>JALAZF010000060.1:15480000-18367500 GCA_022829125.1 Lathyrus tuberosus
TTTTTATTTTGACCCCTGCCATTTTGGCATTTTTGGTGACTGGATGTGATGAAGGTCAAAATTGAGAGAATCTTCAAATGTTAGGGTTTTTTTTGCAAGTTTTTTTTTACAGGGGGGTTTTTCGAAAAGCGCCTATATAGCAGGGGGCAAAATGACTATTAACCCTAAAATAAATTAACTAATTAATTAAGGGTTAAATATACAGACCCCCTGCAATATTAGCGAGTTTTCAATTTAGCCCTGTTAATTTTTTTTTTTAAACACTCCCTCTTAATATTAAAAAAAACGAAAAAAAAATTTAAAAAACAAAAAAAAAATTATAAAAAATTATAAAAATTACGAAAAAAAAAATAAAAAAAATTAAAAATTATAAAAAATTAAAAAAAAAATAAGAAAAATTAAAAAAATAAAAAAATAATTAAAAAAAAAATAAAAAAAAATAAAAAATAAAAAAATCTTTGCTGCAAGCAATAGGAAAGAATCTTTGCTGCAATGTGGCAATCAGGGGTTTAAGTGAGAGAATCTAACTAAGATGAGGGGGTTTTTAAAAAAAAAACTTTATCAGGGGCTAAAATGAGAACTCGCTAACATTGTAGGGTATTTGTATCTTTAACCCATTAATTAATATGTAAATACACAATAACAATTATACAACAACTTAAATATAATATGAAATAAATAGCCATATCATGTTAATAATTAATATTTATATGTGCTTATATAAAAATAATATATTTTTTAATTTGGAATAAGGATTTGTATAAATAACATAATTTATTAAAATGATAATATTAATGATTAAAGAAAAATGTATAGTTTCAAAGATAATTATAATTAAACTTTTTATTAAATTTTTATCGATAATAAATATTTAATTTTAGTTCAAAAATGAAATAGATGATATTTTGTTTTCATTAGAAAATAAATGGTTGTGAGTTTGATAAGCCTTTATTATTAAGTAATAGTTTTTTTTTTTAAAACGTTAATTTACAAATAGACCATATTAAGCAAAAGTTTAACGTAATTGAATTCAATTAGTTAAATTTTATGATTTATGTGTTATAATGAATCTTAAATCACAATAAAATTTTAGTATTATATTGATCACAATTTGATTAACTGAAGTCCATGAATTCGTGTAACTAATTCAAGTCCATCAATTAATCAGTTTTATTTTTTTGTTATTATTTAATTTGATATATACTTTTTTTAAAAATGGTATAAATAATAATAATAATACATGTTTTTATAAAATTATTTTTATAAATCAAATGTTTTATTTTTGTAATATTTTATTATGTGCTATTAATATTTGGGATATAATATTATAGATACTTTTTTTTTAATAGTCAAATGAAATAAAATAGTATCTTTATTGTTCATATGCATTTTTCAATTTTCAGTAATCATTTTAATTATGCAATATTTAAAATTTTATTATTTTAATTATTGAATTTAATTGGGAAAAAAATTTAAATATAGTTTATTATAAATATTTTATAAACATTAGTTTTTTTTAATGATTCAATAATTTCTTTTACAATGATTTATGACCTTTTTGTCTAAAAAATAGTTGACCCTTTTTCTTTTATTAGTGATAAATAAATCTAATTTTTTTATCGATAGTACATTAATTTTTGATGATTCAAGTTAATTTTATTTTAATATTTTAATTAATGGGTAGCAATAATTCATATAACTAGAATTTATGTTAAATGGAAATGCTTCAATTTTAATAAATATTAATTATGAATATTTTTTATAATAATATATGTTTTTATTTATATTTATGTATATGGAAAATATTTTATTTTTTTTAATAACTTTTTCTATATCTGTATAATGTTGTTAATATTTGAGATAATAATTCATATACAATACATTATATATATTTCGTATGTCTCTATTTATTAAAGTTTTAAAATTTAATTTTCCTAATAATAAAAAATATGTATACTTGGTTTAATCTAATTTAATTAGTAATTTAAATCCATGTTTGTTATTTATAACTTAACAATAATATGAGGAATATTATTTTGATTATTAAAAATAAAAAGATAAAATTTATTATAAAGTTGAATAAAATGATGTACCAAATGATTACTTTTATTTATTTTCATTTTTTCTATGTTATATTTTAAAAACCTCATATGAATATTTTTTATAATAATATATAAGTAAAAAAATTATTTTGGTAATTTTTTGTGATACTCTTCCTATTTCTTTTCATATATCTATAATTTTAAAATGTCTAAATGAATATTCTCGATATCAGTAGTATTAATTATAAATTATAGGGTTAAATATGTTTAAGATCCCTATAAATATCCCACCTTTGAAGATTGGTCCCTCAAAAATTTTCCTTCAAACATTGATCCTCCTAAAGTTTTCTGTTTTCAAATGTAGTCCCTGCCGTTAATTTCAAGTAACGGAAGGTGATGTGGCACGCCAAGTGTGTAGAAATGAGTTGCCAGCTGTGTAATCCACGTCTGAAATAAATTTTGACATTATTTCTTCTCAATTTTCACTTCCACGATTTCTATAATAAACCCTAATATTATTGTTCCCCAAATTGTTCTTCTCTCTTCATCTATTCTCTTCTATCGTATCTTTCCATCTCTCATCATGTATTTCATTCTACTCCTTCTATTTCGTCATGTCTTCTTCATCCAGGATTAACAATTTCGTGTCACAACATTCCAAGATTGCTACCAACAGTGAAGGGAAAAAGTGTGGATGCAAGGGTACCTTGATTTCATACATGTGCAAGAAGGGAAAGAACCAAGGGAGATTGTTTTGGAGATGCCCTTTTTGGAAGAATGAGGATACTTGCAATATGTTCATTTGGGATGATGAGTTTGCTTTAAGGAAGGAATATGTTAAAGTGGTGGAATCAGAATGCAGCAAGGATGAGAGGGATAATCAATTTGTGGAAACCTTTAAGGAGCTTTATGAAGCATCAATGAAGAAGAACCATAGGTTGAAGATGAAGCTAAATATGGAGGAATTTTATGGAAAGTTGAAGACCATATGTGTTGTAATTTCAGTGTTGGTCAACTTGTATTTTGTTGTTAGATGTAATTGTTGAATTGATAAGTTGTTATGTTGTTTTGTTATGAACAAGTCCTTTTGTAATATTAAGTTGTTATGTTGTTTTGTTATGAACAAGTCCTTTTGTAATATTAAGTTGTTATGAAATGTAATGTGCAATCAATTTAGTTAAGTTATGATCTACAAAGTTAAGTTAAGTTTGTTGTTCTTTTGAAATATCCTATCAATTGATATCATTTGTGCTATCAGATTATGTGAAATTGTTGTAGTGTTTACAACAGTCAAATACCAACAATGATGTGAACAATAATGGTTCTTTGTTTGTGGAGCCCTTAGGCCTCCCCTGCAAAACATAATTAAACAACACTATAACAACACAGACATCACAAAAGACTTATTACAAAGTAAACAACAACATAAGAATACAGACATCACAAAAGCATTACCCTTACCCATCTCTTCAGTTATAAATACTTTCTTATCTTCTTAAGTTTTGCCCTCTTCAGTTTCAGCATTTTCAATTTTCTGTACTACATCATCCCTAGTGATAGACACATCAACAAGCCCTTCTTCAAAACTTGCCATCCTCCCATCTTCACTATCCTCAAAATGCACACCTTCAAGCTTTTTTTTACCAATAATACAACACAAAAACTAAGCTGGGACCACAAATAAACAATACAACAATGACAGACAATGATACTAACCTGGGACCACCGCTGCTACGATATCATAGTTTCCAGTCAATGCATTATGATGGGGTTTGAATAGGACAGAAAACGGTGTCCATGAATCACTGTTGGAGGTGTCATCAAGTGCTAGTTTTTCAGAAATTACATTCAAATTTGATCGAGTAAAAGCATCTTTTTGCTGATTGAATGGAAATCAAAATCAAAACAGACCCAGAATCAGAAACAGACATAATTCGATCAAATTATTAAAAAAGATTCGTAATATATAGGGTTTAAGTGATGGGTAATAGTTGAATTGAAGAATCGATGATTGAATTGAAAAGGGTTAGAAGAGAAGAAGTACCTGAAAGAGTGAAAAGGGATGAAAGAGTAGTGAAAGCTAGGGCACGGGTGAAAGAGATGAAATGTGTTTCTTTGAATTACCATTGACTCTTAACTTATTGGTTTTACAGAATATTCCACCGTGGCAAAAAAATAACACTTCATCAAATGAAATCACACAGTAGGCGTGCCACATCACCTTCCGTTACTTGAAATTAACGGTAGGGACTACATTTGGAAACGAAAAACTTTAGGAGGATCAATGTTTGAAGGAAATTTTTTGAGGGACCAATCTTCAAAGGTGGGATATTTATAGGGACCTTAGACATATTTAACCCTAAATTATATTGGAACTGGAATCCAATTAATGGTTAATTATTATAAAATTAATTATCAAGCTTGAGAATTTGGATTGTCATAATAATAAATGAATATTGTGTGTAACGTTTAATAAATTAACAATTTTTTTAATTATAATGTAATTAGAATCTAATTAATTCTTAATTATGATAACATTGAATTGATCAATTATTTAAGAGTTTAAAGGTAGTGCACTGTCAGTGTAAAGAAATATTACACAGACATCCAATCAGATTATTTTAAAGTGCCAAATCATAACAGTATTTTAAAAATAAAAGTGTGATGTGGCGGGATACACGTCTGTCATTGGTTGACAATGTAAAAATATTTTACACTGTCGGTGTATATTCCTTTTTCTCATTATTTAATCTATAAGTAAATAATAACAATTTTAACACAACTTACATATAATATGAAATTAATGCTAATAAATAACATTTATACGTTTTTACATTTAAAAAATATTATATTCGTTTTAGATAAATATTTGTATAATTAATATAGTATATTAAAATGATGATATTAATAATTAATGGAAAATGAATAGTTTCAAGATAATTATAATTAAACTTTTTATTAAATTTTTATTGTTAATATTTTATTCTCAAGATGGTTTTAAATATAATTAAATTTTCAAGATTATTTCAAGATAATTTTTATTTAAATTTATTTCACAAAAGAAATTGATAATATTTTATTGTTATTATGAAATAAACAGTTTTGAATATGATGTGATTTTATTATTTAGTAATAATAAAAAAATTACACATGGGTATAACTAATTCAAAAGTATAATGTAATTGAATTCAATTATTTTAAATTGTAAGAGTTATGAGTTATAATGAACTTTAAGCCACTCACTAAAAGTAACTAGAGTCAATCAATTCATCCTTTTTCTTTAGCCATCTAAAAACTGGCATATTTTATTTATAGTTATTATTTCAGTTTTTAGTAATAATTAAATAATACCAAATTTAAATATTAATTACATCCATTATTGAATTTAATTGGTAATAGCGTTAAATATAGTTCATTGTAAATATTTTATCAACTTTTGATTTTTTTTAAATGATATTAATTTCTTTTAGTGAGAATGTTGACATTAATTTTTATAAATCAATTTTTCAAAAGTGATTTGTGACTTTAATATTAACGGTTAAAGGGAAATATATTGTAATAGTTTCAATATAATTATAACTAAACTATTTATTATATTTTATTTGTAATAAATATTTAAATTTATTTCACAAATGAATATTATTTTTTATAAAGACTAAATTATTTTGTAATGATTCAAATTAATTTTAATTTTAATATTTTAACTAATGGGTTTTTAATATTTTAATATATGTATGAATTCATCATAGAATGGTTTTCGTTTGGTGAATGGTTTTTTATTTTATCAGTAGTAATTTGTTGCATAGAGTCAATCTTGAATTGACTTTTGATTCTTTGTAAGTGTTAAATAATCAGGAAAGTAGTGTAAATATATTGTGTGCATACGTTTGGTTTGCCATTTGTTATCTAGTTTGATTCAAGATTCATCTCTAGAGAAAGAGAGTAGTTCTCCCAACCATTATGAATAAATGTCAAAAGAGTCAAAAGAGTTGCTTATAAGTTATAATTTTTTTTTGAACTTTAGATTCTTCTTCCAAAGAATCTCACTAACACACAAAAGTGTTTGATTGGTGTGTTTCAATCTAATGAAGCATTCTCTTCAAAAGCAATCAAACATCATGTTGAATTTAAAAGTTTTTTCTCTCTGGTTTCACAAAATTAGAAACAAAGAATGAAGAAGATGAAAGTTTATATTTAGTTTAGCTTTCAAGATCATATCTTAAAAAATGTTAACACACCCGCCTTACGAATAAGAATTAGCCTATCTTCTTTCTTGCTAATGAGACAAAACCAAAATATTTTGAAAACATTCGTCTTTTGAAATGGAATATATTTTAAGGGATGTGCTTTACAGATGAGACAGTGCGCCTTACAGAT
Organism: Lathyrus tuberosus; assembly: GCA_022829125.1. Lineage (NCBI taxonomy): Eukaryota > Viridiplantae > Streptophyta > Magnoliopsida > Fabales > Fabaceae > Lathyrus > Lathyrus tuberosus. The sequence goes on from JALAZF010000060.1 coordinate 15,486,420, forward strand.
GATGCAAAATCAAAATACTCTTAAAACACTCTTCATCATATGTATAGGAAAATATTTTAAGGGATGTATAACAAATCTTCACCTTATCCTCAAATTAATGTTAAGTCAATATAATCATCCCGTTCTTTTTTATCGTCCACATAGAGTAATAGGTAGAGAATATCTTTTCGCATTCCTTTTGATATGTAAATACAATTGTCATATTCACTCCACACAAAAAAAATTTAGAAGAAATTTATCAAAATGGTGGATATTATTACCTAGGGCTTTATTTAAGTCCGTGTAAATATTTGTTTTAAAAGACACACTTTAGACTCGTCATCTATAAAATATTCTAACGGTTCCATGTAGATATTTGTTTTAAAAGACACACTTTAGACTCGTCATCTATAAAATCTTCTAACGGTTCCATGTAGATTGTTTGTTTAAGGTTTTCATGTAAAAAAGAGATACTGACATCAATTTTCTTTAACTTATTTATCAAAATGATATATTGTTATCTAGGGCTTTATTTAAATCCATGCAAATATTTGTTTCAACAGACACGCTTTAGACTCGTCATCTATAAAATCTTCTGACGGTTCCATGTAGATTGTTTGCTTAAGGTCTTAATGTAAGAAAGAGATACTGACATCAATTTTCTCTAACTTAAGATTGTAATGATTCACAATAGCCATTAGAACCTTCATGAATAATGCTTTAGCACAACATATGGGAGAAGTCTTAGTTGTAATAAGTTTCCTCTACTTGAATAAAACTTTTTACCACAAGACTATTTTTTTACCTTGGTTCTTCAATTCTCTAATTTTTTTCCTTCTTCTTGAAGATTCATTTGCATCCAACTATCATTTAATTCTTAAATAGATCTACAAGTTCTTAACTTTTCTTCTTTTTAATAAATGTATTTTCTCATTGAACGCCTTTAACCATTTCTTACTTTCTTTGTTCTCAAAGGCTTCCATGAAGTTCTTCGATTCTAAATCATGCAATTCTTCAACTACATCAAATAAGATCAAAATAGTGATATCTATTCGGTGGAAAAATATCCATATCCACCCTATTTCTAGCCAACTAATAGTTAGGAGTTATTATAGTCCATCTTATACTACGACTAAAAGTCGAAGTCATATCCTATTCATCGTCTCTAGTCACATTAGTAGAAAGCTCCACCTCAAATTCAATATTGGTCACCATTGTCTAATAAAAGGTAACATCACTCCTTATCATGAATCTTGATTCTCCTAGAGGTTCTATCTTCCATAACTTGTAACTTTTCACACCCTATGAGTATTCAACGAAGGCGCATTTTCCAACTATAACATCAAATTGTGTAGCTTGATATGTACAAACACTAAAACTATGAAAACCTTTAAATTAGAGTAATTTTTCGATCTTTCACTTTACACCTATATCAATGTCTTGAGCTTAATTCCAATTGAGTGAATCCTATTGATCAAATGCGTTATTTTTGTGGAGACATGTGCTTGCAGGTATAGTTATCTACAAATGATGTTATTGAAAAATGTTTTTGGTGGTTTTGATACTGACAACACCTAATGTAAAGTAACATTCGGTAGAGTCCTTGAGGATATCTGAATCAATCTTTAATGGTGGTGTCTATCAAAGAAGTCATATTAAGCCTCGTCAGTTAGGAGAAGAAAATCTCAATTGAAGTGTTGAATCAATGTTGAATCATGCAAGGAATCATTAAGTTTCAAGGTTGTGAAAAAGAGGAAGTGTAAAAGCTTATCTCGTCATGTGTATGAGTGATTAGTGTATTATAAAAGTATAAGAGTAACTCCTAAGTTACTAAGACAATCCACACACACAGACACAGTCGCGCGCGCATGCGCACACACATACACACTCACTTACCCACACCCCACCCCCCACACGCGCACCCCCACACACACGCCCTATACACGCATGTACCCCACACACATGCACGCACACACACACACATGCACGCTCCCCACACACATACAAGCCCCCTTACACACACGCTCACACACACACACACACACACACACACACACACACAATCTTAATCAATTAGAAGGGTGCCAAATAATTACAAAATTAATGAGGACAACACATTAATGACTTGTAACGACTTTATATACAAACCTTCCTTTTTTGGCTTGCCAATCGATTGTAAATGAGTTGTCTAATCGATTGGAGATTTTTGCCAATTGATTAGGTAATCAATTCCGCCCATGGATTATTTTCTTTCTTGGTTTTTCCAACTACTATATAAGATAGGCTTGCTGTCACTTCAAACTACACCATTTTCCAACATTTTCATAAATATTTGGAATTTATCTCTTTTCCTCTCTTTAGCGAATATTCTTATTCACTTATAATTGTCTTAGTGCTACTAAGTGAAACTCTATTTATGATGAAGATATTTTTGTAAGTGGTATTGTCGATCATTTATATTCTTAAGGGTGTTATACTTTTAAGAGATTGAGTTTGGTTCTTGAGATCAACCTGTTATAAAATCTTTGTTCTTGGTTTATTAAGCTTTGCTGGAAAAAGTTTTGTTTTGGTTATTAAGATCAGCCGTAAATCTCTAATCAGTTTGATAGTTTAGCATGGGTTAAAAGCTGTCATTTGGTTGAGGATAAGCCTGTTAAAATCTAAAAGATCAGATTGTAATAAGGTTCGTGGGTATAACCTTTAAAAGCTTAAAGTCTATAGTGAAACTCTCAAAAAGACCTCTTGGGGACAGAACTAGACCAACGTTCGGCCAAACCTGTATAAATCTCTGGTGTAATCTTTCTAACCCTATCCTTTTATTTTCTAAAATTTAATTTTTAACATTTTATTTCCACTACGATTACTCACCTAAAAAAGACGATCTTAATCGAGGAAGGATAAAATTAATCACAAATTTTGAATACCACAATTCACATCCCTCTTGTGCTTGAAGTCATTTGTTCAACATTTTCTTCCCTCACTCTCTTTCATTTAGGAATTGGTTCTAGGGATGGTTATTTTTCTTCAATTTCTTTCTCAATTTATTCTTTTTTTTTATCTATATTTTATCCTTCATCTTTTTTAGTTACAGCCTAATTGGTGTTAGGGCTGACGTGGCATGTGACTTTACAACTTTTGGTTGTGAATGTTTTGTAATTTTCTTTAAATTTAATAACTTCATGTTGTGTGGTTAGGTGATGGACTACTTATTTTATTTTTAATTCTAAACTTTTGATAGACATGTAAATTTGTTTTGGTAGGTTGTGGAAGTTTGCATGAACTAACTTAGGATGTTTTAATATTGGTTTTCAAAGAGGTGGTATATTTTGATAGTATAATTGGTCAATTGATGGTGTTTCCTCATGCCTCATATTGTGTCAAAAGTTGTAATGTTGATTATGTGATAGTTTTTGTATCTTCATTATGAAGAGTGTGGGTGATAATACATGTAATATACTTCATGATTGGGAGTGTAATAGTTGAGAGGTGGTTTTCTTATTGATTATTCACAGCTTATAGATATTCTATATACTTATCTAAGGTGGTTTTTTTTGTTGATTGTTCACATCTTATAGATATTCTATATACTTATCTACGCTGGTAGGGTAGCTTAAAGAACTTATTTGCTAATTTTTCCATGGCTTGTGTCAGGAGCGTGTTTCTTTCAACATGGCTTCATTGGTATCTAAGTTAAACATTTCATAAGTTCTATCATGGACTTGGTACAAAGTTAGAAAAAACAACAAATGTTAACAAAAGATGGAAAAGATATACAAAATATCACAATGACTTAAAATGATAATAATCATAAATAAGTTAAAATTTCACTGTTTCCCGACATCATTGTTGTTTTGTTTGTTTCCTTTTGAAGTATTTAATTAGAAAATATTATACCGATTACCCGAACAAAAATCACAATATAGTGAGTAAAATTATCGAATCCACATGAAATGATAAATATATATTGTATTTGCAATGATTATCATTTTAGGTATGAAAAAGGGTTTGAAAAGGTTTTCTATTCATAAAAAGAAAAGAAAGTAGAATAATAGAAATAACACTGATAGAGAATGTTGGGGTTAGGTGTTGGAAATATTATGATATACATTCATATTAAATTATTAGGTATGCTCATTTAACAATCAATACATATTATCACCTTATGTTCAACAATATTATCCATGTCTGAAATGACATCATGGCATTAGTCGTATTGTTTATTTTACGATATCTTAGGCTAATAAGTAATATGAGAAAATTATACTTCAATAATATATGTGAATATAACATGTAGATCTATATCTAGACTTTATCTCGTGATAGATGATTCTTTAGGGATAAATCTAACACCACCTCTCAGCATCAGCTAGATCCATATATCATGTTATAAACTATCATAGTCTGCTTTCTAGTTAGAAATAATTCACAAGCTTTCTCAAGTAAAGTCAATTTAGGAACAGCTAAAACCAACTCCTTATTAACTAGATGAATGAGGCTTCTAAAATTTAAATGAACAAACTTGAGATGTCATAGTTAACTATCTTGAATTGTCATTGTTGCACAAAGACACTTCATATCATCTACTCCCATTGATGTTTAAAAATTTCTATTTTTTTGCCAATGGATATTTCAACGCCAATCTTTAATTCTTGTCAAACAATTACAATACACTGTTCTTCATAATCATTGAGTAGCCCTTTTGCACAAGTTGCCCAACACTTAATAAGTTGTATAACATACCAAGTGAAGGTAAGAAAAACACAAGAAGGGTGGTTGAACTGTGTTGGATTTTCTCCTCTAAGTTTGTTTTCTTCTTTTACTTCTGATTGATCTCAATCAGATTCTGAACACTTAGTTTAGAGTGTGACTCAGAATCACTAAGATTGCTTCTGGAAGTCCTTATCAGATTTTGGACCAGAATCTGACTCAAAGTTACAAAGATGATAGCAGCGGGATGATAAGATCAGAAAGTAGGAAAGTAAAAAGAAAGACACGCAAAAGTTATCTTGATTCCTCTCACAACTTAAGAGTAGTCCAATCCCCTTGTACTTCCAAGGTATTTTCACTATAACCAAATATATTACAAATGTTCAAGCACTAAGCAAGAGACTTACAATGCTCAAACCCTCAAGTAAGAGACTTTTATGCTCATGTACACAGGCAAGAGATTTTAAATGCTCAAACCCTCAATTAAGAGACTTCTATGCTCAATAACACAAGCAAGAGACTTCCAATTCTCGAACCCTAAAGTAAGAGACTTTCATGCTCAAGCACACAGGCAAGAGATTTCAAATGCTCAAGCACTAAAGCAAGAGACTTCTGACTTTATAATAAACTATTAAGAGATTTGGGTCAAACTACACTTGATATGAAATCAGAGGTGTAGATAGAATACAACTTGCTAAGACTCTTAAGACTTTTTGAACTTCTAAAATATACACAATTGTGAATAGGTTCTAAGTCTAGGTAACTTGACATAGTGACTTCTCTTTGAAATGTCAATGATCAGAGTCTTGTATTGCAGTGTATTAGTCTTCATCTTCAACACTTTCAGCTCCTTATATAGAGAGAAAGAAAATAGACGTTGGAAGTCTTTCACCAAAAAGTTAGATTAGTTTTGATTGGACTTATCAAGAAAACACTTTTCTGCAAGACGAATTATCCATTGAAGCTCAGACAACTAAGAAGAGATTTTTACTTAAGTTTTCACGTGAACAAAAGATCTCTGAGTCTATTAGAGTTTCCTTGATTGAAGAGATTATCCTTTAGAGGTTGACTTTCTTCAGACTTCAATCTTTAGAAGCTGATCTCTTCAGAGTCTGCTTCTTGACTTCTGAAGCTTCAGAGTATGGATCACCAAAGGCTGACTTTCTTTAGATGTTGACTTCTTCAGAGTCTGGATCTTCCATCAGAGCCAGAGTCTTCAGAAGTGATCTTTAGAGCCAGAGTCTGTACTTCAGATATAGAATCTTTAAGCATCTCTTCATCTGTTTTTAGTCTTATAATCCTGCATACTTGTACAGATTTTAGAATACCCAATTGTTCTTTAAATACTTTATTATCATCAAAACCCAAGGGATATAGTATCAACCGATGTTGTTTCAACACCAAGAACATATATTATTTCTTTTAAAATTTTCATCTTGCAATCTTCCTTCTTAATTGCAATTTTTCTCACTCCTTTTGCCCTTAATGTTTTATGATATGCTAGTTTCACCCTTGTTGTCCTACATGATATGCTAGAACAAGATCAGGATCTTAAAAGTCGTGCCAATTTTGCATCTTCTTTTATTTTTTGTTGTTTTACCTTTCCAATCCAACGGTTTGTTGCATAGTTTTCATATTTTTCACAATTGAAATGTTTGATTTCCCTCTTATCATATCCCTTATCTCTTCCATGATTCTTGATAGACCCTTCTCCTCTTTTTGAATATTCAGGCTTGTCATCATTTTTTTGAATTTTCCCTTGTAAGGTTTTCCACTTCTTTTCTTCCATATCATTTCTTGGATTGATAAATGAATTGTGTTCAACATCTTTCTCAATTTCTCTTTGACAAACTCTCAATTCACGATCCTCGAGTGTTCCTTTCAACTCTTTAATTTTCAAATTGCTCAAATATTTTGTTTCCTCAATTGTCACTACAATCATGGCATATTGAAGAATAAGAGTACACATTACATTTTTCTTTCATCATCTATTCAAATAATGATTCACTAGAGTCCTTCATTTGAATGATCAATATCATCAATCTTGAAAAATAATTTGCCACAACTTCATTATCCTTTATCTGCATCATTTCATACCGCCTCATCAAGGATTTAAGGCTAACTTTCTTGTCTTTTGCATCACCATTATAGTATTTCTTAAGCACATCCTAATCCTCTTTGGAAGTGGTTGCCTATGAAATTTTGCTAAACACCTTTGCATCAACACATTGGTTAATGTAAAATAATGTCTTGAACCTTCTTCTTCAATTCTTTTAGAGTGTGTTTGGATGAAGAATTTTAATGAGGGAAAGTAATTTTTTGAGGGAATTTAAAATGACTTGATCAAAATCTATTATTTGAATAAAAAATATGGAGAATTGTTAAAATGATGTAAATTTATGGAGTATTTTATTTATGTTAAATTTAAGGAATTTAAAATGACACCAAAAAGTAAAGAATTTCAAATTGCTTCTTTACTCTATATAATATGAATGTTAAATTGTTTATTATTAATTTTTTAAATCTTGCAAGATGGTCCTCATATTTTATGAAAATTTCAAATTCACTCCCAAAATTTTCAAAAAAATTACAAATTAGTCCCTAATAATTTTCAAATTTTACAAATTGGTCCCTTCAAAATTTCAAAAATTACAAATTGGTCCCTATTTTTCATATTTTAAATTTGACCCAAAAGCTTCAAAAATTATGAAAATGACCCCAAATTTTTTACATTGAATCATTTTAATACTCCATCCAAACAAAAGAATTTAAAAATAAATGAATTTCAATTGAATCATTTGAATTACTTAGAATTTTAAATTCCCTAAAAATTCTCAAATTCCTCATCCAAACACACTCTTAATGTTTATTGCTAAAATTATGATGGATTTTCAACCAATGGTTAAAGACTTTTTGTTACAAATTCACTCCCATCTTGAACAACTCTCATTTGTTGGCATCATCTATCCTAGGTTTTACCATCAAGAATTGGTAGATTCACCAAAAAAATTGTTGTTTCCCACCATATCTTCAATCATTATTTTTTCCCACAATCAAACTGAGTTTACTATACCAATTTGTTAGTGTGATGTGCATAAAATGGGATCAAGGAAGTGTTAAATGTATTACTTGTTTATTCAATTATATAGTGTATTTATACTACTATGCCCAACATCACTTAGCTAGCAAAACCAAGCTTTAACTAAACTAACTTTACAAACTTATTGTTAACTAACTTCTAACAGAAATGATAAACTTGAATTAAAGTTCAACACAAGAAAGCTGTCATTCTTTCGTATATGCTCTTTTATCGAATGTCATTCTTTCGTATATGCTCTGTTATTTCCTTCTGCCATTTGATCGATTTTTGGAAAAAAATCCTGTAAAAAAATTTAGATTAACCCATGACTTTTAAAGATTTTCTGGTTTTAGCTCTTAATTAAACTCAGTCATATGAAAATCATTGATATGACGTTGCCATGGGGCTTTTTATAATGTTCATCTTTTTAAAATGATGGAGTTTCAATTTTTCATTTTTTTAAATAAATGTCATATGGATTTTTTTTTTATTTCATTTCATTTTATTTTTTTTATAAAACTCAATTTAAAACAAAAAGAAATAACTAGAACAGGAAATGAGTCTAACATAGTCAACCTTGGTTCAACTCGACTTAACTCGATAAGAATTGATTTAGAGGATTTCTTTTTACACCCCATAAATTTTTTAAGCACCACGCGAATTTTCGTTTATGCCCCCAGTTTTCGGATATACACATCCGGACGCACCATTTTTTTTAAAACGTTGATTTGTTCCGGATGTGCATATCAGGAATAATTCCTAATGTGCAAATCCGGAAAAATAGCAGAGCTACTATTTTTCTTTGAGCTTTCTACGTTGATTTGCACCCATGAAAAATAAAGTTCTGCTATTTTTCCGGATTTGCACATTATGAATTATTCCTGATATGCACATCCGGAACAAATCAACGTTTTTAAAAATAATGGTGCTTCCAGATGTGCATATCCGGAAACTGGAGGCAAAAACAGAAATTCGCATGGTGCCTAAAAAACTTATGGGGTGTAAAAAGAAATCCTCTTCATTTAACTGGAAATTTGACTCAAGATCGTTACGTTTTTTTTCATTTCGAACTCGTATCATTCAAAGTTTGTGATCAACTTGCCATACCCCAAATTTTGACCACTAAGATTTCCCATCATTGGACAAATCATCATCACAATATGGATAAACCATCATACCTCATCAGTCTCCCCAAAGGTGGGTGAGCATCCACTACAATCAAAATTAGGTTTTCAAGCCCTCTCAGAGTTCTTAGACAAATGATCAATCAAGGAATGACATGATATTCAACTTGTCTAGCCTCTCAAACATCCCCAAAGGATCAAGAGGACTCCCACTTCAAGGATTAAGCACAAGGCTTCTCCCTTTTAGGTGGATCAAGCCTTAAGATCGCCGATGTCACCAAATTACGGTTTGGTCGACCAGGGCCTCCAGATGGAAATTTTCCTCTGAGCATGAGCCAATGCTTCAAAGCATAACCTATGATGCTCCAAGGGATCTCATGAACCCAATCATCAAGTCAATTTAGCCTCAGGGGATGCATTCATAAAAAAAACAGGAATTAGGGTTTCTTGACCTAATTCACCCCTAAGTTGAATTTTGGGACAAATCATGAGCCAAGACCTCAAGAGATGATTTGAGGGTCCATAAGACACCACATTGGTCCATTTGTAACAATGGATTGATCCAAGAAGCTTGAGCAATAAGTTTCAGTTTTATCTGAACCACAATTAGGGTTTCACGAGAAAAGTCAACTGTACCTTTGACTTTTGACCAGGACATGCTCCCAAACCCTAGGACATGATTCAATACACCCTATAACACCTATTAAATCAATCCATCAAGTTTGATTTAGGTCAAAGACTTGATTTCATAGAGGATCGCACAGTTTGGAGTTCATCTGACAAAAAGTCAACTGTGCACAAAAGTCAAACTTTGACTTTTTGAGATTTTTCACAATTATGGTTTTTTAACCCTAAAATGATGTTAATGTGTGATTTGAATCATCATTCATCAAGAAAAATCAAGAAAAGTGGGATAACTTGTAAAAGGGGTAACCATAAAAACTTAGAAATTTTTCTAAGTTATGGAACAAAGTGGCTAGGGTACCAACTTTGGAGGACCATAACTCCTAAACCACAAGGCCATTTTTCTCATCCAAAGCTAGATTTGTAGCCCTCATGGCCCTCTACAAAAGCTTCAACTACACCTCATTCCAATTCATTATGGATTTTTAGTTATGGAATGATCAAAGTGGCTGAAAACATGAAATGCCACTTTTTCCAACACTTAGTGAAATTTTCACTAAGTCAGAATCTGCCTTCACTTTTTTCCAAATGTAGGGGCATTTTTCACTCGGATCCAAAAAGTTCCAAAACCAATTATGATCAAACAGTTATTGTATCATATGAGGGCTTTCCAAAATGGCCAAGAACTCCATCAAATTCCACTTGAGCCATGAGATATGACAATGGAAATATGCCTTGCTGAAAATTGCCAAGGCTAGGCAGAATTTTGCACTTTTGCTTGATTTGGCAAAATCATATAATTCGAAGTCTTGTCGTCACTTTGGACACATCTGAGGATCAAATCTAAAAGGGACAAACACTGATCCAAGCCTTCAAAGTCTTTGGAACAAGAAGTAGCATGACAAACCTAGAAATCCCTAAAAGAGGGACAAGACTCCAATTTTGGATTGGAGCATTTAATGGATGCACCAAGGTGGCATGGACTGACACATTTGCAACTGAATTCAGTCAAGAATGATCCTACAACTAGGGAACCACAACTCTGTGCTCTAACCTCTAGTCAATGGCTAGAGGAGACTTGAGATTCCAAAGTGCAACCATTGGCCAAACCTCTGCAGCAGTTGCCATTCACTATTGCTTGCAAAACAAACTTGCTCTACTATAAATAGAGCTCATTTGTGCTCAGTTTGAGTACACCAAAGTCATCAAACAGATGCTTTCCTCAAAATCTCTTCTTTCATTCCAAATTTGCCTTCCAAAGCAAGTCACTATCGGGTTTTGAGTTTGAGAGCAATTCTAATCAAACCAATCACACACACACACCTTATAAACATCATATTGAAGTGATCCAAACACTCACATAATATCTGGAACACCAAAATCAGAAAATCACCAGCTAACTGCTCAAAACTTTGACAAATTTGCAGTTGAGGTGCCAAATCAAGTTCCACCTCAAATCAATCCACTCCAAGCATCCAGACACACTCCATAGCACCTAGGAAAGTTGTCTATAACCTTGGAACCAAGCTGTAACACCTCTAACACAAAACACGATCACCTATTCTAACTCTATGATCCATACAATTTTTGCTGCACAATAATTTGGCCTTATGTTTATAATCATGCATATAGTGTTTACCCTCAATCAATTGCTTTGTATGAATCGTGTATGGAATTTCTGAACTTTCATGCAGAATTTAGGGTTCTTGAGGTTTCTCTTTGATTTCTTATTCCATGCTTAAAATAAATGAAATTAAAGACCATAGACATGATCGTGAGGTTGAAACGAGTAGATTGATATGTAGATTGCATGATATAATCAAGTATTCCGTGAGATTGGATAGAAAACACAAATCTGCAGAAACAGAGGAAGGGCGCGTGTTCTTGCCATGTTCTTGGCGCCCTTTTTCAAATATTTGAATATTTGAATTTTGTGATTTTATTTAATTGATTCAAAAATTAATTTCTCTCTGAGTTTTAATGATTTTGAGTTGATTCTTTTTTTAATAATTCAAAAAAATGTTAAAATATTTTATTTTACCAAAAAATCCCAAAAATATTATTTATTTCATATAACTGATATTTTTGCAAAGAATTAATATTTTAATTGTTTTTGACATTTAAAATATTTTTTCCTTCTTGATTTTGCAAATTTTAATGATTTCTAATCATTTTGTAAGTCAAAACTTGATTTTTGAAACATTAATCCAAGATCACAATTTGTTTTCCACATGTTAAACAATTTTGGTCATTTTAATTGAATTTTTTATTCAATTAAAATACATTTTGAAAACAAATTAGGGTTTTTGATTAATTCAAACCTCATCAAACTTTTTCAAACTTTTGGGCCTCTAGTAGAGTGTAAGACCCAACCCTTTTAGAAAAACCAAAATAAATTGGGCCTTAGTGTATTGTATAAGTCCCGATACCGTCAAAACCTCGGCGCGATCGTCGCCCTTTTCAAAATAAACCCTGGGTCTCTCCTTGAGCTATAAGACCCATCTTTGTTCACTTTCAATCATTTTGGGCCTCTTGAGAGAGTGGAAGACCCATCCACTTGTACAGAAAATCTTTCTTGGGCCTCAGTCACTTGTATAAGTCCCTGTACAAAACGACAGTGCGATCACTGATAAAACCCTGGGCCTCTCCTTGAGCTGTAAGCCCCAACAATCTTTTCAAAGCACTTTCTCCTTTTATTTTGAATATAATATTGTTATCAAAGCTTTATTTGTTGAACAACTAACCAAACAACATGGAAGCTCTACAACCGAGTAAGTGTTTACCCGCTTTCATTTACCGCTTTCATATGCATATAACTGTATTGTGGGGCTGTTTCCCTGTAAGTCTTCTTTCATAAACTCATATAGACTGTGTAATACTAGTATAGATATTTAGAGTTTCCCCGGCAACTACGTCTAGAATTAGACAAAACCTCGTCTCCTTACATCCGACGTTTTCCAGGATATTTAAACATAACCTAAACCATGAGAATTTTCTTTTACAACAATTTTAGATAACTAGATCTAAGAAATCCCCCCCTTGAACAGTTCATATACAGAAGGCCAATGTTCCAAGTGAAACCCCTTCTGGAACTGTTCATCAGCCTCCTCTTGGGCTTAGTGCAAGGACCTACAGGCTTCCTAAAAGCATCCCCGCCTCCTCTTGGGCATTGTACAAGGACCCGTCGGCTTCTTAGAAGTTTTCACAGCCTCCTCTTAGGCTTCGTATAATGATTCTTCCTCCGAGAAGATAACCTTCTCTTGAGCTTCGTACAAATTGTCCCTTCGGCTTCTTAAAATTTTTTCTCGCCTCCTCTTGGGCTTCGTACAAATTGTCCCGACGACCTCTTAAAGGTATAGGAACAGAAATTAGTCATCTTAATAGAACAGTCTTTCAAAGAGTCTAGATCTTTCTACGACGAACATACTATCTCTTGATCTCTCTTAAGCGTAGTACAAAAGATAAAACTCTAGACTTGGACAGTCTAATCTCCTTGAGTCTCGAAGACATTCTCAAGTTCCTGTCAAAAATAGGAAAAACACTCGTAGACTTGGGCAGTCTCAATGCCCTTCGGATTCCCCGTTTCCTTAAAGAACAGGAAATAATCCTGGTCCTCAGATCAAATCCATGAGTACAACATTACCCACATGAAAACTGATTTTCTCTTTTAACCAACATACTGGACCTGTCACTCAACTAAAACAGTAACCCTAGCCTCCTCTTGGGCTTTGTACAATGATTCTCCCCAGCAGAGTTAACCTTTGCAGCCTTCATCTCGGGCTTCGTACGAGATACAAAAGACTCTCTTATTGAGTATAAAAGACTCTCTTGTTGAGTCAAACCTTTTTAGCCTCCATCTTGGGCTTCGTACGAGATACAAAAATACTCTCTTGTTGAGTCAAACCTTTTCAGCCTTCATCTCGGGCTTCGTACGAGATATAAAAAGACTCTCTTGTTGAGTATAAAAGACTCTCTTGTTGAGTCAAACATCTTTAGCCTCCATCTCAGGCTTTGTACGAGATACAAAACACTATCTTGTTGAGTATAAAAAGACTCTCTTGTTGAGTCGATCACCTTTAGCCTCCATCTCGGGCTTTGTACGAGATACAAATCACTCTCTTGGTGAGTATAAAAGACTCTCTTGTTAAGTCAAACCCTTTTAGCCACCGTCTTGGGCTTCGTACAAGACACATATAAAAACACTCTCTTGTTGAGTCAACCCTTTTAGCCTCTATCTCGGGCTTCGTACGAGACACAAAAGCATCCTCTTGTTGGGTCAATAGCCTCCTCTTAGGCTTTGTATAAAGAAATCTCCGTTTGATTCAATCAACCTTTTAGCATCAAATCATGCTTTGGTCACAACATACAAACATCAACAACTCCTTTTCCCTCGTCTAATTGCTGTAAGAAGCAAGCCTCTGGATTATTTACATCCACACCACTGTCCCTCTTTTAGCATGAGAAATTCCTAAGGAAAGATGGCATTGCTCTAAACTGAGTTAAAGTCTTCTCCTTCAGGTTGAAAATCCCCTATAAAGGAAATTATGGCATTGCTGGATTCACATATCCCAGTTAAAGTAATTCTCCTTTATAATCAGTCACCCAACAGTTGTGCCAAATATTCCCCTTTAGAGATGACAAAGTCTCTCTAAAGTCAACACCCTTTTAGCTTCACATCTTGGGCTTCGAACAAGATACAAATAGACCCTTCAGCTTCACATATTGAGATTTGAACAAGATACAAACCACCTTTAGCTTCATGTCTTGGGCTTTGAACAAGACACCAAAACACCATTTCCTCCCATAGAATAGGAGGAACTACGATCGCTCTGATTTCCCTATCCCGGGAATACGTAGGTGTCATACCCCAAATTTGTCCTACCTTCTCACTTTTCTTATGCCAAGCATGTTGTTGTTTCCTGGACTTTTCTCAAAATCATCATATGGCCTTTAGCCATAATCCTCTAAGATTTAGATCATGGAGGTCTTGTGTGTGCTAATTGTGATTACAGGCTATTGCAAGTCTGTGGGATTCAAGTGGAAACAAGAGAAAAGATGTCTTAATTACCATGGTAAATTAGTCAAGACATGATAAGTTGGATTCAAGTTGATTTTAGCCATGTTCCAAAATGGTTCTAGGTCAAATTTCAAGTTGATTTGATGATGTGATTAGAATTCATTGTCTCAATCCATGCGTGAGTTTGTCTCAAGGTTCAAGGTCAATTTGTGGTAAGCTTTGATTTAATTTGTTTCAAGTTGGTTCAAGTAGAGAACAAATAATCCAAGTGATTATTCAAAAGGTTTCAAGATGGTTCTAAGGTAGTTTCGAGTTCTGATAATTCATTTCCAAGACAGAATTAATTGGTGCTCAAACCATGTATTCCACACGTGCCATCTTGGAGTCATTTTCAAGTTATGTTGGAATTATGTTAAAGAGCATAACTTGAGTGTGTTACAAGTGGTGGTGGGAAACCACAATTAAAACCTCAATTCATTTCAAAACCATGGTTAATTGGTTAATTTGGTTTCATGAATATCCAAGGTGTGCTACATGATAATATGTCTTTGTTACCATTCAAGTGTCATGAAATATAATGTTAGGTCAAGAAGGACATTTCGTGGGATTCACCAATAATGCTATCTATGAAAACTCAAGTTATTACTGATGAAGATTCAAGTGTGGTACAAGATTCAATGCATTTTAAGATAGATACACATATAATAAAATAGTTGGAGGTTGTAATTTCAAGGTAAAAAGGCTAACTACAAAGTGTTTTGAAGTTACATGAGCCACGAGGTCTAAATTAACAAGATTTAATTTGATACCAAGGCTTTTGCTAGTCCTAAACCAAGTCACCATACTGATTTGGATTCAAACTTACAAAGCATATAATTTGAATTAAAGAATTACAAGTTTTATGTTACAAGCTTGAGACCAAATAACACCTAAGTTTTACCATGCCTAAGTGAAAAATTCCATTTAAAGTCTTCATGCCAAACTTCACTTTTTTCGTGCCAAACTACCATCACTTCCAAACTCCATCATCAAGACGCTTACAGCCTCTACATCACTCCCAAACTCCAAGCTCTAACACGGTGCCAAGTTTCTCCAAAGTTTGTACATGAAATGAGAAAGAACATGGATGATTTAAAATGTAAGTAAGCAGGACAATACAAGTTAAATCCGAATGAAATACATCATCATTTTTGCAACATGAAAATCAAGGAAGTCATAGTTAACACAAGGTACAGGGCAGTAGGTACACAATGCAAAACAATGTTAATAAGGTTCATAAGTCCAGAAGAGTATAACAGTGGTAAAAGGGCAGGAATAGAGAGGTGTTCAGTTAAAAAAAACTCATACCAGCTATTGTGTTCTCTATTAAGTATCAAGATGCATTGAATTATGCCAATTGGTCCTTAACTCTTTCATCTGTGCCAAGTTGTTCCCATGCCAAGCCGTGAATTCTTGCCAAAGTTTTGAAACTTTTATTAAGCCATTTCTATTCATGCCTCACCAAGTAAATTCAGACAATTATGATCTCGTTGCTGCCAAAACTCTCACCAACACCAACCTTGTATCAAGCCCCTCGTGCCAATGGTGCACATATGAAAAAGAAAAATTAATGAAGTCAGTAGCAGCAAATTCAATATAATGTTCAAATGGGATTTATACAACATATCAAAATTCATAAGTCAAGGCACACAATTCTTTTTAAGGTACAAAGTAGGGGACCACAAGAGAGATTTCAAATGTGCGATAAGACAAAATGCAGACAAATTCAGTAGTAGCAGCAAAGTACAGCAGGAAATGACAGCAGGGTGAATTTCATATATTAGGAGGAGCATTTTTTAGCATCCACGAGAACGTGGTGTAAACATACCAATAATGAAGATACTTCAGCCTATGTTCAAACCATCAAACCTTAATTTTCCACTATAAATTTATGGGTATTCATCAGTTTTGAGGACAGAGAACAAAAACCCTAAAAATTATTCTACTCTAAACCCCTAACAGAAAAGCTCGTTCGAGAAAGATTTTTGAGTTTTACACTGAGACTCAAATTTGTTGGAGCTAGACCTCATTCGACAACAATACGCAGAGATTTTTTTTGGAACATGAAGAGGAAAAAGCAGAAGAGAATAGAGGGATGGAGTAGAGAATCAGAGAAGGGAAGAAATCTTACTTTCGCCGGAGTTGAAGTCGGACTTGCTTCGATTTGGTGAGTTCTTACTCTCTTTAATCACTTCTGAGACTCAATCTGTGTTTATCTTACTTTGTTGTCTTGAATCCCTTTGGTTTTTGTTTGCTTTCGTTGCGCTTAGGTAGATATAGGGTTTCGATTGGTTTCGATTTGAGGGTTTGGGTGGTTTTTTTGGTGAAAATTATTGTTGGATTCGTGTAGAGGAGAGAAAAATAGTAGGGGTTTGTGTTGTTCGTTTGAGGATTTGGGTGGTAAGTGGCCAAAGAGGAGGGGCGGCGCCGCCGTCAACCACCTCCTTCTCCGTCGGATTTAGGTTTCCGGCGATTCATTTTGCAGAAAAGAAAGAGAGTGTTGGGAGATAAAATGAGGAGGGTAAGTTAAAATGCTTAAAATGTTTCTCTCCTTCAGCTGTTTAAACCTCTGCCACTATTGATGTTTGTTTGTGTGGCATCTTCAGCTGGTGACACGTGTCACCGATTGTCCACTTTCGTTTGACTCCATGCGTTACTCCTACGCATCCCCACCATGTACCCCTTCATCAAGCCGTCTGATCAGAGTCTATGTTGACTCCCTTCATGATCAGATGCTTCTCCTTCTTTCTGATGGTCAGATGTTGACCTGAGGGTTCACGATGGACCCTCTCCCCCGTGTGGGCTTGCTTTAGTGTGAGCCTGGGGATTATGTTTGACTACACCCCCAACTTTTGATCAGCATTCCGACCCATTTCTAGTTTTTTTTTATCTTAATATGTTTAAAAATCTAACAAAAAACTTTCACTATTTTCCTTTAAAATATTAAAATTTTCTTATTGATTAATTTTTAATTTTATTAAAATCATTTATTTAATATTAACTAATTAATTTAATAATTAGTTTTATTAAACATTTGATTTTAATCTAATTAATTTAATTGATTCATTTTCCCTAATTCTAAAAAATCTAAAAATCCTTTTTCATTAATCAAATTTAAATTAATTCTATTAAACCATTTTATTTAATATTAATTAACTTTAATGGTTAATTTTTATTAAATATTTTAGTTTAATTTAATTAATTGTTTGAGTTTTTCTATTTTAATTCTAAAAAATCTAAGACAAAATTAATTAGATTTGGGTTTCTTCTCCTTAGATTAACCTTAGACTTAGGTTACTAACTAACTAACATGCTTGATCATATTTCTCTCCCCATTTTGTTTGATTTTTGATCCTTGTGTGGTATTCATTCTTTTCTCATATGGATTATTGTCTTGCCTCTATTATATTTGTCTTTCATAATATGTTTGTCCAAACCAAAAATCTTTTTCCAACTAATATCTTGACTTCATGTCAAGCCCTTTTAATACCTTGTAAGTCGATTGTTTTCACGATCGCAATCAACCTCATGTAGCCTCCTCTTGGGCTTTATACAACGATAATTGTTGCACATTTCACTTTGGTTTGTATGCGTGTATGTGATTGGCTCATTTTAATCATGGCTCGATTATTCCCACTTGATTAATTACACCCCTCTCCCATAAGATTAAAATCAACCCCTTTATATAACAACAAATAAGCTTGATCCAACATCAAGTATTTTCCAAATCAAATTCAATTAATTTTTAACTTTTACTTGATCCATATATCAAGTCCCTTCACTTAATTTGTAAGTCGAGCGCTTTTGCCTCGCAATCGACCTTACCTTGAACCATTAGGACCTCCTTTCCATTAGTCCCCAACCATTTCACACGCATATTCAAACCTCGGTCAACATCGAGCATTTTTCAAATCAAATTAATACATTTAATCATACTTAAACACTTTTCTTAAAAGGAGAAAAGGGAGTAGAATGGAATCTTCGATTCTCCTCCTCAATTATTTGGGCCCGAGGAATCTTTCTTAAATTCAAGCAATTGTCTTCTTTAAAAGACTCATAACGCGATTACATATCAAACCCTTTTTACAATAAATCAAATCAAATCTTCTTTTCCTAAACACTTGGATGAAAAAGAGAGAAAGTCGGTTCTTCGACTAGCTTTCCCAATTACTTGGGCCCGAGGAATCTTTCTTAAGTTCAAGTAATTGTCATCTATTTAACATACTCTAACCATATTAAAACTCTTTCATAATTAAGGATGAAAAAGAGAGAGAGCCGGTTCTTCGACTCGCTTTTCCGATTACTTGGGCCCGAGGAATCTTTCATAAGTTCAAGTAATCGTCACCCAATCAAAATACAAACACATTAATCCAACTCCTCGCCGCCGTGCGATTAAAACTATTTTCCAAAAGAACAATGTTTAGCCCCCCTAAACACTTGTTCACTCAAAAAACACCAACCAAACAACCGTAGTCCCACGAACTACGAATGCTCTGACTTTCCCATTGCACAAGGGAATACGTAGGCACAAGGGTTCTTAATCCTTGCCGAGCACCCTAATAATAAATCCACCCCATTTTCCCCTAGAAAACAAAATCCTTTTACCTTAGAAGAAAACAAACAAACCTTAGCTAACTTTCTCACGAATCGAATCAAGAGGTTCCCGTTGAGTACAACAGACGTAGAGGGTGCTAGTACCTTCCCTCTTGCGTAACCGACTCCCGAACCCAAATTTGGTTGCGATGACCATTTTCTTATCCTTTAGAGGTTTTATCGATATTTTCCTATTCCTTCCTTGGAATGAATAAAATTCGGTGGCGACTCTATTTTGAACAGTTTTTTCCGCGTCCATCGCGAGGATCGTAATTTTCAAGGTATGACAGATGGGCACTCAACTGGGGATATCACATTGCCCTATGCTAGAGAGATTCAAGCCTAGCTTGACTCGATTCATGAGTGTTAGATCCGCTTGTTTGTTTATCTTCTCTTGCTTGTTTGCTTGCTTGTTTGATTATCTATTATCTACTTGCTTACTCATTATTGTTATATCCTATTATTGTTTCTTGTGACACTATGGGGATTCTCTGATCATTAGGAACTTTGTGAGATGGCTCTACACCCGAGTCCGAGGAAAACCCTAGGATTAGGATGGTGGTTGTGTAGTGTAGGCTTGCGTGGTCTCTTCCGCGTGAGTTGAAGCGAAAACCCCGCTTGGATTAGATTCGCTTGGAAATGTTATCGTTTTGACGTTACTTCGTAACGATGATAATGTTTTCGAGCCTGAATCTTTAATCCCAAAGACCTTTAACTTTTTTTTATCCATGGTGGTTAGTAGTATTAACTCTTTGTCGGTTAATGCGAACGCCACAATCAGATGAGATCCCTCGAACGTATTACTTCCTAACAGCAGTATTTTCGACCTCGATCTAGGATTCTGAGAACCCTACTTAGAACTCGTGTATCATGGTTGTGTAGTGGGCGCCTCCGAGGAGTCTTTCTCGTGGGGAAGAAACGAAGACCTCACCTAGACGAGTTCTTTTCATGGATATTATCGTTCGATGTTCCTTCGTCATGGCTATAATGTCTTTGAAAGATATCTATAACTCTAGGCACCTACCCGTTTAGAGCCTACCTATGGGGTCCTGTGATTAGAGATATCCTGTGTCTAACTCCTTCCTCAGAATCAGATGTTGTTTTGATCTTGGAACCTTGCATAAGCATTTCATACTCATGACATTAGCATATCATTTTCCAACAAACTCATCCGATCCTCTGTCCATTTCCTTCCAGTTGGTTTCCCGACGCTCATACTGAACCTGTGGTAGCCGCAAAGCATTTAAAGTAAGTACAAGCGAAGATAAGAGGAGCATAGACAATTTGAAAGTTGTGATGGCTACGTCAGAGGATGGCTTTCAACATGTTGGGATGAGGGATTTTGACCCCCCTTTAGGTTTTGCTGTATCGACTAACCCATTGTATGATTGTCTACCCGGTGATCATCCTCCACGAGTGAACATCCCTGCTCAGTCTCAGATGATGTCGCTGACTGATTCCATGGAGAAAAGGTTTTTTGCCCTCGAAGAGAAATTCAAGGCCTTGGAGGTTCAGACAACTCCCGGCTTGGATGCTGTCGACATGTGCTTGGTCCCTAGACTGGTAATCCCTCATAAGTTTCAAGTGCCGACGTTTGACAAATACAAGGGACTTAGCTGCCCTAAGACTCATTTGCGAGCATACTATCGTAAAATGGCTGCCCACGTTAAGGACGACCCTCTTCTAATTCACTACTTTCAGGATAGCCTCAGTGGGGCATCGCTGGAATGGTACATGCAGCTAGAGAAGAGACAGATTAACACCTGGAGGGATCTCTCTGAGGCGTTCCTCAAATATTATCAGTACAACACTGATTTAACGCCAAACCGTACTCAATTACAAGATATGACTCAGCGCAACAATGAGTCATTCAAAGAATATGCTCAACGTTGGCGGGAATTAGCTTCTTGTGTTCAACCACCCTTGTTGGACAAATAATTGATGGATATGTTCATGGGAACTTTGCAGCCTCAGTATTCAGACCGTATGCTGGGATCTAGCTTCCCAAACTTTGCTGAGATTGTGTCAGTAGGAGAAAGAATCGAGAGCCAATTGAAGAAAAAAACTGCTATTGCTTCTACAAGCGGAGTTAAAAAGCCTTTTGTGAAGAGGAAGGATGAAGAGACCAATGCTGTCATGAGAGGACGAGGGGGTAGAGCCCCAGTGAATATACCATATTAGCAAGTGGCTGCAGTTGCACAAGCCCCACTTCAACCACCTGTTCAGCAGCCGAATTATCAGAATGTTCCTCCGCCGCAATATCAGAATGCCCCACCACAGAGGCAGCCAAGACCAAGAAGGCATATCGATCCTGTGCCAATGCCATATAGCCAGATTTTTTTCTCAACTGTATCAGAGTGGCCATTTGAAACTCAGGGATTTGAGACCAGCAGTCTTCCCATATCCTCCCAGATACGATGCCAACGCCCATTGTGAGTTTCATAAGGGTGCTCCCGGGCATACCATAGAAAACTGCTATGCGTTTCAGAACAGAGTTCAAGATTTGGTTGAGTCCAAAGATCTTACTTCCACTCAGTGAGGCGCTAATGTTAAACATAATCCCATGCCCCCGCATGGAGGACCGTCTGTTAATGCTGTGGAAGAAGGCAACAGACAGAGATTGATTACAAGGGTTGAAGATATTCGTACTCCTATGGCTGTTATAGGAGAAAAATTGAAGAGATGTGGGATGATCCCTGAAGATGAGCTTGATAATTTGACTGATGAGGTGGTTAAGAAGCATTTGCAGAAATTCCTGGATCAAGGTGTGATTCAGGTTGAACGCCGGGATGCAAGAGAACAAAGTGTGGTTGTCATTATCATTCAGTATGATGTGCCTGAAGGTCGTCAACAAAGACAAGTTCGTCCTGCTCCAGTAATCATTGAATACGATGGAGCTAATGTTTTCCAACAAAGACTAGTTCGTCCCGCACCTGTGGTTATTCAGTTTGATGAGGCGGATGTTGGCAAACCAAGGCAAGTGCACCCTGTTCCGATAACTATTGAGTATCCTGTTAGTGTTCCTGAGTCTGAAGTTTTTAAGCAAGGGCCAGAAAAGGTAGTCGTTGAGTATGGTGGTGCTAAGTGTGACGCTATAGTAGGACCAGGTGGAATGACCCGTAGTGGTCGAATCTTTGCGACAAAGCAAGCAGATGTACCAAACAATGACAAAGGTAAGGCGATTGCTATACCAGTTGAAATTCCGAGTGCTGAATTACAAGAAGGGTTGTCATCTCCAAGAGGGGCATTCACACAGAAAGAGGCTGAAGAGTTTCTGAAGATCATAAAGAAGAGCGACTACAAAGTAGTCGATCAGCTGAATCAAACTCATGCCATGATATCTATGATCTCCTTATTGCTCAGTTTTGAGGCACATAGATCATCCCTGTTGAAAGTATTGAGTGCCGCACATATTACCAAAGATATTACTGTAGCTCAATTTGATGATGTGATAGCCAGTGTCACTACTAGAAATTTTCTTGGGTTTAATGATGATGATTTGACTGCTGAAAAGAAGAATCATAATAGGGCTCTTCACATTTCCATTAGATGCGAAGGTACTTTGTTGTCCAGGGTCTTGGTGGATACTGGATCCTCTTTGAATGTGCTCTCGAAGACTACTCTAGAAAAAATGCCTATAAGTGGAGTAAGCATGAAGCCAAGTACTATCATAGTGAAGGCGTTTGATGGGTCTAGGCACGCGATTATGGGTGAGGTGAACTTGCCAATTAAGATTGGGCCTACTATCTTTACCATTACTTTTCAAGTAATGGACATTTATCCTGGTTACAGTTGCTTGCTAGGGAGGCTCTGGATCCATTCTGCAGGGGCAGTTACGTCCACTCTCCATCAGAAACTGAAGTTTATTACCAATGACAAAATGGTTGTGATAGGCAGCGAAGAGGACATTCTAGTAAGTCATTTGACATCGTTCCGCTACATTGATGTCGAGGGTGAAATGGTTGAGACACCTTTTCAGTCCTTTGAGGTGGTGAGTACATTGGCTGTGCAGCGAGTACCAGAGCATCAAGAGTTAAGATCATCAATGGCCTCATATGAGGAAGCTAAAGTTGTGGTCGAAGAAGGAAATGCCCAAGGCTGGGGCAAGGTGGTTGAGGTCACTGAAAAGCTTGATAAGTTTGGGCTAGGTTATCGGCCATCCCGCAATTGAGCATTTGTTCCATACCATGGAAATCAAATCCCTCCCGTTGAGTAGACTTTCATAAGTGTTGGCCGCATCTTTGATTCTCCAGTAACAATGATCATTGAAGACCATGATGCTGATGAGCAAGCTTCTGCAAGCTGGATCCGACAAGCAAGGCCTGGTGAAGAGCTCCAGAATTGGAAGACCATTGAAGTCCCTCAGTTTTTCACACACCAAACGTAATTTTATTGTTTATCAAAAACCCTATGCTCTGCCCAAGGCGTAGTGGAGCATTGTATGGGCCACCTGATGTTTTCAAACTTTGATTATCATTAATGAATTTCAGTTTGCATTCAATTTTCGTTCACTTTCTTTCATTTTTTTTACATTACAATAAATGGCAATATTTTTCGTGCACACGCTTTCTTAAATAAATTGCATAAATCATGAACATGCAGAAACACCACTGAGTTCCTTGAAATAGACGCTGCTACATGCCTATTTGACTTTAATTGCCCAATCTACCAAGCTGAAGAGGAAGGCGTGAAAGATTACGAACTCCCCGACGAGTTGGCAAGGCTGCTCAAGCAAGAGGAGAAAGTCATCCTGCCGCACCAAGAAGACATTGAAGTCATCAACCTGGGTACTGAGGAAGACAGAAGAGAGGTAAAGATAGGTGCATCTCTTCAAATTGGAGTCAAGACCAAGTTGATAGAGCTCCTCCGTGAGTATGCTGACGTATTTGCCTGGTCGTATCAAGACATGCCTGGGTTGGATACTGATGTGGTTGTACATAAGTTACCACTCAAGGAGGAATGCCATGCTGTTAAACAAAAGTTAAGAAGGACCCATCCGGATATGGCTCTCAAAATTCGTGAAGAAGTCCGAAAACAAATTGATGCCGGATTCCTGGCAGTAGCAAAGTACCCACAATGGGTTGCCAACATCGTGCCGGTACCGAAGAAAGATGGAAAGGTTCGCATGTGTGTGGATTACAGAGATTTGAACAGAGCTAGTCCTAAAGACGACTTCCCATTACCTCACATCGATGTATTGGTTGACAACACAGCTCAGTTCTCCGTGTTCTCTTTTATGGACGGATTTTCTGGGTATAATCAAATTAAGATGGATCCAGAGGATATGGAGAAGACCACATTTATCACACCATGGGGCACCTTCTGCTATAAGGTGATGCCATTCGGACTTAAGAATGATGGGGCAACATATCAATGTGCAATGGTAATGCTCTTTCATGACATGATCCATAAAGAAATTGAAGTGTACATTGACTATATGATTACCAAGTCTCAAACCGAAGAAGAGCACTTGATCAATCTGCAAAAGCTGTTTGTTCGATTGAGGAAGTTTAGACTGAGACTCAACCCCAACAAGTGCACATTTGGGGTACGATCTGGAAAATTGTTGGGCTTCATTATAAGTCAGAAAGGAATTGAAGTGGATCTTGATAAGGTAAGGACAATTCAGAATATGCCTGTGCCTAGGACAGAGAAAGAGGTTCGTGGCTTTCTGGGAAGATTAAACTACATTGCCAGATTTATTTCACATCTTACTGCCACTTGCAAACCTATTTTCAAGCTGCTAAGAAAGAATCAGTCAATTACGTGGGATGATGATTGCCAAGGAGCATTTGATAAAATCAAAGAGTATCTACAAGAACCACCGATCCTGATACCGCCTGTTCCTGAAAGGCCACTCATTATGTACCTGACTGTACTTGATGAATCTATGGGTTGTGTGTTGGGGCAACAAGATGAGATGGGAAAGAAAGAACATGCCATCTATTACCTCAGCAAGAAGTTCAATGACTGCGAGACAAGGTATTCCTTACTCGAGAAGACTTGTTGTGCATTAGCCTGGGCTGCCAAACGTCTCAGGCAGTATATGTTGACACACACTACTTATCTGATTTCCAAGATGGATCCCATTAAATACATCTTTGAGAAACCTGCTCTCACTGGCAGAATAGCTCGATGGCAAATGCTTTTGTCTGAGTACAACATTCAATACGTCACTCAAAAAGACATCCAGGGTAGCATATCGGCGGACCATCTTGCCCATCAACCGGTGGATGATTATTAGCCATTGAAGTTCGATTTCCTGGACGAAGACATAATGGTACTAAAAGATTATGAAGAGCCAGATCCAGATGAAGGGCCCGAACCAGGGGAGCGATGGACTCTCATGTTCGACGGTGCCTCAAATGTTCATGGAAATGGAATTGGGGCAGTAATTACATCACCCAAGAATTTCCACTTACCGTTCACAGCTAAGCTCTGCTTTCCATGCACCAATAACATGGCTGAGTATGAAGCTTGTATACTTGAATTGGAAGAAGCCATCAATTTAAGAATCAAGACTCTTGATGTGTTTGGAGATTCTGCTTTAGTAATACATTAGATTCGAGGTGACTGGGATGCCAAACATGTCAATCTAGTTCCATATCGAGATTACGTGGCAAAGCTACTTCCCAGATTTGATGATATCACCTTTACCCATGTGCCTAGAGAGGAAAATCAAATGGCAGACGCTCTGGGAACTTTGGCTTCTATGTATAAACTGATATGGCCCAACCATCGGCCACATATTGATCTACAGCAATTTGAAGAGCCCGTTCACTGTTTGGCCGCCGATGAAGAGTCAGACGAAAAGCCATGGTTCTATGACATCAAACGTTATCTGGAAAAACATGAATATCCAGAGGGCGCTTTGGCGGTGGATAAGAGAACTTGGCGTAGATTGGCATCAAATTTTTTCCTCAATGGGAATGTGCTATACAAGCGTAATCATGATACTGTACTACTCAGATGTGTGGAAAAGCATGAAGCTGAGCAGATTCTGAAAGACATTCATGAAGGTTGTTTTGGTACCCACGCAAATGGGCATACTATGGCAAAGAAGATATTGAGAGTAGGCTATTATTGGCTAACCATGGAGGCTGACTGCTACCATCATGCCCGAACATGCCATAAATGCCAGATATACTCTGATAAGATTCATGTACCTCCCACTCCTTTGAACGTCTTGACTTCACCATGGCCATTTTCCATGTGGGGAATAGATATGATTGGGATGATCGAGCCAAAGGCCTCAAATGGACACCGCTTCTTATTGGTTGCCATAGACTACTTTACCAAATGGGCTGAGGCTGCATCGTATACGAACGTTACCAAGCAAGTGGTCGCTCGCTTCTTGAAACACAACATTATATGCAGATATGGAGTGCCTAACCGTATCATCACTGACAATGGGTCTAATCTCAACAACAAAATGATGGATGAATTGTGTGCTAGTTTCAAGATTGAGCACCATAATTCAACACCATACAGACCCAAGATGAATGGAGCCGTTGAGGTAGCCAGCAAAAACATCAAAAAGATCATTCAGAAAATGGTGGTCACTCATAAGGATTGGCATGAGATGCTACCTTTTGTGATGCACGGCTACCGTACCTCAGTGTAAACTTCAACAGGGGTAACTCCCTACTCATTGGTTTATGGCATGGAAGCGGTCTTTCCAATAGAAGTCGAAATCCCCTCATTGAGAGTATTGATGGAAGCTCAGCTTGATGAAGCAGAATGGGTGAAGACGAGGTTTGATGAACTCAACCTTCTTAAAGAAAAATGTTTGGCAGCAATATGCCATGGCCAGCTCTATCAAAGACGCATGAAGAAAGCTTTTGATAAGAAAGTGCATCCTCGGACATTCCAGGAAGGGGACTTGGTGCTCAAGAGGATCATGACTATGTATAATGAATCCAGGGGCAAGTGGACGCCAAACTACGAAGGCCCATATATTGTAAGAGAGGCATTCTCTGGTGGTGCCTTGAAGCTCGCAGCTATGGACGGTGATGAATTACCATACCCGGTGAATGCTGAGTACGTTAAGCGATATTACGCCTAGAAAAGTGGAATAATAAAGCCGCTAAGTCGAAAACCTGAAAAGGCGACTTAGGCAAAAAAATGGCAATCCCGGTGGACCTGAAAAAACAAAATCAGTCCAATTTTATAACACCTGAAAGTCCAATTTATTGGCAAACACCAAATTACCAAAGTCCAATTTCATTTCACAATTACCGAATTCAATCCCTGGTGATACCCTCGACAAAGAAACTATTCCCCAACGCGTCCGATCATTTGCATCTTCATGTGCATAACATGCTAGCATAACATTACATAATCATATCAAGCACTATCATATCATATGTGCATTTGATTCTCCAGCAGTTGCATCTCAGCATGTGTTTCAGTGCATTTTACAATGCATGGCATTTCCATCCCCAATATCATATCATGGCAGGATCTAGGATCAATTTGCAAGCATCTTGGTCAGTCCTCCATAAAAGCCGACGGTATTCTTCTAAAGAGAAGCTGATACCCCGAACGTGTCAAGGAATTATATTCCCCAGCAAGTCATTCTTCAGCCAGGAAGTTGATATTGACAATCCCCAGCAGCTGTTGCTATTCTTACTCCCTAAGCAGAGGACATTCTAGAAAGTTTCTTGTGAGCTTTCCCCTACAGAGCCAGTACACTTCCTCCGACATAAATCTTGCTCAACTATCCCTCAACAAATTTACCGCAAAGATACTGCTTTGGTATCATCGAGGAACCTTAATGGATAAGGGACTGCTTCGACGACCCAGAGAATCGTCTGCCTTCAGAGATACTGCTTTGGCATCATCGAGGAACGTTAATGGATAAGGGACTGCTTCGACGACCCAGAGAATCGTCTGCCTTCAGAGATACTGCTTTGGTATCATCGAGGAACCTTAATGGATAAGGGACTACTTCGATAACCCAGAGAATCGTCTGCCTTTAGAGATACTGCTTTGGTATCATCGAGGAACCTTAATGGATAAGGGACTGTTTCGACAACCCAGAGAATCTTCTGCTTCCAAAGATACTGCTTTGGTATCATCGAGGAACCTTAACAGATAAGGTACTGCTTCGACATTCCAGAGAATCTTCTGCTTCCAGAGATACTGATTTGGTATCATCGAGGAACCTTAACGGATAAGGTACTGCTTCGACATTCCAGAGAATCTTCTGCTTCCAGAGTTACTGCTTTGGTATTGTTGAGGAACCTTAACGGATAAGGTACTGCTTCAATGTTCCAGAGAATCTTCTGCCTTGTAGAGGTACTGCTTTGGTATCATCGGAGAACCTTAATGGATAAGGGACTTCTTCGATCACCCAAAGAACCTCAATTTATTTTGTTCAGTTTGAATCCTGTTACCTCATTCTGTCAACTCTCACTCTATATCATTTTACCTTTTGTCAGACAAATTTTGGGGTCTTCTTATATCTAATTGACTTCTACCCTAAAAATGAACGCCATGAAGCAGCTCATTTTCTCAGGTTCAAGACAATTAGATAGGGGCATCTGTCATAGCCCAAATTTGTCCTACCTTCTCACTTTTCTTATGCCAAGCATGTTGTTGTTTCCTGGACTTTTCTCAAAATCATCATATGGCCTTTAGCCATAATCCTCTAAGATTTAGATCATGGAGGTCTTGTGTGTGCTAATTGTGATTACAGGCTATTGCAAGTGTGTGGGATTCAAGTGTAAACAAGAGAAAAGATATGTCTTAATTACCATGGTAAATTAGTCAAGACATGATAAGTTGGATTCAAGTTGATTTTAAGCCATGTTCCAAAATGGTTCTAGGTCACATTTCAAGTTGATTTGATGATGTGATTAGAATTCATTGTCTTAATCCATGCGTGAGTTTGTCTCAAGGTTCAAGGTCAATTTGTGGCAAGCTTTGATTTAATTTGTTTCAAGTTGGTTCAAGTAGAGAACAAATAAGCCAAGTGATTATTCAAAAGGTTTCAAGATGGTTCTAAGGTAATTTCGAGTTCTGATAATTCATTTCCAAGACAGAATTAATTGGTGCTCAAACCATGTATTCCACACGTGCCATCTTGGAGTCATTTTCAAGTTATGTTGGAATTATGTTAAAGAGCATAACTTGAGTGTGTTTCAAGTGGTGGTGGGAAACCACAATTAAAACCTCAATTCATTTCAAAACCATGGTTAATTGGTTAATTTGGTTTCATGAATATCCAAGGTGTGCTACATGATAATATGTCTTTGTTACCATTCAAGTGTCATGAAATATAATGTTAGGTCATGAAGGACATTTCGTGGGATTCACCAATAATGCTATCTATGAAAACTCAAGTTATTACTGATGAAGATTCAAGTGTGGTACACGATTCAATGCATTTTAAGATAGATACACATATAATAAAATAGTGGGAGGTTGTAATTTCAAGGTAAAAAGGCTAACTACAAAGTGCTTTGAAGTTACATGAGCCACGAGGTCTAAATTACCAAGATTTAATTTGATACCAAGGCTTTTGCTAGTCCTAAACCAAGACACCATACTGATTTGGATTCAAACTTATAAAGCATATCATTTGAATTAAAGAATTACAAGTTTTATGTTACAAGCTTGAGATCAAATAACACCTAAGTTTTACCATGCCTAAGTGAAAAATTCCATTCAAAGTCTTCATGCCAAACTTCACTTTTTTCGTGCCAAGCTACCATCACTTCCAAACTCCGTCATCAAGACGCTTACAGCCTCTACATCACTCCCAAACTCCAAGCTCTAACACGGTGCCAAGTTTCTCTAAAGTTTGTACATGAAATGAGAAAGAACATGGATGATTTAAAATGTAAGTAAGCAGGACAATACAAGTTAAATCGGAATGAAATACGTCATCATTTTTGTAACATGAAAATCAAGGAAGTTATAGTTAACACAAGGTACAGGGCAGTAGGTACACAATGCAAAACAATGTTAATAAGGTTCACGAGTCCAGAAGAGTATAACAGTGGTAAAAGGGCAGGAATAGAGAGGTGTTTAGTTAAAAAAAACTCATACCAGCTATTGTGTTCTCTATTAAGTATCAAGCTGCATTGAATTATGCCAATTGGTCCTTAACTCTTTCATCTGTGCCAAGTTGTTCCCATGCCAAGCCGTGAATTCTTGCCAAAGTGTTGATGCTTTTATTAAGCCATTTCTATTCATGCCTCACCAAGTAACTTCAGACAATTATGATCTCGTTGCTGCCAAAACTCTCACCAACACCAACCTTGTATCAAGCCCCTCATGCCAATGGTGCATATATGAAAAAGAAAAATAAATGAGGTCAGTAGCAGCAAATTCAATACAATGTTCAAATGGGATTTATACAACATATCAAAATTTATAAGTCAAGGCACACAATTCTTTTTAAGGTACAAAGTAGGGGACCACAAGAGAGATTTCAAATGTGCAATAAGATAAAATGCAGACAAATTCAGTAGTAGTAGCAAAGTACAGCAGGAAATGACAGCATGGTGAATTTCATATATTAGGAGGAGCATTTTTTAGCATCCACGAAAACATGGTGTAAACATACCAATAATGAAGATACTTCAGCCTATGTTCAAACCATCAAACCCTAATTTTCCACTATAAATTGATGGGTATTCATCAGTTTTGAGGACAGGGAGTAAAAACCCTAAAAATTATTCTACTCTAAAACCCTAACAGAAAAGCTCGTTCGAGAAAGATTTTTTAGTTTTACACTGAGACTCAAATTTGTTGGAGCTAGACCTCATTTGACAACAATACGCATAGATTTTTTTTGGAACACGAAGAGGAAAAAGCAGAAGAGAATAGAGGGAGGGAGTAAAGAATTAGAGAAGGGAAGAAATCTTACTTTCGCCGGAGTTGAAGTCATACTTGCTCCGATTTAGTGAGTTCTTACTCTCTTTAATCACTTTTGAGACTCGATCTGTGTTTATCTTGCTCTGTTGTCTCGAATCCCTTTGGTTTTTGTTTGATTTCGTTGCATTTAGGTAGATATAGGGTTTCAATTGGTTTCGATTTGAGGGTTTGGGTGGTTTTTTTTGGTGAAAATCATTGTTGGATTCGTGTAGAGGAGAGAAAAATAGTAAGGGTTTGTGTTGTTCGTTTGAGGATTTGGGTGGTAAGTGGCCGAAGAGGAGGGGCGGCGCCGCCGTCAACCAACTTCTTCTCCGTCGGATTTAGGTTTTCGGCGATTCATTTTGCAGAAAATAAAGAGAGTGTTGGGAGATAAAATGAGGAGGGTAAGTTAAAATGCTTAAAATGTTTCTCTCCTTCAGCTGTTTAAACCTCTGCCACTATTGATGTTTGTTTGTGTGGCGTCTTTAGCTGGTGACACGTGTCACCAGTTGTCCACTTCCGTTTGACTCCATGCGTTACTCCTACGCATCCCCACCATGTACACCTTCATTAAGCCGTCTGATCAGAGTCTATGTTGACTCCCTTCATGATCAGACGCTTCTCCTGCTTTCTGATGGTCAGATGTTGACTTGAGGGTCCACGATGGATCCTCTCCCCCATGTGGGCTTGCTTTAGTGTGGGCCTGGGGATTATGTCTGACTACACCCCCAACTTTTGATCAGCATTCCGGCCCATTTCTAGTTTTTTTATCTTAATATGTTTAAAAATCTAAAAAAAAACTTTCACTAATTTCCTTTAAAATATTAAAATATTCTTATTGATTAATTTTTAATTTTATTAAAATCATTTATTTAATATCAGCTAATTAATTTAATAATTAGTTTTATTAAACATTTGATTTTAATCTAATTAATTTAATTGATTCATTTTCCCTAATTCTAAAATATCTAAAAATCCTTTTTCATTAATCAAATTTCAATTAATTCTATTAAACCATTTTATTTAATATTAATTAACTTTAATGGTTAATTTTTATTAAATATTTTAGTTTAATTTAATTAATTGTTTGAGTTTTTCTATTTTAATTCTTAAAAATCTAAGACAAAATTAATTAGATTTGGGTTTCTTCTCCTTAGATTAACCTTAGACTTGGGTTACTAACTAACTAACATGCTTGATCATATTTCTCTCCCCATTTTGTTTGATTTTTGATCCTTGTGTGGTATTCATTCTTTTCTCATATGGATTATTGTCTTACCTCTATTATATTTGTCTTTCATAATATGCTTGTCCAAACCAAAAATCTTTTTCCAACTAATATCTTGACTTAATGTCAAGCCCTTTTAATACCTTGTAAGTCGATTGTTTTCACGATCGCAATCAACCTCACGTAGCCTCCTCTCGGGCTTTATACAATGATAATTGTCGTACATTTCACTTTGGTTTGTATGCGTGTATGTGATTGGCTCATTTTAATCATGGCTTGATTATTCCCACTTGATTAATTACACCTCTCTCCCATAAGATTAAAATCAACCCCTTTTTATAACAACAAATAAGCTTGATCCAACGTCAAGTATTTTCCAAATTAAATTCAATTAATTTCCAACTTATACTTGATCCACATATCAAGTCCCTTCACTTAATTTGTAAGTCGAGCGCTTTTGCCTCGCAATCGACCTTACCTTGAACCATTAGGACCTCCTTTCCATTAGTCCCCAACCATTTCACACGCATATTCAAACCTCGATCAACATCGAGCATTTTTCAAATCAAATTAATACATTTAATCATACTTAAACACTTTTCTTAAAAGGAGAAAAGGGAGTAGAATGGAATCTTCGATTCTTCTCCTCAATTATTTGGACCCGAGGAATCTTTCTTAAGTTCAAGCAATTGTCTTCTTTAAAAGACTCATAACGCGATTACATATCAAACCCTTTTTACAATAAATCAAATCAAATCTTCTTTTCCTAAACACTTGGATGAAAAAGAGAGAGAGTCGGTTCTTCGACTAGCTTTCCCGATTACTTGGGCCCGGGAAATCTTTCTTAAGTTCAAGTAATTGTCATCTATTTAACATACTCTAACCATATTAAAACTCTTTCATAATTAAGGATGAAAAAGAGAGAGAGTTGGTTCTTCGACTCGCTTTCCCGATTACTTGGGCACGTGGAATCTTTCTTAAGTTCAAGTAATCGTCACCCAATCAAAATACAAACACATTAATCCAACTCCTCGCCGCCGTGCGATTAAAACTATTTTCCAAAAGAACAATGTTTAGCCCCCCTAAACACTTGTTCACTTAAAAAACACCAACCAAACAACCGTAGTCCCACGAACTACGAATGCTCTGACTTTCCCATTGCACGAGGGAATACGTAGGCACAAGGGTTCTTAATCCTTGCCGAGAACCCTAATAATAAATCCACCCCATTTTCCCCTAGAAAACAAAATCATTTTACCTTAGAAGAAAACAAACAAACCTTAGCTAACTTTCTCACGAATCGAATCAAGAGGTTCCCGTTGAGTACAACGGACATAGAGGGTGCTAGTACCTTCCCTCTTGCGTAACCGACTCCCGAACCCGAATTTGGTTGAGATGACCATTTTCTTATCCTTTAGAGGTTTTATCGATATTTTCCTATTCCTTCCTTGGAATGAATAAAATTCGGTGGCGACTCTGTTTCAAACAGTTTTTTCCGCGTCCATCGCGAGGATCATATTTTTCGAGGTACGACAGTAGGCATAAGATTGAAAAAGAATCTTAGCGAGCACACTAATAAAAAAACCCCAAAGTCCCCTACCTCCAACCAATCTAGCACAGTATCCCAACAAATTCCCCATGAACAGTCCTGATATTTCGTTCTAAACAAAATAACCAGAGAGAGACCCACGAACTAAAGTCGCATCTGTAAACCAACAGTTTTGACTGTTTAACCTCAGTATGCAAGCAGGGTTAATTGGAGACATCTATTTCCCTTCCTTCATCAGCTTCAATAGGATAAAAAATGAATCGAACTGTAGTACCAAAGCGATTGTGATTCAAAACCACAAAAACCGCGCTACAGAAAAATGGCGACCACAGTGGGAGAGACTTGTTCTTCTCCCGACTCTTAGGAGGAAACCTTAAGTTTAGACAATTCCACAGGAAAAATGGTGCCCACCGTGGGGCCAAACAAAGGAATCTTGTCTCTCTTATCTCTCTGGTTGAAACCTTCTCTTGGGACGAGTCCTTGGGTTCACAAGATATCACCGAATGACGGTTCCATCAGGGAATGTCATTATTATTAGGATCGGCCCTCACTAGGATCTTAGGTCAAAAACCTTTAAGTTGGGAAGGTACCACAGAATGGCGGATCATAGGATTCATAGCTCTTAAAAAGTCTTGGACAGTAGGACAAATATATATACTGTTTTTCCTAATTGATATCTGTGTTTATTTTTTTGCTAATGGGAATGCGTGTGATGCCGCATGTGGAAAGATTGAGTATACACCTAGGAAAAACCTCTTTCAGTAGTACAGAAGCTATCGGAAATAGTTGTCACGCGTATCGCTACTCGAAAAATAGTCGACCGGAGGCGAAAAGGAAAGAAACAGAAGAGTCGCCATCAAACTTTATTTATCCCATGAGGGGAAAGGAAAACATCGAGAAAACCCAAAGAAGGAAAGGATAAGATGGTCTCGCAACCAAATTACGGGTTCGGAAGCTGGTTATGCGAGGGGGAGGTATTAGAACCCCTCACATCCATCGTACTCGATGGGAACCATGTGCTTGCCTATGTGTAAGGATGTTTGCTAAAGGATATTGCTTGCTAAGAGGGTTCTAAAGAGGGAGAGAGAAAGGTAAAGAATAAAGAATGTGAAAGAAAATAAAAGAAAAGGTGGGGAGAAGAAAAGGGGACTCGATAGGACTTCGCGGTCCTATGCCTACGTATTCCCTCGTGCAATGGAAAAGTCAGAGTCGACGTAGTTTGGAGGACTACGGGTAAAGAAAATGGAAGGGGGCTCGCCAAGATCGTTGCGATCTTGTGCCTACGTATCTTACATTCGGACGAGAATGAAGAATCAGAGCAATCGTAGTTCGACCTACGATTTGTTGGTGTTTTTTTTTATGGACGATGCTAACGTGCGGGTTCTAGCAGTTAGGTGTATCGCGGCTCGCTCGTGGAGTCTTATGCGTTACCTATTTGCGGTAGAACAGACATAACATGTCCTTTTTGAAAAGGTTGATTTTCGCCATCAAGGCAAGATGTCACATTTGATTTGTTAAAAGTTGATTTTAAGGGCGAAATAAGTCCTCAGATAGGAACCCCTTCGGGTAGTACCCAATTCTTTATCTCAAAAAAGGTTTATTGTGAAAGATGTGTGGCGAATATAGTCACGTCTTTGTATTGAAAGACGAGTATCGAGACCACACACTCTAAAGTGAGCATCCTAATACTCGAAGAGGAATAGGTCTTCACCCAACCCTCTCTCTTTAGTTCAATACAAAGAGAACCTATTCTCTTATTAAGGAAGTGTTTTTGGTTTTAGATGGTAAGTGCTTTATGACAGTAAACCCTAAAGGTAATGTCAAGCACTCGGGATAGGAGAAGGCCTTCGCCTAACCACTCCACGACCATCTAAGTTTATTGAGAAAAGTTTGAAAATTCACTTGGTACAAGACCAAGGTTTTGACACAAGGAGAGAGAAAAAGGTTTTTGAAAGGATGGGTGGTGAATAGAGCGAGGTAGGTTGATGGCGATTCACACGAAAATCGGCTTACAAGGGTGAAATACATACAAGGTTAATGTGAGGTTTAATGTAAGAAATAAGAGATGAGAATGAAAAGAGAGGGGAAACCCTAAGGTGTGAATCAAGTTAATGGGTTTTGAAAAATGGCTTGACGTTGGATCAAGCTTTATTTGTTCTTTATTTTGAAATGGTGAGCTAGCCTAGTTTAATTTTATCTTTCTTAACAATCAAGCAAGCAAGCATAAAAAGAAACTAAGATATTACATTGTAATGAGGGAGGGATACACGTAAATTACACGGGATTGCGAGAAATAAATGGTCTCATTGTCAGGTAGCCCAAGAGAAAGCCGTGTGTGTGCGAGGTGTCCTAAACTAATAATGAGTAATCAAACATACAAGTTCAATGGATTAAAAAACGACGTAATGGCAAACACTTTGCGATTTAAGATCGCAAATCTCAAATAACGATTCAAGTCACGTCTAAGTCACACACGAGGTTCAATGGGTTCTCACAAATCCTTTATGTTAAAGAGAAATTAAATATTTTTGGTATTTTTGATTTTATCATTTTTTGGTTATTTTTATTATAAAAAATTAAAGACTACTAATTAAAATCTCTATTCAAAATTATCTAATCCTACAATTAAAACTATCTAATCCTAAAGAAACTAAATACTAATCCTACAAATAAATTACTAATCCTACAAATTCAAAATTGCCTCTTTTTTTATTTCTATTTATTTTACTAAATGGAATATCAATTCCTAAAATATAAAAATCTAGTCCCAAACAATTAATAAAAATTAATTAATTAGTTAATCAAAGATACTCATTAAGAAAGAAAAAAAAAACGTATAAATAATCCTATGAAGTTTTTTTTAAAATAAAACCACTAAAAATAAACCTAAAGAACTTAAATGAGATTAGAACACTAACTAATAAAAGGAGATGGGTCGATCCACCTTGTCCCAAACCCGGTCCAAGTTCTAAGCAAGCAAAAAATTTGGAATAACCCTGATATCTCACACTGCCGTTTTTAGATTCTTGCGATGTCTCTCTCACCTTGCGATCTTCTCAATCACTCACCTTTCTTGGTCACTCTCTTTGTTCCTTTCACACGCGGCGTGGATGAGGGGCGGTGGCGACGATTTGATTTGTTGATGGTTGTTGGAGAAGTGAAGTCACAGAAGTGAGGTGGTGTTGTTTGATTTGTGGGTGAATGATGTTTTGGTGTGATGATAATGAACAGAAAGGGAGTATATTGAAGGGAGGTTGAGTGTGGTTGTCATTGGAATGACTTGAAGAATAAGGTTTTTGTTTTTTGAGTTTTGTTGGTGGTGAAAAGTTGGGTTAAGGTGATAACAATGGTGGTTCGGAGATGTTATCGGGATGTAGCCAGCCAGGTTTTGTTCGTGAGCGGTTCAGTGGTGTTGTATCGGAGCGGCTGGGTTTGAAAGGACGGAGGGAGTAGTTAGGTTGATTGGTCGAGCGATGACGGTGGTGAGTCGGTGATGTTGTTGATCGAAGGTGATGGTGAAGGTTTCTGTTTGTTGTGAATTGATGGATGAAAACGAGAATGAAAGGGTTGTACGAAAAGGGTATTGAAAAATGAGGGTGAACAGTGGGAAAGGGAAGGTGAGTCAGTGGTGTGTTGTGTTTTTATTTTTTGAATATGTTGTTTGGTCGTATAGACAAGAAGAAGAGAAAGGCCGGAGAAAAACGAGGAGGGATTTCTCTGATGAAGAGATCCAGGAGCGTCTTTTGTGAGGTAACTGAAGGTGAGCCGAGGGAGTGTTGGGTGTGAAACCGAAAATGAAGAAAGGAAAGAGTTTTGGTTATTCGGTTCAGCAAAAGGTTGTGTTTTCACCTCAAGGGAGTTTGAAGCGATGTGTCTAGGTTTTTTTTGCTTTTCAATTTCGCCTCCTCCCTCCATTCTGTTCTCTTTTTCCCTCCTTTTAACACTATCAAGACGTGTCCATTAAGTTTTTTTTTTGAATTTGTCCATTGTGTTGACTAGTTACTTTCCATGGCAGGCTGTTGTTGGGAGTGGTTGTTTTCAGGTCACAGTGTGCAGGTCTTGGGGTGAAGTCGTTGTTGTACGGTTTGTTGCAGAATATGGTGTTTGGTCATTGTCTTGTTGGTGTGGTCTTTGCAGCAAGGTGTCATTGGCATGTTGTTGGTTGGTGATGGCAGGTTTTATACCATTGATGCAGTTTTTTGTTTTTATTCCGCAGGTCCTATAGCATGAGGCGCAGACTATCATCATTGTGTTGGTACGGTTTCTGCAGGCTGTTGTTTGTCGGTTTGAGTAGCAGATGGATTAGATGGATTGCAACTTCTTTTAGGTTCAAATTATTTCTCTATTTTTTTAATTGTAATTGAAAGGGATAATGGGCTTGTAATCTATGAGCTTGATTTTTTTTTTGTAAATTTGGCTAATGAGCTTGCTATTTACACCTTCAATGTGGAAATGGACCATGATTTGGACAAATAATAAATGTATGGATTTTATGGATCATGTACTTTTGTAGAATTTTTTGGTGATAATGGATTTGTAAATAAAAATATGAATTATTTAGAAGAATGGATTTAAAAAGTGGATATGGAATTAAAATGGTTAGGAATGGATTAGGATAATGGATAATGAAATGAATTTTGATGAATTAGAATGAATGTATTGGTTGTTGAAGAGA
This sequence comes from Lathyrus tuberosus, assembly GCA_022829125.1. Taxonomy (NCBI): domain Eukaryota; kingdom Viridiplantae; phylum Streptophyta; class Magnoliopsida; order Fabales; family Fabaceae; genus Lathyrus; species Lathyrus tuberosus. Next base: position 15,524,899 of record JALAZF010000060.1, read on the forward strand.
ATTAAAACTTGGAAACCAAAATTGAAGTGGACTTTAATAGAAATAGAAACGGAACTTGAATTGGATGGAAACGGATAGAATCGTCCACGAGTCAATCTCTGCATCAATCCTCTGAAACTTGTCACTTGAACTACTGATTGAAAAGAACAACTTATATATGATACTCCACAATGCACCATCTGAACACGACCTGATAATTGGATTCATACACCGACAACCTGCCCTGACAAGCCTGATGAACCTTGACGAGGAGTTAAGACAATGAGAACTCAACCCTTACTTCAAAATTGAATGGAAGAATCTCAAAGCACAAAGGAAGCCTTATTTAAAGGACCATTGATCTCGTGCCTTAGGAGCCCAATGCAAATGAATAAATGCAAAGTTATGACCTAATGGAATGCATAGATGATATGATATGCAAGGCTAGGGTAGGGTGAAAATGAGGGTGTGACAGATGCCCCTATTTAATCTTCTTGGACTTGAAGGTGAGAGTGGTCAAGGCTTTCTTACGGTCAAGGTACAAGGGGATTAAATATAAGAAATACCCAGGATTTTCAGCCGAAAAGGAATGGAATAAAAGGTGTTGAATCAGTGGAATGGCTTTAAAAAGGCATATGTCAGTGAGTAAAGGTAATTGGTTATGAGGGAGATATGATGATATGCTTGAGATGCGATGCAGAATGAACATGAGTGCTAATGATGCAGAAATGTATGCAAAATGCTGGGGATATGAAGATGTGAGAGTCTGGAATTTGCTGAGAATATGGCATATCAACTCGGGGATTAAAAAAAAAGGTAAAGGTAACAACATCGACTCGGGGGTCAAGAAGATTACAAAGACAATATCGACTCGGAGGTCAAGAACTAAAACAGGATACCAACTCGGGAGTTAAGAAAATAGTAACACTGATATCGACTCGGGGGTCAAGAAAGTAAAAACAACATTGACTCAGGGAAGAAAATAAGTCAGAGTATCAACGCAGGGGTTGAGGGAGGACAAAGACAATGATATCGACTCGGGGGTCAAGGAAATAAAGACAGCATTGACTCAGAGGTCAAGAGAATAAAGACAACATTGACTCAAGGGTCAACAGAATAAAGACAACATTGACTCAGGGGTCAAAAACAAATCAAAATATCAACGCAGGGGTTGAGGAAGGAAATTGATTGGGTTATATATGCATATGGGTCATGTTAATTGTATGTGATGCATATGTGGATGCAAGCAGGTGATTGGTTTTATGTGGGTGCCAAGAAAGGTTGGGCTTTTGGTGGTTGCCAAGTAAGGTTGGGCTTTTGGTAGGTGCCAAGCAGGGTTGGACTTTGGTTTCATGATGATGCCAGCAGAGTTGGCCTTTGGTTTCGGGGTGCCAAGGAAGGTTGGGCTTTATTTGGGTAGGTTGCCAAGCAGGGTTGGACTTTAGGTGATAGGATTTGACTTCCCAATACTCGGTATTTGACGGTGCGATGATAAGAAGACAGACGTGGATGCTTCTGGTGCTCCAAGCTTGATCATTTGCAGAAGTGGCATGCTTGTTCCTGAGAGAACCTCACTTCTAGCTGATGTGCCACGATGGCTTGCAGATGATTGTATGAGCGTAGCGACTTATCCAATGTATGTTGATCGTGTTTTTGCTCTGCCTCAAGGCTTTTTGACACTTGTTGAACTCCAAGGTTGCTTAGTGTATGACATGGTCAGCTTGACCAACTTGAAAGTATGGAGGGAAACTGCAAACTGTCTGGCTCAGTCCGTAGGGTTTATGAAGGAGTTCTTCATGGAAAGGTTTACGCCATGACATAGTCTGAGATGATTTACCCCAGTGTTTGAATCTTGCAGTGATCTGCCCCCATTCTTGGCCTTTGAAAAACTTGCCCCAGATCCACAAGGTCACGAGAAAGTCTTGATTCATGTCAGCACCAACAGATGTTCAAGTTCCTATTTAATTTTTCTTAGTTGGAATTTCCATAATGTCAAGTACTAATTTGCAGTTAAAATTGATCATTCAGAAATGGTAATTTTAATGCGACATTCATGCAAGTTTTGAAAAGTCATTTATTGAAATGATGTGAAAATGTGTGACGAGTGGACCATTAGTCCAAACTCAGTGTTGATTTACTGGTGTGAAAGATATAGCAAGAAGAGTGACACCAGTGCTATAAGTTAGCAAATATGGGGGGAGTCAGTTTACGCAACCTTGCAATAGTACGCTTTCAGAATAAACCCTGCCTCAATTAGGTCTTTCGAGGGTTGTAACGTGGCCTGGCTCACGGTTATTGAAAGAAAGGATATTAGGCTCAAAACTTATTTTGGTACCCACCCCTTCTTCATGATGATTCTCCAGTCCTACGTTCAGTTAAATTGACACATACATCTAGAGTTTAACGGTGTAAGAGTGAAGATGATGATTCAAGATTTTTGTGAAATGACAGTCACCTTATTTATTTTGTGGAAGGATATCAGTGACCTTTTGATGGTGATCACTGAATTTTATTCTGTTCTGCTCGAGGATTTGAGGGCCTCTTTTTCTTTATTCATTTTTTGATCCCTAACTTTTGCCTAAGTCGTGCCTTTGAGTGGTGGACTTAGCGGGCTTTCTCTTTTTTTCTTTCTTTTTTATGAAAGGCTTGTGACTGCCAAGTTTTTGGTCATTGAATAACAACAGCCATAACAGGAGGTTTCATCTTGAAAATATGTGTAATCAGGATAACTAAACACTACCCATGCCCCAGGTTAAGCGTAAGGGTTTGGAAATCCGAAGGAAACTACTACTTCTAGGCTCGAAGTGGTTGACTAGGGACTAACTCCTTATCTCTCCAGTGTTTAGGGGATTTGAAACAATGCATGTACATCATCAGTAGGATCTTATCCGAAAGCATACAGTTTGCAATTATGGGTATTTTGTTTTCATCATCCTCCCTCCAATCTTTGCTAAAACGACAGTTGATAAAGGGAGTGAAATGTAGAAATATTTTTGTGGTTTTTTTTAATAGATGAGAAAAGACGAGTGAATACGAATGGACTTGTTCAAAAAATGCATGCTCATTACATTAACAATACCATTAATAAATAACAATGTCTTAAAAGCAAATAGCACTGAACAAAAAAAGAAACTACAAACAAATGACAGGATCTAAAAACTGTCAGAATTGGGGAACTGGGCTCTTCTTTCTTGATTCACTGTTGGGCTAGCATTCTTGTTCATCAAGACCAGTATAGTAGCCTTTTTCACACATACTCTCAGCAGCTTCTTCCATAATAAGAGATGACGGACCTGTCTGACCAGATGAAGAATTGATATTGATTTGAAGACCTTGAGGCGTAAATGAGATTAGCTTGGACTCAATCAAATCTTGGATCTTGTTTCAGAGTTGTTTGCAATCTTCGGTTGAATGCCCCATTGCGCCAGCATGGTAACCACATCGTGCATTGGCGTCAAAGCCTGGTGGGTATGGAGGGATCACAGGGTCCAAGTCCTTTGGCACTATCAGCCCACTATTGATTAAGCGTGGTAGTATACGACTGAATGGCATTGGCAATGCATCAAAATGCCTTTTTGGCTTTTCATTATAGTAGCGTCGGTGTTGCGGAGCATGCTGCTGTGCAATATGTTGTTGATGAGGGGGACCTCTATTGACAGGATGATATTGACCATGTGGAGAGGATGGAGTCATACAAGTAGACCCATAGGATTGCTAACTTTAAACAGATGAGATGCTTGGGTGACAAGGTAATGGAGGTGGGACATGTGGAGCTTCCCAAATGGAGTTAATTTCACCATCATCTTCTTCCTCTTGGGAACTGACAAATGATTCACTTTCGCCAGCTGGAATGTTCAAGGAGCCTTAGATCTTTCCACTCTTGAGGATGCACTCGAGGCGTTCTCTAGCTATTACCAGGTCAGAGAAGTTTGATGTCCCAGTGCCAGCCATCTTTTCCTAGTATGGACCTTGCAAGGTATTCAAGAACAGATCAACCAATTCTCTATCTAAGATTGGTGGTTGAACACGAGCAGTTACCTCTCTCCATCTCTGAGCATATCCTCTGAAGGATTCGTCGTTCTCTTGAGATAAGCCTTGCAATTGCATGTGACTGGGAGCCATGTCAAGATTGTATTGGTACTGCTTCATAAAGGCATTAGCTAGGTCTGACCATGATTTAACGTGACTGCTCTCTAGCTGCATATACCAACTCAGTGATGCCCCACTCAGACTTTTTGGAAATAGTGAATCATAAGTTTGTCATCGTGGACATGCGAGGTCATTCTTCTGTAAAATATCACCAAATGTTGCTTTGGACAACTATCCCCTTTATACTTCTCAAAACTCGGTGTGTTGAACTTTGGAGGTATTACAAGGTTGGGTACCAAGCACATGCTTGAAGCATTCAGATCCAAATTATCATGGCTCTTTATGGCGTTAAGCTTCTCTTCCAGCACTCGACATTTTTCCATAAGCTCAACAGCTTGCGGATCCTTGGTTTTCATCACAGGGACTGCCCCTTGGGGATTTGACTCAGAGAATGCAAAACTGTGATATTCCATGGCATCAAGAGAAGAAGAATGTCTATCTCAGACAATGGTACATTCGCGAATAATAGGATCCTCAACGGGGATCTGCACGGGCTGAGCTTGAGCAACATTGTTCACTCGAGGTGAAATGACATTTCCAGTGGCTGAAGTCCTTTGAATGTTGCCATCTTTCCTTGCCAAGGTTTTCATAGCTTCCACAAGTTGGTCCAACTGGCTTTTCATCAATTCAACAACTGCTCTTGACGCAAACTGGTTCTGCTCTTCGGAGGCCATGATCCTTCAAAAGCTACTTCAAGTCCAATACTGGCTTCAGGAAGTCAACTGCGGGTTATGGACAAAGGATGGATGAGTTCTCTGGTTTAAGGTTGGAGAATGATATGCAAAATGATGCAAAAGATGCTGATGCAAATGAAATGTTATAAATGCAATAAGACATGGGATCAAAGATCGCTAAATCAGGGGTTCGCACCACAGGTATCAAGGTCGCAGATTCTGCAGGACAACACAACAAGATATCCTCACCTCGGGTAGGTTATCTATTGGTTTATAACAGGGCATTCCACGGGCTTTCAAACAAGGTCCCATGCACTAACCCTCAAAAGTTTTCCATCATAACGACGATTCGTAAGACGGTAATCCCTTTAAAGGATGAGCACAGAGTTATGCCTTAGTAACCTTTGGAATAGGGTTCTAAAGGTCCTCAGAATCACGGGCTCCCAGGTCAGAAACAAAGACACCATTACGACTAATCGTAAGACATAATCATTCCCAAAGGGGCCTCATCTGAGTGGTGGAAGTCAAACCGACTCGACGAGTCCTAAGTCTCGCAAATCAGTAAGCAACCACCTCCTAGCTTAGTGTATACTCGAAAAGCTCGGGTAGAAAGCCTTTCTCCTCACAAACCATCCCCAATAAACCCAACAGATAAGAGGAACATAGTCAAAGCAATAAAGCAATAAAATCAAACAAAATACACATACAATAAACAAACTAGGTTTGGCTTGCTAGGGTGAACCACTTCCCCAGCAGAGTCGCCAGCTGTCGCTACTCGAAAAATAGTCGACCGGAGGCAAAAAGGAAAGAAACAGAAGAGTCGCCATCGAACTTTATTTATCCCATGAGGGGAAGGGAAAACATCGAGAAAACCCAAAGAAGGAAAGGATAAGATGGTCTCGCAACCAAATTACGGGTTCGGAAGCCGGTTATGCGAGGGGAGGTATTAGCACACCTCGCATCCATCGTACTCGATGGGAACCATTTGCTTGTCTATGTGTAAGGATGTTTGCTAAAGGATATTGCTTGCTAAGAGGGTTCTAAAGAGGGAGAGAGAAAGGTAAAGAATAAAGAATGTGAAAGAAAATAAAAGAAAAGGTGGGGAGAAGAAAAGGGGACTCGATAGGACTTCGCGGTCATATGCCTACGTATTCCCTCGTGCAATGGGAAAGTCAGGGTCGACGTAGTTCGGAGGACTACGGGTAAAGAAAATGGAAGGGGGCTCGCCAAGATCTTTGCGATCTTGTGCCTACGTATCTTACATTCGGACGATAATGAAGAATCAGAGCAATCGTAGTTCGACCTACGATTTGTTGGTGTTTTTTTTATGGACGATGCTAACGTGCGGGTTCTAGCAGTTAGGTGTATTGCGGCTCGCTCGTGGAGTCTTATGCGTTACCTGTTTGCGGTAGAACGGATGTAACATGTCCTTTTTGAAAAGGTTGATTTTCGCCATCAAGGCAAGATGTCACATTTGATTTGTTGAAAGTTGATTTTAAGGGCGAAATAAGTCCTTGGATAGGAACCCCTTCGGGTAGTACCCAATTCTTGATCTCAAAAAAGGTTTATTGTGAAAGATGTGTGGCGAATATAATCATGTCTTCGTATTGAAAGACGAGTATCGAGACCACACACTCTAAAGTGAGCATCCTAATACTCGAAGAGGAATAGGTCTTCACCCAACCCTCTCTCTTTAGTTCAATACAAAGAGAACATATTCTCTTATTAAGGAAGTGTTTTTGGTTTTAGATGGTAAGTGCTCTACGACAGTAAACCCTAAAGGTAATGTCAAGCACTCGGGATAGGAGAAGGCCTTCGCCTAACCACTCCACGACCATCTAAGTTTATTGAGAAAAGTTTGAAAATGCACTTGGTACAAGACCAAGGTTTTGACACAAGGAGAGAGAAAAAGGTTTTCGAAAGGATGGGTGGTGAATAGAGCGAGGTAGGTTGATGGCGATTCACACGAAAATCGGCTTACAAGGGTGAAATACATACAAGGTTAATGTGAGGTTTAATGTAAGAAATAAGAGATGAGAATGAAAAGAGAGGGGAAACCCTAAGGTGTGAATCAAGTTAATGGGTTTTGAAAAATGGCTTGACGTTGGATCAAGCTTTATTTTTCTTTATTTTGAAATGGTGAGCTAGCCTAGTTTAATTTTATCTTTCTTAACAATCAAGCAAGCAAGAATAAAAAGAAACTAAGATATTACATTGTAATGGGGGAGGGATACACGTAAATTACACGGGATTGCGACAAATAAATGGTCTCATTGTCAGGTAGCCCAAGAGAAAGTCGTGTGTGTGCGGGGTGTCCTAAACTAATAATGAGTAATCAAACATACAAGTTCAATGGATTAAAAAACGACGTAATGGCAAACATTTTGCGATTTAAGATCGCAAATCTCAAATAACGATTCAAGTCACGTCTAAGTCACACACGAGGTTCAATGGGTTCTCACAAATCCTTTATGTTAAAGAGAAATTAAATATTTTTGGTATTTTTGATTTTATCATTTTTTGGTTATTTTTATTATAAAAAATTAAAGACTACTAATTAAAATCTCTAATCAAAATGATCTAATCCTATAATTAAAACTATCTAATCCTAAAGAAACTAAATTCTAATCCTACAAATAAATTACTAATCCTACAAATTCAAAATTGCCTCTTTTTTTATTTCTATTTATTTTACTAAATGGAATATCAATTCCTAAAATATAAAAATCTAGTCCCAAAAAATTAATAAAAATTAATTAATTAGTTAATCAAAGATACTAATTAAGAAAGAAAAAAAACGTATAAATAATCCTATGAAGTTTTTTTTAAAATAAAACCACTAAAAATAAACCTAAAGAACTTAAATGAGATTAGAACACTGACTAATAAAAGGAGATGGGTCGATCCACCTTGTCCCAAACCCGGTCCAAGTTCTAAGCAAGCAAAAAATTTGGAATAACCCTAATATCTCACACTATCGTTTTCAGATTCTTGCGACGTCTCTCTCACCTTGCGATCTTCTCAATCACTCACCTTTCTTGGTCACTCTCTCTGTTCCTTTCACACGCGGCGTGGATGAGAGGCGGTGGCGACGATTTGATTTATTGATGGTTGTTGGAGAAGTGAAGTCACAGAAGTGAGGTGGTGTTGTTTGATTTGTGGGTGAATGATGTTTTGGTGTGATGATAATGAACAGAGAAGGAGTATATTGAAGGGAGGTTGAGTGTGGTTGTCGTTGGAATGACTTGAAGAATAAGGTTTTTGTTTTTTGAGTTTTGTTGGTGGTGAAAAGTTGGGTTAAGGTGATAACAATGGTGGTTCGGAGATGTTATCGAGATGTAGCCAGCCAGGTTTTGTTCGTGAGCGGTTCAGTGGTGGTGTATCGGAGCGGCTGGGTTTGAAAGGACGGAGGAAGTAGTTAGGTTGATTGGTCGAGCGATGACGGTGGTGAGTCGGTGATGTTGTTGATCGAAGGTGATGGTGAAGGTTTCTGTTTGTTGTGAATTGATGGATGAAAACGAGAATGAAAGGGTTGTACGAAAAGGGTATTGAAAAATGAGGGCGAACAGTGGGAAAGGGAAGGTGAGTCAGTGGTGTGTTGTGTTTTTATTTTTTGAATATGTTGTTTGGTCGTATAGACAAGAAGAAGAGAAAGGCCGGAGAAAAATGAGGAGTGATTTCTCTGATGAAGAGATCCAGTAGCGTCTTTTGTGAGGTAACTGAAGGTGAGCCGAGGGAGTGTTGGGTGTGAAACCGAAAATGAAGAAAGGAAAGAGTTTTGGTTATTCGGTTCAGCAAAAGGTTGTGTTTTCACCTCAAGGGAGTTTGAAGCGATGTGTCCATGTTTTTTTTCTTTTCAATTTCGCCTCCCCCCTTCATTATGTTCTCTTTTTCCCTCCTTTTAACACTATCAAGACGTGTCCATTAAGTTTTTTTTTTGAATTTGTCCATTGTGTTGACTAGTTGCTTTCCATGGCAGGCTGTTGTTGGGAGTGGTTGTTTTCAGGTCACAGTGTGCAGGTCTTGGGGTGAAGTCGTTGTTGTACGGTTTGTTGCAGAATGTTGTGTTTGGTCATTGTCTTGTTGGTGTGGTCTTTGCAGCAAGGTGTCATTGGCATGTTGTTGGTTGGTGATGGCAGGTTTTATACCATTGATGCAGTTTTTTTGTTTTTATTTCGCAGGTCCTATAGCATGAGGCGCAGACTATCATCATTGTGTTGGTACGGTTTCTGCAGGCTGTTGTTTGTCGGTTTGAGTAGCAGATGGATTAGATGGATTGCAACTTCTTTTGGGTTCAAATTATTTCTCTCTTTTTTTAATTGTAATTGAAAGGGATAATGGGCTTGTAATCTATGAGCTTGATTTTTTTTTTGTAAATTTGGCTAATGAGCTTGCTATTTACACCTTCAATGTGGAAATGGACCATGATTTGGACAAATAATAAATGTATGGATTTTATGGATCATGTACTTTTGTAGAATTTTTTGGTGATAATGGATTTGTAAATAAAAATATGAATTATTTAGAAGAATGGATTTAAAAAGTGGACATGGAATTAAAATGGTTAGGAATGGATTAGGATAATGGATAATGAAATGAATTTTGATGAATTAGAATGAATGGATTGGTTGTTAAAGAGAATTAAAACTTGGAAACCAAAATTAAAGTGGACTTTAATAGAAATAGAAACGGAACTTGAATTGGATGGAAACGGGATAGAATCGTCCACGAGTCAATCTCTGCATCAATCCTCTGAAACTTGCCACTTGAACTACTGATTGAAAAGAACAACTTATATATGATACTCCACAATGCACCATCTGAACATGACCTGATAATTGGATTCACACACCGACAACCTGCCCTGACAAGCCTGATGAACCTTGACGAGGAGTTAAGACAATGAGAACTCAACCCTTACTTCAAAATTGAATGGAAGAATCTCAAAGCACAAAGGAAGCCTTATTTAAAGGACCATTGATCTCGTGCCTTAGGAGCCCGATGCAAATGAATAAATGCAAAGTTATGACCTAATGGAATGCATAGATGATATGATATGCAAGGCTAGGGTAGGGTGAAAATAAGGGTGTGACAACGCGATACTACCCTCTTCTGAGATTCTTCAAAATACGTCACCTAGCACGGTTCCTGGCCCGCTGATGTTCTCTCGACAAGAATAAATGATTTTGAGAGACAGGTACAAAAATCACTAGTATAAACCTTTGGGATGGGTAGAGCCTTGACTTCATGACACCGACCCTTTGACCCCATGTTTTTTCTATGTTTTTGTGTGTTGCATTCATGCATTCATTTTAAAAAACATTAAGCAAAGAAAAATCTTCTCTTCTAGTCTCTCTTTTTCAAATTAAACTGAGACAATGATTGCAAATGTCAGAGAGAAAAGGATTGCGCTAATGGATTTCGGTAGAAGAAAAACTAACAAGTATACCTTCAAGGTTCCAAAACTAGAGGATTTGAGAGGATTAGCAAGGATGATCACTAACCCTGACGCTTTCAGAGCCAAGTACGAAGGTCTGCTACCTCTGTTAAGGGTCCATGTAATTGAGGGAATCCTAGAGGCACTCATTCAGTTTTACGATCCGGTCTATCACTATTTCAAATTCCCAAATTACCAGCTCGCACCAACGCTGGAGGAGTATTCTCATATGATTGATCTACCCATTACTGATCAAGCTCCCTTTTCTGGACTAGAATAAATTCCAAAGGATCAAATCATTGCAAGAGCAATCTATTTGGATGAGTCAGAAATCAAGACTCACCTGACCACCAAGGGAGGAATCCTAGGTTTACCAGCCAAGTTTCTGGTTAAAAAAGGCTCTGTACTTTGTTAGTATAGGGAACGTGACTGCTTTTGAAAGCATCTTTATTTTACTCACCTACGGGTTATTTTTGTTTCCCAACATCGATAACTTTGTAGATATCAACGCCGTTAAGGTTTTTCTCATTGGAAATGCTATACCGACCTTGCTCGCATATGCGTATCATTATGTACACTTAAGGAATTTATACAGCGGAGGAATGATCACGTGCTATGTACCCATGCTATATAAATGGTTTATCTCCCATTTGCCTAAGTCTGCCGCTTTTTGGGATCATAAGAGTGCCTTATGCTGGTCACAGAAAATCATGTCTCTTACCAAACTCTGATATAGATTGGTACAATAGGATTTATGACGGGATCAGAATCATTGATCGTTGTGGAAACTTCCCCAACATACCCCTCATAGGAACTAAGGGAGGAATCAATTACCATCCAGTTTTAGTTCGTCGTCAATTTGGATACCCGATGAGGCATGTCCCGCGTAATGCTTATCTGGAAGGTCTTTTCTTCAAGGAAGGAGAAAATGACAGGGCACTGAAGACGGAAATAGTGCATGCTTGGAAACATGTTCATAAGAAAGGACGGGAGTCTCTAGGAAAACCGAACTGTGTCTCGGTGGAGCCTTATCTCCACTGGGTACAAACTAGAGCTCTCAAGCTAAAGATGCCTTATCCTCGTCACGAAGTTCTTCCGCCAAGGGAACCTGTCATGTACTTCATGACTGAAACGAAAAAACTTCAGGTTACTCTCAACAAAGTTCAACAGGAGAGGAGGTCTTGGAAGAACAAGTACCACATTCTCAATGTGGATTGTACCAAAATACAGCAACTGCTGAAAGATAAGGATGCTCTAATTGAGATTTTAGAGCAACATGCTGTAGAAAATCAAGATGACCAAAGGAATTTGCTCGCTCCTTTCACTTAGCAAAGGAATGACAACCCGACAACGGCCCAAGAGCCCCGGTCCAAGAAAAGGAAAGCACCAGAATCAGCACCCAAGTTCTCCTCAGAGAGGACTCGGGACCCATTAGCTTAGGTTTCTGTTTCCGCACCTTGTAATTTACTGTATTTCCATTTCTGCAATCCTTTGAATTCAATAAAACGGGAGTGTCCCCCATTGTTTGATATTTGCAATCTAATTGTCGAAGTTTATTTTGATTAAACCAAAAAAACAATTAATATAATCATTTCATTCATCATCCTCACGTCCCGTATTCTTCTTACCTACGAATCTCTCATTTGTATCTCGGTTCTAGAGTCAAACTGTCTCATTCGTACAATACTCAGGCCAATCGTCAGAAAAAGATGGATGATCTAGAGGAAGAGAACAAAGAGTTGAAAGAAGAGATCGACGCTCTGAGAGAGGATATGAGAAATCTTCGTAACGACATGCAAGCCATGGCAGAAGCTCAGCTACAAAGAACTGTGATCTCAGAGATCACCTCAATGCCCATAGTGGAGAAGTATGATCCTAGGTATCAAATGCTGAAAGATCGTCCCTGGGGCATGCCTGTTAACTATATCCCGGAAGGGTATGTTCCGCCAATCGCTGAGGATCAGGGAACCGTAGCAGATGCCGTTGGGCCTGAAGGTTACAAAATTTGGGAAAGCGAGGATGCCAGAGGCATAATGAGGACTCCTGAAGGTTATAAACTTCGAGAAGCGTCAAGATTTACTGCCGTAGTATCAGTACCACCCTCTGTGGTGATCACCGTCCTGGAAGGACAGATTCCACAGATAACTTCTGGTAGAAAGGAAAGTATGTTCGCAGAATGGATGAATTCCAGGATCAGTTCCTGGAAATACAGAAAGAACTGAAGGATATTCGCGGTCAAGATTTATTTGGAAAGGACACCGCAGACCTTTGCTTGGTCCCCAATGTGAAAGTCCCGCACAAGTTCCAAGTACCCGATTTTGAAAAGTGCAAGGGTAACTCTTGCCCTCAAAGCCATTTGGTGATGTACGCTCGGTGAATGTCAACTCAGACAGAAAACCAGGATCTACTGATTCACTACTTTCAGGATAGTTTAACCGGTGCTGCATTAAAATGGTACATGGGTTTAAACCGCACTTCGATTAGCACTTTCAGAGATCTTGGTACTGCCTTCGTCCAACAATATAAATACAATTTGGACATGGCACCAGACAGAGATCAACTCAGATAAATGTCGCAAAAGTACAAAGAAACCTTTAAGGAGTACCCTCAGAGATGGCGTGAAATTTCCGCTCAGATTTGTCCACCTCTTGAGGAAAAAGAGATGACAAAGATTTTCTTAAAGACCTTGAGCTCATTTTACTATGACAGAATGGTTGCCAGTGCGCCCAGTGACTTCACCGAGATGGTAGGCATGGGAGTTCGTCTTGAGGAAGCCGTCCGAGAAGGACATTTAGTAAAAGACGCTAGATCGTCAAGTAGTACAAAATGATACGATAGTGCTCTCCTTAAGAAAAAAGAGCAAGATATTGGGAATATCTCTCTCGGAAAGCAAAGGCGACGGTACCAACCAGTAGCAGCTGTAACTTCTGCTATCAACCCTGCGCCTGTTTCTACGTATCAACCTCAGGTTGCTCAAAGCCAATCGCATTCACAGCAATTTCAACAAAGGACACAACAACCACTTCAGCATGCTCGTCCTCAATACAACAACAACCATACAACACGGCTACCAGGATTTGATCCTATACCTGTATCGTACGCATAATTATTTCTGTTACTACTGGCCAAGGGGCATGTCCAGACTAAGTCTCCTCTTACAATACTGGAAAATCCAGCTTTTTGGTTTAAGATGGATCAGACTTGCCCTTACCATCAAGGAGGACCAGGGCATAACATAGAAAACTGTCTCAGTTTCAAATCCGATGTGCAAAAGCTTGTTAGGAGCGAGGTCTTATCTTTCAAAGATACGAATCTGAATGTTCTCACAAACCCGCTGCCTCAACACGAGAAAGCTACAGTCAATTTGATAAAGGGAGAGTCTAACAACACCTATCAAATTCATGATGTACTCTTATTGAGGGCCAACTTAGTCAAGATGCATTGTAGACAAAGTGGATATGGCCATGTGCCACCTCATAATTATCACTAGTGTGATATCTGCTCTAAAAGCAATCAAGGATGTTCTATGGTGCAATCAACTCTATAGGAACAGATGGATCTCGGATGGATCCAAGAGCACCGAGTTCGTGGAGTTAACATGGTTTATACGAATTACAACATCATTCAAAACCACGATATCCGTGCGATGAATGTCAACTTGGTGGTAATGCACTCAAGGCAAAGCCAGTATCATAATCTGCCGCGTCACGATTATAATTCCTACCTGACTTGCTCGATAAACAAACAGGTATGCTCTTTTGTACAAGAGGCCCTCCAGCGTCAGATGGATCTTGGATGGATTCAAGACTACCATGATAAGAATCGTTATCAAATCAACATGATTCAAATTTTTGATATTTGCTTGATGAATACCAGCCTGGTGGAGTTACATGCTAAACAGGTCCAGCTAGGGTTCCTGGTATCACATGATTATCAGGGCTGTAAAGCGGGTTACGAAGACGATCAGGGTTATGCCCCTGTCCAGGAAACACTTCAGCACTTGTTGAACCACTGGTGGCTTCCAATCTATATGGATGAAGACACCCAGCAAATTAGTATCACTAACAGGAATCCTACTAGATATCAAAGTCAAGATGTTCGGTCGATGGAAACAGATCTAGTAAGGTTACACTGTATTCAAAGCAGACGTGGCCAGGTGCCACTACACAACTATGAGCGGCGTGGAGTTTGCTCAGTGGATAATCAAGGATGCTACCTCGTGCGAGCAGCCCTTCAAAGCCAGTTGGACCGCAAAAAGATTCAACCATGGTCAAGTTCTGAATCAGTTAACTACTTCGTTGATCAAATTGAGGACGTTTTCGTAATCTCTGATCATCAGAGGGCTAGGGATGTTTGTACCATTATCCCTCTACTTGACGAATCAAGAGTTCCCAACCGGGAACGGGTCGAAATTACTTACGATGGTCAGAAAAATCAGAAGGCTCCCATAGTCATCTATCTACCGGGACCGCTACCGTATGAATCAACTCAGGCTATCCCTTACAAATACAGTGCAACAACAATTGAAAATGGAAAGGAAATTCTGTTACCCTCCGTCGTGAATATTGCAGACATCAGTCGAGTAACACGGAGTGGTTGAATCTTCAACAGAGGAGTTGGAGAACCCAGCAAAGAAAAGGAACCTCAGACACAAGTTCCCAATCCACCAGTCAGTTAATCCAGTAATCCCGACCTTTCAAAAAACAATGATGAGATGCTGAAGCTCATCCAAAGGAGTGAATACAACATTGTTGATCAGCTGTTACAAACTCCTTCAAAGATCTCAATATTATTACTTTTACTCAGTTCCGAAGCCCACATGGAGGCTCTGCAGAAAGTCTTGGAGCAAGCCTTTGTAGAACAGGATGTAACAATCAGACAGTTCGATAGCGTTGTCTCTAACATCACTTCTTGCAATAAATTGGGATTTAGTGATGAGGAATTACCTGAAGAAGGTCACTGTCATAATATGGCACTCAACATTATAGTCAACTGCCAGGATGATGCTTTAGCCAACGTACTGGTAGACACAGGGTCAGCCGTTAATGTTATGCCGAAGTCCACATTGATGCAATTATCATTCAAAGGACCTCCGATGAGAACTAGCGAGGTCGTCGTCAAAGCATTTGATGGATCCAGAAAAATGGTTATCGGCGAAGTCGACCTTCCCATAACTATTGGTCCTCACACTTTCCAAGTCACTTTCCAGGTCATGGACATCCGGGCAACATACAGTTGTTTATTAGGAAGACCTTGGATACATCAGGCTGGGGCGGTCACTTCGACCCTCCACCAAAAGCTAAAGTTCGTCCAGAACGGCCAACTTGTCACGGTTTGTGGAGAACAAGCCTTGCTCGTGAGCAACTTGTCATTATCTACTTATGTAGAACCCGAGGAGGTTGTTGGGACTCAGTTCCAAGCACTATCGGTGAGCAATAAGAATCAATCAGAGAAAGGAACCTCGATTTCCTCATACAAAGATGCTATCAAAGCGGTCGAGAATACCAATACAACAGGATGGGGACAGCTTGTCATTCCTACTGACAACAAAACAAAGAAAGGTCTTAGATTTTCCTCGACCTGTACCCAGACTGCTACTAACGATGAAAGTTTTCATCCTATTCAAGACTTCTTCCACAGTGGAGGTTTCCTTTACCCAGTGTCTCAAGAAGTAAATACCATCAACGATGGTGACTCCTCCGATACAGATGAAGAATGGATGTCCTATCTCAACATGGACAGTTATACGTCTCAGGACGAAACGCAAACTCTCTTTTGCTATCCCGCACAGAGTCCAAAATTTATACCAAGGTCAGATGTCGAAATGATATATGGAGATTGTGATCCTGAAGGATGTCGTGCTCTGCCAAATTCATTAGAGGAAGACACTTCGATGAAATACAACTTTGACCACAACTATTATGGCCTAATGGATGGCTTACCTATCTGGAAGCCGTATCCCAGAGACTTGGGGAAAGAAAATCAGCCAAACAATGAAAATCAGCTGAGCATCATTGAACAGAATACATGTGTCCCCGCCATGTCATGGGATCAACACTCAGGTTATTCTGAACTTATCCAGTACGATGATGAATTAGCAAAGCTTGTCGGACTAGAATTCATCAACTATGCTTTTCCCGTGGTCAACGTCATCGAGAGGGACGACTCCTCAAATTCCAAAGAAGTGTGGGACACCCTGGGACAACCAAGTGGAAAATTTGACTTCAAGGTCAAATACATCACTCCTGAAAGCTCTCGTATCAGGCTTGAAGACATCCAGCCAACTGGATGGGGATATACAGCTGAGAGTACAAATACTATGCAAAATACAATTGAGGAATCCTCCTACGACAACTCTGCCTAAGAGACAGATTCCAATGATCCTGCTCCGCCAGAAATCAGCGTCATTTCTAAAGATAAATCAAGGAAGGTACCAGAATTTGTGATTCACCAAGGAGTTCGCCGCCAATGGGTCACTGTCGATGTTCCGAAGATTGTTCATAAGTCTAAGTAATTGCCATCTTTACTTTAACCTCTCACCCTGCCCAGGTGAAACAGATGTTTTGATAGGGCTCACTTTCTGTAAATTTCCCTCTTCGCTTCGCCCAAAGCGACAAAGTTTTGTTTTATAGGGCTGTAGTTTCAAGATTCGACTTGTTCATTAATAAAATAACGTCGTTCTGTAATTTCCGCATTAATTGCTGTTTTCTCTTTTCGCTTTTCAGAAAATGGTAATCCTAAAAAACAACTCAATAATAAAAATAAGCAGTAAAAGAAATACACTGCACACACTCTTGCATTCTCTCTATCTCTTCTAAACATAAATCATCACGTCATGCAGATTGCTTGTTTTAAACCCCGTTGAAACATACGATCCAATGCCTTCTCCCGACTTTGAGTTCTCAGTATTTGGGGCTGAAGAAGAAGTTGACGACGAAATTCCAGAAGAGATCTCCCGATTACTCCGACAATAGGAAAGGCCCATTGAACCTTACAAAGAGCTGTTGGAAATGGTCAACTTGGGTTCAGAAGAAGAGAGAAAAGAAGTCAAGATTGGGGCACTGCTCAGTCCAACTGTCAAATAAAGTTTGACGAGACTTCTCAAAGAGTTTCCCGATGTATTCGCTTGGTCCTATCAGGATATGCCAGGGTTGGATACCAGCATCGTGGAACACCATCTAACATTGAGATCAGAATGTCCGTCGGTAAAACAAAGTTTGAGATGCACTCATCCAGGCATGCCTGTCAAAATCAAAGAGGAGGTACAAAATTAGATTGACGCGGGTTTCCTCGCTACGTCAGAATATCCTCAATGGTTAGCCAACATCGTACTAGTTCTGAAAAAGGACAGAAAAGTCAGAATGTGTGTCGACTACCGAGATCTAAACAAGGCAAGTCCAAAGGGCGACTTTCCCTTACCACACATTAACATGCTGGTAGACAGTACAACATAGTTCAAAGTCTTCTCTTTCATGGATGGATTCTCGGGCTATAATCAGGTCAAAATGGCGCCGGAAGACATGGAGAAGACCTCCTTCATTACCCCATGGGGGGACCTTTTGTTACAAGGTAATGTCGTTCGGTTTGAAGATCCCCGGGGAAACCTATCAGAGGGCCATGACTACTCTGTTTCATCACATGATACATAAAGAAATCAAAGTGCATGTCGGTGACATGATTGCCAAATCTAAAACAGAAGAGGAGCATGTGACCTACCTGTAAAAACTATTCGAGCATTTACGAAAGTACAAACTCCACTTGAATCCCAACAAGTGCACGTTCGGTGTCTGTTCAGGGAAACTCTTAGGATTCATCGTTAGCCAGGAAGGAATTGAGGTTGATCCTGACAAGGTCAAGGCCATTCAAGAAATGCCTTCTCCAAAGACTGAAAAACAAGTCAGAGGATTCCTGGGACGTTTGAACTACATCTCCAGATTCATATTCCTCATGACCATGACATGTGCGCCGATTTTTAAATTACTCAAAAAGAATTAGGACTGCATTTGGACAGAAGACTGCCAAATTGCCTTCGACAGTATCAAGGAATACCTGTCGAACTCGTCGATTCTATCACCTCCAGTGGAAAGAAGACCGCTGATCATCTATTTAACAGTCCTAGAGGACTCAATGGGTTGTGTGTTTGGCCAACAAGACGAAACAAAAAGGAAAGAGTCTGCCATCTACTATTTGAGCAAGAAATTCACCGACTGCGAGACTCGGTACACTATGCTTGAGAAAACTTGCTGCACTTTGGCTTGGGCAGCCAAACGTCTTCGCCAGTACATGATTTGTCACACCACTTGGTTAATCTCTGAAATGGATCCAATCAAGTATGTCTTTGAAAAGCCTGCTCTCACGGGAAGGATTGCCCGTTGGCAGATGTTGTTATCAGAATATGATATAGAGTACCACGCTCAGAAAGCCGTTAAAGGAAGTGTTTTAGCCGATTATTTGGCTCATCAACTGATTGACGATCAGGAATCAGTCGGATTTGACTTCCCAGATGAAGATGTCATGTATCTAAAAATGAAAGACTGTGATGAACCGCTACCCAGTGAAGGGCCAGAACCAGATTCCCAAGGGGGACTTATCTTTGACGGAGCTGTCAATCATTATGGAAACGGAATTGGGGAAATTATCATAACTCCTCAGGGTACCCACATTCCTTTCACTGCTAGACTTACGTTTAAGTGCACAAATAATGAGGCCGAATATGAAGCTTGTATCATGGGTCTCGAGGAAGCGGTTGATTTGAGGATCAAGAACTTGGATGTATATGGCAACTCAGCTTTGGTCGTCAATCAGATAAAAGGATATTGGAACACATACCAATCAGGATTGATTTCGTACAAAGATTACGCAAGAAGGTTGTTACCCTTCTTCAACAGAGTCGAGTTTCATCATATCCCTCGTGAGGAGAATCACATGGCTGATGCATTAGCCACTCTCTCTTCCATGATTAATGTAGGTCAATGGAATGACTTACCTAAGATCGACATAATGTGCCTTGAACGGCCCGCTTACATCTTCACGATTGAAGTAGTCATAGACGACAAACCTTGGTATCACGATATCAAATGCTTCCTTCAGAAATAAGAGTACCCACCTGGGGCATCCAAAAAGGATAGAAAAAAATGCCTTCTTCCATACGATCCAATGCTTTCTTCCATACGATCAAATGCCTTGCTCTGAGTGAAACATACGATCCAATGCCTTCTTCCAACTTTGAATTCCCGGTATTCAAGGCTGAAGAAAAAAATGACGAAGAAATTCCAGAAGAGATATCCCGATTACTCAGATAAGAGGAAAGGTCAATTGAACCTCACAAAGAGCCGTTGGAAACAGTCAACTTGAGTTCAGAAGAAAAGAGAAAGGAAGTTAATATTGGGGCACTGCTCAGCCTGACTGTCAAAGAAAGTTTGATAAAGCTTCTCAAAGAATTTACCGATGTATTTGCTTGGTCCTATAAGGACATGCCAGGGTTGGATTCCAGCATCGTGGAACATCATCTACCGTTGAGATCAGAATGTCCGCAAGTAAAACAAATACTGAGACGAACTCATCCAAACATGGCCATCAAAATCAAAGAGGAAGTACAGAAACAGATTGACGCGGGTTTCCTTGCTACATCAGGATATCCTCAATGGCTAGCCAACATAGTACCAGTTCCAAAAAAGGACGAAAAGGTCAGAATGTAGGTAGACTACAGGGATCTGAACAAAGCCAGTCCAAAGGATGACTTTCCCTTACCACACATTGACATGCTGGTAGACAGTACAACAAAGTTCAAATTCTTTTCCTTCATGGATGGATTCTAGGGCTATAATCAAATAAAAATGGCGCTGAAAGACATGGAGAAAACTTCATTCATCACCCCATAGGGCACTTTTTGTTACAAGGTAATGTCGTTCGGTTTGAAGAACGCCGGGGCAACCTATCAATGGGCCATGACTACTCTGTTTCATGACATGATACACAAAGAAATAGAAGTGTATGTTAATGATATGATTGCCAAATCTGATACAGAAGAGCAGCATGTGACCCACCTGTCAAAGCTATTCGAGCGTTTGAGAAAGTACAAACTCTGCTTGAATCCCAACAAGTGCACATTCGGTGTTCGTTCAGGGAACTTTTAGGGTTCATCGTCAGCCAGAAAGGAATTGAGGTTGATCCTGATAAGGTCAAGGCCATTCAAGAAATGCCTTCTCTAAAGACTAAAAAACAAGTCAGGGGATTCCTGGGACGTCTGAACTACATTTCCAGATTTATATTCTTCATGACCACGACATGCGCGCCATTCTTCATATTACTAAAAAAGAATCAGGACTGCGTTTGGACGGAAGATTGCCAAACCGCCTTCGACAGTATCAAAGAGCACCTGTTGAATCCACCAATTCTATCACCTCCAGTGGAAGGAAGACCACTGATCATATACCTAACAGTCTTGGAAGACTCAATGGGTTGTGTACTTGGCCAACAAGACGAAACGAAAAGAAAAGAGTCTGCCATCTACTATTTGAGCAAGAAATTCACCGACTGCGAGACTCGGTACACTATGCTTGAGAAAACTTATTGTGCTCTGGCTTGGGCATCCAAACGTCTTCGTCAGTATATGATTTGTCACACTACTTGATTAATCTCTGAAATGGATCCGATTAAGTACGTCTTCGAAAAACTTGCTCTCACGGGAAGGATAGCCCGTTGGCAGATGTTATCAGAATACGACATCGAGTACCATGCTCAGAAAGTCATAAAAGGAAGTGTTTTAGCCGATCATTTGGCTCATCAACTGATTGACGATCAGGAATCAGTTGAATTTGACTTCCCAGACGAAGATGTTATGTACTTGAAAATGAAAGATTGCGATGAAACGCTACCTAGTGAAGGGCCAGAATCAGGTTCCCAATGGGGACTAATCTTTGACAGAGCTGTCAATCATTATGGAAATGGAATTGGGGTAATCATCATAACACCTAGGGTGCCCACATTCCTTTCACCGCCCGACTGACATTTAAGTGTAAAAACAACGAGGCCGAATACGAAGCTTGTATCATGGGTCTCGAAGAAGCGATCGACTTAAGGATCAAGAACTTAGATGTATATGGCGACTCAGCCCTAATTATCAATCAGATTAAAGGAGATTGGAACACATACCAATCAGGATTGATTCCTTACAAAGATTACGCAAGAAGGTTGTTACCTTTCTGCAACAGAATCGAGTTTCATCACATCCCTCGTGAAGAGAATCACATGGCTGACGCATTAGCCACTCTCTCTTCCATGATTAGTGTAGTTCAATGTAATGACATACCTAAGATTGATATAATGCGCCTTGAATGTCCCGCTTACATCTTCACGATTGAAGCAGTCATAAACGATAAACCTTGGTATCACGATATCAAATGCTTCCTTTATAAACAAGAGTACCCACTTGGGGCGTCCAGAAAAGACAAAAAAACCATCAGAAGGCTAGCAGGAAGCTTCTTTATGAGCGATGATACACTCCATAAGAGAAACTTCGACATGGTCTTGCTACGAAGCGTAGACAGACTAGAAGCAAACCTGTTAATGAAAGAAATTCACGAAGGATCCTTTAGCACTCATGCCAATGGACACACAATGGCGAGAAAAATTTAGAGAGCAGAATACTATTGGTTGACCATGGAATCCGATTGCTACAAGTACATGAGGAGATGTCACAAGTTTCAGATATACTCATACAAAATCCATGTACCGCCAACACATCTTAAAGTTTCTTCTTCCACATGGCCTTTTTCCATATGGGGAATTAACATGATTGGTATGATCGAACCCAAAGCTTCAAATGGACATCGGTTCATCCTGGTATCCATTGACTATTTCACCAAGTGGGTCGAAGCAGCGTCATACGCCAATGTAACCCGACAAGTGGTGGTCCGCTTTATCAAAAGTAATATCATCTGCCGTTATGGTGTTCAAAGCCAGATCATTACTGATAATGGATCCAACTTGAACAATAAGATGATGAAAGAGTTATGCGCTGAGTTCAAGATTGAACACCATAACTCATCTCCCTACCGACCCAAGATGAACGGCGCGGTAGAAGCGACTAATAAGAACATCAAGAAGATTGTTCAAAAGATGGTTGTAACCTACAAAGACTGGCACTAAATGCTACCCTTTGCTCTTCACGGTTATCGTACATTTGTCCGCACTTCAACAGGGGCAACCCTTTTCTCTCTAGTATATGGCATGGAAGCAGTGCTCCCCATCGAAGTAGAGATCCCATCGATCCAGGTATTGATGGAAGCTAAGCTTACACAAGCTGAATGGTGCCAAAGTCGGCACAATGAACTGAATCTGATCGAAGAAAAACGAATCACGACAATATGCCATGGTCAGTTGTATCAGCAAAGAATAAAGAAGGCGTTCGACAAAAAGGTCCGACCTCGCATCTTCAGAAAAGAAGACCTTGTGCTCAAGAAGATACAATCATTTCTCACTGATTCATGGGGCAAATGGACTCCGAATTATGATGGCCCATATGTGGTCAAGAAAGCTTTCTCAGGAGGTGCCTTGAGACTTGCAACCATGGATGGAGAGGAATTTACCTACCCCACAAATGTTGACGTAGTTAAGAAATACTTCGCCTAAATATAAAAAAAAACGTCTCGGTGGACTGAAAACCCGAAAGGGCGGTCCAGGCAAAAATTAGAGACATGATAAAAAATCATCCCGGTGGATTGGAAACCTCAAAGTATAATCCAGGCAAAAATTAGGGATAATGACAAGTAACTACTTTCGACAAAGGGGCAAGTCCCTCAACAGCAGTTACATCAACTGTCAGGAAAACTCCAGTCACGGTCATCTTCGACAAAAGCTCAGGATGCCCCGAAGTTAAAGTTGGTAGAAGGATAGTGGTCGTTATGTTTCAATGAAGCCCTTTTCACTTAAATTACCATTTTCTAACTTTGTAAATACTCTATGGAATCACGCGTTTGGCTGATTTGCATCCTATCAATAAAATTTGAGCCTTTGTGCTTTTGTTTACAATTCTTATTTGTTTTAGCTTTACAGAACGACATTTTAATATGATCAATGGTTCTTGAAATAAAACAAAAATGAATTTACTTGTAAAATTTTCTACTTTTAAAATAAAGATGGCAATTCTTTTGACTGTTGAACATCGAAAGAACATTAATCGCTTCGTCAGAAGTAATCAAGCTTCAAAGCGCAGAATCAAAGTACTCCTTCTAAACCAGTGCACCTGAATGAAGGATCAACTGTGTCAGAGACCTTTGTTTCATCTGACACCCCCGACAGAGTTCTTATCTCCTAAGCCCGACCAACGGTTGTTCCCCCCACAGGGACTACTTCTCCTAAGCAAGGCAGAATTTCTATCTTGAACCAGCGATACTTTTTATCTCCCACTGTGGCCGAGTATCCAGTCGTGTTCATCTACTAGTCTGTATGTTGTGTCAGTTTTGTCAGCATATACATACATGCATCATGCATTATTGATTTCCATTCATATTCATATTGCATCACTATCACTCTAGCCGGTCTTGTCCCCTAGTGATAAAAGTCTTCACAATCGAGTTATCGGTTCTTTCCTCGTCAGGAAATGTTGCGTCTGAACTACCTCTCTCCTCCAGTTTATTTCTGGGATGAAGTCGGCCTTTAACCACTTTGATAACTTGAACCTCTGAAAAACCAGAGAACCCTCAGCCAACATCACTCTTCACCATGGAAGATGATATCTTCGCTTTCTCGGATTAAGGAAAATCCCTAAAGAAAGCCTCGCAACTAAAGACTTTCAGCAACACAGTGGTCCTTCTCTCCAGAATGTCAATGTCAACAAAGTCATCGGCACCTCAAAACGGGGGTACATCGTATGGCATTTCTCTGAGAATATCGTATGATGTAATATCCCCAAATGAAAGCAATCTCTCAAGAAGACTCGTTTTCCCCAGTAGAGTCGACGGCGTCTCAAACAGAGAAGTTTGTGCCTCTCTACAATAAAAACTTTTTCCATCAAATGGCATCTCCCCAGGAAAATTCGGCGAGAAGTTTGATGAGAACCGCTACAAATAGCGTCCCTTATCAATAAAGTTTATTGACAAAAGAAACTTAGACCAGTTCCTTGGTAGGAAACCGGGATCGCGGGGAAGTTTACAAAAGAAACTTAGACCAATTCCTTGGTAGGAAACCAGGATCGAGGGGAGGTTTACATCAGAAATTGAGACCAGATCCTTGGTAGGAAACCAGGATCGAGGGGAGGTTTATATCGGAAATTAAGACCATATCCTTGGTAGGAAACCAGGATCGAGGGGAGGTTTATTCTAGAAATTGAGACCAGTTCCTTGGTGGGAAACCAAGATCGAGGGGAAGTTTAAATCAGAAACTGAGACCAGTTCCTTGGTAGGAAACCAGGATCGAGGGGAAGTTTACCTTTTCTAAGCATCATTGCTTAGCAAAATAGGAAGGATGCGCGAATTGCCATTCATAACCACCATCAAAATTTTGGGTATTCTGATATTTAATCCTCTTGCACCCTGAATACCCGAATACCTTCGCCATTCACACCTTCGGGTCTAAGAAGATTAAATAGGGGCATCTGTCATACCCCAAATTTTGACCACTAAGATTTCCCATCATTGGGAAAATCATCATCACAATATGGGTAAACCATCATACCTCATCAGTCTCCCCAAAGGTGGGTGAGCATCCACTACAATCAAAATTAGGGTTTCAAGCCCTCTCAGAGTTCTTAGACAAAGGATCAATCAAGGAATGACATGATCTTCAACTTGTCTAGCCTCTCAAACATCCCCAAAGGATCAAGAGGACTTCCACTTCAAGGATTAAGCACAAGGCTTCTCCCTTTTAGATGGATCAAGCCTTAAGATCGCTGATGTCACCAAATTAGGGTTTGGTCGACCAGGGCCTCCAGATGGAAATTTTCCTCTGGGCATGAGCCAATGTTTAAAAGCATAACCTATGATTCTCCAAGGGATCTCATGAACCCAATCATCAAGTCAATTTAGCCTCAGGGGATGCATTCATCAAAAAATCAGGAATTAGGGTTTCTTGACCTAATTCACCCCTAAGTTGACTTTTGGGACAAATCACGAGCCAAGGCCTCAAGAGATGATTTGAGGGTCCCTAACACACCACATTGGTCCATTTGTAACAATGGATTGAGCCAAGAAGCTTGAGCAACAAGTTTCAGTTTCATCTGAACCACAATTAGGGTTTCACGAGAAAAGTCAACTGTACCTTTGACTTTTGACCAGGACATGCTCCCAAACCCTAGGACATGATTCAATACACCCTATAACATCTATGAAATCAATCCATCAAGTTTGATTTAGGTCAAGGACTTGACTTCATAGAGGATCGCACAGTTTGGAGTTCATCTGACAAAACGTCAATTGTGCACAAAAGTCAAACTTTGACTTTTTGAGATTTTTCACAATTATAGTTTTTTAACCCTAAAATAATGTTAATGTGTGATTTGAATCATCATTCATCAAGAAAAATCAAGAAAAGTGGGATAACTTGTAAAAGGGGTAACCATAAAAACTTAGAAATTTTTCTAAGTTATGGAACAAAGTGGCTAGGGTACCAACTTTGGAGGACCATAACTCCTAAACCACAAGGCCATTTTTTCCCATCCAAAGCTGGATTTGTAGCCCTCATGGCCCTCTACAAAAGCTTAAACTACACCTCATTCCAATTCATTATGGATTTTGAGTTATGGAATGATCAAAGTGGTTGAAAACATGAAATGCCACTTTTTCCAACACTTAGTGAAATTTTCACTAAGTCAGAATCTGCCTTCACTTTTTTCCAAATGTAGGGGCATTTTTCACTTAGATCCAAAAAGTATCAAAACCAATTATGATCAAACAGTTATTGTATCATATGAGGGCTTTCCAAAATGGCCAAGAACTCCATCAAATTCCACTTGAGCCATGAGATATGACAATGACAATATACCTTGTTGAAAATTGCCAAGGCTAGGCAGAATTTTGCACTTTTGCTCGATTTGGCAAAATCAGATAATTCCAAGCCTTGTCATCACTTTGGACATATCTAAGGATCAAATCTAAAGGGGACAAACACTGATCCAAGCCTTCAAAGTTTTTGGAACAAGAAGTAGCATGCCAAACCTAGAAATCCCTAAAAGAGGGACAAAACTCCAATTTTGGATTGGAGCATTTAATAGATGCACCAAGGTGGCATGGACTGACATATTTGCAACTGAATTCAGTCAAGAATGATCCAACAACTAGGGAACCACAACTCTGTGCTCTAACCTCTAGTCAATGGCTAAAGGAGACTTGTGATTCCAAAGTGCAACCATTGGCCAAACCTCTGCAGCAGTTGCCATTCACAATTGCTTGCAAAACAAACTTTATCTACTATAAATAGAGCTCATTTGTGCTCAGTTTGAGTACACCAAAGCCATCAAACAGATGCTTTCCTCAAAATCTCTTCTTTCACTCCAAATTTGCCTTCCAAAGCAAGTCACTATCGGGTTTTGAGTTTGAGAGCAATTACAATCAAACCAATCACACACACACACCTCATAAACATCATATAGAAGTGATCCAAACACTCACATAACATCTGGAACACCAAAATCACAAAATCACCAGCCAACTGCTCAAGCCTTTGACAGATTTGTAGTTGAGGTGCCAAATCAAGTTCCACCTTAAATCAATCCACTCCAACCATCTAGACACACTCCATAGCACCTAGGGAAGCTGTCCATAACCTTGGAACCAAGCTGTAACACCTCTAACACAAAACACGATCACCAGCTGCAAGTGGTAAGCATGAGCTCTTCTAACTCTATGATCCATGTAATTTTTGCTACACAATAATTTGGCCATATGTTCATAATCATGCATAGAGTGTTTACCCTCAATCAATTGCTTTGTATGAATCGTGTATGAAATTTCTGAACCTTCATGCAGAATTTAGGGTTCTTGAGGTTTCTCTTTGATTTCTTATTCCATGCTTAAAATAAATGAAATTAAAGACCATAGACATGATCGTGAGGTTGAAACGAGTAGATTGATATGTAGATTGCATGATATAATCAAGTATTCAGTAAGATTGGATAGAAAATGCAAATCTGCAGAAACAGAGGAAGGGCGCGTGTTCTTGCCATGTTCTTGGCGCCCTTTTTCAAATATTTGAATATTTGAGTTTTGTGATTTTATTTAATTGATTCAAAAATTAATTTCTCTCTGAGTTTTAATGATTTTGAGTTGATTCTTTTTTTAATAATTCACAAAAATGTTAAAATATTTTATTTTACCAAAAAATCCCAAAAATATTATTTATTTCATATAATTGATATTTTTGCAAAGAATTAATATTTTAATTATTTTTGACATTTAAAATATTTTTTCCTTCTTGATTTTGCAAACTTTAATGATTTCTAATCATTTTGTAGGTCAAAACTTGATTTTTGAAACATTAATCCAAGATCACAATTTGTTTTCCACATGTTAAACAGTTTTGGTCATTTTAATTAAATTTTTTATTCAATTAAAATACATTTTGAAAACAAATTAGGGTTTTTGATTAATTCAACCCTCATCAAACTTTTTCAAACTTTTGGGCCTCTAGTAGAGTGTAAGACCCAACCCTTTTAGAAAAACCAAAACAAATTGGGCCTCAGTGTATTGTATAAGTCCCGATACCGTCAAAACCTCAGCGCGATCGTCGCCCTTTTCAAAATAAACCCTAGGCCTCTCCTTGAGCTATAAGACACGTCTTTGTTCACTTTCAATCATTTTGGGCCTCTTGAGAGAGTGTAAGACCCATCCCCTTGTACAGAAAACCTTTCTTGGGCCTCAGTCACTTGTATAAGTCCCTGTACAAAATGACAGTGCGATCACTGATAAAACCATGGGCCTCTCCTTGAGCTCTAAGCCCCAACAATCTTTTCAAAGCACTTTCTCCTTTGATTTTGAATATAATATTGTTATCAAAGCTTTCTTTGTTGAAAAACTAACCAAACATCATGGAAGCTCTACAACCTAGTAAGTGTTTACCCACTTTCATTTACCATTTTCATATGCATATAACTGTATTGTGGGGCTGTTTCACTGTAAGTCTTCTTTCATAAATTCATATCGACTGTGTAATACTAGTATTGATATTTAGAGTTTCCCCGGCAACTACGTCTAGAATTAGACAAAACCTCATCTCCTTACATCTGACGTTCTCCCGGATATTTCAACATAACCTAAACCATGAGAATTTTCTTTTACAACAATTTTAGATAACTAGATCTAAGAAATCTCCCCCTTGAACAGTTCATATATAGAAGGCAAACCCCTTCTGGAACTGTTCATCAGCCTCCTCTTGGGCTTAGTGCAAGGACCCACAGGCTTTCTAAAAGCATCCCCGCTTCCTCTTGGGCGTTGTACAAGGACCCGTCGGCTTCTTAGAATTTTTCACAGCCTCCTCTTAGGCTTCGTATAATGATTCTTCCTCCGGGAAGATAGCCTCCTCTTGGGCTTCGTACAAATTGTCCCTTCGGCTTCTTAAAAGTTTTTCTCGCCTCCTCTTGGGCTTCGTACAAATTGTCCTGACGACCTCTTAAAGGTATAGGAACAGAAATTAGTCATCTTAATAGAACAGTCTTTCAAAGAGTCTAGATTTTCCTACGGCGAACATACTATCTCTTGATCTCTCTTAAGCATAGTACAAAAGATAAAACTCTAGACTTGGACAGTCTAATCTCCTTGAGTCTCGAAGACATTCTCAAGTTCCTGTCAAAAATAGGAAAAACACTCGTAGACTTAGGCAGTCTCAATACCCTTCGGATTCCCCGTTTCCTTAAAGAAAAGGAAATAATCCTGGTCCTCAGATCAAATCCATGAGTACAACATTACCCACATAAGAACTGATTTTCTCTTTTAACCAACATACTGGACCTGTCACTCAACTAAAACAGTAACCCTAGCCTCCTCTTGGGCTTTGTACAATGATTCTCCCCAGCAGAGTTAACCTTTGCAGCCTTCATCTCGGGCTTCGTACGAGATACAAAAGACTCTCTTGTTGAGTCAAACTTTTTCAGCCTCCATCTCGGGCTTCGTACGAGATACAAAAAGACTCTCTTGTTGAGTCAAACCTTTTCAGCCTCCATCTCGGGCTTTGTACAAGATACAAAAAGACTCTCTTGTTGAGCATAAAAGACTCTCTTGTTGAGTCAAACATCTTTAGCCTCCATCTCGGGCTTTGTACGAGATACAAAACACTCTCTTGTTGAGTATAAAAAGACTCTCTTGTTGAGTCGATCACCTTTAGCCTCCATCTCGGGCTTCGTACGAGATACAAATCACTCTCTTGGTGAGTATAAAAGACTCTCTTGTTGAGTCAAACCCTTTTAGCCTCCGTCTTGGGCTTCATACAAGACACATATAAAAACACTCTCTTGTTGAGTCAACCCTTTTAGCCTCTATCTCAGGCTTCATACGAGACACAAAAGCATCCTCTTGTTGGGTCAATAGCCTCCTCTTAGGCTTTGTATAAAGAAATCCCTGTTTGATTCAATCAACCTTTTAGCATCAAATCATGCTTTGGTCACAGCATACAAACATCAAAAACTCCTTTTCCCTCGTCTAATTGCTGTAAGAAGCAAGCCTCTGGATTATTTACATCCACGCCACTGTCCCTCTTTTAGCATGAGAAATTCCTAAGGAAAGATGGCATTGCTCTAAACTGAGTTAAAGTCTTCTCCTTCAGGTTGAAAATCCCCTATAAAGGAAATTATGGCATTGCTGGATTCGCATATCCCAGTTAAAGTAATTCTCCTTTATAATCAATCACCCAACAGTTGTGCCAAATATTCCCCTTTAGAGATGACAAAGTCTCTCTAAATTCAACACCATTTTAGCTTCACATCTTGGGCTTCGAACAAGATACAAATAGACCCTTCAGCTTCACATCTTGGGCTTTGAACAAGATACAAACCACCTTTAGCTTCATGTCTTGGGCTTTGAACAAGACACCAAAACACCATTTCCTCCCATAGAATAGGAGGAACTACGATCGCTCTGATTTCCCTATCCCGGGAATACGTAGGCATAAGATTGAAAAAGAATCTTAGCGAGCACACTAATCAAAAAACCCCAAAGTCCCCTACCTCCAGCCAATCTAGCACAATATCCCAACAAATTCCCCATGAACAGTCCCGGTATTTCGTTCTGAACAAAATAAGCAGAGAGAGACCCACGAACTAAAGTCGCATCTGTAAACCAACAGTTTTGACTGTTTAACCTCAGTATGCAAGCAGGGTTAATTGGAGACATCTATTTCTCTTCCTTCATCAGCTTCAATAGGATAAAAAATGAATCGAACTGTAATACCAAAGCGATAGTGATTCGAAACTACAAAAACCGTGCTACACAACTAATTTCAACTCGTTAACTCTAACTCGGTCAGGCGAAGTAGCTCAAAAATGAAGAAAAAAAATTAAATTTACGAAAGAAAAAAAACTAAACATTTAACTAAGGGTCATACAATTTATATCGGGCCCAAGTGCTCACTTTTTTATAATATAAAATGTCTCAAAACTTTTGGATGCCTTTTATGTTCATTAGTAAACTCTATATATATGAGAAGAAGAAAATGTAAGAAAATATAGTATTCAATGTGAGATTAGAATAACAAAATTAAGGAAATTTTGTAAAATGTTGAGTTTCTAAGTGTTGTGTTCAAATAAATAGTCAATTTTGAGTAATAATATGACAATTAAAATAGTTTTATTACCTTTAATGTATTCATAATAATTATAGACAATATTTCTAATGTTATGAATAATTGGATGATTTGTCTCCCAATAACTTATTTTCTTATTTAATCAATTTGTATTTATTATAATGTTTAAATGATGTCCTATAAATAGGACCAATCTCATTGTATACGAGAGTCTAATAGAATAATACATAATCATTCTGATATTTCTCTCTTCTATTTTATATTCTTTCTCCTTATTTTACAGCACGTTATCAGCACGAAACTCCAAGACTTGCAAGGTAACATTATTTCTTCTTCTTTTTATAATATATATTTTCTACCCGTCTGAAGGATAGCAAAATAACAGTTTCTTATATAATTCCTGGAGAATATATAAAATATCCTGAAGGATGGAAAAATAATGAATTTCTGATATAGTTCCTGAAAAACATATAAATAATCCCTGAAGGATGAAAAATAATGAATTTCTGATATAGTTCCTGAAGAATATATAAAGCATCCCTGAAGGATAGCAAAATAATAAATTTATTTTATAGTTCCTGAATAACTGTATAATTGCAAATATTATTATTTTTATTAATAAAGTATTTGTGATTGAGTTCTTGAATAATATTATAGTAAGAATTGTGCAAATGATTATATTTTAATTTTGATTGTTGAAATTATTTATAGTTCCATAAGAACTTACAAATTTAATATTATTATTAATAACATATTTTGTCTCCATTCATCAGAAAATCAATGATGATTTTTATGCATCAGAAAATAAGTGCATCAATCATGTTAAACAATTCCAGAAGGATTGTATCTATAATATTTAAGGATCCCAGAAGGATTAAATCAATAATGTTGAAGTTCCCCGGAAAGATTACAAATATTATTATTTTTAGTAATAAAAGATTTGTGATTGAAATACTAAATAATCATTCTAAAAAAATTGATTTAGATGTGAAAATTGTAATTAAATTGTATGCCATCAATTTATATGAATATAGTTTATACAAATGATTTTATTATTTACAATGTATTATTTATTATGGATTGATGCAAAATATAAGAATAAAATCGTACGTATTATTCTAAACCAGAAGTTTAGAAATCACACTTAAGTGTGTTGTTGGCAAAATCAGATGGGTCATCTCGAATGTATTATGATGCGAAAATTAGTATTGAAGAACCTGAAGTTTCTTCAATCCAATAGGTTTTGTATGTTCCTAAAGGAAACTAAAATCTTATAAGTTGAGTTTTTATATAACATATGTAAGGTGATATTTGTTAATCAATACATCAATCATGTAAACGGTTTAAACATTTTATGATATTAACTATTGCATCGACTAAAAGATCATGCATATGTTTGTTGTCTACTCACAACCAGAAGTTTGTGAAATTGTTTTCTCAACTAAAAGATCATGAATATGTTTATGATCCGAAAAATTAGTATTGAAGAACCAGAAGTTTCTTCACTCCAATAAATTTTGTGTGTTTCTAATGAAAAAAAAAAGTGAGAAATTGAGTTTTCATGACATTAATTGTTGCATCGACTAAAATATCATGCACATGTTTATTGTCTACTCACAACCAGAAGTTTGTGAAGTTGTTTTCTCAGACTAAGATCTCAATTTCTGAATTTTTTAGAACTTTCTTGATAAGTATCACATATATTATTAAAATTGATATTGAACATCTTGTAGCACATGTTCATAAAAAAAAGGACTTGAAGATCCATACTTTAGACGTCTAAAGTTAATTTATATGGTTGATACTTGTGAGATTATAAATTCTAAATTAGATATTTGAAACACGCAAAACATGAATATTAAGATATTTATTCGCATCAAGCCAACTCATTGTGATACATTTCTCCTTCCTTGATGTATAATGTATTTCAGGTTAATAACCTGATACTTCTCATCTAAGTAAACTTTTGGATGTGTTGTGTATAATTCAATTGCTCCAGTATAGTACGATAAGATGAGTTTTAAAAGAATGTTGAGAAAATTCATTTTATATGAATATCGTATTTGAGGTTTATCTTAGTCCAATAATTAGATATGTGCTTGAAGCTCACTAGGCTGATTATCAATTGATAAATTAATTTTCCCAACATTAGGGGGAGAGAATAAGTAGCTCAAAGTGTGAACCAGAAGTTCAAATGAACAATTTGAAATAAAATATTATTATATTTGATCCTCGAAGTTCAAAACACAATTCATTTGTAAAGTCTATGAAACAAATTATCAGCTGTAGATTCTCTTAGATAATCTAATATTGAAAATGAGTTGTGGTCGCGCCTGAAGTGTGGTAGAAAAGTCGGTTCTAATGTTACAAAGTTCTCTACCAAGAAAAGAAACTAAAGTTAAAGATTGTAGACAAAGTGAGAATTTGTCAAAATGAACATATCATGAATCAAAGTCTATCAAAGATTATAGACAATGTGAGAATTGGAAAAAATGAACAGATCATGAATCAAAGTCTATCCAAAATTATAGACAAAGTGAGAATTGGCCAAAATAAATAGATTCAATTGAAGAATAATTGAACTCACTTTAAAAGTGGATCATTTTTGGACCCTTAGTCTGAATACCTCGAGGTGTGAAACCAATATGATATAAATGAGTTTTGTGAAAAGCAAAATAAGAAGGGTGAAATTGTAAGATATAAAGCTTAATTTTTTTTCTCAATGATTTTCACAAATACCTAAGATTTATTTTGATGAAACATATCCACCTGCAGTGGATGCAATTCAATTCTTGATATTTAATTAAGTTTGTAGCACATGAAGGGCTTAATTTGCACATGATGGATGTTGTAACAGCTTATCTGTATGGTTCACTTGATAGTGAAATTTACATGAAACTCCCTGAAGGGTTTAATATACCAGATGCACACAACTTCGAATCTCGAGAAAGCTACTCTATAAGATTAAACAAGTCTCTCTATGGGTTGAAACAATCTGGACGAATGTGGTATAATCGTCTCAGTGAATATTTGCTTAGAGTGGGATATACAAATAACTCCATTTGTCTTTGTATTTTTATAAAAAGACCAGGAAAGGAATTTGCAATAATAGTTGTCTATGTGGATGACATAAATATTATTGGAACTACTGAAGAGTTTCCAAAAGCTATAAATTGTTTAAATAAATTATTTGAGATGAAGGACTTGGAAAATAAAAGGTCCTTACTAAACGAACGTTTAGGCAATGGAACTTCCATACACCAAGAAGGTTATATAAAAAGTATTAAAATGTTTCTATATGGACAAATATCATATGTTATGTAGCATAAGTGCTAAAACATTTGTATATGGAAAAATCTCGTATGGCGTGTACCCCGATGATGTTTAGATCGCTGGATGTGTAAAAGATTCTTTTAGACCTCAAGAAGAGGATAAAAACTAATTGGTCCTAAAGTACCATATCTCAGTGCCTTGCTAATTATACACGTCTTGATATATCATTTGCGGTTAATCTATTAGCAAGATACAGTTCTTCACCTACACGAAGACATTGAAACGGAGTCAAACATACACTTCGTTATCTTAGAGGTACAATAGACATGAGTCTGTTTTATACCAAAGTATCCAAACTCGAATTAACAAGTTATGCAAATGCAGGTTACTTGTCAGATCCTCGCAATGGTAGATCACAAACAGGTTATTTATTTACATGTGGTGGTATAACAATTTCATGGAGATCAGTGAAACAAACAATAGCAGCAACTTCATCTAATCATGCAGAACTTTTAGCACTACATGAGGCCAGTCGAGAATGCGTTTGGTTGAGATCCTTAATCCAACACATACAAAATACTTGTGGTTTGTCTTCAGGAAAAATAAATACGACGACCATATATGAAGATAATACTGCATGCATCACTCAATTGAAAGATGGTTACATTAAAGGAGACCGAACAAAACATATCTCTCCAGAGTTCTTTTCCACTCATGATCTTCATAAGAACGGTGATATAAACATCCAAAAAATTCATTCATGTGACAATCTTGCAGACCTTTTCACAAAGTCACTCCCAAGTAGTACTTTTAATCAACTAGTACAAAAGATTGGTCTTCATCATCGAAGAAATAATCGTTCAGCTGAGAGGGAGAAATAAATTTGTTTTAAAATGATATTTTACTTTTTTCCTACACTAGATTTTTTCCCACTGGATTTTTTCCAGTAAGGTTTTAACGAGGCATATCCAAAACAAACATCCAAGGGGGAGTGTTACGAATAATTGGATGATTTGTCTCCCAATAACTTATTTTCTTATTTAATCAATTTGTATTTATTATAATGTTTATATGATGTCCTATAAATAAGACAAATCTCATTGTATACGAGAATCTAATAGAATAATACATAATCATTCTGAGTAATAATATGACAATTGAAATAGTTTTATTACCTTTAATGTATTCATAAGAATTATAGACAATATTTCTAATTTTATATAAAACAAGTTTCATCTCATGATAATATTTATAGCGCAAGATATTATCACCAAAAGGAGATAATATAAGCAACATTTATTTTAGGGTTAATGAAGTTTTTGGTCCTCATAAATATCTCAATTTCACTTTTAGTCCCTCCAAAATGTTTTTTCAAAGAATGGTCCTCATAAAATTTTTAATTTTAACTTTTGGTCCCTCCTGCCAATTAGCGACGGTTTTTACAACTTTGAGACAGAATTAGCGACGATTTTAGCCGGTTTTAGCGACGGTTTTTTATTTAGCAACGGAAATGGCGACGGTTTTAGCGACGATTTTGGCAGGAAGGACCAAAAGTTAAAATTAAAAATTTTATGAGGACCATTCTTTGAAGGAAATTTTTGGAGGGACTAAAAGTGAAATATGAGATATTTAGGAGGACCAAAAACTTCATTAACCCTTTATTTTATTATGTTAGATGTTAGAATTTAAATTCTCTACAAACATTTAACTGATGTAAAAACTTTTTCTTAGGACAAGTATAACATAATATATGTTATTTTAATTGAAACTTATTCTCTCTTTCTATATATATATATATTGGATCGGTCAAAAGGCTCAAGCTGTCATGATCTAATCCATCTCAAGTTCATCTTACTCGACCCAAAATATAAAAACAATTCACACATTATGAGAAGGTACACAATCTCTGATATCCAATTTTACTTTACTGATCTTGAATTTTGAACTGACTTGGAAATTGGAATGCTAACCATGTGGGTACATCCTGCTCCATTTTAAAGGAGAGCAGAGTCGCCGTCTAAATTCAATAAACGTTCATCTCTCATTATTTACGGTTGCTTCGTGAACTAGAATCTCCATTAGTGGTTAATGAACAGGAACAATGGCGATGTTTGTGGGAATCGACTTTTGATTCTTACGATTTGGACAAAAATCGTGTTTGCTTCACAAAGACCATCCAGAAAACTTAGAAGTTCCAGATCTGGATTTTGGCATTTCAGATCCAGATCTCTGATTTGCCATTTCATAACCTTTTCAGATCTCAAAATTGAGAGACGCTCAAAAGCGAACAATGAGATCCATTGTAACTTGTTCGACAAATCATCTTCTCAGCCGCAATTTTCAGTGTCAAGATTTCCGATTTCCTCAAGAACATCACAAAATAGCAGAGGGAAAGGATTTTTGGTCCATATTTTGGTTTGCGTTGGGGTATGAAGGAAATTTCCATGAAGTTCGAACCAAAATCACTGTCAGGATACTTGCCAGGACGACATTAAAGATACAGTAAGTTTGTAGTTAACACCAAATGCATAGTGTGTATCGGGACACCCACTATGTATGCCAAAGGATCTCGGTCCTACATGTAAAACACCTCAGGCCTGGTCCGATAGCCTGAAAAGAAGCTAGTTGATTAAACTGCACCCCTTCCACAGAGTAGCAGATAATTCTGGCGACGGTCTACTAATGAACCACCCAATCACTACCACCCCAATACGGTATACTTAAAAGGATAAGGCTTTGAACCTAGACATGTTCAGAATAACGGAGGTAGAAGGGGTTAGTTGACCATGCAATAAAAGAGAATACACTCATACACACCAGGTTCTGTTTGAGATGGTAATGAGTAAATCGTAACCCCGTGATCCCTGCCTGTATAGCTTCCATAATGGGAAGACTAAATAGAAAGGGCAACATTCATTCTTCTGAGGTCTGAAAAACTGACTAACAAACATACACTGGCTAACAAATGCAAGGCAAGGTACCCCATACACTGTCTCATCAAGGGAGACGCTTCGAAGCACGAAATGCATTATGTCTGGAGCTCCAGAGAAAGATAACAACCAAAGACTCCAGATACCATCTAGCTAATTCGAGGTCATAGTTGAGGGTTATCCACCCCGATGGTTATTTATTTATTTGTAATGAATTCAATTCATTATTAACACACGCACACAAATATATATATATTTATATATATATATATATATATATATATATATATATATATATATATATATATATATATATATCCTTTTCGTTGTTATGTGTTTCTTTGTCTCTTTCTGCTTGAAAGCTCAGAACAAGAATAAATTTTGGATGCATACTTAATGAACTTCTACGATTCTGACATGAATTAAGCATAATTCAAGCCTATTGTGTATCCGATATAAACGTAACGCATCTATGTGATTCAGACACAACTTAAAATACACCGTCTGCATGAATTTGTATCTGATACAGACTTAACGCTTTTATGCGATTCTGATACGACTTAAGCACATTTCATGCCATATTTCGTATCAGGTACAAATTTAACCCATCTATGCGATTCTGATACTACTTAAAATGCATTGTTTGCATGAATGTGTATTTGATGCAGACTTAACGCTTTTATGCGATTCTGATACAGCTTAAGTACATTATACGTCCTATTGTGTATCCGATACATACTTAACAAACTTCTTCAATTCGATACAGCTCAATTGCACACCTCACATTCGAGGATTAATAAACACACTTCTACATAGCTGGTGCACCCCCTTCTGATCTAGCAAGTCCAAGGGCATAAGTAGTGGAGTATGGAGACGTCCATTTTTGGCGAGCTAGGCTGAGGTTTTCGGCTCAGTACTTTAAGTTGGTCCGCCTCGCCTAACCCGCTTGAAAAAACGGGCAGAGGCGGGGCAGGACGTGTTTTGCCCGCAAGTTTTTTGTTAAAACTTTTTTTTACTTAGAATTAAAACAACTTTAACTATAAAAACAACACTATTTTCTTAGGATTATGTTGATTGAATTGTATTATAAATTATCATACAAACAAATTAAATTATAATTGTAACTTTCTTTCTATAACTTTTTAATACATGTGTTGATTGGAAAAACTTAAAATAAAAGACCAATTGTATGGCATGCTGAATTATTAAGTTGTCAAACATTAGCTCACAAGTTCTTTTTTAGAAATAGATGTTGATTTTAAGAAAATGAAGGATTTGATTAGTGTATACGTGTGACAAATTTAGGATTTAACTATTAAGGAATCAGTCAATATAAGAGTCTATATGATGTAAACAGTAAGAAAATCAGGTGTTGATATTTTATGCACTACTATTTTATGCACTGTGATGTTTTATGCAATATAATTGTTATCATTGTTTGTCTTTTGTAAATTCTTATTTAGGTTCTTTTAGTAGTTAGTTTTTAAATAGGATTAGGATGATATGTATTGTTTATTTATTTTGATACGTTTTTTATTTTGCTTGAGTTTATTTTGCTATTTTTTTTTTTGTAATTGGTCTTTATTTATTTTATTTTTTTAACTATTTGGACTTAAGACATGTTGAAGTTTTATTATGCGTTGTTAAAAAAATCTTTTGTCGACCTCTTTGGTAATAAATATTTTTTTTGTAAATTATGTAGTAAATCAAATTGTAAAATAAAAAATAAAAAATTAGCGGGTCGGCCCGCCAACTCGTTAGTAAACGGGGCGGGTTTGGTTTTTGAGCTCGGACGCCTAAGTTGGCCCGCCCCGCCCCGCCCTGCTTTTGGACGGGCTTAATCGAGGTGGGCCTAAACGGGGCAGGCCGCCCACTTTGCCACCCCTAAATGTATGACATATCAAAATCAAACTGTCATACATATTAAATAATATACCGAAAAATCATAATATCAGCAATCAAAGCTCTGATACCAACTGTTAGAAAAATTTCGTATCTAGGATCTTAATATCATGATTTTCACGATACTCTAATTTTTATGAAAAATATTAAAAACGTATTTGAATTCATGTCGTCGATTTTTGTCCAATTCTTGGTTCTTGATCTGAATTGGTCTCTTTTCTCTTCCTTCTTCCTTATGCTTCTTTGAAGATTAAGATATTTTTTCATTTATTTGTTTGTGGGATAATCAGAAAGAATGATAATCGTTGTTGTTCTTTCTTAATGGTGCCTATTTATAGACATCTTATTCCAAAAGTCATATTCTATCCCAACAATCATGTCTCAATAGCCATAAAAAGAGAAAAAGAATTTATATTTTATTTTAAAATTCAAAATAAAAATCTCATTGACTTAATTATCCATCAACCTAAATAATTATCGCATTAAATTATCTTTTATTTAAATCAATCTTTAATTTTCATGAGTTATTTTTAATGGATTAATAATTAATCCTACATGTGTTTCACACATGACCTTATAAAATGTCAATGTCTAAGCCTTGACCCCATTTTTCGTTGAATTGAAGTGGTTAGGTGGTGAGGGTAGGGATTATAAGGATCTTGAAATAGAAGACTCGGTTACTTTTTTTTTAAAGTAAGCTACAAAATTATTCAGAACAAATATAAAATTCTAATTGTACAAAAATAAAAAACATGTCATTATTTTTAAATTTATTTTTATGCCACAAATAATCTTAATAGTTGGTTGTTTTTTACAAAAGAAATGGAAACGTTACGTACCTAAGAGATTTTGGCAAGTTTGGTCTTCAAATAATTTGATTTTGGGGATGACATATACTCTCTTTATATTATAATAATTATTTTATTTGTTTCACAAAAGTTAAAAATTAAAAATATTTCTTTTTAATATCATTTTTTCTCTTTTATTTCTTGCCACAGATTGTATTATATACTTTGTTCGAATACACGGTTAATGCCCGTATATTCAAATTACGAACTTTAACTTAACTATAATAATGTATATGATATTAATTAGGTGACATATTTATAAAAGTTGATGAATATTATATTGAAAATGCTTAATTACTCCTTTAGTCCCTCAAACTTTCTACCCATTATCAACAACAACTATTATAGATTTTCAATATGATATTTTCAGATATTTAATTTTTTTATATTATAGATTTAATAATATATGATAATTGAAAATTTTAAATTTGTCCCTGTTGAGCCCTCTAAATTCTGAACATTGTATTTTTGAATTAGCCCTTCTTCAAAGCACAACAATCTAACATTCGATTGTGTACATTTGAAGAATGGAAGGTGAGAAAATTGACAAGAAAGACTTGAAGAGGTTGGTGAAGAATGATGAAAAGAATTCTGCTACTACCATAAACTAGGGTTCATACTAGTAAGAAAACACTAAACAAGACAAAATAAAATAGGTTTCAATTTTCTGCTGCATTGATAAGAGTTTTCCACTTTATAAAT
The DNA here is from genome assembly GCA_022829125.1 of Lathyrus tuberosus. Classification (NCBI taxonomy): domain Eukaryota; kingdom Viridiplantae; phylum Streptophyta; class Magnoliopsida; order Fabales; family Fabaceae; genus Lathyrus; species Lathyrus tuberosus. Next base: position 15,565,520 of record JALAZF010000060.1, read on the forward strand.
ACATAGCCCAACATGATTTAATGGGCTAGAGAGAAATCTGGGCTGAGCCCACTTGGAGAAAAAAACACAAACTAAAAACCAGAAAAACAAATTAATTCATAAAGTAATCCTTTTGCCAAATGGGCTTCTTAATTATCCTAATGGGCCTATCACTACTATTCTGCCCAAAAGAAACCTTGTCCTCAAGGTTAGAGTGAGTCTGGTCCGACCCAATGTGTGTTTGTTTCCCAAAATTTGAATTTGCAAGAGGTGATGCTTTACAGCTGGAAATTGGCTGTTGGAGAGTGTGAGAAGGTGTGGGAAAAGAAGTGGGATACGTGGCTGGTGGAGAAGGGTTTGTAGGGTAACGTTGGGAATCCAACGGTTGAGGGAAAAAAGTAGGAAAAGGCAATGAAGTGGGGTTAGGTGGGGAAAGTATCTCGGGCAGTGCAGAAGGAGTGGAGGCACATGGGTGTGTTTTGGGAAGTGGGGAAGTAATGGGTGTAGTGGGGGCCACGTGTGGGTGAGGGGTAAGGATACTGGGACAGCTGGGGGCATTGGGCGGGTAGGATGTGTTGGAATTTTCATCCAACGGTTGAGGTGGGGCGGTGGAATCTAGAAGGGTCGAGATGCTAGAAGATTTTTCTTGTACTTGCGAAATGGTTCAGCATGCGTATTTACTTCAAAGACTTCAGAAATCATTTTTTTCAAACACAACTTATTTTCTCTTCCCAAGTTCACAACTTTCCTTGCCTCACTTTTCTTATCCTCCTTTGTATTCTCAACAACCTTGTTCAAAGTTTGTGAATCTAAAATCTCATGTTTCTCGCCCTCTTTTCTTTTCTCAACAACATTACTCAACCTTTGTGAATCCGGATCCACACTCTTGGATGTCGTTGAAGAAGAAAGCGTGTTGTCATCTTCCAAGGCTTGTTGCAGCGCTACGATTTCTTCTTGTTCTACCAGCTCGTCAGAAAGAATGTTTTTTGGGATAGGGTTCAGATCTCCTCGCGGATCTTGATCGTGATAGGCTCAAAGTTGGGAAACATGAAACACCGGGTGAACTCGAGATGAAGGTGGGAGTTGGAGTTCATACGCAACTGAGCCAACTCTACGCAGAATGGGAAAAGGACCAAAAAAACGTTTCGAAAGCTTTTGTGACGTTCTTTTTTGGACCAAGGTTCGGCGATACGGTTGCAATCTAAGTAATACGAGGTCTCCGGTCTCAAAGGTACAATCTTTTCTTTTCTTGTTTGCTTGTTCTTTCATTAATTTTTGGCTCTGTTGAGGTTGGATTTTAACCAGTGTAAGATCTCTTGTCTTTGTTGTAGGGTGTTATCCAACAAGAGAAGGGTAGTGAAACCCTTGACGTAGTCTTTAACCGCCGGAGGCTGACGACCATAAAGGGCTTCGAATGGTGTCATTCCTATGGAGGAGTGCTAGCTGGAATTGTGCCAAAACTCTGCCAAGTGGAGGTATTTGAACCAAAGCCTTGGATTATCACTCGTGAAACAACGCAGATAAGTCTCTAAACATCTATTTATAACTTCAGTTTGGCCGTCTCTTTCGGGGTGATAAGTTGTGTTGTATTTCAGGGTTGTGCCTTGCACTCGAAAGAGCTCCTTCCAGAACGTGCTTAAAAAGATGGGATCACGATCTGAGACAATAGTCTTGGGTATTCCATGGAGTCTGCAGATTTCCACAGAGAACCGCATCGCCAGATCTGAAGCTGAGAATTTGGTTGGCAGTGCAATGAAGTGTACAAACTTAGACAGTCTGTCACATACGACCCAAATAACGGTATGTCCAAAAGATTTGGGTAGATGAGTAATGAAATCCATGGACAGGTCTTCCCAAGCTTGATTAGGAATTTCCAGTGGTTGTAATAACCCCTGTTTTTTTGTTGGCAAGTACTTGTTTTGCTGACAAGAGGAACAACACTTTATGAAGTTTTTCGTGTCTCTATACAACCCAGGCCAAAGAAAAGTGGTAGATATGCGAGCTAAGGTGTGTCGGAGACCAGAGTGATCAGCTAATGGAGTATTGTGGTATTCAGTGAGGAGCTTGACTCGAAAATCCAAGTCATCGAGTACAAAAATCCGATCCTTGAAATAAATAAGGCCTTGTCTGAATTTATAAACCTCTTGCATCTTTTGTTCGTTTCTGTACTTAGTAATGAGATCTTGTCCCTTCTTCTGTTTTGCATAGTATTGTTGGAGATGCAAAATAAAATATGGGAGTGGTGATGAGATTGCAAGCATCAATGGTGACTCTTCTGTATGTCGCCGGCTCAGAGCATCAGCGACGCTGTTGGATTTCCCAGGTTTGTAAAAAATCTCGAAACTAAAACCTTGTAACTTTGCTGCACACTTTTGTTGTTCGGGAGTCTGAATGGTTTGTGTCAAAATATTTTTAAGACTTTTTTTATCTGTGAAAATGTGGAAATGTTGACCAATGAGATACTGACGCCATTTTTTTACAGCTTCGGTGATGGCGTACATTTCACGAACATAGACGGATCCAGCTTGGAGACGAGGGCACATTTTTTGGCTGAAGAAGGCTAGAGGGTGACCATCCTGTGAGAGGACTGCTCCAATGGCAACAGCGGACGCGTCAGTTTCTACAACAAAAGTTTTGCTGAAGTTTGGAAGAACCAGCACTGGAGTATTTGTCATGATTTGTTTTAGATTTGTAAAAGCTGAGTCAGCTTCTGTGTTCCATGTAAACTTGTTGAAACGTAAAAGATCGGTGAGCGGAGCAGTGAGTGTGGCGTAGTGGCGGACAAACTGTCTATAAAACCCGGTGAGGCCTAAGAATCCCCTGAGTTGCGTGAGTGAACGAGGCTTCGGCCAATCCATGATTGCTTGAATTTTGTCTGGATCAGAGGTAACACCATCAGAAGATATAACATGACCTAGATAATCCACTTTAGGAACTGCAAAAACACACTTAGATAACTTGGCAACAAACTTATTTGAAGCAAGTAGGTCTAAAATCAATGTTAAGTGAAGTAAATGATCTGAATAAGAAGCGCTATAAATCAAGATATCATAAAAAAAAACAAGAACAAACCGTCTTAAGTAAGGTCTTAACAAGTCATTCATTGCCGATTGAAAAGTACTAGGAGCATTAGTAAGACCAAAAGGCATCACCAAAAACTCATAGTGCCCATCAAAGGTTCTGAATGATGTTTTGTGTGTATCTTCTGGTACAACCCGAATTTGATGATAGCCTGACCTTAGGTCAATCTTTGTAAACAAAGAAGCAGAACCCAGTTCATCAAAGAGTTCATCAATGGTGGGAATAGGGAAACGATCACGTATTGTTACTGCATTTAAGGCTCTGTAATCCACACAAAATCTCCATGAGCCATCTTTTTTTTGAACTAGCAAAACGGGTGATGAAAATGGACTAGTACTAGGTTTGATAATTCCCTCCGCTAGCATGTCATGAATGATTGTGGTCATCGCTTCCTTCTGTGAATGAGGATAGCGATATGGTTTAACATTGATAGGCTGGGAATTAGTTTTGAGGGGGATATGGTGGTCATGTTGACGACTAGGGGGTAGTCCATGAGGTTGTTGGAAAACTGATGGGTAAGTCTGTATAAGGGCAGCAATTTCTGGTTGAGTGGTGGGTTGTATATTGTCGGATTTTGCAGAGGGATAGGATGGGGTGAAAATAGAAGCAGGTTGATAAAGCAAAAGATGCATGGAAGCAACAGAGTCCATGTGCAAAAGGTGTTTAATTTGGGTAAAAGTGGATGGAATTGGAGTGTTAGTGGAGTCACCTTTAATGGATATTTGCTTGTCTTCATAGTTGAAAGAAATTTGTGGAATGGAAAAATCAGCAATGAGAGGGCCGAGGGTACGCAGCCATTCCATTCCTAACACTACATCAGCTCCTTCAATGGGAATTAAGTAGAAAGGAATAAAGAACAGGTGGTCTTGTAGGGTGATTGGAACTTGTGAACACATACCGGAACAAGGCAGTTTAGATCCATTCCCAACCATAACTGAGAAATTAGAAATTGGAGCGATTGGAATTTTGAGGTGAGTGGCAATCCTTGGTTGAAGGATATTGTGAGTGCTGCCTGTATCAATTAGGACTGTTACAATTAAGTCGTCAAGAATCCCTTTAAACTTTAAAGTTTGAGGGGAAAAGAAACCGTTGACTACTTGTGGTGAGAGTTGGAAATAGGTCTCTTCATGCGCCTGACATGTAGGTGCTTCTTCCACGGAAAAAGAGTTGTTAGTAGCTGCTTCCGTGGCACCCAAATTAGGATCGTCCTCAACCATTAACAATAGAAATTTTCCTGTTGAACATTTGTGGCCAGGAATGAACTTTTCGTCGCAATAGAAACATAGGCCTTGTGCGCGACGTTCAGCGTGTTGTGCTGGAGTGATTCGTCTTATTGGGAATCGACTGGAATTGGGTGTGGTTTGGGCTGTAATGGGTGGTTTGGGAATTGAAGTTGAAGGGGGTTGAATTGATGGTTGTTTGGGATAGGTGGGCTGGGTAGTTGTGCTTGCATTTTGGACATAAGGGCTCTTAAATTTTGGTTTAGAGTCTTTTATCTTGGCTTTAATGAGTTTAGCTAAGCCAATGGCATGGGAAATAGATTGGGGCCGCTGAACAGCAAGTTCATTACGAATTTCTGGAAGTAAACCAGAAATAAAACAATTCAAAATAGCTTCTAGTGGTAATCCAATGACCCTGTTCCCCAACTTCTCAAAATTAGCCTGATATTCTGAAACACTGCCATGCTGTCTGAGTTTAAATAATTGAGCTTGGTGATTTTCATATGTTGAGGGACCAAAACGTAATTCCACCGCTCTAGAGAATGTTTCCCAAGTTGTAAGTTCGTTACTTTGATACATCCACTTATACCAGCCAAGGGCTTCGCCCTTCATGTAAAAAGCAGCCATAGATAATCGATTTTCCATGGGAATGTTGTAAAAAGTAAAAAACTGGTCAGCTTGAAAAAGCCATTCCAAGACATCAGTACCGTCAAAAGTGTTTAGTTCGATTTTCGGAGTACGGAAAACTGGTGGTTGGACATTAGTGTGGGGGTTTAGTTGAGAGAAAGGGAAAGGTTGTGGGAAAGGGTTGTCGTATTGGAAAAAAAGGGTGGTGTTGCTGTTGTGGGATGGTGTTGTTGTGTAAAATGGAGGAATAAAGAGGTGGTGGCTCGTTGAGTATGTGAGGTGGATGTGTGTATTGAGGTGGAAGGGGGTTTGTGAAAGTTGGTATATAATGCTGAAATGCAGAATTAGTTGAGTGTAAGCTGGAAATTGGGCGTGTGAAGGTAGGTGGTGGTGGTGGTGGTGGTGTATATAGTTGGCTACTAGTGAGTGTGGAGCTTATATAAGGTGTAGATGTAGTTAGGGGTAGCGTAGGTATACTTGATGTGGATCTGGATGTTGTTGTAGCTGTAGATCTGGGTGTAGAGGTAGATGTAGAGATGGTTGTAGAATTAGATCCAGATCTGGCTGTCATTGCTGCAAACTGTTGTGTCATCAAAGCTGTTAGAGCTGCAAAGTTGTTATTCATGGCTGTCTCCAAATTGTTGTGGTTTGTATTGATTTGGCCCAGTTGTAATGCTACAGCTTGGTTATTAGCTTCCATGGTAGATTCCAAATTTTCATGGGTTGAGATGAGGTCTTCAATACGCTGGTTGGTAGCTTGAAGGGTATCATCTAGGTCTTTAGGTGTAGGATTTGTGAGTTTGGGAGGCATTGAAGAAGGAAATGAAAGCACCAAATGATGAAAAGAATTCTGCTACTACCATAAACTAGGTTTCATACTAGTAAGAAAACACTAAACAAGACAAAATAAAATAGGTTTCAATTTTCTGCTGCATTGATAAGAGTTTTCCACTCTATAAATACATAACCCAACATGATTTAATGGGCTAGAGAGAAATCTGGGCTGAGCCCACTTGGAGAAAAAACCACAAACTAAAAACCAGAAAAACAAATTAATTCATAAAGTAATCCTTTTGCCAAACGGGCTTCTTAATTATCCTAATGGGCTTATCAAAGAACCAAAGATAGACTTTATGATTTACAACTAATTTAATACGGCACCGTTATGGTAGTTGATTCACTCACTTTGCTTTCAAGACATTGACTCAGAACAATGAAAGCATATTCTTTTGCTGCTACAATTAGCAATGTAGATATAGAGATTATAGTGGTGGTTGGTGATGGTGTGAATAAGCCTCCTCATGGTTGTGTTTTTCACATGGCCTAAGAAAATGTCAATGTCTAAGCCTTGACCCCATTTTCGTTGAATTGAAGGGGTTAGGTGGTGAGGGTAGGGACTATAGGGATCTTGAAATAAAAGACTCGGTTATTTTTTTAAAGTAAGCTACAAATTTATTCGGCACGAAAAAAAGACAATATTTTTCTTTTTATATTTTAATTTTAGAATTTATTTTGATTCCTTAATTTTAAAAGAGTTCGTATTGATTTTTTAACTCTTTAAAATATTCTATATTTGTTTTTTTTTAATAACGACGAAAAATTTTAAAAAGCAGTCGCTAAATTCATCATTAATTAAACAAAAATAACTAATTTGTAATGATTTAAAGAGTTAAAAGACCAATAAAAATCTTTTAAAAATTAAAGAACTAAAATAAATCATAAAATTAAAATACGGAACCTAAAAAGTTTATTAAAAAAAAAAATTATGCCACAAATAATCTTAATAGTTTGTTGTTTTTACAAACGAAATTGAAATGGTATGTACTTAAGGGCTCTGTCTATCTATCGTGAGAGATCGGAATTTTTACTTTTTTTTTATTCAATTTTAAATATTTAGTGCCGGAATTATATCCTCTCCAATTTCTTTTCCATGTTTTCTCTCATGTGTAATTCTGCACCATTAAATTAATTCAATAATTAAAAAATTAAAAAATAAAAAAATATGTATCATTTAAAGTAGAGAGAAAAATATATATCACTTTAATTTTCTTTTATTTTCTATATCTAATATATAATTTGTGATTTGAAAAAACAAAAAACCAACTAAAAGACCACAACGCCCCATATAATTTATTACAATGTAGGTTATTATATTTTTATTTGGGTTAAATATGTTTTTATCTCTATAAATATTTCACAATTCATTTTTAGTCCTATTAAAAAAAACATATTTTGGTCCCTACAAAAATTGTATGCATGTAGTTTTAGTCCTTGCTAATTTTTAAAATTTTAAAAATTATTTAATTATAGCTAAACTTTTAAATTTTTGAATAATTTTTTTCATAAGTGTTCAGATTACTCTTAAATATTTTTTTACCAAATTATATAATTTTTTAAAATGAGAAGAATTAAATATGAATTTTTAAAATTTTTTAAGATAATAATAAAAATAATGAAAATCTCGATTTTTAAATCAAATTTTTAGTTTTTTTCTAAGGAACTTTTTATAACGTTATAAACATATCTGCAAAATAATCATTCAAAAATACACATTAGTTTAACAGTAAGGACTAAAACTACGTGCATAATTATTTTATAAAGATTAAAACACACTTTTTTTTATAGGGACCAAAATTATAATTTGGTAATTTTATAAGGACCAAAAACATATTTAACCATTTTTATTTTAATATTCTTTATTAAATAATTTTTTTTATTTGTTAATAATTAAAAAATTTATACACATTTAATCAATTTATTAAATTAATTTTTATATTTAATTAAAAATAAAAATAATCAAAATAATATTGATTAAAATATTTTAATTTAATATTTATAATATTGTTAACATAAAAAAATTAAAATAAATCAATTATGATTTATTATACTTTATTGTTTAAACATTGTTTTTTAAAAATGTATCTTTTTATGTGCATTAAAACATACAATTTATATATGGAAAACCAATTGTCACTAATTCCGTCAGTTAATTTTACCTTTTTTTTTTATCTTATGCATAAATATAAAAATAATTATAATATATTTTAAAAATTATATATGGAATAGATATTTGTTGCTAAAGAATAATATATATATATATATATATATATATATATATATATATATATATATATATATATATATATATATATATATATATATATATATATCAACTATTAATTTTTCATACTTTTTTTTAAAGTTATAATAGTTATTCAATTTTTTTTTTTTCATTTTTAGTTCGGTGGAGAATAAAATAATATTTGTTGGGTTGAGCACGAGATTATTGGTTTTCAGAGGTTAGAAATATGTTTATACTCCATAGAAAGGGATGTGTATAAAATGCATTACTACTAGGACGACGAAAATAATTGGTACTACACATTTGGTGGCTACTAATATTATGACAACCGTCTTATTTTTTTTTCATTTTTTTTATTATAAAATATCAAATTTAAATATTTTTTTCTTACATACATTTGTCATATGATTTTTATAATAAATAATTATTATTTTGATTATTCTCATATTTTATTAAATATAAAATTTATTTAATTAATTAAATAAATATGTGTAGAAGTATTTTAATTATTCTCATTTTTAATTACATATCAACATTAATTTTATTAATTGATTAAATATATATTAAAATTTTAATTATTACAGAATAAAAATATAAGAAAATATTTATTTAATAAAAAATATTACAATAAAAATATAATAACCTACATTGTAATAAATTATATTGGATGTTGTGATCTTTTTGTTGGTCTTTTGTTTTTTCAAATTACAAATTATATATTAGATGAAGAAAATAAAAGAAAATTAAAGTGATATATATTTCTCTCTTCTTTAAATGATATTTTTTTGTCTTTTTAACTATTAGATTAATCTAATGGTGTAAGATTGCATATAAGAGAGGGCATGAAAGAAAAAATTGGAGAGATTCAATTCTGTTAGCGACGGTTTTTTAAATCGACGCAAAATTTTAATTAATTTATTTATTTCAGTTTCAATCATTTAGCAGCGATTTTAAACCAATACAAAATGCAATATCTTTGTACTATAACAGTTATTTATTTGATTCACAAAAATTAAAGATTAAAAAATTAAAAATATCTCTTTTTAATATCACTTTTCTCTTTTATCTCTCGCCGTAGATTGTATTATATACTTTGTTCAAATACACTGTTAATACTTATATATTTAAATTGCAAATTTTAATTCAAAAAATAATGTGTATGATGTTAGTTAGGTGACATAATTATAAAAATAGATTAATATTATATTGAAAATTAATAAAATTATTTAAAGCATTTTTATCTTTAATAATGCACTACTGCTTATTGTGAGATGAAGAGGTACCAACTCATAACTGCATGCTATTTCAATTTGAATTATTGCAAAATAACATTAATGTATAGCCAAATCAATGACTTTTAGATTGAGATTAAACAATCAAAATTTTGATTAAAAAATTATAATTTATATTGTTCAATCTCAATCCAATATACCAAAATATGTGACATTGTTGATACTCTAAAACTCATGTAATATTCCTGAAAAAACAATTCTAAACCATAATTAGAGAATTTTTTGAATATATTACAGATTTTAGATATACTATTATAATATCATCAACATAGATTAGAAGAATGGTGTATATAATGTTTGTAAGAGAGAAGTGTGAGGTTGGATAAAAAAAATCTTATGGAATATTTTACAAAACATTTGTAATTGTCTTGCAAATATGCAAGGAATTTGCGAGGTCTTGCACTTTTTTTTCCCGGTTAGGGAGAGGCCAAAAAGCCAACACTACACTACAACAATACTTTTCTTGAAGATACCCTTCAAGTCCTCATTAAGATTAGGTTCCTTACCTTGCAATAGTTGATATGGACTCTTTCTATCTACACCAATAGAAGGTGCCCTATTGGTAATATGTACAACTATAATCACACAATCTCCCCAAAAGGACAAATGAATGTTGGACTGAAAAAATAAAGCACTTGCAAAATTTAGCAAATGATGTTGATTCTTTTCAACCACTATTTTTTGCTGAGGTATGTATGGACATGACATTTGGTGAGCAACTATTTTATCTTTTTAAATGGCAGTCAACTGCAACTCCTGTGCATTATCATATTAAATGACCTTGATTATTTTGTTAAACTGAGTTTTCACAAACTTAAAAAGAGAGTTTAATTAGTACAAGCGCCTCAAATTTATGCTTCATAATATGAACTCGTGTATATATTATGGTATCATTAATAATAGTCGGGAGAAAATGGTTGTCATCACAAGTTGATTTCTTAAATTCTCCCAAACATCACAATCACTAAATTAAAAGGAGAATCAACATGATTATTATGAGTGACAAAAGGTAATCGATGAAACTTTGCTAAAGGGAAAATGGTACATGCATTATTCGAAAAAGAACTTGAAGGAAACAAAGTAGGAAATCTATTACTTATTTACACTAACATCGTTTAGAGAGAGAAGCTCTAACTTCTCTCTTCCTCTCCATCTGCTATGGCCAACGACGGAGAATGGAAGAAAGTCAAGAAACGCTCCTCAGCTTCTAGTAGGAGGTGGGACGATGAAGACAGGGTCAAAGGGAAGAAAGTGTTGGAGTCATCCACTATTTTCGTGACAGAATTTCCTGAGAGACTTAGGGCAAAGGATCTTTTCCACTTGATGGAAGAGTTTGGGAATGTTGATGAGGTGTTCATACCTCAGAAACGAGATAAAAAGGGGAAGAGATTTGGATTTGTTCGCTTTTTCGGGGTTGAAGATTTAAGACGTCTGGTGTTGAAGTTGGATAACTATTTCATTGATGGGAGGAAGATGTTCGCGAATATCCCGCGTTTCGCAAAACCTTTTAAGGAACCATTAGGGAGGGAGAAGGCGCTGGATGACGCACGAGAGAAAGCTGGTAGGACTCCTCAGAAACCTCTTTCGTTTGGTGTTTCGGAGGTTAACGACCTCGTTGGGGGCAAGAGAGGCAACTGCTCGTATTATGAAGCTCTTTGTCCTACAAAGAAGGCGGGAGGGGATGGTTGTCTTAAGTTCTCAGTGGGCAAGGATGCTTTTAAAAGGTTTGAGGGCGCTTATGTAGGGAAAGTCTTGAAGTCAGGTTCTTCTTATAACATGCAACGCAACTTTCACTTGGAAGGTTATTTTGGTGTGAAGATTACTCCGTTAGGAGCTAATCTCTGTCTGTTAGAAGAAGGAGATGAGGGGGAGATTGCAAGTTTGCTTGAGGACGCAAAAGACTAGCTTGATAATTGGTTTAGTGAAGTGGTCAAGTGGGAGCCTCAGATGGTGGATCATGAAAGGATAACTTGGTTGTAGTGCTACGGTATTCCTTGCCATGCGTGGTCGGCAGAGTTCTTTGTCTTTCTAGCCTCCATTGTAGGTGCTTTCGTTTGCAGTGAGGAAAGCACTTCGGACTGCTCCAAGTACGACGTGGCTAACATTATGGTTAGGACTTCGGTTGGTTCATTGATTGATGAAGTTGTTAAGGTTATAATCTATGGTATCTTGTTTAGAATCAGAATCGCGGAGGAGACGTTGGGACCCCTGTCCAAAATGGTGATCAAAGACACCTCTATCTGTTCTGAGTCTGAAGATGAGTTGTCTTTTGTCAGTGAGAGCGACGACGACATTGGGGACGACAATGGTGGCTCCGGCAAGATAGATGAAGTTGAAATCGATAATAGCGTAGGTGTGAATTCCCAGAAGATCAGAAAAAGCGAAGTTATAAAGGGTGATTTTGTTTTTAATGATAAAGGTAACAGCGTTTCTGGGGATCCTTTTTTGGAGAAAAGTGTTGGGCCCATGGAAGCAGCTGTCGTGGACGTTGTACCTAGTAATAGGGGTAACGTGTCTAATTTTGATAAGGTAAGGTCTGAAGAGGTTATTGAGGCTTTGTGGGTGGGACCCAGTAAAGTATCTGGTGAGGCTTTGTGTGATTTAATAGTTCTTAAAGACAATTCTGTTTCTTTTGATGGACTTTTGAAGGCCCAACTTGCTATGAGGCCTTGTAGTACCGGGCCTGGCCCAGTCTCTTTGCAAGGGGTTAGAGGTGCTCCTTCCTTCCCCCCCATTCCTTCAGATTGCGGGTCAAAATTAAGGATTTCACCCTGTTCTGAACCCAATTTTATTTCTTCATTTTCCCATCAATCTGTGAATGAATGCGAGGGTTCTTCAGTTGATGGTGTTCATAGAAGGGAAATAGTGGCTAAATCGAAATCTAAGAAACCTTTAGTTAAGGGGTAAGGAGAATCTTGCAGAAGATCCTTTGAATGTGGAAGGGAAGTTTTCTCGTTGTCATTTGGTCACAGATTCGAAGGTTGCTTTGGGAAATAAGAGATTCTGGTCCGAGATGGAGTCGAAAGTTTCGCTGAAGGTGTGGGATATTTTCCATTCCCTGGGAATTGGAGGGGAAGGAAAAAAGGATGATTTTCTAGCTGCAATCAATGCAATGGAGTCGAGAGATAGGGAGAGTTCCGTTTTGAAGGTGCTTAAGTCAAAGGATGTTTGATGAATCTGCTATCCTATAACATAAGAGGATGTGGGAATTCTATAAAGAGAAAGAGAGTCGCGGGGTTAGTTCAATCTGGGAATATGGATGTTTGTTTTGTTCAAGAATCAAAAGTGGAAGTTATGAATAATTCTTACACACTGTCTTTGTGGGGGGATCCGATGGTTGGTTGGTCCTCAGTGGGATCTAATGGTAAGGCTAGAGGTTTGATTACTCTGTGGAGGTTACATAGGGTTAACTGCTTGTTCAGTATTAAAGGTGAAGGTTACTTGGGTGTCCTGGTGGAGTGGAAAGGTAAAGAGGGGATGTTGATCAACATTTATTCAGCTTGTCAGTTTAGTCTCAAAAGGAAGATGTGGAAGGATTAGGTTGGATTGAGGAGAAAATTCAGGGAGGTTGAATTCATTTTTGGGGGAGACTTTAATGCAGTGGTGAGTAGTTGCGAAAGAAGATGGGTGTCCTTTAGAGAGAACAAGAAGGAAATTGAAGGGTTCAAAAGGTTCATTTCAGAAGTAGGGTGCGTTGATATTCCTTGTGTGGGAGGAAGGTTTACTTGGTTTAATAGTTCTGGTTCAGCTAGAAGCCGTCTGGATAGATTCTTGATATCAAATGCGATGATGGAAGAATGGGGATTGTTGAGTCAGTTCATTGGAGATAGGGATGTCTCTGATCATTGCCCTATCTGGATCAAACCGAATTCAGCAGATTGGGGTCCTAAGCATTTCATCTTTAATAATTGTTGGTTGAGACATCCGGATTTTTACGCCTTTGTCGAAGAAAAGTGGAAATCTTTTGTAGTTTCTGGGAGAGGAGATTTCGTTCTTAAAACTAAGTTAGGACTCCTTAAGAAGAGCCTTAAGGAGTGGAATGTCAGAGTTTTTGGTTGGATTGACTTGAATATTAAAAAAGGGGTTGATAATCTTAGAGAGCTAGATGCGGAGGAGGGTGGCGTCAGTATGGAGGAAGATGTTAAGATGGTCAAAAGTAGGAAGGCGGTGAAGGATGAGATTTGGAAGGGCCTTAGTATGAAGGAAAGCATGCTAAGGTTGAAATATCGGGCATTGTGGTTAAAAGAGGGCGATAAGAATTCCAAATTCTTCCATAGTGTTGTGAGGGGTAGGAGAAGGAGGAATAGCATTACTTTCGTTAATACGGTAGGGGGAGGAAGGAGTCAGTGGTGGAAGTTAAAGAGGAAGTGAGGAGGTTCTTCAGTGCTAACTTCTTGGAACCTTTGTCGCTGCGTCCTAATTTTGAGGGTTTAAATCCTAGCAGCCTGTCAGCTATGGATAGTGAGGGTTTAGAAGAAGTGTTTTTAGTCGAAGAGATAAAGGTGGTTGTTTGGCAGTGCAACGCTAACAAGAGCCCCGGCCCGGACGGTTTCACATTTGGTTTCTTCCAAGTTTGTTGGAACATAGTTCAGCATGACATTGTTAGGTTTGTTACTCATTTCCATTCGAAGCCTAGCCTTACGAAAGCCGTTACTGCTTCCTTTATTGCTTTAGTGCAGAAGATAAAAAATCCTCAGAATCTCACTAATTACAGACCTATTTCTCTGTTAAGTTGTTACCAGAAGTTATTATCTAAAATCTTGGCTGGTAGATTGAAGAAGGTGGTTGGTTCTATTGTCTCCACGGAGCAAACCGCTTTTGTCCCTAATAGACATATTTTCGATGGGGTTTTGGTTGTCAACGAAGTCTTGGATTACGCGAAGAGAAACAATCGAAGCTGTATGTTTATTAAGGTAGATTTTGAGAGGGCTTACGATTGTGTATCGTGGGACTTTCTTAGAAGGGTTATGATTCGTATGAATTTTGGTTCTCGTTGGTTGTCTTGGATGGATTCTCTCATTTTTAGCGGTACTTCTTCTGTTCTTGTCAACGGCAGCACTACGTTAGATTTCAACATTTCCAAAGGCCCACGTCAGGGGGGCCCTCTCTCCTCGTTTCTGTTCATCATGGTTACGGAGATTCTTTCTCTTATGTTTAATAAATTGGAGGTGGAGGGGTTGTTTAAAGGCTTCAAACTGGCTTATGGAGTTTCTTTCAAACTGGTTCAGTTCACCGACGATACGATAATCATAGGAGAAGCAAATTGGGACAACTTATGGAGTATTAAGGCAACTTTAAGGGCTTTCAAGTTGTTGTCTGGTCTTAAGATCAACTTCTGTAAAAGTAGTGTGGGCGGCCTTAATTTTCCGGCTGGTATGTTGGAAGCAGCAGCAGATTTTCTGAACTGCGGGGTGGTTACTCTTCCTTTTAAGTTCTTGGGCATTATAGTAGGGGATAATCCTAGAAAGACTGCTATGTGGAAGGGGGTGATTGATAATATTAGGTCGCGTCTTTCATCTTGGAAAAGGAGGAATCTATCCATCGGAGGTCGAGTTACTTTGATTAATTCGGTGCTTAATTCTCTGCCATTATATTCTTTGTCTTTCTATAAAGCTCCGAAGAAGGTTGTTAAGGTTATTCAAAGCATTCAAAGCAGGTTTCTATGGGGCTGTTGGTCGGAGAAGAGAGTTATCAATTGGGTGGCATGGAAAACAATTTGTGAGCCTAAAGATAGTGGTGGATTAGGGATTAAAGATCTCGAAGCGTTGAATATTTCTCTTTTACTGAAGTGGCGGTGGCGGATCCTGCACGATAAGAAGGCATTATGGTACAGTCTTTTGAAGTAAGATATGCTAATGGTAGTCTGTCTGCAACGGTCTTAAGTTGTGATCGGGGTAGGGATGCCAAAGCCGCCTCTTTATGGTGGAGGGACATTTGCTCGGTTGGCTTAGATGAAGCTTTAGGGGAGGATTCGTTCACTAATAATCTGTCGTGCAAGCTTAGTTCGGGTGATGATATCTCTTTCTGGCATTGCGGCTGGATGGAGGGTGTTCCTCTAAAAACCAGATTTCCTAGACTGTTTGTTTATACTAAAACCTTTTCCTCTTCTATTTCTTCTGCTGGTTTTTGGATAGATTCTAAGTGGCATTGGAGGATTGAATTGCATCCTATTTCTGGTAATGCGAATGTGGAGAGGGAGTTGAATGATTTGCTTTGTTTATTAGAGCCGTTTTCTCCGATTCAGGGCAAGGAAGATGGCTTTGAGTGGATTTTCGGTGAAGCGTCAGATTCTTTCACAGTCTCAGACTGTTATAGGATGCTTATTACTCCCAGCGTTTCGGAAACGAAGAATAGGGACGAAGAGGAGGAGATTTTGCGGAATTCCCTTGCCCGGATTTGGCTTCTTAATATCCCATCAAAGTTTCAGATTTTTTTATGGCGTTTGTTCAGGGATAGATTAGCGACAAAGTTTCAATTGGCGCGGAGGAATATTAAGTTGGATCAAGGAGGGGCTTCTTGTTCGCTTTGTCAGACTGAATTTGAGACTACCTTTCATCTTTTCTTTTATTGTGATTATGCTGTGGAGGTCTGGCAGGGGATCCGCAGTTGGGCTGGGGTTGAAGTTAAGGCACATTCTTCCTGTGCTGTTTCGTTCATGGCTTTTATGGAGAAGATCACGCAGGTCTCGCGTAAGCCCATAGGAGCCGTTATTTGGATTGCGGCGGCTTGGAGTATTTGGATGAACAGGAATAACTTTATTTTTCAGAACGAATTGGTGTCGGTATTAGATACTTTATATTCTGTCAAGTATCTGTCTTGGAAATGGATTTCTGACTCTTCCGTTAAGAGAAATTTTAGTTTTTATGAGTGGTGCACAGCACCTGTTGATTGTTTAAACTGTACTTAAAGTCGGTTCTGTTGTTCCCGGGTTATAGCACCCCTTGTGCTATCTTAATTTCATTGCTTATTGAAAAAAAAAGTACAAGATCAGACAAATGTCCTAATCGCACATGCCAAATGGAAATAGGAACATTTCTTATATAATTCATTTGAGAACACTTGAATTATACTTGTTGAAATATAATGTTTTAAACAAAAGTTGTTTAGAATTAATGTTGAGGAAGTAAAGGCCACTAGCATAGTCATCTCTGCCATTCCTCTCTTCTTTCTTTTGGTCTTGAATGAGAAAACTAATACTAGTAAATAATGTTTACAAAGTGACTTCAAAAAGAAAGGTGAATTGTATTATTTAGTTTTTGAATTTTTTTTTTTTGCAAAACAATTGATTTTAAGTTGTTTAATTTTAAGAAAATGGAAGAAGAGAAGCCTAAGCAGCCGATAAATAATGTAAAATTAAAAGATAGAAAGGGAAAGTTTACACCATAATTTATATTGGTTCAATATTAAACCACGCAGCCTAATCTAGTTACAAAGAGTTTCTCTTGACATTTCCCCTAACAACACCATGAACTTTTACACTAAAATCAAACCCACAATCTTCCTTACACCGAGATTTTTATCAATTTTAACTTGCAACCTCAAAGTCAGTTATAGATGTACAAGAGAACTAAACTCTTGAATTACAATTTCAACACAACAACATAATTACAAAAAATTCAGTATAAGCGTTTCACTCTCTCAACATTAAATGAATATATAGTGAATAAAAATTGTTTCTAAAAAAGAATGAGTGAGAAAAGAGATTAGTAAATAAAAAATAGTTCTCGGGAAGTGAGCACAAAAGTCCTTTATATAAGAAAAAATGTTGGCTAAAAAAGGAAACAATTCATGAGCTCTATTCGTTTTCTAATCAATTAGGTTGTGATGTAATCGAATAGACCTATCAAAAATAGGAAACACTTAAGCCAACTCCTCCTTAATTGATTAATAGGGCTTATAATCAAATATGAGGAAAACTCACTCCTTAATCAATTTTGTGTAAGCTCTAATAGATTAGACAATGAATTTTGTTTTCTTAATTGGTCATAATCACTCCTTAATCAATTAGAAAATTGTCATGATTGATTTTTAGAAGAATTTTTAAATAAAAGAAGATTTTGAAAAACCTCTTAGTGCATGTGTGCATGTTTTAGTACCTTAAAAATTAATCTTGCTTATTTTACACGCTAATAGTAAAAAATAAAAAAAATAATAAAGTGTAGGAACATGTGAGGTTTCACATCTTTAGTTTTTTTATTTTGATTTTTGAATTTGACTTGACTTATTTGCTCCAAACATTGGAATTTTGATCAACATCACTTTTGATAACTTCTATATGATGATGCTTATGATTAACTTTACTTTGCTTTTTTGTCATCATCAAAACCATATAATTTGTTATGATATGCACAACACATAAAATCACATTCTCTTCTCTTTTTATGATGGCAACACATCTCTCATAAGGTGGTAAACCAAAAAAATAAATATAAAAAATTAGAGTAGTTAACTCCCCTCACAGATAAAAGGGGTTTACTCTACTCCCCTTAAAATTATAATTCTCCCTATTTGGCATTATTAAAAATCAGAAAAATTAGAAGAATAAACAGATAAATATCACATAAAACATATACATCACATTGAGAAATTTGTTACAAAGGAAAATATAATTCATATTTTTAAAAATAAGGATTACATTGAAGATCTTAGTGTCGTAACCCGAAATTTGACCTCCTTTTTTGCCTTTTTTGTATAAGCATGTGCATCCGCAGTTTTAGCATACGCATTAGCATTTTGTTCTCTGTGGTTTTGTTGCAGGCATATCCGGAATTTCAGAAAGTTTCGAAGCTTGATTAATCGCATCCTCACAAAGTCATCACATCATCAACACAAGGAAAATGCGAGGGTTTTCATGCCTATTTATCAAAGCAAAAAATCGAAGTTCAGAGCCACTGCCATAGCACATTGTTTCAAGCCAAACTAGGCAAATTTTTCCTGTGTTAATCGATTAACCATTTGCAAGACAAAACTGATTAATCTATTAACACCCTTTTACAGCGTTGTTTTCAGTTTCTGAACAACTGTTAATTGATACACCTGCAAGTTCTGCAGAATTTCAGTATTTTACAGCGCTGCACAACTTCTTCTTCACTCTTTTGGTTTATTTGGTTTTAGTATCATGTGGAATATTCTAGAGACTTCAAGAATCCACTTGCATTTGCTACAATACATCATTGTCAATCAAGATCATCATGCACCTTTGTTTCCAAACATGTGAATCATTGGATTTTAGACTTGCACGGGGATGCTCCCACCGAGTTAACAAATAACTAACTGAGTCAACTTTCAACTCAGTGAGTTAGATGTAACTAACTCCAAACCAAATGCTAAACCACCCTTAGCTAGCTCCAAACCATGTTCCAAACCTATCCCACTCCAAACCTCTACTCTATATAAAGAAACCTTCACTTTGTTGCAAAGGACCCTCAACCATTTTTCACTCTTCACTCTCAATTCTCTCTCACTTTCACTCTTCTCTCTCAATTCTCTATAAATTTTCTGCAAATCTCTATCACATTCATCTTCATCTTCTTCACAAAACCTCACTATAACTCTTTTCCTTCATTAAAGCTTAGCAAGCTTCACATTGAACTTGCTAAACTTGTGAGTTTAACCTCCATTACACTATATTTCTTCTTGGAATTCTGTAATTACAACAACTTCTACTTCAATTCAAGCTTTGGAAGTGATCATTTCAAGAGTTTTGGTGCAAATTCATATTCAGAGCATTTATCGCGTTTTTGTCGGTTTCGCTACGATTTGATCTCAAGCTTGGAATTCTCTAGTTTTATTTGATTATTCTCACCACATTTTTCTTGCAAAACTACCAAGGCAAACCTCTGCCTTATAGGTTGGTAATTCTTGCTCGATTTTACATTTCCGATCATTTTCGCATTTTTCACGATGTAGCTTAATTGAGGTTTTTGTTGCTTGAATTCTTAATTTGGCACGATCAATTCTGTTAGCTTTTATTTGATATGAATTAACATGTTTTATGCACCTTATTCCATGCTTTGATACATTGCAATTATATGAAAATCTGTTGTTGAAAGTGCTTTTGAAAAGCTGTTTTTCTGCTTCTGGTGCAATGTTAATTGATTAACCATTTGCAAGGAAAAACTGGTTAATCAATTAACACCTTATTACAGCGCCATTTTCAGCTGTTAAATAGTTGTTAATCGATGAACCATTTGCAAGGCAAAACTGGTTAATCGATTAACATTGTTGCAGAAGCTGTTTTTTGTGTTTTTCATGCTTGTTTGGATTTCTTTCCACATTTAACTTCCATGGCTTGACATACTTGATATTTGTGGATGTTTCTTGAGCTGTTTATCCTTTGGTTGAAGTATGTATGTGAAACTTTGATGCACGATTTATCGATTATGAAATTGTTTGCATTCTTGACGTAGTGTAATCATGTTGCTTTTTGCATACTCTTGTGTATGTGTTAACATGATTAGTGATGCATGCTAATTGATTGTTGTTAATGCTTGGCAAATTCATTCTTGATTGCATTAAGTTTGTTCTTTATTGAACAAATTTAATTATGTATAATCGTTACTGCACACTTTTGCTTTGATAATTTTTCGACTCGTTGAAAAATTGTTGGCATATACTTTCCCTTTGATTGATTGATCGAAACCTTGTTTCGATTGGTTAATCCCCCTTTTACTCTTCTCTTTAGGCTTCCTTTAGAGTTTCTCTTTCTTGGTCCCCTGCTGAGTCAAAGGTCTGCGCAACGCGTTGGAGCACTGTACAAATTGCGGCATTTCTCTGTCGGTTTCAATTTCTGCACTTTGGGTGCTAGAGAGGGAATGAGTATGGAGTTTCTCATACCCTCATTCTGACTATTTCTGGTAGGGGACGTTTGACCCTGAACTTATAATAGTCACCTCTATCCCTAGACTATAATGTCTCTTGAGTTTGATCCTTGATCATTCATCCCCTTTCAATTTTTCCTTTGATCAATCACCATTTCCTTGGTTCAAGATCATTGTTTTTCTTGGGTTAATCACCTTCTCTTGGTTAATCACCTGTCCTTTTGGTTGATCACAGTCCGTCTGTTAAAACCAATTCTCTTCTTCCCCAGCGAAGTCGTAATCCTTTTCTTCGATTAATCACAGTCTGCTTGTTAAATACCGAATCCCTAGCGGAGTTCGCAACCTTTTCTTGGTTCTCTCTCCCTTTTTCGTTGGTTAATCATTGCTTGTCAATTAAAACACCAGTTGCTCCTTTTTCTCAGTTAACCACAGTCTGTCTGTTAACATACTGAGTTCCTCTTGGGTTAATCACCTTCTCTTGGTTAATCACCTGTTCTTTGGTTAATCACAGTCTGCCTGTTAAAACCAATCTTTCTTGGGTTAATCACCTCTTGGTTAATCACCCGTTCCTCAGTTGACCAGAGTCCGTCTGTTAACATACTGAGCTTCTCTTGAGTTAATCATCGTCTCTTGGTTAATCACTCATTCTTTTTGGTTGATCACAGTTTGTCTGTTAAAACTAATACCCCCGTGAGTTAGTAACCTTCTTTTGGTTTAAATACTCGCGCCTTTGGGTTAGTAACCTTCTTTGATTCAAATACCTTTTCTTCGGTCAAGTACTGCTTGTTCAGTCAGTGTACCGAACTCCTTTGGGTCATAACCTTCGCTTAGTTCCACACCCGTTCTCTTGGGTCACAACCCGTGCTAGGTTCCACACCCGTCCTATGGGTCACAACCTTCACTTGGTTCCACACCCGTCCTTTTTTGTCACAACCTTCGCTTGGTTCCACACCCATTCTTTGGGTCACAACCTTCGCTTGGTTCCACACCCGTCCTTTTGAGTCACAACCTTCGCTTGGTTTCACACCCGTCCTTTTGGGTCACAACCTTCGATTGGTTCCACACCCGTCCTTTGGGTCACAACCTTCGCTTGGTTCCACACCCGTCTTTTGGATCACAACCTTCGCTTGGTTCCACACCCGTCTTTTGGGTCACAACCTTCGCTTGGTTCTACACCCGTCCTTTGGGTCACAATCTTCGCTTGATTCCACACCCATTCTCTTGGGTCACAACCCTCGCTTGGTTCCACACCCGTCCTTTGGGTCACAACCTTCGCTTGGTTCCACACCTGTCCTTTGGGGTCACAACCTTCGCTTGGTTTGGGTCACAACCTTCGCTCTGTTCCACACTCATTCTCTTGGGTCATAACCTTCAATTGGTTCTACACCCGTCCTTTTGGTTGATCACATTTCGTCTATTAAAACCAATTTCTCCTCTCCTTATTAAGCTAATAACCTCTTGGTTAATACTCATTCTTCTGGTCAATCATTGTCCGTCGGTTAGATACCAATTCCCTGCTATTTTCGGTTAACCATTGTTTATCAGTTAACTCACCGAGTCTCCAGAGATTCAAACACCTTCTCTTGGTTCAATACTCTCTCCTTTCAGTTTATCACAGTCCGTCTGTTGACACCAACTCTTTCCCCCACAGAGTCATAATCTTTTATTTCTTCGGTTAACCACTTCCTGTTGTCGTAACCCGAAATTTAACCTCCCTCTTTTGGCCTTTTGCATAAGCATGCGCACTCGCATCATTGGCATACGCATTCTCACTTTTCTTTGTGTGTTTCTTGTTGCAGGACATTCAGGTTTTCCAAGCCCGATTAATTGAATCCTCACAAGGTCATCATATCGTCAAAACAAGCACAAAATGAAGGTTTCCATATCTATTCATCAAGACAAGAGATGGAAAAACGGAATTAGGACTTCAGCATCATCCTTTTGCAAATTTGTGGAAATTTGGCTGAAGTAACAGGTTAGCACTTATGCTGTAACCGGTTACTCAGTCTATTTTTCACCAAAAAATGTAAGGTTTCAAGCATGTAACCGGTTAGCACATGTGTTGTAACCGGTTACTCAGTGGAAAATTTTAGTTTCTGCTGCATTTTTTGGACAGCACCATGCACTCTCCTTGGTCATTGATTCTATAGTATTTTAGCAGTGTGTGGAACATTCTAGACCTCTCTAGATATTTCAAGGCTATTCAATTCAATCCAAGTGCATTTATTCTAATGCTTCACTCCAAATTAAGTGCACCATGTTCCTTGTTTTACAAGCATGCCAACCGTTGGATGATGGAAATTCACATTGGGATTGTTACCGAGTTGGTTCTAACTAACCGAGTTAACCACCTTGACTCAGTGAGTCAAGCCCAACTAACTCCAACCCTAACTCCAAACCCAAAGCTAAGTCCAAAGCTAAGTCCAAACCTCCCATACTCCAAACCTAAAGTCTATATAAACTCACCTTTACTCATTTTTCATTCTCTCCATCATTTCCCACATTTCTCACACAAGACCTTCAACCATTTTGCACAATTCACTCTCAATTCTCTCATTCTCCTATTCATTTTTCTGCAACTTCTACATCTTCATCTCAATCTCATCCCAAAACCTCACCAAAAGCTCTTATTCTTGAAGGAGAATCACTTTTCACATTGAAAGTGATTAATTCTTGAGCTTAACCTCCATCATTTGGTATTCTTTGGTTAGATTTCTGGAATTACATCTTATTCTACTTCAATCCAAGAGTTCTACAACTTTCAATTTGGTGCAAGTTCAATTTCGGTGCATTTTCGCGTTTTTGATCGGTTTCGATGCGTTTCGTCTACAAATTAAGGATCCTCTGGTTTTCTTTGATTTTCTGCATCAAAATCTCTTTACAACACTTACCAAGCCAAATCTCCGGCTTGTAGGTTGATGGATCTAACTAATTTTATCGTTTCGCGCATTTTCGTATCGTTCGCAATGTAGTGGATAATTGTTGTGTGTGATTTGGTTTTGCATTTGTTTGATCCATGATCCTATTGTGTTAGTTGATTCTATCACTGTTTATTTGTTGTTTTCAAGTTCAATTTTCGTGCACAATGTCGGTTCCCAGCATGTGGTGGTTGGCATAAGTGATTATGTGTTTAAAACTACTTTTGAAAAGTTATTTTTGCTGATATTTTTGCCACTGTCTCAGTGGTAACCGGTTAGCAGTTATGTTGTAACCGGTTACACAGTTCAATTTTCAACAAATACGCTGATTTTCAAGTATGTAACCGGTTAGCAGATATGCTGTAACCGGTTACCACTGAACAGAATGGCCAATTTTGGGTTTTTACAAGCTTGTTTGCCATGCTTTCTTCATTTTAACTTCCATTGATTGTCATGCTTGATTTTATGGATGTTTTTAATGTCATTGCACTTCTGGTTGAAGCAAATTCATGAACTTTCGATGCATGTTTTTTATTATTCATTTGTTTCATGTTCTTAGCATTGTATGAACATAGCAATTCTTGCAATATCTTTGTTCACATGATACATGATTTTGTGTGGCATTTTGATGATCATTTGGCACTGTTTTGGCACCTTCCATTTCAGTTTGCATTAAGTTTATTCTTCATGGATAAACTTAATCTTGTATAATCAATAATTCACTCCTTTTTGCTTTAATGACTTTTCATCCTCTTTGAAAAGTTGTTAGCATGTTTCTCCCTTGATTAATTGATCGAAACTTTGTTTCAATTAATCGATCTTCCCTTTTCCCCTCTTTAGGCCTCCTTTAGAGCTTTCTCCCCCATTTCCCCCCGTGGAGTTGGAGTTTCGCGTTGCGCCTTGCATCGGAGCACTGTACAAATTGACGCCGTTATGCTGTCCGTTTCTCTATGCAGAAGCACTGTACAACTTGGAGTTGTTGGGCCGTCCGGTTCAGCCTTCGCATTACACCCTGTGTGTGTTAGGGAAGGGATGAGAAGGGAGAATTCCTACTCTCATTCTGACTACTTCAGGTAGGGGACAAATGACCCTGTGCTTGGCTTAGTCATCTCTATCTCCAGGCGGTAATGTGCATTCTTTCCCCAGTCGAGTTGATCCTTGATCACTCTTTCTCTCTTTGCGATCTCTTTTGATCCTTGATCACTCCTATCTCTTTCAATCTCTCCTTTTGATCAATCACCATCCTTCTTGGTTGAGATCATTATTCTTGCGCTAGCAATCTCTCCTTGTTCCATCACTCCTTTCTTCTTGTAATCAATCATTGCTTTTTGATTCCCCTGAAGAGTTTCAATTCTCTCTTTTTGGTCCAACACAGTTTTCCTGTCATGATCATTTTTCCCCTGGAGTTCGCAACATTCTCTTGGTTCTTCTCCTTCCTTGGGTTAATCACCTTCTCTTGGTTAATCACCCGTTTCTTCAGTTAATCACAGTCCGTCTGTTGATCACTGAACACCCCTTGGGTTAATCACCTTCTCCTGGTTAATCACCCTTTTCTTCAGTTAATCACAGTCCATCTGTTAATCACTGAACACCCATTGGGTTAATCACCTTCTCCTGGTTAATCACCCTTTTCATCAGTTAATCACAGTCTGTCTGTTAATCACTGAGCACCTCTTGGGTTAATCACCTCTTCTTGGTTAATCACCATTTTCTTCAATTAACCAAGTCCGTCTGTTAAAATACTGAACCCTTTCGAGTTAATCACCTTCTCTTGGTTAACCACTCGCTTTTCTCTTTGGTTGGTCACATTCCGTCTGTAAACACCGAATCCCCCGCAGTTGGAAACCTCTTCTTGGTTTGAATACTTGCACCCTTGGGTTAGTAACCTTTCTTTGGTTCAAATACCCTTTCTTCGGTTGAGTACTGTTTGTTAAGTCAGTTTACCGAACCCCTTTGGGTCACGACCTTTGCTCGATCCTATACCCGTCCTTTGGGTTATGATCTTTACTCGGTCCTACACCCGCTTTTTTGGTTAATCGCAGTTTTCTCTGCTAAAACCAATGCTTCTCTACCCCCACAGAGTTGCAGTCCTTTCTTTCCTCGGTTAATCACTGTTTACCAGTTAATATACCGAGGCCTCTTCAGAGTCAAACACCTTCTCTCGGTTCAGCACTCTCTCTCTCTTGGTTTAGCACAGTCCGTCTGTTGACACCAGCTTCTTTTCCCCGCCAGGTGATAAGTGCAAAATGTACCTATTTTTGTATATAAGTTTTGTTGCAGTTATCATTACTTTGTGTTAAAATTGGTTGAATAAACCCCGCTTTGTTCGTAATTACGTTTACTTTACGTTTTAATGTATATATTGCGTATCGTGTAAATATCATTGAGTTTAATTGATTTTCATTTAATTTTGCAGGTATTCCAGCAATGGGATTTCGCCATTGTTGTATAGAGCATTGAATAAGCTTTCCAACGCTTCAAACCGTGCGTCAATCGGAGTTACGCTTCAAGAGTTATGGTCAAAACAAATTCTGGTTTGCTGTCAAATTCTGGCTAGCGAGTTCGCACTGCGAACTCGAGGCGAATAAAAAGTGTCTGGAAGCATGAAAAACACAATTCTGGCAGTAGCTAAGGCGGTGTATGTTCGCAGTGCGAACGGGGGTTCGCAGTGCGAACCTGGGCAGCAAATTTTGCCTATAAACTTCATTTTTCAGCATTTTTTAGAGGATGGTTTGGGTATTTTTTGCTCCCACTCCATCAAACTTCATTTCTTCATTGGATTTGCTTAGAAAACATCATGGAAGCTTGCATTTGGATGATCCGGGGTGGATTTCTCATCGATCGGCTCTGACAATCCGTGAAGTGTTTAGTTCATTTCTGATTTTCTTCATGTCTTTCTTCTTTGTTGGGTTTGTATATGTTTGTACTTAGATTTCATGTATATTTGTTGATCATGGTGTTATATTTAATTTGCTTTACAAATCTTTATCGATGATTGTCTCTGATTTTTGTTTTATGCGCGGGGTTTGGGTTGTGTTAGAGATAAACATCGCAAATCTTGATTAGGGATGATTATCTGTTAGTTTCTGGATGCTAGAGATAGATTTAGAGCTAACAATTTATTTGGGTGTCGAAGCTTAATGTCTTCCGTATTTCGAGGCTTCGTGCGCGAGAGTGACGAAGAGAGTAATACGGTTGTTTTCTCTCAGCTCGGTGTGTCAGAGACGAACATTTTTTAGAGCGATGCTGGATGATATTGAGGAGTATTGTAGGTTGAATATAACTGATCGGTAAGTTTAAGTCTGTGACGAGGGGAATATATACATGCTTGATAAGTCTTTTCTTTTCTCCGAAGAATGTATATTTTTTATGTTTTTATTTACTTTTCCGCATTTACGCTTTAAACCATTTAAACCCAAACTCATTAACAATTAAATTGTCGAACGGCAGTTCAGTAGCACCGATCTCTGTGGACACGATAATTCCCGAAAAAATACTTCCAAATCTTTTTGTTTGCTTGCCCTATACCGCTACCAACAAAATGGCGTCGTTGTCGGGGATTGGTTTTGATATTGAATCGCATTGCGATAGTTTCTTTGTTTTTGAGTTTTGTATATAGCGTATATATTGTCTATTTCCATTATGTTTGTTCAAATATTGTATACATTTTGTTCCCGTAACGTTTGTTTAAGTGTTTGGTTAGGACACTTGCTTTTGGTTTGCGCGGTGAGGCATCACTATGGCATGAATGAAGGAAGTTACTAGCTAAGCATTGTAAAGGCGTCGAGCTTACGACGTAAAACAAGCATGGTGTATTCTTTTCTTTTGTTGTTATTTAGTTTAGGTAGTGTGGTGAGTATTCATTAAACAAGTTGTACTCGGATTTTTCGTAAACTTCTCAAATCTTCACTTTACAACTTGTTTAATGAATTTTATGCCGGTTTTTCAGTTTGTGTATATTAATAGTTTTCGTGTTTGTCAATGAACTTTTTTTTTTAGTAGCTTGAGGATGCTTTTGTGATTTTCCAAGTTGGTTCGTTTCAACTTGCGGATGTATGGTAATGATCTTGTTAAGTTTTGTACACGTCCGAGGTATGTATTTATCGCATAAATAAGTTGGGGAGAGTTTGATAAGTGCAAAATGTACCTATTTTTGTATATAAGTTTTGTTGCACTTATCATTACTTTGTGTTAAAATTGGTTTAATAAACCCCGCTTTGTTCGTAATTACGTTTACTTTACGTTTTAGTGTATATATTGCGTATCGTGTAAATATCATTGAGTTTAATTGATTTTCATTTATTTTTGCAGGTATTCCAGCAATGGGATTTTGCCATTGTTGTATAGAGCATTGAATAAGCTTTCCAATGCTTCAAACCGTGCGTCAATCGGAGTTACGGTTCAAGAGTTATGGTCAAAACAAATTCTGGTTTGCTGTCATGTTCGCTAGGCAAACCAGGAGGCGAGCACCCGCTAGCGAGTTCGCACTTCGAACTCGGGGTGAATAAAAAGTGCCTGGAAGCGTGAAAAACATAATTCTGGCAGTAGCTAAGGCGGTGTATGTTCGCAGTGCGAACCTGGGCAGCAAATTTTGCCTATAAACTTCATTTTTCAGCATTTTTTAGAGGATGGTTTTGGGGATTCTTGCTCCAACTCCATCAAACTTCATTTTTTCAGTAGATTAGCTTAGAAAACATCATGGAAGCTTGCATGCGGATGATCCGAGGTGAATTTCTCATCGATCGGCTCCGACAATCCGTGAAGTGTTTAGTTCATTTCTGATTTTCTTCATGTCTTTCTTCTTTGTTGGGTTGTGTATATGTATTTGCTATGAACTCATGTATATTTGTCGCCCATGGCGTTGTATAAAACTTGCTTTACAAATCTTTATTGGTAATTGTCTCTGATTTTTGCTTTATGCGCGGGGTTTGGGGTGCGTTAGAGATAACCGTCGCAAACTTCGATTAAGGATGATTGTCTGTTAGTTTCTGGATTCTAGAGATATATTTAGAGCTAACAATCTTCAATAGGCATCAAAACTTAATGCCTTCGTGCCTTGAGCTAGCGTACGAAAGTATCGGCAATGGTAACACGATTGTTCTCTCAACTTTGCGTTAGACATAACCTGTGTTGTAAGCGATGCTGGGTGATATTGAGGAGTATTGTAGGTTGAGTATAACTGGTCGTTAAGTTTAAGTTTGTGAGGAGTCGATTATATGCATGTCGGATAAGTTGGTCTTGCTGAAGAATGAATTTGTTTTATGTTTTAATGTTTACTTTTCTATTTTCTTGTTTGAAACCATTTAAAACCAAACTCATAAACGCGAGAGATTGTCGAACGAAATTCTTTTCCTCGAACCGATCTCTGTGGACACAACATAAATCCCGGAGGGAATTCTTCCGAAAATAAATATTTTTGCTGCTTGCCCTATTCTGCATCCAACACCAGGGTCTACTCTCTTTCTTCGGTTAACCACTGTCAGCCAGTTAATATACCGAATCTCCTTTTTCTCTTGGTTGTGACACCATCCCTTTTTTGGATCCCCAGAGGAGTCCTTCCTATTCCTCTTGCTCTTACTTTCTTGGTTTCGACACCAATTCTCTTTGCTATCCCCAACAGAGTTTCTTTCATTCTTGGTTTTGACACCATTCTTTTCCTATTCTTTTGTGCAAACGCTCTTACTGTGGGGTCTTTCCCAATAGATTTTTTCTTTCACTCTTGCTCTTGGTTTTGACGCCACTTCTTTCGTCTCCTTGTTTCTTTCCCGTTTTCCTTTTCCGTTCAGTTCCCCGAACTACGGAAGCTCTGATTCTGCATTCTTTCGAATGTATGATACGTAGGCACAAGACGTGATGTCTTGGCGAGCACACTTCCACCCTTCTTTCCTTCTCCCTTTCTTCTTTTCTTCCTTGTCCCCTGGTTCCATGAACTACGACGCTCTGACTTCCTCATTGCACTATGAGGGTACGTAGGCACGAGGACTTTGTTCCTCCGCGAGCACCTTCTTTCTTTCCTTTCTTTTTCCTCTTTCTCTCTCTCTCTCTCTCTCTCTCTCTCTCTCTCTCTCTCTCTCCCCTTTCTTTTAGCTAGAAGCCTTTAGATAGATAACCCATCCAAGCCTAGAAGCAAGCGAAATGGTTCCCGTCGAGTACGACGGATGCGTTAGGTGCTAGTACCTTCCTTTCGCATAACCGACCCCCCGTTCCCGTTTCTCTTCCTCTCGGGTTTTATCGATATTTTCCCTGTCCTTTGGGACTAAATAAAGTTCGGTGGCGACTCTATTGTTATCTCTGAGTGTGCGATTCACTCAGGTAGAAACCAGCCATCTTCAGCTGGCGACTCTGCTGGGTACAGATTGACCTTTTACTGGTCCATCCCTTGAGGGGTCTCGCCTAGTTTTGTTTGCTTTCTTACTTGCTTGGGTGTTTATCTTTAGCGCTTTACTTGCTTTATTTTTATGCTTTAGCTTTATGTTTATTTATCACATTCCTTTACTGCTTTGAATATTCATATGCTGCATATTCTGGATATCTGTTGTTTTCTGCTGTTGTTGGGATGGGTAGATATTATTGGAGAGAAAGGTCCTAACACCGGGCCTAGTATACACATAGGCTAGAACATGGATAGTCATGAGGCCTGCATTTTGCGCGTTGGGATATCACGAGACCCACATCCCAGATCATGATTCGTTTGAGAATACCTCCGTCCTGTGAGAATTCACTACGACGGGGGATTTTCATCCTGAGTCCTATGGTTTGGGCAACCTTTCTAGGGACCACCTTGTTGTGTCTAGATCACACCTGTGAGGGGATGGGTTTTTGTAGGAAAACAAGCCACTTCATACCCTTGTTCTCACACACGCCAGATTTCCTCACTGACACATCAGATTATGCTGCACTGACACAGATTATATGCAGATACCCGGATTATTCAAATTTGGTTATTCGGGCAGTGTTGGCTTCTTGTTGTTGTGTTGCATATCATTTCATCATGTAAATTAATTTTTGCATGTGCATTTCCAGGTTTTTGAGGGCTTATCTTTTGTTGACATTATCATGGAGATGCGTACTGGTTGTCGTGGCATCGTCAATTACAAGTTTGTGGAGCCTAAGCTGGGTATTTTAAGAGGTTTGGCATCTTTGTTGGTGGGAGATCACAGAGGGGTTTTCATAGATACTTATGGTAATCTGTTGACCATCCTCAACACTGAAGTCAACATCACTGATATTCATACTCTGGTTCAGTTCTACGACCTGTGATAAGTGCAAAATGTACCTATTTTTGTATATAAGTTTTGTTGCACTTATCATTACTTTGTGTTAAAATTGGTTGAATAAACCCCGCTTTGTTCGTAATTACGTTTACTTTACGTTTTAGTGTATATATTGCGTATCGTGTAAATATCATTGAATTTAATTGATTTTCATTTATTTTTGCAGGTATTCCAGCAATGGGATTTTGCCATTGTTGTATAGAGCATTGAATAAGCTTTCCAACGCTTCAAACCGTGCGTCAATCGGAGTTACGGTTCAAAAGTTATGGTCAAAACAAATTCTGGTTTGCTGTCATGTTCGCTAGGCGAACCAGAGGCGACCACTCGCTAGCGAGTTCGCACTGCAAACTCGGGGCGAATAAAAAGTGCCTGGAAGCATGAAAAACACAATTCTGGCAGTAGCTAAGGCAGTGTATGTTCGCAATGCGAACGGGGGTTCGCAGTGCGAACCTGGGCAGCAAATTTAGCCTATAAACTTCATTTTTCAGCATTTTTTAGAGGATGGTTTGGGTATTTTTTGCTCCCGCTCCATCAAACTTCATTTCTTCATTGGATTTGGTTAGAAAACATCATGGAAGCTTTCATTTGGATGATCCGGGGTGGATTTCTCATCGATCGGCTCTGACAATCCGTGAAGTGTTTGGTTCATTTCTGATTTTCTTCATGTCTTTCTTCTTTGTTGGGTTTGTATATGTTTGTACTTAGATCTCATGTATATTTGTTGATCATGGTGTTATATTTAATTTGCTTTACAAATCTTTATCGATGATTGTCTCTGATTTTTGCTTTATGCGCGGGGTTTGGGTTGTGTTAGAGATAAACATCGCAAATCTTGATTAGGGATGATTATCTGTTAGTTTCTGGATGCTAGAGATAGATTTAGAGCTAACAATCTATTTGGGTGTCGAAGCTTAATGTCTTCCGTATTTCGAGGCTTCGTGCGCGAGAGTGACGAAGAGAGTAATACGGTTGTTTTCTCTCAGCTCGGTGTTTCAGAGATGAACATTTTTTAGAGCGATGCTGAATGATATTGAGGAGTATTGTAGGTTGAGTATAACTGGTCAGTAAGTTTAAGTATGTGACGAGTGGAATATATACATGCTTGATAAGTCTTTTCTTTTCTCCGAAGAATGTATACTTTTTATGTTTTTATTTACTTTTCCGCATTTACGCTTTAAACCATTTAAACCCAAACTCATTAACAATTAAATTTTCGAACGGCAGTTCAGTAGCACCTATCTCTGTGGACACGATAATTCCCGGAAAAATACTTCCAAATATTTTTGTTTGCTTGTCCTATACCGCTACCAACAACCCGCCATATAGGTGCTTCACATTTCAGGATTATCAGCTAGCACCTACACTTGAGGAGTATGCTTATATTCTGGGGTTGAGATCAAGAAGCAGGTTCCTTATGTTTACACTAGTGGTTATCCAAAGTTTCATCTTATTGCTGATGCATTTTGCATTAGTAAGAAAGATGTGGAGGATAATCTCAAGACCAAAGGGAAAGGTATTCGAGGGTTTGCTTCAAAGTTCTTGGTTTACAAGACTACTACTTTTGCTAAGGATGGAAACTGGAAGGCTTTCAATGCCGTTCTCGCTTTGCTGGTATATGGGATCGTCTTGTTTCTGAACATGGAGGATTTCGTAAATCAGGCTGCCATCAGCATTTTCTTGTCCAAGAACCCTGTTCCGACGCTTCTTGCTGATACCTACCATTCTATTCATTCTAGGAATGAAAAGAAGAAGGGAACCATTGTCTGTTGTGCTCCTTTGCTGTACCGATGATTCATGTCTCACCTTCCACATAAGGGTCCCTTTGTTGAGAATAACGATAATCTCAAGTGGTCTCAATGAATCATGTCTCTTACCGCTGATGATATTTCTTGGTATTCTCGAGTCTTCGACGACATTCCGATCATTCTTCATTGCGGGAAATTCTCCAATGTGCCTCTCTTAGGTACAAAGGGTGGAATTAACTACAATCCGAGAATGGCTTTCCGACAGTTGGGATACCATGTGGTTGACAAACCTGATCCTTAGGTAGTGGAAGAGTTCATCTTTCATGAAGGGGTTGATGACATGGGTTTGCTGAAGAGGTTTAGTGCCTCTTGGACTCATATTCATCTCGTAGGAAGAGCAGATTTGGGTAAGAAGAATTGCGTAGCCAAGGAAGCTTACACACTTTGGGTCAAAGAGCGCGTCAAAGAGATCTTGTTGCCATTCTCTCCTGAGCCCTCCATGAATGTTAAGCTTCCTGAACTTGCCTTTGTTCCTCCATCTGAGGTTGATCAACTCAAGCTGATTGTTGAAAAGTTGAAGAAGGAGAATGCTGATCTTCGTCTCAACCTTGATAGAGTCACTTCCGAGAAGGATAGACTACAGATTGAGCTCCATCAGAAGCGCGAGCGCATGCTCAAAGAGGTGGAGGTTGAATAGAACAAGCGTAGGAAGGTGGGTGATGCTTTGAAGAGCACCTATGAGAGACTTGCTTCAAAGAAGAGACAACTCGCCGATGCTCATTATCAAGCCTACAAAGAGGAGCTGAGCTACAACAAGCAACTTGAAGAGCTTCGCGGGAGGTTATCCGAGTTCAAGACGAAGTGGAAAAGTGAACAAGATCGTGCTAATCAGTTAGCAAGGACTTTTCCCAATGTCAAGCTAAGTTCGACAAAGTATTCGGTGAGATTCAGAAGCTGCAAGATCAAGCACATCAGAGCCAAGAGCAGATTAGTTAGCTCAACACAGAGAGCATTCATTGGGAGCATCAAAGCCGTCATCTACAGAACCTCCTGGATCAGAAAGAGGCCTTTCTTTAGGACATGCTTCAGGGACCTAATCATTCTTTGCTGCGTAACCTCATGAAGGATGTGAAGTACTAGAGTGAGAGGCACGGTCGTTTAGCCAGATTTGCTGAGCATGCATTGGAGGACCTACTAGGGTTGTTGAGGGATGCATACGCTGATGCATTTCCGCACCGGCTTCCTTGGACGGTTTTTCATTTCTTATCTGTGTGTAGGGTGGTATTTGATAGGATCTGTGCGGATTTTGTTGTAGCCTAAAAGGCAGATATTTGACTTGTATTCAACTTGTACTTCTTTCCTCTATTGAATGAATGAATGAAGACGCTTGCTCGCTCTATCTTTTATGCCTTTACTTGTACGCTTTATGATATTGTCAACAAAGATAATTTTAAGAATTCCTCGAATTTAAAACATTATTTTTGCATGCATATCATACATTCATCTGTACACATATGCACGTCCTTTCGTCCGAAACCGTTGCTCATCCTTGTCCGCATTCCTTGTAGCAAGATGACGACTCGACATTGGTATTTTACTCACTCAAGCAAATCCAGAATCATGGCTGACTTCGAAGCTGAGAACGCTGCGTACAAGGAAAATCTGGCCCAATTCCAAGGTCGGATGGATCAGTTCCAGACGAACATGGATGTCATTATGGAGCTCCTTCGTGCACAGAGGGACGCCGCTGCTGCTGCCACTGTTGTTGTAACTACTACTGGTGCAACTGTTGTCACTCCTGTTGTGACCACTCCTCCTGTTGTTACAGCTACTCCTGTTGTTGTTGTTCCTTCTCCTGCTAGATTTGAAGTGCCCGTTGAGCCTGTGAATAAGCCTGCCGTTCAACCCAGTTTGAACCAGATGCCCACTGGTTTTCCTTGGGGCATGCCTCCGAATTACACTCCTCAGATTGCAAATAATGGTAATGCCTTCATGCCATATCAGCCTTTTGTTGCACCCATGCCTAATGGGTATGCTGCCGCCTATCCATGGGTCATGCCCACTCTAGTCTCGCCTCCAGTGGTGAATGATGATCCTGAGAATCTTCAGGCTCAAACTCATCAAACTGCTAGATTGGTCGACACTGAAACTCCCGATGATGAAGAGCATGTGTATAGGGGTCCTCCTATTCATGTTCTGGTTCCGTCTCAAGTTGCTCAAACCGCTGTTCTGAATGCTCATCCTGGGATATTCTACCTTGGGGCCTCTTCCTCAACTGCTGGGGTGCCTCCTCTAAATTATCCGTATGGTGTTCCGATGGGTCAGAATACTGGTCAGATGGTTAATCCGGGTTTGGTGTATCCTTCTCAGTTTGCTACTCCGCAAGTTCACGCTCCTGCCGCTTCTCAGCTGCCAAATCCTCAGATTCTTGTCAGGCCCACTAATCAGAATAGATCGGTTAACTACAAGTTATTGGAAGATCGTATCAGAGCTATCGAAGGGTTCTCTTCTTTTGGTATGGACGCCAAAGACTTGTGTCTGGTTCCAAATGTTGTGCTGCCACAGAAATTCAAGATACCTGATTTGCCAAAGTATAAAGGCTTGAGCTGCCCGTGTAGTTACATCACTATGTACTGCAGGAAGATGGCATCCCATATTGATAATGATGAATTGCTAGTTCATTGTTTTCAAGATAGTTTGTCTGGTGCTTCATTAGATTGGTACATGGGCCTGAAGCGCAGCAAAATCCGTATTTGGAGGGATTTGTCTGAAGCATTCGTGAGACAATACAAGTATAATCTTGATCTGGCGCCAACTAGATTGCAATTACAAAATCAATCTCAGCGCTCAGCTGAAACATTCAAAGAGTATGCACAAAGATGGCGTAAGATGGCATCTCGTGTGCGACCGACTCTCTCTGACAATGCGTTGGTGGACATCTTTAAGGGTACATTGCAAGGATCTTACTATGAGAAAATGGTGGGTAGTTCTTCATCGAGTTTTGCTGATGTTGTAACCATTGGTGAAAGGATTGAGAATGGTTTGAAGACTGGAAAGATTCCTGGAGGTGCTTCCCAGCAGTCGACCACTAGGAAGTCTCAGAACAGTCATTCCAAGAAAAAGGAAGGTGAAGCCAACATTGTGACAGCTCAAGTTTCTCCTCAGTATCAAGCTCCCATGGCTCCCTTGCCGTACTATCCGTATCTGTACATTGCTGCTGCACAGTATCAATAACCTTCATATCAGTATCATCCGCAACAACCAGTTCAGAATGCTCAGAATCCGCAACAGAATCAACAGAATAAAAATCAGCAGAATCATAACCGTCAAAACAACAACAGTCAAGGAAACCATAAGCATCCAAATTTTGATAGAATTCTGGTGTCATACACGGAACTGTTTCCTTACTTGGTTCACCAAGGGGCAATTGTCCCAAACCAGATTGCGCCCGCAATTCCTCTATTTGGCCCGAAGCATAACCCAAATGCATCTTGTGCCTATCATGTTGGATACATAGGACATGCAACAGAGGATTGCTTTGTTTTCAAAACCAAGGTTCAGGAACTCATTGATAAGAAGGTTCTGACTTTTGCTGAGGAAGGACCCAACATTCAGAGTAATCCGTTGCCGAATCACGGTGGGCCTGCGGTTAACATGGTTGAGGATAATTCAAGGGCTGAATTGATCATGGATGTTGACGAAGTAAAGACTCCGATGTATGTGGTTTTCAAGAAATTGAAGGAACATGGGCTGTTGAAAGGTTTGCATGGTAAGTGTCAGATTTGTGACGATAATCCCGACCAGTGTCGAAGGCTGAAGGGTTGTGTCCAGATTCTGATGAACCGTGGCGAAGTGAAATTTTCCAGATCTAAACCTGTTGAGGAAGTTGCTGCTATTGAGCCGTTCACCATCGTCTATAGGAAGGTTCTTGTGGAATCCCCTAAATAGAAGAAGGTGCAACCCATCGTTGTTTGTCCGCCGAAGCCGATTCCGTATCAGAATTCTAAAGAGGTACCGTGGAAGTATGGGTCTACCGTGTTTTCTGGAGGTCAAGAGATAAGGTTCGCCGAATCAGAGATCGTGAATGTTACAGCTGGTGGAGGTATGACTCGTAGTGGACGAGTGTTTGCTCCGAAGGTCACTACAAAGCCTGTTCAAGTTCCAACTGTTGTTCCCCCCAAGGAAACGCCTGCATATGCAACCCCTATTGTTCAACAAGGGACACCTTTTACCGCTATTCTAGTACCGAGTATCCCGTCTGAGGATGTTTCAAAGAGCAAGGAGACCCTTGATGATCAAGAGTTCCTTAAGTTGATCAAGAAAAGTGATTTTAAAATTGTGGATCAGCTGGGTCAGACTCCCTCGAGGATCTCAATTTTATCCTTACTCATGAGCTTGCCTGCGCACAGATCAGCTTTGTTGAAAGTGTTGAACAGTTCCCATGTCATGCAAGATATATCTGTCGTCGAATTCGATGATGTTGTGGCCAACATAACTGCAAGTCGGTATTTGGGTTTCAATGAATCGGAATTGCCTCCTGAAGGAACTGCCCACAACAAAGCGCTGCACATATCTGTAACCTGCACAGACAACTTGTTATCTCGTGTTCTAGTGGATATCGGTTCTTCTCTCAATGTGATGCCTAAGGGCACATTGAGTCAATTACTAGTGGAAGGAAGCGAGATGAGACCAAGCGCCTTAGTTGTTAGAGCCTTTGACGGGTCTCGAAGGCAAGTCATTGGAGAAGTGGATTTACCCATCAATATTGGGCCGCATTTGTTTACCATTACCTTCCAAGTGATGGATATCAATCCGGCGTACAGTTGCCTATTGGGTCGTCCATGGATCCACACAGCAGGGACAGTTACATCCACTCTACATCAGAAGTTGAAATTCATGTTTGACGATCAGCTTGCCATTGTCTGTGGTGAAGAGGATTTGATTGTAAGCGAGTTATCGTCCTTTCGATACGTCAAGACCGAAGAAGTCATAACTGAGGTGTCGTTGCAGTGTCTCGAGTTCGAAGATGTCAGCTCTGCTTCAACTAGTCAAAGTAGATCACCACAGTTGACTTTAGCATCTGCTAAGAGTGCTAAAGAGACCATCGATAGAAGTGTCTTGCCAGGCTGGGGGCACGTGATTGATATGGTTGAGAAGCATAATCGTTTTGGATTAGGGTATCATCCTGGTCATCAATCTGGTTCTTCTGATCAGAAACAATGCAACTTTGTCAAGTTCCATAGCACGGGTTTCCAGCAAGGTGACATCGTGGCAGCTGCTGATAATGCTGGTCCTAGTAATCAGATTTCAAGTTTTATGCGTAAGTGTCCGTTGGGTTTCAAGCTCAACAATTGGACATCTACCGTGATTCCTGTGGTTTTCCCATATAACATGTAATGCATTTTGCTTTCTCATTCCCTCGTCCTCGCCCGAGACGAGTGGATAGCTTGTAAAGGGCCTCGCACTTTTGCAATATTATGTGATCAATAAATAAAAGTTTTTTGCATTCATGCTCTATTTTGTTTCTTTATTTTACTTTTTCAAAAAACAAATGGCAAAAGTTTCTTTTCTTTTTTGCTTTTTAAATAGCTCATTCTAAACATATTCATAAACATGCAGAACTAATAAAAGCATTGATAACAACATGGCAAACATCCATTGTAATTCTGGAATTCCAATTAACCAAGCCAAAGAAGATGGTGAGGAAGATTGTGAATTACCGGCTGAACTGGCAAGGCTCCTTGAGCACGAGCATAGAGAGATTCAGCCACACAAAGAACCAGTGGAAGTTGTTAATCTTGGTACTTATGAGGTCAGAAGAGAAGTCAAGGTTGACGCATCCCTCGCAGAGCATGTACACTCCGAGTTGGTCAAGTTATTGAAAGAGTATGTTGATATCTTCGTATGGTCCTATCAAGATATGCCTGGGTTGGATACCAACATCGTTGAACATCACTTGCCACTCAAGCCCGAATGTCCTCCTGTCAAGCAGAAACTCAGGAAGACTAGACCTGACATGGCACTCAAAATCCGAGAAGAGGTAAAGAAGCAGCTTGATGCTGGATTCCTAGTCACTTCCGAGTATCCTGAATGAATTGCCAACATTGTCCTGGTTCCCAAGAAGGACGGAAAAGTCAGAATGTGTGTGGATTATCGAGATCTCAACAAAGCAAGCCCGAAGAATGATTTTCCTTTGCATCATATTGATGTCTTGGTAGACAACACGGCGCAGCTCTCTGTCTTTTCCTTCATGGACGGTTTTTCAGGATATAATCAGATCAAGATGTCCCCAACTGATATGGAAAAGACTACTTTTATCACGCCATAGGGTACATATTGTTACAAAGTTATGCCATTCGGTCTAAAGAATGCAGGGGCAACATACCAGCGTGCCATGACAACCCTCTTTCACGATATGATTCATAAAGAGATTGAGGTTTACGTGGACGATATGATTGCCAAGTCCAAAACTGAAGATGATCACTTGGTTCATCTGAAGAAATTGTTTGACAGACTCCAGAAGTTTAGATTGCGGTTGAATCCTGCGAAGTGCACCTTCGGAGTTCGATCTGGCAAACTATTGGGCTTTATTGTGAGTCAAAAGGGCATTGAAGTTGATCCTGATAAGGTTCAGGCAATTCAGAGTATGCCACCTCCCAAAACAGAAAAAGAAGTCTGTGGCTTTTTGGGCAGACTTAATTACATTTCAAGGTTCATCTCCCATTTGACAGCTACCTGTGAACCAATGTTCAAATTACTAAGGAAAAATTAATCGGTCGAATGGAATAATGATTGTCAGGAAGCATTTGACAAAATAAAATAATACTTGCAATAACCACCGATCTTAGTACCGCCGGTTCCTGGTAGGCCTTTAATCATGTATCTCACCGTTCTCGATGAATTAATGGGATGTGTATTGGGTCAACATGATGACACTGGCAGAAAAGAACATGTAATTTACTATCTGAGCAAGAAGTTCACTGATTGTGAGACCAGATACTCACTCTTGGATAAAACTTGTTATGCTCTGGTCTGGGCTGCTCGACGCCTACGATAATATATGATTTGCCATACTACTTTGTTGATATCCAAAATGGATCCGATAAAGTACATCTTTGAAAAGCCTGCTATCTCTGGAAGGATTGCTCGGTGGCAGATGCTGTTAACTGAGTATGATATCCAGCATGTTACCCAGAAGCAATAAAAGGGAGCGTCTTGTCTGACTACCTTGCTCATCAACCTGTAGAGGGTTATCAACAAATGAAGTTTGACCTTCCCGATGAGGATGTCCTGTTTATCAGAGATTATGAGACTCCAGACCCTGATATAGGACCCGAACCAGGGGCGCGGTGGACGCTTGTGTTCGACGGTGCCTCCAATTCTAAAGGTCGTGGAATCAGTGTTATCCTCATCTCTCCAACAGGTTTTCACCTTCCCTTCACTGCCAGATTATGCTTTGCATGCACCAACAATATGGCTGAATACGAAGCATGTATCTACGACATTGAAGCGGCAATTGACATGAGAATCAAGATTCTTGAGGTCTATGGAGATTCTGCCTTGGTCATTGGTCAAGTCAGAGGGAACTTTGTGACTCGGGATTCCAAGCTGGTTCCGTACCAATAACACATAGCGAAGTTGATCCCTTACTTTGATGAGATCACTTTTCATCATATTCCCAGAGAGGAAAATCAACTAGCTGATGCACTTGCCACTTTAGCATCCATGTTCAAGGTCAAGTGGAAGAATGAAGCTCCTCATATCCGCATTGATCACTTGAACGAACCAACACACTGTTTAGCAATCGAGGATGAGTCTGATGACAAGCCTTGGTTCTACGACATCAAAAGATATATGGAAAAACAGGAATATCCCGAGGGTATCACCATCACTGACAAGAAGGCTCTCAGACGGTTTTGCGCCAAATTCTTCTTAAGTGGTGGTATACTGTACAAGAGGAATTATGATTCTGTGTTGCTCAGATGCGTGGATAGACACGAAGCACACACGATCATAAGGTCTATACATGAGGGCTGCGAGGGTGTACATGCTAAAGGTCCTGCTATGGCCAAGAAGATCCTTCGGGCTGGGTATTACTGGACAACAATGGAGGTAAATTGTTACAACTTTGCCAAAAGATGTCACAAGTGCCAAATCTACGGAGACAAGATCCATGTGCCTCCAACTCCATTGAATGTTTTGACTTCACCTTGGCCATTCTCCATGTGGGGTGGAATCATCGAGCCGAAGGCTTCCAACGGTCATCGATTCATTCTGGTTGCTATCGACTACTTCACCAAATGAGTTGAAGCTGCTTCTTATGCAAACGTTACACGACAAGTGGTTGCTAGATTCATCAAGAAAGAGATAATCTATCGTTATGGCATTCCTAGCAGCATTATCACGGACAATGCAAGCAACCTAAACAACAATATGATGAAGAAGTTGTGTCAAGAATTTAAGATCGAGCCCACAACTCTTCACCATATCGACCCAAGATGAATGGCGTCGTTGAAGCAGCAAACAAGAATATCAAGAGGATTGTCTAGAAAATGGTCAAGACTTACAAGGACTGGCATGAAATGCTTCCCTTTGCATTACACGGCTACAGAACTTTAGTTCGCACTTCCACTGGGGCAACTTCGTACTCACTCGTGTATGGTATGGAGGCGGTTCTACCCATCGAAGTCAAAGTTCCTTCGCTCAGAGTCATCGTGGAAGCATGTCTTGACGAAGTCGAATGGGTTCAATCCCGGTACGACCAGCTGAATCTCATCGAAGAGAAACGCCTTACAGCCATTTGTCATGGTCAATTGTATCGGAGACGCCTCAAGCGAGCTTTTGACAAGAAAGTTCTTCCTCGAACGTTCTGTGAAAGCGAACTCGTGCTCAAGAGATATTCACCTGTTCACTCGGATCCACGAGGCAAATGGACTCCCAATTACGAAGGACCTTTTGTTGTCAAGAAAGCTTTCTCAGGCGGAGCTCTGATCCTCACCACAATGGATGGGGAGGAGTTGCCATCGCCCGTGAACTCCGATACAGTCAAAAAATATTATGCCTGAAAAAATGGATAAGAGTCCGCTAGATTGACATCCGCAAGGACAATCTAGGCAAAAATGGACGTCCCGATGGACCAAGAAAAGAAATGTCCATGCAAAAGTTAGGGACAATGAAAAAAAACAATAATAGCCCGCTAAGTTGAAAACCCGAAAGGGCGACTTAGGCAAAAATGGGCATCCCGGTGGACGAAAAAATGTCCAGGCAAAAATTAGGGATAAGGGCATTGACTGTGAACACTTGGGCCTCTTTTCATCACGACTGGACCTCAGACGGTAACATAGCAGTAGAATCATCATCAACTGGTGCAAAGCATTGGAACCTAGACTTATAGTGGACGGTGGCCAATGTTGTAATCAATGAAAACCATGATTTCCCTTTGCCATTTACATTTGTTTTTCAATTTCATTGCAAATTTCCTCATCAAGGATTTTGCATCCTTGTACACACTTTATGTACAAAATTTTACATTCAATAAAATGCATTCTTTGTTATCTGAATTTGTTTTCATTCCAGTATTTTGTTTGCAAAATAAATAATTATTTGTGATCACATAATACTGAAAAATGTTGAGAACAATAAAAATCTAAATCAATCGAGAAAGCATTATGCATCGCATGTGTTACTGGTAACCCCTGCAGGATATCGGTAATATCCATTGGTAAGCCTAACGCCTGGCCGGTAATGGGATGATTTTATGAAGAAGTTGTTGTCTCCTCAGCAGTTCCTCAGCAGAGTCATCATTCTCTCCAACAGGTTGCCAAGGTGTTCCCCCAGCAAAGACGCTTTGTTCTTTCTTCCCCAGCAAGGGTTGTACATCATCTCCAACAATTTAAAGCTATCTGTCCCCAACAGCAGTGGTTTCTCCTCAGCCGAGTCAGCATGATTTGGAAGGATGTATTTCCTCACGCAGAGCCAGTCTTGGTA
This sequence comes from Lathyrus tuberosus, assembly GCA_022829125.1. Lineage (NCBI taxonomy): Eukaryota > Viridiplantae > Streptophyta > Magnoliopsida > Fabales > Fabaceae > Lathyrus > Lathyrus tuberosus. The sequence goes on from JALAZF010000060.1 coordinate 15,607,545, forward strand.
GAAAGGATTGATTTGATTCTTTCATCCTCAACAGAGACAGCCATGGTGATTTAGAAACCTGAGATGTCCTCAGTTTCTTTCCCCGGCAGGATCATCATCCTTTGCGAACTCTCTTCTCCAGCAGAGTTTGTCTTTATCTGCGGGTCCTCTCCTTGACCGAGAGTGTCGAAGTCGTTTTGCTACGATTTCTGCCTAATCACTTCACACTATGCCTCATCTTGAGCCTTTGCATTGCATGATATCAAGCATCATGTAGAAACGCATACATAGCATATGCATCGATCATACTCCCTCTCTTTTTACCTGACTTATCTCCCAACAGATTTTCAGCCAAACCTTGCACTTATCTATTCTACCTTGCACCACTCTGTTTGTCGCCGTCGGCCAAATTCTCGAGCTACTCTTTTATTTAATCCCCTTTTACCTCGAATCATCGAAAAGCTGGTGCAATTCGTACATTCAGGTCCAAGAGGATTAAATAGGGGCAGCTGTCGTAACCCAAAATTTGACCTCCCTCTTTTGGCCTTTTGCATAAGCATGCACACTTGCATCGTTGGCATACGCATTCGCACTTTTCTTTGTGTGTTTCTTGTTGCAGGACATTCAGGTTTTCCAAGCCCGATTAATTGAATCCTCACAAGGTCATCATATCGTCAAAACAAGCACAAAATGAAGGTTTCCATATCTATTCATCAAGACATGAGATGGAAAAGCGGAATCAGGACTTCAGCATCATCCTTTTGCAAATTTGTGGAAATTTGGCTGAAGTAACCGGTTAGCACTTATGCTGTAACCGGTTACTCAGTCTATTTTTCACCAAAAAACGCAAGTTTTCAAGCATGTAATCGGTTATCACATGTGCTGTAACCGGTTACTCAGTGGAAAATTTCAGTTTCTGCTGCATTTTTTGGACAGCACCATGCACTCTCCTTGGTCATTGATTCTACAGTATTCTAGCAGTGTGTGGAACATTCTAGACCTCTCTAGACATTTCAAGGCTATTCAATTCAATCCAAGTGCATTTATTCTAATGCTTCACTCCAAATTAAGTGCACCATGTTCCTTGTTTTACAAGCATGCCAACCGTTGGATGATGGAAATTCACATTGGGATTGTTACCGAGTTGGTTCTAACTAACCGAGTTAACCACCTTGACTCAGTGAGTCAAGCCCAACTAACTCCAACCCTAACTCCAAACCCAAAGCTAAGTCCAAAGCTAAGTTGAAACCTCCCATACTCCAAACCTAAAGTCTATATAAACTCACCTTCACTCATTTTTCATTCTCTCCATCATTTCCCACATTTCTCACACAAGACCTTCAACCATTTTGCACAATTACTCTCAATTCTCTCATTCTCCTCTGCATTTTTTTGCAACTTCTACATCTTCATCTCAATTCTCATCCCAAAACCTCACCAAAAGCTCTTATTCTTGAAGGATAATCACTTTTCACATTGAAAGTGATTAATTCTTGAGCTTAACCTCCATCATTTGGCATTCTTTGGTTGGATTTCTAGAATTACATCTTATTCTACTTCAATCCCAGAGTTCTATAACTTTCAATTTGGTGCAAGTTCGATTTCGGTGCATTTTCGCGTTTTTGATCGGTTTCGACGCGTTTCGTCTACAAATTAAGGATCCTCTGGTTTTCTTTGATTTTCTGCATCAAAATCTTTTTACAACACTTACCAAGCCAAATCTTCGGCTTGTAGGTTGGTGGATCTAACTAATTTTATCATTTCGCGCATTTTCGTATCGTTCGCAATGTAGTTGATAATTGTTGTGTGTGATTTGGTTTTGCATTTGTTTGATCCATGATCCTATTGTAGTTAATGCTATCACTGTTTATTTGTTGTTTTCAAGTTCAATTTTCGTGCACAATGTCGGTTCCCAGCATGTGGTGGTTGGCATAAGTAATTATGTGTTGAAAACAACTTTTGAAAAGCTGTTTTTGTTGTTATTTTTGCCATTGTCTCAGTGGTAACCGGTTAGCAGTTATGGTGTAACCGGTTACACAGTTCAATTTTCAACAAATACGCTGATTTTCAAGTATGTAACTGGTTAGCAGATATGCTGTAACCGGTTACCACTGAACAGAATGACCAATTTTGGGTTTTTACAAGCTTGTTTGCCATGCTTTCTTCATTTTAACTTCCATTGATTGTCATGCTTGATTTTATGGATGTTTTTAATGTCTTTGCACTTCTGGTTGAAGCAAATTCATGAACTTTTGATGCACGTTTTCGATTATTCATTTGTTTCATGTTCTTAGCATTGTATGAACATAATAATTCTTGCACTATCTTTGTTCACATGATACATGATTTTGTGTGGCATTTTGATGATCATTTGGCACTGTTTTGGCACCTTCCATTTCAGTTTGCATTAAGTTTATTCTTCATGGATAAACTTAATCTTGTATAATCAATAATTCACTCCTTTTTGCTTTAATGACTTTTCATCCTCTTTGAAAAGTTGTTAGCATGTTTCTCCCTTGATTAATTGATCGAAACTTTGTTTCGATTAATCGATCTTCCCTTTTCCCCTTTTTAGGCCTCCTTTAGAGCTTTCTCCCCCATTTCCCCCCGTGGAGTTGGAGTTTCGCGCTGCGTCTTGCATCGGAGCACTGTACAAATTGACGTCGTTATGCTGTCCGTTTCTCTACGCAGGAGCACTGTACAACTTGGAGCTGTTGGGCCGTCCGGTTCAACCTCCGCATTACACCCTGTGTGTGTTAGGGAAGGGATGAGAAGGGAGAATTCCTACTCTCATTCTGACTACTTCAGGTAGGGGATGAATGACCCTGTGCTTGGCTTAATCATCTCTATCTCCAGGCGGTAATGTGCTTTCTTTCCCCAGCCGAGTTGATCCTTGATCACTCTTTCTCTCTTTGCAATCTCTTTTGATCCTTGATTACTCCTATCTCTTTCAATCTCTCCTTTTGATCAATCACCATCCTTCTTGGTTGAGATCATTATTCTTGCGCTAGCAATCTCTCTTTGTTCCATCACTCCTTTCTTCTTGTAATCAATCATTGCTTTTTGATTCCCCTGAAGAGTTTCAATTCTCTCTCTTTGGTCCAACACAGTTTTTCTGTCATGACCATTTTTCTCCTGGAGTTCGCAACCTTCTCTTGGTTCTTCTCCTTCCTTGGGTTAATCACCTTCTCTTGGTTAATCACCCGTTTCTTCAGTTAATCACAATGCGTCTGTTAATCACTGAACACCCCTTGGGTTAATCACCCTTTTCTTCAGTTAATCACAGTCCGTCTGTTAATCACTGAACACCCCTTGGGTTAATCACCTTCTCCTGGTTAATCACCCATTTCTTTAGTTAATCACAGTCCGTCTGTTAATCACTGAGCACCTCTTAGGTTAATCACCTCTTCTTGGTTAATCACCATTTTCTTCAGTTAACCACAGTCCGTCTGTTAAAATACTGAACCCTTTCGAGTTAATCACCTTCTCTTGGTTAACCACTCGCTTTTCTCTTCGGTTGGTCACAGTCCGTCTGTAAACACCGAATCCCCCGCAGTTGGCAACCTCTTCTTGGTTCGAATACTTGCACCCTTGGGTTAGTAACCTTTCTTTGGTTCAAATACGCTTTCTTCTGTTGAGTACTGTTTGTTCAATCAGTTTACCGAACCCCTTTGGGTCACGACCTTTGCTCGATCCTATACCCGTCCTTTGGGTTATGATCTTTACTCGGTCCTACACCCGCTTTTCTGGTTAATTGCAGTTTTCTCTGCTAAAACCAATGTTTCTCTACCCCCACAGAGTTGCAGTCATTTCTTTCCTCGGTTAATCACTGTTTACCAGTTAATATACCGAGGCCTCTTCAGAGTCAAACACCTTCTCTCGGTTCAGCACTCTCTCTCTTGGTTTATCACAGTCCGTCTGTTGACACCAGCTTCTTTTCCCCGCCAGGGTCTACTCTCTTTCTTTGGTTAACCACTGTCAGCCAGTTAATATACCGAATCTTCTTTTTCTATTGGTTGTGACACCATCCCTTTTTTGGATCTCCAGAGGAGTCCTTCCTATTCCCATTGCTCTTACTTTCTTGGTTTCGACACCAATTCTCTTTGCTATCCCCAGCGGAGTTTCTTTCATTCTTGGTTTTGACACCATTCTTTTCTTATTCTTTTGTGCAAACGCTCTTACTGCGGGGTCTTTCCCAGTAGAGTTTTTCTTTCACTCTTGCTCTTGGTTTTGACGCCACTTCTTTCGTTTCCTTGTTTTTTTCCCGTTTTCCTTTTCCGTTCAGTTCCCCGAACTACGGAAGCTCTGATTCTGCATTCTTTCAAATGTATGATACGTAGGCACGAGACGTGATGTCTTGGTGAGCACACTTCCACCCTTCTTTCCTTTTCCCTTTCTTCTTTTCTTCCTTGTCCCATGGTTCCATGAACTACGACGCTCTGACTTCCTCATTGCACTATGAGGGTACGTAGGCACGAGGACTTTGTTCCTCCGTGAGCACCTTCTTTCTTTCCTTTCTTTTTCCTCTTTCTCTCTCTCTCTCTCTCTCTCTCTCTCTCTCTCTCCTTTCTTTTAGCTAGTAGCCTTTAGATAGATAACTCATCTGAACCTAGAAGCAAGCAAAATGGTTCCCGTCGAGTACGACAGATGTGTGAGGTGCTAGTACCTTCCTCTCGCATAACCGACCCCCTTACTCATTTCTCATCCCCTTGGGTTTTATCAATACTTTCCCTATCCTTTGGGACTAAATAAAGTTTTGTGGCGACTCTGTTGTATCTTTGAGTGTGCGATTCACTCAGGTATAATCCCGCTAGCTTCACTTAGCAAAAACATATAAAGGAAACATATAAAACACGCAAAGCAATATAACAAGATAAATATTTGTTGCTTCCATCATCATTGTCATTAAACAACACAGGAGGAATTAGTGCTTTGGTGCTAGTCAAGTGATTAGCAAGGAAGGCTACCATACATCTAATGAAATGTCATGGTGTTATTCTGAAGCATCATGTTATTGTCTTGAGTCTTTTCAATGATGATGTTTAGTAGAGCTTCTATTAAATGAGTCTGAGGTATCTCATAATCAAACAAATCCAAGTTTGTTGACCCTAGTTGCTGGGGAGCCTGATGTGCATACTTAGTGTGAGTATTTTGCTCAAAGACCCTAATATCGTCGTTTATCCGCATGTGCTTCAATGTATTTTTGTCAATCATTGTGTAGCTAAAATCACATTAAGGGTTGTTACGAAACCAACTCGAATATTAAGGATCATCGTCAAGAAATTGAGGAATTGTTCCATCAGCAAACCCTATATTGCTCTTTGCACCAAAAGCGATGAGCATCACACATCACAACGACAAATTAATATCTTCTGTTAAGAGATGTAAAACCACAACAAAGTCGGGATAATCAGAATGATGAATGTAAAAAGAATTATGAAGTTGTTCTTCCATCACTAATTTTAGAAGAACAACTTGAAGATGAAGAAAATGAATCAAATCTTGCAATTGAGCACTAAAACAAAGATTAATTCAAAGAACTTTTTATACCATATGAAGTCTAAGATGAACTAAGCTCATATTGAAGAATGAAAGGCAAAAATAATTTAGAACATAACAATATGCTATGGTTCTTCTCTACTCAATATGATGAAAATAATACAAAAGTTATTGCAATAGTGTGATTTGATTCTTTACTATTTTTATTGTAATTTATTTTATTTTTTTAATATCTCGTTGATTAACATTATTTTGATATAGTTTTAAATCCCTCTAAATGTGTTTGAAATATGTTCAAAGAATGTGTAAAGAGTGTAAAATAAAAGAAAAATAATTTTTTTTACATTTATTTAAATTATCCGACACATATTATATTATATGAATGTCCTATAAACATTTAATATCAATTTAAGAAATGTCAAAAATATCTTTTAATAAAATTTCTTGTCTAGGTTGTTCAAATAGATGTCATGTATTAAATTTTAGAGGTGTTTGTGTTTTATCCATTGAAGACAACAAACAACCTGAAATTTGTGCTCTTTATGCATCTTCGTAATGTGTTTGGTGGTAGTGTTAAATGCCCATTGATGATCCGTTTTGTTAGATTGCTTTCTTTTTCATCTCGAAACCAATAAAGAATTACATCCTCTGATAACTATTATAAGCAACAATTTTATTTTAAATTTATTAAATATTTGATATATCTGATATATAATAATGTCTAGATACATCATTTTTCTAATGAACTTAACAAAGTTTTTGTTGCTTATAACAAGAAGGTGTATAGAAAATGTCATCTTCATAAGAAATTGAGGTAAAACTTAGTGTGGTGGGGTTGGTTTGGAATTTGGTTTATGTTTTTTAGTTGGTAAATTGATTATATTTGGCAAAATAAATTAATAAATTGATAAACTAGTTTATAGCACATACATTTATATAGCTAATGGTTTATAAGTTAATTTATAACATATACTAGTAAATAAATTAATTCGTTGAATTTGTATTTCTAATAAAATTAACTGTTAAACTAATTTATTAAATAAATTATTAAAGACTATAATTAATTTTTTAATTAAATATAAATTATTAATTTTTGAAGGAAAAATAATAGAATAAATTACTTGAATTAACTTATAAAAATACTATAAAACATAAAAATAATTATTAAGAAAAAATGACAGTTACAAATAGATATTTTATAACATAAAACTAATTTATGTTCTGGTCAAACTTAATTTATGTTTTTTTTTTTTTAATTTCTAGTGTCCCCTAAACTTCACCAAAGGGCATTTATTATAATAATCCCTACTGTCTCAGCTTGATATATGCATATGTGTGCATTAAAACAACATTTTCCATTTTTATTCTTTAATGTTTTTGAGTTGGAAAATGAAGGCTCTATTTAATTAACTGGTAGTGCAATGTACTCCCTCCGGTCATAATTATAAGTCAAAATAACTACTTTCACACGTATTAAGAAAGTTAGTTAAGTGTAATTAATTTTCTTGATTTCATGTACTATCAAAGTAAAATTTACGATAATATTCTTAGTTTATTTAATGAATCAACTACCAATATTAAATGCTTTTGAATTAAATTAAGGGTATAATAGTAATACAAACATTAATTACTCTAAAATTTAATGAGTTTTACTTATAATAGTGACTAAGATTTAAGGTGTTTTTTTGCTTATAATAGTGACTGGAGAGAGTATATTCCAATTTGATTCTTTTTTTTACTAATTCTTTTTGTTTTGGCTCTTCCATTTTTTTTTTGAAAGATGATCGGATTATTCAGAGTTCAAATGGAATAAAAATAGTTTAATTAGAAATTATTTTATTAAAGATTTAAATTTATGTGCTATCTTTTTTTAACAGAAAGAAAAAGCAACTAAAATAAAGACAGCCGAAAAAACTGAGGACTAGTGTCTTTCAACTAGCACCCTACACATTTAACTGTACTTTGCCCTCTTTCTATTAAAAAAAAAGATAAATACAATACGTTTAAAAAAATAATTAATGCCAGTGAAATTCACTTGATCAAAATAATAGCTTATACAAATATATATGATGAAGATATTTTTATTTCTATTTTTTCATCAGTATCTTTATAACGAAATTCTCAATTTTTTTAATAAATTGAGAAGTTCCTAATTTAAAAAGACGTCCTGCTAATGGATCTTAAAGGTTATCTTCAAAAACAGAGATTTGATAATATATTTTGAAATTTAAAAGGACTTTGAAGAGGCTGGCAGATACAGTACAAGAAACTGAGATTTGGAAGGATTTTTAAGAGGTTGGCATATCCAGTACAAGAAAAATGTATATGATGCTTAGAGGTACTAAATCCAAGGTGGATTGGAGAAAACTATTTTTTTGGAAATCTTAAGAGCTATCTTCACTCTATGGATGACTTGCTAAAACAGGCTCCTTACCAAAGATAAGACGATGAAACATGGCATGAATACTAATGGAGTGTGCGTGCTATGCAACATACAAGAAAGCTGCCACCATTTGTTCTTTGAAAAAGCCCAGAAAAAGCAACCATCATGCGCATTATGAAAGCATCAAGCGCGCGATGCATCCCATTCGCATCTATCGCTCACGCGATGGCGCACAATAGTGTGCGTGATTATTTAAGTAACTACGTGGAAAATCACCCTTTTTCACCAAATTTTTCACTAAGTTCCATTCTTCCGTATTAGTAGCAAAATAGAGATTAGCGATGCATAACCTCAGACTGAGGCGAAGGTAATTGAACTAGAAGTGACGAAACCAGAGGTGGCGAATCGAGGAGTGAATAACCCAAAAAGTATGAGTTTGCCCATACTAGGATTGTCATGAGAGAGGTTGCTGATGGGTTTACCTTTGGAAAAACTCTAATGGTTGCTCTTATACTTATGGGGAATCTCATGAAGGAACGATGAGCTCAAAGTATTTTTAGGTGTATAACTTTTTTTTCCTGCAAGTGATGCTGTCAAACAAGTTGATGTTTGGTTTCAGATATTTAGTCTACCAATTGAATATTATGATCACAAAATGCTAACGTTCGGTCGTGATCGAATAGGAAAAATAGTTTAGGTGGATAGGAAAACACTCATAAGGGAGAAAGGGAAATATACAATATTATGCATCTAAGTAGATTTGACAAAACCACTCCTTTCAATGTTTTCCATCAAAGATAAACATTACAAAGTAGAGTATGAAGGTCTCCATTTGTTGTGCTTAAATTATGGTAGGTTTGGGCACTGCAAATAAGGATGTTATGAGAAAAGAGAAGCAAAGGTGGAGAGAAATGAAGATGAATAAGTAAATAAGAGTGAAGGTGAGAAAATGAATTTTGTTTCGAATAACACTAATCCTTGGAGTGTGGTGTAGAAAACTAGGCGACCACACAAATTTAAAGTAGGGGATGAAGGGAAATCGGAGAAGAGTGGTATTGCGACGAAGATGAATGGAGATCTGTCGGTTGCAAGTGTAATGAATGCTCGTGAGAAAAATAAGGGATCCCTCTTTATTGCTGTTGATAAGGAAAATACTGAAATTATCATTGATAACCAAGATACTTCTAGAAAGGAAAATAATGATCAATCAAGTATAGGCACAAAAATAGGATGAGATGAGGAACATTCAGAATCTGAATGGTCTAATGGAATTTCTACACATGGGAGCAATGAAGGAATCTAATAAAAATAATAAAAAGAGAGTTAGTTCGAAGAATATATTTATGGCCTCACATGGGATTATGAGAGAGACAAAAAATGGACTCGTGTAGCAAAAGTAAGGGAGGCATTAACAAAATAATGGAAGAAAAAGGCGTGGATGAAACAATAAAGGGATTGAATTTAGATAGTTTTAGAGAAGAAGATAACTTGACGAGTTTGAAGGTAAATGATGGGCCACATACTAGTATGAAGAATAATCTAGAAAAATTAGGTCCAAAAGAGTTGAGGGCCCAAGCGTGAATTAAGGAAGTGGGTGAGAGTAATGAAACTTTGTCACTTTGAAAAAACTCAATCTCCAAACCACCACAATGAAGAAAATTATGGTGGCGAAGAAGGTTTTTTTATGGGACAATCAATAATGGTGAAGAAGAAGAGAATTCTAATATGGATGTTATTAAGGAGACTTCAAGTCATGATCAAGGGCTTGAAACAAATTTCTAATTGTTTCTTATGATTTCTGAACAATATAAGATTTTCATTTGAAATTGTAGAGGAGCTACAAACAAAGCTTTTCTTCAAGTTTGTAAACAATGTAAGCAAGAATGTCACCCAGATATGTTTATCATCATGGGAACTATAATGGATCCAGGAAAACTTAGCAAAAATAATCAAGTTGTTAGGTTTTGATGGATATTAGTACACCAAAGTTAGAGGTTGTGCAGGTGGAATAACTATGGTATGGAATTCTAAAAAGATAGAAGTTAGGATTTTAGGGAAGCATTTCCACTTCATGCATGCAAAGATTAAGCATATGAGTGGAGAAGATTGAATTTTCACTTCTGTTTATGTCAGCCCTGGAGAAGAAGGCTGGAAATTTTTTTGGGAAGAGTTGAAGAGGATTACTATGGAGGTGAATTGTAAATAGTTATTAGGAGGAGATTTCAATGATATTATAGATGTTGAAAAAAAAAGGGAAAACACATGCATCTCATAACACTTGTAAAAAAATTATAAATAATTGTCGCGGTGAGAATCGAAGACCATAGCTATTAAGTTAACTAGGTTCATAAATCTTAATTCACCACCGATCTTTAATTTATCCAAGGGAAGGGAAAAAGAATAAATAAACCCATAAACATGCAATGCAATTCAAAGCAAAAGAGAATCTAAGGTTCGGGGGTAGGTTATACTAAGGGAAGTGTTATGGACTGGGCCGACGCCTACCCATCAGTTGGGCAGGCCCAACCCAAGGACATGCCAAGCAATCCATTAAGTCCCAATCCACTTCCTCGTCGGGCACACCCAATGACATTGCCGTCGAGCAGATACTACATGGCCCAGGGAGAGGTCACGCCTCTTCCCCCACTTACTCCACGTGCTCCTCCCGCGGGGACACGTCTTCAGGTGACTACCCACCTCCAAAAGAGTTGGTCTACACACTTTTCGGAGATCTCGGGGCAGTTACTTCAGGGTGAAGACCACGTGCTGGTCTTCCCTACGCCACGTAAGCCCTGACAGTTATCTGCATTGGGCCTAGCAACCCAACCCAGTGCAGACGACTGTTGGCCCAACGTTGGGGGCACAATATAAATACCCTCTTTCACTAGAGGGTCATGTATTCTAATTCTTACTCTCACTACCTTTTGTACTTGCTTGCTCCGTTCCTGACTTTAGCATCGGAGTACCGTGCAAGTACACCCCCACCGTCTCACACCATCGGAGTAGCGGAGCTCATGACGTTTACTGGCCACCGATCTACTTTCTGATCAGGTACGATCAGGAAGGTACTAGCACCCTAAGTATCTATAGTACTCTACAGGAACCTCTTGTCTTATTGTGTTATTTGTAATTTGTTTGCTAAAGGTGAAAAGATGGGTAAAGTAAAAGGTGGAAAAGAAAAAGTAGCTCGCTAGGATCATCACAATCCTATGCCTACGTATCCTGTATAGGAAGTCAGAGCAATCGTAGTTCGGCTGACTATGTGTGAGAAAAAGAAAAGGGTGTAAAACAGAAAAGAGTGCTCGCTAAGGAATGGGACCTTGTGCCTACGTATTCTCAAAAGGAGCTTTAGAAATCAGAGCGTCTGTAGTTCGGAACCATGGGTAAAAGCAATGTTTGTTGGTTGGTTTTAGGATAAGAGACAAGTTGTCATCTTAAGAAGAATACTCAACTAAACCACCACAAACTTGTGGAAGAAGGATCTTTGCTTCACATTGAAAGAAGAGCTCCAACTCGAATATAGAATCGACGAGAATGCCACATATCTCTCTCAAGTGGAAGAGAATCAACATCTTTCTCAACAATATCATGGGGTAGGAGAATTACATCTCGACTAAGGATGACTAGTATCTAATTCTCTCATGAGAAAAAGGAACTTAACTGTGAGTTATCTAAAGTTAAAATACCCTAAGGGAAACTACCTAAGAGGGTCATAACTCGAGGTAATCAATCTAAGGTCAACAATCTAAGTATATACAACCTAAGGTAATCAACCTAAAGGGAAGCAAGGATCACACAATGGGTGAAAAGAATAAAAGAGAAATGCAAAATGCAATGCGTATGGCTATAAAGTCAACTAATGAACCCTTCCCTTGGATTTAAACATAGACAATCATATAGATTCAAGAGTCACAAGTGAAATATCAAACATAATGGGCATCATGACAATAATATCCAAATAGGACACAACAAAGCCTCAAATATCAAAGTTAAGATCATGAACAACTAACAACATATGTACAAAACGAGTATCAAGGCATGTAATCAACTCACAAGGCAAGACATCATAGTATGAGCAAAGCACAACAAAGCACATGGCAAAGCATCGTGAATAAATACCATCAATTAATCACGACAAGGCATCAAGAATTAATCAAGGAAAAAGCAGGCCCAAAACATGGAAGAAAATAATCACGAAAATAAAATCGGGCAATAAGGAGAATTATTAATCAAATTAAATATTAATATTTAATATGATTAATTAACAAATTAATTAACCAATACTAAATAATTTTTTTTAAAATAATTAACAACATGTGTTTTTTACATTTTTTAATATTTAACTAATCTAACTTAAACTAGAAATAAAAATAATAAAAAGGAAAATGATAAAAAGCTTTTTGGTATTTCTAATATTACACAAATTAAAATAAAAGGTAATTAAAACAAGTTTTTACATTTTTTTTAAATATCACAAAGAAATAACTAATATATCAAATATCTAAAACAAACAAAGTTGAATGGGCCTAATGGGGGGTGTGCATAAAATTTAGAACAATGGGCCTAGCTTTAAGAGAAAAAGTTTCACACAAATGGAATAAAAATAAATAAAGAAGATTAGAAAGAATACCTACGACTCCTTCTTCTTCTTCTTCACGTCGGCCGCGGCAATTTTTGGTGGAGCAACAACTTTGGCATAGTGGAAGGCAGCGGAACTTAGCGGTGTTGACGGAATGGCGGTGACGTTGGATAATGCGAGTAAGATGTGTAAAGAAAAAGAAGGGTTGCTTGGTGAAGTTTTAATGAAAATAAAGGTATGGAGGTCGTGTGTGAGGTATTTTGGTGTCACTCACATGGTTGTTTTTTAGTTAAGATGATGATGGGAGGTAGGCGCAATGTTGTGTATATCGTGATGAAGAAAAAAAAGGCTACCAAAGTTATGTGCATGAGTGTCATACCCTAAATTTTGACCGGGCGTTTTTATTTTTTCTCATTTCATCTGTCTATATTTTCATGAATATTTTTTTAATTATCAGCCGAATTTAACGTATAAAATTTTCATGTATTTTTGGTCAAACTGAAAAGTCAACTGACGCAGAAAGTCAAAGTTTGACTTTTGGTCAACTATGAGCTTCACAAGCCATTACTCAAGAAAATATAATTGATGATTTAATGTGATCAAATTTAAATCAAGAAATCATGCAAAATTGAAAAATTGATCAAATTGAAGGAAACTTAGAAATTTTTTCTAAGTTAAAATCATGTTCAAGTGCACAACTTTTCAAGGTTGTAACTATTGATCCAAGCATCCATTGATTTTACATAAGAGCTACTTTTAAAGGGGGTATTTGATACTTCAACATTGTAGAAGGAATCAACTCAAAATATCATAAGGATGGAAAGATATAAGTGATCAAAGTTGGGAATTCTTAATGTCAAATGTTCCGACATTTCATAGGACATCATTAATATTTTTCCAGCAAGAATGTCCCAACTTCAAGGATGTTTTTCTCCATGATCCAAGTTGATTCAAGCCAAACCTTGAACATCAAAGTTGAAGTACGTAATCTCACCTTTCCAGAAAGTCCTAGAAAGCTCATTTATCATTCTCGAGCAGAAAGTTATGGTCTCTGCAAAAGGCATTGATAAAACATAATTTTCATGACAGCTTTTAGGACAGATTTGATCACACAAGTTCAAGGTCATATTTGGCAACTTTACAAGTCTTATCTTCACAAACCTTGAACATCAAAGTTGAAGTACGTTATCTCAGCTTTCCAAAAAGTTGTAGAACGTCCATTTATCATACTCGAGCAGGAAGTTATGGACTTTACAGTAAGGCCTGCTGCAGCTGTTTTTTAGGACAGATTTTGTGCACTTTTTCTTGTGCCACACAATTTTCAAGATTTGTCACCATGCAAGACAAGCATCAAAGATGCAATTCACTTCAACTCAAAATATCATAATGGATTAAAAGATATAAGTGATTAGAGTTAACCCCTTTTGCAAGAAAGGGTCAATTTGTGTTTTTGCACGTTCCAGCTGATTCCAACCATCCTAAAAGCTTCTAAGAGGTCATTTGAGGGTGTCCAAAGCATCAAATCATTTCTGGAACAAAGCACTTGGTAGGTTGCACAGAATCTCCAAAAAAGAGGTAAAATTCACAACTTGAATTCTTTGAATCATGCTTTCCTTTGTTGTCCACATACATGCATCATATTGAACAATTCTTGAAGCAAAAATGCAGTCCTTAATGTGTATGTTGTGATCCTCTCACTGTTTTCACTTTAACATGTTTATATGTGGAGTTTTTGTTGTTTTAAAATCAACATGCAGTTCTGGTTTTTTGCTTTATGCATTCTGTACATTAAGTTTTAGTATGTATGAGTGATACCATTGGATTTCTTGTGAAAAATCGGTAAATATAGGTTCTTACGGATTTTAATTTCGTTAAAAATTGAGAGAGTTATGCGTGTTGGAAGTTTGACGAGAAAAGACGTTAAAAACTTAACATGCAGTTCTGGTTTTTTGCTTCGTGCGCTCTGTACATTAAGTTTCAGTATGTATGAGTGATACCATTGGATTCCTTGTGAAAAATCGGTCAAGATAGGTTCTTCCGGATTTTAATTTCGTTAAAAATTGAGAGAGTTATGAGTGTTTGAAGTTTAATAAAAAGATGTTGAAACTAAAGTTTCAGTTCTGATTTTTTTAAGATGTCGAATGTGATGTTGTGACATCTTTCCTTTTTCTCTTATCTTCAAAACTCATGAAAGATGTCGAATGTGATGTTGTGACATCTTTCCTTTTTCTCTTATCTTCAAAACTCATGAAAGATGTCGAATGTGATGTTGTGACATCTTTCCTCTTTTTCTTAGTTTATTTTCAAAACTCAACCAATTCTTTTACATAGCAAAAATCATCATTTTCCAATTTTGTTCTACACACTTCTTATTCATACTCCATAATATTTTAATCCACAAAAAATCACAAAAAATAGTATTATTAGATATATTTTTAATATATTCAAAAATATTGTTTTAAATTGTTTTAAATGCTTTTAAAATGATTTCTTTTTCTTGATTTTTAAAACCAAAATGATTTTAAATATTCATGTGGATAAAATACTTTTTTATAAACCTTAATCATTGTTTATAACATGATTAATTATTTTTATTTGATATTTTTATCATTTTTTACTTGATTTTTCTTTGAAAAATGCCTTTAAAAAATGAAATTGGGGTTTCTTTGATTTTCACCCTAACAAATCTTTTTCAAACACTCATGGGCCTCTAATAGAGTGTAAGACTCAACCCTTTTTGTACATAAATAATTTGGGCCTCAGTTATTGTATAAGTCCCGCTACGTTAAAAATCTCGGCGCGATCGCTAATTCAAAAATCAAATCATCTGGGGCTACCCTCGTGTTATAAGCCCAATTTCTGTTCTCTAAATCATCTTTGGGCCTCTTAAGAGAGTGTAAGACCCATCCCCTTTGTGCAGAAACCCTTTCTTGGGCCTCGGTCACTTGTATAAGTCCCTGTACAAAACGACAGTGCGATCACTGATAAAACCTTGGGCCTCTCCTTGAGCTGTAAGCCCCAACAATTTCTTTTTCAAAACACTTTCTCCTTTGATTTTGAAATATACTGTTGTTTCAATCTTTCTTTGTTGAACAACTAACCCAACAACATGGAAGCTCTACAACCGAGTAAGTGTTTACCCGCTTCCATTTATTGCTTTCACATATATATATATATATATAACTATACTGTGGGGCTGTTTTACTGTAAGTCTTCTTTCATAAACTCATATCAACTGTGTAATACTAGTATAGATATTTAGAGTTTCCCCGGCAACTACGTCTAGAACTAGACAAAACCTCGTCTCCTTACATCCGACGTTCTCTCGGATATTTCAACGTAACCTAAATAGTGCAATTGTTTTAGATAACTAGGTCTAAGGAAATTCCCCTTTGAACAGTTCATTATACAGAAGGCCATTGTTCCAAGTGAAACCCCTTCTGGAACTGTTCATCAGCCTCCTCTTGGGCTTAGTGCAAGGACCCACAGGCTTCCTAAAAGCATCCCCGCCTCCTCTTGCGCGTTGTACAAGGACTCGTCGGCTTCTTAGAAGTTTTCACAGCCTCCTCTTAAGCTTCGTATAATGATTCTTCCTCAGCGAAGATAGCCTCCTCTTGGGCTTCGTACAAATTGTCCCTCGGCTTCTTAAAAGTTATTCTCGCCTTCTCTTGGGCTTTGTACAAATTGTCTCGACGACCTCCTAGAGGTATAGGAATAGAAACTAGTCATCTTGATAGAGCAGTTTTTCAATTGAGTCTAGATCTTCATTTGCCTCCTCTTGGGCATTGTACAAGGACACACCCCGTAGACTTGGACAGTCTAAATACCCTTGAGTCTTAAAGACATTCTCAATCCCTTTTAGCCTCTGTCTCGGGCCTCGTACGAGATACATACAAAAACACTCTCTTGTTGAGTCAAACCCTTTTAGCCTCCATCTTGGGCGTTGTACAAGATACACATATAAACACTCTCTTGTTAAGTAAGTTAGCCTCCTCTTAGGCTTTGTATAAAGAAATCCCCGGTTGAGTCAATCAACCTTTCAGCATCAAAATATGCTTTGCTCACATCATACAAACATCAACAACTCCTCTTTGGAGATGACAAAACCCCTCTCAATTAGGACACCTTTAGCTTCACGTCTTGGGCTTTGAACAAGACACCAAAGCAACCCTTTCCTCTTTTTTAACATCCGACGCTTTCCCGGATATTCCTTTTCTTTACATCCGACGCTTTTTCGGATATTCCCTCTATTTTCATCCGATGTTTTTCCCAGATATTCATATCTCAATCTTTAATCTCTTCACTCTTTTCAATCAATTCCCACAAACACCCTTTTAGCTTCAATCTTGGGCTTTGAACAAGACACAAAATACTCAATCCTTTAGCTTCATATCTTGGGCTTTGAACAAGATACAAATCACCTTTAGCTTTGAACAAGATACCCAAATATCTTTTTTCCTCCCATAGAATAGGAGGAACTACGATCGCTCTGATTTCTCTGTTTCGTTAAACGGGAATACGTAGGCATAAGATTGCAAAATCTTAGCGAGCACACCACATCAAAAACCTCAGGTCCCATATTCTCACATACTCATCAAAAACTCCACATTTAGCACCTGCACATATTAGTCAAGAAAAGCAAATCAGTATCCTAACCAAAATCCTCCCTAACAGACAAAACATTCCCTCCTTAAACAAAATAAGCCTAAGAAAGACCCCCCATCTCAGGTAGCATCTGTAAACCAACAGTCATCTGTTTAATCTCAGTATGCAAGCAGGATTAATTGGAGACATCTATTTTCCTTCCTTAATCAGCTCACAATAGGATATAAAATGAATCGAACTGCAGCCCAACGGTGTGACTCGCAACCACAAAAACCGCGCTACAATGAGGTGTTGTATGTGCAGGTGAAGTCCAAAAAAATGGTTTTGTTGTTTTCTTTTTAATGAAACGGGTGAGTATGCGTTGATGGTCATGCGCTGAAGAAAGAGAGATGAGGTACTTGGATGAAGAGATTTTTTATGCTTTTTTCTTTTTAATGAAAGGCAGTGGGAGAGCTGATATCATGACAAAAAGCATCTGCACCCCCTCCCTGGAGTTAAATAACTCGCACTTCCTAACTCCCCTAGGAAATTCTAGCTAAGAATCTGGCTCAAGGCAAATCCTTACAATGCTAAATAGCCCTTTTTCCAAACAAATAATCAAGCCTGGACCTATCAAGAACGACAACATCAAATGTAAAACTTAAGCCCAACAAACGATCTTCGATACTCCACTGCCTTTAAACCACCACAAAAGACCACCAAACCTTCTCAAAACTTGATCTAAGTTGTTAAAACTTGCAAAGAAAAAAAAACAAAAATAATGTGACCAAGTGCTGCGGTTCGTCCTTTGTGGTATGAAGAGAGAGGAGGTGGTTTCAAATTGAGAGAGAGAAAACGTGGGTCAACAACAACGTTGAGGTGTCTGGTGCAATACTAGGCTACTATAAAAAGAGCCTTACTATATAGTACAAAACGAATGATATGAATGACAAAGACCTTAGTTAGAAAAAAAACAAAAATGCGGCTTTTTACTGAATCATGGGTAGGGGTTAGTTTAATTCTTGCTTTTCGTACCTTTCCCCTTCGTAACAAAGAGTATTTTCCATATAAAAATGCTAACAAAAAAGGGGCTTTTCCAAACTTCATGAACAAGTATTTCTAAAACGGAAAAAACTAACAAAATTTAATATTAAAAAAAGAAAATGTGATAAATAAAAAAAACAATTTTAAATAAACCCTAAACAAAAATAATTAAAAAAAAATGGGTTAATTAAAATAATTATTAATTGAAAATTAAAATAAAATCGGTTAAAACGAATAATTGGACAGATATCGAAGTGCTCAGAAAAATAAAATGAATTCACAAAAATGATCAGCGCGAAATATACGTATTGGAAAAATACAGCGTTTGATCAAATTCCGAAATAAATTTTACCCAGTTAAATGGCTTAAATTGTCCAAAAATGCGACCGAAAAGCAGTCGAAAAATTCAAATGAGCACGTCAGGTTAAATTACGCGAAACGTAGATTAATATGACTGACGTTTGCAAGCTCGATTTTGAAATTTTCCGTTCACTGATTTTACGCACAATTGATTTTTAGTTTGACCGATTCGGTTGTAAAATCCAACAAATTTATTTTTGACTGATAATTCGGGTATTATGCATGATGAAATGCTTGACATGCTATACAGATGGTGCAAAGCGAAAAAGAATCTTAAAGTAAAAAATTAGAGTATGACAATAATGTGAAATCACAATTAAATACCAATAAAATTATTTAAAAATGATTATTATCTTAATTAAATATCATAAAATGTATTTGAGTCTTATAATATTAGAAAAAAAACATCATAAAAAATCCTTTTAAAATTTCAATCCAATACACTCTCTTAAATAATTCTGTAACTTAAATTCTACTTCAATTTCCTTTTAATAGTTACTATTCAATAGCTCATTTAAGTTGTATTTATATTTACTTCTATAAACCATTTAACAAATTCTTTTATATTAAACAATAATATTAGTCGAAAAATAATTTACAAACATTTAACTTAATTAACTATACTCTTATAAATTACTGCCTCCTTTTTAAAAAAAAAATTGTTTTAGAAAAAAAAATTGTATCACGTCGTTTTATAATACTAATGAATCATTAATGTTACTTTTTTATTATACCCATAAATATTTATTATTTTATTTTATTTTAATTATATAAATTTGTCTTTTCAATACCATTAATAAATAACAATTTTATAAAATTATTTATAATTTCTCATTTTCATACCACAATTATTATATTTCTTAATACGTGTGAAAAGTAAAAAATGATTTATAAAAAAAAAAACAGAGGGAGTATTAAATTATTGGGATATTCTCATTATAGTAAATGTAAAATTTTATTTTATTTTATATTATTTTATTTTGTATAAAAAATATAAGTTATTTTACTATTTTAATTTAAAATTGATGTTTATTTTCCTATCACATTTTTAATTATTTATTACTTTCTTTTCTTCTAATTTAATAATTTTTTTTCTTTCAGAATCATCAATAAAAGATAATTTTATAAAACTCTTTGTAATCTTTTTTCTTATATAAAATTAATTACAATTTTACTTAGCATTAAAGTGACATATAATATAACAAAAAAGTAGTAGAACTTTGAAATTATTGTAACATATATATTAAGGAAAACATATAATTAAAAAATATTAAAATTAATTTGAAAATCAAAATATTAATTTTTCAATATAAATATTATTTTAAATGTGATAATTATTATAAGAGAAATGTTAACGAGTGTCTCCAGAGCACGAGTTAAGATATTAAAATTGTTAATTGAACATTATTTAAACGATTAAAAATATATGTTTTTTTTTTAAATATGTGTATTAAATATACTCAAAATAAAAATAATTAATTTTTTAAAAATATTGTGCATATTCAATAAATCGAACATAATATGTTTTTTTGTTTGAAATTCTTAACCATGCCGGAAACACTATTAGCATGACCTTTATTATAAAACAAACATTTATTTTTCTATTTTATCTTTTCCATTTTTTTCTCTATTAAATCTTCAATAGTGAGATGTAAATTTGTTTTACAAAAGAAAACAAAAAGCAATTTTTAAAAAATTTGTGTTTTCTAAAAAAAATTAAAAAATATATTGAAAGTTTGAAACAACCTGAGTTTGACATCTGTTTTGGTTTTTTTTCGTCCTATTTATTTTCCTTTCTCGGAGGTTGTTCTATTTCTATGCATATAGGCATGGCAAAAAAACCCAGACCCGCCGGGGCCCGCCCGGATCCGCCCCGAAATTAGCGGGGAAAATCCGGTTTAACTGGGTGCGGGTGCGGGTGCGGGTAAAACCCGATTTTTTATTACGGGTGCGGGTGCGGGGGCGGGAGATGCTACTACCCGCCCCGCACCCGCCCCCGCCCCCGCCCCGGTCTAGCTTAATTTACTTTTATATTTTATTTTAATTATTTTATTATATATTTATTAAAATTATTTTAATTTTTAAAAATAGTTTTATTAGAAAAACATGTTTATTAATTATTTTACTCTTTAAAAACATGTTTATTATTAAAATAATTAATTATTTAATTAAATTATTAATTTTTATTATTATGAAAAATATTTATTAAAAAAAAAATAGTTTTGCGGGTGGGGGCGGGGGCGGGGGCGGGGAACCCGTTCCCCATTGGGGGCGGATCTGGGTGGTAGTTTTTTACCCCCGACTGAGTGCGGGTGCGGGGACGGGTCTGTCTCTGGGTGGCGGGTGCGGGGCTGCTCAAACCCGCCCCCGACCCGCCCCGTTGCCATGTCTATATGCATAAATATGTAACTTTTTGAACAGAACAAGACCAATTTTCGATTCTTCCAATTTTCCGACGTTATAAATTGACCTTACTTGCATCGCCTAATTAGTCTTTGCGACAAATACCAACAACCCTCTTTCCCTCTTTTTCTTCTCTCCCTTTGATTCTCTTCTTATACTCCGTCTTCTACTTCGTTTTACCCTCTCACTATTCTCATTTTTCCATTGCATCTACCTCGTTTTTCTCGCCAAAATCATTATATAAACAAGGTATATCAATTTTTCTCTATTTCATATTTGTCTCTGATTCTTTTTCTCGTTGTTTTCTTTAATTATTTGCATCTGGGGTAATCTCATTCGTTTTATTGATGATTTTCAACTTAATATATGTTTATTTGTTTCATTGTTCTCTTTCCTATAGATCTGCAATCACTTTGTTTCAAATTGTTTGTTAGGTGTGGTTTCCCTCTAGTATGTGTTTTTTGTGTGCTTGATCATGAAGTGGCTGCTGCAACACTAATGTATTGGTTTAATGTTTTTTTTTTTTTTGTTTTCAAATCTTTCAGATTATGGCTACTGAAGTATGTAACCATGCTATTGGGACTTTGCAGTCTCATTCTTATCTTAGTGGTTTGAATCATAGGCGAAATCTCGGTTCGCTAAGGTTTGCGACAAAGGATTTTGTCTCTAGTAATAATGGCTTGTCAAAGGGAAGAAGTAGCCGTTTCGGCCGGAGGAATTGTTCTGTAATTCGGTCTTCCGCTTCTCATTCTCAGACGTCGGTTGTTGATCCGGTGTTGTCCCCTTCAAGAAGCAACACCGGCGACAGTTATAAGAAATCAAGTATGATAAACTTTCCTGTTAGTTGTATTTATTGCTCTCGTTCTGTATCGAATATGTTTTTGTTGATTGGTTGTTGAAGTTGGATTGCGAGTTTTAGGTTGTTAGACATTCGAAAAGTTGAAATTGTCATGATTGGATGTTAATGTTATTGTTATCTAACTACTGTTATCTTTGTTCTGAATCAGATGAGGCGGCTTTGATCCTTATTCGACACGGCGAGTCGTTGTGGAATGAAAAGAATTTGTTCACAGGTTGTGTTGATGTACCACTTAGCAAGAAGGGTATTGATGAGGCGATCGAAGCTGGAAAAAAGATTAGTAACATTCCTGTTGATGTCATATTTACATCTGCGTTGATTCGTGCACAAATGACAGCGATGCTTGCCATGACCCAGCATCGCCGTGGGAAGGTAACAGAAATAGATAACTATCTTCAGGTCTCATAGAGTGACACAATATGTAACGCAGAAAATCGGGCAATAGAAAAATTGATAGGTTTTGTTATAATGATTATTGCTGATTATGTACATAGTAGCGACTGAATTCCGGTCTACACAATTCCAAGATTATCTTCTGCACTGTATTGAAATATCGTTATCTATAAATTAACCGTCGACCAGCCTACAGGTACCTGTTGTTTTGCACGACGAGAGTGAGCAAGCAAAAGCATGGAGTCAAGTTTTTAGTGAAGATACAAAAAAGCAGTCCATTCCAGTCACAACGGCTTGGCAACTAAACGAAAGAATGTAATAATCTTTTTCTTGGTTTTCATGTTTGTAACTTCTGCTTTACAAGGCTATGAATAACACATATCCATATTATTGGTGCATTCATGAATAATTGTTGTCCTTTCAGGTATGGAGAGCTACAGGGTCTCAATAAGCAAGAAACAGCAGACAGATACGGGAAAGAGCAAGTCCATGAGTGGCGCCGAAGCTATGACATACCTCCTCCCAATGGTGAAAGTTTGGAAATGTGCGCTGAAAGAGCAGTTGCCTATTTCAGAGACCAAGTACGTTGAAATTTAATTTGTAGTGTGCATGTAGTTTGATATATATTGTAACTTTTAAAGACAAATTTGATACAGAACTGATCCATCGATATCAATGCTGCAGATTGAACCCAAACTTTTATCCGGAAAGAATGTTATGATTGCAGCACATGGGAATTCATTGAGATCCATTATCATGTATCTCGACAAGTTAACTTCCAAGGAGGTGATTGGACTACTCAGAATTATTTTTGCTCTTAATTTGCATATGAACTATATAGATATGATTTTCCCCCGCTTTTTGACAGGTCATTAGTTTAGAACTGTCAACCGGAATTCCAATGCTTTACATTTTCAAAGAGGGAAGATTCATTAGGAGGGGGAGTCCTATAGGACCGACTGAAGCTGGCGTTTATGCCTATACCAAGGTATGCATTTTACACTCGCTTTTATATTTTGTCCCATTTAAGATGTTTTTTTTTTATCTTAAAGAGTCTCACATTGGACAATATATGACCTGAACATGTGTTTATAATTGGGGGACAATCCTCAACTTACAGATAGTTTTGTACGGATGAGTTAGACCCAACCCAAAACCTAAGTTTTTTTTAGGAATATTAGAAGTTTTGATTTAAGAATAGATATTGTTTCTCTGGAAGGTTGCAGCATCACTTGCAGTCCACAAGCAATATAAAAAATAGAACATCAAAAGTGATTGGCCTGTGAAACTTGTTTCAGATCTATGTGCAATGATATTATTCTTGTTATTGATGTATGTTATTATTGTTATACTAAGCATGTTTCATATTACTCTTGTAATCAACTACTTGGTCTGTGAAGCAATTCTGATAGTTAACTGTTGAGTTATTGTGTTCATCGATACCTGAAAATAATCGTTCCTCAAACTTCAGACTGTATTTGTGAAGTTATGATAGAGAGGAAATCATCTGTTCATGGTGTATTATGATACTAGAATGATGTTTGTTATTCTTTTCTTAAATCTTATTTTGAACTAATTTCACAATGCACACTGACATCTTTTTACTTGTTGCTTACAGCATTTGGCTCTTTACAGACAGAAGTTAGATGAGATGTTCCAATAATAATATTTAGGTAAGAATAAGAACCAGTTACTGTTTTTGTTTTGCTTTTTCCTCTATTGATTTGCTAATTTTTGACTCTTGGACTGTTTCACTTTCAGGAAATACTTCCACAGATGAATCACCTAAGGGAAGGTTGTTCTCAGTGTTACTGCTAGGCGCCTTCAATATTAGCACAATATTTCTAAAGCTAGGTTGTTATGGTTGTTCTAGCATAGTTTTGAACCTTTGTATTAGTAGACTAGCTTCAAACTTTAGATACATTGTTATAGTTGTAAAAATACGAGTTCGTCGAAATACTGTAATACTTATTGAAGTATTTTCAACAATAAACAAACATTGCTCCATGATGGAGGGGTAAAATTCTGCTGAATGCAAGTATGTATTCTGTCTTTTATTTTTGAAGGTCATAGCTTCAAAGTTACAAATCATTATAAAATCCAAGATAAAGTTTACACCATGTCTCTTAAATGTAGGTTTCAAACTAGAAATATCATAGCGCATACTTCAAGTGATTTCTCAGGGGTTAGGAATAGATGAACCAAGTGTTTTCTCATTGTTGGAAGCATCAGAATCTGCTTCTGCTTCTGACCCATTTGAATCAGAAGAAGGAATATTGCGCGAGAGCAACGATAGCGAGTTTGTCTGTGTCCATACCGAGTGCATCTTGTTATCTTCCTCTTTCATTCTCTTAGCATATTTATTCATGTCAAATTCTGTGTCGTCGTTCCCACCAAACGCAGGTTCAAGTTGATCCATATCGAACAAACCCTCCATAATCTTCTTTGTGTTTTGGTCGTTTGAATAAACAAACTTTACCTTTTTATAGCTCTCAGACTCAAGCAGAACCTTTACCATCTGAACAACAGTTCATTCTTTTACATTACAAAATAGTACTGGATTCATTCTTTTGCAGCATGTATTTAAAATTTCATCAAAACAGAAAAGATAAGAGTGTTGTGTTTCGTTACCGCGAAGAATGGTTGGAAAATCGCAGGTGCATCATACATGATTGCCAATCCGAGGCGCTGTGGATAGTATTTTTGTAATATATGGCTAATTTCGCGAGTCATCTTGAATGACACATTTGATAAATTGAAACCATGAAAATCAATCAGCCAGACCACCTGTTCCTGGAGAGGTGGTAGATTTAAAACTGCATTCTCCATGCAGTAAACAAAATGCTTAATCTCTTCTTTTAACGACTTCGAATTCTGCAGCACAAACAGAATTCACAAACAGAATCATTCTTCAGTTTTCATTCATTCCAAACACATCTCTGCAATAGACATGATGATATATAACATTAAAATTGATTCTCAGAAGAAACCTGGCGATCCGTTCTCATTATAATCACCGGCCTTCCATGCTTGTCACAATAATTTGCTCTATACATTTTCCCTATCTTTGCTTCATTAGAAACATCGTCCTTAACCAACAAAAAAACCACATGTTTAATAACTTCATTAGAGTGATTGATGACAGATAAGAGCAACTCAGTAACTCACCCAGCGAATCTCTTCGGGTTTGTACTCCCGTCTCCATTTCAGGCTTTGCTTCAACATCTGTGATGCTTTCTTAACATTCCAATTCTGCGATTTTAAATATCTTGAAATGGATGCATCAGTACAATACACAGATTCCTTTTCAGATAATGTTCCTATCACCTTTCTCACCTCAATGATCTGCAATACAACAAAATGTTTAATATTTTCATGTATCCGCACAACAGTCCAACAGAACGAATTTGATAATAGGACATACCTTTGCCTGTTGCTCTTGAGACATTTTCTCATGGCCAACAGAACCAGTTTTCTTCAGATCCTCACTACTCATAGTAGTAACTGTATAAAAACAATCTAAAAATCAAGAATGAACACTTGAAGAAGCCAAAGTTTTGAAGAAAACAAAATGTATTATAGTGATACAGTTTAGTTGGGTTTCTTCATTGAAAGATAGCATTCAATTTATAACCTCTTTGGTTATTACTATTATTGCCTTAACACAGTTAATAAGTTTGGTCAATTTTGTTAGAAAGTTATTTTCATTTATGTGATGGTGTAAGTAATCTAAAACTTCCCTCATACACAATTTATTGAGTACATTATTTTGTCCACTCTGCCATATTTTCCAACAGTTTATTTATGTTTTGAGAGAATCAATAGAAACTAAGAAACAACATTATTAACTTTTGGTAAATCTTGTCAGAGTAGTTGGTAAAGTAGGAAGGAAGATCTTACACTATCAATATCAGTATCATATAATACAAGTACAGCACCGATTGTATTTGTTTGTATGTAAAAGTAAAATGCAAAGTAGAGAGATAAATGGAAAGAAAATGCTAGGAAGGAAAACAATTATTCAAGCTTATCCTGTTACACGTTTCTGTGATAGGAGGAGTACTCTGGAATGTGGTATTTATGGGTTTATAAGCACGCTGTCACTATTGTACTCAGCTATAAATAACTATACAATGTGATGCCAATGAATGCGTGCATGTGGAAATGAAATACCACTCTTTTTCTCTAATGTTTTCTACTCACATCTCACCGCAACAAATTATAAATTAATTATTACTATTATTTTTTGCTATAAAGGTAAAATAAAAGAGAGAAAAAGAGAAAGAAAGTAAAAATTTAAAGTTTTTTTTCAATTTTGAAGGAGCGGAGTTGTGAATGAGGAGATCAACATTAGCGGATGCAACGAGTTTGAACTTGGTCAATAAAATTAGCATTTTGATTGCATTCATAGAGGGCGTGGATAACTCGAAACATAATGTTTTTAAGCGAGATATTTTTGATATTTTAGATCAACACTGCATGTTTATGATATTTATTCAAGGGAGTCTCAATAGGTTTGATATTAAGGGTAAGGAATGAGTTTGTGTAGCAAGCAAAGTCAATAATGGTTGTATGTTCGCCTGAAAATACACCTTTTTGAATGACACATAATTTGCTAGGAGAATATGTGAAGAATTCAGGATTAATTCAAAGAAACCTCGTGTCCCATATGAGATACGAAAGGTATCACCAAATCTAATTTGAGTTTGTGTGTCATTACAACCTCCATCCACGTCAATAATGGTGCAGGTGTAGTTGAGGAGTTATACTTGATAAATCGTTGTCTATGTGTCCTGTTTGAGGTATAGTGAAACAAATGTGAAAGGAGTCCACCATGAAGTGGACAACCAAAAATGATTCGATACATGAGAATGATTTCATGAGATATGCAATAGAGTTACGGTTTCTCCAAGCCCACCACACTTCTGCGATAAAGAGGTTATGATGGGTGTTATGACTCTTATTTTTTATCCAAACATTTTCAGCCCCAATCAACAAAAAATCTGGATGATTAAATTCAAATTACAACCAAAGATTTCTAAAATCCTTATAATCACAAACACATTGAAGGAATGACTTCTCTTCTAGACACTATGTGGAACACTTAGCCAAGATGGTGAAACAGAGAGAGAAAAAGTATGAAAAGAATTGGGATAAGTAATTCACAAGCGGAACTTGATCTTTTTTAGAAGGCAGAGTTTTCAAATCCAATTCCACAACCGAGGTTCTGAATTAGGATCATGTAAATCTTTTTTGTTGCGGAGAATCCAAGTATAGTCACTCTTAGTAGTGTAAGTTCCACTAATGTAATCAGACCAAATGAAGACATCTTATGTATTGATATTGAAGCTAAATTTTTTGACGGCGAGCTCGTTGTTGATATAATGAGGGAGTTGAGTATACGAGTGATGGATGTGAGGAGGTTTTGTAGAGTAAAATCCTTAGTTGTTCGATTAATATCATGGATGTGTGCATAGTTAATAAGAACACTCGGGGGACCAATTCAATGGCTATACTAGAAAGAAGAGGAACTTGGCTCGGGTATCAAGTCAAACCTTTCTCTTAGCACATTCTTCGCTTTGACAATAGAATTCTAGGTGGAGGAACCTGTAGTAGCACAAATAGAGAGTAACCAACCACCAGATTAAAACTTTTAAGAAAGGAGACATACCTAAAGCTTATTAGTATTTTGAAGCATATCTCTGTTAAGTATAACAAGTGTGAGTAGTATGGGTAATAGTCCCACATTAGCTAGGAATGTGGAGACTTGACAATTTATAAGTGGGAGAACCCACACACCTATCACCTTAAGGTTTTGGATGAATATGTGGTGTATCTCTCACAAAAGTGTTGCTTAAAAGAAGGAAGTCCCACAATGTTCAATGCTCCCTAGTAAAAAAACCTCCCCCAATAGTGGTATCAGAGCCTGGTTCGAGAGAAGGACCGACTCACTTGTACCGAAAGTATCCCCACAGGTCGTGGGTAGAGTGTCTCGTTGAAGAGTATCAACGACGGTACAAGTGTATGTGGAAGTCGAAAAGAGCTTTCGCTTAAGGGGGAGTATTGTGGAAGCATTGTGGATAAGACTCACACTTGAGGGGGAATGTTAAGTATAACAAGTGTAAGTAGTATGGGTAATAGTCCCACATTGGCAAGGAATGTGGATACTTGAGCATTTATAAGTGGGAGAACCCACACATATATCACCTTAAGGTTTTGGGTGAATATATGGTGTGTCTCTCACAAAGGTGTTGTTCAAAAGAAGGAAGTCTCATAATGTTCAATGCTCCCTAGTAAAAAACCTCCCCCAACAATCGCAAACAAGTTTTTCATAGAAGATTACGTTGGCATATCTAGTTGATCAAATTCCAAAGTCACCTAACTTCCTTGGGTGTGTGATTTTTTTCTAGACAAACAAATGAATACCTGTAGTGTTAGTACCCTTCTAGATAAAGTTACGATTCATACAACCAATAGTGCCACAAATATTTTGAGGGAGCCGAGTGGTTTACATGTAGTAAGAAGGGGTGATGGCGAGAACCGATTTAGCAAGGGTTATTATACTAATTGAGAAGTTTGTTTCCCAGGAAGCCATTTGTGTTTTCATTTTTCCATAATGAAGTTGAAATCAGATATTTTAGCTCTACCTGTAAAAATAGAAAAACCAAGGTATTTATCTAGATAAGTAGTACTCCGAATGCCTGTGATTGTAGTTAGTTGATTGATTTTTGTTTGAAGAATGCCAAAATAGTGGAAATCACGAGACTTAGAAAAGTTAATTTTTAGACATGATGCACGACTAAATATTCCCCATGAGTGTGACATTAGCTCTTATTTGAGACTTATTTGCTTTTGTGAATAGGAGAATGACCTCCACAAAGAAAATGTGTAATAGATTAGGTCTATTGTTAGAGATGAAAATAGGATTCCAAGAAACACTAAGATACATTGGTGATGGAAATATAAAGTTTCTCCGTGCAAATGATGAAAAGTTAAGGCAATAATAAATCTCATTGTCGATGATCCTGGGAAGGCTTAAAGATAGATATTTTATTCCTATTCTATAAAAATATAAAGAAGAGAAGGTGATGCAGTGCATAATGAGTTAAATGGTGATGTGAATAAATCCAAAGTTCAACAAGCAGCTTTTGGAGAACTCTTCGTTAATGTTATCAAAGCATTTTCGAGATCCAATTTAAAGGCAACACCCCATTTTTTCTTCTTTGTTATGTAGTGAACAATTTATCGTAAAATAATAGCAATGTCAGTGGTGCCCCTTCTTGGCAGAAAATTGCTTTGGTAGTGGCCAATAAGACTGTCTAAGATAGGTAAAAAACGGTTAACTAAAACTTTGGTAATAATCTCATACACTATGTCACAGAGGGTTATAGGTATCAAATCTTTAAATGTTATTGGAGTGTCAACTTTAAATATTGTACACTATGTTACATAGAGCTACTAATGTTTCAGAGATGGTTGGATCAAAATGTTCCATGAGATATTATTTTGACTAAGTTGAAAACATCATCTCCCACAACGAGTATTGGTTAAACAAAGTGAAATACCCATCGAGACTAGGGGCTTTGTAAGTTAATAGAATTTAAGGCGTGAGTGAATTCATCTTTTATGACAAGATTAGCGAGGGAAACTATAAAGTCGTCGTCCATCACTGGATAATGTTAGGTGGTTTGAGAGGCAGATTGACTAGTGTTGTTACTGCAAAAGAGTAAGGGTGGTAAAACAGGTCTGGCTCGTCGAGCATGCCTATTTACCTGCACTTTTTATGAATGGGATAAGGTTTTACGCCAGCTCCCTCTAATATGCCCGCTATGCCCCGCTCTTTTTTTTACAGGCTTTTATAGGCGCAAACATTTACAATTTTTTGTTGCAATTTTTAGCCTTGATGGGTGCAATGCCCGCATGCTTGCCCCACCCTCATTTTTTTCAGAGCACGTCAAGATTTTAGGTCTACACTTTCACATATGCCCGCCCTATTTTTTGTAGACTTTTATGGGACGGTAACACATGTTTGTCACCCTACAAATATGGCTTTAAAGAATTTTCAAGCTTCCTACTAAATAATGGTGCTATCATTAGTGCAAATTCTATTATCGAGCTTGAATCAATGAATTTTGTTTCTGTTACTTATAATGATGGGCTAAGTCTGGAAGAAATAAGTGTTTTTGTCGCCAAATTTGATCCATTTGTCATGTGTATTTTGGAACTAATGGATTTCCTCCTAGAAGAGGAAGTCGTAAAATTAATATGCAGTTGTTGCTCGAGCTGGACATGATAAAGATGATAAAATCTCTATAGGTAGTTCTGGATCCTTATGAGTCTGGCTTCAATGTGATTTTTTAGACAAAAGTCAAAGACATTCTGGTTGAAGATGGTGGAGTCTTTCTGAACATTCTTTAGAGAAGCCACAAGATTAATGTTGGTGGAAGACTAAGCCTGAACAACTATATAATAATACTCTTCATGATCAATACAAGTTGTCTCAAAATGGAAGGGCGGGCTATCTTTCTAGAGAGGATTATATACCCATGACTGTTGTGATGGCAAGTTAAGTGACCCAATTTAGTGGAAAGATCCTGTAAATTACAAGTGTCAAAGAAATTATCAAAAATCATACCTCTTGACGGGTTGAAGGTGCCCTTTCTCTAGGGACAAGAATCTCATTGAAGTCTCCAATGAATAGCCAAGGGTTAGTGAACCCTTCAGCAAAAACTCAATGCAATTCTAAGAATTGGTACGAGTTAAGGGGTTACAGATGACATAGATAGTAGTGCAAGTAATGATGACCTCCTTTCTTGTACTTTCGCTGTTCCAAATTATGTGACGTTTTGCAAAAAAAAAGTGTCTTAAATTATAAGTCATTTTACAATTTCAATATAACATTATAATTTTTTTCTAATATATCCTTAAATATTTATTATTACTTTCGTTTCTTTATATAAGAGACAATTTATTTTTTTGATTCATTAAATGATCAATGTATTTGGTCAGTTTATAGACTAGATACATTAATTATTTAATAAATCTAAAAAGTGAATGATCTCTTATAAAAAAAGAAATTATTTCTTCTTTTAACTTATTTAATTTGACTATCCTATATAATTATGAGGGGGTGTAAAGTCATATCTTTCAATAAAATAATTAATAATTAATAATTAAGTTTCTTAAATTACCCTAAATAACTAATGGCATCCACAACGCGCACATGAACCTAGTCGACATTAGTCTAGAAGGTGAAAAGTCTTAATAAAAGAACTTATGTTTCAATAATGACAAGAAAAATGAGATTATGCTTCCTAAGTACTAACCATTTATATCAATACTTGATAATGATTATCTTTAGAAAAAATTTATAATTTTGTTTTATATTATTAATGAATATTTTTATAAAATAATTTAGATTTTTTTTATATAACATCAGTTACTTTATTTAGTTTATAGTATATAATTATCAAATAAATTTATAATTTGAAATAGAGTGAGTACTATTTTACTTTTAATAAATCAAGAAATTTTATGCGGCAATTGTGTTGTGCTAATCTCTAAGTAAAGGTTGACTTATCTGAATAGTTTTTTCACACGACTGACCAAAGACGAGGCCAGCAATAAGAAGGAAAATCAGATGATGTTTATTGAAATTTTAATTGAAGAATGAGTGGTTGGAAAAATCAATTCAAATTAAATGCACATAGGTGGAAACTCAAGATTTTAAGAGGTGGGTGAAATTTTCACACGACTCTATTTATTAGGAGAGAGCAAAGTGTTTGTCATTCATGAATATGAGAAAATGGACAATACCTACATGTGCCACCTCTCTTCTTAATTGTGAACCTTTTCTTAAATGTGAGAATTTCAAGTATTCTTATTTTTAGATGATCCCATGCATCTTCAACTACTTCTTCCTATCACTATTAAAAATTAAAAAATGACTTTAAATCTAAGTCATTTTTATAAATGTAAGTTAATCATTTTTAAATTACGTAAAGGTTGTAATTTTAATTTATTTTCCATTCAAATAAAAAAATACTTAAGATTAATAGTTGATCTATTAAATATTCTTTTTGCATCTGATGGTTTGGTGGATTCAGGGAACATATGTCAACCAAGTTAAATTTTCATGTGAGATATTATTTCTTTCTAGTGTGTTCTATCTATTTTCAATTCTTCTTCAAATTTGAACTCTAATGTGGCAGTTATGGAGGATCAATTTCAAGATTTTTTAGGGTCGTTTATGTTGCGAATCAATCAACGATTTATAGTATGTTTGGATTAGCTTTTAGAAGACCTAAAATCAATTTTAGAGGTGTAGAATTGATTCTGGGTGATTTTGAGATGGTTGTTTTATTAAAAGTAGAATTGATTCTACCTCCAGAATTGATTCTACTTGAAGCTAGAATTTGCAGCTTCTACCTCCAGAATTGATTCTGGGTGATTTTTACACTGATATTTATTGTTTAACTCACTTTTCATTAAATGTATCCAAACATAAATCAATTCTGCTAAACTCAATTCTATTAAAATCAATTCTACCAAATTCAATTCTGCTATAATCAATTCTGTTCACCACCAATCCAAACACACCCTTAGATGTTCATCAAGATGATTTTCGATTTTGCAAAACAATTGACGTGGATGTTCCAGCTGAAGTGTAGAATATTAGAGTTTTATTTTTAGTTCATACATGGAATACATTAATGTGTTAGAACCATTATTTAATTAGTTAAATTAAAATGATCTATTTACTAATCCTGAAAGAATGTGGTAAATGTATCCAATTTATATTAGAGAGAAAAAGGATTTATCTATCTTTCTAACTATTTAGTTGTCTTTATTTTAGATATTATATTCTTATCATTCTTATCAGGTACAAACAATGATAATATTCCTATGATAGATAAAAAAATTGTGCTTGTCTTATCATTTTATATACACACTTGTATCATTCATCAAGAAGTTTGTTATTTGAGCATATTTCCTTCAACATGCTACCATCACTTTAATTAGTTATACCCTTTTTAATATTTCTAATACAACTTAATAATGCATCATATTTTGTTAGTTGAAGCTCGAAGGATTGGAAATTGATGAGGAGTGGACAATTTTTGACGCAAAATTACTAGAAAAGGTAACTAAGTAAAGCCCATTTCATTTTCAATGTGAACTTTCTTTTGAACCTCTAACTCTAAAGAAAATAGCAGTCATACAAGTGCCTCAAAAAGCAAGTAGAGAGTTATTCTCTTCAAAACTTGAATCATGTCTCATTAGTTGAGCCTCTATCATCAGACTCAGAAGTTAAACTATCTAAATAATTAAAAATATATTCTCTGTACAATTGTGATAATTAATTAAAGCAATGAATAATATTAAAATCACGATGAATGTATTTATTTTTGCATTTGAGAATCTATTACTATTTAAAAATGCGCTTTCTCAACTATCAGAATGTTTCGACCTTCCTTTGTCTATGTTATATTACTCTATACCATAGCCCTCATGTGGAACTCCTATTGTTATCATAGTAATTTAATTGATTTTGTCTTTAATTCTCTTCTGCTTCTGCATCCTATAGCAAATTAAAATGTGTGTTGCTAGCGTACGGGATGATCATCCGAAAGAGAATAATCTGCTATTGTTGGAAAAACATTTGAAGCAATGTGCAGATGTGCAAAAAAATGGTGAATGGAAGACGGTTATCGAGAAAGTAGATGATGTTGTTGCGACTGGAGCTGATTCCTGTCCCCATATAGTTCTTTATAGGAACTTCAATGAAGAAGCGAGACTTAATTTTTCAAATTTCGTAATTGAATGTCTTATTTTACAATTTGGACTATTCCTTGTAGCTTGTGTCTTGTAAAGCGGAAGCTTTTATGAAGCTTCATCAATTTGAGGATGATAAGTCGTGTCTTTCAAAGATTCCCCGTTGGAAGGTTGTACTCCAGCATTTTCTCAAGCTAAGTTCTTCGGTATGGTTGGTGAAACCTTGTGCATTTTGTCACGGTGTAGGTTAACATGGCCTTGGGAAGGTAAAAATTTAATACCACACTTCAATTGCATTTAAATGTTAAATTTTAAGTGAATAAATAGGAAATAAATGATGAACTGTTTTAGGTTTGAGAATACATTGTTGAGATGATTACTAATGACTCAAGTTTTATGACTTAGTAGGCAACTGGTGTTTGTTCTAGGCTCTCTTACATGTATTGTTGTATTTGAATTGGAATTTAGAATTCTATACATGACGATGAGTGTGGTTTTGAATGATTATGTTTTACTTTTTTCAGGTTTCTTCTGTTGGGTATAACAGAAAAGGATTGGTTGATCATGCCAATAATCTTGCTTCCGAAAATCTGTAATAATTTAACAAGCTCCCTTAGAGTGATAGGAGCATACATACTTACTGGTTTCGGTACCAAATTGGTAAGGGGAATATTATAGTATGCAATTTATGCT
The DNA here is from genome assembly GCA_022829125.1 of Lathyrus tuberosus. NCBI lineage: Eukaryota > Viridiplantae > Streptophyta > Magnoliopsida > Fabales > Fabaceae > Lathyrus > Lathyrus tuberosus. The sequence continues at coordinate 15,642,096 of JALAZF010000060.1, forward strand.
TTATAAATTTTATAACATCATCAATAATTTGCCCATCTTAATCGACAACTCTTTCTACATCTTAACAAACCTGGTGATCAAAGTAACAAATAATGAGAAAATGAAAACTGCTAAGTAAGAAATATGATAATTATAAATCAAATTAAGATTAAAAGTCATGAAAATACAAACATAATTTTAGCCTAACATAGAAAACCGCTTTCAATTCCTTTTTCAAAATTGCTTTCAATTTTAATTAATAATACAGTTCTGTTGTTGAAAATGAAAACTGTGGAATTTGGATCGAACTCTAGAAGAAGCATGCCGTCGAAGTTGGATCACATGCTGCTGTCGAAAATAATGCATGTTTGTAGTCGAAGATTGTTCTAACATGTATTAGTTAATATTGCTAGGTTTGTTAGCATATTGAATTGGGCTGTGTTAAGGATCCAATTGTTTAAGTTAGCTTATACCCTAAGTTAGCTTGTAATGGGTAATTGTTAAAAAGCCCATTAGTTTAGTGTGCTAGGTTTTATTATAAATAGCATGCTAGTCTCTCATTCTAGAGTGTGACAAAACCTAGAAAGAGTGAGAGTGGTTAATTTTTTATTCTTGTATACTTGTAATCCTTGTTTTAAGGAGAAAGGAAAGAATAGCAGTTTTATAACCAATCCTTGTTGTTTACTCTTGTTTTCTTTGTTAACCCTAACCCTTGTGTGTTTCTTGATCATAAAGAAACCGTAAATACTTTGTTTCAAGGTATCCGATTCACAACAAATTGGTGCGGTGAGCATGGAGAAGATGCCTTCAACAAAGTATGAGATCGAGAAGTTCACCGGAGTGAACGACTTCGGTCTGTGGCGCTTGAAGATGAAAGCCCTACTGGTTCAGCAGGGTTGTTTGGAAGCGTTGAAGGGAATGACAGCCATGTACGCTGCGTTAACTGAAAGAGAAAAGACTACCATGATAGAGAAAACACACATCGTAATATTGTTGAGCCTTGGTGATAAGGTTCTTCGATAGGTATCAAAGGAGACGACGACATCAGGGTTATGGGTGAAGCTTGAAAGCTTATACATGACCAAATCTTTGGTGAATCGACTCTACCTGAAGCAAGTTTTGTATTCGTTTAAGATGAGTGAAGACAAAGCTTTGACTGAGCAGTTGGATATGTTCAACAAGCTGATTCTTGATCTTGAAAATATTGATGTGAAGATCGATGACGAAGATCAAGCACTATTGTTGTTGTGCGCTTTGCCTAGAACACATGCTCACTTCAAAGAAACTCTCTTGTATGGAAGGGAGTCCCTGACCTTTGAAGAAGTTCAATCAGCCTTGTACTCTAAGGACCTGAACGAACGAAAGGAGCATAAACCTTCGACGGTTGGTGAAGGTTTGGCAGTTAAGGGAAAATTCTTGCGAAAGGATGGTAGGTTCGACAAGAAGAAAGGTAAAAGTCAGCAGAAGTCTTCTAGTGGCAAAACATCTGGTTTTCGATGTTATCACTGTAAGAAGGAGGGTCACACAAGAAAAGTGTGCCCTGAACGCCTGAAGGATCATGGAGGTAAGGATAATGGCAACGTAGCCATTGTTCAAGATGACTTTGACTCATCTGATGCTCTTGTAGCTTTAAGCGGCAACTCAAGAAAAGAGTGGATTATGGATTCTAGATGTACTTGGCACATGACTCCAAACAAGAATGTGTTTGAAGAATTATGTGATCAAGATGGAGGAACAGTGCTGCTGGGAAACAACAAAGCGTGCAAAATTACAGGTATTGGATCCGTGAGATTCAAGCTCCATGATGAGTCAATAAGATTATTGACTGAAGTTAGGTATGTACCTGACTTGAAGAGAAATTTAATATCTCTTGGTGAATTCGACAGAAAGGGATATGTTTTCAAAGGAGAGCAAGGTACCCTGAGAGTCATGAAAGGGTCGAAGGAAGTCTTGAGAGGCGTGAAAAACCAAGGCTTGTATACCCTGGAGGCTGAGGTTGTAAGTGGTTCGACAAATGTTGTATCCACGAAACCTATGTCGAAGACAGAGTTATGGCACATGAGATGGGCCATGTCAGCGAAAGAGGTCTGGTCGAATTGGGGAAGCAGAACCTGCTAGGTGGTGACAAAGTCGAAAAGTTAGAGTTTTGTGAATCTTGTGTATTTGGTAAATCCTGTAGGGCGAAGTTCAACAAAGGCAAGCAAAGAACACATGGATCCCTTGATTACATTCATGCTGATCTTTGGGGGCCTGCAAGGAATCCTTCACACTCAGGTGCAAGGTATTTTCTATCCATTGTTGATGACTATTCCAGAAAGCTATGGGTATTCATTCAGAAGACGAAGGATGAAACTTTTGAGAATTTCAAAAGTTGGAAGATTCTGGTCGAAACTCAAACTGGCAGAAAGGTTAAGAGGTTGAGAACCGACAATGGCCTTGAGTTTTGCAACAAAATGTTCGACAGTTACTGTGTTGAGTCTGGGATTGCAAGGCATAAGACTGTAGCAGGTACTCCTCAACAAAATGACTTAGCTGAGAGATTCAATCGAACAATCCTTGAAAGGGTTAGATGCATGTTGGTTAGTGCTGGATTGAAGAAAGTGTTTTGGGCTGAAGCTGTTCCGACAGCTGCATATCTGATAAATAGATGTCCTTCGACTGCATTAGATATGAAGACACCTGAAGAAGTTTGGTCGGGAAATCCACCTAGTCTCGACACACTGAGAGTATTTGGTTGTGTGGCCTATGCTCACATTAGGCAAGACAAGGTCGAACCTAGAGCTCTGAAGTGCATGTTCATGGGATACCCTGAAGGAGTCAAAGGTTATAGGCTATGGTGCCTAGAGCCAGGTCACAGGAGGTGTATCACCAGTCGAGATGTAGTTTTCAATGAAGCTGAGATGGCTTTCAAGAAAACTGATGTTGCTGACGAAGAGCTGGAACAGGGAGAGATTCCTGTTGAGGTGAAGCATGTTGATGCTGAAGTGCGTACCCCAGATGAAGTCGAAGACAAAATAGAAGATGTTGTCGAAGATGAAGAGACTGACAATGACTACCTGTTAGCAAGAGACAGGTCGAGAAGAGTCATCAAGCCACCTCAGAGACTTGGGTATGCAGATCTTATAGCCTATGCCTTAATCTCTGCAAGTGAGGTTCTCGACGAAGAACCTAGAGACTATAAGGAAGTTATGAGGAGTCGAAAGAAGACTGAATGGCTGAAGGCCATGGATGATGAGATGAAATCTCTTCATGACAACGACACATGGGAACTGATTAAGAAACCTGCTGGAGACAGGTTAGTCAGCTGTAAATGGATTTTCAAAGTCAAGGAAGGAATCGAAGGAGTGGCGTCGAAAAGATACAAGGCAAGGTTGGTTGCTAGGGGATTCACTCAGAAAGAAGGTGTCGATTTCAATGATGTGTTCTCGCCTGTTGTAAAGCATAGATCCATTCGAATGTTGTTAGCCATGGTGGCACAGTTCGATCTTGAACTGGAACAGATGGATGTAAAGACTGCCTTCTTGTATGGTGATCTAGATGAAATAATCCTGATGAGGCAACCTGAAGGGTATGTCGAAAAGGGGAAGGAAGATTATGTGTGCAAGCTGAAGAGATCTTTATATGGATTGAAAAAATCTCCTCGACAGTGGAATAGGAGATTCGACAAGTTCATGGCACGCATAAGTTTCATCAGAAGTCAATTCGACCACTGTGTTTACTTTAGATTTCGACCTGGTAATTCATTTGTTATTTTGTTGCTTTATGTGGATGATATTCTAATAGCAAGCAACAATGTCGAAGAGGTAAGGAGGGTGAAGGTTGAACTCAGTAAGGAGTTCAAAATGAAGGATCTGGGAGCTGCGTCCAGGATTCTTGGGATTGACATCCGAAGAGATAGAAAACAGTCGAAATTATGCTTATCTCAAGAGGCATACCTACGGAAGATTCTCGAAAAGTATGGTATGTCGAATTCAAAGCCTGTTGTAACTCCGACAAACCCTCAATTCAAGCTGATTATAGATCAGTGTCCCAGTACTGATGTCGAAAGAACTTATATGAATAGCATTCCATATGCTAATGTAGTTGGTTCTTTGATGTATGCTATGGTCTGTACTAGACCCGACATAGCATATGCAGTAAGTCTTGTAAGCAGGTACATGTCGAATCCTGGAAAGGCTCACTGGCAAGCATTGAAGTGGATTTTAAGGTACACAAATGTGTCTCTGAATAGAGTCTTAATTTATGGTGGAGCCTTGGGTGAATATAGTAAAGCATGAATCAAAAGATTTGTTGACTCTGATTATGTAGGTTGTATGGACTCCAGAAAGTCTATTTCTGGATATGTTTTCACAATGTTTGGCACAACAATCAGTTGGAAAGCGACGCTCCAGAAGGTTGTTGCCTTATCAACCACTGAAGCTGAATATATTGCCCTCACTGAAGCTGTGAAGGAAGCATTGTGGCTTGAAGGTTTTGCAAAGGAGCTGAAACTTCAAGGTCGAAGTATCACTATTAAATGTGATAGTCAAAGTGCAATACACCTGTCGAAGAACTCAGCCTATCATGAGCGAACCAAGCACATTGATGTGAGGCTGCATTTCGTCAGAGGGGTAATCGAGCGTGGAGAAGTCCAAGTGCTGAAGGTTTCGACAGATCATAATGCTGCTGATATGATCACCAAGACATTGCCAAGTTGCAAGTTTTTCCACTGTATGCAGTTGATAAAGCTGCATGAAGAAAGCTAGTTTATTTTCTTGTTGTTAGAGTTAGATCCAAGGTGGAGATTTGTGGAATTTGGATCGAACTCTAGAAGAAGCGTGCCGTCGAAGTTGGATCACATGCTGCTGTCGAAAATAATGCATGTTTGTAGTCGAAGATTGTTCTAACATGTATTAGTTAATATTGCTAGGTTTGTTAGCATATTGAATTGGGCCTTGTGTTAAGGATCCAATTGTTTAAGTTAGCTTGTACCCTAAGTTAGCTTGTAATGGGTAATTGTTAAAAAGCCGATTAGTTTAGTGTGCTAGGTTTTATTATAAATAGCATGCTAGTCTCTCATTCTAGAGTGTGACAAAACCTAGAAAGAGTGAGAGTGGTTAATTTGTTATTCTTGTATACTTGTAATCCTTGTTTTAAGGAGAAAGGAAAGAATAACAGTTTTATAACCAATCCTTGTTGTTTACTCTTGTTTTCTTTGTTAACCCTAACCCTTGTGTGTTTCTTGATTATAAAGAAACCGTAAATACTTTGTTTCAAGGTATCCGATTCACAACAAAAACCATAATAATTTTATTGGGTATATGACAGTAGTATCAATTATCATGAATGTAGGAATTATATGTGCATTAAAATGTGATTCTAATTTTACTTCTTTTGTTCTATCATTCATATTTTTTTCACATTGTTGAAGAGATTTGTAATCATAGTTTGAGTTCTTGATGAAATGGTATGCCCATCTATCATGTTCAATGGTCAAAATACATTTGTGAAGAAGGAGTTTGTTATTTGAACATATTTTCTTCAACAGGCCTTTCATCACTTTAATTAGTTATACTTTTTTTTTACTATTTCTAATACAAAATTAATGATGCACCATATTTTGTTAGCTAAAGTTCGAAGGATTGGAAATTGATGAGGAGAAGACAATTTTCGATGCAGAGTTACTAGAAAAGGTAATTGAGTAAAGCTTATTTCATCTTCAATGTGAACTTTATTTTGAACCTCTAACTCTAAGTAAAATAACAGTGAAACAATTGCCTCAAAAAACAAGTAGAGTTATTCTCTTCGAAATAAATGATGAATCATGTCTCATTAATTGAGTCTCTATCATCAGACGTAGAAATAAAACTATCTAAATAATGAAAAATATATTCTCTGCACAATTGTGATGGTTAATTACAGTAGTGAATTATATTGAAATCATGATGAATGTGTTTATTTTAGCTTTTGAGAATCTATTTCTATTTAAAAATGTGTTTTCTTAACTGTCAGAATGTTTCGACCTTCCACTGTCTAAAAGACATGTTATAGATGGTTTATTGGAGGTTTGAAGTTGCAAGAATGAGTTGTGCATGTGATGTGATGATTCTATAATATTTAGTTAGAGTGATCAGGAATGTCTTCCTTTGTCTTTGGCTTCGTATTGTATAAAACTCTGAATATAGTATTATCCAAATGTTATTAAGATAAGCCACAATATAGTGGTTTTGTTTCCATATGCATAACTTGGGTTTTGTTCTCCTTACTTGTCTTTCAATGATTCAATTGATATACTTCTCTTTTATTTGTTTCTAATAAAACTAATCCAATACAGCTGACTTCAAATTTGGAGGAATTTTTAGGACTTAAAACAATCTCAATAACTGTTCCATGTTAATGAAAACCTGCAAAGAAAAGTAATGAAGTCATGGTGAATGATTGGTAAAAAATTAAATAACTTTATTGAGAATATGATTTTCTATAAGGTATTTAATTCCAGCTTTAATTTTTTATAAGTTATTTTAATTTTATAAAAAAAATTACGAAAAACTAAAAAAAACACTTCAAATTTAGATGATTTTTAAAATTTTGATATCAAAAAATGCTTCGTTATAAATTCTTAAATGAAATCATTATATCAATTCAAATCCTCACGGGTCACTATCATCACAATGCCTATTTTTCTTTTTGTATGGTTATTTAATACAATTGAGCTTATATAATCATTGTTTATTTTACAATTAAGCATTTTATTTTAAATTTTCATGCGCATCTAAATATATTTTATACCATATCAAATAGGTTACTTTGGATCAAATAAAGTGTACTAATGAAGCTATATATTGTATTAATAGAACAATATTGGTTACTATAGTCAAAGAACTATTGTTGAGATGATTACTCTTGATATTTTTTAATTCATACTTTATCAATTATTGTTAATACATATAAAGATATATTAAGACAAAGACACATACCTCCAATAACATTTCTATCGAATGACTTAAAATATAAATGAACTTACCTGTGCGGGCGCGCGGGTCTTTTACTAGTTCATGAATATGAGAAAATGGACAACAAATCTAAGTCATTTTTATAAATGTAAGTTAATCATTTTCAAATTACTTAAAGGTTGTAATTTTAATTTGTTTTTCATTCAAATAAAAAAAATACTTAAGATTAATAGTTGATCCATTAAATATTCTTTTTGCATCTGATGGTTTGGTGGATTTAGGGAACATATGTCAACCAAGTTAAATTTTCATGTGAGATATTATTTCTTTCTAGTGTGTTCTATCTATTTTTAATTCTTCTTCAAATTTGAACTCTAATGTGGCGGTTACGGAGGATCAATCTTCAAGATATTTTAGGGTTGGTCTTATGTTGTAAATCAATCAACGATTTAGATGTTCATCAAGATGATTTTCGATTTTGCAAAACAATTGACGTGGATGTTCCAGCTAAAGTGTAGAATATTAGAATTTTATTTTTAGGTCATACATGTAATAAATTAATGTGTTAGAACCATTATTTAATTAGTTAAATTAAAGTGATCTATTTAATATAAGATTTATGACTATGAATATAATTATCATGAAAAATAATATTGTGTAGATACCAAAAGTCTTATTTCTATTTTTTGATGGGTAAAATTGGAATAAGAAAACTTGAATAATCATGACCCTTCATTAAAGGGCATGCGATTCTAAACTTGAACAAACATGACTCTTCATGAAAGGGCATGAGATTCTTATAAATAAAGGGTTATGGTCCCCAATTGTAGACACTAGAAAATATTACAAAATATTTATTCTCTTTATCCCATTGAAAGAGGAACTATGTAATTAAAAAAAAAAATATATATAATTGGAAGGCATTGCTCTATCAAGATCATCATCTTCTCATTGTAATTACATGGTTCCTAAAGGTACGCTTCCGCATTCTATTTCATCTTGAATTGAGTATGAATTAATGTATGTTAATTAAACAAAATCCAACAAGTGGTATTAGAACCACTCATACTTGATTCATGTGTGAATTTTGATAATATTGAAATTAGAATTTAGTATTTTTTTTGTTCAAATAATTGGTTATGATTTGTATTTTATATGATAATTTGACATTTTAAATGATTCTATTGAGACTAGAAATCACCAAAGTGACTCTTCTTTTATGGATTTAATCATGATAAATGTTGAATGTTAGTGTGTACGTTTATACATGTGAGTATTAATTTTTCCAAAGAAAATGTTAATATTTGAAAAAATTTATATATACACAAGTGATGATAAATATGTGATAATTATAAGGTTTTAGATGTGAATACTAAATCAATTCAAAGATAGTTTTATTATTTGACATACATTATTGTCAATATTTGATCATTACAACAAGAGTATCACTAGCAATTAATACTATTGTCCAAATACATTTATATTAATGTTGCACTAGATATCTTGAAATTAATTATGACATTATTTGAACATATATTATTTGAGTTGATTTATAATTGATTATGTGAGATATTTAAAGAGAACAAAACATTATAGGCTCACATAAAGGAGGTCAGATTCTTTGGAGATCATTGGGTATTCTGACTCCGATTTTGCTGGATGGCAAGATAGTAGAAGATCCACTTTGGGCTATATATATATATATATATATATGTTGGCTAGAGGTGCAGCTTCTTGGCGTAGTGCCAAGCAAACTCTTGTAGCTTCATCCACCATGGCGACGGAGTTTGTAGAATGTTATGAGGCATCAAAGCATGTGATTTGGCTGAAGAACTCTATCACAGGGTTGCGAATTATAGAAGGAATCGAAAGACCGCTCAAGTTATTTTGTGACAACAAATCAGCCACCTTATACTCCAATAACAATAGGAGCTCGACAAAGTCAAAACATATTGACATCAAGTTCTTGGTTGTGAATGAGAGAGTACAAAGTGGACAAATTTTTATAGAACATTTAGGGACGAACTCCATGATTGCGGACCCTATGACAAAGGGGCTTCCTCCCAAGGTCTTTCATGAGCACACTGCTCACATGGGTGTTATACAATCAGGGGATCCTTTGGTTTAGTGGGAGTTAGTTATTGTTGTTACTTATGTTCTATGGTTGATAGTATATATATATATATATATATATATATATATATATATATATATATATATATACACACACTCATATATTTGTATTACATTCTGATGAGAAATAAAGTTTGGTTATTCAGTTCATTACACTTTGTATGATAATATTGATCTCATTAAAGTAAGGAGGACCAATTGAAAATTGACATGTATTGATCACCTTCATGTGATTTTCATGCTACACATTTCATGATGAATCTATGTCATTTGGTTGTGTTTATATTTGTGATCATTAATGGGTTTAATTATGATTGATATAGTGAAAACCGCTTTGGTTCTATATATTAATATAACTAATGAACGAGATGAGGATATGTCCAATGTTTATAATGGAAATTTTTGAGCTCATAAAGTCAAACACATTTATTAGGTTACATATACGACCAGTGGGAGATTGTTAGAATTTGATTTTTGGGTCATACATGTAATAAATTAATGTGTTAGAACCATTATTTAATTAGTCAAATTAACGTGATATATTTAATATAAGGTTTATCACTATGGATATAATTGTCATTAAAGATATTGTGTAGATACCAAAAGTATTATTTTTATTTTTTTATGGGTAAAATTGGAATAAGAAAACTTGAATAATCATGACCCTTCATTAAAGGGCATGAGTTTCTAAACTTGAAAAAACATGGCTCTTCATGAAAGGGCATGGGATTCTTATAAATAAGGGGTTATGATCCCCAATTGTAGACACTAAAAAATATTACAAAATATTTATCCTCTTTATCCCATTGAAAGAGGAACTAAGGAATTAAAAAAAACTACAATTGACAGGTCATTGCTCTATCAAGATCATCATCTTCTTATTGAAATTACATGGATCCTAAAGGTACGCTTCCGCATTCTATTTCATCTTGAATTGAGTATGAATTAATGTATGTTAATTAAACAAAATCCAACATGGAATTCTATAAAAATAACATGGGTATTGAAGGGGATAAGGATGACGAGGTATTCAAAGGTATTGTTCGTGAAATTGAAGCTAGGGATCAGAGATGTTATGATTCAGAAAATGAGATTATCACAAGGGTTCCATGAATATTGAGACTTTCAATATAAGAGGGCACGACAACTCTATTAAAAGAAGAACGTTAAGTCAAATTCTTTTAAAAGAGAAGGTTGGTATGTGTTTCATTCAAGAGACAATGGTTCAACAAATGGAAGATGGTTTAGTGGCTGGTTTGTGGGGATCTTCGAATTATGAGTGGTTAGCAAATGGGTCTGAAGGTCGTTCTGGAGGCATTTTGATTGTATGGAAGAAAGTTTCGATTATGCCGGTGTTCGGCTTCAAGGTGAAAGGCTATCTCAGAATTAAAGCAATTTGGAAAGGTACGAATTGTTATTTCTTGAATATCTATTCCCCTTGTAGGTTAGCATATAAGAGGTTGTTATGGCTAGATTTACTGCATTGGAAAGTTAAATTAGAGTCGGGTGAGTGGGTGGTGATTTTAATGCAACAAAATCATTGGAGGAGAGGAGTGGTAGGAGTTAAGGTAGTAGAATTGCTAAGATGGAGGATTTCAATAGTTTAATTGACCTTGTGGATCTTGTTGACATACCAGTTATGGGGAACAAATATACTTGGATAAAATCATATGGAAGTTCAAGTGGTAGAATTGGTAGATTTTTATTGTCTGAGGGATTAGTAATTTGCTGGAAAATTATAGCTCAAGTGTCTGGTAACAAGGATATATCAGATCATATGTCGGTTTGGATTAAGGCTATTAATTTAAATTAGGGGCCTAATCCTTTTAAAGTGTACAATTGTTGGTTTGATCATAAGAATTTTCTGAGTTTTGTAAAGAAAGAATGGGACTTCTGCTCTAGAATTGGGAAGAAATTTTATGTGTTAAAAGAAAAATTCAAGTACTTAAAGGAGAGACTTAAATGGTCGAACAAAATGGTGTTTAGCTAGATCGACCTAAAGATTGAGGAGGGGTTCATGAATTAAGTGGTTTAGAGGGATCACCTATCTTTTTTCAAAGCTCCAGTCAAAGCTCTTCATGAATTTTTTAGTACCCAAAGGAATTTCTTATGGAAAGGTTTTGGAGAGAAGAGTGGTATTGCTTTGATAAGTTGGAAATAAATCTGCAAGTCAAAAGATGAGGGAGGCCTTGGTATCAAGGATGTGTCTAACTTTAATAAAGCTTTGTTAAGGAAATGAGTGTGGAGGTTGCTTAAGGAAGATAGTGCAATTTAGGTGGGAATTATTCAACAAAGATATGGTATCTTGAGAAGAAGATTGTGGTTTAATGAAGGCTGGCTTAAAAATTCAAAAGAGTCTCTTTGGTGGAGAGATTTATTAAACTTGATAGATTCAAAGGAACCACATAGGATCATGTAGTTGCTAACATTTATACTTGGTGATGGAAAGTATATACCCTTCTGGTCTACAAGATTGTTGGGTTTGTATCCTCTATCAATTAAATTCCAAAATCTCTACATGGTTGCTCAAACAAAGCAACTAGTGTGTGGAATCAAGGCAGCTAGGTTGATGGTAATTGGGAGTGACGTATTGGCTGGAGCATTGATATGTAGAGTTATGAGTATTTTGCATAGGAAAAGGAATTGATGGATATGTTATGTGATGTAAAGCCTGTCTATAACCAGCAGGATATTGTTGTGTGACCTTATGGTGAGGATAATTCTTTCTCAGTAAGGTTTTGTTATGGAAAGTTAATGCACGTTCAAGAAGAGGAAGCTCCTAACTTAGGACTTAATCAGGTTTTGAAGGTCCTATGGGAAGCAAAAGTTCCATCTAAAGTCAAGGTGTTTGGTTGGAGGTTGTTTCAAGATAAATTACCAACTAGGTGGAAACTAGCTCAAAGGGGAATCATCTATAGTCCCCATGATAAAGTGTGTGTGTTTTGTTTTAGACACAAGGAAAAATATTGATCATCCGATGGTTATTTGATCAGCTGCAAGGAGAGTTTGGCAGAAGATTAAAAGATGGCTCCAAGTAAACATACCAATTGAAGAAGAGTGTTGTAGTCATTTTGTGCAGTTGAAATCAATTATGGAATGTACGGTTTCGAAGTATAAATCGAGGGTGATCTAGGTGGTAGTTTCTTGGTGCATTTGGAGATCAAGAAATGACATTTTTTAATGATGAAGTAGGTGTTGTTGAGGAATTTGTTTTTAAAGTCAAGATGTTTTTTAGTGGTGGCTTGCAATAGGTGCTAAAGGTAGGATAAACTGTAATTTTTATGAGTGGTTTATATGTCCTCCCGATTACCTTAAAATGGTTTAACTGTGTGTTTGTGATTGTTTTTAGTTGTTCTTATGTATTCGGATTAGAGTACCCCTGATACTCTCATCTGAATTCAAAGTTATTAATTAAAAAAAATTAAGAATCTTTGGTGTCTAGAGTAATCTTTAATATATACAGTTTTTTTATAAAATATTTGTGTTCGTTAGAATTTTTGGTCACAAATGTACTATTACATGTGTTAGTGTCATTATTTAACTAACCAAAATCATAAGTGGTCTAATTAATATTAAGCATATGACTAAGGGCATATATGTAATGAAAGGTTATTGTGTAGATACCATAAATTAATATTCTAATTTGATGAATGGTGAAATTAGAATATTGAAAACTGAGTAATAACCTTAAGTGAGTTATTTATATGGGTTATGATCCCATTTGTAAATATAAGATCAAAATAGTTTATCAAGTTTTCTCTTTTTATCCTTATCAGAAGAGAATAAAAAAACTCCAAGGCACTCTAAAAATTAGAAGATCACATTCCCGCAAACCTTCAATGATTCCAATGGCAAACTCAGGTAGGCTTTCGCTTTCATTCTCATATGGTATTCGGGTATGAGTTCATAATATATGGACTCAGAGATTAGATCAGGATTTTGTTCTTGATTTATATATGGGTAGAGATACATTCGATAATGAACAAATCCACCCATGCCCTATTCAATTTGATTATTGGGATTTTTGAAATAAGGGTTCTAAAATTGGGATTTACTTTGATCTTCCAATTTGTGTAAAACTAATGTTTATATGTTGTAATTCATGTTTTTGGTATTATTTGACGATGTCTTCATGAATTCGTGCTGGATGCTGAATCAATCAATAATTTTTTGAATTTTTTTTTTTGGATTTGTCACTACTTATTTTATAAATATCGCAGTCTGGGAGCGGATACCAATAACCGTCAGCGATGGCTGACGGGTACCCCTTTCTGGATGAAGACCGTAATCGTTGGATGACGGAAAGTCCTTGCTGGTCCTTAGTGGGTGACGACCTTTCACGCCCAGACCGTCACCCAGACTAATTCATTGTCATTTTTTGGGCTTTTGATTTTTTTTGTAAAATTCAAAACTGTATTTTTTGTTTTTGTGCTTTGCATAACAAAGCAAATATAGATTGTAATACGAGCATGTTGTACTGGTTTGCACGGTCGTGTCTTTTAGTTATTTCATCCATTAATTTTGGTACAATTTTATACAAAGTTTAACATTATGAGTGAGTCAATTAAAATAAAATGTCACCAAAGTGACCTCTTTTTTGGGAAATTTCTTATAATAAATATTAAATGGTTTTCTTTTTTTTTTTTTTGTGTGTGTGTGTATTTTTATCCATGCGAGTATCAATTGACGCAAATGACATTTAATGTTTTGTCGGATTTCATACACACATATAATGGGAAACATGTCATAATGATAAAGTTTCATATGGGAATAATAAATAAATCCAAAAGGGGTTTATTATTTGACATGTTTTATTATCAATGTTTAACTATTACAAAAGAGTACCACTAGGAGTTAATATTAGTGTCCAAAGACTCGATATTAATGGTGCACTAGTTATATTGAGATGGATTATGCCATTATTTGAACATATTGATGATTCAGATTTTTTATGTGAGTATATTAGTAGTGTTTATTTTGTTCTATTTTCTACTACAATTGCTTCGATATTTGCAATGTTTTAAAAACTGGACCGGAGATCGAATTGGTGAAACTTGCGGTTTAAGGTTCAATTGGTTAAACCGGTTAAACCTACGGTCGAACCGTTTATTAAATAAACTAATAATATGAAACTAAATTTCATAGATATGTCACACATAATTATATGTTCACAACTTAATAAAATAAACATTTCAAAAATCCATTACAAATTTAATACATATCAATATCGATAATACATAACATAATTCTACACTTCATTTCAACCATAATTTAAGAATATTTTGACCAAACTAAAGCATTACAATAAAATAAATTAAACTGATTCAAACCAAATTTAAAATAATATAATATAATAGCTAAAATAAAGTTTAAACAATTAAGATAAATTAAATAAGATAGAATACCAAAATATAAATAATACAGTATACTTCATAAACAACAAAAAATCGAATTTGAGTTGAACTACGACAAACAAGTCTTAATTGACAACAACAAACAATATTGACTTGAACGACATTGACAATCAATATTGAGTTAGACATCGTGACTATGTTTGAAAGAGACGGCATGATGATGTTGAATTGTGGTTGAAAGAAAAACTATAATGGAGTGACAAAACTTAGAAGTTTGTATGGTTGTTAAAAACATACATAATTCTTTTTTGTGAATGGGGAATGCATGTTAAGATTTGATATTAACATATTAAAAAAATTAATTTTAAAAAAAATGTTCAATTTGATGCTTTTTTTTTATCCGGGCGGTTTCACAAAACCGGTTCCGATTCTTTGGTTCGTATAATTTTGTACGGTTCAACCCAGTTTTTCCGGTTTTATGCAGGTTTTGACCCACTAGCGGTTTTGAAAGGTTGATCCAACCGGATTCATCTCCGGCTCTCGGTCCAACCGGTTGAAACGTTTGGTTCGGTCCGGTTTTTTAAACATTGGATATCTGCTAACCTGAATTCAGTTCTAGTCTTTAGTGGGAAAATTTCAAGGACTGGAAGGAGAACATGAAAATTGTTCTTGGCTGCATAAATCTTGACCTTGCATTAAGGATGGAGCAACCACCATCTCCTACGGAATCTAGTACCTTTGAACAAAGGAAAGATTATGAGAAGTGGGATCACTCCAATCGCATGAGTCTCATGATCATTAAGCGGGACATTCCTGATCTTTAAAGGTACTATCTCGGAAGAGATAACAAATGCCAAAGATTTCCTTATTGAGATTGAAAAATGCTTTGCAAATAGTGATAAGGTGGAAACAAGTACACTTCTTCAAACCTTGATTTCTATGAAGTATTAAGGCAATGAAATATAAGAGAATACAATATGGGCAGGTCCAACATTATTTCAAACTTAATGCAGTAAAGTTTGAGTTGTCGGAAGACTTACTCATTCATTTAATATTACTTTCTCTTCCTTCACACTTCGGTCAATTTAAGATATCTTATAATTGTCAAAAGGAGATATGGTATCTTAATGATCTCACTTCATTTTTGTGCAAGAAGAGGAAAGATTGAAGTAAGATAAGACTTAAAATGCTCATTTTATTGACACTTCTAAAGACAAGGGAAAAAGAAGAAAAAAAACTAAAGAACCCAAGGATGAAGTTGTAAATATTCCAACACAAAAGAAACAAAACAGGTTGATAACCACTTCTTTTGCAAAACGTCTGGACATATGAATAAGAAATATCCTAAATATCATGCTTAGAGTGCAAGGAAAGGTACATTTCATAATTCGGTATGTTCTAAGGCCAATTTAGCTTCAGTACCTAGAAACACTTGGTGGTTAGACTTTGGTGTAACTACTAGCAGCAGTGTTTCAATGCAGAGTTACCTAAACCATCATAAGCTAAATGATGTTGAAAGATACATCTATGTTGGAGATGGCAAGTCGGTGGAGGTGGAGGTAGGGGTGTTCAAATCCAATCAAATAAAAAAAATGAAAATGAATCGAAAACGAAAAAAAAAACAAATTTTTTTATGTGTTTGGACCACCTTGTAGCATAACTGATCGATTCGGTTTGGTTTTCGGTTGGTTGCATGAGAACCGAATTGATCAAAACTGAACCAATATTTATTCCTATTTTATTCTTATTAACACTCATTTATTAAATACAATGCAGATTTAGAGATTTGGACTACACAACATGTAATATTACACTGTTATTTAAATACTATTATTTACTATTAAATACTAATAAATACTATTATTTAAATACATTTACTAGAGTGTTACTTAAATATGACAATGAAAGACCAAATGTTTCGGAGATGTTTTATTTTCTTGGCCCTAGAAAGCCCAAAATACTATTATTTAAATACTACGTGGGAATCTGTCAACGTTCAACAATGCAATCCGCCGCCAAACCTAGTCATTTTGGGCCACCACTTAGCAACTCAATCATCCCTAATCTCTCACCAATCTCAATCTCAAATTCTCAATAATTGTCCTCCCAATCTCAATCGTCCCCTAAAACTAAAAACAATGAATGTAATTCTTTATTGGAAAATCACGTTTATTTGTAGGCACATGCAATCCGTCGCCAACCTTCAATTTGTCTCCCTCAATGAATCGTCAACATTCTTCAAGTCCCCATTTAAGTTCTCTCCTATTTCAATTCATCTCCCTCAAACCACCTCTGACATTCTTCCATTCAATCTGGTTTTCTCGTTTCAATTCAATTTCCTCTCATTCACAACTCTCTCTCTCTCTCTCTCTCTCTCTCTCTCTCATTTCATCTCAATTTGTTTTCCTGTTTGGAACCCTCATTCTCAATTCAATAAGTTTTTATCTTTTATATGTTCTAATTTATAGTTTTTCTGTTTTTGATTTTAGCATTTATTTTCTAATTTTTCCCATTTTGATAAATTGTCTATTGTCTATTTTAAAGGAATGAGCCAAGCGAAATTCTCTGATCCTGTTGCTTCATCTACTTAATCTGGTCTTATTAGCAACCTCATGCAGTTATCACAATTTAATTTTAATTAGTTTGTTTTACCTTAGGAAATGTTGGTTAATGTTCTACAATGGTGCAATGTTAAAACAGTTGATGTTCTACAATTTATTTTCATTTGTTTCCTATTTTGCATATTTTGCAGGGGGAAACAGTTCAACCTCCACCTCCTTTGGTACAAAGTAATGAAGTGAACAATGATAAAGAAAATTTTAATAAAAAAATGAAAGTTAGAGAAGCTTCAACATTAACCACATCCAATGATCCTAATGTTGCATCTGGAGATTCAGGTAACAAAAAACCTATTAAACCTAGATCTTGGACTTGGGAAAATTTTAAAAAAATAGGATCAAGAGCTAAGTGTAATTGGTGTGTTGTATCATATGCTGCAGATTCACATAGAAATGGCACTAGTAATTTGAAACACCATTTGTTGCACCAATGTAAGAAGTTTCCCAAATAGTCCCTTGATCCCTCTCAACAGACTCATGTTCTTCAAAAATTGAAAAAAGAAGATGGGAATGGATCTAGTAGTGTTCTCACTAGTGTCTATTTTGATGCCGAGGCATGTATGAAAGCTTTAGCTAGGATGATAATTATTGATGAGTTACCTTTTAAGTTTGTTGAGGGAGAGGGATTTCTTCATTTTTTGAGTGTTGTGCATCCTAAACTCTCAATTCTTAAAAGGATTACAATTGCTAGAGATTGTTAGGATTTGTACACGGGTGAGAAACATTAGTTAAAAAATTTGTTGAATAAATCAAATCAATGTGTATGTCTTACAACTGATTGTTGGACATTTGTACAAAGCTTGAGTTATCGTTGTCTTACTGCATGTAGTACCCTAAATTTTGACCAGTGATTTTTCATCTTTTTAGAGTCTTTGGTGCTACTAGGGGGTGTTAATTGGGCTTTTGGGGTTTGTTAGTACTTTCAGGCCTATTTTGGGTTTGATTTTGTATAAGGGATTTTTATAATTAGTTAGAAATTAAGAAGTTTTTAGTCTAATTTTACTAATTAGTTAATAATTAGAATTTTGTCTTATGGTTAGTTATTGTCAAATGTTAGGAAATTAAATTTTCTCTTTAGAGTTAATTAGGATTTTATTTTAGGATTAGCAATTTTAATTTATTTTGGGAATTTGCTTTGATTTATTTTTTGAGGTTTAGTTTATTATTCTTAAGACTATTAGAATCACTTAATTGGGTTTAAGTTCAAATATATTAGGTTAACCTTTTAGTTAGAAGTTTTTATCAAGTTTAGAGCTTAAGTATGTATTAGTAGTTATTAATTAGGGACAATTTTTTTATTAGAATCTACTAAGACTAACAATTTATTTGGTATTTCATCCATTTTTATTATTTTTTATTTTATTATTGAAGAGATGGACCGACCTGTCCATATGGTGGTCTTTAGTTTTTTATTAGTTTATTTTTATGATCTATTGTTTTTGGATTTTATTTAGGAGTTACTTTTATTTTAATTCTTATTTTTTTATTTTGTCTTCGGTCAAACCTATTGACCCAATGGGCCTTCTTCTTCCCAATTCACTAACCCTAATTTCGCAAGTGAGAGAAGCAGATTCGGATCGTATCAGGACGAAATCAAAACAAATCAATTCTCATTAGTATTTTCAATCAAGTTACAATAGAAATCAGTTACAATCAAAACCTAATTCTAAATACATAACAAATAAAAAATAATCACAAACTAAAATCAAATCGGACCTAAAACTTCCTAAATCAGACTTTAATTTAATTTCTAAAACCTAATTCCTAAGTGATATAAAAGGAAAAGAAATTCGTAAAAAACGGGGGTTGGACTCGAAGACTGGGGAGAGACGACCGAACACGAACTTTGAATATTCTTGTTCACCTGCAAAAAACCAGAGAAGGAGATTAGAGAAGGATTAGACGAGGAAAAATAAACAATTTACTACGAGAATCATGGCCAGGAAGGTAAATACAAAAATAACTTAGCCTTTAGATTGTTGGTTTGTTATCTGTTGAGGGTTTAGGGGTTTCTGGGTAGGTAGTAGGGTTAGGGTTCTTGTTAGGGTTATGGTTCTTTAGGTTTGGGGGTTAGGTTCTTCGAACCAAGTTAGGGTTCTTGGGGGTTTAATTGAATTCTGGGTTTTTAATGAAGGTTTAGGGTTAGGGTTCATCAAAAGGGGTTAGGGTTCGTAGGGTTAGGTTAGGGTTCTTGGGAGGGGATAGGTTTCTGGGTTTTCTGGGTTGATTTTCATCACCCAGATGAACATGGTTGAAGATCCCGGTTGAACTTCAACCGGAGATCTGGGTTTTTGGAGGATCTGCGGTGGTTGGTGGGTTTTGTGGCGGTGGCCGGAGGCTGTTGAGGGGTGGTCGGAGAAGGAAGTTAAAGAGAAGCGAGAGAGGGAGGAGTTAGAGAGAGAGAGAGGGAGCGAATGAAGAGAGAGAGAGTGGGAGAAGAGAAATGAAGGTTGGCTGAAGGAAAATGGGATTTTATATCCCTCTGGACGACCCACGGATGAAGGCCAAGTGGCATCCTTAGGATCCATAGATCAGTTGACTTTCCAGTTGACTAGAAAATCCGGTACACACGTTTCTATCGTGAGCATGCTTTGACTCTTAATCGTGATCGTCCCTTTGGCATGCTTAGGGATCAACAGACGAGTTTGGCTTCAAGGAGGACCATCCGATCTCCATCCAACGTCCAGGAGAGAGTCAAAGTCAGACTCTCTCCATCATGGTTTTTTTCTGTTCCAAAAAAAAAAAGAATTGGATTGTTGTAATTGGGCCCTGCGCCCTAATTACTACTCACACCCCTATTCCAAGCCCAGTTGCTAGGTCAATAGAAAATTCCCCCTGGTTTTCTTTTGTGAATAATTAAAGTAATTAATTAGTTTAATGGTTTAGGATTTACGTGGTTAATTAGGATTAAAAAAATATAGGATTTTAGGATATTTTTTAATTAGGGTCTAAATGGGTTTTTTTAATAATTAAATTAATCACTTAATTTAATTATTTTAGGATTTTTTTTATTAGGGTTTAAATGGGGTTTTTTTAATAATTAAATTAATCACCTAATTTAATTATTTGATTTGGATATTTTTTTATTAAGGCATAAATAGGGTTTTAGGGTTTTGGATAATTAAATTAATAATTTAATTTAATTATTTAATTAAGCATTAATTGGGGTTTTAAATTTAGGGTTTTTGGTATAATTAAGTTAATTTCTTAACTTAATTGGGATTTTAAATTTAGGGTTTTTGGTATAATTAAGTTAATTCCTTAACTTAATTGGGGTTTTAAATTTAGGATTTTTTGGTATAATTAAGTTAATTCCTTAACTTAATTGGGGTTTTAAATTTAGAGTTTTTGGGATAAGGGTTAAAATATGGGGTTTTGTTTTTTTTGTTAATTTATCAAAATTAATTTTCTGTTTTTTTCTAAATAAATTAAGGGAATATGTTAATAATAAAAATAAGGGATCCTTCTTTGGGATATAAAATCAAGGGACAATGCTTTTGGTCCGAAAGCCTAAATAAGGGATAGGATAAGGGATAAAACTCTTGATATCCGAGAGTATAAATAAATGGATTAAGGGATAGAGCTCTTGATATCCAAAAGCATATATAATGGATTAGGGGATAGAACTCTTGATATCCGAGAGTATAAATAAATGGATTAAGGGATATAACTCTTGATATCTGAGAGTATAAATAAATGGATTAAGGGATAGAACTCTTGATATCCGAGAGTATAAATAAATGGATTAAGGGATAAAACTCTCCGTCCGAGAGTATAAACAATGGACAAGGGATAAAACTCCTTATCTAGGAGTATAAATATTAGATTAAGGGATATAACTCCTTATCTAGGAGTATAAATTGTAGATTAAGGGATAGAACTCTTTATCCAAGAGTATAAATAGTGGATTGGGTTTAGGATTAGGAATGGGTTAGCAATAGGATTAGGGGGTAGGAATAGGGGAGGTGAACTACGGTTACTCTAATCCTTCAAAACTGAAGGTACGTAGGCATAGGGTTTTAAACCCTAGCGAGTACAATAATAAAAAACTTAGGTTTCTTTTGTAAATAAATCATTTAGACAAACAAACAAGCATGCCCTAAAATCTAAGGAGGATCCCATTGAGTACAATGGAAGTGAGGGGTGCTTAACACATTCCCTTCACTTAACCGACTCCCGAACCGTAGGAATCTCTACCCTTGGGATTAAGGATTTTTAGGTTTATTATTATTTTCCTTAGAAAAAATATGATGGCGACTCGAATATTTTTGCCGGCCGCGACAGCTGGCGACTCTGCTGGGGACTCCTCCCTAAAGAGAGTCCCTTTTAACTTTAGGCTTTAGGGTTTTGTTTGTTTGTCTTGGGTTTTGGTTTTTATTTTTCTCTTTTTTTTTTTGTTTTTATATTTTGTTTTTATTTTTTATTTATTTTATTTAACCCTTGTGTTTTTATTTTTGGCATTAAGCATGGGATTGGGGAAAATAATGTGTGAAGCTAAAGCCCAAGCTTGGAGGATAACCCTAGATCAACATGTGGAATGGAAATGTTTTTGGGGGGGATGCGACATCCCCAACAATGCATTGATGCCACACTCAGAATTGATACTTTCAAAGGTGTCCTCATGGAAGGGCTAGCCCCTGACGTAGAGGATGATTTGAATGTGGTCCGAGACTCTGAGAACTTTCAGCCTACCCCTTATCAAATCATGACCTTATGTATTCAACCCTCAAGGGCTGTTACTAGGGTCCTACCCCAAATGAGACTTATCCCAAAGGATTACCATAGGAAGGCTTGCTCCTTCTCATGGTAAAATGAGGGTATAGTCTGAACATTTTGGGGCCGTTATGCTGTCCAAACTTTATATCCTACATGTGAGGGGATTGGGTAGATAAGCTTTAGATCTAAACCTATTATAGGGAGCCTACCTAGTTAGGGTCATGCTTGCATTTTCACCTTACCCTAACTAAGTAAAAAACAAAATAACAAAGTGTCCATGTCATCATGCATTTAAAAAACATTTTTTTTGCATATATGCATTTTTGTGGGGAATTTATTCAAGATGTGTCGTAGGAATATGGAAAAGATTGATTCAAATAAAAGGGCTACCCTACGCATCAGAATGCTAAGTGCTGATTTACAAAGTCCCAAAGGCCTTTAAGACTTAATGTCAAATCTGCTCAAGGAATGGTTATACACAAGCATGGAAGGATCCTTGATCTCTTAGGGGCTCCTAGAAAGCTAGAGGCCATGACTACTCTTGCACAATCCTCCTCTATGTGACTTCCCCTTCAGGGATTTTCAACTAGTTCTTACGCTATACTTGGATGTACAAGGAGAAGAAAAATACTTACAAGGGGCATGTGGGCAAAACAAAAAAAAAGAAAAAGAAAAAAGCAAAAAAAAAAACATTAAAAAAAAACATATAGGGAAAAAAGGGTCAAGCCTAAAGACTTAGCTGTGCCTGTTGAGGATCTATTATCTCCCCACAAGGAGGATAGGGAAATGCAAGGGTACTTGGAGGAGTTTTAAGAAGGCATTGGGGGCATCTACTTAGTTTACGCCTTCTTAAGTTCAGGAGCTTCCATTTTGGGATTATTGTTTTGGGCTGCTCTCGAGGAATTATTGTTATAAGTTTGGAAGGCATTTTGGATTTGGGATTGGCTAACGGATTTGGATTTGATATTCTACGTATATGGTTTTCATCCTTTGGGTATATTCATCTATAACTACAATGGATTTTGGAATTCCCCCCAAATAAAAATTTTAAAATTATTTAGCATACATCATGCATATTCATACATTCATCACCAACAGGCATTCAATATAGGGAAAATAAAAAAAAATTATTTTTTAAAACTTCGTCACAGGCATAACAATCTGACTTCCCGACCTCGCACTCGAGCGTACCAAAGGAAAGCTATGGATCAGATGAAGAAGGATATGGTTACTCTAAGAGGAGAAATGGATACTGTCAAGGAGAACATGGAAGAAATGAAAAGCCAGATTGATCAACTGACACTTGCCGTCCAGAATTTGATAGCCAGAAGAACCAATTCAAGCCATCAAAGGAAGGTTCCTACTCCTACCTCCCATGTTGAAGACAATAACCCCCTACTAGGGTTTGTCCCTGATCTGGAACGTGAGAAGATTTAAACTACTAAGCACAAAACTGTTGACCAACCTCTCGAGGGAACCGTCTCTCCACCTATTTCCAATGGGGCACCTCGTACTACTTACAGACCTACCCTACGTGAGAACTACGCATACGAGGGTGAAAATCCGAGACAAGTGGCCCTCGAAAATAAAGGAACCCCTGTTAGGGAAAGGAGAAGGATTGATGATAAGTACAAAGCACTTGAGGAAAGGCTAAAGGTCGTGGAGGGACTCAATGTTCTTGGAGTAGATGCCTTGGAAATGTGTCTGGTCCTCGATGTGGTCATACCTCCTACGTTTAAGGCACCTAACTCCGAGATGTATAAAGGAGTTAGTTGTCCCAAAAATCACATCCGGATGTTTTCCCGAAAGATGGGGGCTCATGCTAAAAATGAAAAGCTGATGATGCATGTTTTCCAAGACAGCCTTAATGGGGCATCCTTGGATTGGTACGTACAACTGGAGAGGACTCACATCAAGAACTGGGAGGATCTGGAAAGTGACTTTATAAGGTAATACCAATATAATGTAGACATGGCCCCTGATCGCATACAATTACAAAACATGTCTCAAAAAGGGAACGAATCTTTTAAGGAGTATGCCCAGAGATGGAGGGAGCTAGCCTCTCGTGTTCAACCTCCATTGCGGGAAAGCGAGCTAGTAGATACATTCATGGGAACTCTGCAAGGACTATACTATGAAAGGATGATTGGGGCAGTCTCAACGGGATTCACTAACTTGGTTATCATCGGAGAGAGGATTGAGAATGGTCTAAAGACAGGAAAGATTGGGCAGTCATCCTCCAACCAGCAACACAATAAGGGGTATCTAGAAAACAACTCAAAGGAAAATGATGTCAGTGTTGTAGACCCTGAAGATCCAAATCTGAGAGATAATGCGCTACTGGGGCACATTGGGGCAACAGTCAACGCCATGGAAGGGATGGGGGATGAATTCCTTATTAATAAGGAAGACATAACAAACTGGGGCAAACAATGGGAGTCACCTGAGGAGAAATATTTGTTTGGGCTGGGTTACAAACCAGCTAATGAAGGATTAGAAGGCGATTTCCATGGTGTGGGATTTTGAATTTGGGATCATGTGGCCTTAGTGGAAGAGGAAGGAAAGAATGCCTAATTTCGACAATTGGAGAACCATCGGGATTTATGAGATGATTTTTGTTTCGAAGTAATTTACTTTTTTCTTAAAATAATAATAAGTCCCTTGCTATGCCCAAGGCAGGTGGACAAAGCTTTGTAGGGCTACCTTTTATTTCTTTGGATTATTTCTATCAATAAAATTGCATTTTGTTTTCAATCAAGATCTTTTTCTTTCATTTTCTGTTTGTTCAAAATGGCAATATACCTTCTTTCAATATTTTCATTTCTAGCACTTCTTTCCAAAAGAGATAATAAAAAAATCTTCCTCGTGCAAATTTAAAAATGAACCTATTAAGAATGACACCGCTATAATCTCGAATGACTTCAGATTATCGATTAACCAAGCGGAAGAGGGTGATGAGGACGAGTGTGAGCTTCTCGAAGAGTTAGCCAGACTGTTGAGGCAGGAGGACAAGGAAATACAACCTCACCAGGAACCAGTGGATGTGATCAATCTGGGAACTGAGGAAGATAGGAAAGAGGTCAAAGTCGTGCTTCTCCGGATAAGGATATAAAGGAAAGACTGATTGAGCTATTGCAAGGATACTCTGACGTGTTTGCATGGTCATACCAAGATACGCCAGGACGTGATACGAGCATCGTCGAGCACGAATTACTACTCTAACTAGGACGCACGCCAATCAAGCAAAAGGTTGAGGAGGACTAGACCAGGCATGACCCTCCAGATCAGGGAAGAAGTCAAGAAACAATTTGACTTTTTGTCACAAGGTAACGCCTGTGGGGTTAAGAAATATAGGAGTAACTTATCAAAGGACTATGGTAATATGGGGCATAAGGAGATAGAGGTTCATATGGATGATACGATTTCCAAGTCACAAAAGGACGAAGATCACATAACTAACTTGTAAAAGTTGTTAGATCAGTTAAGGAAATTCAAGTTACGACTAAAGCCCACAAGGTGTACTCGTGGAATCAGATCTGGAAAATATCAGGGTCCACGGTCAGTCAAAAGGGAGAAAGGACAAAATGAAAGCCACCTATATTGGTGCCACCAGTCCCAAGGAGACCACTCATAATGTACTTAACAAAATTTGAGAATCCCATGGATTGTGAAACTTTGGACTCCTATGAAGGACCTAGACCTGGATCTCGAGGGAAACTTATATTTGCATAAGGACAAGGGCAATCAATAGGAATTTAGGATCATGAAGGAAGCTAATTTGGATAAGGCAGAATGGGTGCAAACTAGGCTTGATCAGCTAACCTCGTATAAGGGAAACGTGTGGTTATGGGCAGTTATATCCACATGAAATTAAGAGAGCGTTTGACAAAGAAATTCGTCCTCGCCTGCGCGAAGAGGGAGACTTGGGGTTAAGGAAAATATTACCCATCCATAAAAACTACCACATCAAATGGACCCCACCCTATGAAGGGCCATATGTCGTGAAGAGTGCCTCCTCTGGCGGAGCACTAATATTAACAACCATGGATGGAGCAGATTTACCATGACCGGTGAACTCCGATTCGGTAAAAAATGTTATGCCTAGAAAAAGAGGATAAAAGCCCGCTAAGTTGAAATCCCTAAAGGGCGACTTAGGCAAAAATTAGGGCGTCCCGGTGGATTGAAGACTCGAAAGAGCAATCCAGGCAAAAATTAGGGATTTGGATAAAAATGATACCCGACAAGTCGAAAACCCTAAAGGGTGGCTTAGTCGTAAAAAATGGTACATCATCCCGGTGGACTAAGACTCTAAAAAGAGCGGTTCAGGCAAAAGTTAGGGATATCCAAAAGGCATATGACTGAAAACACTCAAGTCACCCCGTAACAGGAATTCAGAAGAGAGCGATCATTCCAGCCGTCATCTTGAGAAGCGAAGTGTCGTGATCTTGGAGTCTTAGGGATATTAGCTGGTGTTAAATTTAAAAGGATTATAAATAAATTTGTTTTCTTATTTCCATTTTACATTTTTCTGGATTTTCGGTAATATCTCCTTATGAGAATTACCCTCATTGCTTATCATTGCCTATTTGCGGGCCAATTCTCAATACATTTGCTTTTCAAATACATTTCTTTGCCTCCTAAATTATTCCGCTTGATTACAAGGTGTCAATTAATGGTGAAATAATGCATTGAAATATCGGGTATAAATAAAAGCTTTAATAAAGGGAAAAGGGATTTTACTTTGGGTTTTGGAATCATCAAAGGGATCACATTCTTCCAAAGCAGGATATAGAGGGTCTATACACTGACAGAAATATACGTTACAATCTGACTAACATGGGAGGTTTTTAACGACATGTTAAACAGGAATCCAGGATATCATGGCTTACTACAATTATCAAAGTTTCAAGGTTCAGGGGGTCAGGACGTTATGGGAAGTTTTATTTCAGACAAACACATGTATTGCATATCATAAAAGAGGCGTTAGCCCAAATCATGCATCAGTCATGTCGCTACGCTCTAGCATCTAACATGCACTCATATACGCAAACATGCATACATGCATAGGGTTCATAATCACCAAAGGGTTTTACCAGGGGGAATTCATTAAGGGATTTTTATTCAAATTTCAAGGGGGTTATTGGGATTTTTCATCAAAAAGGATTTCATCGAGGGATCTACAAAAATTCCTATCCAGGGATTTTTCATCAAAGGGGATTTCATTAAGGGATTTATCAGGGGTTCTACAAAATTCCTATCCAGGGATTTTTTATCTAAAAAGTTTTTCAGGGGGTTCAATTGGATATTTTCCTAGGGGTTTATTACCAGGGGCTTTAAGGTATTAGTTTAGCATTTATTGGGTTTTGCGGTCAAAATTAGGGTCCCCCTTGTATTTAATCATCTCCTCTTCAAAAGAGAAAGACATGTCGACTTCCTCTTCCGGATTCGAAGACGATTAAATAGGGGCAGCTGTAGTATCCTAAATTTTGACCAGTGATTTTTCATCTTTTTAGAGTCTTTGGTGCTACTAGGGGGTGTCAATTGGGCTTTCGGGGTTTGTTAGTACTTTCAGGCCTATTTTGGGTTTGATTTTTTATAAGGGATTTTTATAATTAGTTAGAAATTAAGAAGTTTTTAGTCTAATTTTACTAATTAGTTAATAA
This sequence comes from Lathyrus tuberosus, assembly GCA_022829125.1. Classification (NCBI taxonomy): domain Eukaryota; kingdom Viridiplantae; phylum Streptophyta; class Magnoliopsida; order Fabales; family Fabaceae; genus Lathyrus; species Lathyrus tuberosus. The sequence goes on from JALAZF010000060.1 coordinate 15,669,491, forward strand.
TTAGAATTTTGTCTTATGGTTAGTTATTGTCAAATGTTAGGAAATTAAATTTTCTCTTTAGAGTTAATTAGGATTTTATTTTAGGATTAGTAATTTTAATTTATTTTGGGAATTTGCTTTGATTTATTTTTTGAGGTTTAGTTTATTATTCTTAAGACTATTAGAATCACTTAATTGGGTTTAAGTTCAAATATATTAGGTTAACCTTTTAGTTAGAAGTTTTTATCAAGTTTAGAGCTTAAGTATGTATTAGTAGTTATTAATGAGGGACAATTTTTTTATTAGAATCTACTAAGACTAACAATTTATTTGGTATTTCATCCATTTTTATTATTTTTTATTTTATTATTGAAGAGATGGACCGACCTGTCCATATGGTGGTCTTTAGTTTTTTATTAGTTTATTTTTATGATCTATTGTTTTTGGATTTTATTTAGGAGTTACTTTTATTTTAATTCTTATTTTTTTTATTTTGTCTTCGGTCAAACCTATTGACCCAATGGGCCTTCTTCTTCCCAATTCACTAACCCTAATTTCGCAAGTGAGAGAAGCAGATTCAGATCGTATCAGGACAAAATCAAAACAAATCAATTCTCATTAGTATTTTCAATCAAATTACAATAGAAATCAGTTACAATCAAAACCTAATTCTAAATACATAACAAATAAAAAATAATCACAAACTAAAATCAAATCGGACCTAAAACTTCCTAAATCAAACTTTAAGTTAATTCCTAAAACCTAATTCCTAAGTGCCATTAAAAGAAAAGAAATTCGTAAAAAATGGGGGTTGGACTCGAAGACTAGGGAGAGACGACCGAACACGAACTTTGAAAATTCTTGTTCACCTGCAAAAAACTAGAGAAGGAGATTAGAGAAGGATTAGACGAGGAAAAATAAACAATTTACTATGAGAATCATGGCCAGGAAGGTAAATGCAAAAATAACTTAGCTTTTAGATTGTTGGTTTCTTATCTGTTGAGGGTTTAGGGGTTTCTGGGTTGGTAGTAGGGTTAGGGTTCTTGTTAGGGTTAGGGTTCTTTAGGTTTGGGGGTTAGGGTTCTTCGAACCAAGTTTGGGTTCTTGGGGGTTTGATTGAATTCTGGGTTTTTAATGAAGGTTTAGGGTTAGGGTTCGTAGGGTTAGGTTAGGGTTCTTGGGAGGGGATAGGTTTCTGGGTTTTCTGGGTTGATGTTCATCACCCAGATGAACATGGTTGAAGATCCCGGTTGAACTTCAACCAGAGATCTGGGTTTTGGGGGGATCTGCGGTGGTTGGTGGGTTTTGGGGCGGTGGCCGGAGGCCGTTGAGGGGTGGTCGGAGAAGGAAGTTAGAGAGAAGCGAGAGAGGGAGGAGTTAGAGAGAGGGAGCGAATGAAGAGAGAGAGTGGGATAAGAGAAATGAAGGTTGGTTGAAGGAAAGTGGGATTTTATATCCCTCTAGCCGACCCACGGATGAAGGCCAAGTGGCATCCTTAGGATCCATAGATCAGTTGACTTTCCAGTTGACTAGAAAATCTGGTACACGCATTTCTATCGTGAGCATGCTTTGACTCTTAATCGTGATCGTCCCTTTGGCATGCTTAGGGATCAATGGATGAGTTTGGCTTCAAGGAGGACCATCCGATCTCCAACCAACGTCTAGGAGAGAGTCAAAGTCAGACTCTCTCCATCATGGTTTTTTTTTGTTCCAAAAAAAAAAAAGAATTGGATTGTTGTAATTGGGCCCTGCGCCCTAATTACTACTCACACCCCTATTCCAAGCCCAGTTGCTAGGTCAATAGAAAATGCCCCGCCTGGTTTTCTTTTGTGAATAATTAAAGTAATTAATTAGTTTAATGGTTTAGGATTTAAGTGGTTAATTAGGATTAAAAAAATATAGGATTTTAGGATATTTTTTAATTAGGGTCTAAATGGGTTTTTTTAATAATTAAATTAATCACTTAATTTAATTATTTTAGGATTTTTTTATTAGGGTTTAAATGGGGTTCTTTTAATAATTAAATTAATTACCTAATTTAATTATTTGATTAGGATATTTTTTTTATTAAGGCATAAATATGGTTTTAGGGTTTTGGATAATTAAATTAATAATTTAATTTAATTATTTAATTAAGCATTAATTGGGGTTTTAAATTTAGGATTTTTGGTATAATTAAGTTAATTCCTTAACTTAATTGGGATTTTAAATTTAGGTTTTTTGGTATAATTAAGTTAATTCCTTAACTTAATTGGGGTTTTAAATTTAGGGTTTTTTTTGGTATAATTATGTTAATTCCTTAACTTAATTGGGGTTTTAAATTTAGGGTTTCTTGGTATAATTAAGTTAATTCCTTAACTTAATTGGGGTTTTACATTTAGAGTTTTTGGGATAAGGGTTAAAATATGGGGTTTTGTTTTTTTTTAATTTATCAAAATTAATTTTCCGCTTTTTTCTAAATAAATTAAGGGAATATGTTAATAATAAAAATAAGGGATCCTTCTTTGGGATATAAAATCAAGGGACAATGCTCTTGGTCCGAGAGGCTAAATAAGGGATGGGATAAGGGATAAAACTCTTGATATCCGAGAGTATAAATAAATGGATTAAGGGATAGAGCTCTTGATATCCAAGAGCATAAATAATGGATTAGGGGATAGAACTCTTGATATCCGAGAGTATAAATAAATGGATTAAGGGATAGAACTCTTCATATCCGAGAGTATAAATAAATTGATTAAGGGATAGAACTCTTGATATCCGAGAGTATATTAAGGGATAAAACTCTCCGTCCGAGAGTATAAACAGTGGACAACGGATAAAACTCCTTATCTAGGAGTATAAATATTAGATTAAGGGATATAACTCCTTATCTAGGAGTATAAACAATAGATTAAGGGATAGAACTCTTTATCCAAGAGTATAAATAGTGGATTGGGTTTAGGATTAGGAATGAGTTAGGAATAGGATTAGGGGGTAGGAATAGGGGAGGTGAACTACAGTTACTCTGATCCTTCAAAACTGAAGGTGCGTAGGCATAGGGTTTTAAACCCTAACGAGTACAATAATAAAAAAACTTAGGTTTCTTTTGTAAATAAATCATTTAGATAAACAAACAAGCATGCCCTAAAATCTAAGGAGGATCCCATTGAGTACAATGGAAGTGAGGGGTGCCTAACACCTTCCCTTCACTTAACCGACTCCCGAACCGTAGGAATCTCTACCCTTGGGATTAAGGATTTTTAGGAATCTCTACCCTTAGGAATCTCTACCCTTCGAAAATCCATAAAAGGATTCTTAATTTATGTCCAATTGTGAATCACAAAGGAGTGACCATATGAAAAAATTTGAAAAATGTTTGGAGGATTGACTAATAGGTAAAGTTTTCACCATTACGGTCGATAATGCTAGTTCCAATGATGTTGTTATCACTTACTTGAAAAATACAATGGATGATTGGAATTCACATCCATTGAAAAGGGAACATATGCATGTTTGCTGGTGTGCAGATATTCTGAATCTTGTGGTCCAAGATGGACATAAAGACTACCATTCTTCAATTAGTAAGATTAGGAATGTTGTTAGATATGTTTGTGCCTCTCTAAGTCATATGGATAGGTTTAAAACTTGTATTAAGGAAGTTAGGTTACAAGAAAAGTCGTTTGTTCAGTTGGATGTTTCCACTAGATGGAACTCCACATATATTATGCTTGAAAATGTGTTGAAGTTTTCGAAAGCATTTAAGAGATTGAGTGATAAGTGTGCTGATTTTATGGTGATTCAAGGTGGTATTCCAAATAATGAAGATGGGATAATGCAAAATGTTTTGTTAATTTTTTGAAAATATTTTTATATATCACAAAGAAGGTGCCAGGTTCTACTTTTGTAACATGTTCTCAATGTTTTAATGAACACATTATGATATTGACTAAATTCAAGGGGTGGATAGGATTAACAAATTCAGACAACTTGCTTGGAAAGATGGCTGAAAATATGAAAGCTAAATATGAGAACTATTGGGGTGATGTTAAAAAAATCAATATGCTAGTCTTTGTTGTTGTTGTGCTTGATCCTCGACATTAGCTGCAGTTTTTTAGGTGGGGCTTGAACATGGTATATGAGAAGTATGTTGTTGAATGTTTGTATAAAAAAACATATGAGACATTATACAAAATATTTGATAGTTATACGTTTTTTGTTGGTCAAGGTCAATCTGAAGTTCCTACGCATTCTTCTCATGAAGTAGAATTAGTAGAACTTAAAGCACCATGTGATACCCCAATTTTTTTTGCCTAATTCAATAAATCAGTATATTCACCATGACATCTACGTCATCTGCATAGCATAATATGCATAATTCCTAAAATGTAACTCGTAATAATTTTTCAAATTTACAGACAGACCTCTCGAACTGATTTTCAAATGTACGAGAAATAAGCGGACGAAAATTTTCAAATTTGAGCCCGCAGACATCAATTTTAATAATCTACTGTTCGTGTAATTTAACCTGGCATGCTCGCTTTATTTTTTTGACCACTTTTTTTGTCGCATTTTGTTCAGTCTGAACATTTTAACCATTCGAATTTTATTTCAAAAATTAATCAAAACCTATATGTTTTCGAGAAGTTCATTTCACTCTAATCATTTTGGTGCATTTAGTTTAATTTTCTGAGCATTTTTACGTCCGTTTTATTTATTTATTTTGACTCTTTTTATTTTTCTCTTTTTGTCAAAAATTTCAAAATAATTAAATAGGATTGACTGTGGTTTTATTTTGATTTTATTGTCGTTATTTTAATTGTTTCTTTTTGTTTAAGTTATTTAATTCTACCTTATTTCACGCCAAAATCATTAAAAAAAACAAGGGTATTTGAGGAATTGTAGAAAGAGAAATGCTTCCCTTACACTCAATTATACATTCACACCGTATTTTATAATATAAATGTATACTTATATTTTTTTAATGATTTGTTATCACACTTTTTGGAACATGTGCAGCTCAACTAATGGTACATGTACGGTGTAAATGCAATACGGTGTAGTAAATTGGTGTCAACATAGCATGGCTCTTATAGAAAAGAAACCATAAGCTCTATGTATATATACTAACTTGCATGAACTTGAGGAACCAACCAGTAAACTCACACACGCGGCGCCTACCAGATCCTCATCTCTCTCAAAGTTTGAAAAAACCAAAAAGTGAAAGGAGGAGAAAGGCTCTTGGTGGAAACTTGCAAACATACCACTTTAAATTTTCTTCCTCTCACCTTCACAAGAAAACCTTCGTTATTTCTTCCACACAAGCTCATTTCACACACAACCACAATCAATCTTGTTCTTTTTTACCTTCTTCGACCTTTAACTCCACCTCAAAACCAAACACCACAAAACAACATCTTACTCACCCAAACAAACCTCTCACTTATACCTTATTCAACTTTTTCAATCTGATAAAATATGCATCCCACACATTTCAAACCTCACACTTTATGTTTCTTCTTCAAACAACACAAACAGTCACCAGAACTAAACTCTCACATCTTCATGGAACTACTCCCACTCCATGAACATAACCTTTGTTCCATCTCCATAATCCATAACACACATTAAAACCTGCCCCACTCACGAAAACCACTTTGGTGCAAAAACTGTGAGCTTGTGTAAAACCTCCTTTCAAACATAAACAACACACCACACCACCACAAAAGAACCTCTGCTCCGGCCAACCACCTTGTTTCCGCCATGAACTCCGACAAGCACAACCATAACACTCTTCATTTTTTGGGTTATCTCTCACCCTCTTCTTCTATTTGTGTGTTTGATCTAGTTTGATTTGAGTTTGATTAATGTTTACTCATGTTGCTTAATCTTTTATGTCTTACTAATTTCCTGTTCATGTGTAATTAACATAGGAAGAAGAAAAAGAAGATTATTTTGTTTTTATATATAACAGCGCCACGCGTCAACCACACATTGGTTGTTACTTTTTTTAAAAATTTTATTAAAAGGAGGAGGATTTGTTTGCTTTGTATGTTTGTTTTTAGAAAATATTCTTATGGAAATGCGGTAGCAGAGTGAAAGTTTCAAAAAAGAGAGAGAGAGAGAGAGAGAGAGAGAGAGAGAGAGAGAGAGAGAGAGAGAGAGAGAGAGATGAGGAGGTTATGAGTTGTTTGTTGTTGTTGTTTTAATCTGACGCCACGTGTCGAGGTGCAATTGGATTTGTTAATTAATGAATTTTAACACCTCTCTTTTATGCAAACCAGCGTAACATACTCTCATCTTTCATGCTGTCTTTTTTCTTTTATATTTTCTTATTTGTTTATTTCATTCATTTTCATTTTTTATATATATTTTAATATTTGTTGATATTAATTAGGGTTTAGTTGTGTGGGCTTGGAGCTTGCTTTTACTTTGCACACTCCTTGTCCATGTCTACCCCTCTTATATTTGTTATTGTTATTGTTATTTCTTTTGATCTTATTTTGTTAATTAATTAATTACTTAATAAATGGCTCAATTGTTTCATTTGATTTTATTATTATGTTCTTAGTTGATTTGATCAGATTATTTCTCTCCATGTTCATATAACAATGTGAAACATTTTGGTTGTTATTGCCTTTCATTGCATTGCGATTTCGGAGTTAAAATCCAATTTAACTCTCGAGAACCGTTTGGATGAATAGATTCAGTTGCTCGACTTCTTATATAGTGATTCATACATGAGTTCACTCTAAATTAGCTTAGAGCTAAATTCAGGGGGCTTTCGATTTCTATTGGTTTCTGGTCCCGTGGCTTACTATTGGGCCTTCTCACAAGGAGTTCGATTTTTGGTCTCGTGGCTTACTCTTGGGCCTTCTTACAATGAGACCTTTTTATTTGCATTTTACTTGTTTATTAGGTTTGCTTTTACTCGCTTTCTTACTCGCCGATTGACAAGTGTATCCCCCGTCCCTTTGATTGTAATTTGTATTTATTTGTTTTTATTTCCTTAAGATAGATCTTTAAACAAAAATAACAACAAAAAAAAAAGAATAAAATCAACCATTTTAAAAATGAACAAAAAATAATAAACACTCGATCCAACGTCAAGTATTTTTCTAAAATCAATCCATTTCAATCTATTTCAATATCCCATTTTCACATTCAAATCATTTTCCAACCCTGTAATCAATTTCAAACCTTGACCCATCAATCTTGTTTTCAAAATCTCCCATTTTTTCAATTAACCATCTGTTTCACTTCAAACCATTTTTCTTAATAAAATTGAAAGAAAAAGATTACATAAGTGAAAGGTCCAGATGTAGTCCCGAGTATTAGACCCAAGTCGTAAAAGCTTACAAGTCATAAATACTCATTTTCTAACCCAAAAATACATCCAACCAATCGAACTCTTTTTCTCACCGTCATGCGATTTTTCAAAACCTTTTCAAAAATGAAAGACATTTTGTCTCAAGATGATGCAAAGCAATACTTCATCCACAATCATGCGAGTTGAGATAAGTGGCATTTTCCCGTGAATGTTGATTTGTAAATCTATTCAATGTGATGCAAACGTCTGCTCCTCACCTGTTTTGGATAAAAGAATGTTTTCTACCGATAGATACAAGACAGTTTTCGCTAAAATCGACCAACAAACAAACATTTTCTACCCAGAACTACGTAAACCTTGATTTCTCTATTGCACCTAGAGATATGTAGGAGCGAGATTCAAAGTCTCGTTAGGCACCCTAATAAAAAATCTGTTTTTAGTCCTTTGCACCCTAATAAAAAAAATTTTTTAGTCCTTCACACCCTAATAAAAAATAATTTTTTAGTTCTTCGCACCCTAATAAAAAATAAACCTTTTTGTCCTATCCTTTTTCCCTTTTAATAAGTTGAGAAACCTAACATTTCAACCTAACACTAATGTACACAACTAACCAAACGGTTCCCGTTGAGTACAACGAACGTGAGGGGTGCTAATACCTCCCCCTTGCATAATCGACTCTCAAGCCCTGATTTGGTTGCGACAACCAATATCATTGTCGTTCTTTTTTTTGGTTTTTATCAATATTTTACCTTTCCTGCTTTGGAATAAATAAGGGTCGGCGGCGACTCTGTTCAAACATTATTTTTCACGAGCGTGCGAACGCCTCGTTAAGGATTGCGTTTTTTGAGATGCGACAGCTGGAGGCTCTGCTGGGGACTTTCCCCTTCTTAAATGAGTCAAGCCTAGTTAGGTTTTGTTGTGTGTGCTTATGTTTATTTACTTGTGTGGCTTTCCTTTATCTTATTATGTTTTTTTTATCTTCATTGTTATATTGATATTGTTGGCTTCTTTGAATCATTGGTACTTGGATACTCTTATTGCAAACCTTGAGGGAAAGACTCTCTACCCGAGTCTTGAGTGAAAACATAAGATAGGACGAGGTTGAGTAATATGTGTTCGTGAGATGTACTTCTCATTGGGTCGATATGAGAACCTTACTTAGAGTAGACTTCAATCTTTTCATTAGGGTCCATGACTCTAAGGACCATTTATAGAACCTTAACCCTTTGGCTAACTAGGAATGATGGTCGCATAGTGTAGGTCTACGAGATGCCTTTCTCGTTGGGTCGATATGAGGACCTCACCCAAAATAGATTCGTTAGATGGATTTTACGCATGGCAAGTAAGTTGCCCTAGGAAACAAACAGTCTTGTGGATCCATGACTCTGGGAACCTTGTCTAGAACCCCTGTAGTCAATGGTAGCGTAGTATAGGTCCGCGGGATGGATTTCTCGTTGGGTCGATACGAGGACCTCACCCAGAATAGATTTATCATATGGAGTTGATGACTGACAAGTAAGTTTCCGTAAGCGACAAACACTCTTGTGGATCCATGACTATGGGAACCTTTTTAACCCTAGATCATACTTGGTGAGATAATGATCTTGGAAAAAGAAATCAGATTCATATGTACCTCGGACCTATGAACCCATATGCTAAAAAACAAAAAAAAAATGCATTGCGTCCATTCACATACCATTGCATTTTCATTCATCAACATGCATTGCATATCATTCAAAAAGAAGAAAAAAAAACTCATCCATCCCTTATCCATAACCCGCATTTGATTTCCTAACACCTATAATTAGACTTCAAGCAGCTTTCGAAAGATCATGGACCCTGGAGAGAAAAACCTGGCTGTGTTGAGGGAAGATGTTAATTTGGTAAAAATCTAGTTGAACCAACTCATGGAGGCTATGTCAGCTTTGGCAAGGAGAGAGGATAATATTCAACAAACTTCCTTCACTGAAAATATCATTTCACCTCAAGTATGTGACCCTGCTCAACCTCAGCCTCTACGGATCCTAGTTGAGGCACCCGATATTCAAGAGCATCCCATTGTCCGAGATAGATAGACCTCACCTCATGATGTTATTGAGTATCATAGTTTTGTATTCTCAGAGCCAAATTCCCAAAGGGAAATCCAGGTGAGGAAGACCAAGAGACTAAGGGTTATTGAGATTGCTGAAAAGTACCACATGCTGGATGAGAGACTTAAAGCTATAGAGGGGTATTATGCTTTTGATCTAGATGCTTGAAACAAGTGTTTAGTGCTTGGCTTGGTTATACACCCGAAATTTAAAGTACCCAACTTTCAGAAGTACAAAGGGGATAGCTACCCAAAGCACCATTTGGTGATGTTTTTCCAAAAAATGACCCATATGCTATCGACGATAAGCTAATGATTCACTATTTTCAAGACAGTTTGAGTGGGGCATCTTTGAGTTGGTACATGAAATTAGAAAGAACCTATATTCAGTCATGGTCGGACCTAGCTAACGGTTTTTTGAAGCAGTACCAATACAATTTGGACATGGCTCCCAAACACTTTCAATTGAAACACCTATCTCAAAAGAGTAATGAGTCATTCAAAGAGTACTTCCAAAGATGAAGAGAGTTGGCTGCTCGGGTTCAACCACCAATGTTAGATAATGAGATAACCGATATGTTTATGGGTACCCTTCAAGGCCCATACTTCGAAAAGATGATAAATAGTGCATCATCAGCCTTCTCTGACCTGGTGACAATTGGGGAATGCATCGAGGGTGACCTCAAAAGCGGAAGAATCTAAGGCGCCTCAAGTAGCCAGACTAGTGAGAGTGAATTCCTTAGCGATTTCAGAAAGGAAGAGGAAAACGAAAAATAATGTAATATGGTAAATTCCCCAAGCTCTGCAAGCTCCACCTCTGGTGCCTTATTATCAATACCCGTATATATCAGTTGTACAGATCCAACAACCTTCTGGGCCTCCATATCAGATACCATTTCCTCCACATGGTCAATATCATCCTGCAAATCAAGGACCTCCTCAATATCAATAACAAATTTCACAGCAACAACCATTCCAACGACAATACATTCTGCCACAGCAACGCCAATATACTCAAAGGCCAAAGAGGGTGTTTGATCCTTTTCCAAAGCCATGCAGTGACATACATCTGTATTTGATTAACATTGGATTGGTAGAGCCAAAGGAATTGGATCTAGTGCCTCTTCCATATCCACCAGGCTTTGACCCCAATGCCCGATGTGACTTCCATGCTAGTGCATCAGAACATTCATTCGAGGACTGCAGAGCACTCCAAAATAGGGTACAATATCTGATTGAGACCAAATTTATTTCATTCACGCCTCTGGGCCTTCATATCAACATCGATCCTTTAACTAGTCATGCGAGTTCATTAGTCCATGCTATGGAAGCAATTACTGAGAATGGGTGTGAAGATGATTATCATACTGGTCTCAATGAGCATGACGACCTCCAACTCTGAAGAAGGCTATCCCAACAGTGAATCAAGACAAGGAAGCTCATCATCTGCGCCGACAATCATTTGGCTATTTTTTATCATTTCATGTATAATTTCTTGGCATGTTAAACGTTGTTTGCTTTTAAGTATTATTGTTTTCTTTTAATGGTAATATTAATGAAGTGATCATGCATTTTGAATCAGTCATGTTGTATTCACTCATTTTCCATTTATATCAAAAAACAAAACAAAAAATCTCTTATTCACTTTCTTTATCAAACTGTGGTTCTAGCAAAGATTTGAGGGAGGATGATGAAAACAAAATACCCTGAAATTGTTGTGGTATGCTTTCAAGTAGAAATTTTCCGATGATGTAAGGCGTTGTTTCAAATCCCCAAACACCTAAGAAATAAGGAGTTACTCCATAGTCAACCACTTTGAACCTAGAAGTTGGTGTTTTCTTTCGGATTCAAAAACCCTTAATCTTAACCAGGGGCATGGTAGTTGTGTTCAGATAGTTTGACTATGCATTCAATCCTCAAGAGGATCAGTCCATCTACACACCACCCCACTTGAGGATCAACCATACACTTCGAACATATCTTAAAGTGTCGTAGAATTCGTGAAAATCCAAAATTTTATAGTGGTTGCTTCTCAATGACCAATAACATGACAATCACAAATTTTCAAAAATAAAAAGCCCGATAATGTAAGGTGTTGTTTCAAATTCCCCAACACCGGAGAAATAAAGAGTTAATCCCTAGTCATCCACTTTGAACCTAGAAGTTGGTGTTTTCTTTCGGATTCAAAAACCCTTATTCTTAAGCAGGGGCAGGGGAGTTGTGTTCAGATAGTTTGACTATGCGTTCAATCCTCAAGAGGATCAGTCCATCTACACATCATCCCACTTGAGGATCAACCACACACTTCACACACATTTTAAAGTGTCGTAAAAGTTGTGAAAATCCAAAAGTTTATAGTGGTTGTTCCTCAATGACCAATAAAGTGGCAGTCACAATCTTTAAAAAAAAAATCAAAAAAAGAGAAAAAACTCTCTAAGTCGAACACCACAAAAGACGACTTAGGAAAAATTAAGGCATTCTGGTGGACCGAAAGCTTCAAAGAAGCGGTCCCGGGAAAATTAGGGATAAAAATAAATCAAAAGAGGTCATCAAACCCTCAATAAAAAAAGAAAACAAAATAAGATGACTGCCATTTCAAGAAAATCTCATATTGAATCTTCATCTCTACAATCACACATTCGAACCATTTTTGAAATGGAATGCATTTGTCAATTAACTAGACGTAGGACTGGAGTTTATTAAGAAGAAGAGGTGGGTTAAAATGAAATTTTGAGCCTTATATCCTTTTGTTCAAAAAACCGTGAACCAGGCCACGTTACAACCCTTAAAATACCTAATTGAGACAGAGTTCATTTTGAAAGCATTACTACAACAAGGATGAATTAACCTAACTCCACAAAGGTCTTTGTTAATCATTTATATTGATAACATCACTGTTCGTTGTATATCACCATTATTTCAATAATGATTGATTTCAAAATTTGCATTTGCATTGCATTAAAATTACCATTTTTTAGTGAACAATTTTATTTGCAAAACAACATTTAGCATCAAAGGAATCCCAACAATATACAGCCAGTTGAGGAACTTGATATGGTGAAAGAAGTCCAGTCAGGGGCAAAATCACTTTGATCATTGGTCAAATCTGAGCCAATCATCCCAAGAGTCGGTTAGTCAAGAGCCAATCGCTTCAAGAATCAGACTAAGGTGTCACCACAAAGAGCTCAACGAGTCCAAATCTCCAAAGATCAGTCGATCAGAAGTCTATCACTCCAAGAGTCGGTTAGTCGAGGACCACTGCAAGATTAAAAAATTAGGGCAAGCCACCTTAAGGTTATGGTAAGCTGCTTCCAAACTCCTTTTAAGATGAACGTCCTCAAAGACCCAGCACACTGGGGAAAGATAAGCCACAAGGAGCAGGCCCTCTATGCCTTCAAGTTTCTCAAGAAAGTTCTACCATACATCAACAATTATTAAGTTCCAAACGAGTGTCAGGAAATCAGGCTAGCATAACCCGTCAATCCTCCAGAAGGACCCTAGGCTAGTTGTAACTGTTAAGATTGGTAAAGTCTCCTATGAATGCATCTATCAAGTATCAATTGGTTGAGTGTTGGTGTTGAGGAATCATAACTTCCATAAACAGCCGATGTAAACTCCCAGTCTGCATAGTGTCAGCATTTGCATATCATGATCATTCATATATCATGCATAGAAGCAAATTCAAATCATGCATAACTGAAGTGTACTTCGCACTCATCTTGTATTGACCCCGGTCTCTTTGGATGATCCTATATCCCTTAACTTCAAAGTCCAGCCTCGCTTAACAAAATCTATTTGAAGTTGGTATATATTTTATCGATGCCTGCGGTCAAGTCTGGTCTCATTTGGAAAAGTCCGTTTGAAGCCGATATATATTTTACTGATGTCTGCGGTCAAGTCCAGCCTCGTCAGGAATTTCATTTTAAAAGTCCAGCACTGTTGATAATTTCTCTAGCGAATCTTTTTCGTTGACCATCTAATGATGAATATTCCCTAACATGTCTGCTGAATTTCGCTCCCCAAGCAGAGGTTACCATACAAAATCTTGATTAGAAATTTTCCTTTGCAGAGCTTTCTCTAGTAAATCTTCTCATAAAGGAGTCCTTTCTGGGATGTTTTCACAACCGATTATCAATGTATGTCAACCCCAGAGTTGATGTTTTCCTTATTTAATTTCCCGACCCCCGAGTTGATGTTGTTTTGATGTTCCCTTTTCCCCTGAGTTGATTTGTTTTCGACCCCTGAGTCGATGTTTGTATTTATTTTCTCAACCCCCGAGTTGATTTGTTATCCTTATTTTTTTCAACCCCCGAGTTGATATGTTCTCGACCCTTGAGTCGATGTCGTTGTCTTTATTTTCTCAATCCCGAATTGATATCTTGTCATAATTCTTGACCCCCGAGTCGGTGTTGTCTTTATTTTTGACCCCTAAGTCGATGTCAGTGTCTTTACCTTTTCCAACCCCCGAGTTGTCAATATCACGTCCTTATTTTCTCAACCCCCGAGTCGATGTCATTGTCTCTATCTAATTATCTTCCAACCCCTAAGCTGATGTCGTTTTTATATTGATGTTTCTTCAACTCCTAAGTTGATTTGTTGTCTTAATTTGTCCTCAACCCCTGAGTCGATATTGTATTTATTTTCTCAACCCCCGAGTTGATATGTTGTTATCCCCAGTGAGTCTTCACCCTCATTATCATTTCCTATGGACCACTATTACTATATATCTCTATCATTCCCCACAAGTCCATCTTTCATTCTTCATCCATCATAAAACATCATGTTATGGTACATTTCATATCATAGCATATCCCCAGCAAATCAAAACACCAAAAAGAGTCATTCATGCATTCATAACATCTCATATCATTTCATATCATTTCATCAAGGAACAAAATTCAGGTCCTTTAGTATTTAACTATCTCCCACTGTTTTCATATGAAGATCAACATTCTTCATATTCACTAGTTGAAGATATTTAAATACGGACAACTATCATACCCCAATTTTCCCCATCATTCAATAAATCAGTACATTCACCATGACACATGCATCATCTACATAACATCACATGCATAGTACCCAAAATGTTAATCAAAATAATTTTTCAAATTTAGAGACTTACCGGTTGAACTGATTTTGGAATGTACGAGAAATAAGCAGGCAAAAAATTTCAATATCGAGCTTACAAATGCCAATTTTATTAATCTACAGTTCAGGTAGTTTAACCTGGCGTCCTCGTTTTATTTTTTCGACCACTTTTTCGGTTGCATTTTGTTCAGTCTGATCATTTTAATCGGTTGATTTTTATTTCAAAAATTGATCAAAATATGTATGTTTCCAAGAAATTTATTTCATGCTAATCATTTTGTAGAAAAGAAACCCTAAGCTCTATGTATATATACTAACTTGCATGAACTTGAGGAACCAACCAGTAAACTCACACATGCGGCGCCTACCAGATCCTCATCTCTCTCTCTCTCTCTGAAAGTTTGAAAAAACCAAAAAGTGAAAGGAGGATAAAGGCTCTTGGTGGAAACTTGCAAACAAACCACTTTAAATCTTCTTCCTTTCACCTTCACAACAAAACTTACGCTATTTCTTTCCACACAAGCTCATTTCTCACACAACTAGGGGTGGCCTGAGACTTAGTGAGGCCCAAGGCAAATTTTAAAATATAATTTTTTATATTATTAATTATTTTTTATTAAAATTTTACTTTACAAGCATTTTAAAATGTAAAACATTTATTGAATTATTTTAATCAAATCATTTTAATATTTTTTTCAACGAACAATAATATCAATTTATTTAGTTTTTGTTGTAACTTTGTTGATATTAAAATAGTTTTTTTTTTTAACTTCAACATTTAAAAAAAATTGGACACAATAGTTGTAAAAATGATTAACATTATTATGTAAGTAATATATAGATTTAAAAAAATCAAATATTTAAATTAAATATATTAATTGGTGTATTACATTTTTACTTGTACTATTATTTTTGATAAAATTAATAATATATACTTTTAAGATGAATTAACAATAGTAAAAAAAAAAAACTTTTCAAAATACGAGAAAAACAAGGGTGATTATTAAATGGCGCAAATTTTACTTTTTCTTTTATGCTGTTAGAAAATTTAAGTTGCAGTTAAATAATAATTGAGTCAAATGCAATACTAAAAGTTTCATGGGGACAACTTCATTACCCATCACAAAAAGTTGGGTAGTGTACATTCAACCAATCTAGTAATGCCATATCATTTTATTATACTTAATTATTTATTTAATAATATACATTTAGTCACATTTATTATCGTATGTATAGCAAAGGAACATAAAATCATGTGTAGTAATAATGTTATCCCGACTAGTAAAAATTTTTGAGGCCCTAGGCAATTGCCTAGGTTACCTGTCCCATGGGCCGGGGCTGCACACAACCACAAACAACCTTGTTGTTTTTCACCTTCTTCGACCTTTAACTCCGCCTAAAGACTAAACACCACAAAACAACATCCTACTCAACCAAACAAACCTCTCACATATACCTTCTTCAACTTTTTCGATATGATACAATATGCATCCCACACATTTCAAACCTCACACTTTATGTTTTTTATTCAAACAACAAAAACAGTCACCAGAACTAAACTCTCACATCTTCATGGAACTGCTCCCACTCCATGAACACAACATTTGTTCCATCTCCATAATTCTGAACACACATTAAATCTCGCCTCACTCACGAAAATTACTTTTCTCCACAAACAGTGAGCTCGTGTAAAACCTCGTTCCAAACATCAACAACCACATCGGACCACCACAAAAGAACATTTGCTCCGGCCAGCCACCTTGTTTCCGCCATTAACGTTGGCAAGCACAACCACGACACTCTTCATTTTTTTAGTTATCTCTCACCCTCTTCTTCCTTTTGTGTGTTTGATCTAGTTTGATTTGAGTTTGATTAATGTTTACTCATGTTGCTTCATCTTCTATGTCTTACAATTTTTTTTGAAAGCCGTGTTTTGAAGTTTGTTTCATAATTTCCTGTTCACGTGTAATTAACATAGGAAAAAGAAGAAGATTATTTTGTTTTTATATATAACAGTGCCACGTGTCAACCACACAATGGTTGTTGTGTTTTTTTAAAATTTTATTAAAAGGAAGAGGTTTTTTTTGCTTTGTATGTTTTTTTTTAGAAAAAATTCTTATGAAAATGCTGTAAGAGAGAGAGAGAGAGAGAGAGAGAGAGAGAGAGAGAGAGAGAGAGAGAGAGAGAGAGAGAAAGAGGGAGAGAGAGAGAGAGAGAGAGAGAGAGAGAGAGAGGAGGTTATGAGTTTTTTTTTTGTTGTTGTTTCAATCCGACGCCATGTGTCGAGGTGAGATTGGATTTGTTAATTTTTGAATTTTAACACCCCTCTCTTGTGCAAACCAGCGTAACATACTCTCCTCTCTCATGTTGTCTTTTTTCTTTTTTTATTTTATTTTCTTATTTGTTTATTTCATTCATTTTCATGTATAATATATATTTTAATATTTGTTCATATTAATTAGAGTTTAGTTGGGTGGTCTTGGGTCTTGTTTTTACTTTGCACACTCCTTGTCCATGTCTACCCCTCTTATATTTGTTATTGTTATTGTTATTTCTTTTGATCTTATTTTGTAAATTAATTAATTACTTGACAAATAGCTCAATTGTATTTTTATTTACTTTATTATTATGTGCTTAGTTGATTTGATCAGATTATTCCTCTCCATTTTCATATAACAATATGAAACATTTTGATTGCTGATGGATTTCATTGCATTGTGATTTCGGAGTTAAATCCCAATTTAACTCTTGAGAACCATTTCGATGCATAGATTCAGTTGCTCGACTTCTTATAGAGTGATTCATACATGAGTCCACTCTAAGTTAGCTTAGAGCTAAATTCAGTGGGCTTTCGATTTTAGTTGGTTTCCGGTCTCGTGCCTTTGTCTTGGGCCTTCTTACAATGAGTTCGATTACCGGTCTTGTGGCTTACTATTGGGCCTTCTTACAATGAGTTCGATTTCCAGTCTTGTGGCTTACTCTTGGGCCTTCTTACAATGAGTTCGATTTTTGGTCTTGTGGCTTACTCTTGGGCCATCTTACAATGAGATCTTTTTGTTGTAAATGTGCGTTAAAACCTTCGTTGATGAAGAGAAAGAAAACATATTTTGGAGATTGCATTTACCGCGAAAATCAGACGAAAAGTCGAGAAAAAAAATCGGTCAATGAATAGTGTCAGCCGTACGGATGAATAATGGCGTCCGTATGGTGAATAGTGATGTCTGTACGGTGAATACTGTTGTCCGTATGGTGAATAGTGTTTTTGACTTTTTTCGATTCGGTCCATGGATCTATTTGATTTTGGGCTTTGTTTGTTGGGTATTTGCTATTATAAATATGTATCTCTTATATGCTTGGTGTGTGACAATCTCAGAGTTTACACCAACAAGGGGTTTAAAGGCATAGTATAGGGTTTCAGCTATTCACAAGGAAAACCTTAGAAAAGCAAATGTTTAGGGAAACCTTTGGAGTTGTTTAAGGTTATTGTGAAACACTGTTACACCTTGGGTTTGAGTGATTCATATATTGAGAGTTGGAGAGGTTGGGAAACACTTGGGTAGAAAATAGGGTTGTTCTTGGGAACCTGAAGGCAAAGGCTATTTTCTTGTAACTCATCTGTAATCTCTTGTAACAACTTTTTGAGTATAGTGAATTGGAGAGCTGCTCTTTCCCCCAGAGTAGATCGTTTGATCGAACTGAGTAAACAAACCTTTTGTTTCCTTGCCTTATTCTGTTATATTATATGTGTACGGATTATTATTGCTGAATACCATTTATTTTGGTTGCTATTGTTCTTTGCCTTACAAATTGATATTGAATTTTGTCGTATTTCACAACAAGATTCACAACAAGTGATGCGGTGAGCATGGAGCAAAGAGATATTGTTGACAAGTGAGCACCATGGTTAGTAGATGGAAGATCGAGAAATTTTTTGATAACAACGACTTCGGGTTGTGGAAAATTAAGATGCAAGCAATTTTAATTCAAGAGAAGTGTATCAATGCTTTTAAGGGTGAAGCATTGATGCGTACAGGGCTTACACAGGTACAGAAGACTGAGATGGTGGATAAGGCCACGAGTGCCATTATCTTGTGCCTCGGGGATAAAGTTCTAAGAGAAGTTGCCAGGGAACAAACTGGGGTTTCTATGTGGGCAAAACTTAAATAATTGTATATGACAAAGTCTTTGGCTCACAGGTTGTATCTGAAACAACAAATCTATTCATTCCGAATGGTGGAGAACAAATCCATAGTTGATCAGCTCATAGAATTTCACAAGATTATTGATGATCTTGAGAATATTGAAGTGAAGATTGATGATGAGGATAAGGCTTTGCTCCTGTTGAGTTCATTACCCAGATGTCCAGACGGCGGTGAAATCCAAAGAATTTTCAAAGTCGAAAGATTTAAAGATTGAAGATAGTGGTGGAGGCCTAAATGTGTCTAGAGGAGGAGGTGAGCGTAAATGGATGTCTAAATCAAAGAGGTCTGATAAGTCAAAGGTAAAATATTTTAATTGTCAGAAAATCGGTCACTTTAAAAGGGATTGTCCTGAGAGAAAGGTCAATGAAGGTTCTGTTCAAGCTGTAGTTGCATTGGGTGAGGAAAGTTATGAGGATGCCGAAGCACTAGTAGTATCGAGTTTGGAAACTGAAGATAGTTGGGTCATTAACTCAGTTTTGCTCTTATCACATGTCTCCAAGAATAGAATACTTTGAAACTTTGAAGATTGTGCAAGGTGGAGTAGTTCGCCTTGGTAATAATAAGGCATGCAAGGTTCATGGTATTGGTACAGTCAGATTTAAAATGTGAGGTATGTTCCAGAACTCAAGCGAAATTTATTATCTATAAGTATGTTTGATGATCTAGGCTACTGTACTAGAGTTAAATGTGGAGTGTTGAAGATTTCGCGTGATGAATTGATTATTGCTAAAGGGTCTAAAATATGTGGTCTATATATTTTAGAAGGTTCAAATGTTATTATTCATTCATCGTTAACTAGTTGAGGCTTTCATGACAAGGAAGAGCTATGGGATTTAAGTTTAAGGCGTTATGAATGCCTTGAGAAAGTTTTAGAGGAGTACAATGAATTTTGCAGAAATCAAGGAATAAAAATGCATCTTACCGCTGAGTTGTTATTGAGTTTTTGGGGAAGAGCTGAGGTTAAAACAACTTACTTGGTTGGTAGAGAATTTTTTCAGAAGAAGAATAGTGAAAACCAAGGGAGAAACTATAATGGAGAAAACTCAGTTTGAGGTGGAGTTTCCTACTATGGATGCTAGCAGTAGTGAGGGAACGGTTACAGAGGTATCTGATTATCATTTGACTCATGATAAGGTAAGGAGGGTTATTGTAGCATGTCAAAGGGACGGTTATGCTAGCCTTGGATATTATGTTTTTAATGTGGCTGAAGGACTGCAAAATAAAAGAAGAAAAACCTTCAGGGAGGCATTTCAAAACAGGTGGAGTCAAGGGTGGTTGAAAAACCATACTTGTTGGCTTGTTAAATTACCTAGGCAGAAAAGGGTAATTGGGAACAAGTGAATGCAAGTTGCGAGATCAAGATTCAAGGGTTGCTTGAATTTGATCAAAGTTATTGATTAAAGTTTCAACTTGGTAGAGAGCAGTAATGTTGTTGATTGTTAAATTGGTATCAACACAATTTAAAGTCAAGGTGGAGATTGTTGTAAATGTGCCTTAAAACCTTTGTTGATGAAGAGAAAGAAAACATATTGTGGAGATTGCATTTACCACGAAAATCTGAAGTTTTAGAAAGTTGGACGAAAAGTCGAGAAAAAAATCGGTTAGTGAATAGTGTTTTTGTGTTTTCGAGCTTTTTCGATTCGGTCCATGGATCCATGTGATTTTGGGCTTTGTTTGTTGGGTATTTGCTATTATACATATGTATCTCTTATATGTTTGGTGTGTGACAATCTTAGAGTTTACACCAGCAAGGGTTTAAAGGCATAGTATAGGGTTTCAGCTATTCACAAGGAAAATCTTAGAAAAGCAAGGGTTTAGGGAAACCTTTGGAGTTGTTTAAGATTATTGTGAAACACTGTTACACCTTGGGTTTGAGTGATTCATATATTGAGAGTTGGAGAGGTTGGGAAACACTTGGGTAGAAAATAAGGTTGTTCTTGGGAACCTGAAGGCAAAGGCTATTTTCTTGTAACTCATCTGTAATCTCTTGTAATAACTTTCTGAGTATAGTGAGTTGGAGAATTGCTCTCTCCCCCAAAGTAGATCGTTTGATCGAACTGGCTAAACAAACCTTCTGTTTTTCCTTGCCTTATTATATTATATTATCTGTGTACGAATTATTATTGCTGAAGACCATTTATTTTGGTTGCTATTGTTCTTTGCCTCACAAATTGATATTGAATTTTGTCGTAATTCACAACAAGATTCACAACACTTTTTATTTGAATTTTACTTATTGATTGAGTTTATGTTTACTTGCTTTCTTACTCCCCGATTAACAAGTGTACCCCTCATCCTTTTGATTGTAATTTTCATTTATTTGTTTTTATTTTCTTTAGACAGATCATTAACCTAAAATAACAAAAAAAAAAGAATAAAATCAACCATTTTAAAAATGAACAAAAAATAATAAACAGTCGATCCAACATCAAGTATTTTTCTAAAATCAAACCATTTCACTATCTCATTTTCACATTCAAAATCATTTTCCAACCCTGTAATCAATTTCAAACCTTGAACCGTCAATCTAGTTTTCAAAATCTCCCCTTTTTTCCATTAACCATTCGTTTCTCCTCAAACCATTTTTCTTAATAAAATTGAAAGAAAAAGATTACTTGAGTGAAAGGTCCAGATGTAGTTTCAAGTATTAGACCCAAGTCGTAAAAGCTTACAAGTCATAAATACTCATCTTCCAACTCAAAAATACATCCAACCAATCAAACTCTTTTTTTCACCACTGTGCAATCTTTCAAAACCTTTTAAAAAAATGAAAGACATTTTGTCTCAAGATGATGCAAATAAATGCTTTATCGATAATCATGCCAGTCGATATAAGTGGCATTTTCCCGTGAATGTTGATTTGTAAATTCATTCAATGTAATGCAAATGTTTGCTCCTCACATGTTTTGGGTAAAACAATATTTTCCATCGATTAATACAAGATAGATTTCGCTAAAATCGACAAACAAACAAACATTTTCTACCCAGAACTATGTGAGCCTTGAGTTCTCTATTGCACCTAGAGATACGTAGGAGCGAGATTCAAAGTCTCGTCAGGCACCCTAATAAAAATCTTTTTTTAGTCTTTCGTACCCTAATAAATTTTTATTTTAGTCCTTCGCACCCTAATAAAAAATAAACCTTTTTGTCCTATCCTTCTTCCTTTTTAATAACTTGAGAAGCCTAATATTTTAAGCTAACACTAATGTGCACAACTAATCAAACGATTCCTATTGAATACAACGGACGTGAGATGTATTGGCCATGTTTGTGTCAACTATTGCTTTGGAGTTCACTTTCTCTACTGTAGGTAGAGTTCTTACTTGTTATAGAAGGCACTTTACGCCAAAGACAATTGAAGCTTTTATTTGTACACAAAATTGTTGTAAAGCCTCCCCAATGTCAGCGGATATTGAAGAGCTAGTGGATGAGTTAGAACATTTGGAATTAGGTAAATTAGTTAAAACTTGTATTATTTTTTTGTTTAACATTGTTATTTATTCATATTGGTTAATATTTATCTTTGTTTTTATCTTGAATATGGTTTACTTTTGTAGAACTTGCTCCAATCCCACAATTGAATGAAGTTGTATATGATATTTATTCTGATTAGTTGTTGCACTTTAAGCTACTCTTGATATGGTATGATTGTATTTATTATGCTAATATTATCATATTGCTTGTTTAGTTACTGCACATGATTCAATTTATTGATATGTTTGTTTTTGTTTTATATTTGTAGGCCAATTAGAAAGAATGGATATTTTGATTATTAAGCTGGAATTGTTGCAGGCTAATTAGAAAGAATGATGATTTTGATAATCAAGATTGAATTATGCTAGAAAATCTTTTTGCACATCACTTTATTTTCAATTTTGGTAGTGAACTTAAAGTAGGAATAACTATATTCTGCTATAAAATTTATTTGATGGTTTGCAATCATGTTAAAATGATTGTGGAGATTTTTTATTTGAACTTAAAGCAGGAAAAACCTATGCTTTGATGCAATTCTGTTGTAATTATTTTAAATTGGTTGTTAAAATTATGATTTCTTGCAATTCTGTTGTTGTTCTGTTGATTCGTGCAATGCTTTCCTGCAAACTGTTGTAGTTCATGCAGTGCTTTACTGCAATTTTGTTGTTGTTCCTGAATTGCTTTCCTACTATTGATTGTTGTTCTGTTGCAGAAAAATTGAACTGTTGCAGGATTCTAAGATATATTAAATTGAATTAAATTAAATTCTTTGATGCAATTATGTTGAAATTATATTAAATTGATTATTGTTCTATTGTTTAAATTAAATTGTTGCAAAAAAATTAAATTGAATTGTTTTCCTGCCATACAAATTGATTGTTGAAAAAATTCACCACGACATGTAAAAAATGTTAAATTGTTCCAGGAAAATTCAATTGAATTGTTTTTCTACCATGTAAATTGATTGTTTAAAAAATTTGCCATGGCATGTAAAAATTAAATTGGTTTCTAAGATATATATATATGTGTGTGTGTGTGTGTGTGTGTGTGAGTGTGAGTGTGTGTGTGTGTGTGTGTGTGAGTGTGTGTGTGTGTGTGTGTGTGTGTGTGTGTATGTGTGTGTGTGTGTGCGTGCGTGCGTGCGTGTGTGTGTGTGTGTGTGTGTGTGTGTCATTATATGATATCTAAAGTGTCATATATAGGAAATATTTTTGCAGGATTTTTTATTTTAAAATAAAAATAAAAATTATTTTAGATTTGGAAGTAATGTTTGTTTAGAAACTGAATAAAATCGAATCACTTGAACCAAAGTAAACCACATAAATTGGATCGGATTGGATTTGATTTTTTTGTTGTCATCCAATAATCGACCCAAACTGCATGCTCTTTATATCTTTGGATCAGATGACTTTTTGTCTCAAAACCGATCCAAATCGTACCGTAATCACCCCTAGGTGGGAGCTATAAGGAATTTTAGATTATTATTGTGTACTGGATTTTATTTGGATTTGAAAGACACTTTTGTGGTACCGTCATTTAGATGGAATTTAATTTCAGTTTCTCATTTGGACAAATCAGGTTATTTATGTTCATTTCCAAATAAAATGTTCAAATTTTCTTTTAATTTAGATATTGTTGGAATTGGTTCAATTATGGGTCAATGGGTCATAATACTTTATATTTGCTTGACGCAGTAGCTACCTATAACGAATCCTTAAACGAGAAATCATGTAATACTAAGCATAAAATTGTTAATAACGATTCATGATCATTATGGCACAAGCGCCTACGTCATATATCTAAAAATGTAGTTGAGCGACTAGTTTCAACTGGAATTTTGGATTCGATTGACTTCACAAAATTTGATGTTTTTGTTGAGTGTGTTAAAGGTAAACAGACCAAAACAAAGAAATTCAGTGCACATAGATCTACATATGTCTTATAATTGATACATAAGGACAGTTTAGGAGGCCACTTCTTGAACCTCCTTCTGAAATTCTGTCTGATGTACAACCTTCTTCTTAGGTGGCTTCTCAACCACAATCTCAGTTTCAAAAGCAACTTGATTCCTTTTTCTTGAATGTCTTTCATGGGCAGGACAACTCCAGCCAGTCCCCTAGCCATCTTGATGTATTCCTGAATAACATTAGGATTGTCCAGCTTGGAAATGACTAGAAAGCCATCTATATATATTCAATCTTGAAATTCTTGATCTTGAGGCCAGCACCAGGTTGAATCACGTCTCTCTTATTGATAATATTCATATTCCCCAGCACAGCAGCCGAGAGAGTATTCCCATATGTCTCCTCCACATCTTACGTCGCACAAAAACTCATGAAAGTCTCAATCAACCTACTCTGGTGAAACAATTCAGAAAGAAGCCTTGCATAAGGAACATTCTTTTTATCATGTTGTGTGCTTTCTTTGATAGCTTCACATATATGGTTGAAGATGTATGTAGGAAGGTTGATCTTTTTCATGTTGACCAAAAACCATATGAAGTTCTTGTGATCCTAAGAGATTTGACTAGTACTCCCTTATCTTGGAATCAACTAGCCAATCAAGATTCTGAACTGAAGCCTGTACTCAATCTCCATATTCTTCACTTTTCAATAGTCTTCAGATTTGAGAAATAAGTGTTGCTTGATCACTCTAGATTCTGGGTTGCTATCTTTAGTGTTCAAAGCACATATTCTAATGTTGTTCATATTCATAAGCTTAGCAATGTTACTCTGAGTGATAGTCACATCTATGCCCATCACAAAAGATTTTATTTCCACTTTCTTGAATTCTTTCAAACCCATCTCAGCCCTTGACTTCCCCTTCCTGGACTTCATAATCGATTAGAAATACTCCTAATCAATTGGGGAAGTTTTTACACTGCATAATCGATTAGGGACTTTATAATCGATTAGAAACACTCCAAATTAATTATGGTGTAATAAATCATAATCAATCATCTTTATGGAGTAATCAACAATGATATTTAATTTGGACCCAAGATTATTTTCTTTTTGAGCTAAATCATGAAGTTTTTCATGCAAGTCTTTGATAAGAATCATTTTCTTTGATTTGAGAATATGGAATCAGGTTCTGGAAACGTGATCCAGATCATGCCTACACTTAATTAAAACCATACGTGTGTTTTGATTCGGATCAAGAGTTGTTTGATTCAAATCATGAAAGAATGAATGGTTTTTAAAATGAGTTATGGAAATGTGATTTGAATCATGATTGAGTATCATTCAAATCACATGACTATATGAATGAGTTGAATCACCGAAATGAAATTATGAGATTTATTTTACCTGATTCAAATCTTTCTCTCACTAGATTCAAATCATCTATTATGTCTTTGACTCGAATCAAATGGCCAAGTTTATACAATTTTTTGTACCCATTAAAACTAAATGGCTGAGATAAAAAAGTTCATTAATGGAACATGTGCGGCTCTTTCATTATTTAATTGAACATGAATTTCAACGCACATAAATGATGAAAGAGACACACATGTTCCTTAAATGAATTTTTTAATCTCAACTATTTATTTTTAATCTAAGAGCTAATAATTATTCTTACCATTCTCACATAAAAATTGAATTCTCATTATATATATATATATATATATATATATATATATATATATATATATATATATATATATATATATATATATATGAGCGAGGATCAACTTACTACAAGAGTAAGTTTTTTTAAATTACTTCAAATCATAACCTTTGAATTGAATTGAATTTAATGGTTAATTAAGTAAAAAAGCTAATTTAACCATTAGATTAGATTCAATTCAAAATATACGATTTGGAATAAGTTAAAAAATTACTCTTTGAGAAAGTTGATCCTCTCTCTCTCTCTCTCTCTCTCTCTATATATATATATATATATATTGATGACAGTTAGTGTGTATTTTGAAGTGCTGAAAATTCTAGTTGAGTTGAAGTGTGTTAAACCATTCTACACTCATATTCATTCAATATCTTGAACTTTCTTTCTTTATCTAGTTGGGCGTACAAATGAACAAGACATGCAACTCCCAAATATAACTCATGGATATTGCTACCTCTATGAATTATCTCAGGTACACAACATCGGTATATATGCAATGCTAACTCATGGATATCGCTATTAACAAAAATTGTTCTACCAACCAAGTAAAATAAATAAGTCTTAATTGTACAAAATTGATGGTGGTCTCTACACTTTTTATTGTCATCAAGAGCCATGAAAGATGTTAAATGTTGGGTGCACAATGTCTCCACCCATTTAAACCTTTTATGGAATCCACAAGTCTTAAAATATTCTTTTCACCATCTCTATGGTTTGGAAGAATTTTGTTAAACTAAAAATGTGAGTAGTATACATTATGCCAACTAAAATCACAAAAAGTGAGTAATTTTTTAATCGTCTCTATATGGGTTATTTCTATTTGATTAAATCTAAGAAAATTGTACTTGAGATTATGAAAGTAAATGACATAATATAAATGGGGGACGGGTACACATAGTGTAATTGGCTGGTTTGTGAATTAAGGTATAGATGCATAAAATCAATTAACATGTAGAAAATATAATAAGGAAAGTGATTCGATCTCCCTAGAATCATTTTCATATTTTTGCATGATTAATCCCATTAGGACCCGTAATGATCTTCTTAGATATCACGAGTATTCTAAACAAATAATTGCGCACAATGTCTTTCTACGCAACCCTTTTTGTAAAGTACAATCATGTAATATTTTTGGCAAAATTGCAACTGACAAAAGTTTGAACAAACGTTAAAACTCCCCTGTCATAACTAGGTATACTCCATGTCTAGAAATATGAGTAATCTCCTAATAGTATTGGATACAATCGTGTTATCTACGATTTGTTCTCAAATATGATTTGATAGAATTCCACTCATTCTTTAATGAATTAAAAGAATTAAGAGTAAATAGTATTGAATAATAAAAGGAGTTTATCATTATCATGATCAGAACTCAACGAATCACATGTTTCACACAAATCTAGGAAAATTTCATCTAAATGGGACTAATCAAATAAAACTACCCAATTTTTATTAGGAAAATAATAATAAAAAAAGAGAGAAAAGGAGAGAACAAAATAATGTTACAAGTAAAATGGATGAAAGCCTTTATGAAGGATCTTACACCATGAGCTCCAATCTCTCGAAATTAGTCTCCCAGGTGGTAAAATTCGGAACCCTAACAACCCTTTATCTTAAGTTTAGTGCATCAATAGTGGCATGTGTTAAATTAGTATAATTCTGAGGAGTTTATCTTTATTAATTTAAAAAAGATGGGGTTCATAGAGACCGTTGTCGAGTTAATCAAAAGTTGTCTATTGAGAAATACCAATTTATTTGCGATGTAATTGGATTTCTACTCAAAACAATACTAAAAAAATTAATTGAACATTTCTTTAGCATATTTTTGTTGATGTAAGAAAGTTCCAACTTCACATTGCTTCACCTCAATTACTAGGAAGTATCTATCATAGAAAACTTCCTATTCACTAGGTATTTGAAACTTTCAAACATACCTTCATCATTTCTAATTGAAAGTTCCTGAAGTTTGACTAAATTTTGGTAAAACTTGATGAAGAACAAGATGATTCTATTTTGAAGAAATCTGCCCCAGACCAAAGATGTCGAATGAGATGTTCCAACATGAAGACTCGACATAATGACTGTCACAGAGGTTGTTTTAATTTTGTTCCAAGATTCAAGGCGCGTTTAGCAGTGAATCAAGGACAGAAGATTTGAAGCCCAAGATAGGTGAAGGTTATAAAAGAAGATCTAGACCTAGGGCTGAAAAACTAATCCTTGTGTAATACTTGTAAAGTAGAAAATAAGGGTTTAGGGTTTTGAGAGTCGTGTACTTTCTTGAGTTATAAGTCACCATTTGTATCGGTTTGATACATTGTGGTAGACATAGTTTTACAGATTCATAAATCTTTAGGTAATGAATTATGTATTGTTCTTGGATGAAGCTTTGAAGCAAATCCAAGTAGGATTGTTAGTCAAGGGTACTTGGTTGAACTTTGTATTGAAAGAGGAATCTTTCAAGTAGAATGATACATTTATTGTGACTATAACTGTTAGATATCACAAGATGTGATTAAGGGAGTGAGCTGAGTTTCTCTTATCAATTAGATAGGATTTCTAATGATAAAGTTTTCATTGGGTAGTGATAGGTAAACTAGAGGTTGTTTACTGTAAACCGGAGGTTGTTTACGTAAAACTATACTATTGATAGTGGATACTTCTTCCTGGCTTGGTAGCCCCCAGATGTAGATGAATTACAACGAAATGGGTTAACATATCTTACGTTATTTATCATTATGCAAATTTACAGTTCAGTATTTACTTATTGATTAACATGTTATAACAGATGTTGAAACATCAGTCGTGTTTCTATTGCTGATATTCAGAGTATCAACTTGATTGTTCTGACCTTGTTTTAAATTTATGCAGAGAACAATGTTGTGACATGTGTTAGGACATCTGCAATCTGCATGCCAGAATTTCAATAGGTATCAGAGTAGGCATCCTGTCTGTTTCTGGATGAGATCTTAGGAGATACTTTCTGGTTCTTTAAACAAGGTGTGTGTTTATGTGATCAGACCTTTCATTCTGATGTTCTCAAGGTTTTGGATATCAAGAATGATTGGTATTGGATCAAGGATGACAGCTACTGGTTGGTTGTCTTTTTCTTCTGTGAAGATGCTCCAGCTGCTGCTAGTGAAGAGGTTCTTCTCTGCATGATGTCTCATAAGATGTATTGACATCTTGTCTGAAGACTGATGAAGGTGTTTGTTGCGGTGAGAATCAGATATCAAGCTATTAATTAACTTGAATCACACATCTTTAAAATTTACCACCTAGCTTTGATTTAACCAAAGGAAAGGGTAAAGATTGAAGAAAACCCTAATATCGCTATATGAAGACACAACTAAGAGATCTAACGTTTGGGGGTTGGTTATACCTAGGGAAGGTGTTAACATCCTAGATATCTGTAGTATTCTACAGGAACCTCTTGTTAGTATTTGTGTTAAGTTATTGTTTGCTTTCTAAGGGATCTATGCTAAGGTAAAGATAAAGACCTATGGTAAAGACCAAGGTGCTAAAGGTAAAGACCTAGGGGTATATACACTAAGTATGCTCTCCAAGACGTCGCATCTTGGGCCTACGTATCTTGACTCAAAGAATCAGAGCATTCGCAGTTCACCTAACTAAGGGTGGGGAGGAACCATTGACTATGATCAAAGTTCCAAAGAGGAAGGAGTATGACACTCCTATAGAGTTAAAGAACTCTCTAAGTCTAAGTTGAAAGGGTAAGTCGAAGAAGTTGACTTTGAACAAAGTCAAAAGGGAAGTGAATACTCATTATGATGAGAATCACATAGAGTTGAAGAACTCTATCCTAATTCTAAGTTAAAGGGGTGAATGACTCTAATAAAGCCAAAGGGAAAAAGAACATCATTATGATGATGCTCACATAGAGTTGAAGAACTCTGGGTGAATCCTCAGTTGTAAGGTAAATGGCTCTAATGAGGCCAAAGAAGGGAAGTAAGAAACGATGATGATAGTGCTTACAAAAGGGATGAGAAACCTAGCTAGGTCAAGGGGAAAGTGGCTCTAATGAGGCCAAGGGATTGATCCTAATAAGGTCAAGGAAAAGGGATGGCTCTAATGAGGCCAAGAGGTAATGAGCTATCTATGACATTAAAGTCAATAGAGAGACTTTCCTTTGGAAGGAGGGGAACAAAGAGGGTTAAGGAGAAGAGCTAATAAGCTAGCCTCACTTAAGGGGATAACTTAATAAAGTTGGAAAATAAAAGATAACAATTGATATTCTCACATGAATTAATGATGGTAATAAACACGTGGATATAATACATGGATGATGATGGTGAATGTGATGACATTCAAAGTAAACACTTAAAGAAATAAGCAAATATTATGCAAGCACACAAGGATCATTTCCTTAATGAGAAAAGTAAAAACTTAAAGGAGACATGCTACAAGTTTAGATATCTTAATCAAATAGGTGATGACCTAACACGGGGAAAGTCTTTGACCTAATCTTTATGTAAAGGAAAAGTATCACTTATTCTATGTAAAGTCCACTTTTATGAAAGGGAAGTCTAAGCACATATGTACATGGTATAACTTAAGCTGATGGTTTGTATCTACATGGGTATATTATAAACAAGGGAAAGAGTTCTAAGTGAAGGTAAAGACCTAATTGAAACTAGAAAGAGATGACAAAAGTTTACAAACTTAAACATATAAAAAAATTATACTTAAAAGTGTATCTAAATTAAACTATACAAAGGCGCAAGTTCAAGTTTAAGGTTCAAGGGTCTAAACATGTTATGACAAGTTTGTTCAACCCTAAAAATGTAAAGGGAAACTAAAGTGATATGACCAAGGGAGTCAAAACTTCTCCTAATAAACCCTTAAAATAAACCATACTTTACACATGAATTAAAGGTCCTAAAAATAAATATTCATGAGGATTTTTTATGTCATAATAAAATAGGTAAAAAGACTAAAAGGATACAAAAAGAATGGGTTAAAAACTCTAAATTATGAGGAAGTTATGAATTTTTGAAGTTTGTGAAAGAAACTAGAAAAACTAAGTATTAAAAATAATAGGGAGGGTCTCAATGAGAGTTGAACCCACACCCTTGACATTGTGGCTAAAACACTTAAACAGATGCGCTGGTTGTTGGATTTGTATAACACATGCTTCTGCTAAAATAAATATGAAAATAACATGAATCCCTCAGAAAAATACGTGCGCTGGCAAAAGGGTTGGTACAAGGATCGAACCCAGGACAAGAGGATCAGAAGGCAAGGCAAGGCAAGAGTAGTGCCACTGGGGTGGCCAATACATCAAGTATTAAAACCAAACCTAATTAATAATATATGAAAAGGTCTTCTAAGAACTGAATGGCCATGGCGCAATCATCTTCTACCTCTGGTTCAAAATTCAGAAACACTAACTCCCTCAATTCTCAATGGATTTTAAAATTGTGAAAAAGAAGAACACCCTATTTTTACCAAGGAATCAGAATATGACCTTTAATTTCATTTATTTTCATCCTATACCTAAACATTGTGTCTGCAACATATAAACCCTAATTTTTAAATCTAAAAAAAAATTCCAAATTGCGCAGATTCTAAGCAATTAATATGGGGTAAATACTCCATACATAATGACAAGCAACATAGCATATCAAATGGATGTTAATTATGACAAAATAAATAACTTAGAAACCAAGTCATGCTTACCTTTTGGAGCTGGGTCCAATGCCCTCTTCCACTTGTTACAGTCACTGGTTGATGATCCACAATACTTCAATGAACTCCCAGGAAGCTTTAGAAATGATTGGTTGGTGGTGAACTGGTCTAGAACTTAGTGCTCGAATCTCCATGCAAGAATGAAAAACTTGAACTCCAGAGAAATGGATTTACAGTCACCAAATGAAGCTTGGAAGAGTTCAAGGGATGTTAATGGAAGATGATGGAAGGTTTAGGTCAGATTGAAAAAGTCAGAATGAATATTTGGATGAGTTTGTGCAGAAAGTTAACACTTTCAAAGGCTGAGAGTTGAATTTCTAATCTATGGTGTTTTGGATGGTTGTGAGGGTTTGAACAGGTTCAATGGATATTTTATGGTTTGTGTGAAAGATTTATTTGAAGGTTTGAGGGCTGGAACTGAGTGTGGAAGTGTTTGTGCAAATGAGAGGTTTTTGGTTCACAAGGGTGGATGAATGCAAGATGTTGGTTTCAATGCTTGTTCAGGTATTTTTCTCAGGTTTTGTTGTGTGCTTTAAAGTGTAGAAAGGTCTGGTATTTATAGGCACAGGGTGAGAGAAATCAGATTGCAGAAATGCAACTGGTTTTGTTTGGCTTGGTTGAAGTTTGGTTAGAATGCAAATGGAGTTTCATGGATTTGGAAGTTATAAAGCATAGTACCATCAGTTATAGGGTGGTTGAGCACTTTTGAGACCTTGCTTCTGAGGTACAAAAAGCTAAAGTGCAGAAGAGACAAGGAAGAGGCTCAAGGAGATGACTTTGTGCATAATGTGAGAGCAAGAGTTGTCTCTACAAGTCGATCTATGTTTTGATGATAACAATACATATTTGTGAAAGAACCATTTTATGGTCTAACGTGTGTTGTGTGTAGATCATAATTATAGAATATATCAGATCCAACAAGCACCAGCCAGATGAGCGTAATTGATAATATGCGAAGTTACTATGTGTGACACAAGTCGCAAGAAGCAAGAACGCTTCTATATATGATCGTGATCAGTCAGATCCAAGGATGCCAATATTGCTGATGCAATGTTCTTGTGCATTCTCTCTGAAAGTGGTCGAGATTCTCAAGATTGCGAAGCTTTTGAAGAAGAGAACCGAAGTGCTGAAGACTCTCATGACTTAAAGTTCTGAAGGTGGAAGGCTCTGAAGACCAAGTGCAGAAATACTCTGAAGACTTATACTTCTGAAGATCAGGTATTGAAGACTCTGAAGACAGATTTTAAATGGACATGTTCTGAAGTTTCGGAAGACTTGAAGAAGTAAGGATAATGTGCTTAAAGGCAAGTGCTGAAGTTCTGAAGACTGATTCCTAATGGACTTCTTTAATTGACTGAAGACCTGATGTATCAGATATCCTGATTAAGAAGACTCTACTCATGCTTCATCAATTAACCATCAGAAGCCTCTGAAGTTCAGAAGTCAAATGTTACCGTTGTGAGTAACTGTGCACGGTGCCCAAGAAAGATCTATCACTTCTCCCATAGCAAAAAGGAGATGTGTCAGTACAGCTAATTATTACACAACGTCTCTTTTCCAACAGCCAACAGTATTTCAAACGGATATATTTCTACCAGGCTATTTAAAGGAAAGAGTATTCGCTTCTAATTGACGATACAGTCCATAGATCGATTTAGCCATGAATGGGGAATTGATCAAGTCATTGTGTAAAGATAGCAACAACGATGAGTTCTCGTTGTAACACTTAGAATATCCAAAGCTATCACCATTTGCACATGGCTATTGTTGTTGAAGCTCAAAGATCATCATTCAACACAATAACAATGAATTGGTTTAGAAGTTGTTGTTGAAGAAGACAACATTGCAAATCAGTCAAGTCATCAACCACCTTCTCGTCAGCGCTACATTGAAAATCTGAAGCAAGGACTTGTTGCTCAAAGCTTGCTCACCCCGAAGACGAAGAAGAAGAAGATCTACAAGATGTTAACAACTGTCAAATCATTATACATCTCTGTAGTTTCTTAGATAAGCAAGGAGTTGTTGTTCATATCTTGCTTGAACACTTGTGTGTTCTTTGTACTTAAACTTAGGAGTAATCTGCTTGTTAAGAAGCATCCTTGTAATCTCCTGTGTAACTAATTCTTGGTGAATTAGGATTCCTTGAGTGGTCAGTGTGACTGGAGACTCGAGAAGACAATGGCGAGATGTCATTGTGGGAAAATCCTGAAATAGGGTTAGTAGCGGTATATTCATTGCGATGAATCCCTGAACGTCTAGCTGTGAAAGCCTAGCAGTAGATCTTGCGAGATTGGAACCTGCAAGTCAATGTTCGTTATATTCATTAAGTTGAATCCCTAAACGGTTCATTGTATGTTAGTCACAGTGCGGCTGTGCAAGTGGTTAGTCACCGACTGTTGCCCGTGCATCTGTAATCGAGATTGATTATAGTGGATTAAGACCTTGTGTTCAAGGCGAAATCACCTAAGGAGGGTGGACTGGATTAGCCTTTATGGTGAACCAGGATATATCGTGTATCATTTACTCTTATGCTTAATGTTCTTATTTATGTTTCTATATAGAGTATCAGAACCCTACTCAAGTAAGTCAGATCCTTGCAGCTTAATTCTGATAAGCTTCCGCATTGCAAGTTCTGAGAAATGGATCTTATGTTCAGACTCTTGTTAGTTCTGAAGCCTCATGCTTAGCAAGTCTGAATGTAACGTTGCCAATCAGAGTCTCTTAACGAACTCTGATGTAATCCTAAGTGATTCAACGACAAGAAACGAAAAGTAGTCAAAATAGCAAATACCTAATTCAAACCCTTATTTCTTGTGTCTTTCTCGCACCTTCAATTGGTATCAGAGCTCTGGTTCTGTTATTGATGGATATCAAACACTTAACTGTGTCAGAAAAAGATCCAGATGAGGTGCGTAGAAATACTCTGGGTAAGAATGAAATCCACTTACAATTTCTGTAACAGTTCAGAAGTTGACTGTGTACAAAATTGTAATCAATCTGACTACTTGAGCAAATCACTGATTCTAAAAGCTTTGCTGATCAACAAAATCTTTTCTCACCTAAAGCCTTGTTAAAGATTGAAGAATCAGCTGATTAGATGGACTCATCAGATAAGAAGTAGTATATGATGAATGCTCATCTTGGAAGATACGTGTAGAGGAACCACGTATTTGCTCAAGGTTGAATTATCAGAAGACAGGAAATCTGGGCTGCTGAAGAATAACTCTCTATGAGCTCCTGAGATGTTTTCAAGAAATGGACTAGGTCCACCCTTGACTTTCTCAGTTAAAGCTCATTCAGAACCTCTTCATGTATAGAAGAAAGATTGTTGTTATATGATTTTGAACTTCAAAGTGAAGTCTGTTGAAGTCAGAAAATCTGAAGAATTCAAACTCTTAAAAATTATTCAACATTTGAATCTTATAGTTGAAAGACTCAATAAAGTACTGAATATTGTTTTCTTGGAAAGTATAAACTATAAAGAATATTCAGGAAGAAGAAATTAAATAATTCATCAAGTACTTGATCAGAATATATTCAAATGATTGAGTTATGTTAAACCTGATATTCTATCTAAGTTAAAACTAATGTTATTGATCAAATTCTATCTGATAAGTTCCTCAGAACCACTTTAATCTGAAATCAGAAGATGTTCAAGTCGATGGATTAACAAAAGTCATCTCTTGAAGTCAAAAGGATTTAAGTTGATGATCAGTTGACATTCTTTTGAAAGAAGATATGTTGTTGATCTTTGATGGACTAAGTCTATAGTCAAGTTAAATCAGTATTGTGAGATCAAGAAGTGTCATGCAAATTATGTTACACGCATGTCTGATGATACTTGGACATAATCTGCACTCGTTGAAGAAACATAGTCAGAAGACTTCAATCAATTCTCTTTAGCTCATAACCTCGCAAGCAGTCTAGATTCTTATGATCAGAATGTAGGAGATATCCACATTGCTCAGACTCAAAGTTTTACTTAATTCAACAATATTCGATAGCTCTCTCTGAAGAAAGTTGAGGATAAAAGACGATGATCGAAAAATATTCATATACTTCAGAAACCAGAATGTAAGAAAATCTTGAAGAATCCAAGAACCAACAGTAGTTCACTCATACATTCCCTAGAAAGAAAGATCAGAGTCAAAATGGAAAATGCTAAGATAAGTCTCCAAAAAGATCTCTGTATTCCTAAGGTATGGTTGCTTTTATTCCTGATTATTTTAATCACTAATTGTTCACTATTATTCTTCTAAGAGTAATTTAGATTTTCTAGCATTTATGATTAGACAATTTTCGAAGAAATTAAATAAACATTCATAATTGCGTGGTGTCGGCTGCTATAACCCTACCCATAGGTATACGGCATTTTAAGTCTATCATGCGTCCTTTCAGCTGATCGTCACCACTATTCATTGCGTGCCTAGGAAATGTTGACCACGCACATTCCAAGATTAATAAATAGCTATCACTCCTTAGTTCTCCTCACAACACAACTCCCCTTCTAAGAAGAATCTCTATCCAGAAGCTTAGAACCTTCTTCCTCAACTAACTTACTCAAAATGTCTTCACACAATATCAGAGGAGAAATTACTGACCTCGAACTCTTAAAGGAATACACTCTAAACGTGAACCATCTACCTCTTCTCCACAAACTAAGTGTTTTCTCTGGAATTAAATTTCAGAACTGGGAAAACTATTTCTCCATGCTTGATGGGCCTATCTTCCCGGCACTCGTAACTGAGTTCTGGGAAAATGCTCGATCACCAGAATATGATTTTGGCAAGAATGTCATTTTATCTGTGGTCGCTGGCTATCCTTTCATAATCAACCCTACCATCATTGCAAAAGCAATTGATTGTTTTGAGGATGGTTTGACCGTGGAGGATAACATTAACAATGTTTGTCTTGACAAACATTTGCATGTGATCTTTGAAACTAAGGGTCATCCCACTCTACCTTGTACCCTCAATCCTGTAGCCAAAGACTGGTACAAGCTAATGGTAACTAATCTAAGACCAAGAGAAAGAGGAGGAGGATGGCTTTCTGACAAAGAAAGATTATTTATTTTCTTCCTAGTTTGTAGAGTCAAAATAAACCTGCCCCAAACCATGTATAATCATCTGAAGGAAGAAATCCTTTTGTCTAGGAAAGACACAATTTATCAAGTTCCATACTATAGGGTTATCTCCCATATTCTTGATCTTCAAGGAGTTTTTGGACATTGCAGAAGAAATGGAATGACTGAGAAGATCCTTCCTGAGTTTTGTCAACCTATGACGTTCTTAGTTTAAGATATGAAGTTAGTCATTTTTGTTAATTAAAAGTTATACTTGACTAAACTTATGTAAAATCTTGATATTTATATTTCTTAAGTATGTTCTATGTGTTTTTGATTAAATGGGTCTTATGATCACGATTCTCTAATTAATAATAAAACGATGAGTGCTGCTTAAAATTCACACGAAAAGGCTTAGGAGTGTTTAGAGACCATAAATTCCCATAGGTCATGATTAAGTAACGGTTCCATTACCACTTATTAAGATTGTGTCACATTTCTTGATTAAAGAAATTAATCATTAACCTACCTTTCCACGTTGCTTAGTGCGTCTAGGAAAATCAACCATTGCGGTTTCAAATTCTCCACAGAGTTTACTTCACTCCTTCACCTATAAAAGCATCAAACCCTAAGGCAGCAACACAACTCTTACTTACCCGAATCTTCAGCCTAATCACTCTCAATTTTCCTTATCGCTCTCTAAAAATAGCTTTCGTCTCACAAAATGCTTCAATTTACACAACCACACAAATTCCAGTTTACAGTCTCATAGTCTTGTCTGAAACTGTTGTAAACCTCAACAATCTAAAGTCAAATAGATGTGATATGACTCCCTCAATGGAAGCACAAGGATGGAGTAACTACTTCAAGAAGTTGGAAGGACCAACCTATAGATGCTTGGTTAAAGAGTTCTGGATTCATGCTAATACAGGCTCGACTCTCATTAGTTCTTCGGTCTTTGGAAGAAGAGTCTACATATCTGAAAAGACTATTGCAGATCTCTTGGAGCATGAGGATAATGGATTTAGAATTAACAAGGATCTACTTAGTGAAGAGAGAGAAGCCAAAGTCATAGCCCTTATTTTCAAAGAAGAAATAGCAGTTGAGAACCAAGTATTCTTAAACCTGAAAGAACCATTACAAGCTTGGTTCAGAATCTTGTAGGGAAGCATTTTTCATCATCTTCCTGCAAATTAACTCAACGACACTCAGAAGTGTGTCTTGTTCCTTCTCCTTAAAGGAATTAAGATCAATCTCCCATCCTTTCTCTTCAAACTTCTGAAGGAAGCCATAAGAAACTCCAGAAGTGGTTCTAATCTGGAGATCAAACTTATTCCATACGGAAGACTCATCTCTGACTTTTTAGTTGAATCTGGAGTAGTTGATGACATTCTAATCAATGAAGGTGAATCAAGAAAGCTGCTTAAAAGCGCTGGGAAGATTCTCAAGTTTGAGGATCTTATGAAAGAAGACATCACTCTGGACAATACATTCTTTAGGGAATTAACTCTGACTCCCAGGTTTCCAGTTAAAAGTTTCCCAAAATTTGGTACTTACAATCAAGCAGAAGTCAGAAACTATCTGAGTAGATTTACGGATGAAGATATCAGTGTTTGGATCAACATGAAGAATATTACTGATGTACTTCAAGAACTCACAAATTGGAAAGAAGGAAGTAAGAAGCAGAAAATGGTTGATGATGAGGAACCCTCATCTAAGAGATCAAAAACCTCGAATGATGCATTAAAATCCTTTAAGGACAATGCAATCACAAAAATCCAAAGCTTAGTAGAAGCTTCCAGTTCCTGTATGGACTCCATGGAAATAAGAAATATCTGGACTGAGTTCCATGAATGGATCTCAGAAGAAACTGTGAAGAGCAAGAAGTTAGCAATTACTCAAGTAGAAGAGAGGTTGCATGTCTCAAGAAATGATGATTCTGAAAACCCTCTCTCATCTTCTTCATCATCCTTAGGCTCGCTCTAGTCTAACTCATAAGGACCCATGAAAACTCAGTTTCATTAAGTCTACGATTACTTAAAACATTTCTAAATTAGGAATTCGTGTTTGAATTATCTATGTTTTTGTTATCTTGAACATTTCAAGGTTAAGCTCAACCTATGATATGCATCTTAAAGCTATTCTTAAATGAAATGTTGTAATTAATCTTTACTGATGATCTAAAACGTTCAATTAGTAATCAGATGATTCCATCTAAAAATCCTTCAAATGAATTTATTATGGTTATAGATGGTTATCACTAAATGACTTGGATTACTCTTAACTGCTCAAATGCTGACTCTATGGTTCTATGTTGTTTAACATATCTAGTATATATATATGATGATGTTAATATGATTAAATGATTAAATGCTCAAATAAGGAAGAAAAGTATGATGTTCATTGGAAAGAGGAATTATATGCTTAAATGCCCTTATGCTCTATCACTTTTTGATGATGTCAAAAAGCGGGAAAAATATAATGATTTTGATTGAGAAGAGGAAATCTAAAGAATGCAACTCAAACAAGTAGTCAATCATATAAAAATACGTTGCTACTAACGGTTGTTGTTTGATGTTATCCAAGGAACTCTAAACCAGTTCACTAGGCATTCTAAGAACATGAACAGGTTAAGAATGAAGAACTCTGATCATATAATAGAAGTTGTCTAAGAATCAGAAGAAGTAAGAAAACTCTGAAAGCAGTCAAGACAAAGTACACATTCTCAAGATGCTTACTTAGAGGAACTGTGCAAATCAGAAGTCAAGAGTTGTCTGAAGGTCCAAAAACAAGTAGTTCTGATGTTTACTAGGAACCAATTAAAATGAAAACGATTTGGTATCAGACTAAATCAATAATTGGTAATCAGACTCAGTATACAAAGATTAGTATCAGACTCATCAATCAGAGCAAAGCTGTGAATTATTATCAAAATACCTTCACTGGTATCAATTCAGCACATTAAGGAAATACCTCTCAAGTGGTATGAGAAGAAATTCTTCACTTGGTATCAGACTCAACATACTCTGGTATAAGACTCGGCACATCACGTGATATCAGACCAGAATCAAATCATGAGTACCAGATTCAGAATCAAACGTTGATTGATCACTATAATTAAACCTTTAATTGGTATCTGATCAAAAATCAAGTCTTGATGAACCACTGAGTTGTGACAATAACAAGGTTCTGAGATGAAGACCTGTGTTCAAAAGTCAAACTCTGAAACAATCATGATCTAAATTGGTGATTAAAATCTTATCATCCTGAATTTTGATTCTGAAGATCCCAATATCTGACTTATAGGAATTAGGGGGAGACTACCCTGAAGATCAAATTGCAAAATCTCAAATCTTCGCAAAGTCTGAAACTCAGGGGGAGTTTCTTAAAAGACAATGTCTATCCCTGATAGATAGCAAGGCTATGTTATCAGATAAGAACTGATCTGCTTGTGCTTAAATGAATCTACTGAAAGGTAGAAATGCTTCAGAAGTCTCTGAAGATTACAAGCTCTGATACGACTACAAAGGAACTGAGCTCTGAAGATCTGAAGATGGAAGTTCTAATGAACTAGTCCAGATGCTAAAAAATCTCTGTTCTCTTAAAAGAAAAGATAGAGAAGTAGTCTTTTCTATTCTTCGTCTGGCAACTCAAGTTGTTATTCTGTATGTCTTTAGATCATATAAGATTCTAGATTATCACAGATAAAACTTCGAGGATAACACATTCAAGGGGAGTTGTTGTTCCAGACTCTGAATATGTTATGTTTGGTGATTACCCTGTATAAAATGTTCAATCAAAATACTTGGTTTTGTCATCATCAAAAAGGGGGAGATTGTGAGAGCAAGAGTTGTCTCTACAAGTCGATCTATGTTTTGATGATATCAATACGTATTTGTGAAAGAACCATTTTATGGTCTAACGTATGTTGTGTATAGATCATAATTATAGAATATATCAGATCCAACAAGCACCAGCCAGATGAGCGTAATTGATAATATGCGAAGTTACTATGTGTGACACAAGTCGCAAGAAGTAAGAACGCTTCTATATCTGATCGTGATCAGTCAGATCCAAGGATGCCGATATTGCTGATGCAATGCTCTTGTGGATGCTCTCTGAAAGTGGTCGAGATTCTGAAGAAGAGAACCGAAGTGCTGAAGACTCTCATGACTTGAAGTTCTGAAGGCGGAAGGCTCTGAAGACCAAGTGCAGAAAGACTCTGAAGACTTATATGTTCTAAAGTTTAAGGTTCTGAAGATCAGGTATTGAAGACTCTGAAGACAGATTCCAAATGGACATGTTCTGAAGTTTTGGAAGACTTGAAGAAGTAAAGGATAACGTGCTTAAAGACAAGTGCTGAAGTTCTAAAGACTGATTCCTAATGGACTTCTTCAATTGACTGAAGACTTGACGTATCAGATATCCTGATTAAGAATACTTTACTCATGCTTCATCAATTAACCATCAGAAGCCTCTGAAGTTCAGAAGTCAAATGTAACCGTTGTGAGTAACTGTACACGGGGCCCAAGAAAGATCTATCACTTCTCCCATAACAAAAAGGAGATGTGTTAGTACAACTAATTATTACACAACGTTTCTTTTCCAACAGCCAACAGTATTTCAAACAGATATATTTCTACCGGGCTATTTAAAGGAAAGAGTATTCGCTTCTAATTGACGATACATTCCACAGATCGATTCAGCCATGAATGGGGAATTGATTAAGTCATTGTGTAAAGATAGCAACAACGATGAGTTCTCGTTGTAACACTTAGAATATCCAAAGCTATCATCATTTGCACATGGCCATTGTTGTTGAAGCTCAAAGATCATCATTCAACACAACAACAATGAATTGGTTTAGAAGCTGTTGATGAAGAAGACAACATTGTAAATCAGTCAAGTCATCAACCACCTTCTCGTCAGCGCTACATTGAAAATCTGAAGCAAGGAGTTGTTGTTCAAAGCTTTCTCACCCCGAAGACGAAGAAGAAGGAGATCTATAAGATGTCAACAACTGTTAAATCATTATACATCTCCGTAGTTTCTTAGAATAGCAAGGAGTTGTTGCTCACATCTTGCTTGAACACTTGTCTGTTCTTTGTACTTAAACTTAGGAGTAATCTGCTTGTTAAGAAGCATCCTTGTAATCTCCTGTATAACTAATTCTTGGTGAATTAGGATTCCTTGAGTGGTTAGTGTGACCGGA
The DNA here is from genome assembly GCA_022829125.1 of Lathyrus tuberosus. NCBI lineage: Eukaryota > Viridiplantae > Streptophyta > Magnoliopsida > Fabales > Fabaceae > Lathyrus > Lathyrus tuberosus. The sequence continues at coordinate 15,711,236 of JALAZF010000060.1, forward strand.
GACTCGAGAAGACAATGGCGAGATGTCATTGTGGGAAAAGCATGAAATAGGGTTAGTAGCGTTATATTCATTGCGATGAATCCCTGAACATCTAGCTGTGAAAGCCTAGCAGTAGATCTTGCGAGATTGGAACCTACAAGTCAATGTTCGTTATATTTATTAAGTTGAATCCCTGAACGGTTCATTGTATGTTAGTCACAGTGCAGCTGTGCAAGTGGTTAGTCACCGGTTGTTGCCCGTGCATCTGTAATCGAGATTGATTATAGTGGATTAAGACCTTGTGTTCAAGGAGAAATCACCTGAGGAGGGTGGACTGGATTAGCCTTTGTGGTGAACCAAGATATATCGTGTGTCCTTTACTGTTATGCTTAATGTTCTTATTTATGTTTCTATATAGAGTATCTGATCCCTACACAAGTAAGTCAGAACCTTGCAGCTTAACTCTGATAAGCTTTCGCACTGCAAGTTCTACGAAATGGATCTTATGTTTAGACTCTTGTTAGTTCTGAAGCCTCATGCTTAGCAAGTCTGAATGTAACATTGCCAGTCAGAGTCTTTCAATGAACTCTGATGTAATCCTAAGTGATTCAATGACAAGAAACGAAAAGTAGTCAAAAGAGAAAATACACAATTTAAACCCCCCTTTTCTTGTGTCTTTCTCGCACCTTCACATAAAGTCACCTTTTTCAAAATGGAAGTCAAGCCTTTATGCCATAAATAGCAAGACCACTTGGTTAAAGCTCAAATTTGTTGGATAATGCTCTCAAACTCGTGCAATCTTCTGATCAAATGAATATTTGCAATTAACCACATTTGAAATGCAAAGATTTGCAGCATGGAATTGGATTTGCAACAAGTTCACCAAGTGCATAACCTTGAAATTCAAGTTTCAAACCCTCAACTTCATGGCTTCGATTCTCTTAGATCACTTATTGGATTAGGGTGTTCTAGTACTTTTTGTAAATCCCCAAGTATGCTCTACAATGTTCATGTTTACTCCAAGTTCTGAATCCAAAGGGATCATAATGAAAAAAGTGGTTGAAGTTGGCTACAAACTAGGGCAAAAAGGGTGAAATTTCACTAAGTCTTAACTTGATTTGAACCTCCAACTAAGCCTATTTTGGAGAATGACCCTCTAATACATTTTAAAGTTCATGGTGAGAGCTTCAAATTGAGCTTTGGATCACAAAAAATGGATGTGTCGTTTGAAAGTTATGACTCTTCAAAGTTCACACAAGGACTAGGTTCTTCATACACTTAGAAAATTTTAAAGACCAAACTTTGCCCTTTTTGCAAGAAACCTCTTAAGTCTTGATTTCTCATGCTCTAATTCAAAGATCAAACATGTCTTGATGGAATATGACTTGAATACTTCATCTTGGACCCAGAACATCAAAAGTCAAAGGTTTGACTTTTCAGACAAAACCTTAATTCCTTCATGAATTCAACTGTGCGATCCTTGTTGATCTTGCTTTTTCAAACTTCTCAAACACCAATAGATGACCTCCAAGGGTGTATATGAACACATGGAATCATGTCCCAAGACTTGGGATCATGGCTTGACCAAAAGTCAAAGACATGGTTGACTTCTAAAATTTGGAGTATAACAGTTGCCCCTATTTAAATAGCTTCACCGGATGGCGCGAGCGATGATAATCCTTGTGAAATCAAGTTGAAAAGCTATTTAAATATAGCAAATTGAAAACTTTTCCCTTAGATGAAATGCACATGCTAAGGATAGGCAAAAACATGCAAATGCTGACATGCCATGAACTTCTAATATGATGATATGATGGTATGATGGTGCAAAATGCAGACAAAACAAGACACCAAATGACAAAGGTCAAACACCCACATATGAGACTTACTGGGGATGAAGGTTAACAACCAACGGAAGAGACTCATTAGGGAGTGACTAAGAAAACACTGGGGATAAGAAAATAAAATATGGGGAACCCCACAGATCCTCACTAGAGATGGAACTCAGAGAGGTGTTCTCCACTGGGGAAAGATCCAGGGAGATGAAGGACAGGTTCAGATATGACCAGACGACATCTGGGACAGCAAAAAGGGAGGCAAACTCTTTACTAGGGATGAAACTAGAAAGAAGACATGATCTCCACTAGGGATCAATTTGAAACAAAAGGATGGACACCCAACAAAAGATTTTCTGGGGATTTCTTATACTGGAGAGTTCAAACAGGATCTCCATGAAAAACCAGAAAAGATAGAGACAAACACAAAATCTGCGTGCGCCAAGTGATGGTAACCACAAGGACCCTCAAATGATATTGGTAACGACCAATCTCGGGATGCCAATAAATGATTGGACTTAGAAAGCATGTCAGTAATTACTGGACTTAGGATACTGATGATGATCAGACTTTCACAGGGACATTGGTAATGACCAAACCTCAGTTGGGGGTAAGATTATAAGATGCCAATAATGATTGGACTTTTGAAAAGTACGCTAGTAATCACTAGACTTGAATACCAATAATGATTGGATTGGGAACAAGAAATTCAGTTAAGACTGACCAATTATGATTGGATTTGCAACAACGAATACAGTTAAGACTGACCAATTATGATTGGATTTGCAACAATGAATACAGTTAAGACTGACCAATTATGATTGGATTTGCAACAAGGCCAGTGATTACTGGACTTAAGGTATCAATAATGATTGACTTTTGAGGAAATGCCAGTGAATACTGGACTTAGAGTACCGACGAGAACAGGTCTTTAGACAATGCCAGTAAACACTGGACTTTTCAATACCAATAATGATTGGATTTTTTTTCAAAACACACAAGTGAAAATGGGACTCAAATGATACCGATGATGATCGATATTTGGAACAGTTTCGGTAAATACTGGACTTTGGATACCAATAATGATTGGATTTTAAAACACTGCCAGTAATCACTGGACTTTGGGTACCAATAATGATTGGATTTGAAATAATGCCAGTAATGACTGGACTTTAGATACCAATAATGATTGGATTTTGAAAGAGAGAAGACAGTTATGACTTACCAATTATGATTGGATTTGAAACAGAAAATACAGTTAAAACTGACCAATTATGATTGGACAATGCCAGTAGTGACTGGACTTAGGTACCAATAATGATTGGATTTTCAAACAATGCCAGTAATCACTGGACTTTAGATACCAATAATGATTGGATTTTGAAACGATTCCAGTAATCACTGGACTTTGGATACCAACAATGATTGGATTTTGAAACGATGCCAGTAATCATTGGACTTTGGATACCAATAATGATTGGATTTTGAAAAAGAAATGACAGTTATGACTGACCAATTATGATTGAATTTTAAAACAATGCCAGTAATTACTGGACTTCACCGGGATATTGGTAATAACCAAATAAAACAGCAAAATTAAAGGTGTCAATGACGACCGATATTGCAAACAACGGTATTAGTAATAATGACACCTCACAAGAATACTGGTAATAACCAGCTAATCAATATTAAGAGGGGACTGGTAGCAACTAGAAATCAAGGGAAATACTGGTGAAAACCAGGCCAATAACACCAATGAAGATTGGACCTGCGGCGAATGTCAACAACAAATGGAAATTCACCAGAGATTGCTAGTAACAACTAAACTTCCTGGGGATACAGACAACAACCAAAGTTTGACAAAAAGCCAGTAATAACCGAACTTAGACAGGAAACTTGTGATGACCAACAATCTCAAAAGAGGTGCCAGTTACGATTGAACTTGGAGAAGAAGTTGGTGATAACCAAAGATCTTAAAAAAGATGTCAGTCACAACTGAACTTTTTATGGGGATCTCATAAAAGAGATGCTGGTCGGTTGCTTTATGAGCAAATTTTCTCAAATAAAGAGAAAAACCATTAGAGTCTTCATCAATTTTCTCAAAGAGATGCCATTTGATAGAAGTAAACTGGATACAAGATTTGCCTAGGAATTATCTCTTACAATAAAGTCCTTGTGGAGAGGTAACTCAAATAAAGAGAAACCGTTTGTAAGGTCTTCAACAAAATCCTTCTGACCGACTTCGAGGGAAGTACCCATAATTGTAAAAGGTTGAATAACACCAAGGTCGGATAAGCTTCTCGAGAGAGACTGCCACTTATCGGCCTAGAAAACAAGCTTCTCAAAGAGACTGCCACTTGTTTAGTATAAATCCCAAGGAGGTGTTATTACGACAACACTGCTGGGGAAAAGATTTTGTCTTCAACGGGGATCTGTAAAAGATTCTTCCTGCAAGACACCGTGCAAAATAAAGGCACGCTCAAACTAGATTCGGCGACCGAATTTGGCTCAAAAGCAACACCCGCCAGGGACCAAAGTTCAATCTAGGAACAAACTAGAAAGAAACGATCAAACAAGACTCCAACCATTGAGAAATAAACTCAAATGGGATTTATCTTATCCAAACATGGAAAAGATAACTAAAGCAACCAACATCCACGAGGATCAAACCCTGTGGGGAATTTTAGAAATGATGGGCACTTTATGCCTAAAGGTGATGACCCTATTGGAAAGAATAGACATACCCCGTCAATTGGGGAGAAAACACTAAAGTGAACCAAAACAGGTAAACACTAGAAAGGTATCGAAAATGCTCGGATGCCATGCATATGTATGAATGCATGTATGCCATGTTTATGCTTATGCTGACAAAACTGACAAGAGGAAGCACATCGGAGATGAAATAAACATCTCAACAAGGATACCCAGCCAACCTAATAGATTGGACCATAACTAGGGATGAACAGGAAGAACAAACATGTCTACTTCAAGGTTACAACCTTCTCTAGGGAAAAGTGTACCCCGCTCGGAGGCATAACGTCATGACTTCACTAGGATTGCCATCATGAGCCTAATTTCCTTATCGGAGGAGAGAGATCCATGGGAATTGGCAAGATCATTTGAAGTTACAACTTACTGGGGAGTTGATAGAGGATATCACAAGAACTAAGTATTTCTGCACTTCAAATTACACAATGATCAACACAATGAGCAACAGCTCTTTGCAAAATAAACTTCAAGTCTCCTCTGCCCCAGATTACATGGTCTGTTGGAAGAAAATATCAAGAGGATTTTACAGAAGAATTGGCATACAAGATTCTTCAATATCTTCAAACTCTTGGAGAGATTCACAAATCTTGACGTAACTGCCCCAGTTTAACTGTATTTGCAAAACAAAGTCCTCGAACTTGTCTGTCATACTGTGGGAGTAACAACCAGGAAACAGATTTGCCCCTTGCTAGGTGGTTGATCTGTGAAGGAGTTGCCCCAGACTAACTAATCTTTGAGAGATTTATCTAATCTCGACCTGATTGCTTCTGATTAACTGGTCTTTGAGAGATTTACCAAATCTCGACATTACTGACCCTGATTAACTGTATTCACAATACAAAGTCCTCAGACTGCGGTAGTAACAACTGGGGAACAAACTTACCCCTGTTGGTGGATCTTTGGAATCCTTGCCTAAAAAGGAGTTGGTAAACAACTTGCCATAAGATAATCTCAAGAAGGCTTACCCCAATATTCTGAACTTTGAAGAGTTCTGTCCCTGACTCAACGGCTCCTGGAAATTGTCGATTAACGAATCCTCCAAATTGGTTGCCCCAGACTGAACTTCCTTTACCAAGTCAAATTCCCTAGCTAGATGCATTTGTTAGGATTCCTTTGATATTGAGTTGTCTCGCAAACAGTGTTGTTCAATAAAAATTGGCAATTTCAATGCAACATTCATGACAGCTTTTGAAATCAAAGTTTATTGATAAAACACACACAGTGGAGTGATTAAATAATCAAACATAACACGGATCTAGTCATTTATGGAATGACAAATGAAGTGATACATAAACAATTAGCAATGATCATTAGGAGTCAGGTTATCCAACCTTGTTGTAGTATGTGTATCGAGCGATTTTGGACTTGGTTCTTAAGCACTGTCGCTCTTTGGGGGTACTACAGGTCGATTCATTTTTTATCCTATTGAAGCTGATGAAGGAATGGAAATAGATGCCTCCAACTAACCCAGCTTGCATACTGAGTTTAAACAGCGGTCTGTTAGGTTACGGATGCTATATGGAAATGGGGACTCTTTCTGCTTACTTTGTTAAGGCTGAAATGACGGGACTATGCTATTGGTAGGATGTTAGGACTGATGTTTTTTGATTGATGTGTGAAGGTAAGGGATTTTGGGTTTTTGATTAGTGTGCTCGCTAAGATTTTTCTTTCAATTTTATGCCTACGTATTCCCGTTTACCGAAACAGGGAAATCAGAGCGATCGTGGTTCCTCATATTCTATGGGAGGAAATGGTGTTTTAATGTCTTGTTCAAAGCCCAAGACATGAAGCTAAATGTGATTTATTTGTATCTTGTTCAAATCCCAAGATGTGAAGCTGAAAGGTCTATTTGTATCTTGTTCAAAGCCCAAAATATGAAGCTAAAGAGCTTTTGACTTTAGAGAGAATTTGTCATCTCTAAAGGGGGAGTTGTTGATGTTTGCATGTTATGAGCAAGGCATGATTTGATGCTAAAAGGTTGATTGTCTCAACCGGGGTTTCCTTATACAAAGCCTACGAGGAGGCTAAAAGGCTTACTTTTTCGGGGAAAATATACTTTTTGTACAAAGCCCGAGATTTAGGCTAAAAGGGTTTGACTCAACAAGAGGGTCTTTTTGTGTGTCTTGTACGAAGCCCAAGACGGAATCCAAAGGGGTTTGACTCAACAAGAGAGTCTTTTATACTCAACAAGAGAGTGATTTGGTGTCTCGTATGAAGCCCGAGACGGAGGCTAAAAGTTGTTTTACTCAACAAGAGAGTCTTTTATACTCAATAAGAGAGTGTTTTGGTATCTCGTACGAAGCCCGAGATGGAGGCTAAGGGGTGATTCAACAAGAGAATCTTTTATACTCAACAAGAGAGTGTTTTGTGTCTTGTACGATGCCCAAGACGGAGGCTGAAGGATGGGTGACTCAACAAGAGAGTCTTTTATACTCAACAAGAGAGTTTTTTTGTATCTCGTACCAAGCCCGAGATGGAGGCTAAAAGGGTTAACTCTGCAGGGGAGAATCATTGTACAAAGCCCAAGAGGAGGCTATAGTAACTGTTTCAGTTGAGTGACAGGTCCAGTAGGTTGGTTAAAAAAGAAAATCAGTTCTTATATGAGTAATTTTGTACTCATGGACTTGATTTTAGGGTTGGGATTATTTCCTGTTCTCTAAGGAAACGGGGAATCCAAAGGGTTTTAGACCGTCCAAGTCTACGGGTGTTCTTCCCATTCTTGAAAGGGGCTTGAGAATGTCTTTAAGACTCAAGGGTCTTAGACTGTCCAAGTCTAGATTTTTATCTTTTGTACTATGCTTAAGAGAAATTAAGGAATAATACGTTTGCGGTAGAAAGATCTAGACTCTTTGAAAGAATGTTCTATTAAGATGACTAATCTCTGTTCCTATACCTTTAAGAGGTCGTCGGGACAATTTATACGAAGTCCAAGAGGAGGCTGGAAACTTTTAAGAAGCCGAGGGACAATTTGTATGAAGCCCAAAAGGAGGCTATCTTTGCTGAGGAAGAATCATTATACGAACCCTAAGAGGAGGCTGTAAAAACTTCTAAAAAGCCGGCGGGTCCTTGTACAATGCCCAAGAGGAGGCGTGCATGCTTTTAGGAAGCCTGTGGGTCCTTGCACTAAGCCCAAGAGGAGGCTGATGAACAGTTCCAGAAGGGGTTTCACTTGGAACATTGGCCTTCTGTATATGAACTGTTCAAAGGGGGAATTTCTTAGATCTAGTTATCTAAAATTGTTGTAAGGAGATGAGGTTTTGTCTAGTTCTAGACGTAGTTGTCGGGGAAACTCTAAATATCTATACTATTATTACACAGTTGATATGAGATTATGAAAGAAGACTTAAAGTGAAACAGCCCACAGTACAGTTATATACATATGAAAGTGGTAAATGAAAGTGGGTAAACACTTACTCGTTTGTAGAGCTTCCATGTTGTATTATTAGTTGTTCAACAAAGAAATTAAAATAACAGTATGTTACAAAATCAAAGGAGAAAGTGCTTTGTAAGGAAAATTGGGGCTTGCAGCTCAAGGAGAGGCCCATGGTTTTATCAGTTATTACACTGTCGTTTTGTACATGGACTTATACAAGTGACTGAGGCCCGAGAAAGGTTTTCTGTACAAAGGTGTTGATCTTACACTCTCTCAAGAGGCCCAAAAATGATTTTTGAATGGGTCTTATAGCTAAAGGAGAAGCCCAATAGTTAATTTTAAAAAGGGCGACGATCACGTCGAGGTTTTTAAAAACACCGTGGGTCTTATACAATGACTGAGGCCCAAAAGTTTTTGGTTTCAAAAAGGGATTGGGTCTTACACTCTATTAGAGGCCCAAGTGAGTTTTAGGAAAAGAAATGGGTCTTATTACTCGAGGGTAGGCCCAGGGTTATTTGTTTGAAAGCGACGATCTCGCCGACATTTTTGAAAATACACAGAGGGACTTATACAATAAGTGAGGTCCAAAATGGGTTTATTTTACAAAAATGCTTGGGTCTTACACTCTATTAGAGGCCCAAAAATGATTTTGAATGGGTCTTATGGCTCGAGGAGAGGCCCAGATGGTTTGTTTTAAACAGGCGATGATCGCGCCGACTTTTTGAAATACAACGGGACTTATACAACATTTGAGGCCCAAAATAGGTTTGTATTTACAAAGGATTGGGTCTTACACTCTATTAGAGGCCCATGAGTGTTTAGAAAAATTTGTTAGGGTGAAAATCAATAAAACCCTAATTTCATCATTTTTAAAGTAATTATTCAAAGAAAATTAATTAAAATGATACAAATTCCAAATAAGTTTGAATAAACAACTTGTGATTTTGATTTTAGGTTTGAAAAATGAGGTTTTAATCACAAGATGAATTAAAACCTATTTGATGTTGATTTCCCAATATGAATATTTATTTTTAAAAGGTTTAAAAACAATAAAAATGAATTTATTCACAAAAATACTAATTATATTAAATAAATAATATAAATCTATTTTTTTTGTGGAATAAAATATTTCAATATTTTTGTGATTTTTTGCAAAAAGAACCAATCAAAAATAATTAAAATTGAGTGAGTTATTAATTTTTCAAATCATTTAAAATAAATATGAAAAATAACAAAAAAAAAATAAGAAAAAGTGGTAAAAAAGAGATCTGGGGCGAGGGGGATTCGAACCCCAGACCTCTCGCTTGCCAATACACACAAAACCAGCTGATCAACCACTGGGGCGCAATGCCAATTCAATAATAGTATGGCAAATGAAAAATATATAGAGAACTTGGTTGGAGAACCTGAAGAATGGCGCCATGGCCATCTTCTTCCTCGAGCTTGTGCATGAAGCCCCCTATCTCACTCATCTCTCAACCATTTGACATGATTCAAATACCAAACTCATGCGTTTTTTCACAAGGAACAAGATGGCAATACTTGATTTCATTTATTTTCAGTGTATAGCAAGTTATATCATCACAACCGTATGAACCCTAATTTTGCAAAAGCAGTCGTGCAGACATGGTTATGAGGGCTATGATCTAATTTTTTGAGGGAAAACACTCAACATATGATGGCAATCAATTGGCAAAAATATCATGCGAGGAAATATGCATGGATCATGAAGATGTAGTTTTGAGGCTTACCTTGATGCAAGCTGAATGGAACTCGGCACAGATGGTGTTCCAGATACGATTTGATGATCCCTACAGCTTCAATGGATGTTGTAGAGTGTGTTGCAAGATTTGGAACACTCTGCAAACCTTTGGATCAAGTTGGAGAACTCCAACTGCATAATTGAGGCATAATGGATGGGTTGAAGGGTAATTTTGAGCTAGGGGTGTTACAGTTGGTGTTTAAGTGTTTGGACACCTCAAATACATCATATGTGATGTGTCTGAGCAATTGGAATGGATTGCTTAGGGCTGCAACTCAAAACCCGATGGTGGTTGCTCAAAAACAAAGAAAATTGACACTTAAGAGAGAATGTGAGAAAGCAGTGCTATAAGGTGCTTTGGTGTGCCTTGAATGATCCATTGGAACCTCTATTTATAGGTGATCAACTCTTGTCTTGGAGGAATAGTGAATGGCTGCTGGATCAGATCACCTTCAAAGGGATTGGTTGGACATAAATGCCTCTTGCATTAGGTGTAACAGCTGCTCCAAATAGATCAGCTATGCCTTGACTAAAATCACATTCCTCAGTCATTTTAATTATTGTTTAATCAGAGAACTTGACTGAGGAGAGTGAGAATCTTGACAATGCACTATTCCACATTAATGCCCTTTGAATTCAAGGCAAAATGTGCCAAAATGCATGAACTTCAAGTTGGAAGATTCCTTGGCTTTGTGACTCAACTTTGTAGGTTGGATCAGATGCATTGTGATTGGTTTGAGTACATGTGGCATAATGATCCTTGGTTTTGATTCAGAAATCGTGTGTGGCAAGCAAACATGCAAACTGATTTTTCCAAAACAGCTTGCAGCAGCATGACTTTGGGCATGGATTCCTCTTGGCTCAAGTTGAATCAATTCATGCTGAGAGGTTCTTTGGATTCTTAGAAACATACGCAACAACATTGATGTTTACCTTTAGACTTGATTCAACTTGCAACTATGTGAAAAGATCTCACAAGTTTTGGTGTTTTCAACAAAATCTGCCTTGGCTGGAATTTTTCTAAGTGTTGGAAAATGATGTATTTTCATGTTTTAGCCATTTTGGCCCAATCATAACTCATAATCCACAATGAATTGGAGTGAGGTGTAGTTGGAGCTTTTGTAGAGGGTAATGAGAGCTACAAATATAGCTTTGGATGGGGAAAATGGCCTTGTGGTTTAGGAGTTATGATCCTCCAAAGTTGGTACCCTAGCCACTTTGTTTCATAACTTAGAAAAATTTCTAAGTTTTTATGGTTACCCCTTTTGCAAGTTATCCCACTTTTCCTGATTTTTCTTGATGAATGATGATTCCAATCATACATTAACATCATTTTAGGGTTAAAAACCCATTTTTATGAAAAATCTCAAAAAGTCAAAGTTTGACTTTTGTGCACAGTTGACTTTTTATCAGATGAATTACAAACTGTGCAATCCTTTAGGAAATCATGTCCTTGATCTAAATCAAACTTGATGGACATGTTCCATGGGTGTTATAGGGTATATTGATTCATGTCCTAGGGTTTGGGAGCATGTCCTGGTCAAAAGTCAAAGATACAGTTAACTTTTCTTGCAAAACCCTAACTGTGGTTCAGATGAAATTGAAACTTGTGAATCAAGCTTCTTGGATCAATCCATTATTGAAAATGGATCAATGTAGTGCATTAGAGACCCTCAAATCCTCTCTTGAGGTCTTGGCTCATGTTTTGTCCCAAAAGTCAACTTAGGGGTGAATTAGGTCAAGAAACCCTAATTCCTGATTTTTCGTGAATGTATCCCCTGAGGCTAAATTGAATTGATGATGGGGTTCATGATGTTCCTTGGAGCATCATAGGTTATGCCTTGAAGCATTGGCTCATTCCCAGAGGAGAATTTCCATCTGGAGGCCCTGGTCGACCAAAACCCTAATTTGGTGACACTGGCGATCTTGAGGCTTAATCCACTTAGAAGGGAGCAGCCTTGTGCTTGATCCTTGATGTGGGAGTCCTTTTGATCCTTTGTAGATGTTTGAGAGGTTATACAAGTTGAAGATCATGTCATTCCTTGATGGATCCTTTGTCTAAGAGCTCTGAGAGGGCTTGAAACCCTAATTTTGACTGTAGTGGATGCTCACCCATCTTTGGGGAGACTAATGAGGTATGATGGTTCATCCATATTATGATGATGATTTGCACAATGATGGGAATCTTAGTGGTCAAAATTTGGGGTATGACAGTTGCCCCTATTTAATCTTCTTGGACCCGAAGGTGTGAATGACAAAGGTATTCGGGCATTCGGGGTGCAAGAGGATTAAATATCGGAATACCCGAAATTTTGATGGTTTGCTATGAACGGTAGCTGCGTATTCATCTTCTTTTGCTAAGCGATGATGCTTAGAAAAGGTTGAAACTTCCCCTCGATCCTGGTCCTCAGCCAAGGAACTGGTCTCAGTTTCTGAAATAAACTTCCCCTCGATCCTGGTTTCCTACCGAGGAACTGGTCTCAGTTGCTGAAATGAACTTCCCCTCGATCCTGGTTTCCTACCAAGGAACTGGTCTCAGTTGGTGAAATAAACTTCCCCTCGATCCTGGTTTCTTACCGAGGAACTGGTCTTAGTTTCTTTTGTCAATAAAATTTATTGACAAGGGACGTTATTTGTAGAGGTTTTCCTCAAACTTCTCGCCAAATTTTCCTGGGGAGATGCCATTTGACAGAAAAAGTTTTGATGGTAGAGAGGCACAAACTTCTCTGTTGGAGACGCCATTTGTCGAGTCTACTGGGGAGAGCGAGTTTCTTGAGAGACTGCAGTCATTTGGGGATATTACATCATACTTTTCTCGAAGATCTTCTCGGAGAAACGCCATATGATTTGATCCAATTTTGAGGTACCGATGACCTTGTTGACATCGACTCTCCAGAGAGCAAAAATCAATGTGTTGCTGAAATTTTTTTAGCTGAGAGGCTTTCTCTGGGGATTTTCCTTAATCCGGGAAAGTGAAGATATCATCTTCAATGGCGAAGAGTGACATCGGCTGAGGGTTTTCTTGCCTTTTCAGAGGTTCAAGTTATCAAAGTGGTCAAAGAACTAACTTTAGTTCAGCAGCAAAGTGGAGAAGCGGTTGTTCAAACACGATGTTTCCTGACAAGGAAAGAACTGATAACTCAAATGACAAGAGGGCGTTTATCACTAGGGGATAAGACCGACTAGAGTGATAGTGATGCAACATGAATATGAATGTAAATAAATAATGCATGAGGCGTGTATGTATATGCTGACAAAACTGACACCGCATACAGACTTAAGGAGCACGACTGGATACTCGGCCAAGGTGGGAGATGAAAAGGTATCCCTGGTTCAATATAGCAATTATGCCTTGCTTAGGAGAGATAGTCCCTGCGGGGAGCTACGTTGATCGGGCTTAGGAGATGAGAACTCTGTCGGGGCGTGTCAGACGAAACAAGGTCTCTGACACAGTTGATCATTCGTTCAAACGTACTGGTTTAGAAGGAGTACTTTGATTCTGCACTTCGAAGCTCGATTACTTCTGGAGTAGCGATTGATGTTCTTTCAATGTTCAACAGTCAAAATAAATTGCCATCTTTTTATTTTAAAAGCAGAAAAAGTTTTACAAGTAAATTCATTTTTGTTTTATTTCAAGAATCGTTGATCATGTTAAAAACGTCGTTCTATAAAGCTAAAACAAATAAAAAGCACAAGGGCTCAAATTTTATTGATATGGTGGAAATCAGACAAACGCGTGATCCCAAAGAGTATATACAAAGTTATAAAATGGTAATTTACAGGGAAAAGGGCTACATCGAAACATAACGACCAATATCCTTCTACCAACTTTGAATTCCGGGCATCCTGAGCTTCTGTCGAAGATGACCTTGACTGGAGTTTTTCTGATGGACGACGTAACTGTTGCTGAGGGACTTTCCTCTGTTGGACATAGTTACTTGCCATTATCCCTAATTTTTGCCTGGATTGTACTGTGATGTTTCCAATCCACCGGGATAATTTTTTATCATATCTCTAATTTTTGCTTAGACCGCCCTTTCGGGTTTTCAATCCACCGAGACGTTTTTTCTTTCTTTCTTTCTTTTTTTTTTATTTAGGCGAAGTATTTCTTGACTACGTCAACATTTGTGGGGTAGGCAAATTCCTTTTCCTCCATGGTTGCAAGTCTCAAGGCACCGCCTGAGAAAGCTTTCTTGACCACATAGGGGCCGTCATAATTCAGAGTCCATTTGCCCCGGGAATCAATGAGGAATGATTATATCTTCTTGAGCACGAGGTCTCCTTTCCTGAAGACGCGAGGTCGAACCTTTTTGTCAAACGCCTTCTTCATTCTTTGTTGATACAACTGACCATGACACAAAGCCGTCATTCGCTTTTCTTCGATCAGATTCAGTTCGTCATGTCGACTTTGACACCATTCAGCTTCTGTTAGCTTAGCTTCCATCAATACCCGGATTGATGGGATCTCTACTTCTATGGGGAGCACTGCTTCCATGCCATATACTAGAGAGAAAGGGGTTGCCCCTATTGAAGTGCGGGCAGATGTACGATAACCGTGAAGAGCAAAGGGTAGCATCTCGTGCTAGTCTTTATAGGTTATAACCATCTTTTGAACGATCTTCTTGATGTTCTTATTAGCCGCTTCTACCGCTCCGTTCATCTTGGGTCGGTAGGGAGATGAGTTATGGTGTTCAATCTTGAATTCAGCGCACAACTCCTTCATCATCTTATTGTTCAAGTTAGATCCCTTATCAGTAATGATCTGGCTTAGAACACCATAACGGCAAATGATATTGTTTTTGATAAATCGGACCACCACTTGTCGGGTTACATTAGCGTATGACGCTGCTTCGACCCACTTGGTGAAGTAGTCAATGGCTACCAGGATGAACTAATGTCCGTTCGAAGCCTTGGGCCCAATTATGCCAATCATGTCGATTCCCCATATGGAAAAAGGCCTTGGGGAAGAAAGAACTTTGAGATGAGTTGGCGGTACATGGATCTTGTCGGAGTATATCTGACACTTATGGCACCTCCTCATGTATGTGTAGCAGTCAGATTCCATGGTCAACTAGTAGTACCCTGCTCTCAGAATTTTTCTCACCATCGTGTGTCCGTTGCCATGAGTGCCAAAGGATCCTTCGTGAATTTCTTTTATTAACATGTCTGCTTCTGGTCTATCTACGCATTGGAGCAAGACTATGTCAAAGTTCCTCTTATAGAGTGCATCACCGCTTAGGAAGAAACTGCCTGCCAGCCTTCTGAGGGTTTTACTATCTTTTCTGGATGCCCTAAGTGGGTAGTCCTGTTTCGGAAGGAAGCATTTGATATCATGATACCAAGGTTTGTTGCCTATGACCGCTTCAATCGTGAAGATGTAAGCGGGCCGCTCAAGGCACATTATGTCGATCTTAGGTAGGTCATTCTATTGACCCACGCTAATCATGGAAGAGAGAGTGGCTAATGCATCAACCATGTGATTCTCTTCACGAGGGATATGATGAAACTCGATTCTGTTAAAGAATGGTAACAACCTTCTCGCGTAATATTTGTAAGCAATCAATCCTGATTGGTATGTGTTCCAATCTCCTTTGACCTGATTGATAACCAGGGCTAAATCGCCGTATACATCCAAGTTCTTAATCCTTAAGTCGATCGCTTCTTTGAGACCCATGATACAAGCTTCGTATTCGGCCTCGTTGTTTGTGCACTTGAATGTCAGTCTGGCGGTGAAAGGAATGTGGGTACCCTGAGGGGTGACAATGATTGCCTTAATTCCATTTCCATAATGAATGATAGCTCCATCAAAGATAAGTTCCCATTGGGAACCTGGTTTTGGCCCTTCACTGGGTAGCGGTTCATCGCAATCCTTCATTTTTAGATACATGACATCTTTGTCTGGGAAGTCAAATCTGACTGATTCCTGATCGTCAATCGGTTGATGAGCCAAATGATCGGCTAAAACACTTCCTTTAACGGTTTTCTGAGTGTGGTACTCTATGTCATATTCTGATAACAACATCTGCCAATGGGCAATCCTTCCCTTGAGAGCAGGCTTTTCAAATATATACTTGATTGGATCCATTTCGGAGACCAACCAAGTAGTGTGACGAATCATGTACTGGCGAAGACGTTTGGCTGCCCAAGCCAAAGCGCAACAAGTTTTCTCAAGCATAGTGTACCGAGTCTCGCAGTCGATGAATTTCTTGCTCAAATAGTAGATGGCAGACTCTTTCGTTTTGGTTTCATCTTGTTGGCCAAGTACACAACCCATGGAGTCCTCTAGGACTGTGAGGTAGATGATCAGTGGTCTTTCTTCCACTGGAGTTGATAGAATCGGCCAATTCAACAAGTATTCCTTAATACTGTTGAAAGCAGTTTGACAGTCTTCTGTCCAAATGCAGTCCTGGTTCTTTTTAAGTAATTTGAAAATCGGCGCACATGTCGCGGTCATGAGGAATATGAATCTAGAGATGTATTTCAAACGTCCCAGGAACCCTCTGGCTTGTTTTTTAGTTTTCGGAGAAGGCATTTCTTGAATGGCCTTGACCTTGTCAGGATCAACCTCAATTCCTTTCTGGATGATGATGAACCCTAAAAGTTTCCCTGAACGGACACCGAAGGTGCACTTGTTGGGATTCAAGCGGAGTTTGTACTTTCTCAACCGCTTGAATAGATTTTATAGGTGGGTCACATGCTCCTCCTCTGTTTTAGATTTCACAATCATATCATCGACATATACTTCGATTTCTTTATGTATCATGTCATGAAACAGAGTAGTCATGGCCCTCTGATAGGTTGCCCCGGCGTTCTTCAAACCGAACGACATTATCTTGTAACAGAAGGTACCCCATGGGTAATGAACGAAGTTTTCTCCATGTCTTTCGGCGCCATTTTTATCAGGTTATAGCCCGAGAATCCATCCATGAAGGAGAAAACTTTGAACTTTGTTGTATTGTCTACCAGCATGTTAATGTGTGGTAAAGGAAAGTCATCCTTTGGACTAGCCTTGTTTAGATCTATGTAGTCTACACACATTCTGACCTTTCCGTCCTTTTCTGGAATGGGTACGATGTTGGCTAACCATTGAGGATATTCTGACGTGGCGAGAAAGCCCACGTCAATCTATTTCTGTACCTCCTCTTTGATTTTGATGGCCATGTCTGGATGAGTCCGTCTCAACCTCTGTTTTATTGGAGGACATTCTGACCTTAATGGTAGATGATGTTCCATGATGCTGGTATCCAACCCTGGCATATCCTGATAGAACCAAGCGAATACATTGGGAAATTCTTTGAGAAGCTTTGTCAAACTTTCTTTGGCAGTTGGACTGAGTAGTGCCCCAATCCTGATTTCTTTTCTCTCTTTTTCCGAACCCAAGTTGACTGTTTCCAACAGATCTTTGTGAGGTTCAATGGACCTTTCCTCTTGTCTGAGTAGTCGGGAGATCTGCTCTGGAATTTCGTTGTCAACTTTTTCTTCAGCCTCAAATACCGGGAACTCAAAGTTGGGAGAAGGCATCAGATCATATGTTCCAATGGGGTTTAAAACAAGCAATCTGCATGACGTGATGATTTATGTTTAGAAGAGATAGAGAAAATAGAAGCGTGTGTAGTGTTTTTTTTTTGTTTACTGCTTGTTTTTTAGGATTACCATTTTCTAAGAAAAGCAAAAAGAGAAAACAACAATAAATGCGGAAATTACAGAACGACGTTATTTTATTTATGATTTTGTCGATTCTTGAAACTACAGCCCTATAAAACAAAACTCTGTCACTTTGGGCAAAGCGAAGAGGGATATCTACAGAAAGTGAGCCCTATCAAAACATCTGTTTCACTTGGGCAGGGTGAAAGGTTAAAGACGACAATTACTTTGACTTATGAACAATCCTCAGAACATCGACAGCAACCCAATGGCGGCGAACTCCTCGGTGAATCACAAAGTCTGGTACCTTCCTTGATTTGTCTTCAGAAATGACGCTGATTTCTGGCGGAGCAGGATCACTGGAATTTTTCTCCCAGGCAGAGTTGTCGTAGACGAACTCTTCTGTTGTATCTTGCATAGTATTTGTACTCTCAGCTGTATCTCCCCGTCCAGTTGGCTGGATGTCTTTGGGCCTGATACGAGAGCTTTCGGGAGCGGTGTACTTGACCATGAAGTCAAATTTTCCACTTGATTGTCCCAGGGTGTCCCACACTTCTTTGGAATTGAAGGAGTCATCTCTCTCGATGACGTTGACCTCGGGAAAAGCATAGCTGATGAATTCTAGCCCGACAAGCTTTGCCAATTCATCATCGTACTGGCTAAGTTCAGAATGACCTGAGTGTTGATCCCATGACACGGTGGGGACACAGGTATTCTGTTCAATGATGCTCAGCTGATTTTCATTGTTCGGATGATTTTCTTGCCCCAAGTCTCCGGGATACGGCTGCCAGATAGGCAAGCCATCCATTGGGCCATAATAGTCGTGGTCAAAGTTGTATTTCATCAGAGTATCTTCCTCTAATGAATTTGACGGAGCACGACATCCTTCAGGATCACAATCTCTGTATATCATCCTGACATCTGACCTCGGTATAAATCTCGGACTCTGTGTGGGATAGCAAAAGGGTGTCTGCGTTTCGCCCTGAGACGTATAACCGTCCTCGTTAAGATAGGAATTCCATTCTTCATCTGTATCGGAGGAGTCACCCTCGTTGATGGTATGTACTTCTTGAGACACTGGGTGAAGGAAACCTCCACTGTGGAAGAAGTCCTGAATGGGATGAAGACTTTCATTGTTAGTAGCAGTCTGAGTACAGGTTGAGGAAAAATCAAGACCCTTCTTTGTTTTATTGTCAGTAGGAATGACAAGCTGCCCCCATCCTGTTGTATTGGCACTCTCGACCGCTTTGATAGCATCTTTGTACGAGGAAATCAAAGTTCCCCCTTCGGATTGATTGTCCTTGTGTAGCGAAAGCACTTGGAACTGAGTTCCAATTACCCCCTCCGGTTCTACATAAGTGGATGGCGATAAATTGCTTACGAGCAAGGCCTGTTCTCCATAGACTGTGATGAGTTGGTCGTTCTGGACGAAGTTTAGCTTTTGGTGGAGGGTTAAAGTGACCGCCCCAGCCTGATGTATCCAAGGTCTTCCTAATAAATAACTGTATGTTGCCCGGATGTCCATGACCTGGAAGGTGACTTGGAAAGTGTGAGGACCGATAGTTATGGGAAGGTCGACTTTGCTGATTACCATTTTTCTGGATCCGTCAAATGCTTTGACAACGACCTCGCTGGTTCTCATAGGAGGTTCTTTGAATGATAATTGCATCAAAATGGACTTTGGCATAACATTCACGGCTGACCCTGTGTCTACCAGTACGCTGGCTAAAGCATCGTCCTGGCAATTGACTGTAATGTTGAGTGCCATGTTATGACGGCGACCTTCTCCAGGTAATTCCTCATCACTAAATCCTAAGTTATCGCAAAAAGTGATGTTAGGGATAATGCTATCGAACTGTCTGATTGTTACATCCTGTTCTACAAAGGCTTGCTCCAAGACTTTCTATAGAGCCTCCCTGTGCGCTTCTGAACTAAGTAACAGTGATAACACCAAGATCTTTGAAGGAGTCTGCAACAGTTGATCAACAATGTTGTATTCACTCCTCTGGATGAGCTTCAGCATCTCATCATTGTTTTTCGAAAGGTCGGGGTTACTGGACTGACCGACCGGTGGATTGGGAACTTCCGTCTGAGGTTCCTTTTCTTTGTTGGGTTCTCCAACTCCCCTGTTGAAGATTCGACCGCTCCGTGTTACTCGACTGATGTCTGCAATATTCACGATGGAGGGTAATGGAATTTCCTTTCCATTCTTGACTGTTGTTGCACCGTACTTGTAAGGGATAGCCTTAGTTAATTCATACGGTAGCAGTCCCGGTAGATAGATGACTATGGGAACCTTCTGATTTTTCTGACCATTGTACGTAATTTCGATCCGTTCCTGGTTGGGAACTCTCGATTCGTCAAGTAGGGGGATGATGGCACAAACATCCCTAGTCCACTGATGATCAGAGATTACGACAACGTCCTCGATTTGATCAGCGAAGTATTTGACTGATCCAGAACTTGAGCACGGTTGAATCTCGTTGCGGTCCAACTGACTTTGAAGGGCTGCTCGCACGAGGTAGCATCCTTGATTATCCACTGAGCAAACTCCACACCACTCATAGTTGTGTAGTGGCACCTGGCCACGTCTGCTTTGAATACAGTGTAACCTGACGAGGTTTATTTCCATCGACCGAACATCCTGACCTTGACATCTAGTAGGATTTCTGTTAGTGATACTAATTTACTGGGTGTCTTCGTCCATATAGATTGGAAGCCACCAGTGGTTCAACAAGTGCTGAAGTGTTTCCTGGACAAGGGCACAGCCTTGATCATTTTTGCAACCCGCTTTACAGCTCTGATAATCATGTGATACCAGGAACCCGAGCCGGACCTGTTTAGCATGTAACTCCACCAGGCTGGTATTCATCAAGCGAATATCGAAGATTTGAACCATGTTGATTTGATAATGATTCCTATCATGGTAGTCTTGGATCCATCCAAGATCCATCTGACGCTGGAGGGCCTCTTGTGCAAAAGAGCATCCCTGTTTGTTTACCGAGCAAGTCAGACAGGAATTATAATCGTGACATGACAGATTATGATACTGGCTTTGCCTTGAGTGCATTGCCACTAGGTTGACATTCATCGCACGAATATCGTGGTTTTGAATGATGTTGGAATTCGTATAAATCATGTTAACTCCACGAACTCGGTGCTCTTGGATCCATCTGAGATCCATCTGTTCCTGTAGAGCTGATTGCACCACAGAACATCCTCGTTTGCTTTTAGAGCAGATATCACACTGGTGATAATTATGAGGTGGCACATGGCCATATCCACTCTGTCTACAATGCATCTTAACCAAGTTGGCCCTCAATAAGAGTACATCGCGAATTTGATAAGTGTTGCTAGACTCTCCTTCTATCAAATTAACCGCAGCTTTCTCGTGTTGAGGCAGCGGGTTTGTGAGTACATTCGGATTCGTATCTTTGAAAGATAAGACCCCGCTCCTAACAAGCTTTTGGACGTCGGATTTGAAACTGAGACAGTTCTCTATGTTATGCCCTGGTCTTCCTTGATGGTAAGGGCAAGTCTGATCCACCTTAAACCAAAAAGGCAGATTTTTTGGTACTGTAAGAGGAGCCTTGGTCTGGACGTGCCCTTTGACCAGCAGTAACGGAAATAGTTTTGCGTACGATACGGGTATAGGATCAAATCCTGGTGGCCGCGTTGTACGGTTGTTGTTGTATTGAGGACGAGCCTGCTGAAGAGGCTGTTGTGTCCTTTGCTGAAATTGCTGCGACTACGGTTGGCTTTGAGCAACCTGAGGTTGATACGTAGGAACAGGCGCAGGGTTGATAGCAGGAGTTATAACTGCTACTGGTTGGTACCGTCGCCTTTACTTTCCGAGGGAGATATTCCCAATATCTTGCTCTTTTTTCTTAGGGAGAGCATTACCGTATTGTTTTGTACTACTTGATGATCCAACGTCTTTGACTAGACGTCCTTCTCGAACGGCTTCCTCGAGACGTACTCCCATACCGACCATTTCGGTGAAGTCACTGGGCGTACTGGCAACCATTCTGTCGTAGTAAAATGAGCTTAAGGTCTTTAAGAAGATCTTTGTCATCTCTTTTTCCTCAAGAGGTGGATATATTTTAGCGGAAATTTCATGCCATCTCTAAGCGTACTCCTTAAAGGTTTCCTTGTCCTTTTGTGACATTGATCTGAGTTGATCTCTGTCTGGTGCCATGTCCAAATTATATTTATATTGTTGGACGAAGGCAGTGCCAAGATCTCTGAAAATCCTAATCGTAGTGCGGTTTAAACCCATGTACCATTTTAATGCGGTGCCGGTTAAACTATCCTAAAAGTAGTGAATCAGTAGATCCTGGTTCTCTGTCTGAGCTGACATTCGTCGAGCGTACATCACCAAATGGCTTTGAGGGCAAGAGTTACCCTTGTATTTTTCAAAATCGGGTACTTGGAACTTGTGCGGGACTTTCACATTGGGGACCAAACAAAGGTCTGCGGCGTCCTTTCCAAATAAATCCTGACCGCGAATAGCTTGCAGTTCCTTCTGCATTTCTGGGAACTGCTCCTGGAATTCATCCATTCTATCGAACACACTTTCCTTTCTACCAGAAGGTATCTGTGGAATCTGTCCTTCCGGGACAGTGTGCACCACATGGGGTGGTACCGTTACTGCGGCAGTGAATCTTGGCGTTTCCCGAAGTCTGTAACCTTCAGGAGTCCTCAATATGCCTCTGGAATCCTCGCTTTCCCAAAGTTTTTAACCTTCAGGCCCAGCGGCTTCTGCTATGATTCCCTGATCTTCAGTGATCGGCGGAACATATCCTTCTGGGATATAGTTAACAGGCATGCCCCAGGGACGATCTTTCGGCATTTGATACCTAGGATCATACTTCTCCACTATGGGCGTTGAGGTGATCTCGGAGATCACAGTTCTTTGTAGCTGCGCTTCTTCCATGGCTTGTATGTCGTTACGAAGCTTTCTCATATCCTCTCTCAGAGCGTCGATCTCTTCTTTCAACTCTCTGTTCTCTTCCTCGAGATCATCCATCTTTTTCTGATGATTGGCCCGAGTATTGTACGAATGAGACAGTTTGACTCTAGAACTGAGACACAAACATGAGATTCGTAGGTAAGAAGAATACGTGACGTGAGAATGATGAATGCAATGATTATATTAATTGTGTTTTTTTGTTTAATCAAAAATAAACTTTGACAATTAGATTGTAAATATCAAACAGTGGGGAAATCCCTGTTTTATTGAATTCAAAGGATTGCGGAAATGGAAATACAGTAATTTACAAGGTGCGGAAACAGAAACCTAAGCTAATGGGTCCCGAGCCCTCTCTGAGGAGAACTCGGGTGCTGATTCTGGTACTTTCCTTTTCTTGGACCGGGGCTCTTGGGTCGTTGTCGGGTTGTCATTCCTTTGCCAAGTGAAAGGAGCGAGCAAATTCCTTTGGTCATCCTGATTTTCTACAGCATGTTGCTCCAAAATCTCAATTAGAGCATCCTTATCTTTCAGCAGTTGTTGTATTTTGGTACATTCCACATTGAGAATGTGGTACTTGTTCTTCCAAGACCTCCTCTCCTGTTGAACTTTGTTGAGAGTAACCTGAAGTTTTACCATTTCAGTCATGAAGTACTTGACAGATTCCCTTGGTGGAAGAACTCCGTGACGAGGATAAGGCATCTTTAGCTTGAGAGCTCTAGTTTGTACCCAGTGGAGATAAGGCTCCACCGAGACATAGTCCGGTTTTCCTAGAGACTCCCGTCCTTTCTTATGAACATGTTTCCAAGCGTGCACTATTTCCATCTTTAGTGCCCTGTCATTTTTTCCTTCCTTGAAGAAAAGACCTTCCAGATGAGCATTACGTGGGACATGCCTCATCAGGTATCCAAATTAACGACGAACTAAGAATGGATGATAATTGATTCCCCCCCTTAGTTCCTATAAGGGGTACGTTGGGGAAGTTTCCACAATGGTCAATGATTCTGATCCCGTCATAAATCCTATTGTACCAATCTATATCAGAGTTGGTAAGAGACATGATTTTCTGCGACCAACGTAAGGCACTCTTATGATCCCAAAAAGCGGTAGATTTAGGCAAATGGGAAATAAACCATTTATATAGCAGGGGTACACAGCACATGATCATTCCTCCACTGTGTAAATTCCTTAAGTGTACAGAATGATATGCATCTGCGAGCAAAGTCGGTACAGGGTTTCCAATGAGAAAAACCTTAATGGCGTTGATATCTACAAAGTTATCGATGTTGGGAAACAAAAATAACCCGTAGGTGAGTAAAACAAAGATGCTTTCAAAAGCAGTCATGTTCCCTATACTAGCAAAGTACAAAGCTTTCTTTACCAGAAACTTGGCTGGTAAACCTGGGATTCCTCCCTTGGTGGTCATGTGACTCTTGATTTCCGACTCATCCAAATAAATTGCTCTTGCAATGATTTGATCCTTTGGAATTTCTTCCAGTCCAGAAAAGGGAGCTTGATCAGTAATATGTAAACCAGTCAGGTGAGAATACTCCTCCAGCGTTGGTACGAGCTGGTAATCCGGGAATGTCAAACAGTGATAGACTAGATCGTAAAATTGAATAAGTGCCTCCATGATTCTTTCAATCACATGGACCCTTAACAGAGGTAGCATACCTCTGTACTTAGCTCTGGAAGCCTCATGGTTTGTGATCATCCTTTCCAAACCTCTCAAATCCTCTAACTTTGGAATCTTGAAGGTGTACTTATGAGTTCTCCTTCTACCGAAATCCATGAGCGCAATCTTTTTCTCTCTGACATTTGCAATCATTGTCTTAGTTTAATTTGAAAAAGAGAGACTAGAAGAGAAGATTTTCTTTGTTTTAATGTTTTTTAGATGAATGTATGAATGCAGCACACAAAAACATAGAAAAAACATGGGTTCAAAGGGTCGGTGTCATGAAGTCAAGGATCTACCCATCCCAAAGGTTTATACTAATGATTTTTGTACCTGTCTCTCAAAATCATTGATTCTTGTCGAGATAACACCAGCGGGCTGGGAACCGTGCTAGGTGATGCTATTTTGAAGAACCTCAGAAGAGGGTAGTATCATATAACAGCTATTTCCGATAGCTTTTGCACTACTGAAAGAGGTTTTTCCTAGGTGTATACTCAATTTTTCCACATGCGGCATCACACGCATTCCCATTAGCAGAAAAATAAACACAGATATCAATTAGGAAAAGCATTATATATATTTGTCCTAATGTCCTAGACTTTTAAGAGCTATGAATCCTATGTTCCTGACAGAAAATTGCTCCCTGACGGAGTCGCCATTCTGTGGCACTTTCCCAGTTTAAAGGTTTTGACCTACGATCCTATTGAGGACCGATCCTAGCAATAGTGACATTCCCCGATGAAACCGTCATGAAAATAACTTGTCCAAGGTTTTTTACCCTAGCTTTTAAGAAAGAAATAAGGGCCCCACGGTGGGCGCCATTTTTCTGTAGCGAGCAATTTTGGACGTGGTTCTTAAGCATTGTCGCTCTTTGGGGGTACTATAGGTCGGTTTATTTTTTATCCTATTGAAGCTGATGAAGGAAGGGAAATAGATGTCTCCAACTAACCCTGCTTGCATACTGAGTTTAAACAGCGGTCTGTTAGGTTAAGGATGCTATATGGAAGTGGGGGCTCTTTCTGCTTACTTTGTTAAGGCTGAAATGATGGGACTATGCTATTTGTAGGATGTTAGGACTGATGATTTTTGATTGATGTGTGAAGGTACGGGATTTTGGGTTTTTGATTAGTGTGCTCGCTAATATTTTTCTTTCAATATTATGCCTATGTATTCCCGTTTACCGAAACATGGAAATCAGAGTGATCGTAGTTCCTCCTATTCTATGGGAGGAAACAGTGTTTTGATGTCTTGTTCAAAGCCCAAGACGTGAAGCTAAATGTGATTTATTTGTATCTTGTTCAAAGCCCAAGATGTGAAGCTGAAAGGTCTATTTGTATCTTGTTCAAAGCCCAAGGTATGGAGCTAAAGAGGTTTTGACTTTAGAGAGAATTTGTCATCTCTAAAGGGGGAGTTGTTGATGTTTTCATGTTGTGAGCAAGGCATGATTTGATGCTAAAAGGTTGATTGTCTCAACCGGGGTTTCCTTATACAAAGCCTAAGAGGAGGCTAAAAGGCTGACTTTTTCTGGGAAAATGTGCTTTTTGTACAAAGCCCGAGATTTAGGCTAAAAGGGTTTGACTCAACAAGAGGGTCTTTTTGTGTGTCTTGTACAAAGCCCAAGACGGAAGCCAAAGGGGTTTGACTCAACAAGAGAGTCTTTTATACTCAACAAGAGAGTGATTTAGTGTCTCGTATGAAGCCCGAGACGGAGGCTAAAAGTTGTTTGACTCAACAAGAGAGTCTTTTATACTCAACAAGAGAGTGTTTTGGTATCTCGTACGAAGCCCGAGATGGAGGCTAAGGGGTGATTCAACAAGAGAATCTTTTATTCTCAACAAGAGAGTGTTTTATGTCTTGTAAGATGCCCAAGACAGAGGTTGAAGGATGGGTGACTCAACAAGAGAGTCTTTTATACTCAACAAGAGAGTGTTTTTATATCTCGTACGAAGCCCGAGATGGAGGCTAAAAAGGGTTAACTCCGCTGGGGACAATCATTGTACAAAGCCCAAGAGGAGGCTATAGTAACTGTTTCAGTTGAGTGACAGGTCCAGTAGGTTGGTTAAAAGAGAAAATCAGTTCTTATATGAGTAATGTTGTACTCATGTACTTGATCTGAGGGTTGGGATTATTTCCTGTTCTCTAAGGAAACGGGGAATCCAAAGGGTTTTAGACCGTCCAAGTCTACAGGTGTTCTTCCCATTCTTGAAAGGGGCTTGAGAATGTCTTTGAGACTCAAGGGTCTTAGACTGTCCAAGTCTAGAGTTTTATCTTTTGTACTATGCTTAAGAGAAGTTAAGGAACAATACGTTTGCGGTAGAAAGATCTAGACTCTTTGAAACACTATTCTATTAAGATGACAAATCTCTGTTCCTATACCTTTAAAAGGTCGTTGGGACAATTTGTACGAAGCCCAAGAGAAGGCTGGAAACTTTTAAGAAGCCGAGGGACAATTTGTATGAAGCCCAAGAGGAGGCTATCTTCGCTGAGGAAGAATCATTATACGAAGCCTAAGAGGAGGCTGTAAAAACTTTTAAGAAGCCGACAGGTCCTTGTACAACGCCCAAGAGGAGGCAGGGATGCTTTTAGGAAGCCTGTGGGTCCTTGCACTAAGCCCAAGAGGAGGCTGATGAACAGTTCCAGAAGGTTTCACTTGGATCATTGGCCTTCTGTATATGAATTATTCAAAGGGGGAACTTCTTAGATCTAGTTATCTAAAATTGTTGTAAGGAGACGAGGTTTTGTCTAGTTCTAGACATAGTTGCCGGGGAAACTCTAAATATCTATACTATTATTACACAGTTGATATGAGTTTATGAAAGAAGACTTACAGTGAAACAGCCCCACAATACAGTTATATACACATGAAAGCGGTAAATGAAAGCGGGTAAACACTTACTCGGTTGTAGAGCTTCCATGCTGTATTGTTAGTTGTTCAACAAAGAAATTAAAATAGCAGTATGTTACAAAATCAAAGGAGAAAGTGCTTTGTTAGGAAAATTGGGGCTTGCAGCTCAAGGAGAGGCCCATGGTTTCATCAATGATTGCACTGTCATTTTGTACAAAGACTTATACAAGTGATTGAGGCCTGAGAAAGGTTTTTTGTACAAAAGTTGTGGGTCTTACACTCTCTCAAGAGGCCCAAAAATGATTTTTGAATGGGTCTTATAGCTCAAGGAGAAGCCCAATAGTTAATTTTAAAAAGGGCAACGATCGCGCCGAGATTTTGAAAACACTGTAGGTCTTATAGAATGACTGAGGCCTAAAAGTTTTTGGTTTCAAAAAGGGATTGGGTCTTACACTCTATTAGAGGCCCAAGTGAGTTTTAGGAAAAGAAATGGGTCTTATTACTCGAGGGTAGGCCCAGGGTTATTTGTTTGAAAGCGACGATCTCGCCGACGTTTTTGAAAATACACAGAGGGACTTATGCAATAAGTGAGGCCCAAAATGGGTTTATTTTACAAAAATGCTTGGGTCTTACACTCTATTAGAGGCCCAAAAATGATTTTGAATGGGTCTTATGGCTCGAGGAGAGGCCCAGATGGTTTGTTTTAAACAGGCGATGATCACGCCGACTTTTTGAAATACAACGGGACTTATACAACATTTGAGGCCCAAAATAGGTTTGTATTTACAAAGGATTGGGTCTTACACTCTATTAGAGGCCCATGAGTGTTTAGAAAAATTTGTTAGGGTGAAAATCAATAAAACCCTAATTTCATCATTTTTAAAGTAATTATTCAAAGAAAATTAATTAAAATGATACAAATTCCAAATAAGTTTGAATAAACAACTTGTGATTTTGGTTTTAGGTTTGAAAAATGAGGTTTTAATCACAAGATGAATTAAAACCTATTTGATGTTGATTTCCCAATATGAATATTTATTTTTAAAAGGTTTAAAAACAATAAAAATGAATTTATTCACAAAAATACTAATTATATTAAATAAATAATATAAATCTATTTTTTTTTGTGGAATAAAATATTTCAATATTTTTGTGATTTTTTGCAAAAAGAACCAATAAAAAATAATTAAAATTGAGTGAGTTATTAATTTTTCAAATCATTTAAAATAAATATGAAAAATAACAAAAATATAAGAAAAAGTGGTAAAAAAGAGATCTGGGGCGATGGGGATTCGAACCCCAAACCTCTCGCTTTCCAATACACACAAAACCAGTTGATCAACCACTGGGGCGTAATGCCAATTCAAATATAGTATGGCAAATGAAAAATATATAGAGAACTTGGTTGGAAAACCTGAAGAATGGCGCCATGGCCATCTTCTTCCTCGAGCTTGTGCATGAAGCCCCCTATCTCACTCATCTCTCAACCATTTGACATGATTCAAATACCAAACTCATGCATTTTTTCACAAGGAACAAGATGGCAATACTTGATTTCATTTATTTTCAGTGTATAGCAAGTTATATCATCACAACCGTATGAACCCTAATTTTGCAAAAGAAGTCGTGCAGACATGGTTATGAGGGCTATGATCCAATTTTTTGAGGGAAAACACTCAACATATGATGGCAAGCAATTGGCAAAAATATCATGCGAGGAAATATGCATGGATCATGAATATGTAGTTTTGAGGCTTACCTTGATGCAAGCTGAAATGGAACTCTACACAGATGGTGTTCCAGATGTGATTAGATGATCCCTACAACTTCAATGGATGTTGTGGAGTGTGTTGCAAGCTTTGGAACACTCTGCAAACCTTTGGATCAAGTTGGAGAACTCCAACTGCATAATTGAGGCATAATGGCTTGGTTGAAGGGTGATTTTGAGCTAGGGATGTTACAGTTGGTGTTTAAGTGTTTGGACACCTCAAATACATCATATGTGATGTGTCTGAGCAATTGGAATGGATTGCTTAGGGCTGCAACTCAAAACCCGAAGGTGGTTGCTAAAAAACAAAGAAAATTGGCACTTAAGAGAGAATGAGAGAAAGCAGTGATATAAGGTGCTTTGGTGTGCCTTGAATGATCCATTGGAACCTCTATTTATAGGTGATCAACTCTTGTCTTGGAGGAATAGTGAATGGCTGCTGGATCAGATCACCTTCAAAGGGATTGGTTGGACATAAATGCCTCTTGCATTAGGTGTAACAGCTGCTCCAAATAGATCAGCTATGCCTTGACTGAAATGACATTCCTCAGTCATTTTAATTATTGTTTAATCAGAGAACTTGACTGAGGAGAGTGAGAATCTTGACAATGCACTATTCCACATTAATTCCCTTTGAATTCAAGGAAAAATGTGCCAAAATGCATGAACTTCAAGTTGGAAGATTCCTTGGCTTTGTGACTCAGCTTTGTAGGTTGGATCAGATGCATTGTGATTGGTTTGAGTACATGTGGCATAATGATCCTTGGTTTTGATTCAGAAATTGTGTGTGGCAAGCAAACATGCAAATTGATTTTTCCAAAATAGCTTGCAGCAGCATGACTTTGGGCATGTATTCCTCTTGCCTCAAGTTGAATCAATTCATGCTGAGAGGTTCTTTGGATTCTTAGAAACATACGCAACAACATTGATGTTTACCTTTAGACTTGATTCAGCTTGCAACTATGTGAAAAGATCTCACAAGTTTTGGTGTTTTCAACAAAATCTGCCTTGGCTGGAATTTTTCTAAGTGTTGGAAAATGATGTATTTTCATGTTTTAGCCATTTTGGCCCAATCATAACTCAGAATCCACAATGAATTGGAGTGAGGTGTAGTTAGAGCTTTTGTAGAGGGTAATGAGAGATACAAATCCATCTTTGGATGGGGAAAATGGCCTTGTGGTTTAGGAGTTATGATCCTCCAAAGTTGGTACCCTAGCCACTTTGTTTCATAACTTAGAAAATTTTCTAAGTTTTTATGGTTACCCCTTTTGCAAGTTATCCCACTTTTCTTGATTTTTCTTGATGAATGATGATTCCAATCATACACTAACATCATTTTAGGGTTAAAAACCCATTTTTATGAAAAATCTCAAAAAGTCAAAGTTTGACTTTTGTGCACAGTTGACTTTTTATCAGATGAATTCCAAACTGTGCAATCCTTTAGGAAATCATGTCCTTGATCTAAATCAAACATGATGGACATGTTCCATGGGTGTTATAGGGTATATTTATTCATGTCCTAGGGTTTGGAAGCATGTCCTGGTCAAAAGTCAAAGATACAGTTGACTTTTCTTGCAAAACCCTAACTGTGGTTCAGATGAAATTGAAACTTGTGAATCAAGCTTCTTGGATCAATCCATTATTGCAAATGGATCAATGTAGTGCATCAGAGACCCTTAAATCCTCTCTTGAGGTCTTGGATCATGTTTTGTCCCAAAAGTCAACTTAAGGGTGAATTAGGTCAAGAAACCCTAATTCCTGATTTTTGGTGAATGCATCCCCTGAGGCTAAATTGACTTGATGATGGGGTTCATGATGTTCCTTGGAGTATCATAGGTTATGCCTTGAAGCATTGGCTCATGGCCAGAGGAGAATTTCCATCTAGAGGCCCTGGTCGACCAAAACCCTAATTTGGTGACACTGGCGATCTTGAGGCTTAATCCACTTAGAAGGGAGCAGCCTTGTGCTTGATCCTTGATGTGGGAGTCCTCTTGATCCTTTGTAGATGTTTGAGAGGTTAGACAAGTTGAATATCATGTCATTCCTTGATTGATCCTTTGTCTAAGAGCTCTGAGAGGGCTTGAAACCCTAATTGTGATTGTAGTGGATGCTCACCCATCTTTGGGGAGACTAATGAGGTATGATGGTTCATCTATATTGTGATGATGATTTGCACAATGATGGGAATATTAGTGGTCAAAATTTGGGGTATGACAATATGCTTTCAAAACAACCTTACCTCAATTAGGTCTTTTAAAGGTTGTAACGTGGCTTGGTTCACGGCTCATGAAACAAAGGATAAAGGCTCAAAGTTTATTTGTCCCCACCCAATCTTCGTGATGAACTCCAATTATATGCCCAGTTAACTCAAGCTATACATTCAGGCTCCTATGGGCTAGGAATTAAATCGATGTCAGTTAGTGATGGTTTAGACACCTAGGGCAGTCATTACTCCCTTTCAACATTCAATTGTTTTTGCCATTGAGGACTTTAAGAGTGAAAGCTTTAAGTTCATCCTCTTTTTGGTTGTCATACAAGCCTTTTTGTATAAGGCGAGGTCATGAGCATCCCATCTTTCTTAGCTTTTGCCTTGAAAGGGACTCGGCTCATTCTTCGGGTTAGGATTTCTTAACGATCCTTCCTTATTTATCGCTTTGGAAACAACTTGTACAATATTTGTTCATTTGATTTAAGAGAGCTGACAGGTGTCTTGCATGAAGTTCTTGCATTCGAATGCATAACCAAGTTAAATTGAGGACTACCCACCCCAAGGTAGAGATTATGGGTTTTTGTAATGAAAGAAAACTCCTACTTCTAAGCTCAAAGGGGTTAGTAAGGGATTATCTTCCTTATCTCTCCAGTGTTTGAGAGTTGAAACAATGCCTTACATCATCGGCAAAGTTTAATTGAAAGCATACCAACAGCAGTTATGGGTATAACATTTTCATCATCCTCCCCAACCTTTGCTTAAACAACAGTTTGATAAAGATAAGTGGATGGAAAAAGATAAATATTTTTTTGCTTTTTTATGATAGTAAAAGAAAATGAGTGAATACGAATGGACTTAATCAAAAGATGCATAAACATTTCATTAATATTGCCAATTCAATAAACAACAAAGCTTACAAGAAGTCATGAAATCGAAAAGCAATGAAAATATAACTAAAAATATCAAAAGATAGCCAGCTTTGGCGAATTGACTTCAGCAGATGTTGGTTGCGGTATAGGGCAAGCAAGAAAAAAGATTTGGAAGTATTTTTCCGGGAATTATCGTGTCCACAGAGATCGATGCTACTGAACTGCCGTTCGACAATTTAATTGTTAATGAGTTTGGATTTAAATGGTTTAAAGCGTAAATGCAGAAAAGTAAATATAAACATAAAAACAATTCATTCTTCAACAAGACGAACTTATCAAGCATACATATAATCCACTCGTCACAAACATAAATTTACCGACCAATTATACTCAACCTGCAATACTCGTCAAAATCATCCAGCATCACTCACAACAGTGTCCATCTCTGGCACACTGAGCTGAGAGACAACCGTATTACTCTCTTCGTCACTCTCAGGCACGAAGCCTCAAAACACGGAAGACATTAAGTTCCGACACCAAAAAGATTATTATCTAAATCTATCTCTAGCATCTAGACAATAGATATCCATCCCTAATCAAGATTCATGATGTTTATCTCTAACACAACACAAATCCAAACATAAATGCAAAAAGATTAAGGAAGACATCGATAATGATTTGTAAAGCAAATTTCATATAATATTAAGATCAACAAAGATACATATGTTCATAGTAACTATACAATACCCAACAAAAAGAAATTACAAAGAGAAGAGAGAAGAGAAACCAAACATTTCTTGGTTTGTCAACACCAATCGACGAGAGATTAGACTCCGGATCATCCAAATGCAAGCTCCAATGATGTTTTCTAAGCTAATCTACAAGAAAAATGAAGTTTGATGGAGCTGGGAGCAAAAAATACCCAAAACCATCCCTAAAAATGTGTTTTTTACCCATATTTATTGCTGTCATCATCGCAGACCGTGCTCAGCGCGCTCCGGGCACTCAGCGCGCTCTTTTTAAAGTTAAACCGCCTTACAAGCGCGCTCAGCAGACTCCCAGCGCGTTCAGCGCGCAACCTACTGTAAGTAGCTCTTTCTGGGGGCTTGGAGCGCGCTGATGCTTCCTGGGCTTCAGCGCGCTCCAAGCATGCTTGAAAATCCAAAGCTTATTTTCTTTATAACTCTTGAACCGTAATTCCGTTTTTCGCCCGGTTTGAAGCGTTGGAAAGATTATTCAATGCTCTATACAACAATGGCAAAATCCCACTGCTTGAATACCTACAAAAATGAGATAAAATCAATTAAACTCAATGATATTTACCCAAAACGCATATATACACTAAAATATAAACTATACGCATTTATAAACAAAACAGGATTTATTCATATGATATTTAACAAAAAGCAACGATAAGTGCAACAAAACATATATACACAAATAGCTACAATTTGCACTTATCAACTCTCCCCAACTTACATAATTGTTTGTCCTCAAACAAAGCCAACAACTAAAGGAACAAAAGTGAAATCCAAGAAATCACGCAACAACAAGTTTTTACAAACAAAAAAAAATGCAATGGTTCAATCGAAATTGGTACACACAAAGTAAATACTTACCACTAAACTACAACGATAACGTAATCACGAAACAAATGCTAAATACAAAAGTCATGCCAAACATTGTAAAACAACACAAGTTCAAATGTGAATCACACCTAGCAAAAACAATCATCAGTAGATGAAAAACACAAAATAAGGTACTTTCACTCACACAACAATCTTGCAAACAAAAGACTAAATTATGCATCCATCCAAAAATTCACATTGAACATACAAAGGCAAGAATCACAAGGACTTTTCAAGGTTGTAATGTGGTCGGGTAAACAAACAAGGGACAATTTCTAAAGGTAATCGAAACAAAAACTTACCTAAACCTAAGGGAGTGATCAACTCACAAAGTTTCAAACACCAAAATTTCAATCAACTTCCTCCACAAACCCAAGTGTTACACAACAACACTACTTATTTAGCACAATTATTGAAACTCTTTTTGTTTCCTTTTTCAAGGATTTTTCTTTTTCTTCTTTTTTCTTTATTTTTTTCTTTCTTTTCTTTTCTTTTGTCATATTTTTCTCTTTTTTTTCTTTTCTTTTTCAACCATCATAGAATCCAACTAATGAATACACAATCATTCTCTCCCCAACTTGAATACAACCGCACCATCATGTGAATACTCCCTACTTTCTAAGGCAAGGAAAAAATCCATACAACAACACAAAGTTGAGGTCCAAGAAAAAACAAAATCCATCAAAAATAAGTGAACTAAATAATCATAGACAAGCATTAAGTTCAAATAAAAACATGGATCAAAAAGCTCAAAGGGGTTACAAATTCTCACACACTCACAAGGTGAATTGACTATTTGGCTTAGGTAGTTGTGCTCAAAATGAAACAAAATGCCTTGATCCTTTTCATGCATTCATATAAGCAATACAAACAAAAGATTCAACATAATAAAATCCAGTAAAACAAAATTGTCGGTACTCCGAGCATATAACAATGGAAGGCTTCCTCACAAAAAGGGTAGGAACTAAAGTGATTCACATACGAACAAGTATATAAAAGAATGAATGGCATAGAAGTTGTAAAAAGCCTAAGTATCATGAATATGCTAAAGTCAAGAAAGCGATAAACACATACCTTGAACGTGTACAAAACTTTAAACACTATCATTACCGCGCATTCGCAAGTTGAAACACTCAAAATCAGAAAAATCACCGAATGCGACTTCAAGCAATCGAGCCAAAAATTTGAGTCCAAACAACAACAAAAGAATTAGAAAAATTACTAATAATTACTAATATATAAGGCCTTGGTGGAAGTGGGAAAAAGGGGGAGCCAAGTGAACAATTAAAAGAAACCACTGGCTCAGCACAGCAGAGCGGGCTCAGCGCGCAGGCCCGCGCTGAGCGCGCTACACCAGAACCAGAAAAATAAGTACAGCAACAAGGTTCTGGTATAGGCCTCCACTTAACACCTACACAATCTCATATACAATGAAAAATTAATAACGGAACAAAAAACGATAAAACATGCTTGTTTTACGTCGTAAGCTCGACGCCTATTATTGATACACACTTCTCCAAGTTGCCTCTTTACACGGTTAGCGTTCACCGACGACGAAACCTAACCAAATACTTAGGAAACGTGAAGAGAAACAAACAAATACACTAAATTTACAAGTATACAAAACATGTAAAATTCACAAATATGGCAAACATATACAAGTATCAATATCAACAAGTGAAAATAGACAATATATACGATATCTACAAAACTCAAAAACAAAGAAACTATCGCAATGCGATTCAATAAAAACACCATTCCCCGGCAACGGCGCCATTTTGTTGGTTGCGGTATAGGGCAAGCAAGAAAAAAGATTTGGAAGTATTTTTCCTGGAATTATCGTGTCCACAGAGATCGATGCTACTGAACTGCCGTTCGACAATTTAACTGTTAATGAGTTTGGATTTAAATGGTTTAAAGCGTAAATGCGGAAAAGTAAATATAAACATAAAAACAATTCATTCTTCAACAAGACGAACTTATCAAGCATACATATAATCCACTTGTCACAAGCATAAATTTACCGACCAATTATACTCAACCTGCAATACTCGTCAAAATCATCCAGCATCACTCACAACAGTGTCCATCTCTGGCACACTGAGCTGAGAGACAACCGTATTACTCTCTTCGTCACTCTCGCGCACGAAGCCTCGAAACACGGAAGACATTAAGTTCCGACACCAAAAAGATTATTATCTAAATCTATCTCTAGCATCTAGACAATAGATATTCATCCCTAATCAAGATTCATGATGTTTATCTCTAACACAACACAAATCCAAACATAAATGCAAAAAGATCAAGGAAGACATCGATAATGATTTGTAAAGCAAATTTCATATAATATTAAGATCAACAAAGATACATATGTTCATAGTAACTATACAATACCCAACAAAAAGAAATTACAAAGATAAGAGAGAAGAGGAACCAAACATTTCTTGGTTTGTCAACACCAATCGACGAGAGATTCGACTCCGAATCATCCAAATGCAAGCTCTAATGATGTTTTCTAAGCTAATCTACAAGAAAAATGAAGTTTGATGGAGTTGGGAGCAAAAAATACCCAAAACCATCCCTAAAAATGTGTTTTTTACCCATATTTATTGTTGTCATCATCGCAGACCACGCTCAGCGCGCTCTTTTTAAAGTTAAACCGCCTTACAACCGCGCTCAGCACGCTCCCAGCGTGCTCAGCGTGCAACCTACTGTAAGTATCTCTTTCTGGGGGCTTGGAACGCGCTCCAAGCATGCTTGAAAATCCAAAGCTTATTTTCTTCATAACTCTTGAACCGTAGTTCCGTTTTTCGCCCGGTTCAAAGCGTTAGAAAGCTTATTCAATGCTCTATACAACAATGGCAAAATACCACTGCTTGAATACCTACAAAAATGAGATAAAATCAATTAAACTCAATGATATTTACACAAAACGCATATATACATTAAAATATAAACTATACGCATTTATAAACAAAACAAGGTTTATTCATATGATATTTAACAAAAAGCAACAATAAGTGCAACAAAACATATATTCACAAATAGCTACAATTTGCACTTATCAGCAGACTTCAATCTCTAAGTCCAGATATGGGAACACCTCCATCACTGATTACTTGCCCTTTTCGATATAGGACCTTGAAAGGCTTCATAGGTCCTTTATCGAGCATGCTGACACGGCTGACAGCGGTCTGACAGTTGACACTGAGGAAATCCTTGAGTCGGAAGAACCACAGGAGATGACGAAGTGACAACTTCTCTGGGTACAACAGGGTAAGAGTGCCTATCTTTCTTCATCAAGTTTTGCAAAGTCTCCAAGACCCAGTTCATCTGACCTTTGAGGACTTTGATATCTTTCTTCAAGGCTTCCTGACTTTTCAAAAGCTCATTCATCATTGCCATTTATCAAGAATGCGTGCTAGGTATCCTCCAGAGATAGAAGAAGAAGATGAGACTCAAGGCTAGGAAATACAAACGAGATGCGAGTGTGACGACATGCGCATGCAATGCTAACGCAAGCCAAATGGTTTCAAGGAACTCAAAGGCAAGTTGTAAACATTTTGAAAAACTGAAAAGTTTTACTTTAATACCATGATCTCTATTGAACTTTGCAAAGGGATGACTGAGGTCCTCAGTATCACGGACTCCCAGGTCGGAAAGAGTGACATCAATATGACTACTTGCATCAGACATCAATAATCCCAAAGGGGCCTCCACTGAGCGTGGTCATCATATGTCAAACATGTTAGGACTACTCCCAACAGCCGACTATTGATTACACCACAATCCTATCATATGTGTACGCTCAAGTCCGGGTTAGGACTTACATCACCACTCAAATGCAGTAACCCTGCCAAACAGAAGAACCCAAGCAGATATACAGATATGTACATATATACAGCTATACAAGCAAACAAATATACAAATAACACAAACACGAACAAGGTGGGCTTAACCCTCTCTTTTACTCCCTAGTGAAGTCACCATTTCTGTTGCGGTGAGAATCGGATATTAAGCTATTAATTAACTTGAATCACACATCTTTGAAACTCACCATCGAGCTTTGATTTATCCAAAGGAAAGGGTAAAGACCGAAGAAAACCCTAATTGCACTATGTGAAGACACAGCTAAGAGATCTAAGGTTCAGGGGTTGGTTATACCTAGGGAAGGTGTTAGCATCCTAGATATCTGTAGTATTCTACAGGAACCTCTTGTTAGTATTTGTGTTAAGTTATTGTTTACTTGCTAAGGGATTTATGCTAAGGTAAAGATAAAGACCTATGGTAAACACCAAGGTGCTAAAGGTAAAGACCTAGGGGTATATACACTAAGTATGCTCGCCAAGACGTCACATCTCGTGCCTACGTATCTTGACTCAAAGAATCAGAGCATTCGTAGTTCACCTAACTTAGGGTGGGGAGGAACCATTGACTATGATCAAAGTTCCAAATGGGAAGGAGTATAACACTCCTATAAATTTAAAGAACTCTCTAAGTCTAAGTTAAAATGGTAAGTCTAAGAAGTTGACTTTGAACAAAGTCAAAAGGGAAGTGAATACTCATTATGATGAGAATCACATAGAGTTAAAGAACTCTATCCTAATTCTAAGTTAAAGGGGTGAATGGCTCTAATAAGGCCAAATGCAAAAAGAACATCATTATGATGATGCTCACATAGAGTTGAAGAACTCTGGGTGAATCCTCGGTTGTAAGGTAAATGGTTCTAAGGAGACCAAAGAAGGGAAGTAAGCAACTGTGATGATAATGCTTACAAAAGGGATGAGAAACCTAGCTAGGTCAAGGGGAAAGTGGCTCTAATGAGGCCAAGGGATTGATCCTAATAAGGTCAAGGGAAAGGGATGGCTCTAATGAGGCCAAGAGGTAATGAGCTATCTATGACATTAAAGTCAATAGAGAGACTTTCCTTTGGAAGGAGGGGAACAAAGAGGGTTAAGGAGAAGAGCTAATAAGATAGCCTCACTTAAGGGGATAACTTAATAAAGTTATAAAAAAAAGATAACAATTGATATTCTCACATGAATTAATGATGGTAATAAAAACATGGATATAATACATGGATGATGATGGTGAATGTGATGACATTCAAAGTAAACACTTAAGGAAATAAGCAAATATTATGCAAGCACACAAAGATCATTTCCTTAATGAGCAAAGTAAACACTTAAAGGAGACATGGTACAAGTTTAGATATCTTGATCAAATAGGTGATGACCTAACATGGGAAAAGTCTTTGACCTAATCTTTACGTAAAGGAAAACTATCACTTATGCTATGTAAAGTCCACTTTTATGAAAGGGAAGTATAAGCACATATGTACATGGTATAACTTAAGTTGATGGTTTGTATCTACATGGGTATATTATAAACAAGGGAGAGAGTTCTAAGTGAAGGTAAAGACCTAATTGAAACTAGAAAGAGATGACAAAAGTTTACAAACTTAAACATATAAACAAATATACTTAAAAGTCTATCTAAATCAAACTATACAAAGGTGCAAGTTCAAGTTTAAGGTTCAAGGGTCTAAACATGTTAAGACAAGTTTGTTCAACCCTAAAAATGTAAAGGGAAACTAAAGTGATATGACCAAGGGAGTCAAAACATCTCCTAATAAACCCTAAAAATAAACCATACTTTACACATGAATTAAAGGTCCTAAAAATAAATATTCTTGAGGATTTTTTTATGTCATAATAAAATAGGTAAAAAGACTAAAAAGATGCAAAAAGAATGGGTTAAAAACTCTAAAGTATGAGGAAGTTATGAATTTTTTAAGTTTGTGAAAGAAACTAGAAAAACTAAGTATTAAAAATAATAGGGAGGGTCTCAATAGGAGTTGAACCCACGCCTTTGACATTGTGGCTAAAACACTTAACTTGCTGCGCTGATTGTTGGATTTGTATAACACATGCTTCTGCTAAAATAAATATGAAAATAACATGAATCCCTCAGAAAAAATACGCGCGCTGGCAAAAAGGTTGATACAAGGATTGAGCCCAGGACAAGAGGATCAGAAGGCAAGGCAAGGCAAAAGTAGCGCCACTAGGGTGGCCAATACATCTGGTATTAAAACCAAACCTAATTAATAATATATGATAAGGTCTTCTAAGAACTGAATGGCCATGGCGCCATCATCTTCTACCTGTGGTTCAAAATTCAGAAACACTAACTCCCTCAATTCTCAATGGATTTCAAAATCGTAAAAAAGAAGAACACCCTACTTTTCCCAAGGAATCAGAATATGAGCTTTAATTTAATTTATTTTCATCTTATACCTAAACATCGTGTCTGCAATATATAAACCCTAATTTTTAAATCTAAAACAAAATTCCAAATAACACAGATTCTAAGAAATTTATATGGGGTAAATACTCCTTACATAATGACAAACAACATGGAATATCAAATGGATGTTAATGATGACAGAATCAACAACTTAGAAACCAAGTCATGCTTACCTATTGGAGCTGGGTCCAATGCCCTCTTCCACTTGTTACAGTCACTGGTTGATGATCTACAATACTTCTATGAACTCCCATGAAGCTTTAGAAATGATTGGTTGGTGGTGAACTGGTCTAAAACTTAGTGCTCGAATCTCCTTGCAAAAATCAAAAACTTGAACTCCAAGGAAATGGAGTTAAAGTCTCCAAATGAAGCTTGGAAGAGTTCAAGTGATGTTAATGGAAGATGATGGAAGGTTTAGGTTGGATTGAAAAGGTCGGAATGGAGATTTGGATGAGTTTGTGCAGAAAGTC
The DNA here is from genome assembly GCA_022829125.1 of Lathyrus tuberosus. Lineage (NCBI taxonomy): Eukaryota > Viridiplantae > Streptophyta > Magnoliopsida > Fabales > Fabaceae > Lathyrus > Lathyrus tuberosus. The sequence goes on from JALAZF010000060.1 coordinate 15,751,337, forward strand.
AACACTTTCAAAGGTTGAGAGTTGACTTTCTGATCTATGGTGTTTTGGATAGTTGTGAGGGTTAGAATAGGTTCAATGGATGTTTTATGGTTTGTGTGAATGATTTATTTGAAGGTTTGAGTGCTGGAACTGAGTGTGGAAGTGTTTGTGCAAATGAGAGGTTTTTGGTTCACAAGGGTGGATGAATGCAAGGTGTTGGTTTCAATGCTTGTTCAGGTATTTTTCTCAAGTTTTGTTGTGTGTTTTGAAGTATAGAAAGGTCTGGTATTTATAGGCACGGGGTGAGAGAAATCTGATTGCAGAAATGCAACTGGTTTTGTTTGGTTTGGTTGAAGTTTGATTAGAATGCAAATGGAGTTTCATGGATTTGGAAGTTTCAAAGCATAGTACCATCAGTTATAGGGTCGTTGAGCACTTTTGAGACATTGCTTTTGAGGTACAAAAGGCTGGAGTGCAGAAGAGACAAGAGAAAGGCTCAAGGAGCTGGCTTTGTGCATGAAGTCACCTTTTTCAAAATGAAAGTCAAGCCTTTATGCCATAAATAGCAAGATCACTTGGTTAAAGCTCAAATTTGTTGGATAATGCTCTCAAACTCGTGCAATCTTCTGATCAAATGAAGATTTGCAAGTAACCACATTTGAAATGCAAAGATTTTCAGCATGGAATTGGATTTGCAACAAGTTCACCAAGTGCATAACCTTGAAATTCAAGTTTCAAACCCTCAACTTCATGGCTTCGATTCGCTCACTTATTGGATTGGGGTATTCTAGTACTTTTTGGAAAGCCCCAAGTATGCTCTACAATGTTCATGTTCACTCCAAGTTCTGAATCCAAAGGGATCATAATGAAAAAAGTGGTTGAAGTTGGCTGCAAACTAGGGCAAAAAGGGTGAAATTTCACTAAGTCCTAACTTAATTTGAACTTCCAAGCCTCATAACTTTAAAACTAAGCCTCTTTTGGAGAATGACCCTCTAATACATTTTAAAGTTCATGGTTAAAGCTTCAAATTGAGCTTTGGATCACAAAAAAATGGATGTGTGGTTTGAAAGTTATGACTCTTCAAAGTTCACACAAGGACTAGGTTCTTCATACACTTAGAAAATTTCAAAGAACAAACTTTGCACTTTTTGCAATAAACCTCTTAATTCTTGATTTCTCATGCTCTAATTCAAATATCAAACATGTCTTGATGGAATATGACTTGAATACTTCATCTTGGACCCAGAACATCAAAAGTCAAAGGTTTGACTTTTCAGACAAAACCTTAATTCCTTCATGAATTCAACTATACGATCCTTGTTGGTCTTGCTTTCTCAAACTTCTCAAACACCAATAGATGACCTCCAAGGGTGTATATGAACACATGGAATCATGTCCCAAGACTTGGGATCATACCTTGACCAAAAGTCAAAGACATGGTTGACTTTTCCTGATAAAACCCTAATTTGGGGCCAGATGAACTTGAGGCTTATTGCACTTGTGATGGGAGCCAAACACACTTGATTTCTTGATGGATAAGGCCTCTTGAATGTATGTAAGCTCAATTGGTTGATGAACCAATCAAGGCATTGACTGATCATACCAAGATTCCCTTGTAATTCTTCAAGTTAAAACCCTAATTCTACAAATCTTGATTTTATGGTTTCTCCTTGATTTCCCTTGATCCAATCACATGAGATCATGCAATATGATTTGAAAACCTCATGATTAACCCTCAAGGCCAAACATTGAGCTTCTGGAGCCTCATTTGACTTTCTTGACCAGATGAATTCAAACACCTTTCTTGACCATCTAGTGAACACTTGGGATGGATGTATTGAGCCAAGAAGTTCCTTAGTAGACCTTGAAATGTGTGAGAGTTTGGCTTGTGGATCTTGCCCATTCCTTGTGCAAAACCCTAGCTTTCAAATAGAAGAACAAACTAGCAAAATATGATGGTTAGTTGACAATGCATAGATGATTGATCCCTAATGCAAATGCAAGATGTCATGACATCTAAGGGGTCAAATTTGGGGTATAACAGTGTTCTTTGGTGTTCTGCTGCATGTGTTTCTGATGAAATGACGTTGGTAAAACTAGATTGAAGACTCTGTTCATGAAGGTGTCAGCATCTATTGAAGTTCTAGCCATTCCAGCAGGGAGTAATGGAATGGAGAGGGTTGTTTGTTGATGTTTGCCTTTGATGGCTTGGTACTTGGAGGATTGGTTTCTTCAGGTATTTTGAAGTCAGAAGAGGAGAGGTCTAGGTTATCAATTTCTTGGTTTATGAAACTGGTAAATACCCTTGTCCTGATAAAGTTGCCAAAGACACTTGAGAATTCTCTCAAGTCCACTCATAAAGGCATCTCTTGTCATGAGGATTCTTTTATGGTGTTTCTTGAAAAGATGGAATTCTGGAGTCTTCTGGTTGCTCTTCTGGATCAAGGTTGGTCCTGAGAATCATCAATCTGAAGAATTTGGGGGTGATTTATTTTCACCTTCCATGTCATGCAAGTTAGGGTTTCTTAAAATCAGTTGAAGTGGTTCTTCGCAAGGAAGATGCATAGGTTTGTGCCAGCTAAGTCAACATGAGTCAAGGGTGTCGGTCTTGATATCTCAACATTATGCTTGGCAAGGAAGGTACCTACACTAAAGAATACTTGATTGGTATTACTAAAGTGTTGATATCTCTTGGATGTATGGCCTTCTGAACAAGGATTTAAGATCAATTGCTATTTGTGGAATCCACAAGTATTTATTTGATAATCCATATGTGTGGTGTTCAAAATTAGATGCAGTCAAGGGCATCAATGAAGATTTCATTTGATAAGGATCTGATGTTCAACCAGATGTTGAAACATCCCATCAGCAAAGCTTGTGCAGAATCTTGTTGATTCAAGGAGTGAATCTCTAGGACAAGGAAGGGGAGTAGCTTATGCTCTGGGAACCAAACTTTTGTGTGTTGACATAAAGTGTTCGGAACCTTCTTCTGGTTGGATCTGCAGAGGCACATAATCTAACTAGGAAGTTTCGTGTCAAGAAACTTATCTAGAATATGGTGTCGATGGAAGTGAAGATGAAGACATCTTAATCTTGATGAATATTGCTTGGATCAGTTTATTTCTGATCTAGGTGAACTAAAGTGCGGCTGATGAGAGCATATGATCCATTTCAACATGGAGGTTCTGGATAAGTGTCTAGGACAGTATCTCTGGCATATTGAAGATTTCTCTTCTTAAAGAAAGCTGGATTTCTTGTAGCTGTTGACTACTTCTTCCTAAAGAATCAGGCTTTGACATGATTGATTCTTCTGAGGATGAGTTCTTGAAGTTGATGTTCTTCAAGGTATTTGGTCTTAAGATTAGTTGTAGACCATTAACACAGGATGAAGGTTGTCTACTCAAACTTGATATGTTAATCAAGTCTATGAGAGCATGGAACTCTTGTTCTGTAGAAGTGGAGAAGATCCTCAAGATGGTATGTCTGAGAGGAGTTGATCAAAACTGTATCAGACAGACTTGAGCTCATCAGCTGGAAGTCATGGCATTGATGTCATAATCAGGTGTTCTGACATCAGGGTTATCATCAGACTGTGGGATCTGATTATAGTGGAGGTTTATCATCTTTCGAGAAGCTGATCTTCTCATATGTGATTGAAATGGAAGCTTCAAAAAGCCTATGCAATGTATGGGAATTGCAGAAGCTAATAGAGGCTACATTTCATAGTCTGAGTGTATCTAAGATGTCTTGCTTTGAACAAAGTAGGATGTTTGCTGAAGACCCAGATTCTTGGTTGAACCAAGAGTATTCTGTCTCTTAGAAATCTGGAGGAAGCTGTGTCACTTGGCTGTGTTTAACCATAGTCACTTGAATCCAAGATGTGTGTGTCATCTTGTCCTTGGAACAAATTACCTTTGTGAAGAAGGGTGGTTGTTTGAAGACCAAAGGAGGAACTGGTTTTGCTCTTGGCTTACTGAGTGTTGAAGGGAGTTTATTTCTCTCTACTGTTGTCTGGAATTCTTATTGATCAAGCTGGTGGAGCTATGTTCTCTGGAGATTTTCAGATGAATTACTATACAGATAGTAATTCCAGTTGTTATTGTATCAAGAACCATAGTGTATGGTGTCTGTGATATGATCTGGATGCCCTAACTGATGTTAGAACATCATCATGTTTTATGAACTTGGAGTTCAGATTGTGGAAGATGATATTCACCAGTTGAATCAGAAGTGTTCTAACTTATCATACGGGAGAATGATGAGGTGAAGATTGTCTTGGATTATGGGGTGTCTATCTGGTAGTCTGACTCTTTTTGAGGTCAGAATGCTTATGGAGAGGTGGCTTCTTCTGCTGCAAGTATCTCTAGAAATAAGTAGATCAGTTTGGTGCTTGTGAAGCAAGAAAGCTGAGGATTTCTGGAGCATGTATTTGATGTTTTTCAGGTGTGAATGACATCTGGGCTAGCTAACAAACTAAGAGATTTTGTATGTCTCTTTGAGTAATGTGAGCATTCCAGATTCAATTGGATTTATTCTCAAGGAATAAGGATATCTATGACTGTAAAATTCAAGGTGGATTTGTACAGGGTATGGATGGGTTCAGGATGAGCGGGATCAATGGTGATTTTGGTCTCAATCCAAGAGTTTGAAGTTGTGAGAAAAACACAAGAAAGGGGGGTTTGAATTGGGTTTTACACTCTTTGCTAATTTTTCGCCTTTAATCACTGTTGCGTTAAGACATCAGAGTTTCGTTGAGAAACTTCAGACTTGCGATGCGGAAGCATATCAGAGTTGTGTGTATCTGACTTGTTATGCGAGGTTCTGGTAAGCGATGCATAAATACAAACAATAAAGTAAAGCATAAGCAAGAGTAAAGAACACACGATATATCCTAGTTCACTTGAGCAACCCTCAAGCTAATCCAGTCCACCCTTTCAAGGTGATTTCGCCTTGAACTCAAGGACTTAATCCACTATAATTAGAAGAGAATATATACACTTGATATATGACAAGTATGTAAAAGGATGTGAAAGAAGACTTACAGTGAAGTAGCCCCACAATACAGTTATATATAGGAAAGTAGATAAAAGAAAGCGTATAAACACTTACCAATTGTAGAGCTTTCATGCTATTTTGTTAGTTGTTCAAAGAAATTGAAGAAAGTTTTGATAACAGATTATGAATTTGAATCTAAATCACAAGGAAAGGTGTTTTAAAAATAAGTGATGTGAATATCCGGGAAAACACCGGATTGCAAGAGGAGATTGCAGATATGAATATTCGGGAAAGCATCAGATAAAAAGAGATAAAAGATAAGAGGTTGAAAATACAAATATCTGGGAAAACGTCGGATTGAAAGAGATAAAAATAAAAAGTTCGCTCGCTAAGACTTTGCAGTCTTATGCCTACGTATTCTCAACGGGATCTTGAGAAATCAGAGCGGTCGTAGTTCGCCCCTACGGGGCACGAACTACAGAAAATAAAGTTTAAATCGCACGACGGCGAGAGGGGAAATTTAACCTAAAGTTATCATGCTTGGTTGAATATTCTAATGTCTGTCTCTAATCGAAAATTAAGTTTGAACTAAGAGATCCTAAGGGAACATGCATACGTGGCAAAACATCACGGAATAAATGAATACACAGCAAAGCATTGTGGAATAAATGAATACACAGCAAAGCATCGTGACAGATAAAATATACACGGAAAAACATCCTGGTGAATAACAGATATAATATACACGGAAAAACATCTGGAGATTAAAAGCATATACACGGCAAAACATCGTGTGTGAAACTGAATACATGGAAAAACAGCATATGATAAAATATACACGGAAAAACATCGTGTCATCATGGAAAAACATCATGGCAATTGAAACGTACACGGAAGAACATCGTGAATAAATAAACAGAAACTTCACGGCAAAGCATCGTGGTATAACTGAATACACGGCAAAACATCGTGTGAATAAAATATGGATAATGAGTTCAAGAAAACTTACCTATTGGAGCAAGGTCCAATGCCTCTTTTCAGACTTCCAGAAGCGAGATAACGATCCCCAAAGTATCATATAAGAACTCCTGCGTCAGGTAAAAGACAAAGCAGAGAAAACCAGAGATCATAGAGAAATTCCCTAAGTCTTATCAAGTGGTTAGAATCGAATTTGAACATTTAATTAATTATTTACAAAAGTTTTACTTGAAAATAATCCTAAGAATAAATTACCAAATAATTGAATAAAACAATTTAAACAATTAAATGATTAATTACAAATTAATTAAAGCAAATTTAATAACTTAGAAATTATTAACATATTTTAGAATATTTAATCAAGATTAACTAAACTAAAAAATAAAGTTGTATTAAAACGAAAAATGGGCCACAAGAAGAATTATCAATTAATTTAAATATTAATATTTAATAAGATTAATTAATAATTTAATTAATCAATATTAAATAAAAATATCTAAATTAATTAATAATTAAACAATATTCTTTTACATTTTTAAATATTTATTAATCTAATTAAAATTAGAAATAAGAAAATTAAAAATAAATAATAGAGAAATATGAAAGAGAGAAATGTATGTGTGGGAGAAAATTGAGAGAAAAACAAGCATGAAAATTGTTTTTGGTGTGAGAATTATGTGAAGATCTCTTGTCTATTTATAGTAAAATTTGAGCTTAAAAACTAAGCAATGGTGATGTATGAAATGACATATAACAAGCTTAAAAATTAAGGTAACTTAGTTTTTAAGCTAACTTAATTTTTAAGCTAAATTAAATATCTATATAATAGAATAATATAAAAACAAAGTTGTATTAAAAACAAAAGTTTTTTAAAACAAAATATATAAAAAACAAAATTTCATAAAAAACAAAATTTGTATAAAAAATATGAAAATATATAAAAATATATATAAAAAATAAAAAGACAAAAAACAAATATATATATATATATATATATATATATATATATATATATATATATATATATATATATATATATATATATATATATATATTATTTATTTTCATTTTTATTTTATATATGTAAAAATAAAATAAAAATAAGAAATCTATTAAATCGTGCGAAAGATAGATGAATAATTAACATTTGTAAATTTAATTGAAAAACACGCTCGTTCACCGATTTTTCGCATAATTAACCAGAAAAGACGGAGATTTCAATGCATATATTCTGACTGAAAATTCAAACGATATGCATGACAAAAACAAATGATATGATATGCAGATGACACAAAGTGAAAACACAATCGGGTTTTGACAATCGGGTGGTCAAAATTTGGGGTATGACACTGTGTCTTCCCTAGACAAGATAATTTCATCCTTCAGATAATTATACATGAATTGGGGAAAGTTTATTTTGATCCTAGAAACTAAGAAGAAAATAAATAACCTCTCCTTGTCAGATAACATCCTGCTCCTCTTTCTCTTGGCCTTAAATTAGTTACCATTAATTTGTACCAATCTTTAGCTACAAAAGTGAGGGTACATGGTTGAGTGGGATGACCTTCAGTCTCAAAAATGACATGCAAGTGCTTGTCGAAACAAGCGTTGTTGATGTGGCTTTCAACTATCAAACCACCTTCATTACACTCAATGGCTTTGGCAATGATGGTAGGTTGATTATGATTGGACAGCCAGCAACCATAGACAAAATAGCATTATTGCCATAATCATACTTTAGTACTCGAGCATTTGCCTAGAACTCAGTTACAAGCTCAGGAAAGACAGGTCCAACAAGCATGTTGAAATAGTTTTCCCAGTTCTGAAATTCAATTCCAAATAGGATACTTGTTTTGTTGAGTAGAGGCAGATGACTTAATTCTAGAGTGTATTCCTTCAAGAGTTCAAGATCAAAAATTTCTCTTTTGATGTTGTGGGAAGACATCTTGAACATGAGTGACTTTGTTTGAGGGAAAGAGATTATAGAAGAAGGAATTTAAAATATGAGATAGTTAAAGAATGACTCTTCTTTAAATAGAGGAAATTATATGAGAAGGACTTAAGATCAATAGCTATTTAATGAGTTGGAACAAGCAAGGTTCATCATTTTCGAGACTAGCTATGAGTAGCGATGGCAGTGTATAGATATAGTCAGCTTTAAAATGGAAAGATGTGTGATAGACTCTATAGAATGGTTGTAAGAACAGATCACAAATAAGAATATGAATCGATGTATACTTATGAACCGCAAGGGAGTGGCTGACAAAGAGTAATCATAAACGCTTATTTTTAAGAATAATTAACTCTCAATATTTGTCTAATCATAAATGAATGCTCAATGAAGGAATTGCATGAGAATCTTACTCTATTTTCAATAATTCTTACGAAACCTAATGTGTCAGTGAATGATCAGTGATTATGACAAGATTTACAATTTTTATTTCACAATAAATTTTACGACTGTTCAATATTTAGAGAATAAGGATGGCCATAGATAAACAAAATCATACCTTAGAGATTCTGAAATCTTTTTACAGCGATTCTATATCCGAGTGCTGTCCATTCTAATTCCGTCTTGAGTTTAGGCTTCTGACTTTCCTCAGATTCTCTTCATTCTAGTTTCTCGTGTGTCTGATAGGAGCGTCCTTAATAAAACTTCTGAACAACCTTGTTCTGCATCTGCTTTCCTCAGATTGATCTATCAGAGGTTCTGAACAAGTACCTTCTGATTTCTTCCGTTCTTCAGAAATTCTCTGTATTCTGATTTTGAAGAGTGTAGAAATCTTCAAAATTCTGATCTCTAGTCTGAGAACTAGAATCAGTCTTCTCTTTAGATGATCTCTTCATTCTTCTCTTCAGATGATCTCTTCATTCTTCTATTCAGACTTATCCATCTGATTTCTGAGAGCAATCTTCAGATACAGATATTCTGATCAATAGAACATTTTTCTTTCATCAAGATCTCTTCTAAACAAATGCTTGTTTTCAGAAGATCAGTAATTCCTTAGCTTGAACATAACTTCTGAGAGGTTATGTGCTTGAGAGAATTAACTGACATCTCATAACATTTTTCTGACTTCGTTTCCACGAACAGATGTAGAGCTTGTTCAGATACAAGTATCATCAAACTTATGTGTAACACATGATGAGTTTGAATGACAACCTTGTTCTTGCAATGCTGATCTAACTTATTTAGAGTTAGTCCATCAAAGGATTGACAGCATATCTGCTTCTGAAAAGAATGCCTACTGATTTCTTCATTCTGAAAAACATCAGTGACTTAAATCCTTTTGAGTCATAATAAATAATTTCTGTTTTTGCATCTTGCCGAGCATCTTCTGATTTCAGGATTCATGCATCATGAATTTCTGAGAGGGATATCAGATAACAATCTGACACTTTACAATTTGTCCAACTGAGATAGAATCTCAAGTTAACAAAACTTGATTGTCTGTGTTACTTCAATCAATAATCAGAATTCATCCTTAATCAGATTCCTGATGAATCAACATATTTCCTCTTTCTGAGTTTTCTTTAGTTTTCTGCAAAGCTTCTCAAGGAAACAGTATTCAATTCTTCGTTGAACCTTCTAACTGCTTGATCAGTTAAGCTTCAGATTTTGAATCACTTCTAAGGATTTGAATTCCCCAGTTCATGATTTCTGACTTCTTCTTCATATTTCTTCATGAAGTTCTTATTCATCAGAATCATAACTTAACAATCTTTCTTCTTTACTTCAGAAAATTCCTAATGAGTTTTTCTTGAGAAAGTCAAGAGTGGACTAACCTGTTCCTTGAAAACGTCTCATACTCACAAGGAATTAATCTTCAGCAAACAAGATTTCTTGTTTTCTGATGATTCGATCTTGAGCAAATACATTGTTCATCCAATCGTATTTCTAAGATAGGCATTCAACAGATATTACTCCTTATCTGATGAATCTATCTTGTCAGCTGATTCTTCAATCTTCTTCCAAGCTTCAATGGAGAAGATTTTGTTGTTGACAACTTCAAGACTTCAAGAATCAGTAACTTGCTCAAGGTAATCCGTTTGATTACAATTCATTATTCAATCATCTTCTGATATGAGACTGAAATTGTGAGTTGATTGAAATCTTACCCAGAGTATTTCTTCACACTGCATCGGGATCTTTTTCTGACACTGTTAAGTGTTTGATATCCATCAATAATTAAACCGGAGCTCTGATACCAATTGAAGGTGTGAGAAAAACACAAGAAAGGGGGGTTTGAATTGGGTTTTACACTCTTTGCTAATTTTTTGCCTTTAATCATTGTTGGTTTAAGACATCGGAGTTTCGTTGAGAAACTTCAGACTTGCGATGCGGAAGCATATCAGAGTTGTGTGGTTCTGACTTGTTATGCGAGGTTCTGGTAAACGATGCATAAATACAAACAATAAAGTAAAGCATAAGCAAGAGTAAAGAACACACAATATATCCTGGTTCACTTGAGCAACCCTCAAGCTAATCCAGTCCACCCTTCCAAGGTGATTTCGCCTTGAACTCAAGGACTTAATCCACTATAATCAGAACCGATTACCATTTTCACGGGCAACCGCCGGTGTCTAACCTCTAATGAACCATTCAGTGATCCAAGTGGATATAACGTTTATTAACCCACCAGAATCCGATCTTGCAAGATCTCCTATCAGGATTTCAATGATATCCATCAGTGATCTCACAAGAGTCTGACTTCATTCGGTCCTCTTTGAGATATGACTATTATTCATCTCAAGTCTACTGATCTTCACTCGATCACTTGAGGAACAACTAATTCTAAAAATAGAATTGGTTTTCTGGAGGTTACATGAGTGCTTCTTAATAAGAAGAATTCTCCTAATTTAAGTACAGAATTACACAACAGTGTTTGAGCAAGATATGAGCAAAAACTTCGTGCTTTCTACATGATTCTATGTGTTGTATATGATTTGCAGTTGAGTTCTGATGATAACACCAATAACAGTTGATGGGCTGATTGTTCTCGAACCAACAACACATACGAATGCCTTATCTTCATTTTATAGCCAAAGAAAATAGAGCCGTTGGAGGGCAGCTGGCCGTTGAAGAGAGTCGTTACACAAGGATGAAAATAGTACAGCCACCTTTGTCCTTTTTCCACAATTTACGGTAGTGGGATAAATCATCTTCGTACAATGTACTTTCCTTGCTAACGGTAACATTGTCTTCTAATCTTCAGAGGCTTCTAATAGTATTTGATTGAAGCATGAGTAGAGACGTGATAGTTGGGTCTTCAGAATCTCAAGTCTTCAGTTTTCAGAACTTTTTCATTCAGAACCTTGTCTTCAGCACTTCAACACTTGTCTTTGAAACCCTTTGTCTTCAAATCTTCAGAGTCTTCAGAACCTTGTTCACTCAGAACGTTGTCTTCAGAGTCTTCAGCCCTTGATCTTTAGAACCTCAATCTTCAGATCCCTTAAGTCTTCAGAGTCTTTCTGCACATGGTCTTCAGAGCCTTCAGCCTTTAGAACTTCAAGTCATTAGAATCTTCAACACTTAGTTCTTCAGAAGATTGTTTCTTCAGGAGCTTCGCTTATCTTCAGAATCCGAAACACGTTCAGAACATAATCCACAAGAGAATTGCAACAGCAATATCGACATCATTGGATCTTTCTGATTGTTATCAGATACAAAAGCAAACTTGCTTCTTCAGCACTCTTGCGACTTGTGTTACACATAGTAACTCACATGTAATCTTTTACGCACATCTTGGTATTGTTTATTTGATCTTATATCTTCAATAATTATAATCTCCACATAAACAAACATCAGAACATAAAATAGTTCTTTCACAAATACTCCATTATTATCATCAAAACATAGAGACTACTTGCAGAGACAACTTTTGTTCTTACAGAGTTTGTTGGTTATGGTACAAGGATGTGATCCTAGTACTTTCTCACTATATGAGCATGAAGTTGGTCATGTGATATCATGTGGTGATTTTGCGTGTTTCTTGTTGGAAGAAGCATCGTTTATGAAAGATATGGGGATAACTTATGTTTGCTAGGTGTACTACTATGGTACATAGATTACTTGTGGATCAAGCAGTGTGTGAATGCATTCAGCAAGTGTGTTGAACAAGGAATGAGCTCTTGAAGACAAGAAAATGAGTCTTATGTTTTCCATTCACTTTAAGGTGTTATTCTTGCAAAGGAGCACTGGTTATCTTTGACAGGGGGAGTTGGACTTCTGTCTAGGATCTGTTGCTGCAGTAGTGCAGTTGTTTATCAAGATTGTTTGTGGTTTCAAGCAGTTTGTGATAGAATACTTCTGGTGAGAGTGTAATGTCAGACAAGATGTCGTGACATTGTGTTACTGTTATAGTTCTGGGTGGACTTGATAGGTTGATTTTGGTTCTATCATTGGGATGTCAATGGATTGAATCAGAGTTATACAAGCTTCTTGGGAGTGTCTTGAGAGTCATTTCTTGTGTGTGGGAGAATTTATTTTTCTCTGCAGCATTTGATAAGGCTCATGGGAGGGTTTGTTGTTAACTGGTAGATGTTTGAAGAAATGTCTTAACATCTTGGTCAATTGTTTTTACTTCTGTTTGAAAGAAGTACTCTTGGGGCTCATTGAAAGGCATTGTGACTATGCTTCAGAGTTTACAAGATCGACTGAACAAAGTCTGACAAGGTGTCAGGACATTGTTTAGGACGTATGGTTGTTTCCAAGTTGATTGTTTTGGACGGTGGTCCTTGGTTAATGGAAAACGTGCAGTAAAGAGAGCACGTTTCCTTGGTACATGCACATTCTTTGAACGGTTCCCCTTTAAGAAGAAACAGTCAAAAATGTTTTGGCCAGTGTACATTTTTTTGTGAAGTTACATTCCTCATTTAATGTTCTCAATGAATTGACTTTCGTTATTTTCAATGGTTCGTTACTTCCTAAGAAAACAGATTGGGTATATAAAGGGGGTTCTTGGCTTTGTTTTGTCTCAGGTTGTTTTTCTGTTGTGCTCTCATGGGATTTGTCTGCATTTGGGTATGTTCAGTGTGGATATGGGTCTGTATTGGACATCTTTGTCAATTTTTGGCTAAAAAAGGGGAGAAAAGTAGAGGGGTTGAGTCTGTTCTTGCAGTTGGTTTGCATGGATGTTGGATAAGATGTTCTAACATTCTATCTGAGTCTCATGTTTTCTTTCTATTCTAAGTTCTTCCTTCGTGTCTTGTGATCTGAGTTGTGAACACAGTCGTGTCCTGTGTTCTGAGTTGCCCAGGTGAGGGAGTATAGGTTCCTTGGTAAGGGGGAGCATTCTAGAGGGGGTGTGTTTGAAGGGAATGTTCTTTGATCAACTCTTTCAGACTTCCTTTTAACTTCTTTAGGAGTCTCAACTTCCTTTCAGGACCTTTTTCAACTTCACTCACCCTGGGTTTATTGTGCAAAAGGAGTTTTAGCCAAAATTTGTCAAAAGGGGGAGATTGAAAACTCCTGAGGTTTGACTAAATTTTGGTAAAACTTGATGAAGAACAAGATGATTCTATTTTGAAGAAATTTGCCCCAGGCCAAAGATGTCGAATGAGATGTTCCAGCATGAAGACTTGACATCATGACTGTCACAGTGGTTGTTTTAATTCTGTTCCAAGATTCAATGTGTGTTTAGCAGTGGATCAAGGATAGAAGATTTGAAGCCCAAGATAGCTGAAGGTTATAAAAGAAGACCTAGACCTAGGGCTGAAAATCTAATCCTTGTGTAATACTTGTAAAGTAGAAAATAAGGGTTTACGGTTTTGAGAGTCGTGTACTTTCTTGAGTTGTAAGTCACCCTTTATATCAGTTTGATACATTGTGGTAGACATATTTTTACAGATTCAGAAATCTTTAGGTAGTGAATTATGTATTGTTCTTGGATGAAGCTTTGAAGCAAATTCAAGTAGGATTGTTAGTCAAGGGTGCTTGAACTTTGTATTGAAAGAGGAATCTTTCAAGTAGAATGATACAATTATTGTGACTATAACTGTTAGATATCACTGGATGTGATTGAGTGAGATGGGTTTCTCTTATCAATTAGATGGGATTTCTAATGATAAAGTTTTCATTGGGTAGTGATAGGTAAACTAGAGGCTGTTTACTGTAAATCGGAGGTTGTTTACATAAAACTATACTACTGATAGTGGATTCTTCTTCCTGGCTTGGTAACCTCCTGATGTAGGTTAATTGCACTGAACTGGGTTAACATATCTTGTGTTATTTATCATTATGTTAATTTACAGTTCAATATTTGCTTATTGATTAACATGTTGTAACAAATGTTGAAACATCTGTCGTGTTTATGTTGTTGATATTCAGAGTATCAGCTTGATTGTTCTGCCCTTGTTTTAAAGTTATGCAGAGAACAATGTCGTGACATGTGTTAGGACATGTGCAATCTGCATGCCAGAATTTCACTTATGTAGAATAAATCATCAACACATACGCTTACATTCAAAAACATATCACCATTGTGTTTTGCAAATACGGCACGCTCATGAGAGAACTTTCAAACTTGCTATACCACATCATTGGTTCTTGTTTAAGCCCATAAAAGGCCTTATTCAATTTATAGATCTTGTCTTTTTGTTCTTTCTCATGCCCTAATGGTTGATCAACATAAACATTCTTAACTAATTCACCATCTAGGAAAACACTTTTCATATCAAGTTTGTATATTTTCTAGTTTTTGCATGTTGCTAATGATAAAATAGTTCTTATAATATCTCATCTTGCAAAAAGTGTAAAGACTTCATTGTAGTCTATACCATACTAGTGTGAGTAGCCTCTAGATACAAGTCTGCTTTATACTTCTCTATATCTCCTTACTCATTAGGCTTGGTCTTATACATCCACTTCACACCTATTATTCTCGCTTCTGATGGTAGATTGGTTAGTTCCCGTTTGTCTTTCTTCTCAATTGAGTGAATCTCTTGATCCATTGCATTTATACATGTTTTATGTTTGACTGCATCATCATATGTGATAGGGTATTCACTTCTCCATAACACAACCATGTTATGTAATTGCTCTTCTTTTTCACTTTTTTGACCATTCACATAATCACTTAGATAACCTGGCATCCTCTTAGGCCTAAGAGGGAGTTCATCTTCTTATGTTTCATTTGCATGTTCTTCAATTCTCCCATCATCTTGAAGACCATTGTTGATGTATTCATTTTCTTCTTCCGAAGTTTCCTCTCTTTAATTAGTTTCATCAATCTCATTGATGTCTTTATCATTGCTTTCATCACTTTCAACATTGCTAGTTGACATTGATGTGTGCTTTTTTTTTTTTTTGCCCCAATTTCAACCTTTAGATTCTTTGAACACAAAATATCTTATCACCACATTTTTCTTCTTAATTGGATCATAGAGTTTGTAGGCTCTGGACTCATCACTCATTTTTCATGTGCACACAATTGATACTTTTAGCAGATAACTTACTTCATTGTATATTAGGGATGTGCACAAAAGCTAAGCAACAAAATACTCTAAAATGATGACATATGGATTTACATCACTCCAAGCTTATTCTAGAGTATCATCTTTCACAGATAGGGTAGGACTCCTATTGAGCATATAGACAATCGTGAGATGAAATTTATCACTCTCATCAAATTCAATATAGTTTGCATCATTATCTCCCTAAATAGTACACTTACTTTGATAGTGTCCTAGCTTGTGGCTTTTGGAACACTCAATTAATTTTATGTTTTTTCTTCCTCTTTCAAGGCATGGTGGTCCTCCTATTGGTGTTGGTTGAAAATATACATGTTGATACTCTTTATGGTGGAGTATGATTGCCGGTGAAGACAATGAAAGCTTATGTATTATTTTCAATCAAGGTGGAGATTGTTGGGGTTGGTTGAAAATATACATGTTGAAAAAGTCCCGCATCACTTAGTTTTGTGAATTAAGAGAAAGTTCAAGACTATGTATAGGATACATGTTATTTGAAGTCTCATATTACTTAGTTTTGTGAAGGAAGTGGGAGTCCAATGCTATATAAAGGAATTCATTCCTATATATAGCATTGGATTCCCACTTCCTTCACAAAACTAAATGACGTGGGACTTCAAATAACTAACTTGCATCCTATACATAGCCTTGAACTCTCTCTTCATTCACAAAACTAAGCGATGTGAGAATTCTTCAACATGTATATTTTCAATCAACCCCAACACCTCCACATCTCCTGCTACGCCCATAACTGCGTCCAGAGTTTGAGACTTTCAGAACCTATTCTTTCTTCTTTTCTTGACAAGCCTTCATTCTTTGTCCATGCACTAGAAGACTACTTTACATTTCATCAATGGTGAGTATGGTAACATCATTTGATTCCTCGATAGAGCATATACTACGTTTGAATATGGGAACCATTTAACGCAATACCTTTTCAAATATCGTGGTTTGTTCTAATCTTTTACCGCGAGGAGTCATCTTATTCGCAATTATCAAGGTTCTATCAAAGTAATCATTAACATATTCATTATCTTTCATGGCAAGAATCTCAAATTCTCTACGCAGCGCCTGCAATTGAACTCGTTTGACCTTGGGTGAACCTTGATACTTTCTTCGCAACGATTCCCAAATGTCTTTCGTCGTAACGATTCTCAAATCTCTTTCATCGTATCACGAACAAGAATTATTTCAAAAATGGTGTAATCAATTGCTTGCGTCGTATCACGAACAAGAATTATTTCAAGAATGGTGTAATTAATTGCTTGAAACAAGTAATTCTTGACCTTGAGATCTCGGAGCTTGCTCTCCACTACAAGCTTGCGTTGCCCTGATGTGGCATCGAAGGGAGCAGTTGTCAGGCCATTCTCTATTACAACCTGATATTCTTTTGATAGGAGAAGATTCTCTATCAACATTTCCTAGTGATCATACAAGCCATTGAACTTAGGAATTGCAAGTTATGCGAACTTGGAGGATTGTGACATTGATGAGGCTTGAGGGGAGAAACAGAGGAAAAGATACATAACCGTCATAACTAACTTTCTTGCCCAAAATCTAAAAAACAGCATTTTTTATTTTCTGTTGAGACACCCCACAGGTCCCAAGTAGGTCCTGATACCGCTTGTTAGGATAGAATGGAATATCATCAATAGAAAAATGCCTTTATATATGCTTTATTACAAAGGTAAGTTTACTTTAACTGGCTTCACTAAATTAGTTAAGCCTAACAAAAGTAATGTAAAGAACTTTAAAAAGGAGCAAATCCATCATATACATTACATTAAAGTACATTTTATGGTCTAGTATTCTTGAAAAAAATCATGTTTCATAAACAGGTTCACGATATTAGCTTTACCCTGTTGAAGAATAAATGTGTAGCATCAAACAATGACATCTATTAGGTATTCTTCATCCCCTACAAGCAAAAAATGAGACCCTTCTTCTATGATCTTTAAACCAGCCTCGTTCGCTCGACTAAGATGCTCACAAGGACTAAGCTCAAATCCAACATGGCTCTTTTCCCCGGCATCTAACAACAAACTATGAAAACCAACCAATTGTTTCCTAGGACTTCCAATTCTCTGTTTTTGCGGTCTCATAAATAGCAATATAGGATGCCTCCCCACCATGTTTCCATGGTTTTTGACACCAATTGTGACAGAGACCGACATGCTCTTGCAGGTTTCTTCACTCAGCTCTGGAACTAATTTGTACCTTATGGTTTCTGAATTTTCAACTGTCGAATGAGTGGATAGATTGAAATGAAGTTTGTCGCGTGTAACAGAAACAAACTCGTAGGAATATTTTGTGTAGCTTAGTCCATGACCAAATTCATACACTGTAGGACCCTTGTAAAATCTGTAAGTTCTTCCCGGGTAGCCGGTTGAAGGATCAGCTCTCATCCTCATGTCTGTCATTGGCACTTTTATGTAATCTTTTGGGTACCATGTAATTGGTAGTCTTCCTCCTGCATTGCATTGATGACTAAAATTGAGTAATAAAATTGTAAATCTACAAACAATCTTGCATTTTCATAATCTAAAGATTTAATATATAACGAAATTCAGAACTATGTACTATCAGTTTAAAACTTTTTTTGGAAAGTCATCAAAATCAGATCGCACCATAAGGACACTTTGTTATATTATTTATACAAGTTGTAACAGAAGTTCTCATTTTCATGAACCAAAATGTATAATATCTGATCTCCTTATGTTTGTTCAATAGTTTACGTGTGCGAATTTTATAGAAGAAAATTCACCTGGATTGTGATCACCAAAGATGATCTGAGCAAGCGCACTGCCTCCAAGTTCACCAGGATAACCAGCCCAAATGATACCTCCAATTTTATCGTCATATTTGGCTGAACTAATATCTACAGGGCCTCCACAAAGGAGCACCAGAATAACTGGTCGCTTAGAAGCTTTGGCAACATTGTTAATGAGTTCAAGTTGCTTGCCTGGTAAGTCAAGGTGAACGCGATCGCGTTCTTCCCTCTCTTCACTTTGATCCAATCCCATAACCAAAATCACATAATCAACTTTCTTTGCAACTTCCACCGCTTGGTCTATTTGCGCTGAAGGACACTTTGGTCCACCATCACAGCCAGGATGGAAAACAGCGTCTTTAACATAATGTCGAAAGCCTTGGAGTATAGTGATATATTTACAAGGAGGACCGGCGTAGTTTCCTAGAAGAGTTAAAGGTGAAGCATTGGCATTAGGACCTATCACTGCTAAGGAAATACTACTTGCTTTTGGAAGTGGAAGAAGTGAAGCAGTGTTCTTTAAAAGGACAATGCCGTTTCTTGCAGCTTCAAGAGCTAGATATAAGTGATTTTCGGAACAAACATGGTTGGGACCAATCATTCCAAATGGAAGCTTGGTTGGATTTCCACCAAATAAACCTAGCCTAATTCTAATTGAAAATAGATTGTGAAGAGCGCGGTCTATTTGATATATAGGTAACTTCTTCTGCTCCACTGCTGATTTTGCATGGTCTGTCAAATAATTTCCACATTCCAAATCCATACCTGCAAAATTTCAAAGCACATTCATTACGATTCATCAAAATAATTACAAAGGATTAGTTGAGACTGAGAAACACATGACTAGTGTAGTGGTATAGTACAACAGGTGGGCCAAAACCATGTGACTATTATGCCTACTATGAATTTATAATTACTATCATGCCCATGATATTCAAAGCCATACAAAGAGACAAAAGATAAGTGACAAATGCTTTATGAGTAGGCATTAAAATTGTTATTATTATTATTTTTATTTTTATTTTTTTGATGAAAAAAATTGTTATTATTATTAGCATTATTACAAATAAAGCAAAGCAAGAAAATGATGATAACAATGTATAAAGATGGTTAGGTCCCAAAATATATACCAGCTTGCATAACATCGGCTACAGCATCTTCTGCTGATTTTGCATATCCTTGCTGGTCATGTATGAGCCCAACTGCTCCACAATCTGAAGCAATATACCTGTTTTTTTTTTCACCCCAAAAGGTTAGACTTAATTAATAACTAACCAACCATTCATTGATTCAGATAGATAAGGTAAAAAATGAAATGACTAATCACCCGTGGAATCCCCATTGTTTTCTAACTGTTTTAGTTAAGAGATTGTAATCAGCACAACTTGGAACACCATTTACACGGTTATAAGCACACATTATCCCACTAGCTCGTCCTTGCTCTACGCAACTACGAAAAGGTGGCTGATATGTGTCAGCCAAATCTTGCAAACTCACCTGAATCATAAAAGTCATGGCAATTCAATATCAATTCAATAATTGCCTACGAGGCACCAGCACTCAGTAAGAGTTTGAATTTGTAATATCAAGAGCCGAACTTACTTTAGCATCAAAGTGAAAGCGATTAACGCCCTTCCAATTGTCTAAATCATAGGCAGTGAAATGTTTGCAACAAGCAGAAGCTTGAAGGTGTCCCCTTAACTTACCACCTTGAAAGGAATCACCTTGAAGTCCTCTAACATAGGAAACAGCATAGTTAGAAGTCATCATAGGATCTTCACCAGCGGTTTCTTGTCCTCTCCCCCATCTTGGATCCCTAAATATATTTATGTTTGGTGCCCAAAATGTCATCCCCATTGCTTGCCCTCCATTGTACATTGCTCTAGCTTCAATCCCAATTACCTATTTCATTTCCACATTAATTCAAAAACATAACACACTTTGCTAAATGGATCTTTAGTATGTAAGTTATTTCATATTGTTACCATAAATTTCCAACTAGTCTAACAATTCCTATAGTACCGACACTTCTGAACAAAGCCGTCTCTGGAGTCTATTTAGTGTCTGACACTAACATCACATCCATATTAAAGATCAAATTATTACTGGTGTTGACGTATCTGTGTATGGTGTCAGTGTTGGTGCTAGTTAACAGTTATATATATGGACTTAAATTCTAAATGTGGAGGATATACCTGACCGATTCGGTACCAAAGGTGAGAATCAAATGTAGCAGCGGTGAGGATAACTTGAGGGAAGCTAGTTGCGGAAGTGATAGTGCCATTGAAGAAGATGCCAGGGCCAACATTGCCAACGCCATGAAGTGCTTCACTCCACCACTGGTAACCAGGGATGCCGAGTCGGGGAATGGGAGGGGCTGAGTTAACGAGTTGAGAGAGTTTCTCGTCCAATGTGAGTCTGGAAACAAGGTCACTGGTTCGTTGTGTGATGGGAAGCTTTGGGTTGCAAAATGGGTAGGATCTGGTGGAGGGATTTGAAGAGTCACAGGCAAATGGAGGTGGTTGAGAGAGGGCCAGGTTGAGGAAAAGGAAGATGATGGTGACAAAGGTAAAGGTGGTAGATGAGAGGGTCATAGTGTGAAATGAGAGTGTGAAACTGAAACTTGCATTATTGAGCTGAGAATTGTTCTTGTTATAGAGAGACAAGACGAGTTACTATAGTGGAGGTAATCACTACTTACTTTATGTTATTTTATTTGCTAATTATTATGTTTCAATAGATGTGCCCTACAAGTAAAACTTTCTATTCAAGCACTCCATCCCTATTTTAGAGCCATCACATATTATTATAGGATTGAGTTTACGAGTATGAACATAAATAATCAAGGAATTTAATTTTATTAATAAAGATGAAAGCTTTTGATTAATAAAGAAGAATGCTTTATTAAAGATTTATTAGCAAGTTGATTTTTAGAACAATTTGTTTTTGAACAAAATATCAATATCAAAGTTCTTCTATTTAACTCGTCTTTGTAGTTGCGCTTTAGTTTTCCGCTATAGGTTTAATGGATTTAGTCGGTTTGTTTTGAGTATTTTATAGTAGTTTAACTTGTATTGAGTCTACTTAGGTTGGGATGTTTTTGCATTGCATTTAAAATGAATATTTATGCATAATAATATGTTAGCTTAAATGCAGTTTTGGTCTCTCTTCTTTTATTTTTCTAAATTTTTAATCCCCTTTTAAAAAAAATCAGATTTTAGGTCCCCTAGTTCAAATATTTCTGGGATTTTTTTGGTCTCCGGTTCAGATTGGTCTATGTGACATGTTCAACAATGATGTGGAAAATTAAATATTGACCCAAGTTGGAATAAAACTGCCACATCATTTAAAAACATTTTATTTTAAACATATTAAATAAAATAACATTTTTAATTAAACATTTTAAATGAAAAACATTTTACATAAAAATAAAATAAGAATTATAATCCATCGTCTTCTTCATTTGTGTTCATCTTCATCCCCTTTTTATGGGTCTTGTTATGTTGTTGTTTTTGTTCCTGAAAGAAATTGTGAGTTGGATCTAAGAATAAAATTAATTTTTGGGTCTTGTTGCTTCTTTAACAATTTCTGGATCCTAATATTTCTCTTGAAATGTATTATCTTTATCTCCATGATTTTTTATGTTATGATGTTTTCTGGATTTAGGAATAAGGTAGAAGTGAAGAAAATGAAAAAAAAAATTAGGAAGAAGATGAATGAAATTTTTTTGAAGATGAAGATGATGGTGATGTCAAATGGTGGAGTATCTCGTGTATGGTTGAAGAAGAGAGGATTAAGAATGAAGAAGAAAGGATGGAGGAGAGAGTGACGAAGGGGGAAGAAGAAGAGGATTTGGAATTTTATTTTATTTTTGTATTTTTTAAATATAAATTAAATATAAAATGTTTTAAAATGACGTGACATTATCTTTTAAAATTGGTCAACATTTTACTTGTCACCTCATACCTGAACATGCCACATAGTCACTTTTGAACAGAGAATCAAAAAAATTCTAGGAAAATTCAAACCAGGGGACCTAAAACCTAGTTTTTTTTAAAGAGAATTAAAAGTTTAGAAAAATGAAAGAAGAGAGACCAAAATTGCATTTAAGCCTACTATATTTTTACAAAGTTTTTTATGTTTGAATTGAACCAAATACGTTTCGAATCAATTCAAGCTCTTTGCAGGTTCTCTATCACTTTGTGAATCGAAAGACATTTTGGTTAAAATAAATTTAATGTGTTTTTGCGTGCTAATATACTTTGTGAATAGATTCAATGTTCTATTTGAATTGATTCAAGTGAATTGAATCATGTCTTAATCTAAATTAATTCAACTCGCATCTAGTGCATTCAATGCCATTTGAATCAAATAAAAAAAATGAAAGTTAATTGAATCATTTTATCATATTAATTGATTCATTTGATCATTTGAATTGAGTCAAGTTTAGTTAAACTCATATTTGATTAGTTCATTTACATAAATTAGTTCAATTGGTTTTTTTTCCATTGTTTCTTTTGTGTATCTACTAGAACGTCTATGTATGTCTTTTAAAATCATTATTATTTTCAAGGGCTTAGAAACTTGGTTTCTCTCAGACTCTTGTAAAAAAAATCTAATAGTTTTATTTTTATTTTTTCATGCAAAAGTGTTTCAAGTGGTAAGGGATTCACTAAAATTGTGTAACAGTAAGTTGTATAAATATAAAAGAGTTCAAGTGGATTTGAATCTCCAATGCAACAGAAAAAAAGTTTGTCTCCTTTTAAGTGTGGAGAGTTTTCTTAATTAGGGAACTTTCTAAAGGATTTTGAATGAGCTTAATCATGAACATATCTGAGAATATGATGGTGGGTGGATGATCATAAGTTAAAGGAAATAAGGAAGATCTCAAGATATGAGAAGTCTTGATTGGTCTAGAGCATGCATCATAGATCAATATTAGTTGAAAATGGGGTTTTAGAGGAATAGGTGGTTGTTAAGTAGTAAAATTACTAGTAGATTTATAGCAATTTCACTCTTGTAAATAAGACTCGTATGCGATTAAAGAGAAATTTTTATTGTTTGCCATTAGAGAAGTTCGTGAAATAATTCATATCGAAGAATTCTCAACGAAGCTAAGAGCTGTCAAGAGATATAATTAACGAGTTGTGCCAAGAGAGATGGTAGAAAGTGACCTCATATTTATGTAGGTGGTAACTGTTAGACGATAGACTTCGATCTAGAGGGGGGGAATAGATCATAAATTTTACAACTAAAAACTTTGGCAAAAATCTGTTTTCAAAAATATGGCACAGTGGAAAAACGACCCGGATTGAATCTTCTAACCGAACCTACTATCGAAAAGCTATATACGTATCGCAAACCAAACAGAATGATAATGAACGTAAATGTTCAACAACGATCAAGCTACGAATCAATTAAATGCAAAACTATTCGTAACTTGTATTTCCAATGAACCAAAAAACAATTAAAAATACGCATAAACAATTTATCGAACACTTGGTATGCAATCGATAGTAATTGGAAATTCAATTTGTTTTGTTGATGTTAAAAGCCAATCACAATCAAAGTGATTATGATTATATCAACAACACTTTTAAAAGATAATTGAAAAACAATTTCCATTCGAATTGATCAAACAACGATGAACGCGATAAATTGCAAAATCAACAATTAAAACGATAAAGAGAGAAAAAGAGAGAGAGAGAGAGAGAGAGAGAGAGAGAGAGAGAGAGAGAGAGAGATTTGTTTAGGCAGTTCCCCAATCAGCCTTGCTATGGGTACGTCTGCCCTCAATTCAAATCGAATTGAGATACTTGCAATTAACCTTTTCTTTGCAAAATCGTTTATACAAGAGATGAATAATGCAAACCCCAAAAACCCTATTGTTTTGTGTTGATTCTTCCACCTCCAAACCCATTGATCAAAGCTTGATCAAGTGACCAATAATGCGACTCTAATCCACCGATTTTCCCGAGCACGCAACTTGTTGAAACCCAAGATTCCCGAACATAATTCACCGCCTCACGCTCTCCCTTGCAAGGGAACCACCTTATCTCAAGGCCTTCACTCGGTCGAATCTGTGTTGACGTGATCTTTTCCAAAACCTTCAAATCACAACGATCTTGAAGGAAAATCCCACCTTGGTTTTCTTATTTTAAACACACAAAGTTCCTAACCCAATATTCTCGGTTACACCAAACTTAATTGGACGTTATCAACCCTAATCTAGATGGTCGCCCAATCGAAAAATGATTATGTGTAGTTCAATTGTGTGTATGCATAGAAGAAAGGATGAAGATGATGGGCAACTTTGTAATCTGGTTTCGTTTAAGTTTTACTCTCTAGAACCTTACTAGAAAAAGGTGCATGTATGAGTATATATAGGTATAAGGATAAGATGAGCAAAAGGAATGCAATAAGTTGGAGTGAAAACGAAAATTTTAAGTTGTGAAGTCGCATAGGCCGGCCTGTGAAGCAATAGGTCGGCCTGTCAAAGCAATCAAGTCGGCCTATCAAGGTCATCAGGTTGACTTGTCAAGGTTGTGTGTCATCTACGGGTCGACCTATGTCACGCGACCTATGGACAGAGGCTACATGCTTCAATACTGCTCCATGGGAGCTGACCTGAACAAATTATGTGTCGGCCTATACTGAAATAAAAATTCGTATAGGTCGGCCTGATCATGCATGTGTCGGCCTGAAATGACTTGTTTGCCCAAAGACATGTTTTTCAATGCAATTATGATGTAGACTCCTTTTCAAACTTATTTGAATGCTTCCTAATGCAATATGTTCATCTAGAATGGGAGGATACCGTCCAATATACATAACGCTACATTATCCTAGTTTTAACATCACTCAAAATACAAAAAGCACTCATATACTCCCCCTTTTTTATGATGGCAAAACATGAGACGATGCGTTTCGCGACGTTGTTGTCATTTAGAAGACCCCCCTGAATATCTGCATATTCTTCAACTTGTATAATTTCTCCCCTTTTGACAACATAAAAAAAAGAACAAGTAAACTATGAGAAGTATCAATAACCACATACAAATTCAAAATACCACACAGATGCAATTTGCAAAGAGAAGATAATAAACACGATAACACTCACATAGAATGATATGCACATTGATTTAGAATGCCTAAACATAAATACAAATACATCAAGTAACAATGGAACATAATGCTAAAATAAAATACACAAACATGAACAATGAAAGTTACAATGTAATCACAAACCCTTGAGCTGCTACAAAAGCGACACGATTATGTGACATATGCTTTTGGTGCTCCCGAAATGCTGCACACTCATGTGCTCTAGCAAGGCAATAGACGAGGTCACCACCAATCAAACCAAAAATAGAGATGTAACCATAATAGTGACACACAACAAGAATTCATTTAACATCATAACATGTTCGACCAAAGTTCATGAAGAAGTACATAATAAGCCAATATGCACCAAAGAAAAAGTTTCAAGTATATAGAAGGAATAACACAATATCACTATAAACATATAATTTACAAAGATCAATAGAAATTTTTGGAAGTGAATATTAATGAACTTCTTCATATATCAAGGATATTAGCCATTTGGAATATTAACAACAAGTAATGTAAAAAGAAACTTACTAATAAAGAGAAAGAAAAGGAACAATATTACCTCTCATGTAGGTTGATGAACCATGCACTCTTATGAGATGAAACTCCCAATGAAGGTTAGAGTAAAAGTATATAAAGTGTATGCAATAAAATGATATGCTAGGCAAGATTAGAGATATCGAGTATCCCAAATTCCCTTCGGATGTTGAAAAATGGTTCGGTCGCAAGTTGTTTTGTGAAAATATCCGCAAGTTGATTTTTACTATCGACATGCTCGAATACGACATCACATTTTTCAACATGATCACGTAGGAAATGATGGTGAATCTCAATATGCTTAGAGCGTGAATGTAGGATCGGATTCTTGGTTAGATTGATAGCGCTATTGTTGTCGCACATAATGGGAATACGTTGCAAGTTTATATCAAAATCAAGTAATTGTTGCTTAAGCCACAAGATTTGGGCACAACAACTACCGACCACAACATATTCCGACTCAGCGGTTGACAAAGCAACATAAACTTGTTTCTTGTTATGCCAACTTACTATGGCATATGAAAACATGTGGCAAGTTCCACTCGTGCTTTTCCTATCCGATTTGCAATCGGAAAAATCGGAGTCAGTGTATCTAACCAAGTTACAATCGCTTCCCTTAGAATACCAAAGCCCATATTGAGAAGTACCGTAAAGATACCTAAGAATACACTTTACGGGTTTTAAGTGAGATTCTTTAGGAGCCAATTGATAACAGGAACATATGCATACGCTAAACATGATATTTGACCTAGATGTGGTAAGATATAGAAGAGAGCCGACCATACCTCTATATTTCTTCACATCTACATCATTACCATTTAGGTCATTTTCCAAATTACCATTTGTGGCCATAGGTGTATCGATAAACTTTGCATCTTCCATGCCAAAGTGCTTTAGAAATTCTTTGCAATACTTCGTTTGACACACCAACGTACCCTCTTTCAATTACTTGATTTGAAGCCCAAGGAAGCAATTCAACTCCCCCATGAGACTCGTCTCAAACTCTCCCTACATAAGCTTAGAGAACTCTTCTACAAGTTGCATATTAGTTTATCCAAATATAATATCATCAACATAAACTTGAACTAGAAAGGTGTGCTTCCCTTGGCGCTTAATGAATAGAGTAACATCTACTTTTCGCCTTGAGTATCCTTGATCAATTAAAAATTTACTTAATCGCTCATACCAAGCCTTAGGGGCTTGTTTGAGACTATACAAATCTCCTTTGAGCTTGTACACATAGTTCGGATACTCATGACTTTCAAAACCGGGGGGTTGAGCTACATACACTTCTTCATTAATAAAACCATTTAGAAACTCACTTTTCACGTCCATTTGAAATAACTTGAAATTCGTAGCGCGAGCATAAGCTAGTTGAAGAGGTATAGCCTTAAGGCGAGCCATCAGAGCATAAGTTTCCTCATAATCGATGCCTTCCTCTTGGTTATAGCCATGCGCCACTAGCCGGGCCTTATTGCGGGTTATCACCCCGTTTTCGTCAAGTTTGTTCCTAAAAACCCATTGGGTTCCAATTACTTGATGATCTTTAGAACGAGGGACAAGGTCCCAAACTTAGTTTCTTTTAAATTGATTTAGTTCATCTTGCATGGCCATAAGCCAATGCATCTTTAGCATTTGTTGGCTCTACTTTAGACACAAACGCAAAGTCATAACATAAATTAATTATCTTGGAGCGAGTAGTTACTTCGTTTGTGATGTCTCAAAGTATGTTGTCGACGGGGTGATCATTTAATTTCTTCCAAGTCAAAGGTAGACCTTCCGCTATAGCTGGGATATCTTCCTTTTCCTCTTCATCATTGTCATCTTCTTTCTTCTCATCATTCACCGCTTTAGGTTGATCAATCCCTTGTTTGGTTCCATTGAAAATATCTTGAGAAGACACACATACATCATGAAAAACAACACCTTTCCCAACATCCTTTGGATGGGACTCATCAGAGGTAACATGTATGGACTCCTCAACTATAAGCAATCTCTTACTATTAACCATATACGCCGTACTAGATTGTGATTATCCAAGGAAGATACCCTCATCGGCTTTTGGATCGAATTTGCCAAGATTATCCCTATTATTGTTCAAAACATAACATTTATATCTGAAGACATGTAAGTGAGAAACATTAGGTTTTCTACCTCTAAGTAGTTCATAGGGGGTATTATCTAGAATAGGACGTATGAGTACCCTATTCATGACATAGCAAGTCGTGTTAATGGCGTCCGCCCAGAAATAGATAGGAAAATTACCTTCATTAAGCATAGTCCTCGCTAACTCCTCAAGAATTCTAGTTTTACATTCCATAACACCATTTTGTTGTGGAGTTCTAGGAGCGGAAAAGTTATGCTCAATGCCATGTTTGTCACAATACTTTTCAAAGAGGTGATTTTGAAACTCTCCTCCATTATCACTTTGAATGGAAATGATTTTCAAATTCATTTTGTTTTGAAATAATATAGCAAATTGTTTAAAAGCCAGATAGGTCTCATCTTTACTAGACAAGAACAAGATGTAACGACCCAGTTTTTGTGTGAGTTTTATTTAATCGAGTCGTTTGATTATTGTATTATTATTTTATTTTATTTTTGACTTTTATCTGAAAATATGTTATTTTTCAATGTTGTGATATTTTATCGGGTTTTGGGATCGTTTGCGAGATATTTGAGTGTGGGGGTATTTTGGTCATTTTAGGATATTTTTCATTAAGTAAGAAAATAGAAAATAGAAGAGAGAAAAATAGAAAGAAAGAAAGGGAGAAGAAAGAAAAAGGAGAGAAAAGAGAAGAAGAAGAGAAATAGTGAGAAAAGCTTGGGAAATAGAGAAAAATCAACTTCTAGAATCGATTTAATCGGGTAAGGGTGCGAAACTCAATTATTGTATGATTGTGTATGATTATGTATGTGTATTTGTGATGTTTGTTGGATTGAAATGAAAATATTTAGTAAAACCCATATTGTGTGAAATTGATTAGAAATTGATTAAAAGTGTTGAAAATCATGTTTTTAGTATCCATAATTGTTGGTACATGATGGATACTTGTTATTGGACATTGTATTGGCAATTTTCTGGTGTATAGGTGAAATTTAGGGTGTTTTGGATTGGAACCCGTAAGCAAAATTATGAAGAAGAAATTTTTCTGGTTTTTCCAGGTCATACGCGTATGGACCTTGGCAATACGCGTATGGAGGGCGAGTCATGGGCCAATACGCGTATGGAATGTTATTTTGCTCGGCCATCTGCCCATTTGCGTATGATACGCGTAGCATTTCAGGGCAATACGCGTACGAGGTTGGGCATTACGCGTACGGACTTTTACACGTGAACTTTGGGGAAAATGAGTCTCTGCTCATACGCGTATGGATCAGGGTAATACGCGTATGGACATGACAATTGCAAAATGGGACTTTTCAAAATATCGTTTTTCGTTTTCTTTCGTAACTTGTGTTCCGTTTGTCCGATTTTTACATTCTTGGTATCGTTGTGTAGCTATTGAACTGTACTTTCTTATTATGATGATTTTGAAATTGTTAGCCGATTTAATTATGTCAGAAAATCGGGAATAGTGTCTGTCGTCGACTTTTGCCGTTATAACTGTGCGTAATTGATGTGTATTATGCAAGTGCTGTTGTATGAGGTAAATGTATGTGTTTAGATGGGGTTGTGATGATTTGTGGCCGTATGGAAATTAAATGCATTGTTTTGGGCATAAGTGTAAAGTGTGATTTTGTCGATGTAAATGAATGTATTTATGTGTGCATATTAAATGTCATGGGTCATTGTATGCCAAGCATCATGATATGCATTATTGAGACGTCATGAGTGACGGTTTGGATTCCAGAGGGAATTCTCTATAACGTCGTGTGCCTTATACAAAGGTGTGAGCGATGATTATAGACGATCGTGTGCCCATGTGGGGTGTGACCGATCGGGTCGTGTGCCTTATACAAAGAGGTGTGAGCGATCGGGTCGTGTGCCTTATACAAAGAGGTGTGAGCGATCCATAAACGTCGTGTGCCATATACAAAGAGGTGTGAGCGACGGGGAACATCGTATGCCCGACGGGGAGTTACAGTGATGTAACGAGCGATGATTCCAGCAGAGTTCCTGAGTGAACTAGTGATGAGAAACAATGGAAGTCGCTACCGCATGTGCATATGTATAGATTCGTTGTGTCGGTCTCTTGCAGTGCATAAATCATTATGGTTGCTTTATGTGTGGAATTGTGGATGAGTTGATATATGGATATGTGTTGGCGATGGACATATGAATTATTCCTTGTAATGCCTTGTGTTTGCATTGTGGCGTGAGTTGTGGTGAGAATTGTATATATGTGTATTTTCGTGTTATATATAATTGTATGCAATTATATTATGGTTGTTTTTCTCACCCTTCAGCTGTTTTATAATGCTCTATGAGGCATTGCAGATTAGAGTTGCTGGAGGTATTTTTGTGAAGCTTTGCATCTTCATTCTTTTGTCGGTCGGCTCTGATATGTGACACCGGGTAGTTAGGGAGGCCGTTAGTGATTATTGTGTATTCTGTATATATATCTTTTGGCTTGTGCATGTACAACTCGATGTATGACAAACTTTTCATGTGATATATATGTACGTTATTCAGTTTTAGATTTTCCGCTTTTATTCTAAATTCTAAAATGTGGGTGTAAGGAACTGAGTTCCTCTATTGATAGCTACCCCACTGTTGCATATCTTTATGAGCAGGTGTTGTATGAATTGTTTCAATTTGATGTGACCCCTCGGTCTATGCCATGATAATTTAAATATACTCTGACGAAATTTTGAATTTTCTTTTACTGTTTTAATTAATTGGGGGTATAGATTGGGGGTGTTACATTAAGTGGTATCAGTGCCAATTTGTGTCAGTCCGTGTCAGTTGTGTCAGTCCTTGTTGGTCGTTGTGGTTGGATGAGTTGTTTGTTTAACCATAGTTTTTGTTATTGGAAATGAACAGAATATGGCTGGTAGGAATGATGTTGCTTTGGCTGCGGCTATGCAAGCTATGGCTCATGCTGTGCAGGGTGCACCTAATGCTGCAGGTAATGATGAGTTCAGGAAGAACAAACCGCCTGTCTTCAAAGGAAGATATAATCCGGATGGTGCACAGATTTGGCTGAAAGAGATTGAAAGGATTTTTCAAGTGATGGATTGTGCTGAAGATCAGAAGGTGAGACCGGGTACTCACATGTTATTGGAAGAAGCTGATGACTGGTGGGTTAGTACTCATCGTGTGTTGGAAGCTACAGAGGAGGAGATTACTTGGGCTGTGTTTAGTATGGAGTTTCTGAGGAGGTATTTTCCTGAAGATGTGAGAGGAAAGAAGGAAATTGAGTTTCTGGAACTAAAACAAGGTAATATGTCTATTGTTGATTATACTGCTAAGTTTGTGGAACTTGTGCAGTTTTATCCTCATTATGCTGAAGCGACTGCTGAATTCTCTAAGTGTGTAAAGTTTGAGAATGGCTTGCGTCATGGGATAAAGCAGGCAATTGGATATCAGAGGATTCAGAGGTTTTCTGAATTGGTAGATTGTTGTAGGATTTATGAAGAAGACAGTAAGGCTCGTTCTACTCATTACAAGAGTGTGAGCGAAAGGAAAGGAAAACAACAGTTCCGTGGTGGTCCGTATGTGACACCAGCTGATAAAGGTAAACAAAGAGGGAATTTTGAGAAAAGGTCAAGTGGAGGAGGAATGTCTGGTCCTATGAGATGTTATAGGTGTGGTGAAGTGGGGCATCGTCAGTTTGAGTGCAGGAAAATTTTTAGAAAGTGTTCTAACTGTGGAGGTATAGGACACATTGCAGCTGATTGTAAGAAGAACGTGGTGAAGTGCTTTAATTGTGGGGAGCTAGGACATGTTAGTACAAAGTGTCCGAAACCGAAACAAGCTCCAGCTAGTGGGAAAGTGTTTGCATTATCGGGGACTCAGACTTCGAGTGCAGATCGTCTGATCAGAGGTACTTGTTTTATTAATAGTACTCCTTTGATTGCCATTATTGATACTGGAGCGACTCATTCGTTTATTTGGTCTGAGTGCGCGAAGCATTTGAATCTTGTGTTGTCTGCGATCGGTGGTGAAATGGTTATTGATACTCCAGCAATGGGGTCAGTAACTACTTCCTTGGTTTGTCTAGGATGTCCTTTGACCATTTATGGTATAGACTTTGAGATGGATTTGGTGTGTTTACCGTTGGAGGGTTTAGATGTGGTCCTGGGTATGAATTAGTTGCAATTCAATCGTGTTCATATTGATTGTTATCATAAGCTGGTACGGTTTCCTTCTCTTGAGGAAGACGAAGACTCGAGTTTCTTATCTACCAAAGACTTGAAGAAACTTTTGGTGGATGAAGCTCAGTTGTTTGGTTTGTTTGCATCTTTGACTGTGGATAGTCAAGTTTCACTTGATGTGTTTCCTGTTGTGTGTGAATTTTCAGAAGTGTTTCCTGAGGATATTTCAGACTTGCCGCCTGAGAGAGAGGTGGAGTTTTCTATAGCTCTAGTCCCTGGTACTAGACCTGTATCTATGGCACCTTATCATATGTCAGCATCTGAGTTGGTGGAGTTAAAGAAACAGTTGAATGAGTTGTTGGAAAAGAGGTTCGTGAGACCTAGTGTTTCTCCTTGGGGTGCTCCAGTTTTATTGGTGAAAAAGAAAGACGGAAGCATGCGATTATGTATTGATTATCGCCAGTTGAATAAGGTGACGATCAAGAATAAATATCCTCTTCCAAGAATTGACGATCTGATGGATCAGTTAGTTGGTGCGTGTGTGTTTAGTAAGATTGACTTGAGGTCAGGGTATCATCAGATAAGGGTGAAGGAGGAAGACATTCAGAAGAAGGCTTTTAGAACACGATATGGTCATTATGAATATTCTGTGATGCCGTTCGGGGTTTCTAATGCACCAGGTGTGTTTATGGAATACATGAATCGTATTTTTCACGAGCATCTGGATCGTTTTGTGGTGGTGTTTATTGATGATATCTTAATTTATTCTAAGTCTCGGGAGGAGCATGCAGAACATTTGCGTATTGTTTTGCAGGTTTTGAAGGAGAGGAAGCTTTTTGCTAAATTATCCAAGTGTGAATTCTGGTTGTCGGAGGTGAGTTTTCTTGGGCACGTAATTTCAGGTAATGGTATTGCTATGGATCCATCTAAAGTAGAAGCAGTTCTACAATGGGAGGCTCCGAGATCTGTTACTGAAATTCGAAGCTTTTTGGGTTTGGCTGGTTATTATCGGAGGTTTATTGAAGGTTTTTCGAAACTAGCACTTCCTTTGACCCAGTTGACTTATAAAGGGCAAGCGTTCATTTGGGATATTCGGTGTGAGGAGAGTTTTACTGAGCTGAAGAGAAGATTGACGACAGCTCCGATCTTGATTTTGCCGAATCCTAATGAACCATTTGTGGTTTATTGTGATGCTTCTTGGATTGGTCTAGGTGGTGTTCTGATGCAAGAAGGTAAGGTGGTGGCTTATGCTTCAAGGCAGTTAAGAGTTCATGAGAAAAATTATCCGACTCATGATCTTGAATTAGCGGTTGTGGTTTTTGTGTTGAAGATTTGGAGGCATTATCTCTACGGTGCAAGGTTTGAAGTCTTTAGTGATCATAAAAGTTTGAAATATTTTTTTGATCAGAAAAAGCTAAATATGAGGCAACGTAGATGGTTGGAATTCTTGAAGGACTACGACTTTGGCTTGAATTACCATCCTGGTAAAGCTAATGTGGTAGCCGATGCATTGAGCCGGAAATCGTTACATATGTCCGCTTTAATGGTTAAGGAGTTGGAACTTTTGGAATCGTTTAGAGATTTGAGTTTGGTTTGTGAAGTGACGTCGGATAGCGTTAGGCTTGGTATGCTAACGATTACTAATGATTTTCTGATGACTGTTTGTGAGAAGCAAAAGTTGGATGTGAAACTTGTGGATTTGATGTTGGTTGGAGGAAAAGATGCGAATAGTGATTTTCAAGTAGATGTTAATGGTGTTTTGAGATTTCGAGGTAGGATTTGTATTCCAGATGATGCGGAGTTGAAAAAGATGATTTTGGAGGAAGGACACCGGAGTAATTTGAGTATACATCTGGGAGCGAATAAGATGTACCAAGATTTGAAGAAGATTTTCTGGTGGTCTGGGTTGAAAAGAGATGTGGCTCAGTTTGTTTATGCATGTTTGACTTGTCAGAAATCGAAGGTGGAACATCTGAGGCCTAGTGGTTTGTTGCAACCGTTGGATATTCCTGAATGGAAATGGGATAGTATTTCCATGGATTTTGTAACAGGGTTACCGAATACTCAGCGAGGGCATAATGCTATTTGAGTGGTTGTTGATAGGCTGACTAAATCGGCTCATTTTATTCCGATTGATATCAGTTTCACTTTGGAGCGGTTAGCTGAGATTTACATCAGTGTGATTGTGAAATTACATGGGGTTCCATTGAGTATTGTTTCTGATCGAGATCCTAGATTTACATCGAGATTTTGGGAAAGTTTACAGAAGGCGTTGGGTTCTAAATTAAGATTGAGTTCGGCTTATCATCCGCAGATGGATGGTCAGACGGAGAGGACAATTCAGTCTTTAGAGGATTTGTTGAGAGCTTGTGTTTTGGAACAAGGTGGTGCGTGGGATAGTTATCTTGCATTGATTGAGTTTACGTATAATAACAGTTTTCATTCTAGTATTGGAATGGCACCGTTTGAAGCATTGTATGGACGAAGGTGTCGGACACCGTTGTGTTGGCACGAATCTGGTGAGCGAACGGTGGTTGGGCCAGAATTGGTGCAACAGACGACGGAGAAAGTGAAGTTTATTCGTGAGAAGATGAAAGCTTCTCAAAGTAGAAAAAAGAGTTATCATGATCGGAGACGGAAGGATCTTGAGTTTCAAGAGGGCGATCATGTATTTTTGAGGGTTACGCCAGTAACGGGTGTGGGTCGTGCATTGAAATCGAAAAAACTTACTTCTCGGTTTATTGGTCCTTACTAGATATCCGCGAGAGTGGGTGCTGTGGCTTATAGGGTGGCGTTGCCGCCAAATCTGTCGAATTTGCACGATGTGTTTCATGTTTCACAGCTTCGGAAGTATGTTCCAGATCCGTCGCATGTGATTCCGATGGGTGAGGTTGAAGTAAGGGAGAACCTTACAGTTGAGGCATTACCAGTTAGGGTTTTGGATCGCGAAGTGAAGCGGTTGCGGGGCAAAGATATTGCACTTGTGAAGGTGGCGTGGGGAGGCGCTGCTGAGGGAAATTTGACTCGGGAGTTGGAGAGTCGGATGCGGGAGTCGTATCCAGAGTTGTTCATCTCAGGTAATATTTTCGAGGACGAAAATTTCTATGTGGGGGAGAGTTGTAACGACCCAGTTTTTGTGTGAGTTTTATTTAATCGAGTCGTTTGATTATTGTATTATTATTTTATTTTATTTTCGACTTTTATCTGAAAATATGTTATTTTTCAATGTTGTGATATTTTATCGGGTTTTGGGATCGTTTGCGAGATATTTGAGTGTGGGGGTATTTTGGTCATTTTAGGATATTTTTCATTAAGTAAGAAAATAGAAAATAGAAGAGAGAAAAATAGAAAGAAAGAAAGGGAGAAGAAAGAAAAAGGAGAGAAAAGAGAAGAAGAAGAGAAATAGTGAGAAAAGCTTGGGAAATCAAGAAAAATCAACTTCTAGAATCGATTTAATCGGGTAAGGGTGCGCAACTCAATTATTGTATGATTGTGTATGATTATGTATGTGTATTTGTGATGTTTGTTGGATTGAAATGAAAATATTTAGTAAAACCCATATTGTGTGAAATTGATTAGAAATTGATTAAAAGTGTTGAAAATCATGTTTTTAGTATCCATAATTGTTGGTACATGATGGATACTTGTTATTGGACATTGTATTGGCAATTTTCTGGTGTGTAGGGGAAATTTAGGGTGTTTTGGATTGGAACCCGTAAGCAAAATTATGCAGAAGAAATTTTTCTGGTTTTTCCAGGTCATACGCGTATGGACCTTGGCAATACGCGTATGGACCTTGGCAATACGCGTATGGAGGGCGAGTCATGGGCCAATACGCGTATGAAATGTTATTTTGCTCGGCCATCTGCCCATTTGCGTATGATACGCGTAGCATTTCAGGGCAATACGCGTACGAGGTTGGGCATTACGCGTACGGACTTTTATACGTGAACTTTGGGGAAAATGAGTCTCTGCTCATACGCGTATGGATCAGGGTAATACGCGTATGGACAGGACAATTGCAAAATGGGACTTTTCAAAATATCATTTTTCGTTTTCTTTCGTAACTTGTGTTCCGTTTGTCCGATTTTTACATTCTTGGTATCATTGTGTAGCTATTGAACTGTACTTTCTTATTATGATGATTTTGAAATTGTTAGCTGATTTAATTATGTCGGAAAATTAGGAATAGTGTCGGTCGTCGACTTTTGCCGTTATAACTGTGTGTAATTGATGTGTATTATGCAAGTGCTGTTGTATGAGGTAAATGTATGTGTTTAGATGGGGTTGTGATGATTTGTGGCCGTATGGAAATTAAATGCATTGTTTTGGGCATAAGTGTAAAGTGTGATTTTGTCGATGTAAATGAATGTATTTAAGTGTGCATATTAAATATCATGGGTTATTGTATGCCAAGCATCATGATATGCATTTTTGAGACGTCCTGAGTGACGGTTTGGATTCCAGAGGGAATTCGCTATAATGTCGTGTGCCTTATACAAAGAGGTGTGAGCGATGATTATAGACGATCGTGTGCCTATGTGGGGTGTGAGCGATCGGGTCGTGTGCCTTATATAAAGAGGTGTGAGCGATCCATAAACGTCGTGTGCCTTATACAAAGAGGTGTGAGCGACGGGGTACATCGTATGCCCGACGGGGAGTTACAGTGATGTAACGAGCGATGATTCCAGCAGAGTTCCTGAGTGAACTAGTGATGAGAAACAATGGAAGTCGGTACCGCATGTGCATATGTATAGAGTCGTTGTGTCGGTCTCTTGCATTGCATAAATCATTATGGTTGTTTTTTGTGTGGAATTGTGGATGAATTGATATATGAATATGTGTTGGTGATGGACATATGAATTATTCCTTGTAATGCCTTGTGTTTGCATTGTGGTGTGAGTTGTGGTGAGAATTGTATATATGTGTATTTTCGTGTTATATATAATTGTATGCAATTATATTATGGTTGTTTTTCTCACCCTTCAGCTGTTTTATAATGCTCTATGAGGCATTGCAGATTAGAGTTGCTGGAGGTATTTTTGTGAAGCTTTGCGTCTTCATTCTTTTGTCGGTCGGCTCTGATATGTGACACCGGGTAGTTAGGGAGGCCGTTAGTGATTATTGTGTATTCTGTATATATATCTTTTGGCTTGTGCATGTACAACTCGATGTATGACAAACTTTTCATGTGATATATATGTACGTTATTTAGTTTTAGATTTTCCGCTTTTATTCTAAATTCTGAAATGTGGGTGTAAGGAACTGAGTTCCTCTGTTGATAGCTACCCCACTGTTGCATATCTTTATGAGCAGGTGTTGTATGAATTGTTTCAATTTGATGTGACCCCTCGGTCTATGCCATGATAATTTAAATATACTCTGACGAAATTTTGAATTTTCTTTTACTGTTTTAATTAATTGGGGTTATAGATTGGGGGTGTTACATTAAGTGGTATCAGAGCCAATTTGTGTCAGTCCGTGTCAGTTGTGTCAGTCCTTGTTGGTCGTTGTGGTTGGATGAGTTGTTTGTTTAACCATAGTTTTTGTTATTGGAAATGAACAGAATATGGCTGGTAGGAATGATGCTGCTTTGGTTGCGGCTATGAAACTATGGCTCGTGCTGTGCAGGGTGCACCTAATGCTGCAGGTAATGATGAGTTCAGGAAGAACAAACCGCCTGTCTTCAAAGGAAGATATGATCCGGATGGTGTACAGATTTGGCTGAAAGAGATTGAAAGGATTTTCTGAGTGATGGATTGTGCTGAAGATCAGAAGGTGAGACTGGGTACTCACATGTTATTGGAAGAAGCTGATGACTGGTGGGTTAGTACTCGTCGTGTGTTGGAAGCTACAGAGGAGGAGATTACTTGGGCTGTGTTTAGTATGGAGTTTCTGAGGAGGTATTTTCCTGAAGATGTGAGAGGAAAGAAGGAAATTGAGTTTCTGGAACTAAAACAAGGTAATATGTCTGTTGTTGATTATACTGCTAAGTTTGTGGAACTTGTGCAGTTTTATCCTCATTATGCTGAAGCGACTGCTGAATTCTCTAAGTGTGTAAAGTTTAAGAATGGCTTGCATCCTGAGATAAAGCAGGCAATTGGATATCAGAGGATTCGGAGGTTTTCTGATTTGGTAGATTATTGTAGGATTTATGAAGAAGACAGTAAGGCTCGTTCTACTCATTACAAGAGTGTGAGCGAAAGGAAAGGAAAACAACAGTTCTGTGGTGGTCCGTATGTGACACCAGCTGATAAAGGTAAAAAAAGAGGGAATTTTGAGAAAAGGTCAAGTGGAGGAGGAATGTCTGGTCCTATGAGATGTTATAGGTGTGGTGAAGTGGGGCATCGTCAGTTTGAGTGCAGGAAAGATTTTAGAAAGTGTTCTAACTGTGGAGGTATAGGACACATTGCAGCTGATTGTAAGAAGAACGTGGTGAAGTGCTTTAATTGTGGGGAGCTGGGACATGTTAGTACAAAGTGTCCGAAACCGAAACAAGCTCCAGCTAGTGGGAAAATGTTTGCATTATCGGGGACTCAGACTTCGAGTGTAGATCGTCTGATCAGAGGTACTTGTTTTATTAATAGTACTCCTTTGATTGCCATTATTGATACTGGAGCGACTCATTCGTTTATTTGGTCTGAGTGCGCGAAGCGTTTGAATCTTGTGTTGTCTACGATGGGTGGTGAAATGGTTATTGATACTCCAGCAATGGGGTCAGTAACTACTTCCTTGGTTTGTCTAAGATGTCCTTTGACCATTTATAGTAAAGACTTTGAGATGGATTTGGTGTGTTTACCGTTGGAGGGTTTAGATGTGGTCCTGGGTATGAATTGGTTGCAATTCAATCGGGTTCATATTGATTGTTATCATAAGCTGGTACGGTTTCCTTCTCTTGAGGAAGACGAAGACTCGAGTTTCTTTTCTACCAAAGAGTTGAAGAAACTTTTGGCGGATGAAGCTCAGTTGTTTGGTTTGTTTGCATCTTTGACTGTGGATAGTCAAGTTTCACTTGATGTGTTTCTTGTTGTGTGTGAATTTCCGGAAGTGTTTCCTGAGGATATTTTAGACTTGCCGCCAGAGAGAGAGGTGGAGTTTTCTATAGCTCTAGTCCCTGGTACTAGACCTGTATCTATGGCACCTTATCGTATGTCAGCATCTGAGTTGGTGGAGTTAAAGAAACAGTTGAATGAGTTGTTGGAAAAGAGGTTCGTGAGACCTAGTTTTTCTCCTTGGGGTGCTCCAGTTTTATTGGTGAAAAAGAAAGACGGAAGCATGCGATTATGTATTGATTATCGCCAGTTGAATAAGGTGACGATCAAGAATAAATATCCTCTTCCAAGAATTGATGATCTGATGGATCAGTTAGTTGGTGCGTGTGTGTTTAGTAAGATTGACTTGAGGTCAGGGTATCATCAGATAAGGGTGAAGGAGGAAGACATTCAGAAGACGGCTTTTAGAACACGATATGGTCATTATGAATATTCTGTGATGCCGTTCGGGGTTTCTAATGCGCCAGGTGTGTTTATGGAATACATGAATCGTATTTTTCACGAGCATCTGGATCGTTTTGTGGTGGTGTTTATTGATGATATCTTAATTTATTCTAAGTCTCAGGAGGAGCATGCAGAACATTTGCGTATTGTTTTGCAGGTTTTGAAGGAGAGGAAGCTTTTTGCTAAATTATCCAAGTGTGAATTCTGGTTGTCGGAGGTGAGTTTTCTTGGACACGTAATTTCAGGTAATGGTATTGCTATGGATCCATCTAAAGTAGAAGCAGTTCTACAATGGGAGGCTCCGAGATCTGTTACTGAAATTCGAAGCTTTTTGGGTTTGGCTGGTTATTATCGGAGGTTTATTGAAGGTTCTTCGAAACTAGCACTTCCTTTGACCCAGTTGACTTGTAAAGGGCAAGCGTTCATTTGGGATATTCGGTGTGAGGAGAGTTTTACTGAGTTGAAGAGAAGATTGACGACAGCTCTGATCTTGATTTTGCCGAATCCTAATGAACCATTTGTGGTTTATTGTGATGCTTCTTGGATTGGTCTAGGTGGTGTTCTGATGCAAGAAGGTAAGGTGGTGGCTTATGCTTCAAGGCAGTTAAGAGTTCATGAGAAAAATTATCCTACTCATGATCTTGAATTAGTGGCTGTGGTTTTTGTGTTGAAGATTTGGAGGCATTATCTCTACGGTGCAAGGTTTGAAGTCTTTAGTGATCATAAAAGTTTGAAATATTTGTTTGATCAGAAAGAGCTAAATATGAGGCAACGTAGATGGTTGGAATTCTTGAAGGACTACGACTTTGGCTTGAATTACCATCCTGGTAAAGCTAATGTGGTATCCGATGCATTGAGCCAGAAATCGTTACATATGTCTACTTTAATGGTTAAGGAGTGGGAACTTTTGGAATCGTTTAGAGATTTGAGTTTGGTTTGTGAAGTGACGTCGGATAGCGTTAGGCTTGGTATGCTAACGATTACTAATGATTTTCTGATGACTGTTTGTGAGAAGCAAAAGTTGGATGTGAAACTTGTGGATTTGATGTTGGTTGGAGGAAAAGATGCGAATAATGATTTTCAAGTGGATGTTAATGGTGTTTTGAGATTTCGAGGTAGGATTTGTATTCCAGATGATGCGGAGTTGAAAAAGATGATTTTGGAGGAAGGACACCGGAGTGATTTGAGTATACATCCGGGAGCGAATAAGATGTACCAAGATTTGAAGAAGATTTTCTGGTGGTCTGGGTTGAAAAGAGATGTGGCTCAGTTTGTTTATGCATGTTTGACTTGTCAGAAATCGAAGGTGGAACATCTGAGGCCTAGTGGTTTGTTGCAACCGTTGGATATTCCTGAATGGAAATGGGATAGTATTTCCATGGATTTTGTAACAGGGTTACCGAATACTCAGCGAGGGCATAATGCTATTTGAGTGGTTGTTGATAGGCTGACTAAATCGGCTCATTTTATTCCGATTGATATCAGTTTCACTTTGGAGCGGTTAGCTGAGATTTACATCAGTGTGATTGTGAAATTACATGGGGTTCCATTGAGTATTGTTTCTGATCGAGATCCTAGATTTACATCGAGATTTTGGGAAAGTTTACAGAAGGCGTTGGGTTCTAAATTAAGATTGAGTTCGGCTTATCATCCGCAGATGGATGGTCAGACGGAGAGGACAATTCAGTCTTTAGAGGATTTGTTGAGAGCTTGTGTTTTGGAACAAGGTGGTGCGTGGGATAGTTATCTTGCATTGATTGAGTTTACGTATAATAACAGTTTTCATTCTAGTATTGGAATGGCACCGTTTGAAGCATTGTATGGACGAAGGTGTCGGACACCGTTGTGTTGGCACGAATCTGGTGAGCGAACGGTGGTTGGGCCAGAATTGGTGCAACAGACGACGGAGAAAGTGAAGTTTATTCGTGAGAAGATGAAAGCTTCTCAAAGTAGAAAAAAGAGTTATCATGATCGGAGACGGAAGGATCTTGAGTTTCAAGAGGGCGATCATGTATTTTTGAGGGTTACGCCAATAACGGGTGTGGGTCGTGCATTGAAATCGAAAAAACTTACTTCTCGGTTTATTGGTCCTTACTAGATATCCGCGAGAGTGGGTGCTGTGGCTTATAGGGTGGCGTTGCCGCCAAATCTGTCGAATTTGCACGATGTGTTTCATGTTTCACAGCTTCGGAAGTATGTTCCAGATCCATCGCATGTGATTCCGATGGGTGAGGTTGAAGTAAGGGAGAACCTTACAGTTGAGGCATTACCAGTTAGGGTTTTGGATCGCGAAGTGAAGCGGTTGCGGGGCAAAGATATTGCACTTGTGAAGGTGGCGTGGGGAGGCGCTGCTGAGGGAAATTTGACTCGGGAGTTGGAGAGTCGGATGCGGGAGTCGTATCCAGAGTTGTTCATCTCAGGTAATATTTTCGAGGACGAAAATTTCTATGTGGGGGAGAGTTGTAACGACCCAGTTTTTGTGTGAGTTTTATTTAATCGAGTCGTTTGATTATTGTATTATTATTTTATTTTATTTTCGACTTTTATCTGAAAATATGTTATTTTTCAATGTTGTGATATTTTATCGGGTTTTGGGATCGTTTGCGAGATATTTGAGTGTGGGGGTATTTTGGTCATTTTAGGATATTTTTCATTAAGTAAGAAAATAGAAAATAGAAGAGAGAAAAATAGAAAGAAAGAAAGGGAGAAGAAAGAAAAAGGAGAGAAAAGAGAAGAAGAAGAGAAATAGTGAGAAAAGCTTGGGAAATCAAGAAAAATCAACTTCTAGAATCGATTTAATCGGGTAAGGGTGCGAAACTCAATTATTGTATGATTGTGTATGATTATGTATGTGTATTTATGTTTGTTGGATTGAAATGAAAATATTTAGTAAAACCCATATTGTGTGAAATTGATTAGAAATTGATTAAAAGTGTTGAAAATCATGTTTTTAGTATCCATAATTGTTGGTACATGATGGATACTTGTTATTGGACATTGTATTGGCAATTTTCTGGTGTGTAGGGGAAATTTAGGGTGTTTTGGATTGGAACCCGTAAGCAAAATTATGCAGAAGAAATTTTTCTGGTTTTTCCAGGTCATACGCGTATGGACCTTGGCAATACGCGTATGGACCTTGGCAATACGCGTATGGAGGGCGAGTCATGGGCCAATACGCGTATGAAATGTTATTTTGCTCGGCCATCTGCCCATTTGCGTATGATACGCGTAGCATTTCAGGGCAATACGCGTACGAGGTTGGGCATTACGCGTACGGACTTTTATACGTGAACTTTGGGGAAAATGAGTCTCTGCTCATACGCGTATGGATCAGGGTAATACGCGTATGGACAGGACAATTGCAAAATGGGACTTTTCAAAATATCGTTTTTCGTTTTCTTTCGTAACTTGTGTTCCGTTTGTCCGATTTTTACATTCTTGGTATCATTGTGTAGCTATTGAACTGTACTTTCTTATTATGATGATTTTGAAATTGTTAGCTGATTTAATTATGTCGGAAAATTAGGAATAGTGTCGGTC
Source organism: Lathyrus tuberosus (assembly GCA_022829125.1). NCBI lineage: Eukaryota > Viridiplantae > Streptophyta > Magnoliopsida > Fabales > Fabaceae > Lathyrus > Lathyrus tuberosus. Next base: position 15,794,474 of record JALAZF010000060.1, read on the forward strand.
ATCGACTTTTGCCGTTATAACTGTGTGTAATTGATGTGTATTATGCAAGTGCTCTTGTATGAGGTAAATGTATGTGTTTAGATGGGGTTGTGATGATTTGTGGCCGTATGGAAATTAAATGCATTGTTTTGGGCATAAGTGTAAAGTGTGATTTTGTTGATGTAAATGAATGTATTTATGTGTGCATATTAAATATCATGGGTCATTGTATGCCAAGCATCATGATATGCATTTTTGAGACGTCCTGAGTGACGGTTTGGATTCCAGAGGGAATTCGCTATAATGTCGTGTGCCTTATACAAAGAGGTGTGAGCGATGATTATAGACGATCGTGTGCCTATGTGGGGTGTGAGTGATCGGGTCGTGTGCCTTATATAAAGAGGTGTGAGCGATCCATAAACGTCGTGTGCCTTATACAAAGAGGTGTGAGCGACGGGGTACATCGTATGCCCGACGGGGAGTTACAGTGATGTAACGAGCGATGATTCCAGCAGAGTTCCTGAGTGAACTAGTGATGAGAAACAATGGAAGTCGGTACCGCATGTGCATATGTATAGAGTCGTTGTGTCGGTCTCTTGCATTGCATAAATCATTATGGTTGTTTTTTGTGTGGAATTGTGGATGAATTGATATATGGATATGTGTTGGTGATGGACATATGAATTATTCCTTGTAATGCCTTGTGTTTGCATTGTGGTGTGAGTTGTGGTGAGAATTGTATATATGTGTATTTTCGTGTTATATATAATTGTATGCAATTATATTATGGTTGTTTTTCTCACCCTTCAGCTGTTTTATAATGCTCTATGAGGCATTGCAGATTAGAGTTGCTGGAGGTATTTTTGTGAAGCTTTGCGTCTTCATTCTTTTGTCGGTCGGCTCTGATATGTGACACCGGGTAGTTAGGGAGGCCGTTAGTGATTATTGTGTATTCTGTATATATATCTTTTGGCTTGTGCATGTACAACTCGATGTATGACAAACTTTTCATGTGATATATATGTACGTTATTCAGTTTTAGATTTTCCGCTTTTATTCTAAATTCTGAAATGTGGGTGTAAGGAACTGAGTTCCTCTGTTGATAGCTACCCCACTGTTGCATATCTTTATGAGCAGGTGTTGTATGAATTGTTTCAATTTGATGTGACCCCTCGGTCTATGCCATGATAATTTAAATATACTCTGACGAAATTTTGAATTTTCTTTTACTGTTTTAATTAATTGGGGTTATAGATTGGGGGTGTTACATTAAGTGGTATCAGAGCCAATTTGTGTCAGTCCGTGTCAGTTGTGTCAGTCCTTGTTGGTCGTTGTGGTTGGATGAGTTGTTTGTTTAACCATAGTTTTTGTTATTGGAAATGAACAGAATATGGCTGGTAGGAATGATGCTGCTTTGGTTGCGGCTATGAAACTATGGCTCGTGCTGTGCAGGGTGCACCTAATGCTGCAGGTAATGATGAGTTCAGGAAGAACAAACCGCCTGTCTTCAAAGGAAGATATGATCCGGATGGTGTACAGATTTGGCTGAAAGAGATTGAAAGGATTTTCTGAGTGATGGATTGTGCTGAAGATCAGAAGGTGAGACTGGGTACTCACATGTTATTGGAAGAAGCTGATGACTGGTGGGTTAGTACTCGTCGTGTGTTGGAAGCTACAGAGGAGGAGATTACTTGGGCTGTGTTTAGTATGGAGTTTCTGAGGAGGTATTTTCCTGAAGATGTGAGAGGAAAGAAGGAAATTGAGTTTCTGGAACTAAAACAAGGTAATATGTCTGTTGTTGATTATACTGCTAAGTTTGTGGAACTTGTGCAGTTTTATCCTCATTATGCTGAAGCGACTGCTGAATTCTCTAAGTGTGTAAAGTTTAAGAATGGCTTGCATCCTGAGATAAAGCAGGCAATTGGATATCAGAGGATTCGGAGGTTTTCTGATTTGGTAGATTATTGTAGGATTTATGAAGAAGACAGTAAGGCTCGTTCTACTCATTACAAGAGTGTGAGCGAAAGGAAAGGAAAACAACAGTTCTGTGGTGGTCCGTATGTGACACCAGCTGATAAAGGTAAAAAAAGAGGGAATTTTGAGAAAAGGTCAAGTGGAGGAGGAATGTCTGGTCCTATGAGATGTTATAGGTGTGGTGAAGTGGGGCATCGTCAGTTTGAGTGCAGGAAAGATTTTAGAAAGTGTTCTAACTGTGGAGGTATAGGACACATTGCAGCTGATTGTAAGAAGAACGTGGTGAAGTGCTTTAATTGTGGGGAGCTGGGACATGTTAGTACAAAGTGTCCGAAACCGAAACAAGCTCCAGCTAGTGGGAAAATGTTTGCATTATCGGGGACTCAGACTTCGAGTGTAGATCGTCTGATCAGAGGTACTTGTTTTATTAATAGTACTCCTTTGATTGCCATTATTGATACTGGAGCGACTCATTCGTTTATTTGGTCTGAGTGCGCGAAGCGTTTGAATCTTGTGTTGTCTACGATGGGTGGTGAAATGGTTATTGATACTCCAGCAATGGGGTCAGTAACTACTTCCTTGGTTTGTCTAAGATGTCCTTTGACCATTTATAGTAAAGACTTTGAGATGGATTTGGTGTGTTTACCATTGGAGGGTTTAGATGTGGTCCTGGGTATGAATTGGTTGCAATTCAATCGGGTTCATATTGATTGTTATCATAAGCTGGTACGGTTTCCTTCTCTTGAGGAAGACGAAGACTCGAGTTTCTTTTCTACCAAAGAGTTGAAGAAACTTTTGGCGGATGAAGCTCAGTTGTTTGGTTTGTTTGCATCTTTGACTGTGGATAGTCAAGTTTCACTTGATGTGTTTCTTGTTGTGTGTGAATTTCCGGAAGTGTTTCCTGAGGATATTTCAGACTTGCCGCCAGAGAGAGAGGTGGAGTTTTCTATAACTCTAGTCCCTGGTACTAGACCTGTATCTATGGCACCTTATCGTATGTCAGCATCTGAGTTGGTGGAGTTAAAGAAACAGTTGAATGAGTTGTTGGAAAAGAGGTTCGTGAGACCTAGTTTTTCTCCTTGGGGTGCTCCAGTTTTATTGGTGAAAAAGAAAGACGGAAGCATGCGATTATGTATTGATTATCGCCAGTTGAATAAGGTGACGATCAAGAATAAATATCCTCTTCCAAGAATTGATGATCTGATGGATCAGTTAGTTGGTGCGTGTGTGTTTAGTAAGATTGACTTGAGGTCAGGGTATCATCAGATAAGGGTGAAGGAGGAAGACATTCAGAAGACGGCTTTTAGAACACGATATGGTCATTATGAATATTCTGTGATGCCGTTCGGGGTTTCTAATGCGCCAGGTGTGTTTATGGAATACATGAATCGTATTTTTCACGAGCATCTGGATCGTTTTGTGGTGGTGTTTATTGATGATATCTTAATTTATTCTAAGTCTCAGGAGGAGCATGCAGAACATTTGCGTATTGTTTTGCAGGTTTTGAAGGAGAGGAAGCTTTTTGCTAAATTATCCAAGTGTGAATTCTGGTTGTCGGAGGTGAGTTTTCTTGGACACGTAATTTCAGGTAATGGTATTGCTATGGATCCATCTAAAGTAGAAGCAGTTCTACAATGGGAGGCTCCGAGATCTGTTACTGAAATTCGAAGCTTTTTGGGTTTGGCTGGTTATTATCGGAGGTTTATTGAAGGTTCTTCGAAACTAGCACTTCCTTTGACCCAGTTGACTTGTAAAGGGCAAGCGTTCATTTGGGATATTCGGTGTGAGGAGAGTTTTACTGAGTTGAAGAGAAGATTGACGACAACTCTGATCTTGATTTTGCCGAATCCTAATGAACCATTTGTGGTTTATTGTGATGCTTCTTGGATTGGTCTAGGTGGTGTTCTGATGCAAGAAGGTAAGGTGGTGGCTTATGCTTCAAGGCAGTTAAGAGTTCATGAGAAAAATTATCCTACTCATGATCTTGAATTAGTGGCTGTGGTTTTTGTGTTGAAGATTTGGAGGCATTATCTCTACGGTGCAAGGTTTGAAGTCTTTAGTGATCATAAAAGTTTGAAATATTTGTTTGATCAGAAAGAGCTAAATATGAGGCAACGTAGATAGTTGGAATTCTTGAAGGACTACGACTTTGGCTTGAATTACCATCCTGGTAAAGCTAATGTGGTATCCGATGCATTGAGCCAGAAATCGTTACATATGTCTACTTTAATGGTTAAGGAGTGGGAACTTTTGGAATCGTTTAGAGATTTGAGTTTGGTTTGTGAAGTGACATTGGATAGCGTTAGGCTTGGTATGCTAACGATTACTAATGATTTTCTGATGACTGTTTGTGAGAAGCAAAAGTTGGATGTGAAACTTGTGGATTTGATGTTGGTTGGAGGAAAAGATGCGAATAATGATTTTCAAGTGGATGTTAATGGTGTTTTGAGATTTCGAGGTAGGATTTGTATTCCAGATGATGCGGAGTTGAAAAAGATGATTTTGGAGGAAGGACACCGGAGTGATTTGAGTATACATCCGGGAGCGAATAAGATGTACCAAGATTTGAAGAAGATTTTTTGGTGGTCTGGGTTGAAAAGAGATGTGGCTCAGTTTGTTTATGCATGTTTGACTTGTCAGAAATCGAAGGTGGAACATCTGAGGCCTAGTGGTTTGTTGCAACCGTTGGATATTCTTGAATGGAAATGGGATAGTATTTCCATGGATTTTGTAACAGGGTTACCGAATACTCAGCGAGGGCATAATGCTATTTGGGTGGTTATTGATAGGCTGACTAAATCGGCTCATTTTATTCCGATTGATATCAGTTTTACTTTGGAGCGGTTAGCTGAGATTTACATCAGTGTGATTGTGAAATTACATGGGGTTCCATTGAGTATTGTTTCTGATCGAGATCCTAGATTTACATCGAGATTTTGGGAAAGTTTACAGAAGGCGTTGGGTTCTAAATTGAGATTGAGTTCGGCTTATCATCCGCAGACGGATGGTCAGACGGAGAGGACGATTCAGTCTTTGGAGGATTTGTTGAGAGCTTGTGTTTTGGAACAAGGTGGTGCGTGGGATAGTTATCTTGCATTGATTGAGTTTACGTATAATAACAGTTTTCATTCTAGTATTGGAATGGAGCCGTTTGAAGCATTGTATGGACGAAGGTGTCAGACACCGTTGTGTTGGCACGAATCTGGTGAGCGAACGGTGGTTGGGCCAGAATTGGTGCAACAGACGACGGAGAAAGTGAAGCTTATTCGTGAGAAGATGAAAGCTTCTCAAAGTAGACAAAAGAGTTATCATGATCAGAGACGGAAGGATCTTGAGTTTCAAGAGGGCGATCATGTATTTTTGAGGGTTACGCCGGTAACGGGTGTGGGTCGTGCATTGAAATCGAAGAAACTTACTTCTCGGTTTATTGGTCCTTACCAGATATCCGCGAGAGTGGGTGCTGTGGCTTATAGGGTGGCGTTGCCGCCGAATCTGTCGAATTTGCACGATGTGTTTCATGTTTCACAGCTTCGTAAGTATGTTCCAGATCCGTCGCATGTGATTCTGATGGGTGAGGTTGAAGTAAGGGAGAACCTTACAGTTGAGGCATTACCAGTTAGGGTTTTGGATCGCGAAGTGAAGCGGTTGCGGGGCAAGGATATTGCACTTGTGAAGGTGGCGTGGGGAGGCGCTGCTGAGGGCAATTTGACTTGGGAGTTGGAGAGTCGGATGCGGGAGTCGTATCCAGAGTTGTTCATCTCAGGTAATATTTTCGAGGACGAAAATTTCTAAGTGGGGGAGAGTTTTAACGACCCAGTTTTTGTGTGAGTTTTATTTAATCGAGTCGTTTGATTATTGTATAATTATTTTATTTTATTTTCGACTTTTATCTGAAAATATGTTATTTTTCAGTGTTGTGATATTTTATCGGGTTTTGGGATCGTTTGCGAGATATTTGAGTGTGGGGGTATTTTGGTCATTTTAGGATATTTTTCATTAAGTAAGAAAATAGAAAATAGAAGAGAGAAAAATAGAAAGAAAGAAAGGGAGAAGAAAGAAAAAGGAGAGAAAAGAGAAGAAGAAGAGAAATAGTGAGAAAAGCTTGGGAAATAGAGAAAAATCAACTTCTAGAATCGATTTAATCGGGTAAGGGTGCGAAACTCAATTATTGTATGATTGTGTATGATTATGTATGTGTATTTGTGATGTTTGTTGGATTGAAATGAAAATATTTAGTAAAACCCATATTGTGTGAAATTGATTAGAAATTGATTAAAAGTGTTGAAAATCATGTTTTTAGTATCCATAATTGTTGGTACATGATGGATACTTGTTATTGGACATTGTATTGGCAATTTTCTGGTGTGTAGGGGAAATTTAGGGTGTTTTGGATTGGAACCCGTAAGTAAAATTATGCAGAAGAAATTTTTCTGGTTTTTCCAGGTCATACGCGTATGGACCTTGGCAATACGCGTATGGAGGGCGAGTCATGGGCCAATACGCGTATGGAATGTTATTTTGCTCGGCCATCTGCCTATTTGCGTATGATACGCGTAGCATTTCAAGGCAATACGCGTACGAGGTTGGGCATTACGCGTACGGACTTTTACACGTGAACTTTGGGGAAAACGAGTCTCTGTTCATACGCGTATGGATCAGGGTAATACGCGTATGGACAGGACAATTGCAAAATGGGACTTTTCAAAATATCGTTTTTCGTTTTCTTTCGTAACTTGTGTTCCGTTTCTCCGATTTTTACATTCTTGGTATCGTTGTGTAGCTATTGAACTGTACTTTCTTATTATGATGATTTTAAATTGTTAGCTGATTTAATTATGTCAGAAAATTAGGAATAGTGTCGGTCATCGACTTTTGCCGTTATAACTGTGCGTAATTGATGTGTATTATGCAAGTGCTGTTGTATGAGGTAAATGTATGTGTTTAGATGGGGTTGTGATGATTTGTGGTCGTATGGAAATTAAATGCATTATTTTGGGCATAAGTGTAAAGTGTGATTTTGTCGATGTAAATGAATGTATTTATGTGTGCATATTAAATGTCATGGGTCATTGTATGCCAAACATCATGATATGCATTGTTGAGACGTTCTGAGTGACGGTTTGGATTCCAGAGGGAATTTGGTATAACGTCGTGTGCCTTATACAAAGAGGTGTGAGCGATGATTATAGACGATCGTGTGCCCATGTGGGGTGTGAGCGATCGGGTCGTGTGCCTTATTCAAAGAGGTGTGAGCGATCCATAAACGTCGTGTGCCTTATACAAGGAGGTGTGAGCGACGGGGAACATCGTATGCCCGACGGGGAGTTACAGTGATGTAACGAGCGATGATTCTAGTAGAGTTCCTGAGTGAACTAGTGATGAGAAACAATGGAAGTCGGTACCGCATGTGCATATGTATAGAGTCGTTGTGTCGGTCTCTTGCATTGCATAAATCCTTATGGTTGCTTTATGTGTGGAATTATGGATGAATTGATATATGGATATGTGTTGGTGATGGACATATGAATTATTCCTTGTAATGCCTTGTGTTTGCATTGTGGCGTGAGTTGTGGTGAGAATTGTATATATGTGTATTTTCGTGTTATATATAATTGTATGCAATTATATTATGGTTGTTTTTCTCACCCTTCTGCTGTTTTATAATGCTCTATGAGATATTGCAGATTAGAGTTGCTGGAGGTATTTTTGTGAAGCTTTGCGTCTTCATTCTTTTGTCGGTCGGCTCTGATATGTGACACCGGGTAGATAGGGAGGCCGTTAGTGATTATTGTGTATTCTGTATATATATCTTTTGGCTTGTGCATGTACAACTCGATGTATGACAAACTTTTCATGTGATATATATGTACGTTATTCAGTTTTAGATTTTCCGCTTTTATTCTAAATTCTGAAATGTGGGTGTAAGGAACTGAGTTCCTCTGTTGATAGCTACCCCACTGTTGCATATCTTTATGAGCAGGTGTTGTATGAATTGTTTCAATTTGATGTGACCCCTCGGTCTATGCCATGATAATTTAAATATACTCTGACGAAATTTTGAATTTTCTTTTACTGTTTTAATTAATTGGGGGTATAGATTGGGGGTGTTACACAAGACCTAACAATATCTCGAGTAATCATCTACAACAACAAAGCCATAGTAATTTCCGCCTATGCTTTTAGTCCTTGAAGGACCAAAAAGGTCCATGTGAAGAATATCAATAGGTCTTGAGGTAGAAACAAGGTTTTTAGATTAGAAAGAGATTGTCTTTGCTACCCATTTGACAAGCTTCACATAGGTGGTCTTTAGTGAAATTTATTTTAGGCATACCAATTACCAAATCCTTTGAGGATATTTTCTTCAATAAGTCAAAGTTAAGATGAGCTAGGTGTCTATGCCACAACCAAGAGTTTTCACTCATGGTGGCTAGATACTTAGTTCCGCCCATGGATACATCGTTTAGGCTTAGCATATAAGTATTATTAACCCTCAAGCCTTTAAACATACATTCCTTATTTTCATCATGCACAAACAAGCAACAAGATTTTGTAAAGGTAACTTTGAAACCCTTGTCGCAAAGTTGGCATATGCTTAGAAGATTACATTTAAGGCCATCAACTAGCATAACATCAGAGATAGTAGTAGATGAGGGATTACCTACACTACCTTTTCCAAGTATAACACCTTTGTTGTTATCTCCATATGTGACGAAACCTTTCCTCTTTGGAATGAAGTCAATGAAGAGAGATATGTCACCCATCATATTCCTTGAACATCCATTATCAAGATACCACATCTTTTCGGTAGATTCAAGACATTCAACCTGAAAGTTTTAAACAAAGGAAATAGGTGCCCAATTTTCATTGGGTCCTTGAGAGTGAGTGAGGTCAAAGTTTCTCTTAGTCAACCATTGAACAACTCCTTTAGGAACACATAATTTCCTAAATATGCACTTATCAATGGTGTGTCCCTTTTTGCAACAATAATGACAAGATAGGTTTTTATGAGACATGTCCTTGTTATTAGAATCCTTATGCATATGTTTGTGTTTCTTTTTAAAATGATTCAAAGGCTTTTCAACTTTAGAAGGATCAATAGCAAACATAATCTTAGGTTTCAAGGTATCATCTAACTTGACTTGAAGAGATTTGAATTCCTCTTCCCTATTATGACAATACTCACAACCAACCCTATGAGGTATTTGAAGCTAGCGGGATTATACCTGAGTGAATCGCACACTCAAAGATACAACAGAGTCACCACCGAACTTTATTTAGTCCCAAAGGACAGGGAAAATATCGATAAAACCCAAAGGGAAGAGAAACAGGTCAGGGGGTCGGTTATGCGAAAGGAAGGTACTAGCACCTAACGCATTCGTCGTACTCGACGGGAACCATTTCGCTTGCTTGTAGGCTTGGATGAGATATCTATCTAAAGGCTGTCATACCCCAAATTTTGACCACTAAGATTTCCCATCATTATGTAAAACATCATCACAATATGGATGTACCATCATACCTCATCAGTCTCCCCAAAGATGGGTGAGCATCCACTACAATCAGACTTAGGGTTTCAAGCCCTCTCAGAGCTTTTAGGCAAAGGATCAATCAAGGAATGAAATCATCTTCAAGTTTTATAACCTCTCAAAAATCCACAATGGATCAAGAGGACTCCCACATCAAGAATCAAGCACCAAGATGCAACATTCCAAGTGGATCAAGCCTCAAGATCGCCAGTGTCACCAAATTAGGGTTTTGGTCGACCAGGGCCTCCAGATGAAAATTTTCCTCTGGGAATGAGCCAATGCTTCAAAGAATAACCCTAGATACTCTAAGGTACCTCATGGACCCAACCAACAAGTCAATTTAGCCTCAGGGGATGCATTCACCAAAAATCAGGAATTAGGGTTTCTTGACCTAGTTCACCCCTAAGTTGACTTTTGGGACAAAACATGAGCCAAGACCTCAAGACATGATTTGAGGGTCCCTAATAAACTACATTGATCCCTTTGTAACCATGGATTGACCTAAGAAGCTTGATCAACAAGTTTCAATTTCATCAGAACCACAATTACGGTTTCGCGGAAAAAGTCAACTGTACCTTTAACTTTTGACCCAGGCATGCTCCCAAACCTTGGGACATGATTCAATACACCCTATAACACCCATGGAACATGTCCATCAAGTTTGATGTAGTTCAAGGACTTGATTTCATAGAGGATCGCACAGTTTGGAATTCATCTGGCAAAAAGTCAATTGTGCACAAAAGTCAAACTTTGACTTTCTGAGGTTTTTCACAAATATGGTTCTTTGACCCAAAAATGATGTTAATGTGTGATTTGGATCATAATTAATCAATAAAAATCAATAAAAGTGGGATAACTTGTAAAAGGGGTAACCATAAAAAACTTAGAAAATTTCTAAGTTATGGAACAAAGTGGCTAGGGTACCAACTTTGGAGGATCATAACTCCTAAACCACAAGGCTGTTTTTCCCCCATTCAAATCTGGATTTGTAGCTCTCATGGCCCTCTACAAAAGCTTCAACTACACCTCATTCCAATTCATCATGGATTTTGAGTTATGGAATGATCAAAATGGCTGAAAACATGAAATGTCACTTTTTCCAACACTTAGTGAAATTTTCACTAAGTCAGAATCTCTCTTGTTTTTTCCAAAAGTAGGGGGATTTTTCACTTGGATCTAAAAAGTATCAAGACCAACTATGATCACCCATATGTTGTATCATATGAGGGTTTTCCAAAATGGCCAAGAACTCCATGAAACTCCACTTAAGCCATGAGATATGACCATGCCAATATGCCTTGCTGCAAACTGTCATGGCAAGGCAGATTTGGGCATTTTGCTCGATTTGCTCAAATTTGGCAAAGGGCAAGCAAATCTATCCATCTGAACACCTCAAGGGGGGACCAAGGAGGGACAAACACTGATCCATCAGCCTCCCAAGTCTTTGGAACCAAAAGTAGCATGTCAAACCTAGAAATGCCTAAAAGAGGGACAAGACTCGAATTTTGGTTTGGAGCATTTAATGGATGCACCAAGGTGGCATGGACTGAGCCTTTTCCAACTGAATTCAGTCATGGATGATCCAAGAACTAGGGAACCAGCAGCCTGTGCCCTAACCTCTAGTCAATGGCTAGAGGAGACTTGGATTCCTATTGATCAACATTAGCCAAACCTCTGTAGCAGTTGCCATTCACTATTACAGCCAAAACAAACTTGCTCTACTATAAATAGAGCTCATTTGTGCTCAATTTGAGTACACCAAAGCACTACAACACTTGCTTTCCTCAAAATCTCTTTTTCTTGGCAAAAATGCCATCTTTAGCAAGGTAACTCTGAGTTTTTGAGTTAGGGAGCAATTCCATCACAGCTCATGATCCAAACACATCCAATATGTCATATCTAAGCTGTCCAAACTTTCACAAGTGACCTGTAATACCAAAATCACAAAGTCCCCTCTCAAAACCTCAAAAATAGGACTTTTGTGCATTTTTCAAGCCATGTCTTGATTCAGTCACTTTCTAAACCAGATAAAACCTCAAACACACTCCAAATATCATCCTTGAACTGTCCCAAATGGTTCCCCACATCTGGAACACCATTTGAGAGAGTTGTTATTTTGACCACTTTTGCCCCTTTTGCAAGAAAGAGCTCAAACTTATTCCTGAGATTTCCAGCTGATTCCAACCATCCTAAAAGCTTCTAAGAGATCATTTTAGGGTGTCCAAAGCATCAAATCATTTCTGGAACAAAGCACTTGACAGATTGCACAAAAACTCCAAAAAGAGGTAAGCCTCACAACTTGAATTCTTTGAATCATGCTTTCCTTTGATGTCCAGTGATCATGCACATCCTATACATGTTATATGTGTTGTGTTTGCACCAATTTATCATGTAATTCACACATGTACCAAGAGGTAGCACAAAAAATGCAAATCATGGCCTATTTCAAAACCACTATCGGGTTTTTCAATAGGAGCATGATCTGAAAAAAAACACCACAACCATTGGATTCCTTGTGAAATTCTAGGCAGGATAGACCTAAATTTTGTCCCAATCCATGGAGAAATGAGAAAGTTATGGCCTTCACGTTTCTGACCAAAAACTTGTCTTGCCTTGACTTGGCCAGGCCAAATACAAGGCAAGCCTTGTATATTTCTGGTTGTGTTTCAATACACGGATGTATCACCACCCCAGTGGTAAGGCGCGCATGCTGTACACAAAAGGTCTGGGGTTCGAATCCCCCTAGCCCCAGACCCTCTTTTTTCTATTTTTTTTTCCACATTTTACTATTTTTCATATTATTTTTAATGATTTGAAAAATTAATAACTCCCTCAATTTTAATTATTTTTTATTGGTTCTTTTTGCAAAAAATCACAAAAATATTGAAATATTTTATTCCACAAAAAAACCAAGTTTATATTATTTATTTAATATAGTTGGTATTTTTGTGAATAAATTCATTTTAATTTTTTTTTAAACATTTTAAAATTGAATTCTCATGTTGAAAATCAAAACTAAATGAATTTTAATTCATCTTGTGATTAAAACATCATTTTCCAAATCTCAACCAAAAATCACAAGTTGTTTATTCAAACTTATTTGGTATTTTATCATTTTTTATTGATTTTCCTTGAGAATTTACTTTTAAAATGATGAAATTAGGGTTTCCTTGATTTTCACCCAAGAAAAACTTTTTTAAATAACCTCTTTGGGCCTCTAATAGAGTGTAAGACCTAACCCCTTTTTGAAAATCAAAATGATTTGGGCCTCAGTGTATTGTATAAGTCCCGATACCATCAAAAAGTTCGGCGCGATCGTCACCTTTTTAACAAAAACCTTTGGGCCTCTCCTTGAGCTGTAAGCCTCATCTCTTGTACAAAAATAACCTCTTTGGGCCTCTAATAGAGTGTAAGACCCAACCTCTTTTTGAAACCAAAATTATTTAGGCCTCAGTCATTGTATAAGACCCACGGTGCTTTCAAAAACCTCGGCACGATCGCCAGTTCAAAAACAAATCATATGGGCCTACCCTCGTGTTATAAGCCCCATTTCTTTTCCTTAAACTCTTTGGGCCTCTTGATAGAGTGTAAGACCCATCCCTTTGTACAGGAAACCTTTTGGGTTGCACATATTGTATAAGTCTCACTGTACGAATTCAAACAACAGTGCAATCACTGATAAAACCTTGGGCCTCTCCTCGAGCTGTAAGCCCTAACAATCTTTTCAAAAATACTTTCTCCTTTGATTTTGAATATGTTGTTATCAAAACTTTCTTTGTTGAACAACTAACCAAACAACATGGAAGCTCTACAACGGGTAAGTGTTTATCCGCTTTCATTTACCACTTTCATATGTATATAACTGTATTGTGGGGCTGTTTCACTGTAAGTCTTCTTTCACAAACATTTATATACTTGTCACATATCAACTGTGTAATACTAGTATAGTTATTTAGAGTTTTCCCTGGCAACTACGTCTAGCACTAGGTAAAGCCCTGTTGGTCACTCTTAAATACAAAAAAAAACTAGATCCCCATAGGATTTCCAGATACAGTCTTCCCTCCTCTTGGGGTTAAACAATATGGAGACATGAAAGGCAGCATTCTCGGTGAACCCTTTCTCAGACTATCACCCTTAGACATTGTCAAAGAAACTTTAACTCCCCAGAGATGATCTTTTTCCTGTGAATGACATCTTTTGAGTTTCTTCCAAATTCTCGGACTTTATTGGCTTGATCTATTCTCGGTGAATAACATGTCTTGAACTTATCGAGGTTTGGGGACCCACAGGCTTCCTAAAAGCATCCCCGCCTCCTCTTGGGCATTGTACAAGGACCCTTTGGCTTCTTAGAAGTTCTCATGCCTTCTCTTGGGCTTCATACAAGGACCTCGACGACCTCTTAAAGGCATAAGACATAACTTAGTCATCCTTTGCTAGAGCAGTCTTTCCAGCGTCAAAAAACTCCGGCCGTTGTAGGGTTAATACTCATCCCTTAATGCCTGTGCCTCCTCTTGGGCATTGTACAAGAGATAAAACTCTAGACTTGGACAGTCTAAGACCCTTGAGTCTCAAAGACATTCTCAAGTTCCCTTTCAAACATAGGCAGAAACCCGGTCTCTCTCATGAGAGTTCCCCATACTTGGACCCGCCTCCGGATCTCCCGAATCCACGGTGGTAAGACAACCTCCTCTTGGGCTTTGTACAATGATTCTTCCCAGCGGAGCTAACCTTTTCAGACTCTCTTGTTGAGTCACCCACTTTTAGCCTCCATCTCGGGCTTCGTACGAGATAGAAAATCACTCTCTTATTGAGTATAAAAGACTCTCTTGTTGAGTCAACTAACTTTTTGCCTCCGTCTTGGGCTTTGTGCAAGACATAGAAAATCACTCTCTTGTTGAGTATAAAAGACTCTCTTGTTGAGTCAACCACTTTTAGCCTCCGTCTTGGGCTTTGTACAAGACATATAAAAACACTCTCTTGTTGAGTATAAAAGACTCTCTTGTTGAGTCAATCACTTTTAGCCTCCGTCTTGGGCTTCATACAAGACACATATAAAACACTCTCTTATTGAGTATAAAAGGCTCTCTTGTTGGGTCAATTAACTTTCAGACTCTCTTGTTGAGTCAATTTCCTTTTAGCCTATATCTCGAGCTTCGTACGAGACAGCAAAACACTCTCTTGTTGAGTATAAAAGACTCTCTTGTTGGGTCAATAAACTCTCATACTCTCTCGTTGAGTCAATCACCTTTTCAGACTCTCTCGTTGAGTCCATATTCCCTTTTCGCCTCCGTCTCAGGCTTCATACGAGACACCAAATTACTCTCTTGCTGAGTATGACATATTCTCTTGTTGAGTCAAACCCTTTTAGCCTCAATCTTGGGCTTTGTACAAGACAGAAAGAACACTTTCCCCGGAAAAGTTAACTTCTAGCCTCCTCTTAGGCTTTGTATAAAGAAAACCCCGGTTGAGTCAATCAACCTTTTAGCCTCAAAGTTGTACCTTGCTCACAGCATACAAACATCAACAACTCCTCTTTAGAGATGACAAATTCTCTCTCAGCATAAACCCTTCAGCTTCACATCTTGGGCTTTGAACAAGATACAAATAGACCCTTCAGCTTCACATCTTGGGCTTTGAACAAGATACAAATCACCCCTTTAGCTTCAATCTTGGGCTTTGAACAAGACACCGAAACACCTTTTTCCTCCCTTAGAATAGGAGGAACTACGATCGCTCTGATTTCCCTGTTTCGGGAATACGTAGGCATAAGATTACAAAAATCTTAGCGAGCATACTAATCAAAAACCCAAAATCACGTACCTTCATACATCAATCGAAAATCATCCGACCTAACATCCTACCAATAGCCTAGACACTGTTCTTAAGCAAATAACCCTAAAGAAGAACCCCCTCTTGATAGCATCTGTAAACCAACAGTTTTGACTGTTTAATCTCAGTTTGCAAGCAGGGTTAATTGGAGACATCTATTTCCCTTCCTTAATCAGCTCAACAGGATAAAAAATGAATCGAACTGTAGTACTAAAGCGATAGTGATTCGAAACCACAAAAACTGCGCTACAAAGGCTTATAACTAAGAAGAGGAGAGAGAGAAGAGAAAAGAGAAAAAAGAAAGAAAGTGCTCGCGGAGGATTATGGCCCTCTTGCCTACGTACCTTCATAGTGCAATGAGGAAATCATAGCGTCGTAGTTCATGAAAGCAGGGAAAGAGAAGAAGAAAGGAAGAATGTGTCTCGCCAAGATTTCGCAATCTCGTGCGTACGTATCCTCATAGTGCAGTGAAGAATTCAGAGCCTACGTAGTTCGAGGAACAAAGACGGGAAAAAGAAAGTGATGTCAAAACCAAGAGCAAAAAGAAGGAGAGAAAACTCCGTTGGAGATTCAAAAGAATTGGTGTCAGAACCAAGAAAGAAGGGCGAAGGAAAAGAAAATAACTGTGTTGAGGATAAAGTGCAGGAATGGTGTCGAAACCAAGAAGATAAAGGAGCAAAAGAATAAAAGTGCCTCTACTGGGGAGTAAGAGAACAAAGCGATTATGCTGGGGACCAGAGGGTTAGCGACCCTACTGGGGACCAAAAAAAGGGGACGGTGTTGAAACCAAGAGAATAAGGATCCGGTATATTAACTGACTGGCAGTGGTTAACCGAAGAAAAAGAGATTAAAACTCAGTGGGGAAAAAGGGTTTGGTGTCAACAGGCAGGTTGTGATGAACCAAAAAAGGAGTACTGAACCAAGGGAAGGTGTTTGACTCTGAAGGGATTTCAGTATATTAACTGATAAACAGTGGTTAACCGAGTAAAGAAAAGATTGCAACTCCAAGGGGAGAAAGGTTTTAACAGATAGACTATGATTAACCAAAAGAATAGGTGTAGAACCAAGCAAAGGTTGTGACCCAAAGGACGGGTGTGGAACCAAGCAAAGGTTGTGACCCACTGGGGATGTTGGTACTGGCTGAACAAGCAGTAATGACCAATGAAAAGGGTATTGGAACCAAAAGAAGGTTACTAACCCAAAGGTGCGAGTATTTAAACTAGAGAAAGGTTGCTAACTGCTGGGGATTCGGTGTTAACAAGAAGACTATTATTAACCGAAAATAAAAATGGGTGATTAACCAGGAGAAGGTGATTAACTAAAAAAAAGACTCAGTATATTAACGGATATACTGTGGTCAACTGAGAAGAAGTGCAAATTTGTGTTTTAACTGACAGGCAGTGATTAACCAATCAAAGGGAGAGGAACCAAGAGATGGTTGCGAACTCCGCTAGGGCTTCGGTGCTTAACAGGAAGACTGTGTTTAACCGAAGAAACCAATTGAGACCCTTCTGGGGAATCAATCAGCAATGATTAACCATAAGAAAAGGATATTGAGGCAAAAGACGGGTGTTAACCCAAGAGCTAATGATCTTTAACCAAGAGGGCGGTGATTGATCAAAAGAGCGATTGGAAAAGGGCAAGAGTGATCAAGGATCGACTCGACTGAGGATTGAGATACACTACATCTTGGAGATAGAGACAATTATTCCAGGCACAGGGTCATTCGTCCCCTACCTAAAATAATCAAGATGAGTGTAGGAACTCTCCACTCTCATCCCTTCTCTAGCACCCAAAGTGTAGTGCGGAAATTGAAACGGACAACATAACAGCGCCAATTTGTACAGTGCTCCAGTGCGTCGTACAAATCTCTGGCTCGGCAGGGGATCAAGAGAACAAGACTCTAAAGGATCCTAAAGAGAGTAGAAAGGAGGATTAACAAATCAAAATAAGGTTTCGATTAATCAATCAAAGGGAAAGAATATGCCAATAATTTTCCAAACGAGTCGAAAAACCGTTAAAGCAAAAAGTGTGAATCAATGTGTCATACCCCAAATTTTGACCACTAAGATTTCCCATCATTGTGCAAATCATCATCACAATATGGATGTACCTTTATCCCTCATCAATCTCCTCAAGAATTGTTGAGCATTCCCTGCAGTCAAGCATTAGGGTTTTAAGCCCTCTTAGAGCCTTAGACAAAGGATCAATCAAGAAATGACATGATCTTCAACTTGTCTAACCTCTCAAACACACATAAATGATCAAGAGGACTCCCACATCAAGAATCAGGCACAAGGTTGCAGCATTCCAAGTGGATTAAGCCTCAAGATCGCTAGTGTCACCAAATTAGAGTTTTGGTCGGCCAGGGCCTCCAGATGAAAATATTCATCTGGGCATGAACCAATGCTTCAAAATATAACTCAATATACTCCAAGGAACCTCATGGACCCAATCATCAAGTCAATTTAGCCTCAGGGGATGCATTCACCAAAAATCAGAAATTAGGTTTCTTGACCTAATTCACCCCTAAGTTAACTTTGGGGACAAAACATGAGCCAAGACTCAAGACATGATTTGAGGGTCTCTAATAAACCAATTTGATCCATTTACAACAATGGATTGATCCAAGAAGCTTGATCCACAAGTTTCAATTTCCTCAGGACCACAATTAGGGTTTAGGGGAAAAAGTCAACTGAACCTTTGACTTTTGACCTGGACATGCTCCCAAACCCTGGGACATGATTCAATACACCCTATAACACCTATGGAACATATCCATCAAGTTTTATTTAGGTCAAGGACTTGATTTCACAAAGGATCGCACAGTTTGGAATTCATCTGATAAAAAGTCAACTGTGCACAAAAGTCAAGTTTGACTTTTTGAGATTTTTCATAATTATGGTTCCTCGGCCCTAAAACATTGTTAATATGTGATTTGAATAATCATTCATCAAGAAAAATCAAAGAAAGTGAGGTAACTTGTAAAAGGGGTAACCATAAAAGTGGCTAGCCCCAAATTTTGACCACTTAGATTTCCCATCATTGTGAAAATCATCATCACAATATGGATGTACTTTCATGCCTCATCAATCTCCTCGAGGATTGTTGAGCATTCACTACCATCAAGAATTAGGGTTTCAAGCCCTCTCAGAGTTCTTAGACAAAGGATCAATCAAGGAATGACATGATCTTTAACTTGTCTAACCTCTCAAACATCCACAATGGATCAAAAGGACTCCTACTTCAAGGATTAAGCACAAGGCTGCTCCCTTCTAGGTGGATCAAGTCTCAAGATCGACAGTGTCACCAAATTAGGGTTTTGGTCGACCAGGGCCTCCAGATGGAAAATTTTCATCTGGGAACAAGCCAATGATCCAAAACACAACCTAATATACTCCATGGAACCTCATGGACCCAATCATCAAGTCAATTTTGCCTCAGGGGATGCATTCGTCAAAAATCAGGAATTAGGGTTTCTTGACCTAATTCACCCCTAAGTTGACTTTTAGGGCAAATCATGAGCCAAGACCTCAAGAGAGGGTTTGAGGGTCTCTAATGAACTATATTGATCCATTTGTAACAATGGATTAATCCAAGAAGCTTGAGCAACAAGTCTCAATTTCATCAGTACCACAGTTAGGGTTTCGCGGGAAAAGTCAACTATAGCTTTGACTTTTGACCAGGACATGCTCCCAAGCCCTAAGACATGATTCAATATACCCTATGACACCCATGGAACATGTCCATCAAGTTTTATTTAGGTCAAGGACATGATTTCATGAAGAATTGCACAGTTTGGAATTCATCTAATAAAAAGTCAACTGTGCACAAAAGTCAACTTTGACTTTTTGAGATTTTTCACCAAAATGGATTTTTAACCCTAAAATGATGTTAATGTATGATTTGAATCATCATTCATCAAGAAAAATCAAAGAAAATGGGATAACTTGTAAAAGGGGTCACCATAAAAACTTAGAAAAATTTCTAAGTTATGGAAAAAGTGACACTAATGTGCCAACTTTGGAGGACCATAACTCCTAAACCACAAGGCCATTGTTCCCCATTCAAAGCTTGATTTGTAGATCTCATTGCCCTCTACAAAAGCTTCATACTGACCTATGTCCAAATTCCTCATGGATTTTGAGTTATGGAGTGATCAAAATCAAGAAAAGTCACTTTGTTCCAACACTTGGTGAAAATTTCACTAAGTCAGATTTTACCTTACTTTTTGCCAAATGTAGGGGGATTTTTCACTTGGATTCAAAAGAGATCAAAACCAAACATGTTCAAACAGTTGTTGTATCAGCCAAATCCAAATGCTCATATCCACTTGGGCACATCTGAGGATTGAATCTAAAGGGGACAATCACTGAGCCAAGCCTCCAAAGTCTTTGGAACAAGAAATAGCATGTTGAACTTAAAATTGCCAAAATAGGGACAAGACTCCAAATTTGGATTGGAGCATTCAATGGAAGCATCAAGGTGGCATGGACTGAGCCATTCTCAACTGAATTCAGTCAAGACTTATCCAAGACCAAGGGAACCACAACCCTGTGCCCTAACCTTTAGTCAATGGCTAGATGAGACTTGGATTTCCATTGGACAACATTGGCCAAACCTCTACTGCAGTTGCCATTCATTGTGGATCCCAAAACAAACTTGCTCTACTATAAATAGAGCTCAATTGTGATCATTTTGAGTACACCAAAGCCATCTAACAGATGCTTTCCTCAAAATCTCTTCTTTCACTCCAATTTTGCCTTCTAAGGCAACTCACTATCGGGTTTTGAGTTTGAGAGCTTTTCCAATCAAACCAATCACACACACACCTCACATACATCATATAGAAGTGATCCAAACACTCACATAACATTTGGAACACAGATTTCACAAAATCACCAGCCAATTACTCAAGTTCTTGACAGTTTTGCAGTTGAGGTACCATCTTCAACTCCAAACCATTTCAATCCATTCCAAGCATTCATACACACTCCATGGCACCTAGGGAAGCTATCCAGATCATTGGAACCTAGCTGTAACACCTCCAACACAAATCACGATCACCAGCTGCAAGTGGTAAGCATGAGCTCTTCTAACTCTATGATCCATGCAATTTTTGCTGCACAATAATTTGGCCATATGTTCATAATCATGCATGGAATGTTTCCCCTCAATTAATTGCATTGTTTGAATCATGTATCAAAAATCCTAGCCTTCATGCAGAAATTAGGGTTCTTGAGGATTTTTCATGATTTCTTGTTATATGTTTTATTTAAATGAAATTAAATACCATAGACATGATCGTGAGGTTGAAATGAGTTGATCGGTATGTGGATTACATGATATGATTAAGTATTCAGTAAGATTGGAGAGAAAATGCAAATCTGGGCAAACCCAGAACACGCGCGTGTTCTTGGGTGTTCTTGGCGCCATTTTTTGAATATTTGAATATTTGAATTTTGTGATTTTATTTAATTGATTCAAAAATTAATTTCTCTCTGAGTTTTAATGATTTTGAGTTGATTCTTTTTTTAATAATTCACAAAAATGGTAAAATATTTTATTCTCCTAAAAATTCCCAAAAATATTATTAATTTTGTATAATTGATATTTTTGCAAAGAATTAATGTTTTAATTGTTTTTGACATTTAAAATATTTTTTCCACCTTGATTTTGTAACTTTTAATACTTTCTAATTATTTTGTAGGTCAATACTTAATTTTTGAAGCATTAATCCAAGATCACAATTTGTTTTCCATATGTTAAACAATTTTGATCATTTTAATTGAATTTTTATTCAATTAAATACATTTTTGAAAACAAATTAGGGTTTTGGATTAATTCAACACTCATAAATCATTTTCAAAACACTTTGGGCCTCTAATAGAGTGTAAGACCCAATCCTTTTTTGACCAAATCATTTTTGGGCTTCAGTGCGTTGTATAAGTCCCGATACCGTCAAAAAATTCGACGCGGTCATCATCCGTTGAAAAACAAACTTTTTGGGCCTCTCCATGAGCTATAAGATCCATTCAACACTTTTGGGCCTCTAATAGAGTGTAAGACCCAACCCCCTTTTAACCAAAACCATTTTGGGCCTCACTTATTGTATAAGTCCCTCTGCATTAAAAGAAAACCTATGCGCGATCGCCATTTTAAACGAAAAATCAATTGGGCCTACCCTCGTGTTATAAGCCCCACTCTTTTTCTTTAAAACTTTTTGGGCCTCTTGAGAGAGTGTAAGACCCATCCCTTTGTACAGAAAACAATTTTTGGGCCACTGTCACTTGTATAAGTCCCTCTGTACAAATTCAAACAGTGCGCTCACTGATAAAACCCTGGGCCTCTCCTTGAGTTGTAAGCCCTAAATCTTCCTTTTTCAAAGCACTTTCTCCTTTGATTTTGAATATACTATTGTTTTCAATCTATCTTTATTGAACAACTAACCAAACAGCATGGAAGCTCTACAACCGAGTAAGTGTTTATATGCTTTCATTTACCGCTTTCATATACATATAACTGTATTGTGGGGCTGTTTCGCTGTAAGTCTTCTTTCATAAACTCATATCAACTGTGTAATAATAGTATAGATATTTAGAGTTTCCCCTGTAACTACGTCTAGAACTAGGTGACGCCGTTTCGTTTATTCATAGAAATAGACAACTAGATCCCCAATAGAATCACCAGATACAGTCTTCTCTTCGGCTATCATCATTAGGAATTGTCAAGAAACTCTACTCCCAGAGATGAATGTATTCTCCGTGAATGGCATCTTTGAGTTTCTTCCAAATTCTCGAACTTTCTTGGCTTGATCTATTCCTTGTGAATAGCTTGCCTTGAATTTCTCGGGGTTTGGGGACCCACGGGCTTCTTAAAAGCATCGGCCTCCTCTTGGGCATCATACAAGGACCCACAGGCTTCCTAAAAGTAACCCCGCCTCCTCTTGGGCTTAGTACAAGGACCCATCGGCTTCTTAGAAGTATTCACAGCCTCCTCTTAGGCTTCGTATAATGATTCTTCCTCCGGGAATGATAACCTCCTCTTGGGCTTCATACAAGGACCGATCGGCTTCTTAAAAGTTTCCAGCCTCCTCTTGGGCTTCGTACAAATTGTCCCGACGACCTCCTAGAGGTATAGGAACAGAACTTAGTCATCTGCATAGAACAGTCCTTTCAAAGAGTCTAATACTATTTCTCAAAGCATAGTACAAAAGATGAAACTCTAGACACGGACAATCTAATCTCCTTGAGTCTCAAAGACATTCTCAAGTGACCCCTTCGTTAAATAGGAAGAAAACCTGTAGACTCGGACAGTCTCAATACCCTTCAGATTTCCCAATTCCTTAAAGAACAGGAATAGCCCGGATCCTCGAATCAAATCCTCGAGTACAGTGTTGCTCATATAAGAACTGATTTTCTCTTTAAATCAGCATACTGGACCTGTCACTCAACTGAAACAGCGCCATAGCCTCCTCTTGGGCTTTATACAATGATTCTCCCCAGCGGAGTCAAACAACGTTTAGCCTCTCTCTCGGGCTTTGTACGAGACACATAAAGAGACTCCCTCGTTGAGTCAATCACCCCTTTCGCCTCCATCTCGGGCTTTATACGAGATACAAAAAGGTTCTTATTGAGCCAAACAAATTTTAGCCTTCATCTTGGGCTTTGTACGAGATACAAAAACTCTCTTGTTGAGTCAAGAAGCCTCTATCTCGGGCTTTATACGAGATACCAAAAGACTACATCGTCGAGTCAAAACCTTTTAGCCTCTCTCTCGGGCTGTGTACGAGACACATATTAGCCTCCTCTTAGGCTTTATATAAGAAAACCACTGGTTGATCCAATCAACCTTTTAGCATCAAAATTGTGCCTTGTTCACAATACACAAATATCAACAACTCCTTCCCCTTCATCTAATTACTGTAAGCGGCAAGCCTCTGGATCATCTACATCCATGCCACTGTCCCTCTTTTAGCATGAGAAATTCCTAAGGAAAGATAGCACTGCTCTACACTGAGTTAAAGTCTTCTCCTTCAGGTTAAAAACCCCCTATAAAGGAAATTATGGCATTGCTAGGATCCGCGTATCCCGGTTAAAGTAATCCTCCCTTTATATCCAGTCACCCAACAGTTGTGACAAACAGACCCCTCTTTAGAGATGACAAATTCTCTCTAAAGTCAAACCTTTTCAGCTTCACATCTTGGGCTTTGAACAAGATACAAATCACCTTTAGCTTCACATCTTGGGCTTTAAACAAGATACCAACTACCTTTTGCTTCACGTCTTGGGCTTTGAACAAGACACCAAATAACCATTTCCTCCCATAGAATAGGAGGAACTACGAACACTCTGATTTCCCTGTTTCTGCAAACGGGAATACGTAGGCATAAGATCGAAAGAAAAGATCTTAGCGAGCACACTAAACAAAAACCCTAAATCCCATACTCTCATATATCTATCAAAAAGCATCAGTCCTAACATCCTAATCCTTGTTCCCCGCCAGAAACCTGTCTGTCAAAATAACACAAGAAAGGCCCCACCACATTGATCGCATCCGTAACCTAACAGACCGTTGTTTAAACTCAGTATGCAAGCAGGGTTAATTGGAGACATCTATTTCCCTTCCTTCGTCAGCTTTAATAGGATAAAAAATGAATCGACCTGTAGTAAACTGACCCCAGAGAGCGACCGCGCTTAAGAACCGCATCCAAAATCGCTCGCTACAGAAAAGCGGCGCCCACCGTGGGGCAAAGAAGTACCGTTCATTCTTTCTTAACGTTTAAGGTGAAAACCTTGGACAAATCTTTTTCATGGCGGTGGCCACCACAGAAAAGTGGGGGGCCCTTCTAACCTTTTTTCTCTTCACTTGTGTGAATACCACAGATTGGGGCTTCCGCCGGGGAACCCATTTTCTGTCAGGAACTTAGGATTCATAGCTTAAAAGGTCTAGGATGTTTTGGACAAATATATATACTGCTTTTCCTAATTGCTATACGTGTTTATTTTTCTGCTAATGGGAATGCGTGTGATGCCGCATGTGGAAAGATTGAGTATACACTTAAGATAAGTGATGGCGACGAGGTCGACCATCAACCTCAGTGGAGGCTGACCAATGCAACCCATTCTCTCACCTAGACAATGGGCCGATTGTGATGTCTGAGAAGCTGAGGAGCCAAACCCTTTTGTAGTGCGGAAACTATCAGGAATAGTTGTTACGTGATACTACCCTCATTTGAGGCTGGTGATCTATTCTCGGTGAATGGCACTTACTCTAAGATTGCTCTACAACTCGCTGGCGATCCGCTTGTTATTTTGCTTTCCTGGGAGGAGCTGATGATAATGAGTACAGGTACAAAAATCACCCTAGTATAAACCTTTGGGGATGGGTAGAACATGGACTTCATGACAACGACCCTTTGACCCCATGTTTTTCCTATGTTTTTGTGTGATGCATTCATGCATTCATTTAAAAAACATTAAAACATTAAAAAAAAAATTCTCTTCTAGTCTCTCTATTTTTCAAATTACACTAAGACTGTGATTGCAAATATCAGAGAAAGGATTGCGCTAATGGATTTCGGTAGAAGGAGAACCTATAAGTATACCTTCAAGGTTCCAAAGCTAGAGGATTTGAGAAGGTTAGCAGGGATGATCACAAACCAAGAGGCTTTCAGAGCCAAACACGGAGGTCTGCTACCACTGTTAAAAGTCCATGTGATTGAGGGAATCATGGACGCACTCGTTCAATTCTACGATCCAGTTTATCACTGTTTCACATTCCCAGATTACCAGCTCACACCAATGCTGGAGGAGTATTCTCATCTGATCGATTTACACATTACAGATCGAGCTCCTTTTTCTGGACTGGAAGAAATTCCAAAGAATCAGACCATTGTGAGAGCAATTCATTTGGACGAGTCTGAGGTCAGGACTCACCTAACTACTAAGGGTGGCATTCGAGGTTTGCCAGCCCAGTTTCTGACAAAGAAGGCCCTGTATTTTGCCAGTATAGGAAACGTGACTGCTTTTGAAAGCGTCTTTGTCTTGCTCACCTACGGGTTATTTTTGTTTCCCAACATCAATAACTTTGTAGATATCAACTCCATTAAGGTTTTTCTCATTGGAAACCCTGTGCCGACTTTGCTCGCAGATGCGTATCATTCTGTACACTTAGGGAATTTGTACAGCGGAGGGGAGATCACATGTTGTGTACCTTTGCTTTACAAATGGTTTATCTCCCACTTGCCCAAGTCTGCTGCTTTTTGGGATTGCAAGAGTGCCTTACGTTGGTCGCAGAAGATCATGTCCCTCACCAACTCTGATATAGATTGGTGTAATAGGATCTATGATGGAATCAGAATCATTGATCGTTGTGGAAACTTCCCCAAAGTACCCCTTATAGGAACTAAAGGAGGAATCAACTATCATCCGGTGTTGGTTCGTCGTCAATTTGGCTACCCAATGAGACACGTCCCACGGGGTCTTCATCTGGAAGGTCTTTTCTTCAAGGAAGGAGAAAATGACAGAGCACTAAAGACGGAAATAGTGCACGCTTGGAAACACGTTCATAAGAAAGGACAGGAGTCTCTGGGGAAACCGGACTGTGTCTCGGTGGAGCCTTATCTCAACTGGGTACAAACTAGAGCTCTCAAGCTAAAAATGCCTTATCCTCGTTACGAAATTCTTCCACCGAGGGAGTCTGTCATGTACTTCATGACGGAAACTAAAAAAGCTTCAGGTTACTCTCAATAAAGTTCAAAAGGAGAGAAGGTCTTGGAAGAACAAGTACCGCACCCTCGATGTAGAGTGCATCAAAATACAACAATTACTGAAAGAGAAAGATGCTTTGATTGAAATTTTGGAGCAACATGTTGTAAAGAATCAAGATGACCAAAGGAATTTACTCGCTCATTTCACTTGGCAAAGGAATGACAACCCGACAACGGCCCAAGAGCCCCGGTCAAAGAAAAGGAAAGAGTCTGCACCCGATTTCTCTTCAGAGAGGACTCAGGACCCATTAGCTTAGGTTTCTATTTTTGCACCTTGTAATCTACGGTATTTCCATTTCTGTAATCCTTTGAATTCAATAAAAAGGGGTTTCCCCACTGTTTGATATTTGCAATCTAATTGTCAAAGTTTATTTTGATTAAACCAAAAAATAATTAATATAATCGTTGCATTCATCATTCTCACATTGCGTATTCTTCTTACCTACGAATCTCACGTTTGTGTCTCGATTCTAGAGTCAAACTGTCTCATTCGTACAATACTCGGGCCAATCGTCAAAAAAAGATGGATGATCTTGAGGAAGAAAACAGAGAGTTGAAGGAAGAGATCGACGCTCTGAGAGAGGATATGAGAAAGCTTCGTAATGACATGCAAGCCATGGCAGAAGCTCAGCTACAAAGGACTGTGATCTCAGAGATCACCTCAACGCCCATAGTGGAGAAGTATGATCCTAGGTATCAAATGCCGAAAGATCGTCCTTGGGGCATGCCTGTTAACTATATCCCGGAAGGATATGTTCCGCCGATCACTGAAGATCAGGGAATCTCAACAGAAGCCGCTGGGCCTGAAGGTTACAAACTTCGGGAAAGCGAAGATTCCAGAGGCATACTGAAGACTCCTGAAGGTTACAAACTTCGGGAAACGCCAAGGCTCACTGCCGTAGTCACGGTACCACCCCCTGTGAAGCATACTGTCCCGGAAGGACAGATTCCACAGATACCTTCTGGTAAAAAGGAAACCATGTTCGACAGAATGGATGAATTCCAGGAGCAGTTTCTGGAAATGCAGAAGGAGCTGCAAGCCATTCGCGGTCAGGATTTATTTGGAAAGGACGCCGCAGACCTCTGCTTGGTCCCCAATGTGAAAGTCCCGCACAAGTTCCAAGTGCCCGACTTTGAAAAGTACAAGGGTAACTCTTTCCCTCAAAGCCATCTGGTGATGTACGCTCGGCGGATGTCAGCTCAGACGGAGAATCAGGACCTACTGATTCACTACTTCCACGATAGTTTAACCGGTGCCGCACTCAAATGGTACATGGGTTTAAACCATGCCACGATTAGCACATTCAGAGATCTTGGCACTGCCTTCGTCCAACAATATAAATACAATTTGCACATGGCACCCGACGGAGATCAACTCAGATCGATGTCGCAAAAGGACAAGAAAACCTTTAAGGAGTATGCTCAAAGGTGGCGTGAGATTGCCGCTCAAATTTGTCCACCTCTTGAGGAAAAAGATATGACAAAGATCTTCTTAAAAACCTTAAGCTCATTTTACAATGACCGAATGGTTGCCAGTGCACCCAGTGATTTCACCGAGATGGTGGGCATGGGCGTACGTCTTGAGGAAGCCGTCCGAGAAGGACGTTTGGTAAAAGACACTGGATCGACAAGCAATACTAAAAAATACGGTAGTGCTCTCCCTAAGAAAAAAGAGCAAGATATTGGAAATATCTCTCTCGGAAAGCCAAGGCGAAGTTATCAGCCGGTAGCAGCTGTAACTCCTGCTATCAGCCCTACGCCTATTCCTACGTATCAACCTCAGGTTGCGCAGAGCCAACCTAATCAGCAAAGGACACAACAGCCTCTTCAGCAGGCTCGTCCTCCATATAACAACAACCGTACAACACGACCATCAAGGTTTGATCCTATACCCATGTTGTACGCTGAACTATTTCCGTTACTACTGGCTAAGGGGCACATTCAGACTAAGTCTCCTCTTACAGTACCAGAAAATCTGCCTTTCTGGTTTAAGGTGGATCAAAATTGCCCTTACCACCAAGGAGGATCAGGGCTCTTATCTTTCAAAGATACGAATCCCAATGTTCTCACAAACCCACTGCCTCAATATGAGAAAGCTGCAGTCAATCTGATTGAGAGAGAGACTAACAATGTCTATCAAATTCACGATGTACTCTTGTTGAGGACCAATCTGGTCAAGATGAATTGTAGACAGAGTGGATATGGCCATGTGCCACCTCATAATTATCATCAATGTGATGTCTGCTCTAAAAGCAATCAAGGATGTTCGGTAGTGCAATCAGCTCTACAGGAACAGATGGATCTCGGATGGATCCAAGAGCACCGATTTCGTGGAGTTAACATGGTTTACACGAACTCCAACGTCATTCAGAACCACGACATCTGTACAATGAATGTCAACTTGGTGGCAATGCATTCAAGGTAAAGCCAGTATCATAATCTTCCGCGGCACGATTACAGTTCTTGCCTGACTTGCTCGGTAAACAAATAGGGTTGCTCTTTCATACAGGAGGCCCTCCAGCGTCAGATGGATCTTGGATGGATCCAAGACTACCATGATAGGAACCCTTATCAGATCAACATGGTTCAGATCTTCGATATTCGCGTGATGAATACCAACCTGGTAGAGTTACATGCTAAGCAGGTCCGACTCGAATTCTTAATATCACATGACTATCAAAGCTGTAAAGTGGGTTGCGAAAATGATCGAGGTTGTACCCTTGTCCAGGAGGCACTTCAGCACTTGTTAAATCACTGGTGGATGCCAATCTATAAGGATGAAGATACTCAGCAGATTAGTATCAGTAACAGGAATCCTACTCGGCGTCAGATTCAGGATGTCCGATCAATGGAAGCTAACCTAGTGAGGTTACATTGTATTCAAAGTGGGTGTGGCCAGGTGCCACCACACAATTATGAACGTTGTGGAGTCTGTTCGGAAAGTAACAAAGGGTGTTACCTTGTGAGAGCAGCTCTTCAGGGGCAGGTGGATCGTGGAGAGATTCGTCCATATCCGGGTTCTGGACCCATCAACTGGACGCCGAACTACCTTGCCGATCAAGTTGAGGATGTTGTCACAATCTCTGGTCATCATAGGACCAGGGATGTTTTTGCCATTATCCCTCTACTTAACGAATCGAGAGTTCCCAACCGGGAACGGATCGAGATTACTTACGATGGTCAGAAAAATCAGAGGGCTCCCGTAGTCATCTATCTGTCGGGACCACTACCGTATGAATCAGCTAAGGCAATCCCTTACAAATACGGTGCAACGGCAATTGAAAATGGAAAGGAAATTCCATTACCCTCCGTTGTGAATATTGCAGACATCAGTCGTGTAACACGGAGTGGTAGAATCTTCAACCGAGGGGTTGGGGAAGCTAACAAGGAAAAGGAACTTCAGATAGAAGCTCTCGATCCATCAGTCGGTCAATCCAGTAATCCCGACCTTTCGAAAAATAATGATGAGATGCTGAAGCTCATCCAAATGAGCGAATACAACATTGTTGATTAACTGTTACAAACTCCTTCAAAGATCTCGGTATTATCATTATTACTCAGTTCAGAAGCCCACAGGGAGGCTCTATAGAAAGTCTTGGAGCAAGCTTTTGTGGAACAGGATGTAACAATCAGACAGTTCGATAGCATTGTCTCTAACATCACTTCCTGCAACAATTTGGGATTTAGTGATGAGGAACTACCCGAAGAGGGTCGCCGTCATAACATGGCGCTCAATATCACAGTTAACTGCCAGGACGATGCTTTAGCCAGCGTACTGGTAGACACAGGGTCAGCCCTGAATGTTATGCCAAAGTCCACTTTGATGCAATTATCATTCAAAGGACCTTCAATGAGAATCAGCGAGGTCGTCGTTAAAGCGTTCGACGGATCCAGAAAAACAGTTATCGGCGAAGTTGATCTTCCTATAACTATCGGTCCTCACACTTTCCAAGTCACTTTCCAGGTCATGGACATCCGGGTAACATACAGTTGTTTATTAGGAAGACCTTGGATACATCAGGCTGGAGCGGTCACTTCGACCCTCCACCAAAAGCTAAAGTTCGTTCAAAACGATCAACTTATCACAGTCTACGGGGAACAGGCCTTGCTGGTGAGTAACTTGTCATCATCTGCTGGTATAGAACCCGAGGAGGTTATTGGAACGCAGTTCCAAGCACTGTCAGTGAGCAAGGACAATCAATCCCAAGGAGGAACCTCGATTTCCTCATACAAAGATGCTATCAAAGCGGTCGAGAGTACCGATACAACCGGATGAGGACAGCTTGTCATTCCTATTGACAATAAAACAAAGAAGGGTCTTGGTTTTTCTGCAACCTGTACCCAGACAGCTGCCAACGATGAAAGTCTTCATTCCCTTCAAAACTTCTTCTACAGTGGAGGTTTCCTTCACCCAGTGTCTCAAGCAGTACATGCTATCAATGAGGAAGATCCCTCTGACACAGATGAAGAATGGAAGTCCTATCTTAACGAGGACGGTTATATGTCTCAGGAAGAAGTGCCTATACCATTTTGCTATCCCGCACAGAGTCCGAGATTTATACCACGGTCAGATGTCAAAATGATATACAGAGACTGTGATCCGGAAGGATGTCGTGCTCCGCCAAATTCATTAGAGGAGGACACTCTGATGAAAGACCAATTTGACTACACCTACTATGGCCCAATGGATGGTCTTCTAATGTGGCAACCTTACCCAGGAAACTTGGGGCAAGAGAGTCAGCCGAACAATGAAAATCAGCTGACCATCATTGAACAGAATACCTGTGTCCCCACCATGTCATGGGACCAACACTCAGGTCATTCAGAAACTACTCAACATGAAGATGAGTTCACAACGTTTGCAGGACTTGAATTCATCAACTATGTTTTTCCCGAGGTCAACGTCATCGAGAGAGATGACTCCTCCAGTTCCAAAGAAGTTTGGGACACCTTGGGACAACCAAGTGGAAAATTCGACTTTGTGGTCAAGTACACCGCTCCCGAAAGCTCTCGTATCAGGCTCGAAGATATCCAGCCAACTGGATGGGGAGATACAACTGAGAGCACAAATGCTATGTAAAATACAACTGAGGAATTCTCCTACGACAACTCTGCCTGGGAGACAGATTCCAATGATCCTGCTCCACCAGAAATCAGCGTTATTTCTGAAGACAAATCAAGGAAGGTGCCAGACTTTGTGATTCACCGAGGAGTTCGCCGCCAATGGGTTGCCATCGAGGTTCCGAAGGTCGTTCATCAGTCAAAGTAATTGTCATCTTTAACCTTTCACCCTGCCCAGGTGAAACGAATGTTTTGATAGGGCTCACTTTCTGTAAATTTCCC
This sequence comes from Lathyrus tuberosus, assembly GCA_022829125.1. NCBI lineage: Eukaryota > Viridiplantae > Streptophyta > Magnoliopsida > Fabales > Fabaceae > Lathyrus > Lathyrus tuberosus. Next base: position 15,825,896 of record JALAZF010000060.1, read on the forward strand.
TCTTCGCTTTGCCCAAAGCGACAGAGTTTTGTTTTATAGGGCTGTAGTTTCAAGGATCGACTTGTTCATTAATAAAATAACGTCGTTCTGTAATTTCTGCATTTATTGCTGTTTTCTCTTTTTGCTTTTTCAGAAAATGGTAATCCTAAAAAAACAATTCAATAATAAAAACAAGCAGTAATAAAAAGATACACTGCACACACTTTTGCATTTTCTCTATCTCTTCTAAACACGAATCATCACGTCATGCAGATTGCTTGTTTTAAACCCCGTTGAAACATACGATTCGATGCCTTCTCCTAACTTTGAGTTCCCGGTATTTGGGGCTGAAGAAGCAGTTGACAAAGAAATTCCAGAAGAGATCTCTCGACTACTCAGACAAGAGGAAAGGTCCATTGAATCTCATAAAGAACCGTTGGAAACGGTAAACTTGGGTTCAAAACAACAGAGAAAATAAATCAGGATTGGGGCACTTCTCAGTCCGACTGCCAAAGAGAGTTTGATAAAGCTTCTCAAAGAATTCCCCGATGTATTCGCTTGGTCCTATCAGGACATGCTAGGGTTGAATACCAACATCGTGGAACATCATTTACCGTTAAGATCGGAATGTCCGCCAGTAAAGCAAAGGTTGAGACGGACTCACCCAGACACGACCATCAAAATCAAAGAGGAGGTACAGAAACAGATTGATGCGGGTTTCCTCGCCACGTCAGAATATCCTCAATGGTTAGCCAATATCGTACCCGTTCCCAAAAAGGACGGAAATGTCAGAATGTGTGTTGATTACAGAGATCTAAACAAGGAAAGTTCAAAGGACGATTTTCCTTTACCACACATTGACATGCTGGTAGACAGTACAACAAAATTCAAAGTTTTCTCCTTCATGGATGGATTCTCGGGCTATAATCAGATCAAAATGGCGCCGAAAGACATGGAGAAAACTTCGTTCATCACCCCATGGGGTACCTTTTGTTACAAGGTAATGCCGTTCGGTTTGAAGAACGCCGGGGCAACCTATCAAAGGGCCATGACAACTCTGTTTCATGACATGATACACAAAGAAATCGAGGTATATGTTGATGATATGATTGCAAAATCAAAAACAGAGAAGGAGCATGTGACCCACCTGTCGAAATTGTTCGAGCGTTTGAGGAAGTACAAACTCCGCTTAAATCCCAACAAGTGCACCTTCGGTGTCCGTTCAGGGAAACTACTAGGGTTCATCGTCAACCAGAAAGGAATTGAGGTTGATCCTGACAAGGTCAAGGCCATTCAAGAAATTCCTTCTCCAAAAACTGAAAAACAAGTCAGAGGATTCCTGGGACGTTTGAACTACATCTCTAGATTCATATTCCTCATGACCGCGACATGCGCGCCGATCTTCAAATTACTTAAAAATAACCAGGATTGCGTTTGGTCAGAAGATTTCCAAACCGCCTTCGACAGTATTAAGGAATATCTGTTGAATCCTCCGATTCTATCACCTCCAGTGGAAGGAAGACCACTGATCATTTACCTCACAGTTCTAGAGGACTCAATGGGATGTGTACTTGGCCAATAAGACGAAACCAAAAGAAAAGAGCCTGCCATTTACTATCTAAGCAAGAAGTTCACCGACTGCGAGACTCGGTATATGATGCTTGAGAAAACTTGTTGTGCTTTGGCTTGGGCAGCCAAACGTCTTTGGCAGTACATGATTCGTCACACTACTTGGTTGGTCTCCGAAATGGATCCAATCAAGTACGTTTTCGAAAAACCTGCCCTCACGGGAAGAATCGCCCGTTGGCAGATGCTGTTATCAGAATATGACATAGAGTACCACGCTCAGAAAGCCGTTAAAGGAAGTATTTTAGCCGATCATTTGGCTCATCAACCGATTGACGATCAAGAATCAATCGAGTTTGACTTCCCAGACGAAGATGTCATGTATCTAAAAATGAAAGATTTCAATGAACCGTTACCCAGTGAAGGGCCAGAACCAGGTTCCCAATGGGGGCTTGTCTTTGACAGAGCAGTTAATCATTATGGAAATGGAATTGGGGCAATCATTGTTACCCCTCAGGGTACCCACATTCCTTTCACTGCCAGACTTACGTTCAAATGTACGAACAACGAGGCCGAATACGAAGCTTGTATTATGGGTCTCGAAGAAGCGATTGATTTAAGGATCAAAAACTTGGACGTATATGGCGACTCATCCTTGGTTATCAATCAGATAAAAGGAGATTGGAACACATACCAATCAGGACTGATTCCTTACAAAGACTATGCAAGAAGGTTGTTACCTTTCTTTAATACAGTTGAGTTTCATCACGTCCCTCGTAATGAGAATCACATGGCTGATGCATTAGCCACTCTCTCTTCCATGATTAGTGTAGGTCAATGGACTGACCTACCTAAGATCAACATAATGCGCCTTGAACGGCCCGCTTACGTCTTCACGATTGAAGCAATCATAGACGACAAACCTTGGTATCACGATATCAAATGCTTCCTTCAGAAACAACAGTACCCACCTGGGGCACTAAGGAAGGACAGAAAAACCCTCAGAAGATTGGCCGGAAACTTCTTCCTAAGCAGTGACACTCTCTATAAGAGAAATTTTGACATGGTCTTGCTCCAATGCGTAGACAGACCAGAAGCAGACATGCTTATGAAAGAAATTCATGAAGGATCCTTTGGCACTCATGCCAATGGACACGCAATGGCGAGAAAAATTCTCAGAGCAGGGTACTATTAGTTGACCATGGAATCCGACTGCTACAAGTACATGAGGAGGTGTCACAAGTGTCAGATATACTCCGACAAAATTCATGTACCGCCATCACATCTCAAAGTTCTCTCTTCCCCATGGCCATTCTCCATATGGGGAATCGACATGATTGGCTTGATTGAACCTAAGGCTTTAAATGGACATTGGTTCATCCTGGTAGCCATTGACTATTTCACCAAGTGGGTCGAAGCAGCGTCATTCGCTAATGTAACCCGACAAGTGGTGGTCCGATTTATAAAAAACAATATCATCTTCCGTTATGGTGTTCCAAGCGAGATCATTACTGACAATGGATCTAACTTGAACAACAAGATGATGAAGGAGTTGTACGCAGAGTTCAAGATTGAACATCATAACTCATCTCCCTACCGACCCAAGATGAACGGAGCGGTAGAAGCGGCCAATAAGAACATCAAGAAGATCGTTCAAAAGATGGTTGTAACCTACAAAGACTGGCACGAGATGCTACCCTTTGCTCTTCACGGTTGTCGCACATCTGTCTGCACTTCAACAGGGGCAACCCCTTTCTCTCTAGTATATGGCATGGAGGCAGTTCTCCCCATAGAAGTAGAGATCCCATCAATTCGGGTATTGATGGAAGCTAAGCTTTCAGAAGCTGAATGGTGTCAAAGTCGACACGACGAGTTAAACCTGATCGAAGAGAAGCGAATCACGGCACTATGCCACGGTCAGTTGTATCAGCAGAGAATGAAGAAGGCGTTTGACAAAAAGGTCTGACCTCGTGTCTTCAGGAAATGAGACCTCGTGCCCAAAAAGATACAATCATTTCTCACTGATTCGCGAGGTAAATGGACTCCGAATTATGACGGCCCCTATGTGGTCACGAAAGCTTTCTCAGGCGGCGCCTTGAGACTTGCAACCATGGACGGAGAGGAATTTGCCTACCCCACAAATGTTGATGTAGTCAAGAAATACTTCGCCTAAACTATAAAAAAATGCCCCGGTGGATTGAAAACCCGAAAGGGCGGTCCAGGCAAAAGTTAGAGACAGAGAAAAAAAATCATCCCGGTGGATTGGAAACATCAAAGTACAATCCAGGCAAAAGTTAGGGATAATGGCAAGTAACTATGTTCAACAGAGGCAAGTCCCTCAGCAGCAGTTACATCATCCGTCAGAAAACTCCAGTCAAGGTCATCTTCGATAGAAGCTCAGGATGCCCCGAATTCAAAGTTGGTGGAAGGATAACGGTCGTTATGTTTCAACGTAGCCCTTTTCCCTGTAAATTACCATTTTCTAAACTTTGTAAATATTCTTTGGAATCACGCGTTTGGCTGATCTCCATTTTATCAATAAAATTTGAGCCTTTGTACTTTTGTTTGCAATTCTTATTTGTTTTAGCTTTACAGAACGACGTTGTTAACATGATTAACGATTCTTGAAATAAAACAAAAATGAATTTACTTGTTAAAAATTTTTCTGCTTTTTAATAAAGACGACAATTTCTTTTGACTGTTAAACATCAAAAGAGCATCAATCGCTTCTCCAGAAGTAATCGAACCTCAAAGTTCAGAATCAAAGTACTCCTTCTACGCCAGTACGCCTGAATGAAGGGATCAACTGTGTCAGAGACCTTGTTTCATCTGACACGCTTCGGCCGAGTTCTCATCTCCTAAGCCCGACCAACATAGCTCCCAACAGGGACTATCTCTCCTAAGCAAGGTGGAATTGCTATTCTGAACCAACGGTACTTCTTCGCCCCGCGATGGCCGAGTATCCAGTCATGTTCATCTTTTAGTTTGTATGTCGCGTCAGTTTTGTCAGCATATACATACATACATCATGCATTATTGATTTGCATATACATTTCATATTGCATCACTATCACTCTAGTTGGTCTTGTCCCCTAGTGATAAAAGTCCTCTCAATCGAGTTGTCAGCCCTTTCCTCGTCAGGAAGTGTTACGTCTGAACAATCGCTCTCCTCCAGTTTTATTTCTGGATTGAAGTTGGGTCCTCGACCACTTTGATAACTTGAACCTCTGAAAGACCAGAGATTCCTCAGTTAACATCACTCTTCGCCATTGAAGATGATATCCTTGTTTTCCCGGATTAAAGAAAATCCCGAGAGAAAGCCTCCTAAATCGGAGATTCGGCAGTACGGCAGTTTTTCTCCGAAAAACCCACTGATGAAAAGGTCATCGGCACCTCAAAATTGGATCACATCATATGGCATTTCTCCGAGAAGATCTCCGAGAAAAGTATGATGTAAAGACCCCGAACGAAAGCAGTCTCTCAAGAGACTCGTTTTCCCCAGTAGATTCGACAAATGGCGTCTCAAAACGGAGAAGTTTGTGCACCTCTACAACTCAGACGACTGGGTTCCCCAGCAAGTCTGACATCAAAACTTTTTCCACTCAAATAACATCTCCCTAGGAAAATTCGGCGAGAAGTTTGAAGGAAAGCCGCTACGAATAGCGTCCCTTGTCAGTAAAGTTTATTGACGAAAGAAACTAAGACCAGTTCCTTGGTAGAAAACCAGGATCGAGGGGAAGTTTACATCAGAAACTAAGACCAGTTCCTCGGTAGGAAACTAGGATCGAGGGGAAGTTTACATCAGAAACTAAGACCAGTTCCTTGGTAGGAAACCAGGATCGAGGGGAAGTTCAAAAATCAGAAACTAAGACCAGTTCCTCGGTAGGAAACCAGGATCGAGGGGAAGTTTAAATCAGAAACTGAGACCAGTTCCTCGGTAGGAAACCAGGATCGAGGGGAAGTTTACATTTTCTAAGCATCATTGCTTAGCGAAAGAAGATGAATGCGTGAATTACCATTCATAGACGCCATCAAAATTTTGGGTATTCCGATATTTAATCCTCTTGCACCCCGAATGCCCGAATACCTTCGTCATTCACACCTTCGTGTCCAAGAAGATTAAATAGGGGCATCTGTCATACCCCAAATTTTGACCACTTAGATTTCCCATCATTGTGAAAATCATCATCACAATATGGATGTACTTTCATGCCTCATCAATCTCCTCGAGGATTATTGAGAATTCACTACCATCAAGAATTAGGGTTTCAAGCCCTCTCAGAGTTCTTAGACAAAGGATCAATCAAGGAATGACATGATCTTCAACTTGTCTAACCTCTCAAACATCCACAATGGATCAAAAGGACTCCCACTTCAAGGATTAAGCACAAGGCTGCTCCCTTCTAGGTGGATCAAGTCTCAAGATCGACAGTGTCACCAAATTAGGGTTTTGGTCGACTAGGGCCTCCAGATGGAAAATTTTCATCTGGGAACAAGCCAATGATCCAAAACACAACCTAATATACTCCATGGAACCTCATGGACCCAATCATCAAGTCAATTTTGCCTCAGGGGATGTATTCATCAAAAATCAGGAATTAGGGTTTCTTGACCTAATTCACCCCTAAGTTGACTTTTAGGGCAAATCATGAGCCAAGACCTCAAGAGAGGGTTTGAGGGTCTCTAATGAACTATATTGATCCATTTGTAACAATGGATTAATCCAAGAAGCTTGAGCAACAAGTCTCAATTTCATCAGTACCACAGTTAGGGTTTCGCGGGAAAAGTCAACTGTAGCTTTGAGTTTTGACCAGGACATGCTCCCAAGCCCTAAGACATGATTCAATATACCCTATGACACCCATGGAACATGTCCATCAAGTTTGATTTAGGTCAAGGACATGATTTCATGAAGAATTGCACAGTTTGGAATTCATCTGATAAAAAGTCAACTGTGCACAAAAGTCAACTTTGACTTTTTGAGATTTTTCACCAAAATGGATTTTTAACCCTAAAATGATGTTAATGTATGATTTGAATCATCATTCATCAAGAAAAATCAAAGAAAATGGGATAACTTGTAAAAGGGGTAACCATAAAAACTTAGAAAAATTTCTAAGTTATGGAAAAAGTGACCCTAATGTGCTAACTTTGGAGGACCATAACTCCTAAACCACAAGGCCATTGTTCCCCATTCAAAGCTTGATTTGTAGATCTCATTGCCCTCTACAAAAGCTTCATACTGACCTATGTCCAAATTCCTCATGGATTTTGAGTTATGGAGTGATCAAAATCAAGAAAAGTCACTTTGTTCCAACACTTAGTGAAAATTTCACTAAGTCAGATTTTACCTTACTTTTTGCCAAATGTAGGGGGTTTTTTCACTTGGATTCAAAAGAGATCAAAACCAAACATGTTCAAACAGTTGTTGTATCATGTAAGGGCTTTCCAAAATGGCCAAGAACATTACCAAATTCAATTTGAGTCATGAGATATGACATTGGCAAGTTGCCTTGTTGAAATCTGTCAAGGCAAGGCAGATTTTACATTTTTGCTCGATTTCCCAAAATCAGCCAAATCCAAATGCTCCTATCCACTTGGACACATCTGAGGATTGAATCTAAAGGGGACAATCACCGAGCCAAGCCTCCAAAGTCTTTGGAACAAGATATAGCATGTTGAACCTAGAATTGCCAAAATAGGGACAAGACTCCAATTTTGGATTGGAGCATTCAATGGAAGCATCAAGGTGGCATGGACTGAGCCATTCTCAACTGAATTCAGTCAAGACTTATCCAAGACCAAGGGAACCACATCCCTGTGCCCTAACCTCTAGTCAATGGCTAGAGGAGACTTGGATTTCCATTGGACAACATTGGCCAAATCTCTGGTGCAGTTGCCATTCACTATCGATCCCAAAACAAACTTGCTCTACTATAAATAGAGCTAAATTGTGATCAGTTTGAGTACACCAAATCCATCTAACAGATGCTTTCCTCAAAATCTCTTCTTTCACTCCAATTTTGCCTTCTAAGGCAAGTCACTATCGGGTTTTGAGTTTGAGAGCTTTTCCAATCAAACCAATCACACACACACCTCACATACATCATATAGAAGTGATCCAAACACTCACATAACATCTGGAACACAGATTTCACAAAATCACCAGCCAATTGCTCAAGTTCTTGACAGTTTTGCAGTTGAGGTACCATCTTCAACTCCAAACCATTTCAATTCATTCCAAGCATTCATACACACTCCATGGAACCTAGGGAAGCTATCCAGATCATTGGAACCTAGCTGTAACACCTCCAACACAAATCACTATCACCAGCTGCAAGTGGTAAGCATGAGCTCTTCTAACTCTATGATCCATGCAATTTTTGTTGCACAATAATTTGGCCATATGTTCATAATCATGCATGGAATGTTTCCCCTCAATTAATTGGATTGTTTGAATCATGTATCAAAAATCCTAGCCTTCATGCAGAAATTAGGGTTCTTGAGGATTTTTCATGATTTCTTGTTATATGTTTAATTTAAATGAAATTAAATATCATAGACATGATCGTGAGGTTGAAACTAGTTGATTGGTATGTGGATTACATGATATGATTAAATATTCAGTGAGATTGGAGAGAAAATTCAAATCTGGGCAAACCCAGAACACGCGCGTGTTCTTGGGTGTTCTTGGCGCCATTTTTTGAATATTTGAATATTTGAATTTTGTGATTTTATTTAATTGATTCAAAAATTTATTTCTCTCTGAGTTTTAATGATTTTGAGTTGATTCTTTTTTTAATAATTCACAAAAATGTTAAAATATTTTATTCTCCTAAAAAATCCCAAAAATATTATTTATTTTGTATAATTGATATTTTTGCAAAGAATTAATGTTTTAATTGTTTTTGACATTTAAAATATTTTTTCAACCTTGATTTTGCAACTTTTAATGCTTTATAATTATTTTGTAGGTCAATACTTAACTTTTGAAGCATTAATCCAAGATCACAATTTGTTTTCCATATGTTAAACAATTTTGATCATTTTAATTGAATTTTAATTCAATTAAATACATTTTTGAAAACAAATTAGGGTTTTGGATTAATTCAACCCTCATAAATCATTTTCAAAACACTTTGGGCCTCTAATAGAGTGTAAGACCTAATCCTTTTTTGACCAAATCATTTTTGGGCCTCAGTGCATTGTATAAGTCCCGATACCGTCAAAAAGTTCGACGCGGTCATCATCCATTGAAAAACAAACTTTCTGGGCCTCTCCTTGAGCTATAAGACCCATTCAACATTTTTGGGCCTCTAATAGAGTGTAAGACCCAACCCCATTTTAACCAAAACCATTTTGGGCCTCACTTATTGTATAAGTCCCTCTGCGTTAAAAGAAAACCTCGGCGCGATCGCCATTTTAAACGAAAAATCAATTGGGCCTACCCTCGTGTTATAAGCTCCACTCTTTTTCTTTAAAACGTTTTGGGCCTCTTGAGAGAGTGTAAGACCCATCCCTTTGTACAGAAAACAATTTTTTGGCCACAGTCACTTGTATAAGTCCCTCTGTACAAATTCAAACAGTGCGCTCACTGATAAAACCCTGGGCCTCTCCTTGAGCTGTAAGCCCCAAATCTTCCTTTTTCAAAGCACTTTCTCCTTTGATTTTGAATATACTATTGTTTTCAATCTATCTTTGTTGAACAACTAACCAAACAGCATGGAAGCTCTACAACCGAGTAAGTGTTTATATGCTTTCATTTACCGCTTTCATATACATATAACTGTATTGTGGGGCTGTTTCGCTGTAAGTCTTCTTTCATAAACTCATATCAACTGTGTAATAATAGTATAGATATTTAGAGTTTCCCCGGCAACTACGTCTACAACTAGGTGACGCCGTTTCGTTTATTCATAGAAATAGACAACTAGATCCCCAATAGAATCACCAGATACAGTCTTCTCTTCGGCTATCATCATTAGGAATTGTCAAGAAACTCTACTCCCAGAGATGAATGTATTCTCCGTGAATGGCATCTTTGAGTTTCTTCCAAATTCTCGAACTTTCTTGGCTTGATCTATTCCTTGTGAATAGCTTGCCTTGAATTTCTCGGGGTTTGGGGACCCACGGGCTTCTTAAAAGCATCGGCCTCCTCTTGGGCATCATACAAGGACCCACAGGCTTCCTAAAAGCAACCCCGCCTCCTATTGGGCTTAGTACAAGGACCCGTAAGCTTCTTAGAAGTATTCACAGCCTCCTCTTAGGCTTCGTATAATGATTCTTCCTCCGGGAATGATAGTCTCCTCTTAGGCTTCATACAAGGACCGATCGGCTTCTTAAAAGTTTCCAGCCTCCTCTTGGGCTTCGTACAAATTGTCCCGACGACCTCCTAGAGGTATAGGAACAGAACTTAGTCATCTGCATAGAACAGTCCTTTCAAAGAGTCTAATACTGTTTCTCAAAGCATAGTACAAAAGATGAAACTCTAGACACAGACAGTCTAATCTCCTTGAGTCTCAAAGACATTCTCAAGTGACCCCTTCGTTAAATAGGATGAAAACTTGTAGACTCGGACAGTCTCAATACCCTTCGGATTTCCCAATTCCTTAAAGAACAGGAATAGCCTGGATCCTCAAATCAAATCCTCCAGTACAGTGTTGCTCATATAAGAACTGATTTTCTCTTTAAATCAGCATACTGGACCTGTCACTCAACTGAAACAGCGCCATAGCCTCCTTTTAGGCTTTATACAATGATTCTCCCCAGCGGAGTCAAACAACGTTTAGCCTCTCTCTCGGGCTTTGTACGAGACACATAAAGAGACTCCCTCGTTGAGTCAATCACCCTTTTCGCCTCCATCTCGGGCTTTATACGGGATACAAAAAGGTTCTTATTGAGCCAAACAAATTTTAGCCTTCATCTCGGGCTTTGTACGAGATACAAAAACTCTCTTGTTGAGTCAAGTAGCCTCCATCTCGGGCTTTATACGAGATACCAAAAGACTACATCGTCGAGTCAAAACCTTTTAGCCTCTCTCTCGGGCTGTGTATGAGACACATATTAGCCTCCTCTTAGGCTTTATATAAGAAAACCACTGGTTGATCCAATCAACCTTTTAGCATCAAAGTTGTGCCTTGTTCACAGTACACAAATATCAACAACTCCTTCCCCTTCATCTAATTACTGTAAGCGGCAAGCCTCTGGATCATCTACATCCATGTCACTATCCCTCTTTTAGCATGAGAAATTCCTAAGGAAAGATAGCATTACTCTACACTGAATTAAAGTCTTCTCCTTCAGGTTAAAAACCCCCTATAAAGGAAATTATGGCATTGCTAGGATCCGCGTATCCCGGTTAAAGTAATCCTCCCTTTATAACCAGTCACCCAACAGTTGTGACAAACAAGCCCCTCTTTAGAGATGACAAATTCTCTCTAAAGTCAAACCTTTTCAGCTTCACATCTTGGGCTTTGAACAAGATACAAATCACCTTTAGCTTCACATCTTGGGCTTTGAACAAGATACCAACTACCTTTTGCTTCACGTCTTGGGCTTTGAACAAGACACCAAACAACCATTTCCTCCCATAGAATAGGAGGAACTACGAACGCTCTGATTTCCCTGTTTCGGCAAACGGGAATACGTAGGCATAAGATCGAAAGAAAAGATCTTAGCGAGCACACTAAATAAAACCCCTAAATCCCATACTCTCATATATCTATCAAAAAGCATCAGTCCTAAAATCCTAATCCTTGTTCCCCGCCAGAAATCTGTCTGTCAAAATAACACAAGAAAGGCCCCACCACATTGATCGCATCCGTAACCTAACAGACCGCTGTTTAAACTCAGTATGCAAGCAGGGTTAATTGGAGACATCTATTTCCCTTCCTTCGTCAGCTTTAATAGGATAAAAAATGAATCGACCTGTAGTAAACTGACCCCAGAGAGCGACCGCGCTTAAGAACCGCGTCCAAAATCGCTTGCTACACTAGGGTACCAACTTCCAAGGATCATAACTTGAGATCCAAACAACCATTTTGGATGGTCCAAAGATGGATTTGTAGCTCTCATGACATACTTTAAAAGTGTCAACTACACCTCATTCCAATTCCTCATGGATTTTAAGTTATGGAGTGATCAAAATGGCTGAAAACACAAAAGTGACATTTTTCCAACACTTAGTGAAATTTTCACTAAGTCAGAATCTGCCTTATTTTTTCCCAAATGTAGAGGAATTTTTCATTATAATTCAAGTTGGATCAAAAACAAAGTTGGACATCATGTTGAAATAGAATATATCAGTTTTCCAAAATGTCCAAGAACTCCATCAAATTCCATCTGAGCTAGAAGATATGATGGTTGCAATATGCTGTCATGCAAGACAGATTTATGCATTATGGCTTGATTTGATCAAATTGTGCAACTACAAGCACGGTTATCCATCTGCGCACCTCAAGGGGGAACAAACAAGGGACAATCACTCATCTATCAGCCTCCAAAGTCCCAAAATCTACAATAGCCATGCCAAACCTAAAATGCCTAAAGAAGGCCAAGTCTCCAATTTTGTTTTGGAACATTTAATGAATGCATAGAGGTGGATGTATCAGAGCAAAGATGAACACTTTAGTCAAGCCTTATCCTTGAATCAAAGAACCATAGGCCTATGCTCTAATCTCAAGTCAATGGCTAGAGGAGACTTGAGATTCCATTTGATCACAATTGGCCACAGACCTGTATCAGTTGCCATACACTATTGCAGCCAAAACAAACTTGTTGCACTATAAATAGACCTCATTTGTGATCAGTTTGAGTACACCAAAGCACCCAAACTGATGCTTTCCTCAAAATCACACTCTCACTTCCAATTTTGCCTTCTAAAGCAAGTCACTATCGGGTTTTGAGTTTGAGAGCAATTCCAACCAAACCAATCACACACACACCTCATAAACATCATATAGAAGTGATCCAAACACTTAAACAACATCTGGAACACCAGATTCTCAAAATCACCAGCCATCTGCACAAGCCTTTGACAGATTTGTAGTTGAGGTGCCAAATCAAGTTCCAGCTCAATTCAATCCACTCCAAGCATTTAGACACACTCCATAGCACCTAGGGAAGCTGTCGACATCATTGGAACCAAGCTGTAACACCTCTAACTCAAAACACGATCACCAGCTGCAAGAGCATGGAAGCTTGCTCACCTGTAAGTTTTATCGGCTTTCTTTTACACGCTTTCATATATAAATAACTGTATTGTGGGAAGCTGCGGATGGTTAGTTTTCTTTCATGCCTTTTTTAAATACTTGTCATATAACAGCTGTATATATACTAGTATAGTTATTTAGAGTTTTTCCCGGCAACTAGGTCTAGAACTAGGTAAAGCCTTGTTGGTCACTCTTAAAATACAAACAAAACTAGATCCCCATAGGATCTCCAAATACAGTCTTGCCTTCTCTTGGGCTTAAACAATATGTAACAAAGAGAAAGGCCGTATTCTTCGTGAACCTTTTCTCAGGCTGTCACTTTAGAAATTGTCAAAGAAATTCTACTCCGCAGAGTTAATCTATTCTCGGTGAATAGCATCTCTTGAATTTCTTCAAATCACAGAACTTTCACTAAATGATCTATTCTCGGTGAATAGTATATCTTGAACTTTTCTTGGTTTGGGACCCAGAGGCTTCCTAAAAGCATCCCCGCCTCCTCTTGGGCTTTGTACAAGGACCTTCCGGCTTCTTAGAAGTTCTCATGCCTTCTCTTGGGCTTAATACAAGGACCCTGACGACCTCTTAAAGGTATAAGACAGAACTTAGTCATCCTTTCCTAGAGCAGTCTTTCCAGTGTCAAACCTCGGGCCACTTTTGGGTTGATTCTCATCCCTTAATGCCCTTGCCACCTCTTGGGCATCATACAAAAGATAAAACTCTTCCACACAAGTAGACTTAGACAGTCTAATCCCTTTGAGTCTCAAAGACATTCTTAAGTTCCTTACAACTATAGGAAAAAACGCCGGGCATTCTGGATCAATCTCCAGCAGAAACCCAGTCTCTCTCATGAGAGTTCCCCGACCAGGGTCAACACTATCTTAAATCAGAACCTCAAGGTATCTGACATCTCAACTCTTCTATAATCCTCAGCAAGAGTTGATTCCCCATTTGGACCTGCCTGGGGATCTCAATTATCCCCGACAAAAGATAGCCTCCTCTTAGGCTTTGTATAAGGACCTTTCCTCGGCAAAAACTAGCCTCCTCTTAGACTTTGTATAATGATCCTTCCTCAGTGAACTCAGCCTCCTCTTAGGCTTTGTACAAATGATTCTCCCCAGCGGAGCTAACCTTTTCAGACTCTCTTGTTGAGTCAATCACCTTTTCAGACTCTCTCGTTGAGTCAATCACTTTTTAGACTCTCTTGTTGAGTCAATCACTTGTTAGACTCTCTTGTTGAGTCAATCACCTTTTCGGACTCTCTTGTTGAGTCAACCTTTTTTAGCCTCAATCTTGGGATTTGTACAAGACAGATAAAAATACTCTCTCGTTGAGTCGATCTTTGTCCAAACTTAGTATAAAGATTTCCCCTAGCAGGAGCTAGCCTCTTCTCAAGTTGTGTAGAATAATTTCTCCAGCTTGTCCAGCCTCCATCCTGGGCTTGGTATAGGACAGATAAAAACACTCTCTTGTTGAGTCAAACCCCTTTAGCCTCAATCTTGGGCTTTGTACAAGACATAAATCTCCCTCTCTTAAGTGTGGGACATATATCTTCTCCAACAGAGTCATTTCCTCCCAGCCTTCCTTTAGGCTTTGGGGAATGATTTTCCCCAAGAAGAGTCAAACTCATTTCAGCCTCCTCTTAGGCTTTGTATAATGATTTTCCCAGTAAGGTCAGCCTCAAATCTTGGGCTTTGTACAAGACACATACAAACCCTCCCCAGCGGAGTCAAAATCCCATTCAGCCTCAATCTTGGGCTTTATACAAGACTGGCAAAATATTTTCCCCAGAAAAGTTAAACTTCTAGCCTCCTCTTAGGCTTTGTATAAAGAAATCCCCTAGCCGAATCAATTAACCTTTTAGCATCAACCTTGTGCTTTGATTAAGGCACACAAAAATCAACAATCTTTCTTTAGAGATGACAAATTCTCTCTCAGTCAAAACCTTTTAGCTTCAATCTTGGGCTTTGAACATGACACCAAAACATTTTCTCCTCCCTTAGAATAGGAGGAACTACGATTGCTCTGATATCCCTATTTCATTTAAACGGGAATACGTAGGCATAAGATTGTGAAATCTTAGCAAGCATACTAATCAAAAACTCTAGGTCCAGTACCTTCACATCAAAACTTAGGTCTAGTACCTTACCAAAAACACCCGAACAACAAAAACTCACTCACTCACTCATACTTCCCAAGAAACTTTCCCAACCCATTAACAGATAAACACCATCAATTACAAAGCGAAACCTAAACCTAATATCCTGTGGATAACCATATATAGGATGGGTAATTGACAACTCCCCATTGTAAAACCTAACCCCGACTCCCCGAATCTCTTTTAAGCGTTTGTTCAATTAAACATTCGCGTGCAAGGTTAGTTTTAGATAGCTTCCCTTTCCCTTCCAGCTGCACAGGATAAATAAGAAATCAGGAAGTAGCACCCCCTCCTCATTGCGGTGAGGAAAACTTCAGCGATAAAGTGGTCGCGTCACTGACAAAAATCGCTCGCTACACAATGGTTATACAAAATTAAATTTGTTCAATAAAGAACAAACTTAATACAAACAAGAATGAAATTGCCAAGTATTAACAAGAATCAATTAGCATGCATCACTAATCATGTTAACACAAAGACAAGAAAAAGTGAACAAAAAGTGCTTTGAATACATGGAAACACTCTTTGCGGATTCAATGCTTATACGACTTCGGTTGTTGAAAGCAGATTGTTCGATTGTGGTTGTCCATGAAATTGAGGATTTAGTAGGTTGAGACCTTATTACTATTTTGTAGTGCGGAAGCTATCGGAAATAGTTGTCACGCGATACTACCCTCATTTGAGATTACTCTAAGATACTGCAGCTCGCTCGGGTGAACCAGCCTGGTGTTGTTATCCCAAGAGGGGTCAATGATTTTGAGGACAGGTACAAAAATCACCAGTATAACCTTTGGGGATGGGTAGAGCCATGAATTCATGACACTGAACCTTTGACCCCATGTTTTTTCTATGTTTTTGTGTGCTGCATTCATGCATTCATTTCATTAAAAAACATTAATAAAAAAAATCTTCTCTTCTAGTCTCTCGTTTTCAAATTAAACTAAGACAATGATTGCAAATATCAGAGAAAGGAGATTGCGTTATGGATTTCGGTAGAAGGAAGACTCACAAGTACACCTTCAAGGTTCCAAAACTTAAGGATTTAAGAGGGTTGGCGAGGATGATCACCAACCCTGATGCTTTCAGAGCCAAGTACGGAGGACTGCTGTCTCTGTTAAGGGTCCATGTAATTGAAGGAATATTGGCTACGTTCATTCACTTTTATGATCCGGTCTATCACTGTTTCATATTCCCGGATTATCAACTAGCACCAACACTGGAGGAGTACTCTCACCTGACTGATTTACCCATCACTGACCAATCTCCCTTTTCCGGACTGGAAGAAATTCCAAAGGATCAAACCATTGCAAGAGCCATCTATTTGGACGAGTCAGAAGTCAAGACTCACATGACCACTAAGGGTGGAATCCGAGGTTTGCCAGCCAAGTTTTTTATAAAGAAAGCTCTGCACTTTGCTAGTATAGGGAACATGACTGCTTTCGAGAGCATCTTTGTTCTGCTCACCTACGGGTTATTTCTATTTCCCAACATTGATGACTTTGTTGATATCAATGCCATTAAGATTTTTGTTATTGGAAACCCCGTACCGACCTTGCTCGCAGATGCTTATCATTCTGTACACTTAAAGAACTTGTACAGTGGAGGAATGATCACATGCTGTGTACCCCTGCTGTACAAATGGTTCACTTCTCACTTACCCAAATCTGCTGCATTTTGGGATCATAAGAGTACTTTACGTTGGTCGCAAAGAATCATGTCTCTTACCAACTCTGACATCGATTGGTACAATCGAATCTATGATGGGATAAGAATCATTGACCGTTGTGGAAATTTCCTTAATGTACCCCTCATAGGAATGAAAAGAGGAATCAATTATCATCCAGTTTTAGTTTGTCGTCAATTTGGATATCTGATGAGGCATATCCCGCATAATGCTCGTCTGGAAGGTCTTTTCTTCAAGGAAGGAGAAAATGACAGGGCACTAAAGACAGAAATAGTGCATGCCTAGAAACATGTTCTCAGGAAAGGAAGAGAGTCTATAGGAAAACCAGACTATGTCTCAGTGGAACCTTATCTCCACTGGGTACAAACTAGAGCTCTCAAGCTGAGGATGCCTTACCCTGGTCAGGAAGTTCTTCCGTTAAAGGAGTTTGTCCTTTATTTTATGTCCGATACGGAAAAACTTCACTTTACTCTCAACAAAGTTCAACAGGAGAGGAAGTCTTGGAAGAACAAGTACCGTATTCTCAATGTGGAGTGTAACAAAATACAGCAACTATTAAAAGAAAAAGATGCTCTGATCGAGATTTTAGAGCAACATGATGTGGAAAGTCAAGAAGACCAAAGGAATTTGCTTGCTCCTTTCACTTGGCAAAGGAATGACAACCCGACAACGGCCCGAGAGCCCCGGTCAAAGAAGAGGAAAGTACCAGAACCAGCACCTGAGCCCTACTCAGAGAGGACTCAGGACCCATTAGCTTAGATATTTCCTTTTACAGCACTTTGAAATTACTGTATTTCCATTTCCGCAATCTTTGAATTCAATAAAACGGGGTCTCCCCACTGTATGATATTTGCAATCCAATTATCGAAGTTTATTTTGATTAAACAAAAAAATTATATAATATAATCATTGCATATCATTCATCATTCTCACATAACGCATTCTTCTTACCTACGAATCTCACGTTTGTGTCTCGATTCTAGAGTCAAACTGTCTCATTCGTACAATACTCGGGCCAATTAACAAAAGAAAATGGATAATCTCAAGGAAGAGAACAGAGAGTTGAGAGAAGAACTCGACACTCTGAAAGAAGATCTGAGGAAACTTCATAATGATATGCAAGCTCTGGCAGCAGCCCGGATACAAAGGACTGTGATCTCAGAGATCACATCGACGCCTATAGTGGAGAAGTATGATCCTCGGTATAACATGCCTAAAGATCGTCCCTGGGGCATGCCTATTGACTATATCCCGGAAGGATATATTTTGCCGATCACCGAAGATCCAAAAACTGCAGCAGGAACCGCTGGGCCTGAAGGTTACAAACTTCGGGAAAATGAAGATGCCAGGGGCATGACAATAACTCCTAAAGGTTACAAACTTCGAGAAGCACCAAGAGTCAATGCCGTAATGACTATACCACCACCCGTGGTACACGCTGTCCCAGAAGGACAGATTCCACAAATACCTTTTGGTGGAAACGAAAGTATGTACGACAGAATGAATGGGTTCCAGGAGCAATTCTTGGAGATGCAGAAGGAATTGCAAGCCATTCGCGGTCAGGATCTGTAACGCCCCAATTTTTGTTAGATTTATTTAATCGAGTCGATTTAATTATTTTTATTATTATATTATTTTATTCTTGACTTTTATTTGGCAATATATTATTTTTCATCGTGATTATGTTTTATCGCGTTTTAAGAGCGTTTGCGAGATATTTGAGTGTAGGGGTATTTTGGTCTTTTGATGGGTAGATATTATGTTTTTCATTTAAAATAGAACTTAGAGGTTAGAAAGAGAGAAAAATAGAGAGAAAGAAAAAGAGAAGAAGGAAAAGGGAAAGAAGAGAAGAAAAAGAGGGAGAAAACTTGGAGAGAAAGAAATTGATCCAACCGACTTTTCAAACACGATTAAACCGGGTAAGGGTGTGAAACTCGATTATCTTATGCTTGTGTATGAATATGTATGTGTGTGTTTGAATGTTCTCTTGCTTTTCCATAGTTTTCACTTCTAGGTTCGAAATGAGAAAAGGATTAGGAATCGAGGTTTTCACGGTCGGAAATCGATATAAATTACGTTGTATGATCACACTGTGTTTATGAGTAATTGATGATATTTGTTTTGCTGTTGGAATTGATTTGGGATGAAAAATGGGATTTTTGGGGGTTTTGGAACCATGTAACCAGCAGCAGAAAATTCTGATTCTGGTGCGATTCGCCAGGCGAATTGGGAGTTTGCCAGGCGAATTAGGTCTCGCCACTAGTTCGCCAGGCGAAGTGCTAGCGAAGGGGGATTCGCCAGGCGAAATCGTAAGTCGCCAGGCGAAAACGGAGAGACAGAAATGGGTTAGCTTCTGTAACTCTTGGGGTTTTTCTATAATTGTGGTTCGCCACTAGTTCTCCAGGTGAAGTGCTGGCGAAGGGGGATCCGCCAGGCGAAATCCTAAGTCGCCAGGCGAATCTGGTTGTTTCTCAATAAATTCTTTTCTTTGAAAATTCATAACTTTTGATCCGTAACCCGGATCGAGGCGTTCTTAGTACCGTTAGAAAGCTATTGAAATGTTCTTTCTTATTAAAATGGTTTTGAGATTGTTGGCCGATTTAATTGTGTCATGAATTTGGGAATGTGTCATTTTATCGACTTTTAACGTTTTAATTGAGTGTATTTGATGTGTTATCATGCAATATGCTTTTGATATATATCGTATGACTTGTGTGATGTTATATGATGTGAATGCATGTGATGAAATGTTGTGATGATGGTTTGTGGACTAAGGGCAAGAAAATGCATTGTGTTGTGTTTGATTGTATATGCATTATTACGGATGTGTATATGTGTGCATTTGAATGTCATGAGTCATTGTATGCCAAGCATCATGATATGCTTTCTTGTGATGTCGTGTGCCCTAGTGGGTGTGAACGACGAAACGATTCCCGAGGGGATCCGCTATAACATCGTGTGCCTTATACAAAGAGGTGTGACTGATGATTATGGACGATCGTGTGCCTTATACAAAGAGGTGTGAGCGATCGGGTTGTGTGCCTTATACAAAGAGGTGTGAACGATCCATAAACGTCGTGTGCCTTATACAAAGAGGTGTGAGCGACGGGGAACATCGTTTTCCCGACGAGGAGTTACACTAAGTAACAAGCGATGATTCCAATAGTTCCTGAGTGAACTAATGATGAGAATGATGGATGGAACGGTACCGTATTGCATTGCATAGAGTCGTTGTGTCGGTCTCTGTGCATTTGCATAAATTATGAATGGATTGATTTTGTGTGGAATTGTGAATGGAATTGATGCTGTTGATATATATATATATATATATATATATATATATATATATATATATATATATATATATATATATATATATATATATATATATATATGTTGGTGATAAATGAATTGAGTATGGTTGATATACCTTGGTGATGGATATATGAGATATGAATTGTGTTGTTTTGTTGTTGAATTCTGGTGTAAGTTGTGGTGAGAATATTTTACATGTGTATTTTTGTGTTATTATATATTTGTATGCAACTATATTATAATTGTGTTTCTCACCCTTCTGCTGTTTTGAATGCTCTATGAGGCATTGCATATTAGATGCTGGAGGTCTTTTTGTGAAGCTTAGGTCTTCATTCTTTTGTCGGTCGGCTCTGATATGTAGCACCGGGTAGTCGGGGAGATCGTGTGTGATTATGTGTATATGTATATGTTCCTTTTGGATTGTATATGTATGAATCTGTGTATGACAGACAAACTTTTATGTTATATATATATGAGATTCAGTTGCAGATTTTCCGCTTTTATTCTGTATCTGAATTATGGGTGTTAGGAACTGAGTTCCTCTGTTGTGTGCTACCTGATTGTTGCATATCTATATGAGCAGGTTGTTGTATTTTGTTTCAATTGATGTGACGCCTCCGTCTATGCCATGAATGTTTTAATTATACTCGGATTTATTTGTTATCGCTTTATTTAATTGGGGGATAGATTAAGGGTGTTACATTAAGTGGTATCAGAGTCAGTCTGTGCCAGTCCGTGTTGGTCTTTGTGTTTGGGTGAGCTGTTTGTTTGACCATAGTTGTTGTTATTGGATATGAGCAGAATATGGCTGGTAGGAATGATGCTGCTTTGGCTGCTGCTATGTAAGCTATGGCTCAGGCTGTGCGGGGTGCACCTAATGCTGGTGGGAATGATGAGTTCAGGAAGAACAAACCGCCTGTCTTCAAAGGGAGACATGATCCTGATGGTCCTCAGATTTGGCTTAAGGAGATTGAAAGAATATTTTGAATGATGGACTGTGCTGAGGAACATAAGGTGAGACTGGGTACTCATATGTTGCAGGAGGAGGTTGATGATTGGTGGGTTAGTACGCGTCATGTGTGGGAAGCTACAGGTGAAGAGGTCACTTAGACTTTGTTTAGCAGGGAGTTTTTGAGGAAGTATTTTCCTGAAGATGTTAGAGGAAAGAAAGAGATAGAGTTCTTGGAGTTGAAACAGGGTTACATGTCTGTTGTGGATTACATTGCTAAGTTTGTGGGGCTTGTTCAGTTTTATCCACATTATGCTGAAGCAACTGCAGAGTTTTCCAAATGTGTGAAGTTTGAGAACGGATTGCGTCCTGAGATCAAGCAGGCAATCGGTTATCAAAGGATTAGGAGGTTTTCAGATTTGGTGGATTGTTGTAGAATTTATGAGGAGGATAGCAAAGCTCGTTCTACTCACTATAAGAGTGTGAACGAAAGGAAAGGGAAGCAACCGTTTCATGGTGGTCCTTATGTGTCACCAGCTGACAAGGGTAAGCAAAGGGGTAGTTTTGATAAGAGGCCAAGTGGGGGAGGTGCGTCTAATCCTCTGAGATGACTTAGTTGTGGTGACTTAGGACATCGTCAGTTTGAATGTAGAAAGGATATGAGGAAGTGTTCCAATTGTGGAGGTATAGGACATGTCGCAGCTGATTGTAAGAAGAATGTGGTGAAGTGTTTTAACTATGGTGAACCTGGTCATGTTAGTACGAAGTGTCCGAAACCAAAGCAAGCTCCAGCTAGAGGGAAAGTATTTGCGTTGGCAGGAACTCAGACTACTAGTGCAGACCGTCTGATCAGAGGTACTTGTTTTATTAATAGTACACCTTTAGTTGCTATTATTGATACCGGAGCGACTCATTCGTTTATTTCGTCTGAGTGCGTGAAGCGTTTGAATCTTTTGTTGTCTTCGATGGGCGGAGAGATGGTTATTGATACTCCAGCAATGGGGTCGGTAACTACTTCTTTGGTTTGTTTAAGTCCTTTGACCATTTATGGTAAAGATTTTGAGATGGATTTGGTGTATTTGCCGTTGGAGGGTTTATATGTGGTTCTGGGAATGAATTGGTTGCAGTTCAATCGAGTGCATATTGATTGTATCATAAGCTGGTAAGATTTTCTTCTCTTGAGGAAGACGGGGAATCGAGTTTCTTCTCTATCAAAGAGTTGAAGAAACTTTTGGCGGATGAAGTTCAGTTGTTCGGATTGTTTGCATCGTTGACAGTGGATAGTCAATTTGCACTTGATGTGTTTCCAGTTGTGTGTGAATTTCCAGAGGTGTTTCCAGAGGATATTTTAGATGTTCCGCCAGAAAGAGAGTTGGAGTTTTCTATAGATCTAGTTCCTGGTACTAGACCTGTATCTATGGCACCATATCGTATGTCGGCATCTGAGTTGGTTGAGTTAAAGAAGCAGTTGAATGAATTGTTAGAAAAGAGGTTTGTGAGTCCGAGTGTATCGCCTTGGGGTGCTCCAGTTTTATTGGTGAAAAAGAAAGATGGAAGTATGCGATTGTGTATTGATTATCGCCAGCTGAATAAGGTGAAGATTAAGAATAAGTATCCTCTTCCGAGAATTGATGATCCGATGGACCAATTGGTAGGTGCATGTGTGTTTAGTAAGATTGATTTGAGGTCAGGGTATCATCAGATTAGAGTGAAAAAGGAAGATATTCAGAAGACAACTTTTAGGACACGCTACGGACATTACGAATATTTTGTGATGCCGTTCGAGGTTTCTAATGCGCCGGGTGTGTTTATGGAGTATATGAATCGTATTTTCCATGAGCATTTAGATCGATTTGTTGTTGTGTTTTTGATGACATCTTGATTTATTCTAAGTCTCGGGAGGAACATGCGGAACATTTGCGTGTTGTGTTACAAATTTTGAAGGAGAGGGGACTTTATGCCAAGTTGTCCAAGTGTGAGTTCTGGTTGTCAGAAGTGAGTTTTCTTGGGCATGTGATTTTAGGTAATGGTATTGCTATGGATCCATCCAAATTAGATATTGTTCTACAATGGGAGTCTCCTAGATCTGTTACTGAAATTAAAAGCTTTTTGGGTTTAGCTGGATATTATCGAAGATTCATCGAAGGTTTTTTGAAGTTAGCACTTCCTTTGACCCAGTTGACTTGTAAAGGTAAAGCGTTTATTCGGGATATTCAGTGTGAGGAAAGTTTTATTGAGCTGAAGAGAAGATTGACTACAGCTCCGATTTTGATCTTACCGAATCCTACTAAACCGTTTGTGGTGTTTTGTGATGCGTCTTTGATTGGGTTAGGTGGAGTGTTGATGCAAGAAGGTAAGGTTGTGGCTTATGCTTCGAGGAAATTGAGGATTCATGAGAAGAATTACCCTACTCATGATTTGGAATTAGTGGCAGTGGTTTTTGTATTGAAAATTTGGAGGCATTATCTCTACGGTGCAAGATTCGAAGTTTTTAGTGATCATAAGAGTTTGAAATACTTGTTTGATCAGAAAGAGTTGAATATGAGGCAACGGAGATGGTTAAAATTTTGAAGGACTACGATTTTGGCTTGAATTACCATCCTGGTAAAGCTAATGTGGTAGCCGATGCGTTAAGTCGGAAATCTTTGCATGTGTCTGTTTTGATGGTTAAAGAGTGGGAACTTTTGGAAGCATTTAGGGATTTGAGTTTGGTGTGTGAATTGACATCTCATGGCGTAAGGCTTGGTATGTTAAAGGTCACTAATGATTTTCTGTTAACCGTTAGCGAGAAACAGAAGTTGGATGTGAAATTTGTTGATTTGATGACGGTTGGAGATCAAGGTGTGAATGGTGACTTTAAAGTGGATGATAAGGGTGTTTTAAGATTTCGTGGTAGAATTTGTATTCCTGATGATCCGGACTTGAAAAAGATGATTTTAGAGGAAGGACACTGGAGTAATTTGAGTATACATCCGGGAGCTAATAAGATGTATCAAGATTTGAAGAAGATCTTTTGGTGGTCCGGATTAAAGAGGGATGTTGGTCAGTTTGTTTATGTGTGTTTGACATGTCAGAAGTCAAAGGTAGAACATCAGAAGCCTAGTGGATTATTGAAACCATTGGAAATTCCCGAGTGGAAATGGGACAACATTTCTATGGATTTTGTGACGGGGTTGCCAAATACACAGAGGGGACATAATGCCATTTGGTTAGTTGTGGATAGGCTGAATAAATCGGCACATTTAATTCCGATTGACATCAGTTTTTCTTTGGAGAGGTTGGCTGAGATTTATATCCGTGTGATTGTGAAGCTACATGGTGTTCCGTTGTGTATTGTTTCAGATCGATATCTGAGGTTTACTTCCAGATTTTGGGAAAGTTTGCAAAATGCGTTAGGTTCCAAGTTGATATTGAGTTGTGCTTATCATCCTCAGACGGATGGTCAGACCGAGAGAACTATTCAGTCGTTGGAAGATTTGCTGAGAGCTTGTGTTCTTGAGCAAGGTGGTGCTTGGGATAGTTATCTTACGTTGGTTGAATTCACGTATAACAACAGTTTCCATTCGAGTATTGGAATGGCACCTTTTGAAGCGTTGTATAGAAGAAGATGTCGAACACCGTTGTGTTGGCATGAATCTGGTGAGAGTTCGGTGGTTGGACCGGAGTTAGTGCAATAGACTACGGACAAGGTGAAACTTATTCGTGAGAAAATGAAGGCTTCTTAGAGTAGGCAAAAGAGTTATCATGATCGAAGGAGGAAAGATCTTGAGTTTCAAGAATGTGATCATGTATTTTTTAGAGTTACACCGGTGACGGGTGTTGGTCGTGCATTGAAGTCGAAAAAGCTTACTTCTCGGTTTATTGGTCCTTATCAGATATCCGCGAGAGTGGGTGCTGTGGCTTATCGGGTGGCGTTGCCGCCGAATTTTTCGAATTTGCATTATGTGTTCCATGTTTCACAGCTTCGGAAGTATATTCTGGATCCGTCGCATGTGATTCCGATGGATGAGGTTGAGGTAAGGAGAATCTTACGGTTGAGGCATTACCAGTGAGAATTTTGAATCGTGAGTTGAAGCAGTTAAGAGGCAAGGATATTGCGCTTGTGAAAGTAGCGTGGGGAGGCGCTGCTGAGGGCAATTTGACTTGGGAGTTGGAGAGTCGGATGCGGGAGTCGTATCCGGAGTTGTTCGTCTCAGGTAATATTTTCTAGGACGAAAATCTCTAAGTGGGGGAGAGTTGTAACGCCCCAGTTTTTGTTAGATTTATTTAATCGAGTCGATTTAATTATTTTTATTATTATATTATTTTATTCTTGACTTTTATTTGGCAATATAATATTTTTCATCGTGATTATGTTTTATCGCGTTATGAGAGTGTTTGCGAGATATTTGAGTGTAGGGGTATTTTGGTCTTTTGATGGGTAGATATTATGTTTTTCATTTAAAATAGAACTTAGAGGTTAGAAAGAGAGAAAAATAGAGAGAAAGAAAAAGAGAAGAAGGAAAAGGGAAAGAAGAGAATAAAAAGAGGGAGAAAACTTGGAGAGAAAGAAATTGATCCAACCGACTTTTCAAACACGATTAAATCGGGTAAGGGTGTGAAACTCGATTATCTTATGCTTGTGTATGAATATGTATGTGTGTGTTTGAATGTTCTCTTGCCTTTCCATAATTTTCACTTCTAGGTTGGAAATGAGAAAAGGATTAGGAATCGAGGTTTTCGCGGTCGGAAATCGATATAAATTGCGTTGTATGATCACACTGTGTTTATGAGCAATTGCTGATATTTGTTTTGCTGTTGGAATTGATTTGGGATGAAAAATGGGATTTTTAGGGCTTTTGGAACCATGTAACCCGCAGCAGAAAATTCTGATTCTGGTGCGATTCGCCAGGCGAATTAGGTCTCGCCACTAGTTCACCAGGCGAAGGGGGATTCGCCAGGAGAAATCGTAAGTCGCCAGGCGAAAACGGAGAGACAAAAATGGGTTAGCTTCTGTAAATCTTGGGGCTTTTCTATAATTGTGGTTCGCCACTAGTTCTCCAGGCGAAGTGCTGGCGAAGGGGGATCCGCCAGGCGAAATCCTAAGTCGCCAGGCGAATCTGGCTGTTTCTCAATAAATTCTTTTCTTTGAAAATTCATAACTTTTGATCCGTAACTCGGATCGAGGCGTTCTTGGTACCGTTAGAAAGCTATTGAAATGTTCTTTCTTATTAAAATGGTTTTGAGATTGTTGGCCGATTTAATTGTGTCGGGAATTTAGGAATGTGTCGTTTTATCGACTTTTACCGTTTTAATTGAGTGTATTTGATGTGTTATCATGCAATATGCTTTTGATATATATCGTATGACTTGTGTGATGTTATATGATACGAATGCATGTGATGAAATGTTGTGATGATGGTTTGTGGACTAAGGGCAAGAAAATGCATTGTGTTGTGTTTGATTGTATATGCATGATTATGGATGTGTATATGTATGCATTTGAATGTCATGAGTCATTGTATGCCAAGCATCATGATATGCATTCTTATGATGTCATGTGCCCTAGTGGGTGTGAGCGACGAAACGATTCCCGAGGGGATCCGCTATAACATCGTGTGCCTTATACAAAGAGGTGTGAGCGATGATTATGGACGATCGTGTGCCTTATACAAAGAGGTGTGAGCGGTCGAGTCGTGTGCCTTATACAAAGAGGTGTGAGCGATCCATAAACGTCGTGTGCCTTATACAAAGAGGTGTGAGCGACGGGGAACATCGTTTGCCCTACGGGGAGTTACACTAAGTAACAAGCGATGATTCCAATAGTTCCTGAGTGAACTAATGATGAGAATGATGGATGGGACGGTACCGCATTGCATTGCATAGAGTCGTTGTGTCGGTCTCTGTGCATTTGCATAAATCATGAATGGATTGATTTTGTGTGGAATTGTGAATGGAATTGATGTTGTTGATATATATATATATATATATATATATATATATATATATATATATATATATATATATATATATACACACACACACACATATATATATATATATATATATATATATATATATATATATATATATATATATATATATATATATATATATATGTTCGTGATAAATGAATTGAGCATGGTTGATATACCTTGGTGATGGATATATGAGATATGAATTGTGTTGTTTTGTTGTTGAATTCTGGTGTAAGTTGTGGTCAGAATATTTTACATGTGTATTTTTGTGTTATTATATATTTGTATGCAACTATATTATAATTGTGTTTCTCACCCTTCGGCTGTTTTGAATGCTCTATGAGGCATTGCAGATTAGATACTGGAGGTCTTTTTGTGAAGCTTAGGTCTTCATTCTTTTGTCGGTCGGCTCTGATATGTAGCACCGGGTAGTCAGGGAGATCGTGTGTGATTATGTGTATATGTATATGTTCCTTTTGTATTGTATATGTATGAATCTGTGTATGATAGACAAACTTTTATGTTATATATATATGAGATTTAGTTGCAGATTTTTTGCTTTTATTCTGTATCTGAATTGTGGGTGTTAGGAACTGAGTTCCTCTGTTGTGTGCTATCTGATTGTTGCATATCTATATGAGCAGGTTGTTGTATTTTGTTTCAATTGATGTGACGCCTCCGTCTATGCCATGAATGTTTTAATTATACTCTGATTTATTTGTTATCACTTTATTTAATTGGGGGATAGATTGGGGGTGTTATAGGATCTATTCGGAAAGGACGCCGCAGACCTTTGTTTGGTCCCCAATGTGAAAGTTCCGCATAAATTCAAGGTGCCCAAATTTTAAAAGTACAAGGGTAACTCTTGCCCTCAAAGCCATTTGGTGATGTACGCTCGGAGAATGTCAACTCACAGAGAACCAACACTTACTGATCCACTATTTTCAAGATAGTTTAACCGGCGTCGCACTCAAATGGTACATGGGATTAAACTGCACTAAGATCGTCACTTTCTGAGATCTTGGCGTTGCCTTCGTTCAACAATATAAGTATAACCTGGACATGGCACCAGATAGAGATCAACTCAGAGCCATGTCACAGGAGGATAAGAAAACCTTCAAGGAGTATGCTCAGAGATGGCGTGAAATTGCCGCCCAGATTTGTCCACCTCTTGAGGAAAAAGAGATGACAAAGATCTTCTTGAAAACCTTGAGCTCATTTTACAACGACAAAATGGTCGCCAGTGCGCCAAGCGATTTCACTGAGATGGTGGGCATGGGAGTTCGTCTGGAAGAAGCAGTCCGAGAAGGACGTTTGGTCAAAGATGTCGGACCATCAAGCAGTACTAAAAGATACGGTAGTGCTTTCTTTAAGAAAAAAGAGCAAGATATTGGTAATATCTCTCTCGGAAAGCAAAGGCGACGGTCCTAACCAGTAGCAGTTGTAACTCCTGCTATCAACCCTGCGCATGTTCCTACGTATCAACCTCAGGTTGCTCAAAGCCAACCAAATCAACAACAATATTAGCAAAGGACACAACAGCCTCTTCAGCAGGCTCGTCCTCCGTACAACAACAACCGTACAACGCGACCACCAGGGTTCGACCCTATATCCATGTTGTACGCAGAACTGTTTCCATTATTACTGGTCAAAGGGCACGTCCAAACCAGGGCTCCTCTTGCAATACCGGAGAATCCGCCTTTTTGGTTCAAAGCGGATCAGACTTGCCCTTACCATTAAGGAGGCCCAGGGCATAACATAGAAAACTGCCTCAGCTTCAAATCCGACTTACAGAAGCTTGTTAGGAGCGGGGTCTTATCCTTCAAGGATACAAGTCCTAATGTTCAGACGAACCCGCTGCCTCAACACGAGAAAGCTACGGTAAATTTGATAGAAGAAGAGTCTAAGCACAGCTATCAAATTCATAATGTACTCTTATTGGGAACCAACCTGGTCAAGATGCATTGCAGACAGAGCGGATATGGTCATGTACCATCTCATAATTATCACCAGTGTGATATCTGCTCTAGAAACAATCTAGGATGTTCTGTGGTGCAATCCGCTCTACAGGAACAGATGGATCTTGGATGGATCCAAGATCACCAAATTCGTAAGGTCAACATGACTTATAAAAATTCCAACATCATTCAGGCAATGAATGTCAACTTGGTGGCAATGCACTCAAGGCAAAGCCAACATCATAATCTGCCACGGCACAATTACGATTCTTGTCCTATCTGCTCAATAAATGATCAGGGATGCTCTTTTGTACAAGAGGCCCTCCAGCGTCAGATGGATCTTGGATGGATTCAGGATTACCGCGATAGAAATTAGTATCAAGTGAATATGATTCAAATCTTTGATATTCGCTTGATGAATACCAGTTTGGTGGAGTTACATGCTAAGCAAGTCCAGCTCGGTTTTCTAACTTCGCATAATTATCAGAATTGTAAGGGATGTCGTGAGAACGACCAAGGATGCGCTCTCGTTCAAAGAACTTTGCAACACTTGTTAAACCACTTGTGGCTTCCGATCTATTTAGACGAAGACACACAACAAGTCAGTATGATTAATGGGAACCCTACTAGGCATCAAAGTCAGGATGTTCGATCAATGAAAATAGATCTAGTGAGGTTACACTGCATACAGAGTGGACGTGGCCGGGTGCCACCACACAACTATGAACGCTGTAGAGTTTGCTCTAAATATAATCAAGGATGTTACCTCGTGCGAGCAGCCCTTCAGAGTCTGTTGGACCACAAAGAGATTCGACCGTGTCCAAGTCCTGGGTCAATCAACTTGATGCCTGACTATTTCGCTGATCGAATCAAGGACGTTGTCATAATCTCTGATCATAAGAGGACCAAGGATGTTTGTACCATCATCCCTTTACTTGATGAATCGAAAGTTCCCAACCAGGAACTGATTGAAATTACTTACAATGGTCAGAAGAATCAGAAGGCTCTTATAGCTATCTATCTACCAGGACCGTTACCGTATGAATCAACTAAGGTTATCCCTTACAAATACGGTGCAACAACAATTGAGAATGGAAAGGAAATTCCATTACCATCCGTCGTGAATATTGCAGACATCAGTCGAGTAACACGGAGCGGTTAAATCTTCAACCGAGGAGTTGGAGAACCTACCAGAGAAAAGGAACCTCAAACGGAAGTTCTTGATCAACCAGTCGGTCAGTCTAGTGATCCCGATCTTTCAAAAAACAGCGATGAGATGCTGAAGCTCATCCAGAAGAGTGAATACAACATTGTTGATCATCTGTTACAAACTCCTTCAAAAATCTCTGTGCTATCACTTTTACTCAGTTCCGAAGCTCACAGGGAGGCTTTACAGAAAGTCTTAGAGCAAGCCTTTGTGGAACAAGATGTGTCAATAAGACAATTTGACAACATCATCTCCAACATCACTTCCTGCAACAACTTGGGATTTAGTGATGAGGAACTGCCGGAAGAGGGCCCAAGACATAACATGGCATTCAATATTACAGTCAACTGCCAGGACGATGCTTTAGCCGGCGTACTGGTAGACACCGGATCAGCTCTAAACGTGATGCCAAAGTCCACTCTAATGCGACTATCATTCAAAGGATCTCCGATGAGAGGCAGTGAGGTTATCTTCAAAGCATTTGACGGATCCCAGAAAACAGTTATCGACAAAGTCAACCTTTCCATAACTATCGGTCCCCACACTTTCCAAGTCACTTTCCAGGTCATGGACATCCAGGCAGCATACAGCTGTTTGTTAGGAAGACCTTGGATACACGGGGCTGGGCCAGTCACTTTGACGCTTCACCAAAAGCTGAAGTTTGTCAAGAACGACCAACTCGTCACAGTCTGCAGAGAGCAAGCCTTGATTGTGAGTAACTTATCGTTGTCCACTTGTGTAAAACCAGAGGAGGTTGTTGGAACCCAGTTCCAAGCACTTTTGGTGAGCAATGACAACCAATCAGAAAGAGGAATGTCGATTTCCTCGTACAGAGATGCTCTCGAAGTGATAAAAAATAACAATACAAAAGGATGGGGAAAGCTTGTCATTCCTACTGATAACAAAGCGAAGAAGGGTCTTGGTTTTTCTTCAAACTGTACCCAGACAACTACTAACGATGAAAGTCTTCATCCCATTCAAAACATCTTCCATAGTGGACGTTTCCTTCACCCAGTGTCTCAAGAAGTACATACCATCAACGAGGGAGATTCCTCCGATACAGATGAAGAATGGAAGTCCTATCTTAACGAGGACAGTTATATGTCTCAGGAAGAGTTGCCTACACCATTTTGCTTTCCAGCACAAAGTCCGAGATTTATACCGAGGTCAGATGTCAAAATGATGTACGGAGATTGTGATCCAGAAGGATGTCGTGCTCCACCCAACTCATTAGAGGAAGACACTCTGATGAAACACAACTTTGACCAAGACTATTATGGCCCAATGGATGGCCTGCATATGTGGCAGCCGTACCCAGGAGACTCTGGGTAAAAGAATCAGCCGAACGATGCATATCAGCTGAGCATCATTGAAAAGAATACCTGCGTCTCCACCATGTCATGGGATCAACACTCAGTGCATTCATAAAACATCCAGCACGACGATGAATTTGCAAAGCTTGTCGGACTAGAGTTCATCAACTACGCTTTTTCTGAGGTCAAGTCATCGAAAGGGATGACACCTCCAATTCCAAAGAAGTGTGGGACGCATTAAGATAACCAAGTGGCAGGTACGACTACTTGGTCAAGTACACCGCTCCCGAAAGCTCTCGTATCAGGCTCGAAGACATCCAGCCAACTGGATGGGGAGATTTACCTGAGAGTGCAAACACTGCGCAAAATACAACAGAAGAGCTCTCCTACAACAACTCTGCCTGGGAGATAGATTCCAATGATCCTGCTCCACCAGAAATTAGTGTTATTTCTGAAGACAGACCAAGAAAGAAGGTGCCAGACTTTGTGATTCACCGAGGAGTTCGCCGCCAATGGGTTGCAGTCAACGTTTTGGAAGTCGTTCCTAAGTCTAAGTAATTGCCGTCTTTATCTTAACCTTTCACCTTGCCCAGGTGAAACGGATGTTTTGATAGGGCTCACTTTCTGTAAATGTACCTCTTCGCTTCGCCCAAAGCGACAGAGTTTTGTTTTATAGGGCTGTAGTTTCAAGAATCGACAAGATCATAAATAAAATAACGTCGTTCTGTAATTTCCGCAATTATTGTTGTTTTCTCTTTTTTGCTTTTTCAGAAAATGGTAATCCTAAAAAACAACTCAAATAATAAAAACAAGCATTTTTCAAAAAAAAAATACACTGCATGCACTCTTGCATTCTCTCTATCTCTTCTAAAAACAAATCTTCACGTCATGCAGATTACTTGTTTTAAACCCCATTTAAACATACGATCCAATGCCTTCTCCCAACTTTGAATTCCCGGTATTTGAGGCTGAAGAAGACGATGACGAAGAAATTCCAGAAGAGATCTCCCGATCACTCAGACAAGAGGAAAGGTCCATTAAACCTCACAAAGAACCGTTGGAAACGGTCAACTTGGGTTCAGAGGAAGAGAGAAAAGAAGTCAAGATTAGGGCACTGCTCAGTCTAACTGTCAAAGAAAGTTGACAAAGCTTCTCAAAGAGTTTCCTGACGTATTCGCTTGGTCATATCAGGATATACCAGGGTTGGATACCAGCATCGTGGAACATCATCTACCGTTGAGATCAGAATGTCCTCCGGTAAAACAAAGGCTGAGACAGACTCATCCGGACATGGCCATCAAAATCAAAGAGGAAGTAAAGAAATAGATTGACGCGGGTTTCCTTGCCACATCAGAATATTCTCAATGGCTAGCCAATATAGTACCAGTTCTGAAAAAGGACGAAAAGGTCAGAATGTGTGTAGACTACAGGGATCTGAACAAAGCAAGTCCAAAGGATGACTTTCCCTTACCGCACTTAGACATGCTGGTAGATAGTACAACAAAGTTCAAAGTTTTCTCCTTCATGGATGGATTCTCGGGCTATAATCAGATAAAAATGGCGACGAAAGACATGGAGAAAACTTCCTTCATCACCCCATGGGGAACTTTTTGTTACAAGGTAATGTCGTTCGGTTTGAAGAACGTCGAGGCAACCTATCAACGTGCCATGACTACTCTGTTCCACGACATGATACACAAAGAAATCAAAGTGTATGTCAATGATATGATTGCCAAATCTAAGACAGAAGAGGAGCATGTGACCCACCTGTCAAAACTATTCGAGCGGCTGAGAAAATACAAACTCCATTTGAATCCCAATGAGTGCATATTCGGTGTCCGTTCAGGGAAACTTTTAGGGTTCATCATTATCCATAAAGGAATTGAGGTTGATCCTGACAAGGTCAAGGCCATTCAAGAAATTCCTTCTCCAAAGACTGAGAAATAAGTCCGAGGATTTTTTGGACGTTTGAACTACATTTCCAGATTTATATTCCTCATGACCGCAACATGTGCGCCGATTTTCAAATTACTCAAAAAGAATCAGGACTGCGTTTAGACAGAAGACTTCCAAACCGCCTTCGACAATATCAAGGAATACCTGTTGAACCCACCGATTCTATCACCTCCAGTGGAAGAAAGACCACTAATCATCTACCTAACAGTCTTGGAAGACTCAATGGGTTGTGTACTTGGCCAACAAGACGAAACCAAAAGGAAAGAGTCTGCCATTTACTATTTAAGCAAGAAGTTCACCGACCTTGAGACTCGGTACACTATGCTTGAGAAAACTTGCTACGCTCTGGCTTGGCCAGCCAAACGTCTTCGTCAGTATATGATTCGTCACACTACTTGGTTAATCTCTGAAATAGATCTAATCAAGTATGTCTTTGAAAAACCTACTCTCACGGGAAGGATTGCCCGTTGGCAGATGTTGTTATCAGAATATGACATAGAGTACCATGCTCAAAACACTGTAAAAGGAAGTGTTTAGCAGATCATTTGGCTCATCAACCGATCGACGATCAGGAATCAGTCAGATTTGACTTCCCAGACGAAGATGTCTTGTACTTGAAAATGAAAGATTGCAATGAACCGCTACCTAGTGAAGGGCCAGAACCAGGTTCCTAATGGGGACTTATCTTTGACAGAGCTATCAATCATTATGGAAACGGAATTGGGGCAATCATCATAACACCTCAGGGTACCCACATTCCTTTCACCGCCCGACTGAAATTCAAGTGTACAAACAACGAGGCCGAATACGAAGCTTGTATCATGGGTCTCGAAGAAGCGATCGACTTAAGGATCAAGAACTTGGATGTATATGGCGACTCAGCTCTAGTTATCAATCAGATCAAAGGAGATTGGAACACATACCAATCAGGACTGATTCCTTACAAAGATCACGCGAGAAGGTTGTTACCATTCTTCGACAGAATCGAGTTTCTTCATATCCCTCGTGAAGAGAATCACATGGCTAATGCATTAGCCATTCTCTCTTCCATGATTAGTGTAGGTCAATGGAATGACATACCTAAGATTGACGTAATGTGCCTTGAGCGGCCCGCTTACATCTTCGCGATTGAAGCAGTCATAAACGACAAACCTTGGTATCATGATATCAAATACTTCCTTCAAAAATAGGAGTACCGACCTGGGGAATTAAGAAAAGACGGAAAGACCCTCAGAAGGCTAGCAGGTAGCTTCTTCCTGAGCAGTGATACACTCTATAAGAGGAACTTTGACATGTTCTTGCTCCGATACGTAGACAGACCAGAAGCAAACATGCCGATAAAAGAAATTCATGAAGGATCCTTTGGCACTCATGCCAACAAACACACAATGGCGAGAAAAATTCTGAGAGCAGGGTACTATTAGTTGACAATGGAATTCGATTGCTACAAGTACATGAGGAGGTGTCACAAGTGTCAGATATACTCAGACAAAATCCATGTACCGCCAACACATCTCAAAGTTCTTTCTTCCCCATGGCCATTTTCTATATGGGGAATCGACACGATTGGCATGATCGAACCCAAGGCTTCAAACGGACATCGGTTCATCCTGGTAGCCATTGATTACTTCACCAAGTGGGTCGAAGCAGTGTCATACGCCAATGTAACCAGACAAGTGGTGGTCCGATTTATCAAAAACAATATCATCTGTTGTTATAGTGTTCCAAGCCAGATCATTACTGATAATGGATCCAACTTGAACAATAGAATGATGAAAGAGTTGTGCGCTAAGTTCAAGATCGAACACCATAACTCATCTCCCTACCGACCCAAGATGAACGGAGCGGTAGAAGCGGCTAACAAGAACATCAAGAAGATCGTTCAAAAGATGGTTATAACCTACAAAGACTGGCACGAGATGTTACCTTTTACTCTTCACGGTTATCGCACATCTGTTTGCACTTCAACAGGGGCAACCCCTTTCTCTCTAGTATATAGCATGGAAGCAGTGCTCCCCATAGAAGTAGAGATCCCATCAATCCGGGTATTAATGGAAGCTAAGTTAACAGAAGCTTAATGGTGCCAAAGTCGGCACGACAAACTGAATCTGATCGAATAAAAGCGAATAACAGCTCTATGCCACGGTCAGTTGTATCAGCAAAGAATGAAGAAGGTGTTTGACAAAAAGGTCTGACCTCGTGTCTTCAGGAAAGGAGACCTTGTGCTCAAGAAGATACAATCATTCCTCACTGATTCCCGGGGTAAGTGGACTCCGAATTATGATGGCCCCTATGTGG
Organism: Lathyrus tuberosus; assembly: GCA_022829125.1. NCBI lineage: Eukaryota > Viridiplantae > Streptophyta > Magnoliopsida > Fabales > Fabaceae > Lathyrus > Lathyrus tuberosus. Next base: position 15,861,443 of record JALAZF010000060.1, read on the forward strand.
TCAAGAAAGCCTTCTCAGACGGCGCCTTGAGACTCTCAACCATGGATGGAGAAGAATTTTCCTACCCCACAAATGTTGACGTAGTCAAGAAATACTTCGCCTAAATAAATAAAAAGTCTCGGTGGATTGAAAACCCGAAAGGGCGGTCCAGGCAAAAATTAGAGACATAATAAAAAATCATCCCGATGGATTGAAAATCTCAAAAGTACAATCCAGGCAAAAGTTAGGGATAATGGCAAGTAACTACGTCCAGCAAAGGGGCAAATCCCCCAGCAGCAGTCGTGCCATCCATCAGGAAAACGCCAGTCAAGGTCATCTTCGACGGAAGCTCAGGATGTCCATAATTCAAAGTTGGTAGAAGGATAACTATCGTTATGTTTCAATGCAGCCCTTTTCCCTTAAATTACCATTTTCTAACTTTGTAAATACTCCATGGAATCACACGTTTGGCTGATTTCCATCATATCAATAAAATTTGAGCCCTAGTGCTTTTGTTTATAATTCTCATTTATTTTAGCTTTACAGAGCGACATTTTAATATGATTAACGATTCTTGAAATAAAACAAAAATGAATTTAATTGTCAAACTTTTTCTGCTTTTAAAATAAAGATGGCAATTTCTTTTGACTGTTGAACATCGAAAGAACATCGATCGCTTCTCGAGAAGTAATCGAGCTTCAAAGTGCAGAATCAAAGTACTCCTTCTTAACCAGTACACCTGAATGAAGGATTAGCTATGTCAGATGCGAATATTCCGTCCGACATCCCCGACAGAGTTCTTATCTCCTAAGGCCGACCAACGGTTTTCCCCACAGGGACTATCTCTCCTAAGCAAGGCAGAATTGCTATTTTGGACCAAATGGTACTTCATCGTTCCCCGTAGTGGCCGAGTATCCAATCATGTTCATCCGTTCGTCTGTATGTCGTGTCAGTTTCGTCAGCATATACATACATACATCATGCATTATTGATTCATACATGTTTATATTGCATCACTACCACGCTAGTCTCTCTTACGCCCTAGTAATAAAAGTCCTCTTGTCAATTGAGTTGTCAGTTCTTTCCTCGTCAGGAAGTGAATCATCTAAGCAATCTCTCTCCAGTTTATCTCTGGATTAGAGACGGTCTTCGACCACTTTGATAACTTGAACCTCTGAAAAGCAAGAAAAATTTCAACAAACATCACTCTTCGCCATTGAAGATGATATCTTCGCTTTCCAGGATTAAGGAAAATCCCCAGAGAAAGCCTCTTAATCAAAGCTTCGGCAATACGGCAGTTTTTCTCCAGAAAATTCGCTGACGAAAGGGTCATCAGCACCTCCAATCTGGATTACATCACATGGTATTTCTTCGAGAAGATCTCGAGGAAAAGTATGATGTAATACCCTCAAGCAAAAAGCAGTCTCTTAAGAGACTCGTTTTCTCCAGTAGAGTCAACAAATGGCGTCTTCAATAAAGAATTTTGTACACCTCTGCAGCTCAGACGAGCGGGTTCCCCAGCAAGTCTGACATCAAAACTTTTTCCATCAAATGGCATCTCCCTAGGAAAATTCGGCGAGAAGTTTGAGGAAAACCACTACGAATAGCGTCCCTTGTCAAGAAAGTTTATTGACAAAAGAAACTGAGACCAGATCCTTGGTAGGAAACCAGGATCGAGGGGAAGTTTATATCAGAAACTGAGACCAGTTCCATGGCTGAAGACCAGGATCGAGGGGAGGTTTAGTCTAAAAGAAAACTTAGACCAGTTCCTTGGTAGGAAGCCATGATCGAGGGGAAGTTTGTATCAAAAACTGAGACCAGTTCCTTGGTAGGAAATCAGGATCAAGGGGAAGTTTTACCTTTTCTAAATATCAACGCTTAGCAAAAGAAGATGAATGTGTAAAATACCATTCATAACCACTGTCAAAATTTCGGGTATTCTGATATTTAATCCTCTTGCACCCCGAATGCCCGAATACCTTCGCCATTCACACCTTCGGGCCCAAGAAGATTAAATAGGGGCCTCTGTCATACCCCAAATTTTTACCACTAAGATTTCCCATCATTGTGCAAATCATCATCACAATATGGATGTACCTGTATGCCTCATCAATCTCCTCAAGAATTATTGAGCATTCCCTGCAGTCAAGCATTAGGGTTTTAAGTCCTCTTAGAGCCTTAGACAAAGGATCAATCAAGAAATGAAATGATCTTCAACTTTTCTAACCTCTCAAACACACATAAATGATCAAGAGGACTCCCACATCAAGAATCAGGCACAAGGTTGCAGCATTCTAAGTGGATTAAGCCTCAAGATCGCCAGTGTCACCAAATTAGGGTTTTGGTCGACCAGGGCCTCCAGATGAAAATCTTCATATGGGAATGAGCCAATGCTTCAAAATATAACTCAAGATACTCCAAGGGACCTCATGGACCCAATCATCAAGTCAATTTAGCCTCAGGGGATGCATTCACCAAAAATCAGGAATTAGGGTTTCTTGACCTAATTCACCCCTAAGTTGACTTTTGGGACAAAGCATGAGACAAGCCCTCAAGACATGATTTGAGGGTCTCTAATAAACCACATTGATCCATTTGCAACAATAGATTGATCCAAGAAGCTTGATCCACAAGTTTCAATTTCCTCAGGACCACAATTAGGGTTTCGGGGAAAAAGTCAACTGAACCTTTGACTTTTGACCTGGACATGCTCCCAAACCCTGGGACATGATTCAATACACCCTATAACACCTATGGAACATATCCATCAAGTTTTATTTAGATCAAGGACTTAATTTCACAAAGGATCGCACAGTTTGGAATTCATCTGATAAAAAGTCAATTGTGCACAAAAGTCAAGTTTGACTTTTTAAGATTTTTCACAATTATGCTTCCTCAGCCCTAAAACAATGTTAATATGTGATTTGAATCATCATTCATCAAGAAAAATCAAATAAAGTGAGGTAACTTGTAAAAAGGGTAACCATAAAAAACTTAGAATTTTTCTAAGTTATGGAGCAAAGTGGCTAGGGTACCAACTTCCAAGGAACATAACTTGAGATCCAAGCAACCATTTTGGATGGTCCAAAGATGGATTTGTAGCTCTCATGGTATACTTTAAAAGTGTCAACTACACCTCATTCCAATTCCTCATGGATTTTAAGTTATGGAGTGATCAAAATGGCTGAAAACACAAAAGTGACATTTTTCCAACACTTAGTGAAATTTTCACTAGGTCAGAATCTGCCTTATTTTTTCCCAAATGTAGAGGCATTTTTCATTGTAATTCAAGTTTGATCAAAACCAAAGTTGGACATCATGTTGAAATAGGATATATCAGCTTTCCAAAATGTCCAAGAACTCCATCAAATTCCATCTGAGCTAGAAGATATGATGGCTGCAATATGCCTTGATGCAAACTGTCTTGCAAGACAGATTTGTGCATTATGGCTCGATTTGATCAAATTGTGCAACTCCAAGCATGGTTATCCATCTGCACACCTCAAGGGGGAACAAACAAGGTACAAGCACTGATCTATCAGCCTCCAAAGTCCCAAAATCTACAATAGCCATGCAAAACCTAAAAGGCCTAAAGAAGGCCAAGACTTCAACTTTGTTTTGGAACATTTAATGGATGCTTAGAGGTGGCATGTATCAGAGCAAAGATGAACACTTCAGTCAAGCCTTATCCTAGAATCAAAGAACCATAGGTCTATGCTCTAATCTCAAGTCAATGGCTAAAGGAGACTTGAGATTCCATTTGATCACAATTGGCCACAGACCTGTACCAGTTGCCATACACTACTGCAGCCAAAACAAACTTGTAGCACTATAAATATACCTCATTTGTGATAAGTTTGAGTACACCAAAGCACCCAAACTGATGCTTTCCTCAAAATCACACTCTCACTTCCAATTTTGCCTTCTAAAGCAAGTCACTATTGGGTTTTGAATTTGAGAGTAATTCCAACCAAACCAATCACACACACACCTCATAAACATCATATAAAAGTGATCCAAACAATTAAACAACATCTGGAACACCAAATTCTCAAAATCACCAGCCATCTGCACAAGCCTTTGACAGATTTGTAGTTGAAGTGCCAAATCAAGTTCCGGCTCAATTCAATCCACTCCAAGCATTCAGACACACTCCATAGCACCTAGGGAAGCTATCCACATCATTGGAACCAAGTTGTAACACCTCTAACTCAAAACACGATCACCAGCTGCAAGAGCATGGAAGCTTGCTCACCTGTAAGTTTTATCGGCTTTCTGTTACACGCTTTCATATATAAATAACTGTATTGTGGGAAGCTGCGCATGGTTAGTTTTCTTTCATACGTTTTTAAATACTTATCATATATCAACTGTATATATACTAGTATAGTTATTTAGAGTTTTCCCCGGCAACTAGGTCTAGAACTAGGTAAAGCCCTGTTGGGCTTAAACAATATGGAACAAAGAGAAAGGCAGTATTCTTCGTGAACCTTTTCTCAGGCTGTCACTTTAGAAATTGTCAAAGAAATTCTACTCCCTGGAGTTGATCTATTCTCGGTGAATAGAATCTCTTGAATTTCTTTAAATCACAATGATCTATTGTCGGTGAATAGCATTTCTTGAACTTTTCATGGTTTGGGACCCAAAGGCTTCCTAAAAGCATCCCCGCCTCCTCTTGGGCTTTGTACAAGGACCCTCCGGCTTCTTAGAAGTTCTCATGCCTTCTCGTGGGCTTAATACAAGGACCCTGACGACCTCTTAAAGGTATAAGACATAACTTAGTCATCCTTTGCTAGAACAGTCTTTCCAGTGTCAGACCTCAGGCCACTTTAGGGTTGATTCTCATCCCTTAATGCCCTTGCCTCCTCTTGGGCATCATACAAAAGATAAAACTCTTCCACACCAGTAGACTTAGACAGTCTAATCCCTTTGAGTCTCAAAGACATTCTCAAGTTCCTTACAACTATAGGAAAAAACCCCGGGCATTCTGGATCGATCTCCAGCAGAAACCCAGTCTCTCTCATGAGAGTTCCCCGACCAAGGTCAACACTATCTTAAATCAGAACCTCAAGGTATCGGACATCTCAACTCTTCTGTAATCCTCAACAAGAGTTGATTCCCCACTTGGACCTGCCTGGGGATCTCAATTATCCCCGACAAAAGATAGCCTCCTCTTAGACTTTGTATAAGGACCTTTCCTCGGCAAAAGCTAGCGTCCTCTTAGGCTTTGTATAATGATCCTTCCTCAGCGAAGTCAGCCTCCTATTGGGCTTTGTACAAATGATTCTCCCCAGTGGAGCTAACCTTTTCAGACTCTCTTGTTGAGTCAATCACCTTTTCAGACTCTCTCGTTGAGTCAATCACTTTTTAGACTCTCTTGTTGAGTCAATCACTTATTAGAATCTCTTGTTGAGTCAATCACCTTTTCAGACTCTCTTGTTGAGTCAAACTTTTTTAGCCTCAATCTTGGGCTTTGTACAAGACAGATAAAAATACTCTCTCGTTGAGTAGGTCTTTGTCTAAACGTGGTATAAAGATTTCCCCTAGCAGGCGCTAGCCTCTTCTCAAGTTGTGTAGAATAATTTCTCCAGCTTGTCCAGCCTCTATCCTAGGCTTGGTACAGGACAGATAAAAACACTCTATTGTTGAGTCAAACCCCTTTAGCCTCAATCTTGGGCTTTGTACAAGACATAAATCCCCCTCTCTTAAGCTTGGGACAGATATCTTCTCCAACAGAGTCATTTCCTCCCAGCCTTCCTTTAGGCTTTGGGGAATGATTTTCCCCAAGAAGAGTCAAACTCATTTCAGCCTCCTCTTAGGCTTTGTAAAATGATTTTCTCAGTAAGGTCATCCTCAAATCTTGGGCTTTGTACAAGACACATACAAACCCTCCTCAGCGGAGTCAAAATCCCTTTTAGCCTCAATCTTGGGCTTTGTACAAGACTAACAAAATATTTTCCCCGGAAAAGTCAAACTTCTAGCCTCCTCTTAGGATTTGTATAAAGAAATCCCCTAGCCGAGTCAATTAACCTTTTAGCATCAACCTTGTGCTTTGATCAAGGCACACAAAAATCAACAATCCTTCTTTAGAGATGACAAATTCTCTCTCAGTCAAAACCTTTTAGCTTCAATCTTGGGCTTTGAACAAGACACCAAAATATTTTCTCCTCCCTTAGAATAGGAGGAACTACGATTGCTCTGATTTCCCTGTTTCATTTAAACTGGAATACGTAGGCATAAGATTGCGAAATCTTAGCGAGCATACTAATCAAAAACTCTAGGTCAAGTACCTTCACATCAAAACTTAGGTCTAGTACCTTACCAAAAACACCCGAACAAAAAAAACTCACTCACTCACTCATATTTCCCAAGAAACTTTCCCAACCCATTAATAGATAAACACCATCAATTACAAAGCGAAACCTAAACCTAATATCCTGTGGATAACCACATATACGATGGGTAATTGACAACTCCCCATTGTATAACCTGACCCCGACTCCCCAAATCTCTTTTAACCATTTGTCCAGTTAAACATTCGCGTGCAAGGTTAGTTTTAGATAGCTTCCCTTTCCCTTCCAGCTTCACGGGATAAATAAGAAATCAGAAAGTAGCACCCCCTCCTCATTGCGGTGAGGAATACTTCAGCGATAAGGTGGTCGCGTCACCGACAAAAATCGCTCGCTACACAATGGTTATACAAAATTAAATTTGTTCAATAAAGAACAAAATTAATACAAACAAGAATGAAATTGCCAAGTATTAACAAGAATCAATTAGCATGCATCACTAATCATGTTAACACAAAGACAAGAAAAAGTGAACAAAAAGTGCTTTGAATACATGATTAAATTGCAAAAAAATCGAAGAAAATTAAGCAATTAATCGAGAAAAGGTCATGTCATGAAGATTATTCCCTAAAACAATAGCAATAACATACATACAAGTAAACATGTGAAGAAACATGATCAAAACATTCAAAACAGGTTTTAAAAACATGATTTTGGTCAAACAACAGTGATGTAACCGGTTACATGGCTGAGGTAACCGGTTACATCAGCCAAAACTGCACTTCCAGGGGCGTGACAAGGTGATGTAAGCAGTTACATGGTTGATGTAACCCGTTACATCAGCAAAAATCAGCAAAAACAATAAAAATCAGCAAAACAGATTTTCAACAAAAGCATTTTTTAGAACTGCTTTTTTCATGCAATTGCAAGGCATCATAACATGAAAGTATGTGCATAAATTACATTAATTCACAACAATTAAAATCTATAAGAATTGACTATGCAAATCAAAGATTCAAGCAACTAAACATCAATTAGGCTACATTGCGAAAAATGCGAAAACTATCGGAAACGTAAAATCGAGCAAGAATAACCAACCTACAAGGCGGAGATTTGCCTTGGATGTTGTTGCAAAGGAAATGTGATGAAAATAAGTAGAGAAAACCAAAGAAAACCATAGAATTCTGCACTTGTACTTAGAACCGTAGCGAAACCGAGCAAAAATGCGAGAAAAGCTCCGAAATCAAATTTGCACCGAATTGCTTGAGTAGATCACTTGAAGTGAAATAAAACTTACAGTAATTCCAGAAATTCAATCAAGAAATGCCAAATGATGGAGGCTTAAGCTCAAGAGTAAGCAATTTCAATGTGAAATTCACCACTCTTCAATGGTGGAATTGAGCTCTAGTGTGGTTTGGGGAAGAATATGAAGATGAATGTGTAGAAAACGTTGCAGAAACTTTAGAGAGAATGATAGAATTGAGAATGAAAGGATTGAGAAATAATTGAGAGTGTGTAGGGTCCTTTGTGTAATGGTGGAGCTTTGTTTATATAGAGTTTTGATTTGGAGTTGCAAGGTTTGGAATGTGCTTTGGAGTGAGCTTTGGAGCTTGCTTTGGAGTTAGTTACACTCAACTCACCGAGTCGGAAGTTGACTCGGTTAGTTAGTTAGTTAACTCGGTGAAGCAATCCCAATGCAAATTCAAATCAATGACTCACATGCTTGAAAATTAAGTAACATGGTGGACTTAATTCAAAGTGATGCATTGGAATAAATGTAAGTGGAGTGTCTTGAATGGTCTTGAACTGTCTAGAATTTTCCACATAATGCTAGAACCAAATGGACCAAAAGAGAGTGGAATGAGCTGCTGCAATGTAATGAAAATACTGATTTTTCTGCACAAACAGTGATGTAACCGGTTACATGGATGAGGTAACCGGTTACATCATCCCAAACTTGAGTTTTGTGGCTGATAACAGTGATGTAACCCGTTACATCAGCAAACTTCATTTTCTCACCTTTGAAACATCATAACTTGAGTTCCAGGAATCCAAATGGTGCGTTCTTGGTATCGAACGACAGCTTAAATAATGAGGAACATTTTCATAAGGGAGGAAAAGTGAAAAGGAGCTTGGATCACCAAGAGAATTACCCTTGAAAACATGTCATCCAAGCTGAATTTCTTTACTTAGAAAAAATCCAAAAACCCCAATTTAGCAACCTCTCTCGATTTTATGATTTCTCTTTATTCCTCTTGATCAAACCTCATAATAACATGGATGATGACTTGAAATACCCAAATATGACGCAAGAACTCAAGAGTTGACTTTTGTAGGGCCTTAGTTGACTTTTTGACCAGATGAATTAAATGCCTTCCTATCCACTTCAAAAACCCTTGAAATGATTTGTGTTGAACCATGAGGCCTATATGAATGCTTTGAGATGTATGAAGACATTTGTATTTTGCTTGATGTGATAATGTGATGAATCTGTGAGGATGCGATTAATTAGGCTTCAGAACTATCTGAAATTCTGGATATGCCTGCAGCAAAACCACAGAGAGAGAAAATGTTAATGCGTATGCCGAAGATGCAGATGCACATGCTTATGCAAAAAAACAAAAAAAGGGAGGTCAAATTTTGGGTTACGACAGCTGCCCCTATTTAATACTCTTGGACCCGAATGTTTGAATTGTGCCAGCTTTCTGATTATTCGAGGTGAAAGGGGATTAAATAAAAGAGTAGCTCAAAAATTTGGCCGACGAGAGATGAAAAGGTGAATGTTTAAGAAATTTTGATTGTGTGAGAACTTTTGGCTGAATACCCACTAGGGAGATGAATCAGGCAAAAGGGAGTATGATTGATGCATATGCTATGTGTGCTTTGTCCCATATGATGCTTGATATCATGTCATGCAACAACGCATGTTAAGGTACTATTTTGCGGGTAAACAGGTTCTAGACAGACCTAAGAGTAAGGAAAGAACTTTGGATGATCCAAAGGAAAAGAAAAGACTTTTAAAAAAGTTTGTCGGACGAGAACTGGATTTTGCAAAAGTGTGCCAGATGAGAACTGGACTTTGCAGGGATAAGCCAGAAGGGAATTAACCTCCAGACGAGAACTGAAGTTTGTAGAGACGGGTCAGACAGGAACTGACTACCAGACGAGAACTGGATTTTGAAGAAAGTTTTCCAGACGAGATCTGGACTTCGCAAAAGTTAAGCCAGACGGAAACTGACTACCAGATGAGAACTGGGTTTTAATTGGGATGCATGTTTGAACCTGTATGGTGTAATGCTTCATCTTGAAGAATATGCTACGCGTTTGAGGATGCAATGATATGCAATGATGATTACTATATGCAAAATGTCAGTAATCAGGTTTATGCTAGGGCTTTATGCTATGCCAGAAGAATAATATGCATGAGTGAAGCGACATGATTAATGCATGAGAATGGTTTATGCAACGGTTCTTGAGAATCCATTAAGTGCTTTCGTTGTGGGGGTGGAAGAGTTGAGGTTAGGGTGTAAGCCATAAAGGCGTGATTCCCCGACACCTACTTCAGGATCAGTAGTTGTTGATGCACCATTACTCTTGTCTCAAAATAGGGAGAGTACTTGTACTTTGGTAGCCTGTCTCTGCCCTAGTCTGTTGGGTATCTGCATGAATTCCCCTAGTCACAAGTTTGACTTACCCCAGTGTATCGGAACAGTATGCCCTGATTAACCGTCTCTTGGAGAGGTTGATTTCTTGTGCTCTCGGGATGCCTGCCCCAGTATGAACCCTGAAGTGGCTTTGCCCCTGGCTGATCGATCTTTGGAGGAATGCCCTTGACCAACTGATCTTCGAGAGATTTGTTGAGTCTCGACATGATTGCCCCAGATTGGCTGAATCTTGGGGTGGCTAGGCCCTTTTTCTCAACGGAGTTCTCAGGTGTTTTGTCCCTTGAGATAACCAAACTTTCCATTATGGAAACTTTCTTGATGTCAAGTGCTTGTTCGCAAGTAAAAAGTTCTTTGTCTTTAAAATGATAATGTTAATGCTATGTATATGTCAGTTTTTGAAATCCAAGTATGTTCACTAAGATTATGACATATAGTGAATGGATTACTATTTAGAATGCCATGTCAATACAAACACAAATGATAAGCAAATCTTTAGGAGTCAGCTTTGACGCGATTTTACCGTAGTATGCTTTCGAAATAAACCCTGCTTCAGTTAGGTATTTTGAGGGTTGTAACATGGCCTGGTTCATGGTTTAAGAAAGAAAGGATATAAGGCTCAAAATTTATTTTAACCCACCCATTCTCCTTGATGTTCTCCAGTCCTACGCTCAGCTAGTTTGACACAAGCGTTCACCTTTGAAAAAGGGTTTTGAATGGGAGTATTGATGGTAGAGGAACCGACGAGGCTTTTAGAGTGGCAGTCACTCACCTTTCGTTTTGTTTGTAGTCACGCGACTTTGTTCTTGCTAAGGATTTTTCTCTTTTGATTCTCTATTTTGTTCTTTTTGTTTTCCCTAATTTTTGCATAGACTGATTATTTTGAATTTGCAGTCTACCGGGATGCCCTAATTTTTGCCTAATTCATTTGTTTTTGACTTAGTGGGCCTTCTTATCCTTGTTTTTTTTAACAAATCGTGTGACATGTATTCATTTGATTTGCTGAATGAGTTGTGACTGCCTCATTCCTTTGGTCGGTGAGAGACATCCATTGTGGATTTGTGATTTCCTGATCCCTTGCAAGGGATAGGATGTGGTTGATCCTCAAAATGGGGTGGTCCTCTTTTGAAATTTGAACGCATGGTCAAACTAGTTGAATACTACCCTACCCTGGTTAAGATTGAGGGTTTTATATGTAAAGAAAGAAACTTCTTATTCAAGCCCCAAAGGGTTGACTAGGGATTATCTTCCTTATGACTCCAATGTTTGGGAATGGAACGAATGAATTTATTCAAAACATGCATATTCATTTCATTATTATCATCATTTGAAAACACACAAGTTTTATAAGTGAACAATGCTTAACAAACAAAAAAGATTACAAATGGAAAAGATGGAATGACATGATGATTGCCGATATTAAGAAAGTGCGCTCAGGCTTGATCAATTATTTCAAGGGACGCTTTTGCCATCTTGGCCTCTACACGAACAAGGGATTTCTATTCACCCACAGTTTCTCACCTTGAACAGTTAAGTATTTCTTGTCAATCAACTGTTGGACTTTAGCTTTGAAAGCGTTGCAATCCTCAGTCGAATGTCCAGTTGACCCAGCATGATATTCACATTGCACATTGGGATCATACTCAGGTGAGAATGGTTTTGGAGGAGGCTTCAAAGCTTTGGGAACCTCCAACGAGTTCTGAACCAGATGTGGGAGAAGTTGACTGTATGTCACAGGAAATGGATCTAGAGGAGCATTCCTTTGTTCTAGATTGTTCTAGGGTTTGTGCTGGTTCTGACACTCTTGGCCTTGGGCTTGCTGATTATGAGTCTGAGGAGGTTGTTGATATTGGGTTGCAGCAACATGCAAGAATGGAAAGTACAGCGTAGGAGCCCGTGGTGCTTGAGGATGAACCCGACAAATAGCATATTATGGGAACACTTGAGCAGGGTGCATTAATCCTGGATTAACCGTCTGATTACAGTTTGGCCGAATCGGATACCATACGGTGCGTAGGGTGCCCCAGGATAAGCAAGCGGAGGTACAACAGTAGAGGGTGCCCTAGGATAGGCAAAAGGAATTCTAGAATTGGCATACTGAAAACCTTGGTAGGGGTATTGCCCAACAGGTTGAATGGCTGGAAGAATCTACACATGAGTAGGAGGACCTTTATTCTTTGCCTCAAAAGATGTTTCAGCAATTGCAGATGCATAATTCTGGCAAGGTTCCTCTATAAAGCATAGCAACTTATGATCGAGGAGCTCTTGGACTCTGTTCTTGAAGATGACACAGGCTTCTATAGAACGCCCCACATATCTAGTATGGTATCCACATGTGGCATTAGGATCATGCTTAGGATGATAAGGAAACTTGGCTGGCTAAATCTCTTTAGGAACAATTACCCCAGCGTGAATCAAAACAGGAAGTAGATGCGTGTAAGTCACGGGAATTGGAAGACGGGGACGTCTCCTTCCTTGATTGTTGTTCCCTTTGCTGATTTGCTAACGCTTTTGTTTCTAATTGCCTTTAGTTATCTTCTGATTAGACAAGAGGTGAACTGGTAGATTACTTGCATTCGCATTCGTGATCTTATCCCCTTTCTGTCCATTATGGGCTTGCTCATCCATCACAACCTGATCTGAGGAGTTCATTGTCATATTGTCCAGAAGTAGTTCCACAACCATGTCAATCTTGCCTTCCTTGCGCAGTGTGTTCTCATACCCAACCTGTTCCATGATTCTTTGACTTTTGGCGTCGGAGAATCGTCGTCTTTGGGATGATGAAAGGAAGAAAGTGAGATTTTTTTTGGTTTGGATGTATGCGATGCAAATGTATGTATGCATATGTTGTTCATGAAGGTGGAATGCAAATGAGATATGCAACACCCAATTATGCAAAGGTTAGATGATGCAAAAGTCCAACATATATATGATGATGCAATAGCATAGGCTCAACAATACGGTATATAAAATAATGCCATAACTCGAGTTCAAAAGTTCGACATACATGATGATGCAATAACAGTATGTAATAATGGAAGTTAGAGATGCAACATCTTCTGGATAATCTGCATATAATTCTGTGTCGGTGCAAAGATCTGACGTGCGTGAGAGAACAAAGGTATGAAGAGGCTTGGTTTACTGCAAAAACCCAATATCCCGCACACAGGTGTGATCTAGACACAACAAGGTGGTCCCTAGAAAGGTCGCCCAAACCATAGGACTCAGGATGAAAACCCCCCGCCGTAGCGAATTCTCACAGGACGAAAGTATTCTCAAACGAATCACGATCTGGGATGTGGCTCTCGTGATAATCTAACATACAAAATGCAGGCTTCACGACTATCCATGTTCTAGCCTATATGCATGCTCAAGCCCGGTGTTAGTACTTTTCTCTCCAATAATATCTACCCATCCCAACAACAGCAGAAAATATAGCAGATATCCAGAATATGCAGTAAATGAATATTCAAAGCAGTAAAGAAATGCAATAAATAAACATAAAGCAAATAAAGCATAAAGATAAAGCGAGTAAAGCGCAAAAGATAAACACCCATACAAGCAAGAAAGCAAACAAAACTAGGCGAGACTCCAACTTGCAAGAGCAAGGATTTCCCCAGCAGAGTCGCCAGCTAAAGCTAGCCGGATTATACCTAAGTGAATCGTACACTCAAAGATACAACAGAGTCGCCACCGAACTTTATTTAGTCCCAAAGGACAGGGAAAATATCGATAAAACCCAAAGGGAAGAGAAACGGGCCAGGGGGTCGGTTATGCGAAAGGAAGGTACTAGCACCTAACGCATCCGTCATACTCGACGAAAACCATTTCACTTGCTTTTAGGCTTGGATGGGTTATCTATCTAAAGGCTTCTAGCTAAAAGAAGAGGAGAGAGAGAAGAGAAAAGAGAAAAAAAGAAAGAAATTTCTCGCGGAGGATTAGGACCCTCGTGCCTACGTACCCTCATAGTGCAATCAGGAAATCATAGTGTCGTAGTTCATGGAACCAGGGAAAGAGAAGAGGAAAAGAAGAAGGTGGCTCGCCAAGATTTCGTAATCTCGTGCCTACGTATCCTCATAGTGCAATGAGGAATTCAGATCCTACGTAGTTCGGGGAACAAAGACGGGAAAAAGAAAGTGGTGTCACAACCAAGAGCAAAAAGAAGGAGAGAAAACTCCGCTGGAGATTCAAAAGAATTGGTGTCAGAACCAAGATATAAGGGCAAAGGAAAAGAAAATAATCGTGTTGAGGGTAAAGTGCAGGAATGTTGTTGAAACCAAGAAGATAAAGGAGCAAAAGAATAAAAGTGCATCTACTAAGGAGTAAGAGAACAAAGCGATTATGTTGGGGACCAGAGGGTTAGCGACCCTACTGGGGACCAAACAAAGGGGACGGTGTTGAAACCAAGAGAATAAGGATTCGGTATATTAACTGACTGGTAGTGGTTAACCAAAGAAAAAGAGATTAAAACTTAGTGGGGAAAAAGGGTTTGGTGTCAACAGGAAGGTTGTGATGAACCAAAAAGGGAGTACTGAACCAAGGGAAGGTGTTTGACTCTGAAGGGATTTCGGTATATTAACTGATAAACAGTGGTTAACCGAGGAAAGAAAAGATTGCAAATCCGCAGGGAGAAAGGTTTTAACAGATAGACTGTGATTAACCAGAAGAACGGGTGTAGAACCAAGCAAAGGTTGTGACCCAAAGGATGGGTGTGGAACCAAGCAAAGGTTGTGACCCACCGGGGATGTCGGTACTGACTGAATAAGCAGTAATGACCAATGGAAAGGGTATTGGAAGAAAAAGAAGGTTACTAACCCAAAGGTGCGAGTATTTGAACCAGAGAAAGGTTGCTAACTGCTGGGGATTCGGTGTTAACAAGAAGACTATTATTAACCGAAAAGAAAAACGAGTGATTAACCAGGAGAAGGTGATTAACTCAAAAAAGACTCAGTATATCAATGGATAGTCTGTGGTTAACTGAGAAGAAGTGCAAATTAGTGTTTTAACTGACAGACAGTGATTAACCAATCAAAGGGAGAGGAACCAAGAGAAGGTTGTGAACTCTGTTAGGGCTTCGATGCTTAACAGGAAGACTGTGTTTAACTGAAGAAACCAATTGAGACCCTTATGGGGAATCAATAAGTAATGATTGACCATAAGAAAAGGATATCGAGGCAAAAGACAGGTGTTAACCCAAGAGTTAATGATCTTTAACCAAGTGGACGGTGGTTGATCAAAGAGCGATTGGAAAAGGACACGAGTGATCAAGGATCAAATCGACTGAGGATTGAGATACACTACATCTTGGAGATAGAGACGATTATTCCAGGCACAGGGTCATTCGTCCCCTACCCAAAATAATCAAGATGAGTGTAGGAATTCTCCACTCTCATCCCTTCTCTAGCACCCAAAGTGTAGTGCGAAAATTGAAACGAACAACATAACCGCACCAATTTGTACAGTGCTCCAGTGCGTCGTGCAAATCTCCGGCTCGGCAGGGGATCAAGAGAACAAGACTCTAAAGGATCCTAAAGAGAGGAGAAAGGATTAACAAATTGAAACAAGGTTTCGATTAATCAATCAAAGGGAAAGGATATGCCAAAAGTTATCCAAACGAGTCAAAAAATCGTTAAAGCAAAAGGTGTGAATCAATGATTATACAAAATTAAATTTATTCAATAAAGAATAAACTTAATATAAACAAGAATGAAATTTCCATGTATTAACAAGAATCAATTAGCATGCATCACTAATCATGTTAACACAAAGACAAGATAAAGTGAACAAAAAGTGCTTTGAATACATGATTAAATTGCAAAACAATCGAAGAAAATTAAGCAATTAATCGAGAAAAGGTCATGTCATGAAGATTCTGCCCTAAAACAGTAGCAATAACATGCATACAAGTAAACATGTGAAGAAACATGATCAAAACATCCAAAACAGCCTTTAAAAACATAATTTTGGCCAAACAACAGTGATGTAACCGGTTATATGGCTGAGGTAGCTGGTTACATCAGCAAAAATCAGCAAAACAGATTTTCAACAAAAGCACTTTTGAGAACTACTTTTTTCATGTAATTGCAAGACATCATAACGTAAAAGTATGTGCATAACTTACAGTAATTCACAACAATTAAAAGCTATAAGAATTGATTATGAAAATCAAAGATTCAAGCAACTAAACATCAATTATGCTACATTGCGAAAAATGCGAAAACTATCGGAAACGTAAAATCGAGCAAGAATAACCAACCTACAAAGCGGAGATTCGCCTTGGATGTTGTTGCAAAGGAAATGTGATGAAAATAAGTAGAGAAAACCAGAGAAAACTAGAGAATTATGCACTTGCACTTCAATCCGTAGCGAAATCGAGCAAAAATGCGAGAAAAGCTCTGAAATCATATTTGCACCTAATTGCTTTAGTAGATTACTTGAAGTGAAATAGAACTTGCAGTAATTCCAGAAATACAATCAAGAAATGCCAAATGATGGAGGCTTAAGCTCAAGAGTAAGAAATTTCAAGGTGAAATTCACTACTCTTCAATGGTGGAATTGAGCTCTAGTGTGGTTTGGGGAAGAAGATGAAGAAGAATATGTAGAAAAAGTTGCATAAACTTTAAAGAGAATGAGAGAATTGAGAATGAAAGGATTGAGAAATGATTGAGAGTGTGTAGGGTCCTTTGTGATATGATGGAGATTTGTTTATATAGAGTTTTGGTTTGGAGTTGCTAGGTTTGGAATGTGCTTTGGAGTGAGCTTTGGAGCTTGCTTTGGAGTTAGTTACACTCAACTCACCGAGTCAGAAGTTGACTCGGTTAGTTAGTTAGTTAACTCGGTAGAGCAATCCCAATGTAAATCCAAATCAATGACTCACATGCTTGGAAATTAAGTAACATGGTGGACTTAATTCAAAGTTATGCATTGGAATAAATGTAAATGGAGTGTCTAGAATGGTCTTGAACTGTCTAGAATGTTCCACACAATGCTAGAACCAAATGGACTAAAAGAGAGTGGAAGGAGCTGCTGCAATGTAATGAAAATACTAATTTTTCTGCACAAACAGTGATGTAACATGTTACATGGATGAGGTAACCAGTTACATCAGCCCAAACGTGAGTTCTGTGGCTGATAACAGTGATGTAACCAGTTACATGGCTGATGTAACCCGTTACATCAGCAAACTTCATTTTCTCGCCTTTAAAACATTATAACTTGAGTTCCAGGAATCCAAATGGTGCGTTCTTGGTATCGAAAGAAAGCTTGAAGAATGAGGAACATTTTCATGAGGGAGGAAAAGTAAAAAGGAGCTTGGATCACCAAGATAATTGCCCTTGAAAACATGTCTTCCAAGCTGAATTTCTTTACTTAGAAAAAATCCAAAAACCCCAATTTAGCAACCTCTCCCGATTTTATGATTTCTCTTTATTCCTCTTGATCAAACCTCATAATAACATAAATGATGACTTAAAATACCCAAATATGACCCAAGAACTCGAGAGTTGACTTTTGTAGGGCGTCAGTTGATTTTTTGACCATATGAATTCAATGTCTTCCCTATCCACTTCAAAAACCCTTGAAATGATTTGCATTGAACCATGAGGCCTATATGAATGCTTTGAGATGTATGAAGACCTTTGTATTATGCTTGATGTGATAATGAGATGAATCAGTAAGGATGTGATTAATCAGGCTTCAAAACTATCTGAAATTCTGGATATGCCTGCAACAAAACCACAGAGAGAAAAAATATTAATGCGTATGCCAAAGATGCGGATGCACACAATGCCCTCTTACAAATAGCCCCATATCTTCCTCACAAGAATTCTTGTCATCATCACTCTCACTATCACAATGCTCACAATATGAAGGCCTTGAGCTAGAAGTCTTTAGAGCTATAGATTTCTTCCCTTCTTCTTTGTCTTTCCCTTTCTCATTCTTCAATCTCTTTCCATACTCGTTTTCGTCTTAGCCAAGCAAGAAAGCTCTTGCTCGTGCTTTTCCAACTTACCAAACAAATCCGTAAGATCGAGTGACTTAATATCATTTGCTTCTTTAATAGCGGCGACCTTCGGTTGCCATTCCCTACTTAAACACCTCAAAACTTTGTTAGTAGCAAGTTCATTGGAAACGGGATTACCTAGTGCATTTAATCGATTTATAAGATATGAGAACCTTTTCCGCATATCTACAATGGTTTCACCATGCTCAATACGGAACAGCTCAAACGCTTGATTTAATGTGTTGATCCTAGATTGTTTGACATCATTAGTACCCTCATTGGCAATCTCTAATGTGTCCCACATAGCCTTAGCGGTCTCATAATGAAAAGCGCTATAAAACTCATCAACTCCCAAAGCGGAAGTGAGAATATTTTTCGCTTTCCAATCATGTGACCACAATTTCCAATCATTAGCATCCCATTGTGCTTCTGTTTTAGGTATAATAACACCTTCATTGGCCATGGTTATTTCATTCGGAACATTTTGAATAGCGTACTATATACCTTTGTCAACGAAGTTGACATGTATATGCATAAGTGTTTTCCAATAGCCATAATTTTCACTGGTGAAAATCGGTGCTCTATTGTACGTACCCTTAGGTTCGGTAGCCATTCTTCTAAGAAATATATCTCAAGCACGGAATGAACCGGTGCTCTTGATACCACTTGTTAGACGATAGGCTTCCATCTAGAGGGGGTGAATAGATCACAAATTTTACAACCAAAAACTTTAGCAAAAATCTATTTTAAAAAATATGGCACAACGGAAAAACGACCCGGATTGAATCGTCTAACCGAACCTACTATCAAAAAGCTATATACGTATCGTAAACACAACGGAATGATAATGAACGAAAATGTTCAACAACGATCAAGCTACGAATTAATTAAATGCAAAGCTATTTGTAACTTGTATTTCGAAATTACCAAAAAACCAATTAAAAATACGCACAAACAATTTATCAAACACTTGGTATGCAATCGATAGCAATTGGAAATTCAATTTGTTTTGTTGATGTTAAAAGCTAGTCATAATCTAAGTGATTATGATTATTTCAACAACAACACTTTTAAAAGATAATTGAAAAATAATTTCTAATCAAATTGATCAAACAACGATGAACTCGATAAATTGTGAAATCTACAATTAAAGTGATAAAGCGATAAAGAGATAATAGAGAGAGAGAGAGAGACCAAGATTTGTTTAGGCAGTTCTCTAATCGGCCTTGCTATGGGTACGTCTGTCCTCAATTCAAATCGAATTGAGATAATTGCAATTAACCTTTTCTTTGCAAAACTGTTTATACAAGAGATGAAGAATGCAAACCCCAAAACCCTATTGTTTTGTGCTGAATCTTCCACCTCCGAACCCTTAATCAAAGCTTGATCAAGTGACCAACAATGCGACTCCAATACACCGATTTTCCCGAGCACGCAACTTGTTGAAACCCAAGATTCCCAAACACAATTCACCGTCTCGCACTACTCCCTTGTAAGGAAACCACCTTGTCCCAAGGCCTTCACTCGGTCGAATCTGTGTTGACATGTGTAGCGAGCGGTTTTGGACGTGGTTGCGAAGCACTACCGCTCTTTGGTATCTACAGCTCGATTCATTTTTTATCCTATTAAAGCTGATGAAGGAAGGGAAATAGATGTCTCAAATTAACCCTGCTTGCAAACTGAAGTTAAACAGTCAAAACGGTTGGTTTACAGATGCTACAAAGATTCGGGGTCTCTATTGGGTGTATTTTTTTAAAAGTGGTGTTCGGTCAATTGGTGGGAGGTTAGGACGGATGTGTGGAAGTATGGGATTTTGGGTTTTTGTTTAGTGTGCTCGCTAAGATCTTTTCTTTCAATCTTATGCCTACGTATTCCCATTTCCCGAAACAGGGAAATCAGAGCGTTCATAGTTCCTCCTATTCTATGGGAGGAAATGGTTGTTTTGGTGTCTTGTTCAAAGCCTAAGACGTGAAGCGAAAGGTAGTTTGTATCTTGTTCAAAGCCCAAGATGTGAAGCTGAAAGGTTTCAACTTTAGAGAGAATTTGTCATCTCTAAAGAGGGGTTTGTTTGTAACAACCGTTTATAAGGGAGAATTACTTTAACCGGGATATGTGAAACCGACAATGCCATAATTTCCTTTATAGGGGATTTCTAACCTAAAGGAGAAGACTTTAACTCAGTGTAGAGCAATGATATCTTTCCTTAGGAATTTCTCATGCTAAAAGAGGGACAGTGGCATGGATGTAGATGATCCAGAGGCTTGCCGCTTACAGCAATTAGATGAAGGGGAAAGAGTTGTTGATGTTTATGTACTATGAACAAGGCACAACTTTGATGCTAAAAGGTTGATTGGATCAACCAGTGGTTTTCTTATACAAAGCCTAAGAGGAGGCTAATATGTGTCTCGTACAAAGCCCGAGAGAGAGGCTAAAAGGTTTTGACTCAACGAGGGAATCTTTTGGTATCTCGTATAAAGCCCGAGATGGAGGCTATTTGACTCAACAAGAGAGTTTTTGTATCTCGTACAAAGCCCGAGATGGAGGCGAAAGGGGTGATTGACTCAACAAGGGAGTCTCTGGTATCTCGTACGAAGCCCGAGATGGAGGCTAAAATTGTTAGCTCCGCTGGGGAGAATCATTGTACAAAGCCCAAGAGGAGGCTATGGTTACTGTTTCAGTTGAGTGACAGGTCCAGTATGCTGATTTAAAGAGAAAATTAGTTCTTATATGAGTAATGTTTGCACTCAGGGATTTTGATTTGAGGATCAGGGATATTTCCTGTTCTTTAAGGAAGTGGGAAATCCAAAGGGTATTGAGGTTGTCCGAGTCCACGGGGTTCCTTCCTATTTTTGAAGGGGTCACTTGAGAACGTCTTTGAGACTCAAGGATGTTAGACTGTTCGTGTCTAGAGTTTCATCTTTTGTACTATGCTTTGAGAAACAGTAGTAGACTCTTGGAAAGGACTGTTCTATGAAGATGACTAAGTTTTGTTCCTATACCTCTAGGAGGTCGTCGGGACAATTTGTACGAAGCCTAAGAGGAGGCTGGAAACTTTTAAGAAGCTGAGTGGTCCTTGTATGAAGCCCAAGAGAAGGCTATCATTCCCAGAGGAAGAATCATTATACGAAGCCTAAGAGGAGGCTGTGAATACTTCTAAGAAGCCGACGGGTCCTTGTACAACGCCCAAGAGGAGGCGGATGCTTTTAAGAAGCTGATGGGTCCTTGAACAATGCCCAAGAGGAGGTCGATGCTTTTAAGAAGCCGATGGGTCCCCAAACCCCGAGAAATTCAAGACAGGCTATTCACGAGGAATAGATCAAGCCAGGAAAGTTTGAGAATTTGGAAGAAACTCAAGAGATGCCATTCACGGAGAAAAGATCATCTCTGGGGAATAGAGTTTCTTGACAAGTGCTTTTAAGAAGCCTGTGGGTCCCCAAACGCCGAGAAATTCAAGACAGGCTATTCACGAGGAATAGATCAAGCCAGGAAAGTCCGAGAATTTGGAAGAAACTCAAGAGATGCAATTCACGGAGAAGAGATCATGTCTGGGGAGTAGAGTTTCTTTGACAACTTCTACGAGTGACAGTCTATGAAAGGGTTCACCGAGAATGCTGCCTTTCATATCTCCATATTGTTTAACCCCAAGAGGAGGGAAGACTGTGTCTGGTAATCCTATGGGGATCTAGTTTTGACTATTTAAGAGTGATCAACGGGCTTAATGTTGGACGTAGTTGTCAGGGAAACTCTAAATATCTATACTATTATTACACAGTTGATATGAGTTTATGAAGGAATACTTACAGCGAAATAGCCCCACAATACAGTTATATGTATATGAAAGCGGTAAATGAAAGCATATAAACACTTACTCGGTTGTAGAGCTTCCATGCTGTTTAGTTAGTTGTTCAACAAAGAAAGATTGAAAACAACAGTATATTCAAAATCAAAGGAGAAAGTGCTTTGAAAAAGAAATATTTGGGACTTACAGCTCAAGGAGAGGCCCAGGGTTTTATCAGTAAGTGCACTGTTGTTTTGTACAGAGGGACTTATACAAGTGACGGAGGCCCAAAAATTGTTTTCTATACAAAGGGATGGGTCTTACACTCTCTCAAGAGGCCCAAAATGTTTTAAAGAAAAAGAGTGGGGCTTATAACACGAGGGTAGGCCCAGATGATTTTTCGTTTAAAATGGCGATCGCGCCGAGATTTTCTTTTAACGCAAAGGGGCTTATACAATATCTGAGCCCCAAAGTTGTTTTTGGTTAAAAGGGGGTTGGGTCTTACACTCTAATAGAGGCCCAAAAGTTGTGAATGAGTCTTATAGCTCAAGGAGAAGCCCAGATGGTTTATCTTTAAACTGGCGACGATCGTGGCGAATTTAAAAATGTACAGAGGGACTTATATAATAAGTGAGGCCCAAAATATTTCTGTATAAGTGGGTTGGGTCTTACACTCTAATAGAGGCCTAAAAAGTGTTTGAAAATGCTTTGTGAGGGTTGAATTAATCAAAAACCCTAATTTATTTCCAAAATGTATTTTAATTGAATAAAAATTCAATTAAAATGATCAAAAATTGTTTAACATGTGGGAAACAAATTATGATCTTGGATTAATGCTTCAAAAATCAAGTATTAACCTACAAAATAATTAGAAGTCATTAATCTTTACAAAATCAAGAGGAAAAAATATTTTAAATGTCAAAAACCATTAAAATATTAATTCTTTGCAAAAATATCAATTATATGAAATAAATAATATTTTTGGGATTTTTTGGGAAAAAAAATATTTTAACATTTTTGTGAATTATTAAAAAAAGAATCAACTCAAAATCATTAAAACTCAGAGAGAAATTAATTTTTGAATCAATTAAATAAAAATACAAAATTCAAATATTCAAATGTTGGAAAATGGCCCCAAGAACAAGGGCAAGAACACGCGCGTGTTCTGAGTTTCCCAGATTTGTATTTTCTATCCAATCTCACTGAATACTTAATCATATCATGCAATCCACATACCAATCAACTCGTTTCAACCTCACGATCATGTCTATGACAATTAATTTCATTTAAATTAAACATAAAACAAGAAATCATGAACAATCCTCAAGACCCTAGATTCTGCATGAAGGCTGGGATTTTTGATACACGATTCAAACAATGCAATTAATTGAGGGGAAACATTCCATGCATGATTATGAACATATGGCCAAATTATTGTGCAGCAAAAATTGCATGGATCATAGAGTTAGAAGAGCTCATGCTTACCACTTGCAGCCGGTGATCTTGATTTGTGTTGGAGGTGTTACAGATGAGTTGTGATGATCTGTACAACTTCCCTACACCCTATGGAGTGTGTTTGAATGCTTGGACTTGTTGAAGTTGGATGGATCACTTCATGGCATCTCAACTGCAACTTGGTTAAAACCTTGAGCAATTGACTGGTGATTCTGAGAAATCAGTGTTCCAGTTGTTGTTTAAGTGTTTGATAAGCTTATATGTGATGTATATGAGGTGTGTGTGTGATTGGTTTGATTGGAAAAGCTCTCAAACTCAAAACCCGATAGTGACTTGCCTTAGAAGGCAAAATTGGAGTGAAAGAAGAGATTTTGAGGAAAGCATCTATTTGATGGCTTTGGTGTACTCAAACTAATCACGATTGAGCTCTATTTATAGTAGAGCAAGTTTGTTTTGCAAGGAATAGTGAATGACAACTGGTGAGTAGGTTTGGCCAATGTTGGCAAATGAAAATCCAAGTCTCCTCTAGCCATTGACTAGAGGTTAGGGCACAGGCTGTTGGTTCCCTTGGTCTTGGATAAGTCTTGACTAAATTCAGTTGCTAAGAGCTCAGTCCATGCCACCTTGATGCTTCCATTTAATGCTCCAATCCAAAATTGGAGTCTTGTCCCTATTTTGGCAATTCTAGGTTCAACATGCTATTTCTTGTTCCAAAGACTTTGGAGGCTTGGCTCAGTGATTGTCCCCTTTAGATTCAATCCTCAGATGTGTCCAAAGTGATGACAAGGCTTGGAATTGGCTGATTTTGGCAAATCGACCAAAAGTGCAAAAATCTGCCTTGCCTTGGCAGATTTCAGCAAGGCATCTTGCCAATGTCATATCTCATAGCTCAAATTGAATTTGGTAATGTTCTTGGCCATTTTGGAAAGCCCTTACATGATACAACAACTATTTGAACATGTTTGGTTTTGATCTCTTTTGAATCCAAGTGAAAAATCCCCCTACATTTGGAAAAAAGTAAAGGCAGATTCTGACTTAGTGAAATTTTCACTAAGTGTTGGAACAAAGTGACTTTTCTTGATTTTGATCACTCCATAACTCAAAATCCATGAGGAATTTGGACATAGGTCAGTATGAAGCTTTTGTAGAGGGCAATGTGATATACAAATCAAGCTTTTAATGGGGAACAATGGCCTTGTGGTTTAGGAGTTATGGTCCTCCAAAGTTGGCACATTAGTGTCACTTTTTCCATAACTTAGAAATTTTTCTAAGTTTTTATGGTTACCCCTTTTAAAAGTTATCCCACTTTCTTTGATTTTTCTTGATGAATGATGATTCAAATCATACATTAACATCATTTTAGGGTTAAAAATTCATTTTGGTGAAAAATCTCAAAAAGTCAAAGTTGACTTTTGTGCACAGTTGACTTTTTATCAGATGAATTCCAAACTGTGCAATTCTTCAGGAAATCATGTCCTTTACCTAAATAAAACTTGATGGACATGTTCCATGGGTGTCATAGGGTATATTGAATCATGTCTTAGGGTTTGGGAGCATGTCCTGGTCAAAAGTCAAAGTTACAGTTGACTTTCCTCGCGAAACCCTAATTGTGGTGCAGATGAAATTGAGACTTGTTGCTCAAGCTTCTTGGATTAATCCATTGTTGCAAATGGATCAATATAGTATATTAAAGACCCTCAAATCCTCTCTTGAGGTCTTGGCTCATGATTTGTCCCAAAAGTCAACTTAGGGGTGAATTAGGTCAAGAAACCCTAATTCTTGATTTTTGATGCATTCATCCCCTGAGATCAAATTGACTTGATGATTGGGTCCATGAGGTTCCATGGAGTATATTAGGTTATGTTTTGGATCATTGGCTTGTGCCCAGATGAAAAATTTCCATCTGGAGGCCTTGGTCGACCAAAACCCTAATTTGGTGACACTGTCGATCTTGAGACTTGATCCACCTAGAAGGGAGCAGCCTTGTGCTTAATCCTTGAAGTGGGAGTCCTTTTGATCCATTATGGATATTCTAGAGGCTAGACAAGTTAAAGATCAAGTTATTCCTTGATTGATCCTTTGTCTAAGGCTCTGAGAGGACTTAAAACCCTAGTTTTGATTGTAGTGAATGCTCAACAACCCTTGAGGCATTTGATGAGGCATTGATGGTTCATCCATATTGTGATGATGATTTGCACAATGATGGGAAATCTTAGTGGTCAAAATTTTGGGTATGACAAATGCCCCTATTTAATCTTCTTGGACCCGAAGGTGTGAATGACGAAGGTATTCGGGCATTCAGGGTGCAAGAGGATTAAATATCGGAATACCCAAAATTTTGATGGTTATGAATAGAAGATCGCATTCATCTTCTTTTGCTAAGCAATGATGCTTAGAAAAGGTAAACTTCCCCCCGATCCTGGTTTCTTACCAAGGAACTGGTCTTAGTTTCTGATTTAAACTTCCCCTCGATCCCGGTTTCCTACCAAGGAACTGGTCTTAGTTTCTGATGCAAACTTCCCCTCGATCCTGGTTTCCTACCAAGGAACTGGTCTAAGTTTCTGGTACAAACTTCCCCTTGATCCTGGTTTCCAACCAAGGAACTGATCTCAGTTTCTTTTGTCAATAAACTTTATTGACAAGGGACGCTATTTGTAGCGGCTTTCCTCAAACTTCTCGCCGGATTTTCCTGGGGAGATACCATTTGATGGGAAAAAGAATGATGTCAGACTTGCTGGGGAACCCAGTCGTCTGAGCTGTAGAGGTGTACAAACTTCTCTGTTGGAGACGCCGTTTGTTTCTACTGGGGAAGACGAGCCTTCTGAAAGACTGCCTTCGTTTGGGGTCTTACATCATACTTTGCTCGGGATCTTCCCGGAGAAATGCCATATGATGGGATCCAATTTGAGGTGTCGATGACCTTTTCATCAGCGGTCTTTCGGAGAAAGGCAGCTGTAATGCCAAATCTCTGCTTAGGAGGTTTTCTCTGGGGATTTTTCTTTAATCCGGGAAAGCAAGGAGATCATCTTCAATGGCGAAGAGTGACATTTGTAGAAAGCTTCTCTGGCTTTTCAGAGGTTCAAGTTATCAAAATGGTCGAGTGCTGACTCTAATCCAGAGATACACTGGAGGCGAGATTGTTCAAATGCAGCATTTCCTGACGAGGCAAGAACTGACAACTCGATTGAGAAGACTGTTATCACTAGGGGACAAGACCGACTAGAGTGATAGTGATGCAATATGAATATGAATGCAAATCAAATGCATGATGTATGTATATATGCTGACAAAACTGACGAGTGAACATGACTGGATACTCGTCCATCGCGGGGCGGAGAAGTACCGTTGGTCAAAAGAGTAGCAATTCTACCTTGCTTAGGAGAGATAGTCCCTGCGGGGAATACCGTTGATCGGGCTTAGGAGATAAGAACTCGACCGAAGATGTCAGATGGATTAGTTGCATCCGACACTGTTGATCCTTCATTTAGGCGCACAGGCGTAGAAGGAATACTTTGATTCTGCCCTTTGAAGTTCGCCTTTGGAGACGCAATCGACGTTCTTCCGATGCTCAACTGTCAAAAACAATTGCCATCATTAATTTAAAAGCGGAAAAATTTTTAACAAGTAAATTCATTTTTGTTTCATTTCAAGAATCGCTAATCATGTTAAAACGCCATTCCGTAAAGCTAAAACAAATAAGAATTACAAACAAAAGCACAAGGGCTTAAATTTTATTGATAAGATGGAGATCAGCCAAACGCGTGACTCCAAAGAGTATATACAAAGTTTGAAAATGGTAATTTACAGGGAAAAGGGCTACGTTGAAACATAACGACCACTATCCTTCTACCAACTTTGAATTCGGGACATCCTGAGCTTCTGTCGAAGATGACCGTGACTGGAGTTTTCCTCCGATTGATGGTCTAACTGCTGCTGAGGGATTCGCCTCGGTTGAACATAGTTACTTGCCATTATCCCTAATTTTTGCCTGGATTATATTTTGATGTTTCCAACCCATCGGGATGATTTTTTCCATGTCTCTAACTTTTGCCTGGACCGCCCTTTCGGGTTTTCAATCCACCGAGACATTTTTTTTAGTTTAGTTTAGGCGAAGTATTTCTTGACTACATCAACATTTGTGGGGTAGGCAAATTCCTCTCCGTCCATGGTTGCAAGTCTCAAGGCACCGCCTGAGAAAGCTTTCGTGACCACATAGGGGCCATCATAATTTGGGGTCCATTTTCCCCGAGAGTCAGTGAGAAACAATTGTATCTTCTTGAGCACGAGGTCTCCTTTTCTGAAGACGCGAGGTCGGATCTTTTTGTCGAACGTCTTCTTCATAGCACCGTGATTCGCTTCTCTTCGATCAGGTTTAATTCGTCGTGTCGACTTTTACACCATTCAGCTTCTGAAAGCTTAGCTTCCATCAATACCCGGATTGATGGGATCTCTACTTCTATGGGGAGAACTGCCTCCATGCCATATACTAGAGAGAAAGGGGTTGCCCCTGTTAAAGTGCGGACAGATGTTCGATAACCGTGAAGAGCAAAGGGTAGCATCTCGTGCCAATCTTTATAGGTTACAACCATCTTTTGAATGATCCTCTTGATGTTCTTGTTAGCCGCTTCTACCGCTCCGTTCATCTTGGGTCGGTAGGGAGATGAGTTATGGTGTTCGATCTTGAACTCAATGCACAACTCCTTCCTCATCTTGTTGTTCAAGTTAGATCCATTATCAGTAATGATCTGGCTTGGAACACCATAACGATAGATGATATTGTTTTTGATAAATTGGACCACCACTTGTCGGGTTACATTAGCGTACGACGCTGCTTCGACCCACTTGGTGAAATAGTCAATGGCTACCAGGATGAACCGATGTCCGTTTGAAGCCTTAGGTTCGATCAAACCAATCATGTCGATTCCCCATATGGAAAAAGGCCACGGGGAAGAAAGAACTTTGAGATGTGATGGCGGTACACAAATTTTGTCGGAGTATATCTGACACTTGTGACACCTCCTCATGTACTTGTAGCAGTCGGATTCCATGGTCAACCAGTAATACCCTGCTCTTAGGATTTTTCTCGCCATTGTGTGTCCATTGGCATGAGTGCCAAAAGATCCTTCATGAATTTCTTTCATAAGCATGTCTGCTTCCGGTCTGTCTATGCATCGGAGCAAGACCAAGTCAAAATTCCTCTTATAGAGTGTATCACCGCTCAAGAAGAAGTTTCCAGCCAGTCTTCTGAGGGTTTTTCTGTCCTTCCTTAGTGCCCTAAGTGGGTACTGTTGTTTCTGAAGGAAGTATTTGATATCGTGATACCAAGGTTTGTCGTCTATGACTGCTTCAATCATGAAGATGTAAGCGGGACTTTCAAGGTGTATTATGTCGATCTTAGGTAGGTCATTCCGTTGACCTACACTAATCATGGAAGAGAGAGTGGCTAAGGCATCAGCCATGTGATTCTCTCTACGAGGGACGTGATGAAACTCGACTCTGTTAAAGAAGGGTAACAACCTTCTTGCATAGTCTTTGTAAAGAATCAGTCCTGATTGGTATGTGTTCTAATCTCCTTTTATCTGATTGATAACCAAGGCTGAATTGCCGTATACGTCCAAGTTTTTTATCCTTAAATCAATCGCTTCTTCGAGACCCATAATACAAGCTTCGTATTCGGCCTCGTTGTTCGTACATTTGAACGTAAGTCTGGCAGTGAAAGGAATGTGGGTACCCTGAGGGGTAACAATGATTGCCCCAATTTCGTTTCCATAATGATTAACTACTCCGTCAAAGATAAGTCCCCATTGGGAACCTAGTTCTGGCCCTTCACTGGGTAACGGTTCATCGCAATCTTTCATTTTTAGATACATGACATCTTCGTCTGGGAAGTCAAACCCGATTGGTTCTTGATCGTCAATCGGTTGATGAGCCAAATGATCGGATAAAACACTCCCCTTAACGGCTTTCTGAGCGCGGTACTCTATGTCATATTCTGATAATAACATCTGCCAACGGGCGATTCTTCCCGTGAGAGCAGGCTTTTCGAAGACATACTTGATTGGATCCATTTCGGAGATTAACCAAGTAGCGTGACGAATCATGTGTTGGCAAAGACGTTTGGCTGCCCAAGCCAAAGCACAGCAAGTTTTCTCAAGCATCGTGTACCGAGTCTCACAGTCGGTGAACTTCTTACTTAGATAGTAAATGGCAGACTCCTTCCTTTTGGTTTCGTCTTGTTGGCTAAGTACACATCCCATTGAGTCCTCTAGGACTGTAAGGTAGATGATCAGTGGTCTTTCTTCCACTAGAGGTGATAGGTTCGGCGGATTCAACAGGTATTCCTTAATACTGTCGAAGGCGGTTTGGCAATCTCTGACCAAACGCAATCCTGGTTCTTTTTGAGTAATTTGAAAATCGGCGCACACGTGGCGGTCATAAGGAATATGAATCTGGAAATGTAGTTCAAACGTCCCAAGAATCCTCTGACTTGTTTTTCAATTTTCGGAGAAGGCATTTCTCAAATGGCCTTGACCTTGTCAGGATCGACCTCAATCCCTTTCTGGCTGACGATGAACCCTAAGAGTTTCCCCGAACGGACACTGAAGGTGTACTTGTTGGGATTCAAGCGGAGTTTGTATTTTCTCAAATGCTCGAATAGTTTCGACAGGTGGGTTACATGCTCCTCTTCTGTCTTAGCTTTTGCAATCATGTCATCGACATATACCTCTATCTCTTCAAGCCGAACGACATCACCTTGTAACAAAAGGTACCCCATGGGGTAATGAACGAAGTTTTCTCCATGTCTTTCGGCGCCATTTTGATCTGGTTATAGCCCGAGAATCCATCCATGAAGGAGAAAACTTTGAACTTTGTTGTACTGTCAACCAACATGTCAATGTGTGGTAAAGGAAAGTCGTCCTTTGGACTTGCCTTGTTTAGATCTCTGTAGTCAACACACATTCTGACCTTTCCGTCCTTTTTGGGAACAGGTACAATGTTGGCTAACCATTGAAGATATTCTGACGTGGCGAGGAAACCCGCGTCAATCTGTTTCTGTACTTCCTCTTTGATTTTGATGGCCATGTCTGGGTGAGTCCGTCTCAACCTTTGTTTTACTGGCGGACATTCTGACCTTAACGGTAAGTGATGTTCCACGATGCTGGTATCCAACCCTGGCATATCCTGATAGGACCAAGCGAATACATCGGGGAATTCTTTGAGAAGCTTTATCAAACCCTCTCAGGCAGTTGGACTGAGCAGTGCCCCAATCCTGATTTCTTTTCTCTCTTCTTTCGAACCCAAGTTTACCGTTTCCAACGGCTCTTTGTGAGGTTCAATGGACCTTTCCTCCTGTCTGAGTAGTCGAGAGATCTCTTCTGGAATTTCGCTATCAACTTCTTCTTCAGCCCCAAATACTGGGAACCCAAAGTCGGGAGAAGGCATCGGATCGTATGTTTCAACTGGGTTTAAAACAAGCAATCTGCATGACGTGATGATTCGTGTTTAGAAGAGATAGAGAAAATGCGAGTGTGTGCAGTGTATTTATTTTACTGCTTGTTTTTATTTTTAATTGTTTTTTAGGATTACCATTTTCTGAAAAAGCAAAAAGAGAAAACAGCAATTAATGTGGAAATTACAGAACGACGTTATTTTATTAATAAAAAAGTCGATCCTTGAAACTACAGCCCTATAAAACAAAACTCTGTCGCTTTGGGCGAAGCGAAGAGGGAAATTTACAGAAAGTGAGCCCTATCAAAAAATCTGTTTCACCTAGGCAGGGTGAAAGGTTAAAGATGGCAATTACTTATATTGGCGAATGACCTTCGGAACATCGACAACAACCCATTGGCGGCGAACTCCTCGGTGAATAACAAAGTATGGCACCTTCCTTGATTTGTCTTCAGAAATAACGCTGATTTCTGGTGGAGCGGGATCATTGGAATCTGTCTCCCAGGCAGAGTTGTCGTAGGAGAATTCCTCTGTTACATTTTGCATAGCATTTGTGCTCTCAGCTGTATCTCCCCATCCAGTTGGCTGGATGTCTTCGAGCCTGATACGAGAGCTTTCGGGAGCGGTGTATTTGACCATATAGTCGTACTTTCCACTCGGTTGTCCCAAGGTGTCCCACACTTCTTTCGAACTGGAAGAGTCATCTCTCTCGATGACGTTGACCTCGGGAAAAGCATAGTTGATGAATTTAAGTCCTGCAAACGTTGTAAATTCATCGTCGTGTTGAGTAGTTTCTGAATGACCTGAGTGTTGATCCCATGACATGGTGGGGACACAGGTATTCTGTTCAATGACGGTTAGCTGATTTTCATTGTTCGGCTGACTTTCTGGCCCCAAGTCTCCTGGGTAAGGATGCCACATTGGCAGACTATCCATCGGGCCATAGTAATTGTGGTCAAAGTTGTCTTTCATCGGAGTATCTTCCTCTAATGAATTTGGTGGAGCACGGCATCCTTCCGGATCACAATCCCCGTATATCATTTCGATGTCTGACCTGGGTATAAATCTCGGACTCTCTGTAGGAAAGCAAAAAGGAGTTTGTGTTTCGTCCTGAGACATATAACTGTCCTTGTTAAGATAGGACTTCCACTCTTCCTCTGTGTCAGAGGGATCTTTCTCATTGATAGCATGGACTGCTTGAGGGACTGGGTGAAGAAAACCTCCACTGTGGAAGAAATCCTGAATGGGATAAAGACTTTCATCGTTAGCAGTTGTCGAGGTACAGGTTGCAGAAAAACCAAGACCCTTCTTTGTTTTATTGTCAATAGGAATGACAAGCTGTCCCCATCCGGTTGTATCGGTACTCTCGACCGCTTTGATAGCATCTTTGTATGAGGAAATCGATGTTCCTCCTTGGGATTGATTGTCTTTGCCGACCGACAGCGCTTGGAACTGCGTCCCAATAACCTCCTCGGGTTCTACACAAGTAGATGATGATAAGTTACTCACGAGTAAGGCCTGTTCTCCACAGACTGTGACAAGCCGATCGTTCTGAATGAACTTTAGCTTTTGGTGGAGGGTCGAAGTGACCGCTCCAGCCTGATGTATCCAAGGTCTTCCTAATAAACAACTGTATGTTGCCCGGATGTCCATGACCTGGAAAGTGACTTGGAAAGTGTGAGGACCAATAGTTATGGGAAGATCAACTTCGCCGATATCTGTTTTTCTGGATCCGTCAAACGCTTTGACGACGACCTCGCTGATTCTCATCGGAGGGCCTTTGAATGATAATTGCATCAAAGTGGACTTCGGCATAACATTCAGGGATGACCCTGTGTCTACCAGTAGGCTGGCTAAAGCATCGTCCTGGCAGTTAACTGTAATGTTGAGCGCCATGTTATGACGGCGACCCTCTTCGGGTAATTCCTCATCACTAAATCCCAAATTATTGCAGGAAGTGATGTTAGAGATAATGCTATCGAACTGTCTTATTGTTACATCCTGTTCCACAAAGGCTTGCTCCAAGACTTTCTGTAGAGCCTCCCTGTGGGCTTCTGAACGGAGTAACAGTGATAATACCGAGATCTTTGAAGGAGTCTGTAACAGCTGATCCATAATATTATATTCACTCCTTTGGATGAGCTTCAGCATCTCATCATTATTTTTCGAAAGGTCAGGATTACTGGATTGACCGACTGATGGATCGGGAGCTTCTGTCTGAAGTTCCTTTTCCTTGCTAGGTTCTCCAACTCCTCAGTTAAAGATTCAACCACTTCGTGTTACACGACTGATGTCTGCAATACTCACGACAGAGGGTAATGGAATTTCCTTTCCATTTTCAATTGTCGTTGCACCGTATTTGTAAGGGATAGCCTTAGTTTATTCATACGATAGTGGTCCCGATAGATAGATGACTATGGGAACCTTCTGATTTTTCTTACCATCATAAGTAATCTCGATCCGTTCCCGATTGGGAGCTCTAGATTCGTCAAGTAGAGGGATGATGGAAAAAACATCCCTGGTCTGGTGACGACCAGAGATTGTGACAACATCCTCGACTTGATTGGCAAGGTAGTTCGGCGTCCAGTTGATGGGTCCAGAACCCGGATATGGGCGAATCTCTCCACGATCCACCTGACCCTGAAGAGCTGCTCTCACAAGGTAACACCCTTGGTTACTTTCCGAACAGACACTACAACATTCATAGTTGTGTGGTGCCACCTGGCCACGCCCACTTTGAATACAATGTAACCTCACTAGGTTAGCTTCCACAGATCGGACATCCTGACTTTGACGTCGAGTAGGATTCCTGTTATTGATACTAATTTGCTGAGTATCTTCATCCATATAGATTGGCATCCACCAGTGATTTAACAAGAGCTAAAGTGCCTCCTGGACAAGGGTACAACCTCGATCGTTTTCGCAACCTGCTTTACAGCTTTGATAGTCGTGTGATATTAAGAATCCGAATCAGACCTGCTCAGCATGTAACTCTACCAGGTTGGTATTCATCACGCGAATATCGAAGATCTGAACCATGTTGATCTGATAAGGGTTCCTATCATGGTAGTCTTGGATCCATCCAAGATCCATCTGACGCTGGAGGGCCTCTTGTATGAAAGAGCATCCCTGTTTGTTTACCGAGCAAGTCAGACAGGAACTGTAATCGTGTCGTGGCAGATTATGATACTGGCTTTGCCTTGAGTACATCGCCACCAAGTTGACATTCATTGCACAGATGTCGTGGTTCTGAATGACGTTGGAGTTCGTATGGACCATGTTAACTCCACGAACTCGGTGCTCTTGGATCCATCCGAGATCCATATGTTCCTGTAGAGTTGTTTACACCACAGAACATCCTTGATTGTTTTTAGAGCAGACATCACACTGGTGATAATTATGAGGTGGCACATGGCCGTACCCACTCTGTCTACAATGCATCTTCACCAAATTGGTTTTCAACAAGAGTACATCGTGAATTTGATAAACGTTGTTAGACTCTCCCTCTATCAAATTGGCTGCAACTTTCTCATGTTGAGGCAGCGGGTTTGTGAGAACATTGGGATTCGTATCTTTGAAAGATAAGAGCCCACTCATAACAAGCTTTTGCACGTCGGATTTGAAATTGAGACAATTCTCTATATTATGCCCTGACCCTCCTTGATGATAAGGGCATGTTTGATCCACCTTAAACCAAAAAGGCAGATTTTCCGGTACTGTAAGAGGAGACTTAGTCTGGATGTGCTCCTTAGCCAGTAGTAACGGAAATAGTTCTGCGTACAACATGGGTATAGGATCAAACCCTGATGGTCGTGTTGTACGGTTGTTGTTATATGGAGGACGAGCCTGCTGAAGAGGCTGTTGTGTCCTTTGCTGATTAGGTTGGCTCTGTGCAACCTGAGGTTGATACGTAGGAATAGGCATAGGGCTGATAGCAAGAATTACAGCTGCTACTGGTTGATAACGTCGCCTTTGCTTTCTGAGAGAGATATTCCCAATATCCTGCTCTTTTTTCTTAGGGAGAGCACTACCCTATCGTTTTGTACTGCTTGATGGTCCAGCGTCTTTTGCCAAACGTCCTTCTCGGACGGCTTCCTCAAGACGAACTCCCATGCCCACCATCTCTGTGAAATCACTGGGCGCACTGGAAACCATTCTGTCATAGTAAAATGAGCTTAAGGTCTTTAATAAGATCTTTGTCATCTCTTTTTCCTCAAGAGGTGGACAAATCTGAGCGGCAATTTCGCGCCATCTCTGAGCGTACTCCTTAAAGGTTTCCTTGTCCTTTTGTGACATTGATCTGAGTTGATCTCTGTCCGGTGCCATGTCCAAATTGTATTTGTATTGTTGGACGAAGGCAGTACCAATATCTCTGAATGTGCTAATCGTAGCACGGTTTAAACCCATGTACCATTTGAGTGCGGCACCGGTTAAACTATCCTGAAAGTAATGAATCAGTAGGTCCTGATTCTTCGTCTGAGCTGACATTCGCCGAGCGTACATCACCAGATGGCTCTGAGGGCAAGAGTTACCCTTGTACTTTTCAAAGTCGGGCACTTGAAATTTGTGCGGAACTTTCACATTGGGGACCAGACAAAGGTCTGTGGCGTCCTTTCCAAATAGATCCTGACCGCGAATGGCTTACAGTTCCTTCTGCATTTCCAAGAACTGTTCATGGAATTCATCCATTCTATCGAACATAGTTTCCTTCTTATCAGAAGGGATCGGTGGAATCTGTCCTTCTGGGACAGTGTGAACCACAGGGGGTGGTACAGTGACTACGGCAGTGAATCTTGGCGTTTCCTGAAGTTTGTAACCTTCAGGAGTCTTCAGTATGCCCCTGGCATCTTCGCTTTCCCGAAGTTTGTAACCTTCAGGCCCAACGGCTTCTGTTATGATTCCCTGATCTTCAGTGATCGGCGGAATATATCCTTCCGGGATATAGTAACAGGCATGCCCCAGGGACGATCTTTCGGCATCTGATACTTAGGATCAAACTTCTCCACTATGGGCGCTGAGGTGATCTCTGAGATCACAGTCCTATGTAGCTGAGCTTCTGCCATGGCTTGCATGTCGTTACGAAGCTTTCTCATATCCTCTCTCAGAGCGTCGATCTCTTCTTTCAACTCTCTGTTCTCTTCCTCAAGATCATCCATCTTTTTCTGACGATTGGCCCGAGTATTATACGAATGAGACATTTTGACTCTAGAACCGAGACACAAACGTGAGATTCGTAGGTAAGAAGAATACGCGATGTGAGAATGATGAATGCAATGATTATATTATTTTTTTTTGGTTTAATCAAAATAAACTTCGATAATTAGATTGCAAATATCAAACAGTGGGGAAACCCCTTTTTATTGAAATCCAAAGGATTGCGGAAACGAAAATACAGTAGATTACAAAGTGCAGAAACAGAAACCTAAGCTAATGGGTCCCGAGAGAACTCGGGTGCTGATTCTGGTATCTTCCTTTTCTTTGACCTGGGCTCTTGAGCCGTTGTCGGGTTGTCATTCCTTTGCCAGGTGAAAGGAGCGAGCAAATTCCTTTGGTCATCCTGATTTTCTACAGCATGTTGCTCCAAAATCTCGATCAGAGCATCCTTATCTTTCACCAGTTGCTGTATTTTGATGCACTCCACGTTGAGGGTACGGTACTTGTTCTTCCAAGACCTCTTCTCCCGTTGAACTTTGTTGAGAGTAACATGAAGCTTTTCAGTTTCCGTCATGAAGTACATGACAGATTCCCTCGGCGGAAGAATCCCGTAACGAGGATAAGGCATCTTTAGTTTGAGAGCTCTAGCTTGTACCCAGTGGAGATAAGCCTCCACCGAGACACAATCCGATTTTCCTAGAGACTCCCGTCCTTTCTTATGAACATGTTTCCAAGCATGCACTATTTCTGTCTTTAGTGCTCTGTCACTTTCTCCTTCCTTGAAGAAAAGACCTTCCAGATGAACATTTCGGGGAACATGTCTCATCGGGTATCCAAACTGACGGCGAACCAATATCGGATGATAGTTGATTCCTCCCTTAGTTCCTATAAGGGGTACGTTGGGGAAGTTTCCACAATGGTCAATGATCCTGATTCCATCATAAATCCTATTACACCAATCTATGTCAGAGTTGGTGAGAGACATGATCTTCTGCGACCAGCGCAAGGCACTCTTATGATCCCAGAAAGCAGCAGACTTAGGTAAATGGGAGATAAACCATTTATAAAGCAGAGGTACACAGCATGTGATCTCCCCTCCACTGTACAAATTCCCTAAGTGTACAGAATGATATGCATCTGCGAGCAAAGTCGGCACAGGGTTTCCAATGAGAAAAACCTTAATGGAGTTGATATCGACGAAGTTATTAATGTTGGGCAACAGAAATAACCCGTAGGTGAGTAAAACAAAAATGCTCTCGAAAGCAGTCACGTTCCCGATACTGGCGAAGTACAGGGCTTTCTTTGTCAAGAACTGAGCTGGCAAACCTTGTATGCCACCCTTAGTGGTCATGTGAGTCCTGACCTCAGACTCGTCCAAATGAATTGCTCTTGCAATGGTCTGATTCTTTGGAATTTCCTCCAGTCCAGAAAATGGAGCTCGATCAGTGATATGTAAATCGATTAGATGAGAATATTCCTCCAGCGTTGGTGCTAGCTGGTAATCCGGGAATGTAAAGCAGTGATAAACCAGATCGTAGAATTGAACGAGCGCGTCCATGATTCCCTCAATCACATGGACCCTTAACAGAGGGAGCAGACCTCCGTACTTGGCTCTGAAAGCCTCTTGGTTTGTGATCATTCTCGCCAAACCTCTTAAATCCTCTAGTTTTGGAATCCTGAAGGTGTACTTATGAGTTCTCCTTCTATCGAAATCCATTAGCGCAATCCTTTTCTCTGATATTTGCAATCACAGTCTTAGTTTAATTTGAAAAACAGAGAGACTAGAAGAGAATTTTTTGAATGTTTTAATGTTTTTTTTAAATGAATGCATGAATGCAGCACACAAAAACATAGAAAAAACATGGGGTCAAAGGGTCGTTGTCATGAAGTCAAGGCTCTACCCATCCCCAAAGGTTTATACTAGGGTGATTTTTGTACCTATACTCAAAATCATCAGCTCCTCCCAGGATAACAAACAGTAAGCGGATCGCCAGCGAGCTGTATGAAATCTTAGAGTAAATGCTATTCACCGAGAATAGATCATCAGCCTCAAATGAGGGTAGTATCGCGTGACAACTATTTCCAATAGTTTCTGCACTACAAAAGGGTTGGCTCCTTAGCTTCTCAGACGTCACAATCGGCCCATTGCCTATGAGAGGGAATGGGTTGCATTGGGAAGCCTCCACTGAGGTTGATGGTCGACCTCATCGCCATCACTTATCTTAAGTGTATACTCAATCTTTCCACATGCGGCATCACACGCATTCCCATTAGCAGAAAAATAAACACATATATCAATTAGGAAAAGCAGTATATATATTTGTCCTAATGTCCTAGACCTTTTAAAAAGCTACGAATCTTATGTTCCTGACAGAAAATGGGTTCCCCGGTGGAAGTCCCAATCTGTGGTTAGAAGAGCCCCTACGGTGGGCGCCACTTTTAAAGTTTCCACCTAAGAGATGGGAAGAGAACAAGATCTCGCTACAAAGGTGAGATAGATCCTAATGACAGCTCCCCAGCAGAGTCGCCATTTTTCTGTAGCGAGCGGTTTTGGACGTGGTTGCGAAGCACTACCGCTCTTTGGTATCTACAGCTCGATTCATTTTTTATCCTATTAAAGCTGATGAAGGAAGGGAAATAGATGTCTCAAATTAACCCTACTTGCAAATTGAGGTTAAACAGTCAAAACTGTTGGTTTACAGATGCTACAAAGATTCGGGGTCTCTATTGGGTGTATTTTTTTAAAAGTGGTGTTCGGTCGATTGGTGGGAGGTTAGGACGGATGTGTGGAAGTATGGGATTTTGGGTTTTTGTTTAGTGTGCTCGCTAAGATCTTTTCTTTCAATCTTATGCCTACGGATTCCCGTTTACCGAAACAGGGAAATCAGAGCGTTTGTAGTTCCTCCTATTCTATGGGGGGAAATGGTTGTTTTGGTATCTTGTTCAAAGCCCAAGACGTGAAGCGAAAGGTAGTTTGTATCTTGTTCAAAGCCCAAGATGTGAAGCTGAAAGGTTTCAACTTTAGAGAGAATTTGTCATCTCTAAAGAGGGGTTAATTTGTCACAACCGTTTATAAGGGAGAATTACTTTAACCGGGATATGTGAATCCGACAATGCCATAATTTCCTTTATAGGGGATTTCCAACCTAAAGGAGAAGACTTTAACTCAGTGTAGAGCAATGCTATCTTTCCTTAGGAATTTCTCATGCTAAAAGAGGGACAGTGGCATGGATGTAGATGATCCAGATGCTTGCCGCTTACAGCAATTAGATGAAGGGGAAGGAGTTGTCGATGTTTATGTACTGTGAACAAGGCACAACTTTAATGCTAAAAGGTTGATTGGATCAACCAGTGTTTTTCTTATACAAAGCCTAAGAGGAGGCTAATATGTGTCTCGTACAAAGCCCGAGAGAGAGGCTAAAAGGTTTTGACTCAACGAGGGAATCTTTTGGTATCTCGTATAAAGCCCGAGATGGAGGCTATTTGACTCAACAAGAGAGTTTTTGTATCTCGTACAAAGCCCGAGATGGAGGCGAAAGGGGTAATTGACTCAACGAGGGAGTCTCTGGTATCTCGTACGAAGCCCAAGATGGAGGCTAAAATTGTTAGCTCCGCTGGGGAGAATTGTAACGCCCCAATT
Source organism: Lathyrus tuberosus (assembly GCA_022829125.1). Classification (NCBI taxonomy): domain Eukaryota; kingdom Viridiplantae; phylum Streptophyta; class Magnoliopsida; order Fabales; family Fabaceae; genus Lathyrus; species Lathyrus tuberosus. Next base: position 15,900,852 of record JALAZF010000060.1, read on the forward strand.
TCGATTATTCCAATTTTTGTTGAGTCCTTTATTTAATTGAATGTTAAATTATTCTATTTATGACTTTGGTGTGATAATATGCTTTTATGCTATGTTATGATGTATTATCTCGTTTGAGAGCGTTTTCGGGAATTTTGGGCTTAAGGGCATTTTGGTCATTTTATAACTATTAATGAGTTAGAGAAAATTAAGGAAGTAATTTGTAGAGGAAATTATTAGGAAATGAATTAAGTGTAGAAATTGAATTAGAGGAAATATTGTGTAGAAATAGAAAATAAAAGAAAAGAAATAGGAATAAGAGGAAGGAAATAGGAGAGAAAGAGAAAAAGGGGAAATAGAAAGAAAAAGAAGAGAAAGAAAGAGGAAGGGGAAAAAGAGAAGAAAAGAGAGAAAGAGTGGAAATCATCAAGAACAAGAGCTAGATCATTTGGAATCCGGGTAAGGGTTAGAAACATTGTTATCTTGTCTATGTGTGTAGTTATGTATGTGTAGGTTTGTGGATTGAAAGATTTTTATGAGTTTTTAGAAAACCCTAAATTGGGGAAATGTTGTGATGATGATTAAAATGTGATTTTGTATTTATAAATGTGCTTCCAATGATGTTTACATGTTGGGTAATGGTTTGGATGATGTTTTGGGTTGAAAAATATGGATTTTGGGTTTTCAACAGCGCTGGAGAAAGTTGAGTTTTCCTTAGTTCGCCTAGCGAACCTGGGGCGAAGCAGCAGCGAGTGAGGTTTTCGCGGGCTCACCTAGCGAACGATTCAGCGAAGGGTAGCGAAGGTTCGCTATGGGGGTTCGCCTAGTGAAGGTATGAGCGAAGGTTCGCTAGAGTGTTCGCCTAGCGAACTTTGGGTGTTTTTGGCTCTGTTTGGTTCTGACTTGGTTCGCCAAGTGCTCGCCTAGCAAACTTTGTGTCTGTTTTTAGCTAACAGTTGGTTCGCTGGAACATTCGCCTAGCGAAGGAGCTAGCGAATGCTCACGAGGGATGTTCGCCTAGCGAAGGAGCTAGCGAATGCTCGCGAGGGAGGTTCGCCCAGCGAACAGTGCTGTTCGTGTAATTTTGTTTTCTGCATAACTTTTGATCTGTGATTCGGTTTGAGGCGTGGTTTGATGCATTGGAAAGCTATTGAGCTGTACTTTCTCATGATGAGGAGTTTGAGGTTGTTGGCCGATTAAATAAAGTCGAGAATTCAGGAATAGTGTCATTTACCGACTTTTGTCGTTTTAATGTGTATATTAGTTGTGTAGCATACAATGTGGCATTGATATTAATGTGTATGCCTTGTATGATGTTGTGTAATGATAATGCATGTGATGACATGTTGTGATGATAAAGTGTGGCCGAAAGGCAAATGAATGTGATATGTTGTAATTGGTTTTATATGCATGTTTATGATTACATGTATGTGTGAAAATGAATTGCTTACGTGAAGTTCAATGTATGTTAATTGGTGGCTGTAGGGGAAGAAAAATGCATTGTTGGATTGATTTCTACTGCATGAATAAAGATGGTGAAATAATTCATATTGATGAATTGTATGTGATTGTAAGAGATGAATGCATGACAATGTTTGTATACATGTATGCATTATAAGAATGTCATGAATCATTTTGTATGTGAAGCATAGTGATTGCATTCTTATGTTGAGGGATTCAAAGAGAATTCCGCTATGACATCGTGTGCCTATGTGAGGACCTAAAGCGATGGTTATAGATGATCGTGTGCCCAGGTGGGGACTTAAAGCGATCGGATCGTGTGCCCAGGTGGGGACCTAAAGCGATCGGGTTGTGTGCCCATGTGGGGACCTAAAGCAATCCATAACGTCGTGTGCTCATGTGGAGACCTAAAGCGACGGGTGAACATCGTAGACCCGACGGGGTGTTACTTGAGTGATCCTCAGTAACGAGGGATGGTTCCAGCAGAGTTCCTGAGTGAACTAGTGATGAGTCGGTACCGCATATGTAATTGCATAGAGTCGTTGTGTCGGTCTCTTGCATTTACATGAATCATGATTGCATTGTTATATGTGGAAAGTCATGATTGATTATTTGGGTGGAAAATGGTGATGTACATTTATGATAAATGTATTGTGCATGTTGGATATGCATTGCTAAATGGTTGATTTTATGATTGAGCTTATGATAAGCCTTTGGGAATTGTTGTGCAATTGTGTTGGATGTAGTGAATTGTAATTGATATGTTTTGTGTATAAACGTATGCATTGTATGAGAATAGGTGATTATGTGCATGAATGATATGCTTGGGTTGTGATATATGTTATATAATGGAATTTGTGAGTAATAGTGTATGTGGTAATAAATGTGTTATGTGTATTTTTTTTATGTTGAAATATATAATTATATGCATCGATATTATGATAATGTTTCTTACCCTTCTGCTGTTTTATAATGCTCTATGAGGCATTGCAGAGTAGGTTGCTGAAGGTATTTTGTGAAGCTTAGGACTTCATTTCTTTTGGTCGGTCGGCTCTGATATGTAGCATCGGGTAGCTAGGATTACATGATTATTTTGTGATACATTTTGTATATGTATCTTGACTTGAATTGTTTATGTAAACATGATTCCGTGTTGACGGATAGTATTTGATATATATATATCTATATATATATGATGTTATTCGGTATTTAGATGTTTCCGCTTTTATTCTAAATATTGAGATGTGGGAGTAAGGACGAAGTTCCTATGTGTAAGTTACCCCACTGTTGCATATCTCTGTTGAGCAGGTGTTGATTGTTTTAATTTCACGTAAAATGTGACATGCTTCTTTTATGCCATGCTTTGTAATTATACTCTGATGAAATTATTAATATATGCCTAAATAATATGTGATTATTTGGGGGTATAGAAGGGGGTGTTACAAGAATCATTGTACAAAGCCCAAGAGGAGGCTATGGTTACTATTTCAGTTGAGTGACAGGTCCAGTATGCTGATTTAAAGAGAAAATCAGTTCTTATATGAGTAATGTTTGCACTCAGGGATTTTGATTCAAGGATCAGGGATATTTCCTGTTCTTTAAGGAAGTGGGAAATCCAAAGGGTATTGAGGTTGTCCGAGTCCACGGGGTTCCTTCCTATTTTTGAAGGGGTCACTTGAGAATGTATTTGAGACTCAAGGATGTTAGACTGTCCGTGTCTAGAGTTTCATCTTTTGTACTATGGTTTGAGAAATAGTAGTAGACTCTTGGAAAGGACTGTTCTATGAAGATGACTAAGTTCTGTTCCTATACCTCTAGGAGGTCGTTGGGACAATTTGTACGAAGCCCAAGAGGAGGCTGGAAACTTTTAAGAAGCCAAGTGGTCCTTGTATGAAGCCCAAGAGAAGGCTATCATTCCCGGAGGAAGAATCATTATATGAAGCCTAAGAGGAGGCTGTGAATACTTCTAAGAAGCCGACAGGTCCTTGTACAACGCCCAAGAGGAGGCGGATGCTTTTAAGAAGCCGATGGGTCCTTGAACAATGCCCAAGAGAAGGCCGATGCTTTTAAGAAGCCGATGGGTCCCCGAACCCCGAGAAATTCAAGACAGACTATTCACGAGGAATAGATCAAGCCAGGAAAGTTCGAGAATTTGGAAGAAACTCAAGAGATGCCATTCATGGAGAAAAGATCATCTCTGGAGAATAGAGTTTCTTGACAAGTGCTTTTAAGAAGCCTGTGGGTCCCCAAACCCCGAGAAATTCAAGACAGGCTATTCACGAGGAATAGATCAAGCCAGGAAAGTCCGAGAATTTGGAAGAAACTCAAGAGATGAAATTCACGGAGAAGAGATCATCTCTGGGGAGTAGAGTTTCTTTGACAACTTCTACGAGTGACAGTCTATGAAAGGGTTCACCGAGAATGCTGCCTTTCATATCTCCATATTGTTTAACCCCAAGAGGAGGGAAGACTGTGTCTGGTAACCCTATGGGGATCTAGTTTTGACTATTTAAGAGTGATCAACGGGCTTAATGCTGGACGTAGTTGCCGGGGAAACTCTAAAAATCTATACTATTATTACACAGTTGATATGAGTTTATGAAAGAAGACTTACAGCGAAACAGCCCCACAATACAGTTATATGTATATAAAAGCGGTAAATGAAAGCATATAAACACTTACTCGGTTGTAGAGCTTCCATGCTGTTTGGTTAGTTGTTCAACAAAGAAAGATTGAAAACAACAGTATATTCAAAATCAAAGGAGAAAGTGCTTTGAAAAAGAAAGATTTGGGGCTTACAGCTCAAGGAGAGGCCCATGGTTTTATCAGTGAGCGCACTGTTGTTTTGTACAAAGGGACTTATACAAGTGACGGAGGCCCAAAAATTGTTTTTTGTACAAAGGGATGGGTTTTACACTCTCTCAAGAGGCCCAAAAAGTTTTAAAGAAAAAGAGTGGGGCTTATAACACGAGGGTAGGCCCAGATGATTTTTCGTTTAAAATGGCGATCGCGCCGAGATTTTCTTTTAACGCAAAGGGGCTTATACAATATCTGAGGCCCAAAGTTGTTTTTGGTTAAAAGGGGGTTGGGTCTTACACTCTAATAGAGGCCCAAAAGTTGTGAATGGGTCTTATAGCTCAAGGAGAGGCCCAGATGGTTTATCTTTAAACTGGCGACGATCGTGCCAAATTTAAAAATGTACAGAGGGACTTATACAATAAGTGAGGCCCAAAATATTTCTGTACAAGTGGGTTGGGTCTTACACTCTAATAGAGGCCCAAAAAGTGTTTGAAAATGATTTGTGAGGATTGAATTAATCAAAAACCCTAATTTATATCCAAAATGTATTTTAATTGAATAAAAATTCAATTAAAATGATCAAAAATTGTTTAACATGTGGGAAACAAATTATGATCTTGGATTAATGCTTCAAAAATCAAGTATTAACCTACAAAATAATTAGAAGTCATTAATCTTTACAAAATCAAGAGGAAAAAAATATTTTAAATGTCAAAAACAATTAAAATATTAATTCTTTGCAAAAATATCAATTATATGAAATAAATAATATTTTTGGGATTTTTTGGGAAAAAAAATATTTTAACATTTTTGTGAATTATTAAAAAAATAATCAACTAAAAATCATTAAAACTCAGAGAGAAATTAAGTTTTGAATCAATTAAATAAAAATCAAAAAATTCAAATATTCAAATGTTGGAAAATGGCGCCAAGAACAAGGGCAAGAACACGCGCGTGTTCTGAGATTCCCAGATTTGCATTTTCTATACAATCTCACTGAATACTTAATCATATCATGCAATCCACATACCAATCAACTCGTTTCAACCTCACGATCATGTCTATGACAATTAATTTCATTTAAATTAAACATAAAACAAGAAATCATGAACAATCCTCAAGAACCCTAGATTCTGCATGAAGGCTGGGATTTTTGATACACGATTCAAACAATACAATTAATTGAGGGGAAACATTCCATGCATGATTATGAACATATGGCCAAATTATTGTGCAGCAAAAATTGCATGGATCATAGAGTTAGAAGAGCTCATGCTTACCACTTGCAGCTGGTGATCGTGATTTGTGTTGGAGGTGTTACAGATGAGTTGTGATGATCTGAACAGCTTCCCTACGCCCTATGGAGTGTGTTTGAATGCTTGGACTTGATTGAAGTTGGTTGGATCACTTCATGGCATCTCAACTGCAACTTGGTTAAAACCTTGAGCAATTGACCGGTGATTCTGAGAAATCAGTGTTCTAGTTGTTGTTTGAGTGTTTGATCAGCTCATATGTGATGTATATGAGGTGTGTGTGTGATTGGTTTGATTGGAAAAGCTCTCAAACTCAAAACCCGATAGTGACTTGCCTTAGAAGGCAAAATTGGAGTGAAAGAAGAGATTTTGAGGAAAGCATCTGTTTGATGGCTTTGGTGCACTCAAACTGATCACAATTGAGCTCTATTTATAGTAGAGCAAGTTTGTTTTGCAAGGAATAGTGAATGGCAACTGCTGAGTAGGTTTGGCCAATGTTGGCAAATGAAAATCCAAGTCTCCTCTAGCCATTGACTAGAGGTTAGGGCACAGGCTGCTGGTTCCCTTGGTCTTGGATAAGTCTTGACTGAATTCAGTTGCTAAGAGCTCAGTCCATGCCACCTTGATGCTTCCATTGAATGCTCCAATCCAAAATTGGAGTCTTGTCCCTATTTTGGCAATTCTAGGTTCAACATGTTATTTCTTGTTCCAAAGACTTTGGAGGCTTGGCTCGGTGATTGTCCCCTTTAGATTCAATCCTCAGATGTGTCCAAAGTGATGACAAGGCTTGGAATTGGCTGATTTTGGCAAATCGACCAAAAGTGCAAAAATCTGCCTTGCCATGGCAGATTTCAGCAAGGCATTTTGCCAATGTCATATCTCATAGCTCAAATTGAATTTGGTAATGTTCTTGGCCATTTTGGAAAGCCCTTACATGATACAACAACTGTTTGAACATGTTTTGTTTTGATCTCTTTTGAATCCAAGTGAAAAATCCCCCTACATTTGGAAAAAAGTAAAGGCAGATTCTGACTTAGTGAAATTTTCACTAAGTGTTGGAACAAAGTGACTTTTCTTGATTTTGATCACTCCATAACTCAAAATCCATGAGGAATTTGGACATAGGTCAGTATGAAGCTTTTGTACAGGGCAATGTGATCTACAAATCAAGTTTTGAATGGGGAACAATGGCCTTGTGGTTTAGGAGTTATGGTCCTCCAAAGTTGGCACATTAGTGTCACTTTTTCCATAACTTAGAAATTTTTCTAAGTTTTTATGGTTACCCCTTTTACAAGTTATCCCACTTTCTTTGATTTTTCTTGATGAATGATGATTCAAATCATACATTAACATCATTTTAGGGTTAAAAATCCATTTTGGTGAAAAATCTCAAAAAGTCAAAGTTGACTTTTGTGCACAGTTGACTTTTTATCAGATGAATTCCAAACTGTGCAATTCTTCAGGAAATCATGTCCTTGACCTAAATCAAACTTGATGGACATGTTCCATGGGTGTCATAGGGTATATTGAATCATGTCTTAGGGTTTGGGAGCATGTCCTGGTCAAAAGTCAAAGTTACAGTTGACTTTCCTCGCGAAACCCTAATTATGGTGCAGATGAAATTGAGACTTGTTGCCATAGTTTTAAAAACCGGACCGGACCGACCGGTCGGACCGGTTGGACCGGGAACCGGCCAGGTAACCGGTCGGGTTCACTTACAAGATCGGCCATGTCTTTGAACCGGTGGGAACCGGTGTGAACCGGTGCGAACCGGGAAAACCGGCGGTTTTCGCAAACCGGCGGTTCAACTGCTTATTTTTAAAAAAAAAAATTATTTTTTTTTTAATTTTTTTTACTCAAATACATAGGAACTTTTCTCCAAGAATAATAGTGATCACTCATTTGATTTAATTGATACACAAATTAAGTTTCGTAATATCCACAAAACTATTTTTACTATTTTGTATTTATATTGATTGAAAAACCATCATGCAAATATTTGTATAGAAATTTAAGAACACAAATTAAAAAACTAAATATAATATAATTTTAGACTTAACTGATTTCCATTATATATATATAGACTTGGAAAATTTATTATTTAGAATAATGTTAATATTTGTATTGTTTTAATTATTAACATTAAAACTGATTTTCTATTAACATTAAAACTATGAATTTAAATTAAACTCTGTTTAATTTAGACTCTGTTTAAAATTTACAATTAGACTCTGTTTAAAATTTGAATTTAAATTATGAACCTGTGAATTTATGATATGATATTTTCAAAAAATTTAAGTGCTAGTTATATTTTTTAGAGACTGAATCATCCGGTTCGACCGATTTTACCGGTTTTATACCTATTATAATGACTGGTTTATTCAACTGAGTTATCCGGTTTAATCCGATTTGGTCATGCGGTTCGACCAATGACCCAGTGGTTCGACCGATAAACCAGTGACCCAGTACCCTCACCGGTTTGATGACCGGTCCGGTTTTTAAAACACTGCTTGTTGCTCAAGCTTCTTGGATTAATCCATTGTTGCAAATGGATCAATATAGTATATTAAAGACACTCAAATCCTCTCTTGAGGTCTTGGCTCATGATTTGTCCCAAAAGTCAACTTAGGGGTGAATTAGGTCAAGAAACCCTAATTCCTGATTTTTGATGTATGCATCCCCTGAGATCAAATTGACTTGATGATTGGGTCCATGAGGTTCCATGGAGTATATTAGGTTATGTTTTGGATCATTGGCTTGTGCCCAGATGAAAAATTTCCATCTGGAGGCCCTGGTCGACCAAAACCCTAATTTGGTGACACTGTCGATCTTGAGACTTGATCCACCTAGAAGGGAGCAGCCTTGTGCTTAATCCTTGAAGTGGGAGTCCTTTTGATCCATTGTGGATATTCTAGAGGCTAGACAAGTTGAAGATCAAGTTATTCCTTGATTGATCCTTTGTCTAAGGCTCTGAGAGGACTTAAAACCCTAGTTTTGATTGTAGTGAATGCTCAACAAACCTTGAGGCATTTGATGAGGCATTGATGGTTCATCCATATTGTGATGATGATTTGCACAATGATGGGAAATCTTAGTGGTCAAAATTTGGGGTATGACAACATGATCTTGTCCAAATTTTTCTTATTTGTAACAGACAAAGTTCTCAACCCAATATTCTCGGTTACACCAAACCTAATTGGATGTTATTAACCCTAATCAAGATGGTCACCCAATTGAAAAATGAGTATGTGTAGTTCAATTATGTGTATGCATAGAAGAAGGGATGAAGATGATGGGCAACTTTGTAATCTGGTTTCGTTTAGGTTTTACCCTCTAGAGCCTCACTAGAAAAAGGTGCATGTATGAGTATATATAGGTATGAGGAGAAAATGAGCAAAAGGAATGCAATAAGTTGCAGTGAAAATGAAAATTTTATGTTGGGAAGTCGCATAGGCCAGCCTGTGAAGGCAATAGGTCGGTCTGTCAAAGCAATCAGGTTGGCCTATCAAGGTCATCATGTCGGCCTGTGAAGCTTAGGTGTCTCATACAGGTCAACCTATGTCACGCGACCTATGGAAAAAGGCTACATACTTCAATATTGCTCCATGGGAGCCGACCTGAACAAATTACGTGTCGGCCTATACTGAAACAAAAATTCGTATAGGTCGGCCTGATCATGCATGCGTCAGCCTGAAATGACTTATTTTTCTAAAGACATGTTTTTCAATGAAATTATGATGTAGACTCCTTTTCAAACTTATTTGAATGCTTCCTAATGTAAGATGCTCATTTAGAATGGGAGTGTTGTGAAAAACAATGTCTTTGTAACAAGTATTAATGGTTTCTTGATGATCAAGAACCAAACAAGGGTTAACAGAAAAGAAAAAACAAGAAGAAGAAGAAGAAGAAGAAGAAGATAACACGAAGGAACAACAAGGATTGGGCAAATAAAATTCTATTTACTATTCACTTTCTCATTAACGTCACAAATGATTACAAGTGAATATCACAATTTGCCACACTCAACAAACTGAGTGTACAAGCCTATTTATAGACTAACTAGGTAACTTGCAGCCCAAGAAACCTAAACAATTGGATCCTTAACACAAGGCTCAATTCGACAGAATAATTCGAAAGTACATATTAGAACAGACTTCGACTGCAATATGTAACAATCAGGCATCAGCATGTGAACAAGCTTCGACTGCATACTTACTTCCTGACGAAAAAACACATGAAAGCTCTCCTTCGACACAGCATGAGTTCGATCCAACTCTCATAAATCTCTACCTTGGATCTAACTCAGCAACAAGGGAATCAACTAGCTTTCATCATGCAGCTTTATCAACTGCATATAGTGGAAAAACTTGTAACTTGACAACGTCTTGGTGATCATATCAGCAGCATTGTCTTCAGTCGAAACCTTCAGCACCTGGACTTCAACATGCTCGATTATCTCTCTGACGAAGTGCAGCCTCACATCGATGTGCTTAGTTCGCTCATGATAGGCTGAATTCTTCGACAGGTGTATTGCACTTTGACTATCACATTTAACAGTGATACTTCGACCTTAAAGTTTCAGCTCCTTTGCAAAACCTTCAAGCCACAATGCTTCCTTCACAGCTTCAGTGAGAGCAATATATTCAGCTTCAGTGGTTGATAAAGCAACAACCTTCTGAAGCGTCACTTTCCAACTGATTGTTGTGCCAAACATTGTGAACACATATCCAGAAATAGACTTTCTGGAATCCATACAACCTGCATAATCAGAGTCGACAAATCCTTCAATTTCGACTATGCTATCACCACCACAGGCTCCAACATAAATCAAGACTCTTTTCAGAGACTCATTTATGTACTTGAGAATCCACTTTACAGCTTGCCAGTGCGCCTTTCCAGGATTAGCCATATACCTGCTCACAAGGCTCACTCCATATGCTATGTCTGGCCTCGTACAGACCATAGCATACATCAAAGAACCCACTACACTAGCATATGGAATGCTATTCATATAGATTCTTTCAGCTTCAGTACTCGGACTTTGAGTAGTACTAAGCTTAAACTGAGGATTTGTAGGTGTCACAACAGGCTTTGAATTCAACATTCCAAACTTGTCGATAAGCTTCCGTAGGTATGTCTCTTGAGATAAGCACAACTTCGACTACTTTCTATCTCTCTGAATATCAATCCTAAGAATCCAGGCGGCAGCTCCCAGATCCTTCATCTCGAACTCCTTACTGAGTTCAGCCTTCACCTTTGTTACATCCTCAACACTGTTGCTAGCTATGAGGATATCATCCACATACAGCAACAACATAACAAGTGAGTCTCCAAGTCAAAATCTGAAGTAAACACAGTGATAGAACTGACTTCTAGTGAAACCAATGTGTGCCATGAACTTGTCGAATCTCCTGTTCCACTGTCGAGGAGATTGTTTCAGACCATACAAAGACCTATTAAGCTTGCACACAAAATTTTCTTTACCCTTTTCTGCATACCCTTTAGGTTGACGCATCAGGATCGTTTCATCTAGATCACCATACAGAAATGCTTTCTTCACATCCATTTACTCAAGTTCCAAGTCGAACTTTGCCACCATGGCCAACAACATTCGAATGGATCTATGCTTTACAACAAGTGAGAACATATCATTGAAGTCAACGCCTTTTTTCTGAGTGAACCCCCTAGTAACCAGCCTCGCCTTAAAGCGCTTCGACATCACTCCTTCGATTCCTTCCTTGACCTTGAAAATCCACTTACAACTGACTAACCTTGCTCCTGCAGGTTTCTCAATCAGCTCCCAAGTGTTATTATCATGAAGATATTTCATCTCGTCATTTATGGCTTTTCGCCATTAAGTCTTGTCTCTACTCCTTATAGCTTCCTTGTAATCTCTAGGTTCTTCGTCAAGTACCTCACTTGCAGAGATTAAGGCAAAATCTATAAGATCTGCATAACCAAGTCTCTGAGGTGGCTTGATGACTCTTCTCGACCTATCTCTTGCCAGTAGGTAGTCATCGACAGTTTCCTTAGCCTCTTCAGCATCTTGCTCTTCGACTTCATCAGGGCTATGCACTTCAGTATCACTATGCTCCATCTCAACAGGCATCTCAACCTGTTCCAGCTACTCTTCAGAGATTTCTGCACTTCGACCAACATCACCAGTTTTCTTGAAAGCCATTTCGACTTCATTGAAAACTACATCACGACTTCTGATACATCATCTGTGACCTGGTTCTAGGCACCACAGCCTATAACCCTTTACTCCCTCAGGAAATCCAAGGAACACGCATCTTAGAGCTCTAGTTTCGACCTTGTCTTGCCTAATATGAGCATAGGCTAAACTTCCAAATACTCTCAGTTTGTCGAGATCTGGTGGATGACTCGACCAAACTTCTTCAGGTGTCTTCATTCCCAGCGCAGTCGAGGGACATCTATTTATCAGATAAGCTGTTGTCAAAACAGCCTCTGCCCAAAACACCTTCTTCAATCCAGCACTAACCAACATGCATCTAACCTTTTCAAGGATTGTTCGATTGAATCTCTCAGCTAAGCCATTTTGTTGAGGAGTACCTGCTATAGTCTTATGCCTTGCAATCCCAGACTCCAAACAGTAACTGTCGAACGCTTCGTTGCAGAACTCAAGGCCATTGTCGGTTCTCAACCTCTTAACCTTTCTGCCAGTTTGAGTTTCGACCAGAACCTTCTAACTTTTGAAATTCTCAAAAGTTTAATCCTTCGTCTTCTGAATGAATACCCATAGCTTTCTGGAATAGTCATCAATGATGGATAGAAAATACCTTGCACCTGAGTGTGAAGGATTCCTTGCAGGCCCCCAAAGATCAGCATGAATATAATCCAGGGATCCATGTGTTCTTTACTTGCCTTTGTTAAACTTCGCCCTACATGATTTACCAAATACACAAGATTCATAAAACTCCAACTTTTTGACTTTGTCACCACCTAGCAGGTTCTGCTTCCCCAATTCGATCAGGCCTCTTTCGCTGACATGGCCCAATCTCATGTGCCATAAATCTGTCTTCGACACAGGTTTCATGGATGCAACATTTGTCGAACCACTTACAACCTCAGCCTCAAGCGTATACAAGTCTTGTTTCTTCACGCCTCTCAAGACTTCCTTCGACCCCTTCATGACTTCCAGGATACCTTGCTCTCATTTGAAAGCATATCCTTTCTTGTCGAATTCACCAAGAGAAATTAAATTCCTCTTAAGGTCAGGTACATACCTAACCCCAGTCAATAACTTCATTGACTTATCATGGAGCTTGAATCTAACAGATCTAATACCTGCAATCTTGCAAGCTTTATTGTTTCCCATCAGCACTGATCCACCATCTTGATCACATAATTCTTCAAACACATTCTTGTTTGGAGTCATATGCCAAGTACATCCAGAATCCATAATCCACTCTTCGAAAGAGTTGCTGCTCGACACCACAAGGACATCAGATGATTCATAACCATCTTGCACAATAGCTGCATTTCCAGTGTCCTTACCTCCATGATTATTCAGGCGCTCAGGGCACACTTTTCTTGTGTGATCCTCCTTCTTACAGTTATAACATTTAATACTAGACATATCACCGCCATAAGACTTTTGTTGAACCTTACCTTTCTTCTTGTCAAGCCTACCAACTTTCTTTGACGATCTTCCTTTCACGGACAACCCTTCGCCAACTGATGATGGTTTCTGCTCATTTCTTTCGTTCACATCCTTCGAATACAAGGTTGCTTGAACTTCTTCAAAGGCCAGGGACTCTCTTCCATACAAGAGGGTTTCTTTGAAGTGAGCATGCGTTCTTGGCAAAGCACACAACAACAACAATGTTTGATCTTCATCATCGATCTTCACATCAATATTTTTCAAGAACAAGAATCAACTTGTTGAACATATCTAACTGCTCAGCCAAAGCTTTGTCTTCACTCATCTTGAAAGAATACAAAGCTTGCTTCAGGTATAGACGATTCACCAGAGATTTGGTCATATACTAACTTTCAAGTTTCACCTATAATCCTGAAGCCGTCGTCTCCTTTGATACCTGCCGGAGAACCTTATCACCAAGGCTCAACAATATTGCATTGTGTGCTTTCTCGATCATTGCCGTTTTTTCTCTTTCCGTCAACGCAGCATCCATGGCTGCCTGTCCCTTCAGCGCTTCCAAACAACCCTGCTGCACCAGTAGGGCTTTCACCTTCAAACGCCACAGACCGAAATCGTTCACTCCGGTGAACTTTTCAATCTCATACTTTGTTGAAGACATCTTCTCCATGCTCACCGCACCAATTTATTGTGAAAAACGATGTCTTTGTAACAAGTATTAATGGTTTCTTGATGATCAAGAACCAAGCAAGGGTTAACGGAAAAGAAAAAATAAGAAGAAGAAGAAGAAGAAGAAGATAACACGAAGGAATAACAAGAATTGGGCAAATAAAATTCTGTTTACTATTCACTTTCTCATTAACGTCACAAATGATTACAAGTGAATATCACAATTTGCCACACTCAACAAACTGAGTGTACAAGCTTATTTATAGACTAACTAGATAACTGGCAGCCCAAGAAACTTAAACAAGTGGATCATTAACACAAGGCTCAATTCGACAGAATAATTCGACAGTACATATTAGAACAGACTTCGACTACAATATGTAACAATCAGACATTAGCATGTGAACAAGCTTCGACTGCATACTTGTCTCCTGTCAAAAAAACACATGAAAGCTCTCCTTCGACACAGCATGAGTTCGACCCAACTCTCACATGGAGGATACCGTCCAATATACATAACGTTACACTATCCTAGTTTTGATATCACTCAAAATACAAAAAGCACTCACAGTGACACCTGTCAAAATTGACAAGCTTTTTCTCAATTAGAAAGGATCCTACAAAGTACGAGAAAAATTATCTCTCGGGCAAATACAAGTTAGAAGAAGTTAATGATGTTCATGTCTTCAAGATGTGCAACTTTGAAGCATTGTTATAATTAATTTATGTTTTTTAATTAATATGGCGAGTTATGTTGTTTAACTCGCCATGAATTGTTCTTTTATTATGATTTATATTATTAAAAGCATAAATATAATGGTGGAGCAACACTTTTTTTTCTACATGGGAAAAGGTTTTAATAAGGTCCACTACATTCACGAGTACATTAAACACTTGTCAATGGGTTAAAAATAAGTTTTTAGATCAATTATGTATCCAATTTATAAGTAGGTAGTTTAACAAATCAGGCCATGTTAAGTAGGACTTTGACCCGGCATAAAAATGTAAGACTTAAGTCGAGTTAAATTTTAACTGTCCTTAACAGATATTATTTAATTTTAATAAATAAAAATTAGCTACAGTGTAAGCTATATTTTTAAGACTAAAATATTTTATTCGTCACTAAATCAAATGTTCTTCTACATATAGCTCGCCTCAATTGCAATATGCATTATTATACATATCAAATAGAAAAACTATTTTTTGTTAACAAACATGTTTGAGATGTTTAACTTACACAAAATCAAATAAAATACAAAATAAAAAATTAATGACAAAAAAATATCTTCAAACATACACAAAACTTAGTCATATGTTCACACTACTACAAATAATACATTCAATGATAAATCTTTCACCTCAGCCAATGAACAACCAAGGTGTAAATCATGGGCGCGCCACATTTTAATTTATTTTTAAAACAAATACTACCTATTTTCTCGGTTGAGCTGGAAACCGGGAGGAAAAGTATTCAAAGGACACGCCTTCGAGTCTCATCAACTGCACTGAGGGAAAAAGTATTCAGAGGACACAACTTTGAATCCTAGCATCTGCATTTTAACACTTTTTATTTTTATTTTTATTTTATTTATGACTTATTTTCTCAGTTGAGCTTGAAATCGAAGTAAAAGTAATTATGGGACACGTCTTCGAATCCTAACAACTGCATTTTAGCACCTTTTATTTATTTTTATTGTTTTTGTTGATGACATATTACCTTATCGTCCATTTATAAAGTAACAACAATCAAGATATTTTCGACTCATCAATCCACTTGAAACATCAGTGACCAACGTGAAACTCTCACCAACCAATCAGAACGTGAATGTCACAATGATCCATCTTGGATGCAAAGTGTTGAAATGTAAACATTGCTAGATTTGACAAAGATAGACTTTTTAATTTGATGAGAATTTTCAAATTTAGAATATCCTAATCCACTTTTATCATTAACATATTTTTGACTGCTTAGTAAATTTTCCAATTCATTTTGCCTTTTCATAATTGCATATAACTTGATTAAGATCAACAATTTTTTATTCAAGAGATATAGATTTATCACATGTTGAAGAACTAGCATGAATATCAATGTTTGCTTTGTCTAACTCTTCTTGCATGTCATTAATTTTACTTTCAAAAGAAGAAATGATTTTATTTTGCTTAGCATTTAATCTAAAAAGCTTTAAAATTTCATCAGGCAAGTCACTAAAAGCATCATTTAATTCATCATAAGAAGGTTTATCATTACTAATCTCGTTATCATCATCAAAATGGTGTGAAACCATTAATATCATGTGTGTTTGTTCTTCATTTGTACCTTTATGGGTGACTTGAAAGGTATCTCATATCTATTTTGTTATTTTAATATGAGATATACGAAATAATTCATCCATACCTAGGGCTGATTGAAAAATGTTATTTGCCTTTTTGTCAAATAATACTTTCTTTTTGTCATCTTCATTCCAAGAACCTTTTACTTTTTCTTGTTCTACATTATTGATAACCACCTTAAGAACGTATGGACCATTTTCAACAGCATTACATATTTCTTCTCCTTGTGCTTTTAGATATGCTTGCATGTGAATCTTCCAAAAATCATAGTATTCACCAATGAAACATAAATTTTTGTTGTTACTGCCACCATCTCTAAAAATGGGATTAGCGGAAGCCATCTTTCTGGATCGTGGAGCAATTTACCTTAACTTGCTCTGATACCAAATATAAGTATAGAGTGTGTAACCTAAGAAGAGGTGAATTAGGTTTTAAGACTTTTTTGTTTATTTTGGAGATGTTGTGGCTCTTTTTATTTTTCCGAAAAGTTGTGATGAATGGATGAATAATAAAGTAGGAATGTTGCGGTGAAAATCGGATAACAAGCTATTAATTAACTTGCATCATATTTCTTTTACAACCGACTTTGATTTATCCAAAGGAAAGGTTCAAGATCGTTAAAAACCTAAAGGGGGGAAATCTAAGGTTCGGGGGTTGGTTATACTAAGGGAAGGTATTAGCACCCTAAGTATCCGTAGTACTCTACGAGAACCTCTTGTTTTAATGTTATCTTATGTTTGCTAAAGGTTCTATGCTAAAGGTTGAAAACCCTAGGGGTTAGTATCTAAGTATACTCGATAAAGCATCGCACTTTACGCCTACGTATCCTCGGGAATAGAATCAGAGTATGCATAGTTCTACTTCTACTGAATGATTGACTATGGTCAATATTCAGAAGGGAAATGAGTACAAGCTCATTGTAGAGTTTAGGAACTCTCTAAATCTAGTTGTAATGGACCTATGTTGAAGTTTAGTTAGTAAAGAGAGTGGTGGTTCATGTGATGAGCACCACTAGGAGTTGAAGAACTCTTATAACAAATGACTTAAAAGTCAACCATAAAACCTTCCTTTGGATGTGGTGGATAAATAAAAGTTACATGATAAAGCATGATAAGAATAAGTAATGATACAAGGTAAAGCATTGATATAAAAGCGAGCATAATAATAGCTTTATGCTCAAACGATAAAAGATAAGTGAAAGTGAAGTGATAAAGTGTAAGATATTAGTGTGAGTATATTTACAAGCATAATAATGGCTTTATGCTTGAATGATGAAAAGTGAGTGAAGGTGAAATAATAAGGTGTAAGTGTTACAAACAATACAAGTATAATAATGGCTATATGCTTCACATATAAGATAGATGAAGATAATGAAAATAAGCATAAGATTAGCATTATGCTTTAAAACAAATAATGAAATAATAAGTCAAAGATAAATCAATGACATACAAATGAATATCAAGATAAAATTGGTCACACATGCAATTATTGGCCAAGGCATTGTATGACATAATAAGAATAATTATTCAAGGTTAAATAATCATGGATAAAAAAGTAAAATCCACCTTTAAAAGAAAGTTTTAAAATGAGATATAATATATTAACCTAAATAAATATTTAGGAAAATAAACTAAATAAAATAAATGTTTTGGAGTCCTTTTTTTGAAAATAAATGGAATTTCTAAAAGATAAAATAAATTGTTTTTGAATTTTTAATAAACTTTAAATAAAAGGAATGATGAGACTAAAAAAGAAATGGAAATGCTCCAAGCATGGTTTGAACCCATGACCCTTACCTGAATGCCCCAAAACTAAGACCAGCTGGGCTACGCGCGGATCTTGAAACATAAAAACGAACACGCATATATATTTAAGAAACAAGCGAAATGGAAAATTAAAATAAAAGGACTGGGGCGAGGGGGATTCGAACCCCAGTCCCAGAGGTTGCAAGGCGCTTGAGTGCAAGTGTGTGACCGTTGGGACGGCTGTTTCATCCGTTAATAATACAACTTAATAAATATACAAGCTATTCAAATGCGCATATTTTAAATCAACCACAAACCAACCAAACACGCAGGCTGCTCATGAAAACCAAACCTTGCCATGCCTTTCTCCAAAGACCATTGTCAAGTAAATGAAGCAGGAACATGTAAATGAACTTCAAGCCTCATACATTAACACAAATATGGAATACTTAAACAAGCATTTTATCGTGCCTATTGGACATGAAGTAAAGAACATTGGAATGTATATACAACTTCTCACAGCCATGGTAGCAATCATACAACGTATTCAGAAAAGGTTCAAAGAAAACACACATCTTGGAATACAATTAATCACCAAACATATAGCTTAAAGATCCAAATCAGTATGGCAACCAAGTTAGTCAAAACATTAGCATGCTTCAAGAGAGAAAAAGAGGACCTGGTGCAGTCAATTCCACAGGTATATTTTCAAGGTTCAAACAACAACTCAAATGTGTCACAAAGAGTAGTAAAGATAGAAACAGATTAGATCAAAGTGATGACAGATTCTAAGTGGTAATTCCAATGCATATTAAAAGAAGATGAAATATAATATGACAGTTAAACTTATAACACTGAATCATTTAACAGTTATGCAATATGCTCAGGTTTGAATGCTAGCAGATGATTTATGAGCAACACAATGGTGAATCTGAATATTAACTGTCTACATAGGAAAGAAACAGAACTCTAAACCAAGAATCCTTGCTAATACATGAACACAAATATTTAGCACAAAGCATCAAGGAAAAGGCACCATATTATGACAAAATATTCTGACTTAGCTAACAAGGAATGCCAAACAAAACACATCATTTAACAGGCTTATAAGCAAAAGACATGAGAGCATAAGTTAACAAGACCAAGCAGCTCAAGAACAACCAAAATCAGGGCATGATGTAAAACAGAAATTGCAGACAACCATTGTTCAGCCTAATCAGCAATTCTAAATGTAATATTTTAAACACTCATTCGAACATACCAGAACTGGACACAGCGCACAAAGTTCAACTAAATCATGAGCATTGTAATATCAACTTGACAAAAGGGAACCAAATAATGAAACAAGATTCAAGCTTGTAATGCTCATGGATTCCACTAAAAGGTAGTGAACAGGGAATGGTATAAGTAAAGGTCTTAGCTTAATAAATATACAAATCATGTCCAAAGAGGTTTGAATCTAGTTCTGAAATCATAGTAGCAAAAACTTAAGCTCATGGAATACTACAAAGCTTGTCATAGGTTCAAAATAGAAAGGCATACATTGAAGTAGATGACATTCAAAATGGATGACAATTGAACATGGACAGTCTATATGAGTTCAAGTATTTAAAACATATAACGAAAGCATGGACAAAATGATAACCAACTAGTGACTTCATAATCATCATACAGCTCTTGATGAAACTCAATGACAGTGGAAGGTTCCACATCATATCAGGTATGCATATGCTTTAAACATGGAAAACAAAATGTCATGAAAAAAACCTGATAACAAAGAAGAGTGTGCACATGCAATGTGTCCTAAAAATCCCAAATATTATCATACTACAAACCAGAATAAACAAGTTAAACATGAGAAAGCAAAACATTTCAAATAGTAAAGACGAAGTGTGTCAGAGGGTCTCAACAGGGTAACATCAACCATACCAAAACACCTAGAGTCTATCATGCTCTTTTATAACAAGTATAGACAGATTCATCAAATGGAGTTAAACAGGATTCACTAACCAAATACTATCAGTCCAGAGATGTTAACAATATTTCAACCATAATAACCAACATCAATACGCATCTAGCATCCATTGAAAGAATAGTCGTATTATGATTAGAAGCTCATGAACAGAGTGCACACATTGTTTACATATTAAGGGATATTTTGAGTGAATATATCAAACACACATCAGCAGAAATTATAGCATAGATGTAATAGTGATTATGCATCATGATATGGATATGAGCACTAAAGGAAAGGGAAGAAGGTTACCAAGTGGAGTAATGTCCATTGCACCTTCAGCTTATGATGACCTCTCTTGAATTAGAAATGGACTTCCAAAGTAGCTCTCCCTCTTCTTTATTCGTGTACCAGAACTTTGTGTATTTGGATGTTTTTGTAGAGATCCCCCCTCTTGAACTTGAACCACACTCCAAGACAAACTCTATTTCTCTCTTGCCCATGGAAACAGGAACTTGTAGGTTTTTATTGAAAATTCTTGGTGGTTTGAAGTGTAGCAACTACTCCTTTATATAGGCGGAATCAGTGGGCCTGGGTTAGTTGGGTTCAAGCTTCAAACACTTGGTGTGCAGAGTCCAATTTGAGTTACAACGGCTCTTTTGAAATTCAAACTTGTTCAACCTTAGAGACAAACGCTCCTTGTTACAGAAACTCAGAAACTTTGCAGGGTCAATGCTTAAATCGTGTATTGCTTCTCTACCTCCCTTGTATTGTAAGCAAGTGTAGGTAACGTTTTGGGAAAGTGAAAGAGACAATGCTCTGTTGTTTCACAGATTGCGCAGAGTTGAGTTGAAAACGAAACACTTCACAATCCACTTTGTACAAGTTAATTCTTGTATGCTTGAAGGGGAAATTCCTTGGGTAAATTGAAATTGAAGATATGGCGCCAAGCTTGTGATGAGAATTGAGTTTGAAGACTTGAATTTGTTGAAATCCAACAAATTTCTCTGCGAAACAAAAACTTATGCGAGCAAGGGAAGAAGAAGACAATCCAACGCACGTGTGTCATACTCCCATTGGTTCTTTTCTCCGTTGAAAAGTCAAACACGGCAATCTGGTTTTTCATTGGCTAATGTAACATATTTATCCTTCAATCAAGAGCCTTACATAATCCACAATGGACTATTAAGGTTGTGACACGGTCTTCATCTTTAACAAATTAATGGCAATTAAAATGTTTAAGAGTTAATTAAATTCAATTAGTTATAAATTAAAAATCTAAATTATATTAAAACAAAGGATTAATAAAATGTGAAATAAAACATCTTAACAAAAGGAAAAAAGAATTAAAATTAGATTACTAATAAAATATAGAAAAATAAATCAAACATCAACTAGCAGAAAAAGATGAGGGTAAAATTTGGGGTGCAACAAGGAAAAATAAAGTGCAATAAGTAAATTCACACAAGTAATTATACTAGTTCCTCTTTTCAACCAAGGGTACATATAGTTTCCTCACATCTTGTGGGATTTTCTAAAATTTTAGATCTACGTACACGCCTTACACCAAGACATATCCTACAATCTTCTAACACAACAAAGAAGCACACCACTTCTTTGATTTTACAAGAACCAAACCTATGTTGGGCTTTGAATCAACCCAATTTAAAGGACCTTTTCACAAAATAGAAAGTATACAACTTTCTATTTACAAACACTTCTCACCAACACGATATGATAAAAAGAAATATACACACTTGTATAGAAATTTGAATAATATTTGACTTGGCTTGAAGTCAAAGATAATCAGTTTGATCTTCTCTTTCTCTTGATCACAATCCAAACATATATACTTAATTGCTCAAAATAATTGAATGAAACTCTTTTTCAATAATATGAAAGTTATGCATAAAAATTCAATGCAATGGATATATGAACACTTAAAAAAAAAAACTTGTTTAAATTTTATGAAAAATGATATATGAAATAGGTCATTAAAAAATGATGTATTTCTTAAATAGATCGCATTACGCCTCTTTGATTTGATGCAATATTTTGGAAGAGTTTCATAATCATTGGCAATATGTTTTTGAATCACAATGGTTCATATTTTTCAAAATAGTAGGTTGTTTAGAAAAAAACCTGTGCAAATTACAGAGGTTTCAAGCTGCTACAGTTTACGAAACAGTGTGTTGTTTCAGAAAACAATAAAATTGCAACAGTTTCAAACTGACACAATTTACGAATCAATGTAATGTTTTAAAATATCAGAAAGATTGCGGGGGTTTCAAAATGTCATAATTTACGTAATCTGACTTTTCAAATAGAGAGCACATCAATCGATTAACCCATTAAGTAAATCGATTTACTCCTTTAAAAACTTAAAATTTTGCCTTTTAAAAATTGTGTTTTGAATGTCAATCATGCATGAATGTTTAAGAAACATAGAATGGTTTAGATGAAAAGATTGTGAGTACATAAAGCTTATATACATATGAATTGTCATTGTACCTTAATCTTATTGATTCAATCATTTGATTTCCAAAACTTGTCCAATCTTAATACTTGATTCCAATATTTTTCTTGAAATATCATAATGTGATCCTCATATTATGATAAATTTTTATAATGTGATAAATTTTCACGAAAAAAATCTTGAAAAAAACGAAGTCTAAGTCATAAGAATAATGTGTTTGAATTAATTAGGAATTAATCACGAATTAGCTACAACTTCTAAATTTATGTATGATGCTCATTTTAGCGACAAGTTTACTGATAGACTTTTCATCGTAATAACTTTAATTAATATAACTTTAATTAATCATAATGTGATCCTCATATTATGATAAATTTTTATAATGTGATAAATTTTCACGAAAAAAATCTTGAAAAAAAGGAAGTCTAAGTCATAAGAATAATGTGTTTGAATTAATTAGGAATTAATCACGAATTAGCTACAACTTCTATGTATGATGCTCATTTTAGCGACAAATTTACTAATAGACTTTTCATCATAATAACTTTAATTAATATAAATAATATAAAATAAAAATAAATTATCATGTGACATCTTTATCATACTGGTATTGCTACGTATCACGTCAATTTTTATTAATGGACATTAACAAAAAGACAACATAATATGGATGAAAAATATTAAGAAGAATATTCTAATTTTTTTAAACGATTAAAAGTAAAAATTAAAATATTTAAAAAAATGGTTTAATTATTATGCATTGACAGTGTAAAAATATTTTACATTGTCATCCAATAAAAATATATCCTTTTATCCTGTCATAATATACAAACATATTTAACCTAAAAATCTATTTATCAATATACATAATATATATATTGTTAAAATGAAATAAAACTAGAAAATTCTATGATATAATAAAATATCCTAAATACTAAAATCTTAAAATTCATAAGAATTAAAATATATTTATCGTATCATCAGGGAAAAAAATAATTTTGCCGACATCCGTCTAAACAAGACGTTGCTGTCAGTTTCAAGTCCTCTAACAAAAAGATTTTCTTTTCACAGCCAACAATATCATTCAAATTGCAAACCAAACAATGACACAATTCTCGATTAAAATAGTATTATAGAATCCTAGTCCAATGATAAAGCAAAACACTAAGAACTAATCGATGGAACCAGAAGGAGCACTTTAATACAGATTCAAACAATCGAACTAGTTTAACAAAGTTGCGTCCAATATCATCTTTAAACTAACCTAATATTCAAAATTATCTACCTGAGAATTATAAAGTTAGTTGAACAAGACAACCTTAATCAAGAAGCTACATATGCAAAGTGAAATGTGTCCATCAACGGTTAATTAATCTAGTTACCTTATCTTATCTAATGAATGTCTTTTTCATTAATATTATAATTATTGATACTATATTATATACAATTAGATTAAAAAAAAATTGGCAAGTATGAGTCTTGGTACCACAAAGTTTCCCAAACTCATACGTGCACCACCTACTTGCATGATATGATACTTTAGTGGTGATTCGAAAATTGCTTTATATATTAATCGTTGGATATTAAAATATTTATCAAAAGAAAAACTGATTTATGGAAAAGTTGCAACTAGTTAACATATTGGCTTAGTATCTCTTTTTTTCCCTTAACTTTAATCAATGTTTCTCTTTAGTCCCTAAAAAAACGTTACATAGTGATCTATTAATTTATACTTCGTTATATATTTTAGTCATTTCTGTTAGTTTTTATTAAAAAAAACGTTAAAATTTGTTTTGTTGGACTTTTAATGGCTGAGTTGGAATAAAATGGTTGACTTGGAATAAAATATCATGTGTCACATGGAATAAAAAAAAACACAAACTTTAGAGTGCGGGAGAAAGAAACCAACAAACACATCACCATTTCATTTACACACACAAACAGAGATAAATGAAAACAAGATTTAATTTCTTCAACTCCAACCACCGTCCCTCTGCATCTGCAACTCCAACCACTCCTTTTCACATGTTTTAACAATAATCATAACTTGTTATCTCTTTTTTCAACCATCACCTACCCACCCACGTTTTCTTTTTCAAAAATCTCATATGGATTTTTTTCTCTCATGAGAGACATGCTGACAAAAAGGTGAGATTTTTTTCAACAAAAATGAACACTGTTGGGGCAGGAGGAATCGATATACCGATTATGCATGAGAGTGATGGGTATGAGCTTGTTCGTGATATTGGGTCTGGGAACTTTGGAGTAAATGGGAATAAGTGGAAATGTCCAATCAAAGCTACAAATTATGTAGTTTCAACACCGTCCTCTCCGAAATTAGTGGAAATGTGAATGAGAATGTGTAAGGAGTTTTCTAAATTGTTGGAGTTGGAAACATCAAAGAGTAATTTTAGAGAATCATTATTATTCATTGTTAGGTTAAAAAGGTGGAATTTTTAAATGAAAAATAGGATTTTGATAATTGGTGTCAACCGAGAAACAACGGAGGCGGCGATTGAAGGAAAAATTAAACAAATCCAACATCCTCGGATTCCAAAACCCACTACTTTCCAAGTACTAAACTTCGATCCAATAAGAACCCATGTTCAATTTTGAGACAAAACAATCCCAAAAAATATAAATGATATTTTTGGTGAAAAAATTTAAGTCAACAGTGAGTGAAATTGTGCTTACCGAATAGTCAAAATGGCATGAAAAAATAAAAATTAAACATGATTGAAAGTTGGAAGAAGAGGGAGATCTGTGGCAACGATGGAAGAAAGAGAGAAAAGGAAAATGGGGTAGGGACCAAATGGAAATTGAACATGATTGAAAGTTGGAAGAAGAAGCTTGATCTTACCGGATCAGAAAAGGATTAGCAGCCAGCACACGTCGTGAGCTCCTTAGTTCGTCGGTGGTGGAGAAGAGGAGGGGGTGTACCTGCAAGATACTTTGATGCCAAAGTAAGTTTCAGGAAGAGAGAAAGCAAGTACAGAGTAAAGGTGTAGAGAATAGAATACCTGACCCTCTAGTGATATAGGGTATTTATAGCGAGCCTCCAGCGCTGGGCCAACGTTTACTTTGCATTAGGTTGGATTGCTAGGCCCAATACGAGTAACTGCCAGGGTCTAAGTGACGTAGGGAAGATCAACATGTGGTCTTCGCCTTGGGTCAACTGCCTCGTGATCTTCGGAAGGTGGTTGACCTATTCTTTCGGACATGGGTAGCTTCCTGATGATGTGTCCTCGCGTGATGGGCATGTGGAGACCGTGGGGGAGACGCGTGAGTGCTCCCCGGGTGAGTTGGTAAATTGGACCTTCATTGGGCCCTCCCCGACAGGGGAGATGGGTTGGGTTGTGCCCCACAGTGGGGAAGCTTCTGGCCCAGTCCAAAACAGGAGCCCTCCAAGTCGTTGTTCTGAAGCAGAGTAATGATTTAAGAGTCAGTTCTAGTGTCGAGGAGAGGCGTAAGGGCTGCCCGGGGTGGTATCGAGCGTGCCCGAGGCACTTTAGCTCATAGGGTTACGCGCGTTCCCAAGAGCAGGGGCCGTGAGAAGTGGTCGACCAAGCGTTCATGTGGTGGACAGGTGTTCGCAGGGAGACATGTCCGCCAGATGTAGTCGTGGCTCTTTTTCTGCTTCACTCAGGGAAATGTTACCGGTATCGCAAGGGTCGAGCATTGTGGCTGACGATGTGATGAAGACAGAAGGGGACGGGCACGTCTGGCCTCGGGCAGGATAGGTATTTGAAGGGGCGCGTGTGGTTTCTTCTAAGGCCACGTGTCAAAAACAATAAATGCCTAGGGCGGCTAGGCATAGAGGTGCTTGAATGCCTAGTGATGCCTCGCTTCCTGCGCCAGGGCTTATAAATAAGGGGGAGGTCGCTTCATTTGCACGCTCCCCTCTATTCTCACTCAGAAATCTCCCAAGTCTCTCGCAACACTCTCTTCATCCTTCTAAGTCTGTCCGCTTCCACAGACGTCGTCAACCTTCCTTCACCACCCAGAACCTCCTCTGTCCAAGTAAGTTTCTGGTCTTTTTACCTTTTCTGCAAAATTTCCGGCGATCCTTTTGTCGAACCTATGAAGTTTCCGGCAAACTTATGAAGTTCCCAGCAAACTCATGAATTTTTCGGCCGAGCCATGAAGTTTCCACAGGAACTATGAATTTTTCGGCGGACTCATGAGGTTTCCGATGAAGATGTCGGGGATTTCATGAGGGTTCTGGGAACTTTCCTAGGTTTTCCAATGAAGGCCTCGGGGACCAACGATGTAGGCCTCGGGGAGTGCTTCTTACGTGAACTCCCCGGGGAAGTCTCTCGTCGAGGAGGTTTCCCCCGCATGGCTGGATGGGCTTCGTTTGTCGAGGAGTTTCTCCGATGAGGAGAGGTTTCCTGCGGACATGGTTTTTACTCGGCGAGGGTCCTGGTCGGGGAGGTTCTTCGAACGACTTAACGCCCCTCCCTTCGCCATTTCACTTGACTTGCAGTGGAATGGTGGATTTGATCTTGATGTCGAATTCACCATTTTCCTCTGTTTTTCAGGTAAATGGCCGCCCGGATCGAGGGTGTAATTATGATTTATGACGATGTCGAGCCCGAGGTGGCCGTCACGCGGGTTGAAGTTAAGAAGGCCCGCCCGCCTTCAGATTGGGCCGGGTAGGAACCCCTTAACACTGCGTCGTTCTTTGCCCTCAACGGCTCAAACACTTTCGCAACAGTCGAGGATGCTCCCCCGAATTGGATGGTATATAAGCCCAAGGAGACGCATCGGATATGCTCGTCTTTCAAGGGGATGCGGTTCCCCATGTATGAGTTCGCGTTCTGATATGCGGGGTTCCGTCTTCCCTTTAGTGACTTCCAGAAGGATGTGTTTCGGTGTTTGCACCTGGTGCCTTCGCAGCTTTACCCTAACGCCCTTGCGTTCGTGCGAGTGTTTGAGCTCGTGTGCCAGTACCTTTGCATCGGGGCCAAACTTCCCCTGTTCTTTCGTACCTTCCACCTACAACGTCAGTCTTTCCAAGGCCGACATAGTTGGGTATCCCCAAAGCAGCCGAAGAGGTTGTTCTGGGCGTACCAGGATTCTGCCCGTACCTTTAAGGACATGTACTTCATCTTAAAGCCAGTGTCGCATGCGGCCGTTGATTCCCTATACGACCTCGTGGTCAGGGAGGAGGACGGGCAACGATTGGAGGCTTTAGAGCCGAAGTTCCCTCTTAAGTGGGAGGAGGGTCACTTTGACAACGGCACGGACAACTACATCGTCAGGCCCGACGCTTTGAACACAAAGGATCAGGCTGCATATGGGAAGATGGTCGAGTTTGTCGCCAGTTTCACTCCCGCAAAGTGTGTTAGCAAGGACGGGAGTTTCATTTTCGACGACAACGGGGAGGTCCTCTGCGAGGCTAAGCTAATTAACAACAAGGCCTTCCTCGAATGTGTGTCCAACGAGGAGGTGTTGAGGTTCTTAGGTAGCGTGTTTTCTTTGTCTATGCGTCTGGTAATTTGTCTTTACTATATTGACTTGTCTTGTTTTTGTCTGTTGCAGGCCAGATGTCAAACATCCAGGAATGTGTGATGAAGCTCGCGGCCAAAGGCGCTAAGAAGGCCACTAAGATCTATGTTACCCAGGTCCAGTAGATGGCACAGGCTGACTAGCAGTTCGAGGGCTCTTCTTCTCCTCGGGGTAGTCTGTCCCCGGTCCCGCAAGACCCTCCGACCAAAAAGCAACGTACTAAAGAGTTTGGCCCTGTCGACCTCCTAGAGGGTGTCCTCGGGGAAAGATTTGTGTCACCTCCCTGTCACCTCTATCGGAAGCTCTTCAGCAGGGATAAACCTCTTATCGTACCCAAGGCAGAGTCTAAAGCCATTATGGAGATCGACAGGGCGAGCAGGAGGAAAGTTCTGTGCGAGGATATGGCAGCCATGATGAGAGTCTTCAAGACGGCCCTGGTCTTTAATGATGAAACCAGCCCCTTCTCTGAGCTGAAGAAGCTGTGGGACGAGAATGTGCTCCTAAGGGCGGACCTCGACAAAGTGGAGACCGATATTCTCATCTACCAATAGAGGTACGAGGCTCATGTGCTCCTCCTCAAAGATATGACTGCGTTGCAAGACTGGCTGAAGAAGGCTGAAGAGGAAAGGGACCAACTCCGGGGTAAGGGTGCCAACTTGGAGTCCGCTGCCTCTCCTGCTAAAGATGAAAGTGCCGATGAGAGGCTCTTGGCTACTCGGGGCGATCTAGTGTCTCGGATCAGGCTGCTCGAGCAAAATTTCCTGGGCACCCTTGAGATGGGCTTCAACATGGCGGTGAAGCAACTTTAGATTGTCGATCCCGGGCTCCAGTAGGTCACCGATGGGGTTGGTCCATTTCACCGGGTGGTCGACGGGCAGATAGTCGCCCCTGACGTGTCTGACACTGGAGCTGACCAGAGCGATGGAGAGCCCCGACCTGAGGATGAGGTTGCTGTTTAGTTTTCTTTAGCTATTCGGATTGCGTGCCTATTGGCTCATAAATTCGACTCCTGTATTAAGCTGGAAGAATTGATTGATGGTAAAATTCTTGGAATAGGTCCAAAGGAGTGTTCGACTGGAACTTCAAGAGGAACTTAAGTCGAAGATGCTTGTATAAAGGATATACTGGGGACTTAGAAATATTTCCAAGAACTTGGAAATCACCTTCGACCGAGGTTACTGATGGTGTCCAACATTGAGAAATTCAAATTCAAATAAAGGAGGGAGTAGTTACTCTTGTTTCGCTCCTGAAAGAGACAAGTGGCGCACATCCAAGGGTCAGATACATGCAACGCGACACTTGTCATGTGTTGATTGTCTTAGGAAGTTAACAGCAGTTAGTTTTAGTATTATAAATAGGAGTTCTAGCAATAGGATTCATGGTGTTGTGTTCACTTTGTACAAGTTACTCCAAATTCACTCAAAGTATCCGCGTGTATAGAAAAGAGTATTGTGAGAATGTACGTGATGTAAACAAAATTTACCTTTTCAATGCAATTTACTTTAATCTTTTATTAAGAACTTATCCTTTATTTCACGCAAGTTACGTTTCTGCACTTTCATACTTTCGACCTTTACTGTGTACCTTCGACCATTTTCTTTTACATTTTAAGTCTTTTAACTTAACATTTTTAAACGTCTTTTACATTACATTTTCAACAAACCTTTCTTCATGAACACTGTCGAAGTGTTGAGTCCTTTAGAATGTCTTTTAAACCAGTTGTTAGCACATGTCCTAGGATCAATCTTGATCCTTTGAGTCACCAAAGTTAGATTTGGAAGATCAACGGTGGTTTACCAATTTTCACCATAAACAAATTGGCATGCCCAGTGGGACACCGTGCTAACTTCTAGAGAGATTTTTCTAAGTTTTTCTGCATTTTATTAGTCTTTTCTTTGAGAGAACTTCGTTGCATGTTATTGAGAAGTGGAAAAGTAGTAACTACAAACGAAGAGAGACCAAGGAGAAGATACACTAGGAAAATGGCGACGAACACTAGTCAGCCAAACAATCCAAACTCTCGAGGGAGTGGTTCTAATCCTCAATCAAGTAATTCAAATACCCAGCCTAGTAACACTAACCCTCAAAATGTGTCTAGGGACGATATAGTGCCGCCCCCAGTTTCTTCGACAGGAGAGCCAATGTTGCCTCCTGTTATGTTTGAACCAATGCCATCAATGGCAGGTTCAGGGTCGACATATATAAGGGCTTACACTCAACCTGTTTTGGAATACATTGGGCCATAAGCATCGAATCCCCAGACTCCACCGGGGGGAACTTCGACGTTTAGGCATTTTCCCCCTCTAGGATTTTCACAACCATTACCAAGGAATTCACCTTATGGAATGCCAACGTCAATAATGCAGAGCCTCCAAAATGCCCCCCCCCCCCCAGTATTCTCAGACAATGTAATGTCTTCGCCATTACAAGGATCGGGATCTGGGATAAATGTGGGTCGAAACAGCCAAAGTGTAGGCGTGGGGTATTCCACTGAAGGGCCTAGTTTAACCAATACCTCTATAGTATGTTTAAGACAGTAAATGGATGGGAGTAACCTACAAATGGTACAAACCTTATCCCAAACTATGGGGGAGATTTTCCAACCTTTGATCCAAAACACTACCTAAACCAATCAGCAATTAGCAGCGCAATTGGCACACATGGCAGAATTTATGGGTGTACCAGCCCCTGTACGAGGTGCAACTATTGTGGAGAATATTCCACGGCGAAATCTAGGGGACATGCCTGAGGCGGATATAGAAAACCAGGGGATAGTCGAACCTCCTAGAGTCGAGCCTCTTATGGTCGAACCACATAGGAACCAAGTGCCAATCCCTGTGGAGAGGGAACAAGGGGTAGTTATAGTAAACAAAAACCAAGATGCTGACCATGTTGTACAACAGGTTCGACGTAACAACATAGCGGCAAATAACAATCTAGCAGCCATGGTCGAAAGGATAATGGCTCGAAATGGGGTAAATTTTGGCTTTACTAGGCCAAACTATACATCACCGATAGTAGATTACATTCTCCAATCAGAATTACCTCCTAGGACGAAGGTCCTAAAGTTTACCAAATTCTAAGGAGACACCACTGATTCTACTGTCGAACACGTAGCCCGGTATATGATCGAGGCTGGAGAAATTGAAAATGACGAAAGTCTTAGGGTAAAGTATTTTCCAAGTTCTCTCACCAAGAATTCTTTTACTTGGCTTACAACCCTACCCCCCAATTCAATTTGTAATTGGACCTAGTTAGAACGTTTATTCCATGAACAATTCTATATGGGACAAACTAAGATTAGTTTGAAGGAATTGTCTAGCATAAAACGAAAGTTTACTGAGCCAATAGACGATTACCTAAATAGGTTTCGGTTACTTAAGGCTAGGTGTTTTACTCAAGTGCCAGAACATGAATTGGTCGAAATGGCCGCTGGCGGCCTTGATTACTCTATTAGAAAGAAGTTGGATACCCAGTATCTGAGAGATATGGCCCAACTGGCTGATAGGGTGATGAAAAGGCTAAGTTTAATAAGGGTAAAAAGGTAGCCTATGTTGAATATAATGAGGACGTCGAAGGTTTTCATGACGAGCCGTTATACTTCGACGAGAGTGAGGTAGATGTTGCTGAGTTGAAGCAAGGTCCTCCGTATGCTTGTAAAATGTTAGCCCCTTCGAATGGAAAAAATTCTGTCGAATCTGAGAAGAATGATAAGTTTCCAAAGAAAACATATACTTTCGATGTCACTAAATCTGACAAAAAATTTTATTTGTTAGTTAAGGATGGACAAATGATAGTGTCTCTTGGCGCTAAAATACCACCTTTAGATCAAAGAAAAAAGAGAGGATTTTGTAAGTACCATAATTTTCTGGGTCATAAAACTTCTCAATGTTTTCTTTTCAGGGATCTGGTGCAAAATGCTATCCAGGAGGGCAGGTTAAAGTTCGGGGAGAAGAGCAAAGGTCAAATGAAAATTGACTCTAACCCATTGCAAACAGTGGATACCCATTATGCTGAGCCAGAAGTACATATGGTTGAAGTTGCTGATGGCATCGACTGTTCAATTAACATGGTGGAAATTACTGAAGTTTTCGCCAATGATGTTGTTTTAGCCAAGGTTACTGAAGACCTTGACATTAATACCATGGAGAAACTCATGAGAGAGGTCGCTGATGGCTTTGACAAGGCTACTGATGGCTTAGATGATGAGATCACTGAAGATTCCAATATGATGTTGGTTACCAAAGAAACTGCTGAGAGTTTCATTAAGATGGACAAAGCTGCTGAAGGCCTTGATGTAGACTTCTGCAATCTGAATCTTAGTGCTGATGTCGACATGGACATAAATATGGTCGAGATTACACAACCTAAGACCATGGAGGCTGATGTAGCAAGCTGCCAAGAGGAGCATAACAAAGTGGTGTATCCAAAGCAGGATAAGACTATCATTGAATTCCATCACCACTGCCAAAAGAAGGGGTCAGGTGTCATGTTGTGTCCCAGATGCAGTGAAATCTTTGACCAGAAAGCAGCCCATAATCTCGAGGGGGTTAGGAAGGCTAAAGAAAGAAGGGAGCAAAGAACGTCTCAGGGTCGAAGGAGTTTCGATCCCAGAAGGTCTTCTTCAAAACAAGTGGGTGGAAAAACACAGTTCCCAGGAGCCAGACCCAACACCTTCAAACCAACAAGTAATGCGCCAGTAGGAAGCTGGATGAAGCCTATCGAAGGAAAGGAAAAAGGTCAGAAAAAATGGCAGAAGTTTGATGTGGACAGAGGATCTTCAATAGAGTATCGAAAAGAGTTTCATACTTCAAATAGGTCTTCTTATGTTTATGAAAACTATAAAGGGAAGAACCTGATGTCGCGGTTTCAATGGAGGAGAGAGCAACGTAGAAGGAAGGCTCTCAGGGAGGCTCAGTCAAAGGACCAAGGAGAATCCAGTACTAATGTCCCTACTGATAATCATGCAGGGAATCAAATTAAGATCGTTGAAAGAGTGCCTGTGGGGCAAAAACTGTTTTCTTCTCAAGAGGACGAACAGAAAAAGACTGCCGAAGATGATGACGAAATGACAGACAACTTTGACTCTGAGTCTGATGCTTCTCTTGACATCATAGTCAATGTGGTGTCTATGATGCATAGGGAATTCGACCAAATTACAGAGGTTGAAGATTTAGATGCTTGCACTGAAGCAGAGATGGCAGCGCACAAGCCCGTGTGCTACTATATTATGAATAACGGGTGCGTTGAAGAGCAGAACGCCTTCTTTGAGTGACCTACAGAGGCGATGAAGGGTCACCTAAAGCTTCTCTACATCACTGGGAAGGTGGAGAATGTACCAGTAAACAAAATATTAGTAGACTGTGGCGAAACAGTAAATCTGATGCCACATTTCTTATTGAACAAGATTGGGAAGTATGACACTGGCACTAAGCCACATAATATGGTTCTTTCAAACTACGAGGGAAAAGTTGGCTCTACACTGGGTGTGATACAGGTAGACTTGACAATTGGGACAATCACTAGGCCTACTGTCTTCATGGTAGTGGAAACTAAAGCCAACTACAATCTGCTCTTAGGTCGAGAGTGGATCAATGGCATTGGTGCAGTGCCATCTTCGATGCATCAACGAATTACCATCTGGAGGCCAGATGGCATAGTCGAGAACATTGAAGCTGATCAGGGGTATTTTAAGGCACCAGTAAATCATGTCGACAGGAGACAGTTCGACAAGCACCTGGCTCATATTGCCCCTTGTGGCCCAGCAGATTTTGAGTTTGTCCCAGATGATGAAACATTTTGCTCGTTGTACTTACATCCCGTCGATGGTTTCCGTTGGGATAAGGAGGTTCCAGGGGAAAGACTTCCATACCTTGGCCAGCCTACAGTAGACCCCACAGGGTGAGGAAGTGAGTTCAGTGACAATGACTGAGTTCGAAGCTTTGAAAAGAATTTTAGCCTACGTGGCTGACACCAAGCTACAAGCGACTTTGGAAGCCGCTAATGAATACATGGCTGGTGAAGCTAATTCCGAATTACACCAAGAAGATCCTGGTAAGGACTTCGACCCAGACCCACCTGATAAGGTTCAGGGTGTTGAACAAGGCCAAAGGCTTGATACCATCTATGATGATGAGCCTTTGGGGTTTGAAAAGGATCCGCTGGAAAATAACGTTAAGATATTAGCACAGGATCCATTAGAAGAAATCGACCTAGGAGAAGGGGCAATCGGAAGGCCAACATATATCAGCGCCAACCTTGACCCATAACTTAAGGTCGAAGTTACCCAGTTGTTGCAGGAGTTTGGAGATTGTTTCACCTGGGACTATGATGAGATGTCTGGTTTGAGTAGAGAGTTGGTCGAACATAAGTTGCCGATCAAGCCTGGGAAGAAGCCAGTCAAACAGAATCCAAGACGGTTCGCCCCATAAATTCTCTCAAAGATAAAGGAAGAAGTTAAAAGACTCCTTCGATGCAAATTCATTCGCACTGCCAGGTATGTCGAATGGTTAGCTAACATTGTACCTGTTATTAAAAAGAATGGTTCCTTAAGAGTTTGCATAGACTTTAGAGATTTAAACTCTGTAACTCCGAAGGATGAATATTCTATGCTTGTGGCAGAAATGCTAGTCAATTCCGCCGTAGGACATGAGTATCTTAGTATGTTGGATGGGTACTCTGGTTATAACCAAATATTTATTGCAGAAGATGATGTTCCCAAAACAGCTTTTCGTTGTTATAGAGCCTTAGGCACCTACGAGTGGGTAGTAATGCCTTTTGGCCTCAAAAATGTTGGGGCAAGATATCAACGAGTGATGAACTCAATCTTCCATGATTATATAGAGACTTTCATGCAAATATACATTGATGATATTGTGGTTAAGTCCGTTTCAGGGAAGAGTCACTTAGACCATCTTCGACAGTCCTTTGAAAGGATGAGAAGACATGGTCTCAAAATGAATCCTCTTAAATGTGCGTTTTGTGTGCAGGCAGGGGATTTTCTAGGATTTGTGGTCCACAAAAAGGGGATCAAGATCAACTAGAATAAGACTAAAGCCATCATGGAAGCGAAAGCGCCATCAACCAAAAAGGAGTTGCAATCACTGTTGGGCAAGATTAATTTCTTGAGAAGGTTCATATCGAACCTAATCGGAAAAACACAGGCCTTTTCACCATTACTTCGATCCAACAAAGATGGGTTCGACTGGGGGCAAGATCAGCAGGAAGCCTTCGACAAGATCAAGGAATACCTGAGTCATCCTCCAATCCTTTCACCACCTTGTAGGAATAGGAGTATGAGATTGTACATAGCTGCGTCAGATAAAACTTTAGGGAGCATGTTGGCTCAAGAGGATGAGAATGGCGTCGAAAGGGCCATTTATTACCTTAGTAGAGTTTTGAATGATGCAGAAACTAGGTATAGCATGATCCAAAAATTATGCTTATGCTTGTATTTTTCTTGTACAAAATTAAAGCAATATATAAAGCCAGTTGATGTGTATGTTTCATCTCATTTTGATATTATTAAACATATGTTGTCTAAACCTATCTTGCATAGTCGAATTGGTAAATGGGCATTAGCATTGACTGAGTATTCTTTAACATATAAGCCTTTAAAGGCAGTTAAAGGACAAGTGGTAGCAGACTTTATAGTCGACCACTCCATAAATGAAAGCGCTTTAAATTACGTCGAATTGGAGCCTTGGAAGTTATACTTTGATGGCTCAAGCCACAAAGATGGAACAGGTGTAGGCGTGCTGATTATTTCTCCTGATAAAATTCCAACAAAATTAAAGTACAAGGTCGAAGGCCTTTGTTCCAACAACAAAGCTGAGTGTGAAGCCTTAATAGCGGGACTTGAGATTTTGTTAGAATTGGGGGAAACTCGAGTCGAAATAGTGGGAGACTCAGAGTTGGTCACAAAGCAAATTACAAAGGAGTACAAGTGTGTTAAGGAAAATCTTATCATGTACTTTGTAATAGCCAACAGACTCCTAAAGAAATTCGAAGTAGTAAGCATTCGACATATACCTCGACTAGAGAATCAAGTGGCCAATGATTTAGCTCAGATTGCATCTGGGTATAAGGTCTCGAAGGAAAATTTACAAGAGGCAATCGAAGCCAGAGGTAAAGTCGTGTCTGTTGGATTATGTCCATAAGATCTAGAAGAGACGAAGCTTAGATATGCTGACGAGGAAAATTTTGAGATTTTTGCAATAGACAGCCTGTCAGACAAAGATTGGAGGAATCCTATAGTCGAATACTTGCAAAATCCAACAGTGTC
This sequence comes from Lathyrus tuberosus, assembly GCA_022829125.1. Taxonomy (NCBI): domain Eukaryota; kingdom Viridiplantae; phylum Streptophyta; class Magnoliopsida; order Fabales; family Fabaceae; genus Lathyrus; species Lathyrus tuberosus. The sequence continues at coordinate 15,936,935 of JALAZF010000060.1, forward strand.
CACAGAGCGAAAGGTCAGGTATCAAGCTTTAAGTTATGTTCTTCTAGGTAATGAATTGTTTAAAAAGACCCCTGAGGGAGTCTTACTTAAATGCCTTAGTGAATCAGAGGCGTATCTTGCCCTTTCGACTGTCCATAGTGGGGCATGTGGGGCACATCAAGTAGGCCATAAGATGAAGTGTCTATTGTTTCGACAAGGCATGTATTGGCCTACTATGCTAAAAGATTGCATTGAATTTGCTAAAGGCTGCCAGGAATGTCAAGTTCATGCTGGCATACAGCATATCCCTGCAAGTGAGCTACATTCTATAGTCAAACCATGGCCTTTCAGAGGTTGGGCTTTGGATTTGATTGGAGAGATTCGACCAGCATCCTCCAAAAATCAGAGATACATTTTGGTAGGAATTGACTACTTTACAAAGTGGATCAAAGCGATGCCTTTACCAAATATGGATCAAGAAGATGTGATTGAATTCATTCAAAAATACATCATTTATAGGTTTGGAATTCCATAAATGATCACAACAAATCAAGGATCAGTCTTTACTGGTCGAAAGATGCAGGAGTTTGCTAAAGAGATAGGTTTCAAACTCTTGACCTCTACACCTTATTATGCTCAGGCTAATGGTCAGGTCGAAGCATCTAATAAAGTGGTGATTGGGTTGATCAAAAAAACATGTGGGAAAGAAGCCTAGGAGTTGGCATAAGACATTGGACCAGATCCTCTGGGCATGTCGAACTTCTCCCAAAGAGGCGACTAATACTACCCCATTTCGACTAACTTTTGGTCATGATGTAGTATTACCTATTGAAATCTACCTACAATCGACAAGGATTCAGAGACATCATGAAATTCCTTCTGAGTCTTATTGGAATATGATGCTAGATGAATTGGTAGATTTGGACGAAGAAAGACTTAAAGCTTTAGAACTCTTGAAGAGACAAAAGAAAAGAGTAGAGAAGTCTTACAATAAAAAGGTTAAGATTAAGACCTTTTCACCTGGAGATTTTGTTTGGAAGGTAATCCTGCCTATGGATCGAAAGGTCAGAGCCTTGGGAAAATGGTCCCCAAAATGAGAAGGCCCATTTCAAATTACGCAAGTGTTTTCTAATGAAGCCTATGAAGTTGAAGAATTAGACGAAGATAAAAGAATCTTGAAAGTAAATGGCAAGTATTTGAAAAAATATAAACCAACACTTCAAGAAATCAAAATTGCTAAAGAATAATTCAACATAAAAAAGGCAAGGCCAACAATGGTATTCATGAATGCCAAAATGGATTAAAAGTCATTACATATAAAAGCCTCAAAGGGCTATGGAGCATTATACTAAAAAAAAGAAGAAGGAAAAATTACAAAGAAATTAACAAGCTAAAAAGGGAGATTCTCCTTCATCTTCAAGTACTTCGACTTCTGGAGTTCAAGACGCCTTTCACACAAGGTCTTGTCAGATTTTAAACGTTCAACTTCTTTCTCCAGTTGTCGAGCCTCCTCATTGAAGGTTATAGCATTGTCAAGCTCTTTCAACACGACAGAGTCATCAAACGCGAATAGTTCAGCATTGCGCCTTTTGGCCTTTGAGATCTTGGTTCGAAGCTTCTTGATCTTCCGCTCCCAGGAGGCAATGTTTTGTTCATTGGAGGTGATCTATTGCTTGTTCTTTTCTTTGGTTTCCTCCAATTCTACTACTTTATTCTCAGAGTCTGTGGCAGCAGTCCAAGCAGCAACCTCACTTCCAGATTTGTCTGAGATTGCCTTCTCAATTTGAGGCAGACACTAGAAGTCGCCATAAACTTGGTCAATCATAGTGCCAACCTCTAAAATGATGTTGGCAGATTCTGGAGAGATGGCATGGGTATCGACTTGTTGGAGGAGATTCTTCAGAGAGATGTGAGTGACTTGATCCATCTGTAAGAGTGTGAAAAGGTTACCTTTAAAGATCTTCTCTTTGATCTTCAGAAGGATATTGTCCTCACGCTTGCTTGAAAGTTGATCTCCAGAGGCAGTCGAAGCACTAGTGGTTTTGTTAGAGGAACTTCCTCGACGGCCAAGAAGGATCTTTATGTATTGTCGAGGGTTACTGGCCTTTAAGGCATCAAGTTCCTTTTCAAAAAGGCCTGCTCCATACACAATAGAGGTTACATTACCTTCAGCAGCAGCAGCAGTTGCTGGGGTAGTAGTGGCTTCGACAGGGGTTGGCTCTTTAGTGGGTCCTTTGTCAGCCTTCGTCTCCTCACCTTTGTCCTCCTCTTTTTCATCTTCGTCCATTTTGTCATCAACATTCTCATCACTGTGGCCATCAAGTTCAGACTGGTGCATTGTCTCATTATCATCTTCTTCCATCTCCTCCTCCCCTTCTGGACCAGCATTGTTAGCCCCAACAGTCTCGCCCATTGGTGAGCCATCCTCATCGACCAGGGTTGTATTTTCATCCATGGAGACGGTCCCAGGATTCTACTGGCCATCATCTTCCTCATGGTCGGAGCCATCTGTTTGAGATTGCTGGGTAGTAGTCTTCGTTGGCGAAGGGGAAGTTGTTTCAAAGCCAGATTTGTTAATTTCACCTAGTAAGCTCATTCCAGAGCCCAAATTAGAAGTGGGATGGTATGTAGGCTCACCTTGGCTATTCAGAAGAGTGGATGGAGAAGAAGGATCATCCACTGGTGGCTTCGAACCACTTGCATCAGCCTGAATTAAATCAAAGCAAAATTAGACCAAAAGGAAACAAGGTATATAAGTGGGCACTTCGAAAAGTGAATTAATAAGTTACCTTGACACCTTTAACACCAGGGCTAGAGTTATTACTTTCGGCATGATCTGCGGTTGGTTTAGAGGAAGCCTTAGAGGAGGCCTCCACAGTACCACCGGTAGTGGTTATTTTTTTTGGAAACCTTAGCCGTTTTAGGCTCAGATTGGGCACCAGCAGCATCTGTCTCTTGGCTGGGTTTCTTCCTCTTCTTTGACTTTAAGTCTTCAGGAGGGGATTGCTCATCATCCTCCAAGTCGATGATAATTTGGGCAGTGCTCCTCTTCGTCTTCCTCTGAGGTGTCAGAGGTGGTTTGCGGGAAGCCTAAAATAGTGAGAAGCATTAGGGGAAGAAAGGTTATTCAACGAAAGGACAGGGTGTGTGACGTACCTTGCTGCCTTCACCTTTTGCTTCGACCAATTGTTGAGGGTTGTTCTTTTTAGGTACAGCTGCAAAGCAAACAAAGTTACCACAAGTCAGTATTGATAAAGCTCAAATAAAAGAACATAAAAATCAAAGAATCCAAACCTTCATGTATTTCAGATTCGATGCGAACATCTTCGATACCGACATGAAGGTGTCCTTTGAAACTGTCTAGCGTGTGTTTAGTCGGAACCACCCGCTGAGCCTTGGGTTTTGACTGATGGCGAAGGATTTTTATAGAATCCCCACAGATGAACCAATCTGGAAATGGAGGGGAAAGAGCCACTCCAAAGTCAGCAGATGGTAGACGAGGAGTCTTCAGAGGAAATAGGGCAAAAGCCACTCCATAGCGTTTCTCGGGAGGAACGTATGAAGGGAGTTTCAAACTCTCCATTTTCTTTAAAAATTTCTCCTTCAGTGTAACTGCGGCTTCGCGGACCGTTCGACTAATATCATTTGATCGATAAACAGTTTCAAAGTACTTCTGGAAGGCTTGAACCTCTTTGATATGAATGGATTTACCTTTCTTTATCTTCTCCTGCACATCAACAAAAGCTTGGTCAATCAACTGGGAGAAGCTAGAAACATCAAGGAATTCTTCGTTGTAATGCTTCGACCACCAGTCGTGGAACTCTTGAGTGCACAGGTGAGAATGTTCGAAGTAAACAGGAGTGAGGAGTGATCGATGAGCATATCGAGCAAGGTAAGTCGAACTCTCTAGAGAGTCATAGATGGTGTGGGGAAGGATCACATGGACCTTTTTCTCATACAGACACTTGGGCAAAGTTTGGACCAGGCCAAATTGTCGAGAGACAAGATTTGGTTGGTAGGCCATCAAAGTTGTTTGGCCCCTTAGAAGGTTGAGTCGGTGAACTATGAGTCGAGGAATTAGAAAGCCCTCCCAGACACGCTTCGATTCTTCTTCATGTTTCTTAAACGAAGGGGGCCATTCTTGGTGTAAATTCATATTACTTGGCAAACATCTTGATGAAGCCAGAGAAGGACGCCCTAAGTGTCTGCCCTTCCTCACTAGGGGTTATCTTCACCAGTCGGGTCCATTCGACTCGCCTCTCCTTGATTTCTGTAGCTTCCTCGTCGACAGTCCCTTTGTTAGGGAGGCTGGCTTCAAAAGTAGCATTAAGCCAAAGCTGGAGTAGCCAAAAGGGTCCTGATAGCTGGAGATTCCCATTGTTTTCTTGGTCTTTTAGTCGACCAGCACCTTCACTTAAAGACTCGTACAGACTGGCCAATATCATTTCACTTAGGCAAATGCCTCGATTAAGGTGTAATTGATTGGCCAAAGTTAAGTATTTCCTGGCCACCTGCAAAGATTTGGTACAGAATACACAATGAGAAAGCCACATAGTCAGAAATGCTATGTGCTCTTCATCTTCGACGGTGTCAGTTTGCTTGTCATGGTAATGATTCATGAAATGGGTGTAAGTGTGCTTGGTGGTGGAAAACCCTATGGTGTCTTGAGCATCCACCTCAGGGTCATAAACTAGTCTATGTGGTTTTAGACCTGTGATAGCAGCGAGGTCGAAGAGGGTGGGTGTCATCATCCCACAAGGGAGATGGAATATATAATGGTTACTGTCCCAAAAATACAAAGAGGAAGCTAACAGAGTCGGACATTAGGCAGGACTTGTCTTCGACATCATAATCAGGTCATAAATTCCTATTTCCTTTCAAGTTTCTGCTTTGACTTTCTCTACTTTGGTCAACCAGATCAAGTAGAGATCAGCGTCCTTAAAATACGGGGTTGCTCTAAATAACCTATACCCGTCATTCAAGTACTTCAAATCTATGTTTTTTAGGGCTACATTGTCATGGGGTTCATATGTTACCCTAGCTTTGTCTTTCTGCCCTAAGGGTTTAGTTTTACAGTATGAGGGGAAGAAATCGCTAATGGCTGTATAATCTGTACCTAAAGAAGACAAAGGATCGTATAAAGCTAATGGTTTCCCAGAAACAGTAACAGGAATCAATACCTGAGTCTCGTAGATATGTCTTTTTTCTTCTTTGGGAGGCTCAGGGATGAGCTGTTGATTCTTCACCACTTTGGGTCCATTCAATGTAGCGAAGGGAGGGAGTAGTTGCATGTTCTTTGGCCTTTTGAAGTTCTAGCTTTTCTTCGGGTCTTGAGTAGTAGTGTGTGAAGACGTCATTGTTGAGAAGTTGGAGAAGATGGGTGTACCGAAGGTGAAGAGTTGAAAGTTTTTGAGAGAGAAGAAAGTGTGTGGTGATTACTTTGGAGATTGGAAAAATAAAAATAGTTTATGAAGAAATTATTTATAAAGTATTTAGAAACATTAAAAGGTCACTAATCATAATTAGAGGCTAGAAGCTAGTGGGACATGTGTCCTCCCAGGAGCCAAAGTAGGGGTGGTGGCAGTTACTACCCATGCTCACGATCTCCTAGACTCTAGGAGAGGTTATGATGGTTTGGGATTTGATGTGATTTCCAAGGGATTGTTTTCATAATTGGCTATGACGTCATTAATGTGGTTGAAAAGAAACTGAACAGTTTCTTGAGACGTGGGTTAGTCAGTTTTGTTGACACCTATGTAGGGTCGAAAGATGGCGTCGAATGGACACTATCATAAAATGGCCTTTCCTTCATTATTGTCGAAAAGGACATTTTTGGGGGGCAATTTTTTGGCTCATAAATTCGACGCCTGTATTAAGCTGAAGGAATTGATTGATGGTAAAATTCTTGGAATAGGTCCAAATGAGTGTTCGACTGGAAATTCAAGAGGAACTTAAGTTGAAAATGCTTGTATAAAGGATATACTGGGGACTTAGAAATATTTCCAAGAACTTGGAAATTACCTTCGACCGAGGTTACTGATGGTGTCCAATGTTGAGAAATTCAAATTCAAATAAAGGAGGGAATAGTTACTCTTGTTTCGCTCCTGAAAGAGACAAGCGGTGCACATCCAAGGGTCAGATACATGCAACGTGACACTTGTCATGTGTTGATTGTCTTAAGAAGTTAACATCAGTTAGTTTTAGTATTATAAATAGGAGTTCTAGCAATAGAATTCAGGGTGTTGTGTTCACTTTGTACAAGTTACTCTAAATTCACTCAAAGTATCTGTGTGTAGAGAAAAGTGTATTGTGAGAATGTACGTGATGTAAACACCATTTACCTTTTCAATGCAATTTACTTTAATCTTTCATTAAGAACTTATCCTTTATTTCACGCAAGTTACGTTTCTGCACTCTCATACTTTCGACCTTTACTGTGAACCTTCGACCCTTTTCTTTTACATTTTTAGTCTTTTAACTTAACATTTTTAAACGTCTTTTACATTAAATTTTCAACAAACCTTTCTTCATAAACAGTGTCGAAGTGTTGAGTCCTTTAGAATGTATTTTAAGCCAGTTGTTAGCACATGTCCTAGGATCAATCTGATCGATCCTTTGAGTCACCAAAGTTAGATTTGGAAGATCAGCGGTTGTTTACCAATTTTCACGGTAAACAGCGCCATATGTTGATTATAGTTTTATTTGGCCTGCATGCCATGGTTTTGTAATCTGACTTTGCTCGGCCTGCGAGCCAAGAGTTTTGTAACATTTGGACAATGGGCTTTGCCCACCTTAATGCATAGTTTCTTTTGTTTAATCTATTGGTGTTTTGTGTGTGCTGTTGTATGTCGAGTACTGTTTATTTTTCCTCGTGAACACGCAATATCGCGTTGTTTGTTTTATGAAGTAGTTTTTCATGAATTGGGGCCTTTGCTCGACGTAATTGTTCCTCGACCGTGTAGGGAACTGGTTGAGGGGTCAGAGTCGGATTCCGACCTTCAACAAAGCTAATAGCTTGATCGAGGTCTTTGCTTCGGGGCATGAACTTCCCATCGCGAGCTAGTCGTTCTTCCTAATTGGTACGACAACACCAGAGCTCGGTTAAGGTGTCCCCGTCGGATCAAGGGCTAGCTCGCACACACTTGAGCAGACTCTCGTCTTCTTGTCTCAAGTTTAGGAGTCGCGCTTGTACCCTAGCGCGCTCCTGTGGTCGAGACGCACTGGCCAAGTGTATCGCGGGAAGTGTCTAATTGTAGTATTGTTTAAGCTTCTCAGCATTCCATGGTCGAGCAAGTTCCTTCCTGTGCAATTTTTCTAGGTATTAGGCTCCGGTCCCCGTTTTCACACGGACGCGTTAGGGCCCCTCCCAGTTTGTGGCGAGCTTGCCCTCGCACAAATCTTTTTGGTTCCTTCGTAGGACTAGGTTGCCCACCTGGAATTCGCGTTTGGTGACTTTTTTGTTATGCCGCCAAGTTATTTTCTGCTTGAGTGAGGCCTCGTGGAGGGATGCCCCTGACCGGATCTCTTCGACTAGGTCGAGCTCTGCCCTTAGGGCTTCATCGTTCGTCTCCTCATCGAGGGGGGGGGGGGGCTCAGTCCTCCTGGAAGGTTCCCTTATTTCCACCGGAATCACTGCCTCGGTTCCGTAGGTCAGTCGGAACAGGGTCTCCCCAGTGGTCGAGTGTGGGGTCATTCTGTAGGCCCAGAGCACGATGTGTTGCTCCTCGACCCACCTCTTATTGGCTTCGCCCAGTCTCCGTTTCAAACCTCGCGGGATCACTCTGTTCGCAGCTTCGGCTTTCCCGTTAGTCTGCGGGTGTTTGACAGATGTGAAGTGTTGTTTCATGCCCAGCTTGGTGACGATGTCTTGAAAGTTCCTGTCGGTAAACTGCATCCAGTTATCGGTGACTATCGCCTGGGGTACGCCGAACCGGGTAAGTATGTTCCTTTTGTAGAAACGGAGTATGTTGTGCGCTGTGATTTTGGCGAGGGCTTCAGCCTCTATCCACTTGGTGAAGTAGTCGATGCCGACTATTAGTTATTTGTTCTGGTGCGTCCCTACGGTGAAGGGCCCGAGGATGTCCATCCCCCACCAGGCAAAAGGCCACGGGGACGAGAGCATTTTGAGCTCATTGGGCGGAGCCAGGTGCATATCCCCGTGTCGTTGGCACTTATCGCACTTCTTGACGTGCTCCTTGGCGTCCTGTTTCATGGTGGACCAGTAGTATCCTGCTCGCAATGCCTTACGGGCGAGGGATCTTCCACCGAGATGTTGCGCGTTGATCCTTTCGTGGAACTCCTGGAGTATGTTAGGGACATTAGACTCCTTGACACATTTGAGGAGGGGGTGGAGAAACCCCGCCTGTATAGTTTGTCCTCGATCAGGACGTACGAGCAGGCACACCGCCTGACTAGGCTGGCTTTCTAGGAGTCGTCGGGCAGTTTCCCTGTGGTGAGGTATTCGTACACCGAGGTCATCCAGTAGTGACTATCGCCAATGGCGTTCACTTCGACGGCCGAAGTGGGTTTCTCGATGCTTGGTCGAGAAATCACCTCTTGGATGAAAAATTTGTTCCTGTCTTTTTTCTTCTTGCTCGCCAGCTTGGATAGGATGTCTGCCCGGGTATTGTGTTCGTGCGGGACGTGACTTACTTCTGTCGAGTCTAACTTTTTCATCTTCTTTTTCACAAGGGCCAAGTACTCAATGAGGCTGTCATTCTTGGCTTGGTACTCTCCCTGTACCTGGGAGGCCACGAGCTGGGAGTCAGTAAATATTTTTACCTTCTTCGCGCCGAGGTTCTCGGCCAGGCGTAGTCCGACGAGGAATGCCTTGTACTCGGGCAGGTTGTTCGATGTTGGGAAGGATAATGCGAGGGAGACCTTAATCAAGATTCCTTCTTTATTTTCTAGGATGATACTCGCCCCGCTCCCCGTCGAACTGGATGCCTCATCGACGTAGATCGTCCACTTCCAGGATCCATCGGTCAGGGGTGTCGGGGTGGTCATCTCCGCGATGAAGTTGGCTAGTACTTGAGCCTCCAGGGCCTTCCTGCCTTCGTACTGAAGCTAGCGGGATTATACCTGAGTGAATCACACACTCAAGGATACAACATAGTTGCCACTGAACTTTATTTAATCCTAGAGGACAGGGAAAATATCGATAAAACCCAAAGGGAAGAGAAACGGGTCAGGGGGTCGGTTATGCGAAAAGAAGGTACTAGCACCTTACGCATCCGTCGTACTCGACAAGAACCATTTCGCTTGCTTCTAGGCTTGGATGGGTTATCTATCTAAAGGCTTCTAGCTAAAAAGAAGAGAGAGAGAATAGGCGATGGAAAAAGAAAAAAAGGAAGAAAGTGCTCACGGAGGATTAGGGCCCTTGTGCCTACGTACCCTCATATTGCAATGAGGAAATCAGAGCGCCGTAATTCAAGGAACCAGGGAAAGAAAGAAGAATGGAAGAAGGTGGAAGTGTACTCGCCAAGATCATCGCAATCTTGTGCCTATGTATCTTACTTTCGAATGAATGAAGAATCAGAGCGTTCGTAGTTCGTGGAACAAAGACGGACAAGGAAAGGGAAAATGGTGTCAAAACTAAGATCAAAAGAAATGGAGAAATTTCCGCTGAGGATGCAAAAGAATTGGTGTCAGAACCAAGAAAGACGTACAAAGGAAAAGTAGTAACTATGCTGAGGATAAAAGTGCAAGAATGATATCGAAACCAAAAAGATAACGGAGCAAAGGAATAATAGAAACTCCACTGGGGAGTAAGAGAACACAAGGAACTGTGTCGGGGATCAGAGGGTTAGCGACCCTACTGTGGGACAAACAAAGATATGGTGTTGAAACCAAGAGAATAAGGGCTTGGTATGTTAACTGACTGGCAGTGGTTAACCGAAAAGAGAAAAGATTAAAACTCTGTGGGGAGCAAGGGTTTGGTGTCAACAGGCAAACTGTGATGAACTAAAAGATAAAGAGTACTGAACCAAGTGAAGTTGTTTGACTCTGAAGGGATTTCGGTGTATTAACTGATAAACAGTGGTTAACCGAAGAATGAAAAGGTTGCAACCGTGTAAGGAGAGAGGTTTTAACAGATAGACTGTGATCAACCAAAAGAACGAGTGTAGAACCAAGCGAAGGTTGTGACCCACTGGGGATGTTGGTACTAACTGAACAAGCAATACTTGACCAACGAAAAGGGTATTGGAACCAAAAGAAAGTTACTAATCCAAGGGTGCGAGTATTCGAACCAAGAGAAGGTTACTAACTCACAGGGGTATTGGTTTTAACAGAAGGACTGTGATTGACAAAAAAAAAGAGTGATTAACCAAGAAAAGGTGATTAACTCAAAATAAGCTCACTATGTTAACAGACGGGTTGTGGTTAACTGGGAAATGGGTGATTAACCGAGAGAAGGTGATTAACCCAAGAGAAACTCACAATGTTAACAGATAGATCGTGGTTAACTGAGAAAAAGTGTAAATTGGTGTTTTAACTTATAGGCAGTAGTTAACCAATCAAATGGAGAAGAACCAAGAGAAGGTTGCGAACTCCGCAAGGGTTTCGGCGTTTAACAGGAAGACTGTGTTGACAGAAGAAAAAGATTGGGACTGCGTGGGAAAAAGAGAATTGGTATTAACAGTATGATTTTGATTAGCCAACAGAACAAGTGATCACGACCCCGATGGGGAATCAATGAACAATGATTGATCAGAAGAGAGGTGTTGAACCAAAAGTTGGTTGCTAAACCAAGAGACCAAGATCTTTAACCAAGAGAATGGTGATTGATCAAAAGATAGGTTGAAAGGGGTAGGAGTGATCAAGGATCTACTCGACTGAGGATTGAGAGACACTACATCTTGTAGATAGAGACGATTATTCCAGGAACAGGGTCATTCGTCCCCTACCCAAAATAATCAAGATGAGTGTAGGAATTCTCCACTCTCATCCCTTCTCTAGCACTAAAGTATAGTGCGGAAATTGAAACGGACAGCGTAACAGCGCCAATTTGTACAGTGCTCCAGTACGTTGCACGAATCTCCAACTCGGCAGGGGAATCAAGAGAACAAGACTCTAAAGGAAGTCTAAAGAGAGGAGAAAGGGAGAATCAACTAATCGAAATAAGGTTTCGATTAATCAATCAAAGGGAATTGATATGCTAACAATTTTCCAAAGAGATGAAAAATCATTAAAGCAAAAGTGGTGGATTATTTATTGTACATGATTAAATTTGCTCAATGAAGAACAAATTTAATGTGATCCAGTACAAAATGTCAATTAGCATGTGTAACACCCCCAATCTATACCCCCAAGCTATTAAAGCAGTAAATAAAAATTTCAGAAATTTCATCAGAGTATATTTAAATTATCATGGCATAGACAGGGAGAATCACATTATATTAAAACCAAACATACAACACCTGCTCATAAAGATATGCAACAGTGGGGTAGCATTCAACAGAGGAACTAAGTTCCTTACACCCACATTTCAAAGTTTTTAGAATAAAAGCAGAAAATCTAAAAACTTAATATCACGTATATATATCAATGAAAAGTTTGTCATACATCAGTTATACAAGTACAAACTTAAAGATATAAATATACACAATACACCAAGAACACAAACGGCCTCCCTAACTACCCGGTGTCACATATCAGAGCCGGCCGACAAAAGAATGAAGATACAATCTTCACAAAAGACCTCCAGCAACTCTAATCTGCAATGCCTCATAGAGCATTATAAAACGAGCAGAAGGGTGAGAAAAACAACCATAATATAAATGCATATAATTATATATATCAACATAAAAATACACATATCCAGTATTCTCACCACAGTTATCACCTGCCAACACATAAGGCATATACAGATTATATTCACACATCATGCATATGTTTATATACAAAACATATCATTCATAATTCAATGCATTTACCACAAATGCACAACAGTTCACAATTGCTATCACAAGCTCAATCACACAATGTCTCACACATAATCACCAAATCATGATTTTTCACGTATAACCAATGCAATCATAATTCATGCAGATGCAAAGAGACCGACACAACGACTCTCTATGCAAATGCATATGCGGTACCGACTCCAAGATTTCATATCTCATCATTAGTTCACTCAGGAACTCTGTTGGAACCATCGCTCGTTACATCACTGTAACTCCCCGTCGGGCATATGATGTTCACCCGTCGCTTTAGGTCCCCACATGGGCACACGACGTTTATGGATTGCTTTAAGTCCTCAGGCTTTTCTCACCTCATATTTTCGAGTCACACAATCGTCTATAATCATCGCTTTAGGTCCTCAGGCTATTCATACCTTTCATATTTTCGAGGCACACGATGTTATAGTTGATTCCCCACCGGAACCGCCGTCACTCAGGACGCAATTGCATATAACCATCGCTTTAGGTCCTCAGGTTATTCATACCTTTCATATTTTCGAGGCACACTATGTTATAGTTGATTCCTCACCGGAACCGCCGTCACTCAGGATGCAATAACAGTGCATATCATGATGCTTGACACACAAGAACTCATGACAACCATGCACTTTCACACATATATGCAACCATAAACATGCATATATAATCAAATACAACATATTGCATTTATTTGCCTTTCGGCTACAATTCATCACCACAACATGTCATCACATGCATTCACATCATACAACATCATACAAGTCATACAATATCCATATTCAAGCACATTATATAATACACATCATTTACACACCATTAAAACGGCAAAAGTCGACAAAATGACACTATTCACATTTCCCGACATAATTTAATCGGCTAACAAATTCCAAACCATCATAATCACAAAGTATAGCTCAATAGCTTTCCAACGCATCAAACCACGCCTCAAACCGAGCCACAGATCAAAAGTTATGCAGAAAACAAAATTACACAAACAGCACTGTTCGTTGGGCGAACCATCTCGCGAGCACTCGCTAGCACCTTCGCTAGGCGAATGTTCCAGCGAACCACTACTAGCTAAAAACAGACCCAAAGTTCGCTAGGTGAACCCCTTGGCGAACCAAGTCAGAACCAAACAGAATCAAAAACATACAACCTTCGCTAGGCGAATCCCTGTAGCGAACCTTCGCTACCCTTCGCTGAATCGTTCGCTAGGTGAACCCGCGAAAACCTCACTCGCTGTCACCTTCGCCCCAGGTTCGCTAGGTGAACCAAGCAAAACCCAGAATTTTTCTGCGCTGTTTGAAACCCCAAAAGTGATATTTCCCAACCAAAACATTTCCAAATCAACATATATCAATTAGAACCTATTCTAATCATGTCAACAAGCCATCTACCACATTTACATCGATTTCCAACCGCTAAACCATCAATTCTACTCATTTTATCGTTTTCGACCTAGAATTACAAAACATGGAAAACAAGAGAATCATCCAAACACACACATACATAATCATATACATGCATAATATAATCGAGTTTCGCACCCTTACCCGATTAAATCGATTCCTAGAAGTTGTTTTCTTTGATTCCTAGCTTTTTCCTCTTTTTCTCTCTTTTCTCTTCTTTCCCTTCTCTTTTCTTCTTCTCTTTTTCTTTCTCTTACTATTTTTCTCTCCTTTTCTAATTCTCTCCTTTTTCTCTCTTTTACTAACTTAGTAAAAATAATGCAAAATGACCCAATTGCCCCTACTCTCAACTATCTCGCAAATGTTCCCAAAACGCGATAAAATATAATCATATCGAAAAATAACATAATTTCAGATAAAAGTCAAAAATAAAATAATATAATAATAAAATAATAAAAAACGACTCACTTAAATAAAAATACTAAAACTGGGGCGTTACAATTCTCCCCCACTTGGAAATTTTCGTCCTCGAAAATATAACCGAGACGAACAACTCCAGACACGACTCTCGCATCTGACCAACAAACAAAGACCGACCAAAAGCACACCACAAATAACACAACTGACTAACCACCTCGCTAGCAGCAGAAACAACAATGACACGACAACGACGACAACAACACCGACAAGATGCAAAGCCCATACAATGCACTTGACGACCGACTTCCAACTCAAAGAATACACAGAACACAACTCACAGGTTCACTCTTGAACCAAAACACAACAAGATCGTTACCATCACCGTAGGTAACCCACCTCTAATTCCTCACACAGGAATTAGCTACACGCACTCGAACCAACAGAATGGAAACGAGGCAACAACACAAACAAGAACATAAAGTTCCACGACACGACAAGGTCTCAACAACATCAACAAAACCATAACACCAACCTCATTGTCACACAACCTTATCACATCGATGCCACGATTCACCAATCGTACATATAACCAAAACACTCATTTACTTAGTAGCCCAAGAATACCATTCAAACCTTTCACCTAACACTTCCATTCTGAAACGTCCATTGGTCTCATCATTCTTACAGATTCCCAATGTTCAACCTAAGAACTCTTACAAGTTAGACACGCATATACGAAATGTGCCACATCACGCTTCCGCTGCGCACTCTGATGACTCGTAACCATCAAAATAACCAATTTCACGTCCAAAGTCTAACTCTTTCGCATACTCACCAAACCACTGTTCACTTTTAATATTCCTATCCTTCCACTCCTCTGTGTTATCTCACACACTAGGCACTCGCCTCTGAACTTCTCAAACAACTCAAATTCTCGGACCATTAAACAGACATACATAGAAATTTCCGACTTAACTCCTCAGTCACAACAATAACTTTTCCCCAAGGGATAATCCAAACCAATTCAATACTCAATATTCTTATAATTACCAAACACTTCGAATCTAGAATCATAAAGATAATACTTCCAATAATCCAACATAATACAACTGCAAACAATTCCACAATAGTACTGGTCCTTTCACGAATCCTCAAATGTCGAAAATATGAACCACAACTTAAACAAACTACCACTCTTATCAAACATTCCAACAATTGTAATTCTAGTCAAACTCAACCAAACCATTCCAGTTACCTAATCCTGAACGTAAACACTTATTCTCAATTGTCACCCTATATAACTGTCCGTAGTCCATACACAATTTCTTCCATTGACAATCCAAATTCCAATCTATCGCAATAACCAACCAAAAAGGACTCTTAATGACTTCACCACTTAACCACATACCAGAACCTCTAATCCATCTCATCTTCTGATATAAGAATCTTCATCGACACAACAAAACAATCTATAACCATATCCTTAAATTCCAAACAATTCATTGCACACACTATCAAAGCCAGAAAGACACGTCCATTCCATCCAACATAATTCCCGTCTGCTATCAATAAGATATTAAGGGTGATCAGTTCCTCAATTTGTCAATAAACAGGCGACAATCATGATGAGGCATAAACCGTCTCCACCAAACTATAATAGTATTCATTACATCCTATACACAAAACTACCTAAGGCACAAATTCTTAGTTGACATAAACCTTACTTCTGCATTCCGTCTTGAACCAGAAACCACACTTATAATCTTGCAATCCCGAACACACTGAGCCAGCGCTCTACACCTGAAACAACATGGAGAAGTACCAGCTTCTCCCCCACTTATCTCATTCTAACCTCTCCAACTGTAAACACACCTAATCCATCACAAATCCTTTACCATAAATGGTCAAAGAACAATTTAAACAAACCAAAGAAATAATTACCGACCCCTATGCAGAAATATCGATAACCATCTTACCATCCCAAAAAGACCACAACAAATTCAAACGCTTCGTGTACTCAGACGAAATAAATGAATGAGTCGCTCCATTACCAATAATAGCAAATAAAAGCGTACTCTTAATAAAACAAGTACCTTTAGTCAAACGATCCGCACTAGTAGTCTCATCTCCTACCAATGCAACAGCCTTCCTACCAGTCTGAGCTTTCTTCGGTTTAGTACACCCCGTGCTAATATGACCTGTTCCACCACAGTTGAAACACTGCACATTAATTCTCTTACAATCCGCTGCGACATGTCCCGAACCTCCACACTTGGAACATTTCAGTTCATTCCCCCTACAATCAAACTTATGATGTCCTACTTCCCCACACTTATAACACTTAATGTAACACCTCGGAGGACTAGACATTCCTCCCCCACTTGCCTTTTTCTCAAAGTTACCCCTCGCCTTACCATGGTCAACGGGTGTCACATAAGGCCCATCACGAGACTGTTGTTTCCCTTTCCTGTCATCCACAATCTTATAGGGAGTAGCACGCGCCTTACGATCCTCTTCGTACATCCTACAATTGTCCACCAACTCAGAAAACCTTCTAATCCTCTGATAACCGGTTGCCCGTTTAATCTCCGGACGCAATTCGTTCTCATATTTCACACACTTAGAAAATTCAGCAGTTGCTTCCGCATAATGAGGATAAAACTGCACAAGTTCCACAAACTTAGCAGTGTAGTCAACAACAGACATATTGCCTTGTTTCAACCCCAAGAACTCAATCTCTTTCTTTTCCTTCACACCTTCAGGATAATACTTCCTCCGAAACTCTTGGCTAAATAAATCCCAAGTAACCTCTTCATCATCCTCTCCCAGCACTTGGCGCAAACTAACCCACCAATCAGCTGCTTCTTCTTTCAGCATGTGAGTACCCAGTCTCACCTTATTCTCTTCAGCACCATCCATCACATGGAAGATTCTTTCAACCTCCTCAAGCCAAAATTGTGCACCATCAGGATCATATCTTCCCTTGAAGATAGGCGGTTCGTTCATCCCGAACTCATTATTACCCGCAACATTCGGTACACCCTGCACAACCCGAGCCATATTCTGTTCATTTCCAATAACAGCAACTATGGTTAAACAAACAGCTCACCGAACCACAAAGACCAACAAGGACTGACACAAACTGACACGGACTGGCTCTGATACCACTTAATGTAACACCCTCAATCTATACCCCCAAGCTATTAAAGCAGTAAATAAAAATTTCAGAAATTTCATCAGAGTATATTTAAATTATCATGGCATAGACAGGGAGAATCACATTATATTAAAACCAAACATACAACACCTGCTCATAAAGATATGCAACAGTGGGGTAGCATTCAACAGAGGAACTCAGTTCCTTACACCCACATTTCAAAGTTTTTAGAATAAAAGCGGAAAATCTAAAAACTGAATATCACGTATATATATCAATGAAAAGTTTGTCATACATCAGTTATACAAGTACAAACTTAAAGATATAAATATACACAATACACCAAGAACACAAACGGCCTCCCTAACTACCCGGTGTCACATATCAGAGCCGACCGACAAAAGAATGAAGATACAATCTTCACAAAAGACCTCCAGCAACTCTAATCTGCAATGCCTCATAGAGCATTATAAAACGAGCAGAAGGGTGAGAAAAACAACCATAATATAAATGCATATAATTATATATATCAACATAAAAATACACATATCCAGTATTCTCACCACAGTTATCACCTGCCAACACATAAGGCATATACAGATTATATTCACACATCATGCATATGTTTATATACAAAACATATCATTCATAATTCAATGCATTTACCACAAATGCACAACAGTTCACAATTGCTATCACAAGCTCAATCACACAATGTCTCACACATAATCACCAAATCATGATTTTTCACGTATAACCAATGCAATCATAATCCATGCAGATGCAAAGAGACTGACACAGCGACTCTCTATGCAAATGCATATGCGGTAACGACTCCAAGATTTCATATCTCATCATTAGTTCACTCAGGAACTCTGCTGGAACCATCGCTCGTTACATCACTGTAACTCCCCGTCGGGCATACGATGTTCACCCGTTGCTTTAGGTCCCCGCATGGGTACACGACGTTTATGGATTGCTTTAAGTCCTCAGGCTTTTCTCACCTCATATTTTCGAGGCACACAATCGTCTATAATCATCGCTTTAGGTCCTCAGGCTATTCATACCTTTCATATTTTCGAGGCACACGATGTTATAGTTGATTCCCCACCGGAACCGCCATCACTCAGGACGCAATTGCATATAACCATCGCTTTAGGTCCTCAGGCTATTCATACCTTTCATATTTTCGAGGCACACGATGTTATAGTTGATTCCCCACCGGAACCGCCGTCACTCAGGACGCAATAACAATGCATATCATGATGCTTGACACACAAGAACTCATGACAACCATGCACTTTCACACATATATGCAACCATAAACATGCATATATAATCAAATACAACATATTGCATTTATTTGCCTTTCGGACACAATTCATCACCACAACATGTCATCACATGCATTCACATCATACAACATCATACAATCCATACAATATCCATATTCAAGCACATTATATAATACACATCATTTACACACCATTAAAATGGCAAAAGTTGACAAAACGAAACTATTCACATTTCCCGACATAATTTAATCGGCTAACAAATTCCAAACCATCATAATCACAAAGTACAGCTCAATAGCTTTCCAACGCATCAAACCACGCCTCAAACCGAGCCACAGATCAAAAGTTATGCAGAAAACAAAATTACACAAACAGCACTGTTCGTTGGGCGAACCATCTCGCGAGCACTCGCTAGCACCTTCGCTAGACGAATGTTCCAGCGAACCACTACTAGCTAAAAACAGACCCAAAGTTCGCTAGGCGAACCCCTTGGCGAACCAAGTCAGAACCAAACAGAACCAAAAACATACAACCTTCGCTAGGCGAATTCCTGTAGCGAACCTTCGCTACCCTTCGCTGAATCGTTCGCTAAGCGAACCCGCGAAAACCTCACTCGCTGTCACCTTCGCCCCAGGTTCGCTAGGTGAACCAAGGAAAACCCAGAATTTTTCTGCGCTGTTTGAAACCCCAAAAGTGATATTTCCCAACCAAAACATTTCCAAATCAACATATATCAGTCAGAACCTATTCTAATCATGTCAACAAGCAATCTACCACATTTACATCGATTTCCAACCGCTAAACCATCGATTCTACTCATTTTATCGTTTTCGACCTAGAATTGCAAAACATGGAAAACAAGAGAATCATCCAAACACACACATACATAATCATATACATGCATAATATAATCGAGTTTCGCACCCTTACCCGATTAAATCGATTCCTAGAAGTTGTTTTATTTGATTCCTAGCTTTTTCCTCTTTTTCTCTCTTTTCTCTTCTTTCCCTTCTCTTTTCTTCTTCTCTTTTTCTTTCTCTTACTATTTTTCTCTCCTTTTCTAATTCTCTCCCTTTTCTCTCTTTTACTAACTTAGTAAAAATAATGCAAAATGACCCAATTGCCCCTACTCTCAACTATCTCGCAAATGTTCCCAAAACGCGATAAAATATAATCATATCGAAAAATAACATAATTTTAGATAAAAGTCAAAAATAAAATAATATAATAATAAAATAATCAAAAACGACTCACTTAAATAAAAATACTAAAACTGGGGCGTTACAGCATGCACCACAAATCATGTTATAATGTGAACAAAAGTGTGCAAGAATCAACATGTTCATACAATGTCAAGAATGCAAACAAATACAAGAATCGATAAATCGTGCATCGAATTATTGCAAGCATGCTTCAAATAGAGGCTAACAACACCTAAAACATCCACAAATATCAAGCATATCAAGCCATGGAAGTTAGAGGAGGAAAAGTTGTCAAACAACCTTGAAAAAGCTCAAAAATGGCACTCTGTTACAGTGATAATCGATTACTGCAATGCAGGTAATTGATTACCTGCTTGAAAATAGCAGAATTAGTGAAAATTTGAGTAGAGTAATCAATTACCCTCATATGAGTAGTCGATTAGCACTGTAACAGTGGCAAAAGATTTTCAAAAAGCACTTTCAGCACCTAATCACTTATCCAAACTACCACATGTTATGGTATGAATTTGTGCACGAAAATCAAGTTTAACAACAGTAAATAACCAGCAATGGAATCAAATAACTCATCAAGAGCATGGATTAAGTAATGGCATAATCAATTCACACACAAAAAAGCATCGAAACTACATCGCGAATGATACGAAAACGTTCGAAACAGTAAAATGAGCAAAGAAGTACCAACCTACAAGGATGAGATGTGCCTTGAATGTTGTTGCAAATGAATCTTGGTGAAGATAATCAAAGAAAACTAGAGGAATCTTCAATTGTATCTGAATCGTATCGAAACCGAGAAAATTGCGATGAAATCTCCAAAATACGAATTCGCACCGTAGAATCTTGAAGCAAACACTTGAGATGAATCTAAAAGCTAATAAAACTCTAGAAAATCAAGTAGAAGAGCAAGATGATGAAGTTTAAGCTCAAGAAATAATCACTTCCAAGGTGAAAGTAACTACTCTTCAATGGTGAAATTGAGCTATAGTGAGGTTTAGGAAGAAAATGGAGATGAAGATGAAGAAGTTGCAAAAAATTCAGAGAGAATGCGAGAGAATTGAGAGTGAAGAGAGTGAGAAATGATTGAAATGGTTGAGGATCCTTTTTGAAATGGTGGAGCCTTATTTATATAGAGTTTTGGTTTGGAGTTGATAGGTTTGGAATGTGCTTTGGAGTGAGCTTTGGAGTTAGCTTGGGAGGTAGTTACACTTGACTCACCGAGTCGGAAGTTGACTTGGTTAGTTAGTTAGTTAACTTGGTGGAGCAATCCCAATGTAAATCCAAATCAAAGGCTCACATGCTTGGAAATTAAGGGACATGGTGCACTTAAATCAAAGTGATGCATTAGAATAAATGTAAGTGGAATGTCTTGAATGGTCTTGAGCTGTCTAGAATGTTCCACACAATGCTAGAACCAAGTAGAATCCAAGAACAAAGGGAGTGCAAGGTTGTTGTCCCAAGAATGCAGTAATTTGCAAATCTGCACAGGGTAATCGATTACCCTATTTTTGCCTAAAAACATGGTAATCGATTATTCTAAGCAAAAAGTGCCCAAATTGCCTAAGAACAAGTGCTGAAGTCCCGGTTTTGATTTTCGACTTCTTGTTTTGATGAGTGGGCCTGGAAGCCCTTATTTTGTGCTTGTTTTGATGATGTGATGACTGTGTGAGGATGCTATTAATCGGGCTTGGAAAACCTGATTATTCCTGCAACAAAACCCACAGAGAAAAAGTGTGAATGTGTATGCCAACAATGCAAATGCACATGCTTATGTAAAAGGCAAAAGGGAGGTCAAAATTTGGGTTAGGACACGTAATAGACGTAAAACTTGGAGAGGATTTGCTGGTGAAGTATACCGACTTCTGTCCCTCAGGGGTTTCCCGAATAAGAGCCGCGTTGACCGCCACGGTTGCGACGGCGAGGAACAAAATATAAATTTTCCCCGTTCTCTGGCCGCGATCGCACTCCTCGATCCACTCGAACGTGGCTTCTTTGTGCAAGAGCTTGAAAAATAGGAGTGCGTGCTGGGAAGATTTGGCCACGAAACGGACAGCGAGACGAGCATCCTGTTTAGCGATTGGATCGATTTCTTTGAGTTCGGCATCGGGAACTTGGAGAAATCCCTGAACTTGTCGGGGTTCGCCTCGATTCCTTGTTCTGTCAGATAGAAGCCGAGGAACTTTCCTGTTCGGACACCGAAGGTGCACTTCTCCAAGTTGAACCTCATTCTGCATCTCCTGGCCGTATCGAAGACCCTTCTGAGGTGGGCAGTGTAGTCGATCTCTTCTTATGATTTCACGATCATGTCGTCCATGTAGACCTCGAGCATGTCCCTGATCTCGCCCCGAAAGACTTTGTTCATCATCCGTTGGTAGGTCGCGCCGGCATTTTTCAAACCGAAGGGCATTACGTTGTAGTAATAGTTGCCCGACTCGGTCGTGAAAGTCGTGTATTTCTTGTCGGCCTTCGCCATGGGGATTTGATTGTATCCCGAGTATGCATCCATGAATGACAGTAATTTAAAACCTGCATAATTGTTTACTAGTTTGTCAATGTTAGGCAATGGATAAGCATCTTTGGGACATTCCCGATTAAGATCAGTATAATCAACACACATACGCCATTTTCCATTAGTTTTTTTTAACAAGTACACCATTGGACATCCAGGTTGTGTACTGGGCTTCCGAAATAAATTTTTCCTCTAAGAGGTCTTTTACATATTTTTCAGCAGCTTCCGCTTTCTCAGGAGACTGCCTACGCCTACATTGTACTACAGCCCTAGCGGTTGGATCTATTATGAGCTGGTGGCAGGCCACATCTGTGTCGAGGCCGGGCATCTTTGCAGCGCTCCATGCGAACAGGTCAGCATTCTTCCTAAGGCACAACTTCAGCTGCTTCCTTGCAAGGTCGGGGAGCCCTGTGCCAATCTTCACGTTCCTATCCGGTTCGTCGCTGAGCATGATGAGCTCGAAGTCTCCATCTGGAATGGGGTGCATGGGGTGAAGAGGCTGCCCGTTTCCTTCAGCTAGAGGGGTATGATCCGCTACCTTGTTCTACTCTTGCTTGCTAGGGAAGCGGTTGTCGAGACCGACCGCGTTGACGCGTAGGAGTGGCTTCTGCTCCTCGTCCTGGGCTGACGTACATTCTCACAATACTTTTTTCTCAACACGCGGATACTTTCGAGTAAATTTAGAGTTACTTGTACAAAGTGAACACAACACACCAATCCTATTGCTAGGACCCTTATTTATAATACTAAAACTAACTGTTATAAACTGCCTGAAATAATCAACAAATGACAAGTGTCATATTGCATGCTTCCATTGCCCGGATACACGCCACCTGTCTTTCCTCGAGAGAGAACCAAAGTAACTACTCCCTCCTTTATTTGAATTTGAATTCCCAACGTCAGATATCATCAACATTCTCGGTCGAAGGTTCCCCCTTTAACTCTTAGAAATATTTTCTAAGTTCCAAAAGATCTCTTTTCCTCTTATGAGTACCTTTGACTCAAACCTATCACACAAATCCTGTCGAAAGCCTTTCTAACCTTCTTCAAGAGCCTAATATTCTCCTCAACACTTCTAACTTCATCTGGGCATCGAATTTACGAGCTAACAAATTGCCCCCCAAAAATGTCTTTTTCGACAGTGCTGAAGAAAAGGGCATTTTTTGATAGTGTCCGTTCGACGCCATCTTTCGACCATGCATAGGTGTTCATCAAAACTGACTGACCCACGTTCCAAGAAGCTATTCAGTTTCTTTTCAATCACATTCATGACATCATAGCCTATCATGATTATGACTGAAACGTCCCCTCGTAAATCACATCAAGCCGCAAATCACCATAACCTCTCCTAAGGTCTAGGAGATCGTGGATATAGGTGGCAACTGTCATCGCCCCTACTTTGGCTCCTGGGAGGACACGTGTCCCACTAGCCTTAGCTCCTTAATGATGATTAGTGAGCCCTTTAGTGTTTCGAAAGCGCATTATAAATAGTTTCTTCAGAAACTATTTTATCTTTTCCTACTCCCGAGTATCCACTACACGCTTTTTCCTCTCTCCAAAACGCTCAACCCTTCACCCATTTTCGTCAAGTTTTTTTTTTCAATGGCTTCTTCAACTGCTACTACTCAAGACCTAAGGAAAAACCAAAAGTTCAAAGGACAAAAGGGCGCATCACTGCTTCCTCCATTTGCTGCGTTAAATGGACCCAAGGTGGTAAAGAATCAGCAATTCAATCCTGAGCCCCTCAAGGAGGAGAAAAGGCACATCTATGAAACCCAGGTACTGATTCCTATTACCATTTCTGGGAAACCGTTAGCTTTATCTGGTCCTTTATCTTCTTTAGACACAGATTATACAACCATTAGCGACTTCTTTCCATCCTATCGTAAAACCAAACCTCTAGGGCAGAAAGACAAAACTAGGGTAACCTCTGAACCCCATGACAATGTAGCCCTAAAGAACCTGGATTTGAAGTATCTGAATGATGGGTCTAGGTTGTTTAGGGCAACTCCGTATTTTAAGGATTCTGACCTCTATTTGAACTGGTAGACCAAGTTAGAGAAAGTGAAAGCAGAAACCTGGAAGAGCTCGGGAATCTACGACTTGATCATGATGTCGAAGACTGGTCCGACCTATTGTCCAATTTTACTGGCATCATCTTTGTATTTTTTTTTGGATAGTACCCACTATACCTTTCATCTCCCTTGTGGGATGATGACGCCCACTCTGTTCGACGTAGCCGCTATCACAGGGCTAAAGCCTCATGGTTTAGTTTACGACCCTGAAATAGATGCCCTAGACACTATAGGGTTCGCCACCACCAAACACACTTATACTTATTTCATAAACCATTACCACAATAAGCAAACTGAAACAGTCGAAGACGAAGAACACATAGCATTTTTGGCTATGTGGCTTTCTCGCTGCGTATTCTGTACCAAATCCTTGCAAGTGGCAAGAAAATATCTGACTTTGGCCAATCAGCTACACCTTAATCGAGGCATCTGCCTAAGCGAAATGATATTGGCCAGTCTGTACGAGTCTTTGAGCGAAGGTGCTGATCGTCTGAAATACCAAGGGAGTAACGGGAACCTGCTGCTATCTGGACCATTTTGGCTCCTTCAGCTTTGGATTAATGCCACTTTTGAAACCAGCCTCCCCAACAAAGGGTCTATGGACGAAGATGCTGCTAATATTAAGGAAAGACGAGTTGCATGGGTTCGACTGGTGCAACTTACCCCAAATGAAGAAGGATAGTCACTCAGGGCATCTTTCTCTGGCTTCGTCAAAATGTTTGCTAAGCGCTATGAGTTCACACCAAGAAAGGCGCCCTTTGCTGAACGAAAATGCGGCCCTGAGTGGTTTACTCGGTCATTTCCTCCTTCGTTCAAAATACATGAAGAAGAATCGCAGCATGTCTGGGAGGCATTCCTGATCCCTCGACTTATCGTTCATCGACTCAACCTGCTAAAGGGCCAAATCTCTCTGATAGCCTACCAACCCAATCTGGTCTGTCGATAATTTGGTTTGGTCTAGACGCTACCCAAGTGCCTGTATGAAAAGAAGGCCCATGTTATTCTTCCCAACACCATCTACGATGCCATACAGAGTTCGACACACTTTGCTCGACATGCTCATCGCTCACTCCTGACTCCCGTCTTCTTTGAACCTTCTCACCTCTGCACCCCAGAATTCCACGACTAGTGGTCGACACATTACTCTGTGGAGTTCCTTGAAGTCTCTAGCTTTGCTTAGTTGATTGACCAAGCTTTTGTTAATGTGCAGGAGAAGATCAAGAAAGGTACGTCCATTCATGTTAAGGAGATTCACGCCTTCCAGAAGTACTTTGAAATTGTTTATCGACCAGATGATATTAGTCGGACTGTCCGCGAAGCTGCAGTTACGTTGAAGGAGAAATTTTTAAAGAAAATGGAGAGTTTGAAACTCCCCTCATACGTTCCTCCTGAGAAACGCTATGAGGTGGCTTTTGCACTACATCCTCCCAAGACTCCTCGACTGCCATCTAATGATTTTGGAGTGGCTCTTGCCCCTCCATTTCCAGATAGGTTCATCTGTGGGGATTCTATAAAGATCCTTCGCCAGCAGTCAAAACCTAAAGCTCAGCGGGTGGTTCCGACTAAGCATACACTAGACAGTTTCAAAGGACACCTTCATGTCGGTATCGAAGATGTTCGCATCAAATCCGAAATACATAAAGGTTTGGATCCTTCGATTCTATGCTCTTTCACTTGAACTTTATCATTACTGACATATGGTTACTTGGCTTGTTTCGCAGCTATTCCCAAAAAGAACACCCCTCAGCACCTAGTCGAAGCCAAAGGCGAAGGCAGCAAGGTACGTCACACACCTCTCCTTTCATTGATTATTCCTTCTTCCCCTAATGCTTCTCAATTTCAGGCTTCTCGCAAACCACCTCCGACACCTCAAAGGAAGTCGAAAAGGGGCACTGCCCAAATTATCTTCGATTTCGAGGATGAGGACCAGTCTCCTCCTGAAGACTTGAAGCTCAAGAAGAGAAAAAGATCAAACCAATAACCTAGTGCTGCTGGTGGCCACTCTGAACCTGCAATGGCTAAAGT
Source organism: Lathyrus tuberosus (assembly GCA_022829125.1). Classification (NCBI taxonomy): domain Eukaryota; kingdom Viridiplantae; phylum Streptophyta; class Magnoliopsida; order Fabales; family Fabaceae; genus Lathyrus; species Lathyrus tuberosus. The sequence goes on from JALAZF010000060.1 coordinate 15,962,963, forward strand.
CCCCAAAAAGACCACTACTCAAAGTAAAGCCGCAAAAGGCCCTTCTGGAACCGCCTCCGAACCAGCTGCATGTCACGCCGAAAACAATAACTCTAGCCCTGATGCTGAAGGAGTCAAAGTAAGTTGTCATACTTTTCTCTAGATAAAAATTATTTACCTCGTTTCCCTTGATCTAACTTGCTTCGAACTGACCCAGGCTGATGCTAGTGGTTTAAAACCAATGGTGGATCATCCTCCTTCCCCCATCACTCTCCTAAATAGCCAAGGTGAGCCTACATATCACCCCACTTCTGACTTGGGCTCTGGAATGAGTTCATTAAGTGAAATTAACAAGCCTGGTTTTGAAACAGCTCCCCCTTCGCCAGCAAAGACTGCTACGCAGCAATCTCAAACAGATGGCTCTGACCATGAGGCAGATGACGCCGTTCAGCAGGATCCTGACACAGCAAATCCGAAAACTGCTGCCATGGGTGAAGACCCAACACTGGTTAATGAAGAGGGATCCCCAACTAACGAACCCATTGAGGCTGACAATATTAGCCCAAAAGGAGAGGAAGAGATGGAAGAAGATGACGATGAGACCATGCACCAATCTGAACTTGATGGCCACGATGATGACAATGAAGATGAAGACAAGATGGATGAAGATGAAGAGGAGGAGAATAAAGGTGAGGAGGAGAAAGCTGACAAAGGACCTACCAGCGAGCCAACCCATGTCGAAGCCATTGTTACCCCAACACCCACTGCTGCGACTGAAGGCAAGGCCACATCAACTGTGTATGGAGCAGGCCTTTCTGAAAAAGAGCTCGATGCATTGAAGGCCAGTAATCCTCGACAATACATAAAGATCCTTCTTGGGCGTCGAGGAAGCTCATCTGATAAAACTCCCAGTGCTTCGACTACCTCTGGGGATCAGCCTTCGAGCAAACCTGAAGACAATATCCTTCTGAAGATCAAAAATAAGATCTTTAAGGGTGACCTTTTCACACTCTTGCAGATGGATGATGTCACTCATATCTCTCTAAAAAACCTCCTCCAACAAGTCGACATCCATGCCATTTCCCCAGAATCTGCCAACATCATCTTAGCGCTTGGCGTTATGATTGATCAAGTCCATGGTGACCTGAAACGCCTGCCTCAAATCGAAAAGGCCATTTCAACCGTAGCTGGAAGTGAGGCTGCAGCTTGGACTACTGCCACCGATTCTGAGAACAGAGTAGCAGAGTTGGAGGAAACAAAAGAAAATAACAAGCAAGAAATCATATCCAATGAAGAAAGTATTGCTTCCTGGGAGCGAAAAATCAAGAAACTTCGATCCAAGATCTCAAAGGCCAAAAAGCGTAACGCTGAATTGTCTACCTTCGATGAATCTGACTTGTCGAAAGAGCTTGAAAGTGCCATAAGTTTTGCTGAGAAAGCTCAACGACTGGAAAAGGAAGTTGCACATTTAAAATCTGACAAGGCCTTGTGTGAAAGGCCTCTTGATCTCCAGAAGTCAAAGTACTTGAAGATGAAGGAGAATCTCCCCTTTTAGCTTGTTACTTCCTTTGTAATTTTCAATTTGATGCTCCCTGGCCCTTTGAGGCTTTTATATGTAATGACTACTAAGGCATTTTGGCATTCATAAATATCATTATTGGCTTTGCCCTTGTTACGTCGAATTACTCTTTAACAATTTTAATTTCTTGAAGTGCTGGTTTATATTTTTTCAAATACTTTCCATTTACTTTCAAGATTCTTTTATCCTCATTTAATTCTTCAACTTCATAGGCTCCATTAGAAAATACTTGCGTAATTTGAAACGGGCCCTCCCATTTAGGGGACCATTTGCCCAAGGCTCTAATCTTTCGATCCATAGGCAGGATTACCTTCCAAACTAAATCTCCCGGTGAGAAGGTCTTGATTCTGACCTTTTTATTATAAGACTTCTCCACTCTTTTCTTTTGTCTCTTTAAAAGTTCTAAGGCTTTAAGTCTTTCCTCGTCCAGATCTACCAGTTCGTCTAACATCATATTCCAATAAAGCTCAGAAGGAATTTCATGATGTCTCTGAATCCTAGTCGACTGAAGGTATATCTCAACGGGCAACACTACATCGTGACCAAAAGTTAATCGAAAAGGAGTAGTGTTGGTTGCTTCCTTGGGAGAGGTTCGACATGCCCAAAGGATCTGGTCCAATGTCCTACGCCAATTTCTAGGATTTTTTCCCACATGTTTCTTGATCAGACCAATCACCACTTTATTAGCTGCTTCGACTTGACTGTTGGCCTGAGCATAATAAGGTGTAGAGGTCAAGAGTTTGAAACCCATCTCTTTTGCAAACTCCTGCATCTTTTGACCAGTAAAGACTGATCCTTGATCTGTTGTGATCGTTTCTGGGATTGCAAATCTGTAAATGATGTATTTTTGAATGAACTCGATCACATCTTCTTGATCCACATTTGGTAAAGGTACCGCCTCAATCCACTTCATAAAGTAGTCGATCCCTACCAAAATGTATCTCTGATTCTTGGAGGATGCCAGTCGAATCTCTCCAATCAGATCCAAAGCCCAACCTCTAAAAGGCCATGGCTTGACTATGGAATGTAACTCACTTGCAGGGATATGTTGTATACCAGCATGAACTTGACATTCTTGGCAACCCTTGGTGAATTCAATGCAATCTTTTAGCATCGTAGGCCAATACATGCCTTGTCGAAACAATAGCCACTTCATCTTATGGCCTACTTGAGGCGCCCTGCATGCCCCACTATGGACAGTAGAAAGGGCCAGATATGCTTCTGTTTCAGTAAGACACTTAAGTAAGACCCCCTCAGGGGTCTTTTTAAATAATTCATTGCCTAGAAGGACATAACTTAAGGCTTGATACCTAACCTTTCGCTCTGTGGATGCCGTCGGGTTTTTCAAATACTCGACTATAGGCTTCCTCCAGTCTTTATCCATCAAGCTATCTATTGCGAAAATCTTAAAATTTTCTTCGTCAGCATATCCAAGCTTTGTCACTTCTAGGTCTGATGGGCATAATCCAACAGACACCACTTTACCTCTAGCTTCGATTGCCTCTTGCAACTTTTCCTTCGAAACCTTATACCCAAAAACAACCTGAGCCAAGTCATTGGCCACTTGATTCTCTAGTCGAGGTATGTGTCGAATGCTCACTACTTCGAATCTCTTCAATAGTCTGTTGGCCACTACGAAGTACATGATAAGATTCTCCTTAACACATTTGTACTCTTTTGTAATTTACTTTATGACCAACTCTGAGTCTCCCATTATTTTGACTCGAGTTGCCCCCAATTCTAACAAAATTTCAAGTCCAGCTATTAAGGCTTCATACTCAACCTCATTGTTGGAACAAAATCCTTCGACCATGTACTTGAATTTTGTTGGAATTTTATCTTGAGAAATAATCAACACACCTACACCTGTGCCATCTTTGTGGCTGGAGCCGTCGAAGTATAACTTCCAAGGTTCCAATTCGACATAATTCAACATGCTTTCGTTTATGGAGTGGTCGACTATAAAGTCTGCTACCACTTGTCCCTTAATCGCCTTTAGAGGCTTATACGTTAAAGAGTACTCAGTCAGTGCTAGTGCCCATTTACCGATTCGACTATGCAAGATAGGTTTTGACAACATGTGCTTAATAACATCGAAATGAGACGAAACATAAACATCAACTGGCTTTATATATTGCTTCAATTTTGTATAAGAGAAATACAAGCATAGGCATAATTTTTCTATCACGCTATACCTAGTTTTCGCATCATTCAAAACTCTATTGAGGTAGTAAATGGCTCTTTCGACACCATCCTCATCCTCTTGAGCCAACATGCTCCCTATGTGTTGTCTGATGCAGCTACGTACAATCTCATACTCCTATCCCTACACGGTGGGGAAAGAATTGGGGGATGACTCTGGTATTCCTTGATCTTGTCGAAGGCCGCCTGCTGCTCCTGCCCCCATTCGAATCCATCCTTATTGAATCGAAGCAATGGTGAAAAGGCATGCGTTTTTCCGCTTAGGTTCGATATGAATCTCCTCAAGAAATTGATCTTGCCTAGCAGCGACTGCAGCTCCTTTTTCGTTGATGGTGCTTTCGCTTCCATGATGGCCTTGGTCTTATTCTGGTTGATCTCGATCCCCTTTTTATGGACCACAAAGCCTAGAAAATCCCCTGCCTGCACACAAAATGCACATTTAAGAGGATTCATTTTCAGACCATGCCTTCTCATCCTTTCAAAGGATTGTCGAAGATGGTCTAAGTGACTCTTCCCTGAAACAGACTTAACCACGATATCATCGATATATATATGCATGCAAGTCTCTATATAATCATGGAAAATAGAGTTCATTGCTCATTTATATGTTACCCCAGCATTTTTAAGGCCGAAAGGCATCATCACCCACTCATATGTGCCCAAGGCTCCAGGGCAACGAAAGGCTATTTTGGGGACATCATCTTCAGCAATGAATATTTGGTTATAGCCAGAGTACCCATCAGCATACTAAGATACTCATGTCCTGCGGCAGAATTGACTAACATTTCTACCACAGACATGGAATACTCATCCTTAGGAGTTGCGGCATTTAAATCTCTAAAGTTTATGCACACTCGTAAGGAACCATTCTTTTTAATAACAGGTACAATGTTAGCTAACCATTCGACATACCTGGCAGTGCGGATAAATTTGCATCGAAGGAGTCTTTCGACTTCCTCCTTTATCTTCGAGAGAACTTCTGGGGCAAACTGTCTTGGATTCTGTTTGACTGGCTTCTTCCCAGGCTTGATCGGCAACCTGTGTTCGACCAACTCTCTACTCAAACCGGGCATTTCATCGTAGTCCCAGGCGAAACAGTCTTTAAACTCCTGCAACAACTGGGTAATTTTGACCTTAAGTTATGGGTCAAGCTTGGCACTAACATATGTTGGCCTTCTGGTTTCCCCTTCGCCTAGGTCGATTTCTTCTAACGGATCTTGCGCTAGCATCTTAACATTGTTTTCCAGTGGATATTTTTCAAATCCCAAAGGCTCATCGTCATAAATAGCATCAAGCCTCTGGCCTCGTTCTACATCCTGAACCTTATTAGGTGGCTCTGGGTCGAAGTCCTTACCAGGACCTTCTTGGTGGAATTCAGGATTGGCTTCGCCAGCCATGTATTCGTTAGCAACCTCCAAAGCCGCTTGTAGTCTGGTTTCAGCCATGTAGGCCGAAATTCTTCTCAATGCTTCGAACTTAGTCATTATCACTGAATTCACTTCCCCGCCCTGGGGGGTCTACTGCCGACTCGCCAAGGTACATAAATCTTTCCCCTGGCACCTCCTTATCCCAACGGAAACCCTCGACGGGATGTAAGTATAATGAGCAAAATGTCTCGTCGTCTGCGACAAACTCAAAATCTGCTGGACCACAGGGGGCAATGTGATCCAAATGTTTGTCGAACTGACGTCTGTCCACATGATTGATTGGTGCTTTAAAATACCCCTGGTCAGCCTCAATGTTTTCGACTATGCCGTCTGGTCTCCAAATGGTGATGCGTTGATGCATCGAAGATGGCACTGCACCAATACCATGTATCCACTCTCGTCCTAAAAGTAGATTGTAGTTGGCTTTTGTTTTTACTACCATGAAGATAGTAGGCCTAGTAATTGTTCCTACTGTTAAGTCGACTTGTATCACTCCCAAAGTAGAGCCAACTTTTCCTTCGTAATTTGAAAGAACCGTGTTATGTGGCTTAGTGTCAGTATCGTACTTGCCAATCTTGCTCAGTAAGAAGTGTGGCATCAAGTTCACTGTTGCGCCATAATCGACTAATATTTTATTTATTGGCACATTCTCCACCTTGCCAGTAAGGTAGAGGGGCTTTAGGTGACTCCTCATTTCCTCTGTGGGTCGCTCAAAAAAAGTGTTCTGCTCTTCGACACACCCATTGTTCATAATATAGTAGCATACCGGCTTATGTGTTGCCATCTCTGCCTCAGTGCAGGCATCTAAATCTTCGACTTCTGTGAGCTGGTCGAACTCTCTGGGCATCACAGATACCACATTGACTATGATATCAAGAGAAGCGTCAGATTCAGAATCGAAGTTGTTTGTCATCTCGTCATCCTCTTCGACAGTCTTCTCAGGTTTATCCTCTTGAGAGGCAAACTGTTTTCGTCCTACAGGTATTTTTTTCATCAGCCCTCATTGGATTCCCTCCATTATTGTCAATAGGGATATTAGTACTGGATTCTCCTTGATCCTTCGATTGGGCCTCCCTGAGAGTCTTCCTTCGACGTTGCTCTCTCCTCCATTGAGATCGCGACATCGGGTTCTTCCCCCTATAGTTTTCATAAACATATGCCGATTTGTTAGAGGTCTGAAACTCCTTTCGATACTCTATTGAAGAGCCTCTGCCCACATCAAACTTCTACCACTTTTTCTGACCTTTTTCCTTTCCTTCGACAGGTTTCATCCAGCTCCCTATTGATGCATTGCTTTTTGGTTTGAAGGTACTGGGTCTGGCCCCTGGGAACTGTGTTTTTCCTCCCAATTGTTTTGAAAAGGACTTTCTAGGGTCGAAACCCCTTTGACCATGAGATGATCTCTGCTCCCTTCTTTCTCTAGCCTTCCTAATCCCCTCAAGATTGTGAGCAGCCTTTTGATCGAAGATTGCACTGCATCTGGGGCATAACATAACGCCTGATCCCTTCTTTTGGCAGCGGTGAAGGAATTTAATGATAGTTTCATCCTGTTTTAGATACACCACTTTGTTACACTCTTCTTGGCGGCTTGCTTCGTCCACCTCCACGGTCTGATGTTGCATAATTTCGACCATATTGATGTCCATGTCGACATCAGCACTAAGGTCCAGATTGCAGAAGTCCCTATCAAGGCCCTCAGCAGCCTTGTCCATCTTAACGAAACTCTCAGCAGTTTCTTTAGTAACCAGCATCATGTTAGAACCCTCATTGATCCCATCATTTAAACCCTCAGTGGCCTCGTCGAAGCTATCAACGGCCTCTCTCATGAGTTTCTCCATAGCATAACTATCAAAGTCTTCAGTGACCTTGGCTAACACAACTTTGTTGGCGAAGTCTTCAGTAATTTCCACCATATTGACTGAACGGTCGAAGTCATCAGCAACCGCAACCATATGTATCTCTGGCTCAGCATAATGAGCATCTGCTATTTGTAATGGGTTGGAGTCAATTTTCATCTGACCTTTGCTCTTCTCTCCAAATTTCAGCCTGCCCTCCTGAATAACATTCTGCACCATATCCCTGAAAAGAAAACATTGAGAAGTTTTATGACCCAAAAAATTATGGTACTTACAAAATCCTCTCTTTTTCTTTGTTCTAAAGGCGGCATTTTAGCGCCAGGAGGCACTATCATCTGCCCATCTTTTACCAACAAATAAAAAATTTCGTCACTTTTGGTGATATCGAAAGTGTATGTTTTCTTGGGAAACTTATCATTCTTTTCAGATTCGCTAGAATTTTTTCCAGTCGAAGGGGCTAACATTTTACAAGAATACCAAGGCCCTTGCTTTAACTCAGCAACGTCTACCTCACTCTCGTCAAAGTATAATGGTTCGTCGTACAAACCTTCGACATCCTCATTATATTCAACATAAGCTACCTTTTTGCCCTTATTGAACTTAGCCTCTTCCTCTTTGAGACGTTCTAACTGTCGAACCCTATCAGCCAGTTGGACCATGTCTCTCAGATACTGGGTATCCAATTTCTTTCTAATAGAGTAATCAAGGCCACCAGTGGCCATTTCGACCAGTTCATGCTCTGGAACTTGAGTAAAACACCTAGCCTTAAGTAATCGAAACCTATTTAGGTAATCATCTATTGGTTCAGTAAACTTTCGCTTTATGCTGGCCAACTCCTTCAAACTAATCTTAGTTTGCCCTATATAGAATTGTTCATGGAACAAGCACTTTAACTGGGTCCAATTACAGATTGAGTTAGGAGGTAAGGTTGTAAACCAAGTAAAAGCGTTTTTGGTGAGAGAACTTGGGAAATATTTCACCCTAAGACTTTCGTCATTTGCGATCTCTCCAGCCTCGATCATATACCGGGCTACGTGCTCGACAGTAAATTCAGTTGTATCTCCTGAGAACTTGGTAAACTTTGGGACCTTCGTCCTAGGAGGTAATTCTGATTGCAGGATATAATCCACTATGGGTGAGGTATAGTTTGGCCTAGTAAAGCCAAAATTCACCCCATCTCGAGCCATTATTCTTTCGACCATGGCTGCTAGGTTGTTATCCGCTGCTATGTTGTTACGTCGAACCTACTGTACAACATGATCAACATCTTAGTTTCTATTCACTATCACTACCCCTTATTCCCCTTCTTCTGGAATTGGCCCTTGGTTCCTAGGTGGTTTGACTCTGGGGAGTTCGACTCTCGGAGGTTCCAGGTTGGCCTCAGGCATAGTCTCTAGGTTCCGCTGTGGGATATTCTCCACCACAGTCACACCTCGTACAGGGGCCGACACCCCCATAAATTCTTCCATGCGTGCCAATTGTACCGTTAGTTATTAGTTGGTCTGGGTAGTGTTTAGAATCAAAGGCTGGAAAATTTCCCCCATAGTTTGAGACAAAGTTTGTACCATTTGTAGATTACTCTCATCCATTTGTTGTCTTAAACATGCTATAGACGTGTTTCTTAGACTAGGACCTTGAGTGGAATATCCTATACCTACACTTTGGCTGTTTCGACCCACATTTATCCCAGATCCCGACCCCTGTAATGGTGAAGACATTACATTGTCTGAGAATACTGGGGGGGGCATTTTGGAGGCTTTGCATTATTGACTTTGGCATTCCATAAGGTGGATTCCTTGGTAGGGGTTGTGAAAATCCTGGAGGGGGAAGATGCCTAAATGTCGAAGTTCCTCCTGGTGGAGTTTGGGGGTTAGATGCTTGTGGGCCTATGTACTCCAAAACAGGTTGAGTGTAAGCCCTTGTATATGTCGACCCTGGTCCTGTCGTTGATGGGTCGGACATAACAGGAGGTGGGATCGGCTCTCCTGTCGAAGGAACTGGGGGTGGTACCACATTATTCCTAGACACATTTTGAGGGTTTGTGTTACTAGGCTGGGCATTCAGATTACTTGATTGTGGATTAGAACCACTCCCTTGAGGATTTGGATTGTTTGGTTGACTAGTGTTCGTCGCCATTTTCCTAGTGTATCTTCTCCTTGGTCTCTCTTCGTTTGTAGTGGCTACTTTTCCACTTCTAGTATATTTTCTTCTTGGTCTTTCTTCATTTGTATTGGCTACCCTACCACTTCTTAATAACATGCAACGAAGCTTTTTAAGAAGAAAGAGATTGATGAATGACGATTTTCAAATTTTAGAAAAAATCTTTACACAGTTAGCACTGTCCCACCGGGCGTGCCAATTTGTTTACCGTGAAAATTGGTAAACAACCGCTGATCTTCCAAATCTGACTTTGGTGACTTACAGGATCGATCAGATTGATCCTAGGGCATGTGCTAACAGTTGATTTAAGTTAAATTCTAAAGCAATGAATACTTTGACAATACTCAAGAAGGAAAGTTTGTTGAAAATATAGTACAAGACAATATTTCAAAATGTAAAGTTAAAAGGCTGGAAATGTAAAAGGAAGGGTCGAACGTGTGCAATAAAGATCAAAAGGTATAAAACGAAAATAAGTGCAGAAACGTAACTGGCTTCAAATAAAAGATGACAATATAAGTAAAGATCAAAGTAAATTGCGTTGAAGGATAAATGGTGTTTACATCACGTACATTCTCACAATACTTTTTTCTCAACACGCGGATACTTTCGAGTAAATTTAGAGTTACTTGTATAAAGTGAACACAACACACCAATCCTATTGCTAGGACCATTATTTATAATACTAAAACTAACTGCTATAAACTGCCTGAAATAATCAACAAATGACAAGTGTCATATTGCATGCTTCCATTGCCCGGATACACGCCACCTGTCTTTCCTGGAGAGCGAACCAAAGTAACTACTCCCTCCTTTATTTGAATTTGAATTCCCAGCGTCAGACATCATCAACATTCTCGGTCGAAGGTTCCCCCTTTAACTCTTAGAAATATTTTCTAAGTTCCAAAAGATCTCTTTTCCTCTTATGAGTACCTTCGACTCAAACCTATCACACAAATCCTGTCGAAAGCCTTTCTAACCTTCTTCAAGAGCCTAATATTCTCCTCAACACTTCCAACTTCATCTGGGCGTCGAATTTATGAGCTAACAGTAGCAGCCTCGAAACATCTCCTGGCAGCCTCAATGTCCTCGTGGAGGGTGACGACACGGCCCCATGGATGTGTAGTACTTCATCTTCAGGTGGACTGTAGATGGCACAACTGTGAGTTCAACCAGGGTCGGCCTTCCCAGAATGCACTGGTATAGAGAAGGGAACTCTATCACCAGGAAGCGGACCTTGACTTGTCGGGCAGTCACGTCGTTCCCGAAGGTGACCATTAGCTCGACGTAGCCCCACGGTCTTGTGGGGGTGCCATTGAAGCCCTGCAGGTTGGAGCCGATGTATGGGTTCAGATGTGTCTCATCAAGCTAGAGGGTAATGAACAGGTGGGCATACATTATGTCCACTGAGCTCCCTTAGTCGACCAGGATGCGACGGACGTCAAAGTTTGCCATCTGTGCCCTGATCAGGAGAGGGATGTTGGAGTTAGGGGTTCCGCCCAACAATTCTTTGAGGTAGAAGGTGATGGGGTTTGACCTTCCCTGGACCTTCTCGAAGGTGGAGTTCTGCGCCGAGCTTGCCTATATCAATTCGTCGAACTTCCGCTTCACTGACCCCATAGAGACTTTGTTGAACCCCCCGCCGGATATGACCATGGCGGCAGGGAAGTTTCCCATGGGCTACGGGAGGTCATAGGCATGTTGAGCTCGTAGGAAAAGTAGAAGTCTTCTGGTCAGGTGACACACAGTGCAACTTGCAGCCCGTTATCTCCAGAGGACGGGGTCGCCTCCTCGACCCTTTACGTCTCCCGGGCCTCCTGTCGGGGGGCTTCGCTCCTCTTGGTGTACTGCTTCAGGTGCCCCTCCTTGATCAAGATTTTGATGGCATCCTTGAGGTAGTTGCAATCCTCCGTGATGTGCCTGTGGCTCTTGTAGAACCAGCAATACTTGGACTTGTCGACGTTCGGCTTAGGGGGTGTCGGCTTTGGGAAGCGGACACCGCCTCTCTAGAACTCCGAGTTGATGCACTCGGCCAGGATGCGCTCGCGGGGAGCTATGAGTAGAGTATACTCAATGAAATGGCGTGCTAGTCCCATTTGTTCTCGGGAGTCTCGGGGCCAGTCTTCTCTTCTTCTCTCCCCGCTTCGGCGGGGAGCGTTGGAATCTTCGTGCATGGAGCTCCTGGCACCCTCTTGATTCTGCGAGTCACGAGAGAAGTTGGCGACCTCTATCTCCTCATACTGGATGTATGTTTGGGCCTTGTGGAGGAACGCGTCTAAGGTGTTGGGCCTTTCAATGCCAACTGCCTTGGCGAACTCGATACGAGGATGCAGTCCTTGCTCGATCAAATATCTCTTCATTTCATCCGAGGTGGATACCTGGACAGCCTCTCAGTTGAACCTCTTTATGTAGTCCCGAAGATATTCTTCTTTTCCCTGGATGATGGCTTCCAGGGATGCTTCTGTCGTCGGGTGGTACCGAGAAGCGATGAATTTCCTGGAGAACTGCCTCTTCAGCTCCTTCGAAGAGGCGATGGACTCGGGCTCGAGGCTCTTGTACCACGCCATTGAACCCTTCCTCAGGGTTGTGGGGAAGAGCCTGCACTTGATGCCCCCCGGACGTTCCAGTAATCAATGTGGTCGATGCTTTCAATGTGGTCGTCTGGGTCGATCGTACCGTTGTAGGTCGCCAAGGCTGGGGGTTTTTCCATCCCGACGGGCAAGGGAGTCTCCATGATGGCTCTGGATAGTGGTGTTCACTGGTCATCCTCGTCGCTCCTGAGGGGTGACCGCGACGGGGACAGATCATACTGAGGGATCCTGCCTCGGGGGGGAGGGCTCCTTGGCCGGCTCTTTGGCTTCTCTACGTATCTGCCAGCTTTGTTCCTCTTGTGAGTCGGGGAGCGTTGTTCCTTCCGGGGAGGGGATCGGCCGAGCTTCTGGGTGCCCACGGGCTGAGGCGTTACCTGTCACAGACGACCCTCCGATTGTCAAGGAGAAAGGCTCTGAGACTCGCCATGTTGTGGCCTCCACGGGGGAGGGGAAGGATAGGTCTCTCGTCGTCGCGGGGAAGGATTGCGAGAAACAGGGCGATGATGTCTCCGCGGGGGAGAACGTGATTGTCGCTCCCTCTCGAGGATCCAGATTCGCTCGTCCTGTTGGAAGATCATGAGGTTTGTCTGATTGATCGCCGCGAACAAAGCCACCAAGGTCGGGTCAGCGTTGGGCGGCACAGGGATTAGCTGGAAGATAGTCGGGCTGTCAAAGCATCGGGCAACGTTGAAGGCCGTTTCGTCCGGGGAGGGAGAGGCAGTGACCCGTCCATATGGTCGCCCTCTTGGAAGTGAACAGTCACGTTGGGATTGCGCCCGTCGCCATTGGTGAACGCGGTGTAGGAGGTTTTTGGAGCGTTGTTGTCAGTGCGTGGGCTGGCCATGATCAACAGAGATTGAAAACTGCTTTGGTTCTTAGATTTCTACGGGAGAAAGAACGGGGAAACAAGGGTTCCCAAAGACGGCACCACTGATCTTACCAGATCAGAAAAGGATCAGCAGCTAGCACACGTCGTGAGTTTCTTAGTTCGTTGGTGGTGGAGAAGAGGAGGGGGTGTACCTGTAAGGTACTCCGATGCCAAAGTAAGTTTCAGCAAGAGAGAAAGCAAGTACAGAGAAAAGGTATAGAGAATATAATACGTAACCCTTTAGTGATAGAGGGTATTTATAGCGAGCCCCCAACGCTGGGCCAACAGTTACTTTGCATTGGGTTGGATTGCTAGGCCCAATACGAGTAACTCCCAGGGTCTATATGGCGTAGGGAAGATCAGCACGTGGTCTTCGTCCTGGGTCAACTGCCCTATGATCTTCGAAAGGTGGTTAACCTATTCTTTCGGATACGGGTAGCTGCCTGATGACGTGTCCCCACGTAAGAGGCACGTGGAGACCGTGGGGGAGACACGTGAGTGCTCCCTAGGTGAGTTGGTGAATTGGGCCTTCATTGGGCCCTCCCCGACAAGGGAGATGGCTTGGGTCGTGCCCGACAGTGGGGCAGCTTCTGGCCCAGTCTAGAACAAAGTTGAATGTTCAATTTATCATTTGCTTACCTGTCAATGCCACCTCAGCCATAGTTAATGTTTTTTCACACAAACTAACGGTAGGGACCAATTAGTTTAACGGAAGTGAAGTTAAGAAATCATTATGTAACGTTTTTTAGTTCTGGGACCAAAGTGAAACTTCACTCAAAGTTAAGGGACCTAGGGACTAATTATGCCTAATATATTAACTGGAGTCTATATATTAATAGTTTATTAAAAAAGTTGTAACTAATTAATAACTACTTATGGAATATCATTTGTTTATCTTAAATAGATAGGATTATCTTAAATGGAGAGAATGAGTAAATATAAAAGGAAAGAAGTAGGTATTTCAGCAATTCAAAATAAAGAGGGTGAAAAAGAAAAAACTCAGAAATAGTTTTTTTTTAATGAAATATGTATTTTCTATATAATGAAATAAGTTAATCATTACCAAAGATGATAATTTAAGTAATATGAGCTGAAGGATTCGACAAAGGATGATAATAACTTTATAATGAAATAGTTTGTTGTTATATAATGTTAGAAATTAACTATAGTTACTAAGTGTTAGCCTGATAATTCGAGTTGAAGGATTCGACAAAGGATGATAATAACGTTGCAAAAAAAATAATTAAGTATGAAAATATTTGGTCGTCGACACACTGCCTAGGTCAACTTAGAGGTCTAAACTAATGTAGAAAGTATGGTTTGAAAGAATCTCAAGAACAGATCTACAAGATTATGATCACTCTCTCTTCCAAACATGCACAAAAAGGTTACACCGAATCAGCATCTCGATTGAGAGATATTGGTGTCGAAGTCGATACGTTTATTAAATGTCTAGGACTTAGCATAATTTTAGTATAAGAGTCATTTAAGAGAATGTCTAGACAACTCTTTGGAAGTAATTAAAGAGCTTTTGACGGGAGGCAATTAGGAGGTTTTCAAGGCAGTTATCAGATTGATAGTTGGGTAGTCAACAGTTTAAACACTAAAGGCGCGTGGAGGCATTTTAGAGGATGAAACCCCACATATTATGACATGTGTCGAACATGTGACAAATGACTGTTGCCGACGGTTATTTAGGACTAGTATAAAAATTAGGCTCAGATCTTGAAATAAAGGTCGCGGAATTCTCATTGATTCTTTTTAGAACTAAAGTACCCAAGCAATAGAGTGAAACAGTTTTTGAGAAATATGAGTCTGGGTCAATTCTTTAAATTTTTTGCGAACCTTTTGTATTCAAAGCATTTACGTTGAATTTATTTACTTTGTTTGTTATTTATTTTCGCTATCCAAAGTTTATTGTCTGCATCCAGTTGGTTATTATTCAAATGTTTTAAACCCAAATCACACACACTTTTAATTATATATTTTCTTTACACAAATTGTCTTTGAGATTTTTTAAGTTAATCTCTTAAGCGAAATAAACGTGTGTCTGTCTACTAAAAAACACCAGCAAACGGTAAGTTAAGCAATGTGAGACATATAATTTTCTCAATTAACACGCTAACACAAAAAGTTTTTTTAACAATGTGGACTTGAGTTTTGTTTTTTTTTAAAGTCATACTCATATTAGAATTTTGACATGTTCCAACAATCCTCCACTTGAATTTAAAAGGAGTTTAAGAAATAACGTCTAATATTTTTAAGGTTGTGTATAAACAGAAGTGTCAACGACTTGAACCTTTGTATAGTATCGTACCCCGAACTTTGCTCACGCTTCACATGCTTTCTACTACCATTTTATTTTGAATAAATGGAATGACACAATTGGTAAGAGAACATGTGTAAGAAGTTGTGAGTGTGAGAGATTGCAAGTTCGAATCTCACATTCTTTTACCTATAAATAGAGCACGTTTTCACATTTTTCATTCATCCACAATTTACAAATCATATCCCATAAGTTGTTGTTCTTCACACTGAAGAGTAACAACACAAAAAAACCCTAAAGCCTCCACCATCATTAATCTTTTCAAAGAATGGTGAGAGCAAAGAATGAGTCCAAGATCAAAAACGTGAAGGGCAAGGAGAAATAAAAGGAGAATCTTATATTTTGCTTACCGGAGGAATCTCTCTCCTATAGGTTGGTTACTTCGTACTAAGACGATATTTTTTGATAAAGTTTAATTCCTAATGCTTATGGGTTTGATTTATTGTGCACGGTTTGATGTTGAGTTTTGTTTACTTATTTTGTTAATTAATTGTTTGAATTATCATTTATGTAAAAATAAAAAGCAGGGTATAAATATCAAATTAACTTTTTAATTTATATCAAATTAACTTTTTAATTAATATCAATCTTTTTTACACTAACGATAAATCAACCTTTTTTTAAAATAACCTGAATTATTATATTCTTTCAAAATACCATATTTTTTTTATAAAATTAAACTCATATCCTAATAACTGGTTTCAAATTAAAACAACCATATGCTATATTTTCATTACAAATCAAAGCATAATATATTATAAATCTAAAAAAAAAAAAACTAATACATGAGATTTGCTTCAAATTGAACCCAAACTCTATTCATATATGATCGAAAAGCAATTTAAATCCACTCATCCATTTGTAGGGAAGCAATACCTCTGTAAAAGTTTTTCAAAACAAACCAATCTATAAGAAAATTGTCTATCATAAAAACTCATAGACTTTTTTTTTAAAACTGAACCTTTTTTATTACTTTCTAGATTTAACAACTTATAATATAGTTAAAACTCTATAAATTAATAATATCAGAGTCGGAGAAATTTATTAATTTAGAGAGTTATTAATTTATTGATAAATTAATAATTATTAATTCAAAGAGTTTTTAAGTAATTATAATGTACATACTAAATAAAAAGGCAAATTAATCTATGCCTCTTAAAATTACGTTGCAGCGAATTTTAGGACTCAATGTAAATTAGTAACTACTGTGTTCATATGCATTGGAAATCAGACAACTATTGAGTCATATTTCAATAGAGTGTAATATATTTTTTTCAGTTTCTATGAATTATTAATTTATGATTTTTCTGGGACCGAAAATTATAAAGGGATCTCCCGAAAAATTATTATCTTATTATTTTATCGAGTTTTTCAATTTTTTACATTGACCCAAGTCGATACCGGATAAATTTATTATTTTAGAGAGTTTATTAATTTATCAAGTATTAATTTAAAGAGTTTCTACTGTAATGCTCAATAGAAGATACAACTAAAAAAACCAATTTAGCATTTTGAAATAGATAACGTGAAAAAATAATATTTAGTTAATTAAACAAAAATAAAATTATAAATTAATGGGATTATCAATCATTAATGAAGTGATATTTATTTAATTAAAAAAAAAAGATATCTTACTAATCTAAATTAAAAAAATAACAAGTTAGTGGGATAATAATGGTTAATTACTAGGATAAATAATAATAAATACAGAAATAAATATGAGAATATGATGAGATTACAAAATGATCTTCGATTTTGGCTCCAAAATTTCTAAGTAATTTAACAATTTTTATATATAAGATTTCTAGGAAATACACAAAATCAAATTTGATTCTAAATTAATTATAACTAATTTAGTTTTGTTAGGTTGTCCACATTTTATTAAATTAACTTAGGACTGATTTCTTTTTAATTATTAACACAAATAATAAATAAATAAATAGATAAATAAATAAGTATTCAAAAATACCAAAAAGATATATAATTAAATACTTAGTTAGGTTTTTCAAAGTTAAGGTTAAATTCATGATAATATTAAAATACATTTTATGGTTGATTAACGGGGACAATTTAAGCAATAATTAAGGGATATAATTTGAGATAAACAAATGGGGACCATGGAATAAACTAGTAGGGTTTCAAGGGATAAAAATCAGGGATAAGGGTTTAATCATAAATAATTTAATTGATTTTCTTAAATAAATTAAGAATTATTTATTTTACAAATAAATTTGGGATAAATTTAGGAATAAAATGGGATAAATTATGGGATAAAAATGGGATATTTAAATGAGATAAAACTCTTAGGATCCAAAGAGTATAAAAATTAGGATTGAGATAAGGGATAAAACTTGAGTTTTTTTTTTTATAAATTATTAGAATTAATTTATTTTCTAAATAAATTAAAGGGATTTTTTTTAATAAAATCAAAGGGATAAAAGCAATGTCACTCACTTAAACTGTAAGTCCTCTGCCCTTGTGTATTGGGACATTTTTATAAAAAAAACTTTTCCCCACCCTTGTTGTGTGAGAATTTTTCTTAAAGGATAAAAACAACTAAACAACCAAATTTTTTTAAGGAGAACTACGATACTCTGATCTTTCACCTAACGTGAGGGTACGTAGGAATATAGTTGTAAGTTCTAGCGAGTACAATTATAAAAATTATTTTCTAGGTTTCTTATCTTTTTTCTGTAAATTATAAAATAATGTTGTAATTAAATAAATATTTAAATAAAAGCAAACACACCTTAGGCAAACAACTAACCCTAGAATCGAAGGAGGGTCTTTTTTAGTACAATAGAGTCGAGGGATGTCTAACACCTTCCACTCGCTTAACCGACTCCCGAATTTGGTCTCTAACCCTTAGTTTTTAGGTTTTATCATTATTTCCCTGTCTCTTATGACGAATAAAAGATGATGCCGACTCTGTCATTTTGCCGGCCGCGACAGCTGGCGACTCTGCTTGGGTTTTAGGGTTCTTGTTTGTTTTCCTTGTTTGTTTACTGCTTTTCTATATATATGTTTCATGTTATTATATATATTCTTTATGTTTTTATTATATTTATATATATCATATATTTTAATTGTCATCATATTTGATGGGGATATATTTACGTGTGAAGCTAAAACCCAAGCTTAAAGTACAACGCTAAGTTAGGACATAGAATTGAAATGTTTTTGGGAAGATGCGACATCTCACTGATACATGGAAGCTACACTCGGAAGAGACCCTCCAAAGTTGTCTTCATGATAAGGTATACCCTTAACATAGTTGATGATTTGGATGTGGTCCATGACTCTGGGAACCTTTAGAACCCCTTTTTAACTCATGGTGACCATATGTTATCAACCCGCAAGGGTCATTACTAGGGTCCCGCCTAAATGAGACTTATCCCGAAGGATTACCATAGGAAGGCTTGCTTCACTACGCCAAAAATGACTTTTACTAGCGCACCTTAGACAACGCTTTTATGTAAAAACGCTGCTATAAGTTAAATAAAAAATAAAACACGGAAACTGTATACGAAAAAGAGTAAAAAGCGCTGCTAAAAGTCCTACCGTAGACAGCGCTTTTTTAAAAGTGCTGGTAAAGGACCACATTAGCCAGCGCTTCTGAGAAGCGCTGCTAAAGGCCTATATTAGCCAGCGTTTTTCTCAAAAGCGCTTTCTAGAGTCATATAAATTAAAAAAAAAATCTCAAAAGCGCTGCTAAAGGCCAATATTAGCCAGCGCTGCTAAAGGCCTATATTAGCCAGCGCTTTTCTAAAAAGCGCTGTCTAAGGTCTTATTAATTAAAATAAAAAACTGATTAGTATCGGTATTATATTTTTCATATCTCTATTCTTTCCCTCTGCTGCGAACTACGAACGACGAGAACGAACGAAGAACAGCTCATGCCACCGTCGTCCACCTTCCTCCACCGTCTCGGTTACAGTCTCGCCGTCGTTCTTCCTCCATTGTCCTCCACCGTCCTCCACCGTACTCCACCGTTCTCCACCATTTCGGTAAGATTTCTTCTTTTCTGTTATGGTTAACGTTAGAGATGGTTAGGGTCATAACAAGACTCCATTACTTTAATCATTACAAGTTTTTCTCAGTCATCCAACAACTGTTCCATGGATTTGTAAGGTCCATTTTCTGATATGAACATTTCTGCTTTTAGGGTTCTTCTTTGAGGAATCTGATTGATGTAAACCATACTGTCTCTTTTATAAACAATTATGCCTTGATTAACAAAAAAAAATTAAATCAAGATATAGAGTGGGGTATAGGTACTAAGTGTTTTGTTGTTCTCTTATGGATATTAATATCTTGGTTTTATGCTATTAAATTCAAAACTATAAACGATTCAATTTTGGAATTCTTCAATGGCTTATTCCTGCCTTAATCTCTCTTGTGATTGTTCTTTTCAGATTGTTGTTTGAGGAGAATTTGTTTTGAACCAAGTGCTACTACGAGAAAGGTATTTTATTCTTGCACTCAAATCTTCATATGGTAGACGATACGTGAAATAAAAGTTTGTATTAATCTTCTTTTATGTTCTTTTGAAATAGTTGCGTGAATAATTATAGTAGTGTTTTTGTTTACCTTAATAAGTAGGAAAACCATGGATAAAAAATGGATGTCTGCCGATCGATTGTCCAAAAAGTACGAGAATGAGGTATTGGAATTCGTTAAGTTTGATGTTCAACACGTTGAAGACCCCAGTCGAATGAAATGTCCTTGCTTGGGTTGTTGTTATGTGGGTCGGGTTGATGCAGATGGATTGAAATCGCATTTACTGATGCATGGAATTGATCGAAGTTATAAGTGTTGGATATTTCATGGTGAGAAAACTAACGAGAATGTTGAACTGAGTGGGAAAAGTAATACGACCTATGCTTCAGACGACAAAGACACGGAAACATACGATTGTGATCGAGTCGAAGAGATTGCAGAAGCACTTGAAGAAGATCTTCATGATTGTGCAAAAATGTTTGAGAGGCTGGTAAGCGATGCAGAGAAACCGTTGTATAAAGGTTGCACTAAATTCACAAGACTGTATGCGGTATTAAAGTTGTACAACTTAAAGGCGGGCAATAGATGGTCGGATAAAAGTTTCACAGAGTTGTTGGCCCTTATGAGAGAAATGCTACCGGAGGATAATGTTCTTCCTAATCGAACCTATGAGGCCAAAAAAATGTTGTGCTCTATTGGCATGAGCTATGATAAGATACATGCTTGTCCAAACGATTGCGTTTTGTTTCGAAACGAATATGCATCGTTAACTGAGTGCCCGAAATGCGGTTTGTCTCGATATAAGAAAAAATTGTCTCCAGCAAAAGTTTTATGGTATTTTCCTATAATTCTGAGATTTAGGCGTATGTTTCATAGTGAAACCGATGCAAGACACCTGACTTGGCATGCAGATGAAAGAATTATTGATGGAAAGTATCGACATCCGGCTGATTCACCACAGTGGTCGAAAATTGATAATGATTATCCTGACTTTGGAGAAGAAGCAAGAAACCTTCGCTTGGCATTATCTACTGATGGAATGAACCCACATGGTCTTCAAAGTATCTCACATACCACATGGCTTGTGATTCTTATGATTTATAACCTACCTCAATGGCTATGTATGAAGCGTAAGTACATGATGTTATCTATGTTAATTTCTGGGCCTAAACAACCAGGGAATGACATAGACGTATACTTGGTACCCTTAATCGAAGATTTAAAGTTTTTGTGGGAGAATGGTGTGGAGGTTTATGATGGGTATAGGAAAGAAAGTTTCAACTTGAGGGCGATGTTGTTTGGCACAATTAATGATTTTCCAGCATACGGAAATTTATCAGGGTACAACATAAAAGGTCAAGATGCGTGTCCTATTTGTGAAGATAAAACAGATTCGACGCGATTGGAGTTTGGTCAGAAGAATGTCTTTCTCGGTCATCGTAGATTCTTAAATTCTAATCATCACTACCGTGGGTGGAGAAAAGCATTCAATGGAGACACCGAACAGCGTAAAGCTTCACCTGCATTGTCAGGTGACTAAGTTTTTGAAAAGGTGAAAGATGTGCGTACTCAATTTGGCAAGCCTTTTGCATATAAGGTTGTCAAAGGTGGGTGGAAGAAGAGGTCGATATTTTTTGAATTGCCATATTGGAAGTCTTTGTACGTGAGACATTTTCTCGATGTTATGCATATTGAAAAAAATGTATTTGAAAGTGTTATTGGTACGTTACTCAATATAAAAGGAAAGTCTAAGGATGGCCTTACAGCAAGGGAGGACATGTTAAAAATGGGAATAAGAACTGAATTAGCACCCGTGAAGAAAGGAAGACGAACATATCTACCACCTGCTGCTTTTACTCTATCAAGAAAGGAGAAAAAAATATTGTGTAAGTTTCTGAGTGAAGTTAAAGTTCCAGAAGGATACTCTTCAGATATTAGAAGACTTGTGTCTATGAAAGACCTCAAGTTGAAGAGTTTAAAGACACATGATTGCCATGTTATAATGGAACATTTTCTACCAATAGGTATACGTTCTATTTTGCCAGAAAAAGTAAGAAGCGCCATAACTAAATTGTGTTTTTTCTTTAGGTCAATTTGTAGCAAGGTGATCGATCTTGAGATCTTACCAACACTACAAAAAGAAATAGTTATTACCTTGTGTGAGCTTGAAATGTATTTTCCTCCCTCTTTTTTTGACATAATGGTACATCTAGTTGTTCATCTTGTGAAAGAGACACAGTTGTGTGGACCAGCTTATATGAGATGGATGTACCCTGCTGAACGTTATATGAAAATATTAAAAGGGTACGTGAAAAACCAAAGTCGGCCAGAGGGTTGTATTGTTGAACGATACATTGTTGAAGAAGCGGTTGAGTTTTGTACTGAGTATTTGTCCAATGTTCAATCGATTGGACTCCCCAAAACTCATATTTTCGAAAAAAAGGAAGGTAAACAATTAATTGGAAATAAAATTGTGACAATATCAAGGGATGAACGGGATCAAGTGCATTTGTATGTTCTGCACAATGATAATGAGGTTGAGCCATATGTTGAAATGCACAAGGATGTACTCCGAAGGTTAAATCAGAACAGAAATGAAAATTGGATAGTACGAGAGCACAATCAAAGTTTTATACAATGGTTAAAGGATCATATTTATTCGAAGCGCTCTTCAGATCCCGCTTCAGTAACAGAAAGGTTGAGATGTTTGGCATATGGTCCAAGTTTGCATGTGTTTTCTCATAGCGCATACGCAATTAATGGATACACATTTTATACCAAAGAACAAGATGATAAAAGTACTATGCAAAATAGTGGTGTCACCGTGCTAGCGTGCACATATCAAGTATGAAAGACTTAAACCCCAAATATGCAAATCTGTCATATTTTGGAGTTATTGAGCACATTTGGGTGTTTGATTACGAGAAGTTTCAGATTCCTATCTTTGGTTGCAAGTGGGTAAATAGTAGTGGCATACGAATGGATAAGTCAGGATTTTTGCAAGTGGATCTTAATAAGGTGGGGTACAAAGATGAGCCTTTTATTCTAGCATCTCAAGCTAAACAAGTGTTCTATGTCACTGACCCGACGAGTACGAAATGGTCTATAGTGCTTTTACCTAACAAAGTTGTTGATGATTGCGGTGTAGATCAATGTGATATTGATGTTAAGAATGAGTCATGCATTAGACGGAATGAGTTGTATAATAGAAATGATCAAGATGAGGATCTTATAGCGGATGAGTCATATATCAGAAATGATCATAACGAGGGAATTTGGATCAATTCATCCGTCCGCATTGCTAAGAAACAAGTAATTCATATTCCGACCAAGAAAAGAAATAGATGTTAGTGAAAGAGGTAATATAATAAAATGATATATATTATAATTTTTTATTTATTTATTTATGTGAATTGTTCTAAATATTCATTTATATTTTATTAGATTGCGGTTATTTCATGTTGAGGTTTATGAGAGAAACTCTTTTTTTGGATCGAATAGAGATTCCATCCGATGTATGTATTTCTAACTTATGAGTTATTTTAATATTTAACACATATTTCTCATATAATTAAATAGTTGAAACTAAATCAAACTATGTTGTATTATTATGTAGTACTTTGATGAATTCAAATGTGCGTATTACTCAAGAGATCATTTGGATGAAATTAAAGAGGATTGGTGTCAATTCATTATTGAGCTCGGCGTTTTATAAGGTATATTGTACTCTTACTTTAATTGATGAGAATTTTGAGTATGTATAACTTTGTAACTATAGACATTATTTATGTCTTGTTTTAATTGAATTACAATCTTTTTGTGCTGTTTCAGGTTATATGTGCAAAGTAGAAGATAGATTTATATTGATGTGCATTGCTTTTTGCTTAGCATTTCTATAAGTAATATGTAGATTTAAAGCAAAATGTTTTGTTGGATGAAATGATTTGTATCATCAATTGTTTTGTATATATAAATTGTTGGATGAAAATTGTATATATAAATAGGCAAAATTGGTGCGTATATATTGGTTTGAAACTCCAATTTATGATATTTTGGTGCAAAATGTGGTTGAAAAACAGGTGCAAATTGTGGTTGAAAACCTGGTGCAAATTCTGGTTTAAAAGCAGGTGCATATAAACTGTATAAAACAAACAGCGCTTTTTTTAAGTAATTTATATAAAAAATTTGGTATACCTTAGACAGCGCTTTACACTAAACGCGCTGTCTAAGGTGGGGTTTAGATAGCACTTTCGCAAAAAGCGCTGGCTAAAGTGGAGTTTAGACAGCGCTTATACCAACATGCGCTGTCTAAGGTATACCAATAAAAGCAAAAGCGTTGTCTAAGGTATACTAAAAAAAGGCAAAAAGCGCTGTCTAATGTTAGTCTGAAAAAACAAAAAGCGCTGTCTAAAGCACCATTTAGACAGCGCCTTTACAAAAAAAGCACTGTCTAAAATATAAACAAAAGCGCTGTCTATTGTAAAAGCGCTGTCTAAAGCGGTGCTTTGACAGCGTTTTTTCAGTCAAAACACCCCTTTAGACAGCGCTTCTTACATTAACCAAAGCGCTGTCTAATCTTTTAGCAGCGCCAGTTTAGACAGCGCTTTTAAGTGCTGTGTGATGCCAAAAAAAGCGTTGTCTAAAGGCTTTTATGGCATAGTGCTTCTCCTCATGGTAAAACGAATGTATAATCCATAAATTCTATGGTTACCATACTACCACAAATTGTATATCCTACATGTGATGGGATTGGGTAGACCAAACTTAGATCTAGTCTATCATAGGGAGCCTACCTGAGCTAGGTCATGCTTGCATATCACCTTATCCTAACCTACAAGATTTAAAAAAAAACCTAAAAAAAGCATTCATTCATCATCCTCATCAAAATCTTTTGCATTTGTCACACAAGAATCTTAACTATTTTTGAAAAAAAAACAACAAAGCTGAAAAAATGGAATTTCATACAAGAAAAAGGAATTATGTTCAAGAAAAAATGAGGGAAAGGGAAGAACTAGAGACTCGTGTCCTACAATTGGAAGCCCGAAATCAAAGCTTAATTCATGTTCTCCGTGAAGCCAAAGGTCAGACCATGGATTCAATAGTGAGAAAAAGCGCTCCTGAAGAACTTCTTGGTAGACGTCCATACGAATAAAGGCAAGCTTATGAAGAAATGGTGAATCTCAGAAGGCAAATGGAGCTTCTTGAAGGAGCCTATAAGGAAATAAGGGAGTGGGGCATCTAATTTGAAGGGCACAATCAAAAGATGGCTAAAATTATAGAGAAATATAAGAAAATCATTCTATACCTTCAAAGAAAGGAAAAGTATTATATGGAAAGGTATCTAAGGTTGATCATATTGTCCAACGACCTAATCTATGAAGTCCTCCAAAGTCTGGAAGCAACGGAATACATGGCAGACATCTTCAAGCCCTAAGAGGAAATCATTGACTTCCTTAAATTATGTCGTCATATGGTGGAAGAATTTAGGGCTAGAATTAGGCGACGTTGTTATATTCTTTTTATGTAATGGTCTTTTTTTCAAGTTGTTTTCCTTTAGTTAAGAACAAGTTGAGAGTTTCTCCCTTGTTAATTTCCTTTATGAATAATGAATAGGGTTTCGTCCCTTGTATTTTCCTTTGAGATTAATAAAATATTTGAATTTCTGTTATTCTTAGTTTTTCTTATAATGGATGGTTAAGATTCCTACAAAAACAATTATTTTTGCATATTCATACATTCACACATACATTAGCATGCATACATAATAAAAATAAAAGAACAAAAATGATTTTGCTTCATCATCTTCTCCCAGAATCATCGGACATAATAATCTGACTTCTTGACCTCGAACCCGAGCTCACCAAAAGAAGGTCGTAAAGTAGTTAGAACAAAATCTAGCCGCACTCAGAGGAGACGTTGCTACTGTCAAAGGAGACGTGGAAGAGATGAAGGACAAGATTGATCAACTGACTCGCGTCATCCAAAACTTGATAGCAAGGGAAACTGAGTCGGGTCACATAAGGAATGTTCCTACCCCTACCTCCCAGTCTGGGGACAACAATCCTCTATTGGATTTGCCACCGATGTTGAACGTGAAGAGGCTGAAGCTGCTAGACTAAAGGCGAGTACCCAACCCACTGAGGGACTGTTCCTCCACTTATTCCTAGTAGGGCACCCCGTCCTACGCAAATACTTGTTCCCCATGACAACTATGTAGACTGGCACTTTCAATATGAAGATGAAGATTTAAGATATGTGGTCCATGAAAATAATTCGATCGCTGCTGTTGAAGTACAAAAGGCTGATGACAAGTATAAAATACTTGAAGAAAGACTAAGGGTTGTTGAAGGATTCAATGTCTTTGGAGTCAATGCTTTGGAAATGTGCCTAGTACCCGATGTGGTCATACCTCCTAAGTTCAAAGCACCAGATTTTGAAAAATACAAGGGTGTCAGTTGTCCTAAAAGTCACCTCCGGATGTTTGTACAAAAGATGGCTGCCTACACTGCAAATGAGAAGCTGATGATGCATACATTTCAAGATAGTCTAAGTGGGACATCCTTGGACTGGTATATGTAGTTGGAGAGAATTCATGTCATGACCTGGGAAGACCTTTCCAGTGCCTTCCTAAGGAAGTACAAGTACAACGTAGACATGACGCCTAATTGTATGCAACTACAAAACATGTCTCAAAAGGGGAATGAATCTTTCAAAGAGTATGCTCAAAGATGGAGGGAACTAGCTTCTCGCGTGCAACCTCCATTGTTGGAAAGTGAACTGGTTGACATGTTCATGGGTACCTTGCAAGGCCCATATTATAAGAAGATGATTGGTTCGGTATCAACTGGATTCGCTGACCTAGTAATCATTGAGGAAAGGATTGAGAATGGATTGAAAAATGGTATGATTGGAAAATCATCCTCCGGTCAACATAACAATAAGGCGTACTCCGGAAATAATTCCAAGAAGGGTGACATTAATGTTGTCACCACTGATAGGCATGCTTAGATACCCTATAATCCTTATATAGTTGTAGTTGCTCCTAATCAGTACATACCACAGGTGCGTCATACGCCTCAACCTCTTCCTTGAGGCTATGATGCTAACTCTATATGTGACTACCATGCTGGCTCACCGGGGCATACCACGAAGAAATACCTGGCCCTCAGGTTTAAAGTACAAGAGTTACTCGATCAAAAGATTATCTCATTCACTCCTGAAAATCCAAATATGGGATATAATCTGTTACCGGGGCATGTTGGGGCAAATGTCAATGTAATTGAAGGCTTAGAACATGACGTCCTAATCAAGAGGGGAGATACAATGGGGTGGGGCAAACTGTTGGAAATACCTGGGAAGAAGGATCAGTTCGGACTGGGTTACAAATTGGCTAATGAAGGGCTAGAAGACAACTACCATAGTGATAGGTGTAGAAATGAAGATCATGTGACTGCAATTAAAGGGGAAGACAAAGGGATATAAGACTTGGTGTGTCATTGCTCACCAGATACAACTCTCAACAATTGGAAGGCCGTTGAGATTCCTGAGATGATTTCGTTTCAAAGTAATTTACTATTTTCTTTTCAAAATAATAAGTCCTTTGATATGCCCAAGGAAAACAGACAAGCTTTGTAGGGCCCCCCTTTGTTTCAATGACTTATTTTATCAATAAAATTGCATTTTTATTTTCAATCAAGATCTTTTTTATTTCATTTCTGGTTTTTAAAAAATGGAAATATCTTTCTCAATACTCGCATTCCTGACACTTCAAATAAAAAAGAAAATATGCCTCATACAGATTAATAAATGAACCTATTGCAAACAACACTGCTATAGTCCCTTACGACTTCGAATTCTCGATTAACTAAGCGAAAAGATGTGACGGGGACAATTGTGAGCTCCCTGAAGAGTTAGCCAGACTGTTGAAACACGAGAACAAAGTGATATTGCCTCGTCAGGAACTAGTGGATGTGATCAATCTGGGAACTAAAGAAGATAAGAAAGAGGTCAAGGTCAGCGTTTCCTTAAATAATAAGCCAGCCTGTCACATATTAATGGAGGATGAAATAGATAATAAATTGTGGGTTCCAAGACATCAAGCAACTCCTCCAGAAACAAGGGTACCCTACAAATGCCTCAAGTAGGGATAAGAAAATGCTCAGAAGATTGGCCGCCCAATTCTTCCTCAATGGGGACATACTTTACAAAAAAAATCACAACATGGTCTTACTCAGGTGTTTGGATGGATACAAAACGGACATGCTTATGAAAGAAATTCATGAAGGATCCTTTGACACTCATGCCAATGGACATAAAATGGCTAAAAAGATTCTCATAGTGGGATATTACCCGTTGACTATGGAGGCGGATTGCTTCAAATACGTCAAGAAGTTCCATAAGTGTCAGATCTATGCAGATAAAGTTCATGTGCCACCAACCCCCTTGAACGTATTAACTGTTCCGTGACCTTTCTCTATGTGGGGAATAGACATAATCAGGATGATCAAACCAAAAGATGTAAACAAACGTTGTTTCATTCTAGTTGCAATCGATTACTTCACCAAGTGGGTAGAAGTTGATTCTTATGCCAATGTGACAAAACAAGTAATCGCATGAATGATCAAGAAAGAGATAATTTATCGTTATGGGGTTCCTAACAAAATTATCACGGACAAGGGGCTGAATCTAAACAACAAAGTGATGGACGAGTTATGCGAGAGTTTCAAAACTGAACACCATAACTGTTCACCCTATCGACCAAAGATGAATGGTGTTGTAGAAGTAGCCAACAAGAATATCAAGAAGATCATCGGAAGATGGTAAAAACCTACAAGGATTGGCATGAGACGCTCTCTTTCGCACTACATGGCTATAGAACCTTAGTTTGCACGTCATGAAGAGCAACACCTTTCTCTTTGGTATATGGTACATAAGCGGTACTCCCAATTGAGGTAGAGATTCCTTCACTCAGGGTCATAATGGAAACCAAACTGGACAAAGCAGAATGGGTGCAAACCAGATTCGATTAATTGAACCCCATTGAAGAGGAGCGCGTGGTTGCAGTATGTCACGAGAAATTATATCAGCGAAGACTCAAGAGTGCGTTCGACAAGAAAGTTTGCCCTCGCCTATTCAAAAAAGGAGACTTAGTGCTAAGGAAAATATTAACGATCCACAAAGATCCCCGCGACAAATGGACCCCAAACTATGAAGGGTCATACGTCATGAAGAAGGCCTTCTTTGGCAGAGCCTCAATTCTCACAACCATGGATGGAGCGGAGTTGCCACAACCAGTGAACTCTGACTCAGTCAAAAAATACTATGCCTAGAAAAAAGAGGATAAAATGCCCGCTAAGTCGAAAACCCGAAAAAGGGCGACTTAGGCAAAAATTAGGGCATCCCGTTGGATTGAAAACTCGAAAGAGCAATCCAGGCAAAAATTAGGGACTTAAGTAAAAAAAAATATATCCCGATAAGCCGAAAACCATAAAGGGGTGGCTTAGTCAAAAAAGGGTATACCATCCCGATGGACTAAGACTCGAAAAGGGCGGTCCAGAAAAAAATAGGGATATCCAAAAGGCATATGACTCTAAGCACTTAAGTCACACTATAACAGAAACTCAGAGGGGAGCAATCAATCCAGCCATTATCCACGAAAGCAAAGCGTCGAGATCTCAAAGATTTAGGGATATTAGTTTGTGTTTCAATGCAATAGGGACATAAATAAATTTGTTTTCCATTTCCATTTTTACATATTGCTAAATTTTCAGTAATCTCTCCTTACGAGAATTACTTCTTTATATACTATTGTTCATTTACGGGCCAAATCTCAGTAAATAATATATTTTTTTTAAAATCTAATTCTTTGTTTTTATCATTCCACTTGATTACGAATGTCAATTAATAGTGAATAATGCATTGAAACATTGGGCGTAATAAAAAAGCTTTTTAAAGGAAAACGTCCTTTACTTCGATTTCAAAAACATTAAAGGAATCATACTCTTCCAACATTACATTCTAGGCAAGACACGTGGCCTATACATCATTGGTTGTAGTCTAACCAGCACGAGAGTTTCTCTCTTTTCAAAAGCACATTATGCATTTCCAGATATCAAGAGTATCATGGCCTATCCCATGGACCATATCAAAATCTTAAAAGGTCGGAGAGTTAGAATTTTACAAAGAAATACATCGCATACACATATCATCAAAGAGGTGTTAGCCAAACTAATGCATCATGCATAAAACATACATTCAAACATGCATACACATGAACACGCATACATAACACATGGATTAGGATCACTCTTAGGGGTCCAATCCCCAGCCGTACTAATACCATTCCTAAGCAAGAGTGCTTATTGGCCTTTCCTAATAAGTCACATCTACACAACACATTTTCAACAAAGGATATCCCCAGCAAACTCACTCACTGTGAGTCTTTGAAGGATTTTATCTAATAATCGATCATCCTGAATGATCGTCATCAACTAGTGAGCAGACCTTCGCCTCTCACATCTCCAGCTTGGCAACCTATCCCATACACAGGGTATGTTCCATCAAATACACCAGGGGTTTTACCAAGGGATTCACCAAAGGGGTTCTATTGGGTTTTTTTTATCGAATGGGTTCTATCAAAAGATTTTCTCCAAATAAGGGGTTCCATCAAGGGGTTTCATCCAGAGTGATCGGGGTATCACTAAAGTCCAACCTAATTCCCGTAGTAAGATCGGATGATCATAGGAATCGTAAGTAATTTCCACCCGAAAGGGTTGAAACTAATCATCAGGGGTTAATTGAGGGGTTCCCTCAGGGATTTGTCAGACGGTTTCGTCGAAGTATTATCATCAGGGGTTTGCCAGAAATTTTTGTCAGGGTTTTTATTATCAGGGGTTCCACCAAAAGATATCACATGGGTTTTATCAAGATATTACCAAGGGTTTTATCAGGGGTTCTACCAGGGTTTATCAAAACAGAATCGGAGGATCGTTAGAGTCTTTCCCGACTTCTGTAATCATGGAAATTATATACAGACCAACAAGATATTATCAGGGATACATCAGAATGGGATATTTACCAACTCCGCGGTCAAAATTAGGGTTCCTCTTTATATTTAATCATCTTCTCCCCAAGAATATGAAAACTCATTGTCATCATCATATTAGTTTGAAGCTGATTAAATAGGGGCAACTGTCGTACCCCAAATTTTGCCCATGCTTCACATGCTTTCTAGTGCCACTTTATTTCAAATAAACATGTCATGCCCCAATTTTGACCCTGAATCACTGAATCATTACAGTTATCACAACATTCATAACATCTACATAGCATAGCAATCATTTCATCTTGCACTGTAACACCCTAAACCCCCGCGTAAAATAATCCAACTATCAGAGTAAAATTCACAAAAATTCAGCCTATAGGATGTTACTCTCCAACATACACCTGCTCATGCATACGACATGTAACACATACTTATTATTATAAACGGTACTATGAAATCTTTATTAAAAATTCTTCTCAATAAGTAGCGGAAAACTTCTTCGAAATAATGACTAAAAACATAATATGTTTAAACCACGTAACCAACATCAATTAAACAAAAGTAATAACGAGTACTGAAATAAATAACAACAAGCGTTCCATATCCCCAGTGTTACGCATTAGAGCAGATGCCGACTCAAATAAAATAAAGTAGAAGACTTCATCTTCAGTAACTTCAAAGTCGCACTATCCTTGATTATCTGCATGATGTCGTATAAAGCATCATTCCAACAGAAGGGTGAGATTCTCAATCAACAAAAGAAATGCGTAATATAAATATAAAAACATATAATCATTATACCATTCACCCTATCATCAAATCATCAACACGATTACAATTTCCCACACAAGCAGACAACCATATAATCCACAACACAACATAATGCAATGCAATGAGACTCACAACTTGACTCAATGCATGTGGTACCAATTCGATCCCTTTTTCATGATCATAATTCTCGTCGGAATTTCCATATGAGTCGCTCACACCCCGCATAGGCACACGACATCCGTGATCGCTCACACCCCACATGGGCACACGAACACCCGTAATCGCTCATACCTCACATGGGCACATGATTACCTCAACAACAACAACAACACGATTCCATTTCAAGGAATTCGGATAAAGCGCTCATACCACACATGGGCACACGACTTACCATGCAACTTATGCAACATGATATGCATTCAACGACAACAACAATGACGACCAATGCATATGGCTATCATACATCCAATACATCACACCACGGCTGTCCAACACATAGCATATACCTGCCCAAGCATGCAACAATTGCAATCCACAGCTACAACACACATTCACACAACCGAACTCAACATTTAAACGTTCGACACATCACAACATGCATGGAAACACAATTAACGCGTCGAATAGTTGGAATTCTGGAATTGAACATAATTTTAACAGAAAGTACACGAAACCAGCATTCCAAAGATTTGAACGGCGACTGAAACGGACCTACGGATCAAAAGATATGAATTTTTAAAGTTTTAGAAAATTTTGTTCGTTCCAGTGGCAGCCAAATACTGTTTTTGTTCGCCTGATGTTCGCCCAGCGAGACGCCAGCGGACTCACCTTCGCCTGGCGAAATCCCCATTCGCCTGGCAAAATTTCCCTTTCGCCAAAGGCTCGCCCGGCGAAGCAAAAGCAAAATTCCTCCCCCATATAAATTCCAGTAGCACCTATTTTCCACCCTTCGCTTGCCTCTCAGTTCGCCCGGTGAGACACCTTATTCGCCTGGCAAAAATATGCGAATCAGCAACTCTGCAGTTGCGATTCTGCACAGTCCAGATCCCAAAATTTCTTGCGAGTTCAATACCATACAGTCCAGAATGCACATAAATCACATGATTATCATACAACAACAACACACATCAATTAGAAACTCCTATAACACAAAAACCATAATTCAACAGTCAATGTACACCATTTACATGTTATCACGGACACCGACACGCAACCGAAAATAACCAAAATAACCAAAACAATTAGAGAGATGCATAGAGATGAACCTAACGATTTACCCACCCTTATACATATATTATTCATCCCTTAAGTGATCAAAGAACCCCACCCTTACCTTAGTGATGATTCTTCAAATGCTCTCTAAACCCTAGCTCTGCTCCTCTCTTCTGTTCCTCTTTTCTCCAAAACACGATCGTTCACAAATGACTCTCCCCCTTTCTAATTTTCTTCTTTCCTACTATAACCCTTAGACCCCTAATATGGTCTTTCTTTCTTACCCTTACTAAACATCGTGAATGGTCCACTTTTCCCTTACTATTTCTATACTCATATTATCCACTTTTAAATTAATAAAATAACCATAACTAATTATTTAAATCTACTAATTCCAACTAAATTATTTACATAAAATAATTATCCAATTATTATTACTAAAATTCCAATTAATTAATTTTAAATCTAAATAATCTACTTTAAATTATTTAAATTAAGAGTAAGCCACAATACTCCTATAGTCCTACACTACCCAACACATGAACATACCAAAACACACCACATATCACGTAATTCACAAATACACGAGATTAAACACAATTAATCATCAATCAAACAAATTATAATTATCGGGGTGTTACAACTCTCCCCCACTTAGAATATTTTTATCCTCGAAAATTTACCTCATACGAATAACTCCGGATACGACTCTCGCATCCTGCTCTCTAATTCCTAAGTCATATTTTCACCGGCAGTGCCTCCCCACACTACCTTCACAAAAGTGATCTCTTTACCTCTCAATTGATTCACTTCGCGGTCCTTAATCTGTATTGGTAAAGCCTCAACCATAAGGTTATCCCTTACTTCTATATAATCCATCGAATCACGTGTGATGGATCCGAAACATACTTCCGAAGCTGTGACACATGGAACACATCATGCAAATTCGAAAAACTGGGTGGCAACGCCACTCTGTAGGAAACAGGTCCAACTCTTGCAGAAATCTGATATGGACCAATAATCTGAGGAGTATGCTTTCTTGACTTCAATGCACGTACAACACCGGACACCGGAGTGACTCTCAAGAACACATGGTCTCCTTCTTGAAACTCAAGATCTTTCCTCCTCTTATCATGGTAGCTCTTCTGCCTACTCTGCGAAGCTTTCATCTTTTCCTGAGTCGGCTTCACCTTTTCAGTAGTCTGCTGAACAATCTCAAGTCCAAGTATTACACTCTCACCAGATTCATGCCAACACAAAGGCGTCCGACACCTCTGACCATACAAAGCTTCAAAATGCGTCATTCCAATACTGGAATGATAACTGTTATTATAAGTGAACTCAATCAATGGCAAATGGCTATCCCAAGCACCTCCTTGTTCAAGCACACAAGCCCTCAACAAATCCTCCCAAGAGTTCTCATACTTACTTAGCAGTTATAAACCTCGCCTTTCACCTTCGTCGAATTTAAGTTCACTCTCTATGCAAGTCGCATATATCTTCTAGAAAACATCAGAAAATTACACATTGTTGGCATAACTCTAGCCGTCATATCTATCTCTACTCCCTGAGAAGCAACCATCAACCATACATGTTCGTTCTCCTTCAGACACATCCCAACTAGACCGAAGGACAAGAAACTCAAATCCGCCTCATCTTCAGATACAAGAACCTGCATCGACTCATCAAAATAATCTGTAAGCACTTGGCTTAACTCCAACAACTCACTGTTCACACTATCTAAGCTGGAAAGACACGTCTATTCCATCCAACATGATCCTGTCTACTATCAACAAGAGATTAAGGGTGATCAGTTCCTCAATTTGTCAATAGAAAGTCGACAATCATGATGGGGCATAAACCATTTTACCAAACTATAATAGCGTTCCTTGCATATTATGCACAAAGCTACCTAAGGCACAAACCTTTAGTTGACAAAGCATTCTCTCCGCATTTCCTTCAGCTTAAGAAACAACATAACTCTCACAACTCCTGCATCCTTGAAATCAACAGCACACTACACTACTCATCCAAATGATTGGTAAACACAGGGTTTAACTCCTACCCATCTATCCCAAGAATAACATCATCTTGTTCCAACTGAAGACAAACTGTGCCCATCCTTAGGAAACACGTCAGGATACTCCACACATCACTGACCAATCTCTAGCCGAAACATCGCTTTCCCCTTTGCAAGGAAGAAAACAACGAGGGCACCTGACCGTCATCCCTCAGAGATCACATCATTCTCAAACAGATGAACAATCCAACACTGCACTCCCTCATGCAGTAACATGATATCTGATCTCTTCAACAACGGGAATATCCAAGAGAAGCGGACGGTTCTCCCCCACTTGTTTCATTCCCAACTTGCAGTTGGAAAACAAAACAAGCATCGACAGTGTTTTCACACACATGTGGCATACTAGGGAACAACATAATTAAACAATCTGGCCAGACAGAGCGACCTGCTCTAATACAACTATGTAACACCCTAAACCCCCGCGTATAATAATCCAATTATCAGAGTAAAATTCACAAAAATTCAGCACATAGGATGTTACTCTCCAACATACACCTGCTCATGCATACGACATGTAACACATACTTATTATTATAAATGGTACTATGAAATCTTTATTAAAAATTCTTCTCAATAAGCAGCAGAAAACTTCTTCGAAATAATGACTAAAAACATAATATGTTTAAACCACGTAACCAACATCAATTAAACAAAAGTAATAACGGCTACTGAAATAAATAACAACAAGCGTTCCATATCCCCAGTGTCACACATCAGAGCAGATACCGACTCAAATAAAATAAAGTAGAAGACTTCATCTTCACTAACTTCGACGTCGCACTATCCTTGATTATCTGCACGATGCCGTATAAAGCATCATTCCAACATAAGGGTGAGATTCTCAATCAACAAAAGAAATGCATAATATAAATATAAAAGCATATAATCATTATACCATTCACCCTATCATCAAATCATCAACACGATTATAATTTCCCACACAAGCAGACAATCATATAATCCACAACATAACACAACACAATGCAATGTAATGAGACTCACAACTCGACTCAATGCATGTGGTACCAATTCGATCCCATTTTCCTGATCATAATTCCCATTGGAATTTCCATATGAGTCGCTCACACCCCACATGGGCACACAACATCCGTGATCGCTCACACCCCATATGGGCACACGAACACCCGTATTCGCTCACACCCCCCATGGGCGTACGATTATCTAAACAATAACAACAACACGATTCCATTTCAAGGAATCCGAATAAGGCACTCACACCCCACATGGGCACACGAATTACCATGCAACTTATGCAACATGATATGCATTCAACGACAACAAACAATGACGACCAATGCATATGGCTATCATACAGCCAATACATCACTCCACGATTATCCAACACGCAACATATACCTGCCCAAGCATACAACAATTGCAATCTACAGCTACAACACACATTCACATAACTCAACTCAACATTTCAACGTTAAACACATCACAACGTGCACGGAAACACAATTAACATGTCGAATAGTTGGAATTCTGGCATTAAAGATAATTTTAACATAAATTACACGAAACCAGCTTTCCAACGATTTGAACGGCGACTAAAACGGACCTAGGGATCAAAAGATATGAATTTTTAAAGTTTTTGAAAATTCTATTCATTCCAGTGGCAGCCAAATACTGTTTCTGCTCGTCTGATGTTCGCCCAGCGAGAGGCCAGCGAACTCACCTTCGCCCAGCGAAATCCTCATGCGGCCGACGAAATTTCCCTTTCATTCAAGGCTCGCCCGACGAAGCAGAAGCGAAATCCCCCCCCCCCCCTCCCCCATTCAAATTCCAGTAGCACCTATTTTCCACCATTCGCTCGCCTTTAGTTCGCCCGACGACCTCCAAGCGAGATCGCTTCATCCGGCGAGACACCCCATTCGCCCGGCAAAAATGTGCGAATTAGCAACCCTGGAATTGCGATTCTGCATAGTCCAGACCCCAAAATTTCTTGCGAGTTCAATACCATACAGTCCAGAATGCACATAAATCACATGATTATCATACAACAATAACACACATCAATTAGAACCTCCTATAACACAAAAACCATAATCCAACAGTCAATGTACACCATTTACATGTTATCACCGACACCGACACGCAACCGAAAACAAACAAAACAACCAAAACAATTAGAGAGATGCATAGAGATAAACCTAACAATTTACCCACCCTCATACATATATTATTCATCCCTTAAGTGATCAAAAAACCCCACCCTTACCTTAGTGATGATTCTTCAAATGCTCTCTAAGCCCTAGCTCTGCTCCTATCTTTTGTTCCTCTTTTCTCCAAAAAACGATCGTTCACAAATGACTCTCCCCCTTTCTAATTTTGTTATTTCCTACTATAACCCTTAAACCCCTAATATGGTCTTCCTTACCCTTACTAAACATCGTGAATGATCCACTTTGCCCTTACTATTTCTCTACTCATATTATCCACTTTTAAATTAATAAAATAATCATAACTAATTATTTAAATCTACTAATTCCAACTAAATTATTTATATAAATTAATTATCTAATTATTATTACTAAAATTTCAATTAATTGTTTTTAAATCTAATTTAAATTATTTAAATTAAGAGTAAGCCACAATACTCCTATAGTCCTACACTACCCAATACATGAACATACCAAAATACACCATATATCACATAATTCACAAATACACGAGATTAAACACAATTAATCATCAATCAAACAAATTATAATTATCGAGGCGTTACATCACAATGCCCAAATTGTCATCCAGAATAAACTTGTTGGATTTACAGATAGATCAGTCAAATTGTTTCTCGACTGAGGGTAAAATCAGTGGACGAAAAGTTTAAAATCAAGCTTGCAGTCTTTAGTTATATTAATCTACGTTTCGTGTAGTTTAACCTGGCATGCTCGTTTTAATTTTTGATGACTTTTCAACCACGTTTTGATCTGTCTGAGCCTTTTAACCAGGAAAAATTTATTTCAAAATTTGACCAAATGTTGTATTTTTCTGAGTCGTTTATTTTGTGCTGACCATTTTGGTGCATTTATTTTATTTGTTCGAGCACTTCGATACCAAACAGTTTACTCGTTTTTAGCCGGTTTTATTTTTATTTTTAGTTAATACTCATTTTATTTTAATCAGATTTTTATTTAGTTTTTTTAATAGTTTATTTTTATTTTAATCCATTTATCAAATTTTTATTTTTTATAATATTTAATTATGTTTTTATTCTCTTTTTTGTAACACTTAGCTATTAAGTGTTATAAAGTTACTTTTTTGTTTGCTTTATTTTTTAGAAAATATGGTATTATTATATGGCATGCGTTAAGGACCATTTTGGGAGAGGGGAGGGAGCCTACCAGACATAGCGAACACACATTATCACATCATGTTCTATTTCACTCGGTATGCGTTGACAAAAAACTAAGAAAGAAAAAGAGCAAAAAATTAAACTTCCTTCTTGATACCATCACTATTCACGCACCACTTACTTTCTCCCTGCATCCACACTACCTGCAAAATCGAGCCACCATGTAAAGACCACACACACCATAACTCAACCGTACTGCTCATCTTTCGTTTCAGCCGCTGTAAAAAAGACCCCAACACAAACTTCATAACCTTCAGGGACCTTCATTCTACATGTATTCAAATAGAGCAGCAAACCTTACCCAAGCTTCCTAGTGAGAACTCCACATGACCAATTTTCCTCCACCAAACAACAACTTTCCTACAAACTTCTTCTACTTCCATAAACACACATATCACCATATCACTTTAACCACTACCATCACCTTGCTTTCACCATTTCTGACCTCTTTTTCACCGTGAAACTCTCAACCACCATTGACTCCGACTTTGTGCGATACTTATTCTCTTTAATGTCTTCATTTTCTGCGTTGATTTCATTTGGGTTTGGAGTTTTAAATGTTGTCTTGTTGTTAAAAAAAGAAAGAAAGAGAGTTTGAGCTTGTATATTAATTGTGGTGCTTGTTGTGCTTGAAACATGGGAGAAGAGAATACGTTTTTTGCTTTGATTTATTTAATCATGAGAGAGAGAGAGAGAGAGAGAGAGATCGTGAGGGCGAAAGATGGAAAAGGTGTTTTGTTTCTTTGTTTCTTTCGCACGATGCACCAATGGAGTTTGTGTTTCAATGGTTATTTTTCTTTCCTTTATTATTGCATCGCCAATTTTTTTTAATGTTTGTGACACTTATCAATTTTTACTAGTTAGTTTTAAATTTTTTAAAAAAATGTTTACTAAGTGGAGCACTGCCCCCTTCTGTGCTGTATATGTTTCTTTTTTCTTTTTTTTTTTACATTTTCATTTATGTTTATTAAATAAAATTTAATTATGTTATGAATTAGGTTTTGTTGTAATATTGGGCTTAGACCCATATTTTAGTTTTCACACCCCATGATTATTTTTACTTCCTTATTGTTTTTATTACCTTCTTTTAATTTTATTAGTTTTATTGAGTAGTTAATTATTTGTTTAGAATTTTAATTGATTAGTTAATTATAATTTTTTAGTTAGTTAATTAAATACTAAGTGTATTGTTTGATTTTTTTTTTAGTCAATTCCAATATGTCTAGTCATTTTAATTAGGTATTTCTTTATCCATGTCCATGTTATTATATATGTAAATAATCACACTCATTTCACACTAACTTCACTAACACTTCTAATCAATTTCAAAATAATTTCAAACCTCTTTTTTTTCATTAATCACTTTTAATTTCATTAAACCTTTTTTCTCAATATAAACTTCAAAATATCTAAAAAATATTCAAACACTTTTCATTAATAAAAATGGAAAATGAGATGGGTGTAGTCAACGTCTCTCGAGAAGGAGGACACGAGATGTAGTTCTCGCTTGTTTGAGCTCTCTAATTAATTCAAAACACTTCAACACATCAAACTCTTTTTCTCGGAGCCGCACGATTAAACAAAACTCTTTTCATAAACGTGAGATATTGTGTTTTGAGACGACGCAAAACATTGCTTTGTCCACAAACTATTTGAGTTGAGATAAGAGGCGTTTCCCGCGAATATTGATTTATAAGTTCATTCTGTTGTGATGCAAATGTCCACTCCTCACTTATTTTGGGCAAAACAATGTTTTATGTCGAATGCAACTAAATATCTTTCGCTAAAATCGACCAACAAACAAACTCTTTTTTTTACCCAGAACTATGAACGCTCTGATTTCTCATTTCACAATAAGGATACGTAGGCACAAGAGCCCCAATCCTTGGCGAGCAACCTTTTTCTTTTTTCACCATAGTCCCCGAACTATGAAGGCTCTGAGTTCCTCATTGCACTGTGAGGATACGTAGACACGAGATTGCGAAGTCTTGTCGAGCCCCCTAGTAATAAAACCTTTAGGTTCCCTTTCTCTTTTCTTTCCCTGTTTAATAACTTGAGAAGCCTAAACTTTAAACAAACACTAACACGCACAACTAACCTAACGGTTCCCTTTGAGTACATAGGATATGAGGGGGTGCTAATACCTTCCCCTTGCGTAACCGACTCTCGAACTCAGATATTGGTTGCGACGATCGTATCCTTTTCCTTTCTTTTAGGGACTTTATTCGATATTTTCCCTTTCCCTCTATGAGAATAAATAAAGATCGGTGGCGACTCTGTTAAGTTCATCCCGCAGGTGCGCGATTGCGCTACGCGAGATCGTTCTCATTTTTAGAGGTAGGACAGATGGTGACTTTGCTGGGGAATCTCCCATCCCTAAGTGAGTCAAGCCTAGTTAGGTTTTTGGGTGTGTTTATGTTTGTTTATTTGTTCGGCTTTTCTTTTCTTTTATCTTATGTTTTTATTGTTGTTATATTGTGATTGAATCTTGGAGCTTGGATTTATGATTGCAAAAACCTTGAGGGAATGGCTTTATACTCGAGCTTTGAGTAAAAACATAAGATAGGACGATGGTTGAGTAGTGTGGGTCCGCCAGATTTAGATCTCGTTAGGGTCGACATGAAAACCTCACTTAGAGTAGATTTTTTGAGAATATTTGAGCCCGACATGTAGTTGTCGTTGTCCTCGATGTTTTCATAAGGATCTATGACTCTAAGAACCTTTGTAGAACCTTTAACCCTTGGCCTACTAGGAATGATGGTCACGTAGTGCGGGCCCCCCGAGAGGTAGATCTCAAAGGGTCGGTACAAGGATCTCGCTCAGAGTAGATTCTCTCGATGGAGTTAACGCCCGACATGTAATTGTCGTGGGTGGAAAACATTCATATGAATCTATGACTCTGGGGTCCCTTTTGTAACCCTAGATCACGGCTAGTGAGAATCCGTTTTTGGTTTAGCAATCAGATTCATTTGTACCTCGGACCTTTGAACCCATGTACCTTAAAAAAAGCATGGCATCACATTGCATCCATTCACATACCATTGCATTTGCATTCATCAACATGCATTACATATCATTACAAAAAACTCATCCTCAACCTGTGTCCATAACCCGCAGCTGATTTCCTGATACGTACATCAGACTTGAAGCAGCTTTGAAAGATCATGGACTTTGGAGAGAAAAACCAGACTGTGTTAAGAGAATATGTTGCTCTGATAGAAAATCAGTTGATCCAACTCATGGAGCCTATGACCGCTTTGGCAAGGAGAGAGGACAACCTTCAACGAATTGTCATCACAGAAAATGTCATTCCACCTCAAGTAAGTGGTCCTGCTCAACCTTAGCCTATGCGGATCCCAGTTGAGGCCCTTGCTATTCATGAGCATCCCATTGTCCGAGATGGACATTCCTTAACTCATGATGCTATTGAGTATCATAGTCTTGCATTCTCAGAGCCAAATTCCTAAAGGGCAATCCCAAAGAGGAAATACCAAGATACCAGAAGTTATTGAGATGGCTGAGAAGTGTCGTGTGCTGAATGAAAGGCTTAAAGCTATAAAGGGGAAATATGCCTTTAATTTGGATGCTTTAAACATGTGTTTAGTTCCTGGTCTGGTTATTCCCCCAAAATTTAAAATACCTGACTTTCAGAAGAACAAAAGGGATAGTTTCCCGAAGCAGCATTTGGTGATATTCTGCCAAAAAATGACCGCTTATGCTCTCGATGATAAGCTGATGATTAACTATTTTCAAGAAAATTTTAGTGGGATATCGTTAAGTTGGTACATGGAATTAGAAAGAAGCCATATTCAGTCATGGTCAGATCTAGATAATGCTTTTTAGAAGCAATACCAATATAATTTAGATGAGGCTCCTGATCACTTCCAATTGAAAGACCTATCTCTGGAGAATAATGAGTCGTTCAAGGAATACGTCCAAAAGTGGAGAGAGTTTGCTGCTCGTGTT
This sequence comes from Lathyrus tuberosus, assembly GCA_022829125.1. Lineage (NCBI taxonomy): Eukaryota > Viridiplantae > Streptophyta > Magnoliopsida > Fabales > Fabaceae > Lathyrus > Lathyrus tuberosus. The sequence continues at coordinate 16,004,903 of JALAZF010000060.1, forward strand.
CAACTACCAATCTCAGAGAAAGAATTGGTGGATATGTTTATGGATACCCTACAGAGCCCATACTTCAAAAAGATGGTAGGAAATGCATCAACAAGTTTCTCTGACCTGGTGAAAGTTGGAGAATGTATTGACAGTGGTCTCAATAGCGGAAGACTCCAAGGTGTATCAAGTATCTAGAGCATTGAAAATGAATCCCTTAATGACTCCCAAGAGGAAGAGGAGGATGAGAGTGATTCAACCTCAGAAACTTCCCAGGTTTCACAAAATCTGTCTCCAGTACCCTATCATCAACACCCATATGCAACGGCTGTTCAATGCCATTAACTGTTACCTATTGATCCTCAGTACCAGCAACCGTGGCAAGGTTCATCGAATCAACCAGCTCAGGTTCCGCATCACCGTCAACGTTATAATCATCGGGCTCGAAATCCAAATAACCAACATCGACGTCAGATTCAGTATAGACCTCTAAACTGGCAGGAAAGAGAGACTCGCCAGATCGACCCAATCCCAATGACGTATAGTCAATTGTGGTCTCAGTTGGTCCAAATCTCGTTGATAGCTCCTAAAAAGACCAGACCCATGAAGTCTTCATTCCCTCCTTGGTACAACCCAGTTGTCCAATGTGAGTTTCATGATGGAGTAGTGGGTCATTCAATCGAAGAGTGTAAAGTCTTCCAAGAAGAAGTGCAAGACCGAATTGAAAAGGGACAACTGACTTTTGATGGACCTAATATGGTAAATAATCCCTTTCCCTAATGAGCTCGAAGACCTCAGAAGGTGCTTCCCAGAGCCAGCAAGTCAAGCAGAAAAGATCGTCCTCAATACTGTCATTTGTTTTGATGTTTCAGCTTTTCATTTGTATTTTCTTTACATGTTAAACGTTGTTTGTTTTTAAGCATTGTTGTTTTCTTTAAATGATAATATTAATGAAGTGATCATGCATCTTTTGAATAAATCCATTCGTATTCACTAGTTTTTATTTTATTTTTTATGTCAAAAAACAAAAAAATAATAATTCTCCCAATCATTTTCTTTATCAAATTGTTGTTTTAGTAAAGATTGGAGGGAGGATGATGAAAACCATATACCTGAAATTATTGTGGTTTGCTTTCGAGAAGAACTTTGTCGATGATGTAAGGTATTGTTTCAAATCCCCAAACACAGGATAGATAAGGAGTTAATCCCTAGTCAACCACTTTGAGTCTAGAAGTTGGTGTTTCTTTTGGAATTAAAACCCTTAATCTTAACCTGGGGCTGGGTAGTTGTGTTCAGATAATTTGACTATGCATTCAACCGTCAAGGGAATCCATCCATCTGTACCCCCTCCATAGAGGATCGACCACATGTTATCCTTCTCACATACTACAAAGTGTCGGAGAAGTTGTGAAAATTCAAAAGTTTATATTGGTTATTCCTCATCCGCCCATAACATGGAAGTCGCTAACCTTTTAGGGAAAAATAAAAAGAAAAAGCCCGCTAAGTCTAATACCATAAAAACGACTTAGGCAAAAATTAGGGCGTCTCGGTAGACCAAAAGCTTTAAAGAAGAGGTCCAGGAAAAAATTAGGGATAAAAAAAAGGTCATCAAAATCCTCACATAAACGAAAAAAATAAAACAAAATAAGGTGACTGTCATTTCAAGAAAATCCCATCTTGAATCCTCATCCTTACCATCACACTTTTAAACACTCTTGGAAGTAGAATGCGTGTGTTAATTAACTGAACGTATGACTAGAGTTCATCAAGAAGAAGGTTTGGGTTAAAATTAAATTTTGAGCCTTATATCCTTTTGTTTCAAAAATCGTGAACCAGACCACGTTATAACCATTAAAAGACCTAATTGAGGCATGGTTTGTTTTGAAAGCATACTAAAGCAAGGTTGTGTTAACCTGACTCCATAAGATCTTTGCTATCTGTTTGTATTGATCACACCATCTTTCATCTTATGAATGGCTAAATTCGCTTTGTGTTCTAATCATGACCAATTCACTGTATATCACCATCACTTTAATAATTGTTGATTTCAAATTTTGCATTTGTATTGCATTAAAATTACCATTTTTGAATGAACAATTTTATCTGCAAATCAACATTCAGCATCAAGGGAATTCCAATAATGTGCAGTTAGTTGAGGAACTTGATCATGTGAAAGAGGTTCAGTCAATGACAAATCACTGAAAGAATTGGTCAATCCGAGCAGATCACCCCAAGAGATGTTTAGTCAAAGAGAAAATCCTTGCAAGACTCAGACATGGGCAATCAGCCTAAAGAGCTCAGTGAGTCCAACTCTCTAAGGGTCGGTCAATCAGAAGTCTACCAGCCTAAAATTTGTTAGTCAGGGGTAGATCACTTCAAAGTTCAGAACAAAGGGGCAAGCCATCTCAAGGTCATGTTATGAAAAGTTGTTTCCAAACTCCTTTTGAGGTAAATTCCTTCAAAGACCCAACAGATTGGGGCAAGAGAACTATCGAAGGGCAAGTCCTCTCCATGCTTTTAAGCTTCTCAAGCAAGTCCTGCAGTGCATCAACAAGCATTGAGTTCGAAATGAGTGTCGAGAAATCACACTAGAAATTACCTCCCATCAAAATTACTTTTCCCTCGACAAGAAACCATGTTGCAAAAGACTTTCTTTCATCTATTACCCACCACACGGGCAACCTTGGAAACCTTAAAGTCTATGCATAAATCATTGTCATGTAGTAATCAAGTTGTTTCACTCTAGCGTCATGTTAGGCATATCATCGCATTCATCTGGCATATTCCCATAGCATAAAAATCAAACATCTGCAACAAAAGACCAATTCTTATTGGCAGGCATACATGCATCATTCAAATTCATATAGGCATATTCAATCATAAGCATAACATGAGCCATGTCTCGTCCACATATGAAGACAACCACTTTTACTACAGTTAACTACTTTACGCTTGTCAGCAGAATCTCGGCAGAAGATTCCTTGGCTAATCTCAGCAGAAGATTTCTCAATTAAACCTCAGCAGAAGGTGTTTGTTAGCAGAATCTCGGCAGAAGATTCCCTGGTTAATCTTGGTAGAGGATTTTCTAATTAAACCTCGGCAGCAAGTATTTTTCTCATTGAATCTCAGCAGAAGATTCCTTGGCTAATCTTGACAGAATATTTCCCAGTAGACCTCGGCAGAAGGTATTTTTCTCACAAAATCTTGGCAAAAGATTTCCTGGTTGATCTCGGCAAAAGATTTTCCAGTTGAACCTCGGCAGCAGGTATTTTTCTCATTGAATCTCGACAATAGATTCCCTGGTTGATCTCGGCAGAAGATCCCCTAGTAGACCTCGGCAGAAGGTATTTCCCCACATAATCTCAACAGTAGATTCTCTGGTTAATCTCGACAAAAGATTTCCCAGTAGGCCTCTGCAGTAGGTATTTTCTTGACATAACCTCGGCAGTAGGTATCTCCTAGTAAGTCTCGACAGTAAACCCCCTAATGGTCTTTCATTTGAATCTCCCCCAAGGAACCTTGAAAGTAGTCTTCCCTGGTGGTACTTCTTTAGAATATTATTCTCGAAGAGCATGCAAGCAGTCAGAGAAGTTGATCATTTCTCTCCCCTAATGATTTCACCTTGCATTTCCATTCACCAATAAAGGCATCTTGTCAAGCCTCGTTTCATGTCATTTCATGAATGCCAGCATTTGCATATCATGATCATTCATATATCAAGCATAAAAGCAATTCATAATTCATGCATAGCTGAAATGTCTCGTGCTTATTTTTTCATTGACTCAAGTCTCGTTGTTGATTGTTATCCCTTGACCCAAGTTCTAGTCGCTACCAGTACCTTTTGAAGTCCAGTTGTCACTGGCAACCTTTTCCAAAGCCCAGTTGTCAATGGCACTCTTTTTAAAGTCCAACTGTCATTGGCATCTTTCAAAGTCCAGTTGTCACGGGAATTTCCTTTTGTAGTCCAATTGTCATTGGTACCCCAAAAGTCCAGTTGTTGCTGGCATTCTATTACTTAAAGTCCAGTTGTTGCTGGAATTTTATTTCAAAGTCCAATTGTTGTTGGCACATACAGAGAGTTTGATTACCCTGTCTATTTTTTCCTGGTGGCTCCTAGAAGGTCATATATGAATCTTCACTTCAGAGAGTTTCCAGAAGCTCAAATGTTATTCTTATTAGAAAACTCCAATGATTTTTGTTTCGATTTGATTTCTTAGTAAAGAATCATCGTATACCTTGTTTTGTGTGGATAATCTTCTTGTAACAAGACTCATGATCTTGTCTTGTTTTATGTAGATGATCTTCTAGTTAGAGGACTCCATTTTTGTCAACTATATTCTAATCTTCAGGTCACATCTGAACCTGTTTGATAAATTACTTTGAATATTCCCTAGTATCTGTTCCCCAGTAATTTGTCATCCCCAATGAGTCTTTACCCATTGTCTTTGACATCTCTTGTGGATTACCGATACCATTTGTCTCTATCAATCCCCGTGTGTCTGTCCATCATCCATTATAAAAAAATTATTCTATGGTTCATTTCATCTCACATATCATGTCCCCAGCAAACCAAAAAGAGAGTCCTTCATGCATTCATAACATTGCATATCATATCATTTCATCTGCATTCAGGAACAAAATTCGAGTCTTTTAAATATTTAACTATCTCCCACTGCGATCATATGAAGAGTATCCTTCTCCATTTTCTCTAGTTGAAGATAGTTAAATAGGGGTATCTGTCATACCCTAATTTAGCCCTGAATCGCCGAATCAGTACATTTATCAGAACATTCATATTATCTGCATAGTATAGCATGCATTTCATCTTGAAAAATGCTCAAATTGCCAGCCAGAATAAACTTGTTGGATTTACAGATAGATCGGTAAAAAATTTTCTCGAGTGTGCATAAAATTAGTGGACAAAAAGTTTCTAAATAGAACTTGCAGTCATCAGTTATATCAATTTACGTTTCGCGTAGTTTAACCTGGCGTGCTCGTTTTAATTTTTTATGACTTTTCGACCACATTTTGATTAGTCTGAGTCTTTTAACTGGGGAAAATTTATTTTGAAATTTGACCAAACGCTGTATTTTTCCGAGTCATTTACTTCGCGCTGACCATTTTGGTGTATTCATTTATTTGTTCGAGCACTTCAATACCAGACAGTTTACTCGTTTTTAGCCAGTTTTATTTTTATTTTTAGTTAATAATCATTTTAGTTTAATCAGATTTTTATTTAGTTTTTTTTTAATATTTTGTTTTTATTTTAATCGATTTCTAACATTTTTATTTTTTTTATAATATTTAATTTTATTTTTATTCTCTTTTTGGTAACACTTAGCTATTAAGTGTTATAAAGTTACTTTTTTGTTTGCTTCATTTTTGGGAAAATCTGGTATTATTATATAGCATGCACTAAGGACCATTTTGGGGGGAGCCTACCAGACATAGCGAAAAACACACATTACCACATCATGTTCTATTTCACTCAGTATACGTTGAAAAAAAGCTAAGAAAGAAAAAGAGAAAAAAATTGAACTTCCTTCTTGATACCATCACTATTCACACACCACTTACTTTCTCCCTACATCCACATTACGTGCAAAATTGAACCATCATGTAAACACCACACACGCCACAACTCGACCATACCGCTCATCTTTTGTTCCAACCATTGTGAAAAAGATCCCAACTCAAACTTCATAACCTTCAAGTAACTTCCTTCTACATGTATCCAAATAGAGCAACAAACCTTACCCAAGTTTTGCCCAAAACGTTCACCATTTTCCTATCACTTTTTTCAAAAGAATACACATACTCCCTTTCCATTTTCATCCTAGTGAGAACTCCACACGATCACCTTTCCTCCACCAAACAACAATCTTCCTGAAAACTTCTTCTACTTCCATAAACACACATATCACCATATCACTTTAACCACTACCATAACCTTGCTTTAACTATTTCTGACCTCTTCTCCACCGTGAAACTCTCAACCACCATTGACTCTGACGTTGTGCGGTATTTCTTCTCTTTAATGTCTCCATTTTCTACGTTGATTTCATTCGAGTTTAGAGTTTTAAGTGTTGTCTTGTTGTTAAAAAAAGAAAGAGAGTTTGAGCTTGTTTATTAGTTGTGGTGCTTGATGTGCTTGAAACGTGGGAGAAGAGAATACTTTTTTTTGCTTTGATTTATTTCATCATGAGAGAGAGGTGAGATCAAGAGGGCAAAAGATAGAAAAGATGTTTTGTTTCTCTGTTTCTTTCGCACGATGCACCAAGGGAGTTTGTGTTTCAATGGTTATTTTTCTTTCCTTTATTATTGCATCGCCAATTTTTTTTAATGTTTGTGACACTTGTCAATTTTTTACTAGTTGGTTTTAAATTTGGAAAAAAAATACCTATTTACTAAGTTGAGAGCTGCCCCTTCTGTGTTGTATATGTTTTTTTTTTTTTTTTTTCACATTTTCATTTATGTTTATTTAATAAAATTTAATTATGTTATGGATTATGTTTTGTTGTAATAGTGGGCTTAGGCCCATATTTTAATTTTCACACCCCATGATTATTGGCACTTCCTTATTGTTTTTATTACCTTCTTTTAATTTGATTAATTTTATTGAGTAGTTAATTATTTGTTTAGAATTTTAATTGATTAGTTAATTATAATTTTTTAATTAGTTAATTAATTACTAAGTGTATTGTTTGATTTTTTTTTGTTTAGCCAATTCCAATATGTCTAGTCATTTTAATTAGGTATTTCATTATCCATGTCCATGTTATCATATATGTAAATAATCACACTCATTTCACACTAACTTCACTAACACTTCTAATCAATTTCAAAATAATTTCAAACCTCATTTTTTTTTCATTAATCCCTTTTAATTTCATTAAACCTTTTTTCTCAATAAAAACTTCAAAATATCTAAAAAATATTCAAACACTTTTCATTAATAAAGATAAAAAAAGAAGCGGGGTGTAGTCAACGTCTCCCGAGAAAGAGGACACGAGATGTAGTTCTGGCTTGTCTTAGCTCTCTCATCGATTCAAAACACTTCAACACATCAAACTCTTTTTCTCGCTGCCGCACGATTAATCAAAACTCTTTTCATAAATGTGAGATATTTTGTTTTGAGACGACGCAAAACATTGCTTCGTCCACAAACTATTTGAGTTAAGATAAGAGGCGTTTCCTGCGAATGTTGATTTATAAATCCCAAGGTAATTAAAATCGGACCGGATATTGAACCGGTATAGACTGAGGTTTAAGGTTTAAAGGTATGATTGGGGTCGGACCGAGGATCGGACCGTTATTGTAAATGTTATATGATTTAGTACTAGTTCTTTATCATATAGTTTGGTGACTTTTATTTCCTATAATTTCTTAACTAGAATCAGTTTGAGAAAGAGTTAAAAATGCTAGAATTTTGTATCTTATGTAAAATATATTAGATGGTGCTTGATTTAGGCCAAAGAATATTAGAATTTAAGAAGAAACGTTTTTTTTTTTAGCGTTGTCAACTTTGTGAAATGATGATCATAACATTATTAATGAATTATGTTTGACACTCAAAACTTTAGAAAATAAATTGGAGAGTATTATTTATAAAAAGAATTCTAGGCCTTATTATCAAGAAAATCCAAATTCTGAATGGATTAGAGTGAGGTCTTCAATTATAAGACCCATTTGATTTAATAGTATTAAATTGTTTTTTTTCATCTTTTATTATATATATTTTTTAAAATAAATTTTAAAAAAATGCTGAAAAAGTTAAAATCTGGTTCAACCCATGTAATTGGATGAACCCCGGGTTTTGACCGGTTTTCCTGGTTTTCCGATTTTTGCCCCGGTTCCTTGACAGACCGGTTTAAAGGGTTTAATTGACCGGACATAGGGCTGGTTCCCAGTCTAACCGGTTGAACCGGCCGGTCCGGTCCGGTTTTCATAACCTTGATAAATCCATTCTATTGTGATGCAAACGTCCACTCCTCACCTGTTTTAGGTAAAACAGTATTTTCTGTCGAATGCAACTAAATATCTTTCGCTAAAATCGACCAACAAACAAACTCCTTTTTACCCAGAACTACAGACGCTCTGATTTATCATTTCACAATGAGGATACGTAGGCACAAGGGCCCCAATCCTTGGCGAGCAACCTTTTTCTTTTTTCATTGTAGTCCCCGAACTACGAAGGCTCTAAGTTCCTTATTGCACTGTGAGGATACGTAGGCACGAGATTGCAAAGTCTTGTTGAGCCCCCTAGTAATAAAAACCTTTAAACAAACACTAACACACACAACTAACCTAACGGTTCCCGTTGAGTACAACGGATATGATGGGGTGCTAATACTTTCCCCTTGCATAACCGACTCCCGAACTCAGATATTGGTTGCGATGACCGTATCATTTTCCTTTCTTTTATGGGTTTTATTCGATATTTTCCTTTTCCCTCTATGGGAATAAATAAAGATCGGTGGCGACTCTGTTAAGTCCATCCCGCAGGCGTGCGATTGCGCTTCACGTGATCATTCTCATTTTTTGAGGTACGACAAAATGGAATGGCACAATTGGTAAGAGAACATGTGTAAGAAGTTGTGAGTGTGTGAGGTTGCGAGTTCGAATCCCACCTTCCTCACTTTTTGTGTTTTTCTCTTTTATTTTTATTCTAACTTTATTATTTTCATTAAAAAAATCAAAAAAATAGTATTTTTTATTATTTAATTATTAACTTTCGTATTTTATTTAATCATATATTAAAATATTATTTTTTTCATTAAAATCATGTTTTATGAATAAAATCTCATAAAATCTCAAAAAAAAATCAATTTTTTTATTTATCATTCTATTTTCATTATTTTAAAATATATTTTTAATTTAAATTCACCAAGCCATGAATCCATCCAGATTCATTGGCTTGGGCTCTAAGAAATTGAGGAAATCAGGTCAGATTAAATCCTTCCTAAATTAACAAATCACATTCAATTTCTTACCTAATTTTTTTACCTATAAATAGATCAGATTTTTATACTTTTCATTCATCCACAATTTACAAATCATATCCCAAAAGTTGTTGTTCTTCACACTGAAGAGTAACAACACAAAAAAACCCTAAAGCCTCCATCATCATCAATCTTTTCAAAGAAGGGTGCGAGCAAAGAATGTGCCCAGGATAAAAAACGTGACGTGCAAGGAGAAATAAAAGGAGAATATTATATTTTGCTCACTGGGGGAAATCTCTCTCCCGTAGGTTGGTTACTTCGTATTAAGACGATATCTTTTGATATGGTTTAATTCCTAATGCTTATGAGTTTAATTTGCTTATGGTTTAATTCCTAATGCTTATGGGTTTGATTTGTTGTGCACTGTTTAATTCCTAATACTTACACAAACATTTCATGGGGTGTATTCTATAATTCCATGCTTTAATGGGCATGCACGTCTATCGTAGTTTAATGAATGCTCTAGGAATTCTGCTTTGAAATTTCATAGGATCCAACCTAAGTTCTGCAATCACAGGTGAGTCAACAAGAGTACTCTTTTAGCTAGATACTCCATTCATACATAGCATTTATCTAATTAAGAGTTTATATTATATCTCATCCTCTTATCGCTTCAGGATCCACACTTCTCTTATTTATACTAGCATGATCATCTCATATTTATATCATAACTTGTTATTACCCATTGAACCTAATTCTTGACATCTCTAGTTTTTTAGGTTGGGTTACCATCGTGAATAACTCAATTATATATAGGCATTAGTCTCATCCTATTGAATGTATTATGAAATTTATATCTAGCCAGTCCTTTCGTTAAAAGACGTGTTAAATTTTCATTAGTGCGTACGTGATCCACTCTTTTATCGATATAGTCTCTAACAATGTTGTGATTTCTCCTTATTTGACGTCTCTTACCATTATAATAACATTTCCACGAATATCACAAGGATTGTATACAACCTCAAAGTAATGTTTGAAAGCCTGAATTTCTTTGATATGTGTACATGTGCTCTTATTGAATCGAGTTTGCACAGTTGAAAAAGCATATGTCAGAAGCTGCAGGATGATCATAGTTGCTAAAAATGAGCATGGTGATAATTTGACCACCATTCTACAAATTCTTGTGTGTAGAGATAATTAACTTAAAATTTAAAAGGAGTAAAGGTGATGGTGTCCATGGTGAGGAAATCCATTTATGGGTGGTATTCTTCATCTTAATAAAGGGTGATGGCTGTGAAGATTTCGGCTTTATGAAGATAGAATGACTTGGGTAGAAATTAACAGAAACCAAATTGTCGGACTACAAAGTTAGGCTGATAGATAACAAGGCCCAAACCTTTGTGTCCCACCATAATACTAGTAGACAAAACAACTGGTCGAAGAAAAGTTGACCAGATGTCAGGAGCCTCAACATAATGTTCATAAGAAAGAGGGGGGAAATCTCTATTAAACCAGTCAGGACCATGACTTCGACTAACAAAGGGAGCCATGGTGGTTCAAAAACATCATGTTCCGTAAATATGATGACATACTTCTTAAATGCACCTGCAGTAGACAAGCCATTTGTTTACTGTGATACTTGGTAAACAAAAACAAGTTCGATTTCACTTAAGAGATTAAACTCGAAAAGATCCCAAGACATATTGTGTCAAGATCATAAGTTTGAAATGATTTTGACATTAAAGTCGAAAATAAAAAGAAACATAAAAATAACTTTGAAAGCAAAAAATAACTTGAAAGTAAAGAATTCAATTCATAAAGTGGAATGCTGATACATACATTCTCACAAATTGTTTGTCACCAAACACAGATACTTTGAGTTTATAAAATTTGTGTAAAATTGCGGACACTTAAAACTATAAGTGAACGCTACTTCTATACTAGTCATAACATAATCTTCTGCAACGGTCGACTAAGCAAATTATGCCATGTTTCTTGTCAATAATAAAAATAATTTAAAATTATTCATCTAAAGACATACCTACAATGATGATCTCATGAGAAATCTTTTAAATATTGTGACATTGAGCCTCCACTGACCTTTCATCTACCATATGATACTTGTGAGAGTGACTACAAACATACTTCTTTGCTTCAGCTTTTTCAGTATCATACTTCTTTTTTAGAGCTTCTCAAACCTGTGTTGCATTATCACAACTACTTTATTAATCATACATATCATTTGCGAGTCTATTATGAATATGATTTTTGTAGAGATAATCATTCTTTTTCCATTAGAAGATTTCTTTCATCAACTATAAATCTTTTTCTTTAATATGTGCAGCAAATTCAAGTTCTTCATAATTAACTGTTTCATCTCAGTCCACAAATTTCTTACTGTTAGCTTTCTCATTTGACCCATAAGGAACAATAGGAATGTCATTGGTCAAAACATTGGAAATTTTTTTTAAGGTTAAGAAAAATCACATTTTTTCATTGCCAGCGTTTTAAATGACTTCTCTCAAACTTGAATGGTTTGTAAGAGACATTAGTAGAAGTGCCAATAATTTCTTTGATAACCATGACAGATTAAAAACATCTTAAAATTGTTTCTTTACGGTTTCGATGTCACTAAAGAAATTACTGAGTTGAGTTGTGGACTAGGTCGTTCTCTTTAAGATATTTCGCTACACTGTCCTAAATTGTGCAAGACAGATAATCAACCACGATGCTTCAAGCATAATACCATCATATTCAAATGTACGATTACTAATTGTACGATATATAATCGGTATAGAAATACATTATTTGATAGTAAAAAAACCAATCGAATCTGATATAAATATAAATCTAAATAATTTTTAGAATAAAGAGAAATTTAAATATTTCTCCAAAGAAAATTCACAATAGTTTTTGTGAGATCCGTTAAAAAAAATTAAAGTGAATCCATAAAAATACTAGAAAAAGTTCAATATATGATGGATAATGTGAGCTACATACAATGCGTGATAAAATATTTAACTTTTTTTTTTTAGATTTCAATTTGAAAACCAAACAAAAGGATCAAATTCAAATTGCATTTTATTAGATCGAATTTGAGTTGTTTTTGTTATGAAAGTCTGTGTTATCAACTCTCCCAACATGTTGACAAGTGTATTTAGAATGAGATAACTTGATCAGAATGACTCATATCAAAATTTCACTCAAATTCTTTAAGTATCTTTTCTTAGCTCAAACTCAATTGAAATTTATGAGCAATTTGAACTTGATTTAAAGCTTTGAATTAACTCATTTGTTCAAAATAAATAATTTAAAAGTCAATTTTTTTTTTTATCTTTATCTTTTTATTTTTGGTTAAATATACGATATTCCTATAATGTGAGTGACTTTTAATTTACTAATTTTTATTTTTTTATTTTTCTTGTAATGTTAAAATTCTATTGTTTTGATCCCTTAAATGACAAGTTAATAAGAAATCTTCGCTTTTGTTGATGTTAGCATGTCTATGTGATTTTCTTTAACTATTTATTTATTTTTTAAAATTCATCTGGATTTCTTAAATTTTTTTAATTATAAAAAAAAATCAAAACTCGCTCACGTAAATTAATAAATCAATAACACTTCTTTATTATAAAACAAATTAATTTTTTATTGAATAATAATAAATATTATTACAAAACAAATTACTTTTTATTGAATAATATATAGTTGTAAATAATAAAATAAAATAAAAATAAATAAATACTCAGGTTCATCAAATACAAAATTAATGTAATCACTAACTTTCAAGTTACATTTTCCCCTGAATTCATTTTAATTAAATCTATGTGTTATGATCAAATATGAATGATTTTGCTAAGGGTCTGTTAGATAAAAATAGCGGTTAACTGATAAGTTAGTTGATAGTTTATATCTTATGACTGATAATTGGTGACTGGTAGCTTATAATTTATAGTTGATGGCTGATAACTTATAACTGATAAGTTAATTGAACTGTTTGGTAAAATTAGTTGTTTATTTATCTGATAAAATAAAATGACATAAAAAATATTTAATAATTATTATTTTATTTTAAATTATAATAAATTATAAAGGATAATGGTGAATTTTAGTTAAAATAATAAGGGTAAAAATGGAAGAAAAAATAATAAACTATAAGCTATAACCTAAAACGCTATTTAAAATAGTGTATGAAAAATAAATTATAAACTAATAAAATAAACTATATACTTGTGATGAAAATTTATTATCAAATAAATTTTTTATTATGATACAAATATATAAGTTATAAAACATAAGCTATTAATATAAAAAATGTCTTGCGAAACATAGTTAACTCTGATAAATATCTTGAAATATTCATTTTGAGATGGAAGTAGTATTTTTGTAAAAATGTAATATTCTCGTCTTTTAATTTGAAAAAATAAAATAAGAGTTATGTATAAATTCTAGTCACATGAAAACAAGAGAATTAATACCAGTAGTTTTTTTTATAAAGTGGAGGTGGTTTGTGCTGAAAAAAACAGCTCAACCCGTGAAAGAAACCGGTGTCGTGTTTGCATGTGAAGTAACTTAATCATGGTTAAATAAACGCTGAATAAACGGCGTTAGTTATAAGGTGCTAGCTAGTGTTAGTATGTGTCGCAGTTATTATGCAAAGCCACGTGGTGGATCCACTGAGTGCCAGGCTTTGTGAACTATACTCTCTACCGAACACGTGGATGGGCAAATAACAATTGGTGGACTGTATTTCGCTAGCGAAAAGCCATTGGCCCAATGGGGACCTCACTTCAATCCTTGTGGTCACTGTATTTCTTGAACTGCAAAAATTGGAACGTCATGCGCTTCTTTGCCGCGGGCTCACTTCCATGTTTGTTCACATTTGGTATAGTGAGCCCACTCTTCAAATCATTCTCTCACCATTAAAATTAGAGAATGTTTTTTTCAAGGTTTCAAGTTCGAATTCTTTTATGTATAATCAATTCTTGTGTGGGTTAGTACATACACATCTTTGTTTTAGTTTTAAACGAGACATTCGATAGTGGACAGTGAGATTAGTTCTTCTTGGATTAGTCGGTCATAAGGCCGGATATTAAGATTTTCAAAAAAAAATTTCCATCTAATAATCTTTGTTATTGATTAAGTTTTTGTCATTATGGGCCCGTTTGTTTTAGATTTAAAAAAATAGTATTTTTATTAAACATTTAGAGATTTTTTTTTAGAGATTTAAAAAAAAAAAATAGAAGCAAATTTGTGTTTGTTTCCTATTATAAAAATGATTTTTTTTTTGGTTTGGCAACTTCAATATAAAAATGATTTTTTAACATTATAATTTACCAAAAAGGACATATGAATTAGTTTTTATATTTATGAATAAATAATTATATATGATTATGAATTAATAATTGTACATGATTTTTAAAAATGTTTATATTACTTTACAATTAAAAAATAATAATGCTTATATATATATATATATATATATATATATATATATATATATATATATATATATATATATATATATATATATATATATAAAGCAATATAAAATAAATACATAAAAATAAAACTATCATTTTAAAGTCTCATTCTAGTTTTCTTTAAAGTCATCAAACATAAAAATAACACTACATATTTTTAAAGTCTCATTCTAGTTTTTTTAAGTCATCTAACATAAAAAAATACAAATAAAACTATTGTCGTTGTCGTCCCATGTTTCTTGGCAATTGATCTCTGATGATGTTTCTTATTTCTTCAATATATCTAACATCGGCTTGAGTAGGAGCATGCCATTCACCATGAGTAGGTACACCATTTCCATCTCCTTCATGGAAATCTTGCTCATTGTCTTGTAAACCATTGATGTTTTCTAAACTTTCAAGAATATCCAAGTCACTTGAGTCTGTTCTTCTTAAAAAGTTATGAAGTGCAAAACAAGCCCAAATAATAGCCATTTGAGTTTGAAGCTTGAAATTAGGCATATCTTGTAATACTTTCCATCTTGCTTTTACCACACCAAAAGTTCTTTCAATAACACTTCTCAAACTAGAATGATAGTAATTAAAAATTTCATTTCTTGATCTGAATCCTGGAGCAAGTCTAAAATGTGCAAGATGATACCTTACATTCTTGTATGGTGCTAAAAAACCTTTAAGTGACGGATACCCCGAATCTACAAGATAGTATTTTCCTGTGTATATAAACAAAATATATCAGACAAGAATATAGAAATATTTATTATACTAATAAAAATATTTGAAGTACCAAAAACTGACATTCTGCAGGATAAGGAAATCGCAAATCGGGTTTACGAAGAGTATCCATAAGAATCTTTGCATCATGAACAGATCCTTCCCATCCACACAATGCAAAAATAAAACGCATATTGAAGTCACACACAGCCATCACATTAGTACTTGTATATCCTTTCCTATTGAAAAACGGTTTTTGTTTCTCTGTTGGGACATGTATTTTAATATGTGTGACATCTATTGCCCCTATACAATCTTTGAAGTAAGGCCAATATCGATTATCATCTCTGATATATTGAGAAGAGTCAACAAGATCAACAGGTTTAATGACTTTTTTCCCCAACTTGCATACAACTTCTAATACTTTGTTGAAATGTTTATGAATGGTCTCACTAGAATGTTGAAACCGCTCTTGGGCATTTCTATATGAGGAAGGTTGCCCTATCATATATAAGAATATCCCAACACTTTCCTCAACTCCAATGTGTTTAGCAGGTGTCAATCCACAATTATTAGTTAACTTACATACCAATTGTCGAAAGACTTGTTTCCTCATTCGAAGTTGCTCAAAAAACCTGTTATCATTTCCTCTTATCAATTCAGTATACCATAGGTGGCCGGAGAGAATTGACGTAGTTTTCTTTTCTTTGACAATGTATTTCAATACATGGTTTGTAACCATAAAAGCAGCCACCATTGTTGCAATTTGATATTGATTTCTATTAACCTGTTGGACTTCAATATTCATTTCAGAAGTATCACTCTCATATGAACTATCATCAGAACTCTCGTCCAAACTCTCATTTGAATTGTCAGTCATCCTGTTACACAAAAATGTAAAATTATAAAAATTTGAATAGTTAAAAATCATGACACCTTAAAGCCTTAAAACTATAACTAAGACATTAATTAATTGTGGTCATATCATACTTTTATGCCAGACTTTACATGACTAATATCGAACCCAGTAAGAGAGAAGAGTTGTATTAAGCAATCAGAAACCAGCCTAAAACTTTGTCAAATCACATGCATGAATCAACAACACAACGACGCCAATGCTAGGTCATTACCCATCTATCACACGATGTAGCTCGAGTATAGTTTAATGAGCAAGAGTCGTTACAATAGCTTACAAAGGTGCTGCAAACAGGAATAAGCCATATATAGGACAAGCAATTATTTTTTAGTTATTTGCTTCTCTATGGACATAGAACATCAGATAGTAATATAGCATTCGCTTAACTATCTTCTAAATTCTAAATCCTTCTGCTGAATTCTCTCCAAATCTAAATCCCTTCAACTACTCTTACGCCTACCCCTAAACTAGAATCAGCCCAAATCAATATCATTAAGAGAACGAACATGTATCTTATAGTTCATACTCACATACAAATGCAGCAGTGATATGAGAAACAGTCACGAAACCACACGCACAGAAAAATCATCAAAAGCAAAACATCAAAACACCACGCAAGCAGCATCACACAGAATTGAAGGAAAAAAAGGCATTTTTTTTGCAACAAGAACAGCAGCACACGAATTGGAGTAATAACAACATACACCAACATCAGCATAGCATACGCAGGGAGGTTCACAGAAGCAGCAGAAGCTAGCAAGTGGACCCGAGAGACACCTAGTGGTCGACTTGAATAAATTATGGCCATTCATTAATGGAATACAAGAACCCATAAACACTTGTCTAGATTTTCAACTAGAACATTGATGGGTCTGCATTGTTTTGAAGCAATAGCAAAGCTAGTTTTATCAGAGTCATACACTTATCAGAGTCATACAAGCTAATCAAAACATAATAGTTCCAATACTAATGGTTTTTTCCTAAGAAGCATACAATCTTATCAACGATCACGTGGATTTTTTTTCTCGGGACAAGTGTCTATCCAATCAAGAGCCATATCAGCAGTGGAGGTATCCATGAAGTAAGAAAATGTTGTCTTATTTTCTTTATTGGCAAGGATTCTAACAGCCTTAAAGTGTAAACGTGATCCTTTTACCAAGGATGGAATTTCATCCAACATTTTCAAACATTTGGCATAACTAATGTTGTCTTCTGGGAGTCCTTGTTGGCTTGTCCCAAACCCATTGAGTATACGATCAAGAGATCGTTGAAGTTTCTCTGTTGCCCCGATTTTCTCTCCTTTCCCTAAAATCTTTCTCTTTTTGGAAGAACTTGGTGTTGGGTTGGGTTGTACTTCATTTCCAACACCAAAACTATCTGTATCTCCTTCATCCTCAGTAACTGTATTATTCTCACGACCGTCTTCAAAAACAGATTCTGATCCTTCACATGGTAATTGATTTTCATATGGTTTGTAAAGGGCGAATCCAGTAGCTATGGCACCCTTGAAACATTTTTCTAGCAAGTCAATAAACTTTGGTCTTCCATGTTTCCATTTCAAAATATCAGGATCCTCCTGAAAAATAAATAAACATTCAAAACATATATCATAGAAAAATTCACGCAATTAATTAAATACTAGTATAGTATACATTCACACAACCATACCTTACTCTTTTCAGCCCACCAATCATCGTCAGCCATGATAGTTTTCTTTTCATGATCCCATCCTACTCCAGTTTGCTTATCCACTAACTTTGCAAATGATGAAAACTCTCTTTTCAATGTATCCCATCTATTTTTTAGTTGAGTGCGATCATAAGCATATCCAGTATTCTTTTGAAACTTTTCAGTAATATTCTTCCACCCTTCTTTAGTGAAGTGGGTAGTTGGCCTATTACCTGCTTCTATTTCTTCAATGCAAATTTTCAGCAAAATTTCTGTTTTACTGTCATCCCCCCATTTTACAACAACCTTTCCATCCTTCTCTAAACTTTTCACATCTTTTTTAGATGCCATTCTAGTCATCAAATACAATATTAATATTTATCACTAACACATTAGAAATTTGAAACAAACCTATTAATATTAATATTTATCACTAACCCATTAGAAATTTGAAACAAACCAAAAAACTGATTGAGCGACACTATCTCGGTACAGTGAAATTAAAGAGTGCCATAAACCACAAACCTAGTAAAACCTCAGAAAACATAAAGGTAAGGCATAGTATGTATGTCAATAGTTATATTGCAATTTTATTGTGGGATGACTCCACCAAAATCTTGGTTGATGTAATAATGACACTACTGTCATGGCAACTTGAAGTACTCGTATTCAAGATAATATCTTGACATCATGGTGTGTTTAGTTGCCTTTTGAAAAAGATGGTACAAAAACATCCCAGTAAGGTTTTTTAAAGTTCTAAACTGAAAAAATTGAATTATATTGTCATTTATGCCCTCCAATCACCAACTCCATCAAAACAAAAAAAATATCTTCAATATTCCTCTTGTTCAAATATTTGACCACAAGAACATAAGGAAAATAGGCTCGATAGAGAAACATTGTGAATATAAGGTAGTAGTAGTTCCGAGTCAACATATGTAACTCTCTACAACAGAACTTTCATTTAAGATCAACCTATCAAAATCTATCACGCTAACTTTCAATTTCCTAGTAAAATTATTATTTAATTCAAGGACCAAGATTAAGAAAAATAATTGAAATATAGAAAACATTGTTTTCTTTACTGTAAACACAATTTCACTTGATGATAAACCAGCAATCATTACGAATATTATGAGCCAAATGAAATAGGACATACAAAATAAAATAGAACAATACTCCATTCATAGTTTATAAGCAATTCTAAGAGAGAGAAAATGTATAAGCAATTCTAAGAGAGAGAAAGTACATAGTCATAAAAAAAATTTAAACATATATTGTTCACAACCTAAAAAGACAAACAAATAAAAAACAACAACATTTCATCCACTTTCTTAAGAACACTGTCAATAATAATACAGGAATGATGCTTAGTTCAAGAAGCTGAACTACCCCATCATATATGGTAAAGACACTTGCTTGTTTGAGTGAATGATTTTCAACCAAATTTATGAAACAAACTGAAAGGAAAGTGAGTTATCAAGGTTTTTGAAGGTATTTAAGCCATGAATTTCAGAAAAAATACATATCAATCAAGTGGAACATTGATTTATCAAAACCAAATTCTTACTAGTAACTACACATAAAACAACTAACTTATTAGAATGACAAAGAGCTCTAACCTGGATTAGCAAAAGCTTCAAGTTTCAGAATTCAATTTCAGAATCACTTAAAACCCTATATCACAAATTTAACAAATGAATCACTACCTCTAATGAAAAATGAGAAACGAGATAAAAAACCGAAAATCTCAGATAACATTAAAGAATGAGAAGATAAATGATGAATTTTTACCCGTTGCAAAGAAGAAGATAATGACACTGTTCACGCCGGCGCCATTGAAGCAAATGGGAAGAAACTTCACTGTTCACCGAGTTGAATTTCAGATTCGCTTGCAAAATGAAGCTAAACCCTGAGGGTATTTTCGTAATTCTGAAATTTTTTAAGGGTAAATGTGTAACTGCACGATGAATTCACTCTTCCGTGTTTTCTATTTTCACTTTCTCTCTCATCTATGGCAAAATGAAATTTTAACAAGCTACTTGGATTAGCTTCTCATTTTTAACCAAAAAATCATTTTTTACCATAAATCATTTTTAAAAAATCTGAAACAAACACTCTTAAAATAGTAAAAAATGATTTTTTAACTAAAAAAATAGATTTTTTTCAAATAAAAGCTGTAACAAACGCAACCTATATCTAAATTATTTTTGTCAACATAAATCCTCTTAAATAAAAATGACTTTGTCTTTATCCAAGATGCACACATTAAACATTATATCAGACCTACATGTAGTAAGTATAAGAGATTTGATTATATCTATAAACATTTGACGTTAAAAACTTTACCATTTTCATTTCTATCCAAGTTTTCGTTTGTGGTCATTGGAGTGTCAATTGACATAGCATCTGTCATTCTGAAGCATTTAAGCTACTCATGATAATACTTTGTTTGACATACAAATGTCTCTTCCTTGAGCTGCTTGATTTCCGAGAAAGTAATTTAACTCCTCCATTAGACTCATCTCATATTCACCCTGCATAAGCTTAGAAAACTCTGACTAATTGCATGTTAGTAGAACCAAATATTATATCGTCAACATATATTTGAACTAGAAGAAGATGTTTATCTTGACGTTTAATGAAATGTGTTGTATCTACCTTTCCTCTAGAGTATCCTTGATCAAGCAAAAATTTACTAAGTTGCTCATACCAAGCTCTAGGTTGTTTTAGACCATACAAAGTTCATTTTAATTTATAAATATGATTATGATACTCATGGTTTTCAAAGTCGGGGGGTTGAGAAACACACACTTCCTCATTTATGTAACCATTAAGGAAAGCATTTTTCATGCCCATTTGAAATAACTTGAAGTTTTTTGGAGCATGCAAAAGCTAGTAAAAGGCGTATAGCCTTGAGGCGAGCAATCAGAGCATAAGTTTCATCATAATCTATACCCTCCTCTTGGTTATATCCTTGAGCCACTAGTCAGGCTTTGCTCCGAGTTATCACTCCGTTTTCATCTAGTTTATATCTAAAATTCCACTTGGTGACAATGATGTGATGATCTCGCGGAGGTGGGACAAAGTCCCACACATTGTTTCTTCTAAACTGGTTTAAATCATCTTACATGGCCATTAATCAATGCTCATTAATCAAGGCATCCTTTACGTTTTTAGGTTCAACTTTTAAAACGAATGCAAAGTGATGATAAAAATTACTTAGCTTATAGCGTGTAGTCACGCCTTTAGTAATATCCCCAATAATGTTGTTGATTGGATGGTCCTTGGACGACCTTCAAGCCAAAGGAAGATCATCCACTTTAGTTGGACTCTCATCCTTATCCTTTTCAAGATTGTCATCTTCCTCCTCTTCAGGTTTCACCGCTTAGGGTTGATCAATTCCTTTTCGGTATCATTGAGTATATCTTCTGAAGATACACTTGTATCATGAAAAGAAATACATGTTCCAACATTTTCAGATTAAACTCATCAAGATTGACATGAATAGACTCTTCAACAATAAGTAATCTCTTATTGTACACTCTATAAGCTTTGCTTGATTGAGAGTATCAAAGAAAGATACCTTCATCAGCTTTTGCATCAAATTTCCCAAGGTTATCCTTTCATTTATTTAAGGCAAAACATTTGCAACCAAAGACATGAAGATGTGATAAATTTGGCTTTCTACCTTTTAAAAATTCATAAGGTGTTTTGTTTAAGATAGGACAAATAAGTATCATATTTAAAACATAACACGTCGTGTTAATAGAATCGGCCAAAAAATATTTTGGTAGACTACTCTCATTGAGCATAGTTCTTGCTAACTCCTCTAAAATTCTATTTTCGCGCTCCACAACACCATTTTGTTGTGGAGTTCTTGGAGCAGAAAAATTATGTTCAATGCCATGTTTATCACAATAATCTTCAAAGAGGTGGTTTTCAAATTTACCTCCATGATCGCTTCAAATAACAACTATATTTGAACTTAATTTGTTTTGGGACAACTTCGCAAAAGATGAAAAAGTTGAAAAGCTCTCATCTTTGCTACACAAAAAGATAGTCTAACAAAATCTAGAGTAATCGTCTATAATTAAAAAACCTTAGTAATTTTCACCTAGGCTTTTTGTCCTAAAAGGACCAAAAAGATCCATATGGAGAAGCTCAAGACGTCTAGAAGTTGAAAAAATATTTTTGGATTTGAAAGAGATCTTTGTTTGCTTTCCCATTTGGCATGCATCACATATGTGGTCTTTTGAAAATTTAATTTTTGGTAGACTGATGACTAGATCTTTTGAGACCACTTTATTGAGTAGATCAAAGTTAACATGTGCTAAGTGTCTATTCCATTGCCAAGAGTGTTCACTCATGGTTACTAAACACTTAGTGCTTGTTAATGATACTTCACTCAATTTAAGCATATAGATATTGTTAACCCTCAAGCCCTTAAACAAATGATTTTTCTTTTCATTGTGATCAATTATGCAACAAGTATTTGTAAAAGTTATTTTATAGCCTTTGTCACATAATTGACTTATGCTAAGAAGATTATGTTTAAGGCATTCGACAAGTATTACGTCAGAGATAGTAGTAGAAGAGGGATTACCTACACTACCTTTACCAAGTATTGCACCCTTGTTGTTATCTCTATAGGTTCAAATCCTTTCTTCTTTGGCTTGAAGTCAATGAATAAGGAAATGTCACCCGTCATATGCCTTGAGCATCCACTATCAAGAAACCACATCATCTCCATGGACTCAAGACATTCAACCTACAAAATTAAGTAAGAGTGATAGGTACTCAATTTTCATTGGGTCCTTGAGAGTGAGTGGAAATATTGTTGCCTTTAGGAAACCATTGAAATAAACCTTTAGGAACAAAAAATCTCTTAAATTTGCATTTAGCAATGGTATGGCCTTTCCTACAATAATAGTGACAAGTCTAGTGATGATGAGAGTGTCTTTCACTATTAGATTCCCTTTTCACATAATTGTACTTCTTGTACGACACATTTAAAGATCTTTTGAATTTTATAGGATTGATAGGGAAGATGACTTTTTGTTCTAATGCTTTGTCTAATTTTGCTTTTAGAGTATTAACCTCTTTTTGCCAAATGTGACAAGTTTCACAACTAAACCAAGAAGGTTTCTCATCCTCAATCTTATCTTTTGAGCATCTACCATGGTTTGCTTAAGAGCTTCCAATTTTTTTTTTCGTTTTTAAAATTTTAGCTTCGTAATATGAAAATATTCTTTTGTTTGAAGCTAACCTTTTAAAAGCATCTAATGCTTCACCATATAGATTTTCAAAAGCAACTTGTAATTTAGAATAAGACACTCCATCACTAAGTTCATATTTAGAATGACTTACATTTTTCTTTTTACGATGATGGATCATGACACAAAGATTTGCTTCTTCGTCACTTTCACTTGAGCTACCTTCACTTGGAGATTCACTATCACTTTCCCAATCTATGAATGTTCTTCTAGTCTTTCTAAACTTCTTGTATTGACCCTTATCTTCACTACTATAAAATATACCTTTTGTAACACCAATTTTACAACGACCATAGTGTTAACCGTGGTAATAGTTTATTTATGGGCGTTTTTTTGGGTATTTACTAGAGGACATGTCACAACGGTCAAATGAAGCAACCGTGGTGAAAAGGTACAGAGGGTGAAATGGTTTGAATCCCATCACCTACAATTAGCCATTTATCGTGATAAAAATGTTATTGACATTGTACATCACTAAGGTTTTTATTAACAACCGTGATGAAAGGTGAACTTTATTTATATATAAGCGAAGTTATCTATTGCTTCAGTACATAACAGTCGTCTCTCTCAAAACAAAACCATAGCAACTCTTTCACTTATATCTCTCAAAACAAAACCCTAACAACTCTCACACTCGTCTCTCTTATATGGAAACCCCAAAACGAAACCATAACAACAAATCTTAGCCAATGGATATTTACAAGTTCATTTTCTCTATAGTTTTTTTCAAAATCTGTTTCAATAGCTTGTTTTATGACGTTTGAACTTCCTTCTTGTTTTGACTTGTAGGTATGGATGTTTCTTTCAATAAAGAGCATGAAGATAAATTTAGCCTTACAAACTTGTGTCAAAGATCCAGAATGACATCCATTCAAGATATACACAAGTTTTCAGGTCTAAATTTATCTTCATCCTTATTTAATTGACAACACGCCTTTATGGGACATGTATGGTATGTTTCTGAAGCATTTTATGCTTGATATATTTGTTGTGTTGTTTTTGTTGTTTATGGTTTGTTGTTAATGAATGTTTTTGATGAAAGTTATTGTTAATGTTTGTTTAAAAGATGAGTTTATTATATATTATGTGGTTTTAGTGTTTTTCCAATCCCTTACCGAATATATAACTTTCCAAACTGTATTAGAAAATATTGATATGATAGATAAAATTGTATTAGAAAATAAGTTCACGTTCAATTCTTGACAATAATTCTTCACATTGTTAACTGCACGTTGTTTTTTGACCGTTAGAACTTGGTTTAATGATCATAGATCTTCAACCACCCCTCTCTCCACCTCTAATTTTGTTTGCAAAGTAAATAATATTTTGCAAAAACAATTAGAGGTGAAGACATGAGCGGTTGAAGAACTAGGATCATTAAACCAAGTTCTTACTGTCAAAGAACAAAACACAGATAAGGACTTGAAAAACTCTTGTCAAGCATTGAACGTGAACTTATTCTTCTAATACAACTTAATTTTTCATATTATAATGTTCTAGTGCATATTGGAAGGTTATATGTTTAGTGAGCATTGGATAAATAAGCATTCCACATAATTTATAATAAACTCAGGTCTATATTTAATCACAGATGTTTAAAACAACTGTGATTAAATATGTTGCATTAAATAATATCACAACGGTTGTTTAATGTAATCGTTGTGGTATGCAGTGTATTACATGAATGAAATCATGGTTGCACGACCGTGGTGAAAATTATCATACATACAATCACACCTTACCTCACAACGGTTGGACCATAATGGTGGTATCCCTTTTCCAACCGTTGTGATATGTGTTTTTCCGTAATAGTGCTTTATCCTTCTTAAGTTGTTGACAATCCGACTTGTAGTTTCTGGCTTTACCACAATTAAAACATGAAACCTTGGATTTTCCTTTCTTATTCTCATCATGTTTTAAGGAGTCAACTTGTCTTCTAAAGTTGATGAGATTGTTGTTGGAGTGCTTTACTCAGTTTCTCTTAATATAGTTATGATACCATTTAACAAACAACCCCATTTCCTCATTGAAATTATGACATAGCAGATAGCAGATGTCCTAACTACATGTCACGACATTGTTCTCTGCATAACTTTAAAAACAAGGGCAGAATAAACAAACTGATATTCTGAATAACACCAACAAATTCACAACAGATGTTTCAACATTTGTTACGACATGTTAATCAATACTAAACTGTAAATTGCAGAGTGATAAACAACACAGAATATGATGACCCAGTTCGGTGCAAATCACCTACATCTGGGGGCTACCAAGCTAGGAAGAAGAATCCACTATCAGTAGTATAGTTTTATGTAAACAACCTCTGGTTTACCGTAAACAACCTCTGGTTTACCTATCACTACCCAATGAAAACTTTATCATTAGAAGTCACATCTAATTGATAAGAGAAACCCATCTCACTCTCTAAATCATAACCTGTGATATCTAACAGTTACAATCGACATCAACTGCATCATCCAACTTGAAAGACACCTTTTTCAATGCAAAGTTCAGTCAAGCATCCTCGACTAACAACACAACTCGGATTTGCTTCCAAGCTTTATCCAAGAACAATATACAATTCATTACCTAAAGTTTTCTGAATATGTATAAACAACTATGTCTACCACAGTGTATCAAACCGATACAAAGAGAGACTTACAACACAAGAAAGTCCTACGACTCAAAACCCTAAACCCTTATTTCCCTTTACAAAAGTGTTACACGGGATTAGTTATCCAGCACTAGGTCTAAGTCTTCTGCTTCCTTGGGCTTCAAATCTTCTGTCCTTGATCCACTGCCAAATGCGCCTTAAATCTTGAAACAGAATTTAAAAACAAAACCTACTGTGACAGTTATGATGTCGAGTCTTCATGCTGGGACATCTCATTCGACATCTTCAAACTAGAACATCTTGTTCAACATTATGTTTTACCAAAATTTAGTCAAATCCTTGGAGCTTTCAATCTCCCCCTTTTGACAAATTTTGGCTAAAACATTCTTCAGTTTGATGGTGCATGCAGTGGGAAATCCTGAAGCAAGTGTTAAGGAAGAGGGAGAAGATAATTTCTAGACCCTCTCCTCATTCACCTCGTGATAGAGAGTACATAGAACATGTAAATCAGATCACAAAACACAACTTGCTTCATAACTCTGATCACAAAACACAAGCTTCCCAAGATGTTAGAACCCAGAACGTTAGAACATCCTTTGAGACATTTTTGCAGACCAACAACATAAATGCACACAAATAACTCACAGCACTAAGCAAGAAGTAGCCATTCTCTCCATTTTTAGCCAAAAGTTGGCAAAAATGACCAATACAGACCTATACCCAGACTGTGCTCACCCAAACACGGATAAAACCCATTTGCTCTCAACTTAACAAGCAAGATGTTCTGTGTAACGCCCCAGTTTTGCCAGTCTTGTGTGTTGAGTCCTTTTTGATTATTTTGTTATTATTTTATTATGTTTTCGGCTTTTGTGCGAAATTGTGTTATTTTTAGTCGTGAATATATTTTATCGCGTTTTGGGAACATTTGCGAGATAATTGAGTGTAGGGGTATTTTGGGCATTTCACATCTTATTTTTGATAAGTTAGAAAATAGAAAGAAAAATAGTAAGAGAAAAGAGAAAAGAAGAAGAAAAGAGAGAAAGAGAAGAAAAGAGAGAAAGAAGAAGAAAGTGGGAAAAATTCAACAAGAACAAGTTTTAAGAATCGATTAATCGGGTAAGGGTGCGAAACTCGATTATTCTATGATTGTATACGATTATGTATGTGTTTTTTTGTTTTTTTTGGATTGATTTGGAGAATATTAGTAAAACCTAGATTGTGTAAAAATTGATTAGAAATGAATTTGATTGTGGTAAAAATCTTGTCGAATGCATTGTTGATTGTTCATACATGTTTGTGGTATGCTATTACACTTCAAATTGCTGTTTTTCTGAGTTTTAGGTGAAGAAATTGGTTGATGTTGGGTTGGAAAACGCAGAAATTGTTCTGCAGAATTTTTCTGGGTATGCTCTGGCCATACGCGTAAGGGGCATGTCCATACGCGTATGAGCCAAGGCGATACGCGTATCATTGGCTTGTTTTTGGGCCAATACGCGTATGAATCTTGGCATTACGCGTAACATGGGCGAGCCATGGGCCAATACGCGTATGGGTTTTGGAACGAGGAATTTGTGAAGGAAATGGGTTCTGTCCGTACGCGTATGGACATGAGCGATACGCGTATGGACAGGAGAATGTCAAAAATGTGATTTTTCAAAAATGTGTTTTCGGTTTTGTCCGTAACTTTGGTTCCGATTATCCGATTTTTGCATTCTTGGTGTCGTTGGAAAGGTATCGAACTGTACTTTGTGAATATGAGGTTTTGAGAATCGTTAGCCGATTAAATTTGGTCGGAAAATGTGAATAGTGTCGAATCTTGACTTTTGTCGTTTTTAATAGTGCGTATTTGACTTGTATTGTGTTATATGTTTGTGCTTTGGATGTGTATGCCTTATGTGCTGTTGTGATGACGATTTGTGGCCGAGAGGCAAGAAAATGCTAAGTGTGGTATATTGGTGTTTGTGGCCATTTTGGGCAATTGTGTGCATTACTTTGTGTGCACTTGAAATACATGAATATTGTTGATGCATGAGTATTTGATGTTGGCATGAGTCATTAATGTGTCAAGTATCATGATATGTATTCTTGCATGGGAAGATTCATAGATGAATCAGTTTTATAGTCTTACGCCATGAAATATTGGTAGAAGCGATTAATCCCAATTGATTGTGCGCCCTGAAATACTGGTAGAAAGCAATCGGATTGTGCGCCCTGAAATACTGGTAGAAAGCAATCCATAAACGTCGTTCGCCCTGAAATATTGGTTTATAGCGACGGGGAACATCGTAGGCCCGACGGGGAGTTACTCTATGTAACGAGCGATGATTCCAAGAGTTCCTGGGGGACTAATGAATTACAAGATTTGAAGTCGGTACCGCATGGCATGTGCATAGAGTCGTTGTGTCGGTCTATGTGCATTGCATAAATCAAGAGTAATTGTGCTTGGAACGTGTTTGATTGTATTGTGAATGATTGATGTGATGTGGTATACGATAAGTGAGAATTGTACCGTGTGATATTATATGCGACTGTTGAGCATTTGTGGTGAGAATGTGTTGCTTGTGTATTTTTGTGTTAATATATATAATTTTATGCAATTATATTATGGTTGTTTTTCTCACCCTTCTGCTGTTTTATAACGCTCTATGAGGCGTTGCAGATTAGGTTTGCTGGAGGTATTCTTTTTGTGAAGCTTTGCATCTTCATTATTTTGGTCGGTCGGCTCTGATATGTGACTCCGGGTAGTTAGGGTGGCCGCGTGCTATTGTTTTGTATATCTGATGATATATTATATTTTGGTTGTACATATGCTACTTGATGTATGACAAACTGTTTATATGTGTATATGTTAATCAGATTTTAGATTTTCCGTTTTATTTCTAATTTCTGAAAAGTGGGTGTAAGGAACGAAGTTTCCTCTGTATGATTGCTACCCCACAGTTGCATATCATTATGGGCAGGTGTTGCATGTTATGTGTATATTTTGGTTACGTTGATGGGATGTCTCCTTTCTATGCCGTGTTTTCAAATGTACTCTGATCAATTTTTTTGAATTTTTCTTTTAACTGCTTTAAATGCATGCTAATTTGGGGTATTAGATTGGGGGCGTCACATTAAGTGGTATCAGAGCTGTTTGTGTCAGTTTGTGTCAGTTGTGGTTGTTGTGGCTGGCATATTGGGCGAGTTACGTTGGACGAGTTGTTGTTTAACCATAATTTGTTATCATTGGAAACGTTCAGATTATGGCTGGAAGACGTGATGCTGCTATGACTGCGGCCATGCAAGCTATGGCGCAGGCGATGCAGAATTTACCGAATGCTGCGGCGGACGAGGAGTCGCGTAGTATGGATAAGTTTCAGAAGAATAACCCACCGAGCTTCAATGGTACTCATGATCCTGAGGGAGCACAGATTTGGCTGAAGAAGATTGAGAAGATCTTCCGTTTCATTAAGTGTTCCGAGGATCAGAAAGTGCAGTTCGGTACTCATGTGCTGGAAAAGGAAGCTGAAGATTGGTGGATAAATGCTTCTCAGAGGTTTGAGGAGGATGAAATAGTGGTTACGTGGGCTGTGTTCAAAGATGCTTTTCTCGAAAAGTATTTTCCGGAAGATGAGAGAGGTAAGAAGGAAATTGAATTTCTTGAACTGAAACAGGATAATTCCTCTGTTGCGGATTATGCTGCTAAGTTTGAGGAACTTGTGAAGTTCTGTCCTAATTATAATACAGCGGGTTCAGAGAGGTCGAAGTGTTTGAAGTTTGTGAATGGCTTGAGGCCAGAAATCAAGCAGGGTATCGGTTATCAGGAGATAAGACAGTTTTCAGTGTTGGTGAACAAGAGTCGGATCTTTGATGAGGATAGCAAAGCACGTGCTACTCATTACAAGAATCTGAATGATAAGAAAGGAAAGGGGCAGTTCAGAGGTAGGCCTTATGTTACCCATATTGACAAAGGGAAACAGAAGTTTGCTTTTGATAGGAAGCCTAGTGGTGGAGGAATGAATTCTGCTGTGAAATGTTACAATTGTGGTGGTTTAGGACATCGTATATCAGAATGTAAGAGGAAAATGAATAATGTGGATATGTGTGCTAGTTGTGGTTTGAAAGGTCATGTGGCTGCTGATTGTAGGAGGAAGAATGGAGTTACATGTTATAATTGTGGGGAAGTTGGTCATGTTAGTACAAGGTGTACGAAACCAAGACAGGCTCAACCTGGAGGAAAAGTGTTTGCACTAGCAGGAACTCAGACCTCGAATGCAGATAGTTTGATTAGAGGTACTTGCTTTATTAATAATACGCCTTTAATTGCTATTATTGATACTGGAGCGACTCATTCATTTATTTCGTCTGAGTGCGCGAAGAGTTTGAATCTTGTGTTGTCTGTGATGGGTGTTGAGATGGTTATTGATACTCCAGCGATGGGATCAGTAACTACTTCTATGGTTTGTCTAAGTTGTCCTTTAGCCATTTATGGTAAAGATTTTGTGATGGATTTGGTGTGTTTACCATTGGAAGGGTTAGATGTGGTGTTGGGAATGAACTGGTTACAATTTAATCGGGTTCACATTGATTGTTATCATAAGCTAGTAAGGTTTCCTTCTCTGGAGGAAGACGAAGACTCGAGTTTCTTATCTACCAAAGAGTTGAAGAGACTTTTGGCGGATGAGGCTCAGTTGTTCGGTGTGTTTGCATCGTTGTCGGTGGAGAGTAAAGTTTCTCTTGAAGTGTTTCCTGTTGTGTGTGATTTTCCTGAGGTATTTCCTGAAGATATTTCAGATGTACCGCCGGAGAGAGAGGTGGAATTCTCGATAGATCTAGTCCCTGGTACTAGACCTGTTTCTATGGCACCTTATCGAATGTCGGCATCTGAATTGGTGGAGTTGAAAAAGCAGTTGAATGACTTACTGGAAAAGAGGTTCGTAAGACCAAGTGTTTCTCCTTGGGGTGCTCCAGTTTTGTTGGTGAAAAAGAAAGATGGGAGTATGCGATTATGTATTGATTATCGCCAGTTGAATAAAGTGACGATTAAGAACAAATATCCGCTTCCAAGGATTGATGATCTGATGGATCAGTTGGTTGGTGCTTGTGTATTTAGTAAGATTGACTTGAGATCGGGGTACCATCAGATAAGGGTGAAAGAAGAAGATATTCAGAAGACGGCCTTTAGGACACGCTACGGGCATTACGAGTTTGCTGTGATGCCGTTCGGGGTTTCTAATGCGCCTGGTGTGTTCATGGAATACATGAATCGGATTTTCCACGAGCATTTGGATCGTTTTGTGGTGGTGTTTATTGATGATATTTTAATCTATTCTAAGTCTCGTGAGGAACATGCAGAGCATTTACGTATTGTTTTGCAGGTTTTGAGAGAAAGGAAGCTTTTTGCCAAATTGTCCAAGTGTGAATTTTGGTTGTCGGAGGTGAGTTTTCTCGGGCACGTGATTCCAGGTAATGGTATTGCTGTGGATCCATCTAAAGTAGAAGCAGTTCTACAATGGGAGGCTCCTAGATCCGTTACTGAAATTCGAAGCTTTTTGGGTTTGGCTGGTTATTATCGGAGGTTCATTGAAGGTTTTTCCAAGCTAGCATTACCTTTGACGCAGTTGACTTGTAAGGGCAAAGCGTTCATTTGGGATATTCAGTGTGAAGAGAGTTTTTGTGAGCTGAAGAGAAGATTGACGACAGCTCCGATTCTTATTTTACCTAATCCTAATGAACCATTCGTTGTGTATTGTGATGCTTCTTTAATTGGTTTGGGTGGTGTTTTGATGCAGGAAGGTAAAGTTGTAGCTTATGCTTCAAGGCAATTAAGAGTTCATGAGAAAAACTATCCTACTCATGATCTTGAATTAGCTGCTGTGGTTTTTGTGTTAGAGATTTGGAGACACTATCTCTATGGTGCGAGGTTCGAAGTCTTTAGTGATCATAAAAGCTTGAAATATCTATTTGATCAGAAAGAGTTGAACATGAGGCAACGGAGATGGTTGGAATTCTTGAAAGACTACGACTTTGGCTTGAATTACCATCCTGGTAAAGCTAATGTGGTAGCCGATGCATTGAGCCGTAAGTCTTTGCATATGTCCGCATTGATGGCGAAAGAGTGGGAACTTTTGGAATCATTTAGAGACTTGAGTTTAGTTTGCGAAGTGACATCGGTGAGTGTGAGACTTGGTATGTTGAAAGTTACGAATGAGTTTTTGTTGTCGATTTGTGAGAAACAAAAGCTGGATTTGAAATTTGTTGATTTGATGATGAACGAGAATAAGGATTTCAAGGTTGATAAGTTTGGCGTTTTGAGATTTCGTGATCGTATTTGTATTCCTGACGATGCGGAGTTGAAAAGAATGATTTTGGAGGAAGGACACCGGAGTATTTTAAGTATTCATCCCGGAGCGAATAAAATGTACCAAGATTTGAGGAAGATTTTCTGGTGGTCTGGTTTGAAAAGAGATGTGGCTCAATTTATTTATGCTTGTTTAACTTGTCAGAAATCGAAAGTGGAACATTTGAGGCCTAGTGGTTTGTTGCAACCATTAGACATTCCTGAGTGGAAATGGGATGGCATTTCGATGGATTTTGTAACGGGGTTACCGAATACTCAGCGAGGGCATAATGCTATTTGGGTAATTGTGGATAGGCTGACTAAATCGGCGCATTTCATTCCGATTGACATCAGTTTTTCTTTGGAGAGGTTAGCTGAGATTTATGTCGGTGTGGTTGTGAAATTGCATGGTGTCCCGTTGAGCATTGTTTCTGATAGAGATCCGAGGTTTACATCGAGATTTTGGGAGAGTCTACAGAAGGCTTTGGGTTCTAGATTGAAGTTGAGTTCGGCTTATCATCCGCAGACGGATGGTCAGACCGAAAGAACTATTCAGTCTTTGGAGGATTTGTTGAGATCGTGTGTTTTGGAACAAGGTGGTACGTGGGACAGTTATCTTGCTTTGGTTGAGTTCACGTACAATAACAGTTTCCATTCTAGTATTGGAATGGCACCTTTTGAGGCTTTATATGGGCGAAGATGTCGAACGCCGTTGTGTTGGCACGAAACAGGTGAGAGTTCTGTGGTTGGACCGGAATTGGTGCAACAGACGACGGAAAAGGTAAAGTTTATTCGTGAGAAAATGAAGGCTTCTCAGAGTAGGCAGAAGAGTTATCATGATAAGAGACGGAAGGATCTTGAGTTTCAAGAGGGTGATCACGTATTTCTGAGGGTTACGCCGGTTACGGGTGTTGGTCGTGCTTTGAAATCTAAGAAACTTACTCCTCGATTTATTGGTCCTTACCAGATATCTGCGAGAGTTGGTGCTGTAGCGTATCGGGTGGCGTTACCGCCGAATCTGTCGAATTTGCATGATGTGTTTCATGTTTCGCAGTTGCGGAAGTATGTTTCAGACCCTTCACATGTGATTCCTATGGACGAGGTTGAGGTAAGAGATAACCTTACGGTCGAGGCATTACCAGTTAGTATTGTGGATCGCGAGGTGAAGCGGTTGAGGGGTAAAGAGATTGCACTTGTGAAAGTGGCGTGGGGAGGCGCTGCTGATGGTAATCTGACGTGGGAGTTGGAGAGTAGGATGCGAGAATCGTATCCAGAGTTATTTGAATCAGGTAAGATTTTCGAGGACGAAAATTTCTAAGTGGGGGAGAATTGTAACGCCCCAGTTTTGCCAGTCTTGTGTGTTGAGTCCTTTTTGATTATTTTGTTATTATTTTATTATGTTTTCGGCTTTTGTGCGAAATTGTGTTATTTTTAGTCGTGAATATATTTTATCGCGTTTTGGGAACATTTGCGAGATAATTGAGTGTAGGGGTATTTTGGGCATTTCACATCTTATTTTTGATAAGTTAGAAAATAGAAAGAAAAATAGTAAGAGAAAAGAGAAAAGAAGAAGAAAAGAGAGAAAGAGAAGAAAAGAGAGAAAGAAGAAGAAAGTGGGAAAAATTCAACAAGAACAAGTTTTAAGAATCGATTAATCGGGTAAGGGTGCGAAACTCGATTATTCTATGATTGTATACGATTATGTATGTGTTTTGTTGTTTTTTTTGGATTGATTTGGAGAATATTAGTAAAACCTAGATTGTGTAAAAATTGATTAGAAATGAATTTGATTGTGGTAAAAATTTTGTCGAATGCATTGTTGATTGTTCATACATGTTTGTGGTATGCTATTACACTTCAAATTGCTGTTTTTCTGAGTTTTAGGTGAAGAAATTGGTTGATGTTGGGTTGGAAAACGCAGAAATTGTTCTGCAGAATTTTTCTGGGTATGCTCTGGCCATACGCGTAAGGGGCATGTCCATACGCGTATGAGCCAAGGCGATACGCGTATCATTGGCTTGTTTTTGGGCCAATACGCGTATGAATCTTGGCATTACGCGTAACATGGGCGAGCCATGGGCCAATACGTGTATGGGTTTTGGAACGAGGAATTTGTGAAGGAAATGGGTTCTGTCCGTACGCGTATGGACATGAGCGATACGCGTATGGACAGGAGAATGTCAAAAATGTGATTTTTCAAAAATGTGTTTTCGGTTTTGTCCGTAACTTTGGTTCCGATTATCCGATTTTTGCATTCTTGGTGTCGTTGGAAAGGTATCGAACTGTACTTTGTGAATATGAGGTTTTGAGAATCGTTAGCCGATTAAATTTGGTCGGAAAATGTGAATAGTGTCGAATCTCGACTTTTGTCGTTTTTAATAGTGCGTATTTGACTTGTATTGTGTTATATGTTTGTGCTTTGGATGTGTATGCCTTATGTGCTGTTGTGATGACGATTTGTGGTCGAGAGGCAAGAAAATGCTAAGTGTGGTATATTGGTGTTTGTGGCCATTTTGGGCAATTGTGTGCATTACTTTGTGTGCACTTGAAATACATGAATATTGTTGATGCATGAGTATTTGATGTTGGCATGAGTCATTAATGTGTCAAGTATCATGATATGTATTCTTGCATGGGAAGATTCATAGATGAATCAGTTTTATAGTCTTACGCCATGAAATATTGGTAGAAGCGATTAATCCCAATTGATTGTGCGCCCTGAAATACTGGTAGAAAGCAATCGGATTGTGCGCCCTGAAATACTGGTAGAAAGCAATCCATAAACGTCGTTCGCCCTGAAATATTGGTTTATAGCGACGGGGAACATCGTAGGCCCGACGGGGAGTTACTCTATGTAACGAGCGATGATTCCAAGAGTTCCTGGGGGACTAATGAATTACAAGATTTGAAGTCGGTACCGCATGGCATGTGCATAGAGTCGTTGTGTCGGTCTATGTGCATTGCATAAATCAAGAGTAATTGTGCTTGGAACGTGTTTGATTGTATTGTGAATGATTGATGTGATGTGGTATACGATAAGTGAGAATTGTACCGTGTGATATTATATGCGACTGTTGAGCATTTGTGGTGAGAATGTGTTGCTTGTGTATTTTTGTGTTAATATATATAATTTTATGCAATTATATTATGGTTGTTTTTCTCACCCTTCTGCTGTTTTATAACGCTCTATGAGGCGTTGCAGATTAGGTTTGCTGGAGGTATTCTTTTTGTGAAGCTTTGCATCTTCATTATTTTGGTCGGTCGGCTCTGATATGTGACTCCGGGTAGTTAGGGTGGCCGCGTGCTATTGTTTTGTATATCTGATGATATATTATATTTTGGTTGTACATATGCTACTTGATGTATGACAAACTGTTTATATGTGTATATGTTAATCAGATTTTAGATTTTCCGTTTTATTTCTAATTTCTGAAAAGTGGGTGTAAGGAACGAAGTTTCCTCTGTATGATTGCTACCCCACAGTTGCATATCATTATGGGCAGGTGTTGCATGTTATGTGTATATTTTGGTTACGTTGATGGGATGTCTCCTTTCTATGCCGTGTTTTCAAATGTACTCTGATCAAATTTTTTGAATTTTTCTTTTAACTGCTTTAAATGCATGCTAATTGGGGGTATTAGATTGGGGGCGTCACATTCTGCAACTCAAGCAACACGAGCCTCCTTAAATATTGAAGAAGCTTCATAGGCAGTGATGATCCATTTGAAAGAAACAAAAGACTAGCCAATGAATGGAATGTTAACCACTGGCCAAGTTAGTTTCGAAAGTTTCCACCTTTTCTGACATGTCCTTGAAACCACCGTCCCTTTGATTGTCTTCATGTGAAACAAATTCTGAGCAATATCCTGACACCTAATCTGACTTTATCAGTTTTCTCAAGAATGACTCAAGGACCTTCTTTTACATTGACCAAGACCCCTCAATATTGTTTCATTTAGCATAGACAAAATAAGTTTAAAAAGATAATCACAATCTTCTTCTAAATTAATTCCTTAATCCAGAATTAGCAGACTTGATCACGACACTTTTAACATATCAACCCAATGCTTCCATTGATCTTCCAATCTGCAGAGAAAAATAAATTCTCCCAGACACAAGCAATTACTCTCAGGACACTCCCAAGAAGCTTGAACAACTCTGATTTATTCCATTGACACACAATGACAGAACCAAAATCAGCCTGTCAAGTTCTCCCAGAACTATACCAGTAACACAATTTCATGACATCTTGTCTGACATTACACCCTCACCAGAGGTATTCTATCACAAACTGCTTGAAACCACAAACAATCTTGATAAACAACTGCACTACTGCAGCAACAGATCCAAGACAGAATTCCAACTCCCCCTGTCAAGGATAACCAGTGCTCCTTTGCAAGAAGAATACTTTAAAATGAATGGAAAACATAAGACTCATCTTCATGTCTTCAAGAGCGCACTCTCTGTTCAACACACCTATTGAACGCATTCACTTACTGCTTATTCCACAAGCAATCTATGTACCACACTAGTACACCCAAAAGACATAAGTTCTCCCCCTATCTTCCATAAATAATGCTCCTTCCAACAAGAACCACCCAAAATCACCACATGATATCACATGACCAATTTCATGTTCATATAGTGAGAGAGTACCAGGATCACATCCTTGTACCACAACCAACAAACTCTTGAATTGAGACCAAAATCACCATTTATCCCTCTCATCCAGAAACCATCCATACCCTATACAAATCCACCTTGAATTTTACAGCCATTGATATCCTTGTTCCTTAAGAATAAATCCAATTGAATCTGGAATGATTCTCATTCCTCAAAGAGACATACAAAATCTCCTAGTTTGTTAGCTAGTCCAGATGTCATTCACACTTGAAAAACATCAAATATATGCTCCAGAAATCCTCAGCTTACTTGCTTCATAAGCACCAAACTGATCCACTTCTTTCTAGAGTTACTTGCAGCAGAAGAAACCACCTCTCCATAAGCATTCTGACCTCATCAAGAGTCATACTACCAGATAAACACCCCATGATTCAAGATAGTATTCACTTCATCATTCTCCCGTATGATAAGTTAGAACACTTCTGATTCAACTGGCGAATATCAGCTTCCACAATCTGAACTCCAAGTTCAGAAAACATAATGATGTTCTAACATCAGTTAGGACATCCTGATCATGTCACAGACACCATACACTATGCTTTTTGATAAAATTACCACTGGACTTACTATCTGCATAGTAATCCAACTGAAGATCTTCAAAGAACACAACTCCACCAGCTTGATCAATAAGAACTCCAGACAACCAAAGAGAGAAATAAACTCTCATACATCTCTCAAAAGAAGGTAATCTTCCATAAGCAACTTAGGGCTTCTACCACAAGCTCCAAGATATGAACAAAACCAAAACCTCCTTTGATTTTCAACCAACTACCCTTCTCCAAAAGAGTAATTAGTTCCAAGTACACTGCTTGAATTCACATTAGAGATCAACTAAATGCCACTGTTTGGTTAATCTCAGCTTTCTTCAGAGCTCCAGAAAATATTCTGATCCACCAATGAAACCTAATCTTCAAGTTACATATCCTACTAGCTCCATAGCAAGGCATCTTAGATGCACCAAGACTTGGATCTGTAACATTTACTATTTCTCGCAGCTCCCGCAAACTGCATGAGATGGACCTTTTTGAAGCATTAATTCCATTTATTTATGAGAAGATCAACTTATATTACGATGATGCACCACAACATCAACTAAGACCCTGAAGTTTCTGCTTGATGTCACAACATCTGATCAGACATCCAGCTGGAGAGTTCAGTCCTTCATTCTGCCACTTAGAAGAACCTCCTCCCTATAACAGAACAAGAGTTCCATGTTCGCATAAACTTAAGTAATGATATCAAGTTTGAGTAGACAACCTCCATCCTGCTTTACTGTACTACAACAACCACCTCATCTTCAGAGAAACCAAACATGCCAAAGCTTGATTCTTCAGAAGAGATTAGTCACACAAGATCTTTACAAAAGGAATCCCGTTTTCCTTAAGTAGAGACTTCTTCAGAAAGTCAGAGATAACTGCCACTTATCCTTGACCTCCAAGATGAGCAAGATCACATGCTCCTATGCACCTAGATCAGAAATAAACTGACCCAAGAAAATGTCTTCATCTTCACTTCCATCAACACTATATTTTAGCTTAGTTTCTTGCCAGGAAACTTTCTAGTCAGATTACGTGCCTTTGCAACACCAGAATAAAGACAGATTCTACCACACACATGTATGGTACCAAGATCATCAGCTACAACTCCTTTGCTCCAGATATTCACTCCTTGAATTAGCAAGATTCTGCACATACTTCATTGTCAAGATGTTTCAACATCTGATCGAACAGCAGTTCCTTATCTTGACTGTATCCATTCTCCAAAGAACAGATCCTTGAGCAGATGCAACTAGAGGTGTTGTACTTCCTAATGTACCAACTTGTCACCAATAATCTTGTACTAAAAAAATACAAGGATGATCAATTAAATATTTATGAATTCCACAAATAGCAATTGATCTTAAATACTTGTCCATAAAACCATACATCCCGTAGGATATATGATCTACCAGATATCAACACAAATCAAGAATTTTTGTGTCAACGTCTTTCTAGTCAAACAACATGTTGAGACATCAAGTCTGTCACCCTTGACTCAACCTGCCTATGACTTTCCTTTGCTAATAGAATTCTTGCAAATCATGAATGGTGAAAATAAATCACCTCCCATTATCTCCAAGTTGAATAACATCCATCAGTACCAGAGATCTTCAGAAATCCATCTTCAGCATGAGAACCAGATTATCCTCCTGAAAGAGCTCTTAAACACGACCATAGATGCCTTTATGAGTGAACTTGAGTGAAAACTCAAGTATCTTTGGCAACTTTGTCGAAAAGAATATTTACCAAATTCATAGATCATGAATTTGATAAATGTAACACCCTTTTCTACCCCACAAATAACACATCGGATTAAACATAAAATCATCAAATAAATCAGAATCACCTCAAAGGGTGCACATTTCTCAATAAACATCAATTTAAAACGTTTGCTCCGTAAACAATGGGTTTTCCTCAAAATAACTCAAAATGCCTTCAAAGGGCAGCAGAACCACCATAACCATAAAAGTCCCACAAAAAGGTTTATTAAAATAAAACCATAACATCAAAATAATAACAAAATAACAGTTCAATCAACATGGTTCGACTCAACGACCCAACCCGATGTTACACTATCAGAGCAAGACCCTCTACATCGACCAAATCAAATAATACTTCAAAAGTTCCTCGAAGCATCCACGGCTAATCCTGATCACCTGCACGTTATCCACGTGAAGGCAACATTCAAACAGGCAAGGTGAGTAATACAATTCATTATAATCAATATAAAATAAGATATGCATAAAAATGGCGTCATCGTCATATTCAACATCATCATAGTCATCAAAGGCAACATCAAAACACAACATCATAAATCACAACAATATGCCACATAAATGCAATGCACAACAAGACTCATGCATGTGGTACCAATCGTCACAATCGATGGACACTTAGGCCACTCACCCTCCAAAGATCCCCGTAAAATAGGATCGGTTCCACACAAGAACCGGAGCACGTCATAAACCACTTCACATCCACACAGTGGGATGGAAGCCACAATAGACCGAAGTCTAACATCATCATCATTGAACCGAAGTCCTAACATCATCACCAAAATATGCTATGAATGCATGATGCACAACATCATAATATCATCATCAATAAAATCATCACGTGCATCATCATTCATCAAAATCTCATATTCTTCATATCGTCATTTATTCATCAAAACATCATGCATCATCATAATCGTCATTTTGCATCAGCATTCATGTAAATATCCATCATACTCTTCATACAACATCTATACATCTGTCATATATTCTATCAACATATAATCGTCATCACATAGAAATCATAAACATCATATCATAGCATTACAACTTTATTTCAACACCAAATCATCATAATTCATTCGATCGTCATGTTTGTCACATAGCATGTATAAACATTAAACATGCACATCATTACACAATGATCATAGATCACATCAACACATAACAACAACATCACAACAACTTCATAGCATATCATCCATACAAGACATGTGCATATATTCACCGCCATAAACTCATCATAATATCATCTTATACCTCATAGTTGAGTAATCACAACTTCCTAACACCACTAATTCAACAACGACATCTATCATACATATATCGTCATAATTAACATCAATTCCTCATAGTTTAGACAATGGAAAAATACTTCATACTACTCTTTTGGTTTCACTAAAATGTAGTTCATCGCGTTATCTTTCCAACGCTTCAAACGAGACCTCAATCGGACTTACGAATCAAAAATTATGATCAAAACCGTATCTGGACCCAAAGTTGCTTGGCTGTGACAGAACTGCATGGCGACTGCCGTAAGCCTTATGGCGCTCGCCGTCTACCTACAAAATGCAGATTTCACATTTTCCATCGTTGGAGGCCTTCCGGACCTCCGATTTCGATTCCGTAAAAAGCTCTGGTTTTGTAATTCAAAATCCTACGACTGTATAACATTTATAACAGCATATGAAACTTATTTTAGGGATACAACCATCATATTATCAACAATTTCTATATCTCATTCCATCAATTCTCCCCTATTCATCAAAACCCATCATAAACCCCAAAAACCTATACAATTCCAACCTCAATTCACCCCAAAACACTCCCAAAACAGTCCCGAAACATCAAGGCATTCAAAGACATAAAACCTACGACTATTAGGTCGGTTAATTTCACTATTCTAACTCGAAATACCTAAACCTTCACAAAGTCTCAAGGTTCCCATAAACCCCATAAATCCCTTTCTCATACAAGATCCACATATCATCAAAGAAGGTTTTTCCTCGAAGACTTATTTTTACCCGAATCAATTCAATCCTTAATAATCCATCATCGATCCTCATAAATACCTCTAAATCATCAATAACTCATAAACCCTTCAAAAACCCCAAAATCCACTTTAAACACATCCCTTCCTATATTGAAAACAATGAAAGGCAATACTCCCCATACCTTAGATTGTCGATCCAGAGCTTTCTCTACCGATTCTTCGAAAACCTTCTCGAATCCTCGCTTTTTCCTTCTTTCCTCAGAGCTCTGCACCTTTCTCCTTATTTTCACGATCAAACCAAATGAATCATATTCCTCCCAATTCCTTTTTGTTAAACCTCTAGGCTCCAAAAATGGGCTTTCCCCATAATACCTCACTAATCCTCCTCAAAAGTCCATCTTACCCTCAATTCCTCCAATACTATTTAATTTAATAATAATACTAATATACACCATATTATATACTATTATTTTAATTAAATAACCATAACACCACAAAATGCCAACGACTACACAACCACCAAAATTCACAGAAAATTCACAAATATTACATTTAAATAAATTAAATAAATATTCTCATAAATTTGGGGTGTTACAATAAACACGATCTCAACTCACCTTCTCTTCAAACTGACTTTAAGATACAAGATGGAACCAAACTTCCAAGTACCAAGTCAACATGACAGACATCAACCAACAACTCCCTCCATTCCATTGCTCCCGAATTTGGAATGACTAGAGCTTTCATAAATGTTGATATCTTCAAGAATAGAAGCCAACATT
Organism: Lathyrus tuberosus; assembly: GCA_022829125.1. Lineage (NCBI taxonomy): Eukaryota > Viridiplantae > Streptophyta > Magnoliopsida > Fabales > Fabaceae > Lathyrus > Lathyrus tuberosus. The sequence goes on from JALAZF010000060.1 coordinate 16,046,586, forward strand.
CAAGATCTTCCACCATCTTTCTTCTATCACAACTCCAGAATCACATTGTAATACCCCGTAAATTTATTTTACTCTGGATAATATTAGTTATGATGAACCGAGTCTCAGTGTACTCTGAGAAATTATCTGCAGAGATAATTAGAGTAACTGTTGAACTTAGAGTAAATCCAATTAATAATATCTGACTCTGAGATATTTTGAGTTTTTGGACTTAAGTGACTTTTTGGACATTTAGTAGTATTATTTATTAATGATAGTTACTATATGTTTTCTTTTCCTCCCATTTTCCACATAAAAAGAAAAAGATAGTAAGAGAAGTAAGAAGGAAAGAAAGAAAACGAAGGAGAGAAAAGTGGAGAAGAGGAAAAAGAGAAGAAATTCAAGTTTCAAGAGCAAATCATCATCAATCCTTCATCAATTCATCTCATCTTCTTCACCATCATCTTCATCTTCATCTTACTAGAGGTGGGTTCTAGTTATAACATTAGTTTTAGAGTTTTGGAGATATTTGAGTTAGGTTAGAATCTTTGAAAATCGATAATCTAACGGTTAAAAATCGGTATAAATTATGTAGTATGATCACATCATGCATAGGAATATTGTTGATACTTGTTTGTGCTGTTTTAAATTGATTTGAGTTGGGAAATAATGAAATTGTAGCTTTGGAAACATGGAACCCGTAAGGGAGAAATTCTGTTTCTGGTGCGATTCGCCTGGCGAAATACAGATTCGCCAGGCGGATTAAGTCTCGCCAGGCGAAGTGCTGGCGAAAGAGATTCGCCAGGCGAATTTGAAGAGACAAAATGTGTTAGCTACTGGAACTTTTAATTTTCTCAAATTGGGGGATTTGCCACTAGATTCTCCAGGCGAAGTTCTGGCGAAGGGAGATTAGCCAGGCGAAGCACTGGCGAAGAGCTGGCGAATGCAGACTCGCCAGGCGAAATCCAGATTCGCCAGGCGAATCTGCCTGGGACCAAATATTTTCCTTTCTTCAAAAATCTATAACTTTTGACTCGTTTATCCGATTTAAGAGTTCTTTATATCGTTGTGAAGCTAAGGAAACATTCTATACGATGGAGGTGAAAAATGTTAATTTTACTGCCCGATTAAATAATCGGAGAAATTCCAAAAGTGGTATATTATGTTTTACTTGTCGGATATTATTCTATTGTGCAACTATGATATATCTTGCCTATGCTCTTATTGTTAGACATGTTGGAATATGTATGCATGTTAAAATATGAATAATTAGAGTGAGGATCATTACCGTAAATAATTGTCGTAAAGTGTGGAAATGACATAGTGACAACGCTCGTGCAAAAGAGGTTGAGGCGTGTGTCTAGTAATCATAACCGATTGATCTTGCGGTGTAGTTTTATGAGACTCGAGCACCTCCTCTGAAACGTATGCATAATTACTTGGCAGGTTTGATTCCCGCGTATAGTACGATTGGAGCCTATGGGTAAAGAGACTTGTGATGGTTAACAGGCCATGAGAAGTGACGGTTCACGGTTAACAGGCCGATGATCCCGAATCCAATTCGTATGCCAAGTAAATACGAGGATCCATGACTCGGGTCATCTTTTAGACGTAGAAGCGGACGGGAACAGGGGATGCCTTGGTACGGTTATTGATTAGCGAGATTCTTGAGTTAACAGGCTCAGGATTTACTTTGGTACTATTATGAGTTAACAGGCTCAGGATTTACTTTGGTACTATTGTGAGTTAACAGGCTCACCAGTGTGAATGCTTATATGGCGTGTGCATACTCAGAGTCTTTTCCCTTCCCTTTTGACTCGAGTTAGGATGTTAGAACCTTGTAAATCCGAGAGGACTATAAGATAGCGAACTCACTGAGATTTGATGTATCTCACCCCACTGTTGTTGTTTACATCACAGGTTCTACAGGTTCGACGAAGGGTAAGGACAAGGTTACTTGACTTTCCTTACGGATCGTAGCTTTTGGTTGGAAGGCTTCCATTGTGAAGATTTTTGAGATCATTATTTGATCTAGTTCTTAGTATTTGTCATTGGAACATCTTGTAGATATATTATGCCGTAGATTTTTGTATTTAGACTTTTTGGGCATGTATACCTATAATGTGTTTACTAGGAACTTATTGTATATTTCAGTACCAAACGTATTATTCATGTATAATATATGATTTGATGTATGTATGTATATGTGGGCTTTACATTTGGTATCAGAGCAGGTTGTATCCTCGACCTAGCCATGAAATAATATAAGTGTTTCTTTCTGTTTCATATGTGTTGTGTCGCCATTGGTCTTACGTGTTATATTTATGGTATTGAGCCTGATCAACTTAATCCTATCTGTATGACATTTAGGAACATGGCCGACCGGCGCAGAAACAACCGTGGTAGACCGAGAACTACTCCAGCAGGGACAAATCCGCCAGGGGACAAAGGGAATGCCCCTCTGTATCAATTCATGCAGCAGATGCAGCAACAGCAGAATCAGTTTGTGTAACAAATGGTACAGCAAATGGCTGGTGGTGTGCATCCTCCAGTGGTTGTTCCGGAAGCTGCAGGGGGAACCTTTAGGGATTTCATTCGTATAAATCCTCCGGAGTTTCTGGGAGGGTTAGATCCAGTAAAGGCTCACGAATGGATATCCGGTATGGAGCGGATTTTCTTGATCGTCCAGTGTAGTGAAGAAAATAAGGTTGTCTTCGCTTCTCACTTGTTAAGGGGTCCTGCTATGAGATGGTGGGAAAGCGCTTCAGCCTTGATGACAATTCAAGAGGTACCGAAAGTGTGGGAACAGTTTAAGATAACTTTTATGGAGAAGTATTTTCCAAGTTCCTTAAGGTCTAAAAAATAATTCAAATTTCAGCAGCTGAGACAAGGTAACTTGACGGTGGCTTCTTATGCAGAAAAGTTTGAGGTCATGGCTGCTTATTCTAGACAAGCCATGTATGCTCCTGATGAGAGGTGGAAGATAGATCAGTTTCTGTTTGGTTTAAGGGCTGAAATTTCACATAGTGTGTCTCAGAGAGAATTTACTAGCTATGCGGAATTGTTACGACAGTGTTATGTGGAGAAGCATAGCTTAAAGAAGGTGCAAGCAGAAGGAGAGTTAAGTAGGGGGAATCAAAGTGATCGTGGGTGATCGAATCAACAATTTAGACCGAGACAACAATCTTTCAAAGGGAGTTCCAGGACTAGTGTGCCTCCGGTATGCCGTACTTGTGGTAAGAATCATTTTGGTAGGTGCGGTCTGGAAGGAATAAGGTGTTATCAGAGTAACAAGGTGGGCCATTTATTGAGGGATTGTCCTCAGAGGAAGAATCAGATGCAAGAAAAGAATACCGGGCGAGTGTATACCTTGGATGCAAGGAAAATAAAGGGTGACAACTCTTTGATCGCTGGTACGTGTTTTGTGAATGGAAATCCTTGTTTTGTTTTATTTGATTGTGGAGCTACACACTCTTTTGTATCGATGCAATGTGTTAAGCGACTTGGGTTGTAAGCGGTCCCGTTGTCTCCATCTATGGTGGTTACTACTGTCATGGATGAGATGGTCGAAACACCGTTGATGTGTGAAAATTGTGTATTATCGGTGAATGAAAGAGTTTTCCATATTGATCTTATTTGTTTGCCGCTTAAGAAAATGGATGTTGTTCTGGGAATGGATTGCCTTTCTGCTAATTCGGTGTTTATTGGGTGTGAGGAAAAGCTGATCATTATCCCATCTAACGAGGCCACTCCGAAGTATGTGTTAACTACTATTTTAGAAGGTACAGTAGGAATGATTAATTTCTTGTTTGAGGAGGAAAAATCCGTTCTTTTGATCCTTACTAAGAAAGAGGGTAGTAACCGTCAAGTTTTGAGTATTCCGGTAGTTTGTGACTTTCCTGAAGTTTTCCCCGAGGATATCACTTCTCTTCCCCCGGAACGGGAAGTGGAATTCTCTATTGACCTGATACCGGGAACGGCTCCAATATCCGTTTCTCCGTATCGGATGGCACCACTTGAATTAAGAGAATTAAAGGATCAATTGGAAGAGTTGTTGGCTAAGCATTTTGTTCGACCAAGTGTTTCGCCCTGGGGAGCTCCAGTGTTGTTGGTAAAGAAGAAGGATGGTGGAATACGGTTGTGTATTGATTACCGTCAATTGAATAAGGTCACCATCAAGAACAAATACCCATTGCCAAGGATAGACGATCTGTTAGATCAATTGAAAGGAGCCTGTGTGTTCTCGAAGATTGATTTACGGTCGGGTTATCATCAGATTCGGGTGAAGAGTTCAGATGTACCAAAGACTGCGTTTAGAACCCGTTACGGTCATTATGAATTTTTGGTGATGCCTTTCGGTGTGACGAATGCTCCGGCAGTTTTCATGGATTATATGAATCAGATATTTCAACCTTACTTGGACCAATTTGTGGTGATTTTTATTGATGACATTCTTATCTATTCCCGTGACCCTCAAGAGCACGGAGAACACCTAAGAATCGTTTTATCCATCTTACAAGAGAAACAACTTTCTGCTAAGTTAAGCAAGTGTGAGTTCTGGATGTCGGAGGTTAATTTTCTTGGACATGTCATATCTCAGGGAGGTGTAGCAGTTGACCCATCAAAAGTGGAAGCAGTGATGAATTGGGAGAGACCGAAGAATGTGTCTGAAGTTAGAAGCTTCTTGGGACTAGCAGGTTATTATAGAAGGTTTATTAAAGGCTTTTCCCAATTGGCCTTACCGATGACGAGACTTACCCGAAAGGATTATTCGTATGAATGGGATTCGGCTTGTGAACAAAGTTTTAGGAGCTTGAAAGAGAGATTGACGACCGCTCCTGTTTTGGTTATTCCTGATCCTAGCAAGTCGTATGAGGTATATTGTGATGCCTCGAAGATGGGATTAGGAGGGGTGTTAATGCAAGATGGACATGTAGTGGCTTATGCTTCTAGACAGTTGAAAGTCCATGAAGAGAATTATCCAACGCATGACTTAGAATTGGCGGCGGTTGTATTTACCTTGAAGGTGTGGCGTCACTATTTATATGGTGTGCGTTTTGAGATGTTTAGTGACCACAAGAGCTTACAGCACCTCTTTAATCAGAAGGAGTTGAACATGCATCAACGGAGGTGGATGGAATATTTGAAAGATTATGACTTGGAACTAAGATACCATCCAGGTAAAGCGAATAAGGTGGCTGATGCTTTAAGTAGGAAAATGTTGCACAGTGCCGACTTGATGATGTTAGAGTATGACTTAATGGAAAAGTTTAGAGATCTAAATCTTCAATTCCATTGGACTCCTAATTGTGTGATTATGGGAAATTTGAATATCACTTCTACTCTTCGGGAAGAAATCCAACAAGAGCAAGGGTTAGATGAGAAGTTACGAGAAGTGTTATTGCAACCGGGTTTTATGCGAACTACCGACGGAGTTATTGTATTTAACCGAAGGATTTGTGTTCCGGATAACACGGAGTTAAAAAGGAGGATTTTGGAAGAAGTGCATAAGGGTGCTTTTACTATACATCTGGGATCTTCAAAGATGTATCAAGAGTTAAAGAGAGATTATTGGTGGTCCGGAATGAAAAGAGATATTGCGGTGTATGTGTCGGAATGTGCGGTGTGCCAACAAGTGAAGATCGAGCACCAAAGGCCGGGTGGCTTGTTGCAACCTTTAGAAATTCCGGTGTGGAAGTGGGATAGTATTTCGATGGATTTCGCAGTGGGATTACCTCATGCTCAAGGTGGTTATGATTCGATTTGGGTGATTGTGGATCGGTTGACGAAGTCTGCTCATTTCTTGGCCGTAAAGACTACTTATAAGGCGAGTCACCTCGCAAAGTTGTTCATTTCGGAGATAGTGAGATTGCATGGTATTCCTACTCGTATCGTTTCGGATAGAGATCCAAAGTTCACTTCAAGATTTTGGAGAGCTTTTCAACAAGCTATGGGGACGAAGTTGTGTTTGAGTACGTCGAATCATCCGTAAATGGATGGTCAGACGGAACAGACAATACAAACCATGGAAGACATGTTGAGAGCTTGTGACCTTGAAAGTGGAGGAAATTGGATAGAACTTTTGCCGTTGATTGAATTCTCTTATAATAACAGTTATCATGCAAGTATTGGCATGACGCCTTACGAGGCATTATATGGAAGGAAGTGTAGGACACCGTTGTGTTGGGCAGTAGTTGGTGAAGATAGGATGTTGGGACCCGAGATTATTCACGAAACTACGGATAAGATTAGGATGATCCGTGAAAAAGTTAAGCAAGCACAGGATCGTCAGAAAAGTTATGCGGATAGCCGAAGAAGACCTTTAGAATTTGAAGAAGGCGATCACGTGTTTCTGAAGGTTACTCCGAGATTGCGGTTGAAAAGACCGTTTCGGTCGCGGAAATTAAGTCCGAGATACGTGGGACCGTATCAGATTTTAGAAAGAATTGGTGAAGTAGCTTACAGATTAGCCTTACCGCCTTCTCTGTCAGAAATGCATGATGTTTTTCATGTATCGCAGCTTCGGAAGTTTGTTCCAGATCCTCTTCAGCCAATTTTACCAGATACGATTGAGATAGAAGCAGATTTGACGTTTGAGCCTCAACCGAGTCGTATCACCGGAAAAGAAACTAAAGTGTTAAGGAATAAAGACATTCCTCTGGTTAAGGTCCAGTGGGACGAGACGCATCCGGGCGATGCAACTTGGGAATTGGAATCAGAGATGCGAGAAACTTATCGTCATCTTTTCAGGTAATTGTTTTAAATTCGTGGGCGAATTTTTATTTAAGGGGGGGGGGGGGGAGGGGGAGGATGTAATACCCCGTAAATTTATTTTACTCTGGATAATATTAGTTGTGATGAACTGAGTCTCAGTGTACTCTGAGAAATTATCTGCAGAGATAATTAGAGTAACTGTTGAACTTAGAGTAAATCCAATTAATAATATCTGACTCTGAGATATTTGAGTTTTTAGACTTAAGTGACTTTTTGGACATTTAGTAGTATTATTTATTAATGATAGTTACTATATGTTTTCTTTTCCTCCCATTTTCCACATAAAAAGAAAAAGATAGTAAGAGAAGTAAGAAGGAAAGAAAGAAAAGGAAGGAGAGAAAAGTGGAGAAGAGGAAAAAGAAAAGAAATTCAAGTTTCAAGAGCAAATCATCATCAATCCTTCATCAATTCATCTCATCTTCTTCACCATCATCTTCATCTTCATCTTACTAGATGTGGGTTCTAGTTAGAACATTAGTTTTAGAGTTTTGGAGATATTTTAGTTAGGTTAGAATCTTTGAAAATCGATAATCTAACGGTTAAAAATCGGTATAAATTGTGTAGTATGATCACATCATGCATAGGAATATTGTTGATACTTGTTTGTGCTGTTTTAAATTGATTTGAGTTGGGAAATAATGAAATTGTAGCTTTGGAAACATGGAACCCGTAAGGGAGAAATTCTGTTTCTGGTGCGATTCGCCAGGCGAAATACAGATTCGCCAGGCGGATTAAGTCTCGCCACTATCTCGCCAGGCGAAGTGCTGGCGAAAGAGATTCGTCAGGCGAAATCCAGATTCGCCAGGCGAATTTGAAGAGACAGAATGTGTTAGCTACTGGAACTTTTAATTTTCTCAAATTGGGGGATTTGCCACTAGATTCGCCAGGCGAAGTTCTGGCGAAGGGAGATTAGCCAGGCGAAGCACTGGCGAATGCAGACTCGCCAGGCGAAATCCAGATTCGCCAGGCGAATCTGCCTGGGACCAAATATTTTCCTTTCTTCAAAAATCTATAACTTTTGACTCGTTTATCCGATTTAAGAGTTCTTTATATCGTTGTGAAGCTAAGGAAACATTCTATACGATGGAGGTGAAAAATTTTAATTTTACTGCCCGATTAAATAATCGAAGAAATTCCAAAAGTGGTATATTATGTTTTACTTGTCGGATATTATTCTATTGTGCAACTATGATATATCTTGCCTATGCTCTTATTGTTAAACATGTTGGAATATGTATGCATGTTAAAATATTAATAAGTAGAGTGAGGATCATTACCGTAAATAATTGTCGTAAAGTGTGGAAATGACATAGTGACAACGCTCGTGCAAAAGAGGCCGATGCGTGTGTCTAGTAATCATAACCGATTGATCTTGCGGTGTAGTTTCATGAGACTCGAGCACCTCCTCTGAAACGTATGCACAATTACTTGGCAGGTTTGATTCCCGCATATAGTACGATTGGAGCCTACGGGTAAAGAGACTTGTGATGGTTAACAGGCCATGAGAAGTGACGGTTCACGATTAACAGGCCGATGATCCCGAATCCAATTCGTATGCCAAGTAAATACGAGGATCCATGAATCGGGTCGTCTTCTAGACGTAGAAGCGGACGGGAACAGGGGATGCCTTGGTACGGTTATTGATTAGCGAGATTCTTGAGTTAACAGGCTCAGGATTTACTTTGGTACTATTGTGAGTTAACAGGCTCACCAGTGTGAATGCTTATATGGCGTGTGCGTACTCAGAGTCTTTTCCCTTCCCTTTTGACTCGAGTTAGGATGTTAGAACCTTGTAAAGCCGAGAGGACTATAAGATAGCGAACTCACTGAGATTTGATGTATCTCACCCCACTGTTGTTGTTTACATCACAGGTTCTGCAGGTTCGGCGAAGGGTAAGGACAAGGTTATTTGACTTTCCTTACGGATCGTAGCTTTTGGTTGGCAGGCTTCCGTTGTGAAGATTTTTGAGATCATTATTTGATCTAGTTCTTAGTATTTGTCATTGGAACATCTTGTAGATATACTATGCCGTAGATTTTTGTATTTAGACTTTTTGGGCATGTATACCTATAACGTGTTTACTAGGAACTTATTGTATATTTCAGTACCAAACGTATTATTCATGTATAATATATGCTTTGATGTATGTATGTATATGTGGGCTTTACACACATAAATACCAAAGTTCTTCCATCAGAAACATATGTAACAGAACCACCAAAGAACATCTTCAACATGCCCAATAAGATGTCAAAAAATCTTATAAGACACCATATAGGAGAACTAGCCACTCCTCATGCAGTTGTTGTAGAAACTCCTCGAAAAACTTGAACAACCATCAATAGTTGTTACCTTGATCCAATACCAATCATTCCAGATATCCAATGAATGGTCTGATCGCACACACACCTTGTTTAAAAACAAGAAAGTATCTCCCAAGATCTCATCCAGAAACAGACAGGATGCCTGCTCTGATACCAATTGAAATTCTGGCATAGCAGATAGCAGATGTCCTAACAACATGTCACGACATTATTCTCTGCATAACTTTAAAAACAAGGGCAGAATAAACAAACTGATATTCTGAATATCAACAACAGATTCACAATAAATGTTTCAACGTCTTTACGACATGTTAATCAATACTGAACTGTAAATTGCAGAATGATAAAGAACACAGAATATGATGACCCATTTCGGTGCAAATCACCTACATCTGGGGGCTACCAAGCCAGGAGGAAGAATCCACTATCAGTAGTATAGTTTTATGTAAACAACCTCTGGTTTACCTATCACTACCCAATGAAAACTTTATCATTAGAAGTCACATCTAATTAATAAGAGAAACCCATCTCACTCCCTAAATCACAACCTATGATATCTAACAGTTACAATCGACAGCAACTGCATCATCCTACTTGAAAGACACCTCTTTCAATGCAAAGTTCAGTCAAGCATCCTCGACTAACAACACAACTCGGATTTGCTTCAAAGCTTCATCCAAGAACAATATATAATTCATTACCTAAAGGTCTTTGAATCTTTTTAAACAACTATGTCTACCACAGTGTATCAAACTGATACAAAGGGAGACTTACAACACAAGAAAGTTCTACGACTCTCAAAACCCTAAACCCTTATTTCCCTTTACAAAAGTGTTACAAAGGATTATTTATACAACCCTAGGTCTAAGTCTTCTTTTATAGTCTTCTGCTTCCTTGGGCTTCAAATCTTTTGTCCTTGATCCATTGCCAAACGCGCCTTGAATCTTGAAACAGAATTTAAAAACAAAACCTGCTGTGACAGTCTTGATGTCGAGTCTTCATGCTGAGACATCTCATTCGACATCTTCAAACTAGAACATCTTGTTCAACATTATGTTTTACCAAAATTTTGTCAAATCCTTGGAGCTTTCACTCATCGTCTGACTTCTTATTATCATTATATCCACTTTCATCATGTTCTTTTGTTGAGGACTTGGAACTAGAAGCCACAAGAGCAATGAATTCTTTTCCACCTATTTTTCTTTGTTCTTTTCTTTCTTAACTTTCTTCTCATGCTTATCTAAGCTAATGAGCTCTTGCTCATATTCTTCATGCTTACCAAATAAAGTAGTAGTGTCCAAAGTCAATAGGTTATTAGCTTCCTTGATGGAGGTGGCCTTAGGTTATCATTCCTGATTAAGACATTTCAAAATTTTGTTAGTAGAAATATCATTGGAAAACGCCTTACTTAGGGCATTCAAATGTTTTACAGGGTGAGTGAATCTTTTTTGCATATCGGCAATGATTTCACCATGCTTCATGTGAAAGGGTTCAAACTCTTTATTTAAAGTATTGGTTGTAGCTTGTTTGACATCATTTGTACCCTCATAGAAAACTTGTAATGTGTTGCACATAGCTTTAACAGTTTCATAATTAGAAACACGGTAATATACATTAACTCCTAAAGCAAAGATTAAAATATTCCTTGATTTTCAATCACTAGACTACTTTGTCTCATCTTCCTCATTCCATTGTACTTCCAGTTTAGGTACAACAACATCATCCACATTGGTCATAGTAATTTCAAATGAACCATTTTGGATGGCGCTCCATACTTTTCTATCAATAGAATTGATATGGATACACATACAATCCTTCCAATAACCATATTTCTCACCATTGAAAACCAACGCTTTATTATACGCGCCATTTGGTTCGGAAGCCATAATCTAATAAGCGAATTCGAAGCACAAGATAAAGTGGAGCTCGTGATACCACTTGTTAGACGAGGGCTACTATCTAGAAGGGGGGTTTAAATAGATCGCCAAAAAAAATTCTTATTAAAATTCTGTTTTGAAAAATATTTTTCTATGGCAAGTGGAAGCAAATGCGGATCCACTCTCGTCTATTCGAACCGTTATTGGTAAAACCAGATACGTGCATAAACTGTAGTAGAATGTATGCTAAAGATAAGAAAAGCAAACCAACAAGTTCAATATAATTTGTTTTAATATAAACCACACTAAGATAAACGATTTTCAATGAAATATGAAATTAAACTTCACAAAGGAATTTTATCGAACAGTTAGTGTGCAATCAAAATATCAAACACTTGGTACGTAATGCACCAAGCTTAATTCTCTTTGAGTTAAAGATGTAACAAATCAATTGCAATGGTTTAAATTGCAATAGTTTCACAAAACAGTTTAACATACTTCAAATCAACCAGAATTTTCTGCACTTCAAAATACACCCTAAGTGTTATCAAAATGTAAATAGATAGTGTGTGTGTGTGTGTGTGTGTGTGTGTGTGTGTGTGTGTGTGTGTGTGTGTGTGTGAGAGAGAGAGAGAGAGAGAGAGAGAGAGAGAGAGAGAGAGAGAGAGAGAGAGAGAGAACACTAAGATTCGTTTAGGCAGTTTCCCAATTTTCTTCACTAAGGGTACGTCTGCCCTCAATTCGAAATTGAATTGAGATATTATAATTAACCTTTGCAATATCAGTTTACAAGAGAAACAATAGATATTCAAACCCCCAAACCGTATGTTTGATGTTGATCCTAGCTTTTTCTCTTCCCTTGATCTTAGCAAGATAAAGTCATACAAGACCTCCAAATTGATCCTCCGGTTACTGCCACTCCTTTGAAGAACCTCAATTCTTTAAAGCTTTCACTCGACTGAATTCAAATTGAAAAATCTTCCTCCAAGTCTTTCAATTAATCCTTCGGTTAGCGCTACTCCTTTGTAAGAACCCCCGCTTTTCAAAGATTTAACTCGGTTGAATCTAAGTTGCAAAGTCTTGTGAAAAAACCCCCAAATCAAGCCTTGATCTTGGAGTAAAAACCCTAAAGGTTTTATCTATGAGACCCATAAAGAAAAACTCAACCTACTTTGATTACACCAACATAAATTGGACCTTATCAATCTTGTCTTGATAACAAACAACAAAATGATTATGTGTAGTTGTTGAATGCATGCAAACAAAAGTCGAAGATGATGAAAAATATTTGTACCTTTCACGTTTTAATCATTTTGAAATGATGCATGAATGCATATTTATATGTATGTGTGTGTAAAAGAAATAACAAACAAAATAAATTATTTTTTTTGCCAAAATTACAAGTTTTGAAAATATTGAGTCAAAACATGTATTTGCTCAAAACAAGATGTATTGACTCTAAATTTGAATGAGTCAATACATAAGGCCAATGAGTCAATATGAAATCCCAATGGGTAAATACATCAAGGGGAGAAAAATCTGCATTAAAAATTACTTCAGTATGAGTCGACTTCAAGACAGGATGAGTCGACTCATTCAGGCTATGTATCAACTCAATCGCGCTATGTATGGACTCATAGAAGGCATATCTGTTTTGTTAAAAAATGCTTTCAGATTGAGTCAACTCCAACCATGGATGATTCGACTCATTCGCAACTTGTATTGACTCAAGATGCATTTATATCGATACATACAAGGCAGAATAGTTCCTTTGAAAATCAACTTAGTATGTATCGACTGATCTTTGTATGTTTCGACCCATTGACTACTTTTTCATGAAAAATCAAATTTTTAGCATGTTATGACTTATTGAATCTAATTTTACATGTGATATAATGATGATGCACATCTAGACAAAGACTATAAGGTCCAACATACACAAAGAACTAAGCTACCTAGTTTTGACATCATTCAAAACATATATAAGAGTATATTGCACTCACAAAGTGGTATCAAGAGCCTTAAGATTTTGGGTGAAGGTGTGGCATCTCCCACTTTTTTGGTCTTGGAGCATTGAACTTGTTGTTGCTTCCAACTTCCTTGGGCTCCCTAAAAATTAATATCAAAACTTTTGGTTCAATCTGAGTTTATGAGTTCTTATTGTGCCGTAACGTTGTTTGATCTTCCACATTAGAAAAGAAACATGGTTTTGTGAATGTGTTGTTGAGCTGCTGTCACACGTTCTGTTGTGGATTTTGTCATAGAGAAAATTAATAATAAGACTTACATAAGGTGTTATTAGTACATGAAATTTATTGACATTGATGTAAAGTGTGATGCGAGATTATATCGCTCATTGAAAAGCTTCCTACCATCATGGAAATTGAATAATAAATTTTCAATATGATTTTTGAAATGTGGAAATTCTTGAAATAATTTAGCTTCAACTGAAATATACTCTTATTCTAGTGAAGTGTGATAGTTCTTTTGAACTTTAATTTTCATTGATGACAAAGTGAAATTATTTGAGGGATTTAACTTCAAGTGAAGTATATTCACCAGGATGGAGTATGATAGTTCTTTTGAACTATGATTGTTGGTGACAATGTGAATTTTTTTGGAGTTGTATAATGATGACTCTATGTCATCATGTAATTTTATTGAGAATTAGTTGATATTTTGATGTTATTTGAGTTTAAATTGTATTAGTTTGTGAGAAAAATACAAGGAAATAAATAAACAAAATAAATGAAGAAATATGAAGAAAATAGGAGCAAAAATGTGCCAAAGCCCCTAGAAAAATCGTGTGCAACATCGTGTCACGACCAAGCGTAAAAATAGCTCATCGTGCCACGACAAAAAGACATCCTAGCATGATCTAAAGCGGCCAGCACATCGTGGCACGACCAAAAAAGCATCGTGACATTGTTTAAGTTAATGAGTTATACACCAAGAAATTAGATATAACTATCGTGCTAGTTCATCGTAGACATACAAGATTAATCGATAGTAAATAAACGGAATCATCAGCAGTGATACTAAGGGGATTCAAATAAAATTTGGTCGTTTGTTAATATGATATTTTCTCATTTTTGTTTATTTTTTCTATTAACCAAAGCCCATTGCGCACCCCAATCTTACCTTTCAAAACACATTTCGATTACTCTGTTAGAATAAAACAAACTCTCTAGAGACGAATTATTTTACTACTTGTGATCAATTTAGTACACTTGCTAAAACATTATCATGTAATTCGAGTGACTATACTCTTTATAGTAATATATAATAGTTCTTTTAAAATATGATTGTCAGTGATGATAATGTGAAATTCTTGAATTATTTTAACTTCAAGTGAAATATATTCATTACGATGGAGTATGATAATTCTTTTGAACTTTGATTCTCATTGAAGATAATGTGAAGATTCTTGGAGTGATGTAACTTCAAGTGACTATATTTTTTTATAGTGAAGTATCATAGTTCTTTTGAATTATAATTGTCAATGAAGACAATATGAAATTTTTTAGAGTGTTGTTACTTCACATGACTATATTTTTTTATGGTGAAGTGTGATAGGATCGGAGTTTTGATAGACAACGAAAATTGATGTATTATTTTTATTTAAGGTGATAATTGTTAATGTTGTTTAAAAATATGCAAATGCAGAAATTCCATGTATAGTATGAAATGTGTTTTATGAACTCTAAAATAGAATTAAATATTGAAGAATATACCAAATTTCCAATTTTCTTTCTAAGAATATATGGAAATTTCTTTTATGAAAATTATAAAAATTTCTGAAATATACTTCCAAGGTAAAATGGTTTGATTTTGATTAGATCAGAATTACTAGTACTCCTTATGTTGACGGCAGAACAAAAAAGCCGTAGAGTAACGGCCGGTTAGGTGGAGCCTACAACCTGATTAAATACCAAAGTGGACCCCACCTCATTCCACCTCCTTACCTTCTTTCTCACTCTCTTCTGTATAAGTACAACACTATGGTAACTCTTTTCTTTGCTCTTTCTCAACATTATTCTTCTCTTCTTCCTTCGTTTTCATTCTTCTTTGTTAATCAACAACACTCATAATGGAGCAATTCAGCAACGACGATCTTGAATACGTTAACGACGAAGACTACTTCGAATTCTCTGATTTCCAAAACGAAGAAAACTTCTCCAACATTGTTCCTCACCGTACCTCCGATTCCGACTCCGAAGACGACTTCGATACGGTACCGTTTCTCTTCACTATTTAATTTTCGTTTATTTCATCGTTCAATTGAGATAACGAACCTTCAATTTTGATGCGAAACAACAGAGTAATGCGAAGACGGATACTTCTGCTTCGGAAGCAAGAAACGGGAAAGATATTCAGGGAATTCCATGGGAGATGCTTAATTATACTAGAGATGAATACCGTGAGACTCGTTTGAAACAGTATAAGAATTACGAGAGCCTCCCGCGTTCTCACGAGGAGCTTGATAAGGTTAGTTTCGGTTGAGAAGTTACAGTTATTAATTTCGTTGCGTTTTTCACTTTTCTTAACTTTGTTATTTTATTTTATTTTATTTTATTTTTTTGGTTGTTAGGAATGTTTGGAAGTGCAGAAAGGGAAATCCTTCTATGATTTTCAGTTTAATACCAGGCTTGTCAAATCAACAATTGTGCACTTTCAGGTAGAGATTTTGTTCATTTTTTTTTGCTAGATTTTCTATATTTGGATGGTTATTTATGTGTTTTGTACCTAATTTACTGCTAGATTTTAGATTTTAACAGAAATTTAAGTTCATTTTTATACTTCTATTTGGCATTTTTATATTATTTCTGTAATATCATGGTTGATTTTGATTTTTTTTTTTTTTGAATTACTTTATCTGATTAGTGGATTATTTTATTTGCTTCCAGCTAGTGCTTTAGTTCTAACTGTTGTTTGGAGTCATACTTGACTTATGAGTTATTATGACTATAACAATTTTTTCTTTGCATAATTTTGGTATTCTAGTTTTGCAGGATTACTTGACCCGTATTTAATAAACGACTTAATCAAACACTTATACAATAAGCTATTTGTATTATTTCTATAACAAAATAGTATAAAATATATTCAAAATACTTTCATATAACTTATAAACTATTTTTATAGGCAATCCTGAAAGCTTATGAAAATAAGCAAAAGTTCATAGGCTTAAAACATCTTGTGGATATTGAGAGCTTTATGCACTTTATACCATCCCTTTCCTGTCAATTAAGATTCAGTTCACATGAGTTGTATTATACCAGTACCGTTCCTAACGGATTTAGCAGAGTATTGCACTAAATTGTTGGGCACAGCACATTAATTTTCGTTAAGTCAAATAGTTTGGTCCTGTGAAGTTCCTTACTTAATGCTTAGAGAGGAAAGTATACATGGTTGACATATTGCCTTCAATTACCCTTTTATGTGGAAACATTAAATTTGGTGTATATGACTTATGACAATGTAATTCGCTGTAATTCTGTACTTGAATAGTTTCAGAATAGCCACTCTAACGGCAACAACAACAGTTAATAGTAGTAATTCTTAAGCTGTTGCAATATTACTGTTTTCCACACTAATTTTTAGTTATATGGTTGTTTCCCATTATTACATCTGCCTACTTCATATACATGATTATTCGCTTGTGTATTTGTTGTCATTTTAATTGATATATGCTCATATAATATTGCAGCATTATTTAATTCTGCAATATACTGTAATTTATTGCTTAACCTGTTTATGCATTTAGGCCTCTTCTATCTCTCTCTTTAAAGCAGGTGGAAAGTGAGCAGCTTGGGAGGACATAATTTTATGGTATGATAGGAAAATATCTGACCACATTTGAGAGGGCTCTACAAATATCTGATATTAGTAGTTATTGATTGATTTTGTTTTGTCAAAAGAAGCCTCACGTCATGATGTTTGGCCGTATATTTATAGAATCTTCATGCTATACAATATTAGAGTAGTTATCTCTCTTGCCGTGTACAGTTTCCTCCCTACTTTGAGCACCTCTGTACTGCTTTAGATATTGTTTCATTCCGCATTTATAGTTATCTAACTATGTTTTTTGTTTTATGTATTAATTCTCTGGTAGTATTTCATTAAAAAAAAAACTAATTTCACATTTTTATAAATTCTGGTATTTGAGAAAAGGGGTAATGCACTGACATTTTTACACTGTCAACTAATGAGAGACATGCATCAGAATAAATCCCAATTTTATTTTTAAAATACTGAAATGACATGGAAAATATAAGCGTTTTAATTGGTTGCATGTGCAAAACTGTTTTACACTGACAGTGCACTACCATTAAACCTTTTCATAAAAATTATCAATTTTACCGTTTCCATAAATTGGATAAAATCTCTAATATTTAGTTTTAGCCTTCCTATTAGATATCATAACTCTTTACATATATTAGTAATTTCTTATTTCCATGATGTTGTGTGATTGATTGTGCAGTGACTACTCTGGAAATTATACTTGATTATAACCATATCATTCTCTCATATCTGCCAGTCTCAACAAAAATTGCTGTCATCATCTGTAGTCTGGCCACTCATATCTGATGTTCATCATTTTTTACACTACTATCTGTTGGATTCTGCCTTTTTTTCAAGAGATGGATAGAGAAGGAAAAAAGACTTTTCTATCTTTTATCACTCTATCTTTTAAGACCAATATCTTCCACAAATAAAATTCCTGTCATTCACAGGTAAGAAAAGTAGGACTGCAGTTACTTAAGAATGCAGAATTCAGTTGAGGTGTCTCATTAAGGAATATATCTAGTGTTAACATTTTAGGAGTTAATAAGGAAACGGAAAAAGAGGTTTTGTTGTGCATAATGCTGACAGATATCTCTATTTACACAAATAACATAAGATCAAATACAAACCTATATTGCATCAAACTTGATCCGGTAACAATCATATGCACTAACACATTAACATAACACAAATACCCTACTGATCTAACATTTAGAGTAACTATTATTCATAGATACTTTTCTAATTCCGGTCATGTTCAATGCTAGAATGTGGTGCCTTATTTGCTTAGAGTGATATAATATGTTGTTTTATAATCATATATTTCTCTCTGGGTGCTGATATTGATGTTATCGACGTGTCTTGTAGCTGAGGAATCTGTTGTGGGCAACATCAAAGCATGATGTATACCTTATGCAAAACTACTCCGTGATGCATTGGTCCTCATTACTACGAAGGAGTAAAGAAGTGCTTAATGTGGCAAAACCGATTATTCCAACCCTTGTACGTAGCTACTTAGCCGATCAAACGAAATCTGTTTCTTTTATACTCAATATCATCTTATTTTACTGTCTTTATGTTCATTAGCAAAAGCATTCTGGATTAGCCCACCCTACTTCGCGAGTGCAAATTAGCACCATGGCTGTTAAGGAGAACCTGATGGTGGCAGGTGGTTTCCACGGCGAGCTTATTTGCAAGGTATGGATGGGCATTGGGCATATCATACTTTCTTTCAATTGAATAATCGCAACTTATGAAGGTCCCCTTTTTAACGGGTTTTAATTATTTTTGTACCAGAATTTGAATCATTCTGGAGTTGCATTCTGCAGTAAAATAACTACAGATGATAATGCTATAACCAATGCAGTGGATGTCTTTCGCAACCCCAGGTAAGAATCTAAACACAGAAGCTTATGTTTAATTATTTTTACTTGCTTGGTTTGTAACTCGATTGCCTCTTTGCAGTGGGTCATTGAGGGTCATTGCAGCAAATAACGATTCCCAAATTCGGGTTTTCGATTCTGAGAATTTTGCTTCTCTTGGTTGTTTCAAGTATGATTGGTCCGTCAATGTGAGTGTCATCAACTGATATTTCTGCTGATATTTTAATTTTCACCTCTAAGAAATAAGAACACTTTGCAATAACAATTTAACTTTTGCAGAATGCTTCTGTTAGTCCGGATGGAAAGTTGTTAGCTGTTCTTGGGGACAGTACTGAGGGCTTGATAGCTGATGCTAACACGGGGAAGGTAGTTTAATTTGCAGATGCTTTTAGGTATTGCACTGTCTTTGGTGTTTTATTTTAATTCTGATTTTACATGCACTTTATATTGTCTCTCTCAGATCACTGGAAACCTAAAAGGGCACTTGGATTATTCTTTCTCATCTGCTTGGCACCCTAACGGACAAATATTGGCTACTGGGAATCAGGACAGAACATGCAGGTTGTGGGACATAAGAAATCTTTCACAGTCCTTAGCAGTATTAAAGGGAAGAATAGGTGCCATAAGGGGCTTAAGATTCACATCAGATGGACGGTTTTTGGCCATGGCTGAGCCAGCAGACTTCGTCCATATTTTTGATTCACAGTCTGGTTATGCACATAGTCAAGAGATAGATATATTTGGTGAGATTGCTGGTATATCTTTTAGCCCTGACACCGAGGCTCTGTTTGTTGGCGTGGCTGATCGAATGTACGGTAGCTTGTTAGAGTTCACCAGAAAACATTATTATCAGTATCTAGACTCAATGCTTTAATCTTAAGTGGGATGTCTTCAAGATGTACAGAGATCTTATCATGTGCATATCCACAGGAAGATTTCTATAATAGGTTTATAATTTTCTTTTGCAAAATGGTTTTTTTTTCTTTTCAAATTTGCCGAACTTGGTGCTGCAAATAGCAAATTTTGCTCTACAGAGCTAATCCAGTTCAGGTTTTTCCTTGTTTTAGTTGGAGCTTGAATATTGTATATTTGAAACAATATAATGAAGCATTTTATTATTATATTGCTTTGAACTTAAATTTCCAATCCAATCTGAGGATTTGACAGAACGTTAGTTCTACACGGATGTCTTAAGCGGACTTGTCATTGTTTGTTGTCGGCAGTTATTTAAATAATCTGAAATTTAAATTGACTTGACCGAAAATATAAAAACAAAATGAACGGATTGAATAATGATGCGTGGAAAACAAGGCATGTTCCTTCATACAGTACTTAATTATAATTAACTTTTGTCTGATGACCTAACGGAGTGACCTAATTGTAAACACGTAAAATACAAAACAGAGTTTGATAATGGCCCACAAAAACTCTGCACGCAATTGTCTGATGATAATGTGTAGTTTTTCTCTTAGAAAATTTTAACCCGTACTCTTACCATTATTTCTCTATCGTTACAATTGTTAAAATATTTCAACTCTATCCTTTTAACTTATAGAATAATTTTATTATTTAATATGTATTATTTTTCGGTATCTATTTTTTTTTATCAAATAACTTACAATTAAATTTTTTAATAGGTATTTTTTCTTCATCAATATTTTGTAATTAAATTTTCCGGTATATATTTTTGATTTACCAAATAATTTTTAATCAAGTTTTTTGGTATGTACTTTTTCTTCTCCGATTATATTACATATCAGAAAGCTTGATTACAAATTATTTGCTGAAGAAAAAAATACATACTAAAAAACTAAGTTTTTTGGTGAAGAAAAAATACATACCCGAAACTTTAATCATAAAAAAAAAAAAATACATAACAGAATATCTAATTGCAAATTATTTAGTAAAGAAAAAATATATAACAGAAAACTTGATATTTGATAAATAAAAAATACATAAAAAAAAATATTAAATAAAAAGTTATTTGATAAGCGAAAATAATAGAATTTAAATATTTTAAAAAATATAGGAATAGAAAGATAATAATAAGGGATATAAGTAATATGTTCCCTTTTCTTTTTTCTCCGACTAAATCCAAATGTATTTTATTCAATAAAAATATATAATTTTGTTAAAAGATCAGAGATTATTTTCAAGAGATCAAATGAAAAATCGGGTAACCCCGTTTGAATGGAAATGCGGCAAAGCAAAATCTTCAACATTCGCATTTAGGAACCGACCAACATTTTTTTACAAACATTTGGATATTTTAAACGTATGAGTTCCACATATATAGATATGAAATATAAAATATACATCAAAGTCTAAGTCCCATTGTTAATTACAACAAATGGAAACAAGTAACAAGTCTATATATGGTGATCTGTTGATTTGTTGCCTTAAATGCTAAAAATATTCTTCAATAAACCAACGTATGCTATCTATAGTTGTTTTTATATGGGTCAGTCTAGGATTACTGTTGGTGGAAATGGCTCTCGAATGGACTAGATGAATTGATCACTCTTTTATACACCTGTTATACACGAAATTCAAAAGATATCTTTGAGTGAGGTAAGAGGCTGTGACAAAGAAAAGCATAGTAGTTTAGCTTCGAAGAGAGATAAAGTATATATATATATATATATATATTTAAAAAAGGTGGCACAACCACCACAAAATATATTAGATAGAAAGATGAAGTTACATAGACAAAAATAAGGGGAGGACCAAACCAAAACCCCTTAATGACAAACTCTATAGCAAGGGAGCCCTATGGAGTTCCTAGCAAAATCCATAAGAAGATCCCTATGAACTACATCCCACCATGTAAAATCATGTACATGTAAACCTAAGTTAGCAAGTTTATCTGCGCAATTGTTACCTTCCCTATAGATATGAGTAACCAAAAAATTAATGGATCGAGTATGATGTAACACATTCTCCCACCTGTTTCGAAGGCTCCAAGGAACCATATAAGGTTTTTTGAAAGCAAGAACAACCAATTTTGAGTCGGTTTCCAACCAGAGATGATTCCAATTTTTATCTTTTGCAATCTCAATAGCCACCATAGCTGCCGTGAGCTCGGCCATGAAAGCATTCCCAATCCCAATCTTCATTGAGAAACTACCAAGATGATTTCCACAAGAATCCCTGTATATACCACCACAAGCAGCAACACTCGGAACACCCATCGAGGCTCCATCGGTATTACATTTTATCCAATTGAAAATAGGGGGGTGCCAAAGAAATTCTCTCACAATACAAGTCTTTGGAGGATTCGACTTCACATTAAATTTATTAAGAATACTGAAATCCAACATAGAAGCGCATCCGGTTTTAAGCGTAGCATTACCCGTATGAGAAACCTCAGCAATGATGGCATTTAGAGCAGTCTTCCAATGAGTTTTGATGTTGTTAAATCTGATCCTGTTCCTGGCCTGCCAGATTGCGTTAATGGTGTTAATTATAGCCGCCAACACGACTAACTTTGTCTGCTCAGAAGAAAAGCTGTCCAACACCTCCCAACAAGCATCAATGGTCCGGATATCATGATTCAAGAAAGAAGAGATATGTCTCCAAATGTTGCCTGCAAAACTACACTTGAAGAAAATATGATCAGAGCTCTCAATGTTTGCCAAACAGAAGCTGCACATGGAAGGGATGTTCATCCCTCTAGTGGCCAGATTCTCATCGGTAGGAATCTTATTGTGAAGGAGACGCCAAAGAAGCAAGGATCTAGAGGTTGGAATATGATAATTCCAAATTAATTTGGAAGTATATATTTAAAGAGGAAGAACATACACGGTTGGAAGATATGAAAGTATATATTTAGAAAGTATATATTTAAATCACTTGGAAGATATGAAATCAAAGAGGAAGAACATACACGGTTGAAGTGCCAAGCACCAACTATCTTTGAGATTTGTGCAAAAAGTCTTTAGGTAGTTAAGATCAATTTGTCAAAGCATACTAGTCGAATACCCGTGCTCCCGCACAGGTAAATCTTACATGTATATAAGAACATAGATAGAATGATCACTGACAAAAAAATTATGGAAGATGCACAAATTATGTAGATGTAAAATACACAGTATAAAAAAAGTTGGAAATTTGAATACAAAAGTCTAATATAATTACAATGATAAAAAAAAAAGTGCAACACCAAGTTGTTATACACCCAAAAAACAAAAATGCTTCAAAAGTGAGATGCGTCTGAAAGTATGCTTCAAGGATACTACCTGAAAACCAATGCAAAAAAATGAAGTCACATACAATTAAAGTAAACAAAATTAGATATACAGTTTTGATGGAAAGAAATATAAATGTTATACCTATCATATATTGTGAAAAACCTCCTTGAAAACAACGTTAGTGGTACATGATGAAGCGATCTTGTCTTTATCATGAATCAAAATTTTCAGACTTTCTTTACTTTTAACACGAGACAATGCCACATATAATTGACCATGACTAAAAACATCCTTTGGCAGATATAATCCAACATTGTTTAATGATTGTCCTTGAGATTTGTTTATTGTCATAGCAAAAGATACAATAATGGGAAATTGTCTCCTAACCAATTTAAATGGCCATGGGGATTGTGATGGAGACAAAGACATTCTAGGAATATATATAGTATTACCGATATTTTTTCCTGAAATGATTTTGGCTTCAATGACATGATTAGCAAACCTTGTTACAGTGAACCTTGTACCATTGCATAATCCTTCAGAGTGATCTAGGTTCCGCATCAGCATAATAGTGGAACCAATCTTCAATTTAATTTAATTATTTGGCAATCCAGAAGTTTTCAATGCATTTAGGAATTCAGGAGTCAGGTGCTCAAATGCATCAAAATCAGTACCTACAGATCTATCAATAGAATCACTACTGAAGTATTCCTTTTCCTCTCCTAATAAATGAAAACAAAAGACAAATGTCATAACAATTTTAATAGAAAGTCGGGTAAAGTAGTATGATTAAATAAATTGAACAACATGTGTAATACCTGGAAGAAGATTTGTGATGTATTGATTAATATCATCGACAACTTCAATTGTTGATGCCAAAATTGCACGACTTTGAAGATAGGTGGGATCATGGTAGTTCTGAATTAGATTGGGATAAGTACTCTCAACAATAGCCTCAATGGGATTAATAAAATTAGAAATAAGGAACTCGTTTGGAATTGAGATGTCAACATAACCATCATTAGGCTCAGACAAGGTACCATCTCCAATTTGCAATATCCACTCAGAAAATAAGCGAACTTCCTCTTGATTAGAAGTTGTTGCACCACTTTGAAGACGCATGTTTTTTGTAAGCTTGAGGACTCTACATTGATCCCAAATGTAGGAAGCATTAATTGTCGCATGAATAATATCAGATCTACCACCTCTTGGGACAACCGGGAGTATTTGTCTAAAATCACCACCAAAAACCACAACTTTGCCTCCAAATAGTTTCTTAGCAGCATGAGGGATTTCACTCATAATATCTTTCAAAGATTTATCTAGAGCCTCAAAGCAAAACTTGTTAGCCATCAGAGCCTCATCCCAAATAATAAGATCTGGCAATTTTAACAGGTTAGCAAGGTCATCCTTTTTGTCAATGTTGCATATTGAGGATTCCAAGGTAGGGACAGGAATCTTAAACCTAGAATGAGCTGTTCTTCCACCAGGCAACAATAAACTTGTAATCCCACTTGAGGCAACAGACAAAACAATTTTGTGTTTAGCACGAAGTGCTGCCGCCAAAGTGTTCCACATAAAAGTTTTACCTGTTCCACCATAGCCATATAAAAAAAATACTCCACCATTCTGTTTTTCTACTGCATCCATGATTTGTGAATAAATTTGTTTTTGTTCACCTACACAATAATTAATGTGAAGTTAATAGAAAGTGAAACCAAGACAAAAAGAAAAAAAGAATAATAAAAATTGCGAATGTTATGATTAATATATATATATATATATATTAAATTACAGTTTTATGAGTCTAAAGAAAAAAAATAGGAACATTAGTATCACATGAAATCTGGCATTAATTAAACAGTGGTATCCAAACACATAAGAAATGGTGGCATCCGCTTTGTTTTCGTATCCAAACAATATTAAACATGATGGCATTAAAGACATGTAAATGGCGTGTTATTCTGGCATTAAAGACATGCTGACAATAAATTAAAGACATGCCAAGCAATAAATACAGTAGCATATATTCTGATGAGATTCTTCAATTAAAACCACACAAAATCATAATAGTGCGTTAGATTCCATGCATGATGCGCAAATACACGGCCATTAATGAAACATGATGTATTTAATTGAATCTTGGCAATTATTGTAGTAGTATCTAAGAATTTCCTCATATGAAATTAATTGCATACAAATAGAAATATATGATGGAAGCAGGCCTAATATTAATGGTGCTATAATAGAAACCATTTATAAATAAAAATTGCCAACGTTATTGCATGCATGGTTCAGACATGGCTAATAATAATTTCATTCATAAATCATAAGATGTTCTTATAAAAAAATGACAAAATGAAATAGTTGACAATCCATTAATGGTTTATCTAATTCATTAAGTAAGTATATTATAAGCCATGACAGTATAAAAAAGTCATAATTTATACATGTAAAAAGATGGTAGATATACCTGTAAGAGATGAGAATAAATTATCAAAAATTTGTTTCTGCAAAATAGGATCATATTGCCTCTTCTCATAAACCAGCCGATTACCAATAAAAGATTTTACAAAGTTGTTTGGATATGGCATTGGCTTGAAGTCCTTTAAAGTCTTGTTGTTTTTTTGTAATTGAGTTTCTATTGCAATAAGAGTCAGTTCTTTGATTTCCTCATCACTAAGCGTTAATCCTACAGTATCATCAGGCCAAATAACAATAAGTTAAAATATTTCTTGAATAACATCAGATAAAAAATAATTTAGGCATAAATTTTGTACCTGGATTTCTTGTCAAAACACGTTGCTCATAAAGAATACCATCGGATAAATACTGCCATGTTTTATTCCAAACATATTCTGGTCTATTCATTGAAGAAGATAACAACATAGTGACAAAAAGTTTCCTTAAAAAAACACCAGAACCCCAAAGATGTGCTTCTTTTAAAGCCTCAATAAATTCTCTATCATCTTGTAGAAATCCCATAGCAAAGCATGCTTCTCTAAAAGTCTTATGTTGGAAACCATCAATCTTTTTAATGTCATCATAACTTATAGGTCCCTTTTTGACAGTCAACATCATACGTAAATAATACAGTTCACCTGTGCTTTGAGGAACCCAAAGCAGACGACCAATAGTGTAACCTCTTTTTCTTGGTTTCCAACTTCTGCTTCTTTTGTGGTAGACAAATCTAGAGACAAAGTCACCATAGGTTAACAACCTAGCATCATCATATGTTTTGTTGGCCTCAAACCATGCTGTAAACATAGATTCGGTAACACTTGGCTTAAGTAAAACATTTCCAATTTGCTCAAAGTCTTTGTAGTAAACCGAATTCTCTCCTTCCATGTGAAAAAACAATCTCTCAACGGCTGGCTTCCTACCGTGTATAGAATATGAAAAAATCCTTCAACATGCCTCACTTGGGGAGATGTAACGACAATCCAGATATTGCTTGATTTCATCAATGTTCTTCTTATGACCAATTGTATTGTCATCAGAAGATTGCAAAACAGCAGAAATTCTATCAGATCCTTTGTTGATATACTTGAATAAGTACTTAATAGAAGTACTCTGATTGCACCATTCCATGTTGATGTGTGCTTCATACTTCAACAATAAACTTGGGTTGTGAGGAACTACATGTCCGCTGTGAAGGATAATTCCATTTTTATCAATCGTGTGTCCATTATCTCTTCTCCTATAAACAGGATAGCCATCTTGATCAACTATAGTTGTTGGTTGGAACTTTTTGGGGTAATACTTGAAGCATTTGCCATTTTTCATGCAAGGCGATCTAAGATTTGCCAAACCACAAGGACCATGAACCATATGAGTTTTAACCAAATTGTAAAGCTTAGGATCCTTGATTGGGTCGGGCACTTCAGCATTAATTATTCTGTCAATATCTTCAGGTCCTGGATACTTGTTAGAAGGATGCAAAAAAAGTAATATATGTGCATGTGGCAACCCTCTCTTTTGGAACTCAATGGTGTACATATCTAAAAATGTAGAGAAAATTAATTAGTAAGTTATAGTAATAGCAAATTAATAGAAAAGTAAGTGTGACAAATAATAACTTACATGCAAGAACTTTGCCTAACACACCCTTCTTTGTCAAATCGGATAGTAGCTGATCAAACTTAATCTTGAAAACTCTTGAAATGACATCAGGACGATCTTGTGGTTTCAAATGAAGAGGTCTTAGTAATCTTTGTATTTCAGGCCAATTAGGGTTGCAAGTGAATGTTATAAACAAATCAGGAAATCCCACCTTGCTACAGATAGCCATCCCATCATAGTATAATTGATCCATAAACCTTCTCCCACCGACATAGGTAGAAGGCAAGACAACTCTCTTTCCTGTGGAAGAACCATGTGTTTCACTTTGATCACCTTCTTTGTTTAGACTTTTGTATTTTGAAACCCTTAGCTTTGGTTGATTTTCTCGGATCCATTGTAATCTTTCAAATTCTAACATTGTGTATCCATCGACCAAAAATTGTTGAAAAAGTCTTCGTGAAGATAACAAAGTTTTTGCCTCGCATGATCTGCTTTGAATGCGAAATGCAAGCCACTCTCTACATGTAAGTCTATTTCTCTTGTTGTCTTGGAAGATGGCTAAGTCTCGATGAGCAATGTTAGGCCTATAACCATCCTCTCCATAAGGGAAAATCAAAGGATATTGATATGCCAAGTAATTTGCGTGAAGCTCGTTGATTCTTTGTAATTGTCCTCCCTTGGTTTGCATGATAATATCCCTCATTTCTGCAGTATCAATATCACCAACAACCAAAGCAGCAACTTCAGAAACAGTGGGTTGATTATAGATTCTTCCATCAGTTGTTCTATCAGAAATAAGCCTTAACTTCAAGTTTGTGTACTTGAATTAAGTAACCAATGTTTGGCCATTTGAAAACTTTTGGCATGAGGGTTATGTTCATAGAGCATAGTTGACAACTGTTGGACAATAATTAGATCAATGGTTTTTGGGTTCCTATGTTTAAAAAGGTACATTAATGACATGGTACTTAGGAAAAATGGAAAAACAACATAATAGTAGGAAAAAAAGTTGAAAGTTCCAATAGTATACCTTAAACCATGCATTCTGTTTTGGACCTCATTTTCCGTGTCGAAAATATATAACTGAGCAAACTTAGGTGGGTGACCTTCTGGGGGTAGCAAACTTCCAATTCGATGACAAGATTGACCTTGAATACGAACTGTAGGTGGTCCACTTCCTTGGTTAACACTGTTATCCAACTTTGCACCTGGTGATGTAAATGCAAACATCATGTTGTAGAGGCGAATTTGTTGTTGAAACTTTCTGCTAACTATACTGTCTTCATCAAAGAGGAGACGTGATAGTAACTCAGGTGGTTGTTTAAGTAACGGTAGTTCCACCTTCCCATTGCCACAACATAATGAAAACTTAGGATTAGCTGAATGATGACTTTTGTTCATTCTCTCCTGATACCACATGATGGCTTTACAATACCGACATTCGATAAGAGGATCACCAATGTCGTAATATTCTGTGAAAACGGGCTTAACGTTATAGGAGAATGATAGTCTTTATATAAAATAATCATGTGTTAAGATAGATACCTTGATTTGTTGCATGAGTATTTCCATTAATTGAAAAAGGTGGTATGAAATCATCTATATCGGAACCTGATTCATCTTTAGATTGATGAGCTACAATAGAGGAATTTTTATGGGTTAAAAGTAGTAGGATCGAAATCAAAGAATTGCATATTTGCATGATGTAAATGTAATAGTGGTATTCTTAAATATAATGCTATTGAAATAGTTATCACCCAACTTACTCGTAAAAGGGTCATAATCGGATTCATTTTCTGTGTCGCTAGCAAAATCTGCATTCTCAGTTGGTTCAAAAATAGGCATTGTTGGCGTTGCTTTTGGAATGGATACATTATTGGGCACTGCATTTACATTGGTCGCCTCTACAACGGGATGCTGCACTTGAATGGGGGCTTGGCTGTGATGTATAGCATGCCAATACATGAGTATGTTATAACTTGATAAAATCAGCAACAATAGCACTTACAATATCATTACATTACCAACAAAGAATATGTTAAAGAATTAAAAGTTCCATCTCACCTGTGTTGCGATGAGGTTGCAGATATGCGAGATGTCCTATTAAGCATGACATTGTCGAAATGGGGCACTTTGTATGTAAGATTCCTTGCTAGATTAGGAAGTCCCAAAATTTTTCTTGGACGACCACGTGGTGCTCTTACTGTCTGCGGATTGCTGTTATTGGAAAAAAACCAATACACGACATATATTAATGGATGCATCAATCAGAATGTTAATGAGATATAGCGGCAGTGAAGTTAGAGACAAAATGTAGACACAATGTAGACAAAATTCAATTATGAAATTAAACCCCTCGGCTACAAACCTGTGTGGAATTGGATTTCCCGCATCTTTGTCATCAGCTCCAAGACTAAGGTTGACTTTAGGAGGTCTTCCACGGATGCATTTATGCGCCGATAAAGAGCTAGGTCGGAATAAAAGTAAAGGTTACAATTGAGCAAGCATTATTAAAAAAATCCCACACATTATTAATCTAACCTTAGAACCAAACATATTAATGTATATTCACCAAAAACACTTACTTTCTTGCAACAGAAGATTCCCCGATTTCGCGAATGGGGTTGAAAGGATATAATTGTGATGGTGGTGTTGTTGACAAATTAGGCTGCAATATGTTTTCACTATTGTCAAACGTTACGACATTGGTGAATTTTGATAATAGGTTGGTTCCTAAAGTGTGAAGTTTGGAGAAATTCTTGGTAGGATGGAAATGATGTATACTATTGTGAGGCTCGGATCCCAGAACTCGTGCAGTAAGCAATCTACCTTCTTCAACTATTTCCCGAACCGTTTTTTGATTTTGTTGTGAAGGTGTGATTTCAGAAAGTGGAGTTCTCGGTGTTCCGAAAATTGGGGTAGGCTGTTGCTTTTGTAACGCGTGTGGTTGCTGAGGTGTATGTCGTAGCCGTTTGGAACATGAGTTCTTCAAGATTTGCGTCCTGCGTGCCTTTGCTCTTTTAGATGTTGTCAACTTGAAATGTTCTTCCATTGATAATTTGGTTAGTGAGGAATGAATTCAATTCCTGTGAAAACATTCAAAATCCATGTTAATGCATAACCACCATTATAAAGGTATACCAAAAATTCATACTGGAATATCAAACTATGCAGCAAGAAAACAGATTCACAATAAAGTTTCAACTATCCTTGATACTGCGAAATTGGAAGCCATTAGTTCTTCATTACGTAAGCCCAAACAGAATGCAAAGGTTAACATCCAGATTTCATGTAAACTAAAATGACAGATATAGAATGACACATGCATGTTAAATTTTCATGATAAATTCTGCAAGAAATGAAAGCAAACTTACATTTGAGCGTGAATGACAATATTGAAACAACCAAACAATGTTTATTATGTCATTTTGGTATTTCAAGTGCAGCAAGAATGGCTTGATAATTCTGAGAAGCCTGTACTAAAAAATATTGAAAACCACTTTTAGTATTAAAAAACAATTTACCCATTAGGCTTCATTATGGCAAACTAATTTAATAATCAAGGGAATAGTTACACATCACAAAATACACAAATCAATTCTTATTGTGTATTCCATGTAGCATGTTAAACTGAAATTATGTATTAGAAATAAGCAACATCCGCAAGTGATGTGTGTACAGTTGGCATTAATTAATTGTAAGATGGAAATAATAATATAATGGTTTATGATAGTACTTGATAATATAAAATATGTGTTTCTTAGGTAGGGTAGGAGAAAAGGTACTTCAAAGTTGGAAGAAGAACCTCCAACATTCGTGTAACCAAGTATGATTTCAAAATATTACAGCAGGATGAATGACAATCAATTAATGTTGAGTTGACCTGCTAAGTTGAATTTATTTCCAAAAAGAATGAGTAACCCAATCTGTCACTTTATTCATTGATGTTTGACAGGTTATTAATGTATGAACTCCATGGCACATGAACCAAAATCTTCTTCAATGATGGTCTGAACTACTTTGACATTGATATAAAAATTATGGTGCAAACTATTTGTATTTATAACTATGCATTAGATGCCCCATTATACACGCACCACAGACACACGGATTTTGGAAGTCTAGATTCTTAAATAATTGATAGAATACCATTATATATGATTATATAACAACTCAATTACACTTGTTTCGTAATCCCCCTCCCAAACAGATCCTAAGAATATGGCAGTCAGTCCATTATAAAATGGGCTTCCTTATGGTTATCACTGCAGTTGCACGAACAGAGTGTTAATTATATTATTTAAGTAGAAATCTGTTATCACCTTGTAGTACATGTGTACCTTGTTATGCTATTTAAAGTGAAGGTAATCTAAGTGCTTCTCATAGTTTAGTTGAGAGGAGCTAAATCCTTAATTCTATATAAAACCGGCTTCCTTATGGTTACTACATGAACTGATGTGACAGAGAATGTTAATTGTATTCTTTAAGTAGGTGAAATATCTGACTGATGCTTTTTATCATCTAGTATATGTTCCTTTTTATTATGCAATTACAAAGCGGAGGTAATCTTAGTTGCTGTTTTTAAAAGGAATGAACCACATTCTAATGCCACAATTTATTGTTGATGCAGTTGAATTTCCTTATTACCGAAAATAGGCCGAGGGAAATTGTTGATCTACTATGTGACGGGTGCAGGTGGAGAGCCTTGATGCCTTGCTCTCTGTGGCTATTCAGTGTGTTTCCTCAAGTCCAGAGGATCGACCCACTATGCACCGAGTGGTCGAGTTGCTCGAATCGGAGGTCGTAACTCCATGCCCAATTTCCTTTGCAAATGATAACATTAGTGCAAAGGAATCATGAAGATATAGATAGTCAACATTTTGATGCAGTAGTAATGATAACATTAGTGCAAAGGAATCATGAAGATTAGTGCGAAGGAATCATGAAGATATATTAGTGTAAAGGAATCATGAAGATTAGTGTAAAGGAATCATGAATGATAACATTAGTGCAAAGGAATCATGAAGATATATTAGACTTTTATAACTCCATGCCATAGTAATTTTAATGCAGTAGTAATGGCATCTTATGTCAACATTTTGTGAAAATGGAGGCACACAAGCTGGATTCAAAACAATGAAAATATATAAGAACGAAATTTAAAATTACAAAGATAATGTAGGAATGTTTTGCAAAATACAACAGGCTGGATGTTCAGCATTTCCATATCAAAATAAGCTACAACGTGAAAGCGAAGCAATGTACGGGAACTTCACCAAAACACTATGGTACAAAAAATCTGCATCTTTACTAAAGTCATGTATGATTACTCCTTCTTGATGTGCTTGAACTTGTTTGAAGAATGCATTGGGGTAACAACTTCATCCTGAAATGTCTCTTCCAGAGAAATTGGGGCTGCAACCCTTTTTGCAGGGGTGTTGCTAGAGCAAGTAGACGGACTACAATCACCAGATGTATTTGTTTGTGGGAGAACAGTAGGTGAATCATCAATATTTTGGCTTGCCTACAAAACACATGTGGGAATATTGAGAGCTAACATAGACATTTAGCAGGATAATGTTACTAATGATGACTCCAAAGGCCTTTATTGAACTTACACTAATAATAGCTTCATGATGAGAATCCTTGGCAGCATCTTTATTTGGAGTCAAAACAGGAATTGAAGAATGCTGTTTACATGTTAGTATTAAAACTGTGAGTAATTGCATAACAAAAAATAAAACTTATACAAACATCATTCACGAATTATATGATAACTTCAAATATATATTGAATATGTTGAACCTCGTTTGGAATCAGAATTGCATTGCATGTGTCATAAAGACCTGGGTCATTTAGTATTGACACAATAGAGAATTGTCCATACAAAGAACTATACTTGATTCTAAATGCAAGTTTTAGGTCCAAAAGCTTATCCAAATGTATTGGATATATTTTCGGGTTATCCTCGCCCGCCTAGAGTGAAAAACAGCATAGGCAGTTAGAAAGTGTTGAAATATAAGGTTAACATATGGAAATAATAAATATATAAGTGAAAATATATTACCTCCTTCATAATGTGTCTCAATTCCGTAGCAGTGAGATTAACATACGGGACACAATCCTTATCCCAAAAGACGAAGCAACCGACATGTTTATCATACTCGACTTCAATCTCTATTTTGTATCTAACCAATGTAAAAATATTTGTATATGTAAATAAAACAACAACAAAAACAAAGGATTGGGAAGATAGATTTGATTTGGCATACAAACTTTGTTACGGGCTCCACATCTTTAACTCCGCAAACACACTCAAAGTTGTCTACACGCGACTTGATTGAAATCTTGCAGTTTGGGCAGGATTCAAAATACCATCCAAATTTAGAGGCCTTAAATTGTTTAGTTTTGCCAATGGTTGTGGCAAAACAGTCCTGCAATTCATGTCGGAATTTGTAAGGCAGGTTAAGCCAAAATGTGTAAACGATTTAGTCAAAGAAACAACAAAATACCTTTCCGAAATCACTGATTTGACGAATACTCTTGACCTCGCTCGGCTTTGTCCAGTTTTTATTTCCAGTTTATACATATGTTTCCGATGTTTGTGTCATAGAAGCAGACCTTGTAGCCGAAGGTTGTTTTACTGGTAATCTGTTTCAAATACATGACAACAAAATGGAAGATATGACATTTGCACGAATAGTTAAAAAAAATAATCAAATACATGACAACAAAATGGAAGATATGACTTTTGCAGGAATAGTTAAAAAAAATAATCAATGAAATATTGTTACTGAGAAAGTTAGTTTAGCTCAAGTTACTGAAGTGTTATTTATGTTCCAACTTATTGAGTATGATAAAATGTTATTTTGAAGCTTGCATAATAATTTTATTGATTAATGATTTAGTTCTATCTTAGGTCCATAAGTTCTGCTAGAAAGGTTGCCAGAAATTCCTAACTGATTACTGCCTAAAGTTGTTTTCTCCAACTTCCATTGAAAGCACTTAACTTTTGTATCGTATGTTTAGACAAGCTAAGCACTTATTAAAGTTGCAGCTTTTTTTAATCTATGCCTTCTAAATTGCTTGTTGACATACCTAATTCAGTTAGATTAACTTATTATTTGAATTTTATTTCAAAAAGTTTACAACTGACTAAAACCACAATAAAATAGAAATCAGGTAAGGAATTATTTGAGGGATGCAAAATCAAGGACTTGAGCTAACACAAGTAGTGCAATATGTGTATAATGCAAAATGTGAAAGAAAATGTCGTACTTGGATTTAAAAGCATGAACTTGTGGATGGTCTAAGTTTATGTGTAGACGCGAACCATTCCATGCGTTTGATAGGGATGGTAATCCAGAAGCTGGGATACACATGCAGTATATGTAGTTAGATATTAGAATGAAATTGCAAAATAAAAATAGAGTTGTGTTAAGTGTACATCTTGGCAAACCTTGATTTTGCTTACACCATGCATGTGTCAAAACAATTAGTGTTGGATAATGAGAATTGTCAGCATTGATGTAGGTACCAAATTGTTTTGCGAAATCATCCCATAACGCGAGCTCAATAACATTTCCAACTTCATCGCGCAGAGTAAGGTTGACACATGATTTCTTACCGCCACCACCCATTTGAGTTTTGACTACGTCTTGTAGAACACCAACAACATCTAAAGATAACTCAATGGTTAAGTTCCAAAGTTACATTAGAATCATACAAAGTTACAAAGAAATAGGAAAATTTACCATATAACAGATCTATGGCGAATTTTCCACTAAGGAAATCGATAATAGGCTTAAATTTGAATTGATGTGGCAGTATTGCGGGTAATGCCATTCGTGCAATAGTGGTTCCTCCATTGAATACGAGTTTCAGCTGGTTGGGGCATACTTTGAAAGTGCCGTTGTTATCCTTTGGCTCTCCATTGTATAAACAATACGTTTCATGCTCGGTTAGTTGTTCTATCCAATCTTTATACTCTCGGTTCTGAGTTGTAACGTGGATTCGATCTCCCTGCAAGAATGTTGTTGGTTAAACGACATGAAAATAAAACATAAATTAACTCATGGCGATCTGTTACTTTTGAATCTTGTATGACCATTTCAACATGTTGCAAACCACTTTTCTCCTTGACAACCCATAGGTCAACAACTCGAATCAACATTTTCCAAACCTGATTCCCTTTCACCAAATCCTTAATGAGAATCGGTGGCCTTGACATCTTGGTTGCAAGCCTGTACAAAAAAGAAGA
The DNA here is from genome assembly GCA_022829125.1 of Lathyrus tuberosus. Lineage (NCBI taxonomy): Eukaryota > Viridiplantae > Streptophyta > Magnoliopsida > Fabales > Fabaceae > Lathyrus > Lathyrus tuberosus. The sequence goes on from JALAZF010000060.1 coordinate 16,081,723, forward strand.
AATGTCCATACGAAGAACTTTTAGATGGAATCAGATGACACAAAAAAATGTCAAAAAACTGTAAGATAAAATACAAAAAATGTGATATGTCTAAAAACATTGATCCAATGATACCATATACTATAAAATGTCTAAAAACTTAAGATGTCTTAAAAAAATGTCATGATAAGAACATAGATAGAATGATAGGCCAAAACACTTAAGATGTACAAAAAACTAAAATCACATACTTGCCAAAACTTAAAAAACTTGGTTTTGGTGTCAAATATAAATGACATGATACCATATAATGTAGACACACAAAACTTGCGAAAAAAAATTTAAAATATCAAACTTTGCACATAAAACTGGAAGGTTAGCAAACAAACAAAACAAAAGAACTTAAAACATAAAACACGATTAGAGTAAAAACAAAAAACATAACATTAGATTTGAGTGAAAAAACGTCCGTGCAAGCGAGTTGTAGGAGACGAGATGCAGAAAAACTTACTTGGAAGAAAGGGTGAGTTCGTTCCGAAAATGTTGTTTTAGAAAGAGTTAGATGGGAGAGTGAGAAGGTTCAAAGAGAGAGTGAGATGTTGAAATGAGAAGTTGAAAACCATCTCAAAAATGAAAGACAGAGCTAGCGTGTTATCCATTGGTTTTGGTGGGAAGGGGAAAAAGTGATATTTCATTCAGATGCAATGGATGAATGACAAGTGGCTATAGCATAGAGGTCAAATTTGAATATAATGTTGGGTTTAATTGATTACAAAAATGACCTTTTAAAAGGGTAATTAATTTTAGGGAAAAGGGCAAAATTAGAAAATCATGCAATTAATTTTTGATATGTTGATAGTAGATTCAAATATCAAATATGCATATAAAATTTATTAATATAAATATAGAGATAAGCCCTTAGAGCAAGGGAATTTGTTTTTGCTTCAGAAATACTAACCATAAACATGTCCTTATCTGCCCTAACACAATTCAACATATTCGAGGAATTATGAATGAAATATGTAATTCTTTTATTTTTCCTAATTTAATTCCAACTTTCAACACTAATTCTTTTAAGTAATTAGTTGTTCTTCCAGTTTTTTTACATGTATTTTATTAGTAGTGTCCTACTTTTTTAAAAGTTTTTAATTTTTAATCAATCTATCAAATTGTAAACCTAATAACTTGAAATTCCTCAAAGATTTGATTCGAATCCTAAATCAATCCTCGAATTATTTGTTTGTAAAATCACTTTTTTTTGGGGTCAACAACTCCAAATCGCCCTCACTGTTAATCGAAACATTGACACTTCACATTTTGATAGGGGTGGCAAAACGGGCCCGGCCCGTTGGGCATGCCCGTTTTACCTGCACTTTATTGCGGGGTGGGCCAAGGATTTATGCCCTCACCCTCTAATGTGTCCGCTCCGCCCAGCCCCATTTTCTTCGCGGGCTTTTGCGGGCACGAGCATTTACATAAAATTTTGCATTTTTAAGCTCAAAAGGTGCAGTGCCCGCGGGCTTTCCCCGCCTCGCCCTCACTTTTTTGTGGGGTGGGCCTAAGTTTTAGGCCCGCATCCTCAAATATGACCGCTTCGCCCCGTTTTTTTGCGGGCATTTGCGGGGCGGGCCTAAACGGGGCGGGCATGCCCGTTTGCCACCCCTACATTTTGACACATTAACAATGTGATCAATAATTCATTTTGTGTGAAGTAAACCTAATTATCTCAAAGAAATTGGCATGGACGGGAGGAATTTATTGTGATATGATCAAAGTTGTAGCGCAAGTCCAAATTAGTTAGCATTAGGGTTTGTTATGTTAGTTACTTAATACTCAAGTTTTATAAATTTTCAATAATAATAAAAACAATTCTTATTCTTCATTCTCTCTTTCTTTCTCTCCTCACTAAAAGTGTCTCACGCACTAACAAATTGATATCTAGAGCTTCGGTTAGTATCTTGATTGTGTTTTCAAGAATCACACGTCGGTGATCGTATTTTCGGGATTGTGTGTTGTTAATTGTGTTTGCTGCAAAGATGAATAGTAGCAATAACATTCCAAAATTTCTTCCATTTCTTGACGACAAGAATTGGATTCGATGGAGAAAATAGATGCAATCTCTGTTTGACTTTCATGAAACCCTAGAAGTGGTTACTAATAACGTCTCTAAGCTTGCTGAGAACACAACTAATGCTCAGAGAGTCGCGAACAAGGAGGCCAAGAAGAAACATTGCAAGACTGTGTTCTATATTCAATCGGTGGTAGATGCGGAAAACTTTGATCAGATTTCTCATGCTGAATCGACGAATGAGGCATGGGATATTCTTGTCAAGTATTACGAAAGAGGTGAGAAGGTTAAAATCATCAAATTACAAACATTTTGAAGGCAGTATAAATTGCTGCAGATGGGAGAAGAAACAAAGATTCCAGGCTATGTCTCGAAGGTGCAGAAGCTTGTTCATCTCATGAAAGGTTGTGGTGAAACGCTAACTGATAAGATGATAGTTGAGAAGGTAATGCGTACATTTACCTCTCACTTTGATCATGTTATCGTTTCTATTCAAGAATCCAACAATCTTGAAACATTGAAATTGGAAGCTTTGAGGTTGGTTTGCTGGAGGCACATGAGATGAGGATTATCAAAAGAAAAGGTGTTCAAGATTTGATACAAGCTCTACAGGCTCATACATAGAAGAAACATGGTGCTTCTAACAAGTTCAAGGGCAAAGGAGATAAGACTCAGAGGAAGAAGTCTTGGTTGAATCCTCAAAAGCATAAGGTCGATGATAAAGCTTCTGAATCCTCGAAAAGAGGAGAAGGAAACTCCTACCAGAAAGACAAAGAAGAGAAAAAAGGTGTGCAGTGCTATAACTGTGAAAAATGGGGCCATTTGGCCAATAATTGGTATAAGAAAATCAATAATGAAGGAGAAAACCTTGCACACCAAAATTCAGATGATTCAGAAGACATGGTGGTTATGGGTGCAATTGCAGATGAGCATGTCGACACCAAAATCTGGTTTCTTAACACAGGTTGTTCGAATCATATGACTGGTCGAAAAGAGTGGTTAGCAGATTTTGATGAGTTAAAGAAGAACAAGGTTGAACTTACTGATAATAGCTCGTTGCAAGAAAAAGGTACTGGAGACATAGTTATTCAAATGAGCAGTGGAGCAAAAGCTATGATCAAAGATGTACTCTATGTACTTGGAATCAAGTGCAATCTACTAAGTGTTGGACAACTGGCAGAAAAATATTTCTTAGTGGTTATGAAAAATGGAGCCTTGGAACTATATGACACACAAAACAGTTTTGTCTTAAAATATCCTCTGTCAAAGAATAGGACATTTAAGACCATGATCAATTTAACTGAGGTGTAATGCCTAAAAACAGTTGTCAACCACAAGAACAATTGGTTTGTTATATTTAAGGTCTGGCCATCTGAATTTTAGCTCACTCAGTCAATTGATACTTAAGATATGGTAACTGATATACCAAGTCTTGAGATGCCCAACAAACTTTGTGAAGGTTGCTTAGTAGGGAAGCAACACATAAGGTCTTTTGTTTCGATTATGCTTGTGAGGTCCTCTTGCATAATAGAAGTAGTACATTCAGATGTATGTGGCCTGTTAGAGGATTGTACCATTGGTGGAAACAAATATTTTTTTTTATCATTTTCCAATGAGTATAGTCAAAAGTTTTGGATTATATGATAAAGCGAAAGGACGAAGTATTTGAAATCTTTAAGAGATTCGATATGCCTGTCTAAAACCATAGTGAAAAGAAGATCAAGGTCCTGCGAACAAATGCTGGTGGAAAATATACATCTAAGATATTTGAGGAGTTCTGTGCAGAACATGGTATCGACCACGAGGTAATTGCTCCTTACACGCCTCAACATAATGGAATATCATAAAGAAGAAACATGACCATATTGGATATGGCGAGATGCATGCTGAAGTAGAAGAACTTGCCAAAGTCCTTATGGGGTGAAACTATCTCCACAACTGTTTATTTTATGAACAAGTGTCCTACCAAGAAGCTGAAAAACAAGGTTCTTGAAGAAGTGTTGAATGGAAAACGACCATCAGTGAGTCATCTGAAGGTGTTTGACTCAATTTGCTACAAGCATGTTCCTGTTGCTAAAGAAGGAAGCTTGATGATAAAAGTGAACCTATGATTCTGGTAGGATATCACAAAACTGAAGCATATATGTTATTTAATCCAATCAACAATAAGAACATGATGAGTCGATACATTATGATTGATGAAAGTTCTATCTGGGATTGAAATTTAGATGATGTGACTAACAAGCCATTAATAGGCTATGAAGTTGATGAAGAAAGTAGCGAGCACGAAGAAATATGAGTTGATACTGTTCCAGTCACTGTCGAAGTAGAAGCGGACACTCGAGAGGGTGTGGCTAACACAAGCCAAAGACCTCAAAGAACTACAGTTCTCCCAACAAGGCTTCAAGACTGTGAAGTCTATGATGATGAAGTCACACCAGATGGATATTTAGTTCATTTAACTTTACTTAAAGGTGCTGAACAATCAACTATAGCGAGGACTTCAAAGATAAACAATGGAAGGAAGCTATGGTCAAAGAGTTACAAGCGATCGAAAGAAACAACACATGGGAGTTAGTTGAATTACCAACACATACAAAAGCTATCAAAGTGAAGTGGGTGTTCAAGTTGAAGCATAATCCTGATGGGTTGATAACAATACATAAGGCAAGATTAGTAGCTCGAGGATTTCTTTAGAGAGCAGGACTCGACTACTCTGAAGTATATGCATTAGTAGAAAAATTGGAGACTGTTCGATTGGTGGTAGCCTTGGCATGTAAGCAAGGTTGATTGGCATTTCACTTTGATGTGAAATCAACATTTTTGAATGGTCCTCTAGATGAAGAGGTATATGTCACACAACCTCCTGGGATTGTGATATAGGAGGAAGCGAGGAAAGTGTACAAGTTGCACAAAGCCCTCCATGGTCTTAAGAAGGCACCTAGGGCATGGAACAAGAAGATCAACTCATACTTGGTCGAATTGGGATTTATCAAATGCAAATCTGAGCATGATGTCTATGTTCAGGTTGTGGCACAAGATATAAAAGTCATCTGCTTATATATCAACGACTTGTTAGTAACTGGAAATAGCTCAGAGAACTTGTCGAAGTTCAAAGAGCTGATGAAGAAGGAATTTAAAATGTCAGATATGGGAAAGTTGTTGTACTTCCTAGGAGTGGAATTTTAAATGCCAAAGCAAGGTATTGTGTTACATCAAAGAAAGTATGTTAAAGAGATACTCAAGAGGTTCAGGATGGAAGACTCGAATTCTGCATCCTAACCTGTAGAACCAAATTTTAAGTTGAAGAAGCATGTAGAGGAAGAAAATTCGATGTCACTTTGTTCAAGAAAATTGTCAAATCTCTGAGATATGTCTGCAACAGTCGACCTGATATAGGTTTCTCATACTAATTAGTTAACAGATACATGAGTGAACCAAGGGTGTCACACATGAAGGTTATAAGAAGAATCCTGAGATACTTAAAAGGATTGACAAACTATGCAATTCTATTTCCACGAGATTCTGAAAGCAAAGAAGATGAGATTACTTGCTATTCAGATGCAGAGTAGTGTAGAGATAAGGAAGATCGAAGAAGCACAACTGGTTATTTATTTCAAGTATTTGGTGCCCCAATCTCACGGTGCTCGAGAAAGCAACCTGTGATGGAATTATCATCATGTGAGGCTGAATATATAGTAGGATCCTATGTTGCTTGTTAAGAAATTTGGATCAAATCTATGTTGGAAGAGATGGAGGTCAAAGTGAGGAACCTATGGTGCTGCAGATCAACAATAAGTCAGCCATTAATCTTGCAAAGAATCCATTTCTTCATGGAAGGAGTAAGCACATTGAGGCTTGGTTTCATTTCCTAAGGGAGAAGGTAAACCAGGGTGAACTTGAAGTGAGATATTGCTCGAGTGAAGCACAATTGGCCCACATTTTCACCAAAGGACTGAAGATCGGCACATTCCTAACTTTGAGAAAGAAATTAGGAATAGTTTAGATCGACTATGATTATTTTGTGTTCGACAACTTGGATTATAAGGTGGTATGTTGTGATATAATCTAAGTTGTAGCCCAAGCCTAAGTTAGTTAGGGTAGGGTTTGTTATCTTAGTTATTTAGTACTCAAGTTAATGAGTTGTATATAAATAGATACTTTGTAATTCATTTTTATAAATTTTCAATAGTAATAATAATAACAATCCTTATTCTTCATTCTCTCTCTATTTCTCTCCTCATTAAAAGTGCCTCACGCACTAACATACTTAAGGGTTTACACATATTGAGTTGGCTTGATTTTGAGGTATTTTGTTTTAGGGAAAACAATCAAACACGCATGCACTTGAATCTCACAAGAGTTTACTTGACAATTTTATCCACTCACACACCAGGGTTTATACCACCCCCATATATATAAAGCACTCACACCATGCACGACCACTATTTTTCCTGGTCAGTATCAAACCATAAATTTGGACATTTGAATCGATTAGGCAGGAACCCATAACACTTGATTCTTTCGTAGTTATATAGAGAACCAATTGCATTCTCTTATAACTAATACCCCATTGCAATCATCCAAACAACAAATGGACAGTAATAATCATACAATGTTGAACAAGATTACACATCAAATCACCATTACGTTTAATTCAATGATCGAGAATATCACTACCACATATCAAATGACTAGATAAATTGGGTGAATTGTTGATGTTTTGACGTCTCTAATGAAGGCGATGACAAAGGGTTCCATCAAGAAATATCAGACATACCCATTGCTCAAGTGAAATAGATAAATCCTTGAAACATTTCCCTAGTTAATAAAAATTACAATCTAGACAATGTCATACAAGAAGTAAGCAATAATGTCGAGGGACAACATGTGAAAAACAAAGTTAAAATAGTATGAAACATGCATATATTTAATAATAAGCCCTACTTTGTTTCTTCCCTTCCTAACTAGTTTTTACAAACTGATATTATCCGAGGGATTGAGATCCTTAAGTTTCGAGAGTTTTCTGGTGGAGCAAATGAATCTATATTGGAACACGTGGCTAAGTAACATATTAAGGCCCAATAGTTAGGGTGAAGTTGAGACAAAGCTGTTGGGTGAGAAAATGGAGTAGAGAAATGGTTTAGAGGGGGGTGAATAGACCCCCTTTAAAAAAATGTTTTGATTAATTTTCAAAATGAAAGATCAAAGTTTTTTTGATGCGGAAGTCTTATAGCGAAAAATAGATAATTATGCTTGAATTGGAAATTAATCAGAAATATAGTTACGCAATTAACAACTATCTCAGATTGATTAGAGATTATATCCAAAGAGTTACAAGCTACAATGAATTGACAATTCGCAAACTACATGAGATGTATTCTTTACAAAATTCAATTGCTTTTAGGATTCTAACATCATAGGTTGCAGATTTTAATCAACACTAAAACACAAATAGATTCTGATTATAACAAAACCTACACTTATGTAATTAATCGCTACCAACAGGATATAACGATAAATGATACTAAGAAACAATTACCTAAACATGCAATAACATATGAAATATTAAAAAGCAAGAGAGAGAGAGAGAGAGAGAGAGAGAGAGAGAGAGAGAGAGAGAGAGAGAGAGAGAGATTACATCGGGATGTATAATGGTTCATCTCTATCGTGCTCTTAGGAGCCTATTCCACTCTTCACTCGAGTTCATACAATCACAAAATCCACAATAATGCTGATAAAAATAAATATCAAATCTGGATCTTAACTTATATACAATCTTGATACTTAACACTCTGTGAAATCTTTACTCGATTATCGCTTCTTGAATCTACTAGCTTCACCAAATTGCTCCAAGTCTTAGTATGTGGAAATACCCCTTGATTCCACCAATTTCTTGAGAGATGAATGGTCCGACGATTGATAAAAAATCCTACCTTGTTTGTAAGCTTCCACCAACACTACAACAATCAGAGAAGAACCTCCTTATTTTCACTGAAATTTATCACCACCAGTCACAACTACAATAGTCTTGCAAGCCTTCTAAAAATCTTTACACATTCTTCAAAAAATGTTAGTTTCAAGACACGTCTCCCATAACAATTTTAAATCTTTCAATCAAGATCTAAATCCAAACAAGAGGTAGAAGATGAAAGAATTTCTTTTGTAAGTGGTTTTTGAGTTTTCAAAATTGGAAGTTGTTATCACGTAGTTATGCGTTATGCTCGTTTTTATTCTAATAAAGTGAGGTGATAAAAGATTTAGAAGTGCTGGAGATTAGGGAAGGCAGGCAGACCCAAACCCGTGGGGCCCACCTGCACCCGAACCCGAGTCAACGGGTGAAAACCCGAGTTGACTAGGTTCGGGTTCGGGTGCCACCCGATATTTCGGATGCGGGTTTGGGTAGTGTGAAACCCACACCCGAAACCCGAAACTACACCCGCTTAGACATGAAATTACATAAATGCCTCATAAATATATATGTAGACTTTAATTTTAATTGTAATGTCAAGATGTTGAAGACCTTAATTTTAATTATAATGTTACCAAACTTGATGGAAAGTTGTAATTTAATTCCTTAATTTCTTTGAGAGACCATGATGGAATTCTTGTGTTTCAAATTTCAATGTTGCTATTGTATTTTTGTATTTTTGCTATGGGTTCGGGTTTGGGTGGAAAAACTCGAACCCAACGGGTGTGGGTGTGGGTGTGGGTGTTATTTTGCCACCCGAATAGCCTTTGGGTTCGGGTTCGAGTTCGGGTGGTGATTTTGGGTGTGGGTTTGGGTAGTGTGGAACCCGCACCCGACCCGACCCGTTGCCATCCCCACCGGAGATTAAGCACAAAAAATAGGTGAAATGGTTGTTTGATTTGTGTCAAAAACATTTGTTGATTTGAGTCAAGTAAACAAGTAGAGTGAAACAAGATCAATATAAAAGAAGTGGCCAATTTTCCTATGATTCGAGTCAAGTTATAACTATGTATCGAGTCATGATAGGTCATGATTCGAGTCATGTAGAAACTATGATTTGAATCAAATTGGACAGTGGTCAACAAAAAATAAGAGAAACTGTGTGATTCGAGTCACGCGTAAGTGGTGATTCAAATTAAACTAGGCAGAGGCTAACATGAACTATGTGATTCGAAAGGTGCAACTTGTGATTCAATTCACAATGTTGCATAATTCAAATCAAGTGAAAGTTGTGATTCGATACTCAATAAATAATAATAATAAAATAAAAGCTTAAGAGACAAGCAACACAACCATATTTAGGTTCTTCCCCTTAATATATTAGAAACATGCAACTTCAATCTCCCGCTTTTTAATGCTTGGAAAGATTTCACTTGAAATTGAGTCAACTTTGAGCCACATCAAACAAAGGCTTGTGCTCCCCTTGAAATATTGTACACACACAATAACATAAAACACAAAAAAAATCTATACTCATATTACAACTTCCCCCCCTTTGACAAGATAAAAAAGAGATAGATGTTAATGAGTCTAAACGCCAAATAACCAGTAACAAAAAAATTCCAGATGAACACATGATCTAAATAGCTAAGAAGAATATACATCATAAGAAATCAGATACAAAACATGAAGATAAACATGCTACATGGAGTAAACACGCAAATAGACATGCAACAACACATCAAGAAAAATTTTAGTGATCAAAACTACTATGAATGGAAGATTAAATAATGCATGTACAAGTATATGAATTCTCAAATGAAAATAATTAACAACACATTTAAAAAGACGTTAAATGCAAAGATGAACAATCATAAGCATGCTAGAGATGAAAGTGAAATAAAGAATGTAATAAGCAAACCAATGAACATATGTAGAACAAACATACATACAACAATATAACAATGTACAAGAGTTATAGAGACATACCAATGGAGTTGGTGAAACTATGATTTGCTATAAGAGAGTGTTAGTGAATAACAATATACAAATAGCAAAAAAAAAAAACTAAACAGAAATCCCAATCTATTAAAAGCATGAGGAATTCAAGATTCCCAATTCCCTACAAATCTTATGAAAAGGTTCCAACAACTTAATTATATCCTTTTGCCACTAACATTGCTTTATTTCTAGTAATTACACCATTTTCATTCATTTTGTTCCTAAATACCCATCTAGTGCCAATGATAGTTTTATCAACTAGACGCGGAACAAGGTCCAAAATGTTGTTGCGTTTAAATTGGATAAGTTCTTCTTGCATAAAAAGTAACCATCCCTCATCAAGTTAGGCATCATATATTGTTTTAGGTTTAATTTGAGAGATAAAAGCAGAGTATTTACAGAAATTGTTAACATGAGATCTAGTACTTACACTTATTTTCATATCTCCTAGTATTTGATCCAACAAATGATCTTTGCAATCGTTCAATTTTGAAGTAGCTAGTTTGATATCTCTTGTTTGTCTTCCTCATGTATGTTTTCCTCTTTATCTACATTAATGTCCTTATCCTTTGATGAAGAAGGATCCTCTTTGGGACTTTCTTTGTCGATCAAATTCTCTTCGGGACTTTCTTTACTAAAAAATGAGTATCCTAGGAATATTCCTTCATCCGACTTAGCATCAAATTTACCAAGATTGTCCTTTGCGTCATTTAAAAGGAAGCATTTGCAACCAAAAATGAGAAATTAGGAAATGTTTGGTTTCCTACCTTTAAGTAAATCATAGGGTGCCTTCTCTAATATTGATCGAATGACCACCACGTTTAAGACATGGCATGGGGTATTAATTGCATCCGACCAAAAATAAATAGGCAAGCTCATTTCACTTATCATGGTCTGAGATAATTCTTATAAAACTTGGTTTTTACGCTCAACAACACTATTTTGTTGTGAAGTTCTTGGACATGAAAATTTATGAGCAATCCTGTTTTCATTACAAAAGTTTTGAAATTGATGGTTTACAAACTCGCCACCATGATCACTACGGAGTGTGATGATTTTAAAATTGAAAAGATTTTTGACAAGCGTAGCAAAATTAATAAAGGCCTTCAAAGTTTCATCCTTACGGGTTAGAAATAAAGTCCAAGTAAATTTAGAGTAGTCATCCACAATTATAAACCCGTAATAATTACCTCCTAAACTTCTTATCCTCGAAGGACCAAAAAAGTCCAGATGGAGAAGCTAGAGAGGTTTTGATGTCGAAACAATATTTTTCGATTTAAACGACACTCTCATTTACTTTCCCATTTGGAAAGTATTACATAGTTTATCTTTTGAAAATTTAATTTTTGGAAGAATAATCACTAGATTCTTGGATGCTATTTTATTAATTAAGTCAAAATCACATGACTTAAACGCCTATGCCATAACCAAGAATATTCACTATTGGTGACTAAGCATTTAGCTCCATGTATTGACACATAATCCAAATCAAGCATATAGATAGTATCAATCCTATAACCCTCAAACACAAGATCTTTACTTGCTTTATGCTCAATTAAGCAACTTAGGGTGTCAAAAATCATGGAGTACCCTTTGTCGCATAATTGACTAACGCTAAGCAAGTTATGTTTAAGCCCTTTGACCAAAACCATACCTTCTATGGTGATTGTGGAGGGATTTCCCACAACACATTCTCCTAAGTTTTACCTTTTTTGTTATTAAGAACATTTATCTCCTTTTCAAGTTTTAAAATATTTTCTTTTGGAGAAAATTTTTCTTAAAAACATTTAAATAATATGCATACATTTCATTAAAAGTTTTAGACAATTCTCTATATGAAGACTCATCTTTAGGATCAAAAGAGTATACTTGTGAGTCTTCTCTTTTCTTTCGTGCCATTAAACATAGGTTAACACATTCACCATCCGAGCTTGAGCAGAAATCTAAGGAGGAACTCTCATCCTCTTCTTCCCATGCAATATAGGGTCTAATGTGTGCTATCCGTAAGTATACGGATTACGTCAGAGTAATATAAAAGATTTATTGATCCCACAGAGACCAATGTCAATCTATCGATTACTATTGTTACGGTGTTTATCTAAGGCTAAAGAAAAATCAGAGTAATAGTTTTCCACTGAACGAAAATAGAAATAAATCAGATAAAGACTATACTAGAATGTAATTCACATCAATCAAACTGTACTCCTATTATCTAAGTAGTAATACTACGGGGCAATGTTTTCTTCTTTGAAAAAGAGTTAATTAAAAAGGATCCGCCGCGTTAGCGTGATCGGAAACAGACCTAACCTTTAATCTATACCGGCCGCTCACGCTGCACCGGTCGCTCCTTGCGTTAAAGTGATAAAGTCCTTTTTTATATAACTACCTCTAAGACTTAGTTAAAAAGTGTTTTCGATTGGAAATATTTAATACCAAAGGGTTTCCGGCATATGCTCGGCCAACCGGACTAAATCTATAAACGCGTCCGAAAATAGTTTAAAATCTCTTTCTAATAATATATAACTTTCCTAATTAATTACTAAAGTGCTTTCGCTGTATTTATCAATTAAAAACTAACAAACTCTTTTCTAAAATGCCGGACGACTTTCGATCTTACCTGATCTAGTCACAGTCATTACGCAAACAAAAACACGACCTCGTTTACGTAATGACCGATCAATTAAAGTTCAGAAGAGTTTAATTAAAACCAAAAACAGTCCCTAAAGTATTTCTAAAAAGATAACATGTGGAGTACCTTCGGAACGACGATCCTCACATCCCAGCACAAGAGATTTAGCTGGACTTGGTAATTGAAAACATAACGGTAAATTGGTTTGCGAAATAAGACATTTTTAGAATGAAAACGTGCGAAGTGTGAGAGTGTATTTCGAGAGAGTGAACACAAGTGTCACACTTAAGTTTAGTTCCAAAAGACAAATAGATCACACAAACAAATAAAGTAATAAAGTAATGGCAGAGACAGAAAATAAACGAATATAAGGCAGTGCAATAATGTAAATGAATGTAAAGGCAACGCAGATAATAATAAATTGCAAATTATATAAAAACCTGCTCCAAATCGGAGACTAGATCTGGTACAGAGCTGGAAAGTAAATTGCGGGAAATGTAAATCTGACTTGAACGTAAATAACTTTGAATGTAAAACTCCTAACTACAGTGCTCTAATCTAACTAACAACAATAGTGCAATAACCCCCCGATGTGACGAATTATTGCTTTACAAAGGGAACTTTATGCCTAAGGTTGGAAACTAGAATTAGATGATCAAAAAGTGAAAATACAAGGCCTATTTATAGAGCTAGTGATGCTGTAACGGGCGCATAACGTTATAGAAAATGGTTGAGGTAAAATCTCCAATCGTGTGTAACTGCTTCTAACGCTCTTGACCAATCTCCCGTTACAACGGTCGGTGCCCGCCGACCCTCTCTCTACGTCCGCCGAGTGTGTATGTAAAATAAAACGTGTCTCGTGACCGTTGGAACGTGGGTGAAACACACTACTCAAACGGAATCCTCTATGGCGTTCGCTGAGTGAAACGGCTAGTGTACAATTTGCACAGGAAATCTCCGTTTTAGCCCCGTTTTGCGTCGTTTCTTCACTGCAGGCTAAATTCAGGCAATGTATCTGAAAGTAAGACAAAATACCATCATAACATGGGAAAATAACAAATAAACAACTAAAAATATGTGCAATCAGAGTCAAATATACAGTGTGTTTTAGTGTTATCAAATTCTCCCACACTTAAACCTTTGCTTGTCCTCAAGCAAACTCTCATAAGCAGAAAAAGAAGAACATCAAACACACAAGTATCTCGTATGAGCTAAAGACTTAAGTTTGATCAGTAATGCATCAGTAGGTACTAACTTGTGAACCAAGGGTATCGTAATGACACTTTCTGTGATTTGCGGGCATAAGTTTCTCTCCTATACAAACCAATCCAAACCAAGGTGTTATACTTAGGCCTAGCTTACTCATTCCTTTCTTACCCCTTTTCATTCAGGCGCAGTCACATTAAGCCCGTTATCTTGCACTCGCATGGTGAACATAACCTGTGGTAATCCTGATCCTGTTATTATATAAGAAATTTGATACTTTTTGCAATTTATTTATTTATTTATTATTATTATTTTTTTTATTTTTTTGATAAATAATTTTTCTTGCAATTTTTCCAAAGATACTTTAGCATCTTTTGGATTTTTCTTTCTCTTTTCTTTTTCTTTTGCAGGATCTTACCTATTTGCATCGGTTTCTCACTTAGCGGTGGTTAAGATGGTGCTGACTGCTAGAATAAACTACTTAAGGGTAAGCGATAAAGGGTCAGATTTTAAGGCCACCGTATAATAAAAACCTGGATAGGTTCCTATAATTGAGAAACTTACGGTGTAAAAACGATATCGATTTTTCAAAAGTTTTCCCAAGCCTTTGCAAATGATACTTACTTGTCCTAATAGCCCAAATTTTCAAAATAAATGCTGTTTTCTTTGTTCAAATATATATATATATATATATATTTTTTTTTTTTTTTTTTTTTTTATATTTTTGTTAAGGCTCAAGAATTGGGAAAATAGACAAACTACACGAAATGACTCGTCAAGCACATGTGAAAATTTTTAAAATGAACTAAACTACACTAGAAAGCAATAGTAAAATAATAGAGAGAAAATAGAAATATAAAGACAACTAAAAACAGTAAATATCTCCTCCCGCACTTAAACCGAACATTGTCCTCAATGTTTCGATAAAAAGTGAGAAAGAGATAGGTGAAACCTGGCAATCACTCATGTCGGCCACTGGGGCCATCTCCACCATGCTCTGAACGTCTGGGGCGACGACTCCTACTGCGGTGTCGGGTGGTATGTGACAGCTCCATCTGCTTAATCCTCTCTATGAGAGAGGCATTTTGATCCCTAAGTGCTTGGAAGTTCTCGAGAGTGGATTGCTGTGACTCCCGCATAAGGTCCATCATCTCCTGCTGGTGTTGGTACATGGCATAGAATATGCCATCACGCTCTTCTTCTCTGGCTTGCTGTGCTTGCCACATTTCTTCAGTGATATAAAATCCGGAAGAGGTACCCGCAGAACGGTTAGTAACAGATGGAGTGTGTGCAGGTGATACATGAATAGAAGACTGGTCCATACGGTCAAACTCATCCTCCGTCTCGTTTCCTTCGTCCTCGGGGATGTTTGGTAGCAACAGACCTAAAATAGGAGCAACCTTCAAATCATAGAGCCAGTTTCCTCTTTGGCGCACATCAGTGCGACTTGAGCAAGGTAGAGCGACACTCGGGACGACAGCATTGCGAACCATAAGGATATAGCCTCTTTCCGGCCTCGTTTTGCACAAACGAATATTTCTCAGAAACCTTAAATCAATGGTACGAGGCGGGAGTGGTTCCAATGTGGCCTACTCGGTGTCCAGGTGGAGGGCTCGTGCAATGAAGGTAATCAATCCTCCAAATGACACGATGCTGCCCTTTTTCTCAATAGCCCGCATATGTGCTATCATAAATGGCACAGGATTTAATATTTTTCTAAGTAAAGCAGCCTGTAAAAATATAAATTCTTTGGAATTCAACTTGTTAGAATTTTCACGAGCAAAAATAGTACCAGCTAATAAAAGACGGAACACCCGTATGGCTGGGTTATGGATGTCGGAGGCCACATTTCCGTCAAAAGAGTAGGTGGTCCGACCTATGACGTCTCTCCACAGTTGGAAAGCCTCAGTTGACCAATTTGTGTCTATGGGTGCCTCACAAACGACACCATCCCCGTAATGGAATCCTAATAACTCAGCAAGTGCATCAGTGGTATAAATGTATTCAACATTAAACATCCTAAACCTCACTGTGCCTACAGTGCTAGCAGTGTTATCTCTGACAGTGTACTTCAAAGAACTCAAAAACTCGCGGGTTATCCTTTCATAGGTAGGCTCCTTGCGAATAAAGATATTCTCTAATTTTAAATTTTCTAACAGATAAAATACGCTATACCGTATACCAAGGTTATACAGACAGATATCATTAATGTACCTCGTCGCAAGAATGTTGCGTGTCTGCAGTTTGTCCCATTTTTCCCATTGCTTGACTCCGTCGTCTCCATCTCGAAAAATGATGTTTCCTTATTCCTCCCCTGCCATTGTTGAAGTGAAATGAAGGTTTGGTGATGGAAAATGGATAAATTTGGGTTTTTATAGATTTGGGTTTTTGGGTGAAATCTTTAGTTTTTATAGAGATAATGTGGAATGGAAGTGGTAATGGTAGTGGGGTAGTTATGAAATAAGGAATGGAAATGGTTTAGTGGGGTTTTATGGTGATTAAAAGTGGAGTTATTGGAGGTGGAAGATGAAGAGAGTGGCAAAAAATGGGGGGTTTTCCATTCTGGTTCGTTAATATCCCAGGACGCCTCCGCGTCCACCGACCAGGGTTCCGCGTTCGCGGACTGTGTAAATTGGGCTGGCATGGGATTGGGCTTTGGTTGGTCCATGTATCCCTCCTTGGGGTGTGTATAGCATATTTGAGGCTGTTTCTTCATAGGTGTACATGTAAGAAACATAGAGAATATTTTTTTCTTTTGCATAAATCTAAAATGTGAATGTAGAAATTAAATAACAATAATATTAGTAACTCTATAAAACTTTAATATACGAGAATGAATCAAATTTTTTTTAAAATATTACCAATAAATTGCAATAATACGACACTTGCATATAGCTGATGGATGCAGTGTACCATAAAATTCAAAATATTAGTAGCAATGAGTCTAATAATAACGATGGAAAATTAAATCTACTAATAGTCTGATAATTATGATAATAGCAGTAAAAATAATAATAAGAATGTGGTAACGGTAAAAATAAATGATAATAATAAGAATGTGGTAAGTCTCCCCCACACATAGTGTGAGCTCTGACCCAGAGCTCCTGAATATCATCTAGAACGACTGTCGGCGGACACCCTGATCCATGTGAGGACAAGATGCCCGTGCGTCTGCAAGCTGGCGTCTGAGATCGCAAATCTCCTGATATAATAAATCATATGATGAAGCATTTATTGCGTCTGAGACCTCCATCTGTATGGTAAGCTGAGCACATTCGTCGCGAAGAGAAATGATCTCCTTGCACATAGCGTCAAACTCTGAATATATGTTCCTGCATTGCAGATTGACGTTAGAGGAATAGACAGTAGTCTTTTCAGGATAGGGTGTAGGATGGTACTCAGGCACAGGTGGGGTCCTAGGTCGGATGGGTATCTTGTCTTGGCCTTCCAAAGCGTATGACCAGTTAGCTTTGTCATGGACACTTGTCCGGGTGTGGTTTGGCAAACCAAAGTAGTGAACGACTTCGTCGTCGATTAGGAGCTTATAGTTATGAGCACTGAAAAATGTTCTCCTGATAAGGCCATAGTCAAGGCAATGATTAATGTCAATTAAGGTGCAGCCACAATGTGGGGTAAGATGAGTTAGCTTGCTGGCTAGACCTAGGGCATAAGCTATGTGTGTAACAGTGCCACCTACATGGATGGGTCCTTCGGATGATTCGGCAGTTAAGTATAGGTTATACATCAGAAAATTACCACTGGATAAAGGACGTGACTCAGCAGTACAAAAGAGCATCAGAATCTCTTCTGCAGTAAACTGGTTCTCGGTTTCACTTCTACCAAAGAAAGTCTTGACTAGGATCATTTGGAAGTACCAGAAAGCTGGGTTGTGGATTTTGTTTGCTAATTGGGTGGAAGGATCAGGTCCTCCTCCACCGGTGATTTTGCTCCAGAATCCGTCAAGCTCATCCTGCATGACATTAACCTCATGCATAAAATGGATGGCATCCATGCCACACTGAAAACCAAGTAATCTAGCAAAATCCATGTGGTTAAGGGTGTACTCGTTCCCAAATAGTCTGAATTTTATGCTTCCACTCTTGTAACCACTTCCACTGTAGGGATCATATATGAGTGAACTGAGGAACTCTAAGGTTAAATGCTTATAGGTTACATTAATTGCATCAGAATACTCATCCCACTGGAGCTGGTGACAAAGGTACCTCACACTGGCCTCAATACCTAAGGCTTCTAAATAGTTGGGGTCAGGGTACCTAGTGGGTAGCATCGGCCTCTCAGAAAGGACTACATATCTTTTCCTCTGTGCGTTGTCACTGAACACGATGTGCATGTCATCATAGCTCTGCATCCTGAAAAGAAAGTTAGTGTAGAATATCTGGGGTGATGTGATCTGTAACCTGTAAACATAGACATTTCCTAAGTCAGTCCAGTTAGTAAAAAAAATAAAAAAATAAAAAAAATCTTTTTCTTTTTCTGAAATCAAGTAAATAATATGCATAAATAAGAAAGATAATGAAAAAAAAGCCGTGGGTTGCCTCCCACGCAGCGCTTGTTTAACGTCGTTAGCTTGACGAATGTAAAACTTACGTAGTGGATGTTGCTATAGGTGGGTCTATCAGAGTGTGAGTAGAGTAGTAGGTGGGGATGTCACCTCCATAGTAGTGTTTCAATCTTTGTCCATTCACTAAAAAGGGACTACATGAATGATCTGTAATTTCAAGTGCTCCAGATTTCTGGACTTTGGTGACCTCATAGGGGCCAGTCCATCTCGAGCGTAACTTACCGGGAAACAATCATAACCTGGAATTGAAAAGAAGTACATGATCGCCTATGTTGAATTCCTTTTTTGCAATCCTTTTGTCGTGCCATGCTTTGGTTTTCTCTTTATATATTATGGCATTTTCATAAGCATTTTGGCGTAACTCTTCTAATTTGTGGATATCTAAAATGCGTTTATCTCCGGCCATCAAGTAATCCATATTAAGAGCTTTTATGGCCCAGTAGGCCTTATGTTCAAGCTCGAAGGGTAAATGGCAAGATTTTTCGTAGACTAGTTGATATGGGGTAGTTCCTATAGGGGTTTTAAAAGCGGTTCTATAAGCCCACAAGGCTTCCCACAGTCTTAAGGAGCAATCTTTTCTAGACATCGATACAGTTTTCTCTAAGATTTATTTTATTTCCCTATTTGATACTTCTACTTGTCCACTGGTCTGCGGATGGTATGGTGTGGCTACTCGGTGTTTAACTCCGTATTTCTTTAAAAGGTTTTCGAATATCCTAGATATGAAGTGCGATCCTCCATCACTTATAACTAATCGAGGTACTCCAAACCTAGGGAATATATAGTTTTTAAACAGTTTAATGACTACACGAGTATCGTTGGTGGGTGAAGCTACAACTTCAATCCATTTGGATACGTAGTCAACAGCTACTAAGATATATTTGTTTCCCATTGAAGATGGAAAAGGTCCCATAAAATCTATACCCCAAACATCGAAGAGTTCTGCCTCCTGAATGTTCCTTAGAGGCATTTCATCTCTTCTTGAGACGTTCCCAGTGCGTTGGCATCTATCACATCTTATAATGTAGGCATGAACATCGCGCCATAAAGTTGGCCAGAAAAGGCCTACTTGAAGTATCTTAGCGCATGTTTTCGACGAGCCTAAATGTCCACCGTATGGTGAAGAGTGACAATGCTTAATTATAGTTTCTAATTCTTCTTCAGGGACACAGCGATGGAGAATGCCGTGTGCGCCTCTCTTGAACATAAGGGGTTCATCCCAATAGAAGTGTTTCACGTCATGATAGAACTTCTTCTTCTGTTGGTAATTTAGATCAGGGGGTATGATATCAGCTGCTAGATAATTAACAAAATCTGCGTACCAAGGTATGGTTGTCACTGCGAAAGCTTTTTCAATATCTAATTCTAAATAGGGGTCAGGATTATCATGATGGAAGGTTCTAACTGCTCCTACTAATCTATCGTAAATGAAATCATCATTGATAGGAACATGATCTGGCTTTAGATATTCAAGCCTTGAAAGGTGGTCAGCAACCACGTTTTCGGTGCCTTTCTTATCTCGGATTTCCAAATCAAATTCTTGGAGTAAAAGGATCCAGCGTAGTAATCTAGGCTTAGCGTCCTTTTTGCTTAATAGGTACCTGATCGCAGCATGATCAATGTAGACTATAATTTTTGCTCCTACTAAATAGGATCGGAACTTGTCGATTGCAAAGACTACTGCCAGGAGTTCCTTCTCGGTTGTGGCATAATTAAGCTGAGCCGCATCTAAAGTCCTACTGGCGTAGTAAATCACATGGAGTTTCTTATCCTTCTTTTGTCCTAAAACAGCGCCAACAGCGTAATCGCTAGCATCACATATAATTTCGAAAGGTTGATTCCAATCTGGAGGTTGAATGATAGGTGCGGAAATCAGTGCTTGTTTTAGGTATTTAAAGGGTTCAAGACATTTATCATCGAATTTGAATTCGACGTCTTTCATAAGTAAGTTGGTTAACGATTTAGTTATTTTGGAGAAGTCTTTAATGAAGCGTCGGTAGAAACCGGCGTGTCCAAGGAAGCTTCGGATTTCTCTAATGGTTTTGGGTGGTTGGAGGTTTTCTATTACTTCTATTTTGGCTTTATCAACCTCAATGCCTCTTTCGGATACTATGTGTCCTAGTACTATTCCTTCAATTACCAGAAAATGACACTTTTCCCAGTTTAGAACAAGGTTGACTTTTACGCATCTTTCCAGGATTTTCTCGAGGTTTGTTAAACAGTTTTTAAAACTGGATCCACATACCGAGAAATCGTCCATAAATACTTCCATGATCTCATCAAGGAAATCTGCGAAGATTGACATCATACAACGTTGGAAAGTAGTTGGGGCATTGCATAGTCCAAATGGCATTCGTCTGTAAGCAAATGTTCCATAGGGGAATGTAAAGGTTGTTTTCTCCTGATCATCAGGGTGAATGGGTATTTGGAAGAATCCTGAGTATCCATCTAAATAGCAAAAGTAAGAATGTCTAGCTAAACGTTTGAGCATTTGGTCTATGAATGGAAGTGGGAAGTGATCTTTCCTAGTTACCTTATTAAGCTTTCTGTAATCAATACGTTTGGCTATTTGTTCTCCTTTTTCGTTTTGTACAGCGGTGACACCTCCTTTCTTAGGTACCACATGTACGGGGCTTACCCATTTACTATCGGATATTTGGTATATTATTCCAGCCTCTAACAACTTTAACACTTCCTTTTTTACTACGTCACTCATTATAGGATTTATCCTTCGTTGATGTTCTCTAGAGGGTTTTGGGTCTTCCTCCAGCATAATTCGGTGCATACACACGGAAGGACTTATTCCTTTGAGATCGGAGATATTATAACCTAGAGCTGAGGGATATTTTCTTAAAACATCTAAGAGTTGATTAGTTTCAGGACCATCTAACGTGGCACTGACTATGACTGGGCGGTTTAATTCTTTGTCTAAGAACACGTATCTTAAATTCTTAGGTAGCTCCTTAAGCTCTATTGATGGTTTTTTCGGACATGGCATATGATCTGGGGTGAGTGCCAAGAATTCGTAAAGACTGTTATCTATGTAAGGTTTAGATAAACGTTCAAATCTACCGTCCTCTAGTATGGGGATCGAAGGTAATTTGATGGTTTCTACTGGATCTTCTTTATCCAACTCTTTTATGCATTCATCAATGATATCGATGGCATAACATGAGTCATCTATGGCTGGTGCATTTAAGAATTGGGATAGTATAAATTCTACTTTTTCATTACCTACCTCGAATGTCATTTTTCCTTTCTTGACATCTATTATGGCTCCAGCTGCAGATAAGAAGGGTCTACCTAAAAGGATTGGGATCTCATCATCTTCCTTAATGTCCATTACGACGAAATTTGTTGGAATATAAAGTTTACCAAGCCTAACTGGGACGTCTTCCAAAATGCCAATTGGATATTTAACTGATCTATAGGCTAATTGGAGAGACATCCTAGTTGGTTGCATTTCTCCCAGGTTTAACCTCTTACAAACGGCTAAAGGCATTAAGCTTACACTTGCTCCTAAGTCCAGAAGTGCTTTATCGATAACTTGGTTTCCCAAAACACAAGGTATAGAAAA
The DNA here is from genome assembly GCA_022829125.1 of Lathyrus tuberosus. Classification (NCBI taxonomy): domain Eukaryota; kingdom Viridiplantae; phylum Streptophyta; class Magnoliopsida; order Fabales; family Fabaceae; genus Lathyrus; species Lathyrus tuberosus. The sequence goes on from JALAZF010000060.1 coordinate 16,103,676, forward strand.
ACTTCCTGGGTCTTTCTCTTTCTTAGTAAGCTTATTCTCAGCAATTGAAGTGCATTCTAAAGGTTTAGGATCATCTAATCTTCGTTTGTTGGTTAGAATGTCTTTAAGGAATTTGGCATAAGATGGTATTTGGGTAATGGCTTCGGTGAATGGGATCTCTACATGGAGTTTCTCAATCACTTTTATGCATTTCTTATATTGTTTATCTAATTTGGTTTGTTTAAGTCTTTGTGGGTATGGAATCGGAGGTTTTTAAGGAGGAGGTGGTACATAAACTTTTTCATTCCCTTCTCTTTCCTTCTCCTTAACTTCCGTATCCTTAGATTTCTCAGATTCCACCAATTTCTCGACTTCTTTCTCAGGTGTAGCCACAACCTCTTTCCTAGGAGGTTCTGGATTATTCAACCTAGGGTTTGTAGGTCCATCGTAAGTGGTCCCACTCCTTAGAGCGATAGCATTCGCGTGCCCTTTAGGGTTAGGTTGAGGTTGTCCAGGGAATTGTCCTCCTGGTGTAGCATGAGTGGATTGTTGTTGTGCTACTTGAGAGATTTGGGTTTCAAGCATTTTGTTATGGGTAATTACATAATCGAGTTTAGTACCCAGCTGAGTAATTAGTCCATTCATATGAATGTTTTGGTTCATGAAATCCTTGTTGTGCTGTAATTGAGCCGAGATGAATTCGTCCATCTTTTTCTCTAAATTTGACTTCTGAGGGGCATATGATGCAGGTTGGTTGGGTCTTTGAGTTTGGAAACCAGGTGGTTTTTGAGGTGTTGAATTTTGAGCAGGGTTATTATTCTTATAGGAAAAGTTTGGGTGATTCCTCCATCATGGGTTGTATGTGTTTGAATAAGGGTTTCCTTGGGCGTAATTGACCTGATCTGTGGGACTGTCAGCTAAAAGATTGCATTCAGCTATGGTATGTCCTAGGGTTCCACAAATCTCGCATTCGGGTTGTATTACTGCTACGGTTGCTGTGGGGTTGATAGTCAGGTTTTCTACTTTTTGGGCTATAGCGTCCATCTTTGCGTTCATATGGTCAAAACAACTAACTTCATACACGCCTCCTTTGGTCTCCTTCTTCTCTACATGTGCTCGTTCGGTCCCCCATTGGTAATGGTTTTGTGCCATATCCTCAATGAGAGTGCAAGCCTCGGGGTAGGGTTTATTCATTAGAGCGCCACCAGCGGCAGCGTCTATGGTCATCTTTGTGTTGTACATGAGTCCATTATAGAAGGTATAGATTATGAGTCATTGTTCTAAGCCATGATGTAGACATGCTCTTAATAGTTCATTGTATCTCTCCCAAGCGTCGAAAAGTGATTCTCTCTCGCTTTGGGTAAACCGGGTTATTTGGTTTCGTAGGACAGCGGTTTTACTCGGTGGAAAGTATCTAGCAAGGAATACTTTCTTTAGGTCATTCCAAGTGGTTATATAGTTGGCTGGAAGGGAATCTAACCACGATCGGGCACTATCTCTGAGGGAAAAAGGGAATAGTCTTAGACGTATTGCCTCAGGAGGAGCTCCGTTCGCTTTTAAGGTATCGGCTAGTTGAATAAAGACTTTAAGATGTTGGTTCAGGTTTTCCGTAGGAAGACCTGCGAACTGGTTCTGTTGCACTAATTGTAACAGAGATGGTTTTAATTCAAAGTTATGGGCTGGTATAGCTGGGTTAACTATACTAGAATGAGGTTCTTCGTTAGAGGGTAGGGCGAAATCCTTAAGAGGTTTAGCGTTTTGATCTTCTGCCATTGCTCTTTTGAGTCTTCGAAGTAAAAGACGAGCTCGGGCGTATCGTTCGGGTTCTTCTATTGGATTAACTAAATTTCCGGTACTGCGGGTTCTTCGCATTGACCGGCTAAGGGATGCCTTAGTCTAGACGGTGTAACAACAGGGTACGAAATTTTGACGTAATTGGTCCCCAACAACGGCGCCAAAAACTTGATGCGTGCTATCCGCAAGTATACGGATTACATCATAGTAATATAAAAGATTTATCGATCCCACAGAGACCAATGTCAATCTATCGATTACTATTGTTACGGTGTTTATCTAAGGCTAAAGAAAAATCAGAGTAATAGTTTTCCGCTGAACGAAAATATAAATAAATCAGATAAAGACTATACTGGAATTTAATTCACATCAATCAAACTGTACTCCTATTATCTAAGTAGTAATACTACGGGGCAATATTTTCTTCTTTGAAAAAGAGTTAATTAAAAAGGATCTGCCGCGTTAGCGTGATCGGAAACAGACCTAACCTTTAATCTATACCGGCCGCTCACGCTGCACCGGTCGCTCCTTGCGTTTAAGTGATAAAGTCCTTTTTTATATAACTACCTCTAAGACTTAGTTAAAAAGTGTTTTCGATTGGAAATATTTAATACCAAAGGGTTTCCGGCATATGCTCGGCCAACCGGATCCTAAATCTATAAACGCGTCCGAAAATAGTTTAAAATCTCTTTTTAATAATATAAAACTTTCCTAATTAATTAATAAAGTGCTTTCGCTGTATTTATCAATTAAAAACTAACAAACGCTTTTCTAAAATGCCGGACGGCTTTCGATCTTACCCGATCTAGTCACAGTCATTACGCAAACAAAAACACGGTCTCGTTTACGTAATGACCGATCAATTGAAGTTCAGAAGAGTTTAATTAAAACCAAAACAGCCCCTAAAGTATTTCTAAAAAGATAACATGTGGAGTACCGTCGGAACGACGACCCTCACATCCCAGCACAAGAGATTTAGCTGGACATGGTAATTGAAAACATAACGGCAAATTGGTTTGAGAAATAAGACATTTTTAGAATGAAAACGTGCGAAGTGTGAGAGTGTATTTTGAGAGAGTGAACACAAGTGTCACGCTTAAGTTCAGTTCCAAAAGACAAACAGATCACACAAACAAATAAAGTAATAAAGTAATGGCAGAGACAGAAAATAAACAAATATAAGGCAGTTCAATAATGTAAATGAATATAAAGGCAATGCGGATAATAATAAATTTGAAATTATATAAAAACCTGCTCCAAATCGGAGACTGGATCTGGTACAGAGCTGGAAAGTAAATTGCGGGAAATGTAAATCTGACTTGAACGTTAATAACTTCGAATGTAAAACTCCTAACTACAGTGCTCCAATCTAACTAACAGCAATAGTGCAATAACCTCCCGATGTGACGGATTATTGCTTTACAAAGTGAACTTTATGCCTAAGGTTGGAAACTAGAATTGGATGATCAAAAAGTGAAAATACAAGGCCTATTTATAGAGCTAGTGATGCTGTAACGGGCGCATAACGTTATAGAAAATGGTTGAGGTAAAATCTCCAATCGTGTGTAACTGCTTCTAATGCTCTTGATAAATCTCCCGTTATAACGATCGGCGCCCGCCGACCCCCTCTTCGCGTCCGCCGAGTGTGTATGTAAAATAAAACGTGTCTCACGACCGTTGGAACGTGGGTGAAACCCACTACTCAAATGGCATCATCCTCTATGGCGTTCGCTGAGTGAAACAGATAGTGTACAGTTTGCACAGGAAATCTCCGTTTTAGCCCCATTTTGCGTCATTTCTTCACTGCAGGCTAAAATCAGGCAATGTATCTGAAAGTAAGACAAAATACCATCATAACATGGGAAAATAACAAATAAACAACTAAAAACATGTTCAATCGGAGTCAAATATACAATGTGTTTTAGTGTTATCAGGGTCTGCGACCTTTGGCGTTTTTTCCCTTCATCTTGTATAATTCCTCCATCCTAATTTTTATGATGCTTAATAAGACTTGGACAAGTAATTCTATAATGTCCCGATTTTCCGCACTCATAACAGGTGATATCTTCATCCTTTTTCTTATGTTCTCTTTTAGGTGGATGGGACTATTTGAAATTTATTAAACCTTTGTCGAAATGATTAAACTTATTTCTTTTCAAGTATCGATTGTAGCGTCTAACGAACAAACCCATCTCGCATTCCTTAGGATGTTCTTTGTCAGAATTATCACTTTCTTCCTTTGATTTCTTTGCTTTAGATGTCAAAGCTTTCAAAGAAAGATCCCTTTTCTATTCATTACCTTTCTCTTTATTTTTCGACTCCACTTTTCTATTTGCGAGTCATTTAAGCTTATTCTCATGTTCAATAAGTTTCCCAAACCGCTTTGTGATGTCCAAAGTATTAAGATCATTAGATTCTTTTATGGCACTAACTTTCAGTTCTGATTCCCTGCACACTGAGCTTAATATTTTATTAGCACAATCTTCATTAAAAACAAAATTTCCCAAGTTGATAAGTTTGTTGATTAAGTAGAGTAGACGAGTATGCATGGATTCCATGGATTCTTTGGCTTCCATACGAAAAAGTTTGAACTCCTATATTAACATGTTGATCTTAGAATCCTTGACGTCTTCAGTTCCCTCATAAAGGCTTTGAAGAGTGTCCCACATAGCTTGTGCACTCTTATGAAGTGAAATTAAGTAAAATACTTTCACGCTTAAAGCTGAGATAAGTATATTCCTCGCTTTCAAACCATATGAACCTTTTTGTTTTCATCACCTGTCCAATCCTTTGGGTGTTTAACAACATTTTTGACTTCATCTCTAGGGATGAAAGGCCTACCGGTAACTGCTATCCATAGATGTTTGTCAACTGATAGTAAATTGTTATTCTTTTGATTGGACGCTTTAGGTAAAACAACATGGGTAGTACAAGATGTATTTTTGGTGAAGATGTAACATGTGGGACAAGATGTTCTAGAATGTGTGTAGCATCTGCCCTCAGTTTGTACGCCAAGGTTTATGAGTTTTTCTGAGCAAAATTTTGTTTGATTAAAATATGATTTGTTGATGTATTTTGTAACAATATGTTATATTAGTATAATTTTCTAAAAATATTTAATAAAGATCAAAGCCAATTAAATGAATATTTAAATTGAATGAAAATCAAATCAAATCAAATATTTTGCTGGTCATTAATGTTTAAACAAATCAAATCTGCATCATAATTAATTTTGTATCAAATCTGTTATCCATTGGATAAAAGCCCAGAAGAAGGCTTGCTATTTTAGTAGACTTTTTCCTACCTTTGAAGACACACAAGTAATGAAGATCTAGTGTGCTAGGGTTTTGTTCTTTGAGTATTTGTATTCTTGTTGTTTATTGTAAACCTCTTAAGAATCCTAAACTGAATATTAAAGGCATAAAGGTTGATTGTTAGTTGAGTTGTAATTCAACATATGTAATCTTTTGAAAGAATTGATCACTAGGGTAGTGATTAAGAGAAAGTGAGAGGGATTCTCATATTTACGGGGAGTTATAAATAGAAAGACACTGGTAGTATTAGGAAGTACGAATTGAACATGGTTCGTTCATCTAAGATCAATTATAATAATACTATTAAGAGTAGATTTCCTTTCTTGGGTTTGAATCCCTCCAGATGTAGGCGATGTTGCACTAAACTGGATTAAAAATTCTCTTGTGTTCTTTATTGCTTTCTGCATTATATTCCTTAAATAATCCGTGTTAACATGCTTTATGTGGTACACATCGTCTAAGACATTGTGTCTAACATCTGTCATGTGTAGAATAAAAATTTTAATTGGCATCAGAGCAGGAACCTTATTCTGTTTGGGTGAGGTCCGGGGAAATTATTTTCTGTTCAAATGGACAATACTAAGGAAGGAAGGTCAGTCAATAGACCACATGTTTTGGATGGTATCAAATATGATTATTGGAAGGCTAAAATGACTGTTTTTCTTAATTCTATGGATAACAAAATATAAAAGGCTATAATAAAAGGTTGGAAACACCCTGTAACTACCTCTTAAGATGAAACATCAATCTTAAAGCTATAAGTTGAGTGGACTAATGCTGAAGATGATGAAGCTATTGGAAAATCCAAAGCTCTAAATTCTATTTTTAATGGTGTGGACAAGAACATGTTTAGATTAATCAATCCAGGTAGTGAATCCAAAGAGGCATGAGAGATTCTCAAAACTGCACATGAAGGCACCTCCAAAGTTCATATGTCAAGATTGCGACTCCTCACAAAAAATTTTGAAATTTTGAGAATGAAGAAAGATGAATCCATCTCTGACTTCAACATCAGGCTGCATGATATTGGTAACACTTATTTTACATTAGGAGAGAATACATCTGAAGAAAAATTGGCCACAAAGATATTAAGATCCATACCTAAAAGGTTTGATATGAAGGCCACAACTATTTAAGAAACCCAACATCATCAAAGTGGATGATCTCATTGGATTTTTGCAAACCTTTGAGATCGAAATAAATGATAGAACTGAAAAGAAAACCAAGATTATTGTCTTTATATCCAACAATGAAGATCAATGTGATACTGAAGAAAGTCTATCAGATGCTATAGCTCTTGTTGGTAGAAAGTTTATTAAAGCTTTGAAGAGACTGGACAAAAGATGGAGGAAAAATGTGGAAGACAAAATTCCAGATAACTTTAAGAACATTGGTCCCCAGTGCAAGAGAAAAGAAGAAGAAAAACCTAACAAAGGCAAAGGGATTCAATGTCATGAAAATGAAGGTTTTTGTCACATTAAAGCTGAATATCCTACATTTTTAAAGAAACAGAAAAGGGTATGTCAATCACTTGGTCTGATTCTTATGATGAGATTGAAGAAGAAACAACTAACAAAGTGATGATTTTCACTGGAAAATATGAATCTGGTAGTGAGTTTAGTGATGAAGAAATCATTGATGAAGAGTTAACTGAAACATACAGACTTTTGTACAGTAAGTGGAAGAAAACTTGCATGGTAGTGGAGAAACAAAAGAAAACTATAAGTGCTTTACTTATGGAAAAGATAAACTCTGTTTATCCATTGCATGTCTAGAAGAGGAAGTCACCTTGTTAAAGTCCAAAATTGATAATATGACATAGTCTATACGTATGTTGAACAATGATTTTAAGGCTCTTGATGAAATCCTGAAAGTTAGAAATATGTCTAATGATGTGAAGGGAATATGATTTTACAACAACTCCATGAGCAAAGAAACAAAATTTTCCACAAAGAAGTTGGTTCCCTCAGAGAAAAAAATAGAGGTTCTAATGTTGGACCACATATCTCAACATACTGCTCAATATATGTACCCTAAATACAGAAGAAACAAAAACTCTTCTTGGAAATGTCATCTATGTGAAAAATATGGTCATATAAGGCCCTATTGCTATAGACTGCATGGATATCCCCAGCCTTATAGTCAACCAAGGTTCAACAAAAATAAAGGCAAGAAAACTCAAGCAAGGAAATTGTGTAAACCCAAAGAAGCAAACATTTGTCTCATAGCTCACACATCTCTTAGAGTTTCCTCAAGAGAAGATTGGTACTTTGAGAGCGGATGTTCCTGGAACTTAACTGGAGAAAAGAACTATCTAGAAGGATTAAGATCATACTCTAATGATACCTTTGGTGATGGAGCAAAAGGAAAAATAAAGGGTATAGGCAAACTGGTCTATCTAGGTCTCCTTAACCTTAATGATATGGCGTTGGTAGAAGGAGTAACTGCAAACTTGAGCAGTATGATTCAACTATGTGATCAAGGTCTGAATGTGAGCTTTAATAAGTCAGAATGCACTATTTTCAGCAAAGATCAAGAAATGTTAATGAAATGATCAAGATCCAAAGATAACTATTATTTATGGGTATCTCAAAACACTGCCCTCAACATGTTTGATATCCAAGGTAGATGAGACTAAGCTATGACAGCAAAAACTTGGTCATCTCAACCTTAAGAGTATGAAAAAGATTATATCTGAAAATGCTATCAAGTGCTTACCAAAGCTCAAGATTGAAGAAGGAAAAATCCGTGGTGAGTACCAAATAGGCAAGTAGACCAAGATGTCCCACAAGAATCTCCAACATCTTACCACCTCAAAATTTCTAGAGTTACTTCATATGGATCTGATGTGGCCTATGTAAGTAGAAGGCCTGAGTGGGAAAATATATGTCTTTGCGTGTGTGGATAATTTTTCAAGATACACTTGGGTCAAATTTATTAAAGAAAAATCTAACACTTTTGATGTATTCAAAGAGCTATGTCAACAACTCCAAAGAGAAAAAGGGAGTGAGATAGTGAGAATAAGAAGTGACCATGGCAAAGAGTTTGAAAACTCTAAATTTTTTGAGTATTGTTCCTCTGAAGGGATTGGTCATGAATTCTCAACACATATCACTCCTCAGCGGAATGGAGTGGTAGAGAAAAAGAATTGGACCCTGCAAGAGTCAGCTAGAGTTATGTTGCATGCCAATAACCTACCTTACTATTTTTGGACTGAAGCAATGAACATAGCTTGTCACATTCACAATCGTGTGACCATAAAATCTGGAACCAAAGCAACTCAGTATGAGCTGTGAAAAGGGAGAAAACCAACTTTCAAATATTTTCACGTATTTGGTTGCAAATGTTATATCTTGGCAGATCGTGAGAAAAAAGAAAGATGGATCCCAAAAGTGATGAAGGAATTTTCCTAGGATATTCCATCAATAGCAGAGCATACAAAGTTTATAACAAACACACCAAGACAATGATGGAATCAATAAATATTGTCATTGATGATACTCCTAAAGATAAGAAAGAAGATGAAAGTGAAAATGATGTTTCTCCTTAACAGACTTATGTCCCAGCATATGTCCTACCCAAGGTGTCAAAAATATGAAAACCCTCAAATCAACAAGGGACCATTAATCAAAATTCAGAAGGATCATTGCATTGAAAATGTCATATGAAATTTGAATGAAGGAGTTATCACCATATCCAGAGAGACAATTGAAAACTCATGTTTTATTTCAAAGATTGAACCTAAGAACATCAAGAAAGCTTTGGCTGATGAATTCTGAATCAATGCTATACAAGAAGAATTGTGCCAATTCAAAATAAATAAAGTATGAGAATTAGTTATAGATCTAAAGATATGAATGCAATTCATACCAAATGGATTTTGAAGAAATAAAGTATAAGAATTAGTTCATAGATCTGAAAATATGAATGTAATTCATACCAAATGGATTTTGAAGAATAAATCAAGCCTATATATATATATATATATATATATATATATATATATATATATATATATATATATATATATATATATATATATATATATATATATATATATATATATCCTAAGTCCAGAAAGAAACTACAATCACATCTATCTAAAGTGACAAACATCTATGGAATTAACTTTTAATATTAGTTGAAACTTTGCTAGATAATTTTGGACTAAATAATTATCCACGACATAGTTAATTCAAAACTAATCTACAATCAATTTTGTTTGATAGAGATTAACTACAAATTAGATGTGGTTTTTAGCATAGCTAACCATAAATTTTCTTGTAGTGAATATTACTCTAAGAGTTCTATAAATAATACCTCAACCCCACAATTTTTTTTTTGCCAAGTCTTTGTGAGAATAACAAATCCAAGAGAACCCATTTGAGCAACTATTATGAGAAATTAGTGAACATTTTGTTAAAACTTCTCATTTTTCATTTGAAAGTATTTCACTTGTATTTGTGCCAAAAGATATGAATTTGAATGGAGAGTTGATATTTGAATTTGATCCATCATCAAGTTTATTTAGTTGTTAATTATTCATACACGTGGTGCTCATTAATGACACATTTATTGAATACAAATACAAATATTTAAATTTGAAGAGAAAGGATCAGTTAACATGATACCTTCCTCGTACATGAAAGACAACTTGCATAAGAAAACAAGCAATGTCTTATTAATTCAAGAGCTCAACATAGACCTAACTCTTGTCTACTACTTTTGAATATTGAAATCAATAACATGCTCCTTCCACACGTTGTCATCATCAAGATAATGTTCATAAAAGCTTACTTTTCCACATGATCTAACTGTTAAAGCAGCACTACTCCTAGTGCCATATAAACCCTGCAAATTTATGTATTTATATAAATGAATAATTTAATATAAATTTCCATTAATTCTATGATTATTATTATATTTTGAATTAACTTACCAATGGTGTTTCTACTTGAACAAAAATGGAGCTGAGATTGAACTCCCAATCAAGTGAGCATATATTAGGTAGCATGGTTTTGTCTGCTTTAACTTTGTCCTTCATTAGCTTTTTAATTACTTCATTCACATTTATGTCACCTTCGTTTTCTTCAAGATGCGCTTTGAATCTAATACGAAGCCGTTGAGCCTATACAGATAATAAAGATTATACAGAAATAGAATACAAACGGACAATAATTTGCCAAGATAAATATAGTTGTGCAAAAATTGGTGTAGAATAATAAAAAAGTGTGATGAAATTAATAATAAGTACGTTAAGAAACCTTATGCCATGGTGAATTTAACTTGGCGTTTGAAAGAACATGAAGCCCAGGAGGAACCTCTTGAATGGTAATGGGCTTTCCATTGGGCCTGTTGGAGATGTAGAACATGGATTTGGAGGTGATATCAGCAACGATTAAGTTGAATCCATTGTAATATTGAGCTTCGGTTTTTAAGCTTTCTGCAAATTCTTTGGGATTCTTGTTGCTCTGCCATTCAGTTACAAAGTGAAGAAGTATAAAAATATATTCAAGAACCAAACCAAACAATTATTACCTTTTGTTATTCATTATATTTTACACCATATTAGTATTATTATCTTAAAAAATAGTGTTAATGTATTTCTTTTATTATATATATATATATATATATATATATATATATATATATATATATATATATATATATATATATATATATATATATATATATATATATATATATATATATATATGAATTTAAAGATAGTGCACTGTCAGTGTAAAGAAATATTACACAGACATCCAATCAGATTATTTTAAAGTGCCAAATTATAATAGTATTTTAAAAATAAAAGCGTGATGTGGCAGGATACACGCCTGTCATTGGTTGACAATGTAAAAATATTTTACACTGTCGGTGTATACTCTTTTTTCTCTATATATATAATGTTTGATTAAATGTAATTTTATTTTAAAAAATTAAAAATAATTTTCCTTAGTTTTTTAAAATGCCAATAAATTGAATCGAATAAAATAAACACGTTCTTTATGAATTTAATTTATTTGTATTTTAAATAAAATATTGCAAAAACTAATATACTACTATTTTATTGATACAAATTTATTTATTTTAAAAAAATCAAATCACACTAACAAATTCTACATATTTATATAATTCCACTCAATTAACAAATATCAATATTATTAAGTTAAATACTTTAGTTTGAGTTTAAATTTAGAGTTTTCTAATTATGTAAGTAAAATTTTTACAGCTATTATTACTTTTTCTATAAATATAAAAAATGTAGTGACAAGTTATACACATATTTGTGCATATTATTTATATACCTTGAGAAACATGAGGGGTAAGTCTCACGAGTTTTGGCCTCAGGGTGAACATGAAGCTCCAAAACATTGGTAAGAAAAGCCACTCTTCCTTGTGAAGTACAAGCCAACCATGTCCCTCCTCCTATCTCATCTCTTCCTCCCACTATATCACATTCTTCCCACCATGACGCTTCCTTCGTAGCCCTTCAATTAAATCCAAAAATTAACAACAATCAAACATATTTCATAAAAAATTAATACATATTAATTAACCTTACCTATTGTGATATTCATCTCTGTTGTTTAAAAGAAGAAAAGGATATAGTGGATGAGATTGCCATAGAAACAAAGCTATACACATTGTTGAGAAATGATACTTCTAAGTAAGAACAGTGTTATTATAATATATAGAGCAAATTATATTGGATTTATAGGGTTGATTCATTTACTAAAAAATATCTAGTTTTAACACTACATGTTTGTTACATAATTATATGAACGATTGGTGGAGCATAAACCGATTAGTTTGGTTACATGCATGTGTTTAAATTGGAGTATATTGATGCTAATATTGCACCCTAGTCTGTATTTGTTTGCTGCTTTTTGTCCTACCACTATAGCTCTTAAATGTGAACTATAAAAGTGTTTAAACAAAACTAAGCGGCGTTCAAGTATATCATTAATGTTCGACAAATTTAATGTTCAACCAAATTAAGAAAATGGAAAAACAAAGATTTAGGATATTAGGTGAATGTTTTAAAAATTGGATTGGACTGACAGGTTAATCGGTTGGTCAGAAATCATCCAATACCCTAAACATGGTATGGATCATCAATTAAGGATACCTTCTTGCATTTTTGAGATAATAGCATCTCAGAAACCAACATAGAATAATGTATGTATTTTGTTGACATGAAATAATAGAAATTACTTAGAAGCAGCTTGATTCCAAAGGTAAACAATTAAATAAGTTAACATAGAAGAGTTATAAAGTGATAAAAAAGGAAAAATACATAAAAAAAAAAATCTTGAAGTTGATATATATTTCTTAATATCATTATTCGAACTACAACTTTGAATTCTAACGTGTGGTTTGGAGGTTCGAATGTAGTAATTGCCATAAAAAATGTGGGGTGTGAACATCATCGATAAATCACTTTAAAAATTGAGGCACTGTTTAGAAGCTTCATAATCTTAGTCAATGTGAGAATTTCAGTATAATTTCTTAAGTATGATAAATTGATGGTACTCTGCACAAATTTTTGCCTCGTTACTTTTTGTATAACAAGAAGAAGTTGCCTCAAATCCTCCTGAATTACACAAGTTTCCCATCAAAATGAGTGTTCAAATTATGTTCATCGCAAGAGCGAAAAAAGCCTGTAAATGTTTGATCAACATCTTCAAATCAATGTTTGTGCATCATTTGGAGCTTCATCTCATATGAATTGCCTTGTCTTTGCTATCAAAGTGGCTAGTTCTCATTAGGCTCGCATTAGATGATGTTGTCTTAACCATTTGAAACATGTAATTATTATTATGAATCTCTTTTTGACATGTTATGTTATTTGAGGTTAATGATTTCTTCCATTTGCGAAATTGGGATAATTAATCTAGATGACAACTAAAAATTGGTTATAGAATTACACATCTAATTAAAATAATATTATAGGATTGTTATGATAGCTATAAATAGGACATAATTAGTCTTTCCTATTGTTCTAAAATTTATATGTTATAAAACCTTAATCTGTTGCGATGATATTCTCCCAAGTTCGTTGGGAGGTCATAGTAGATGAGTAGGTTACTTTGTGATCAAATTGTTTTGTAACCATATTTTGTAAACTAGTATAATTATTTACATGCCATAAGCTTTTTCTCATTGTAGTTATATTCTCCTAAGTGTGTTAGGGGACGTTGCAGAAGACGAAATGAGTTACTTGACAATAATTTAATTGAGTACTTATATTTTGTAAATGTCATACTCTAATTTTAACTCTAAGATCTCACTTATCATTTTCATCTTCACACAAACAAGATCACATATTAGTTCCCCTCTTCTTGTCCTTTGGTTTTGCTTTTAAGATCATCAAGTACTCTTTTGTGTGTTTATATGCTTATTGTTTAACTAAGCACTAATCAAAATGCAAAAAATATATGTCTTGTTTCTTTAAGCTCATTGTGCAAGCTAGAGCATTTCATCAAGAGCACCATGCTTGGTTCCTCAGCTAGGGTTTTAATCCCTCAAGTCAAAGTGTGAACATCCATTGACTCCCAAGGACTTATTTCTCAAGATATGGCTTGTAGTATCAAGGTCTATGTTCTCAAGCATCATCCTATATCATTTTGAGCTAGAGTACCTCAAGGTTGTGTAGCATGTTTCTCAAAAAAGTCAAAGGTTCATGTGTTTATTTCCATGTCTTCTTCAACAAGTTATCTCAAACCTTGATCAATTTAATCAAAGGACATTCAAGGAAATCTTATTTTGGGTTCATAAGATTATCCATGTACCTTGAGATGCAAGAAAATCTCAAGTATACAAGTTGGTTCAAGAAGGTTTGACCAAAAAGTCAACATTTTCAAATCAAAGTTCCAAAGACTACAACTCCTTCAATTCTCCATATTTTTAAGTGCTTCTTTTTGCATATGACTCTTATAAACATCTTCCACAACTTCTCTTTACATGACAAGAGCCAATTATACATGGAGTATTATCAAAAGTTTGAAGACATTATAGGTCATTTGTGGACTTAGTGAAATTTGACCCATTTTTAAGTGACTTTTTCTCAACTTTTAAGGATCACAACTTCTTCAATTTTTATCATTTGAGGCTGATTCTTTTTGCACAATATCATTTACAATTCCCTCTACAAGTTTGCTTCAAGGATCAAGATCAAATTATGCTTGGAAGGCCATGGAATTTGATGGAACATTATAGGTCATTTTCTGCCTCAAAGACTTAGATTTTTTCTAAGTATTATGACCAGTTTTTCATGCTAACTTCAACACATCATAACTTTCTCCTCGTATGTCCAAATAAAACCTTTCTTAGCACATTATAAACTAGGCCATGATGACTACATATTGCAAGAAGAATGGTAGCAAAAAGCCTCTTGAGTAGGAAGCCCCATCATGGTGTACATGGTAACTTGAAATTGAAGAAAGCACCAGGGTCAGAATTTTGATTTATTTGTTTCTCAATTATAAGCCAAATTAGTGCATGTTTTGGACTCTAATCAACATTAGCAAGTTTCCAAAAGCATTTTGTTCAATAAAACGCAAGTTTAAGCTGTGTTTTGAGCATGTGCAAGTCACACAAATTCCATGGATCGGGCAAACTTGGATAACACGATTTGAGCACTAATTCCTTTACTAAACGCCATTTACTCTCCTATAAATAGAGGATGATCTTAGCTTCATAAGGCAAGCTTTAGAGAGCCAAAGAAGCCCTGCCAAACTCTCTCCCAAAGCTCACTTTTCTCAATTTCGAATTTACCTTTTCTGAGCTTCCAGTTCCTATTTCTTGACTCCGTCGCCTTCCTTGATCTTCACTAAAGCTATAGAAATCAAGAGCAAGCTAAAGTATGCACTGAATCAAGCTATCCAAGTCCAGTTTCAGAAGATTTTGATCTCATTTCGTTCAGGTAGAATTCAGCACCAAATCGATCCAAATAAAATGGTATGATGTAGTCCTTGATCTCCTGAAGCTCCTGCTTCTTTTAGTTTCTGTTTTCATCTTGATTTGAGCTTTTAATTTCAAAACTCGTTTTCAAACTTCTTCTAGTTTTCTTCAAATTGTGGTTAGCTCAGTTTGAATAAATTTCAATGGTTGCTTTGGGTGAGATGACGATAAAGAGACGAATCCATTGGTATAAGTCTTAGCCTTTCTTGTTTCCATTTCGTGATTCACGATTTTAGATTGGTTTTGAGTTTTTAGGGATGGAGGTTGAAGATGATGATGTGGGTTAGGGAAATGTTTCAGTTGGCTTGACTTTTCCTGATCCCTTGCGTGCTCATTGACTCAACTCCACCATGGGCATGTGCTTTTGGTCTTTGGATGTGCCACGTTGGATTAATGAAAAGGATCTGACGCCTGTGGTTTTTTTAGATTTAATTTCTTTTTCTTTTTTTTTTATTTAAATGTTTTTATTTTTAAAAATTCATAAAAAAATAGATGCATTAATATTTTTCACTCCATTTTTTTTCATAGTTTCATAAAAATATTTCCTATTTTCTGAGCATTTTTGTGCATTTTTATTTCATAATTTAATATTTTTCATGATTTTATTCTTTTTTTTTCATGTGTTTTAATTAGTTTAAAAATATTTTCATACATTTAAAAATTCTCAAAATTTTTGCATAGCATTCTTGAGTTGTTTTTGACTTTCTGGATTTTTTTTGGTCATTTGTGATCTTGTTTGATGCACCTTTTGCATTTTCATGTTTATTTTCATTTTAAAATTCATTTTAAAAATCATTTTGATGCATATTAATTCATATTATTGTATTTTTGTGTTTGTTGGCCTTTGTTGACTTCTGTTTGACTTGGATGTTGGTTGATTTGGTCAAGTTTCATCAAGCTCAATGGATCTTGGGTATTGATGGGGTGAAAACCCTAATCCACCAAAATGAATGATTGATCTTGATGATAACTTTATCAATCTTTGGATTCAACTTGTTTTTATTCCTTGCTGCCTCTTCTTCATCTCCCTTCTTCTTTTTTTTTTTCTTTTGGTTCATGAAAATATTTAACATGATGGAACTTTTGAAGTTCTTGATTAAGATGAGACCATTCCTCTTTTATTTTTGTTTGGCATGCTTTAGGAGAATGATTTACATATCATTTCTCTAGCATGTATTAACACATAAATTGTTATTGACCAACCTCAGATAGTTGTGACTTCTACATAAGTCCAATTACGATAGCTTAACATAACGCTAAATTTGTCCCGAATCGGAAACTAAGTCATTTTTGTAAGTGAGATTATCAGCCTCCTATTCTCCTTGATATTGTGTGAAATAGATTGGATTTTTTGTTACCTAAGAGAGTTAGTGGCGTACTTGTTGATTTTATCCAAGTTGGAGCTCTTCTCTTGGTAATGTATAAGACCATATTTTCATGCTTGAGGATGTTTAGTTGAGTGTTCTCCAAAAAAATGATAAAATTGGCCTTTCTTTTCTAATCACTAACTTACTAACATTTTGTTGATCTAATCTTTACTTTAAAGTCATTTAATTTATGCTCTTTACTTATTACAATTTACTTTATACTTTTACTTTAGCATTTCATATCATATTACCATATATTTTTTTTCTTTGTCCACTTGGACTTGTGTTGGTGCTTATACTCTTTTTATTTTGTCCATTTGGACTTTCCCTTAAAACACTAATAAATATCAAACCTCTTAAAAAACTTGGTTACGTTCATGGACTTGATGTTACTACCCTATGCATTATTGAGGAGTTATGGATTTAGAATTTAGACCTCGACCTTTGCTTGAAAGTACATCTTAACACCTATTTGGATTCATCTGGTACCATTTGCTTAAGGATTCTCTTGAAGACTCATCCTGGTTGTTATTGATTTTATCTGATGCTTGGATTGTTATTGCTTATTTGGCTTGCTTGAGGCTTAATCCAAAGGAAGGAATTCTTGATTGACTTATGTCAAGGGACTTGCTATATTCTCTTGGTTATATCTTTCTTTGTCCCTAGCTTTTACTTTATGCTTTAGGGTAGTCTCTTCATCTACTCCCCTTCTTAAATTTTCAAAATCTTCTCTCTATTTCAAAAAAATCTTTTTCTTTCAAACTTGAACCATTTTCTTAATAAAACCTTGACTTTGTCAAGTGCACTTTCAAAAAAATTTCTTAAATAAATGCTAAGACATCCTAAGCATATTAAACCATTTCAAAGAACATAAAAAAAACCAAAACTCATTCAAATCTTTTTGTGCCTTTGTGCACTTTTTGCTAAAACTTTTCATAAAGTTAAGACATGAGTCATTTCCATAGTTGAGATGTAATTCTCCTATCCCCATATTATTGATGATAATTCTTTTCCACTTGTGAGAGTTAGTGACATACTTGTTGATTTTTATCCAAGTTGGAGCCTTTTTCCTTGTGATGAAAAGTTCTCACTACTTGTGGGTGATTAGTTGTAGTATTCTCCTTAAAATGACAACTTGTCTTTTCATTTAAAATGAATCAAACAGACCATTTTGTTATTTTTTACCATGAATTACGAGGTTTTGATCCTCCATTGCACTTTGTGGGTACGTAGGCACGAGGCTTAGGAAGTCTTGTTAAACACAGTTATTAAAAATACTTCTTTTCTCACCTCCCCAACTTTTGCAAGCAAACCATTTTCAAACCAAAAAGCGTAGATATTTCAAAGAGGTTCCTATAGAGTACTATAGACGTTTTGGGTGCTAACACCTTTCCTTTGCGTAACCAACCCCCTTACCTTTTCTCTGTTTGTTTTATTAGTTTTGTTTTAAAACTTCTTAGGGTTTTGTTTGTTCTTTTTCCCGTTCCTTTGGAAATAATAAAAGCGTAGTGGCGACTCTTACTTTATGAGTTAAGTTAATCAATAGATTATACTCACAATTTTTACCGCTATAGTAAAGGTCATAATTTAGAAATATTTAGTATAGTTTCAAACTTTGGTTACTCACATGAAAGGAAAAATAATTTGAATCGGGTGGTAGGGGCTTAGTCACTTTATCATTATATTTTTTTCAATTTTAGTGTAGTTAATTAGCTTATAACCCAATCAATTGCACTATGCGCATCTCCAATACAGTTACAATTACAATTCTCACATTTATAATAAAAAGTACACTCACTCTAGTTTTGAATAAAGTTAACACAATCCTTGTGAATATGATGATTTACTCACCACATTGTAGTTTTTGTTGGCAAAAATATTACAACCTATTTTCTAACAAAAAAATATGGAGAAGTTTTCCGAAGATAACTATTTTACATTATGAAAAATGAAGATATAAGAAAGCTTAACACTGAAAATTTTATTAAAGCATTAAAGGGTGACACATTGATGCATGCACGACTAACACAAGATAATAATTCCGAGATGGTGGATAAGTCCAAGAATGTCATTATCTTGTGCCTCGGGGATAAGTTTCTAAGGAAGCATCTAGGGAGAAGTTTGTGGCTTTGATGTCGACAAACCTTGAATCTTTGTATATGACTAAGTCTTTGACTCATTGGTTGTGTTTTAAACAACAACTATATTCATTCCAAAAGGTAGAGAACAAATCCATTGTGGAAGAGTTAACAGATGAAGATTTTTCTAAAATTACAATTGATAGATGAAGATTCTGCTCAAATTGTAATTGCCTCAAATGAAGATGGAAATGAGAGTGTTGATGCACTTGCGGTGTCGAGTTTAGAGAATGAAAAGAGTGTGGACTTGGACTCAAGATACTCTTCTCATTTGTGCCCAAAGAAAGAATAATTTGAAACTTTGAAGTAGAAAAAAATGTAAAATATTTCTCCTTGGTAACGATAAGACTTGCAAGGTTCACAGTATTATTATGTCTAGACTTAAAATATTTGATGATTATGAGTTCCTTCTATATAATGTGAGGTATGTTCCAGAGTTAAAGAGAAATAGGTTTTCTAGAAGCACATTGGATGATTTACGCTATAACACTAGAGTTGAAAATTTCACTTGGTGGAGTTGCCAAAAATGAAAGGTCAAAATATGTGAGTTAATGATCTGTCGTAAGTGCACAAATTTATCATTTTTATTATAAAAGTTTTTATCGATCCCACGAAGACTAATTAACAAATATCGCTATCTTTTATCGGTGTGTTTATCTAAGGCTACGCATGTAGTTTGTTTGTGTTGAAACGAAAATCATCGATATAATTCAAATTTAATAACGAGAGGCCGAAACATGATTTCCATCTACCTTTTGTTAATCTTATAAATTGCAGCATTTATTGTAACGAAACAAATATTTTTAGCGGAAAAACTAAGTTAGAGGCTTCGTTTGATTTCGCATGCCCGTTATTACATTTTAAACTCGCATTCGCCCTTTTTCGCGTGATACAAATTACAAGTTTAAAATCCCTTTTAGAAAATAGTAGTTTCTTATCTACTTTAGAAAACGCTTTTTCTATTTTAAAAATTAAAAATCTTAATTTTTCTTAGTCAATACCGTTCTCGCTCTTTCGAGCCGAAACTGATATTTTGGTATTTCTACTTTCGTAGGAAACTTTAACTTAAAAAACAAAATTTTCGGAACTTAAAAATATTCTCGTTACAAATGTATTATGTACACAATCTATAGAGCCCTGTTGGTATGACAGTCTTCATGTTTTGGACTTAGACAAATTACTCAAACATGACAAAATCAATAGTTAAAAAGCATGAATACATGGCATAGATAGTAAAATTCAGCAAGTAAATTGAACCAGGAATAATGTAAAAAAGCTGAAATTGCATAAATAAAATTGCTCTGAAGGGATACTTTTATCTGGTACAACAACAACGTCGGAATGGAAATTGCAGAAAACAAAAAATAACTACAGAATTTTAAAATTGTAGCAAAAAATCTATGAATAATGCAGAAAATAAATTGCATAAACACCTCAATGTGTGTTGTTTATGCTTTTACAGGTGAATATAGTGCCAGTACAAAGCTTGGATGCTAAAATTTTGAGTTTAAAGTCCTATTTATAAATTTGTCATTTTTGCTGTTTTTCTCCATTTTTCCACACAGAGGCCACTAAGTGATTAATACCTGAAATACACCACACAATACCAACATAACAGAGCAAAAGCAATAGAAATGACACTAAAATTATGTGAATGTCGAGTAAATTAAATAGTAAAATTGCGTGTTATTAGTTATATATTTTAGTATTATCCAATGCTGTTGTTCATTCATCATCATTTAGTGAAGTTTTCATGGTAATAACAAGCTATGAGATTTGAATTTAAGTCATGATAGATTTTTGGATGTTGTTTTAGAGAACTTTAATAATTTTTGCATGAGACAAGGGATAAAACACATTTTACCACTGAGTCTTTCTAATGTAAGGTTGATGCCAAAGAAGATCGACAAATGTCCATTCTCAAGTATATATTTCCAGATACTTATTGAGGTTTGGAGTAGGAAATCTTTAGACTACTCTTGTTTGAAAGTAATTGTTCTTCAAAGTTTTACCAAATGCACATATCAATCTATTCCAACTCTACGTAAAGTTTTGAAGTGTGTCTTTAAGGGCTTTCAAAAAAGTGGGAAGAGTTATGAGCTCTAGGAAGTAGAATCTTAAGGTTCAAAGTTTATCAATAAAAAATGTATTACGTTTAATGAATACCAAATAAGGAGGAAGAGTAAAGATCTAAAAATAAAGATATCTGACACTATGATGAAGAAGACTCAGTTTGAGGTGAAAGTTTCTACCATGGATAGTTATAGTAGTGAGAGAATGTTTACAGATGCCTCTGGTTATCATTTGACTCATTATAAGGTATAAAGGGTGATTGCATTATCTCAAATATATATATATATATATATATATATATATATATATATATATATATATATATATATATATATATATATATATATGATGGCTTTTGAATATTATGCTTTGAATGTGGTTTAAGGGTTGCGAAACTCATAAACATGGACTTTCACAGAGGCATTTGAAAGTAGAGGGAGTCAAAGAAGGTTGAAGAACCATCCTTATGACATTGTTATATTATTGAAGCAGGAAAAAGTGGTTGGAAGTCAATGGATGTAAGTGGCAAAGATCAAGATTCGAGTATGACTTGAACTTGATTGAGGTTGTTGAATAGTGAACTTAGCATGGTAGAAAACAATAAGGTGGTTGATGGATAAAATGACATCACCAACACTTTAGTGTCAAAGTGGAAAATCATGGAAGTATGCTTTAAAACCTGATAAAGAGAAGGAAACCAATTTTTAAGATTGTCAGAAACCAGATGCCAAGAAAATAGGCAGAAGGTCGACGAAGGACGCTAGAGCCATGGAGCGGTAGTCTGGAGTTTGTTGTGGCAGTCTAGTAGAGTTTGTGTATTCGCAACGGCATAAGACAACTTCAGAGTACATACGGTAGAGACAATAGCGGTTGGCGGAGGTGGTTGGTCTGAAACACAACAATCCTTAGGCAACGAGTCTGATTTTGGTAGTTTGCTGGTATCAAACTTGATCTTTTTAGTTTGCGAATATATTTGTTAAAGTGATATGTTTTTAGTCCGTTATGGATCTGCTGGATTTCTCCAGTGATAAATATGTATCTCTATCATTCTTGTTATTACAACCTTCATAATATAGTCTAAAATATAGAGGAAAGAGGTGACAATCTTAGGGGAAACTTAAAGAGACAATGATAGAAATTCATATGATTTAGTTCTTGGAACTTGGTAAATCTTTGGTGGTATTTAAGGGGAATAGAATCACTTCTAAACACCTTAGACTTGTGTGATTCATATATAGGGAGTTGGAGAAATTATGAAACACTTGAGTAGAAAATATGATTTATTCTTGAAAACTTGAATGACTATTTCCTTGTAATTTCTTGTAACTCTTTTATAATCCCCGTAATAATTTTTGGAAATAGAGGGAAACAAAAAGATGCTCTCTTCCGTTAAAGTAGATTGATTTAATTGAACATAATAAACAAATTTTTGTGTTTTTATCTTTTATATTACTCTTGCTTATTGTAGATTTGCTTACACTATCTATAACTTATTTTGATACTTTAACTCTGTTTGTCTATTTTAGTTGTCATTATTGTTTTTTTTTAACCCAACTTTATTATTAACTAAATTAATAATAATTAGATTTCAACGCTAACCTAAACCTTTCAATTTCATACTATCTGCTTGTCTCAAGGGATTAGAGCGGCCAAATGATGAAAAAAGTGTCTTTGAAAGAGAGGTCATCATCAGCAAAGTCAACTCAAATAATAATCTTAGGAATGCATACTATGAACCACTAGTCTAAATGAGATAATCCAACCAAATAAAATCATTAAGTTTGTTTGGATGAAAGAAACCAAAAACTCTAGAGAATTTAGAAATTCAAACAATTCAAATGCTTCAATTGATTTTTTTATTAATTTTGTTCAAACAAAATATTAAATTTCTTTATTCCTAAACTTTGTTGGGATATTTGTATGAATTTTAATTTCATGAAAAGTGTAAATATGAAAATTTTAAAATATATTGGTTAATAAATTTTTCGTTATTTTAATGAAGGAAAGTAATTTTTTAAAAGAATCTAAAATAATTTGATCAAAATCTATTGTTTTGATAAAACAAATATGAAAAATTATTAAATTAATGTAAATTTCTAAAGTATTTTATTCAAGTTAAATTTAGAAATTTAAAATGACATAAAAAAAAAAAAGAATTTGAAATTGCTACTTTATTCTATATAATATGAATGCTAATTGTTTATTATAATTTTTTTGAATTTTGGTTGATATATTTAATAAAAAATTTAAAATTCAATCCCAAATTTTTTTTAAAAATTATAAATAAGTCCCTAATAATTTTCAAATTTTACAAATTGATCCCTACAGATTTTCAAAAAGTGCAAAATATTCTTATTTTTCATATTTTAAATTTAATTTAAAAGTTTAAAAATTTATGAAAATAATCCAAATTTTTTAACAATGTATCAATTTTAATATTCTATTTCTAATAAAAAAATTAAAACTAAATAAATTTTATTAAATTATTTTAATTATTTTAAATTTTAAAATTTTTAAAGAATTTCGATTATTTCATCCAAACATATTCTAAGAGAGTAAACAAATAAATTTTAAAATCTTAATTTTTTTGTGAGATTAGAAATTTTATGATTCAAACAATAGCTTCTCCATGTAGTTGTTGCTGGTTATTCAAACAATAGCTTTTAGAAATTTCGATTATTTACATGACATTTATGTGAATTTTTCAATCGACAAGGTTCACATATTTTTCTTCCTTCTATCATAGCTTCTCCATGTAGTTGTTGCTGGTTATCCATCTTGTCATTGTTCGCACCCTTCATTGTTGATTTCATAGTCTTCTCCAGCCTCTTTTTCTAGTATCATTGCTTGGCTTTGTGTGTGCTTTATTGGTTTTGGGTGGCCTTTGTGATTTCTTGAAGCCTTTTTTCACCTTCTGCTTTCATAAACCTAGCTTCCCCTAGACTGAGACATTTTTTTATTGTGATTGCAAAATTTGCAGCTTAAGGAGTAGTGGAGAAACGCCTGCTACAAAAATAAATCATTCTAGAGAATATATACCCAATGTTTGTATACAAGTTCTAACATGGGAATCCCTGAATAAGTTGAAAGACTGGCTAGTGTTTCATGCTTTGGATTTGGATATTAAGAAGAAAAACAATAACTTTACCATTTTCCATTTCATAAAATAAAAAATGTTGGGTTGCCAATTTGGTATTGTATTTTTGCATAAGATTTATAGATCGTTCAACTATTTCAGGGTGTTTAAATCTCAATTTTTTTATATGTTTAGATTCTTTTATATGAAAATCCGTTCATAAAGGATTGAATTTTAGATTGATTTTTTAAAATAAATTTAAACCAGATTTCATGTATATATTTTAATATTTCTATTTATTAGAGTGTTATATTATATTAATTTATTATTCATTGATATTTTAAAATTTTAATATTATTTATTAGTTCAAGTTATCTATTATTTTTAATATTTTATTTGTTTAAGATAAAATGATCATTGTCATTTTATAATTTTGATTTTTAATATATTATGTTGCATATATTATTTCAAACCTATTATTTTATAGTATTTTATAATATTAGTATTAATAAAATATTAAATTTGTAATTTATATATAAAAAAATTGATCCAAATTAAAAAAAAAAATATGAAATTGGATCAGATCAATCGATATTTTTAAATAGTTATCTAAAATGGAATCGAACCACAAATAATTTTATTTTTAGATCAATAGATTTTTGATTTAAAACCGATCGAAATTGCATCACGAACATTCCTACCCGACAGTTTTGAGCGGTTTCGACTGGTCAATCTGGCTTTGTGTCTTTTTAACTGTATAAATGGTTGAACATCATGATCAAACCATTAACAAGTCTGGTTGCCAATCATACACGTTGATTCGGCCCACCTTTTAAAACTATGTATCGAAGACATCAGTAACAGCATGAACACATTTACTAATTAGGAAGGCAAGGCCAATCATGTTAGACCTTAGTTTAGATCCCATGTCTATGGCAAAAGAGCCTGAGATCCTAAACATAAAGGGTTAAAAAAACAATCATATCAAATCTAAGAGTGGTGGATAACATAGTCATATCCATAAGATTATGCTTAATAAACTAGAATGCATATCTACAAAGGCAACAACATGAAGACCTCCCATAGTCGGTTCTTCTTCCATTAATGACTCCCTTATTTTTATCTCTACCTCGAGAACAAAATAAATCTTTTGTGCATGCTCTTAAAAAGGTGTGTAATATATCGGTTTCTAATTTTGACAAGCCTTGCCTCAATGAAGATACCTGAAGAGGCTTACACTACTGGACTCGAACCTTGTAGGAATAATTTATATGGGAGTTTGATCACTAGTAAAGATAACGTGTCATTGAAGACATCATCATTACGTGACAAACTCGGGAAATTATGGAGTCCAATAAATAGTTGGGCTTTAACTCCTTAGGGACGTGGCTATTTTGAATTTGTATTCAAATCTAGGGAGGATCTCAACAAATATTGGAGTGTATGGACATGGAATGTTAAGCCCTTGCTCTTGGTTTTGTCTATGTGGATCTAAGATTTTAGACCTAAAGACTTGAAGATGCTCAAGTGTGGCTGAGGATGCATGGTCTTCCCTTAGAGTATTGGGAATCAACTACTTTATTTGCAATTACTTATGATATTAGCATTCCTTTATCAATTGATGATCTTACGAGAAAAAGAACTCGGGGCATTTTACGCGTATGCAGATAGACCGTAACATGTCAGATACTTTCCATGATTGTATTTTGGTAGAACGAAAGAGTTATGCATTCTTTGTTGAATTGGAATACGAGAATTTAGCTATTTCTTGATATCATTATGTATGTGTTGGTCATAGTATTGATAAATGTTAGAAGTTAAAAGAAAATAATGTTAAGAAACCACTTATTAAAGAATCTACAATATACACGCGTAAAAAGTCTAGACATGCTATACCAGATAATGAAAGTGTGAAAGACATAGAGAATGACGAATCTATAAATATACTAGTGAATGAAATAATGAATGATGACTCTATAGATTTGAATAAGGAAAGAAATCATACTCTTTGAAAGCTCCTGGGGTTTGACTAAATTTTGGTTAAAACTTAATGAATAATGCTGCAGACAAAGATGTCGAATACAATGTCCTAACATCATGACTCGACAAATATAGCAAGTTCTAAATCTGGTGCAAGAATCAAGGAATGATTAGCAGTGGATCAAGGGATCAATAAATAGCAGGTTTCAAGCCCAGCGCAACAGAAGAGTATAAAAGAAGACCAAGACCTAGGACTGAATAACCGAACCTATTGTAACACTTTTGTAAAGTAGAAAATAGGGTTTAGGGTTTTGAGAGTCGTAGGCTTTCTTGTAAGTCTTCCTATGTATCGATTTGATACATTGTGGTAGACATAGGTACTTGTACAGATTCATAAACCCGTAGGTAATGAATTGTGTATTGTTCTTGGATGAAGCTTTGAAGCAAATCCAAGTTAACTTGTTAGTCAATGATGTTTGACTGAACTTTGTATTGAAATGGGTGTCTTTCAATAGGATGATACATTTATGGTGTAGTAACTGTTAGATAATCACACGTTGTGATTTAGGGAGTGAGATGGGTTTCTCTTATCAATTAGATGTGACTTCGAATGATAAAGTCTTCATTGGGTAGTGATAGGTAAACGTGGGTGTTTACTATAAACCTGAGATTGTTTACATAAAACTATACTACTGATAGTATATTCTTCTTCCTGGATTGGTATCCCCTAGATGTAGGTGAGTTACACCGAACTGGGTCATCATATTCTGTGTTGTTTATCATTCTGCAATTTACAATTCAGTTTGGATTAACATGTTGGAACAAATGTCGAAACATCTGTGTTTCTGCAGTTACTGATAGTCTGGATATCAGTTTGCAGTTCTGTAATGCAAATAATAAAGAGGATAGTCAATAAGAGACAAACTTTAAAAAAAGTCAAATTAATTCTAAATGTATAGACTAACTAATGAAATACTACCTCCGTCCCTAATTATAAGACCCTGTTGAGTTTTTTTCTTGTCCCTTTTTATAAGACCTTCTTCAACTTTCAAAGTGTATTAATTACTTTTTTCCACACATACCCCTAATTATATTACATCTTTTTTTGCACTCTGTAATAAATACAATTACATACATATTAACTATTTCTCTCTCCTAAGGATAAACTTGTAAAATTATACAAAATAGTCAATAAATTTAATACTCTAACCAACTTTCTTAATTCCCGTAATTTTCTCAACGGGGTCTTATATTTAGGGACGGAGGTAGTAGTAAAGTATAAGTTTTGATATCATTACAGGAAATTCAACCGTTGAACCCAAGATTGATATGTAATTAACTCCTTCGAGAGACGCTACTTCGAGAACCAGACTTATAGTTTTCTTCAAGGGTAAGTTATCTTGATCCACTTTTATACTGAGGAAAAGACAACACCAACAGACTTAAAACATGTTGATACTGTGTTAATGGTAAGGATTAAGAAGCCATTTTACCTTGTCATAAACGAGAGATAGTCACTGTTATCCTTGGTTGTGCTGAAGTGCTCTGAAGGCTCTATTATTTTAATTTGAGAAACATTAGGAGTGGGAATCATTTCTTTAACCATTGTTCATTGAAGTTTATTAGTAAACTTTGATTTTTTTTAGTTCCTTTCCATGAATTATGAATCAATCTATTTGAAGAAACATTGCAATGAAATTAACTAACTAAACATAAATTTTTGACACAGAACTGAATGGAAAAAAAAAGATTAGATTGAGAATTTCTAAACTACCATTCCTGTAGAGTACATAATAAAATAACTAAGGGAAAACTCAATTAACAAATTAACAGACATAGCCCAATAGCATGCCTATATAGATTTTTGACTAAACTATCAAACAAGTGAGGAAGCAAAAGTTCAGAGTAGATACTGAATTGGTTGAGATGCAGCCAATGATACTTCCCCATGAGAATAGAGATAGAGATAAGAATTCATGCTGGTAGGGACAAGGATTGTCATCCAAGTGCTACACTGAAAATAACACAAGATTTGAAGTTAGAATATAAACATGGATATGGGTTTATGTTCTAAATATACGGTTTCGGCATCATCAAACAATGTCGTTAACACATCATTCAAAGTTCTTATTATTTTCTATTTTCATTGTGTCTGAATTCCCACAACCTTAATAATTAATTTGATTACTAATATATTTTAGAGAACCAGATACAGACAACTCCATGGTCGAAATATCAATTGTCAAAATTGAGAATCAAATTGTCAAAATTGAGAATCAAGAAAAATGTTAAACATTTTTGCACTTAGCAATGAATAATGTTTTGTAAAAAAAATAAAGGCAGAGAACTCACCTACCTTCCATATCTCTTTGTGAGTAAGGTGATTTCGATCAATATCAAAAACCTTGGGATAGCTTACATTGGAATGTAGAAATACTCACACATTCACCCCCTAAAGCCAGACCATAACAGTCTGTAAAAGTAAGAGCAAAAATCATCAAGCAAAATTTTCATAAAACCTGCATTCAACATAAACAGAAAAATTGACCCCCAACTCACCACAAGGAGGAGAGGATTATAATACAAAAAGCCTCCTATAAAAACAGATCTCTCAAATTAGCATCAATTCTCATGATATAATCTCAACTAATCTGATGCAAAAGTGTATTAAGTTAATAGTATAGAAAAAGAAATGTTAAGGAATTTTCTCAATGATTCATATCATTAAGTGAAAAGACAAGCTTTGCACTTACAACAAGTAAGCCCCGATATCAGAAAGAGTGTCACCTGGAAAGGAAAAGAAAAATGAGAGTATGCAAGATGTTCATAGACATTGGGAGTTAAAAATTAATCGATATATCAAACTGGCTTATATAACACTTCTACAAATTAAAAAATTCAATCTCAACAAACAATTTATTTTTCAAATAAATAAATAAAATAAAATGAGTCTACATCAATACTCTTATGCAGATTGTACATGATATATTAGGAGATGGCACGACATTTCGAATGGGTGAAATCATATTCTTCATTGTATCAGACAATACTATTTTACTGTAGGAAGTTTGGGTCTTCTTCGAAAAAAAAAAAAAAAAAGAATTGCTCAATATAAATCATACTGTGATCAGCTGTATTTAAACACAATAACTTGTATCTTCTAAAACCTGACCAAAAAATAAACACAAATGGAAATCATTAATTGCAGTACATAAACACCATAACCATTTAATGCATACTAATTAACACAAAATCAATAAAATGTCAGATTCAACATAACCCAAATCTGAAAAAACATGCTATCGGAACAATAATTCAAAGTTCATTATAAAAACAAAAAATAGAAAATGAAGAGGAAATTAAAGCTAAATAGAGATCGTTAAATGAAATCAAATTCAGGAACAAACAAACTCATATACATATCAAGAAATCTAAACAGCTTAAAGAAACAAACATCTAAACCATATTATTAAATTTTTATAAAACATGAAAGTTTTTATTTCCTTGTTCCATTTCGGCAAAAACTTTAAACCCATAAACCATCACAAAGATTTTGGGTTTCATAAACTTATTCATTCACAGATCCACAAAGATGAAGAATATTAGAAATACCTTATAATAGATTTAAGGAATGAGACAGAAAGTTGAGAGTGAGAAGAAAAAAGAGTGATGCGCACAATCGAATCTGAAAGGCAAAGAGAAAGAGAGGAAGAAATGAGAAATTAAGGAGATTGAGAGAGTGAGACGAAGAAAAGAAAGAGATGCAAATAGAGAAGTAGAAAATCAAAGAGAGAAATGATGAACAATGTTGGAGAGAAGTGAGGACAAAAGTTTTTAACTGAAGTGACATGTTGACAGTAAATAGTAGTACAAAATTTTGAATTAAATTAGTTGGTTTTCAACTATATAAGACCAAAAGTGGTTTCATGCGCTATTTTGGTTACAAAAAGTAAATTTTGGACCTAAAATGTCCCTAGTTTGGGGATGTGGCAAAATATAAAGCTAGGGCAAAAATGAGTTTTCCTGAACATTAAATTTTCTTATAATATGGATTTCAGGTAAACAATTAGTTTGTCTCCCTTTTTTTAATTTATTTTATGAATGAATGCATAATAATGTTAGTTAGTGATTATAATATTGTTAATAATGTTAGTTGTGGAAGATTGTGTTGTGAATTTGATCTGAATATTTAGTTTAAATTATTTAAATATTTGCTCTAAATATGCTATTATGTGATAAATATTTTTTGTAAATATGTTATTAGTGTTTTTATTTAGTTTTAATTATTAGGTGATGCTAAGGTACATAATAATTAAAAAAAACATAGTATATAAAAGAGTCTACTTTGTCTATAGCTTTTGTGAGGGGTTAATCCCCTAGAAACTTTTGTGAGGGGATAAACCCCTGGCACAATAATTGCGATGACGTATTTTGCAAAGTGATTTACACTACTACAAATAATACATTTCATGAAAAGGTTTCACCTCACTCAACAAAAAAATTGAGGTATAATGCCAAGACGTTCCATGTTTTATATTTTTAAATAAATACTACATATTCCCTCAGTTTCTAAATATAACCGAGGGGAAACATAATTCAGAACATGCTTCGAATCCTAGCAAATGCAGTTTATGTTTTTATTTCTTTAAAAGTGGTGTCTTTAATTATATTTTATATTTTATTCTTAAACTAATGATCTATTCATTCGGTTTTTGTAATAACTGAGAGATCATATAATCATATTTTATTATAAAATCACTCGTTAATCATATTTTATGTAGTCGCTTCAAACTCGTACGTATCATTCTTTGGGATGGATTGCAAGACAAAAAAAATGTTCAATGTTTTTTTTATCTTGAACAAAACATTTTTTCTGCGCTTGTAATCTATCTCACATAATTAAAAAGGAAACAAGACATGTTAATTTTAATTTTTTTTATCATTCACCATTTTTTGCAAGTAATATATTACCTTGGTGTCTTTTTTATAAAACTGAGGGGAAAATCCTTATTTTAACAATGCTAAAGACATTTCTAACACATCAATCCAAAAGAAACTCTTTATATCTACCACTATATATCTTGTTATCTTTCCTGTGAAAGCATTTTCATGAAAAAAAATTCTCAAGATACTGAAATCTTTGAATAGATCTCTAGAAAATATTGCAAGTGCAGAAAAAATTTCCCATGGTTGGAATAGATAACTTATCAAAAATTGGATGCATGCAATCCATTGAACTTGAAAAGAATGTGCACAAAGGATATACAACAAAATATGGATAATGTCATACCCCAAATTTTGACCACAAGATTTCCCATCATTGTGAAGATCATTACCACAATATGGATGTACCATCATACATTATCAATCTCCTCAAGGATTGTTGAGCCTTCACTACATTCAATAATTAGGGTTCTCAACCCTCTCAGAACACTTAGACAAAAGATCAATCAAGAAATGACATGATCTTCAACTTGTATAAACCTCTCAAACATCCATAAAGGATCAAGAGGTCTCCCATATCAAGAATTAAGCACAAGAGTGCAACATCTCAAGCTGATCAAGCCTCAAGATCGTCAGTGTCACCAAATTAGGGTTTTGATCGACCAAGGCCTCCAGATGAAAATTTTCATCTGGGCATGAGCCAATACCTCAAAACATGATCCAAGAAGCTCAAAGGGACCTCATGGATCCAAACATCAAGTTAAAACAACCTCAGGGGGAGCATTCATAAAAAATTAGGAATTAGGGTTTCTTGACCTAATTTACCCCTAAGTTGACTTTTGAGGTAAGACATGAACCAAGACCTTAAGACATGATTTGAGGGACTCAAATACACCAAATTGATCCATTTACAACAATGGATTGATCCCAGAAGCTTGATTCACAAGTTTCAATTTCATCTGGACCACAATTAGGGTTTTGAAAAAAAAGTCAACTGTACCTTTGACTTTGGACCAAGACCTGTTCCCAAACCTTGGGACATGACTCAAGACACCCTAAAACACCTATGGAATCCATCCATTAGGTTTGAATTAGGTCAAGAACTTGATTTCATAGAGGATCACACAGTTTGGAATTCATCTGACAAAAAGTCAACTGTGCCCAAAATCAAGTTTGACTTTTTGGAAATTTTCACAAATATGGCTCCCCTAAGTCAAAAACAATTTTAATGTATGGTTTTGATCATCATCCATCAAGAAAAATCAAGAAAAGTGAGGTTTCTTGCAAAAGGGGCAACCATAGAAAACTTAAAATTTTCTAAGTTATGGAACAAAATGGATTTGGTACCAACTTTGCAAGGTCATAACTCTAAAACCCTAAGGCCTTTTTCTTCCATCCAAAGCTTAAATGAAATTTCACATGACATACTTCAAAAGTGTCAGCTACAAAAGATTCCAAATCCTCATGGATTTTGAGTTATGGATTGATCAAATTCATAAAAACATAGATTTGACCATTTTTCCAACACTTAGAAAATTTTAGACAAAATCTGTCTAGGTTTTTCACCAACTTTGAGGCCATTTTTCACTTTGATTCAAACTAAACCAAGACCAATGTTGGGCATCAAAGTTAAAGTATGTCATGAGAGATTTCCAAAATGTACAAGAACTCATCCTAATTCAACTTGGGTATGGAGTTATAAGCATGGAAACATGGTACCTCCAAAACTATTTTTCACAAGACAACTTTGTACATGCCACACGATTTTGGCATTTCCATGACTTGGCAAGCATTGTCACCATACAAGACAAGTTTCTAAAGTGCAATGAACATGATATCTGCAAGGCTACAACACCATAGAGCCTTGCAAGTCCAAAACCTCGTCATTTGGCAAGTAGCATTCAAAGTTCAAAATCCAAAACTTTCAAATTTGTCATGAAGCATTTAAAGGATGCATAGAGCTGGCTTGAGATTCCATTTGATCACTATTGGACAAAAGCCTGTACCAACCACCATTCACTATTGTAGCCAAAACAAACTTGCTCCACTATAAATAGACATCATTTGTGGTCAGTTTGAATACACTAAAGCACAACAACACTTGCTTTCCTCAAAATCTCTCTCATTATGCAGAAATGCCTTCTTTTGCAAGTCACCTCTGAATTTTGAGTTAGAGAGCAATTCCACCATAACTCATGATCCAAACACATCCAATGTATCATATATAAGCTGTTAAAACACTCATCCTTGATCTGAAACACCAAAATTAGAAAGTCAACCTCCAAAACCTCAAATTTTGACTTTTTTGCATTTTTCAAGCCATGCCTTGGTCCAATCACTTTCAAAACCAAATAACACCTCAAACACTCTTCAAATATCATCCTTAAACTATTCCAACAAGTTCCCCTCAACTGTAACATCATTTGAGTGAGATACCATTTTGGTCACTTTTGCCACTTTTGCAAGAAAGAGCCAATTCTTGTTCCTGAGGATTCCAGCTGGTTTTGATCATTCTAAAACCTTCTAAGGGATCAATCAAAGGTGTCTAAAGCATTGGATCACTTCTGGTACAAGCATCTTGAAAGATAGCACAAAGAGCTTCAAGAGGTAAGTACATGACAACTTGAACTCTTTAAATTATGCATTGCTTTGATGTCCATTGATCATAGACATCTCATACATATTATATGCATGTGTTGTGTTTGAACCAATTCATCATGCTATTATTGCTTGTATGATGTGATAGCATAGAACATGTAAATATTGGCCTATTTTTGAAACCACTATCGGGTTTTAAAATGTGAGAATCTTTTGAAAATTCTAAAAGCACCATTGGATTCTTCATGAAATTCTAGGCAAGATCCATCTAAATTTCATCCAATTTCATGGAGAATTGAGGAAGTTATTGCCTTCATGCAAATCCACCAAAACTTGGTGTTTTGCCTTGGTCAGACCTAGAATTCAGGCCACCCTTATGTATTCATGGTGTGGTTTTGATACACGGATGTATCACCACCCCAGTGGTAGCAGCGCGCATGTGTTTGGTTGGAGGTCGTGGGTTCAAGACCCACCCAGACCATTTTTGCTATTTCTCTCATTTTTTCTATTTTCCTATTTTTTATGGTTTTTCTTAATTATTCTCAAAATTAATTTCTCTCCCATTTTTAATTATTTTTTATTGGTTCTTTTTTTCGAAAATTCACAAAAATGTTGAAATATTTTATTCCACAAAAAAATTGAATTTATATTATTTATTTAATATCGTTTGAATTTTTGTAATTAATTTCATTTTATTTGTTTTCAAACATTTTTAAATGAAATTCTCACCTTGATTTTTCAAAACTAATTGGATTTCAAGTCTTCATGTGATTAAACATGATATTTAAAAATATTTGTCAAAGCTTACCACTTGATTTTAAATATATTTGATATTTTATATTTAATTTCCTTTAAAAATTATATATTTTTAATTAAAATTAGGGTTTCTCTTAATTTTAAAATTTTCAAACTTCATTTCAAACACTTTTGGGTCTCTAATAGAGTGTAAGACTCATCCCTTGTCACACACAAATATTTTGGGCCTCAGTTATTGTATAAGTCCCGATACGATTTTAAAAATCTCGGCGCGATCGCAGTTTTCAAAACAATTTTCATCTGGGCCTCTCCTTGAGTTATAAGTCCCATTTTTCTTCTTTTTCAAACACTTTTGGGCCTCTTGATAGAGTGTAAGTCCCATCCCTTTTGTAAATAAACAATTTTTGGGCCTCAGTCATTTGTATAAGTCCCGGTACAATTTTCAAAATAACTGCACAATCGCTGTTTTTCATCTGGACATCTCCTTAAGTTGTAAGCCCCATCTCTTGTATAAAAATAAACATTTGGGCCTCTAATAGAGTGTAAGACCCATCCTCTTTGTGCATACAGTAATTTGGGCCTCAGACATTGTATAAGTCCCTCTATAATTTTCAAAACTACGACGCGATCGTCGCCTTTTCAAAAGAGTTCATCTGGGCCTCTCTTTAAATATAAGCCCCAAACTTCCTTTTATAACAAACTTTCCTTTTGAGTTAGATTTAAATCCTAAGTTTCATCAAAACTTTCTTCAATTTCTTGAATAACTAACCATACAGCTGTAATTGCTATGCTTGGGCTTGCACAACTATAAGTTCCCCTATCTCTTCTCAACAATACTTGTTTATATATTTCATCTGTATATATATGCTTGTATATACTTGCTTAGAGTTTTCCCCATCAATTTGGTCTAGGTTTAGATCAAACCAGTGGTTACTCTTTTAACGCATTCAAAACTAGTTCCCCATAGAAAATTCCAGATACAGTCTTGCCTCCTCTTGGGCTTATACAATATGGAACAGACAAAGACATTATTCTCGGTGAAACTTTTCTCAAGACAGTCACAACTTAGAAATATTTGTA
The DNA here is from genome assembly GCA_022829125.1 of Lathyrus tuberosus. NCBI lineage: Eukaryota > Viridiplantae > Streptophyta > Magnoliopsida > Fabales > Fabaceae > Lathyrus > Lathyrus tuberosus. The sequence continues at coordinate 16,138,744 of JALAZF010000060.1, forward strand.
CAGGAAATTCATTTCCCCAAAGAGGATTAATTCTCGGTGAAACCTCTCTTGAATTTCTTCAAACCTTAGAACTGTTCTGCAGAGAAAGGACTTATTCTCGGTGAAACCTTTCTTGAACTTTTCTTAGGCTTGGACCCACAGGCTTCCTAAAAGCATCCCCAGCCTCCTCTTGGGCTTTGTACAAGGACCCTCAGGCTTCTTAGAAGTTCTCAGCCTCCTCTTGGGCTTAGTACAAGGACCCGAAGACCTCCTACAGGTATAGGATAGAACATAGTCATCTCTACTAGTTCAATCCTCTGGAGAGTCAGAATTCCAAAGCATCAGACCATTGAAGGGTTGATCTTCGTGCATTAAACTCTCAGCCTCCTCTTGGGTTTCATACAAGTATACTTGGACAGTCTCAGCCTCCCCTTGGGCATCATACAAAGATTATTCTCCAACTAAGTGTCAACCTCTTCATACCAATAGACTTGGAAAGTCTCATCTCCTCTTGGATCTCAAAGAAACCCTCAAGTTTCCTAAAAGCACAGGAAAAACCCTAATCACTTCATCAATCTCCAGTAGAGTTTGAAACCTCCATAGGTTTTCATAATCAAAATTGAAACCTTTACTATCAATAAAACCTTAATAAAATCAGAACCTCAGGGCATCTGATATTTCAATTCTTCTTCAATCCCCAGCAAGAGTTGATTCCCCAATTTGGACTTGTCTCTGGATCTCAATAATCCTCAGTAGAAGCTAGCCTCCTCTTAGGATTCATATAAGAATTTCCCCAACCAGCCTCCTCTTAGGCTTTGTATAATGATTTTTCCTCAGCAAAGTTAGTCTCAATCTTGGGCTTTGTATAAAATAAATTATATTCTCCAGCTGAGCCAATCAACCTTTTAGCCTCAATCTTGGGCTTTGTACAAGACAGATAAAACCTTTCCCCAGTGGATTCAATTCTTTTAGCCTCACTCTTGGGCTTTGTACAAGACAGGTAAAACCTTTCCCCAGTGGAGTCAATTCTTTTAGCCTCAATCTTGGGCTTTGTACAAGACAGGCAAAACTTTCCCCGGAAGAGTCAATTCTTTTCTGCCTCAATCTTAGGCTTTGTACAAGACAGATATAAAACTCCCTAGTATAGTCAACCTTTTAGCTTCAACCTTAGGCTTTGATTAAGGCACACAAAAATCAACACCCTTTAGAGGGAATCAAGAGTTCTCTCTGTAGGAAGACATTTCTCTGTACATCACACATCAAAACAGACAATAAAAAAACCCTAATTCCAGATAACTACTGTAAGTGGTACACTTGTTGATTCAAAAATCTAAGTTGTAGTCCATCTCTTATCCTGGTAAACTTCATCTTTCATCTAATTGCTGTAAGTGGCAAGCCTCTGGATTATTTACATCCAAGCCAATATCCCTCTCTTAGCATGAAAGACACCTAAGGAAAAATGGCATTGCTCTACACTGAGTTAAAGTTTCCTCCTTCAGGACATTTCCCTTATAAAGGAAATTATGGCATTGCTGGATTCCATACATTCTAGTTAAAGTAATTCTCCTTTATAATCAAGTACCCAAAAACTGTGATAAACAGGTGAGATATCTCCCTATAGAGATGACAAACTCTCTCTTAGTCAAACCTTTTAGCTTCAATCTTGGGCTTTGAACAAGACACAAATACTCATCTAGCTTTAATCTTGGGCTTTGAACAAGACATGAAGCATCTTTCCTCCCATAGAATAGGAGGAAATACGATTGCTCTGATTTCCCTGTTATCATTACGGGAATACGTAGGCATAAGATTGTGAAATCTTAGCGAGCACACATATCAAAAACTTTAGGTCCAGTACCTTACCAAAAACAACGGAAAAACCCAAAAACAACAAAAACAGTCTCCCAACACTCCCAAAGGAGAAACTTTCCCAACCCATAACAGATAAACACTAGAAAGTATGAAAACATGCCAATGAAGATCTATGGATAACCATATATACACTGGGTAATTAACGACTCCCCTTTGTATAACCTGACCCCGGACCCCCCAATCTCTTAACATTTGTTAAAGAAAACATTTGCGTGCAAGGTTAGTTTTAAATAGCTTCTCTTTCCTTTCCAGCTTCATAGGATAAATAAGAAATCAGAAAGTAGCACCCAATTCTAACCAATACAGTAAGGTGGTCGCGTCACCGACAAAAATCGCACGCTGCAGAAAAATGGCGACTCTGCTGGGGAATCTTTAAGATTAGAGTTCCTAAGAGGTCTAGGTTTTGTTTGGCATTTTCTACTTTCTACTATATATATATATATATATATATATATATATATATATATATATATCATTTACTGTTATACTACTTGATACCCGTGTATAAGTTTCTGTCAATTGGGAATGCGATTAATACGCATGTGGAAAGTTTGAGAGAACATTAAGATAAGTGGTGGCATATCCAGGAAACGCTTATAGGGAGTGAATCCCGACCAAGCCAACTTGGTAGTCCACCAAATCAGTCGAGGTACCCGTGCGGAAGTATCGATGTTGAACGACCGATTGTTGTGAAAGCATTGTCTTTCCCAGTGCGGTACCCATGACCCTGAGGATTTAGTAGACATTAACCATATGATCATTTAGTAGTGTGGTGACTATCGGGAATAGTTGATACGTGATACTACACTTAAATGAGATTCATCCTAGGATATTACAGCTCGCTCGAGTGAATCAGCTTGCTGTTGATATCCCTAGGAGGGGTCAATGACTTTGGGAACCTTAGAACCCATTCTACAGGTACAAAAATTGACCAAAATAGTACAACCTTTGGGGATGGGTAGAACCATGACTCCATGTTTGTGACGTTGAACCCTTGAACCCATGTTTTCAAATGTTTTTGTGTGCTGCATTCATGCATTCATCTAAAAAACTCTTTTCAAACAAGAAAAAAAATATTTTTCAAAAGAACTAAAACAATAATTGCAAATATCAGAGGTTGCGTTATGGATTTCGTTACAAGAAAGAGGCACAAGTACACCTTCAAGGCTCCGAAACTAGAAGACTTAAGGAAATTGGCAAGGATGATTACCAATCCCGAGGCTTTCAGAGCTAAGCACGGGGGACTGTTGTCTCTGTTAAGGGTCAACGTAGTTGAAGGGATCCTGTCTACGCTGGTAGAGTTCTACGACCCGGTTTACCACTGCTTCACTTTCCCGGATTACCAACTGGCACCAACACTGGAAGAGTACTCCCACCTGATTGATTTACCTATCAGTGATCGAGCTCCATTTTCTGGACTGGAAGAAATTCCAAAGAATTAGGCCATTGCAAGAGCAATCTCTTTGGATGAGTCAGAAGTTAGGACTCACATAACCACTAAAGGAGGATTCCAGGGTTTACCGGCTAAATTCCTGATGGAGAAAGCTCTATACTTTGCTAGTATAGGAAACATAACCTCCTTCGAAGACGTCTTTGTCCTACACATATATGGGTTATTCCTCTTTCCCAACATCGACAACTTCGTCGATACCAATGTTGTTAAGATATTCTTAATAAGAAACCCCGTACCAACCTTGCTCGCAGATGCTTATCATTCTGTACACTTAAGGAATTTGTACAGCGGAGGAATGATCACATGCTATGTACCTTTACTCTACAAATGGTTCATTTCCCACTTACCCAAGTCTACTGCTTTTTGGGATCACAAGAGTAATCTATGTTGGTCATAGAGGATTATGTCTCTTACCAACTCTGACATAGATTGGTTCAATCGGATTTACGAAGGGATAGAGATCATAGACAGATGTGGAAATTTCCCTAACATACCCCTCATTGGAACTAAAGGAGGAATCAACTATCATCCAATTTTAGCTCGTTGTCAACTCGGATACCCGATGAAGAATATCGCACATAATGTTCATCTGGAAGGTCTTTTCTTCAAGGAAGGGGAAAATGACAGGGCATTAAAGAAGGAAATAGTGCATGCCTGGCAACATATTCACAGGAAAGGGAGAGAGTCTCTAGGAAACCAAATTGTACCTCCATGGAACCTTATCTCAACTGGGTACAAACCAGAGCCCTCAAGCTGAGGATGCGTTACCCCCGTCAAGAAGTTTTTCCATTAAAGGAATCTGTCATTTATTTCATGTCTGATGCGGAAAAACTCCAGGTCGCTCTCAACAAATTTCAACGTGAGAAAAGCTCTTGGAAGAACAAATACTAAATCCTCAATTTGGAGTGTACCAAGATTTAGGAACTATTAAAGGAAAAGGATGCTCTGATTGAGATATTGGAGCAATATGCCATAGAAAGTCAAGAAGACCGAAGAAATTTGCTCGCTCCTTTCACTTGGCAAAGGGTCGTCGACCCGACAACGGCTGAAGAGCCCCGGTCAAAGAAGAGGAAAATACAGGAACCAACATCTGAGCTCTCCTCAGAGAGGACTCAGGATCCATGAACTTAGACATATAACCGAATATTTATTTTATTAAAAAACGAATCATCACGTCATGCAGATTGCTTGTTTTAAACCCCATTGAAACATACGATCCAATGCCTTCTCCCAACTTTGAATTCCCGGTATTTGAAGTTGAAGAAGAAGAGGATGAAGAAATTCCAGAAGAGATCTCCCGATTACTCAGGCAAGAGGAAAGGTCCATTGAGCCTCAAAAAGAGTTGTTGGAAACGGCCAATTTGGATTCAGAAGAAGAAAAGAAGGAAGTTAAGATTGGAGCACTGCTCAGTCCGAATGTCAGAGAAGACTTGATAAAACTTCTCAAAAATTTTCCAGATGTATTTGCTTGGTCCTACCAGGACATGCCAGGGTTGGATACCAGCATTGTGGAACATCACTTACACTGAAAACAAAATGTCCGCCAGTAAAACAAAGACTGAGACGGACTCATCCAGATATGGCCATCAAAATCAAGGAGGAAGTGCAGAAACAGATCGACGCAAGTTTCCTCGCCACCTCAGAATATCCTCAATGGTTAGCCAACATAGTGCCAGTTCCAAAAAAAAGGACGAAAAATCCAGAATGTTTGTAGACTACAGGGATTTGAATAAAGCAAGTCCAAAGGATGACTTCCCCCTGCCACACGTTGATATGATGGTAGACAGCACAACAAAGTTCAAAGTCTTCTCCTTAATGGATGGATTCTCGGGCTATAATCAAATCAAAATGGCGCTGGAAGATATTGAGAAAACTTCATTCATCACCCCATGGGGTACCTTTTGTTACAAGGTAATGCCGTTCGGTCTAAAGAACGCGGGGCCAACCTATCAAAGGGCGATGACAACTCTGTTTCACGACATGATGTACAAAGAAATTGAAGTGTAAGTCGATGACATGATTGCCAAATCTAAAACAGAAGAAGAGCATGTGACACACTTGTCAAAGTTATTCGAGCGTCTGAGAAAATACAAACTCCGCTTGAATCCCAATAAGTGCACATTCGGTGTTCGCTCAGGAAAGCTCTTGGGATTTATCGTCAACCAGAAAGGAATTGAGGTTGATCCTGACAAGGTCAAGGACATTCGAGAAATGCCTTCACCAAAGACTGAAAAATAGGTCAGAGGATTTTTGGGACGTCTGAATTACATCTCAAGATTCATATCCCTCATGACCGCGACATGGGCGTCGATCTTCAAACTACTCAGAAAGAACCAAAGATGTGTATGGATAGAAGATTGCCAAAAATCTTTTGACAGTATCAAAGAATATCTGTTGAATCCACCAATTATGTATCCTCCAGTGGAGGGAAGACCATTGATCATCTACTTAACAGTCTTGGAAGATTCCATGGGTTGTGTGCTTGGCCAACAAGACGAGACAAAAAGAAAAGAGTCTGCCATTTACTACTTAAGCAAGAAGTTCACGGACTGTGAAACTCGGTCCACTATGCTCGAGAAAACTTGCTGCGCTCTGGCTTGGGCAGCCAAACGTCTTCGCCAGTACATGATTTGCCACACTACTTGGTTAATTTCTGAAATGGATCTGATCAAGTACGTCTTTGAAAAGCCTGCTCTCACGGGAAGGATTGCCCGATGGCAGATGTTGTTATCAGAATACGACATTGAGTACCATGCTCAAAAAGCCGTCAAAGGGAGTTTAGCCGATCATTTGGCTCATCAACCGATTGATGATCAGGAATCAGTCGGATTTGACTTCCCAGACCAAGATGTCATGTACTTGAAAATGAAAGATTGCGATGAACCACTACCCAGTGAAGGGCCAGAACCAGGATCCCAATGGGGACTAATATTCGAAGGAGCCGTCAACACTTATTGGATCGAAATTGGGGCAATCATAGTAACACCTCAGGGTACCCATATTCCTTTCACTACCAGACTGACATTCAAATGCACAAACAATGAGGCCGAATACGAAGCTTGTATCACGGGTCTCAAAGAAGCAATTGACTTAAGGATTAAGAACTTGGATGTGTATGGAAACTCAGCCCTGGTTATCAATCAGATCAAAGGAGAGTGGAATACATACCAATCGAGATTGGTTCCTTACAAAGATTACGCAAGAAGGTTATTACCATTCTTCAAAAGAATTGAGTTTCATCATATCCCTCGTGAAGAAAATCACATGGCTGATGCACTAGCCACTCTCTCTTCCATGATTGAAGTAAGTCAATGGAACGACATACCTAAGATTGACATTATGCGCCTTGAAAGGCCCGCTTACATCTTCATGATCGAAGCAATCATTGATGACAAACCCTGGTATCATGATATCAAGTGCTTTCTTCAAAAACAAGAGTGCTCGCCTGGGGCATCGAGGAAAGATAGGAAGACTCTCAGAAGACTGGCTGGCAACTTCTTCCTGAACGGTGAAACACTCTATAAGAGAAACTTTGACATGGTTTTGCTCAGATGCGTAGACAGACAAGAAGCAAACATGTTTATGAAAGAGATTCACGAAGGATCCTTTGGCACTCATGCCAATGGACATACAATGGCAAGGAAAATTCTGAGGGCAGGATACTATTAGTTGACAATGGAATCCGATTGCTACAAGTACATGAGGAGGTGTCACAAATGTCAAATATACGCAGACAAAATCCATGTACCGTCAACACATCTCAAAGTTCTTTCTTCTCCATGGCCTTTTTCTATATGGGGAATCGACATGATTGGCATGATTGAACCCAAAACTTCAAACGGACATCGGTTCATCCTGGTAGCCATTGACTAATTCACCAAATGGGTCGATGCAACGTTATACTCCAATGTAACCCGACAAGTGGTGGTCCGATTTATCAAGAACAATCTCATCTGTCTTTATGGTGTTCCAAGCCAGATCATTACTGACAATGGATCCAACTTGAACAATAAGATGATGAAAGAGTTGTGTGCTGAGTTCAAGATCGAACACCATAACTCGTCTCCCTACCGGCCTAAGATGAACGGAGTGGTAGAAGCGGCTAACAAGAATATTAAGAAAATCGTTTAAAAGATGGTTGTAACTTACAAAGATTGGCATGAGATGCTACCTTTCGCTCTTCACGATTATCGAACATCTGTCCGCACCTCAACAGGGGCAACCTCTTTCACTCTAGTATATGCCATGGAAGTAGTGCTCTCCATAGAAGTCGAGATACCATCAATCAGGGTATTGATGGAAGCCAAGCTAATAGAAGTTGAATGGTGTCGAAGCAGGAACGATGAACTGAACCTAATCGAAGAAAAGCGAATAACGGCTCTATGCCATGGTCACTTGTATCAGCAAAAAATGAAGAAAGTGTTTGGCAAAAAGGTCTGACCCAGTGTTTTCAGAAAATGAGACCTCGTGCTCAAGAAGATACAATCATTTCTCACTGATTCCAGGGGCGAATGAACCCTGAATTATGATGGCCCTTATGTGGCTAAGAAAGCCTTTTCAGGCGGTGCCTTAAGACTCGTAACCATGGATGGAAAGGATTTTACCTACCCCACAAATGTTGATGTAGTCAAGAAATACTTCGCCTAAATAATAAAAAAAACATCTCGGTGGATTGAATACCCGAAAGGGCGGTCCAGGCAAAAATTAGAGACATAAGCAAAAGTCATCCCGATGGATTGAAAACCTTAAAAGGTAATCCAGGAAAATGTTAGGAATTCATGGCAAGTAACTACGTCCAACAAGGTTAAATCCCTAGTGGTGACACCATCCGTCGAAAGACTTCAGTCAAGGTCACCTCTGACAGAAGCTCAGAATGCCCAGAATTCAAAGTTGGTAGAAGGATATCGGTCGTTATGTTTCAATGTAGCCCTTTTTCCGTTAAATTACCATTTTCTAAACTTTGTAAATGCTCTATGGGATCACGTGTTTGGCTGATTACCATTCTATGAATAAAATTTGAGCCCTAGTGATTTTGTTTGCAATTCTCATTTATTTTGCTTTATAGAATGGCATTTTAAAATATGATCAACGATTCTTAAAAAAAATGAATTTAATTTTCAAATTTTCTTCTGCTTTTAAAATAAAGATGGCAATTCTTTTTTATTACTGAACACAAAAAGGAACATCGATGGCTTCTTCGGAAGTAATTTAACCTCAAAATGCAGAATCAAAGTACTCCTTATAAACCAGTACACCTGAATGAAGGATCAAGCATTTCAGATATAATATCCCGTCTGATATCCCCGACAGAGCTCTTACCTCTAAAGACCAATTGATGGTTCTTTCTCCTCTACAGGGTCTACCTCTCCTAAGCAAGACATGATTGCTATCTTGAACCGATGGTACTTTTCATCCCCCACAATGGTCGAGTATCTAGTCGTGTTCATTCACTAGTCTGTATGTCGCATCTGTTTTGTCAGCATAAATATACATACATCGTGCATAATTGATTCATATACATATTCACATTGCATTACTATCGCTTTGGTCATACTCATCCCCAAGTGATAAAAGTCCTCTCACCGATAGAGTTGTCAGTTCAGTCCCCGTCTAAAAAGTGTCGCCTAAGCAATCTCTCCCTAGTTTATTTCTGGATTGGAGCCTGTCCTTGACCACTTTGATAACTTGAATCTCTGAAAGGCGGGAAGACATTCGACAGACACCTTTGGGACATCACTCTTCACCATTGGAGATAATTTTTTCACTTTCCCAAATTAAGGAAAATCCCCAGAGAAAGCCTCTTAACTGAATACTCTCGGCAATGCATCGGTTTTTCTCCCAAGAAATTCGATGTTAATGAAGTCATCAGCAACTTAAAATTGGATCACATCACATGGCCTTTCTTTGAAAAGATCTCGAAGAAAAGTATGATGTAATATCCCCAAGCAAAAAGTAGTCTCTCAAGAGACTCGTTTTCTCTAGTAGAGTCAACAAATGGCATCTCCAACAGAGAAGTTTGCACACCTCTACAGCTCAGACAAATGGGTTTCCCCATCAAGTCTGACATCAAATTTTTCCATCAAATGGCGTCTCCCTAGTATAGCTCGGCGAGAAGTTTGATGAAGACAGTTACACACAGCGTTCCTTGTCAAGAAAAGAAACTCGACAAGAAGAAAATGAGACCAATTTCGTGGCTGAAGACCAGGATCGATGGGATGTTTAGTTCAAAAGAAACTGAGACCAGTTCCATGGCTAAAGACCGGGATCGAGGGGAAGTTTAGTTCAAAAGAAACTGAGACCTGTTCCATGGCTGAAGACCAAGATCGAGGGGAAACTTTACCCTTTTCTAAGTAACATTACTTAGCAAAAGAAGATGGATGAGCAAACTGCTATTCATAACCATAGTCAAAATTTCGGGTATTCCGATATTTAATCCTTTTGCACCCTGAATGTCCGAATATCTTCGCCATTCACACCTTCGGGTCCAAGAAGATTAAATAGGGGCATCTGACATACCCAAAATTTTGACCACAAGATTTCCCATCATTGTGAAGATCATTACCACAATATGGATGTACCATCATACCTCATCAATCTCCTCAAGGATTGTTGAGCCTTCACTAGAATCAAGAATTAGGGTGATCAACCCTCTTGGAACACTTAAACAAAAGATCAATCAGGAAATGGCATGATCTTCAACTTGTCTAAACCTCTCAAACATCCATAAAGGATCAAGAGGTCTCCCATATCAAGAACCAAGCACAAGAGTGCAACATCTCAAGCTGATCAAGCCTCAAGATCGCCAGTGTCACCAAATTAGGGTTTTGGTCGACCAAGGCCTCCAGATGAAAATTTTATCTTGGCATGAGCTAATACCTCAAAACATAATCCAAGAAGCTCAAAGGGACCTCATGGATCCAATCATCAAGTCAAAACAACCTCAGGGGGAGCATTCATCAAAAATCAGGAATTAGGGTTTCTTGACCTAATTTACCCCTAAGTTGACTTTTGAGGCAAGACATGAACCAAGACTTCAAGACATGATTTGAGGGCCTCAAATACACCACATTTATCCATTTACAACAATGGATTGATCCAAGAAGCTTGATTCACAAGTTTCAATTTCATCTGGACCACAATTAGGATTTTGAAGAAAAAGTCAACTGTACCTTTGACTTTGGACCAAGACATGTTTCCAAACCTTGGGACATGACTTAAGACACCCTAAAACACCTATGGAATCCATCCATTAGGTTTGAATTAGGTCAAGAACTTGATTTTATAGAGGATCACACAATTTGGAATTCATCTGACAAAAAGTCAACTGTGCCCAAAATCAAGTTTGATTTTTTGGAATTTTTCACAAATATGGCTCCCCTAAGTCAAAAACAATGTTAATGTATGGGTTTGATCATCATCCATCAGGAAGAATCAAGAAAGTGAGGTTTCTTGCAAAAGGGGCAACCATAGAAAACTTAAATTTTTCTAAGTTATGGAACAAAATGGATTTGGTACCAACTTTGCAAGGTCATAACTCCCAAACCCTAAGGCCTTTTTCTTCCATCCAAAGCTCAAATGAAAGTTCACATGACATACTTCAAAAGTGTCAGCTACAAAAGATTCCAAATCTTCATGGATTTTGAGTTATGGATTGATCAAATTCATAAAAACATGGATTTGACCATTTTTCCAACACTTAGAAAATTTTAGACAAAATCTGTCTAGGTGTTTCACCAACTTTGAGGCCATTTTTCACTTTGATTCAAAATAAAACAAGACCAATGTTGCACTCAAAGTTAAAGTATGTCATGAGAGCTTTCCAAAATGTACAAGAACTCATCCTAATTGTTTACTGGGAAAAATAGTAAACAACCTATGGTCTATCAATTTTACAAAAAAAATGAATAACTTACAGGATCGACCAAACTAAATCCTAGGACATGTGCTAAATGATTTTAAAAGATATAAAAAGAATATTGGACATTTCGACTACGTTTGTATCTGAAAACAAGAACAATTTGACAAAACTTGAAAAAAAGATGATACGAGGAAATAATTAAAGGGACATTGGAAAGTAACTTAACAAAGTAAATGAGACAAAGTAAGCTTCTGAATAAAAATTAATTGGATTGCATTGAATAAGAAAAATGGTGTTACATAACACGTACATTTCTTCAGCAACTCGTTTCTCTCTACACACGGATACTTTGAGTAATTTGAGAAGTTTGTACAACTTTTTAATACACCAATCCTAGTACGAAGACTTGCTATTTATAATGGTAAAAAATAACTACCCACTAACGGCCTATTAATCAGGGCGAAACACATGGCATCGTGCATGTCTTCATTCTTCAGATGATCAACACGTGTCCTTTCTCTCAAATGGATAAGGAAAAAATTCCCTCCATTATTTGAATTTGAATCTCCAAATCGAAAGACGCTCATTAACCTTCTGTCGAAGAATATTCCCAAACTCTTAGAAATATTTCTAAGTCTCTAAACCATATCTTCTCTACACAAAGGTACTTTTTGACTGGCCTTTCTGGGAAACGACATTTCTGTCGAAGTCTCCTGGAACTTTAGAAATCCCTTCTCTTAGAATAAAACTCTTAATCCAACATCAAGCGTCGAAATTAGGAGCTAACAAATTGCCCCCCAAAAATGTCATTTTCGACATCATTGAAGAAAAAGACATTTTTGGAGAATGTAATTCGAAGCCTCATTTAGACCTTGTATGACTTCGACGCTTATTTGTGGTTCCAACTGTTCACTTTCCTTTTAGCAGACCTATGACGTCATAGCCATTATTGCTAAATCTGACATGTCTTTTCAAATCACGCAAAAATCTCAGTCATAATTACCTCTCCCTAGGGTCTAGGAGATCATGGGCAAGTAGGCACTTATTACCACCGTTTCATTAAGAAACGTGGGGAGAACACGTGTCCCATTATCAATCCCAATATTTCACCATCTTTCAAACCGCTTCCACTCCCCCGCGTATAAATACCATTTCCCACAATTATTTTCACTTTTGCATTCTCTTCATTTCAAATTTCCCAGCAACCTCTGCATTTTAAAACTTAACCTTCTTCATTTTTTCCTCAAAAATGGCTTCCTCCACACGCTTCACTAAAGATGCTGTCAAGGTTACCAAGGATGCTGGCAAACCTACAAGAGCTCCAAATAAGATTTCTCAACTTACCCCGTTTGACTCTGTTGCTGGACCTACCATGGTGGGGAACCAACAATATCTACCCGAACCTCTGGATGAAGAAAATAGGAGAATTTACGCTTCTCAGGTACTCATTCCTTTAACTATTTCTGATAAGCCATTAGCTTTGTTTGGCCCTTTAGCTGATTTGAATGTAGATCCTGCTAGGCTTAGGGAATATTTCCAAATACAAACCTGTAGGATAATGTAGAAAACCTAAGGCTAGCATTGAAAACCCTACTGATCCCAACGATCCTTCGATTGAAGAGGCTATTGACCTTAGATATTTGAACCATTTTAGGGTCTTTAGAGCAAGCCCGACTTTTAAGGATACCTCTGATTACTTAGGGTGGTTGAACAAATTAGAAAAAACAAAATCTGACGTTTGGAAGAAAATGGGTATTTATGACCTGATTATGCTGTCGAAAGTAGGACCTGATGACTGTTTGAATATGCTGAGTTCGTCCTTGTAATTTTGGGATAGTACCCACTACACCCATCATCTCCCATGTGGCATGATGACACCTACCCTTTTTGACATAGCCACTATCACAGGGCTTAAACCTACTGGGAATACCTATGATCTTGACTTCATGGCTGAGGATAGCATAGGTTTTACTACCTCTAAGGCGGCTTATTCGACCCACATAGCTCACTATCACGATAAGAGCAGAGAGGAAGTGTCAGACGTCGAACATATAGCTTTCCTAGATATGTGATTGTCACGTTGTGTCTTCTGCTCGAAGTCACTGCAGGTTGCTAGAAATTTTCTGACCATGGAGAACCAATTACACACTGGCCATGACTTATGTTTGAGCGAATTGATCTTAGCCAACCTTTACGAGTCCATGAGCGAAGGGGTCACCCAGCTCAAAAGCATAGCTGACAAAGGAAGTTTGCTACTCTCTGGTCCCTTTTGACTGCTTCAGCTGTGGTTGAATGCTTCGTTCGAAGCTTGCCTCCCTCGCAAAAATCAAATTAATGAAGAAGCTGATGATGTGAAGAATCGAAGAGTAGAAGGCCCTCGTTTGGCGAAATTGACACCTGCTGATGATGGTCGTCCTGTCCAACAGGCTTTCACCAACTTCATCATGATGTTTGCCAAACGATACGATTTTACACCCAACATGGCTCCTTTTTCTGTAAGGAAGTCTTGTCCTGAATGGTTCACCAGGCCATTCCCAGCGCCATCGAAATCACAAGCAGCAGAATCCCTTGAAATTTGGAAAGCCTTCTTAAACCCTAGGGTTTTGACTCTCAGATTTAATCTCTCTAAAAGCCAAGTTTCCTTGATAACTTACCAACCAAATCTTATCGCTCGACAGTTTGGATTGGTTCAAGTTTTACCTCGACTGATCTATGACAAGAAAAGTTCTCTCCTTCTTTACAATGCCGACCATAGTTAAGCAATGGCCATCAAGCAGATCGTACGATATGCTGGTCGAACGTAGTTTCTTCCAGTAGCTTTCGAACCAAGCTTCCTTTGTACTCAACAATTTGATGACTGGTGGAAGACTTATTATGCTGAAGAATTTTTTGACGTGGCTGCATTTATGCACCACATTAACAAGGCTTTCCTCTCTGTGCAGGAAAAAGTGAAGAAAGGTACTTCTACGCACATTAAAGAAATCCAAGCCTTCCAAAAATACTTTGAAACAGTTTATCGACCAAATCTCCTTGGTCGAACCGTCCGCGACGCAACTGTTACTTTGAAGGAATTTTTTTAAAGAAAATGGAGAACTTAAAGATCCCTTCGTACATTCCTCCTGAGAAACGATATGAAACGACTTTCAATATGTTTCCTCCCAAATTTCCTCGACCGCCAAGTACTGACTTTGGAATGGCCCTTGCCCCTCCATTTCCAGACTGGTTCGTCTGTGGGGATTCTATCAAAATCCTTCGCCAGCAATCAAAAGCAAAAGCACAGCGGGTGGTTCCGACCAAACATACGCTAGACTGGTTTGTATGTATTTCTTTTGATCTTTTGTATATGAACAAGGTTGATGATCAATATATGATGAAGTTGTTTGCTTTTAATGGTATATTTGTGGTTTGAATCACTCTAGACATAGATTTTCCAAATCTTGACCTAATGTCTTCATCTCTTAAAAACCAAACTCTAGATATAGATTTGGGATTTAATATTCACTTTGTATTGATCTTAACGTTCGTTGTTTCAATTGTTAGCGTGAGACATCATCTAACAATTTAAATAACGATACTCACGAATTTACTTTAGACATAAACTTATTCGTGTGGATATTTGATTGTATTGATCGAAACTACGTTCATATGCTTGATTAATCGGATATGTATGAAAAGGATTAGCGAAATCTATTCTTGACATGCTTTTTCTCAAACTAACAACATCTTTGTTCCAATTTAATTCTTTGCTACAAACTTATGTTGAAAAACCAAGAACAATTTGAAACCCCTTTACTTAAAACGATCAACTATTGAATGACAAGCATTGATAACACACAATCCCTGTGGATACGATAAAACACCCCCCGAAATATTCTTCAACAAAATTTTCAAAGGGCGTCTTCATATTGGGATCGAAGATGTTCGTATCGAATCTGAGATATATGAAGGTGTGGAACGGGAGGATTTCGACCCAACATTTCCTTGTCTATTTATTTTCACATATAATGACTGTTTTTCTGTTTGCTTAGCCATGAAGATTCCTCCCAAAAAGCCACCAACTAGAAAGCTTGCAGAGGTGAAGGAAGAAGAAGGAAGCAAAATAGCAACAACAACAACAAAGGTATTTTCACACTCTTTATTAAGTTTGTCACTTTATGTCCATTATTTTCTAACATTTTCTTCTTCAGGGCGCTCGAAAGCAACCCCCGACTCTCCAGAAAAGGAAGGCCAAGGATGACACATTAGTGATAATCGAGTCTGAAGATGAAGACTTATCTCCAACTGCCGAGCAACCCCTAAAGAAGACGAAAAGGCAACCAAAGATAAACGAAGCCATTGCTCAATCTCAGGTGAAAGGCGTGAAGGTCTTGATCAAGAAACCCACAAAACTAACCATCTTGGAGCCAACACCTGAGGAGATGTCGAAAAAGGCTGCAGAGCAACCCGAAAGTGACAAATCAAGTCCCGGGGCAGAAGCTCGTAAGGTATAAAAATGATTCACACATATACCACAATACCCTTGGTATTTCTCTTCGACTATTAACTTTGTTCATGCTTTCAGGATGACGTGGGAGTTTCGACTCAACCAGCCGCCGAATCAACCAACCCAACAATCCTCAATAGTGAAGGTGAACCAACATATCACCCTACTTCCGTAAAGGATTATGAGAAGAGCTCATTGAGCGAAATCAACCAAGTGGTTGAGAGACAATGTGAAACTTCTCCACCCAAAACCACTACTCAAACTTCTCACACCAGTGAATTCGATCACGAAAATGGTCGACAAAGACACACAGGCTGAAACAACTGGAGTTGACATGGAGGTGGATAATCCTGAGGCGCAAGTCGAAGATGAGGCTGATGATAGGTCCCCAAGAATCGAAACCTCAGATACCATTCAAGTTGATGTTATGGAAGAAGGAGGCAAACATTTTATGTTCCCTAATCAATCAATGCCTATTGAGGAGTTTATGCATGACGATGAAAACGTCGAAGGGGGTAATGATCAAGATGAAGAAGATGAAGATGACGTTCAGGAAGAGATAATTATCGAAAAAGCTCCTAACCCTAACCTGTCAACTGTAAAGGATTCGAGCAAAGCCTCCATAACCCTTTTTGCAGAAGAACTAGAGGCTCTAAAAAAGAATAATCCCCGTGAGTACTTAAAAGTTTTACTTGGTTCTAGGGGAAGTTCGTCTGACAAAAACCTCAGTTCGCCCTCTGTATCTGGTGGTCAATCCACTGCTGATCCTTCAAACCAGATACTGTTAAAGATTAAAGAAAAGGTTTTCAATGGTGACTTGTTTCAACTAATTGAGTCTGACCCCACTTCTCCAATTGCTTTGAAGAATCTCCTCAAAGAGTTTGATATTCTAACTGCTTCTCCAGAAATTGCCAATATCATCTTGGAGCTGACCTCAATGACTGATCGAATTGCTGCGGACCTTGCCAAATTCAAAAAAATCTCAAAAGACATTGAAAATCAAATTGGTTCAGTCGCGGTTGCATGGGATGCTGCTACAGAATCTACCAATATACTGTCAAATTTGGAGCAAATCCAAGAACAGAACAAGACTCAAATCGAGGCCAATAACTAAAGTATCAAATCCTGGGAGGCACAGATTAAAGAACTACAAGCAAAGATTCCGAACGCCAAGAAGCAGAACGCTGAGCTTGAAAAGTTTGACAACTCCCAGGTGGCAAAAGAGCTTAACGTAGGTCTGGATTTTGCTGACAAAGCTCAAAAATTAGAAGCAGAACTGGAGACCATGAGGTCGAACCAATCCTTGTGTGAGAGGTGGATAGAACTTTAAAAGGCAAAGTACTCCACCATGAAAGACAACCTGCCGTTCTAATTCCAAAGACTTTTTATTTCTTTTTTATGCTTCATCATTGTTCCTTGGATTCTGTAATGCTTATTCGCTTTCTAATGTAACAAACTTAGCCATTTTGGCATCATGTTTTATTTTTCCATATTAGCTTTGATCATTTACATGAGTGATTATTCTCTAGCTATTTTTACCTCTCGAAGTGCAGGCTTGTACTTCTTTAAGTACTTCCCATTTACCCTCATGATTCTCTTATCTTGATCTAATTCTTTGATCTCATAAGCACCATTCGAAAAAAATTGTATGATTTGAAAATGACCTTTCCACTTAGGAGACCATTTTCCCAAAGATCTATCCTTTCGATCCATGGGCAAAATCACTTTCCAAACCTATTCCTCGGGCGAAAAAGTCTTAAATTTGACTTTCTTATTATAAGATTGTTCTACTCTCTTCTCCTGCCTTTTCAACAATTATAAAGCATTAAGCCTTTCCTCATCTAAGTCAACCAATTCATCTAACATCTTATTCCAGTATAACTCAGATGGGGTCTCATGGTGCCTCTAAATTCTCACCGATTGAAGATAGATTTTGACTGGTAATACTGCGTCATGGCCAAAGGTCAATCGAAAAGGCGTGGAATTGGTCGCCTCTTTGGGGGAGGTTCGACATGCCCAAAGAACTTGGTCCAATGTTTTGTGTCAGTTTCCAGGCTTCTTTCCCACATGCTTCTTAATTAGGCTAATCACCACTTTATTTGTTGCTTCGACCTGACCATTAACCTGGGCATAATAAGGTGTAGAGGTTAAGAGTTTGAAACCCATTTCTTTAGCAAATTCTTGCATTTTCCAACCAGTAAACACCGATCCTTGATCTGTCGTAATGGTTTATGGGATTCCAAACATTTAAATAATGTGTTTTTTAATAAACTCGATCACGTCTTCTTGGTCAACATTTGGTAATGGTACAATTTCGATCCATTTTGTAAAATAGTCAATGTCTACCAAAATGTATCTTTGATTTTTAGATGACGCCGGTCGAATCTCACCAACCAAATCCAAAGCCCGACCTCTAAAGGGCCATGGTTTGACTATGGAGTGTATTTCACTTGCAAGAACATGTTGTATACCTGCATGCACTTGGCACTCTTGGCATCCCTTAGCGAATTAGATGTAATCTTTCAACATAGTAGGCTAGTACATGCCTTGTCGAAATAAAAGTCATTTCATTTTGTGACCTACCTGATGAGCCCCACATGCCCCACTATGAACAGTCGAAAAGGCTAAGTATGCTTCTGACTCACTAAGGCATTTAAGCAATACTCCCTCAGGAATCTTTTTAAATAACTCATTGCCCAAAAGGACATAACTTAAAGCTTGATACCTAATTTTTCGATCAACGGACGTCGTTGGATTCTGCAGATACTCGACTATTGGTTTTATCCAGTCTTTGTCCGTTAAACTATCCACTGCTAATATTTCGAAGTTCTCTTCATCAGCGTATCCAAGGTTTGTTGTTTCCAAGTATGATGGGGATAATCTGGCAGATAAAACTCTACCTCTGACTTCGATTGCCTCTTCTAATCTTTCCTTCAACACCTTATATCCAGAAGCAATCTGAGCCAGGTCATTTGTCACTTGATTTTCCAATCGAGGTATGTGTCGAATATTCACTACTTCGAACTTTTTCAGCAATCGATTTGCTATTACGAAGTACATAGTGAGATTCTCTTTAACACATTTGTACTCCCTTGTAATCTGTTTGATGACTAACTCTGAGTCTCCCATTATTTCGACTCGAGTCGCCCCTAATTCCAACAAAATTTCAAGTTCGGCTATTAAGGCTTCGTATTCAGCCTCATTATTTGAACAAATACCTTCGACTTTGTACTTAAATTTGGTTGGGATTCTATTAGGAGAAATGATCAAGACTCCTACACCTGTACCATCTTTATGACTAGAACCGTCGAAATATAATTTCCAAGGTTTAAGCTCAAGATAATTCGACACATTCTCGTTTATAGAGTGGTCGACAATGAAGTCAGCCACCACTTGTCCCTTAACAGCCTTTAAAGGCATATATGTCAAGGAATATTCAGTTAAAGCAAATGCTCATTTACCAATTCGACTATGCAAAATTGGCTTAGAGAACATGTGTTTAATGATATTGAAATGAGATGAAACATAAATATCAACTGGGTTTATATAATGCTTTAACTTTGTACAAGAAAAATACACGCATAAACATAATTTTTCAACTATGTTATACCTAGTTTCTGCATCGTTCAAAACCCTACTAAGGTAGTAAATGGCTCTTTCGACGCCATTTTCATCCTCTTGAGCCAACATGCTCCCTAAGGTATTGTCCTGACGCAGATATGTATAGTCTCATGCTCCTACTTCTACAAGGTGGTGCTATAATTGGAGGATGACTCAAATACTCTTTAATTTTGTCGAAAGCTTCCTGTTGAGCTTGCCCCTAATCGAATCCCTCCTTGTTTAGTCAGAGTAGAGGTGAGAAGGCTTGAGTTTTCTCGCTGAGATTCGAGATAAATCTTCTTAAGAAATTGATCTTTCCAAACAATGACTGCAGTTCCTTCTTTATTGATGGCGCTTTCGCCTCCATATTGGCCTTGGTCTTATTTTGATTTATTTTGATTCCCTTCTTATGGACCACAAAGCCTAAGAAATCTTCCGTCTGTACACAAAAAGCACATTTGAGAGGATTCATTTTGAGACCATGTCTTCGCATCCTTTCGAATGATTGTCGAAGATGGTCATTATGATTCTTCCCTGAAACAGACTTTACAATAATATTGTCAATGTAAATTTGCATAAAAGTTTCTATGTAGTCATGGAAGATTGTATTCATTGCCCTTTGATATTTTTCCCCAGCATTCTTTAGGCCAAAAGGCATAACTACCCACTCGTAAGTGCCTAAGGCCCCAGGGCATCGAAACGCCGTTTTAGGGACAACATCTTCAGCAATGAATATTTGGTTATACCCAGAATACCCGTCGAGCATGCTAAGATATTCATGGCCAGCGGCAGAATCGACTAGCATTTCTGCCACAGGCATTGAGTACTCCTCCTTTGGGGTCGCAGCATTCAGATCTCTAAAGTCTATGCAAACCCTCAAAGTACCATTCTTTTTTAACAGGCAAAATGTTTGCAAGCCATTCGACATACCTGGTCGTTCAAATAAATCTGCAACGAAGACGCCTTTCGACTTCCTCCTTGATCTTCGAGAGAATTACTGGTGCAAACTGCCTTGGATTTTTCTTGATCGGCTTCTTTCCAGATTTAATTGGCAGCTTTAGTTCGACCAGCTCTCTGCTCAAACCAGGCATCTCGTCGTAATCTCATGCAAAGCAGTCTTTGAACTCCTTTAACTACTGGATCACTTTGACCTTGAGTTGTGGGGTGATATTTGCACTAATATATGTTGGTTTTTTCGTTGCCCCCTCTCCCAAGTCAATTTCGTCCAAAGGATCTTGCGCTAGCATTTTGATATTGGCTGCCAACGGATCCTTCTCAAAACCCAAAGGCTCGTCATCATAAATTGCATCGAGCCTCTGGCCTTGCATTTCATCCCAAACCTTATCAGGTGGTTCTGGATCGAAGTCCTTTCCAAGACCTTCTTGATTTGCATCTTTGTTAGCTTCATCAGCCATATGTTTTACTTCGGCCTCCAAAGCCGCTTGTAGTTTATTTTCGGCTATGTAAGCCGAAATCCTTTCGAGCGCCTCAAACTCAGACATCATCATCGAATTCACTTCCCCAGCCTGTGGGGTTAACTCTGGATATGCCTTCATAAGCGAAGTCATCTTCTCCTACAACTTCCCGATCCCACTAGAACCCATTTGTTGGATGTAGGTACAGTGAACAATTCGCGTTGTCGTCTGGAGTGAATGCAAAATCGGCTGGGTTACACGGAGCGATGTTAGCCAAATTCCTGTCGAAGTTTCGACTATACCATTTGTTCGCCAGATGGTGATTCTTTGGTGCATCGAAGACGACACGACTTCTATTCTGTGGATCCATTCTCGATCCAATAAATGGTTATAGTTGGCCTTTGTCTCTACAACCATAAACATGGTTGACCTTGTGATTGTCCTTACCGTCAGGTCTACTTGGATTACCTCCAACGTGTTACCAACCTTCCCTTAGTAATTGGATAGCACCATGTTATGGGGTTTAGTGTCAGTATCGAACTTTCCTATCCTCCTCAACATGAAGTGTGGTATCAAGTTTACAGTAGTGCCGCAATCCACCTGAATTTCGTTAACTGGTACGTCTTCAATCTTCCCAGTGATGAAGAGAGGCTTCAGATGGCTTTTCATAGCTTCACTGGGCCTTTCAAAGAATGCATTTTGCTCTTCGACACACCCGTTATTCATTACATAATAGCAAACTGGCCTATGTGTGGCCATTTCTACATCAATGTTATCTGCCGTATCTTCGACCTCACATACTTGGTCGAACTCTCTCGGCAGAACAGATACCACGTTGACCAAAATGTCAAGAGACTGCTCTGATCCTGAATCAAAATTATTAGTGAGCAATTCATCCTCAGTAACCTTTCGATCATGCTCTTCCTTGCCTGCTAGTTCTAGTGTAGCAAAAGGTGCTTTTTCGACAGGCTTGGGCCTTTTGCCGTCGACTGGTACGTTGGTACTGGATTCTGCTTTCGCCTCAGCTTCTCTCTAGGCTTTCCTTCATCTTTGTTCCCTCCTCCATTGGGACCTAGACATGGGGGTTTTCCCTTTGTAGTTTTCTGAAACGTAAGCTGGTTTCTTTGAGGCCATCGAAGCACCTCTTTCTACATCAAAACTCTGCCACTTCTGTTGGCTCTTTTCCTTATTCTCATTTGGTTTTACCCACTTGCCATTGGAAAGTTATGCAAATGGTTTAAAGGTAGCGGACCTTTCCCCTGGAACTCTAGTCTTCGGTTGTTCTTGCTTAGAAGCTGACTTCCTAGGGTCGAAACCCCGCTGGCCATAACGGGCTTTCTCCTCCCGCCTTTGTTTGGCCTTTCGAACTTCTTCAAGATTTTGCGATGCCTTCTTCTCAAATACAACGCTACATCTGGGACACAACATGACCTCTGACCTCTTCTTTTGACACCTGTGTATAAAGTCAATCATATTTTCCTCCTCTTTTGGGAAGGATAACTTGTTGTATTCTTCTTGACGTTCATCATCAACCTCCATGGGTGTCTCTTGAGAAATCTCCACCATGTTGATTTCCATTTTAGTATCTTCAGTGATATCAAGCTTACACAATTCCATATGAAGGCCCTCAACAACCTTTTCCATCTAAACTAAACCATTAGTGGTTTCTTTGGTAACGTCGAAAGTATAAGTTTTCTTGGGGAATTTATCATTCTTTTCTGGTTCGACAGGATTTTTCCCCATTCGAATGGGCCAACAACTTACAAAAATAAGGTGGGCCTTGTTTCAATTCAGCAAGATCAATCTCGCCTTCGTCGAAACTTACTGGCTCATTATAATATTTTTCTTCTTCGTCATTAACTTCGACGTAGGCCACCCTTTTATTCTTATTCGCCCTAGCCTTTTCTTCCTCTATGCGTTCTAGTTGTCAAACTCTATCAGCCAACTGAGCCATATCTCTTAGATATTGAGTATCCAATTTCTTCCTAATGGAATAATCAAGGCCTCCAACGGCCTTTTCGACTAACTCATGTTCCGGCACTTGTGTAAAGCATCTAGCCTTGAGCAGTCAGAATCTGTTCAAGTAGTTATCTATTGGCTCAGTGAATTTTCATTTTATACTAGCCAACTCCTTCAGACTAATCTTCGTTTATCCCATATAGAACTGCTCATGAAATAGCCGTTCCAACTAGGTTCAATTGTGGATCGAATTTGGTGGCAAAGTTGTCAACCACGTGAAGGCATTTTTCGTCAGAGAACTTGGGAAGTATTTTATCCTAAGATTCTCATTATTCAAAATTTCTCCAGCCACTATCACATATCTGGCCACATGTTCGACAGTGGACACAATGGTGTCCCCAGAAAACTTAGTGAACTTAAGGACTTTCGTTCTAGGGGGTAACTCAGACTGGAGAATGTATTCTGACAATGGAGATGTATAATTTGGCCTTCGAAGGCCAAATTTTACCCCATTTTGGACCATAATCTTTTCGACCATGGCTGCCAAATTGTTATCTGCTGCCACATCATGACGTCGAACTTGTTGTATAACGCTGTCAGCGTCCTGGTTTCTATTCACCAAAACCATCCTTGGTTGTTCTCCTACTAGAATTTGTTGTTGATTCCTAGGGGGTTCAATTATTCCCTAGTTTGCTATATTCGCCTGAGGTATGTTTCCTGGATTTTGTTGGTTCTGGTATATATTAGGGTCCTCTTCGAACACCGCCCCTTGGTTTCCTGCGATATACTCTCTCTGAGGGTGTCGAGGAGGGTTAGGTACACCAAAGAAATATGCAAAGCGCGTCATCTGCGCAGCCATTTGCTGTTTAGTTTGGGTGGTATTTTGAATTAGAGGCTGAAAGATTTCTCCCATGGTTTGGGACATCATTTGGACCATTTGGTGGTTACTTTCATCCATTTGTTGCCTTAAATAGGCTGCAGTAGTATTTGTCAAGCCTGGCATTTGGGTTGAATATCCTATTCCTAAGGATTGGTTATTTCGACCCATATTAACCCCAGATCCTGACCCTTGTAAAGGTGATGTTACTATAGGCTCTATAAATACTGGAGGAGCATTATGTAAGTTCGCCATCATCGAAGTTGGTATCCCATAAGGCGGGTCTCGACTAGGCAAAGGCACAGAAAGTCCAGGGGAAAAAATGGTTGGAAGTTAGCATTTCCCACTGGTGGGGGAGTCCTTGGTGGACCCTTTGACCCAACATAACTCAGAATGGGCTGAGTATGGGTGATCGAATACGTTGGGGTCGAAATTTCCATAGATGGTATAGCTTCAGATGCGGACGCAGGAACCGTGGGTCCTCTAGTCGAAGACCCTGGGATTGGTTCTGCATTGACACCAGACGTAGTTTGAGGATTCAAACTATTTGGATGATTAGTACTTGCCATTTTCCTCGTATATTTTCTTCTTTGTCTATCTTCGTTTGCGGTGGCTACTTTTCCACTTCTTAATAACATACAACGAAGTATTCGACACAGAAAAGATAATAAAAAATACAGAATTATAAGTTTCTTTTGAAAACACAAGAAATTCGTTTAGCACTGGGTCCCACTGGGCGTGCCAATTTTTTTACTGGGAAAAATAGTAAACAACCTCTGGTCTATCAATTTTATAAGAAAATGAATAACTTGCAGGATTGACCAAATTAAATCCTAGGACATGTGCTAAATGATTTAAAAAGATATAAAAAGAATACTGGACATTCCGACTACGTTTGTATCTGAAGACAAGAACAATTCGAAAAAACTTGAAAAAAAGATAATACGAGGAAATAATTAAAGGGACATTGGAAAGTAACTTAACAAAGTAAATGAGACAAAGTAAACTTCTGAATAAAAATTAATTGGATTGCATTGAATAAGAAAAATGGTGTTACATAACACATACATTTCTTCAGCAACTCGTTTCTCTCTACACACGGATACTTTTAGTAATTTGAGAAATTTGTACAACTTTTTAACACACCAATACTAGTACAAAGACTTGCTATTTATAATGGTAAAAAATAACTACCCACTAACGGCCTATTAATCAGGGCGAAACACATGGCATCGTGCATGTCTTCATTCTTCAGATGCTCAACACGTGTTCTTTCTCTCAAATGGATAAGGACAAAATTCCCTCCATTATTTGAATTTGAATCTCCAAATCGAAAGACACTCATTAACCTTCTGTCGAAGAATATTCCTAAACTCTTAGAAATATTTCTAAGTCTCTAAACCATATCTTCTCTACACAAAGGTACTTTTCGACTGGAGTTTCTGGAAAACGACATTTCTGTCGAAGTCTCCTGGAACTTCAAAAATCCCTTCTCTTAGAATAAAACTCTTAATCCAACATCAAGTGTCGAAATTAGGAGCTAACACTAATTCAACTTGAGTAGGGAGTTACAAGCATGGAAACATGGTACCTCCAAAACTGTTTTTCACAAGACAACTTTGTACATGCCACACGATTTTGGCATTTCCATGACTTGGCAAGCCTTGTCACCATACAAGACAAGTTTCTAAAGTGCAATGAACATGATCTCTATAGAGCTACAACACCATAGAGCCTTGCAAGTCAAAAACCTCATCATTTGGCAAGTAGCATTCAAAGTTCAAAATCCAAAACTTTCAAATTTGTCATGAAGCATTTAAAGGATGCATAGAGCTGGCATGTATCAGTCCATTATCAACCAAATGAGTCAAGATAAACTCAAGCAACAGAAGACCATAGGCCTGCTCCCTAATCTCAAGTCAATGGCTAGAGAAGACTTGAGATTCCATTTGATCACCATTGGACAAAGGTCTGTACCAGCCACCATTCACTATTGCAGCCAAAACAAACTTGCTCCACTATAAATAGACATCATTTGTGGTCAGTTTGAGTACACCAAAGCACAACAACACTTGCTTTCCTCAAAATCTCTCTCATTATACAGAAATGCCTTCTTTTACAAGTCACCACTGAATTTTGAGTTAGAGAGCAATTCCACCACATCTCATGATCCAAACACATCCAATGTATCATATATAAGATGTTCAAACACTCATCCTTGATCTGAAACACCAAAATCAGAAAGTTAACCTCCAAAACCTCAAATTTTGACTTTTTTGCATTTTTCAAGCCATGCCTTGATCCAATCACTTTCAAAACCAAATAACACCTCAAACACTCTTCAAATATCATCCTAAATTGTTCCAACAAGTTCCCCTCAACTGTAACATTCTTTGAGTGAGATACCATTTTGGTCACTTTTGCAAGAAAGAGCCAATTCTTGTTCCTGAGGATTCCAACTGGTTTTGATCATTCTAAAAGCTTCTAAGGGATCAATCAAAGGTGTCTAAAGCATTGGATCACTTCTGGCAAAAGTATCTTGAAAGATAGCACGAGGAGCTTCAAGAGGTAAGTACATGACAACTTGAACTCTTCAAATTATGCATTGCTTTGATGTCCATTGATCATAGACATCTCATACATATCATATGTGTTGTGTTTGACCAATTCACCATGCTATTATTGCTTGTATGATGTGATAGCATAGAACATGCAAATCTTGGCCTATTTTCGAAACCACTATCAGGTTTTAAAATGTGAGAATCTTTTGAAAATTCTAAAAGCACCATTGGATTCCTCATGAAAATCTAGGCAGGATCCATCTAAATTTCATCCAATTCCATGGAGAATTGAGGAAGTTATGGCATTCATGCAAATCCACCAAAACTTGGTTTTTTGGCTTGGTCAGGCCTAGAATTCAGGTCACCCTTATGTATTCATGGGGTGGTTTTTATACACGAATGTATCACCACCCCAGTGGTAGTAGCGCACATGTGTTTGGTTGGTGGTCGTGGGTTCAAGACCCACCCAGACCATTTTTGCTATTTCTCTCATTTTTGCTATTTTCATATTTTTTATGGTTTTTCTTAATTAATCTCAAAATTAATTTCTCTCTCATTTTTAATTATTTTTTATTGGTTCTTTTTTTTGAAAATTCACAAAAATGTTGAAATATTTTATTCCACAAAAAAATTGAATTTATATTATTTATTTAATATTGTTTGAATTTTTGTAATTAATTTCATTTTATTTGTTTTCAAACATTTTTAAATGAAACTCTCACCTTGATTTTTCAAAACTAATTGGATTTCAAGTCTTCATGTGATTAAACATGATTTTTAAAAATATTTTTCAAAGCTTACCACTTGATTTTAAATATATTTGATATTTTATATTTAATTTCCTTTGAAAATTATATATTTTTAATTAAATTTAGGGTTTCTCTTAATTTTAAAATTTTCAAACTTCATTTCAAACGCTTTTGGGCCTCTAATAGAGTGTAAGACCCATCCCTTGTCACACACAAACATTTTGGGCCTCAGTCATTGTATAAGTCCCTATACGATTTTAAAAATCTCGGCGCGATCGTCGTTTTCAAAACAATTTTCATCTGGGCCTCTCCTTGAGTTGTAAATCCCATTTTTCTTCTTTTTCAAACACTTTTAGGCCTCTTGATAGAGTGTAAATCCCATCCCTTTGTAACTAAACCATTTTTGGGCCTCAGTCATTTGTATAAGTCCTGATACAATTTTCAAAATAACTGTGAAATCGCTGTTTTTCATCTGGGCATCTCCTTGAGTTGTAAGCCCCATCTCTTGTATAAAAATAAACTTTTCGGCCTCTAATAGAGTGTAAGACTCATCCTCTTTATGCATACAGTAATTTGGGCCTCAGACATTGTATAAGTCCCTCTGTAATTTTCAAAACTACGACGCGATCGTCGCCTTTTCAAAAGAGTTCATCTAGGTCTCTCTTTAAATATAAGCCCCAAACTTCCTTTTAAAATAAACTTTCCTTTTGATTTAGAATCAAATCCTAAGTTTTTGCAAAACCTTCTTCAATTTCTTGAATAACTAACCATACAACTGTAATTGTTATGCTTGGGCTTGCACAACTATAAGTTCCCATGTCTCTTCTCAACAATACTTGTTTATATATTTCATCTGTATATATATGCTTGTATATACTTGCTTAGAGTTTTCCCCAGCAATTAGGTCTAGGTTTAGATCAAACCAGTGGTTACTCTTTTAACACAGTTAAAACTAGTTCCCCATAGGAAATTCCAGATACAATCTTGCCTCCTCTTGGGCTTATACAATATGGAACAGACAAAGGCATTATTCCCGGTGAAACTTTTCTCAAGACTGTCACAACTTAGAAATATTTGTACAGGAAATTCATTTCCCCAAAGAGGATTAATTCCCAGTGAAACCTCTCTTGAATTTCTTCAAACCTTAGAACTGTTCTGCAGAGAAAGGACTTATTCCCGGTGAAACCTTTCTTGAACTTTTCTTAGGCTTGGACCCACAGTCTTCCTAAAAGCATCCCCAACCTCATCTTGGGCTTTGTACAAGGACCCTCAGGCTTCTTAGAAGTTCTCAACCTCCTCTTAGGCTTAGTACAAGAACCCGAAGACCTCCTACAGGTATAGGACAGAACTTAGTCGTCTCTACTAGTTCAACCCTCTGGAGAGTTAGAATTCTAAAGCATCAGACCATTGTAGGGTTGATCTTCATCCCTTAAACTCTCAGTCTCCTCTTGGGCTTCATACAAGTAGACTTGGACAGTCTCAACCTCCTCCTGGGCATCATACAAAGATTATTCTCCAACTAAGTGTCAACCTCTTCATACTAGTAGACTTGGAAAGTCTCATCTCCTCTTGGATCTCAAAGAAACCCTCAAGTTTCCTAAAAGCAGAGGAAAAACCCTGATCACTTCATCAATCTCCCGCAGAGTTTGAAACCTACATAGGTTTTCATACTCAAAATTGAAACCTTTACTATCAATAAAACCTTAATAGAATCAGAACCTCAGTGCATCTGATATTTCAACTCTTCTTCAATCCTCAGCAAGAGTTGATTCCCTAATTTGTGCTTGTCTCTGGATCTCAATAATGATTCCTCTTAGGCTTTGTATAATGATTTTTCCTTAGCAAAGTTAGTCTCAATCTTGGGCTTTATATAAGACAGATCATATTCTCCAGTTGAGCCAATCAACCTTTTAGCCTCAATCTTGGGCTTTGTATAAGACAGATAAAACCTCTCCCCAGTGGAGTTAATTCTTTTAGCCTCAATTTTGGGCTTTGTACAAGAGAGATAAAACCTCTTCCCAGTGGAGTCAATTCTTTTAGCCTCAATCTTGGGCTTTGTACAAGACAGATAAAACCTCTCCCTAGTGGAGTCAATTCTTTTAGCCTCAATCTTGGGCTTTGTACAAGATAAACAAACCTTTTCCCGGAAGAGTCAATTCTTTTCTGCCTCAATCTTGGGCTTTGTACAAGACAGATATAAAACTCCCTAGTAGAGTTAACCTTTTAGCTTCAACCTTGGGCTTTGATCAAGGCACACAAAAATCAACACCCCTCATAGGGAATCAAGAGTTCTCTCTGTAGGAAGACAGTTCTCTGTACATCACACATCAAAACAGACAATAAAAAAACCCTAATTCCAGATAACTGTTGTAAGTGAGACACGTGTTGATTCAAAAATCCAAGTTGTAGTCCATCTCTTATCCTGGTAAACTTCATCTTTCATCTAATTGCTGTAAGTGGCAAGCCTCTGGATTATTTACATCCAAGCCAATGTCCCTCTCTTAGCATGAAAGATTCCTAAGGAAAAATGGCATTGCTCTACACTGAGTTAAAGTTTCCTCATTCAGAACATTTCCCTTATAAAGGAAATTATGGCATTGCTAGATTCCATACATCCCAGTTAAAGTAATTCTCCTTTATAATCAAGTACCCAAAAACTGTGATAAACAGGTGGGATACCTCCCTATAGAGATGACAAATTTTCTCTCAGTCTAACCTTTTAGCTTAAATCTTGGGCTTTGAACAAGACGCAAATACTTATCTAGCTTCAATCTTGGGCTTTGAACGAGACACCAAACATCTTTCCTCCCATAGAATAGGAGGAACTACGATTGCTCTGATTTCTCTGTTATCATTACGGGAATACGTAGGCATAAGATTGCGAAATCTTAGCGAGCACACATATCAAAAACTTTAGGTCCAGTACCTTACCAAAAACAACGAAAAAACCCGAAAACAACAAAAACACTCACTCAACACTCCCAAAGGAGAAACTTTCCCAACCCATAATAGATAAACACTAGAAAGTATGAAAACATGCCAAATAAGATCTATGGATAACCATATATACATTGGGTAATTAACGACTCCCCTTTGTATAACCTAACCCCGGACCCTCCAATCTCTTAGCATTTGTTAAAGAAAACATTTGCGTGCAAGGTTAGTTTTAGATAGCTTCCATTTCCTTTCTAGCTTCATAGGATAAATAAGAAATCAGAAAGTAGCAACCAATTCAAACCAATGCGGTAAGGTGGTCGCGTCAACGACAAAAATCACACGCTACAGAAAAATGGCGACTTTGCTGGGGAATCTTTAGGATTAGAGTTCCTAAGAGGTCTAGGTTTTGTTTAACATTTTCTACTTTCTACTATAAATATATATATATATATATATATATATATATATATATATATATATATATATATATATATATATATATATCGTTTACTGTTATACTACTTGATACCCGTGTTTAATTTTCTGCCAACTGGGAATGCGATTAATACCCATGTGGAAAGTTTGAGAGAAAATTAAGATAAGTGGTGGCATATCCATGAAACACTTATAGGGAGTGAATCCCGCCAAGCCAACTTGGCAATCCACCGAATCAGTCGAGGTACCCAAGCGGAAGTATCGATGTTAAACGACTGATTATCGTGAAAGCATTGTCTTTCCCAGTGCGGTACCCATGACCCAAAGGATTTAGTAGACATTAACCATATGACTATTTGGTAGTGCGGTGACTATCGAGAATAGTTTATACGCGATACTACAATCAAATGAGATTCATCCTTGGATATTACAGCTCGCTCGAGTATATCGGCTTGCTGTTGATATCCCTAGGAGGGGTCAGTGACGTTGGGAACCTTATAACCCATTCTACAGGTACCACATTTGACCAAAATAGTACAACCTTTGGGGATTGGTAGAGCCATGACTCCATGCTCGTGACGTTGAACACTTGAACCCATGTTTTCAAATGTTTTTGTGTGCTGCATTCATGCATTCATCTAAAAAACTCTTTTCAAACAAGAAAAAAAAATCTTTTTCAAAAGAACTAAAACAATAATTGCAAATATCAGAGGTTACGTTATGGATTTCGGTAGAAGAAAGACGCACAAGTACACATTCAAGGCTCCAAAACTAGAAGACTTAAGGAAATTGGCAAGGATGATTACCAATCCCGAGGCTTTCAGAGCTAAGCACGGGGGACTTTTGTCTTTGTTAAGGGTCAACGTAGTTGAAGGGATCCTGTCTATGCTGGTACAGTTCTACGATCCGGTTTACCACTGCTTCACTTTCCCGGATTACCAACTGGCACCAACACTGGAAGAGTACTCCCACCTGATTGATTTACCTATCACTGATCGAGCTCCTTTTTCTGGACTAAAAGAAATTCCAAGGAATCAGACCATTGCAAGAGCAATCTCTTTGGATGAGTCAAAAGTTAGGACTCACATAACCACTAAAAGAGGAATCCAGGGTTTACCGGCTAAATTCCTGATGGAGAAACCTCTATACTTTGCTAGTATAGGAACATAACTGCCTTCGAAGATGTCTTTGTCCTACTCATATATGGGTTATTCCTTTTTCCCAACATCGAAAACTTCGTCGATACCAATGCTGTTAAGATATTCTTAATAGGAAACCCCGTACCAACCTTGCTCGCAGATGCTTATTATTCTGTACACTTAAGGAATTTGTACAGCGAAGGAATTATCACATGCTGTGTACCTTTACTCTACAAATGGTTCATTTCCCACTTGCCCAAGTCTACCGCTTTTTGGGATCACAAGAGTACTCTACGCTGGTCACAAAGGTTTATGTCTCTTACCAACTCTGACATAGATTGGTACAATCGAATTTACGAAGGGATAGAGATCATAGACAGATATGGAAATTTCCCTAACGTACCCCTCATTGGAACTAAAGGAGGAATCAACTATCATCCAATTTTAACTCGTCGTCAACTCGGATAGCCAATGAAGAATATCCCACATAACGTTTATCTGGAAGGTCTTTTCTTCAAGGAAGGGGAAAATGGCAGGGCACTAAAGAAGAAAATAGTGAATGCCTGGCAACATATTCACAGGAAAGGGAGAGAGTCTCTAGGAAACCAAACTGTACCTCCATGGAACCTTATCTCAACTGGGTACAAACCAGAGCCCTCAAGCTGAGGATGCCTTACCCTCGTCAAGAAGTTTTTCCATTAAAGGAATCTGTCCTTTATTTCATGTCTGATGCAGAAAAACTCCAGGTCGCTCTCAACAAAGTTCAACGTAAGAAAAGCTCTTGGAAGAACAAATACCAAATCCTCAATTTGGAGTGTACCAAGATTCAAAAACTGTTAAAGGAAAAGGATGCTCTGATTGAGATATTGGAGCAACATGCCATAGAAAGTCAGGAAGACCGAAGAAATTTGCTCACTTCTAAGGTTCGTCGACCCGACAACGGCTGAAGAGCCCCGGTCAAAGAAGAGGAAAATACTCGAACCAACATCTGAGCTCTCCTCAGAGAGGACTCAGGATCCATGAGCTTAGACATATAACTGAATATTTATTTTATTATCTAACCTTTTTTTACATCAGAAACAAATGCATAAAATATCCAACATTTGATCTTTCTCAAGGCTCAATGAAATGAAGATCCAACATTTGTTCTTCCCCAAGATCCCACATTTACTTTTCACCAATAGCAATGATGATGAATTAGATTCAAAAAATTTTATATGTTTTTACTTTAATATTCTTTGTAAACAATATAGTTTGTAAACAAATTAATTTATTAATATTTTGTGTAAACGATGTAATGAATATTTAAAAAAAAAAAGGAATTTATCTTTCCTCTCGGGTTTGGTCATAAACCAGGAGGTATGCACCGCTAGTTTTGAAAATATAAAAAATCTATTGATGGGGATCTAAATGACCATTTAATTATCCCCTCAGTAATTCTAAAACCGTGGGGGTATAATGTAGAGTTTTCATGACCTCCTTCGTTGCCTCGCCTCTGTAACTGAGGTTAAATCAACTTCGCATCCGAGGTTAAATGTGTGTTTGTAGTAGTGTTAGCCCCTCACATTATTGAGAATTTTGAGATGGCTTTTGGTGTTGTGAGGGGTTCAATCCCTAGCAAAATTAAATTTTTCTTTTAGTGGATAGGGAGAATTCAAGGAAGATTCTCATTTTAGTTTTAGCATCAGACTTGTCTAGCTTGTCTTTACCATTATTTAAAATAAATCATTTGCAACCAAAAATGTGAAAAATAAGAAATATTTGGCTTTCTACCTTTAAGTAGCTCATATGTGATCTTCTCAAGGATAGGTTTATTAACCACTATGATTAAGACATGGAATGTGGTCTTAATCGTATTCTCCTAAAATTACTAGGTAGACTTATCTCATTTATCATAGTCTATGTTAATTCTTCTAAAACGTGATTTTTATGCTCAATAACACAATTTTGTTGTGGAGTGTGTGGACATGAAAAGTTGTGGGTTATACGATATTTGTTGCATAAGTTTCAAAGTGGTGGTTAACCAACTCACCACCATGATCACTTCTTAAAGTGGTTATTTTCAAATTAAATTGCTCCTGGACAAGCTTTTCAAATTTAAGAAAAGCTTTAAAATTTTCTTCCTTGTGACTTAAGAATAGATTCTAAGTGAACTTAGGGAAATCATCTACTATTAAGAAGTCATAATAATTGCCTCTTATACTCTTATTCCTTGAGTGACCTTAGAAATCTAGATTGAAAAACTTAAAAGATTTCGATGTGGTAACACAATTTTTTAATTTAAAAGACACTCTTGTTTTCTTTCCCATTTGGCATGAATCTCATTGATTCTCTTTTGAAAACTTTTTTTGGGTAGACTATTTACTATATTTGTGGATTCTATCTTATTGATTAAGTCAAAATGACCATAATCCACACTGAAGGTGCGAGAAAGACACAAGAAAGGGAGGGTTTGAATTGTGTTTTCACTATTAAAAACTTTTCGTCTCTTATCGTTAAAGCACTAAGAGAACATCAAAGTTCATTGAGAGACTCTGACTTACGAAGTAGCATTCAGACTTGTCAAAGCGTAAAGCATATATGACAAGGAGAGTCTGAATAAGATATGCATCATTCAGATCTTGTACTGCATAAGACATAAGTAACAAGAAGAGTCTGAATAAAATATGTTTGATTCAGAACTTGCAGTGCGGAAGCTTTTCAGAGTTAAGATGCAAGGTTCTGATTTGCTTATGTAAGGTTCTGATAATTTAGAGTAAGACATAAACAATAAATCAAGGCATAAGCAAGAGTAAAGAACACACGATATATCCTGGTTCACTTGAGCCATTCCCAAGCTAGTCCAGTCCATCCTTCTCAGGTGATTTCGCCTTGAACACAAGGACTTAATCCACTATAACCAATCTCGATTACAGATGCAAGGGCAACAGTCGGTGACTAACAACCTGCACAACCGCAGCTGTGACTAACACACAATGAACCGTTCAGGGATTCAACTTAATGAATATAACAAACATTGACCTGCAGGTTCCAATCTCACAAGATCTACTGCTAGGATTTCACAGCTAAACGTTCAGGGATTCGTCACAATGAATATAACGTTTACTGACCCTATTTCAGGCTTTTACCACAATGACACCAAGCCATTGTCTTCTCAAGTCTCCGATCACACTGATCACTTGAGGAATCCTAATTCACATAGAATTAGTTGAACAGGAGATTACAATAATGCTTCTTAACAAGAAGATAACTCCTAAAATTAAGTACATTATAACACACAAGTGTTCAAGCAAGATGTGAGCAACAACTCCTTGCTATATTAAGAAACTACAAAGATGTATGTTGATTTGACAGTTGATGACATCTTGTAGATCTTCTTCTTCTTCGTCTTCTTGGTTGAGCAACAACTCCTTGCTTCAGATCTTCAATGTAGCTCAGACGAGAAGGTGGTTGATGACTTGACTGATTTGCAATGTTGTCTTCTTCATCAACAACTTCTGTACCAATTAATTATTGTTGTGTTGATTTCTGATCTTTGAGCTTCAACAACAATGGTCATGTGTAAATGGTGATAGGTTTGGATATTAAGCATTACAACGAGAACTCATCGTTGTTTCTATCTTCACACAATGACTTGATCAATTCTGCAGCCAATCGACATGATCAACATGATCGATACCTTAGAAGCGTTTTCTCCATTCTTTAAATAGCCAAGTAAAATATAGCCGTTGGAGAGCTTTTGGCCATTTGAAAAGAGTCGTTATGCAATGATTAAAGTTGTACTGCCATATCTTTTTTTTTACTATAGAAGTGATGGGATTGGTCTTTTAGAACGTTGTACAGTCATTGTTAACGGTAACATTTGTCTTCAAATCTTCAGAGACTTCTGATGGTAATTTAATTGAAGCATGAGTAGAGACTTCTTAGCAGGATATCTGAAACTCCAAGTCTTCAGTCTTCCAAAGTCGTCCATTAGGAATTAGCCTTCAGAACTTCAGCACTTGTCTTTAAATCCATTATCCTTTACTGCTTCAAGTCTTCCGAAACTTCAGAGCTTGTCCATTAGGAATCTGTCTTCAGAGTCTTCAGCACTTAACCTTTGGAACCATAATCCTTCAGAACACATAAGTCTTCAGAGTCTTTCTGCACTTGGTCTTCAGAGCCTTCAGCCTTCAGAACTTCAAGTCATTGGAATCTTCAGCACTTCAGTTCTCTAGAAGATTGTCTCTTCAGAAGCTTCTCTATCTTCAGAATCATAACCACTCTCAGAGAGCTTCCACAAGAGCATTGCAGCAGCAATATCGGCATCCTTGGATATGACTGATTATGATCAGATACAGAAGCATACTTTCTTATTGCGACTTGTGTCACACATAGTGACTTCGCATATAATCAATTGCGCACATCTGGTTGGTGCTTGTTGGATCTGATATCTTCTATGATTATGATCTGCACACAACATACATTAGAACATAAAATGGTTCTTTCACAAATACCATTGTTATCATCAAAACATAGAGACGGCTTGTAGAGACAACTCTTGCATTAACACACACATCTATACCATAACCAAGAGTCTTCACTCATGGTGACTAACTATTTGGTTCCACTATTTGATTCATCATCTAAGTTCATCATATTTACATTATCAACTCTAGAACATTTTCAAACACTCTTTCCTTAAATGCTTTATGTACAATTAGGCAACTTAGGGTGTCCAAAATTATGGTATACCCCTTTTCACATAATTTACTAATTCTTAGGAGGTTATGTTTAAGTCATTTTACTAATTCTTAGGAGGTTATGTTAAGCCATTTGACTAATATTTTACCTTATTTTTGTCTCCATATGTGACATAGATGTGCTCTTTCTTGATGAAGACAATGAGCATAAATGCATCTCTCGTTGTATTCTTTGAGCAACCACTATCTAGGAACCGTGTTGTATTTGCAGCTGTAAGACATTCACTTGTGATTCATGGTCCTCTTTCAAGGATTCAATAACACCCTTAAGTTTAAAAATTTCTTCCCCAAGTTTCATAATTATTTTTCTTTGGAGGGAGATTTTATTAAAAGTACTTTAGGCCTTAACATGCATTTCGTGGAAAACATTTGACAGCTCGTTATAAGAAGTTTTGGAGCATGAGTAATGATCACATACATTAAATCTTTGTGTTTTTTTGTGGATCTATGTGATTGCGGGTATAATGATTGCAACAATTTGTTGACTTATTTAGTTTTGATGATGACAACACTTTAAGGCGAAGTCTTCATTCAATGTGATGATCAAGTTGTGGTGCTTGGAGATCAAGACGTCAAAACCTATCTCTAGAGGAAAAAACCTAATTTCAAGTGGTATTCAGTGAAGTCAATGAAGATATCTGATCAAGAAATATCTCTGAGGCTGGTATTTATCAAATGTTGAGCCATCAAGCTTCGTTAGATAGAAGAAGTCAAGTCTAATTTTAACTTTTGAATCAATATTGTATCAAGCAAGGGATATTAGATCTTCAAAGTTGTGAAAGAGAGGAAAGTTAAATCTAGCCTTGTCTGTGTCGAGTGGTCTTTCTATGTAAAGGTATAAGATTAGCTTCTGAATTATTAAGGCAAATCACATACACAATTTTAAACCACTGTGTAGAGTGCGATTTTGGTCGGTGACGCGACCACCTTATCGCCATGGGTTTCTCCTCACCGCGATGGTAGGAGTGCGGTGCTACTTCCTGATTTCTTATTTATCCTATAAAGCTGGAAAGGAAAGGGAATCTATCTAAAACTAACCATGCACGCAAATGTTTAACTGAACAAATGCTTTAAGAGATTCGGGGAGTTCGGGGTCAGGTTATACAATGGGGAGTTGTCAATTACCCATCTTATATGTGGTTATCCACAGGTTGTTAGCAATTTTCCTTACTGCTTTCTACTTACTGGTGTTTGTCTGTTGTGGGTTGGGAAGGTTTCTCCCTTGGGAGGTTTTTGAGAGAGAGAGAGAGAGAGAGAGAGAGAGTTTTTGTTGATATCGGGCTTGCCGATGTTTTTGATGAGTGAAGGTACTGGACCTAGAGTTTTTGATTGGTGTGCTCGCTAAGATTTTGCAATCTTATGCCTACGTATTCCCGTTAAAGATAAACAGGGAAATCAGAGCAATCGTAGTTCCTCCTATTCTATGGGAGGAGAAGATGATGTTTTGGTGTCTTGTTCAAAGCCCAAGATTGAAGCTAAAGGGTATTTTGTGTCTTGTTCGAAGCCCAATATTGAAGCTAAAAGATTTAATTGATAGAGAATTTGTCATCTCTAAAGGGAGACATCTCGTCTGTTTATCACAACTATTGGGTGACTGATTATAAAGGAGGATTACTTTAACTAGGATATGAGAATCCAGCAATGCCATAATTTCCTTTATAGGGGATTTGTCATGAAGGGGAAAACTTTAACTCAGTGTAGAGCAATGCCATTTTTCCTTAGGAATCTTTCATGCTAAGAGAGGGACATTGGCTTGGATGTAAATAATACAGAGGCTTGCCACTTACAATAATTAGATGAAAGAGAGGATTTACCAGGATAAGAGATGAACGACAGCTTGGATTTTTGAATCAACAAGTGTGCCTCTTATAGCAGTTATTTGAGATTTAGGGTTTGTTTTGAATGTCTGTTTTGATATGTGATATACAGAGAAGTATCTTCCTACAGAGAGATTTTGATTTCCTCTGAAGGGAATGTTGATTTTTGTGTTCCTTGATCAAAGCCCTAGGTTGGAGCTAAGAGATTGATTGAATCCACTGGGGAAGTCCTTATACAAAGCCTAAGAGGAGGCAGGAAAAGACTAACTCAACAAGAGAGTGTTTATTTGTCTTGTATAAAGCCCAAGATTGAGGCTAAAAAGAGACTGACTCTTTTGGGGATATCATTATAAAAAGCCTAAGAGGAGGCTAAAAGTTGACTTTCCGGGGAAATATTTTGTCTGTCTTGTACAGAGCCCAAGATTGAGACTAAAAGGGGAAACTGACTCTACTGGTGAGAGGTTTTATCTGTCTTGTACAAAACCTAAGATTGTGGTTGAAAGAAGATTGACTCTGTTGGAGAGTATGATTTGTCTTGCACAAAGCCCAAGATTGAGGCTGAAAAGAGGATTGACTCTGCTTAGGGAAAGTTCTATGGTGTCTTGTACAAAGCCCAAGATTGAGGCTGACTTTTGCTGAGGACAAGAAGAATCATTATACAAAGCCTAAAAGGAGGCTGAAAAGATTATTGACTCAACAAGAGAGTGTTTTAAAAGGTAATTGACTCAACAAGAGAGTGCTTTTAAAAGGTGATTGACTCAACAAGAGAGTGCTTTAAAAAGTGATTGACTCAATAAGAGAGTGCTTTAAAAGGTGATTAACTCAACAAGAGAGTGCTTTAAAAGGTGATTGACTCAACAAGAGAGTGCTTTAAAAGGTGATTGACTCAACAAGAGAGTGCTTTAAAATGTGATTGACTCAACAAGAGAGTACTTTGTTTGTATTGTACAAAGCCCAAGATTGAGGCTGAAAGGGGTGACTCAACAAGAGAGTGGGAAAAAATATTTATACAAAGCCTAAGAGGAGGCTAGAAAAGGCTTGACTCAACAAGAGAGTGCTGAAAAAGTGATGGTTTCAACAAGAGAGTGCTTTTGAGGCTAACTCTGCTGAGGAAAGTCATTATACAAAGCCTAAGAGGAGGCTGGCTTCGGCTGAGGATTATTGAGATCCAGATGTAGGTCCAAAATGGGGAATCAACTCTTGCTGAGGGTTACATAAGAGTTGAGGTATCAGATGCCTTGAGGTTCTGATGATAAGCTGACCCTAGCTGGGGAAATTAAGGATGAAAGACTGAGTTTTAGAACCCATGGGTTTTAACTCTACTGAAGATTGATTAAATGACCAGGGTTTTTCCTGTGTTTGTAGGGAACTTGAGAATGTCTTTGAGGCCCAATAGGAGATTAGACTGTCCAAGTCTACTGGTATGGAAGAGTTTATCTTTGTATGATGCCCAAGAGGAGGCAGGTGTTTTAAGGGATGAGAATCAACCCTAAAATGGTTTGATGTTTTGACACTTTGGAAAGACTGCTCTAGCAAAGGATGACTAAGTTCTGTCTTATACCTTTAAGAGGTCTTCAGGGTCCTTGTATTAAGCCCAAGAGAAGGCATGAGAACTTCTAAGAAGCCTGAGGGTCCTTGTACAAAGCCCAAGAGGAGGCTGGGATGCTTTTAGGAAGCCTGTGGGTCCAAACTTAAGAAGAGTTCAAGAAAAGTTTCACCGGGAATAATCTTTTCTTTAATGAACAGTTCTAGGGTTTGAAGAAATTCAAGAGAGGTTTCACCGAGAATTAATCCTCTTTGGGGGAAATGAATTTCTTTGACAATTTTCTAATAGTGACAGTCTGAGAAAAGTTTCACCAGGAATAATGCCTTTCTCTTTGTTCCATATTGTATAAGCCCAAGAGAAGGCAAGACTGCATCTGGAATTCCTATGGGGAACAAGTTTTGACTGTTGAAAGAGTGACCACTGGCTTTATCTAGTTCTAGACCTAATTGCTGGGGAAAACTCTAAGCAGATAATATACATGCATATATATACAGATGAAATATATACTATATGTAAAAGAGAAGGTAGGAGGACTTACAGGTGAGCAAGCTTCCAGCACAAACAAATGTATATATATATATATATATATATATATGTGTGTGTGTGTGTGTGTGTGTGTGTATGTGTGTGTGTGTGTGTGTGCAAGTATGTAAAAGAAAGCTGATAAAACTTACAGGCGAGAAAGCTTCCATTGTAACAGCTGTATGGTTAGTTGTTCAAAAAATTAAAGAAAGTTTTGATAACAACTATGAATTTGAACCTAAATCAAAAGAGAAGGTTGTTTTGAAAAGATTGGGGCTCATACTCAAGGAGAGGCCCATGGAAAGACAGTGATCGCACCGTCGTTTTGAAGCTTGTATTGGGACTTATATAATAACTGAGGCCCAAAAAGGTTTTCTGTATAAAGGGATGGGTCTTACAACTCAGGGAGAGGGCCAAAGTGTTTGAAAAAGAAAAGAAATGGGACTTATAACACAAGGGTATGCCCAGATGATTTTGTTTTGAAATGACGATCGCCCCGTGATTTTCTGAAATCGCAGTGGGACTTATACAATGACTGAGGCCCAAAAAGGTTGTCATGTACAAGGAATGGGTCTTACACTATATTAGAGGTCCATGAGTGTTTTGAAAAAGATTTGTGAGGGTGAAAATAATTAAAACCCTAATTTGATTTTAGAAAAGTATTTTAATTAAATAAAAATTCAATTAAAATGATCAAAATTATCAAATATGTGTAAAAAAAAAGTTGTGATCTTGGATTAATGTTTGAAAAATCATGTTTCATTCATAGAATAATTTAAAAATTATTTGAATTTGCAAAATCAAGAGAAAGAAATATTTTTAAATGTTTAAAAACAAATAAAACATAATTCTTTGCAAAAATACTAAATATATGAAATAAATAATATTTTTGTGAAATTTTTATGGAATAAAATATTTTAACATTTTTGGGAATTTTTAAAAAAAGAATCAATAAAAAATAATTAAAATTGAGAGAGAGATTAATTTTGGAATTAATTAAACAAAAACCATAAAAAAAAGAAAAATAGCAGAACATGGCAAAATTATAAAATGGTATAGGTGGGTGTTGAACCCACGACCTCAACAACAAACACACATGCGCGATACCACTGGGGTGGTGATACATCCGTGTATCAAAACCACCCCATGAACATATATGGGGTGCCAAGTTCTAGGCCTAGCCAAGGCGCCATGGCCTGGCCCTTGCCCAAGGAATCCAATGGTGCCCTTGGAATTTTCAGAAAATGTTTCCATTTTAAAATCCGATAGTGATTTCAAAATAGGCCAAATTTTGCATGTTCTATGCTATCTCATGGTACAGGCAATAATAGCATGATAAATTGGTTCAAACACGACACATATATATGTATGAGAGGTCCATGATCAATGGACCTCAAAGCAATGCATAATTTAGAGAGTTCAAGTTATGATGCACTTACCCCTTAGAGCTTCTTGTGCTATCTGCCAAATTCCTTGTGCCAGAAGTAATTCAATGCTTTGAACACTCTTAATTGATCCCTTAGAAGCTTTTAGGAAGATCAAAACCAGCTGGAATCCTCAGGAACAAGTATAGGCCTTTTCTTGCAAAAGGGGTAAAAGTGACCAAGATAGTAACTCTCTCAAATGGTGTTCCAGATGAGGGAAACTAATTGGGACAGTTTGAGGATGATATGTGGAGTGTGTTTGAGGCCTGGTTTAGTTTTGGAAGTGACTGAATCAAGACATGGCTTGAAAAATGCAGAAAAGTCAAATTTTGAGGTTTTGGAGGTTGACTTTCTGATTTTGGTGTTTCAGATCACAAGTGAGTGTTTGAACAGCTTAGATATGACATATTAGATGTGTTTGGATCATGAGCTATGGTGGAATTGCTCTCTAACTCAAAAACTCAGAGATGACTTGCAAAAGAAGGAATTTTGGCCTAAAGAGAGATATTTTGAGGAAAGCATCAGTTGTAGGGCTTTGGTGTACTCAAACTGAGCACAAATGAGCTATATTTATAGTGCAACAAGTTTGTTTTGCAAGCAATAGTGAATGGCAGCTGGTACAGGCCTTTGGCCAATGTTGATCCAAGGGAATCTTTAGTCTCCTCTAGCCATTGACTTGAGGTTAGGGCACAGGCCTATGGTTCTTTAATTCAGAGCTGAATCTTGACTCATTCAGTTAGGAATGTGTCAGTCCATGCCACCTTGATGCATCCATTAAATTCTGGAAACAAAATTGAAGTCTTTTGCACTTTTTAGCCTTTTTAGGTTTGTTATGGCTATGTGTAGATTCTTGGACTTGGGAGGCTTGGGGATCAGATCATTCCCCTTAGATTTTATCCTCTGATGTGTCCAAATGGATGACAAGGCTTGGAGTTGTCCAATTTTACCAAATCGAGCAAAATGCCAAAATCTGCCTTGTACAAGACAATTGAAAATGGTGATTTTGAGGGAATCATATCTCCTTGCTCAGGTTGAGTTATGGGAGGCTCTTGTGCTTTTTAGAAAGCCCCATATGATACAATACATGTGTGATCATAGTTTATCTTGAAACTATTTGAATCCAACTGAAAAATCCTCATGAACATTGATGTCCAAGGCTGGTAACTTAGGCAGATTTTGACTAAGTGTTGGAAAAGTGTCATTTTCTTCATTTTTGTCATTTTGATCAGTCCATAACTCAAAATCCATGAGGAATTGGAGTTTGAGGTAGTTGAAGCTTTTGTAGAGTGTAGGAAGATCTACAAATCAGGCTTTGGATCACTCATAATGGTTTCTTGGATCAGAAGTTATGGTCCTTGGAAGTTGGTACCAAAACCATTTTTGTTCCATAACTTAGAAAAATTTTGGTTTCTCATGGTTGCCCCTTTTGCAAGAAACCTCACTTTTCTTAATTTTTATTAATGAATAATGATCAATACCATACATTAACATTATTTTTTTACTTAGGGGAACCATATTTGTGAAAAAATCCAAAAAGTCAAACTTGATTTTGTGCACAGTTGACTTTTTATCGGATGAAATCCAAACTGTGCGATCCTTTGTGAAATCAAGTCCTTGACCTAAATCAAACCTAATGGATGAATTCCATAGGTGTCATAGGGTGTATTGAATTTTGTCCCAAGGTTTGGGAGCATGTCCTAGTCAAAAGTCAAAGGTACAGTTGACTTTTTTCTTCAAAACCCTAATTATTGTCCGTATGAAATTGAAACTTGTGAATCAAGCTTCTTGGATCAATCCATTGTTGTAAATGGAATAATGTGGTGTATTCAAAGGTACATCTATATTGTGGTGATGATCTTCACAATGATGGGAAATCTTGGTGGTCAAAATTTGGGGTATGACAGATGCCCCTATTTAATATTCTTGGACCCGAAGGTGTGAATGGCGAAGATATTCGGACATTCAGGGTGCAAGAGGATTAAATATCAGAATACCCAAAATTTTGACGGTGGTTATGAATGGCAGTTTACTCATTCATCTTCTTTTGCTAAGCCATGATACTTAGAAAAGGGTAAAAACTTCCCCTCGATCCTGGTCTTTAGCCATGGAACTGGTCATAGTTTCTTTTGAAATAAACCTCCCCTCGATCCTGGTCTTCAGCCACGAAACTGGTCTCACTTTTTTGATAAACTTCCCCTCGATCCTGGTCTTCAGCCAAGGAACTGGTCTTAGTTTCTTCTTGTCTAGTTTCTTCCTTGACAAGGGACGCTATGTGTAGCGGTCTTTATCAAACTTCTCGCTGAATTTTCCTGGGGAGATGTCATTTGATGGGAAAAAGTTTTGATGTCAGACTTGCTGGGGAAACCCATTTGTCTGAGTTGTAGAGGTGTGCAAACTTCTTTGTTGGAGACGCCATTTGTTGACTCTACTGGGGAAACACGAGTCTCTTGAGAGACCGCTTTTCGCTTAGGGATATTACATCATACTTTTCTTCGATATCTTCTCGGAGAAATGCCATGTGATGTAATCCAATTTCGAGGTGCTGATGACTTTATTAACATTGACTTTCTGGAGAGAAAAAACCAATATGTTGCTGAGAGTCTTTAGTTGCGAGGCTTTCTCTGGGGAATTTCCTTAATCGGGGAAAGCGAAGATATCATCTTCAATGGTGAAGAGTGACGTTTGTCGAATGCCTTCTTGCCTTTCAGAGGTTCAAGTTACCAAAGTGGTCGAGGTCTGTCTCCAATCCAGAAATAATCTGGGGGAGAGAGATTATTCAGACAAAACATTTCCTGACGAGGAAAGAACTGGTAACTCGATTGATTAAGAGGACTTTATCACTTGGGGGTAGGACTGACCAGAGTGATAGTGATGCAATATGATTATGAATGTGAATCAATAATGCATGATGTATGTATGTTTATGCTGATAAAACTGACGCGACATACAGACTAATAGATGAATACGACTAGATACTCAGCCATGGTGGGGGATGAAGGTATGAGAAAGACACAAGAAAGGGGGGGTTTGAATTGTGTTTTAACTCTTAACAACTTTTTGCCTCTTATCGTTAATACGCTAAGTGAATATCAGAGTTGCGTTGAGAGACTCTGACTTGCGAAACATCATTCAGATTGTACGATGCATGAAGCATAAGCAACAGGGAGAATCTGAATAAGCGATGCATTAATCAGACTTGCAATGCGGAAGCTCATCAGAGTTGAGTTGCAATGTTCTGACTTGCTATGCAAGGTTCATATAATTGATACAGAAACATAAATAATAAATCAAAGCATAAGCAAGAGTAAAGAACACACGATATATCTTGGTTCACTTGAGCCATTCTCAAGCTAGTCCAGTCCACCCTTCCAAAGTGATTTCGCCTTGAACACAAGGTCTTAATCCACTATAATCAAACACCGATTACAAATGCACGGGCTAATGCCGGTGACTAATAACCTGCACAACCGCAGCTGTGACTAACCCACAATGAACCGTTCAGGGATCCAAGTTAATGGA
The DNA here is from genome assembly GCA_022829125.1 of Lathyrus tuberosus. NCBI lineage: Eukaryota > Viridiplantae > Streptophyta > Magnoliopsida > Fabales > Fabaceae > Lathyrus > Lathyrus tuberosus. Next base: position 16,183,631 of record JALAZF010000060.1, read on the forward strand.
TATAACGAACATTGACCCAATAGGTTCCAATCTCGCAAGATCTACTACCAGGATTTCACAGCTAAACATTCATTGATCCGAGTTAACGAATATAACGTTTACTGGCCATTCTTCCTGGATTTTCAATGAGTTCCATCTGTGATCTCACAAGAGTCTGACTCACAATTGGTCCTCTTTGAGATATGACTATCATTGACCATATTTCCGAATTTCCACAATGACACCAAGCCATTGTCTTCTTAAGGCTCCGATCACACTGATCACTTGAGGAATCCTAATTCACATAGAATTAGTTATTCTGGAGATTACATTGAATGCTTATAGATAAGCTGATAAACTCCTAAGTTTAAGTACATATGAACACAGAGTGTTCTAGCAAGATATGAGCAACAACTCCTTGCTATCTTCAGATTCTACAAGGATGTATGTTGATATAACAGTTGATGACATCTTGTAGATCTTCTTCGTTGAGCAAGCTTCGAGCAACAACTCCTTAATTCTGATCTTCAATATAGCTCAGATGATGAAGTGGTTGATGACTTGATTGTTTTCAACAATGTCTTAGAACATCAACTTCTGTACTTTCTGATTATTTTTGTGTTGATAGATGATTCTTTAAGTTTCAACAACAATGGTCGTGTTTCCATTTTAACAGCAACTGGTGTGTTTGACGATGGCGACACACACATGGACGACGACTTCTTAGAAGCACTTCATTCTTTCCTTTATATAGCCAAGTGGAAAATATAGTCGTTAAAGAGCTGTTGGCTATTTGAAAAGATTCGTTGTGCAATGATGAAAGTTGTACTGCCATATCTTCTTTTTACTATTTAAGAAGTGATTGGATAGATCTTTTTCGTACGGTGCATAGTCATTGCTAACGGTAACATTTGTCTTCAAAACTTCAGAGGCTTCTGATGGTATTTAGTTGAAGCATGAGTAGAGACTTTAGTTGGGTCTTCGGAATCTTCAAGTCTTCAGTCTTCAGAACTTGTCCATTAGGAATATGTCTTCAGAGCTTCAGCACTTGTCTTGAAACCCTCTGTCTTCATAACTTCAAGTCTTCAGAGTCTTCAGAACCTTGTTCACTCAAAACACTGTCTTCAGAGTCTTCAGCACTTAATCATTTAAATCTTAATCTTCAGAACACTTCAGTCTTCAGAGTCTTTCTGCACTTGGTCTTCAGAGCCTTCAGCCTTCAGAACTTCAAGTCATTAGAGTCTTCAGCACTTGGTTCTTCAGAGTCTTTCTTCAGGAGCTTCGCTTATCTTCAGAATCTGAAACACCTTCAGAACAGAATCCACAAGAGCATTGCAACAGCAATATCGGCATCCTTGGATCTTTCTGCTTGTTTCCAGATACAGAAGCAAACTTGCTTCTTGCGACTTGTGTTAGACATAGTAACTCGCATGTAATCTTTTACGCACATCTTTGCACATGTTTGTTTGATCTAATATATTTAATAAATATGATCTACACAGAAACAAACATTAGAACATAAAATAGTTCTTTCACAAATACTCATTGTTATCATCAAAACATAGAGATGACTTGCAGAGACAACTCTTGCTCTCACAATCTCCCCCTTTTTTATGATGAAAAAACCATGTATTTTGATAGAACATTTTATACAAGGTAATCACCAAACTAAACATATTCAGAGTCTGGAAAAGCAGCTCCCCCTGAATGTGTTAACCCCAAAATTTTATCTGTGATCATCTAGAATCTTATATGATCCAAAGACTCACAAAATAACAATTTTGAGTTGTCAAACCATAGAATAGAGAAGGAAAACTTCCCTATTTGTCTTAAGGAGACAAAAGTCTCCAGCATCTGGACTTGTTCATTAGAACCTCTATCTTCAGATCTTTAGAACTTAGTTCCTTTAGATATCGTATCAGAGCCTCATAACTTCAGAGTCTTCTAAAGAAATTTCTACTTTTCAGCAGAATCAATGTAGCACAGAGAAAGAACAGTTCTATTCTAAAAACTTAGCCACACTATTTATCAGAAACATACACTGTCTTAAGAAACTCCCCCTGAGTTTCAGACTTGGTGAAGATTATAGATTTTTAACATGTGAATCTTCTGGGTAGTCTCCCCTTGATTTCTATACATCAGATATTGGGATCTTCAGAATCGTAATTCAGATATACTAATTTTGATCACCAATAAAGATCATGACTTTTCAGAGTTTGAATAGACAACAGGCCTTAATCTCATAACCATGTTTCTATCAGAACTCGATGGAGGATCACAACTTGATTCTTGATCTGATTGAAAGATATTTTTGTGATCAATCGAAGCTTGATTCTGAATCTGATACCAATGTGATCTTGATTCTTAGTCTGATACCAATTCTTGGTTAATTAGAACTTCTTCTTCTTGGATCTTCTATCCAGTTCTTCAAACAGTCTTCAACTTCTAATTTGCTCAGTTCTTCTAAAAAGCATCTCTGAATGTAGGCTTTGTTTTGACTGCTTTCAGATTCTTATGTTCTGAATATCATATTTTCAGACAGCTTACAACTTTTGAACAATATGAAATAAGAATCACGATAACTTTGACTTTCAGAAAGTTCTCAACTTCTGAACAGTACTGGGTCAATCTGATTTTGAACATATATTCACGAAGTGTACAACTTCGATTATATGAACAACAGTTCATAAGAACTTTAACAGAGTTCTTTCAATTTAACCTGTTCTAAGAATGCCTAGTGAACTTATTCAGAGTTCCTCGGTTAAACATCAAACAAACGTTAGTGGTAAAACGCATTTTATATTAGAGTTGATGTTTAGCATTCTTTTAACATATATCAAAATCATATTCTATTTCTCCCCCTTTTTGACATCATCAAAAAGTTAGAGCATGTTAAGCATTTTAAATGATACATATGATAATGAATCTTAAATTTTATAAACAAAGCATTCAATGCATATTTCATTCATGCCAAGCGATAGATTAGTGTAGGTATGGGTATATAAATAATAGACCAGAAGGCAACAAATTTTCATTAATTGAAACGTAAATACAAGGTATGAACAACACAGATACATGAACTCAATAAACCATTACAAACTGATAACTTAGCCTAGTTCTAACAATCATATTATTTTATGAAAACCATCTGCTGTCGAAGGTTTCACAAAATTTTCTTTCAAGAGCAGTGTCTGGACCGCCTCGAACTCTGAAAATCGTTTGCACGATTCCTGCTCTGAAGAGGACTTCTGATAAGACTCTTCCATAAGAAATGACCGATTTGTTCATAGTTCTTGACAGAAGGATTGACTCTTTAAGATGGCAAAGATTACTTGGGACAAATCTATAGGAGTTGGCTTAAGAAGCCACATGATGAGAAGTTTATCATCATGATACAGAAACTCTTTGTTAGTATTGCGAGGACGAAGATTTGTCAAAATGAACTTAAACCATTCTTTTGCAGTAGGCAGAAGTTTTTCCGGATTTGTGGGTTCAAAGGTAGGGCCTTTAGTGAACATGTAATGCATTTCAGCACTGGAAGTGCATCGAATAAAGTCGTGAATGGTTGTAATACCCCTTTTTGGACAGTCAATGGCTTCAGCAATGTTTGTAGAGTTAAAGGAAACTGGAAGACCATAGATGTTTGAAGAAATAGACAGACCATCACTACTGACAGAGGCATTGATCCAAAAGGATTTTACGATGTTTGTAAATATTGAACCTCTTATCATTGACAGGTATCCATTCCAATTTTGAAAATGAATCCCAAGATGAAAGTCTCAACCAGCACCCGCTGGATTTGTTGGTTGTTTTTCATTGATGACTTCTAAGAGATCATTGTTGCCATGAAAGGTTCTTGGAGTCATTCTTGGAGGTGTTTTAGGATTCTAAGAAGGTTTTGAACAAAAGATAGTGAAGAACTATAGGAATAAGATATGATTTTAAATAGGCAACGGGAGTGACTAAAAAGAAGGGGTTAATAACTGAGAGTGACTTGAAAAGACCGATTCATTATTACCTAGACACTAGAGTAGGTATGGATAGTGTAAGAGACAAAGGATCACGCACTAAGTATAACAGTCTTTTAATCTAGGGAAAACTAAGAGATCACACATACGATTTCTTTATTTACTTTTTGGCAGAAGTAAAAAACTTACAATAAATACATACTTGTGAGTGGTACTTGATTACAGGCATGAAGTGATAACAGAGAACTTTTTGCTTATGAGAGAGTGCACAGATATAGGATTGAGCAGATACGTTGCTATTTTTAGTTAGTCAGTTCATAACTATGCATGATTAGTAGTTGTAGGATGTGATGTACAACCACTATTATACGTATTAATCAACCTTCAGAGTTGATGACATGTTGATGTTTCTTCTTTCCATGGTCACACCGTCTTCCTCACAACTGATGGCATAGGTCATAGTAGTAGGTATGATCATGACTGGGTGATAGGCTATTATAGACAGAATAGCACGCTTTCCATATTCGTACTCAAGTATACAAATAAGTGTCACTCATATGTGTATTTCAAGGAGACTTTAAAGGAGCTGAGAAATTCTTGAGTATAGAAGGAGGGTTTTTTAGATGTGAGACGGTTGCAAATAGGTTCTCCTATCTACATAGAGGAAGTGAGATGAATCAAGAGCAATAACGTTTGATAAGCTGAGACAACCAGAAATCATTATTTCCAAGGCTGACTTAACTAGGTATGATAGGCTCTTATGAAAGAAATGTCAGATCAAGTAAGAATACTTATTAAAGTATACTTATGAGCTGCGAGAAATGGCCGACACAGAGTGATTGACATGATGGAGACGGGGACTTCAAAAACATAAGAGGTGATACACCTACTTTCATGATCAAGGTAAGCATGTTTCCAGAAATCCTTAACTAGTTTCACGTAAATGGGTTTCTCCAACATGGTGGAGTATCTAGTCCACTATTGATTATATAACACATCTACTAGGATGTTAGCAATGTTACTCGTAAGAGGAGGAACATCAATCACAAGTTGTTTTTCAGAAATAATTTCAAGAAGGTCTTCGTTTCCTAGAAAGGTTAGTGGAGGCATGATAGTGAATGGAAGACAGAATTTTGACACTAATGGTTTTATGATAGAAGGAATTGAGTGTGATATCTTTTGATAGGAAGAGGTGACTTATATACATCTAATTAGGTAAAATGAGTTGTGCCTAACCTAGGGATATATCATGATTACTCAAGATTCGCAATTATGACTAAGGTACGTTGAATGCACACATTGTCCAGAGATTTGATCAACAGATTTTCTCTTGGAAATAGAGAATATTTCACATCATGAATATTTTTACTCATCAGAAAGTTCACAAATTGGACTTGCACTATTATTTAATCAGTCATAGATAAGGAGAATCATACCTTAGAGATTCTGAAATCTTTTCACAGCGATTCTATATTTGACTGCTTTTCTTTCTGAATCCGTCTTGAGTTTAGGCTTCGGACTTTCCTCAGATTCTCTTTATTCTGGTTTCTCATTATCTCCAAAGATTCTTATTCTTAGAGAATCTGAAATCTTCACCGTGATACTTTATCTGAATGTTTTCTATTCTAACTCTGAGCTTCTGATTATCATCTTTCAGCTTCTGCTTCCTTCAGAGTGGTCTATCTAATATTTGCTGATTCTCACATTCTTCACAAATTTTCTGTATTCTGTCGTTGAAGAATGTCGGTGTTTTATGAAGTTTGATTCTCAAGTTCTGAGAACTAGAATCAATCTTCTATTCAGATAATCTTTCCCTTTTCCATTTAGAAACATTCATCTGACTTCTGAGAGCATTCTTCAGATACAGATATTCTGACCAACATAACATCTTTCTTCCATCAAGGTCTCTTCTAAACAGATGCTTACTTTTAAAAGATCAGTAATTCCTTAGCTTGAACATAACTGCTGAGAGGTTATGTGCTTGAGAGAATTGATTAACATTTCATAACATCTTCTCACGTGAACAGATGCAGAGCTTGTTCGAATACAAGTATCATCAACCATGTGTGTAACATATGACATTGTTTGTATGACAATCTTGTTCTTACAATGTTGATCTAACTTGTTTAGAGTTAGTCTATCAAAGGATTGACAACATATCTGCTTCTGAAAAGAATGTCTACTGATTTCTTCATTCTGAAAACCATCAGTGACTTAAATCCTTTTTGGCTTCGAGTAGATGACTTCTGTCTTTGCATCTATTCGAGCATCTTCTGATTCCAGAATTTATGCAACATGAATTTCTAAGAGAAATATCATATAGCATTCTGACCAATTACAGTTGGTTCAGCCGAGATAGAATCTCAAATTAACATGACTTAGTCGTCTGCATTATTTCTATCAATATTTAGAAATCATCCTGAATCAGATTCCTGATGATTCACTAGATTTCCTCTTTCTGAATATTCTTCAGTTTTCTGCAAGGCTTCTCAAGAAAACAGTATTCAATTCTTTGTTGAATCTTTTAATTGCTTGATCAGTTAAGATTCAGATGTTGAATCACTTCAGAGAATTTGAATTCTTCAGTTTTCTGGTTTCTTCTGCAGACTTCATTATGATGTTCAAAATCATAGAACAACAATCTTTCTTATTTACATGAAGAAATTCTTAATGAGATCTAAATGAGAAAGTCAAGGGTGGACTAATCTGTTTCTTGAAAACATATCAAAACTCATAAAGAAATAATCTTCAGCAAACACGATTTCTTATTTTCTGATGATCTAATATTGAGCAAATATGTTGTTTATCCAATCGTATTTCTGAGATAGGCATTCAACAGATACTACTTCTTATCTGATGAATCTATCTTACCAGCTAATTCTTCAATCTTCTTCCAAGCTTTAATGTAATAGATTCTGTTGTTGACAACAGCAAAACTTCAAGAATCAGTGACTTGCTCAAGTAATCTGTTTGATTATAATTTAGTACACAGTCATCTTCTGAACTGATACTGAAATTATAAGTGGATTGAAATCTCACCCAGAGTATTTCTACACACCATATCTGGATCTTTTTCTAACATTGTTAAGTGTTTGATATCTATCAATAACAGAACCGGAGCTCTGATACCAATTAAAGGTGTGAGAAAGACATAAGAAAGGGGGGTTTAAATTGTGTTTTAACTCTTAACAACTTTATGCCTCTTATCGTTAATACACTAAGTGAATATCAGAGTTGCGTTGAGGGACTCTGACTTGCGAAACATCATTCAGATTGTACGTTGCATGAAGCATAAGCAACAGGGAGAATCTGAATAAGCGATGCATTAATTAGACTTGCAATGCGGAAGCTCATCAGAGTTGAGTTGCAAGGTTCTGACTTGCTATGCAAGGTTCTGATAATTGATACAGAAACATAAACAATAAATCAAAGCATAAGCAAGAGTAAAAAACACACGATATATCCTGGTTCACTTGAGCCATTCTCAAGCTAGTCCAGTCCACCCTTCCAAGGTGATTTCGCCTTGAACACAAGGTCTTAATCCACTATAATCAAACACCAATTACAGATGCACGGGCTAATGCCGGTGACTAACAACCTGCACAACCGCAGTTGTGACTAACCCACAATGAACCGTTCAGGAATCCAAGTTAATGGATATAACGAACATTGACCCAATAGGTTCCAATCTCGCAAGATCTACTACCAGGATTTCACAGCTAAACGTTTAGTGATCCGAGTTAACGAATATAACGTTTACTGGCCATTCTTCCAGGATTTTCAATGAGTTCAATCAGTGATCTCACAAGAGTCTGACCCACAATTGGTCCTCTTTGAGATATGACTATCATTGACCATATTTCAGGATTTCCACAATGACACCAAGCCATTGTCTTCTCAAGTCTCCGATCACACTGATCACTTGAGGAATCCTAATTCACATAGAATTAGTTGTTCTGGAGATTACATTGAATGCTTCTAGATAAGCTGATAAACTCCTAAGTTTAAGTACATATGAACACAGAGTGTTCTAGCAAGATATGAGCAACAACTACTTGCTATCTTCAGATTCTACAAGGATGTATGTTGATATGACAGTTGATGACATCTTGTGGATCTTCTTCATCTTCTTCGTTGAGCAAGCTTCGAGCAACAACTCCTTGCTTCTGATCTTCAATATAGCTCAGATGATGAAGTGGTTGACGACTTTATTATTTTCAACAATGTCTTGGATCATCAACTTCTGTACTTTCTGATTGTTGTTGTGTTGATAGATGATTCTTTAAGTTTCAACAACAATGGTTGTGTTTCCATTTTAACAGCAACTGTTGTGTTTGATGATGGCGACACACGCATGGACGACGACTTCTTAGAAGCACTTCATTATTTCCTTTATATAGCCGAGTGGAAAATAGAGTCGTTAAAGAGTCGTTGGCTATTTGAAAAGATTCGTTATGCATTGATGAAAGTTGTACTGCCAAATCTTCGTTTTACTATTTAAGAAGTGATGGGATAGATCTTTTTAGTATGGTGTACAATCATTGCTAACGGTAACATTTATCTTCAAAACTTTAAAGGCTTCTGATGGTATTTAGTTGAAGCATGAGTAGAGACTTTAGTTGGGTCTTCAGAATCTTCAAGTCTTCAGTCTTCAGAACTTGTCCATTAGGAATCTGTCTTCAGAGCTTCAGCTCTTGTCTTGAAACCCTTTGTCTTCATAACTTCAAGTCTTCAGAACCTTGTTCACTCAGAACGCTGTCTTCAGAGTCTTCAGCACTTAATCATTTGAATCTTAATCTTCAGAACACTTCAGTCTTCAGAGTCTTTCTGCACTTAGTCTTCAGAGCCTTCAGCCTTCAGAACTTCAAGTCATTAGAGTCTTCAGCACTTGGTTCTTCAGAGTCTTTCTTCAGAAGCTTCGCTTATCTTCAGAATCTGAAACACCTTCAGAACAGAATCCACAAGAGCATTGCAACAGCAATATCGACATCCTTGGATCTTTCTGCTTGTTTCCAGATACAGAAGCAAACTTGCTTCTTGCGACTTGTGTTACACATAGTAACTCGCATGTAATCTTTTACGCACATCTTTGCACATGTTTGTTTGATCTAATATATTTAATAAATATGATCTGCACATAAACAAACATTAGAACATAAAATAGTTCTTTCACAAATACTCATTGTTATCATCAAAACATAGAGATGACTTGCAGAGAAACCTCTTGCTCTCACAGGGGATGAAAAGTAGCAATGTTCCAGGATAGCAATTATGCCTTGCTTAGGAGAGACGGGCCCGGTGGAGAGAAAGAATTGTTCAATCGGTCTTTAGAGGTACGAACTCTGTCGGTGATGTCAAATGAAACATGGTCTCTGACACAATTGATACTTCATTCAGGCGTACTGGTTTAGAAGGAGTACTTTGATTCTGCACTTTGAGGTTCAACCACCTTCGGAGATGCGATCGATGTTCTTTCGATGTTCAACAGTCAAAAGAATTACCATCTTTATTTTAAAAGCAGCAAAAATTTTGACAAGTAAATTCATTTTTGTTTTATTTCAAGAATATTTGATCATGTTAAAAAAAGTTGTTTTGTAAAGCTAAAACAAATAAGAATTGCTAACAAAAGCACTAGGGCTCAAATTTTATTGATAGGATGGAAATCAACCAAGCGCGTGATCCCATAGGGTATTTACAAAGTTAGAAAATGGTAAGTTAAGGGAAAAGGGCTACATTAAAACATAACGACCGTTATCCTTCTACCAACTTTGAATTCTGGACATCCTGAGCTTCTGTCGAAGATGACCTTGACTGGAATTTCTCTTGATGGATGGCATTACTGCCGGGAATTTAACCTCGTCGGACGTAGTTACTTGCCATTAATCCCTAACTTTTGCCTGGATTGTACTTTGAGATTTCCAATCCACCGGGATTTTTTTTGCTTGTGTCTCTAATTTTTTTCTGGACCGCCCTTTCGGGTTTTCAATCCACCGAGATGTTTTTTTTTGTTTTTTTATTTAGGCGAAGTATTTCTTGACTACATCAACATTTGTGGGGTAGGCAAATTCCTCTCCATCCATGGTTGCGAGTTTCAAGGCGCCGCCTGAGAAGGCTTTCTTGACAACATAGGGGCCATCGTAATTCGGAGTCCATTTTCCCCAGGAATTAGTGAGAAATAATTGTATCTTCTTGAGCACGAGGTCTCCTTTCCTGAAGTCGCGAGGTCGGACCTTTTTGTCGAACGCTTTCTTCATTCTTTACTGATATAGCTGACCGTGGCACAAAGCCGTAATTTGCTTTTCTTCGATCAGATTCAGTTCATCGTGTCGACTTTGACACCATTCAACCTCTATTAGCTTAGCTTCCATCAATACCCGGATTAATGGGATCTCTACTTCTATGGAAAGCACTGCCTCCATGCCATATACTAGAGAGAAAAGGGTAGCCCCTGTTGAAGTGCAGACAGATGTGTGATAACTGTGAATAGCATAGGGTAGCATCTCGTGCCAGTCTTTGTAGGTTACAACCATCTTTTGAACAATCTTCTTGATGTTCTTGTTAGCCGCTTCTACCGCTCCGTTCATCTTGGGTCGGTAGGCAGATGAGTTATGGTGTTCGATTTTGAACTCAGCGCACAACTCTTTCATCATCTTATTGTTCAAGTTAGATCAATTATCCCTAATGATCTGACTCGGAATACCATATCGGCAGATGAGATTATTTTTGATAAAGCGGACGACGACTTGTCGGGTTACATTGGTGTAAGACGCTGCTTCGACCCACTTAGTGAAGTAGTCAATGGCTACCAGGATGAACCGATGTCCGTTTGAAGCCTTGGGTTCGATCATGCCGATCATGTCGATTCCCCATATAGAAAAAGGCCATGGGGAAGAAAGAGATTTGAGATGTGTTGGCGGTACATGGATTTTGTCTGAGTATATCTGACACTTGTGACACTTCCTCATGTACTTGCAGCAATCGGATTCCATTGTCAACCAATAGTATCCTGCTCTCAGAATTTTTCTCGCCATTGTGTGTCCGTTGGCATGAGTGCCAAAGGATCCTTCATGAATTTCTTTCATTAGCGTGTTCACTTCTGGTCTGTCTACGCATCGGAGCAAGACCATGTCGAAGTTTCTCTTATAGAGTGCATCACCGCTCAGGAAAAAGTTGTCTGCCAACCTTCTGAGGGTCTTCCTGTCTTTTCTGGATGCCCCAAGTGGGTACTCTTATTTCTAAAGGAAGCATTTGATATCGTGATACCAAGGTTTGTCGTCTATGATTGCTTCGATTGTGAAGATGTAGGCGGGCCTTTCAAGGCGCATTATGTCGATCTTAGGTACGTCATTCCATTGACCTACACTAATCATGGAAGAGAGAGTGGCTACTGCATCAGCCATGTGATTCTCTTCATAAGGGATATGATGAAACTCGATTCTGTTGAAGAAAGGTAACAACCTTCTTGCATAGTCTTTATAAGGAATCAGTCCTGATTGGTATGTGTTCCAATCTCCTTTGATCTGATTAATAACCAGGGCTGAGTCTCCATACACATCCAAGTTCTTAAACCTTAAGTCAATTGCTTCTTCGAGACCCATGATACAAGCTTCGTATTCGGCCTCGTTGTTTGTGCACTTGAATATTAGTCTGGCAGTGAAAGGAATGTGGGTACCCTGAGGTGTTACGATGATTGGCCCAATTCCGTTTCCGTAAATATTGACAGCTCCGTAAAAAATTAGTCCCCATTGGGAACCTGGTTCTGTCCTTTCACTGGGTAGCAGTTCATCACAATCTTTCATTTTTAAATACATAACATCTTCATCTGGGAAGTCAAATCCGACTGATTTTTGATCGTCAATCAGTTGATGAGCCAAATGATCAGCTAAAATACTTCCTTTGATGGCTTTCTGAGCATGGTACTCGATGTCGTATTCTGATAACAACATCTGCCAACGGCCAATCCTTCCCATGAGAGCAGGCTTTTCAAAGACATACTTGATCGGGTCTATTCCGGAGATTAACCAAGTAGTGTGACAAATCATGTACTGGCGAAGACGTTTGGCTGTCTAAGCCAGAGCACATCAAGTTTTCTCGAGCATAGTGTACCGAGTTTCACAGTTTGTGAATTTCTTGCTTAAGTAGTAGATGGCAGACTTTCTTATTTTTGTTTCGTCTTGTTGGCCAAGTACACAACCCATTGAGTCTTCCAAGACTGTTAGGTAGATGATCGATGGTCTTCCCTCCAGTGGAGGTGACAGGATCGGTGGATTCAACAGATATCCCTTGATACTGTCGAAGGCTGTTTGGCAGTCTTCTGTCCATACACTGCTTTGATTCATTTTGAGTAATTTGAAGATCGGCACGCATGTCGCGATCATGAGAGATATGAATCTGGAAATATAATTCAGACGTCCCAGGAATCCTCTAACTTGTTTTTCAGTCTTTGGAGAAGGCATTTCTTGAATGGCCTTGACCTTGTCAGGATCAACCTCAATTCCTTTCTAGCTGACGATGAACCCTAAAAGTTTCCCTGAGCGGACACCGAATGTGCATTAGTTAGGATTCAAGTGGAGTTTGTATTTTCTCAGACGCTCAAATAGCTTTGACAAATGGGCCACATGCTCCTCTTCTGTTTTAGATTTGGCAATCATATCATCAACATACACTTCGATTTCTTTGTGCATCATGTCGTGAAACAAAGTAGTCATGGCCCTTTGATAGGTTGCCCCAGTGTTCTTCAAACCGAACGGCGTTACCTTGTAACAAAAGGTGCCCCATGGGTGATGAATGAAGTCTTCTCCATGTCTTTCGACGTCGTTTTGATTTGATTATAGCCCGAGAATCCATCCATGAAGGAGAAGACTTTGAACTGTGTTGTACTGTCTACCAGCATATCTATGTGCAGTAAGGGAAAGTCATCCTTTGGACTGGCCTTGTTCAGATCCCTGTAATCTATACACATTCTGACTTTCTCGTCCTTTTTTGGAACTGGCACTATGTTGGCTAGCCATTGAGGATATTCTGAGGTGGCGAAGAAACTCGTGTCAATCTATTTCTGCACTTCCTCTTTGATTTTGATGGCCATATCCGGGTGAGTCCTTCTCAGCCTTTGTTTTACTGGCGGATATTCTGATCTCAACGGTAGATGATGTTCCATAATGCTGGTATCCAGCCCTGGCATGTCCTGGTAGGACCAAGCAAATACATTGGGAAACTTTTTGAGAGGTTCTATCAAGCTTTCTTTGACAATTGGACTGAGCAGTGCCCCAATCTTGACTTCTTTCCTTTCTTCTCCTGAACCCAAGTTTATCGTTTCCAACGGCTCTTTGTGAGGTTCAATGGACCTTTCCTCTTGTCTGAGTAATCAGGAGATCTCTTCTAGAATTTCTTCGTCTTCTTCTTCTCCAGCTTCAAATACCGGGAATTCAAAGTTGGGAGAAGGCATTGGATCGTATATTTCAATGGGGTTTAAAACAAGCAATCTGCATGACGTGATGATCGTTGTTTAGAAGAGATAGAGAGAATGCAAGAGTGTGTGTAGTGTATAAAACAAAACTCTTGAAACTATGTTTATTTAACGACGTTTATTTATTTATGATTTTGTCGATTCTTGAAACTACAGCTCTATAAAACAAAACTCTATTGCTTTGGGCAAAGCGAAGAGGGAAATTTACAAAAGGTGAGCCCTATAAAAACATCCATTTCACCTAGGCAGGGTGAAAGGTTAAAACAAAGATGGCAATTACTTAGACTTATGAATGACTTTCAGGACATCGACAGCAACACATTGGCGGCGAATTCCTTGGTGAATCAAAAAGTCTGGTACTTTCTTTCTTGGTTTGTCCTCATAAATGACGCTGATTTCTGGCGGAGCATGATTGTTGGAGTCGTCCTCCCATGCAGAGTTTTCATAGACGAACTCTTCTGTTGTATCTTGCACACTATTTTCATTCTCAAGCGGATCTCCCCATCCAGTTGGCTGGATGTCTTTGAGCCTGATACGAGAGCTTTCAGGAGCGGTGTACTTGACCAAGAAGTCGTACTTGCCACTCGGCTGTCCTAAGGTGTCCCATACTTTTGCGGGAGAAGATGAGTCATCCTTCTCGATGACGTTGACCTCAGGAAAAGCATAGTTGATGAACTCTTATCCTGCAATCTTTGCAGATTCATTGTTGTGCTGGATATCTTCAGAATTCCCCGAGTAATAATCCCATGATTTGGTGGGGACGTAGGTATTCTTTTCAATATTGCTCAGCTGATAAGCATCATTTGGATGACTCTTCTGCCCCAAGTCTTCTGGGTACGGCTTCCAGATAGGCAAGTCATCCAGTGGGTTATAATAGTCGTAGTCAAAGTTGTCTTTCATTGGAGTGTCCTCCTCTAATGAGTTAGGAGGAGCACGACATCCTTTCGAATCACAATCTCCGTATATCGTCTTGACGTCTGATCTTGGTATATATCTCGGATTCTGCATGGGAAAGCAAAATGGCGTATGCGCCTCTCCCTAAGACATATAACCGTCCTCGTTGAGATAAGACTTCCACTCTTCATCTGTATCAGAGGAGTTACCCTCATTGATGGTATGTACTTCTTAAGACATTGGGTGAAGGAAACCTCCACTATGGAAGAAATCCTGAATGGGATGAACATTTTCATCTTTCTTGACAGTCTGGGTACAGGCTGAAGAAAAACCAAGACCTTTCTTTGTCTTGTTATTAGTAGGAATGACAACTTGTCCCCATCCTTTTGTGTTGTTACTCTCGATCACTTTGAGAGCATCTTTGTATGAGGAAATCGACGTCCCTTTTTTTGGTCGATTCTCATCGTTCATCGATAGTGCTTGGAATTGAGTCCCAATAACCTCTTCTGGTTCTACACAGGATGATGATGATAAGTTACTCACGATTAAGGCCTGCTCTCCACAGACTGTGACCAGCTTGTCATTCTTGACGAACTTCGGCTTCTGGTGAAGTGTCGAAGCGACTGCCCCAGCCTCGTGTATCCAAGGTCTTCCTAATAAATGGTTGTATGCTTCTCGGATGTCCATGACCTGGAAAGTGACTTGGAAAGTGTGAGGATCGATAGTTATAGGAAAATCAACTTTGCTGATAACTCTTTTTCTGGATCCGTCAAAGGCTTTGACGATGACCTCACTGCCTCTCATTGGAGATCCCTTAAATGATAGTCGCATCATAGTAGATTTTGGCATAACATTCAGAGCTAATCCGGTGTCTACCAGTACACTGGCTAAAGCATCGTCCTGGAAATTGACTGTAATGTTAAGCGCCATGTTGTGATTCTTGCCTTCTTCTGGCAGTTCTTCATCACTGAATCCTAAATTGTTGCAAGAAGTGATGTTAGAGATGATGTTGTCAAATTGTCTTATAGTTACATCTTGCTCTATGAAAGCTTGCTCCAAGACTTTCTGCAAAGCTTCCCTGTGAGCTTCGTAACTGAGCAAGAGAGATAGCACGGAGATTCTTGACGGAGTTTGCAACAGTTGGTCTATAATGTTGTACTCGCTTTTCTGGATGAGCTTCAGCATCTCATCGTTGTTCTTTGAAAGGCCGGGATTACTGGATGTCACGACTGGTTGATTGGGAACTTCTGTTAGAGGTTCCTTTTCCTTGGTGGGTTCTCCAACTCCTCTGTTGAAGATCCGGCCGCCCCGTGTCACTCGACTAATGTCAGCAATGTTTACGACGGAGGGTATTCGAGTTTCCTTTACATTCTCAATTGTTGTTGCACTGTACTTGTAAGGGACAGTCTTATCGGATTCATACGGTATTGGTCCTGGCAGATAGATAACCACAGGAGCCTTTTGATTCTTCTGACTATCATAGCCGGTCTCAATTGGTTCGAGGTTGAGAATCTTTCTACTATCAAGAGGAACTCTTGATTCATGGAGTAGAGGGAATATAGCACATACGTCCTTGGCCATTTTATGTTTAGATATTAAGACAACTACTTTGCTTTGATCAGGGAGATAGTCGGGTATCTCGTTGGTTGACCCAGAACTTGAACACGGTCGGATCTCTTTCCGGTCCAACTGATTTTGAAGAGCTGACCGCACAAGGTAGCATCCTTGGTTGTTTTCTGAGCAAACTCTACAGCGTTCATAGTTGTGTGGTGGCACCCGGTCACGTTCGCTTTGTATGCAGTGCAACTTCACTAGATCTGTTTCCATTAAGCGGACTTCCGGACATTGATACCTATCAGGATTCTCGTCAGTCATACTGATCTATTGTGTAGATTCATCCAAGTAGATTGGAAGCCACCAGTGGTCCAATAAGTGTTGGAGTGTTCTTTGGACAAGTGCATATCCTTGGTCGTCTTTACAACACACTTTACAACCTTGATAATCATGTGAAGCCAGAAAATCAAGCCTGACCTGCTTAGCGTGTAATTCTACCAGACTGGTATTCATCAAGCGAATATCAAAGATCTGAATCATATTGACTTGATGGTTATTTCTCTCGTGATAGTCCTGAATCCATCCGAGATCCATCTGATGTTGGAGGGCCTCTTGTACAAAAGAGCATCCATGATTGCTTATTGAGCAGATCAGATAAGAATTGTAATCGTGCTGTGTCAGATCATGGAATTGACTTTGCCTTGAGTGTATTGCCACCAAGTTGACGTTCATCATCAGAATGTTGCGGTTCTGAATAATATTGGAATTTGCGTGAGCCATATTGACCTCACGGATTCAGTGATCTTGAATCCATCCGAGATTCATTTGTTCTTGTAGTGCTGATTGCAATACGGAACATCCTTGATTATTCTTTAAGTAGATATCACACTGGTGACAATTGTGAGGCGGTACATGACCGTACCCGCTCTGTCTATAATGAATCCTGACCTGATTGGTTCCTAATAGGAGTACATCTTGAATTTGATAATTGCGGCTAAATTCTTCCTCTATCAAATTTACTGCAGTCTTCTCATGTTGAGGCAACGGGTTCGTCTGAACATTTGGATTAGTATCTTTGAAAGATAGGACCCCATTCCTGACAAGCTTCTATACATCAGACTTGAAGCTGAGAAAGTTTTCAATGTTGTGCCCCGGTCCTCCTTGATGGTAAGGGAAAGTTTGATCCGCTTTGAACCAAAAAGGCGGATTTTCTAGTACTGCAAGAGGAGACCTGGTTTGGACGTTCCCCTTAACCAGAAGTAGTGGAAACAGTTCTGCGTACAACATTGGTATAGGGTCAAACCCTGGTGGTCGTGTCGTACGGTTGTTGTTATTGTACTGAGGACGAGCCTGCTGAAGAGGCTGTTGTGTCCTTTGTGATACTGTTGTTGGTTCGGTTGGCTTTGAGCAACCTGAGGTTGATACGTCGGAGCCGGCGCAGAGTTGATAGCGGGAGTTACCGCTACTACTGGTTGATACCTTCGCCTTTGCTTTCCGAGAGAGATATTGTCGATATCTTGCTCTTTTTTCTTTTGGAAAGCACTACCATATCTTTTGGTACTGCTAGATGGCTCTGCATCTTTCATCAGACATCCTTCTCGGACTACTTCTTCAAGATGTACTCCCATGTTCACCATTTCGGTGAAGTCGCTGAGCGCACTGGCGATCATTCGGTCATAATAGAATGAGCTTAAAGTTTTCAAAAAGATCATTGTCATCTCTTTTATCTCAAGAGGGGGATAGATTTGGGCGGAAATTTCATGCCATCTCTGAGCATATTCCTTAAAAGTTTCTTTGTCCTTCTGCGACATTGCTCTGAGTTGATCTCTGTCTGGTTCCATGTCCAGGTTATACTTATACTGCTGAACGAAAGCTGCGCCAAGATTTCTGAAAGTGTTGATCTTAGTGCGGTTTAAACCCATGTACTATTTGAGTGCGGCACCGGTTAAACTGTCTTGGAAATAATGGATCAGTAGCTGTTGATTTTTAGTATGAGTTGACATCTTTCGAGCGTACATCACCAAATGACTTTGAGGGCAAGAGTTGCCCTTGTATTTTTCAAAGTCAGGCACCTTGAATTTGTGCGGTATTTTCACGTTAGGGACTAGACAAAGGTCTGCGGCGTCCTTTCCAAATAAATCCTGACCGCGAATGGCATGCAGTTCCTTCTGCATCTCCAGGAATTGCTCCTGGAACTCATTCATTCTTTCGTACATGTTTTCGTTTCCACCAGAAGTTATTTGTGGAATCTGTCCTTTCGGGACAGTGTGTACCACTGGTTATGATATAGTCATTACGGCGGTGACTCTAGGTGCTTCTATGCCCCGAAGTTTGTAACCTTCAGGTGTTGCTGTCATCACTCTTGCGTCTTCGCTTTCTCGAAGTTTGTAACCATCAGGCCCAGCGGTTCCTACTGCAATTTCTGGGTCTTCCGTGACCGGCGGGATATATCCTTTAGGGATAAAGTTGATAGGCATGCCCCAGGGGCGATCTTTAGGCATGCTGTACCGAGGATCATATGTCTCTACTATGGGCGTAGATGTGATCTTCGAGATCACAATCCTTTGTTGTTGTCTCTAAGCTGTTGCCAGGGATTGCATGTCACTGAGAAGTTTTTTCAGATCTTCCTTCAGAGCGTTGATTTCTTCTCTCAGCTCTCTGTTATCTTCCTCGAGATCGTCCATTTTCTTTTGTCGATTGGCCCGAGTATTGTACGGATGAGATAGTTTGACTCTAGAATCGTGACACATACGTGAGATTTGAAGGTAAGAAGAATGCGTTATATGAGAATGATGAATGATATGCAATGATATATATTAATTTTTTGTTTTTGCTTTAATCAAAAAGAAACTTCAACAAATAGATTGCAAATATCATATAGTGGGGAGACCCCGTTTTATTGAATTTGAAAGATTACAGAAAGGGAAATACAGTATTTTACAAAGTGCGGTAAAATAAATGTCTGAACTTATGGATCCTGAGTCCTCTCTGAGGAGAACTCAGATGCTGGTTCTGGTAATTTCTTTTTCTTTGATCGGGGCTTTTTAGCCGTTGTCGGGTTGTCAGTCCTTTGTCAAGTGAATGGAGCGAGCAGATTTCTCCGGTCTTCCTGACTTTCTACAACATGTTGCTCTAATATCCTAATCAGAGCATCCTTTTATTTTAACAGTTGCTGAATTTTGGTGCACTCCACATTGAGGATTCGATACTTGTTTTTCCAAGAGCTTTTCTCCCGTTGAATCTTGTTGAGAGCGACCTGGGGTTTTTCCGTATCAGACATAAAATAAAGGACAAATTCCTTTAACGGGAGAACTTCTTGACGAGGGTAAGGCATCCTCAGCTTGAGAGCTCTAGTTTGTGCCCAGTGGAGATAAGGTTCCACGGAGACACAGTCTGGTCTTCCTAAAGACTCTCTTCCTTTCTTGTGAACATGTTGCCAGGCATGCACTATTTCCTTCTTTAGTGCTCTGTCATTTTCTCCTTCCTTGAAAAAAAGACCTTCCAGATGAACATTATGCGAGATATTCTTCATCGGGTATCCGAGTTGATGGCGAACTAAAATTGGATGATAGTTGATTCCTCCTTTAGTTCCTCTGAGGGGTACATTAGGGAAATTTACACATTTGTCGATGATCTTTATCCCCTCATAAATCCTATTGTACCAATCTATGTCAGAGTTGGTAAGGGACATGATTCTCTATGACCAACGTAGAGTACTCTTACGATCCCAAAATGCAGCAGACTTGGGTAAATGAGAAGTGAACCATTTGCAAAGCAAGGGTACACAACATGTGATCATTCCTCCGCTGTATAGATTCCTTAAGTGTGCAGAATGATAAGTATCTGCGAGCAAGGTTGGTACGGGGTTTCCAATCAGAAATATCTTAATAGCATTGGTATCGACGAAGTTATCGATGTTGGGAAAAAGGAATAACCCATATGTGAGCAGAACAAAGATATCTTTGAAAGAAATTATGTTTCCTATACTGGCAAAGTACATGGCTTTCTCCGTCAGGAATTTAGCTGGTAAACCCTAGATTCCTTCCTTAGTGGTCATGTGAGTCTTGACTTTTGACTCGTCCAAATAGATTGCTCTTGCAATGGTTTGTTCTTTTGGAATTTCTTCCAGTCCAGAAAAGGGAGCTTGGTCAGTGATAGGTAAATCAGTCAGGTGAGAGTACTCCTCCAGTGTTGGTGCTAGTTTATAATTCGGGAATGTGAAACAATGATAAATCGGATCGTAAAATTGAATTAACGTAGACAGGATTCCTTTAACTACGTGGACCCTTAACAGAGGTAAAAGCCCTCTGTGCTTAGCTCTGAAAGCATCAGGGTTGGTGATCATCCTTGTCAGCCTTCTTAAATCCTCTAGTTTTGGAGCCTTGAAGGTGTACTTGTGCGTCTTTCTTCTACCGAAATCCATAACGCAATCTTTCTCTCTGATATTTACAATTATTGTTTTAGTTTATTTTGAAAAAGAAGAGGAAAGAAAAGAGAAGATTTTTTTCTTTGTTTAAGAGTTTTTTAAATGAGTGCATGAATGCAGCACACAAAAACATTGAAAAAACATGGGTTCAAGGGTTCAACGTCACGAGCAAGGATTCATGGCTCTACCCATCCCAAAGGTTGTATTCTGGTAAATTTGTACCTGTAGAACGGGTTAAAGGTTCCCAAAATCATTGACCCCCCTAGGGATAACAACAACAAGCTGGTTCACCCGAGCGAGCTGTAGCATCCTAGGGTAATCTCAATTTGGGTGTAGTATCGCGTATCAACTATTTCCGATAGCTACCGCACTACCAAATGGCCACATGGTTAATGTATACTAAATCCTCAGGGTCACGGATGCCGCACTGGGATAACGTCTATTTTCACGACGTTAGTCGTTCAACATAGTATCCACACGGGCCCTCACCTGATTTGATGGACTACCAGGATCGCTTATTCAGGAATCACTCCCTGTAAGACCACCCGTCTATGCCATCACCTATCTTAGGGTTCTCTCAAACTTTCCACATGCGACATCACTCGCATTCTCATTGACAGAAAAAATAAACACGGATATCAAGTAGGAAAAGCAGTATATATATATAGTATGTAGAAAATTTCTAACAACCTAGACCTCTTAGGAATTCTAATCCTAGTCCTAGTCTGGCATCCCCAGCAGAGTCGCCATTTTCCTGTAGCGTGCAATTTTTTTCGGTGACGCGACCAAATGCTTTAAGAGATTCGGGGAGTTTGGGGTCAGGTTATACAATGGGGAGTTGTCAATTACCCATCCTATATGTGGTTATCCACAGGTTGTTAGCAATTTTCCTTACTGCTTTCTACTTACTGGTGTTTTTCTGTTGTGGGTTGGGAAAGTTTTTCCTTAGGGAGGTTTTTGAGAGAGAGTTTTTGTTGATGTCGGGTTTGCCGATGTTCTTGATGAGTGAAGGTACTGGACCTAGAGGTTTTGATTGGTGTGCTCGCTAAGATTTCGCAATCTTATGCCTACGTATTCCCTTTAAAGATAAACAGGGAAATCAGAGCAATCGTAGTTCCTCCTATTCTATGGGAGGAAAAGATGATGTTTTGGTGTCTTGTTCAAAGCCCAAGATTGAAGCTAAAGGGTATTTTGTGTCTTGTTCGAAGCCCAATATTGAAGCAAAAAGATTTGATTGAGAGAGAATTTGTCATCTCTAAAGGGAGACATCTCGTCTGTTTATCACAACTATTGGGTGACTGATTATAAAGGAGGATTACTTTAACTAGGATATGAGAATCCAACAATGCCATAATTTCCTTTATAGGGGATTTGTCCTGAAGGGGAAAACTTTAACTCAGTGTAGAGCAATGCCATTTTTCCTTAGGAATGTTTCATGCTAAGAGATGGACATTGGCTTGAATGTAAATAATTCAGAGGCTTGCCACTTACAGCAATTAGATGAAAGAGAGGATTTACCAGGATAAGAGATGGACGACAGCTTGGATTTTTGAATCAACAAGTGTGCCTCTTATAGCAGTTATCTGGGATTTAGGGTTTGTTTTGAATGTCTGTTTTGATATGTGATATAGAAAGAAGTATCTTCCTACAGAGAGATTTTGATTACCTCTGAAGGGAATGTTGATTTTTGTGTGCCTTGATTAAAGCCCAAGGTTGAAGCTAAGAGATTGATTGACTCTACTGGGGAAGTCCTTATACAAAGCCTAAGAGGAGGATGGAAAAGACTGACTCAACAAGAGAGTGTTTATCTGTCTTATATAAAGCCCAAGATTGAGGCTAAAAAGAGACTGACTCTTTGGGGGATATCATTATACAAAGCCTAAGAGGAGGCTAAAAGTTGACTTTCTGGGGAATATTTTGTATGTCTTGTACAAAGCCCAAGATTGAGGCTAAAAGGGGAAACTGACTCTACTGGTGAGAGGTTTTATCTGTCTTGTACAAAGCCCAAGATTGTGGCTGAAAGAAGATTGACTCTGTTGGAGAGTATGATTTGTCTTGTACAAAGCCCAAGATTAAGGCTGAAAAGAGGATTGACTCTGCTTAGGGAAAGTTCTATGATGTCTTGTACAAAGCCCAAGATTGAGGCTGACTTTTTCTGAGGACAAGAAGGATCATTATACAAAGCCTAAGAGGAGGGTGAAAAGATGATTGACTCAACAAGAGAGTGTTTTTAAAAGGTGATTGACTCAACAAGAGTGTGCTTTTAAAAGGTGATTGACTCAACAAGAGAATGCTTTAAAAGGTGATTGACTCAACAAGAGAGTGCTTTAAAAGGTGATTGACTCAACAAGAGAGTGCTTTAAGAGGTGATTGACTCAACAAGAGGGTGCTTTAAAAGGTGATTGACTTAACAAGATAGTGCTTTAAAAGGTGATTGACTCAACAAGAGAGTACTTTGTTTGTCTTGTACAAAGCCCAAGATTGAGGCTGAAAGGGGTGACTCAACAAGAGAGTGGGAAAAAATCTTTATACAAAGCCTAAGAGGAGGCTAGAAAAGGCTTGACTCAACAAGAGAGTACTGGACTCAACAAGAGAGTGCTGAAAAAGTGATGGTTTCAACAAGAGAGTGCTTTTGAGGCTAACTCTGCTGAGGAAAGTCATTATACAAAGCCTAAGAGGAGGCTGGCTTCTGCTGAGGATTATTGAGATCCAGTGGCAGGTCCAGAATGGGGAATTAACTCTTGCTGAGGGCTACAGAAGAGTTGAGGTATCAGATGCCTTGAGGTTCTAATGATAAGCTGGCCCTAGCAGGGGAAATTTAGGATGAAAGACTGAGTTTTAGAACCCATGGGTTTTAACTCTACTGGAGATTGATTAAATGACCAGGGTTTTTCCTATGTTTGTAGGGAACTTAAGAATGTCTTTGAGGCCCAAGAGGAGATTAGACTATCCAAGTCTACTGGTATGGAAGAGTTTATCTTTGTATGATGCCCAAGAGGAGGCATGTGTTTTAAGGGATGAGAATCAACCCTAAAATGGTTTGATGTTTTGACACTTTTGAAAGACTGCTCTAACAAAGGATGACTAAGTTCTGTCTTATACCTTTAAGAGGTCTTCAGGGTCCTTGTATTAAGCCCAAGAGAAGGCATGAGAACTTCTAAGAAGCCTGAGGGTCCTTGTACAAAGCCCAAGAGGAGGCTGGTTGCTTTTAGGAAGTCTGTGGGTCCAAACTTAAGAAGAGTTCAAGAAAAGTTTCACCGGGAATAATCTTTTCTTTAATGAACAGTTCTAGGGTTTGAAGATATTCAAGAGAGGTTTCACCGGGAATTAATCCTCTCTGGGGGAAATGAATTTCTTTGACAATTTTCTAATAGTGACAGTCTGAGAAAAGTTTCACCGGGAATAATGCCTTTCTCTTTGTTCCATATTGTATAAGCCCAAGAGAAGGCAAGACTGTATCTGAAATTCCTATGGGGAACTAGTTTTGACTGTTGAAAGAGTGACCACAGGCTTTATCTAGTTCTAGACCTAATTGCCGGGGAAAACTCTAAGTAGATAATATACAGGCATATATATACAGATGAAATATATACTGTATGTAAAAGAGAAGGTAGGAGGACTTACAGGTGAGCAAGCTTCCAGCATAAACAAATATATATATATATATATATATATGTGTGTGTGTGTGCAAGTATGTAAAAGAAAGCTAATAAAACTTATATGCGAGCAAGCTTCCATTGTAACAGCTGTATGGCTAGTTGTTCAAGAAATTAAAAAAAGTTTTGATAACAACTATGAATTTGAACCTAAATCAAAAGAGAAGGTTGTTATGAAAAGATTGGGGCTTATACTCAAGGAGAGACCCGTGGAAAGACAGTGATCGCACCGTCGTTTTGAAGACTGTACTGAGACTTATACAATGACTAAGGCCCAAAAAGGTTTTCTGTACAAAGGGATGAGTCTTAAAACTCAGGGAGAGGCCCAAAGTGTTTGAAAAAGAAAAGAAATGGGACTTACAACACAAGCGTAGGCCCAGATGATTTGGTTTTGAAATGGCGATCGCGCCGTGATTTTCTGAAATCATAGTGGGACTTATATAATGACTGAGGCCCAAAAAGGTTGTCATGTACAAGGAATGAGTCTTACACTCTATTAGAGGCCCATGAGTGTTTTGAAAAAGATTTGTGAGGGTGAAAATAATTAAAATCCTAATTTGATTTTAGAAAAGTATTTTAATTGAATAAAAATTCAATTAAAATGATCAAAATTATCAAACATGTGTAAAAAACAAGTTGTGATCTTGGATTAATGTTTGAAAAATCATGTTTCATTCATAGAATAATTTGAAAATTATTTGAATTTGCAAAATCAAGAGAAAGAAATATTTTTAAATGTTTAAAAACAAATAAAACATAATTCTTTGCAAAAATACTAAATATATTAAATAAATAATATTTTTGTGAAATTTTTATGGAATAAAATATTTTAACATTTTTGGGAATTTTCAAAAAAAGAATCAATAAAAAATAAATAAAATTGAGAGAGAAATTAATTTTGGAATTAATTAAACAAAAACCATAAAAAATGAAAAATAGCAAAACATGACAAAATGATAAAATGGTCTGGGTGGGTGTTGAACCCACGACTTCAACAACAAACACACATGCGCGCTACCACTAGAGTGGTGATGCATCCGTGTATCAAAGCCACCCCATGAACATATATGGGGTGCCAAGTTCTAGGTCTGGTCAAGGCGCCATGGTCTGACCCTTGCCCAAGGCAAGGCCTAGTTTTGCCAATTTGCATGAAGGCTCTAACTTTCTCATTTCTCCATGGATTGGGATAAAATTTAGATGCATCTGACCTAGAATTTCATGAGGAAACCAATGGTGCCCTTGGAATTTTCAGAAAATGTTTCCATTTTAAAATCCGATAGTGATTTCAAAATATGCCAAATTTTGCATGTTCTATGCTATCTCATGGTACAGGCAATAATAGCATGATAAATTGGTTCAAACAAAACACATATGATATGTATGAGAGGTCCATGATTAATGCACCTCAAAGCAATGCATGATTTAGAGAGTTCAAGTTATGATGCACTTACCTCTTGGAGCTTCTTGTGCTATCTGCCAAATTCCTTGTACCAGAAGTAATTCAATGCTTTGAACACTCTTAATTGATCCCTTAGAAGCTTTTAGGATGATTAGAACCAGCTGGAATCCTCAGGAACAAGTATAGGCCTTTTCTTGTAAAAAGGGGCAAAAGTGACCAAGATAGTAACTCTCTCAAATGGTGTTCCAGATGAGGGAAACCAATTGGGACAGTTTGAGGATGATATTTGGAGTGTGTTTGAGGCCTGGTTTAATTTTGGAAGTGAATGAATCATGACATGGCTTGAAAAATGCAGAAAAGTCAAATTTTGAGGTTTTGGAGGTTGACTTTCTGATTTGTTTCAGATCACAAGTGAGTGTTTGAACAGCTTAGATATGACATATTGGATGTGTTTAGATCATGAGTGTCGCACCCTAATTTTTTACCCTAAGATCCCTTTCCTTTTTGCATAACATCTTTAGGTCATTCATTCTTTGTGTGCATGTTTATTGTGCCTAACAAGTGTGTACAGGTACACTGATCGCAAGCGTAGACGAAACTTATTCCCACAGTCAAGTATTTTAGGACACGACAATTGTCCCTAATTTAAATTGCCCTGAAGTTCCTACTTTGATTTGGGCTTTACTTCTAGAATTTCTTTCTCATTTATGGGCAGTTCTTGGAGTAAGACTTTAAAAATGGCTTGGGTGGTTTTCATTGAGCTTTAGTGAATTGTGATTTGGGCCATGGTATTTCAAGTTTGGTTGCAATGTTGTGTTTGTCCTAGACATGTTATTCCTTGAAGAAGTGTGGCCATTGTTAAAAGGTTTCATAGTTTTAAGATTAGCAAAATGTTGGCTTAATGGCATGATCATGATATAGTCACCACTCAAACGCCCAAATTCGAAGGAATGTTTTATCATGATATCATTCTCATGAATGTGCTAATTGATTTCAAAACTCGTGATTCAAATCGATTCCAAAAATTCAGGTTGTATTCATAAAGCTCAGATTGGAAATATTAAATTCACGTTCAAGTTCAAGGAAGTTTTATGAAAAGCAAGTTTTGATTTCTCAATAATGGATTCAAAGACTACCTCATGTTCTACCATTTTAAATCCTTTTCAAGAGGATAGGTTCATACAAATTGGAATCATAAAGCTCATTCCAAAATGCAAAAAGAATCAAGTCATCATTCAAGAAGATTCAAAATTTTGAACCCAAGGATTAAAGATCACATTTATAAAGTTCACATTACCCAAAAATTACAAGATTCAAATCAAATCCCAAAAATGCAGAGTACACAAAAAGTCCCAACATTCTTTCCATGTTTCAAAATACAATTGAAGTTTACAAATGGGATTTATGTACAAGGAAGTTCAATTTGTTGTAACAAGTCACCGCCTATTGCATATGAGTGTAAGGAGACACGGGACCTCTTGTTTGGCATCGGTGGAAAGCACTCCCTTAATGTTTCATTTGGTCTCCCCTTTTACCAAGTTGGTAATTGATACTCCTGTCGTGAAAGATTGATTTTTCCAAAAAAGTACAAAGACACTTTGTATCAGCAAGAAAAAAACATGAGACGAATTGCTCGTGGGCCTATTATCATGCTGGAGAAAAACAATTTTGTATCTTACTTGATTCAGAGCCAACAATAATCGAGATTAAAGAATTGAATTCACTTACCTTAGAAGACTGGTTTTTTTTCATGATACAACCTTGGGAATCTTCTAATGAGTTATGTTACCCTGGTGGTGAGTGGAGAGGAGATTGTTTCCCTTGCTGTATTTGAAGTTCCAATACCGGTGGTTATTTGTGCTGAGGAAATGATATTTGGTGTGGCTGGGTTTGAACCTGAAAGAAAAGCGTAGTTAATCAAGGTATTAGATGTCAATCTTTAATAGAAATTGCATAAAGTATATGATTGTCAAAGAAGAAAAATTCAAGCTGCTAAGAAGTGATTAAGTTCAACGGTTCGGCGTGGTAAGATGGTACAAACCTGTAGAAAATAGCAACCGCACCATCGACATTCAAGGCCCACGCAACTCTTTAGGTTATGTCACCCAACAAATTTGAGATCAAAGGGTGAACATTATTCACGGTTGACCTGCCTTGTTCCGCTTCCATGTTTGAGTTTTCGTCGCAAAAAATACTCTGAGGCATCTTGTTGAGAAGACTGCATTGCTACAACCAAGTGAAATGCAAATTCACGACAGTTTGAAATTGGAAATGCCTGCATGGAAATAATCGTGAGGAGATAGTAATTTTGAATCAATCACCAGTGGTATCAATGTGTACAAAACAACCCAAATTCATTCCAAAACAAGAGTTAACCAAGCAATCATAATCATAACAGCCATATTCTCTTTCCAAAACCAAAATCAACCAACACACTTAGGACACATTTAAAACAATTCAATCGTTCACAAGACCAATTGAGATACTTTCCAAAACAATCACAAGTATTTTCCTAGCAGCATATATTGTTTCCAAAACCGGTTCATGTTAGAGGTAATTCAAGTTCTCTGTCGAAGTCAGAGTCTCTATAGGGTTTGTGTCGAAGTCAAATTAGTTGTAGTGTTGTGTAGTCAGTTGTATTCGACAGAGTCGAACATAGCTGTTAAGGAAGTTAGTCGAAATGTTTGTTTGGGCATGGGCTTTGATAGCCTATATAAAGGGCTTTGTAATTTGTAATTACACACAATATACACAGCACATAGCATTCAATAAAGTTTTGAAAGTTTTGAAAACCCTAATCTCTCTTACTCTCCTCCTTCTTCTTATTCTTCTTTCTCTCAAACATTCATCTTTCTTGGAACCCAGTTCCAACAATTGGTATCAACGAGCCTAGTTGCGATTCAGAGAGAATCTAATGGCAAACAGAACAACAACGGCCACACAATTCCCAGCGAATCTTCCGGTTTTCAAAGGGAAAAACTACCAACGGTGGATTGCGCAGATGAGGGTTATTTTCAGATTTCAAGATGTGGTTGAAATCGTGAATGATGGTGTAACCGAATTCGGGGCGAATGCGACTGATGAACAAAAAGCTGTGTACAAGGATCAACGGAAGAAAGATGGAAAAGCGTTGTTCTTGATTCACCAGTGTGTGGATCCGAATGTGTTTGAGAAAATTATTGAAGAAGAATCTGCAAAAGGAGCGTGGGACAAGTTAAAGAACTTGTATGGAGGTGATGAGAAGCTGAAGAGGGTGAAGCTGCAAACCTTGAGAAAGCAATACGAAATGATTCAAATGAAAGAAGATGAATCAGTTTCGGAGTTTTTTTCAAGATTGGTGATGCTGACGAACCAGATGAAGTCTTGGGGAGAAACAATCACAGATTTGCAGAAGATTGAGAAGGTACTAAGATCTCTGACTGTAAATTTTGATTACATTGTAGTGTCCATTGAAGAGTCCAAGAATCTTGCTGAGATGAAGATTGAAGAGCTACAGGCTTCTTTGGAAGCTCATGAGATGAGATTGAAGCAAAGAGATTTAGAAAGAGAAAAGGTATCGGACCAAGCACTACAAGCAAAATTCACAAAGAAGTCTGGGAAGGTAAAGCAGGGAAGGAATCTTTCTAGTGATGAGAAGTCAAGCAAGAGTTCAAAGAATCATGATGATTCAATAAAGAAAGGCATGGCCAACAAGTATTCTGGGAAGAAAATTGACATGAAAGACGTGCAGTGTTACAATTGTCAAGGTTTTGGTCACTATGCTCAAGACTGTCGAAAGAAGAAGGAAGCACAAGCAAAAGAAAGTGACAAAGCGCAGTATGCACAGGCAGAAGGGAGTGATTCTGATGATGTGATACTAATGGTAGATACTCATTCAAACGCTGATGAAACGAATTTGTGGTATCTTGATTCAGGTTGCAGCAACCACATGACCGGTAACAAGAACTGGTTCACCAAGCTTGATGAATCAGTTAAGAAGGTGATAAAGTTTGCAGATGGTAGATAGATCACATCAGGTGGAAAAGGAAACATATCTGTAATGAGAAGAGATGGTAGAAAAGCCAGCATTACTAATGTGTTGTATGTGCCTTCTATGACAAGTAACTTGATAAGTATAGGTCAATTACTTGCCAAAGGACATAATATGAAGTTGGAGAAGAACCAAATGAAGGTGTATCATGCTGATGGTAGGTTGGTACTGAAAGCACCATTGGCTGATAAAAAGACCTTTAAAGTTCAGATTAACATGATTGATCATCAATGTCTTGCGTCAACTACAGAAGAGGAAAAGAATTGGCTATGGCATCATAGATATGGGCATCTAAACTTCAGGAGTTTGAGTATGCTCAATCAGAAGAAGATGGTTTATGGTTTACCTCAGGTGAAGGAACCAAATCATGTGTGTGAAGAATGATGCAAAGCAAAGCAGGCTAGAAAAGCATTCAAGCATGATCTGCCAATTAAGTCAAAAGGAAAGTTGGAGCTTGTTCATTCTAACGTATGTGGACCTTTTAAAGTTAGGTCGAATGGTGGCAAGCGTTACTTCTTAACTTTCATCGATGAATTCACCAGATATATGTGGATTTATATGATCGAAAATAAGAGTGAAGTATTCACAAAGTTCAAGAAGTTTAAGTTGCTTATCGAAAAGCAAAGTGGCTGCAAGCTAAAGAAACTGAGAACTGATGGTGGTGGTGAATACACCTCTCGAGAGTTTGCTAGATTTTGTGAAGAGGAAGGTATAGAGCATGAGGTTATTGCACCCTATACACCTCAACATAATGGAATAGCTGAGAGGAAGAATAGAAGTATACTGAATATGACGAGAAGTATGCTGAAGGCTAAAGAGGTGCCAAAGAGATTTTGGGCTGAAGCAGCTTCGACAGTAGTATACATTTTGAATAGATGTCCAACGAAGAAGCTAGTCGAGAAGATTCCTTTTGAAGCTTGGACAGGTGAGAAGCCAAATGTAAGTCATCTTAGAGTTTTTGGATCAATATGTTTTAGGCATGTTCCTGAGCAATTGAGAATAAAACTAGATGATCGAAGTCAAACCATGATGCTCATAGGTTATCATTCAACTGGTGCATATCGACTATATTCACCAGAAGATGATAAAGCTGTGATCAGTCGAGATGTTCTGGTAGATGAAAATAAAAAATGGGAGTGGAGTCATGGGTCAGTTCGACAGGAAACTGGTCGACAGATGGAAGAGACAGTTCCGACGATATTTGAAGAAGACCGACAAACTGAGGCCACGACAATTCAAAATGAGGAACCTCCTGAGCAGAATGTCAGAAGATCAACTAGAACAAGAGCTGAGTCGACAAGGTTAGCTGGATATGAGAGATTTCCAGATAATGCAATCGATGCAGATGGTGATATAATAGAAGAAGCAATGATGATGGCTGAAGCAGAACCAATTAACTTGGATTAAGCCATGAATGATTCAAATTGGTGTGAAGCCATGAAGGAAGAACTCAGGGCAATCGAGAAGAACAATACCTGGGAACTTGTCGAAAAAGCCAGCAAGAAGCCTATTGATGTGAAATGGGTCTACAAGCTGAAACGAAGGCCAAATGGTGAAATTACCTAGCATAAGGCAAGACTAGTGGCAAGAGGTTTTTTGCAGAAACCTGGTATTGATTTCGACGAAGTCTATGCGCCAGTGGATAGGTTGGAAACAATCAGGATTGTTGTTTCGACAGCAGCATATAGAGGATGGAAGATACATCAGTTGGATGTAAAATCAGCTTTTTTGAATGGACCTTTGGAGGAAGAAGTTTATGTCAGTCAACCACCAGGATTTGAGATCAAAGGGCATGAGTCGAAGGTGTACAGATTGAGGAAGGCTCTCTATGGATTGAAGCAAGCCCCGAGGGCTTGGAACAAAAGAATAGATAGTTTCCTAATCGAAGCAGGGTTCACAAAGTGTGTGTCTGAGCATGGAGTTTATGTAAATGATGTCGACAATGATAGTCGAATCATTTTATGCCTGTACGTCGATGATTTGCTAATTACAGGTGCAAATGAAGCTGAGATAAGAAAAGTTAAGTCGAAGCTAATGCAAGAGTTTGAAATGTACGACCTAGGGAATTTGTCATATTTCTTAGGGATGGAATTCAAAGACACAGCTAAAGGTGTGTTCCTGCACCAGAAGAAGTATGCTCAAGACATCTTGAAGAGGTTCAAGATGACTGACTGTAAAGCTGCAACAATTCCATTGGAAACAGGAGCAATGTTGAAGAAGGTAACTATGATGAGTTTGTAAGTTCGATACTGTACAAACAAATTATTGGATCCTTGAGGTATCTTTGCAATACAAGGTCGGACATTTGTCAGAGTGTCGGATTGTTAAGTCGATTCATGGAGAAACCCCAAGAATGTCATCTCATTGTAGAAAAGAGAGTACTGAGATACATTAAGGGTACGATTGATCATGGTGTGCTGATGCCATGTCGAAATAAGTCCAAGTCGAAAGATGCAGAGGTATATGGTTATACTGATTCAGATTTCAGTGGAGACCAAGATGAGAAGAAGAGTACTGCAGGCTACATTTTCATGATAGAAGGAGCTCCAATCTCTTGGAGTTCGAGAAAACAAAGCATTGTGGCTTTGTCATCATGTGAAGCTGAGTACGTAGTTGCATCGTATGCAGCATGTCAGGCAGCATGGATAGAGATGTTGCTCGAAGAACTCAAGATCAAGGAACCTGGGAAGATGAAGTTGTTTGTAGACAACAAGTCAGCTATTGATCTTGCCAATCATCCTAGGTGTCATGGTCGAAGTAAGCACATAGAAAGAAGGTATCATTTTCTCAGGGATCAAGTGAACAGAGGGAAGCTTGATCTTGAATATTGTAAGACTGAATTTCAACTAGCCGACATACTTACTAAACCTTTGAAGAAAGTGAGATTCGACGAGTTAAAGAAAAGCATTGGGATGAGAAGTCTCGAGAACATGAATTAGGTGGTGTGTTAGAAGTAATTCAAGTTCTCTGTCAAAGTCAGAGTCTTTATAGGGTTTGTGTCGAAGTCGAATTAGTTGTAGTGTTGTGTAGTCAGCTGTATTCGACAGAGTCGAATATAGCTGTTAAGGAAGTTAGTCGAAATGTTTGTTTGGGCCTGGGCTTTGATAGCCTATATAAAGGGCTTTGTAATTTGTAATTACACACAATATACACAGCACACAGCATTCAATAAAGTTTAGAAAGTTTTGGAAACCCTAATCTCTCTTACTCTCCTCCTTCTTCTTCTTTTTCTTTCTCTCAAACATTCTTCTTTCTTGGAACCCAGTTCCAACAGTTCAGACATTTTCATACAAGAATGGAAAAGAATTCATTGAACATCAATAGAAAATCACCAAAATTCATTTATATAAAGAGCCATACACAATACCACAAGGGGACAGGGACTCCTCCCTTTCATACACGCTTTCAAACACACATACAAGGAATATCAGAGGAAATCACCATATCCCAAAAATTCACACAAAGCCGGGAAGAAAATCAAAACATCACAAGTTCAAAATCATACACAATGTCATAAACCCAATGGAACAATACACAGAGGTCACATGAGGCTACACCAAGAAAAGTAAATATATCGCGACAAGGCAACAACAATTCACAATCAGCAAACATGCAAACTGAAGAAGAATAAGATAGTGGAAAAAGACGGAGAGTTACTAACCTGCCTTGTGTCGATAGAAGTCGAAGTCGTGTAGTTTATTTCAAAACTCCATTTCACTCAGCCGTGAGATCCCTCGCGCCTCCATCTTCAACACTCGGCGGCGTCTTCCCCTTTTTCTTTATTTTAAATCTTGTACTTGTAATCATCCAAGGATTTATTGAAATTGGGGTTTCTTAGGGTTTCTGCGGGGACTGGGTTTCATTGCTTAGATCTTAGGGTTTGTTTCGTTTTGATTTTGTGTCTAGGGTTGCAATGAGGAGCATGAATTGGAGGTTTACAATTGAGAGGACGGCGAACGAGTCTGAGAGAGTGAGAGGCGGAGAGAGTGAGAGAGTTCTCGAGAGAGAAAGACAATGAGAGAGTGAGAAGACGGAGAGAGGGAGAAACAAGGGGCAAGGATATGCTGACTTTAAGGCGCCAAAGGCACCATGCCTTTGGTTGATTTTGCCAGCTTTTGATGAAAGAGAAAATGAATAAGCATGAAAAATGGGATGAGAGAGAGTCTTCTGCAGAGAGAGAAAGACCCAAAGGCACCATGCCTTTGGCGCCTTAAAGGCAGCAGATCCTTGTCCAGAATCAAGAGAGAGATATGAGAGGCCCTCCCTTTTTACTGATTTTGTTTTCTCTTAATCATGTACACATGCACACACATCACGTATCGTGCACCCTCGCTTTGATCCGTTGGATTGGCAACGTACATGGATCTAGAGGTTGAAATTTGAGGGTCCGCGATGGACCCTCTCCCTTGCAAAACACCAGATCACTCTGTTTTTCATATAACCCTTTATTTTTAAATTAAGTCATCTTTAAACAACCTTTTTTTTTCCTAAAAGTTTTATGAATAATTTTAATTCTATTTCTGATATATTCATATAACCTTTTTTACATTTATTAAAATAATTTTTAATAAGAATATAACTTTTTTATTATTTTATACATATCTTCCTTATTATCTATAAAAAAAACTTCTTTCATATTAAAATTTTGTTATAAAATATAACCTTTTTCTTAAAATAATAATAATATAGTTTTTTTTAATAAAAAAAAACACCATTTCTAAAACAAATATAATTTCTTTTTATAATAACAAATATAACCTCTTATAATAAATCTTTTTCTCTAAAAAATATATTTTATCCTTTTAATATTTTGTTTTTTTTTAACTTTCGTAGAGACATTTTTAAAACTTTTTTTTAAATAATAAACTTTTTCCCCCTTTTATTATAATTTTAAAATTAATCTTTTAGGTAATAAAGAAAAACTTCTAACAACTTTTTTCTCTTTTTTCTTTAAAAATAATAACTTTTACAATAAAGAAAATATAATACCCCTTTTTATAATAAGATTTTTCTTTAATTATCATTTTCTTAATAATTGTTCCTTAGAATCTCTCACCATGCACCTAGCCTTACGTTTGTGTGAAATAGGTTTAGAACTTTGATTAATATCATGTCACTAGCTTATGCATTCGTCTGTTTACTTTATGTGATGCATACACTCTACTTGATTGTCTCAATTGTGCTCTGATTGCTTTAAACCATTTTCAAAAGTATAAAATTCACGATCCAACATCGAGCCATTTTCACCCATGTAAGTTGATTGCTTTTAGGCATCGCTATCAACCTTTCGGTCACTATACACAAAGCTAGCCCACTTTGCTAGCGCGCACGAATAAATCTCATTATAATTATTTGCATTAATATCCAAGGGAAAACCCCATGCATGATAAACAATTGCCGTGCATGGTGCATATTCATTTGAATTTCATACCTCCTCATAGGTTCTTACCCTTTAAGATAAGATTATCTTAGACAACTTTAAGATAGACTTCCTAAGTTAGTCCCCTTTAAAATCAATCAAACATCTTTAGCTCACCTAATTCTCCACACAAGAAAATTAGATGTGAATTATCTCAAAGAAGAGACATACAATCTCATACCCCACAATACAAACAAAATTTTCCTTACGAAACTGTGGTGGTCTCTTAAGATGATGACTCATCTCTTCTCCTAGACCAATTCAAACATTAGTATCCCTCGGAGAGGAACTACAAGTGCTCTGATTCCACTCCCAACAAGATATGTAGGCACAAGATGTGATATCTTGTCGAGCACACCTAGGAATAGAACTTTAGGTCTTCCTACCCTTAAACCCTTATGATCGGAGAGGACCAGAAGGAGATCATCGTGGCCTTCGTGTAGGGCAAGAGTTGATGCTCGTAGGAGAGGAAAAATTGGTGGAGGTACCTGCAAGGTACTCCGATGCCAAAGTAAGTATTTGGTCAAAAAAGGGGAAAAGCAAGAGAAGTCAAGTGTATGATTTGTGATACCTGCCCCTCTCAAGCGAGGGGGTTTTTATAGAGAGATTATTGGCGAGCAAAGCACCTGATCGGCCAATGAGGTATTGTCAGATGGAGGGCAAAGCGTGTGGTCTTTCTAACTGTTCCCGTGATATCCGGGGAGGCAGTTGGTCGCGTGAACGACTCTGCGCGTGAAGGGGACACGCCCAACGGCTATATTGTGCCCAACGGCTATATTGTGCTTATTGGGCCTGTTCGCCAATTATGCTGGATTGGGCCTGACCCTTGAGGGTAGGAAGCCCTGCCTGGTCCAGAACAGGAGCCCCCCAAGTCGTTGCTCTGTTGGAGATTAATGACTTTAAACAGCTGTGACTTCGACCGTACTGTCGGGGAAGTGCTTGCTCGCGTGGAATGTTCCATTCGTGCCCGACCAGATGTGGTCGTTAGCTACTAGCGTGAAATGTCGATCAGGGTTTGCAGCGTTCTCGGAGAAATGGGAGTTTTTGTCGAGCACCCCTGCACGGACGAGTTCATTTTGACGAGGATACTTGTTCGCGGGAGCCAAGGGCTGGTGTATTTTCCGCACTGAACCAGGCGAAGAGTTCTAGTGACACGTGGTGAGCATTTATGGCCTTTGTCAGTCCTAGGGGAGCATAGGCTATGATGACTTTCACGATTCCCCACGATCAAATGGTTATAAAAAGGTGGGGGAAGGTTTCACTTTCATAATTTTCACAAGTTTTTTACTCCTTGCTCTTATTTGCTCTGCAATTAGTCCTTCGCCGGAGCTTCTCTTCGCCACCGTCAACCTCTTCTTTTTCTTCTAAGTTCGTTCTTCCCTTTCTGTATATTTTTATGGGTTTTTCGGTTGAACTTCATGTTTTCCGGTTGAACTTCATGTGCTCTTCGATGAACACGTGAATTTCTGGAAATTTTATGAAGAACATGAAGAATTTCAGGATTTTCTAGGATTTTGTAGAAATTGTTAGCGTAGATCCTTGTAGAATCTGGTTAGGTGTAGAATTTCGTTTGTAGTCGGGCACTAGGCCTGTTCGGAACTTTAACGTGATTGCGAGACGACCATGCGTTCTCGTATGGACATCTGCGAGTTCTGGTCGCGGAGACCTCTCCTAGAGATTGGTAGGTAATTTATACGGGCACGCGGTTGTCCTCGAATTCGTTAACGCCCTTTCACTTGATTAGTGGTGGAAGGGTGGATTTGATCTCGGATCTCGAATTCACTTCTCTTCCTCTGCTTTTCAGGTGAAAATGGTTGAACCCCAGGAGGAAGTTGTGCCCGACACGCAGGAAACACAAGAGGGGCCTAGCGTGTCCGCCGATTACTCAAATATCAAGGTCGCAGGAGGGGACCTTGATTGGCTCGCACATGAGCCTTTGTCGTTTCGATCAACTTTCTCCACCGAGGAGATACGAGACTTCGATTTGTTGGAGAGACGTGACGAAGACGCTCCACGGGCATGGAAATCATTTCGCCCCGGGGAGTACGATAGAATCTGTTCCTCATACCCGGGATTGCGCTTTCCTATGTACGAGTTCGCTTTTACGGAGGCCAAGATGCGTCTCCCTTTCACTGACTTCCAATCCTCCCTGTTCATCCATCTGGCCTTGTGCCCGTCCCAGCTTCACCCCAATGCCTTGGCTTTTATCCGGGCTTCTGAGTTAGTGTGTCGTTACCTCAATATTGGGGTGACCACGGATCTCTTCTTCTGCCTTTTCCAAATCCAAAGGAGCACGGCGGGGACGAAGCAGAGTTGGGTTTCGTTTAAACAGCAGAGTAGGCTGTTCTGGCCGTATTCTGATTCAATACATAATTTCAAGGATAGATTTCTGATCGTGAAGCCTATTACCGAGGAGACAAAGAGGAGCATCTCGACCATTGAGAAGGTGGTGGTAGATGGTCGGGAGAGGGATGGTGTTGTCTCCATTTTTCCTTTGGAATGGGTCTATACCCA
Source organism: Lathyrus tuberosus (assembly GCA_022829125.1). NCBI lineage: Eukaryota > Viridiplantae > Streptophyta > Magnoliopsida > Fabales > Fabaceae > Lathyrus > Lathyrus tuberosus. Next base: position 16,220,936 of record JALAZF010000060.1, read on the forward strand.
TTTTAAGCGCAGAACGGATCAGTTCCTGGTGAAGCACGAGCAGCTTTGCCCGGCGGATAAGGAGTCGTATAGGATCCTCCATGCTTACGTGGAGAGCTTTACCCCGGCCTTCGTCGTTGATTGGGACGGGAAAGAGTTGGTTGGGGATGATGGGCCCGTCCGAGCAGCTAGATATATCAATGTCAGAGCTCTCCTCGAGTGTGATAACGACGATGATGTGATGACCTTGCTTGGTATGCTCCACTGTTTAGTTTTATTTCCTTGAATTCTTAGTCCTGACTTGTTATGTGTGTTCGCAGGTATGATGGCTGACATGCGGGAGCGTCTGATGAGGTCCCAGGCGGCGAAGGTTCACAAGAAAACGACCACAGGTGCCAAGGCCGGGGTGCCTAAGCAGACAGTGGTGGAGAGTTTTGCTGCTGGGCCTACCCCCATCCCGGAGAGAGCCTCATCGCCGCTGACCCCGGAGGCTTCCCATAAAAGAAAGAGAGATGCCGCGGGGACTTCTGTGGCCGCTGGTCCGGGGGGTCCGGTGCCGGCCATCTTGTCCTGCCAGCCTGCTACACGCGCCGAGATTTGTTCGCTGAATGGGATTCGATAGATGTTCATGATTCTGAAGCCGTGGCTATTCTGAATGCCAATTCTAAAGTGAGGAGAAAACAGCTGTGCCAGGATGCGGCAGACATGTTTAGGGTCCTTGAAGCTGCCCTTGTCCTCGCCGACGATGAAGCTGCTACTCGGGTGAGCCTCGTGACGTCCAAGAATAGAATAGCCGAGCTGGAGGCGGAAAACAACAAGTTGTTCAACGATTTAAAACAGTTTGAAGGTCACGAGGAGGCCAAGGTGTTGCTCCAGACAGAGGTGACCCAGCTGAAGTTAGTTGCGCTTAAGGCTGACGAGGAGAAAGCACGTCTGCAGGCGAGGATCCCTGAATTGGAAGGCTTGACTGCAGCTGTCCACGATGAAAATGACGACGAGAAGTCCCTGAAGTCGCGGGTTGACTTGATCGAGAGGATTAGGATCCTTGGCGAGGACAACCTGAAAGCAGCTGAGTTTGGCTTCAGTACGGCGAAAGAGCAGATGGTGGCCCTCAACTCCGACGTGCAGCTCATGACGGATGGGATGGGTTTGTTCAACAAAGTGGTGAACGGTCAAGTTGTTCCTGCCGAAGAGGAGAGTGAAGTCACAAAATAGGACTTTGTTGTTTTTAGCATGTTTTGTGGGCATGCGTGCCCTTATCAATTTGTATGGGCATTGCCCCTTTTTTGTATTTATGACATTACCTGGTCATGGCCGGTACTTTAATATACTTGGATTTTGTGAATGTTTTATCATGGAATTTTTCTCTTTTTGTTTATACGTATGTGTGTGTGCTCGGTGAGGCGTGAAACCTACCGAGGAGGGCGAACTGGTTCTGCCCATGATGAGGTTAGGACTTCGTTTGAGGTACTAATCTCATAGGCTTAGACTGTTCCCATCGCGAGCTGGGTGTCCTACCTGAATGGTGCGGCAACGGCGGAGCTCGGTCGAGGTATCCCCGTTGTGCGCAGGATCTGCTCGTACAATCGAGCAGAGGCTGGCCGGCGTTGTAATGCATGTCATGCTTCACCAGTGCATGATACGATGGTCGTGCAGCTCTCCCCGTTTTGGGGTGATTATGTCGGCGACTTGTCTATCCTCGTGGTTAAGGACTTAGCTATAGTATTGCTTGAGTTTTTCAGCATTCCACGGTCGAGCAAGTTGTTTTTCGTCCAGTGTTTCCAAGTAATACGCTTCCGTGCCCGTTTTGGACTTGACCCTATAAGGTCCTTCCCAGTTCGCTGCCAGTTTCCCTTCGCGAGAATCCTTCTGGTTTCTGCGCAGGACCAGACTGTCTACGGGGAAGTCGCGCTTTATGACTCTGGCGTCATGTCGCAACATTATTTGTTGTTTCAATGCGGCCTCGCGGAGGGCAACCCATAATCTTATTTCTTCGACCAGATCGAGCTCCTCGCGTAGAGCCTCATCGTTCATTTCTTCGTTGAGGGGAGCTTCTGTCCTTCTGGAGGGCTCCTTTATCTCCACCGGTATTACCGCCTCTGTTCCATACGCTAGTCGGAAAGGGGTTTCCCCGGTGGTGGAGTGAGGTGTTGTCCTGTACGCCCAGAGGACGCTGTGGAGCTCCTCGACCCACCTTTTCTTGGCCTCGCCTAGTCTTCGCTTTAATCCGCGTAGGATTACTCTGTTCGCGGCCTCCGCTTGCCCGTTGGTCTAGGGATGCTCGACCGAAGTAAAGTGTTGTTTCGTTCCCAATTTGGCGACGAAGTCTTGGAATTTTCTGTCCGTGAATTGGGTTCCGTTGTCAGTTACGAGGGCCTGGGGTACCCCGAATCTGGCGAGGACGTTTCTTTTGTAGAAACGCAGTATATTGAAGGCTGTGATCTTGGCGAGTGCTTCGGCTTCAATCCACTTTGTGAAATAGTCGACGACCACGATTAGGAATTTATTTTGATAAGATCCCATTGTAAAGGGGCCGAGGATGTCCATCCCCCACCAGGCGAAGGGCCACGGCGAGGAGAGGGTCTTCAACTCGTTGGGTGGCGCCAAATGCATGTCCCCGTGGCATTGGCAGCGGTCACATTTTTGTACATGTTCTTTGGCGTTGTGTTGCATGGTCGGCCAGTAATATCCTGCGCGCAGGGCTTTTCGAGCCATGGATTTTCCCCCTAGGTGCTGTGCGTTGATGCCCTCGTGGATCTCTTTTAAGATTTTGGGGACCTGATTCTCGTCGACACATTTCAACAGGGGAATGGAAAATCCTCGTCGATATAATTTGTCCTCGACCAGTACGTACGAGCAGGCTCGTCGCTTAGTTACACTGGCCTCCTTACTGTCTTCAGGGAGTTCCCCTTTGGTGAGATAATTGTATACCGGGGTCATCCAACAGCGGGGCTCTCCGATGACGTTAACATCTAGCAAGTCGGCATTTAAGTTGCTCGGGCTAGCCAGTATTTCTTGTATGATGGATTTGTTTCCACCTTTTTTCCTGGTGCTGGCTAATTTAGAGAGGATGTATGCTCGGGTATTCTGTTTGCGCGGGACGTGCTGAACTTCCCATGCTTCAAACTCCGTCATTTTTTCTTTTACCATGGCCAAGTATTCGGGGATTTGGTCGTTCTTTGCTTGGAACTCTCCTCATACTTGGGACGCCACGAGCTAGGAATCGGTGCGGATTTTTATTTTCCTAGCGCCGACGTCTTTGGCTAGTCGTAATCCTGCGAGGAAGGCTTCATACTCGGCTTGATTATTGGATGTTTTGAAGGAGAGGACCAGGGACACTTCGATCAGGGTCCCTTCCTCATTTTCAAGGATAATTCCTGCTCCGCTGCCCGAGGGGCTTGATGCGCCATCCACGTAAATGGTCCACTCCTGTGTCCCTCCCGGAGGGAACGGTTCCGGAGTCATCTCCGCCACGAAGTCGGCCAGGACCTGTGCCTTGAGGGTTTTCCTCCCTTCGTAGCGAATGTCGAACTTGGTCAGCTCAAGGGACCATTTTAGCATCCTGCCCGCCATATCTGGTCAGCTTAACAGCTGCCTAATTGGCTGGTCGGTTCTGACGACAACAGTGTGCGCCAGGAAGTAGTATCTGAGTCTCCTCGCGGCGACTATGAGAGCAAGGGCCACCCGTTCTATTTGTGTGTACCTGACTTCGGGTCCTTGTAGGGTTTTACTGGTGAAATAGATGGGTTTCTGTCCGTCAGCAGTCTCGCGAATAAGTGTTGCACTTACTGCTTCGTTGGCCACGGAGAGATACAGGTATGTGGTTTCCCCGCGGTCTGGTCGGGACAGTACTGGTGGCTCGGACAGAGCTTGTTTGAAATGGGCAAGGTCCTGCTCGCATTCGTCCGTCCACTCGAAATTTGCCTCCTTCCTGAGCAATTTGAAGAAGGGCAGGGCGTGCTGGGCGGACTTGCTTACGAAGCGAGCAAGGGACGCGAGCATCCCGTTGAGGGATTGTATCACCTTCTTCGACCGCGGCGTGGGGAATTCCACGAGTGCTCTGCATTTGTCTGGGTTTCCTTCTATTCCTCTTTCGGTGAGGTAAAATCCGAGGAATTTTCCTGCTCGCACGCCGAAGGTGCATTTTTCTGGATTAAAACGCATTTTACATTTTCGAGCTTGGTCAAACACCTTGCGTAAGTGGGTGGTATGGTCGGATTCCTCTTGGGATTTCACGATCATATCATCCATATATACTTCGAGCATGTCACCGATTTCTGATCGGAAGACTTTGTTCATCATGCGTTGGTATGTGGCCCCGACATTCTTTAGTCCAAAGGGCATTACGTTATAGTAATAATTCCCCGAGGAGGTCATGAATGCCGTGTATCTCTTGTCCTCGTCTGCCATTGGGATCTGGTTGTATCCCGAACAGGCATCCATGAAGGACAAGAGCTTGAAACTAGCGGAATTATCTACGAGTTTATCTATGCTCGGCAGTGGATAAGCGTCTTTCGGGCAAGCCCGATTTAGATCAGTGTAGTCAATGCACATGCGCCACTTTCCATTACTTTTCTTTACAAGTACAATATTTGAGATCCAGGTCGTATACCTAGCCTCGGAAATAAATTTTGCCTCTAAGAGGTCTTGTACAAGTTTTTCGGCAGTCTGTACCTTTTCCTCGGACTGTTTCCTTCTTCGTTGGGCAATGGCGCGGGGAGCTGGATTGATTGTCAAGTGGTGACATGCAGTTTCTGGATCAAGGCCGGGCATATCCGCTGCACTCTAGGCGAACAGATCGGCGTTGTCGTCAAGGCATATCTTCAACTCCTTCTTTACCTCTTCGGGGAGACCAGCGCCTATCTTCACTCCCCTGTTGGGGTTGTTGCTGAAGGTGATGATCTCGAATTCCCCATCTGGAACTGGTCGCAGAAGTGTAGGAGACGGGGAGCTCGTCACTCCTAATTTTTTGTTCTCGTCCCGATCTTCATTTCCATCTTCAGTAAGCCTGCTGTCGAGGTCGATGGTGTGCACGGGAAGCGTGGGCTTTTTCTCTGGCTGGCCATCTTCGGCTGGAACCTCGTCCTCTCTGGTGCGCTTTGCCGACTTTGCTATTGTCGCGATCTGGCTCTTCCCTTTTGTTGCAGCCTCGAAGCATCTGCGAGCAGCCTCGATGTCACCGTGCAGAGTTACGACGTGTCCTTTCTCAGTATAGTACTTGAGCTTGAGGTGGACCGTGGAGGGGACAGCAACGAGTTCGGCAAGAGCTGGTCTGCCAAGGATGCACTGATAGAGCGACGGGCAATCAATGACTAAGAACTGCGTTTTGATTGTCCGAGATGCCTCTTCTTCGCCATTGGCTCCTCAGCTTCTCAGACTTAACAACCGGCCCATTGGCTAGAAGAGTGAATGGGTTGCGTTGGTCAGCCTCCACTGAGGTTGATGGTCGACCCCGTCGCCATCACTTATCTTAAGTGTATACTCATTCTCACCACATGCGGCATCACACGCATTCCCATTAGCAGAAAAATAAACACGTATAGCAATTAGGAAAAGCAGTATATATATTTGTCCTAATCATCCTAGACTTATAAAGCTATGATTCCTAAGTTCCTGACAGAAATGGGTTCCCCAGCGGAAGCCCCAATCTGTGGTATTCACACAAGTGAAGAGAAGGAAGACCGTGCCTAGATCTAACTTTGAAAGGCCCCACGGTGGGCGCCACTTTTCTGTAGCGAGCGATTTTGGACGCGGTTCTTAAGCGTTGGTCGCTCTCTGCGGTTTGAGCTTTGACTACAGGTCGATTCATTTTTTATCCTATTGTGAGCTGAATAAGGAAGGGAAATAGATGTCTCCAATTAACCCTGCTTTGCATACTGAGTTTAAACAGCGGTCTGTTAGGTTACGGATGCTATCAATGTGGGGGCCTTTGTACTGGTTATTTGTATTTTCTCCAATACTGTTTTCTTTCTTTTTTACCTGGGCAGAAGGTTTCTGGCGGGGAACAAGGATTAGGATGTTAGGACTGATGCTTTTGAATTACTGCTTTTGATTGATGGAGATATGGGATTTGGGTTTTTTGTTGATTGTGCTCGCTAAGATCTTTTCTTTCGATCTTATGCCTACGTATTCCCGTTTACCGAAACAGGGAAATCAGAGCGTTCGTAGTTCCGCCTATTCTAAAAGGTTGATTGGATCAACCAGTGGTTTTCTTATACAAAGCCTAAGAGGAGGCTATTTTGTGTCTCGTACAAAGCCCGAGAGAGAGGCTAAAAGGGTTGACTCAACAGGAGAATCTTTTATACTCAACAAGAGAGTGTTTTTGTATCTCGTATGAAGCCCGAGATGAAGGCTAAAAGTTTGACTCAACAAGAGAGTCTTTGTGTGTCTCATACAAAGCCCGAGAGAGAGGCTAAAGGAGGTTGACTCGACAAGAGAGTCTTTTATACTCAACAAGAGAATGTTTTGTATCTCGTACAAAGCCCGAGATAGAGGCGAAAGGTTGGCTGTTTCAGTTGAGTGACAGGTCCAGTATGTTGGTTAAAAGAGAAAATCAGTTCTTATAAAGAGACTGATTAAAAGTAAGGCTATGCTTTGGCGCTTGATCAGAGGATCATGGTTATTTCCGGTTCTTTAAGGAAATGGGAAATCCATAGGGGTTTTGAGATTGTCCGAGTCTGCGGGTTTCCTTCCTATTTAACGAAGGGGTCGCTTGAGAATGTCTTTGAGACTCAAGGAAGTTAGACTGTCCAAGTCTAGAGTTTTATCTTTGGTACTATGCTTTGAGAAACAGTAGTAGACTCTACGAAAGGACTGTTCTATGAGGATGACTAGGTTCTGTTCCTATACCTCTAGGAGGTCGTCGGGACAATTTGTACGAAGCCCAAGAGGAGGCTGGAAACTTTTAAGAAGCCGACGGGTCCTTGTACGAAGCCCAAGAGGAGGCTATCATTCCCGAAGGAAGAGATCATTATACGAAGCCTAAGAGGAGGCTGTGAATACTTCTAAGAAGCCGTAGTGTCCTTGAATAATGCCCAAGAGGAGGCCGATGCTTTTAAGAAGCCCGTGGGTCTATCATCTCCTTTCCATTAGGAGAGATAACTCTTTTAAAGATAAAAACCACTGGTAAACGTGCGAGGTTTACTATCCAGCGACTTCTAGCTTTTAAAGAGGGTTCCTTAGTTAAGGTCCAAGATTATGACCGTAGTGGGTACCCAAATCCCGAGACATTCAAGGCAAGCTATCCACAAGGAATAGATCAAGTCAGGAAAGTTCGAGAATTTGGAAGAAACTCAAAGATGCCATTCACGGAGAATACATTCATCTTGGGGAGTAGAGCTTCTTGACGATTCCTAAGGAGGACAGCCGAAGAGAAGACTGTATTTGGTGCTCCTAGTGGGGATCTAGGCGTCTATTTCTACGAATAAATGAAACGGCGTCACCTAATTCTAGACGTAGTAGCCTGGGAAACTCGAAATATCTATACTATTATTACACAATAGATATGAGTTTATGAAAGGAGACTTACAGTGAGCAGCCCCACAATACAGTTTATAATATGAAAGCAGTAAACAAAAGCGATAACCACTTACTCGGTTGGAGTGCTTCCATGCTGTTTGGTTAGTTGTTCAACAAAGAAAGATTGAAAACAACAGTATATTCAAAATCAAAGGAGAAAGTGCTTTGAAAAAGAAAGATTTGGGGCTTACAGCTCAAGGAGAGGCCCAGGGTTTTATCAGTGAGCGCACTGTTTGACTTTGTACAGCGGGACTTATACAAGTGACTGGGGCCCAAAAAGGTTTTCTGTACAAAGGGATGGGTCTTACACTCTCTCAAGAGGCCCAAAAAGGTTTAAAGAAAAAAGAGTGGGGCTTATAACACGAGGGTAGGCCCAAATGATTTTTCGTTTAAAAATGGTGATCGCGCCGAGGTTTTCTTTTAACGCAGAGGGACTTATATAATAAGTGAGGCCCAAAATGTTTTGGTTAAAAGGGGGATTGGGTCTTACACTCTAATAGAGGCCCAAAGTGTTTTGAATGGGTCTTATAGCTCAAGGAGAGGCCCAGATGATTTTTATTTTTAAACGGGCGACGATCGCGCCGTTTACTTGTACAGAGGGACTTATACAATGAGTGAGGCCCAAAAAGTTTTTGTACAAGGGGGGATGGGTCTTACACTCTCTCAAGAGGCCCAAAGAGTTTTGAAAATGATTTATGAGGGTTGAATTAATCCAAAACCCTAATTTGTTTTCAAAATGTATTTAATTGAATAAAAATTCAATTAAAATGATCAAAAATTGTTTAACACATGGAAAACAAATTGTGATCTTGGATTAATGCTTCAAAAATTAAGTATTGACCTACAAAATAATTAGAAAGCATTAAAAGTTGCAAAATCAATGTAGAAAAAATATTTAAAATGCCAAAAACAATCAAAATATTAATTCTTTACAAAAATATCAATTATATGAAATAAATAATATTTTTGGGATTTTTTGTGAAAATAAAATATTTTAACATTTTTGTGAATTATTAAAAAAAGAATCAACTCAAAATCATTAAAACTCAGAGAGAAATTAATTTTTGAATCAATTAAATAAAATCACAAAATTCAAATATTTGAATTTCTAAAAATGGCGCCAAGAACAAGCTGAAGAACACGCGCGTGTTCTTGGTTTCTCAGATTTGCATTTTCTATCCAATCTCCATGAATACGTAATCATATCATGCAATCCATATATCATTATGCTCGTCTCAACCTCACGATCATGTCTATGTACTTTAATTTCATTTAAATTAAACATACAACAAGAAATCACGAAGAGACCTCAAGAACCCTAATTTCTGCATGAAGGCTAGGATTTTTGATACACGATTCAAACAATGCAATTAATTGAGGGAAAACATTCCATGCATGATTATGAACATATGGCCAAATTATTGTGCGAGGAAATATGCATAGATTGAGAGATGACCAAGTATGTGCTTACCTCTAGGCTGTGACAGCAAGTTCAAAGTGATTTTTGATTTGGAGGTGTTACAGATGAGTGGTGATGATCTGAACAGCTTCCCTACACCCTATGGATTGTGTTTGGATGGTTGGACTTGATTGAAATTGGCTGGATCATTTTGTGGTACCTCAGTTGCACTTTGGTTAAAACCTTGAGCAACCAGCTGGTGATTTCATGAAATTGATGTTTCAGAAGTAATATAAGTGTTTGATCAACTCATATGTGATGTATGTGAGGTGTGTGAGTGATTGGTTTGATTGGAATTGCTCTCAAACTCAAAACCCGATAGTGACTTGCCTTAGAAGGCAAAATTGGCGTGAAAGAAGAGATTTTGAGGAAAGCATCTGTTTGATGGCTTTGGTGTACTCAAACTGACCACAATTGAGCTCTATTTATAGTAGAGCAAGTTTGTTTTGCAAGGAATAATGCATGGCAGCTGGTAAGTAGGTTTGGCCAATGTTGGCAAATGAAAATCCAAGTCTCCTCTAGCCATTTACTAGAGGTTAGGGCACAGAGCTTTGGTCCCCTTGGTCTTGGATAAGTCTTGACTGATTTCAGATGAGAATGGCTCAGTCCATGCCACCTTGATGGTTCCATTGAATGCCTCATTCCAAATTTGAAGTCTTGTCCCTATTTTGGCCATTCTAGGTTCAACATGTTATTTCTTGTTCCATGGACTTTGGAGGCTTGGCTCAGTGATTGTCCCCTTTAGATTCAATCCTCTGAGGTGTCCAAGTGGATGGGAGCAATTGAATTTGGCTGATTTTGGCAAATCGACCAAAGTTGCAAATTCTGCCTTGCCTTGACAGATTTCAGCAAGGCAACTTGGCAATGTTGTATCTCATGGTGTAGGTTGAATTTGGCAATGTTCTTGGCCATTTTGGAAAGCTCTTACATGATACAACAACTGTTTGAACAAGTTTGGTTTTGATCTCTTTTGATTCCAAGTGAAAAATCTCCCTACATTTGGCAAAAAGTGAGGCAAAATCTGACTTAGTGAAAATTTCACTAAGTGTTGGAAAAAGTGAGTTTTTCACTCTTCAGCCACTTTGATCACTCCATAACTCAAAATCCTTAATGAATTGGAATGACTTGTAGTTGAAGTTTTTGTAGGTGATAATGAGGGCTACAAATCCATATTTGGATGAGAAAAAATGGCCTTGTGGTTTAGGAGTTATGGTCCTTCAAAGTTGGTACCCTTGCCACTTAATTTTTAACTTAGAAAAATTTCTAAGTTTTATGGTTACCCCTTTTACAAGTTATCTCACTTTTCTTGATTTTTCTTGATGAATGATGATTCAAATCATACATTAACATCATTTTAGGGTTAAAAATCCATTTTGGTGAAAAATCTCAAAAAGTCAAAGTTGACTTTTGTGCACAGTTGACTTTTTATCAGATGAATTCCAAACTGTGCAATTCTTCAGGAAATCATGTCCTTGACCTAAATCAAACTTGATGGACATGTTCCATGGGTGTCATAGGGTATATTCAATCATGTATTAGGGTTTGGGAGCATGTCCTAGTCAAAAGTCAAAGTTACAGTTGACTTTTCCCTTAAAACCCTAATTGTGGTGCAGATGAAATTGAGACTTGTTGCTCAAACTTCTTGGATCAATCCATTGTTCCAAATGGATCAATATGGTGTATTAGAGACCCTCAAATCATCTCTTGAGGTCTTGGCTCATGATTTGTCCCAAAAGTCAACTTAGGGGTGAATTAGGTCAAGAAACCCTAATTCCTGATTTTTTATGAATGCATCCCCTGAGGCAAAATTGACTTGATGCATGGGTTCATGAGGTTCCATGAAGTATATTAGGTTGTGTTTTGGATCATTGCCTTGTGCCCAGATGAAAATTTCCATCTGGAGGCCCTGGTTGACCAAAACCCTAATTTGGTGACACTGTCGATCTTGAGACTTGATCCATCTAGAAGGGAGCAGCCCTGTGCTTAATCCTTGAAGTGGGAGTCCTTTCGATCCTTTGTGGATGTTTAAGAGATTATACAAGTTGAAGATCATGTCATTTCTTGATTGATCCTTTGTCTAAGCACTCAGAGAGGGCTTGAAACCCTAATTTTGATTGTATTGGATGCTCACCCATCTTTGGGGAGACTGATGAAGCATGATGGTTCATCCATATTGTGATGATGATTTTCACAATGATGGGAAAACTAAGTGGTCAAAATTTGGGGTATTACAGATGCCCCTATTTAATCTTCTTGGACCCGAAGGTGTGAATGACGAAGGGATTCGGGCATTCGGGGTGCAAGAGGATTAAATATCGGAATACCCGAAATTTTGATGGTGGTTATGAATGGTAGCTTACGCATTCATCTTCTTTAGCTAAGCAATGATGCTTAGAAAAGGTAAACTTCCCCTCGATCCTGGTTTCCTACCAAGAACTGGTCTCAGTCTCTTTTGAAATAAACTTCCCCTCGATCCTGGTTTCCTACCAAGGAACTGGTCTTGGTTTCTTTTGAACTTCCCCTCGTTCTTGGTTTCCTACCAAGAACTGCTCTCAGTCTCTGAAATGAACTTCCCCTCGTTCCTGGTTTCCTATCAAGGAACTGGTCTTAGTTTCTTTTGTCAACTTCCCCTCGATCCTGGTTTCCTACCAAGGAACTGGTCTTAGTTTCTTTTGTCAATAAACTTTATTGACAAGGGACGCTATGTGTAGCGGTTTTCCTTCAAACTTTTCGCCAAATTTTCCTGGGGAGACGCCATTTGAGTGGGAAAAGATTTGTTGTCAGACTTGCTGGGGACCCCAGTCGTCTGAGTTGTAGAGTTGTACAAACTTCTCCGTTGGAGACGCCATTTGTTTTTACTGGGGAAAGCGAGTCTCTTGAGAGACTGTTTTCGTTTGGGGTTACATCATACTTTTCTCGGGATCTTCCTGGAGAAATGCCATATGATGGGATCCAATTTTGAGGTGCCAATGACCTTCTCATCAATGGTTTTTCGGAGCAAAACTGGCGTGCTGCCGAATCTCTGATCACGAGGCTTTCTCTGTGGATTTTCCTTAATCCGGGAAAGCAAGGATATCATCTTCAATGGCGAAGAGTGATGTTTATTGAAAGTTTTCTCTGGCTTTTCAGAGGTTCAAGTTATCAAAGTGGTCAAGGACCAACTTCTTTCCAGAATTAAACTGGAAGCGAGGTTGTTCAGACACAGTATTTCCTGATGAGGCAAGAACTGACAACTCGATTGAGAGGACTTCTACCACTAGGGGACAAGACCGACTAGAGTGATAGTGATGCAATATGAAATGTAAATGCAAATAAAAAATGCATGATGTATGTATGTATGTATATGCTGACAAAACAGACGCGACATACAGACTAATGGATGAACACAATTGGATACTCGGCCATCGCGGGGCGAAGAAGTACCGTTGATTCAAAATAGCAATTCCACCTTGCTTAGGAGAGATAGTCTCGTTGGGAGCTATGTTGATCGGGCTTAGGAGATGAGAACTCGACCGAAGATGTCAGACGAAACATGGTCTCTGACATTGCTGATCCTTCATTCAGGCGTACTGGTCTAGAAGGAGTACTTTGATTCTGCACTTTGAAGTTCGCTTACTTTGGGAGAAGCGATCGATGTTCTTCTGATGTTCAACAGTCAAAAGAAATGCCATCTTTAATTTAAAAGCAGAAAAAGTTTAACAAGTAAATTCGTTTTTGTTTTGTTTCAAGAATCGTTGATTAAGTTTAAACAACGTCGTTCTGTAAAGCTAAAACAAGTAAAGAATTACAAACAAAAGCACAAGGGCTCAAATTTTATTGATAAGATGGAGATCAGCCAAACGCGTGATTCCAAAGAGTATATACAAAGTTAGAAAATGGTAATTTACAGGGAAAAGGGCTACGTTGAAACATAACGACCACTATCCTTCTACCAACTTCGAGTTCGGGACATCCTGAGCTTCCGTCGAAGATGACCTTTGACTGGAGATTTCCTCCGATAGATGATGCAACTGCTGCTGAGGGACTTGCCTCTGTTGAACATAGTTACTTGCCATTATCCCTAACTTTTGCCTGGATTGTACTATGAGATTTCCAATCCATCGGGATGATTTTTTTTCATGTCTCTAACTTTTTCCTGGACCGCCCTTTCGGGTTTTCAATCCACCGAGACGTTTTTTTTTTAGTTTTAGGCGAAGTATTTCTTGACTACATCAACATTCGTGGGGTAGGCAAATTCCTCTCCGTCCATGGTTGCAAGTCTCAAAGCACCGCCTGAGAAAGCTTTTGTGACCACATAGGGGCCATCATAATTCGGGATCCATTTGCCCCGGGAATCAGTGAGAAATGATTGTATCTTCTTGAGCACAAGGTCTCCTTTCCTGAAGACACGAGGTCGGACCTTTTTGTCGAACGCCCTCTTCATTCTCTGTTGATACAACTGACCGTGGCATAGTGCCGTGATTCGCTTCTCTTCGATCAGGTTCAGTTCGTCGTGTCGACTTTGACACCATTCAGCCTCGGTGAGCTTAGCTTCCATCAATACCCGGATTGATGGGATCTCTACTTCTATGGGGAGAACTGCCTCCATGCCATATACTAGAGAGAAAGGGGTTGCCCCTGTTGAAGTGCGGACAGATGTTCGATAACCGTGAAGAGCAAAGGGTAGCATTTCGTGCCAATCTTTATAGGTTACTACCATCTTCTGAACAATCCTCTTGATGTTCTTATTAGCCGCTTCTACCGCTCCGTTCATCTTGGGTCGGTAGGGAGATGAGTTATGGTGTTCGATCTTGAACTCTGCACACAACTCTTTCATCATCTTATTGTTCAAGTTAGATCCATTATCATTAATGATCTCACTTGGAACACCATAATGGCAGATGATATTGTTTTTGATAAATCGGACCACCACTTGTCGGGTTACATTGGCGAATGACGCTGCTTCGACCCACTTGGTGAAATAGTCAATGGCTACCAAGATGAACCGATGTCCGTTTGAAGCCTTGGGCTCAATCATACCAATCATGTCGATTCCCCATATGGAAAAAGGCCACGGGGAAGAAAGAACTTTGAGATGTGATGGCGGTACATGAATTTTGTCGGAGTATATCTGACACTTGTGACACCTCCTCATGTACTTGTAGCAGTCGGATTCCATGGTCAACCAATAATACCCGGCCCTGAGAATTTTTCTCGCCATTGTGTGCCTGTTGGCATGAGTGCCAAAGGATCCTTCGTGAATTTCTTTCATGAGCATGTCTGCTTCTGGTCTATCGACGCATCGGAGCAAGACCATGTCAAAATTTCTCTTATAAAGAGTGTCACCGCTCAGGAAGAAGTTTCCAGCCAATCTTCTGAGGGTTTTCCTGTCTTTTCTAAGTGCCCCAGATGGGTACTCTTGTTTCTGAAGGAAGCATTTGATATCGTGATACCAAGGTCTGTCGTCTATGACTGCTTCAATCGCGAAGATATAAGCGGGCCGTTCAAGGCGCATGATGTCGATCTTAGGTATGTCATTCCATCGACCTACACTAATCATGGAAGAGAGAGTGGCTAATGCATCAGCCATGTGATTCTCATCACGAGGGATGTGATGAAAGTCGACTCTGTTGAAGAAGGGTAACAACCTCCTTGCATAGTCTTTGTAAGGAATCAATCCTGATTGGTATGTGTTCCAATCTCCTTTTATCTGGTTAATAACCAGGGCTAAATCGCCGTATACGTCCAAGTTTTTGATCCTTAAGTCAATCGCTTCTTCGAGACCCATGATACATGCTTCGTATTCGGCCTCGTTGTTCGTACATTTGAACGTAAGTCGAGCGGTGAAAGGAATGTGGGAACCCTGAGGGGTAACAATGATTGCCCCAATTCCGTTTCCATAATGATTGATTGCTCCGTCAAAGATAAGTCCCCACTGGGAACCTGGTTCTGGCCCTTCACTGGGTAGCGGTTCATCGCAATCTTTCATCTTTAGATACATGACATCTTCGTCTGGGAAGTCAAACCCGATTGATTCTCGATTGTCAATCGGTTGATGAGCCAAATGATCGGCTAAAATACTTCCTTTAACGGCTTTCTGAGCATGGTACTCTATGTCATATTCTGATAGTAACATCTGCCAACGGGCAATCCTTCCCGTGAGAGCAGGTTTTTCGAAAACGTACTTGATTGGATCCATTTCGGAGACCAACCAAGTAGTATGACGAATCATGTACTGGCGAAGACGTTTGGCTGCCCAAGCCAAAGCGCAACAAGTTTTCTCAAGCATCGTGTACCGAGTCTCGCAGTCGGTGAACTTCTTGCTCAAATAGTAAATGGCAGACTCTTTCCTTTTGGTTTCGTCTTGTTGGACAAGTACATATCCCATTGAGTCCTCTAGGACTGTGAGGTAAATGATCAGTGGTCTTCCTTCCACTGGAGGTGATAGAATCGGAGGATTCAACAGATATTCCTTGATACTGTCGAAGGCGGTTTGGCAATCTTCTGACCAAACGCAATCCTGGTTCTTTTTGAGTAATTTGAAAATCGGTGCACACGTGGCGGTCATGAGGAATATGAATCTGGAGATGTAGTTCAAACGTCCCAGGAATCCTCTGACTTGTTTTTCAGTTTTCGGAGAAGGCATTTCTTGAATGGCCTTGACCTTGTCAGGATCGACTTCAATTCCTTTCTGGCTGACGATGAACCCTAGTAATTTCCCCGAACGGACACCAAAGGTGCACTTGTTGGGATTCAAGCGGAGCTTTAATTTTCTTAGACGTTCGAACAATTTTGACAGATGTTCAACGTGCTCATCCTCTGTTCTTGATTTTGCAATCAAATCATCGACATATACCTCGATTTCCTTGTGTATCATGTCATGAAACAGAGTAGTCATGGCCCTTTGATAGGTTGCCCTGGCATTCTTCAAACCGAACGGCATTACCTTGTAACAAAAGGTACCCCATGGGGTAATGAACGAAGTTTTCTCCATGTCTTTCGGCGCCATTTTGATCTGGTTATAGCCCGAGAATCCATCCATGAAGGAGAATACTTTGAACTTTGTTGTACTGTCTACCAGCATGTCAATGTGTGGTAAAGGAAAGTCGTCCTTTGGACTTGCCTTGTTCAGATCTCTGTAATCAACACACATTCTGACCCTTCCATCCTTTTTGGGAACGGGTACGATGTTGGCTAACCATTGAGGATATTCAGATGTAGCGAGGAAACCCGCGTCGATCTGTTTCTGCACCTCCTCTTTGATTTTGATGGCCATGTTCGGGTGAGTGCGTCTCAACCTTTGCTTTACTGGCGGACATTCTGATCTCAACGGTAAGTGATGTTCCACGATGCTGGTATCCAACCCCGGCATATCCTGATAGGACCAAGCGAATACATCGGGAAATTCTTTGAGAAGCTTTATCAAACCCTCTCTGGCAGTTGGACTGAGCAGTGCTCCGATCCTGATTTCTTTTCTCTCTTGCTCTGAACCCAAGTTTACCGTTTCCAACGGCTCTTTGTGAGGTTCGATGGACCTTTCCTCTTGTCTGAGTAGTCGGGAGATCTCTTCTGGAATTTCGTTGTCAACTTCTTCTTCAGCCTCGAATACCGAGAACTCAAAGTTGGAAGAAGGCATCGGATCGTATGTTTCAACTGGGTTTAAAACAAGCAATCTGCATGACGTGATGATTCGTGTTTAGAAGAGATAAAGAAAATGCAAGTGTGTGCAGTGTTTTGATTTTACTGCTTGTTTTTATTATTGAATGTTTTTTTAGGATTACCATTTTCTGAGAAAAGCAAAAAAGAAAACAACAATTAATGCGGAAATTACAGAACAACGTTATTTTATTAATGTACAAGTCGAATCTTGAAACTACAGCCCTATAAAACAAAACTCTGTCGCTTTGGGCAAAGCGAAGAGGGAAATTTATAGAAAGCGAGCCCTATCAAAATATCCGTTTCACCTGGGCAGGGTGAAAGGTTAAAGATGGCAATTACTTTAACTGGCAAACGACCCTCGGAACATCGACAGCAACCCATTGGCAGCGAACTCCTCGGTGAATCACAAAGTCTGGCACCTTCCTTGATTTGTCTTCAGAAATGACGCTGATTTCTGGTGGAGCAGGATCATTGGAATCTGTTTCCCAGGCAGAATTGTCGTAGGAGGATTCCTCTGTTGCATTTTGCATAGCATTGGTGCTCTCATCTGTATCTCCCCATCCAGTTGGCTGGATATCTTCAAGCCTGATACGAGAGCTTTCGGGAGCGGTGTACTTGACCATATAGTCGTATTTTCCACTTGGTTCTCCCAGTGTGTCCCAAACTTCTTTGGAACTGGAGAAGTCATCCCTCTCGATGACGTTGACCTCGGGAAAAGCATAGTTGATGAATTCTAGTCCTGCAAACATTGCAAATTCATCGTCATGTTGAGTAATTTCCGAATGACCTGAGTGTTGATCCCATGACATGGTGGGGACACAGGTATTCTGTTCAATGATGGTCAGCTGATTTTCATTTTTCGGCTGACTCTCTTGCCCTAAGTTTCCTGTGTAAGGCTGCCACATTGGCAGGCCATCCATCGGGCCATAGTAATTGTGGTCAAAGTTGTCTTTCATCAGAGTGTCCTCC
The DNA here is from genome assembly GCA_022829125.1 of Lathyrus tuberosus. Taxonomy (NCBI): domain Eukaryota; kingdom Viridiplantae; phylum Streptophyta; class Magnoliopsida; order Fabales; family Fabaceae; genus Lathyrus; species Lathyrus tuberosus. Next base: position 16,238,499 of record JALAZF010000060.1, read on the forward strand.
TCTAATGAATTTGGCGGAGCACGGCATCCTTCCGGATCACAATCTCTGTAGATCATTTCGACATCTGATCTTGGTATAAATCTCGGACTTTCTGTAGGAAAGCAAAAAGGCATAGGCACCTCTTCTTGAGACATATAACCGTCCTCATTAAGATAGGACTTCCACTCTTCATCTGCGTCAGAGGGATCTTCCTCATTGATAGCATGAACTGTCTGAGACACTGGGTGAAGAAAACCTCCACTGTGGAAGAAGTTTTGAAGGGGATGAAGACTTTCATCGCTAGCAGTTGTCTGGGTACAGGTTGCAGAAAAACCAAGACCTTTCTTTGTTTTATTGTCAATAGGAATGACAAGCCGTCCCCATCCTTTTGTATCGGTACTCTCGACCGCTTTGATAGCATCTTTGTATGAAGAAATTGAAGTTCCTTCTTTGAACTGACTGTCCTTGCTCACCGATAGTGCTTGGAACTGAGTTCCAATAACCTCCTCGGGTTCCACACAAGTAGATGATGATAAGTTGCTTACAAGCAAGGCTTGTTCCCCACAAACCGTGACAAGTTGATCGTTCTTGATGAACTTTAGCTTTTGGTGGAGGGTTGAAGTAACCGCTCCAGCCTGATGTATCCAAGGTCTTCCTAATAAACAACTGTACGTTGCCTGGATGTCCATGACCTGGAAAGTGATTTGGAAAGTGTGAGGACCAATAGCTATGGGAAGATCAACTTCGCCGATAACTGTTTTTCTGGATCCGTCGAATGCTTTGACGACGACCTCGCTGACTCTCATCGGAGGGCCCTTGAATGATAATTGCATCAAGGTGGACTGCGGCATAACATTCAGGGCTGACCCTGTGTCTACCAGTACGTTGGCTAAAGCATCGCCCTGGCAGTTAACTGTGATATTGAGCGCCATGTTATGACGGCGACCCTCTTCAGGTAATTCCTCATCACTAAATCCCAAATTATTGCAGGAAGTGATGTTAGAGACAATGCTATCGAATTATTTGATTGTTACATCCTGTTCCACAAAGGCTTGCTCCAAGACTTTCTGTAGAGCCTCTCTGTGTGCTTCTGAACTGAGTAACAGTGATAATACTGAGATCTTTGAAGGAGTCTGTAACAGCTGATCGACAATGTTGTATTCACTCCTTTGGATGAGCTTCAGCATCTCATCATTATTTTTCAAAAGGTCGTGATTACTGGATTGACCGACTGGTGGATCAGGAATTTCTGCCTGAAGTTCCTTTTCTTTGTTGGGTTCCCCAATCCCTCGGTTGAAGATTCTACCACTCCGTGTTACACGACTGATGTCTGCAATATTCACGACGGAGGGTAATGGAATTCCCTTTCCATTCTCAATTATTGTTGCACCGTATTTGTAAGGGATAGCCTTAGTTGATTCATACGGTAATGGTCCCGGTAGATAGATGACTATGGGAACCTTCTGATTTTTCTGACCATCGTAAGTAACCTTGATCCGTTCCCGGTTGGGAACTCTAGATTCGTCAAGTAGAGGGATGATGGCAAAAAGATCCCTGGTCCTGTGATGACCAGAGATCGTGACAACATCCTCAACTTGCTCGGCAAGGTAATTCGGCGTCCAGTTGATGGGTCCAGAACTCGGATATGGGCGAATCTCTCCATGATCCACCTGATCCTGAAGAGCTGCTCTCACAAGGTAACACCCTTGGTTACTTTTCGAACAGACGCTACAACTGTCATAGTTGTGTGGTGGCACCTGGCCACGCCCACTTTGAATACAATGTAACCTCACTAGGTTATCTTCCATTGATCGAACATCCTGACTTTGACGACGAGTAGGATTCCTGTGATTGATACTAATCTGCTGAGTATCTTCGTCCATATAGATTGGCATCCACCAGTGATTTAACAAGTGCTGAAGTGCCTCCTGGACAAGGGTACAACCTCGATCGTTTTCGCAACCTGCTTTACAGTTTTGATAATCATGTGATATTAAGAACCCAAGTCGGACCTGCTCAGCATGTAACTCTACCAGGTTGGTATTCATTACGCTGATATCGAAGATCTGAACCATGTTGATTTGATAGGAGTTCCTATCATGGTAGTCTTGGATCCATCCAAGATCCATCTGACGCTGGAGGGCCTCTTGTATGAAAGAGCATCCCTGTTTGTTTACCGAGCAAATCAGACAAGAACTGTAATCGTGCCGCGGCAGATTATGATACTGGCTTTGCCTTGAGTGCATTGCCACCAAGTTGACATTCATTGCACGGATATCGTGGTTCTGAATGACGTTAGAATTCGTGTAGACCATGTTAACTCCACAAACTCGGTGCTCTTGGATCCATCCGAGATCCATCTGTTCCTGTAGAGCTGCTTGCACTACAAAACATCCTTGGTTGTTTTTAGAGCAGATATCACACTGGTGATAATTATGAGGTGGCACATGGCCATATCCACTCTGTCTACAATGCATCTTAACCAGATTGGCCTTTAACAAGAGTACATCATGAATTTGATAGACATTGTTAGTCTCTTTCTCAATCAGATTGACTGCAGCCTTCTCATGTTGAGGCAGCGGGTTCGTGAGAACGTTGGGATTCGTATCTTTGAAAGATAAGAACCCGCTCCTAACAAGCTTTTACACGTCGGATTTGAAATTGAGACAAGTCTCAATGTTATGCCCTGAACCTCCTTGATGATAAGGGCACGTCTGATCCGCCTTAAACCAAAAAGGTGGATTTTCTGGAACTGTAAGAGGAGATTTAGTCTGGATGTGCCCCTTAGCCAGCAGTAACGGAAACAACTCTGCGTACATTACGGGTATAGGATCAAATCCTGGTGGCCGTGTTGTACGGTTGTTGTTATATGGAGGACGAGCCTGTTGAAGAGGCTGTTGTGTCCTTTGTTGGTCAGGTTGGATCTGCGCAACCTGAGGTTGATACATAGGAACAGGCGCGGGGCCGATAGCAGGAGTAACAGCTGCTACTGGCTGATAACGTCGCCTTTGCTTTCCGAGAGAGATATTCCCAATATCTTGCTCTTTTTTCTTAGGGAGAGCACTACCGTATTTTTTAGTACCGCTCGTCGACCCAGTGTCTTTTACCAAACGTCCTTCTCGGACGACTTCCTCAAGACGTACACCCATGCCGACCATTTAGGTGAAATCACTGGGCGCACTGGCAACCATTCGGTCATAGTAAAATGAGCTTAAGGTCTTTAAGAAGATTTTTGTCATCTCTTTTTCCTCAAGAGGTGGACAAATTTGAGCGGCAATTTCACGCCACCTTTGAGCATACTCCTTAAAGGTTTCCTTGTCCTTTTGTGACATTGATCTGAGTTGATCTCTGTCGGGTGCCATGTCCAAATTGTACTTGTATTATTGGACGAAGGCAGTACCAAGATCTCTGAATGTACTGATCGTAGTACGATTTAAACCCATGTACCATTTGAGTGCGGCACAGGTTAAACTATCCTGGAAGTAGTGAATTAGCAGGTCCTGATTCTCCGTCTGAGCTGGCATCCGCCGAGCGTACATCACCAGATGGCTCTGAGGGCAAGATTTACCCTTGTATTTTTCAAAGTCGGGCACTTGGAACTTGTGCGGGACTTTCACATTTGGGACCAAGCAGAGGTCTACGGCGTCCTTTCCAAATAGATCCTGACCGCGAATGGCTTGCAGCTCTTTCTGCATTTCCAAGAACTGCTCCTGGAATTCATCCATTCTGTCAAACATAGTTTCCTTCTTACCAGAAGGTGTCTGTGGAATCTGTCCTTCCGGGACAGTGTGCACCACAGGGGGTGGTACCGTGACTACGGCAGTAAGTCTTGGCGCCTCCCGAAGTTTGTAACCTTCAGGAGTCTTCAGTATGCCCCTGGCATCTTCGCTTTCCTGAAGTTTGTAACCTTCAGGCCCAGCGGCTTCTGTTGCGATTCCCTGATCTTCAGTGATCGGCGGAACATATCCTTCCGGGATATAGTTAACAGGCATGCCCCAAGGACGATCTTTCGGCATCTGATACCTAGGATCATACTTTTCTATGATGGGCGTTGAGGTGATCTCTGAGATCACAGTTCTTTGTAGATGAGCTTCTGCCATGGCTTGCATGTCGTTACGAAGCTTTCTCATATCCTCTCTCAGAGCGTCGATCTCTTCTTTCAACTCTCTGTTTTCTTCCTCAAGATCATCCATCTTTTTCTGACGATTGGCCCGAGTATTATACGAATGAGACAGTTTGACTCTAGAATCGAGACACAAACGTGAGATTCGTAGGTAAGGAGAATACGCGATGAATGCAATGATTATATTAATTGTTGTTTTTTTGTTTAATTAAAATAAACTTTGACAATTAGATTGCAAATATCAAACAGTGGGGAAACCCCTTTTTATTGAATTCCAAAGGATTACAGAAATGGAAATACAGTAGATTACAAAGTGCAGAAACAGAAACCTAACTAATGGGTCCCGAGTCCTCTTCTTTGACCGGGGCGCTTGGGCCGTTGTCGGGTTGTCATTCCTTTGCAAGGTGAAAGGAGCGAGCAAATTCCTTTGGTCATCTTGATTCTCTACAGCATGCTGCTCCAAAATTTCAATCAGAGCGTCTTTCTCTTTTAGTAGTTGCTGTATTTGGATACACTCTACGTCGAGGGTGCGGTACTTGCTCTTCCAAGATCTTCTTTCCTTTTGAACCTTGTTGAGAGTAACCTGAAGCTTTTCAGTTTCCGTCATGAAGTACGTGACAGATTCCCTCGGCGGAAGAATTCCGTAACGAGGATAAGGCATCTTTAGCTTGAGAGCTCTAGTTTGTACCCAATGGAGATAAGGCTCCACCGAGACACAGTCCGGTTTTCCCAAAGACTCTCGTCCTATCTTATGAACATGTTTCCAAGCTTGCACTATTTCCATCTTTAGTGCTCTGTCATTTTCTCCTTCTTTGAAGAAAAGACCTTCCAGATGAACACCCAGTGGGAAGTGTCTCATCGGGTATCCAAATTGACGAAGAACCAATATCGGATGATAGTTGATTCCTCCTTTAGTTCCTATGAGGGGTACGCTGGGGAAGTTTCCACAACGGTCAATGACTTTGATTCCCTCATAAATCCTATTACACCAATCTATATCGAAATTGGTGAGAGACATGATCTTCTGCGACCAACGTAAGACACTCTTGCAATCCCAAAAAGCAGCGGACTTAGGCAAGTGGGATATAAACCATTTGTAGAGCAAAGGTACACAGCATGTGATCTCCCCTCCGCTGTACAAATTTCCCAAGTGTACAGAATGATACGCATCTGCGAGCAAAGTCGGCACAGGGTTTCCAATGAGAAAAACCTTAATGGCGTTGATATCGACGAAGTTATTGATGTTGGGAAACAAAAATAACCCGTAGGTGAGCAAGACAAAGATGCTTTCAAAAGCAGTCTCGTTCCCTATACTAGCGAAGTATAGAGCATTTTTTGTCAAGAACTGGGCTGGCAAACCTTGGATGCCACCCTTAGTAGTCATGTGAGTCCTGACCTCAGACTCGTCCAAATGAATTGCTATTGCAATAGTCTGATTCTTTGGAATTTATTCCAGTCCAGAAAATGGAGCTCGATCAGTGATATGTAAATCAGTCAGATGAGAATACTCCTCCAGCGTTGGCGATAGCTGGTAATCCGGGAACGTGAAACAGTGATAAACCGGATCGTAGAATTGAATGAGCGCGTCCATGATCCCCTTAATCACATGGACTCTTAACAGTGGTAGCAAACCACCGTGCTTGGCTCTAAAAGCCTCTGGGTTAACGATCATCCTCGCTAACTTTCTCAAATCCGCTAGCTTTGGAACCTTGAAGGTATACTGGCGAGTTCTCCTTCTACCGAAATCCATTAATGCAATCTTTTTCTCTGATATTTGCAATCACAGTCTTAGTTTAATTTGAAAAACAGAGAGACTAGAAGAGAAGTTTTTTGAATGTTTTAATGTTTTTTAGATGAATGCATGAATGCAGCACACAAAAACATAGAAAAAACATGGGGTCAAAGGGTCGTTGTCATGAAGTCAAGGCTCTACCCATCCCCAAAGGTTTATACTAGGGTGATTTTTGTACCTGTACTCATTATCATCAGCTCCTCCCAGGAAAGCAAGACAACAAGCGGATCGCCAGCGAGTTGTAAAGCAATCTTAGAGTAAGTGCCATTCACCGAGAATAGATCACCAGCCTCAAATGAGGGTAGTATCGCGTAACAACTATTTCCAATAGTTTCCGAACTACAAAAGGGTTTGGCTCCTCAGCTTCTCAGACTTAACAACCGGCACATTGGCTAGAAGAGTGAATGGGTTGCGTTGGTCAGCCTCCACTGAGGTTGATGGTCGACCCCGTCGCCATCACTTATCTTAAGTGTATACTCATTCTCACCACATGCGGCATCACACGCATTCCCATTAGCAGAAAAATAAACACGTATAGCAATTAGGAAAAGCAGTATATATATTTGTCCTAATCATCCTAGACTTATAAAGCTATGATTCCTAAGTTCCTGACAGAAATGGGTTCCCCGGCGGAAGCCCCAATCTGTGGTATTCACACAAGTGAAGAGAAGGAAGACCGTGCCTAGATCTAACTTTGAAAGGCCCCACGGTGGGCGCCACTTTTCTGTAGCGAGCGATTTTGGATGCGGTTCTTAAGCGCTGGTCGCTCTCTGCGGTTTGAGCTTTGACTACAGGTCGATTCATTTTTTATCCTATTATGAGCTGAATAAGGAAGGGAAATAGATGTCTCTAATTAACCCTGCTTTGCATACTGAGTTTAAACAGCGGTCTGTTAGGTTACGGATGCTATCAATGTGGGGGCCTTTGTACTGGTTATTTGTATTTTCGCCAATACTGTTTTCTTTCTTTTTAACCTGGGCAGAAGGTTTCTGGCGGGGAACAAGGATTAGGATGTTAGGACTGATGCTTTTGAATTACTGCTTTTGATTGATGGAGATATGGGATTTGGGTTTTTTGTTGATTGTGCTCGCTAAGATCTTTTCTTTCGATCTTATGCCTACGTATTCCCGTTTACCGAAACAGGGAAATCAGAGCGTTCGTAGTTCCCCCTATTCTATGGGAGGAACTGGGTGTTTTGGTGTCTTGTTCAAAGCCCAAGACGTGAAGCGAAAGGTGGTTTATATCTTGTTCAAAGCCCAAGATGTGAAGTTGAAAGGTCTATTTGTGTCTTGTTCAAAGCCCAAGACGTGAAGCGAAAGGACCTCGACTTTAGAGAGAATTTGTCATCTCTAAAGAGAGGAGAAGGAGAATTACTTTAACTGGGATACGCGGATCCGAGCAATGCCATAATTTCCAAAGAAAGGGTTTTAACCTGAAGGAGAAGACTTTAACTCAGTGTAGAGCAACGCCATCTTTCCTTAGGAATTTCTCATGCTAAAAGAGGGACAGTGGCATGGATGTAGATGATCCAGAGGCTTGCCGCTTACAGCGATTAGACGAAGGGGAAGGAGTTGTTGATGTTTGTATGCTGTGAACGAGGCACAGCTTTGATGCTAAAAGGTTGATTGGATCAACCAGTTGTTTTCTTATACAAAGCCTAAGAGGAGGCTATTTTGTGTCTCGTACAAAGCCCGAGAGAGAGGCTAAAAGGGTTGACTCAACAGGAGAATCTTTTATACTCAACAAGAGAGTGTTTTTGTATCTCGTATGAAGCCTGAGATGAAGGCTAAAAGTTTGACTCAACAAGAGAGTCTTTGTGTGTCTCATACAAAGCCCGAGAGAGAGGCTAAAGGAGGTTGACTCAACAAGAGAGTCTTTTATACTCAACAAGAGAATGTTTTGTATCTCGTACAAAGCCCGAGATAGAGGCGAAAGGTTGGCTATTTCAGTTGAGTGACAGGTCCAGTATGTTGGTTAAAAGAGAAAATCAGTTCTTATAAAGAGACTGATTAAAAGTAAGGCTATGCTTTGGCGCTTGATCAGAGGATCAGGGTTATTTCCTGTTCTTTAAGGAAATGGGAAATCCATAGGGGTTTTGAGATTGTCCGAGTCTGCGGGTTTCCTTCCTATTTAACGAAGGGGTCGCTTGAGAATGTCTTTGAGACTCAAGGAAGTTAGACTGTCCAAGTCTAGAGTTTTATCTTTGGTACTATGCTTTGAGAAACAGTAGTAGACTCTACGAAAGGACTGTTCTATGAGGATGACTAGGTTCTGTTCCTATACCTCTAGGAGGTCGTCGGGACAATTTGTACGAAGCCCAAGAGGAGGCTGGAAACTTTTAAGAAGCCGACGGGTCCTTGTACGAAGCCCAAGAGGAGGCTATCATTCCCGGAGGAAGAGATCATTATACGAAGCCTAAGAGGAGGCTGTGAATACTTCTAAGAAGCCGTAGTGTCCTTGAATAATGCCCAAGAGGAGGCCGATGCTTTTAAGAAGCCCGTGGGTCTATCATCTCTTTTCCATTAGGAGAGATAACTCTTTTAAAGATAAAAACCACTGGTAAACGTGCGAGGTTTACTATCCAGCGACTTCTAGCTTTTAAAGAGGGTTCCTTATTTAAGGTCCAAGATTATGACCGTAGTGGGTACCCAAACCCCGAGACATTCAAGGCAAGCTATCCACAAGGAATAGATCAAGTCAGGAAAGTTCGAGAATTTGGAAGAAACTCAAAGATGCCATTCACAGAGAATACATTCATCTTGGGGAGTAGAGCTTCTTGACGATTCCTAAGGAGGACAGCCGAAGAGAAGACTGTATCTGGTGCTCCTATTGGGGATCTAGGCGTCTATTTCTACGAATAAATGAAACGGCGTCACCTAGTTCTAGACGTAGTAGCCGAGGAAACTCGAAATATCTATACTATTATTACACAGTAGATATGAGTTTATGAAAGGAGACTTACAGTGAGCAGCCCCACAATACAGTTTATAATATGAAAGCAGTAAACGAAAGCGATAACCACTTACTCGGTTGGAGTGTTTCTATGCTGTTTGGTTAGTTGTTCAACAAAGAAAGATTGAAAACAACAGTATATTCAAAATCAAAGGAGAAAGTGCTTTGAAAAAGAAAGATTTGGGGCTTACAGCTCAAGGAGAGGCCCAGGGTTTTATCAGTGAGCGCACTGTTTGACTTTGTACAGCGGGACTTATACAAGTGACTGGGGCCCAAAAAGGTTTTCTGTACAAAGGGATGGGTCTTACACTCTCTCAAGAGGCCCAAAAAGGTTTAAAGAAAAAAGAGTGGGGCTTATAACACGAGGGTAGGCCCAAATGATTTTTCGTTTAAAAATGGCGATCGCGCCGAGGTTTTCTTTTAACGCAGAGGGACTTATACAATAAGTGAGGCCCAAAATGTTTTGGTTAAAAGGGGAATTGGGTCTTACACTCTAATAGAGGCCCAAAGTGTTTTGAATGGGTCTTATAGCTCAAGGAGAGGCCCAGATGATTTTTATTTTTAAACGGGCGACGATCGCGCCGTTTACTTGTACAGAGGGACTTATACAATGAGTGAGGCCCAAAAAGTTTTTGTACAAGGGGGGATGGGTCTTACACTCTCTCAAGAGGCCCAAAGAGTTTTGAAAATGATTTATGAGCGTTGAATTAATCCAAAACCCTAATTTGTTTTCAAAATGTATTTAATTGAATAAAAATTCAATTAAAATGATCAAAAATTGTTTAACACATGGAAAACAAATTGTGATCTTGGATTAATGCTTCAAAAATTAAGTATTGACCTACAAAATAATTAGAAAGCATTAAAAGTTGCAAAATCAATGTAGAAAAAATATTTAAAATGCCAAAAACAATCAAAATATTAATTCTTTACAAAAATATCAATTATATGAAATAAATAATATTTTTGGGATTTTTTGTGAAAATAAAATATTTTAACATTTTTGTGAATTATTAAAAAAAGAATCAACTCAAAATCATTAAAACTCAGAGAGAAATTAATTTTTGAATCAATTAAATAAAATCACAAAATTCAAATATTTGAATTTCTAAAAATGGCGCCAAGAACAAGCTGAAGAACACGCGCGTGTTCTTGGTTTCTCAGATTTGCATTTTCTATCCAATCTCCATGAATACGTAATCATATCATGCAATCCACATATCATTATGCTCGTCTCAACCTCACGATCATGTCTATGTACTTTAATTTCATTTAAATTAAACATACAACAAGAAATCACGAAGAGACCTCAAGAACCCTAATTTCTGCATGAAGGCTAGGATTTTTGATACACGATTCAAACAATGCAATTAATTGAGGGAAAACATTCCATGCATGATTATGAACATATGGCCAAATTATTGTGCGAGGAAATATGCATAGATTGAGAGATGACCAAGTATGTGCTTACCTCTAGGCCGTGACAGCAAGTTCAAAGTGATTTTTGATTTGGAGGTGTTACAGATGAGTGGTGATGATCTGAACAGCTTCCCTACACCCTATGGATTGTGTTTGGATGGTTGAACTTGATTGAAATTGGCTGGATCATTTTGTGGTACCTCAGCTGCACTTTGGTTAAAACCTTGAGCAACCAGCTGGTGATTTCATGAAATTGATGTTTCAGAAGTAATCTAAGTGTTTGATCAGCTCATATGTGATGTATGTGAGGTGTGTGAGTGATTGGTTTGATTGGAATTGCTCTCAAACTCAAAACCCGATAGTGACTTGCCTTAGAAGGCAAAATTGGAGTGAAAGAAGAGATTTTGAGGAAAGCATCTGTTTGATGGCTTTGGTGTACTCAAACTGACCACAATTGAGCTCTATTTATAGTAGAGCAAGTTTGTTTTGCAAGGAATAGTGCATGGCAGCTGGTAAGTAGGTTTGGCCAATGTTGGCAAATGAAAATCCAAGTCTCCTCTAGCCATTGACTAGAGGTTAGGGCACAGAGCTTTGGTCCCCTTGGTCTTGGATAAGTCTTGACTGATTTCAGATGAGAATGGCTCAGTCCATGCCACCTTGATGGTTCCATTGAATGCCTCATTCCAAATTTGAAGTCTTGTCCCTATTTTGGCCATTCTAGGTTCAACATGCTATTTCTTGTTCCATGAACTTTGGAGGCTTGGCTCAGTGATTGTCCCCTTTAGATTCAATCCTCTGAGGTGTCCAAGTGGATAGGAGCAATTGAATTTGGCTGATTTTGGCAAATCGACCAAAGTTGCAAATTCTGCCTTGCCTTGACAGATTTCAGCAAGGCAACTTGGCAATGTTGTATCTCATGGTGTAGGTTGAATTTAGCAATGTTCTTGGCCATTTTGGAAAGCTCTTACATGATACAACAACTGTTTGAACAAGTTTGGTTTTGATCTCTTTTGATTCCAAGTGAAAAATCCCCCTACATTTGGCAAAAAGTGAGGCAAAATCTGACTTAGTGAAAATTTCACTAAGTGTTGGAAAAAGTGACTTTTTCACTCTTCAGCCACTTTGATCACTCCATAACTCAAAATCCTTAATGAATTGGAATGACTTGTAGTTGAAGTTTTTGTAGGTGATAATGAGGGCTACAAATCCATCTTTGGATGAGAAAAAATGGCCTTGTGGTTTAGGAGTTATGGTCCTTCAAAGTTGGTACCCTTGCCACTTAATTTTTAACTTAGAAAAATTTCTAAGTTTTATGGTTACCCCTTTTACAAGTTATCTCACTTTTCTTGATTTTTCTTGATGAATGATGATTCAAATCATACATTAACATCATTTTAGGGTTAAAAATCCATTTTGGTGAAAAATCTCAAAAAGTCAAAGTTGACTTTTGTGCACAGTTGACTTTTTATCAGATGAATTCCAAACTGTGCAATTCTTCAGGAAATCATGTCCTTGACCTAAATCAAACTTGATGGACATGTTCCATGGGTGTCATAGGGTATATTCAATCATGTATTAGGGTTTGGGAGCATGTCCTGGTCAAAAGTCAAAGTTACAGTTGACTTTTCCCTTAAAACCCTAATTGTGGTGCAGATGAAATTGAGACTTGTTGCTCAAACTTCTTGGATCAATCCATTGTTCCAAATGGATCAATATGGTGTATTAGAGACCCTCAAATCATCTCTTGAGGTCTTGGCTCATGATTTGTCCCAAAAGTCAACTTAGGGGTGAATTAGGTCAAGAAACCCTAATTCCTGATTTTTGATGAATGCATCCCCTGAGGCAAAATTGACTTGATGCATGGGTTCATGAGGTTCCATGAAGTATATTAGGTTATGTTTTGGATCATTGCCTTGTGCCCAGATGAAAATTTCCATCTGGAGGCCCTGGTTGACCAAAACCCTAATTTGGTGACACTGTCGATCTTGAGACTTGATCCACCTAGAAGGGAGCAGCCTTGTGCTTAATCCTTGAAGTGGGAGTCCTTTTGATCCTTTGTGGATGTTTAAGAGATTAGACAAGTTGAAGATCATGTCATTTCTTGATTGATCCTTTGTCTAAGCACTCAGAGAGGGCTTGAAACCCTAATTTTGATTGTATTGGATGCTCACCCATCTTTGGGGAGACTGATGAAGCATGATGGTTCATCCATATTGTGATGATGATTTTCACAATGATGGGAAAACTAAGTGGTCAAAATTTGGGGTATTACAATTGCGACCTGCGGGGGAGGACTGGAGGGGGTTGATTCTGCTTCTTTCTTCGGATCAGACGTGTCTCGTCGGGAGGACTCTCCCTTCTTCACGTATTGCTTCAGGTGACCCTCTTTGATGAGGATCTCTATAGCGTCCTTAAGGTACACGCAATCTTCTATCACGTGCCCGTGACTACGGTGGAAACGACAGTATTTTGTTTTGTCGATGTTTCCTTTGGACGTGGTCGGTTTAGGGAACCTGACACCCCCTTGTTTGAATTCGGTGTTGATACATTCTGAGAGAATATGCTCGCGTGAGGTTGTGAGCATAGTGTATTCATTCAATCGGCCAGCTGGCCCTTTGCCTTCACGGGGACGCTCCTCTCGTCTCTTCTCCTTCCCCTTACGGGATGGCTCTGGTTCCTCCTTTTTGGGCGCCCGGGGTGCTTCGCGATCTCTTGCGTCCCGGGCACGGTATGCGGCTTCCTTTTCCTCGTAGAGGATGTAATCTTTGGCCATGTGAAGAAGCTCTGTCAGCGTTCGAGGAGCTTCGATCCCGACAGCTTTGCGGAAGTCGCTCTTTGGTCAGAGTCCCTTCTCGAGGAGGTACTTCTTCATGTGATCGGAAGTTCTGACTTCCACTGGCTCTTTATTAAATCTCTCAATGTAAGCCCGCAGAGGTTCTTCCCTGCCTTGTATGATCGCCTCCAACGTTGCCTCCTTCTTTGGATGTCGTCGGGAGGCTGTGAAATGCCGGGTGAATTGGCCTTTGAGCTCGCGCCAGGAGGAGATGGATCCTCGAGGGAGTCTTTTGAACCATGTCATCGCACCCTTCCTCAAGGTGATGGGAAATATTTTGCACCTGATGGCTCCAGAGACACGATGGTACTGGAGCATAGCTTCGATGTTCTCCAGGTGCTCGTGAGGATCTGACGTGCCATCATACGTAGCTAGTGTGGGAGGTTTCTCTAACACACGGGGGATCCGGGTGTCCACAATTTTTCTCGTGAATGGGCCTTGAGCTTCGTCGTTACTGCTAGAGCTGTGAGAGAATGACGGAGAGAGACTGTGGTCACGGCTTTGACTGCGGCGAGGAGAGTGTCTGCGGGTACGCCTATGCTCGTACTTGTCTGAATGTCGGTGTCTTTTGGAAATAGGGGAGTGCCTAGTTTTCCTAGGAGAACAACGATGTCGGCGAGCAAGATCGGGTGTTGGGCTCCCTGATCTTGAACGTTCTTTGACCGGGGAAGGACTATCACGTCTCCGCTTTGAGTGAATTCGCAGAGGCGGGGAGAGGTTCTGCGTCTCCGGGGTGTGATGCTCTTGAAGGGCGTACTCGAGGGCACTGATTTTTTCTCCCTGCTAGAGGATGAAACGATAAGAATTGTTCAAAGAGGCGATGAGCACCGCGGTGGTCGGATCAGCGCCTTGAGGAACCGGAATGGGCTCGAAGAAAAGTTCCGCGGCTGGCGCTCGTGGTCTTTGTTCGTCAGGCTTTTGGGAAGCCGGCCCACCGTTGCGCTGGACGTTTTCGGACGGGATGTTCCCGACGACAGCATCATTGTCGATATTGGCTGCGGCGGTCACAGGTTCTTGGTGGATGTCACTCTTGATGAAAGCCATGGCGATCTGAGATTTGGAAGGGTGAAGCTTTGGTCTTTGTTGAACAAGGGAGAATCTTGGTGAAAGACGGGGAAGCTGGATTCCCACAGACGGCGCCACTGATCGGAGAGGACCAGAAGGAGATCGTCGTGGCCTTCGTGTAGGGCAAGAGTTGATGCTCGTAGGAGAGGAAAAAGGGGTGGAGGTACCTGCAAGGTACTCCGATGCCAAAGTAAGTATTTGGTCAAAAAAGGGGAAAAGCAAGAGAAGTCAAGTGTATGATTTGTGATACCTGCCCCTCTCAAGTGAGGGGGTTTTTATAGAGAGATTGTTGGCGAGCAAAGCACCTGATCAGCCAATGAGGTATTGCCAGATGGAGGGCAAAGCGCGTGGTCTTTCTAACTGTTCCCGTGATATCCGGGGAGGCAGTTGGTCGCGTGAACCACTCTGCGCGTGAAGGGGACACGCCCAACGGCTATATTGTGCTTATTGGGCCTGTTCGCCAATTATGCTGGATTGGGCCTGACCCTTGAGGGCAGGAAGCCCTGCCCGGTCCAGAACACCTTAGCAAACAGATAACAATTAACAAATAACATAATAAAACAAGAGGTTCTTGTAGAGTACTACAGATATCTAGGATGCTAACACATTCCCTAGGTATAACCAACCCCCGAACCTTAGGCTCTTAGCTTTGCATTTGCATTGCATACTGTGGGACATTCGATCTTTTTCCCTTCTCTTGGATAAATCAAAGACCGGTGGTGAATAAATAATTTACGATTCAGGTTTATATAATAGCTTGATATCCAATTCTCACCGCGACAATGAGTTGTGGTGGAATTGCTCTCTAACTCAAAAACTCATAGATGACTTGCAAAAGAAGGCATTTTGGCCTAAAGAGAGAGATTTTGAGGAAAGCACGAGTTGTAGTGCTTTGGTGTACTCAAAATGAGCACAAATGAGCTCTATTTATAGTGCAACAAGTTTGTTTTGCAAGCAATAATGAATGACAGCTGGTACAGGCCTTTGGCCAATGTTGATCCAAGGGAATCTTTAGTCTCCTCTAGCCATTGACTTGAGGTTAGGGCACAGGCCTATGGTTCTTTGATTCAGAGTTGAATCTTGACTCATTCAGTCAGGAATGTGTCAGTCCATGCCACCTTGATGCATCCATTAAATGCTTGGAAACAAAATTGGAGTCTTTTGCACTTTTTAACCTTTTTAGGTTTGTTATGGCTATGTGTAGATTCTTGGACTTGGAAGGCTTGGGGATTAGATCATTCCCCTTAGATTTTATCCTCTAATGTGTCCAAATGGATGACAAGGCTTGGAGTTGTCCAATTTTGCCAAATCGAGCAAAATGCCAAAATCTTCCTTGTACATGACAGTTGGAAATGGTGATTTTGAGGGAATCATATCTCCTTGCTCAGGTTGAGTTATGGAAGGCTCTTGTGCTTTTTAGAAAGCCCTCATATGATACAATACATGTGTGATCATAGTTTGTCTTGAAACTATTTGAATCCAACTGAAAAATCCTCATGAACATTGATGTCCAAGGCTGGTAACTTAGGCAAATTTTCACTAAGTGTTGGAAAAGTGTCATTTTCTTCATTTTTGTCATTTTGATCAGTCCATAACTCAAAATCCATGAGGAATTGGAGTTTGAGGTAGTTGAAGCTTTTGTAGAGTGTAGGAAGATCTACAAATCAATCTTTGGATCACTCAAAATGGTTGCTTGGATCAGAAGTTATGGTCCTTGGAAGTTGGTACCAAAACCATTTTTGTTCCATAACTTAGAAAAATTTTGGTTTCTCATGGTTGCCCCTTTTGCAAGAAACCTCACTTTTCTTGATTTTTCTTAATGAATGATGATCAATACCATACATTAACATTATTATTGACTTAGGGGAACCATATTTGTGAAAAAATCCAAAAAGTCAAACTTGATTTTGTGCACAGTTGACTTTTTATCGGATGAAATCCAAACTGTGCGATCCTTTGTCAAATCAAGTCCTTGACCTAAATCAAACCTAATGGATGGATTCCATAGGTGTCATAGGGTGTATTGAATCATGTCCCAAGGTTTGGGAGCATGTCCTGGTCAAAAGTCAAAGGTACAGTTGACTTTTTTCTTCAAAACCCTAATTGTGGTCCAGATGAAATTGAAACTTGTGAATCAAGCTTCTTGGATCAATCCATTGTTGTAAATGGATCAATGTGGTGTATTTGAGGCCCTCAAATCATGTCTTGAGGTCTTGGCTCATGTATTGCATCAAAAGTCAACTTAGGGGTGAATTAGGTCAAGAAACCCTAATTCCTAATTTTTGGTAAATGCATCCCCTAAGGTTAAATTGACTTGATGATTGGGTCCATGAGGTCCCTTGGAGTATCTTGGGTTGTGCTTTGAAGCATTGACTCATGCCTAGATGAAAATTTTCATCTAGAGGTCTTGGTCGACCAAAACCCTAATTTGGTGACACTGTCGATCTTGAGGCTTGATCCACTTGGAATGTTGCAACCTTGTGCTTGATTTTTGATGTAGGAGTCATCTTGATCCCTTATGGGTGTTTAAGAGGTTTAGACAAGTTGAAGATCATGTCATTCCTTGATTGATCCTTTGTCTAAGTGCTCTAAGAGGACTTGAAACCCTAAGTCTTGATTATAGTGAATGCTCAACCATCTTTGAGGAGATTGATGAGGCATGAAGGTACATCCATATTGTGGTGCTGATCTCTACAATGATGAAAAATCTTGGTGGTCAAAATTTGGGGTATGACACACTAGAAAGCCACTGCGATTTTATTAAAACTATCGGGAAATATTTTTGTTCGTAGCTAGTGGATTAGACACACTTTATATTTAATTAAAATAGTTTTTTACATGACATAATCGATTAGCCCATAAGGTTTAATCAATTATCACTATTTATCCATAATAATGGATTATCAGGTCTCTTAATCAATTAGTGACGACGTTATTTAAAAATCTTCCATATTGGAACTACATTATAAAATATGTGATATGCATAATCGATTATAAACATTAAAATTCACATGGATTCTTTCCATTTTTGTGCCACATTTTTTCGCTAATTTCTTGTTTCATTCACACTAGAAAACATATTTTGAATACTCTCTCTCTATCTATCTATCTATCTATCTATTTTGCTGATAAAAATATATCGATCCACATTAATAACAATTTTTTTGCTAGCATAGATTGTTTAGTTACATTCTTGTCTACCTAATATTCCTGGTAGTTGTTTGATGATGCCCTCCCTAAGACATAAATTCATCAATATAATGTAGTTTCTACCTAAGACCCATGGTATACTCCTGGTAGCTAATGAGGAAGCCCTTCCTAAGGCCCCTTGCTATGGTATATGCCACATGTAATTTTTGGGAAAAAGTGTTCGAATCTTGATTTCGAATAAATCTTTTTAAAAAATGAATTTCTCAAACTAATTCTTCAATTTGTGAAAACGAAAAAGATTATGAATGGATTGAGTTAAAAAGTTAATAAAATACCTTAAGAGATAATGTGTTTAGAATGATGGAGTGATAAAGTTACGAAGTGCCTAAATTTTAACCATAAGAAGCAAGGAAATTAAAACCGGACCGAATATTGAACCGGTATAGGTTGGGGTTTAAGATTTAAAGGTTTGATCGGATCGGACCGAAGGTCGGACCGTTATTGTATATGATATATGATTTAGTACTAATTTTTTATCATATAGATTGTTGACTTTTATTTCCTATAACTTCTTAACTAAAATCAGTTTAAGAAAGAGTTAAAAATGTTAGAATTTTGTATCTTATCTAAAATATATTAGATGGTGTTTGATGTAGGCCAAAGAATATTAGAATTTTAGGCCTTATTATCAAAAAAATTCAAATTCTGAATGGATTAGAGTGAGGTCTTCAATTATAAGACCCATTTAGTTCAATAGTATTAAATTGATTTTTTTTCCACCTTTTATTATATTTTTATTTTAAATAAATTTTAAAAAAAAAAGTTTAAAAAGTTAAAATTCGGTTCAACTCATGTAATTGGACAAACCCCCGGTTTTGACCGATTTTTCCGATTTTCACCCGGTTTTCAAGTTTTTGCTCCGATTTCTTGACAGACCAGTTTAAAGGGTTTAATTGATCGGACTTAGGGCTGGTTCCCGGTCTAACCGGTTGAACTAACCAGTCCGGTCCGGTTTTCATAACCTTGATAAAACGTATGAATTCAAGAGAGGATACTATTTAGACTTAAGGTGAGAAAGTAAGAACCACAAAAAAATAGGTATCTTAACGACCTTACCTTACCCTTGATACGTAATTATTAGACAAAAATATATCACCTTGTGATGATTAGGATTTTGGATAATAATAACAACGAGAAAAGACAAGAAAAGGGTTTTGAATAAACCTAAAATAACTCTAACTAATTGGTAACCACTTAACACTTACTAATTAATAACCACTTAAAAATAAGCAAAGAAAATAATTAATATTCTCAAGAAAAGGATTAGTACTAGGATTATAACATTCAATAGTAACCAAGTCTCTTGATCATGCATCATTCTTAGACAATATCATTATAAAGAATCCAATAATAATAGTCTCTTAAATTAAGTTTAACTTAGTTAGAATTGGCGTTGCCTACCGTAATAGGTCTTTCACGTAAGTGATTAAAATTTTTGTTTTTTTCTCTTCAATTTTAATTATTTAGCGGCGGTTTTAAATCACCACAAATTTTCAAAGATTATTTTATGACGGTTTAAAACTATCGCTAAGAGGTTGAAAAAAAAAAAAAAAAGATGTGTCGGTTTAAAACCACCGTTAAATGGTTGAAAATGAAACATAAATAAAAAATTGATATTTTGTGGCGGTTTAAAATTGTCGCTAAGTGGTTGAAACAGAAAAAAAAAATAGATAAAAAAAAACGTTAATTTTCCAATCTCTTACATGAGTGACCTATTGAGGTCTCAAATGGTAGACAGAGTCGTTAAAATTGAACATCTTTGTTGGACTAACACATTTTATATTTGATCGTGAAGGCTTGATCAGATCCTGTGATGTGGGCCACCAAGTACGTCTGAGATGCTGGGCGTATGAATATGAGGAGGGGGTGTACCTGCAAGGCACTCCGACGCTCAAGTAAGAAAGGATAAGAGAAAAGGGGCAAGTACAAAGTATGAGTTCTTAGGATGATTTTTTGGATACCTGACCCTCTTAAGTGAGAGGGTTTATATAATGCCTCCAGTGCGTGGCCAATGGTCCTATTTTCGGGGGGTAATAACCGTTTTCCCGAAGAATAGGTAACTGCCCAAAACTAGCCGTTATGTCGGGCATGGTGCCCAAAACTAGCCGTTATGTCGGGCATAGGTGTAGTTTCGGATACATGCCATCAGCTGTTCGGGGAAAGAAGAAGCCGTGTGGAACGGGCAGCGGTTCCGGGGAGGAGCAATGCAGTCCTTGCCCAGTTGGAGGGGCAAAAAGGTAACTTTTGCCCCTTTGTAGATTGGACTTAGGCAATTGGGCCGTTCTGGGAGCAGACGTGGATTGGGCCATGCCTAGCCATTGGTCCAGTCCAGAACAGGAGCCCCTCTAGTCGTTGCTCCCGAGCATGGGAGTGATGACTTAAGGACAGTCCGTGGTTCCGGGGAACTAGTGTGGAGTCGTCGTTTAGTGACAGAGGGAGTTGTCTTGTGGTGCCCGTGACCCCTAGTGTTCGTGAGATCCATGTCCGTGTCTGGATTGCCCGTTATACGGGGAGACCAACAGTTAGGAGGAATTGAAACGTTAGGGCGTCACGTGTGCCTTGAGCCCTGTGCCGCAGTTACTAGGCAATGATGGCTAGTCGATAGCCATTATGACCTACGAGGGCATGCCATTGCACGTGCCCCTCAGTATAAAAGGAGAGAGACTCAGGCCATTTGGAACTTTCGCTTCTCTCTCTTCTTCGTCTTCCTCAGAGCACTTGCCCGCCACCTCCGTTCGTTGTTCCGACTGCCGCCACCAGTTCCGAGCAACCGTTTTTCAGCTTTTTAACCAAGTAAGTCCACTGATCTTGTGTTCCTTTGCCTTTTTTACGGTTGTTTGTAGATTGCATGTGGCTAGGTTTAGGGTTAGAAGACGAATTGCTGCTTTTCCTTGGTGGCTGTTGGTGGTGGACAGTGGTTAGGCCATCTTCTGCCGCCGACGAGAAAGCTGGACCTTTTGGATATCTCATGAGTAGGGCGGTTTCCGGAATCGTCGCGATGATGATGTATGTGTAACCGTCGCAGTGACTTAGATTCTGGTGCTTTAATGAAGTTTCCGGTGAGCGTTTGCGGTTTCCGGTGAAGCTTCAAACGAAAACTGGGAAGTGGCTCGAGGAAGTTCCTCGTATGGGAGTGGTTTATCCCGAGCGTCTCCTCGTGGGAGACTCTTGAGTTTTTTGTTTGATGTTAGGGCTTAGGTCGGGGACGTCGTCCTCGACCCTTTGCGCGCCCTTTCACTTGACTAACGGTGGAAGGGTGGATTTGATTCTTCGTCGAATTCACTTTTTTCTCTGCTTTTTAGGTGATCGATATGGCGACGAGGCCTAACGAGGAGATCGTAATAGACTCTTCCTCGGAGAGCTCCTCGGAGAGCAGTAGTACGGAAGCTTCCACTACCCCCAGCGAAGTCGGGGAGAAGGTCGATGGGGATTCTACCGAGGAGTGGTTGGTGGCTGAGCCTGCCGAGCACGTATCTACCTTTGCGACCTACCTTGGGGATGTCTTCACGGTCGTTGGGCCGGAGGGGGAGTTGAATGTGCATTTTCCTTCCGAGGATGATAGGGTCTGCACCAACTTCGGGGAGCGTTTCGCCATGTACGAATACGCATTTAAAGAGCTGGGATTGAGGCTGCCCTTCACCGATTTTCAGCAGTCAGTCTTCGTGCACCTGGATTTGGCTCCGTCGCAGCTGCACCCTAACTCGCTGGCGTTTATTAGTGCTTTCGAGTTGATGTGCAAGTTCCTGCAGATAGGAGTTACTCTTCCTCTATTTTTCACCATCTTCCATCTTCAGCGGCAGTTGACGGGGAAGAGATATGGTTGGGTGTCGTTGAAACAGCCCTGTAAGTTGTTCAAGCCCTTTTCGGAGTCAATCCGGCCGTTCAAGGAAAGGTTTTATATCATAGAGCCTGTGTCAGAGAGGGCCTAGGATAGTACGTATGTCTGGGCGGTGTCCGTTGACGAGGACGACAACGACATGCGCGACGAAAACGGGAAGCTGACCGGGGAGAGAGAATTCAAGTTTCCCTTCCACTAGAGTGTCGACCATTTTTCTAAGGAGCCCAACGAGTATGTTGCTCAGCCGCACATGCTGGACGGGCAGGATGCGGTTGGTTATGAGAAACTGGTGAAGTATGTTAACTCTTTACGACTCGCTGAATGCTGGACGAAGAAGGGGTCCCCGATTTTCGAGGAGGACGGTAGCCAGCGGGTTGAGTATCGTTTTTTTAACACCAAGGCGCTTTTGGAGTGCAAGACTCCTGCGGATGCTTGCAAATTGCTCAGTAGTCTTAGTTACTTGACTTGCCCCGACATATTTTCCCTTGGTCGTCTAACATATTTGTTTTGTTTTTGCAGGTGAGATGCCTTCCACTCATGAAAGAATGGTAAAGAATGCCATCGCGAGGAACAAGCCCGGGGCGGCTACTCCCAAGACTCGATTTGGCCAGCGTGCTTCTACTCCTCCTCAACCTGTTGCGGGGACCTATTCGCCTACTCCTGCCCAGGGATCTCCCCTGCCTCTGGCCTCACGGTCCAAGCGGTTCAGGACCACTGAAGGGGTAGATCTCACCCGGGCGCCAGAAAAGGGGAAGTTCGAACTTCCTCCATGTAGTCTTGACCGAAGATTCTTTGAAAGGACGTCCTTGGTCATGCCGCTGGCAGAGTCTCTCAAGCTGGAGGGCGTGGATCGCCCGAGCAAGAGGGCGCTGGTGGCGCAGGATGCCTCTGCCCTGGTCAGAGTCTTGGAAATTGAGGCCATCTATGCTGAAGGGGATTCTGCGACTGAGTCTGAGCTCAGGATTGCTCGGGCTACCATCTCGTCTTTGGAAGAGACGGTGAAGAAGGCTAAAGAGGAAGCTAATAACACTGGTAATGCTCAGAAGAAGGCAGACGAGGAGGCTACCAGGTTGCAAGAGGAGAATGCTACACTAGCAGTGGAGAAGAAGGCAGCCGAGGAGCTGATCGAGCAGTTGAGGCTAGCAAGTGCTCCAGCCGAAGACGAACCTGAGGATGTCCAGGAAATGAAAACGAGGGTCGAGCTGGTTGCTCGTATGCTGAAGGCCGGGATGACAACATTGTCATTGGGGACGAGTCTTTTAAGAATGTTGTGGCCCAACTGCGGATGGTCAACCCCAGGGTTGAGTTCTCCACCGAGGGTATCCACTACCTGGCTCATGTCGAGGATGGCAGAATAGTCAGTCTGAACTCCCTCCTTGGTGGTGACGAGCATGCTGAAGTTTTGAACGAGGAGACCCAGGGGCCTGAGCCCAACCTCGAGTAGCCTGAGCAGATGGAGGAGTGATGGTGTTTTTATCCTTGTTGTAATTTACTCGGTCTGCGTGCCGTGTATCTTTTGATGTAACTTATGTTTTGTACGGGGGCGTGGCCCCCTGTTAATGTAACAAGCACAATCGTGGTCCTCGTGACCACTTATTACTTTAATTATGTATGCGTCCGATCCTTGTGGCCGGTTTTGTGATTTGCATGGCTTTATCTATTTTGATTTCTGCTAAGTGTTGTACTTTCGCTCGATATGCATGTGTGCCCGTAATAGGGATTACTTTGATTAGCTTTAAGTTTCAGGGAATTACTCGTTGTAGATGTGTTCGGCAGTGAGGGGTATTGGTCGAACAGTCAGGGAATGTCCGGGCGAGAGAGCGGAGCTCGGGTCGCGTTTGAGGCCTGAGTTCGCGGCGTGAACCTCCCATCGCGAGCTGGGTGTTCTGCCTATCGTGGTACTTTGACGACGGCGGTGCTCGATTGAGAGACCGCTGTCGAGCAGGGACCTGGCTCGTTCCTGAGCAGGGCTCTGCTTTATCGACATGCGACGCTTGTATCTAGGCGTGCATAGTGGTCGGTAATTCCGACAGTTAAAGCCTTAGCTATAGTATTGCTTTAGCTTTTCGGCGTTCCATGGTCGAGCAAGTTCTTCCCCATTGAGATGTTCTAGGTAATAGGCCCCATTCTCCGTTTTTGCCCGGACACGATAGGGTCCCTCCCAGTTAGCGGCTAGTTTGCCTTCGCGAGAGTCTTTATGGTTTCTTCGTAGGACGAGGCTGCCCACGTTGACCTCTCGCCGTATGACTTTGGCGTTATGCCGGATGGCAATTTTTTTCTTTAACGAGGGTTCACGGAGGGATGCCCCTGATCGGACTTCTTCGATGAGGTCGAGTTCCTCCCTTAGAGCTCCGTCGTTCATTTCCTCGTCCAGGGGCGATTCTCTCCTCCTGGAGGGTACGTGAACTTCAATGGGAATTACAGCTTTGGTCCCGTAGGATAGGCGAAAGGGGGTTTCCCCAGTTGAGAGTGTGGGGTTGTGCGGTATGCCCATAAGACGTTATACAGCTCCTCGACCCAAGCTTTCTTTGTTTCGTCCAGCCTTCTTTTGAGGCCTCGAAGAATGACTCGGTTCGCCGCTTCAGCTTGCCCGTTTTTCTGGGGATGTTCGACAGATGCGAAGTGTTGCTTCGTGCCCAGCTGGGCGACGAAGTCTTGGAACTTCCTGTCCGTGACTATCGCCTGGGGGATGCTAAAACGTGCAAGGATGTTTCGTTTGTAGAAACACAGTATGTTAAGGGCAGTAATCTTGGCCAGAGCTTCCGCTTCTATCCATTTTGTGAAGTAATCCACGCCCACTATTAAGTATTTGTTCTGGTTTGATCCCACCACGAATGGCCCTAGGATGTCCAAGCCCCACCAGGCAAATGGCCACGGGGAGGACATAGCCTTGAGCTCGTTAGGTGGAGCTAGGTGCATGTCCCCGTGCCGTTGGCATTTATCGCATTTCTTCACGTGTTCCTTAGCGTCTTGCTGCATGGTTGGCCAGTAGTATCCTGCTCCAAGGGCCTTCCGGGCAAGGGACCTTCCTCCGAGGTGTTGGGCATTGATTCCTTCGTGAATTTCGCGCAAGATGTGGGCGACCATTTCTTCCTCGACCCACTTGAGTAGCGGGATGGAGAACCCTCGCCTGTAGAGTTTACCTTCGACTAGGACGTAGAATCAGGCTCTTCGCCTGACTACGCTGGCCTCTTTGGGGTCGGACGGAAGTTCGTCCCTAGCGAGGTAGTTGTAAACGGGGGTCATCCAGTAGTTTCTTTCACCGATCATTTGTACGTCAAGGGTCGGGGGAGTTTTCTCGATGCTGGGTCGAGGAAGTACCTCCTGTATGACGGACTTGTTTCCGCCTTTCTTCTTCATGCTTGCCAGTTTAGACAAAACGTCGGCCCTAACGTTGTGTTCGCGGGGAACGTGCTTTACCTATACCGCTGTGAACTTCGTCATTTTCTCCTTGACTAGGGCTAAGTATTCTGACAAGTTATCATTTTTGGCTTGATACCCTCCTCGAACTTGGAGGGCCACGATTGTGAATCAGTGCAGATGACGACTTCTTCCGTACCGAGATCTTCGGCTAGGCGTAAGCCGATGAGGAATGCTTCATACTCAGCCTGGTTGTTAGAGGTGGGGAAGGATAGGGTAAACGATACTTCAACGATGATTCCCTCGTCGTTCTCCAATATGATGCCTGCCCCACTTCCAGCCGAGCTCAATGCTCCATCTACGAAAATGGTCCATTTGCGCGCCCTGCAGGTCGGGGAATCTGAGAACTTCATTTCTTCGACGAAGTCATCCAAAGCCTGGGCTTTAAGGGCTTTTCTGCTTTCATGCTGGATGTCGAATTCGGATAGCTCTAGCGACTATTTGAGCATTCTTCCGGCCATGTCTGGTCGTCCTAACAGCTGCTTCACGGGTTGATCTGTCCGGACCATAATCGTGTTGGCCAGGAAGTAGTGTCTCAGTCTTCTAGCTGCGTTGATGAGGGCCAGTGCCACTTTTTCTATTTGTTGGTATCTCAGCTCTGGTCCCTGCAGTGCTTTGCTCATGAAATATATGGGCTTTTGCCCGTCAGGTGTCTCGCGGATAAGAGTGGCGCTCACTGCCTCGGTTGTTACGGCGAGATACAGGTACAGAGTTTCGCCGTTGTCTGGGCGAGAGAGGACTGACAGCTCTAAGAGTGCTCGTTTCAGATGGAGGAGAGCCTGGTCACATTCCTCGGTCCATTCAAACACTACCTCCTTGCAGAGGGGTTTGAAGAATGGTAGGGCGTGTTGGGCAGATTTGGCCACGAAACGGGACAACGATGTGAGCATCCCGTTCAAGGACTGGATGTATTTCTTAGACTTGGGCGTTGGAAACTCGGAGAATTCCCTACACTTATCGGGGTTGGCTTCGATTCCTTGTTCTGTAAAGTAGAAGCCGAGGAATTTGCCTGCCCGGACACCGAACGTGCACTTCTTCGGGTTGAAACGCATCTGGTACTTCCTGGCCTGTTCGAAGACCTTCCTTAAATGGGCAGTGTGATTGGTTTCCTCGTGGGATTTTACGATCATGTCATCCATATAGACTTCGAGCACGTCGCCTATTTCTCCCCGGAAGACCTTGTTCATCATCCTCTGATAGGTCGTGTCGGCGTTTTTCAGGCCGAAGGGCATTACGTTGTAGTAATAGTTGCCCGATTCGGTCATGAATGCCGTGTATTTTTTATCGCTCACGGCCATTGGTATTTGATTATAGCCCGAGTAGGCGTCCATGAATGATAATAGTTTAAAACCGGCAGAATTATCAACAAGTTTATCAATATTTGGGAGGGGGTAGGCATCCTTCGGGCATGCCTTGTTAAGATCAATATAGTCAATACACATTCGCAATTTGCCATTAGATTTTTTCACAAGTACAACGTTGGACAACCAAGTGGTGTACTTGGTTTCCGAGATAAATTTTGCCTCGAGGAGGTCTTTTACAGCTTTTTCTGCAGCCTCCGTTTTCTCCGAAGACTGCTTTCTCCTACGTTGTACTACTGCTTTGACGGCTGGGTCAATTGTGAGTTGATGGTAGGCGACGGACGGGTCCAAGCCCGGCATCTCGGCGGTGCTTCAGGCGAACAGATCGACGTTCTCATCGAGGTAGGCTTTGAGTTGCTTCCTTGCGATATCGGGGAGATCTGCTCCAATCTTTACTCTTCGATGGGGTCGTCGCCGAACAAGACAAGCTCTAAGTCGCCATCCGAGATGGGGCGCATCGGATGGGAGTTGCTGATGGTCGGGGCAGAGGAGCTGCTCGAAGCTGCTTGGTCTTCCTTCTGGTCCTCTTCGGGGAAGTGGCTGTCGAGGTCAATGGAGTCGACCTGAGGTAGTGGCTTGGTCTCCTCAGATCTTCTTGGCAAGGTTGGCTTATTGGATTCCTTTGGCTTGGACGCGATGGCTTTGAGTCCCTTAGTAGATGCTTTGAAACATCGTCGTGCGACTTTGATGTCGCCGTGGAGGGTGGCGACCATCCCCTTTGAAGTGTAGTACTTCATCTTGAGGTGGACGGCTGAAGGCACAACGACCAACTCGGCCAACATTGGTTTTCCGAAGATGCACTGGTACAGAGACAGGCAGTCGATTACCAAAAACTGCACTTTGATGGATCTGGCCATCTCCGCTGATCCGAAAGTTACAATCAGTTTGACTTATCCCCAGGGTTTTGTCACTGACCCATTGAATCCTTGCAAGTCAGAACCCACATAGGGAGTGAGGTGGGATTCGTCCAGCTGGAGCGTTGAGAACAGTTGGGAGTACATAATGTCGACCGAGCTGCCTTGGTCGACGAGAATCATGCGAATGTCAAAGTTCGCCATCCGAACTTTGACGAGCAGGGGAATGCTCGAGTTTGGAGATCCCCCGAGGAGCTCTTCCCTGTAGAAGGAGATGGGGATGGAGCCCCTCTAGGCTTGGTCGAGCGTGGTCACCCTGTTGGAGCTCGTGCTGATCAGGTGCTCGAATTTCCTTTTCACGGAGCCCACCGTGACTTTATTGAAGCCTCCGCCCGAAATGACCATGGCGGAGGGGAACGTTTCCCACGGGCTGTGGGCCACGAAGTAAGCAGGAGCGTTGAGCTAGTCTAGGACGTAGAAGTCCTCTGGTCGCGATACGGACATGGAGACCTGGATGTTGGCCTCTTCTGAGGAAGTCACCTCTTCCTCTACCTTCTTGGACTTCTGGGCGTCATGCCAGGGAGCATCTTTCTTTTTCGTGAACTGTTTCAAGTGGCCATCCCTGATCAGTATTTCGATAGCATCCTTCAAATGGATACAATCTTCTGTGGTGTGGTCGTGACTCTTATGGAAACGACAGTACTTTGATTTGTCGGCGTTGGGCTTGGCCGATATTTGTTTGGGGAAGCGGACCCCTGCTTGTTTGAATTCCGAATTCGCGCATTCGGACAATATCTTCTCCCTGGAGACAGTCAGGGGGGAGGTCGTGAAATCGTCCGGAAGGTCCCATGCTATCGCGGGAGTCCCGAGGACGGTCTTTGCGCTTCCTTTCTCCTCGACGAGATGTTGAGGGTTCTTCGCCTCTAGAGGCTCGGGCGTTCTCTTGGTGGCGGGAGGCTTGGGCGGAGTTGGTTGCTTCCTTTTCCTCGTACTGAATATACGACTGCGCCTTGAGGAGGAAGGCGTTCAGGTTCCTCGGAGGTGCGAGGCCGACGGCTTTAGAAAACTCTAAGCCCGGTCGGAGTCCCTGTTCGAGCAAAAAATTTTTCATATCATCCGTTGTAGGGACCTACACCGCTTCTTTGTTAAACCTCTCGATGTATGCCTGGAGAGGTTCGTCCTTCCCTTGGATTATGGCCCCAAGGGAGGCTTCAGTCTTGGGGTGGCGGCGTGATGCCGTGAAATGCTGGGAGAACATCCTGCCTAGTTGCTTCCACGAAGTAATAGACTCTTGGGCAGCTACTTGTACCAAGTCATTGCTCCTTTTCGGAGTGTGGTCGGAAGTAGCCGGCATTTGATGGCGTCCCGGACACCATGGTAATCCGACAGTGCATTGATGTTCTCGATGTGCTCGTCCGGGTCAGTTGTACCGTCGTACGTGCCCAATTCTAGGGGCTTCTCCAGGCCCTTGGGGAGACGTGTTGCCAAGATTTCTTGGGACGATGGGCCGTGAGGCTCATCATCGCTGCTGGAACTGGTTAGTGACGGGGACCGGACGACTCACTCATGACGACGACTTCTTCAGGGGGAAGGTGTATGGGCCTGGCCCTTAGTCCTGATCGGGGGTGACTGTTTGTCCCTCTGGGTTCTTTTGTGACCGGGAGAGTGCTGGTTCTGCGGGGAAACTTGGTCGCATTTCCGGACAGCATGAGATTCTGGTTCTTGGCGCAGCCTTTGGTCAATTTCTCGCCGGGGTTGCGGGCTCTTGGATCGTCGATGACCTTTCCTCGGAGGGGGGGATCTTGGACGGGCAGATTCCTCCAGTGCCCGGATCCTTTCGTTCTGCTGTAGGATCAGGAGGTTGGTTTTGTTGATCACCTCAAGAAGGGCCACCACGGCCGGGTCGACGTTGGGTGGAGCAAGGACGACTAGATTGCCAGTGGGGGTCGATCGTTGTCGCGGTCAGCAGGAGTAGGGGAAGGAGAGGGTGTGGCCCCGTCTCTCAGAAAATGGGGGTCTCTGAGGAGAGATGAAGGACCGTCAACGTCAGTCTTGTTGACAGGGAGGACAGCGGACTGGAGAGCACCTTTGACGTAATCTTGAGAGGCCATGATGGTAATCTTGGACGAGAGTGTTTCGGTCTTAGTATCTGAGGTGGATGTTTAAGACGGGGAGAACAGTTTTCCCACAGACGGCGCCACTGATCGTGAAGGCTTAATCAGATCCTGTGATGTGGACCATCAAGTACGTCTGAGATGCTGGGCGTATGAAGAGGATGAGGGGGTGTACCTGCAAGGCACTCCGATGCTCAAGTAAGAAAGGGTCAGAGAAAAGGGGCAAGTACAAAGTATGAGTTCTTAGGATGATTTTTTGGATACCTGACCCTCTCAAGTGAGAGGGTTTATATAGTGCCCCTAGCGCGTGGCCAACGGTCCTATTTTCGGGGCGTAATAACCATTTTCCCGAAGAATAGGTAACTGCCCAAAACTAGCCGTTATGTCGGGCAAGGTGCCAAAAACTAGCCGTTATGTCGGGCAAAGGCATGGTTTTGGGCACATGCCCTTAGCTGTTCGGGGACAGAAGAAGCCGTGCAGAACGGGCAGTGGTTCCGAGGAGGAGTAATGCAGTCCTTGCCCGGTTGGAGGGGCAGAAAGGTAACTTTTTCCCCTTTGTGGATTGGACTTGGGCAATTAGGCCGTTCTGGGAGCAGACGTGGATTGGGCCATGCCTAGCCATGGGTCCAGTCCAAAACAATATTTAACAATTTAAAAGATTCATTTACTAGTAAGTGGTAGAGTTCTCTAACTTAATTTACATACAACTACTAAATGAGACCTAAATTCCCTTTTTATGTGTCATTATAGTTTTTAAATGTACATTTTTTGTGTTGTTATAGAATACATTTTACTTAGAACATGAGAGTACACTACAATGAAAAATGCCTTTTATCTCGGTTGAAAAAGAGGTCTTACTTCGACTGTAACGAAGGGCATCATAAAAAGTGTGTCACTTTACCTCTCAATTTTAACACAACCAACATGTAATGTGTAAAGGTCATGGGTTCGATCCTCAGGAATATCCTTTATAGAATTCTTAAATAGAGAAAACACATTTCCAATGGTTTTAACATTCCAACGACGGGTATAACACCATCTTATAACGAGTTGACAAGAACTTTTTTAAAACTCAAATTCGACTCGTTATAAGTTCACGAATAATTTGGTTCAACTCGTTAGGTTCATCTCATTAGATTTATCTCACTTGCTTCACTGACTTAAAAGCCATTTTTAAGTCTATTTTTTCATATATTTGAAAATTTAAATTAATATTTTTAAAAATATGTATTGAAATAAAATCAATGTTATCATATTGAAATTTAACTTTGTCTCAAGAATTTACTAATTCAAAAACTACATAACTTTCAAGAGATACATTTTAAAGTCTAATTCAAAAACTACTCGAATGGAGTTTAAATTTGTCTAAAAAATCCACAACTTCATCTAAATATTTAGGAACCTTACACATTTAATGAAATAGTACACCAAAAATTACTAGATATTGATACATTTCCATCATAAAATGATTGCACCACTTGCATCCTTCATTATACATGTTATTTTAGCAAATATCATAATACCTCCAACAAGGATGACTCTAAATGCAATTGTCAGCATTAGTGCCATAAATAGTACGAAAGGGACGATATAAGGTTAAGATTTGGAGTAAATATTTAAACTTACTCTTAAAGATAATATAATCATTCTCATATATAATCAAGTTGACTTATGAACCTAAAGAATCAAATTAAGTATAGTTCAAGTTCAACTCATTTAGTTAACGAACTTAGTTTTTCTCTCATATTCAGCTCATTTGGTCCATGAACCTAGTTCAACGATTTAATTATCGAACTGAGTTCCGAACTATTTTCAAGTTTGTTTGGTTCATTTTCATCCCTAATCCCCAGAGATATCCTTTTTGCAATTCTTAAATGGAGAAAACACCTTTCCCCGTGGTTTTGACATTCCACTGACAGGTATAACACCTTTCACCTCGATTTTAACATTCAACTGACAAGTAAAACACGAATGAGTTTATTAAATCTATTGTGGATTGGTTATTTCATTAAACCCTAACTAAACATATAACTTCTCAAAATTGGTTAGAAAAATAATTATATGAACGCTTATGTTATATTTGAATAACAACTTACACTAATCAATTATTTTTTGGCATCATGTAACTCATCATTCATCTCATGCTCTTTTATGGTTAAAATCTCTTCAATATTTCAAGTTCTTTATTCAACACTTCCTTTTCTATTATTTCATCATGGAAAGCATAAAATTTGATTCTTTGAGGAATGAACAAATATGGTAGAAAGTTGAACGGAAACTAGAAGTATTGGAGAGATTTTAACGATTAAAAAGCATGAGATAAATGATGAGTTGGAGAATGCTAGAAAAACATTAATTCGTGTAAAATAAGTTTCAGATACAACATAATTTTTCATATGATTATTTCCAAAATCAATTTAGTAAGTTATATGTTTAAAGAGGGTTAGTGAAACAAATAATCGACATTAGATATAATAAATTCAACTCGATGGAACTCGATGAGAGTTGCACACAGAATCACAAAAAAAAAACATAATCTCAATATCAATATCAATCTCAAACTCAAACTCAATAATAACAACTAAACTATAACATATATATTTTCATAACTTTGGGTAGTATAACAACTAAACAACAACAACAACAACAACAATAACATCAACAACTCAAAAACAACAACTTATATTAAACAACAACTCAAAACAACAATCTCTCAACAAAACTACAACAACATCATCAATAAACCTATAACATAAATTTGTTTAAACAACAACAATAACAACAATAATAAAAAGAAGATTAAACTTCTAGTGTTTAGGGTCTCAACAACGAGTCTCAATAACAACAACAACAACAAACCTATAAGATAAATTTGTTTAAACAATAACAACAACAACAAGATTAAACCTCTAGGGTTTAAGGTCTCAATAACGGGTCTCAACAACAACAACAACAACATTAATAAACCTATAACATAAATTTGTTTAAACAACAATAATAAGATTAAATTTGTTTAAACAACTAAACAACAACAACAACAACAACAACAACAACAACAACAACAATAACATCAACAACTCAAAAACAACAACTTATATTAAACGACAACTCAAAACAACAATCTCTCAACAAAACTACAACAACATCATCAATAAACCTATAACATAAATTTATTTAAACAACAACAACAACAACAATAATAATAAAAAGAAGATTAAACCTCTAGTGTTTAGGGTCTTAATAACAACATCAGCAACAACAACAACAACAAACCTATAAGATAAATTTGTTTAAACAACAACAACAAAAAGAACAACAACAACAACAACAACAACAACAAAAAAAAAAGAAGACGAGTAGTGATGTTTGACGTACATGATCTTTGAAGAAGAAGTGAAAGAAAATGTTTTGGATCTCTGAAGAAGAAATGAGAGCCCTAAACACATATCATCTTCGTCTTGAGGATGATATGTGTTTATGGCTCTCTTGTTGGCTCTGAAGGTGAGAAAAACACAACAAGGGGGGTTGAACTGTGTTAGTTATTTCTTTCTTTTCTGAAAAATATCTTATCAGATTTTGAACAAAAGGTTTAGAATCTGAATGAGAGTTAAGTGATCAGCATCGGATAAGAATAGTTCAGAGGCAGAAAGTAAATAATTGAGAGTAGTCCAGTTCCCTTGCACTTCCAAGGGATTTTCACTATAACTGAAACTGATTACAAATGCTCAAGCACAGAGATAGAGACTTCTAATGCTCAAACACACAAGTAAGATAGTTCCATGCTCAAGCACACAAGCAATGTCCAAAGGAGCGTGGGACAAGTTAAAGAGCTTGTACGACGAAGATGAAAAATTGAAGAGGGTGAAGTTGCAGATGCTGAGAAAGAAGCTTGAGATAACATAAATGATAGAAGATAAATCAGTTGTTGATTTCTTTTAAAGATAAATGTTACTCGCGGACCAGATGAAGGTATGTGGTGAATCGATCAATGATTTGAAAAAGATTGAGAAAGTGTTTAGACCTCTGATTCTAAATTTTGATTACATTGTAGTGTTTATTGAAGAGTCCAAGAACATAGCTAAGATGGAGTTAAAAGAACTTCAAGCTTCATTAGAGGCTCATGAGATAAGACTGAAGCAGAGGAACTCATAAAGGGAGAAGGTGATTGAATAGGCATTGTAAGCAAGATTCATCAAGAAGTTTAGAAAAGAAAAGGCGAAGCAGAGAAAGAATCTTGGAAATGAAGAGAAATCAAGCAAGAATTTAAAGAATCACTTTGATTCAACTAAGAAAGTCACATGCAACAAGTATTTGAGAGAGAAAGTTGAAATGACAAAGGTGTAGTGTTACAACTATTAAGGCGTTGGTCATTATGCTCGAGATTGTCAAAGAAAGAAGGAATCAATAATGAAGAAGTGCAATATGCATATGTTGGAGGAAGTGACGTTGATGATATGTTACTCGTGGGAAATACCTAGTCGTAGGATGAACAAACCAATATGTGGTACCTGAATTCAGGATGTAGTAACTACATAATTGGAAATAAAAGCTGGTTCACCAAGTTAGATGAATCAGTCAAGAAATTGATCAGGTTTGTAGATGGTTGTTGCACCCCAAAATTTTCCCTTCTGTTTTCTAACCCTAATTGGCTTATGTTCGCATCCATACACATTCCATAGCAGTTCAACATGCATTGCATTGTGTTCTCAAGATATGGGATCACCATTTATTTCTTGCGACTCAGTGTTATTCATAGCTCAGCAGTAAGCACAATGGTTTCAACATTTATTTTGCTCAACTGGTTTGATTATTGTAGAATCAGAAATAGATAGAAGCATATCATTTGATTGGTTCAGGACAAGTTCATCATCATATTTCAAGCATTTCTCAAGTGCAACACCAAAGGTTGAGGTTCAAATGCAGAGCCATGTCCAAAACAGGGTGCAATAGGCTGGAAAGTTCACTTTTTTGTTGTCGTAATTGATTACCACTTTTCAGTTAACCGATTACTCCTTCCAAAAATGGCCTGGGAGGGCATTTTTTGCCTTTGTAACCGATTACGCGTATTCCTCTAACCGGTTACGCCTGTTGGCTTTTCAAAAATAACAGATTTTTCAGCATTTGCACTCAATTTCAATCACTTGTGATAACTTCTAGCATTGTGTGGAAAGATCTAAAACCTGCATAATTTTAACAAACTCCACACCAAATTCTAAAACTATTTCCATACCATTCTCCAAATCACATTTCCAAACCCAATTCCAAGCCTCCTTGAGCTCCAAGCCTGATTTCTATTTAAACATTTCCCTCCAAACCACACTAGGAAGAATTCATTTTCACTCATTTTTCTGAATTCACTCTCAATTCTCTCTCACTTTGAGCAAAAAATTTCTCTCACATTTTCACTTCATCTTCAACCTCACTCCAAAGCTCTTCCCTTAGAGTTAACAAATTCTTCATTGGAATTTGTTAATCCTTGAGCTAAACCTTCATCACATCTCTTTTCCAATGCTTAACTCTGCAGTAGATTCTTATTTGGATCCAGATCTTAATTTTGAAAGTGATTATTTGAAGTGATTTTGGAGCAATTCTAGCTTATTGCATTGTTCTCCAACTTTTCTTGCAAGAGGCTCTTGGATCTCTGGTTTTCTTGAGTGCATTGATCAAATTATGTTTGCAACACTCACCAAAGCAAATCTCAGCTTTGTAGGTTGGTAATTCTTGGATCCAGACTTATTTTAGCTTATTTGCAACTTTCACAATGTATATCTTTGTGGTTTTGGTGTTGCTTGGTCATTGATTTGCATGCTTGATAATTGTTGATTT
Organism: Lathyrus tuberosus; assembly: GCA_022829125.1. Taxonomy (NCBI): domain Eukaryota; kingdom Viridiplantae; phylum Streptophyta; class Magnoliopsida; order Fabales; family Fabaceae; genus Lathyrus; species Lathyrus tuberosus. The sequence continues at coordinate 16,273,285 of JALAZF010000060.1, forward strand.
TGATTGATGATTTTGCTGCTAATTGATGTAATTTTCGTGTATAATTGCATGCCATTACATATTGCATTTGATTATGGAGGAAATGTTGGAAAAGTGTTTTTCATGTAGATGTTGTTGCTGCTGTCGCATCCATAATCAGTTACCACATTTGGCGTAACCAGTTACGCAGATAAAAAATGACCTGGAACTGCTGTTTTAGCTGCTGTAACCAGTAATAGCACATGGCGTAACCGATTACGCCTGCGAATTTTGCAGTTTTTGCTACTTTTGTGGATTGTTTTGGGTTCATTCTTTTGAGGACTTGTCGCTACTTTATATGACTATCATTTCTTGATATATTTTGGTCTATGAGCAGTACGTATGCGAATCTTGATCATTTAATTGATTACATTCTTGATACATGTTTATGTTATGTAATTGTTCACATCCAATCATTGCTTGTTTAAATGTTGATGCATGTTCTTGACGTTAATTGCTTACATGTTGATATTTGCTTGTTGTTGTCACATGTTCATGATGTTTGCTTGGCCTTGTGAAATACATGATGCATGTTGATGTTGATGTGCTTGATCCATGATTGAATGTATTCTTTGTTGTTCATATACTGCTGTCATGAGCTATACAAGCTGTTAAATGTTAACATTCTGCGATTGCTGCATACATACCTGCCCTGAAAATATGTGCTATTAAATGTTGTTGTGATGTTGTTGGAAATACATTGTTGTTCTGTTTGAAGCAATGTCATTTGCTGTTGTTTGTGTTATTTTCTAGCTTTTTGCTTGCTCTTGCATGTTTCCTTAAGGCTTCCTAGCCCAACTTAATTTTTTATTAAGCTTGGAGTTGGATAGACATTAGGTTGTGAACCCAAGCATGACAACATTAGGGCAGCTTTTCCCTAATCCCAACTTTAGGTCCATCTTGCAAGACAACATTAGGATAGAGTCATCTTCTAATCCTAACCTTAGGGCCACGTTGCATGATAACATGTAGGATCGCGTAACCTTAGAGCTTGTGTTGTGTCTTTCTCTTCCTCATCTTAATCCATTCAAAACACTTAATAAATACGATGTGTATAGTGTGTCACGAGCCTTAAGTACATGGGAAAATATGAGCGGGAGTCATTCCTTACCTCTTCTTAGAGTATTTTGTACGCGACACGTTTGGATCATTTGTACAAAGTATTTGCTCCTATTATCATAGACTTTAGTGCGTACACATCACAAGCCAATTCAATTCACTTCTTTAAAACGCTCCAACAAATTCAAATCATTTTGTCCTTCGGGATTTTCTTCAAACCTTTTCAAAAAGGGCATGTTATTTCTGTTCTACCGCAAATAGGTAACGCGTAAGACTTCAAACAACGAGCGGCAAACACCTAAACTGATGGAACATGAACGTTAGCATTGTCCATAAAAAACCCTAAGCAACCCGTGGTCCCACGAACTACGGACGCTCTGATTTCTCATTCCTGTTGAGAATACATAGGCACAATGGCCCCAATCCTTGGCGAGTAACCTTCCCTTTCACCCGTAGTCCTCCGAACTACGTTGACTCTGACTTTCCCATTGCATGAGGGAATACGTAGGCATAGGATTACGAGATCCTATCGAGTCCCCTTTTGTCTTTTTTTCCTTCTTTCGTTTCTGCGTTCCCTTAGCAAGTGAACTTTAGATATACACACCCTTTGATTAGAACAACAAGAGTGGATCTCGTTGAGTACAATGGACGCGATGGGTGCTAATACCTTCCTCTTGCGTAATCGACTCCCGAACCCTGAATTTTGTTGCGAGACCATGTTCTTTCCCTTTTGAGTTTTCTCGATGTTTTCCTTTCCCCGTTGGGATAAATAAAGTTTGATGGCGACTCTGTGTCTTTGCCGGTGGTTTTTGCGGTAGCGACAATGGCGAGAATGTCACAAAAAGTGGAAAAGGAAACATGTTGTGGTGGGAAAAGATGGTAAGAGTGCCAGTATTACTGGCGTATTGTATATACCTTCAATGACAAATACTTTTATAAGCATATGTCAATTACTTGCCAAAGGGTATAACATGAAGTTGGAAGAAAATATGACGAAGGTGTATAATGGTGAAGGAAGGATGATCCTGAATACACCATTGGAAGATAACAAAACCTTCAAAGTAGAGATCAATATGGTTGATCATCTATGTCTTTCTTCGAGTGTTGTTGAAGGCAAGAAATGGCTATGGCATCACATGTATGGACACCTAAACTTTAGAGGTCTAGAAATGATCAACCAGAAGAAGATGATGTATGTCTTACCTCAAGTGAAGGAACCAAGTTAGGTGTATGTTGCGGTGAGAATCGGATGTCAAGCTATTATATTAACTTAAATCGCAAATCTTTAAATGTTCACCACCTGTCTTTGATTCATCCAAAGGAAAGGTTAAAGATCGGAAAAAAAATCTAAGAGATCTAAAGTTCGGGGGTTGGTTACGCCTAAGGAAGGTGTTAGCATCCTAAACGTCTGCAGTACTCTACAGGAACCTCTTGTTAGTACTTATGTTATCTATTGCTCGCTTGCTAAGGGTGTTATGCTAAGGAAGAACCCTAGGGGTTAGTATCTAAGTATACTCGTCAAGATATTGCATCTTGTGCCTACGTATCCTGACGGGAGTGGAATCAGAGTATTCGTAGTTCTCCTCAAAGAGGATAAGAAACTTCTTGACTGGTCAAGGTTCTAGGGAGAAGTAATGTCTATGGTAAGACACTATGTAGAGTACGGCGACTCTAAAGTTGAAGTTGAGTTGTAAGGGAAGGTAAGTGTTCACGGCGGAACGTTTACGCGGAGTGCGGCGACTCCGATCCTAAGACTAAGATAAACAGGAAACTAAATGTCTGCGGCGAGATGTGGAGCACGGAGGCTCAAATCCTAAGGCCAATGTTAAAGGAAGGTTCTAATGGTTAGTCCTATGACATGGCAATCAACATAGGTGTACCTTTCCTTTGGAATGAATTTAGAGGGAAAACTTATCCTATGAGTTATATGCAAGAAAGTTAATCCTAAAAAAATAACTTGATTCGAATTGATCGAAGGTTAATATTTAAAATTCAGATGTTCTAATGGAGCATGAATTAAAACCAAATATATGTATCAAAAATAAAAGACTAATAAACAACTCGCAATTAACGTTGGAATTTTAATTCAAATTAACAAGAAAGCTAATCCTCCAATTAGAACTTTAAGAGTTCTCATTTAAACAATCAAAGTTTAAATAATCCAATTATCAATTTAAATAAAACAAAAAAAAACAACAATAACTACACAAAAATAGTTTTAATTCTTGAAAGAAGAAGGTGGACTCAGCCATTAAACCCAAAAACAAATCAGACAAAAAAACGAGTGGGCCAAATACCCAATTCACACCCGGTTTGGGTCCTAACCCAGTCCGCTTGAAGATGGAAACGTGAGGTTCTCACGTAAAAAACTCTAAGGGTGTGTTTTGATTGGAAGAGAAGTTGTGAAGAGAGAAATAGATAAGAGAGAGTGTAAGAAGAGAGAAAAAGATGAGAAATAAAGTAGATTTGAGGTATTGTTTGGTTTAAGAGAAAGGGAGAAAAAATAGAGTAGAGAGAAGTGTTGCATATTTTTAAAAGTACTATAATGTCCTTATGATAAATAACATTTAAAAAATACATATATATTATTAAATGGACAAAATAGTCATTTTTTATCTTATTTTGTTTCTTTTCTCTTTCTCTTCATAATTCAAAAGAAGTTATCAATCTCTCTTCAATCTCTCTCTCACTTATTTCTCTCTTTCCTACTTCTACTCTACCAAACATAGCCTAAATCCCAAATGTTCTTTACAGCCCTAAAAATTAATCCAACTCCCTAGAACATCACACCAACACGCTCTTGTCTCTCTCTGCGAACCCGGTCTGTTATATCTCTCACAAACCCCTCATCACCTTCGCCTTAACTACTCATCGCACCAAAAACCCGTCCCCACCATACTCTCTCGCGGCATACTCAAATCCCTCTCAATCTTGCAACGAAACCCTCAAATGCCCACAACAAATAGAACGAATCACGTAAACCTCACCCCAAAATCCGCGATAAATGTCGAAGAACAAGGCAAAGAAATAGCACGAACAACACATTTGGAACGACGCACAAGCTTGAAAAGGAATTAACGGAAAAGGAGAAAAGAAGTCACTATTTCTGAATGTGTGGTGTGATTCCTTGATTGTCAACTGTTGTGCTTTTGTGAGAGTTTTGCGATGGTCTGACTGTGATTCTTCTCTGGTGTGTGTATGTTTGTCGTTGTGTAGTTGTGATAGGGACTTTGTGTTTCTGAATTTCCTCTGCTCTCCCTCCCATTCTGAATGAAATGCTGTCAATTTATAGGCTCTACGCATTGAATCTCCCAATCTTGAAATGAATGCGAAAAATCGGCTTTTGTTTTGGAAACAAACATAACTGTCTTGAACATGTCGAAATTGTTTTGGAAAGTTTCTGAATTGTGTCTGATCAGTGTAATGACAATTTGAAAACATTCCCCTTTCAATTGATTTTGTCTTAGACATGTTTGTAGATGTTTTTGGAAGGTGAATGAATTGGTTTTGATGTTGTTTGTTGGCTGTTTGAATTGAATGTTCCTTTTAGTTTGTCAGGTTCAACCGTATCTATTCAGTAATGGCATCTCTTCACACGCCTTTGACGTTCCTCCTGTCAACTCTTTCTCGAATCAACTTAGCTTTTGGTCCAGGTATTTGCTTCATGCTTGTTATTTTGGGAAAGACATGTCGAAAGACCTTAGTATCTTGTACGAATTCTGTCAAATCCGACACCACAACTTTTATTCAAATCTAATAATTCTGCAAGTTTGTTTACAATTTCACATTGAATAAAAGTGATATTCTTGCTTCTTTGCATGTGAAGTAGACATGAAAGTACCCTGAGCTTCAAGGATAGTGTTTTGGAGGTTACAAACGATTCTCTGTTCCTGATAGAAGGTCGAGGCATCATGCTCGAAGGTAAGAAATCTTGCAGCAAACATGTTTGTCATCTTAAAAGAGGTTGCATTTTGTGGTTGTGCTCGAGAGGGATCCATATGATTTCTCTTGTGGTATTTTCTTCTAGACCTGAGATTATTTGCACACGTTCTTGAATGTTTCTTGAATTTGAATCCTATCACACGGCTGCGATATGACGTACTTGCACCATTTGCATCATTTGACTTGATTGTGTTGTGAACTAATTTGTTAAGAACTGATTTTGGACGGGTTGTTTTGTGACAGACGCTGCCGTTACTCGTAGTTGGTCCAATAACTCAAGTGAGACTTCTTGCCATTAGTCCCTCTTTATCTAAGTGTATCAGCAGAATAGCCTCCAATATCCCATGAAGCATGACACCCCTCGATTTGGCATTTTGAAGATTCTTTTTCTTAATTTATGTATCTAAATTATCATGTGCAAAATTTGTTATGTAATCACGAATCATTTCTTTCCCGTTTTCATGTAGCAGGTTTGATGCATATCCATAGCTACAATGTTAAGGTCAAAGGACATTGATTCTCCTGATGCTTCACTTTTATGTTAGATGATGGCTTCACTTGGATGATGGCTCATGCTTATGGACCATTTTAGGAGTAAGTTCTTATTTAATTTGTAATGCAGTTTCCTGGTGTAAAATTCAAACCACCCTTTTGCTTTCGCCTTTCATGGCTAAGTAACCTTGTAACTTGAAATGATCACTTGTGGTGAGAATGGTTCAGACTTAAAACTTTATTCAATGTGAAGAAAAGTGTTGGAATTTATATGCTTGAACTTGTATGAATCAAATTTTGTATTATTTCTTGGAAATGATGAATTGTCAAATGGCAATGGATTTACTTGTGAGGACCATACGCATCATTCATCTCCAACAAGGTTTGGAGCATCAACCAAGATGGTCTCCACTGTCCCATGAAACGGGAGTGGACCCTCGCGAAAGCTTCCTACAATCGAACAGGGCATGTGTGATTGGTTATCCATAATTACTACCGTTTGTATTTATAGACAACTTGGATGTACCAATACTAGGATACTCTTGTTGTACATAACCTTATGATGACAATGGAGCAAATTTTCCTTGTAAGCTCTTCGAAGTTGTAAGTTTGAATGTTGATGGGTCATGCCATTATACTGTACATCTTACTTGAACTTTGAGATTTTGGAATTTTGAAATGATTTTGAACTTGACATACCATCTTTGAATTTAGACTTGAAGTTCATTTGTTCATTTTGAATTTTTGGAATCAAATTTAGTCCTGCGCCTTCCTTATTCACAATGGATTACGAATTAGTGGATTTTCCATTTGAATTGCTCTTTGCAAACAAACCATGAATTAGAAAATGGGAAGCATTTCATGTAGCTTGATTGGAACTTTGTAACAAACAATGAATCAATTCGAATTTCTCAATTCAAGTCTTTATTTAAACTTTATCATCTCAAGATACACGATTCACAAACTAACGAGTTTAAACTCTCCACTTGCCAACTAATGATCCAACTTCGCGAATAAGACCAAACTATGTCATGAGAAATCCTTTTAAAGTGAGGATACCACTTATAATGCAGCACCACAAAATTCCAACCGATTCTCAAGCGACCATGCCCAAAATCAATAGACAGAAAGCTCTAATCCTCCTTGGGGAAATCTCTGCGAAATCTTGAGGAAAAATGACCTTGTACTGACTAAGGGACCATAAGAATGAGGGCATATCCTTCTTTTATCTCTACAGGAATTCAAACTAACTTACAAGGGACCAGAATCACGATGAGCGCACACACGACCTCCATGGCCTTTGAATCTTCTGTAGCAGAACCTAATTTTACAAAAGAAAACAAATAAACAAATGACTAGCAAACTGGTTAGCTATGCATGAACGAATGACCTAAGATGATGTGCAAAAGGTCAATGGATCTAAGGGTAAAATTTGGGGTATGACAGTTGCCCCTATTTAAATATCTTCACCGGGTGACATGAACGATGAAAATCTGCATGACGTCATGGTGAAAGGTATTTAAAAACAGATAACCGAAAATTTTGCCCTTAGATGCAATGACATGCAATGCTATGGACAAAAACTAACCTAATGCTGACATGCCATGAACTCTAGCATTATGAAAATGATGGGATGATAAATGCAAGAATGCAGGCATAAACAAAGACAAATCGGAGAAAAAGCCAACCCAACAGGTCAAACTCATTGGGATGATCAGACACACCGGGGAAAAGAAACAAAACTAGGGAGTCTAAAGCAACGACCCAACAGGTTCAAGCGTGACTAGTTGATATTCTAGGAAAATGGTAAAGTAGATAAAAGGCAATAGAAAAGAAAATCCTCACTGGAGTCGGTCACAGAAAAAAACGACCTCCACTGGGGATCATCTAGAGTGGCTACCCAACAGGTTCAAGCGTGGCCGGCTGGCACTCTAGGAAAACAAGTGAAACAGGATCCACATGGCAGTAGGATCGTGCACATAAATGCTGGAGTTTTCAATAAGAAATAACAACCAAGCTTCTAGAAATTCCTTAAACGAAGAGATCAAACGGGGTCTTCAAGAACCATCAGGAAATGTACATGGTAATTAAACTCTTTTGTACACCAAAATAATTGGACTTCATGGGGAAAACGCCATGTAACCTATCGTTGCACGGGACTTACACACCACCAAAAGGAAAAACATGGAGCACGGCGTCTCAAAAAGAAAAAACATGGAGCACGACGTCTCAAAAAGAAAAACATGGAGCACAGGGTCTCAAAAGAAAAAACATGGAGCACGACGTCTCAAAATAAAAAACATGGAGCACGGCGTCTCAAAAAGGAAAAACATGGCGCACGGCGTGGAACAGAGCACGGCGTCTCAAAAAGAAAAAAACATGGAGCACGACGTCTCAAAAGGAAAAACATGGCCCACGGCGTGGCACAGAGCACGTCGTCTCAAAAAGAAAAAAACGTGGAGCACGACGTCTCAAAAGGAAAAACATGGAGCACGGCGTCTCAAAAAGAAAAACATGGCCCACGACGTGGCACAGAGCACGGTGTCTCAAACAGGAATAACGATGCCCACGGCGTGGCATAGAGAAACATAAATGCACGCTTAAACCAGGTTCGGCGACCTAAAAGCTACAGGTGAATTGCCAAATACCAAAGTTCAATCTAGGATCAAGCTAGAAAGAAATGGTCAAACAAGACCTTCCATTGAGGAATGAGCTCGAATGGGGATTTATCTTATCCAAGCATGGAAAAATATAACTGAAGTAACCATCATCCACGAGGATCAAACTCTGTGGGGAACTTAGAAAGAGTTAGCACTTTCTGCCTAAGGTTGACGATTCTACTTGGAGAGAATGGAAAAACCCAAAACTTGGTGTAAACACAACCGAAGTAAACGAAAGATAAGCTGACAGTGAACATGCACAGACGCCATGCCTATGTATGTCATGCCATGCTTATGCTTATGCTGACAAGACAAACAAAAGGAGGGTAGGAGATGAAATAAACATCTCGATAAGGATATCCGCCTATCCTCTGCACAAAAGACGTATCTATCAAAGGTTGTATAGAAATCCACAGGCGGAACCATAGTCGTATCAAAGTTTCAAACTTCTCTGGGAAATAGTACTCCACTTGGGGATATAATATCATGACTTCACTCAGGGGAATGTCAAGATGAAACCGGTTACTTTGGATGAGAAAGATCCCCTGGGGATGGATCGAACTCGTGTTCAGAGAGACTTCGATGGGGATAAAATAAATATCCACTGTGAACTGAAGCAATCTGAAAAGCAGTTGTAACTAGAAATGCCATAGTTGGAGTCTCGTAAGGGGATACAATAAATATCCACTTCATCGGGGAAGCTTGTACCAACATCACAGCTGTAGACGTCAGGGTCGAGACCTCATGAGGATGAAATAAACATCCACTGCTAAGGAAGATTGAAGTTCTGAGAAATCTCTAAGGAGTGAAATAAACACTCGCTCCATTCGGAAATCACTGGGAATTCTTAGGTCACTTGTGGAATTCTTGCATTAATCCTTGTTTTAACTGCTTGAAATAGATATTCACTGGGGAATAGTCATGACTTCCTAAAGTAGAGACTTGCTTGGGAATCATCACTCTGCTTGAGGTGGAGACTCTTTGGGGTGTGGAGTGTTATGCGGTCAATGTAGTTTTGCAATGATGAAATGTATGGTAGTCGCCATTTTTGAATAACAATGGTTAAAAAAGTCTTTAATTCTCAAATGCTCCAGATCAGATGGTTTATGAGAAGAAGTCATCTCAAAAGGATTTTACAGAAAACTTGGCATCCACAAAGTTCCAATGTCTTCCAACTCTTGAGAGATTTGTCAAATCTCGACGTAACCGACCCAAATTGACGGTATTATGTATAACTGAGTCTTCAAACTTGCCCCTTAGGGATGGTCGGTTTGTGAAAGCAACAACTGAGAAACAAATTGCCCCTGTTCAGCTGAGTCTTCAGGCAATATGCCCCAGATTGGTTATCTTTTGAAATGAACAGTCACCTTTATCAGAGTTACAAATCTCAAAAGATTGAACTCATCATTGCTGTTTGTATGAAAGCTTCTATGATATCAAGCAATATTAACACGCAGAAAATGTAAATTCTAAAATTGCTAATGCGACACCACGTTTGTCTTGAAGTTTTGTTGAAAAGAATATCGCAATAACTTGTGACTGAATCACTAGTTATGATATGATAATAATTCCCTTTTTACAAAGGCAACACGAATTTTGAGCGTAGCTCATAGGAGTTAGGAAACATTACCTCGTCGAGTATGCTTTTGAAATAAACCTTGCTTTAATAAGGTCTTTTGAGGGTTGTAATCGTGTTTTGATTCACGGTTTAAGAAACAAAGTGTAGCGAGCGATTTTGTCGGTGACGCGACCACCTTATTGCTGGTTTTTGGGTTTCTCCCCACAATGAGGAGGGGGTGCTACTTTCTGATTTCTTATTTATCCCGTGAAGCTGGAAGGGAAAGGGAAGCTATCTAAAACTAACCTTGCACACGATTGTTTAACTGAACAAACGCTTAAAGAGATTCGGGGAGTTCGGGGTCGGGTTATACAATGGGGAGTTGTCAATTACCCATCCTATATGTGGTTATCCACAGGTTGTTAGCTTTAGGTTTCACTTTGTACTTGATGGTGTTTATCTATTAATGGGTTGGGAAAGTTTCTTGGGAAGTGTAGCGAGCGAATTTTGTCGGTGACGCGACCACCTTTTCGCTGGGTTTTCTCCTCACCGCAATGAGGAGGAGTGGGGTGCTACTTTCTGATTTCTTATTTATCCCGTGAAGCAGAAAGGGAAAGGGAAGCTATCTAAAACTAACCTTGCACGCGAAATGTTTAACTGAACAAAATGCTTTTAAAGAGATAGGGGGGTCTGGGGTCAGGTTATACAATAGCGAGTTGTCAATTACTCATCCTATATGTGGTTATCCACAAGATATCAGCTTTAGGTCTCACTTTGTAATTGATAGTGTTTATCTGTTAATGGGTTGGGAAAGTTTCTTGGGAAGTATAAGTGAGTGAGTGAGTTTTTGTTGATGTTCGGGTTTTTCCGATGTCTTTGGTAAGGTACTGGACCTAGGGTTTTTGATTGGTATGAAGGTACTTAGAGTTTTTTATTGGTATGCTCGCTAAGATTTCACAATCTTATGCCTACGTATTCCCGTTTAAACGAAACAGGGAAATCAGAGCAATCGTAGTTCCTCCTATTCTAAGGGAGGAAAAAGATGTTTTGGTGTCTTATTCAAAGCCCAAGATTGAAGCTAAAAGGTTTTGACTGAGAGAGAATTTGTCATCTCTAAAGAGGGATTGTTGATTTTTGTGGGCCTTGATCAAAGCCCAAGGTTGATGCTAAAAGGTTAATTGACTCGGCTAGGGGGTTTCTTTATACAAAGCCTAAGAGGAGGCTGGATAAGACCGAATCAACAAGAGAGTGTATATATTGGTGTCTTGTACAAAGCCCAAGATTGGGGCAAAGAAGAGACTGACTCTTTGGGATATCATTATACAAAGCCTAAGAGGAGGCTAGAAGTTTGACTTTTTCGGGGGGAAGTATTCTATCTGTCTTGTACAAAGCCTAAGATTGAGGCTAAAAAGATTTTGACTCCGCCGGGGAGGTTGTATTTGTCTTGTACAAAGCCCAAGATTGAGGCTGAAATGAGAAATTTAACTGACTCTGGTGAGGGTATTTTTATATGTCTTGTACAAAGCCCAAGATTGAGGCTTAAATGAGTTTGACTTTTCTTGGGGAAAATTATTCGTCAAAGACTAGAAGAAGGCAGGGAGGAAATGACTCTCCTAGGGAAGATATCTGTCCCAAGCTCAAGAGAGGGAGATTTATGTCTTGTACAAAGCCCAAGATTGAGGCTGAAAAGGTTTAACTCAACAAGAGAGTGTTTTTATCTGTCTTGTATAAAACCCAAGATTGAGGCTAAAAAAGGTTGACTCAACAAGAGAGCCTGAAAAGGTGATTGACTCAACAAGAGAGTCTGAAAGTTGATTGACTCAACAAGAGAGTCTGAAAGTTGATTGACTCAACAAGAGAGTATGGAAAAGTGAGGGACTCAACAAGAGAGTCTAAAAAGGTTAGCTCCGATGGGAAGAATCTTTGTACAAAGTCCAAGAGGAGGCTGACTTTACTGAGGAAAGACCATTATACAAAGCCTAAGAGGAGGCTATCTTTTGCCAGGGATTGTTAAGATCCCGAGGCAGGTCCAAATGAAGAATCAACTCTTGCTGAGGATTACAGAAGAGTTGAGATATCAGAGACCTTGAGGTTCTGATTTGGGATAAGCTGATCCTGGTTGGGGAACTCTCAAGAGAGAGGCTGGGTTTCTGTTGGAGATTGATCCATAAAGCCTGGTGTTTCTTCCTATATTTGCAAGGAACTTGAGAATGTCTTTGAGACTCAAGGGGATTAGACTGTCCAAGTCTACTGGTGTGGAAGATTTTTATCTTTTGCATGATGCCCAAGAGGAGGCACGGGCATTAAGGGATGAGAATCAACCCTAAAGTGGCATGAGGTTTGACATTGGAAATACTGCTCTAACAAAGGAAGACTAAGTTATGTCTTATACCTTTAAGAGGTCGTCAGGGTCCTTGTATTAAGCCCAAGAGAAGGCATGAGAACTTCTAAGAAGCCGGAGGGGTCCTTGTACAAAGCCCAAGAGGAGGCGGGGATGCTTGTAGGAAGCCCGTGGGTCCTAAATCAAGAGAAGTTCAAGAAATGCCATCACCGAGAATAGATCATTTAGTGAAAGTTCGAGGTTTGAAGAAACTCAAGAGATGCCATTCACCGAGAATAGATCAACTCTGGGGAGTAGAATTTCTTTGACAATTTCTAGGGGTGACAGTCTGAGAAAAGGTTCACGAGGAATACTGCCTTTCTCTTGTTCCATATAGTTTAAGCCCAAGAGAAGGCAAGACTGTATCTAGAAATCCTATGGGGATCTACTTTTGTTTGTATTTAAGAGCGACCAACAGGGCTTTACCTAGTTCTAGACCTAGTTGTCGGGGAAAAACTCTAAATAACTATACTAGTATATATACAATTGATATATGACAAGTATTTAAAAGGATATGAAAGAAGACTAACCGTGCGCAGCTTCCCACAATACAGTTATATATATATATATATATATGAAAGCAAGTAAATGAAAGCTGTTAAAACTTACAGGCGAGCAAGCTTCAATGCTGTATGGTTAGTTGTTCAAAGAAATTAATGAAAGTTTTGATAGCAACTATATATTGAATCTAAATCAAAAGGGAATTGTTTTGAAAAGATTGGTGGGGCTTATACTCAAGGAGAGGCCCAAGATTTAACAGTTATCACACCGTTGTTTTTATTATCGTATCGGGACTTATACAACGACTGAGGCCCAAAAAGGTTTCTTTACAACAGAATTGGGTCTTACAACTCAAGGAGAGACCCAAAAAGGTGTTTTAAAAGAAAAGAAATGGGACTTACAACACGAGGGTAGGCCCAGATGATTTGATTTTGAACTGGCGATCGCGCCGAGATTTTTTGAAAATGTGTTGGGACTTATACAACGTCTGAGGCCCAAAAAGGTTTTGGTTAAAAGGGGATTGGGTCTTACACTCTATTAGAGGCCCAAAGAGTTTGAAAATGAATAAAGATGGGTCTTATAGCTCAAGGAGAAGCCCAGTTAATTTTGTTAAAAAGGCGACGATCGCGCGAACTTTTGAAAATATACAGAGGGACTTATCCAATGTGTGAGGCCCAAAATTGTTTATTTACAAAGGGGTTGGGTCTTACACTCTATTAGAGGCCCATGAGTGTTTGAACAAGATCGATGAGGGTGGAATCAATCAAAACCCTAATTTTGTTTAAAAATGGAATTAATTTTGTTTAAAAATTAATAAAAATTATTGAAAACATGTGAAAAATGAGTGGTGATTTTGGATCAATGTTTCAAAAATCATGTTTTTATCCACAAAATGATTGAAAACCATTTAAGTTTGGAAAATCAAGAAGGAAAAAATATTTTAAATGTTAAAAAACAAATAAAAATTAATTCTTTGTAAAAATATCAAGTATATGAAATAAATAATATTTTTGGAAAATTTTTGTAAAATAAAATATTTTAACATTTTTGTGAATTATTAAAAAAAGAATCAACTCAAAATCATTAAAATTCAGAGAGAAATTAATTTTTGAATCAATTAAATAAAATAAAAAAATTCAAATATTTGAAAGTTTGAAAAAGGGCGCCAAGAACACCTTGGTTTTGCCCGCGTGCTCTGTTTTGCCCAGATTTGCATTTTCTCATCAATCTCACTGAATACTTGATGAAATCACACAATCCACATATCAATCTACTCGTTTTCACCTCACGACCATGTCTATGGTCTTTAATTTCATTTATTTTAAGCATGGAATAAGAAATCAAAGAGAAACCTCAAGAACCCTAAATTCTACATGAAGGCTGAGAAATTTGATACACGACTCATACAAAGCAATTAATGGAGGGGAAACACTCCAAACATGATTATGAACATATGGCAAAATTATTGTGCGAGGAAATATGCATGAATCATGAGATGACCAAGTTTAGGCTTACTTGAAGGTCGTGGCAGCAAGAGCAACTTGATTTTTGAGTTAGAGGTGCTACAGATGAGTTGTTATGATCTGAACAGCTTCCCTACACCATATGGAGTGTGTTTAAAAGCTTGGATTGATTTGAAATGGACTGGAACAGATTGTGGCACCTCAGCTGTAACTTTGTTGAAAACTTGAGCAAACGGATGGTGATTTCATGAATTTAGTGTTCCAGTTGTTGGTTTAGTGTTTGATTAGCTCACATATGATGTTTATGAGGGGTGTGTGTGATTGGTTTGGTTGGAAACACTTTCTAATTCAAAACCCGATAGTAGATTACATTAGAAGGCATTTTTGGGAGTGAGAGTGTGATTTTGAGAAAGGCAGGTGTTATAGGCCTTTGGTGTACTCAAACTGATCAGAAATAAGGTCTATTTATAGTTTGTCAAGTTTGTTTTGCAAGGAATAAGGAATGGCAACTGCAGCAGGCCTTTGGCCAATGTGGATCAAATGGAATCTCAAGTCTCCTCTAGCCATTGACTTGAGATTAGAGCACAGGCCAATGGTTCTCTAATTCAAGGATAAGGCTTGACTGAAGTGTTCATCTTTGCTCTGATACATGCCACCTCTAAGCATCCATTGAATGCCTCAAAACAAAATTGGAGTCTTGAGGCTTCTTTAGCTTTTAGGGGTGCCAAACCTATATATAGTTCCAAAGACTTGGGATGCTTATGGATCACTGCTTGTCCCTTGGTTGTTCCCCCTTGAGGTGTGCAGATGGATAACCATGCTTGAAGTTGCACAATTTGAGCAATTCGAGCACTAATGCACAAATCTGCCTTGCTAAGCCGTCATAACTCCTAGCTCAGATGGAATTTGATGGAGTTCTTGGACATTTTTGAAAGCTGACATATCCTATTTCAACATGATGTCCAACTTTGGTTTTGAGCGAACCTGAATTATAATATAAAATGCCTCTACATTTGGGAAAAAATAAGGCAGATTCTGACTTAGTGAAAATTTCACTAAGTGTTGGAAAAATTTCACTTTTGTGTTTTCAGCCATTTTGATCACTCCATAACTAAAAATCCATGAGGAATTGGAATGAGCTGTAGTTGACACTTTTAAAGTATGCCATGAGATCTACAATTCCTGGTTTTGGACAATCCAAAATGGTTGATTGGATCTCAAGTTATGGTCCTTGGAAGTTGGTACCCTAGCCACTT
The DNA here is from genome assembly GCA_022829125.1 of Lathyrus tuberosus. NCBI lineage: Eukaryota > Viridiplantae > Streptophyta > Magnoliopsida > Fabales > Fabaceae > Lathyrus > Lathyrus tuberosus. The sequence goes on from JALAZF010000060.1 coordinate 16,288,614, forward strand.
TGTTCCATAACTTAGAAAAATTCTAAGTTTTTTATGGTTACCCCTTTTACAAGTTAACTCACTTTATTTTATTTTTCTTGATGAATGATGATTCCAAACACATATTAACATTTTTTTAGGGTCAAAGAACCATAATTGTGAAAAATCTCAAAAAGTCAAACTTGATTTTGTGCATAGTTGACTTTTTATCGGATGAAATCTAAACTGTGCGATCCTTTGTGAAATCAAGTCCTTGACCTAAATCAAACCTAACGGATACATTCCATAGGTGTTATAGGGTGTATTGAATCCTGTCCCAAGGTTTAGGAGCATGTCTGGGTCAAAATTCAAAGATACTGTTGACTTTTCCCTCGAAACCCTAATTGTGGTCCTGATGAAAATGAAACTTGTGAGTCAAGCTTCTTGGATCAATCCATTGTTGCAAATGGATAGAGACCCTCAAATTATGCCTTGAGGTCTTGGCTCATGTTTTGTTCCAAAAGTTAACTTAGGGGTGAATTAGGTTAAGAAACCCTAATTCTTGATTTTTTTATGGATGCATCCCCTGAGGTAAAATTGACTTGATGATTGGGTCCATGAGGTCCCTTGTAGTATCTTGGGTTGCGCTTTGAAGCATTGGCTCATGCCCAGATGAAAATTTCCATCTGGAGGCCTCAGTCGACCAAAACCCTAATTTGGTGACACTGTCGATCTTGGGGCTTGATCCACTTAGAATGCTGCAACTTTTTGCTTGATTCTTGATGTGGGAGTCCCATTGATCCATTGTGGGTGTTTGAGAGGCTAGACAAGTTGAAGATCATGTCATTTCTTGATTGATCTTTTGTCTAAGTGCCTTAAGAGGGCTTGAAACCCTAATTCTTGTTAGTAGCGAATGCTCAATAATTCCTTGAGGAGATTGATGAGACATGAAAGTATCTCCATTTTGATGATTGGCACAATGATGGGAAATATTAGTGGTCAAAATTTGGGGTATGACAGATGCCCCTATTTAATCTTCTTGGACCCGAAGGTGTGAATGGCGAAGGTATTCGGGCATTCGGGGTGCAAGAGGATTAAATATTGCAATACCCGAAATTTTGATGGTGGTTATGAATGGCAACTTGCTCATCCGTCTTCTTTTGCTAAGCAATGATGCTTAGAAAAAGTAGAAACTTCCCCTCGATCCTGGTCTTAAGCCAAGGAACTGGTCTCTGTTTTCTAAAATAAACTTCCCCTCAATCCTGGTCTTTAGACAAGGAAGTGGTCTCAGTTTCTGATTTAAACTTCCCCTCGATCCTGGTTTCCTACCAAGGAACTGGTCTCAGTTTCTGATATAAACTTCCCCTCGATCCTGGTTTCCTACCAAGGAACTGGTCTTAGTTTCTGATATAAACTTCCCCTCGATCCTGGTTTCCTACCAAGGAACTGGTCTCAGTTTCTGATATAAACTTCCCCTCGATCCAGATTTCCTACCAAGGAACTGATCTCAGTTTCTGATATAAACTTCCCCTCGATCCTGGTTTCCTACCAAGGAACCAGTCTCAGTTTCTTTTGTCAATAAACTTTCTTGACAAGAGACTCTATTTGTAGCGGCTTTCCTCAAACATCTCGCCGAATTTTCTTGGGGAGATACCATTTGATGGGAAAAAGTTTTGATGTCAGACTTGCTGGGGAAACCCATCTATCTGAGCGGTAGAGGTGTTCAAACTTCTCTATTTTGGAGACGTCATTTGTCGACTCTACTGGGAAAACGAGTCTCTTGAGAGACTACTTCCTGTTTGGGGATATTACATCATACTTTTTCTCGAGATCTTCTCGAAGAACTCTCCGGAGAAAAACGGCTGTATTGCCGAATCCTTGATAAAGGGGCTTTCTCTGGGGATTTTCCTTAATCTGGGAAAGCCAAGGTATCATATTCAATGGCGAAGAGTGACATTTGTCGATGATCCTCTTTCTTTTCAGAGGTTCAAGTTATCAAAGTGGTCGAGGATCGGGTCTAATCCAGAAATAAATTGGAGGAGAGATTGTTCAGACGCAACATTTCCTGACGAGGAAAGAACTGACAACTCGATTGAGAGGACTTTTATCACTTGAGGATAAGACCGACTAAAGTAATAATGATGCAATATGAATATGAATGCGAATAAATAATGCATGATGTATGTATGTTTATGCTGACAAAACTGACGCGACATAAAGACTAGTGGATGAACACGGCTAGATACTCGGCCACTGTAGGGGACAAAAAGTATCACAGGTTCAAGATAGCAATTCTGCCTTGCTTAGGAGAGATAGTCCCTGTGGGGAAAACCGTGGGTCGGGCTTAGGAGATAAAAACTCTGCCGGGGATGTCAGATAAAACATGGTTTCTGACACAGTCGATCCTTCCTTCGGGCATACTGGCTTAGAAGGAGTACTTTGATTCTGCACTTTGGGGTTCGATTACTTCTGGAGAAGCGATCGATGTTCTTTCGATGTTCAACAGTCAAAAGAATTGCCATCTTTATTTTAAAAGCAGAAAAAGTTTGACAAGTAAATTCATTTTTGTTTTATTTCAAGAATCATTAATCATGTTAAAATGTCGTTCTGTAAAGCTAAAACAAATAAGAATTGCAAACAAAAGCACTAAGGCTCAAATTTTATTGATAGGATGGAAATCTGCCAAGCGTGTGACTCCCTAGAGTATTTACAAAGTTTAGAAAATGGTAATTTAAGAGAAAATGGCCACATTGAAACATAACGACCGCTATCCTTCTACCAACTTTGAATTCTGGGCATCCTGAGCTTTTGTCGAAGATGACCTTGACTGGAGTTTTTCTGACGGATGACATGACTGCTGCTGAGAATTTGCCCCTTTGCTGGACGTAGTTACTTGCCATAAATCCTTAACTTTTGCCTGGATTGTACTTTGAGATTTCCAATCCATCGGGATGATTTTTTTTCCTTGTGTCTCTAATTTTTGCCTGGACCGCCCTTTCGGGTTTTCAATCCACCGAGATGTTTTTTTTTTTAGTTTAGGCGAAGTATTTCTTGACTACGTCAACGTTTGTGGGGTAGGCAAATTCCTCTCCGTCCATGGTTGCGAGTCTCAAGGCGCCGCCTGAGAAAGCTTTCTTGACCACATATGGGCCGTCATAATTCAGAGTCCATTTACCCCAGGAATCAGTGAGGAATGATTGTATCATCTTGAGCACAAGGTCTCCTGTCCTGAAGACGCGCGACCGGACCTTTTTGTCAAACGTCTTCTTCATTCTTTGCTGATACAACTGACCATGGCATAGTACCGTTATTCGCTTCTCTTCGATCAGATTCAGTTCTTCGTGTCGACTTTGACACCATTCAGCCTCTGTTAGCTTAGCTTCCATCAATACCTGGATTGATGGGATCTCTACTTCTATGGGAAGGACTGCCTCCATGCCATATACTAGAGAGAAAGGGGCTGCCCCTATTGAAGTGCGGACAAATGTTCGATAACCATGAAGGGCAAAGGGTAGCATCTCGTGCCAGTCTTTGTAGGTTATAACCATCTTCTGAATAATCTTCTTGATGTTCTTATTAGCTGCTTCTACCGCTCCATTCATCTTAGGTCGGTAGGGAGATGAGTTATGGTGTTCGATTTTGAATTCAGCACGCAACTCTTTCATCATCTTGTTATTCAAGTTGGATCCATTATCAGTAATGATCTGGCTAGGAACACCATAACGGAAGATGATATTGTTTTTAATAAATCGGACCACCACTTGTCGGGTTACATTAGCATATGACGCTGCTTCGACCCACTTGGTGAAGTAATCAATGGCCACCAGGATGAACCGATGTCCGTTCGAAGCTTTGGGTTCGATCATGCCAATCATGTCGATCCCCCATATGGAAAAAGGCCATGGGGAAGAAAGAACTTTGAGATGTGTTGGCGGTACATGGATTTTGTCTGAGCATATCTGACACTTGTGACACTTCCTCATGTACTTATAGCAATCGGATTCCATTGTCAACCAATAGTACCCTGCTCTCAGAATTTTTCTCGCCATTGTGTGTCCGTTGGCATGAGTTCCAAAGGATCCTTCGTGAATTTCTTTCATCAGCATGTTTTCCTCTGGTCTGTCTACACATCGAAGCAAGACCATGTTAAAGTCTCTCTTATAGAGTGTATCACCGCTCAGGAAGAAGCTGCCTACTAGCCTTCTGAGGGTCTTTCTGTCTTTTCTAGATGCGCCAGGTGGGTATTCTTGTTTCTGAAGGGAGCATTTGATATCGTGATACCAAGGTTTGTCGTCTATGACTGCTTCGATCGTGAAGATGTAAGCGGGCCGTTCTAGGCGCATTATGTCGATCTTAGGTATGTCATTCCATTGACCTACACTAATCATGGAAGAGAGAGTGGCTAGTGCATCAGCCATGTGATTCTCCTCACGAGGGATGTGATGAAACTCGATTCTATTGAAGAAGGTGTCGCAACCCGAGATTTGACCTCCCTCTTTTGCCTTATGCATAAGCATGCGCATTCGCATCGTTAGCATATGCATTCGCACTTTTCTCTGTGTGTTTCTTGTTGTACGATATTCAGGTTTTCCAAGCCCGATTAATCGCATCCTCTCAAGATTATTTCATCATCAAAACAAGCTTAAAATAAAGGTTTCCATGCTCACTAGATTATTTCATCATCAAATCAAGAGGTAGAAAATCAGAATCGAGACCCTAGTATCACTTCCTAAGCAATTTGGGCAAAATTTGACTGAAGTAACCGGTTAACGCCTGGTGAGTAACCGGTTACTCAGTGCAAATTTGTAGTTCCTGCTGCATTTTTGGGACAACAGCCATGCACTCTCTTTGGTCATTGATTCTACTTGATTCTAGCAGTGTGTGGTATATTAGACATCTCTAGACATTTCAAGACAGCCCAAGTGCATTTATTCTAATGCTTCACTCTAATTCAAGTGCACCATGTTCCTTGTTTTCCAAGTAATGGGAATCCTTGGATGTTGGAGTTAACCTTGAGATTGGCACCGAGTTGGGTCTAACTAACCGAGTTAACCACCTTGACTCAGTGAGTCAAGTGTAACTAACTTCAACCCTAACTCCAAACCTAACTCCAAACCTCCCAAAGCTAAGTCCAAAGCTAGCTCCAAACCTCTCATATTCCAAACCTAAAGTCTATTTAAACTCACCTTCACTCATTTTCAAGGACCTTCAACCATTTTTGCACAATTCACTCTCAATTCTTTCACATTCTCTCTGATTTTTTTCTGCTACATCTTCATCTTCATCCCAATTCTCTTCCAAAACCTCACCAAAGCTCATTTCTACTTTGAAGGATAATCACTTTTACATCAAAAGTGATTATTTCTTGAGCTCAACCTTCATCAATTTTGCAATTCTACTTGGATTTCTGGAGTTATTTCAGCTTGTGGAATTATCTCAAGTATTTGCTTCAACATTCAACGGTTCGAATTCACATTTTGGAGCTTTATCATATTTTGCTCGATTTTGACACGTTTCGTCACCGAATTGATGATTCCTCTGGTTTCCTTTAATTTTTTGCATCAAGGACACTTTGCAACAATTACCAAGGCACATCTCCGCCTTGTAGGTTAGTAGATCTATCTTTGCTAACTGTTTCGATCGTTTTCGCACATTTACGATGTAATTTCAATAGTTTTCGGTTCAATTTGTTACGCATTTGCTTGATCTTTAATCTCCATGATTGTTGCTTGTGATGTGTGTTAATTGCACTTACATGATATAATTTTCGTGCACAAATTCTTGATCTAGCATGTATTGGTTGGTATAAGTGATTAATTGCTGAAAATCACTTTTGGAAAGCTGTTTTTTATGTTATTTTCGCCACTGTCACAGTGGTAACCGGTTAACACATGGTGAGTAACCGGTTACCACTGTACAAAATGGCCATTTTCTTGCATTTTCAAGCTTGTTTGCCATGCTTTCTTCATTTTAACTTCCATTGATTATCATGCTTGATTTTATGGATGTTTTAAATGTCATTTAACTTTTGTTTGAAGCTTATTCATGACTTTTGTTGCACACTTTCAATCATTCAAATTGTTCATGTTTTGGCATCATGTGAATATAATCATTCTTGCATTCCACTTTAATCACATAACATGACTTTATGTTGCATATTTGTTGATCATTTGGTACTATTTTGTACTCCCTTCCTTGGTTTTGCATTAAGTTTCATTCTTCATGGATGAGCTTAATTTTGTATAATCAATAATTCATACGTTTTACCTTAATGATTTTCCATCCCCTTTGAAAAATTATTGGCATGCCTTTCCCTTTGATTAATTGATCGAAACCATGTTTCGATTAGTTGATCTTCCCCTTTCCTCTCTTTAGGCTTCCTTTAGAGCTTTCTCTATCGATTCCCCGTGGAGTTGGAGTTTCACGATGCGCCTTGCATCGGAGCACTGTACAATTGAAGTTATTATGCTGTCCGTCTCCACACAGGAGCATTGTACAATCGAAGCTGTTACGTTGTCCGTTTCTCCATGCAGGAGCACTGTATAAATTGGGGTTGTTACGCTGTCTGTTTCCATTTCCGCACTATACTTTGAGTGCTAGAGAATGAATGAGGAGGGATTTGTCCTACCCTCATTCTGACTATTTCTTGGGTATGGGCGTTGGCCCTCTCGCTGAGAATAGTCACCTCTATCCTTAAACTGTAGTGTTCCTCCATCCCCGGTTGAGTTGATCCCTGATCACTTTTATCTTTTTAAATCTCTCTTTTGATCAATCACCATTTCTCTTGGTTAAAGATCATTGTCTCTTGGGTTAGCACACAACTCTTACCCTACTCTTTTCTTGCAATCATTGTTCTTTTGTTTCCCCTGGAGAGTCTCTTTCCTCTTTCTTCGGTTAAACACAATTTTCCTGTTAAATGCCGAAACCCCTGCGGAGTTCACGACCTTCTTTTGGTTCTTCTCCCTTTGTTTGGTTAATCACTGCCTGTCAGTTAAAACACCAATGTTTATCTCTTTGCTTCGGTTAACCACAGTCCGTCTGCTAAAATACTTAGTTTCCCCGGGTTAATCACCTTCTCTCGGTTAATCACCCTTTTCTTCAGTTAACCACAGTCCGTCTGTTAAAATATTGAATCCCTTTTTTTGAGTTAATCACCTCCCTTTGCTTAATCACTCATTTTTCTCGATTAATCACAGTTCTCCTGTTAAAACCGAAACCCGCAGTTGGTAACCTTTATTGGTTCCAATACTTGCACCCTTGGGCTCGTAACCTCTTTTGGTTTAATACCCTTTCTTCGTTGGTCAAGTGTTGTTTGTTCAGTCAATACCAACACCCCTTTTGGGTTACGACCTTCGATCGGTCCTACACCCGCTCTTCTGGTTGATCACAGTTTTTTCTGTTAAAACTAATGCTTTTCTATCCCCACAGAGTTACAATCCTTGTTTCCTCAGTTAACCACTGTTCATCAGTTAACATACCGATGTCCCCTTCGAGTCAAACACCTTCTCTTGGTTCAACACTCTCTCTCTTGGTTTATCACAGTCCGTCTGTTGACACCAGCCTCTTTTCCCCGCCAGGGTCTTATTTTCTTTCTTCGGTTAACCACTTCCGACCAGTTAATACACCGAGTCTCCCTTTCTCTTGGTTTTCACCACTATCCCTTTATTTGGATCCCCAGCGGATTCTTTTCTATACCCTTTGCTCTTACTTTCTTGGTTTCGACACCAATTTCTTTCTGTTATCCCCAGTGGAGTTTCTGTCCTTCTTGGTTTTGACACCATTCTTCTCCTAGTCTCCTGTACAATCGCTCTTACTGTGTGGTCTTCCCCAGTAGAGTTTTTCTTTCACTCTTGCTCTTGGTTTTGACACCACTTCTTTTGTTTTCTTGCTTCTTTCTTATTTTGTTTTCCGTTCAGTTCCCCAAACTACAGAAGCTTTGATTCTGCATTCATTTGAATGTCAGATACGTAGGCACGAGACGCGATGTCTTGGCGAGCACACTTCCACCCTTCTTTCCTTCTCCCTTTCTTCCTTCTTTTCTGTCCCGTGGTTCCATGAACTACGACGCTCTGATTTCCTCATTGCACTATGAGGGTACGTAGGCACGAGGGCCACAATCCTCCGCGAGCACTTTCCTTCTTTTCTTTCTTTTTCCCCTTTCTCCCTCTCTCTTCCTTCTCTTAGCTTGAAGCCTTTAGATAGATAACCCATCCAAGCCTAGAAGCAAGCAAAATGGTTCCCGTCGAGTACGACGAATGCGTTAGGTGCTAGTACCTTCCTTTCGCATAACCAACCCCATGTTCCCGTTTCTCTTCCCCTTGGGTTTTATCGATATTTTCCGTGTCCTTTGGGACTAAATAACGTTCAGTGGCGACTCTGTTGTTATCTTTGAGTGTGCGATTCACTCAGGATGTAAATCAGCCATCTTCAGCTGGCGACTCTGCTGGGGACATATTGACCTCTTGCTGGTCCATCCCTTGAGGGAATTAGCCTAGTTTTGTTTGCTTTCTTGCTCGTTTGGGTGTTTATCTTTTGCGCTTTACTCGCTTTATTTTACTTGCTTTAGCTTTCTGGTTATTTACTGGTTTTCTTTACTGCTTTAAATATTCATATGCTGTATATTCTGGATGTCTGTTGTTTTCTTTGCTGTTGTCGGTTGGGTTGCTACTTGAGAGATAAGCCCACTACCCAGGCTGAGAATCCCGTTTTCTATATCATACATGTGGGGGGGATATTGGGTTTTTTTGCAGGAAACCAAGACTCTTCCCACCTTTGTTCTCTCATTGCGTCAGATATCGCACCAACACAGCACTACCTTTGCAGATGTTCAGATTTGACTATTCAGACTATGCTGGCTTGTTGATTCTGGTGTTGCATATCATCTCATCATGTCAAATTAATTTTTGCATAAGCATTTTAAAACTTTATTTTTGTATGCATATCATACATTCATTTGCACGCATATGCACGTCCCTTCATCCGAAACCGTTGCTCATCCTTGTCCGCCTTCCTTGTAGCAAGACGACAACTCGACATCGGTATTTCACTCGCTCAAGCAAATCCAGGATCATGGTTGACTTTGAAGCTGAGAACGCTGCTTATAAGGAAACTCTGGCTCAATTCCAAGGTCGGATGTATCAGTTCCAGACGAACATGGATGTCATTATGGAACTCCTACGTGCTCAGAGGGATGCCACTGCTGCTGCCACTGTTGTTGCAACCCTTACTGATGCAACTGTTGTCACTCTTGTTGTGACTGTTCCTCCTATTGTTACGACTACTCCTGTTGTTGTTGTTCCTTCTCCTGCTATGGTTGAGGTACCAGTTGAGCCTGTGAATCAGCCTATTGTTCAACCCAGTTTAAACCAGACGCCCGCTGGTTTTCCTTGGGGCATGCCTCCGAATTACACTGCTCAGCTTGCAAATAATGGTAGTGTCTTCATGCCATATAAGCCTTTTGTTGCGCCCATGCCTAATGGGAATGCTGCCGCATATCCATGGGTCATGCCTACTCCCGTCCCACCTCCAGTGTTGAATGATGATCCTGAGAATCTTCAGGTTCGAACTCATCAAACTTCCGAGTTGGCTGACACTGAAACTTCTGACGAAGAAGAGCATGTGTATAGAGGTCCTCCTATTCATGTTCCGGTTTCATCTCAAGCTGCTCAAACTGCTGTTCAGAATGTTCATCCTGGGATGTTCTATCCTGGGGCATCTTCCTCAGCTGTTGGGGTACCTCCTTCGAATTATCCATATGGTGTTCTGATGGGTCAGAATGCTGGTCAGATGATTAATCCGGGTTTGGTATATCCTTCTCAGTTTGCTACTCCGCAAGTGAATGCTCCTGCCGCTTCTCAGCTGCCAAATCCTTAGGTTCTTGTCAGGCATGTTAATCAAAGTAGATCCGTTGACTACAAGTTGTTGGAAGACCGTATCAGAGCTATTGAAGGGTTTTCTGCTTTTGGCTTGGAGGCCAAAGATTTGTGTCTGGTTCCAAATATTGTGCTGCCGCAGAAATTCAAGATACCTGATTTGCCAAAGTATAAAGGTTTAAGCTGCCCGTGTAGTCACATCACTATGTACTGCAGGAAGATGGCATTCCATATTAATAATGATGAATTGCTCATTCATTGTTTTCAAGATAGTTTGTCTGGGGCTTCATTGGATTGGTACATGGGCCTGGAGCAGAGTAAAATCAGTACTTGGAGGGATCTATCTGAAGCGTTCGTGAAACAATACAAATATAACCTTGATTTGGCGCCAACTAGATTGCAATTGCAGAATTAGTCTCACCGCTCAGCTGAAACATTCAAAGAGTATGCACAAATATGGCGTGAGATGGCATCTCGTGTGCGACCGACTCTCTCTGACAATGAGTTGGTTGACATCTTTATGGGTACCTTACAAGGATCTTACTACGAGAAAATGGTGGATAGTTCTTCATCAAACTTCGCTGATGTTGTGAAGATTGGTGAACGGATTGAAAATGGTTTGAAGACTGGAAAGATTCTTGGAGCTGCTTCCCAGCAGCCGACCACTCGGAAATCTCAGAACAGTCAGTCCAAGAAAAAGGATGGTGAAGCCAACGCTGTGACAGCTCAAGTTTCTCCTCAGTACAAGCTCTCATGGCTCCTATGCCATACTATCCATATCCAAACATTGTTGCCGCACAGTATCAACAACCTCCATATCAGTATCATTCACAACAACCAGTTCAGAATGCTCAGAATCAACAACAGACTCAACAGAACAAAAATCAGCAGAATCAGAACCGTCAGAACAATAACAATCAAGGAAACCATAAGCGTCCGAATTTCAACAGAATTCTGGTGTCATACACGGAATTGTTTCCTTACTTGGTTCACCAAGGGGCAATTGTCCCCAAACAGATTGTGCCTGCAATTCCTCCATTTGGCCCGAAGCATAATCCAAATGCGTCCTGTGCTTTTCATCCTGGATACATAGGACATGCAACAGAGGACTGTTTTGTTTTCAAAACCAAAGTTCAGGAACTCATTGATAAGAAGGTTCTGACATTCGCCGAGGAAGGACCTAACATTCAGAATAATCCGTTGCCGAATCACGGTGGACCTGCAGTTAACATGATTAAGGATAATTCAGGGGTTGCATGTTCCATTGGTCAGAAGCAGTGCAACTTAATCAAGTTCCATAGCGCGGGCTTCCAACAAGGTGACATTATGGTAGCTACTGATGATGCTGGTCCCAGTAATCCGACTTCAAGCTTTTTGCGCAAGTGTTCGTCGGGTTTCAAGCTCAACAATTAGACATCTACCGTGATTCCTGTGGTTTTCCCATATAACATGTAATGTATTTTGCTTTCTCATTCCCTCGTCCTCGCCCGAGACGAGTGGATAGCTTTTAAAGGGCCTCACGTTTTTGTAATATTATGTGATCAATAAATAAAATTTTTTTGCATTCGAAATCATGCTCTATTTTCTTTCTTTATTTTACTTTTTCACAAACAAATCGCAAAAGTTTCTTTTTCTTTTCGCTTTTCAAAATAGCTCATTCAATTCATAAACATGCAGAAATAATAAAATCATTGATAACAACATGGCAAACAACCATTGTAATTCTGGAATTCCAATAAACCAAGCGAAAGAAGATGGTGAGGAAGACTGTGAATTACCGGCTGAACTAGCAAGGCTCCTTAAGCACGAGTGTAGAGAGATTCAGCCACACAAAGAGCCAGTAGAAGCTGTCAATCTTGGTAATGATGAGGTTAGAAAGAAGTCAAGGTTGGCGCATCCCTCGCAAAGCATGTACACTCCGAGTTGGTCAAGTTGTTGAAAGAGTATGTTGATATCTTCGCCTGGTCCTACCAAGATATGCCTGGGTTGGATACCAACATCGTTGAACATCACTTACCACTTAAGCCCGGCTGTCCTCCTGTCAAGCAGAAACTCACAAGGACTAGACCCGACATGGCACTCAAAATCAGAGAAGAGGTAAAGAAACAGCTTGATGCTGGGTTCCTAGCCACTTCCGAATATCCTGAATGGATTGCCAACATCGTCCCGGTTCCTAAGAAAGATGGTAAAGTCAGAATGTGTATGGATTATCGAGATCTCAACAAGGCAAGCCCGAAGGATGATTTTCTTTTGCCTCATATTGATGTCTTGGTAGACAACATAGCCCAGTTCTCTGTCTTTTCCTTTATGGATGGTTTCCCAGGATATAATCAGATCAAGATATCCCCAGCTGATATAGAGAAGACTACTTTCATCACGCCGTGGGGAACATATTGCTACAAGGTCATGCCATTCGGTCTAAAGAATGCAGGGGCAACATACCAATGTGCCATGACAACCCTCTTTCACAATATGATTCATAAAGAGATTGAGGTTTACGTGGACGATATGATTGCCAAGTCCAAAACTGAGGATGATCACCTAGTTCCTCTGAAGAAACTGTTTGACAGACTCCGAAAGTTTAGATTGTGGTTGAATCCTGCGAAGTGCACCTTTGGAGTCCGATCTGGTAAACTGTGGGCTTTATCGTGAGTCAGAATGGGCATTGAAGTTGATCCTGATAAGGTTCGGGCAATTCAGAACATGCCGCCTCCCAAAACAGAAAAAGAAGTCTGTGGCTTTCTGGGCAGACTCAATTACATTTCAAGGTTCATTTCCCATTTGACGGCTACCTGTGAACCAATGTTCAAATTACTAATAAAAAATCATCGGTTGAATGGAACAATGATTGTCAAGAAGCATTTGACAAAATAAAATAATACTTGCAAGAACCACCGATCTTAGTACCACCGATTCCTGGTAGGCCTTTAATAATGTATCTCACCGTTCTCGATGAATCAATGGGATGTGTATTGGGTTAACATGATAACACTGGCAGAAAAGAGCATGCAATATACTATCTGAGCAAGAAGTTCACTGATTGTGAGACCAGATACTCACTCTTAGAGAAAACTTGCTGTGCTCTGATCTGGGCTGCTCGACGCCTACGACAATACATGATTTGCCATACTACTTTGTTGATATCCAAAATGGATCTGATAAAGTATATATTTGAAAAGCCTGTTGTCTCTGGAAGGATTGCTTGGTGGCAGATGCTATTAACCGAATATGATATCCAACATGTTACCCAGAAAGCAATAAAAGGGAGTCTCTTATCTGACTACCTTGCCTATCAACCTGTAAAGGGTTATCAACAGATGGAGTTTGACTTTCCCGATGAGGATGTTCTGTTCATCAGAGATTATGAGACTCTAGACCCTGACATAGGACCCAAACCAGGGACGCGATGGACGCTTGTGTTCGATGGTGCCTCCAATTCTAAAGGTCGTGGAATCGGTGCTATCCTCATCTCTCCAACAGGTTTTCACCTTCCCTTCACTGCCAGGTTATACTTTGCATGTACCAATAATATGGCTGAATACGAAGCATGTATCTACGGTATTGAAGCGGATATCGACATGAGAATCAAGATTCTTGAGGTCTAAGGAGATTCTGCCTTGGTCATCGGTCAAGTCAGAGGGAATTTTGTGACTCGGGATTCCAAGTTGGTTCCGTACCAACAACACATTGCGAAGTTGATTCCTTACTTTGATGAGATTTCTTTTCATCATATCCCCAGAGAGGAAAATCAACTAGGTGATGCTCTTGCCACTCTAGCATCCATGTTCAAGGTCAAGTGGAAGAATGAAGCTCCTCATATCCGCATTGATCACTTGAATAAACCAGCACACTGTTTAGCAATCGAGGAAGAGTCTCATGACAAGCCTTAGTTCTACGACATTAAAAAATATCTGGAAAAGCAGGAATATCCTGAGGGTATCACTATCACTAATAAGAAAGCTTTTAGGCGGCTTAGCGCCAAATTCTTCTTAAGTGGTGGTATACTGTACAGGAGGAATTATGATTTTGTGTTGCTCAGATGCGTGGATAGACACGAAACAAACACGATCATAAGGTCCATACATGAGGGCTGCGAGGGTGTACATGCTAAAGGTCCTACTATAACCAAGAAGATCCTTCGGGCTGGGTATTACTGGACAACAATGGAGGTAGATTATAACAACTTTGCCAAAAGATGTCACAAGTGCCAAACCTACGGAGACAAGATCCATGTGCCTCCAACTCCATTGAATGTTTTGACTTCACCTTGGCTATTCTCCATGTGGGGTATAGATATGATTGGAATGATCGAGCCGAAGGCTTCCAACGGTCATCGATTCATTCTGGTTGCTATCGACTACTTCACCAAGTGGGTTGAAGCTGCTTCTTATGCAAATGTTACACGACAAGTGGTTGCGAGATTCATCAAGGAAGAGATAATCTGTCGTTATGGAATTCCTAGCATCATTATCACGGACAATGCAAGCAACCTGAACAACAATATGATGAAGGAGCTGTGTCAAGAATTTAAGATCGAGCACCACAACTCTTCACCATATCGGCCCAAGATGAATGGCACCGTTGAAGCAGCAAACAAAAACATTAAGAGGATTGTCCAGAAATGGTCAAAACTTACAAGGATTGGCATGAAATGCTTCGCTTTACACTGCATGGCTACCGAACTTCAGTTCGCACCTCTACTGGGGCAACTCCATATTCGCTAGTGTATGGTATGGAGGTAGTTTTACCCATTGAAGTCGAAATTACTTCGCTCAGAGTCATCATGGAAGCAGGTCTTGACAAAGCTGAATGGGTTCAATCCAGATACGACCAGCTGAATCTCATCGAAGAGAAGCGCCTTACAGCCGTTTGTCATGGTCAATTGTATCAGAGACGCCTCAAATGAGCTTTTGACAAGAAAGTTCTTCCTCGAACATTCTGTGAAGGCGAACTCGTGCTCAAGAGATATTCACTTGTTCACTCGGATCCACGAGGCAAATGGACTCCCAACTACGAAGGACCCTTTATTGTCAAGAAGGCCTTCTCAGGCGGAGCCCTGATCCTCACCACCATGGATGGGGAGGAGTTTTTGTTGCCCGCGAACTCCGATACAATAAAAAAATATTATGCCTGAAAAAAATGGACCGCTAGATTGACATCCGCAAGGACAATCTAGGCAAAAATGGACGTCCCGATGGACCCAAAAAAGAGATGTCCTTGCAAAAGTTAGGGACAGTAGAAAAAAACAATAAATAGCCCGCTAAGTTGAAAACCCGAAATGGCTACTTAGGCAAAAATGGGTATCCCGGTGGACGAAAAAAAAAATAATATAAAAACATGTCCAGGCAAAAATTAGGGATAAAGGTATTGACTGTGAACACTTGAGCCTCTCTTCATCATAGCTAGACCTCAGACGGTAATAAAACATTCCAATCATCATCAACAGGTGCAAGGCGTTGGAACCTAGAGTTACAGTGGATGGTGGCCAATGTTGTAATCAATGCAAAGCATGATTTCCCTTTGCCATTTACACTTGTTTTTCAATTTTATTGCAAAATTCCTCATCAAGGATTTTGCATCCTTGTACACACTTTATGTACAAAATTTTACATTCAATAAAATGCATTCTTTGTTATCTCAATTTGTTTTCATTCTAGTATTTTGTTTGCAAAGTAAACAATTATTTGCGATCACATAATACTATAAAGCATTGAGAACAATAAAATGCTGAATCAATTGAAAAAGCATTATGCATTGCATGTGTTACTGGTCATTCCTGAAGAATAATCTGTAATATCCATTGGTAAGCCTAACGCCTGGCCGGCAGTGTGATGGTTCTATGAAGAAGTTGTTGTTGCCTCAGCAGGGTCATCATTTTCCCTAGAAAGCGCCATTATGATTTGTCGAAAAGCTTGTTTGTTTACATATCTTTTCTTCGACAGATTTGTAATGCCTCTAGGCAGGTTGCCGAAGTGTTCCCAGCAAAGATACTTTGCTCTCTTTTCCCCAACAAGGGTTGTATATCCTCTCCAATAATTTGCAACTATCTGTCTCTAGCAGCCGTGGGTTATCCTCAGCAAAGTCAACATGATTTGGAAAGATGTTTTTCCCCACACAGAGCCAGTCTTGGTAGAAAGGATCAAATTTGATCCCCAACAAGGACAGCCATGATGACTTAGAAACCAGAGGCGTTCTCGATTTCTTTCCCCGGCGGAATCATCATCCTTTGTGAACTCTCTTCTCCAGTAGAGTTTGTCTTCATCTGCGGGTCCTCTCGCCAACCGAGGGTGTCGAAGTCGTTTTTCAACGATTTCTGCCTAACCACTTCACATTATGCCTTACCTTGCGCCTTTGCATTGCATGGTATCAAGCATCATGTAGAAACGTATACATAGCATATGCATCGATCATACTCCCTCTCTTTTTGCCTGACTTATCTCCCAGCAGATTTTTCTGCCAACTTTGCACTTATCTATCCTTTCTTAACACTCTTCTTTTGTCATCGTCGGCCAAATTCTCGAGCTACTCTTTTCTTTAATCCCCTTTTACCTCGAATTATCGAAAAGCTGGCGCAATTCGTACATTCTGGTCCAAGCGGATTAAATAGGGGCAGCTGTCGTAACCCGAGATTTGACCTCCCTCTTTTGCCTTTTGCATAAGCATGCGCATTCGCATCGTTAGTATACGCATTCACACTTTTCTCTGTGTCTTTCTTGTTGCAGGATATTCAGGTTTTCCAAGCCCGATTAATCGCATCCTCTCAAGATTATTTCATCTTCAAAACAAGCTTAAAATAAAGGTTTCCATGCTCACTCATCAAATCAAGAGGTAGAAAATCAGAACCGAGACTCCAGTATCACTTCCTAAGCAATTTGGGCAAAAATTGACTGAAGTAATCGGTTAACGCCTGGTGAGTAACCGGTTACTCAGTGCAAATTTGCAGTTCCTGCTGCATTTTTGGGACAGCAGCCATGCACTCTCTTTGGTAATTGATTCTACTTGATTCTAGCAGTGTGTGGAATATTCTAGACATATCTAGACATTTCAAGACAGTCCAAGTGCATTTATTCCAATGCTTCACTCTAATTCAAGTGCATCATGTTCCTTGTTTTCCAAGTAATGTGAATCCTTGGATGTTGGAGTTCACCTTGAGATTGGCACCGAGTTGGGTCTAACTAACCGAGTTAACCACCTTGACTCAGTGAGTCAAGTGTAACTAACTCCAACCCTAACTCCAAACCTCCCAAAGCTAAGTCCAAAGCTAGCTCCAAACCTCTCATATTCCAAACCTAAAGTCTATATAAATTCACCTTCACTCATTTTCAAGGACCTTCAACCATTTTGCACAATTCACTCTCAGTTCTCTCACATTCTCTCTGATTTTTTTCTGCTACATCTTCATCTTCATCCCAATTCTCTTCCAAAACCTCACCAAAACTCATTTCTACTTTGAAGGATAATCACTTTTACATCAAAAGTGATTATTTCTTGAGCACAACCTTCATCAATTTTGAAATTCTACTTGGATTTCTGGAGTTATTTCAGCTTGTTGAATTATCTCAAGTATTTTCTTCAACATTCAACGGTTCGAATTCGCATTTTGGAGCTTTATCGTATTTTCCTCGATTTTGACACGTTTCGTCACCGAATTGAAGATTCCTCTGGTTTTCTTTAATTTTCTGCATCAAGGACACTTTGCAACAATTACCAAGGCACGTCTCCGCCTTGTAGGTTGGTAGATCTATCTTTGCTAACTGTTTCGATCGTTTTCTCGCATTTACAATGTAATTTCAACCGTTTTCGGTTCGATTTGTTACGCATTTGCTTGATCTTTAATCTCCATGATTTTTGCTTGTGATGTGTGTTAATTGCACTTACATGATATAATTTCCGTGCATGAATTCTTGATCTAACATGTATTGGTTGGTATAAGTGATTAAGTGCTGAAAATCACTTTTGGAAAGCTGTTTTTTCTGTTATTTTTGTCACTGTCACAGTGGTAACCCGTTAACACATGGTGAGTAACTGGTTACTCAATGCAATTTTCACCAAAATACACAAGTTTCAAATAAGTAACCAGTTAACGCATGGTGAGTAACCGGTTACCACTGTACAAAATGGCAATTTTCTTACATTCTCAGGCTTGTTTGCCATGCTTTCTTAATTTTAACTTCCATTGATTGTCATGCTTGATTTTATGGATGTTTTAAATGTCATTTAACTTCTGTTTGAAGCTTATTCATGACTTTTGTTGCACACTTTCAATTATTCAAATTGTTCATGTTTTGGCATCATGTGAATATAATCATTCTTGCATTCCACTTTAATCACATAACACGACTTTGTGTTGCATATTTGGTGATCATTTGGTACTGTTTTGTACTCCCTTCCTTGGTTTTGCATTAAGTTTCATTCTTCATGGATGAGCTTAATTTTGTATAATCAATAATTCACACCTTTTGCCTTAATGATTTTTCATCCCCTTTGGAAAATTATTGGCATAGCTTTCCCTTTGATTAATTGATCGAAACCATGTTTCGATTAGTTGATCTTCCCCTTTCCTCTCTTTAGGCTCCCTTTAGAGCTTTCTCTCTCGATTCCTCGTGGAGTTGGATTTTCGCGCTGCGCCTTGCATCGGAGCACTGTACAATTGAAGTTGTTACCCTGTTCGTCTCCACGCAGGAGCACTGTACAATCGAAGTTGTTACGCTGTCCGCTTCTACACGCAGGAGCACTGTACAAATTGGGGTTGTTACGCTGTCTGTTTCCATTTCCTCACTATACTTTGAGTGCTAGAGAATGAATGAGGAGGGAATTGTCCTACCCTCATTCTGACTATTTCTTGGGTAAGGGCGTTGGCCCTCTCGCTGAGAATAGTCACCTCTATCCTTAAACTGTAGTGTTCCTCCATCCCCGGTTGAGTTGATCCCTGGTCACTTTTATCTTTTTCAATCTCTCTTTTGATCAATCACCATTTCTCTTGGTTAAAGATCATTGTCTCTTGGGTTAGCACCCAACTCTTACCCTACTCTTTTCTTGCAATCATTGTTCTTTTGTTTCCCCTGGAGAGTCTCTTTCCTCTTTCTTCGGTTAAACACAGTTTTCCTATTAAATACCAAAACCCCTGCGGAGTTCGCGACCTTCTTTTGGTTCTTCTCCCTTTGTTTGGTTAATCACTTCCTGTCAGTTAAAACACCAATATTTGTCTCTTTGCTTCGGTTAACCACAGTCCGTCTGTTAAAATACTGAGTTTCCTCGAGTTAATCACCTTCTCTCGGTTAATCAGCCTTTTCTTCAGTTAACCACAGTCTGTCTGTTAAAATACTGAATCCCTTTTTTTGAGTTAATCACCTCCCTTTGGTTAATCACTCATTTTTCTCGGTTAATCACAGTTCTCCTGTTAAAACCGAAACCCACAGTTGGCAACCTTTATTGGTTCGAATACTTGCACCCTTGGGCTAGTAACCTCTTTTGGTTTAATACCCTTTCTTTGTTGGTCAAGTGTTGTTTGTTCAGTCAATACCAACACCCCTTTTGGGTTACGACCTTCGATCGATCCTACACCCACTCTTCTAGTTGATCACAGTTTTCTCTATTAAAACCAATGCTTCTCTATCCCCACAGAGTTGCAATCCTTGTGTTCCTCGGTTAACCACTGTTCATTAGTTAACATACCGATGTCCCCTCCGAGTCAAACACCTTCTCTTGGTTCAGCACTCTCTCTTTTGGTTTATCACAGTCCTTCTGTTGACACCAACCTCTTTTCCCCGCCAGGGTCTTATTTTCTTTCTTCGGTTAACCACTGCCAGCCAGTTAATACACCGAGTCTCCCTTTCTCTTGGTTTTCACCACTATCCTTTTATTTGGATCCCCAACGTATTCTTTTCTATACCCTTTGCTCTTACTTTCTTGGTTTCGACACCAATTTCTTTGTGTTATCCCCAGCGAAGTTTCTTTCCTTCTTGGTTTTGACACCATTCTTCTCCTAGTCTCCTGTGCAATCACTTTTACTATGTGGTCTTCTCCAGTAGAGTTTTTCTTTCACTCTTGCTCTTGGTTTTGACACCACTTCTTTTGTTTTCTTGTTTCTTTCTTATTTTGTTTTCCGTTCAGTTCCCCGAACTACGGAAGCTCTGATTCTGCATTCATTCGAATGTTAGATACGTAGGCACGAGACGCGATGTCTTGGCGAGCACACTTCCACCCTTCTTTCCTTTTCCCTTTCTTCCTTCTTTTCTGTCCCCTGGTTCCATGAACTACGACGCTCTGATTTTCTCATTGCACTATGAGGGTACGTAGGCACGAGGGCCACAATCCTCCGCGAGCACTTTCTTTCTTTTATTTCTTTTTCCCCTTTCTCTCTCTCTCTCTCTCTCTCTCTCTCTCTCTCTCTCTCTCTCTCTCTCTCTCTCTCTCCTCCTTCTCTTAGCTAGAAGCCTTTAGATAGATAACCCATCCAAGCCTAGAAGCAAGCGAAATGGTTCCCGTCGAGTACGACGGATGTGTTAGGTGCTAGTACCTTCCTTTCGCATAACCAACCCCCCATTCCCTTTTCTCTTCCCCTTGGGTTTTATCGATATTTTCCCTGTCCTTTGGGACTAAATAAAGTGCGGTGGCGACTCTGTTGTTATCTTTAAGTGTGTGATTCACTCAGGATGTAAACCAGCCATCTTCAGAAGGGTAATAACCTTCTCGTGTAGTCTTTGTAAGGAATCAGTCCTGATTAGTATGTGTTCCAATCTCCTTTGATCTGATTGATAACCAGGGCTGAGTCGCCATATACATCAAAGTTTTTAACCCTTAAGTTAATCGCTTCTTCGAGACCCATGATACAAGCTTCGTATTCAGCCTCGTTGTTTGTGCACTTGAATGTCAACTTGGCAGTGAAAGGAATGTGGGTACCTTGAGGTGTTATGATGATTGCCTCAATTCTGTTTCCATAATGATTGACAGCTCCGTCAAAGATAAGTCCCCATTGGGAACCTGGTTCTGGCCCTTCACTGGGTAGCGGTTCATCACAATATTTCATTTTCGAGTACATGACATCTTCGTCTGGGAAGTCAAACCCGACCAATTCTTGATCGCCAATCGGTTGATGAGCCACATGATCGGCTAAAATACTTCCTTTAACGGCTTTCTGAGCATGGTACTTGATGTCGTATTCTGATAACAACATCTGCCAACGGGCAATCCTTCCCATGAGAGCAGGCTTTTCAAAGACGTAGTTGATTGGCTCCATCTCGGAGATTAACCAAGTAGTGTGACGAATCATGTACTGGCGAACACGTTTGCCTGCCCAAGCCAGAGCACAACAAGTTTTCTCAAGCATAGTATACCGAGTTTCACAGTCGGTGAACTTCTTGCTCAAATAGTAAATGGCAGACTCTTTTCTTTTTGTTTCGTCTTGTTGGCCAAGTACACAACCCATCGAGTCTTCCAAGACTGTTAGGTATATGATCAATGGTCTTTCTTCCACTAGAGGTGATATAATCGGTGGATTCAATAGGTATTCCTTCATACCATCGAAGGCGGTTTGGCAGTCTTCTGTCCAAACGCAGTCCTGATTCTTTTTGAGTAATTTGAAGATTGGCGCACATGTCACGGTCATGAGGAATATAAATCTGGAAATGTAGTTCAGACGTCCCAAGAATCCACTGACTTGTTTTTCAGTCTTTGGAGAAGGCATTTCTTGAATGGCCTTGACCTTGTCAGGATCAACTTCAATTCCTTTCTGGCTGACGATGAACCCTAGCAGTTTCCCTGAACGGACATCGAACGTGCACTTATTGGGATTCAAGTGGAGTTTGTACTTCCTCAGACGTTCAAATAGTTTTGACAGGTGGGTCACATGCTCCTCTTATGTTTTAGATTTGGCAATCATATCATCGACATATACTTCTATTTCTTTGTGTATCATGTCGTGAAACAGAGTAGTCATAGCCCTTTGATAGGTTTCCCCAGCGTTCTTTAAACCGAACGGCATCACCTTGTAACAAAAGGTGCCCCATGGGGTGATGAATGAAGTTTTCGCCATGTCTTCCGGCGCCATTTTTACCTGATTATAGCCTGAGAACCCATCCATGAAGGAGAATACTTTGAACTTTGTTGTACTGTCTACCAGCATGTCTATGTGTGGTAAGGGAAAGTCATCTTTTTCAGAATGGGTACTATGTTGGCTAGCCATTGAGGATATTCTGATGTGGCGAGGAAACCTACGTCAATCTGTTTTTGTACTTCCTCTTTGATTTTGATGGCCATGTTTGGATGAGTCCGTCCTATCCTTTGTTTTACCGGCGGATATTATGATCTTAACGGTAGATGATGTTCCACAATGCTGGTATCCAACCCTGGCATATCCTGATAGGACCAAGCGAATATATTGGGAAACTCTTTGAGAAGCCTTATCAAACCTTCTTTGATAGTTGGACTGAGCAGTGCCCCAATCTTGACTTCTTTTCTCTCTTCTTCTGAACCCAAGTTGACCGTTTCCAACGGTTCTTTGTGAGGTCCAATGGACTTTTCCTCTTGTCTGAGTAATCGGGAGATCTCTTCGGGAATTTCTTCGTCATTTTCTTCTTCAGCCTCAAATACCGAGAATTCAAAGTTGGGAGAAGGCATTGGATCGTATGTTTCAATGGGGTTTAAAATAAGAAATCTGCATGACGTGATGATTGTTTTTAGAAGAGATAGAGAGAAATGCAAGAGTATTGTGCAGTGTAATTTCTGAAAAATGCTTGTTTTTATTATTTGAGTTGTTTTTTATAGGATTACCATTTTCTGAAAAGTGAAAAGAGAAAACAGCAATAAATGTGGAAATTACAGAACGACGTTATTTTATTTATGATCTTGTCGATTCTTGAAACTACAGCCCTATAAAACAAAACTCTGTCGCTTTGGGCAAAGCGAAGAGATATATTTACAGAAAGTGAGCCCTATAAAAACATCTGTTTCACCTGGGCAAGGTGAAAGGTTAAGATAAAGACGACAATTACTTAGACTTATAAACAACTTTCAGAATGTTGACAGCGACCCATTGGTGGCGAACTCCTCGGTGAATCACAAAGTCGGGTACCTTCCTCCTTGGCTTGTCTTCAGAAATAACGCTGATTTCTGGTGGAGCAGGATCGTTGGAATCTGTTTCCCAGGCAGAGTTGTCGTAGGAGGATTCTTCAGCTGTATCTTGCACAGTGTTTGTACTCTCGGGTGTATCTCTCCAACCAGTTGGCTAGATGTCTTCGAGCCTGATACGAGAGCTTTCAGGAGCGGTGTACTTGACTAAGAAGTCGAATTTTCCACTCGGTTGTCCTAAGGTGTCCCACACTTATTTGGAACTGGAGGAGTCATCCCTTTCGATGATGTTGACCTCAGGAAAAGTGTAGTTAAGGAACTCTTGTCCTGCAATCCTCGCAAATTCATCGTTGTACTGGATATTTTCTGAATGCCCTGAGTGATGATCCCATGATTTTGTGGGGACTCATGTATTCTTTTCAATGATGGTTAGCTGATATGCATCATTCGGCTAACTCTTTTGCCCTGAGTCTCCTGGGTACGGCTGTTAGATAGACAGGCCATCCATTGGGCCATAATAGTTGTGGTCAAAGTTGTCTTTCATCAGAGTGTCTTCCTCTAATGAATTTGGTGGAGCACGACATCCTTCCAGATCACAATCTCCGTATATCATCTTGACATCTGACCTTAGTATATATCTCGGACTCTGTGCGGGAAAGCAAAATGGCGTAGGCACCTCTCCCTGAGACATATAACCGTCCTCATTAAGATAGGACTTCCACTCTTCATCTGTATCGGAGGAATCACCCTCGTTGATGGTATGTACTTCTTGAGACACTGGGTGAAGGAAACCTCCACTATGGAAGAAGTTTTGAATGGGATGAAGACTTTCATCGTTAGTAGCTCTCTGGGCACAATTTGAAGAAAAACCAAGAACTTTCTTCGCTTTGTTATCAGTAGGAATGACAAGTTGTCCCCATCCTTTTGCATTGTTACTTTTGATCACTTCGAGAACATCTTTATACGAGGAAATCGAAGTTCCTCTCTCTAATTGACTGCCATTACTCATCAAAAGTGCTTGGAACTGGGTTACGGTTACCTCCTCTGGTTCTACACAAGTGGACGATGATAAGTTACTCACGATCAAGGCTCGCTCTCCGCAGACTGTGACTAGTTGGTCATTCTTGATGAACTTCAGCTTCTGATGAAGGGTTGAAGTGACTACCACAGCCTCGTGTATCCAAGGTCTTCCTAACAAACAACTGTATACTGCCCGGATATCCATGACCTGGAAAGTGACTTGGAATGTGTGAGGACCGATAGTTATGGGAAGATCGACTTCACCGATAACTGATTTTCAGGATCCATCAAATGCTTTGACGATTACCTCACTGTCTCTCATCGGAGATCCTTGGTACGATAATTGCATCAACATAGACTTAGGCATAACATTTAGAGCTGATCTGATGTCTACCAATACGCTGGCTAAAGCATCGTCCTGACAGTTGATTGTAATATTGAGTGCCATGTTGTGACTTTGGCCCTCTTCCGGCAATTCTTCATCACTGAATCCCAAGTTGTTGCAGGAAGTGATGTTGGAGATGATGCTGTCGAATTGTCTTATTGTTACATCCTGTTCCACAAAGGTCGGCTCTAAGACTTTCTGTAAAGCTTCCCTGTGAGCTTCAGAACTGAGTAGAAGTGATAATACTGAGATTTTCGAAGGAGTTTGCAACAGTTGATCAACTATGTTATATTCACTCTTCTAGATGAGCTTCAAAACCTCATCGTTGTTCTTCGAAAGGTTGGGATCACTGGATTGACCGACTGGTTGATCAGGAACTTTTGCCTGAGGTTCCTTTTCTTTGCTGAGTTCTTCAACTCCTCGGTTGAAGATTCGACCACTCTGTGTTACTCGACTGATGTCTGCAATATTCACGACGGAGGGTAATGGAGTTTCCTTTCCATTCTCAATTGTTGTTGCACCGTATTTATAAGGGATAACCTTAGTTGATTCATACGGCAGCGGTCCCGGTAGATAGATAACTACATGAGCCTTCTGATTCTTTTGACCATTGTAAGTAATTTCGATCAGTTCCTGGTTGGGAACTTTTCTACTATCCAAAGGAATTCTTGATTCGTCAAGAGGGATTATGGTATAAACATCTTTGGTATTCTTATGATCAGAGATTACGATAACATCTTTGATCTGATCAGCGAAATAGTCGGGCATCAAGTTGATTGACCCAGAACTTGGACACGGTCGAATCTCTTTGTGGTCCAACTGACTTTGAAGGGCTGCTCGCACGAGGTAACATCCTTGATTATCTTCAGAGAAAACTCTACAGCACTCATAGTTGTGTGGCGGCACATGGCCACGTCCGCTTTGTATGCAGTGTAACCTTACTAGGTCTGTTTCCATTTATTTGACATCCTGACTTTGATGCCCGGTAGGGTTCCTGTTAATCATGCTGACTTGTTGTGTGTCTTCGTCTAAATAGATCGGAAGCCACCAATGGTTTAACAAGTGTTGCAAAGTTCTTTGAACGAGAGCACATCCTCGGTTGCTCTCACGGCATACTGTACAGTTCTGATAATTATGCAAAGTCAGAAAACCGAGCTGGACTTGTGTAGCGTGCAACTCCACCAAGCTGGTATTCATCAAACGAATATCAAAGATTTAAATCATATTCACTTGATAATGACTTCTATCGCGGTAATCCTGAATCCATCCAAGATCCATCTGACGCTGGAGGGCCTCTTGTACAAAAGAACATCCCTGGTCGTTTTTTGAGCAGATAGGATAGGAATCGTAATCGTGTCGTGGCAGATTATGATGTTGGCTTTGCCTTGAGTGCATTGCCACCAAGTTGACATTCATTGCCAGAATGTTGTGGTTCTGAATGATGTTGGAATTTTTATAAGTCATGTTGACCTCACAAATTCGGCGATCTTGGATCCATCCGAGATCCATCTGTTCCTGTAGAGCCGATTGCACCACAGAACATCCTTGATTATTTTTAGAGAAGATATCACACCAGTGATATTTATGAGGTGGTACGTGACCGTACCCGCTTTGTTTGCAATGCATCTTGACCAGGTTGGTCCCCAATAAGAGTACATCGTAAATTTGATAGTTGTGCTTAGCCTCTTCTTCTATCAAATTTACCGCAGCTTTCTCGTGTTGAGGCAGTGAGTTCGTCTGAACATTAGGATTTGTATCCTTGAAGGATATAACCCCGCTCCTAACAAGCTTCTACACGTCGGATTTGAAGCTGAGATAGTTTTCTATGTTATGCCCTGGTCCTCCTTGATGGTAAGAGCAAGTCTGATCCGCTTTGAACCAAAAAGGCAGATTCTACGGTATTGGAAGAGGAGACCTGGTCTAGACGTGCCCCTTGACCAGTAGTAGTGGGAACAATTCTGCGTACAACATTGGTATAGGGTCGAACCCTGGTGGTTGTGTTGTACGATTGTTGTTGTTCTGAGGACGAGCCTGCTGAAGAGGCTGTTGTGTCCTTTGCTGATATTGTTGTTGAATCAGTTGGCTCTGAGCAACCGGAAGTTGATACGTCGGAACCGGCGCAGGGTTGATAGCAGGAGTTACAGCTGCTACTGGTTGGTACCGTCGCCTTTGCTTTTCGAGAGAGATATTATCAATATCTTGCTCGTTTTTGTTAGGGAGAGCACTACCGTATCTTTTGGTACTGCTTGATAGTCTGGTATCTTTGACCAGTCGTCCTTCTCGAACTACTTCATCAAGACGAACTCCCATGCCTACCATCTCAGTGAAATCGCTGGGCGCACTGGCGATCATTCTGTTGTAGTAAAATGAGCTCAAGATTTTCAAGAATATCTTTGTCATATCTTTTTCCTCAACAGGTGGACAAATCTGAGCGGAAATTTCACGCCATCTCTGAGCATATTCCTTGAAGGTTTCCTTGTCCTTCTGTGACATGGCTCTGAGTTGATCTCTGTCCGGTGCCATGTCCAGGTTATACTTATATTGTTGAACGAAGGCAGCGCCAAGATCTCTGAAAGTGATGAGCTTAGTGCGGTTTAATCCCATGTACCATTTGAGCGCGACACTGGTTAAACTATCCTGGAAATAGTGGATCAGTAGCTGTTGGTTCTTTGTCTGAGTTGACATTCTACGAGCGTACATCACCAAATGACTTTAAGGGCAAGAGTTACCCTTGTACTTTTCAAATTCGGGAACCTTGAATTTGTGCGGAACTTTCACATTAGGGACCAGACAAAGGTCTGCGGCGTCCTTTCCAAATAAATCCTGACCGCGAATGGCTTACAGTTCCTTCTGCATCTCCAGGAACTGTTCCTGGAACTCCTTTATTCTATCGTCCATACTTTCGTTTCCAACAGAATGTATCTGTGGAATCCGCCCTTCCGGGACAGTGTGTACCACGGGTGGTACTATAATCATTACGACAATGACTCTTGGTGCTTCCTGAAGTTTGTAACCTTTAGGAGTTGTTGTCATGCCCCTTGCATCTTCGCTTTCCCGAAGTTTGTAACCTTCAGGCCCAGCGGTTCCTGCTACAGTTTTCGGACCTTCAGTGATCGGCGGAATATATCCTTCAGGGATATAGTTAATAGGCATGCCCAAGGACGATTTTTAGGCATGTTATACCAAGGATCATACTTCTCTAATATGGGCATCGATGTGATCTCTGAGATCACAATCCTTTGTATCTGAGCTGCTGCCAGAGCTTGCATGTCATTATGAATTTTCCTTAGATCTTCTTTCAGAGCGTCGAGTTCTTCTCTCAACTCTCTGTTCTCTTCCTCGAGATTATCCATTTTCTTTTGTTGACTGGCCCGAGTATTGTACGAATGAGACAGTTTAACTGTAGAATCGAGACACAAACGTGAGATTCGTAGGTAAGAATAATGTGTTATGTGAGAATGATGAATGATATACAATGACTATATTAATTATTTTTTGTTGTTTAATCAAAAGAAACTTCAACAAATGGATTACAAATATAATATAATGGTGAAACCCCATTTTATTGAATTGTGGAAATGGAAATACAGTAATTTACAAAGTGCTGTGAAAGGAAATGTCTAAGCTAATGGATCCTGAGTCCTCTCTGAGGAGGGCTCAGGTGCTGGTTCTGGTACTTTCCTTTTCTTTGACCAGGCTCTCGAGCCATTGTCGGGTTGTCATTCCTTTGCCAAGTGAAAGGAGCGAGCAAATTCCTTTGGTCTTCTTGATTTTCTACAGTATGTTGCTCTAAAATCTCGATCAGAGCATCTTTTTCTTTTAACAGTTGCTGTATTTTGTTACACTTTACGTTGAGAATACGATACTTATTCTTCCAATACCTCTTCTCCTGTTGAACTTTGTTGAGAGTAACCTGAAGCTTTTCCGTATTAAACATAAAATAAAGGAAGGATTCCTTTAACAGAAGAACTTCTTGACGAGGGTAAGGCATCCTCAGCTTGAGAGCTCTAGTTTGTACCCAGTGGAGATAAGGTTCCACATAGACACATTCTGGTTTTCCTAGAGACTATCTTCCTTTCCTGTGAACATGTTTCCAAGCATGCACTATTTCTGTCTTTAGTGCCCTGTCATTTTCTCCTTCCTTGAAGAAAAGACCTTCCAGATGAACATTATGCAGGACATGTCTCATCGGGTATCCAAATTGACGACGAACTAAAACTGGATAATAATTGATTCCTCCTTTAGTTCCTATAAGGGGTACATTAGGGAAGTTTCCACAACGGTCAATGATTCTGATCCCGTCATAGATTCAATTGTACCAATCTATGTCAGAGTTGGTAAGAGCCATGATTCTCTGTGACCAACGTAGAGCACTCTTATGATCCCAAAAAGCGGCAGACTTAGGTAAATGGGAAGTGAACCATTTGTATAGCAGGGATACACAACATGTGATCATTCCTCCGCTGTACAAATTCCTTAAGTGTATAGAATGGTGAGCAAGGTTGGTACAGGGTTTCTAATTAGAAAAACCTTAATGGCATTGATATCCACGAAGTTAACAATGTTGGGAAACAGAAATAACCCATAGGTGAGCAGAACAAAGATGCTCTCGAAAGCATATACGTTCCCTATACTAGCAAAGTACAGGGCTTTCTTTATCAAAAACTTGGATGGTAAACCTTGGATTCCACCCTTAGTGGTCATGTGAGTCTTGACTTCTGACTCGTCCAAATAAATTTCTCTTGAAATGGTTTGATCCTTTGGAATTTCTTCCATTCCAGAAAAGGGAGCTTGGTCAATAATGGGTAAATCAGTTAGGTGAGAGTACTCCTCCAGCGTTGGTGCGAGCTGATAATCCGGGAATGTGAAATAGTGATAGACCGGATCATAGAACTGAATCAGCGTAGCCAGGATTCCTTCAATTACATGGACCCTTAACAGAGACAACAACCCTCCGTACTTAGCTCTAAAAGCATCAGGGTTGGTGATCATCCTTGCCAACCCTCTAAAATCCTCTAATTTCAGAACCTTGAAGGTGTACTTGTGAGTCTTCCTCCTACCGAAATCCATAACGCAATCTTTCTCTGACATTTACAATCATTGTCTTAGTTTAATTTGAAAAAGAGAGACTAGAAGAGAAATTTTTTCTTTGTTTAATGTTTTTTAATGAAATGAATGCATGAATGCAGCACAAAAAAACATAAAAAAAAATATGGGGTCAAAGGTTCGGTGTCATGAAGTCATGGCTCTACCCATCCCCAAAGGTTGTACTAGTGATTTGTTGTACCTGTCCTCAAAATCATTGACCTCTTGGGATAACAACAACAGGCTGGTTCACCCGAGCGAGCTGCAGTATCTTAGAGTAATCTCAAATCAGGGTAGTATCGTGTGACAACTATTTCCGATAGCTTCCTCACTACAAAATAGTAACATGGTCTCAGCCTACTAAATCCTCAGTTTCATGGACAACCACAATCGAACAATCTGCTTTCAACAACCGAAGTCGTATAGGCATTAAATCCGCAAAGGGTGTCTCCACTGATTCGATGGTCGACCGGGGTCTCTTATTTGGGAGTCACTCCCTATAAGATTACCCGTCTAATACCATCACTTATCTTAGGTGTCACTCAAAATTTCCAGATGCGGTATCACCCGCAGTCCCATTAGCAGAAAAATAAACACGGATATCAATTAGGAAAAGATATATATATATATATATATATATATATATATATATATATATATTATTTCCTAAAACTAACATCCTAGACCTCTTAAGAGCTAGTCCATAATCCTAACAGTCAATGACTCCCCAGCAGAGTCGCCATTTTTCTGTAGCGAGCGATTTTTGTCGGTGACGCGACCACCTTATCGGGGGGTTTTCTCCTCACCGGAATGAGGAGGAGTGCGGTGCTACTTTCTAATTTCTTATTTATCCCGTGAAGCTGAAAGGGAAAGGGAAGCTATCTAAAATTAACCTTGCACGCGAAATGTTTAACTGAACAAAACGCTTTTAAAGAGATTGGGGGTCCGGGGTCAGGTTATACAATGGGGAGTTGTCAATTACCCATCCTATATGTGGTTATCCACAGGATATCAGCTTTAGGTCTCGCTTTGTAATTGATAGTGTTTATCTGTTAATGGGATAGGAAAGTTTCTTGGGAAGTATGAGTGAGTGAGTGAGTTTTTGTTGATGTTCGGGTTTTTCCGATGTCTTTGGTAAGGTACTGGACATAGGGTTTTTTATTGGTATGAAGGTTAGAGTTTTTGATTGGTATGCTCGATAAGATTTCGCAATCTTATGCCTACGTATTCCCGTTTAAACAAAACAGGGAAATCAGAGCAATCGTAGTTCCTTCTATTCTAAGGGAGGAAAAAGATGTTTTGGTGTCTTGTTCAAAGCCCAAGATTGAAGCTAAAAGGTTTTGACTGAGAGAGAATTTGTCATCTCTAAAGAGGGATTGTTGATTTTTGTGGGCCTTAATTAAAGCCCAAGGTTGATGCTAAAAGGTTAATTGACTCAGCTAGGGGGTTTCTTTATACAAAGCCTAAGAGGAGGCTAGATAAGACCGACTCAACAAGAGAGTGTATATATTGGTGTCTTGTACAAAGCCCAAGATTGAGGCAAAGAAGAGACTGGCTCTTTGGGGATATCATTATACAAAGTATAAGAGGAGGCTAGAAGTTTGACTTTTCTGGGGGAAAATATTCTATCTGTCTTGTACAAAGCCCAAGATTGAGGCTAAAAGGATTTTGACTCCGCCGGGGAGGTTTGTATGTGTCTTGTACAAAGCCCAAGATTGAGGCTGAAATGAGAAATTTAACTGACTCTGATGAGGGTATTTTTATGTGTCTTGTACAAAGCCCAAGATTGAGGCTGAAATGAGTTTGACTCTTCTTGGGGAAAATCATTCCTCAAAGCCTAGAAGAAGGTTGGGAGGAAATGACTCTGCTAGGAAAGATATTTGTCCCAAGCTCAAGAGAGGGAGATTTATGTCTTATACAAAGCCCAAGATTGAGGCTGAAAGGGTTTGACTCAACAAGAGAGTGCTTTTATCTGTCTTGTACAAAGCCCAAGATTAAGGCTAAAAAAGGTTGACTCAACAAGAGAGTCTGAAAATATGATTGATTCAACAAGAGAGTCTGAAAGTTGATTGACTCAACAAGAGAGTCTGAAAGTTGATTGCCTCAACAAGAAAGTCTGGAAAAGGGAGAGACTCAACAAGAGAGTCTGAAAAGGTTAGCTCCGATGGGGAGAATCTTTGTACAAAGCCCAAGAGCAGGTTGACTTTACTGAGGAATGACCATTATACAAAGCCTAAGAGGAGGCTATCTTTTGCCGGGGATTGTTAAGATCTCGAGGCAGGTCTAAATGGGGAATCAACTCTTGCTAAGGATTACAGAAGAGTGGAGATATCAGAGACCTTGAGGTTTTGATTTGGAATAAGCTGACCCTGGTTGGGGAACTCTCAAGAGAGAGGCTGGGTTTGTGTTGGAGATTGATCCATAGAGCCTGGGGTTTCTTCCTATATTTGTAAGGAACTTGAGAATGTCTTTGAGACTCAATGGGATTAGACTGTCCAAGTCTACTGGTGTGGAAAAGTTTTATCTTTTGTATGATGCCCAAGAGGAGGCATGGGCATTAAGGGATGAGAATCAACCCTAAAGTGGCCTGAGGCTTGACATTGGAAAGACTGCTCTAAAAAAGGATGACTAAGTTCTATCTTATACCTTTAAGAGGTCGTCAGGGTCCTTGTACAAAGCCCAAGAGGAGGCGGGGATGCTTGTAGGAAGCCCGTGGGTCCCAAATCAAGAGAAGTTCAAGAAATGCCATTCACCAAGAATAGATCATTAGTGAAAGTTCGAGGTTTGAAGAAACTCAAGAGATGCCATTCACCGATAATAGATCAACTCTGGGGAGTAGAATTTCTTTGACAATTTCTAGGGGTGACAGTCTGAGAAAAGGTTCACGAGGAATACTGCCTTTCTCTTTCTTCCATATTGTTTAAGCCTAAGAGAAGGCAAGACTGTATCTGGAAATCCTATGGGGATCTAGTTTTGTTTGTATTTAAGAGTGACCAACAGGGCTTTACCTAGTTCTAGACCTAGTTGTCGGGGAAAACTCTAAATAACTATGCTAGTATATATACAGTTGATATATGACAAGTATTTAAAAGGATATGAAAGAAGATTAACCGTGCGCAACTTCCCACAATACAATTATATATATATATATATATATATATATATATATATATATATATATATATATATATATAAGCGAGTAAATGAAAGCTGTTAAAACTTACAGGCGAGCAAGCTTCCATGTTGTATGGTTAGTTGTTCAAAGAAATTAAAGAAAGTTTTGATAGCAACTATATATTTAATCTAAATCAAAAGGGAATTGTTTTGAAAAGATTGGTGGGGCTTATACTCAAGGAGATGCCCAAGGTTTAACGGTGATCGCACTGTTGTTTTGATTATCGTACTGGGACTTATACAACGACTGAGGCCCAAAAAGGTTTCTTTACAACAGGGTTGGGTCTTACAACTCAAGGAGAGGCCCAAAGAGGTGTTTTAAAAGAAAATAAATGGGACTTACAACACGAGGGTAGGCCCAGATGATTTGATTTTGAACTGGCGATCGCGCCGAGATTTTTTAAAAAAGTGTTGGGACTTATACCACGTCTGAGGCCCAAAAAGGTTTTGGTTAAAAGGGGATTGGGTCTTAAACTCTATTAGAGGCCCAAAGAGTTTGAAAATGAATAAAGATGGGTCTTATAGCTCAAGGAGATGCCCAGTTGATTTTGTTAAAAAGGCGACGATCACGCCGAACTTTTGAAAATATACAGAGGGACTTATACAATGTGTGAGGCCCAAAATTGTTTATTTACAAAGGGGTTGGGTCTTACACTCTATTAGAGGACCATGAGTGTTTTACACTCTATTAGAGGACCATGAGTGTTTGAACAAGATCGATGAGGGTGGAATCAATTAAAACACTAATTTTGTTTAAAAATTGAATTAATTTTGTTTAAAAATTAATAAAAATTATTGAAAACATGTGAAAAATGAGTGGTGATCTTGGATCAATGTTTCAAAAATCATGTTGTTATCCACAAAATGATTTAAAACCATTTAAGTTTGGAAAATCAAGAAGGAAAAATATTTTAAGTGTTAAAAAACAAATAAAAATTAATTCTTTGCAAAAATATCAAGTATATGAAATAAATAATATTTTTGGGAAATTTTTGTTAAATAAAATATTTTAACATTTTTGTGAATTATTAAAAAAAGAATCAACTCAAAATCATTAAAATTCAGAGAGAAATTAATTTTTGAATCAATTAAATAAAATCACAAAATTCAAATATTTGAAAGTTTGAAAAAGGGCACCAAGAACACCTTGGTTTTACCCGCGTGCTTTGTTTTGCCCAGATTTGTATTCTCTCATCAATCTCACTGAATACTTAATGAAATCACACAATCCACATATCAATCTACTCGTTTTCACCTCACGATCATGTCTATGGTCTTTAATTTCATTTATTTTAAGCATGGAATAAGAAATCAAAGAGAAACCTTAAGAACCCTAATTTCTGCATAAAGGCTATGAAATTCCATACACGATTCATACAAAGCAATTAATTGAGGGGAAACACTCCATACATGATTATGAACATATGGCAAAATTATTGTGCGAGGAAATATGCATGAATCATGAGATAACCAAGTTTAGGCTTACTTGAAGGTCGTGGTAGCAAGAGCAACTTGATTTTTGAGTTAGAGGTGTTACAGATGAGTTGTGATGATCTGAACAACTTCCCTACACCATATGGAGTGTGTTTGAAAGCTTGGATTGATTTGAAATGGACTGGAACAGATTGTGGCACCTCAGCTGCAACTTTGTTGAAAACTTGAGTAAATGGATGGTGATTTCATGAATTTGGTGTTCCAGATGTTGGTTTAGTGTTTGATCAGCTCACATATGATGTTTATGAGGTGTGTGTGTGTGTGTGTGTGATTGGTTTGGTTGGAAACACTTTCTAATTCAAAATTTGATAGTAGCTTGCATTAGGAGGCATTTTTGGGAGTGAGAGTGTGATTTTGAGAAAGGCAAGTGTTATAGGCCTTTGGTGTACTCAAACTGATCAGAAATGAGGTCTATTTATAGTGTGTCAAGTTTGTTTTGCAAGGAATAGGGAATGGCAACTGCAGCAGACCTTTGGCCAATGTGGATCAAATGGAATCTCAAGTCTCCTCTAGCCATTGACTTAAGATTAGAGCACAGGCCTATGGTTCTCTGATTCAAGGATAAGGCTTGATTGAAGTGTTCATCTTTGCTCTGATACATGCCACCTCTAAGCATCCATTAAATGCCTCAAAACAAAATTAGAGTCTTGAGGCATCTTTAGCTTTTAGGGATGCCAAACCTATATGTAGTTCCAAAGACTTGGGAGGCTTATGGATCAGTGATTATCCCTTGGTTGTTCCCCCTTGAGGTGTGCAGATGGATAACCATGCTTGAAGTTGCACAATTTGAGCAATTCGAGCACTAATGCACAAATCTGCCTTGCCAAGCTGTCATAACTCCTAGCTCATATGGAATTTGATGGAGTTCTTGGACATTTTGGAAAGCTGACATATCCTGTTTCAACATGATGTCCAACTTTGGTTTTGAGTTAACCTGAATTATAATGAAAAATGCCTCTACATTTGGGAAAAAATAAGGCAAATTCTGACTTAGTGAAAATTTCACTAAGTGTTGGAAAAATGCCACTTTTGTATTTTCAGCCATTATGATCACTCCATAACTAAAAATCCATGAGGAATTGGAATGAGTTGTAGTTGACACTTTTAAAGTATGCCATGAGATCTACAAATCCAGCTTTGGACCATCCAAAATGGTTGCTTGGATCTCAAGTTATGGTCCTTGGAAGTTGGTACCCTAGCCACTTTGTTCCATAACTTAGAAAAATTCTAAGTTTTTTATGGTTACCCCTTTTACAAGTTAACTCACTTTATTTGATTTTTCTTGATGAATGATGATTCCATACACATATTAACATTGTTTTAGGGTCAAAGAACCATAATTGTGAAAAATCTCAAAAAGTCAAACTTGATTTTGTGCACAGTTGACTTTTTATCGAATGAAATCCAAACTGTGTGATCCTTTCTGAAATCAAGTCCTTGACCTAAATCAAACCTAATGGATACATTCCATAGGTGCTATAGGGTGTATTGAATCATGTCCCAAGGTTTGGGAGCATGTCTGGGTCAAAAGTCAAAGGTACAGTTGACTTTTCCCTCGAAACCCTAATTGTGGTCCTGATGAAAATGAAACTTGTGAGTCAAGCTTCTTGGATCAATGCATTGTTGTAAATGGATCAATATAGTGTGTTAGAGACCCTTAAATCATACCTTGAGGTCTTGGCTCATGTTTTGTCCCAAAAGTCAACTTAGGGGTGAATTAGGTCAAGAAACCCTAATTCTTGCTTTTTGTGTGGATGCATCCCCTGAGGTAAAATTGACTTGATGATTGGGTCCATGAGGTCCCTTGTAGTATCTTGGGTTATGCTTTGAAGCATTGGCTCATGCCCAGATGAAAATTTCCATCTGGAGGCCTCACTCGACCAAAGCCCTAATTTGGTGACACTGTCGATCTTGAGGCTTGATCCACTTGGAATGCTACAACTTTGTGCTTGATTCTTGATGTGGGAGTCCTCTTGATCCATTGTGGGTGTTTGAGAGGCTAGACAAGTTGAAGATCATGTCATTTCTTGATTGATCTTTTGTCTAAGTGCCCTAAGAGGGCTTGAAACCCTAATTCTTGTTAGTGGTGAATGCTCAACAATTCCTTGAGGAGATTGATGAGACATGAAAGTATCTCCATTTTGTGATGATGATTGGCACAATGATGGGAAATCTTAGTGGTCAAAATTTGGGGTATGACAGGAAGTATGAGTGAGATAAGTGAGTTTTTGTTGATGTTCGGGTGTTTTTGGTAGGGTACTGGACCTAAGTTTTGATTGGTATGAAGGTACTGGACCTAGAGTTTTTGATTAGTATGCTGGCTAAGATTTCGCAATCTTATGCCTACGTATTCGCGTTTAAACGAAACAGGGAAATCAGAGCAATCGTAGTTCCTCCTATTCTAAGGGAGGAAAAAGATATTTGGTGTCTTGTTCAAAACCCAAGATTGAAGCTAAAAGGTTATTTATTTGTGTCTTGTTCAAAGCCCAAGATTGAAGCTAAAGAAGTTTGACTGAGAGAGAACTTGTCATCTCTAAAGAGGGATTGGACTTCCTCTGAGGGGATTGTTGATTTTTGTGTGCCTTGATCAAATCCCAAGTTTGAAGCTAAGAGGTTGATTGACTCTTCTAGGGAAGTTTTTATACAAAACCTAAGAGTGGGCTGAAAGAGATTCGGCTCTTTGGGGATGTCATTATACAAAGCCTAAGAGGAGGCTGGAAGTTTGACTTTTTCAGGGAAAGTGTTCTATCTGTCTTGTACAAAGCCCAAGATTGAGGCTAAAAGAGATTTTGACTCCGCCGGGTAGGTTTGTATATGCTTGTACGAAGCCCAAGATTGAGGCTGAAATTGGAAATTTAACTGACTCGGATGAGGATATTTTATGTGTCTTGTATAAAGCCCAAGATTTGGGATGAAATGAGTTTGACTCTGCGGGAGAGTATTATCTGTCTTGTACAAAGCCCAAGATTGAGGCTGAAAAGAGTTTGACTCGGCTTAGGGAGTTTATTTCTCGAAGTCTAAAGAAGGCTAAGAGGAAGTTATGAAGATTTATGTTTTGTACAAAGCCCATGATTGAGGCCAAACGGGTTTGACTCAACAAGAGAGTGCTTTTATTTGTCCTGTACGAAGCCCAGGATTGTAGCTGAACAAGCTAGAGAAATCATTCTTCCTAAGAGAAGTCTTACTTCTGCTAGGGGAAATATTTATGCCAAGCCTAGGAGGAGGCTGAAAAAGATTGACTCAATAAGAAAGTGCTTTTATTTGTCTCGTACAAAGCCCGAGATTGAGGCTAAAATGGTTGACTCAACAAGAGAGTACTAAAAGGTGATTGACTCAACAAGAGAGTCTGCAAAGGTGATTGAATCAACAAGAGAGTCTGAAAGTGATTGACTCAACGAGAGAGTCTGGAAAGGTTAGCTCTGCTGGGGAGAATCATTGTACAAAGCCCAAGAGAAGGCTAAATGTGCTGAGGAAAGGTCCTTATACAAAGCCTAAGAGGAGGCTAGCTTCTGCAGGGAATTATTGAGATCCCGAGGTAGGTCCAAATGGGGAACCAACTCTTACTGAGGATTATAGAAGAGTTGAGGTATCAGATGCCTTGAGGTTCTAATAGTGTTATACTGATGATATACTGGCCCTGGTTGGGGATTTTTTAGGAGAGAGACTGGGTTTTAGAACTCATGGGTTTTAACTCTACAGGGGATTTATCCAGAGTGACCGGAGTTTCCTCCTATGTTTGTGAGGAACTTGAGAATGTCTTTGAGACTCAAGTTTAGACTGTTCAAGTCTACTGGTGTGGAAGAGTTTTATCTTTTGTATGATGCCCAAGAGGAGGCGGGTGTTTTAAGGGATGAGAATCAACCCTAAATTGGTCTGAGATTTGACACTGGAAAGACCGCTCTAGCAAAGGATGACTAAGTTCTGTCTTATACCTTTAGGAGGTCTTTAGGGTCCTTGTATTAAGCCCAAGAGGAGGCATGAAAACTTCTAAGAAGCCGGAGGGTCCTTGTACAAAGCCCAAGAGGAGGCAGGGATGCTTTTAGGAAGCCTGTGGGTCCCAAACCAAGAAAAGTTCAAGAAATGCTATTCACAAAGAATAGATCATTTAGTGAAAGTTCTGAGGTTGAAAGAAACTCAAGAGACGCTATTCATCGAGAATAGATCAACTCTGGGGAGTAGAATTTCTTTGACAATTTCTAATAGTGACAGCCTGAGAAAAGGTTCACCGAGAATACTACCTTTCTCTTTGTTCCATATTGTTTAAGCCCAAGAGAAGGCAAGACTGTATCTGGAAATCCTATGAGGATCAAGTTTTGACTGTATCCGAGAGTGACCAACTGGCTTTACCTAGTTCTAGACCTAGTTGCCGGGGAAAACTCTAAATAACTATACTAGTATATATACAATTTATATATGACAAGTATTTTAAAAGGATATGAAAGAAGACTTACAGTGCGCAGCTTCCCACAATACAATTATATATATGAAAGCATGTAAAAAGAAAACCGATAAAAACTTATAGGTGAGCAAGCTTCCATGTTGTATGGTTAGTTGTTCAAAGAAATTAAAGAAATTTTTGATAACAACATATATATTTGAATCTAAATCAAAAGATAAGTTATTTTTGGAAAGATTGTTGGGGCTTATACTCAAGGAGAGGCCCAAGTTTTAACAGTGATCGCACCGCTGTTTTGAATGTCGTATCGGGACTTATACAATGACTGAGGCCCAAAGCGGTTTCTTTACAAAGGGATGGGTCTTACAACTCAAGGAGAGGCCCAAAGAGGTTTTGAAAAAGAAAGATGGGACTTACAACACGAGGGGAGGCCCAATGAAAGACAGTGATCGCACCGCCGTTTTGAGAATCGCAGGGGGACTTATACAATGACTAAGGCCCAAGGTTATTTTTGTACAACAAGGGATTGGGTCTTACACTCTATTAGAGTCCCAAAGAGTTTGAAAATGAATAAAGATGGGCCTTATAGCTCAAGGAGAAGGCCAGTTGATTTTGTTACAAAGGCGACGATCACGCTGAACTTTTGAAAATATACAAAGGGACTTATACAATGTGTGAGGCCCAAAATTGTTTTATTTATAAAGGGATTGGGTCTTACACTCTATTAGAGGCCCAAAGAGTTTTTAAAATTTAAAATCAAGAGGAAACCTTAATTTTAAATAAAAATGTTATTTTTCAAAGGAAATTAAATGAAAAAATGATATAAAATACCAAATATATTAAAAAATAAGTTGTACACCTTGAAAATAATTTTGAAAAGTCATGTTTAATTACATGAGAGTTTGAAATTCAATTGGTTTTGAAAGATCAAAGTGGGAATTTCATTTAAAAATGTTTAAAAACAACAACAATGAAATTAATTACAAAAATTCTAACTATATTAAATAAATAATATAAATTGGAATTTTTTGTAAAATAAAATATTTAAATATTTTAGTGAATTTTGAGAAAATGAATCAATTCAAAAACATAAATATTCAGAAAGAAATTAATTTTTGAATCAATTAACAAAAATAAAAAAAATATTCAAATATTAAAATTTTTGAAAAAGAGTGCCAAGAACACCAAGTTCTTGCCCGCGCCCTCTGTTTTTCCAGATTTGCATTTTCTCACTTTTCTCCATGATTTCTCAATGGTTTTGCACGATTCAAGTACCAATCTTGCTCGTTTTTTAACAAGGATCATAGCCATATAGATTAATTGCATTTATTTTGAGTATTGAGTGAGAAATCAGAAGAAAATCTCAAGACCCCTAATATCAGCATGAACACCATGAAATTCCATACACGACTGATTCAAGGCAATTAATTGAGGGTTATCACTCCATACATGATTAGGAACATATGGCAAAATTATTGTGCAGTAAAATATGCATGCATCATGGAGTTTGAAGAGTTCATGCTTACCTCTTGCAGCCGGTGATCGAGTTATGAGTTAGAGGTGTTACAGCTAGGTTCCAATGATCTGGACAGTTTCCCTAGGTGCCAAGGATTGTGTTTGAATGCTTGGAATGAATGGAAATGATCTGGAACTTGAGATGGTACCCCAACTGCAAATATGTCAAGAACTTGAGCAATTGGCTGGTGATTTTGAGAATCTGATGTTCCATATGTGATTTTGTGTTATGGATCACTTCTATATGTTATATGAGAGGTGTGTGTGTGATAGGTTTGGTTGGAATTGCTCTCAAACTCAAAACCCGATAGTGACTTGAGTTAGAAAGCAAAATTGGAGTGAAAGTGGTGATTTTGAGGAAAGCATCAGTTTGGGTGCTTTGGTGTACTCAAACTGATCACAATTGATGTCTATTTATAGTGCAATAAGTTTTTTTAGCATCAATAGTGAATGACAACTGGTACAGGCCTGTGGCCAATTGTGATCAAATGGAATCTCAAGTCTCCTCTTGCCATTGACTTGAGATTAGAGCACATGCTTTGTAGCTTTGGTTCAGAGATAAGTTTGGACTGAATTTAGTTGGAATAGGCTCAGTTCATGCCACCTTGATGCATTCATTAAAGGCTTGGAAACAAAATTGGAGTCTTGGCACTTTTTTGCTCTTTTAGGTTTGGCATGGCTACTTGTAGATTCTTGGACTTTGGAGGCATAGAGATCAGATCATCCCCCTTCGATTTGATCCTCAGATGTGTCCAAATTGATGACAAGGCTTGGATTTATCATATTTGGACAAATCGAGTAAAATGCACAAATTCTGCCTTGTAAAAACCAGTTCATGATGCCATGTTCCAATGATTGCATCTCCTTGCTAAAATGGAATTTGGAGATGATCTGGTACTTGTTGGAAAGCCCTTATGGAATACTTTAACTTTGATGTCCACCCCTAGACCCGGTTTGACTTAGATCAAGGTGAAAACTGCCCCTACATTTTGGAAAAAGTAAGGCAGATTTTGACTTAGTGAAAATTTCACTAAGTGTTGGAAAAATGTCATTTTCATGTTTTTAGCCATTTTGATCACTCCATAACTAAAAATCCATGAGGAATTGGAATGAGTTGTAGTTGAAGCTTTTGTAGAGTGTAGCAAGACCTACAAATCCAGCTTTGGACCATCCAAAATGGTTGCTTGGATCTCAAGTTATGGTCCTTGGAAGTTGGTACTCTAGCCACTTTGTTCCATAACTTAGAAAAATTCTAAGTTTTGTATGGTTACCCCTTTTACAAGTTAACTCACTTTATTTGATTTTTCTTGATGAATGATGATTCAAATCACATATTAACATTGTTTTAGGGTTAAATAACCTTGGTTGACCAAAAATTCAAAAAGTCAAACTTTGGATTTTTGTACAATTAACTTTTTATCGGATGAAATCCAAACTATGCGATCCTTTGTGAAATCAAGTCCTTGACCTAAATCAAACCTAATGGATATATTTCATAGGTGTTATAGGGTGTATTGAATCATGTCCCAAGGTTTGGGAGCATGTCTTGGTCAAAAGTCAAAGGTACAGTTGACTTTTTCCTCGAAACCCTAATTGTGGTCCTGATGAAATTGAAACTTGTGGATCAAGCTTCTTGGATCAATCCATTGTTGAAAATGGATCAATGTAGTGTATTGGAGACCTTCAAATCATGTCTTGAGGTCTTGGCTCATGTTTTGTCCCAAAAGTCAACTTAGGGGTGAATTAGGTCAAGAAACCCTAATTCCTGATTTTGGGTAAATGCATCCCCTGTGGTTAAATTGACTTGATGATTATGTCCATGAGGTCCCTTGGAGTATCTTGGGTTGTGCTTTGAAACATTGGCTCATGCCCAGATGAAAATTTCCATCTGGAGGCCTTGGTCTACCAAAACCCTAATTTGGTGACACTGGCGATCTTGAGACTTGATCCACTTGGAATGTTGCAACTTTGTGCTTGATTCTTGACGTGGGAGTCCTCTTGATCCTTTATGGGTGTTTGAGAGTTTAGACAAGTTGAAGATCATGTCATTCCTTGATTGATCCTTTATCTAAGGCTCTGAGAGGGCTTGAAACCCTAATTCTTGATTGTGGTGAATGCTCAAACATCTCTGAGGAGACTGATGAGGCATGATGGCACATCCATATTATGGTAATGATCCTCAAAATGATGGGAAATCTTGGTGGTCAAAATTTGGGGTATGACACAAAGGATATGAGGCTCGAAGTTTATTTGTACCCACCCTTTCTTCGCGATAGTCTCCTATTTTGAAAGTTTAGGTGCTCGATCACCTAAACTGAAAGTTACCCAGCCCTAGGTTAAAAATGAAGGTTTCTTGATTTGGAGAAGAAAACTCCTACTTTAAAGGCTCAAAAGGGTTAACGAGGGTCTATCTCCCTTATATATCTGGTGTTTTGGGGGTTTGAAATAATGCCTTATATCATCAGCATAGTTGTATTCAAAAGCAAACGGCAGGAGATATTGCATTTTTCCGTCATCCTCCATCCAAATCTCTGCCAAGGAAAGAGATTGGGTAGTATTGGCATTATAAAATAGAAAGAGCATTTTAAAATGAGTGAGATGAAATGGATTTCTTCAAGACAAACATTATTATTTCATTAATTATTCAAAATAACAAGTTCTTACATGCAAACCATGCTTTTATAATCAAAGAAATAACAAATGCAAGCAAATAAACAAACAGCCTGATGATCCTAAGAATTAATTCTCCTCTTTATTTCATCGGCTTGAAAAGAACTCTCTTAAGTCTTCAAAGTTGATTTTCGAGATCAGTCTTAGAATCATCTTCACATTCACTCTCGGTAATTTCTTCCATGACCAGGACTGATGAACCTACGTGATTGGGTGAAAGAGTGTTAATTTGAATGCCTTGAGGTGTGAATGAGAACATCTGGGAGTCCAGCAGAGTCTGAACCTTGTCCCTGAGCACTATACAGTCTTCAGTTGAATGCCCATGTGCCCTAGCATGGTAGTCGCATCGGGCATTAGCGTCAAAGCCTGGTGGGTATGAAAAAGGCACTAGATCCAACTTATTTGGTACTATCAATCAACCTTTGATTAAATCTGGTAAGAACTGAATGTATGATATTGATAGCGGAGTGAAATGCCTCTTTGGCTTCTTCGGCCATGGTCTGGCATGCTGGCGCAGCTGACGGTGATGTAACTGTTGATACTGAGGATGTCTTCGATTAGACCATAATTGATTGCGGGTCATTGGTATTGGGTTAAACTTCTTCTAAGCATGACTCTGATGTGTTCTATGACAAAACTGTGAATGATAATTCAGAGTTGCTTGAGTGGCAGGAGCAACATCAACAGGAACTTTCTTACTACCCTCCAGAATGGTAGCATCGTATCCACGAGGCACATGAGAGAATTTCTTATTATCAAGAGTAACTACCATTGGTTCTGGCATATTAATATGTGGAACTATGATACTCTCCATTTCTATAGCAATATAAAGAAGCTTCTGATCTAACATCTCTTGGAGATCCCTTTTCACAACAGAACATCCTCGAGGATTCCTTGAGCAAATTTTGCAAGAGATATGGTTATGCTTATAGTGGGTAAGCCTACACAAATTGACGTGTATATCCACTAAGTATCCTCTTATGGTATCCACATCAGAGATATAGTATTCCTCAAAACCTCTTTCCATAGGGTTTCCATACTTGGGCAATATACTTATTGAGACATGTGATCTAGAGTTTTTAAAAGACAAAATACCACTTTGCACTAGCCTTTGTACTTCAGCTTTTAAAGCGAAACAATGTTCAATGTCATGACCGAGTTCCCCTTGATGAAATGGACAAAAACGATCAAGCCTAAACCCAAATGGTGGATTATTTCGGATGGTTGGCACAGTCCTCGGTTTCACCAGATTCCTCTGTATTAAAACAGGGTACAATTCAGTATAGGTCATCGAAATCGGGTCGAACTGGCCCTTGTATTGTTTAACTTGGCTACGAGATCCTCCATACTTTTCTCGCGAAATGTCCTCAGTAACTTGTTCCTTCTTCTTGAGCAAACCCTCTCTAATATCCTTAGAGTTGTTAGGAATGTTAATGGGAACCATAGAAATGGACATTGGCGTAACTTCAGAAGTCACGGTCCCTTGAAACGGAGTCTGAGAAATATGAGAAGAAGGTTGATTTTCGGTGGCAACCAGAGTTTCAACCAAAGCAGAGAGCCTTTCAATACTAACCTTCAAAGTAGTCACTTCCTTGCGGAGTTCACGATTTTCTTGCTCAATGTTAAGCATCATTCCTCTTTGATTGGCCTGAGTGTCACAACGGCTTGATAGTTCGTCTCTTGGAACAGAGGATTCAGGGTGACAGAAACTGAAGTTGAGACAATAGGAATGAGCAAAAAGCGAAAAGAAAATGCACATGCAAATGATATGAAATGCAAATGCGAGAATGATGCAAAATCAAGGAACTCAAAATTGTATTTGCAGTCATTGTAGATATTATGAAATAAACTCATCTCGTTTTATTAAAATTTTCCAAAAAGGCCAATACACCTCCAAAGTTTATTACATAAGCAACAAAATACAAAAGAAACTAGGAATCTAATCCACTAGATGATGATCCTTCTCTTTCACGGAGTTCTTTCGTCAGCTTGTCCATCTACTCTTGCATCCTTGCTTTGTCAAGAGTAAGCTTCTCTATTTCCTCCTTCAACTTCAAAACTTCACTTGAGTCAGTCACAGGAGGCTTGGGACGGGGATAGGGCATCCTCAAGGT
The DNA here is from genome assembly GCA_022829125.1 of Lathyrus tuberosus. NCBI lineage: Eukaryota > Viridiplantae > Streptophyta > Magnoliopsida > Fabales > Fabaceae > Lathyrus > Lathyrus tuberosus. Next base: position 16,333,365 of record JALAZF010000060.1, read on the forward strand.
GAGATCCCTTTCACATGCCCACATTAAGCAAGCTTCGGTGACTGCACAATCAGGGTTCGTTGTTATGGTCATTCTTTGCCTATTTATGCGACTCCACGCATATACAATTCTTGTTTTCAACTCAAGGTTCTCTCCTTTATAGAGGAAAAGTCTGGTCATATTGTCCGGATCAGGTACTTCGTTTATTGGATATCCGAGTTGTCGACGAGCGAGCACAGGATTATAACTGATGCATCCTTTTGTGCCAAGAAGAGGCACATTGGGAAAGTCCCCATTGCTATGAATCATGATAATTCCTCTATACATTGGATCATGCATCTCAATGTCCGAGTGAGTGAGAGCCATGAGCTTTACGGGCCATTCTGAACCATCCTTCAGATCCCATAAAGCTATAGACCTCGGTAGGTGCGAAATAAACCACCTATAGAGGATAGCAGTGCAGCATGTAATCCATCCTTCTCCTCGCAGAACCTTCGAGTGGATGGCATGGTAGGCGTTGGCTAGCAGAGTAGGAACTGAATTTTTGAGCATGAAGATCTTTATGGCGTTGATGTCGACGAAATCTTCAATGTTGGGAAATAAAAACAAACCATAGGCCAGCAGTGCGAAAATGTTCTCGAAAACTTCGGTATCCCCCACATTAGCAAAATGTTGAGCCTTCTCAAACAAGAACTGAGCAGGAAAACCAGCAATTCCTCCTTTAACCGTCATGTAATCTCTGATATCGGACAACCTTATGTGTGATGCTCTTGCAATATCTTCCTCGGTGGGTCTCCCTTCTGTGCCGGAGATTGGAGGCAAGTCCTTGACAGGGATGCCCATCAGAGCGGAATACTCCTCCAATGTAGGCATCAACTGGAAATCAGTGAAAATGAAGCAATGGTAGATTGGATTATAGAGTTGAACAAGTGTCACCAATAGACCAGCAGCTACTCGAATCTGCAACAGCGGGAGGATCCTTCCATACTTCTCGGTGAAAGCCTCAGGATCTTTGATCTGATTTCCTAGTTCCCTTAACTGTTCAACATTAGAAACCTTGAAGGTGTACGGCAAAACTCCTTTATTTTAGTAATCCATCTTACGATGGCTGCAAAATAACTTTTAAGTTCCTTGATATAGGTAGAATGAAAATGCAAGAATGTGATGCAACAAGTTTCATAGAACTCAGTTATTTATAATCATCAAGGAATATAAAAAAAACTCGTTTATTAATCATAAAAAAACAGTTACAACCATCAATATCCGGAATACCAAAAAACAGATTCATTAATAAAAATGATTACAACACGTCGGTACACTTTTCAAGAGTCATAACGGAAAAGCTAAATAAAAGCTAATAAAGAAAGATCTAAGGAGACTCTTCCAACGATCTTCTCTTGAGTCTCTTGATTTCTTCTTCCATCTGGGCTTTCTCCAAGATGAGCTTGTCGACAATCAATTTCTAAGGTGTTGACTGAGGACTAGAGTATGACAAATCTTCTTGTGCTTTCCTTTTCTTACAAGAAGTAGCTTCTTCATTCTTCATCTGGAGTTGTCGTTGGAGTTTTGTATTCTCTTTCACAACCACTTGGTACTTATGCTTCCAAGCGTCTCCTATTTGTTGAGCTTTGTTCAAAGAAATCTTTAACTCTTCTGCTTCAGATGCGAAGATGAAGATAGGTTCTTCTTTTAGGACCATAGGTTCTTGTCAGGAATAGGGCATCTTCAACTCAATGGCTCTTTTGCAAACCCATTAGAGATAGGGTTCCAAAGAGACACAATTTGGCTTTCCTATGTCTTTCTTCCCTTTCTTGTGTAGATGATTCCAAGCACCTAAAATATTATCTCTTAGTTCCTCACTCAGTTTCTCTTCTTTGAAGAAAATACCTTCCACATGGACACTGACAGGCTTGTCTTTCAAAGGATATCCCAGTTGTCTGCGGGTTAAGACCGGGTTGTAGCTGATTAATCCCTTAATGCTAAAGAGAGGTACATTAGCAAAATTCCCATAACTGTCGATGATCATCACCCCATCGTAAACACGGTTATCACGATCGATGTTTGAGTGGGTAAGAGACATGATTTTCTGTGACCAACATCCCTTCTTAGTATCCCAAAAGGTGTGGGCTTTGGGCAAGTGCGAAATAAACCACTTGTACAACAACGGGACGCAACAGGTGATCATTCCTCTTTTGTGAGCATTCCTTGAATAAACCGAATAATACGCTTCTGCTAGCAATGTTGGTACTGGATTCTTCTTCAGAATGATTTTGATGGCATTGAGGTCCACAAAATCTTCAAAACTTGGGAATAGGAATATACCATAGATAAGCAGAGCGAAAGTAGCTTCGAATGCGTCCATACTTAAATGATTAGCATAATACTGAGCTTTTCCAACCAGAAACTCTGTAGTTAATCCAAAAATTCCCCCTTTGGTGGTCATGTTAGCTCGAATATCAACCAAATCCAAGAGTGTAGCCTTAGCAATTTCTTGTTCCTTGGGTCTTTCTCGAAGAGAGGAAAAGGAGACTCATCTTGAATAGGCAAACCGACTAACTGAGAATATTCTTTGAGAGTAGGTACAAGCTGATAGTCCAGAAAGGTGAAACAGTGATAAACTGGGTCATAGAACTGAAGTAGAGTAGAAAGAAGTCCCTCATCAATCTTCACTTTCAATAAAGACAATAGGTTCCCATATTTGCTCTTGAAACCTTCTTTATCTGTCACCAAGGTCTCCAATCTTCTTAGATCGTCTAGGTTAGGACTCTAGTAAGTGTACTTCATTGTTTTCTTTCTTCCGGTGTCCATGATATCCCTACGATGTTTACAAACAAAGCTAAGTTCCATGAAACTTTATGAAATGATGCTCATGAATGCATGTATGCAAACACACATATAAACACATAGCACATATAAGCAAGCAAACAAACAAAGAGTCCTAGGTTTGAAAGGTCATGAACATGGAGCCAAGGTGTACTCATCCCAAAAAGGTAAGTACTAGGGTTTATGATCTGCAGAACAGGGTTCTTGAAAGTTCCCAGAGTTAACAACCCATCTTTCGGATATTATCGATTTCCCAAATAACTCGGTAGTTAATAATATTCTCAAGAGAATCTCTTCTGAGTGTAGTATCGCGTATCAACTATTTTGGAAATCGACTCCCTCATAGCCATCACACTACGCCCTAAGAGGCCAAATGGGGTTAAAGGTAACTACGGTTCTCAGTCTCACGGGTTCCTAGGTCGAAAATAATACCGTCTTCACGAATAAACTCATTAAACAATATTAAGTTCAAGAGGGCCTCAACTGAGTGGTGATGTCTCAATTCAACTTCTTCGGGAATCAACTCCCTCAAAGTCTCCTCGAATGTACCACCTTTCTATCATAGTTGCACTCAAGTCCGGGTGTATGACTTATCTCACCACACAAAGCAGTAACCCAAACAGATACCAAGCACAGTAGATATACAAATATAAAAGCAAGTAAGCAAGTAGATAACAAAAAAAAATAAAAACAAGTTAGGGGAAACCCTCGAGCATTTTCCCCAGTGAAGTCGCCAGTTCTCTTGTGGTGAGAATCGGATGTCAAGCTATTATATTAACTTGAATCGCAAATCTTTAAATTTTCACCACCGGTATTTGATTTATCCAAAGGAAAGGTTAAAGATCGGAAGAAAAAAAAACCTAAGAGATCTAAGATTCGGGGGTTGGTTACACCTAGGGAAGGTGTTAGCATCCTAAACGTCTGTAGTACTCTAAAGGAATCTCTTGTTAGTACTTATGTTATCTATTGATCGCTTGCTAAGGGTGTTATGCTAAGGAAGAACCCTAGGGGTTAGTATCTAAGTATACTCGTCAAGACATCGCATCTTGTGCCTACGTATCCTAACGGGAGTGAAATCAGAGTATTCGTAGTGTAGCGAGCGATTTTGGATGTGGTTGCGAAGCACTACCGCTCTAGTACTACAGTTCGATTCATTTTTTATCCTATTGAAGCTGATGAAGGAAGGGAAATAGATGTCTCCAACTAACCCTGCTTGCATACTGAGGTTAAACAGTCAAAACTGTAGGTTTACAGATGCTACAAAGATTCGGGGTCTCTATTAGGTTTATTTTTATAAAAGTAGTGTTCGGTCGATGGGTGGGAGGTTTAAGATGTTAGGACGGATGTATGAAAGTATGGGATTTTGGGTTTTTGTTTAGTGTGCTCGCTAAGATTTTTCTTTCAATCTTATGCCTACGTATTCCCGTTTTTCTGAAACAGGGAAATCAGAGCGATCGTAGTTCCTCCTATTCTATGGGAGGAAATGGTGTTTTGGTGTCTTGTTCAAAGCCCAAGACGTGAAGCTGAATGGTCTATTTGTATCTTGTTCGAAGCCCAAGATGTGAAGCTAAAAAGGTGTTGTCTTCAGAGAGAATTTGTCATCTCTAAAGAGGTTTATTTGTCACAACTGTTTATAAAGGAGAATTACTTTAACCGGGATGTGTGAATCCGGCAATGCCATAATTTCCTTTATAGGGGATTTCCAACTCGAAGGAGAAGACTTTAACTCAGTGTAGAGCAATGCTATCTTTCCTTAGGAATTTCTTATGCTAAAAGAGGGACAGTGGCATGGATGTAGATGATCCAGAGGCTTGCCGCTTACAGCGATTAGATGAAGGGGAAGGAGTTGTTGATGTTTGTGTACTGTGAACGAGGCACAGCCTTGATGCTAAAAGGTTGATTGGATCAACCAGTGGTTTTCTTATACAAAGCCTAAGAGGAGGCTAATATGTGTCTTGTACAAAGCCCGAGAGAGAGGCTAAAAGGTTTTGAGTCAACGAGGGAGTCTTTTAGTATCTCGTATAAAGCCCGAGATGGAGGCTATTTGACTCAACAAGAGAGTTTTTTTTGTATCTCGTACGAAGCCCGAGATGGAGGCTAAAGTGTTAGCTCTGCTGGGGAGAATCATTGTACCAAGCCCAAGAGGAGGCAATGGTGACTGTTTCAGTTGAGTGACAGGACCAGTATGCTGATTAAAGAGAAAATCAGTTCTTATATGAGTAATGTTTGCACTCAGGGATTTTGATTCGAGGATCAGGGATATTTCCTTTTCTTTGAGGAAATGGGAAATCCGAAGGGTATTGAGACTGTCCGAGTCTACGGGTTTTAGACTGTCCAAGTCTAGAGTTTCATCTTTTGTACTATGCTTTGAGAAACAGTAGTAGACTCTTAGAAAGACAGCTCTATTAAGATGACTGATTTCTGTTCCTATACCTCTAGGAGGTCGTCGGGACAATTTGTACGAAGCCCCAGAGGAGGCTGGAAACTTTTAAGAAGCCGATCGGTCCTTGTATGAAGCCCAAGAGGAGGTTATCATTCCCGGAGGAAGAAGTCATTATATGAAGCCTAAGAGGAGGCTGTGAATACTTCTAAGAAGCCGACGGGTCCTTGTATAACGCCCAAGAGGAGGCAGGGATGCTTTTAGGAAGCCTGTGGGTCCTTGAACAATGCCCAAGAGGGGGCCGATGCTTTTAAGAAGCCGATGGGTCCGCAAACCCCGAGAAATTCAAGACAGGCTATTCACGAGGAATAGATCAAGCCAGGAAAGTTTGAGAATTTGGAAGAAACTCAAGAGATGCAATTCAAGGAGAAGAGATCATCTCTGGGGAATAGAGTTTCTTTGACAACTTCTAAAGGTGACAGTCTATGAAAGGGTTCACCGAGAATGCAGCCTTTCATGTCTCCATATTGTTTAACCCCAAGAGGAGGGAAGACTGTGTCTGGTAATCCTATGGGGATCTAGTTTAGACTATTTCTAAGAGTGATCAACGGGCTTAATGCTAAACGTAGTTGTCGGGGAAACTCTAAATATCTATACTATTATTACACAGTTGATATGAGTTTATGAAAGAAGACTTACAGCGAAACAGCCCCACAATACAGTTATATGTATATGAAAGCGGTAAATGAAAGAAATAACCACTTACTCGGTTGTAGAGCTTCCATGCTGTTTGGTTAGTTGTTCAACAAAGAAAGATTGAAAACAACAGTATATTTCAAAATCAAAGGAGAAAGTGCTTTGAAAAAGAAAGATTTGGGGCTTACAACTCAAGGAGAGGCCCAGGGTTTTATCAGTGATCGCACTATTGAGTTTGTACAGAGGGACTTATACAAGTGACTGAGGCCCAAAAAGGTTTTATGTACAAAGGGATGGGTCTTACACTCTAATAGAGGCCCAAAAAGTTTTAAAGAAAAAGAGTGGGGCTTATAACACGAGGGTAGGCCCAGATGATATTTCGTTCGAAATGGCGATCGCGCCGAGATTTTCTTTTAACACAGAGGGACTTATACAATATGTGAGGCCCAAATTTGTTTTGATTAAAAGGGGATTGGGTCTTACACTCTATTAGAGGTCCAAGAAGGTTTTAAGAAATGAAATGGGTCTTACTACTCGAGGGTAGGCCCAGTTGGTTTGATTTTGAATTGGCGATTGCGCCGAGATTTTTGAAAATACAGTGGGACTTATACAATAAGTGAGGCCCACTATTTTGGTATTTTACAAAAAGGGGGTTGGGTCTTACACTCTATTAGAGGCCCATGAGTGTTTGGAAATGATTTGTTTGAGAGAAAATCAAAGAAACCCTAATTTTATTCTTTAAAAGTAAATATTTAAAGAAAATCAATGAAAAATACCAAATAGGTTTGAATAAACCACTTGTGATTTTTGTTTAAGGTTTGAAAAATGATGTATAAATCACAAGAGATATTAAAACTCATTTGGTCTTGATTTTTCAAGATGAATATTCATTTTAAAATGTTTAAAAACAAATAAAAATGAATTTATTCACAAAAATACTAATTATATTAAATAAATAATATAAACTTAATTTTTTTGTGGAATAAAATATTTCAACATTTTTTGATTTTTTGCAAAAAGAACCAATAAAAAATAATTAAAATTGAAAGAGTTATTAATTTTTCAATTAATTAATAAAACATGAAAATATTGGAAAAAATGGCAAAATGTGAAAAAAACACAAAATGGCATGGGTGGGGTTTGAACCCAAGACCTCAAGGTTACAAGGCGCGCGCCTTACCACTGGGGTGGTGATACATCCATTGTTTGAAACAAAACAACAAATATACAAGGTATGGCTTGGCTTTAGGCCTGACCCAAGGCAAGATTTGGCAAGTTTTGCCTCAGAAACGCGAATGTCATAACTTTCTCAATTCTTAATGGTTTGAGACAAAATTTATATGCATCTGGGCCAGAATTTCACAAGGAATCCAATGGTGGTGGTAGTTTTTTCAGATCACACTCCCTCCTCAAAACCCGATAGTGGTTTTGAAAATGACCTATAATTGCATTTTCTATGCTACAACTTGGTACAGGCATGGATTACATGGTGAATTAGCTCAAGCACAACATATACAACATGTATGAGATGTATATGATCAGTGGACTTTAAAGCATTGCATGATTCAAAGATTCCAAGTTGTGAGGCTTACCTCCTTTTTTGAGATTTTGGAGCTTTTATGCAATCTGTCAAGCCTCTTGTTCCAGAAATGATTTAATGCTTTAGACACACTCAAATGATCCCTTAGAAGCTTTTAGGATGATTGGAATTGGCTGGTACCTGCAAAAACACAAACAGTCCCTTTCTTGCAAAAGGGGTTAAAAGTGACCAAAATATCAACTCTCTCAAATGGTGTTCCAGATGTATGAAACCATTTGGGACAGTTCAAGGATGATATTTGGAGTGTGTTTGAGGTTTTATTTGGTTTGGAAAATGACTGAATCAAGACATGGCTTGAAAAATGCACAAAAGGCCTATTTTGAGGTTTTGAGAGGTGGCTTTGTGATTTTGTGATTACAAGTCACTTGTGATAGTTTGCACAGCTTACATATGATATATGTGAGGTGTGTGTGTGTGATTGATTGTGATGGAAAAGCTCTCAAGCTTAAAAACTCAAAGTTGCCTTGCTAAATAAGGCATTTTTGCCAAGAGAAAGAGGTTTTGAGGAAAGCATCTGTTTGATGGCTTTGGTGTACTCAAACTGAGCACAAATGAGCTCTATTTATAGTAGAGCAAGTTTGTTTTAGGATCCACAGTGAATGGCAACTGCAGCAGAAGTTTGTTCAATGTTGGCCAATGGAAATCCAAGTCTCCTCTAGCCATTGACTAGAGGTTAGGGCACAGGGTTGTGGTTCCCTTGGTCTTGGATAAGTCTTGACTGAATTCAGTTGAGAATGGCTCGGTCCATGCCACCTTGATGCTTCCATTGAATGCTCCAATCCAAAATTGGAGTCTTGTCCCTATTTTGGCAATTCTAGGTTCAACATGCTATTTCTTGTTCCAAAGACTTTGGAGGCTTGGCTCAGTGATTGCCCCCTTTAGATTCAATTCTCAAAGGTGTCCAAGTGGATAGGAGTGTTTGGATTTGCACAATTTTGGAAAATCGAGTAAAAGTGCAAAATCTGTCTTGCCTTGACAGATTTCAACAGGGCAACTTGCCAATGTTATATCTCATGGCTCAAATTGAATTTGGTAATGTTCTTGGCCATTTTGGAAAGCCCTTATATGATACAACAACTGTTTGATCATATTTGGTTTTGATACTTTTTGAATCCAAGTGAAAAATGTCCCTACATTTGGAAAAAAGTAAGGCAAAATCTGACTTAGTGAAATTTTCACCAAGTGTTGGAACAAAGTGACTTTTCTTGATTTTGATCACTCCATAACTCAAAATCCATGAGGAATTTGGACATACGTCAGTATGAAGCTTTTGTAGAGGGTAATGAGATCTACAAATCAAGCCTTGGATGGGAAAAAATGGCTTTGTGGTTTAGGAGTTATGATCCTCCAAAGTTGGTACCCTAGCCACTTTATTTTTAACTTAGAAAAATTTCTAAGTTTTTTATGGTTACCCCTTTTACAAGTTATCCAACTTTTCTTGATTTTTCTTGATGAATGATGATTCAAATCATACATTAACATCATTTTAGGGTTAAAAATCCATTTTAGTGAAAAATCTCAAAAAGTCAAAGTTGACTTTTGTGCACAGTTGACTTTTTGTCAGATGAATTCCAAACTGTGCAATTCTTCAGGAAATCTTGTCCTTGACCTAAATCAAACTTGATGGACATGTTACATGGGTGTTATAGAGGATGTTGAATCATGTCTTAGGGCTTGGGGGCATGTCCTGGTCAAAATTCAAAGTTACCGTTGACTTTTCCCGCGAAACCCTAACTGTGGTTCAGATGAAATTGAAACTTGTTGCTCAAGCTTCTTGGATCAATCCATTGTTCCAAATGGATCAATATCGCATATTGGAGATCCTCAAATCCTCTCTTGAGGTCTTGGTTCATGATTGGTCCCAAAAGTCAACTTAGGGGTGAATTAGGTCAAGAAACCCTAATTCCTGATTTTTGATGGATGCATCCCCTGAGGAAAAATTGGCTGGATGCTTGGGTCCATGAGGTTCCATGGAGTATTTTAGGATATGTTTTGAAGCATTGGCTCATTCCCAGAGAAAATTTTCCATCTGGAGGCCCTGGTCGACCAAAACCCTAATTTGGCGACACTGGCGATCTTGAAGCTTGATCCACCTAGAAGGGAGCAACCTTGTGCTTAATCCTTGAAGTGGGAGTCCTCTTGATCCTTAGTATATACTTAAGAGGTTTATACAAGTTGAGGATCATGTCATTCCTTGATTGATCCTTTGTCTAGAAGCTCTGAGAGGGCTTGAAACCCTAATTTTGATAGTAGTAAATATTCACCCATCTTTGGGGAGACTAAAGGTTCATCCATATTGTGATGATTATTTACACAATGATGGGAAATCATAGTGCTCAAAATTTGGGGTATGACAGATGCCCCTATTTAATCTTCTTGGATCCGAAGGTGTGAATGACGAAGGTATTCGGGCATTCGGGGTGCAAGAGGATTAAATATCGGAATACCCGAAATTTTGATGGTGGTTATGAATGGCAGATCGCATTCATCTTCTTTTGCTGAGCAATGATGCTTAGAAAATGTAAACTTCCCCTCGATCCTGGTCTTCAGCCAAGGAACTGGTCTCAGTTTTCTTATGTCAACTTCCCCTCGATCCTGGTTTCTTACCAAGGATCTGGTCTTAGTTTCTGATTTAAACTTCCCCTCGACCTTGGTTTCCGACCAAGGAACTGGTCTAAGTTTCCGAAGTAAACTTCCCCTCGATCCTGGTTTCCTACCAAGGAACTGGTCTTAGTTTCTTTTGTTAATAAACTTTATTGACAAGGGACGCTATGCGTAGCGGTTTTCCTCAAACTTCTCGTCGAATTTTCCTGGGTAGATGCCATTTGACGGAAAAACTATGATGTCAGACTCGCTGGGAGGACCCAGTCGTCTGAGTTGTAGATGTGTACAAACTTCTCTATTGGAGATGCCATTTGTTGATTCTAATTAGGGAATGCGAGTCCCTTGAGAGACTGCTTTCGCTTGGGGGTCTTACATCATACTTTTCTCGGGATCTTCCCGGAGAGATGCCATATGATGGGATCCAATTTTGAGGTGCCGATGACCCTTTCATCAGCGGACTTTTTCAGAGAGAAAAAATGCCGCACCGCCGAACCTCTGATTAAGAGGCTTTCTCTAGGGATCTTCCTTAATCCGGGAAAGCAAAGATATCATCTTCAATGGCGAAAAGTGATGTTGACTGAAGGCTCTCTGATGTTTTAGTGGTTCAAGTTATCAAAGTGGGCGAGGAGCCAACTTTATTCTAGAAGTAAACTGGAGGAGCGAGATCGTTCAGGCCCCGCGCTTCTTGACGAGACAAGAACTGATAACTCGATTGAGAGGACTGTTATCACTACGGGACAAGACCGACTGGAGTGATAGTGATGCAATATGAAATGTGAATGCAAATCAATAATGCATGATATATGTATGTTTATGCTGACAAAACTGACGCGACATACCAACTAAAAGATGAACATGACTGGATACTCGGCCATCGCGGGGCGAAGAAGTACCGCTTGTTCAAGATAGCAATTATACCTTGCTTAGGAGAAGTAGTCCTCGCGGGGAACTACCGTTGATCGGGCTTAGGAGATGAGAACTCGGTCGAAGACGTCAGATGGATTAGTCGCATCTGACACTGTTGATCCTTCATTCAGGCGCACTGGCGTAGAAGGAGTACTTTGATTCTGCACTTTGAAGTTCGTTTACTTCTGGAGAAGCGGTTGATGCTCTTCTGATGTTCAACAGTCAAAAGAAATTGCCATCTTTATTTTAAAGCAGAAAAAGTTTTACAAGTAAATTCATTTTTGTTTTATTTCAAGAATCGTTAATCATATTAAAATGTCGTTCTGTAAAGCTAAAACAAATGAGAATTACAAACAAAAGCACAAGGGCTCAAATTTTATTGATAAGACGGAGATCAGCCAAACGCGTGATTCCAAAGAGTATTTACAAAGTTAGAAAATGGTAATTTACAGGGAAAATGGCTACGTTGAAACATAACGACCGATATCCTTCTACCAACTTTGAATTTGGGACATCCTGAGCTTCTGTCGAAGATGACCGTGACTGGAGTTTTCCTCCGATGGACGGTGTAATTGCTGCTGCTGAGGGACTTGCCTCTGTTGAACATAGTTACTTGCCATTATCCCTAACTTTTGCCTGGATTGTACTGTGATGTTTCCAATCCACCAGGATGATTTTTTTTATTTTTGTCTCTAATTTTTGCCTGGACCGCCCTTTCGGGTTTTCAATCCACCGAGACATTTTTTTTAGGCGAAGTATTTCTTGACTACATCAACATTCGTGGGGTAGGCAAATTCTTCTCCGTCCATGGTTGCAAGTCTCAAGGCGCCGCCTGAGAAAGATTTCGTGACCAAATAGGGGCCGTCATAATTCGGAGTCCATTTACCCCGAGAATCAGTGAGAAATGATTGTATCGTTTTTAGCACGAGGTATCCTTTCCTGAAGATGCGAGGTCGGACCTTTTTGTCGAACGCCTTCTTCATTCTCTATTGATACAACTGAACATGGCACAGTGCCGTGATTCGCTTCTCTTCAATCAGATTCAGTTCGTCGTGTCGACTTTGACACCATTCAGCTTCTGTTAGCTTAGCTTCCATTAATACCCGGATTGATGGGATCTCTACCTCGATGGGGAGCACTGCCTCCATGCCATATACTAGAGAGAAAGGGGTTGCCCCTGTTGAAGTACGGACAGATGTTCGATAACCGTGAAGAGCAAAGGGTAGCATCTCGTGCCAGTCTTTGTAGGTTACAACCATCTTCTGAACAATCTTCTTGATGTTCTTGTTAGCCGCTTCTACCGCTCCGTTCATCTTGGGTCGGTAGGGAGATGAGTTATGGTGTTCAATCTTGAACTCTACGCACAACTCTTTCATCATCTTATTGTTCAAGTTAGGATAAACAGGAAACTAAATGTCTGCGGCGAGACGTGGAGCACGGCGGCTCAAATCCTAAGGCCAAGGTTAAGGGAAGGTTCTAATGGTTAGTCCTATGACATGGCAGTCAACATAGGTGTACCTTTCCTTTGGAATGAATTTAGAGGGGAAACTTATCCTATGAGTTATATGCAAGAAAGTTAATCCTAAAAAATGAACTTGATTCGAATTGATCGAAGGTTAATATTTAAAATTCAGATGTTCTGATGGAGAATGAATTAAAACCAAATATATGTATGAAAAATAAAAGACTAATAAACAACTCACAATTAATGTTGGAATTTTAATTCAAAATTAACAAGAAAGTTAATCCTCCAATTAGAACTTTAAGAGTTCTCATTTAAACAATCAAGGTTTAAATAATCCAATTAACAATTTAAATAAAACAAAAAAAACAACAATAACTACACAAAAATAGTTTTAATTCTTGAAAGAAGAAAGTGGGCTCAGCCATTAAACCCAAAAACAAATCAGACAAAAAAACGAGTGGGCCAAATACCCAATTCACACCCGGTTTGGGTCCTAACCCGATCCGCTTGAAGATGGAAACGTGAGGTTCTCACGTAAAAAACCCTAAATCCCAAATGTTCTTTGCAGCCCTGAAAATCAATCAAACTCCCTAGAACATCACACCAACATGCTCTTGTTTCTATCTGTGAACCCGGTCTGTTATCTCTCTCACAAACCCTCACCACCTTCGCCTTAACCCCTCATCGCACCGAAAACCCGTCTCCACCATGCTCTCTCTCGCGGCATACTCAAATCCCTCTCAATCTTACAACGAAACCCTCAAATGCCCACAACAAATAGAACGAATTACGTAAACCTCACCCCAAAATCCGAGATAAATGTCGAAGAACAAGGAAAAGAAATAGCGCGAACAACACATTTGGAACGACGCATAAGCTTGAAAAGGAATTAACGGAAAAAGGAGAAAAGAAGTTACCGACGGTGAACTTGCGATGATTCAGGTATGGATTTCAACCTTTCTTTCTCAAGAGATCTTCTTCTTCTTCAATTTCCTTCTCTGCTTCGATTATGACTATTGCTGCTTGATGATGTGATTCCTTTTGTGAATGTCCCAGATCTTGTTTACATGAGTTCCACTCCGCTGCGTATGTTTGTGCATGATTTGATGTGTGTGTATGTTTCTGTTCTACTGAATCATATGGGCTTTCTTTTGTGTCACTATTTCTGAATGTGTGGTGTGATTCCTTGATTGTGAACTACTGTGCCTTTGTGAGAGTTTTGCGATGGTCTGACTGTGATTCTTCTCTAGTGTGTGTATGTTTGTCGTTGTGTAGTTGTGATAGGGACTTTGTGTTTCTGAATTTCCTCTGCTCTCCCTCCCATTCTGAATAAAACGCTGTCAATTTATAGGCTCTACGCATTGAATCTCCCAATCTTGAAATGAATGCAAAAAATCAGCTTTTGTTTTGGAAATAAACATAACTGTCTTGAACATGTCGAAATTGTTTTGGAAAGTTTCTGAATTGTGTCTGATCAGTGCAATGGCAATTTGAAAACATTCCCCTTTCAATTGATTTTGTCTTAGACATGTTTGTAGATGTTTTTGGAAGGTGAATGAATTGGTTTTGATGTTGTTTGTTGGCTGTTTGAATTGAATGTCCCTTTTAGTTTGTCAGGTTCAACCGTATCTATTTAGTAATGGCATCTCTTCACACGCCTTTGACGTTCCTCCTGTCAACTCTTTCTCGAATCAACTTAGCTTCTGGTCCAGGTACTTGCTTCATGCTTGTTATTTTGGGAAAGACATGTCGAAAGACCTTAGTATCTTGTACGAATTCTGTCAAATCCGGCACCACAACTTTTATTTAAATCTAATAATTCTGCAAGTTTGTTTAGTATTTCACTTTGAATAAAAGTGATATTCTTGCTTCTTTGCACGTGAAGTAGACATGAAAGTACCCTGAGCTTCAAGGATAGTGTTTTGGAGGTTACAATCGATTCTCTGTTCCTGATAGAAGGTCGAGGCATCATGCTCGAAGGTAAGAAATCTTACAGCAAACATGCTTTTCATCTTAAAAGAGGTTGCATTTTGTGGTTGTGCTCGAGAGGGATCCATATGATTTCTCTTGTGGTATTTGCTTCTAGACCTGAGATTATTTGCACATGTCCTAGAATTTTTCTTGAATTTGAATCCTATCACACGGTTGCGATATGACGTACTTGCACCATTTGCATCATTTGACTTGATTGTGTTGTGAACTAATTTGTTAAGAACTGATTTTGGACGGGTTATTTTGTGACAGACGCTGCCGTTACTCGTGGTTGGTCTAATAACTCAAGTGAGACTTCCTTCCAGTAGTCCCTCTTTATCAAAGTGTATCAGCAGAATAGCCTCCAATATCCCACGAAGCATGACGTCCCTCGATTGGGCATTTTGAAGATTCTTTTTCTTAATTTATGTATTTAAATTATCATGTGCAAAATATGTTAGGTAATCACGAATCATTTCTTTCCCGTTTTCATGCATGTAGCAGGTTTGATGCATATCCATAGCTACAATGTTAAGGTCAAAGGACATTGATTCTCCTGATGCTCACTTTTATGTTAGATGATGGCTTCACTTGGATGATGGCTCATGCTTAGGGACCATTTTAGGAGTAGGTTCTTATTTAATTTGTAATGCAGTTTCCTGGTGTAAAATTGTTGAAGCTAGAATAGCAGCAAGCAAAAATATATAAGTAACCCAATTTTATCGTTCTCCACAAGGATCAGTGCGAGGGAAAGAATGTTATTCGACGGTATCTATATTTTTAAACTTATGGTTCAAAAGTTTTGGTTTTAAGAAGGAACCAAGATAAAAGGCAGAAAATGTAAAGACGGAAAATATAAAATAAAGACTGAATTATAAACGGAGCCTTGTTGAAATTGGATCTCTTCAATTGATAACACATGTATTCTTCTAATCATATTATACATAAATCAATCATTCGCCTAATATCCTCACGTATCACCCACGACAGAGGTTATGTGTAACGCAACATCGAGAGATCGATCGTATTGCCTCATTTGTGATGTCTCACGCAACAAAAACCAACACAGAGAATTAAGAGCTGATACTCACGCAAGTGTTAAGCCTAATTCTATTTCTAGAGTTCAGAACAAAACAAATAATCATCTTAGATCCAGATCTGAAGAGTATATGTCTATAGCGGTTCAAGTCAAAGATAAACAGGTAAACAAAGATGACACCCACATCAGATAAATGACTGCTTCATATAAAATGCCAACGATCAGAATACGTACATACGTTTAACCCTTTTTACATGTATTCAACTAATTTGCCAAATGAATGTGAATACCGTTCTTCATCACTATTATCACGCATCCTCGCAAAACCATATCAATCCTACTCATGCTAGCCATGCTACTTAATCAACACAATACAACAAAAGATAAAATGAATATCAACTCACAAAACCATGTCAAAAGTTTGGTTCAATGATAGATGAAAATCTAAGATCAAGGATTTGTAAAGGTTTTGTCAAGACCATAAATAATCAATCAAAGACAACAACAATAGAGAATCAAAACATATTCACAAACATACATTAGATGAAATACATAAGGTATCAAGAGATTATATCCTCATCCAACAAGAGATCAAATATCCTACCTTTTCTCCCTTGGAATGAAGAAATATCAAGTTCTGATCCTAAAATTACAAGTTGGAATGATAATTAATTAGAAAAGTGTGAAAAATCTATTTATATACATTCAGGATGTATATAAATAGGCACTTCAGGTGCCTCTGAATAGTTAAACCGCCCTAGAAATTCTCGTGAGTTCGCAATGCGAAGGAATGTTCGCAAAGCGAACACTCGCTTTCAAGCTTGCAAAGCGAATTTTAGCTCCTTTTTCCTCTGTCCAAGTTTGGGACCATTCGCTGGAACCCTCGCCAGAGTTTGCAAAGCTAAGCTTCGCTGGCAATTTGCCAGAGTTCGCAAAGTGAACCTGCTGATGTATTCCTCTTCTCTTTGGTAGCTTGCACCATTTCTTGTGTCTTACCACTTTTGATCATTTCATGACTTTTACTGCACAATAACACACACATTACAAACACCAAAGGTATATTCTCAATGTTTAGAAGAACAACAACAATTATTAGCAAAACCAATGAAAACATGAGAAAAAAGTGGAAAAAGTGCAAGAAAAGATAGTTCATTTTTAGGTTAAATCCGCACCTAACAAAAATTCAAACCACCCTTTTGCTTTTGCCTTTCATAGTTAAGTAACCTTGTACCTTGAAATGATCACTTGTGGTGAGAATGGTTCAGACTTAAAACTTTTTTCAATGTGAAGAAAAGTGTTGGAATTTATATGCTTGAACTTGTATGAATCAAATTTTGTATTATTTCTTGGAAATGACGAATTGTCAAATGGCAATGGATTTACTTGTGAGGACCATACGCATCATTAATCTCTAACAAGGTTTGGAGCATCAACCAAGATGGTCTCCACTGTCCCATGAAACTGGAGCGGACCCTCGCGAAAGCTTCCTACAATCGAACGGGGCGTGTGTGATTGGTTATCCATAATTGATATTGTTTGCATTTATAGATGATCGAAAAATAGCAAGTGTACTATTTTTACCGATGTAGTAATAGTAGGGGTTATCCCTAGAATCGATCTCTCAAGGACTACGTGTAATTATAAGTGCAGATGCTATTTCAATTAAACAAAAATTCCTTAAGGGTTATTTTGTTTTGAAAATTATAATAACAATTAAGAAAATAAGAAGAATGAATAAAATGACTTAAGCAAATATGAGAAGCTATGCTAGGAGAAATGTATAAATTGCTCTGCAATAAACCCAATTATTATTCAAAGAGACATGCCCCAAACCTTAGCTTACCCAAACTTATTAATGTTTTTCCTTAATTCCTTAACAGAAAAACCTTTGATATTCTCCCTTGACCCTAATTCCTTAGCAATCTCAGAATAACATCAAGCAATAGTTCTGACAAGATTTTTAAAGGTTATTGCGGGGTATCCTCATTCCTAAGCAATATCTACCGCAATAATATTTTATAAAAGCATTAGGGTGGTTTGTCCGACCTAATCCTAATCGTGAATCAAATTCAATTGGTCCGATCGAAAAAGCATTAAGAACATTGCAAAATAAAAGCTTAAAGGAAAAAGGCATAATCTCATAGAATGATTCAAAATAGGTTCATTACATTGCAATTTAGGGACACCCCCCTTAGCATTGGGGGGTTTAGCTACTCATAGTACGAAAAGAAATTACAATATAAAAACAAAACATTACAAGAATTCAGGATTACGTTGATCTTTAATTGCTCCTGCGCATGAAAACCTTTCGTTCTCCGTTGGTTCTTTATCGCTCAATCTTTCTCGTCAAAATATTTCGTAAAATCAAAAGTGTCCTCCTCTTTTCCAAATAGTAGTCTAAATAGTTACTGAAATTCTGGTACCAGATATGTGATGTTACGTGTGATGTCACAACAACACACTCTGCAATGGACAAAGTAAAACAACAGAAGAGTACACACAGAATTGTTCACCCAGTTCGGTCTAACTACCTACGTCTGGGGGCTACCAATCCAGGAAGGAATTTCACTATCAGTAGAATTAATTTACAGACTCAACAACCCAGTTGACATCTCCTAAACTTAATCTCTACCTAATGAACTTTCTACCTAAGAGACCACTTAGGTATGAGAACACTACTCACTTCCTAAAACACCTCAAAGATCACACTTTGAGAAACACCTTGATCCTGCTTACAAGCTTTGATCAAGTAACAACACTCTCTTGCTTCACAGCTCTAAGAGAGTACACCTTACACCCCACCAATTCACACTAGAATGGTTTACAAAATACTCGTACAAAGACAATAATTGACACTCAGTCTATGCTCCATCTCTTCTGTACTTTTCCT
The DNA here is from genome assembly GCA_022829125.1 of Lathyrus tuberosus. Taxonomy (NCBI): domain Eukaryota; kingdom Viridiplantae; phylum Streptophyta; class Magnoliopsida; order Fabales; family Fabaceae; genus Lathyrus; species Lathyrus tuberosus. The sequence goes on from JALAZF010000060.1 coordinate 16,351,718, forward strand.
TTAGGGTTGATGCGCTTTATATAGCTATTTGATCTGGTCTTGGACCTGCTACAATATCTGACCTGATTTGTTATTTAAAACTGAATCTTCAATAGATTTTCTCTCTCAAAATCTTCTTAAATATTCAGCCTTTAAACTCTCCTACAAATCTGCATCAAATCTGTTTGTAACAGAAAATATCTCCTCCAAGATATTCACATCCAATTACTCTGCCAGCTCTTCAAAATCCAGCTAAAACGCTTAACCCTAAAAACATCTCAGACCTGGTGTTTTACTGATCTGCATATCTGATGTCATGACATCGCATGTGACATCAGACTTCAAAACTTCAACAACTTAAACACTTAACATACACCAATGTTAAGACTCAATGTTAAGACATCACCCATGTGACATCAACATTGAACAACTTTGTTTTACCAAAATTTCAGCCAATCCAAGAACTAACAATCTCCCCCTTTGGCTAATTTTGGCTAAAACAATCTCTGCATTGCTCCAGCTCTTCATGCATTGAGTCATGCCTTGAGTCTCAATCTCTGCATCAGAGACTTCAGCAGCGGATAAAATTTTAAAACAGTTAAAAACTCCTAGCAGTTAGCAGTTAGCAGTTCTCTTTCAACACAGCTCCTAGCTCAAAATGCTGCACATACTTCATCAGCTCAGCAAAGGGTCATGCTCCCCCTCAAAACCAGAACTAGCATAACCAGCTGTTCAACATGCACACTCCCCCTCAACATATGCAGCACATCAGAAACAGGCTAACTCTCCCCCCTTTTAGCCATAATTGGACAAACACCTACTAACTACCAGTTAGTACTACGCTAGCTCTCATTGTCAGTCTAAAGTCAGCTTGCAAGACAAGACAAATCATAGAACATAATAAGTGCTTAAAGAGCCACAATATACAAATTACATAATTAAGCACATCAAGTGCAGAACAAAGCAAAAAAAAAAATATTGTCTAGCAGAAACAACAAAAGAAATTTAATTTTCATCAGAGCTAGCCCCATCTTCATCATCTTCAGTTTCTGAATTTTCAGTATTGACATTAGCACCTTTATCACCATCACCTTGTTCCAAGGATTTTATCAGCAGGTCTATCTTCATCTTTCTTGCTGTGCTGGTACTAATGACCTCATCAAGATCTTTGCAAGTGTCTTTCAGTTCTTCAAGTAATTCAGCCTTGGTACTCTTTTTTCCACCAGCATCTGATGTTGCAACAATGTCTGGAACATGATGTCCAACAAACAACTTAGGATACAGGGACAAGGCTAACTCCCTCTTGCAAGCTATATCTGAACTTGTTAAAGTTTCAGGATGTTGCTCCAAGATGATTCCACAAACAAGGGATGGGAATGCTATAGGTAACTTGATAGCATTTGTTTCAGCATGTTTCACCACTTGCTCAAAGATGTAGCTTCCAAAGTCAAACTTGATCTTCTTCCCAACAGCATAGATAAACCTACCTAATCCCACAGCTGTTGTGGTTTTATGATTAGTTGGCACCCAATTTGCAGCTCCAATTCTGTGCAAGATAGCGTACTTAACACTAAGTTTGCTAGTTGGTAGTTTTCCTTTCAAGGGCCACACTTTAACTTGACCAGCAGTTATTTCCTTGCAGACATCATTATCGGTGACTTCTAGCTCTGCAAACTCTTCTTCTTTTCTTCCTAGGTAATTGTTGATAACCTCAGGAGAGAATTCAATACATTTGCCTCTCACAAACACTTTCATGAAATCCATACTTCTTTTGTCAGAAATATTCATAGGAATATTGACCATAAATTCCTTAACCAGACTGTCATAACACTTGGAGAACCTACAAACAGTCTTCACCAATCCAGCAGCCTTAATCAGCTCCATAATATCCTTTATCTCTAAAGCTTCTTTCCCAAGCTCCCTCTCTAGGGCTAGTCTTCTTTGACATACAAATTTCCACATTGATGCACTGCTGGCATAATGAAAGGAAATGTTGTCAACTGGCACTTCAGGGACTTTGTCAGAGATTCTCGTCAAAATTGTTTTTCTGACAAGTGTGATGTCTTGAACATCATCCTTAACATCAAAGCCAGATAAGCTGTCCACTTGAGGTACCCATTGATAGCAATTATCTTTGGATCTTATTCCCTTCATCACTACCTCATTCTGCTCATTTCTCATCACACACTCATCTTTGGTGTAGCTGACCTTACACCTTTCATCACACAGCTGACTTATGCTAATTAAATTAGCACTCAATCCTTTGACAAGAAGCACATTGTCAAGATCAGGTCCATCATGACACTTAACTTTTCCAACACCTTTCACCACCCCATTTCTCTCTATTTCCAAAGGTAACATCAATTGATGAGCAAGAATTGACATCCACCAATTGGTTTTTGACTCCAGTCATGTGCTTTGAACAGCCACTGTCAAAGTACCATCCATCTTTAGCAGAGTGTCTATCTGAAAAGTGAGTCAATAGACATTTAACCTCTTCTTTAGGAACCCACTGCTTAACAACCTTGGGCCTGTTATCCTTCTGTCTAGGTTGAGGGATAGACTTTGGATAACCATGAAGCTTGAAGCAAGAAAATTGCATATGGCCAAATCTTCCACAATAGAAGCACCTTACTCTTTCTTTTCTGAAGTTGTTAAACTTCCTACCACCTTGATGATGAAACTGTTGTGGCTGCCATCCATAGTACTGGTGCTGTTTTCTTCCATAGTTTGCCTGTCTCCTGTAGTGAGGATTCTGTCTCTTAGGTTATCTTCTATGGTGATATGGCTTCCTTCTTCCATAATAATGAGGCACAACATTATTATATTCAAAGCCATACATGTTCCCCTGATGTTGAGACATCTGATGGAACATGTTGAACCAAGGAGCCTGCATACTCCTATGGTATTGAGGAGGCATATACTGCCTAGCTCCATAAGTGTGTACCTTCCCTTGATGAGGACCATGAGCATCCCTTATCCCAACATTCTGATGCCGTTGGTGAGCAACCTGCTTGGGTTTAGGATTATGTCTCTTTTTGTTATGTTGAGACATTGGTTGAGACATGTCCTTTTTGGTTCCTGAAGTACTAGCTTCAGCAGAAACCTGCTCCTCAACGAATCCTAAGCCAGATTTGTCTCCTACTACTTTTTCAGCCTGAAGGATCTTATCAAGAGTATCAGATCCACTGTTCAACATTCTAACAGATTTTGTCATTTGATCAAGTTGAGATTTAACCAACAAGACTTCATTTTCCAAATCAGCTTTAGCAGTCTCAAGCTGAACAATCTGTTTCTTCTGTTTTTCACTTTCTTGACAGATTTCTGCACTCTTCAGACATAACTCATGATAGGAGGCTGCTAACTCCTCAAAAGTCAGTTCCTCATCACTTGATTCTCCATCAGTCACACATGTCCCAGTCAAGGCTCTGACATGCTTGGCTGACTCTTCTTCACTTTCACTGTCAGTATCAGACCAGGAAACTGTCATGCCCTTTTTTGGCTTCTTAAGGAATGTAGGACATTCTTTCTTGACATGTCCATATCCTTCACACTCAAAGCATTGAATCCCTTTATCTTGAGCAGTCTTCTCTTCATCCTTCTCCTTTGACTTGGTGATGTTAGAGGAGATGTTCTTGACATTAGGTTTGTAGTTCTTATTCATCCTCTTGAAAACCTTGTTAAACTGTCTTCCCAACATAGCAATGGCCTGAGATAGCTCCTCCTGAGATTCAGCACCATTCCCTTTCTTTTCTTCTTGAGAATTAGATACCAAGGCTATGCTCTTGGTCTTTTTTTCAGGTTTCTCTTCATTCAACCCTAACTCAAAGGTTTGAAGAGATCCAATTAGCTCATCAACTCTCATTTGGCTGATGTCTTAAGCTTCCTCAATTGCAGTCACCTTCATCTTATATCTCTTGGGAAGGGACCTAAGGATTTTCCTCACCAACTTTTCTTCAGTCATCTTTTCTCCAAGAGCACTGGAGGCATTGGACAGCTCAAGAATACTCATATGAAAGTCATGAATAGTTTCATCTTCCTTCATCTTTAGACTTTCAAATTTTGATGTCAGAAGTTGAAGTCTTGACATCTTAACCTTTGAAGTTCCTTCATGAGTAGTCTTCAAGATGTCCCAAGCTTCCTTGGCAACTTCACAGGTATTGATCAACCTGAATATGTTCTTGTCAACTCCATTGAAAATAGCATTTAAAGCTTTGGAATTACCAAGGGCAAGCTCATCTTCTTCCTTGGTCCATTCTTCTTCAGGTTTCAGTTTTGAGTTGCCTTCTTTTTCTTTACCAGCATCATCTTTCTCAACAACAACATGTGCTTTCCATTCTTTTATGATAGCCTTCCAAGCCCTGTTGTCCAAGGATTTCAAAAAGGTAATCATCCTTGGTTTCCAATAATCATAATTCGAGCCATCCAAAATAGGGGGTCTATTCACAAATCCACCAACTTCCTTGTCCATCTTTACCATAAAGTAATAGCCCTAGATCTCACCTATATGCAGAGCAGGATGCCTGCTCTGATACCAATTGAAATTCTGGTACCAGATATGTGATGTTACGTGTGATGTCACAACAACACACTCTGCAATGGACAAAGTAAAACAACAGAAGAGTACACACAGAATTGTTCACCCAGTTCGGTCTAACTACCTACGTCTCGGGGCTACCAAGCCAGGAAGGAATTTCACTATCAGTAGAATTAATTTACAGACTCAATAACCCAGTTGACATCTCCTAAACTTAATCTCTACCTAATGAACTTTCTACCTAAGAGACCACTTAGGTATGAGAACACTAATCACTTCCTAAAACACCTCAAAGATCACACTTTGAGAAACACCTTGACCCTGCTTACAAGCTTTGATCAAGTAACAACACTCTCTTGCTTCATAGCTCTAAGAGAGTACACCTTACACCCCACCAATTCACACAAGAATGGTTTACAAAATACTCGTACAAAGACAATGATTGACACTCAGTCTATGCTCCCTCTCTTCTGTACTTTTCCTTCAGGATTGATGCGTTTTATATAGCTATTTAATCTGGTCTTGGACCTGCTACAATATCTGACCTGATTTGTTATTTAAAACTGAATCTTCAACAGATTTTCTCTCTCAAAATCTTCTTAAATCTTCAGCCTTTAAACTCTCCTACAAATCTGCAACAAATCTGTTTGTAACAGAAAATATCTCCTCCAAGATATTCGCATCCAATTACTCTGCAGCTCTTCCAAAATCCAGCTAAAATGCTTAACCCTAAAAACATCTTAGACCTGATGTTTTACTGATCTGCATATGTGATGTCATGACATCGCATGTGACATCAGACTTCAAAACTTCAACAACTTAAACACTTAACATACACCAATGTTAAGACTCAATGTTAAGACATCACCCATGTAACATCAACATTGAACAACTTTGTTTTACCAAAATTTCAGCCAATCCAAGAACTAACAATCTCCCCCTTTGGCAAATTTTGGCTAAAACAATCTCTGCATTGCTCCAGCTCTTCATGCATTGAGTCATGCCTTGAGTCTCAATCTCTGCATCAGAGACTTCAGCAGCGGATAAAATTTTAAAACAGTTAAAAACTCCTAGCAGTTAGCAGTTAGCAGTTCTCTTTCAACACATCTCCTAGCTCAAAATGCTGCATATACTTCATCAGCTCAGCAAAGGGTCAAGCTCCCCCTCAAACCCAGAACTAGCATAACCAGCTGTTCAACATGCACACTCCCCCTCAACATATGCAGCACATCAGAAACAGGCTAACTCTCCCCCTTTTTAGCCATAATTGGACAAACACCTACTAACTACCAGTTAGTACTACGCTAGCTCTCATTGTTAGTCTAAAGTCAGCTTGCAAGACAAGATAAATCATAGAACATAATAAATGAAAGACTTGTGAAGGTAAGGTGTGTCTGTACTCATACGTGAGCCTTTGTTCCAATCGGCGAAAACTAGTTTTCTTGGTAATCGTCCGTTAACGAAGGTATTACACAAACATAAATTGTGGTAAAACCATGGACCAACATCCCCCTTTTCGGTTACCTCTCCAACTATGCTTTGGGCTTAAGTCTTTTCTTCGATTTTCTACCCCTTTCATTCGGATAATCAGATTAAGGCATTTTTTCCCTCACATGTACAAGTTTGATCGAAAGTTTTTCTAGGCACCATTATATATTTTTTCTCGCTCATTGGCGTTTATTCATCCACTTTGGGACGACAATTGAGACTCAACCGCCGTTAGGCTAAGTAACCGGGTGAGGGTTACCCAACTTAGAAGGACTAGTTGTATTTATCGCCATTATTCAATTTTTCGGTGCCTTAAGTCATTCTATCAATCAACCTTATACATGCAATTCTTTCTAGTCATGTCGGACTATCAGTATGAACTAATCGGGGAATACTTCTCAAATCCAAGTACTATGGTACAAATCTACACGTTGGACTCGTTTTCTTACTCCGGGGAATCCAGGGTGTTCGGGTCATTCCTAAGTTTTCAAACTTTCCCAATGTCCCTAGTTCTAACTCCTCTTCCCTCAAACTCTATATACTTTCTTGACCATCTCAAAATCACAGTGTTCACAAGAAAAATTTTGACGGTTCTAATTCGGGGAGAATTTAGAGAGGTTTTCATAAAACAACACACAAAACAGACATGACCCGTACACAGAGGAAAAACTAAAAGCAGTAAATCCTCCCCCAAACTTGAACTACACATTGACCCCAATGTGTTAGAATAAGAGCGAGAGAGGTCACTCATGTAACGCCCGTATTTAATTAAATATTTTAATTAAATAGTATTGAGTATTTTTTCCGAATATTTGTTGACTATGTTGAATATGTTGGTTGATGCTAATAAGTATTAATCGGGTAATTAGTCGATTTAGTCGGGAGAAATTAATATTAGAAATAATATTTATTTTCGTATAATATTAATTTATTTAATTGATTTAAGTTGTGTTGGCTTTAGTAGGATTATTTAATTAAAAATGATTTAAGTCGTAGAAATTAATATGGTGTTAACTTAGTAGAAGTATAAGAAAATATTAGGCTTATTTAGATGGTAGTAATAATGGGGGTGTAGTAGTGAGCCCAATAAGAAAATAAAATAATAGAATTATTACATAAGGTTTTTAGAAACAAGGAAGAGTTGGAAAGTGGCTGTAAGTGGGAGTTGCAGAAAAATAGGAAAAATAGGAGCAGAACGTGGAAGTTATGGAGAAGAGGAAAAGAAGAACAAGGGTTTTTGAGAGAGAATTCGTAGAGGCTGCTAGAGCAAGTTTTCAACCGGAAAAATTTAAAGCAACCTTCAATCCAAGGTAAGGGTGGAGTTCGAATTTTATAACCGGGTATATGATAATTGATACGTGGGATTGAGATTTATATAATTTTCTACTGAATGTGTTGAAGTGTATTGATGAATTGGTTTTGTTTTTGTGGAATTTGATGTTTGCTAGATTGTTTGGTTGTTGTTCTATAGTGTTAAACTTAGGTTGGAATTTGGTTAAATCGATAGAAACCGATGTTTTCGGGGACGAAAGTTGGAATACATTGCGTAGTTGTGTCGAGAAATGTTAGGCCGTAATCGAGTATGCTTGTTTTATCGAATTTGGTTGATTTTATAAGTTTTTGCATTTTTGGAGATTTGGGGGTTTAAGATTCGGATTGAAATCGAAAGTCGTAGAATTCACGTTTGATGGTTCCAAATCACTACTATATGTTTGGTATGAATGAGTATGTGTTTGTTTCAAAGAAAATAATTGAATTTGTCGGATTTTCGGACGAAAATGCAAAATCCCGTAGGGCTGTTATGCAGAAAAATTCTGGTTTCGAAAAGTTTGGAAAATTCATATCTTTTGATCCGTAAGTCGGTTTTGAACCCCGTTCGAAGCGTTGGAAAGCTAACGAGATGTTCTTTCTAGGAAAAATGGTTTTGAGATCTGTATCTGGTTCAATTATAGCAGAAAATTGAAACCGTATCGTTGTGTTGATTTTTACCGCCGTGAATGTGTGCGATTGAGGTGTTATCGTGCAATATGCCTCAACAATGTTAACCGATTAATAATGCAGAGGAGCAGCAATAATGTGGGGACTTAGAAATAACAGTAGCAGGTTTTGTATCAGAGTTGAATTTAATAACAGTATAGTTTGGTAGCAAAAGTATGTTGTATCAGTAAGTTAAAAATTGACAGTATCTTTAAATCTAACTAGTAGTAATTACCGTGTGAAACAGTACGGATTTAGCCGAATAAGTAGAATTAAACGGAAAAATTAGTTGTCCGGAATTAGTTGAAATTGTCGGAGTAAGTCGTGTATACGAGTAGGTATTCTTGGTTGGATTATTTTGTTGAAATTATGTCGAATAAGTTGATTTGCAGGTGAAGTTGAATTGTGTTGAATTGTCCCGATTTATGGACATTATTAAGTTGCAGGTCTTATGACCAACGTTGTTAAGTTGTTTTGCTGTTGCAGGTCTTATGACCAACGTTGCTAAGTTGTTTTGCTGTTGCAGGTCTTGTGACCAATGTTGATTAAGTTGTTTGCGGTTGTTGCATTTTTGTCGTTGTTGTGTTGTGTTGAATAAGTTGATGTTATGGTTGTTGTCGCATGCATAGCATAGCATTATTAAGTTGGCCTGGATTGGCAAAAAGTTGAAGTTGAAGGCTTATGCCTTGTTGATGCCCGACAAACTGGAAATTTCTAAGTTGGGAGTTCTGCTCCATTGGTACCACATGCATACGCATAGTTGAGTCGGATTTTGTGTTGCATTATTTATGTTGATATAGTTGATGTTGTTTTATGTTGATAAAGTTGATGTTTTATTATGTTGATAAAGTCGTTGTAGTATTATGCCGATAAAGTTGTTGTGGAGTTGTTTATGTAAGGTAGTGAAATTGTATGATTCTAGTCTAATGTATTGATTATCATACTCTTGTTTATATTATTCGATATCTCACCCCTTCTGTTTGAATGTTACTCTTATGTTAGTAACGTGCAGGTTAGCAAAGATGAAGGTCGTTTATCTTCACTAGTTTGAGTCGGCGATGTCGCTCTGATACGTAGCACTCGGGGGATGGACGCTAGTTGTTTATTGTTGAATATGTTTTATGTTGCTGAATTTTTAAGTTGAATTTATTAAGTATTATGTTTTTTTGAAGTTGTTTTAGTCGAACAAAAATGTTAAGTGAATCAAAGTTGAATATTCATATCTTGAAGTTGTTTTGCTTTGAAAAGAAGATATATGTGAATTTTGTTGTTATCGATTCATCCGATCAAAGTGTTATGTATCTGTTCATATGAAATTAATCGAAGTTGTTTTTAAGATGAAAGTGTAGCATCCTATTTGAATGTTGAAATTTTATGACTCTGATTTTACTATTTTCCGCCGGGTAGAAATGGGGTGTTACATTAGTGGTATCAGAGCATGTCGGTCTGTCCGGCCAAGTTGTCTAATGTTGTTTATCCCTTAGTACGCGACAAGTGTGTGGAACACTGTCGGTACTTATTTGTTTTCCTAATCGATGGTATGCAGGAGTTGGTTTGAAACAAGTGGGGGAGAAGTGTACTTCTCTGAGATGTTTGTAGTATGTGAAGTCGAATCAAGGTGATATTGATTGCAGGAGTGCAAGTATTGTCAGAACTGTGTTGTTGCGAATCGACGAGAGTATGGACTCATGATTTTATTCGTCGGTCCAGTTGAGACATTTTGAAGGAAGACGAGTCAGTATGATTGATGTTTGCTTCTCGGAGAAGAGAGGGCAATGTGACGAATAGTGATATGCAAGTAGAGTATATCTGGAGTGAAGTCGGATGATTTTTAGAGTTGGGTGAAAAACAAGGATTGTTGGAAGAGTTTGGAAGCAAGAGAAAGAGGTAGAACTCATGTTCACCAATTTCAAATTTTATTTTCGTATTTATAGAACAACCTTCAGTATAAGAGGCATAACTTTCTACTCATAACTCCGATGAAAGCGATTTTGGACTTTTCGGAAAGTTTATGAAATTCCCTATAGTTTGCATATAAATTTTGTCTTCGGCATGTTTTTGAGGAGGGAGAAAAATGCGTTTGAATATTTGGGTCTGGTGCTGACTTTTGGAAAATTCTGCATACGGGATTTCTTGACCAGTTCCATTGCAAGGACGATAACTTTTTACTCGTAATTCAGATTTGAACGATTCTTGAAGTTATGGAATCTACATGAAATTGCCTTCGTTTTGGAATATAATTTTGTGTCTGGGAGGTCTGTATTAAAGAAGCTAATCGTGTTTGAAGTTGGACAATTCTTGCTGGAAATAGTAAGATGAAGTCAAGTATAAAATGTTTAGTAATAAGAAGAAGAGTATCGGAGAAGCACATGAATGTTTGGCGTATGATAGTTGAAAATGATTAAAGTATAGAAATCTTTGAGGAATGTTAAATAGTAAAGTGGATTGTGTGTTGTGGGCGAGATGTGTCGGCATAGTCGGAAAATTTTGGAAGTTATATCACCAACCAGATGATGAGATGGTATTGTTGAGATTGTGATTGGAATGAGAATCGAGTGTGAAACTATACGGATCATCGAAGTTGTGAGATTAAAAAGAAAGACGAAGGATTGGTTAGGGTGTCAAAAGTTTTGGACTTGGATAAATGTTTCGATTGAAGTGTGCCGATTTGGATTGTACTTGATGTATCAGAAGGATATTCGATAATTAGGTTGTGCAATAAGTGTGTATAAGGATATATGTGTTGGATTTTGTGCGTTCTTAGAAATAAGGAAATTAAGAAAAACGTTTGTGAGCCTTAGAGAAATGGTAGAGCAGTATGCTTAGATAACGTTGAGCATGAGGAGGAAGACGCTATTTTAGTTAGATAATGATGATTTATGCCACCATTATGGTTGTCGGCTGTCTATTGACAAATTGAGGAACTGATCACCCTTAATCTCTTGCTGATAGTAGACGGAATCATGTGGATGGAGTAGACGTGTCTTGCCAACTAGAATAGTATGCACAATGAATTGTTTGGGGTTGAGCCAAGTGCTTATGAATTGTTTGAGTTGTCGATGCGGATTCCTATATAGGGAAATGAGGCGGAATTGAGGGTGTTAGTATGAGGTTGCGGGTTAATCAATGAGTAGTATGGAAACTCACAGTTGTATTCGGATGACTTGGATTTTGATTTGTGATGAATCGAGAATCCGATTAACATGAGACTTGAAACATTATAAAGATGACTCAAGGAGGAAGTAAATCGTAATGTAAGACTATAATTTGACCAAGGATGTCGGATCGAGAAGGGTAGTGGCTGGTATGCCTTAACGTGTATATCGGAAACACGAATTGTGTTTTCCATGCTTGTTCAGATAATGTTATACCTGGTGTTCGTTATGGATGTTCTGATCTGCTATGAAATCAGAAGGAAGGCGCGTAGAATATTTGAGAGTTGAGTTACAAGTATTGAAAGAAGTGAAGCTATATGTTGAGTTAGCAAGGTGTGAATTATGATTTGTAAGATGAGGTTGCCTTGTGGTGTTAATTCAGATGAAGTTGTATGGAGAATTGTACTAGTATGAGTAGGACTTAATGAATTAGTTTGTTTGATTGGTTTGGTTAATATGCCATGTTAAGTGTAGGTTATTGAGGCTAAATCTATGGCTATTGGGGGTTAAGCTCTGTTTGGAAGATGATTTTTTTCTTGTTGAGATTAATTGGACACATGTATCCTTATGCTGTGGTAATGTTGTTATGCGTTGAGATGAATTTTGATGATGTGTTAATACAAGGTGGTGAAGTTGTAGCTTATGTTGACGATAATTGGGAATTCTTGAAAGTATATATCCTATTCGAGATTTGAAATTGGTTGAGGTTGTAATGGTATTGAATATTCAGAGGTATTATTTACGAATCTAAGTTCGAAATGGTCAGTCATCAAAGTGTAGAATGCCTGTTTGGTTTGAATTTCCGATGAGTTAAGTCGGAAGTCTTTTCTTATGTCTGCTTTGATGGTCGGAAGTTGATGTGAACTTGGTAGATTTGATGGTTGCAATTAATCAGAGTGCGCAGCGAAAGCGCGGTGTAGAACAATTGGTTCTTATGTGAGTAACAACGATGTTGGTGGTTTGATTGCGTTGATGTTGTGTTATGACTTTTGTGCCCTATTCTTGTTGTTGCCTCGTTACCTAGGGTGATGGTTCGAGTGCGAGTAGCTAATTCCTATGATGAAGGATTAGGGAAGTGTCGCCTACGGCGAGGGTAACGATCGTGTTGTGTTCTGACCCGTAGTGAACTTGTGTGTTCTTAACTTGGTTATTCTTTGTGTCTTGAGTTAGTCGTTGGGGGCGTTGCGTAAGCATTGTTTCGTGATATTGTTGTCGTTGATGTGATGTATTGTTGTTTGGTGTTAGACGTGGGGTTGCCTTTTAGGGCAGGGAAGTTGATTTGTTAGCTGAGATAATGTATCTGGAGTGTGGTGCATCGAGTAAATTTTCGAGGACGAAAATATTCTAAGTAGGGGAGAGTTGTAACGCCCGTATTTAATTAAATAGTATTGAGTATTTTTCCGAATAATTGTTGACTATGTTGAATATGTTGGTTGATGCTAATAAGTATTAATCGGGTAATTAGTCGATTTAGTCGGGAGAAATTAATATTAGAAATAATATTTATTTTCGTATAATATTAATTTATTTAATTGATTTAAGTAGTGTTGGCTTTAATAGGATTATTTAATTAAAAATGATTTAAGTCGTAGAAATTAATATGGTGTTAACTTAGTAGAAGTATAAGAAAATATTAGGCTTATTTAGATGGTAGTAATAGTGGGGGTGTAGTAGTGAGGCCCAATAAGAAAATAAAATAATAGAATTATTACATTAGGTTTTTAGAAACAAGGAAGAGTTGGAAAGTGGCTGTAAGTGGGAGTTGCAGAAAAAGAGGAAAAATAGGAGCGGAACGTGGAAGTTATGGAGAAGAGGAAAAGAGGAACAAGGGTTTTTGAGAGAGAATTCGTAGAGGCTGCTAGAGCAAGTTTTCAACCGGAAAAATTTAGAGCAACCTTCAATTCAAGATAAGGGTGGGGTTCGAATTTTATAACCGGGTATATGATAATTGATACGTGGGATTGAGATTTATATAATTTTCTACTGAATGTGTTGAAGTGTATTGATGAATTGGTTTTGTTTTTGTGGAATTTGATGTTTGCTAAATTGTTTGGTTGTTGTTCTATAGTGTTAAACTTAGGTTGGAATTTGGTTAAATCGATAGAAACCGATGTTTTCGCGGACGAAAGTTGGAATAGATTACGTAGTTGTGTCGAGAAATGTTAGCCCGTGATCGAATGCTTGTTTTATCGAATTTGGTTGATTTTGTAAGTTTTTGCATTTTTGGAGATTTGGGGGTTTAAGATTCGGATTGAAATCGAAAGTCGTAGAATTCACGTTTGATGGTTCCAAATCACTACTATATGTTTGATATGAATGAGTATGTGTTTGTTTCAAAGAAAATAATTGAATCGGTCGGATTTTCGGACGAAAATGCAAAATCCCGTAGGGCTGTTATGCAGAAAAATTTTGGTTTCGGAAAATTTGAAAAATTCATATCTTTTGATCCGTAAGTCGGTTTTGACCCCCGTTCGAAGCGTTGGAAAGCTAACGAGATGTTCTTTCTAGGAAAAATGGTTTTAAGGTCTGTATCTGGTTCAATTATAGCAGAAAATTGAAACTGTATCGTTGTGTTGATTTTTACCGTCGTGAATGTGTGCGATTGAGGTGTTATCGTGCAATATGCTTCAACAATGTTAACCGATTAATAATGCAGAAGAATAGCAATAATGTGGGGACTTAGAAATAACAGTAGCAGGTTTTGTATCAGAGTTGAATTTTATAACAGTATAGTTTGGTAGCAAAAGTATGTTGTATCAGTAAGTTAAAAATTAACAGTATCACTAATTCTAACTAGTAGTAATTACCGTGTGAAACAGTACCGATTTAGCCGAATAAGTAGAATTAAACGGAAAAATTAGTTGTCCGGAATTAGTTGAAATTGTCGGAGTAAGTCGTGTATACGAGTAGGTATTCTTGGTTGGATTATTTTGTTGAAATTATGTCGAATAAGTTGATTTGCAGGTGAATTTGAACTGTGTTGAATTGTCCCAATTTATGGACATTATTAAGTTGCAGGTCTTATGACCAACGTTGTTAAGTTGTTTTGCTGTTGCAGGTCTTATGACCAACGTTGCTAAGTTGTTTTGCTGTTGTAGGTCTTGTGACCAATGTTGATTAAGTTGTTTGCGGTTGTTGCATTTTTGTCGTTGTTGTGTTGTGTTGAATAAGTTGATGTTATGGTTGTTGTCGCATGCATAGCATAGCATTATTAAGTTGGCCTGGATTGGCAAAATTATTAAGTTGGCCTGGATTGGCAAAAAGTTGAAGTTGAAGGCTTATGCCTTGTTGATGCCCGACAAACTGGCAATTTCTAAGTTGGGAGTTCTGCTCCATTGGTACCACATGCATACGCATAGTTAAGTCGTATTTTGTGTTGCATTATTTATGTTGATATAGTTAATGTTGTTTTATGTTGATAGAGTTGATGTTTTATTATGTTGATAAAGTCGTTGTAGTATTATGCCGATAAAGTTGTTGTGGAGTTGTTGATGTAAGGTAGTGAAATTGTATGATTCTAGTCTAATGTATTGATTATCATACTCTTGTTTATATTATTCGATATCTCACCCCTTTTGTTTGAATGTTACCCCTATGTTGGTAACGTGCAGGTTAGCAAAGTTGAAGGTCGTTTATCTTCACTAGTTTGAGTCGGTGATGTTGCTCTGATACGTAGCACTCGGGGGATGTACGCTAGTTGTTTATTGTTGAATATGTTTTATGTTGCTGAATTTTTAAGTTGAATTTATTAAGTATTATGTTGTTTTGAAGTTGTTTTAGTCGAACAAAAATGTTAAGTGAATCAAAGTTGAATATTCATATCTTGAAGTTGTTTTGCTTTGAAAAGAAGATATATGTGAATTTTGTTGTTGTCGGTTCATCCGATCAAAGTGTTATGTATCTGTTCATATGAAATTAATCGAAGTTGTTTTTAAGATGAAAGTGTAGCATCCTATTTGAATGTTGAAATTTTATGACTCTGATTTTACTATTTTCCGCCGAGTAGAAATGGGGTGTTACAACTCACATAGATCCTTATTCAGGATGCTAACGGTAATGCCACACCACTGTTACATCATCGTTTGCACATGTAGGATCTGGATTATTTCCTACAACCAAAACAAAAACAAACAGCAAATAGAAAGTAATTAATCAGACAAGCGTGGGTTGCCTCCCACGTAGCGCTTCGTTTAACGTCGCATGGCTCGACGGGTTACTCCACAATGCTATGGGGGGTACTTCAGCTTACAAGTTTTGTAGGTTGACTTTTCAACAACAGAGCACCAGTCAGATTCAAAAACAAGAGCTACATTTTGACTCAACTCATATCCAACTTCTACATTCTTCCTTTGATGTTTTTTTCTCTTCTTTCATTGATGCTTCTTCCTCTTATTGATTTCTTGACTGGATGTTGGAGTCTTGCTAGGTGCAAAAGATGACTCAAATGCTGCAACCTGATGGATTATTCCAGAGACTTTTTCAAGAAGTGGTTTTGAGCTTTTGCTTTTGCCCACTAGTCGGATCATTCCAACTGCAGGGTGATTACTTTCCTCTTGACCTTCCTTCTTGAGTTCCAACACTTTCAAGGTTACTTCTTCCTCAAAATATTTCAAGGTTAAAGTACCAGCCTCAATATCCACACTGCACCGACTAGTCATCAAGAATGGTCGACCCAGTATGATAGTCGTCTCCTCATCCTCAGGTAGATCAATGATCTCAAAGTCTACCGGATAGGTGAAGTTATCAATAGTCACAAGCACATCTTTTGCTAAGCCGTATGACCGCTTGGTTGTGAGGTCGGCAAACTTCAGATTTGTTCCCATTTCACTTATTTTCTTTATACCCAGCTATTTGAAAATTGAGAGAGGCATGAGACTCACGCTAGCACCCGAATCAATCAAGACTCTCTTAAACGTTCTGTCCTTTATGGTACATGGGATTGATACAGAACTAGGATATTTCCGTTTGATTGGAATTCTCCTACCTTGTGATTCCCCACTACTCTCCTCAATTAGACTCTTTACCTCCTCTCCACTAGGTTTCTTTTTTCCAATGACATCCTTCATGAATTTCTTGTATAGAGGCATTTGTTCAAGTGCTTCAAAGAAGGGCATATTAATCTCTAACTTTTTGAACAATGAGCTGAATTTCTCAAAGTCTTTTTCTTGTGTCTCCTTCTTTGTCACTCTTGAGGGGTATGATAACTTGATCTTAGGTTTAACCGTTTCTTTTCTTTTCTTTTCTCTTCGGTTGGCCTAGCTTCTTCTTCTGCAACTTCCTGGCTTTCTGTGGTAACAACATTGACATTCTCATGATTCTTCGGATTGAGGATTGTGGTGCTTGGGAGGGCGCCTGGTGTTTGAGAACTTGCTAATTGTTGTGTTATCTGGCTCATTTAAACTTCTAGATTTTTAATGGAAGCACCTGTGTTCCTCAGATTACTTCTTGTCTCTTCTTGAAATTGGAAGCTTTGAGCGACCATCTTCTCAATGGCAATCTCCCATTGTGCTTTTTGGGGAGCTTGTTGTTGTTGTGGGTATTGTTGTTGATTCTGATCTTTCCAGGAGAAGTTAGGATGATTCTTCCAACCTGGATTATAAGTTTGAGCGTAGGGATTATTCTGCTTTAGGAATTTTATCTCTTCAATTTCTTGCGGAGTCGAAACATAATGTGTAGTGTAATGAGGTCCACTACAGATCTCACAACTCATGGGTTGACCAGTTTGAACTTGTGCCACACTTTGAGTACCCACTTTCATAGCCTTTAACCTTCTTTCAATTTCCGCAGCAATCTGATCTTCTACCTTCACAACCTAATTATTCAACTTCAAATCAATCACACCCTCATATTTACTCACACTTCGATCATATAACTCCAAATGTTCGTTGGCTGTAATAGCTTCAATAATTTTCTTGATACCAGTTGCGGTGGTGAAGTTGGATGATCCACCAGCAGCTGTATCAATAAGTTTCTTAGTTTTCATCCGGAGGCCATTGACGAACACCTACATTTGCTCAGTTTGATCCATGTTGTGAGTCAGACATGCTACCAAAACCTTCTTGAACCTCTTGTATGCGTCTCCGAGAGATTCTCCGTCCTTCTGTTTAAAGTTCACAATATCATATCTTTTTCGGATATAAACAGAGGCCGGAAAATACTCATTCAGAAATGCCTTCTCCATCTCTTCCCAAGTGGTAATACTCCAAGCAGGTAACGAGTAGAACCACTCTTCAGCCTCTTCCGCCAGAGTGAAAGGAAACATTCTTAACTTATTTGCTTCCTCCGTGTGCCCCTCAATCTTGAGAGTGGTGCTCATAGTCAGAAATCTTTGCAGATGTTTGTTGGCATCTTCATTAATCTTTCCGGTGAAAGGTCTCATCTCAAGTTGAGTGATGGTGCTAGGATGCAGCTGGAAATTCGGCACATTCACCGGTTGGTTCACAATGGTTAACCTACCAGCCGGTGCATTTGCCCCACCGTAATCGCCCAGAAGTCTCTCCGCTGGTTGATTTCCAGCCATAATCACAGTATCTCTGTCTGCTTCTGAACCTGTTTCTGAACCTGAATCCGATTGTTCTGAGTGAACATAAACTTTTTCTTCTTCTGATGTTTGGACTGACGGTTCTGCTTCTAAAGCTGCCAGTCTTGCTCGTCTACGCCTTGCGTGTAAAGTTCTTTCGATTTCTGCGTCAAAATTAAAATTTGCTGAGGATTCTCCTCGCATAAAAATGTTGACGCAGGTTAGTAGTAACAGTAATAATCCAACAGTTATAAAAAAATAAAAAATAACAGAAAAATAAAATTTTAGTCACAGAGTGACAAAATTTCAATTGAATTAACACACGAACTTATAATTTGGCAGTCCCGGGCAACGGCGCCAACAACTTGATCGGAAAAATAGCAAGTGTAATATTTTAACCGATGTAGTAATAAAAAGGAATTTCCCTGAATTTCGATCTCAAGGACTGCTTGACGATATAGAGTTCTGGTTTTATTTTAGTTAAACAAAAGCATTTGGTGGTTTGGTTTGTTAAAAAAATAATAACGGTAATGAGAAAATAGAGCAGAAAAATAAAATTGACTTTTGACAGATATAAGAGAGCATGCCAGGGTAAGGTGTATGAATTACTTTGCACTAACCTAAATCCTTATTCGAGGAGACAGTGTTTTAAACGAACCTTTACCAAATCCTAAGAATGTTTTTCCCTAATTCCTTAGCCAGAAAAACCTTTGGTATTCATTCTATACCCTAATTCCTTAGCAGTTTAGGATGAATATCAAGCTTTGTGTTTTTAACAGGATTATTACGGTTACTACAGGGTATCCCTATTCCTAGGCAATATCTACTGTAATATTATTATGCAAAAAGCGTTAAGGTGGCATATATGAAACAAAGAACACATCATCTTTTTTCTTTCTTTTGTTTGGTAGCAACCCCATGAACTTGAGGTATTGATGATGTTTCTTCCAACTCATTTTCAGTGGGATTTTTTTGAACAAGGCATAAATGAAATCCAATACTTTATCAATTTCTTGTCTTTCATCTGTCTTGTCAAAATAGTTTTTAGGGATACTATTTTCTTGAAGATTTTCTTGTTGGATGTCTACATCTTCACAAATCGTTACATCTGTATTTTCATCCAGCACTAGATCATCTTCAAGTTGCCTTTTTTCTTCTTCCTCGTACTTCTTGTTTACCTCAAATTCTTCTATTTTTAATGCATCTTCTTCGTCTGACGTTATGCCTTGTTCTTCTTCTTTTACACATTCTTCTTCCAACATGCACTCTCGCCAAATAAAATAATCTGGATAAAAGTTAGCTTCCTTACATTCATTCATAAGGATTCTTACCTCCCTCCTATATGTTTTAAAAATTTTAGTCACCTCATCCAAAGTGATTCCCGAATCAGGCGACCAACATTGAGGAAATACAGGTGGTAATGTATAAAAGATATCCATAACTACACACTCAAACTTTATTAGTCGCACAGTATAGAAGAATTCATGAAGCAACAATAATCTGAATTTTTTTTATTAAAATAAAATATAAAATAAAATTAAAATTAAAAATAAAAATAAAAATAAATTTTAATTGCGGAGCAACAAAATTTTAACTAAAATAAAACTCTAAAATCTATGATCTTTGACAGTCCCCGGCAACGGCGCCAAAAACTTGATCGAAAAAATAGCAAGTGTACAATTTTTACTGATGTAGTAATAGTAGGGGTTATCCCCAGAATTGATCTCTCGAGGACTGCGTGTAATTATAAGTGCATATGATATTTCAATTAAACAAAAATTCCTTAAGGGTTTGTTTGTTTTGAAAATTATAATAACAATTAAGAAAATAAGTAGAATGAATAAAATGACTTAAGCAACTATGAGAAGCTATGCTAGGAGAAGTGTATAAATTGCTCTGCAATTAACCCAATTATTATTCAAAGAGACATGCCCCAAACCTTAGCTTACCCAATCTTATTAATGTTTTTCCTTAATTCCTTAACAGAAAAACCTTTGATATTCTCCCTTGACCCTAATTCCTTAGCAATCTCATAATAACATCAAGCAATAGTTCTGACAAGATTTTTAAAGGTTATTCCGGGGTATCCTCATTCCTAAGTAATATCTACCGCAATAATATTTTACAAAAGCATTAGGGTGGTTTGTCCGACCTAATCCTAATCGTGAATCAAATTCAATTGGTCCGATCGAAAAAGCATTAAGAACATTGCAAAATAAAAGCTTAAAGGAAAAAGGCATAATCTCATAGAATGATTCAAAATAGGTTCATTACATTGCAATTTAGGGACACCCCCTAGCATTCGTGGGTTTAGCTACTCATAGTATGAAAAGAAATTACAATATAAAAACTAAACATTACAAGAATTCAGGATTACGTTGATCTTCAATTGCTCCTGCGCATGAAAATCTTATGTTCTCTGTTGGTTCTTGATCGCTCAATCTTTCTCGTCAAAATCTTTCGTAAAATCAAAAGTGTCATCCTCTTTTCCAAATAGTAGTCTAAATAGTTACATATCACATAATAGCACTTGAAATGCCCAAAATACCCTCCGGAGTCACTTCGCACAAAAATCAGAATATGTAGCGTCTTGGCCAACACGGGTCTTGTCAGATGACACGGGCGGCCGTGTTGGCTCCCTGGCATCATGATAGAAAAATATTCGCTCTAGACCTGCTGACACGGGCCGTGTCAGGCGACACGGGCACCCGTGTCAGCCTACTGCCAAACCACAAAATAGTTGCTCTTTTGATCTCCAGCTGACACGGCCCGTGTCAGGCGACACGGGTAGCCGTGTCAGGCCACTGGCTCCCTTCTAAAACCTTTCCGAATTCTTGTGATTTTTCTCTCTTTTTCTCCGATTCCTCCTGACTGTTTATATGAACCTAAAACACCAAAGAACACAACCAAGGCATAAAATGCGGTAAAAGAGATGTAAAACAAATAAACAATGACAAAATATAGACTAAATCAAATAGTAAAATAACGTATGAAAACCACCGATCAATAGACAACTTAGGATGTACCAATACTCGTAGGATACTCTTGTTGTACATAACCTTATGATGACAATGGAGCAAATTTTCCTTGTAAGCTCTTCGAAGTTGTAAGTTTGAATGTTGATGGGTCATGCCATTATCCTGTACATCTTACTTGAACTTTGAGATTTTGGAATTTTGAAATGATTTTGAACTTGACATACCATCTTTGAATTTATACTTAAAGTTCATTTGTTCATTTTGAATTCTTGGAATCAAATTTAGTCCCGTGCCTTCCTTATTCACAATGGATTAAGAGTTAGTGGATTTTCCATTTGAATTGCTTTTTGCAAACAAACCATGAATTTGAAAATGGGAAGCATTCCATGTAGCTTGATTGGAACTTTATAACAAACAATGAATCAATTCGAATTTCTCAATTCAAATCTTTATTTAAACTTTATCATCTCAAGATACACGGTTCACAAACTAACGAGAGTTTAAACTCTTCCACTTGCCAACTAATGATCCAAATTCGCGAATAAGACCAAACTATGTCATGAGAAATCCTTTTAAAGTGAGGATACCACTTGTAATGCAGCACCACAAAATTCCAGCCGATTCTCAAGTGACCATGCCCAAAATCAATAGACAGAAAGCTCTAATCCTCCTTATGGAAATCTCTGCGAAATTTTGAGGAAAAATGACCTTGTGTTGACTAAGGGACCATAAGAATGAGGGTATATCCTTCCTTTATCTCTACAGGAATTCAAACCAACTTGCAAGGGACCAGAATCACGATGAGCGCACCCACAACCTCTATGACCTTTGAATCTTCTGTAGCAGCACCTAATTTCACAAAAGAAAACAAACAAACAAACGACTAGCAAACTGGTTAGCTATGCATGAATGAATGACCTAAGATGATGTGCAAAAGGTCAATGGATCTAAGGGTAAAATTTGGGGTATGACAGTGTGTGAGGAATTTCGCAAAGCAAAGCAGACTAGGAAAGCATTCAAACATGGATTTTCCATAAAGTCGAGAGAAAACCGAGAGCTTGTTCACTCTGATGTATGTGAAAATTTTGAAGTAAGGTCGAATGGAAGTAATTTTTATTTCCTGACCTTCATAGATTAATTCACAAGATATATGAGGGTTTACCTTATTTAATGGAAGAGTGAGGTATTCACACAGTTCAAGAAGTTTAAGTTGCATGTCAAGAAACAAGGTGGATGCAAGTTAAAGAAATTGAGAACTGATGTTGGAGGTGAATACACCTCTAGAGAATTTTCAAGTTTTTGCAATGAGGGAGGTATAGAGCATGAGGTTATTACACCCTATACACCTCAACATAATGGTATAGCTGAGAGGAGAAATAGAAGTATATTGAATATGACTAGGAGTATGTTGAAAGCTAAAGAAATACCAAAGAGATTTGGGGGTGAAGTGGCTTCGACAGCACTATACATTCTAAACAGATGTCCAACCAATAAGATATTCGAGAAGACACCTTAAGAGGCTTGGATAAAACTGAAGCCAAATGTTAGTCATCTTAGAGTATTTGGATCAATGTGTTTTAGGCATGCACCTGAGCAATTAAAGAAGAAGTTAGATGATCGAAGTCATGCCATGGTGTTCATAGGTTACCATTTGATTGGTGCATGCAAGTTGTATTCATTAGATGATGATAAGCTAGTGATCAGTAGGGATGTTCTGATGAACGAGAGAAAAGGGTGGAATTGGCATCAAGGGTCAGCTCTACATGAGCAAGATACAGTTGAAACTGCACTTGAAGAAGATCAGCAAATTGAAGTCACAACCAATCGAAATGAAGGACCACTTGATCAAAAGGTTAGAAGATCGACTAGAATGAGAACTGAGTCGACAAGGCTAGTTGGATATGAGAGATTTCTAGATCAAGCAATTGATCCAGATGGTGAATTCATCAAAGAAGTGATGATGATGACGATGATGATGATGATGATGGATGAATCAGAACCAATTGATTTAGATTAAGCTATGAAATATTCAAATTAGTTGGCAGCCATGCAAGAATAACTTAGGGAAACCGAGAAGAACAAGACATGAGAACTTGTAGAAAATTCAATGAAGAAGCCAATTGATGTAAAGTGGGTCTAAAAATTGAAGCTAAGACCAGATGGTGAAATTTCCAAGCATAAGGCAAGACTAGTGGCAAGAGGTTTCTTGCAAAAACCTGATATCGACTTCGACAAAGAATATCCACTTATTGCAAGGATGAAAACCATCACAATTGTTGTGTCGATCGCAATATACAGAGGATGAAAGATGCATCAAATAGATATAAAGTCGGCATTTCTGAATGGACCATTAGAAAGAGGATGTCTACATCAGTCAACCACCAGGATTTGAAATCAAAGGGCAGAAACAAAAGGTGTACATATTAAGGAAGGCACTCTATGGTTTTAAGCAAGCCCCAAGGGCTTGGAACAAGATAATAGATAGCTTTCTGATCGAGGTAGGTTTCAAAAATGCGTCTCGGAACATATGTATGTGAACAATGCAAGCAGGCTCAGTCGAGTCATTATATGTTTGTATGTGGATAACTTGTTGTTTACAGGTGCAGATGAAGCAGAAATAAAAAGGGTCAAGTTGAAATTGATGCAGAAATTTGAAATGTCTGACCTAGGGAACTTGTCGTATTTCTTTAGAATGAAATTTAAAGACACAGGTGAATGAGTGTTCTTACACCAGAAAATGTATGCCCAAGATATCTTGAAAAGGTTAAAGATGAGTAATTATAATACAGCTATCACACAATTGAAGACTGGAGAAAAATTGAGAAAGGATACAAATGATTAGTTTGTAAGTGCAACACTGTACAAGAAAATAATTGGATCCTTAAGGTATCTATGCAACACCAGGCCAGATATTTGTCAAGTTGTCGGGTTGTTGAGTGGATTCATGGAGAAGCTACAAGAATGTCATCTCACTACAATCAAGAGAGTGTTGAGATGCATAAATGGTACAATTAATCATGGTGTGTTGATGCCAAGGAGAAAAATACTAGCACAGATGCAAAAGTACATGGCTACACTTCGGATTTTGGTGGAGATCAAGACGAGAAGAAGAGTATTGCAGGTTATGTAACAACCCAATTTTTATTTAACCCAGTTTTTATTTATGGAAATTATTTGATTTATTGTGATTTTTTGTATTTATTTGATTATTGGGTAATATTAATTAAATAAATAAGGGTGGTGGGGTGTATGACATTGAGGTGGGAGTGTGGAGAGTAATTAGAGACAAGTAGAGTTTGATTAAGTTATTAGAGTTTATTTTAATAATAAAAAGAATTGTATTTTATTATATTTAATTAATTTAAATAGAAAATAGAAGGTTTGGGGGAAAAGTATAATTTATAAGGAGTGGAAGGGAGGAAGGAGTAAGAGAAATAAAAGTTTGGGTCAGAATTAGAATTATAATAAGATTTACCTTAATGATATAAATTAGAACATAAACTAGTTTTAGGATGTACGTATAACCAAAATTGGAGAATAGAGAAGAGGCTAGAGAAAGTGCATGAGAAATCTTAGAGCTTTGAGGGGATTAAAGAATCAAAAACCATAAATTTTGCATTGCTGCTAGGATAACCATGTAACGAGAGAACTATCTCAATAATTGGTATATGCATTAGGGGTATAATTGAGGAATCCTTAACCTTCAATATGGAATTGAGATTTTAACATAATTTGGTAATTGATGATTTATTTGGTGTATGTGATGATGATTAGTGATGAAATTTGTGTGCTATAATGTATGACACATTTTGTTTTGATGAGTTAACATATATTTACTATTGTTGCTATTTTGAAGGTTTTGGGGATAATATGATTTTGGACCAAATTTGTAATGTTCAATCATTTGGCACCTATACTCAATCAATTGGATCAATGTAAAAGTTTTCCTAATGATATTAAAATTTTGTTTTAAGAAGTTTTTTTTTTTTTGCATTAAGAAAATATTATATTTTCTTTCTATTTAAAAGTGGGTGTTACAACTAGGTTTGTAACCAGAAGTTGATATCATCTAGTAAATGTCTTCTAAAAATTATGTTATCATCCTATGATATTTTCCCTCTCAAATAGTCAATTCAAAATTATACAATGGTACAATCATACAAGTTATGCA
The DNA here is from genome assembly GCA_022829125.1 of Lathyrus tuberosus. NCBI lineage: Eukaryota > Viridiplantae > Streptophyta > Magnoliopsida > Fabales > Fabaceae > Lathyrus > Lathyrus tuberosus. The sequence continues at coordinate 16,376,523 of JALAZF010000060.1, forward strand.
AGAAAATACCTGCAAAATATTTCAAGTTGTTTGAAAATTCTAAACATCATAATTTGATCAATAACTTAAATCCTAAGAAATATACTTTGCCATGGTATAATCAAGACAATATATATATATATATATATATATATATATATATATATATATATATATATATATAGGTGATTTCTTAATACACCACCCAAGTTTCTTAGGCACCATGTGAAATTTCATTTTTGCCCCCAGATTCCGGATTTGCACATCCGGACGCACCAAATTTTTAAAAAACGCTGATATGTTCCGGATGTGCACATCCGGAAGAATTCCTGATTTGCAAATCCGGAAAAAATCAAAAGAATTCCATAAAATCATTTACTTCTAAATATAATTAAATCCAATCTAATTAAAATCCAATATAATTAAAATTAATATCATTTTTTCAATATAATTAAATCCAATATAATTAAAATCTATATTAATTAAAATTAATATGATATTTAATATGATTAATTTTTTTCAATATAATTAATAGGAATAATATGGTATTTAATTCTAAATTATTTTTTTATATTGAAAAAACTAATTTAATTATATTGGATTTAAAATTATATGGTATTTACTTCTAAAATTGGATTTAATTATATTGGTATTTAAAATTATATGGTATTTACTTCTAAATTATATGGTATTTACTTCTAAATTATAATTAAAATTATATGGTATTTACTTCTAAAATTAATTTAATTATATTAGATTTAATTATATTGAAAAAATCATATTAATTTTAATTATATTGGATTTAATTATATTGAAAAAATCATATTAAGTTTAATTATGTTGGATTTTAATTATATTGGATTTAATTATATTTAGAAGTAAATGATTTTATGGAATTCTTTTGATTTTTTCCGAATTTGCAAATCAGTAATTCTTCCGGATGTGCACATCCGAAACATATCAGCATTTTTTAAAAATTTGGTGCGTCCGGATGTGCAAATTCGGAATCTGGTGGCAAAAATGAAATTTCATATGATGCCTAAGAAACTTGAGTGGTGTATTAAGAAATCTTTTATATATATATATATATATATATATATATATATATTAACTTTCAATTTTAATCTGACTTATTCCATTTCAAACCAAGTTTCAAGTAAAAATAAATTAAGTCACACACATTTAAACTCTCATTTTGTTTTTTTTTTAAATCTTTAGTTGTAATTGTAGAAAATTCTCTTTTTGTGCACCTGACGTTGTAAGAGAAAAGAACTTTATGAGAAAAATATGTTTGGAAACAATATTGAGGATGTTGATGGTCATTCAAACATGTTTTAATGGAGAAAAGTTTGACTATTACTAAAATGAAAGAATGTTTAACTTTCATATAATTCTTCCGTCCCAAATTATAAGACGTTTTAAGTTTTTCACATAAATTAAAAAATATAATTATTACTTTATGAAAAAGATAAATTATGTATAATTTTACAGTAATGCTCCTCATAATTATATAGGAGTGAGAAATTAAAAGAGTTGAAAGAATAATTAATAATAAATATTTGAGGGTATATTAGGAAAGATGTCATTTATATTACATTGGCAATATAAGATAACTTATAATTTAAAACAAATTTTTTTAATAAAATAACTTATAATTTTGGACGGAGGGAGTATCATAAAATATTTATTGATTTGTGGTATATAATAAAAGCTGAGTATACAACTCTTATCAGTGCTAGTGTTGAAATAACCAAAAAAAAAGTAAATGAGTATTGGTCAAAAGCAATACTTTAAGATGTACCACAAGGCAAAAAGTTCACTTGCGAATGAAATTACTTTCAAAAAGGTATTCAACAATTAATCATATGAATAATATCATAAGAATTCTTCGTGTAAGATGGATACCTAAGGACACTATCACTTTATAGGAATAGGATCTGAACAAGCTAGTTGTGAAAGAACTCATAAGCTCCCTATGGAGTCATGATATAGAGTCTAATGAAGATGTACCTAGAAGGAAACTAAAATTTATTGTCCTAAATTTTAAAGGCAAAAAATTCATGACAAAGGTTAGGCAAGCTATTCAATGTGAGAAGAAGAAGAAATATACGACTATAGAAAAGCATCAAATGATGGTGAGCTTTCCCTTCTTTCTAGAAAGGTTAAATGTTTATGGAATATAAGGAAAAAGAGTTTTCTAATGAAATATTTATAAAATTATAAAGATTCAAAGGAGAAGAAATATGCATATAAGAAGTGTTGAACTAAAGTTGGTTTGAAGAACAAAGATCATTAATTTTGATTTCAATGATAACAAGATACTCTCTCTGTCCCACAATAAGTGATCCAATTGACTTTTCACACATATTAAAAAAAAGAATAAATGAAGGAAAGAGAATGATAATTTTACTAAAGTATCCCTATGATGTATTGGGAATGATGAAAGTAATATTAGTTAGAGGGTAAAATAGGAAAAGTTGTATTGGAAATTGAAATGGATCATATATTTTGAGACACCATTTTATTCCAAATGGGTCACTCATTGTGGGACGAAGGGAGTATACGAGAATAATTTTATGGGTAATGCTAACTTGTGCTCTGGAAACATCAATAAAAAAAATTAATTTTTTTATTTTTATTAAAAATAGTGCACAATTTCCAAGATATAATTTCTACATTTAGTTTTTAACTTGTGCCCTAGGGGCACAAGTTAGCATTACCCTAATTTTATTATTTAACTTGTTACATGTCTAGAAAGCTAGTAAAAAGATACAATACTTAGTATTTTATTACTTCTTCCGTCTCAAAATGAAAATTTTTTAAAAGTGTTGTACATAAATTAAAAAAAATAATGATTGAAGAATTAAATATAATAATTTTACAAAATTGCACTTAATTACTATTGATTGTCATAAATGTGTAATGTGTAATAATATTTTAAAAGTTGTGTAGATAATATTTGTTAGGGATAAAATTGATAAAAATCAATTATTATTGTCTTGAAAACATAAAAAGACTATTATTTTGGAACAAAATTTTTCCATTAAAAAAACTCTTATTTTTTAAAGAATCTGAAATTTTACTTTTATCAAATGATTATTTTGTATCAAAATGAATCTCAAAGATATCATCCGACACTTTGATCATATGGAAATAGTGTGAAAGTATCAACGGAGCGCATGTCATGAAGATCTCTATCTTCTACCGTATAGTAAATGATTTCAACATTATCCTTTAGACAAGAGTGCTTAAGATATCATCATGTTCTTTAGTCAGATTGATATTATAAAGTCAACACTTTGATCCTTTGTTTGAAGATTGAGTTGTTATCATTTGCTTAGTTTATTTTATGATAAAATAATCAGTGAATACTGTATGAGTTTATTTTTCGAAAAATAAATTTGATGATTACCCTATCAACGAAAACATTTCAAGTTTGAGAGATAGATAACAATAGTACGCATGGTGCAATGATATAAGTTATGTGAGATAAAATGCTATAAAATAGTGCATGATAATTCCTGTTGTGAGCTGGGACGGAGCTATTAAGACTAAAGTGTGGGCCTATGCCCCCACTAATTTTTAAATCATGTATATCTATTATATAAAACTATATAACCCTATAGATAATATATATCGTATAATATTATTATCTAAATAGTTTATTTAATAATGGTTTATCATAGATGTGGTTGTTGCGGTACAGTTCTAACACTTGTTATATCATATTAATAGTATTAATAGTAGACACGTAATAATATCTTTACCTTTATTATATAAATACTTAACTGATTATGTCAAAATTATTTTAAATGTTCAATTAAATTTATAACATTTACTACCATAACAATTCAATTGAATTAGATGTAATTTTAAAAATTATGAAAAAAATTCAATTGAATTAAATTGACACACATGTTATATATATATATATATATATATATATATATATATATATATATATATATATATATATATATATATATATATATATATATATATATATATATATATATATATATATATATATATATATATATATATATATATGCCAATTATTTTTAAGATTTTAATGGGTATATACACAACAAAATAATTTTATATTGTTGTTTAATAGAAATTCATTACTCTATCATGTTATATTACTAATTTAAAAATTTTCATCTGATTTGATAAAATATATAATTGTTATTGATTGACGGTATAAAATTAATTTACATTCTCAGTTCATACCATATTTTCTTTATTTTCAAATATAAATTTTTTAAATTATTTTTAAAATAAAACGTTCTTAATTATTTTTAAATATGAAAATTTTGATAGAATAATTGTAATGTATATTTATATATTGAAAAATAAGTTGCTATATTGTTTAAAGCTATAAATTTATACATGAGATTAATTATTATGCACTGTCAGTGTAAAAAGTTTTACACTGTCGATTCATCACCATTATCCGTTTGCCTTACTTTATAGTTGATTAAAATAAAAGTCAAACTCTTCTAAACATTCAATGGCTATAATTAACTGATGGTGTAAAATTCTTTTACACTGTCAGTGTATTTCAATTAAATTCTTTATACATATAGTGTCCCCACCATTCAATATTTCTGGCTCCGTCCCTGGTTGTGAGTACCGGTCGTGGGATTATCACGCTCTAATAGTAAAACGGATCACAATGGCTTATTTTCCATAGTTTTGATCCAACAACATTTAATTCAAGGCAGTTATATATTTCTCAAATTATATCGGTATTATTTACCACAATACATAACATTTAACAGCACTTGAATAAAACAATACTCTTTTAAGAATCGACTTCGAGAAAAGAAAAAAATCTTTTATAAACAAACATTTGGAGAAGAAAGTCTTTAAATAAAAAATAAAGAACGAAGAGAAAAAACTTCTTAAACATCATGTGATTTTATTGTAGTACACATTTTTTATTGAAAAATTAAACATTTTTTTTTATTTTGATTGTTCTCGAGTAAAATTGATTCTATTTTTTAAAATTGATGCAGCTCCTTTATCACTCGCCCAACTACATCCTTTTATTAAATTCTTGCACCATGTTTTTATATATTCAAATTTTTTTCCATAAATATATTAACAATGAGGATATTAGAAATAATAATTTATATTCACAAACTTAGTCATTAAGTTTGTTAAAGGGTATTTTAGTATTTTGTTTGTTGTTTTTTGTAACCCTAGTTATTAGCTTATAAATAGACTAGTGGTAGATGTCATAGTTAGTGATTTTTCATTCTTCTTTGTAGCCGTCATTCTCTTTATAATATATTCTTCTCTTTCATCCATTAATTCACCTTGTACACCAACAATTGGTATCTAGAGCTCCGGTTCGGATCCACTGGGAAACACGGGAAACACGAGTGAAACGTGAGGCGTTGTGTGATTGATTTTTGGTTCGTGAATTCGTGTTGAATCTTAAACAAAAATCTGAACAGAATCACATTTTCTGATTCTGTGGGATTGGGAAACACTGTGTTTGGTGAGATCTGAGTGACTGTACAAGGTTGAAGATGAACGGAAACGGCGGTATGAACACCAAGCTTCCAGTATTTGATGGCAAAAACTGGACTCGTTTGATGATTCATACGCGTGTACTGTTCGGTGCTCAAGATGTTCTGGATCTTGTCACTGAAGGTTACGTTCCAGTAGCAGCAGATGCAACAGAGGAACTAAAGAACGCGCAGAAGGATACATGGAAGAAAGATCAGAAAGCGTTGTTTTACATCCATCAGTGTGTGGATGCAAATGTGTTCGAGAAAATCGTTGATTCAACGACGGCAAAGGCTGCGTGGGACACACTAGTCAGATGTTACGGTGGTGACGCATCAGTGAAGAAGGTGAAGCTTCAGTCTCTACGTAAGCAGTATGAGAATCTCAACATGAAGAACAATGAGAAAGTTTCTGAGTACATCTCCAGAGTGATTCTGATCACTAATGAGATGAAGGCGTGTGGAGAAACCCTTTCTGAATAAGTAATCATTGAGAAGGTATTGAGATCCCTTACCCCTCAGTGTGATTACATTGTGGTAGCAATAGAACATTCTAAGGATCTGAGCACCATGAGAATTGAAGAGCTGCAAAGCAGTCTAGTGGCGCAAGAGTTGCGTCTGACTGAGAGAACTTCTGAAAGGGAAGTATAGCAGCAGGCTCTGAAAACAGTTTCTGATAAGAAGCATCAGAAGCAGTCTTGGTCAGAAGCCAGGAGAAGATCTGATGGTAGTCAGAAGTCAGAAACCTCAACTTCTGATAGGCAAAAGAATGCTCAGAAGGGAAAAGAGAAGTATGACAAGAAGAAGATCCAATGTTACTGTTGCAAGAAGTTTGGTCACTTTGCTAGAGATTGTTGGTCAAACAAAGAAAGAAAGTCAGAAGAAGAAAATATAGCCAGAAGTTCTGATGATGAATCTGTGCTACTGATGGCTTCTGAATCTGATGATACGAATTTGACAGACTGGTGGTATATGGACACTGGCTGCTCAAATCATCTTACTGGAAATAAGAAATGGCTGGTTGATTTTGATTCTGAAAAGAGGACAAAGATCAGATGTGCTGATGACAAATATCTTAACGCTGAAGGTATGGGAAATGTCAGAGTCGTTCTGAACAATGGGAAAACAACATTGATTCAGAAAGTGTGGTATGTACCTGGCATAAAAAGCAATCTGATGAGCGTGGGACAATTAATTGAGAAAGGTTTTTCAGTTACCATGAAGGACAATCTTTTGAAGCTGTGTGACTGTAATCAGAAGCTGATTATGGAGTAAGAACAGGGAAGGAATAGAACATTCAAGGTGAATGTCAGAACTGCAGACTCTGAATGCCTCAGTGCAACAAGTGTTGTGGATGAAAGTGAGATGTGGCACAGAAGATTTGGTCATCTAAATTTCAGAAGCTTAGGGCATCTAAATTCAAAGAAGCTGGCACATGGAATTCCTGCAATTAAGAAGCCTGAGAAGTCATGCAAAGTGTGCATGGAAGGAAAGCAACCAAGATTGCCATTTGCGTCAGAAGTAGCTCCAAGAGCAAAACATGCCTTGGGAGTAGTGCATTCTGATGTGTGTGGTCCATTTCCAGTAGCATCGATCGGAGGGAATAAATACTTTGTGTCATTTGTTGATGAATTCACGAGAATGACATGGGTATCCCTTATTAAGTTCAAACACGAGGTGTTTGCTGAATTCAAGAAGTTCAGAATGAAGGCTGAGAATCAGAGTGGTCAGCCTCTGAAGATTCTCATAACCGATGGTGGGGGTGAGTATAACTCCAAAGAGTTTCAGAAGTTCTATGAGGAGAATGGAATTGAGCATGAGGTTACGGCTCCTTATACTCCTCAACACAATGGTCTTGCTGAAAGAAGAAATCGTACTTTGCTTGATATGACGCGAAGCATGCTGAAGGAGAAGAAGCTTCCTCACAACTTGTAGGGAGAAGCTGTTGCCACCGCAGCATATGTGCTCAACAGATGTTCAACGAAGAAGCTGAAGGAAATAGTTCCTATTCAGAAGAGGACTGGAGAAAAGCAAAGTGTTATTCATCTGAAGGTGTTTAGTTCTGTTTGTTACAAACATGTCCCAGAGGCCAGAAGACAGAAGCTGGATGATAGAAGCAAAGTAATGTTACTGGTGGGGTACCACAGTATAGGTGCGTACAAGCTTTATTGTCCAGAAACTAATAAAGTTGAATTTAGCAGAGACGTTATTGTGAAGGAATCAGAAGTTTGTAATTGGAATAAGTCTCAATCAGACTCTGATGTGAGAACTTCTGAAGAAAGGTCAGAACTAAGAGTTTCTGAAACTGATGGTGATTCTGACTCTGAAGGAGACTCAGAAGGTGAAGGTGACTCTGATGATCCAGATTCTGATGATGATCCAGATTCTGGTGGTGATTCAGACTCTGGGAATATGCCAGACTCTAAAGATGGTCAAGGTTCTGGAGGAGGTCAACCTTCTGAAGCAAGAGCTTCTGAAGGAGAAACTTCTGGGGTTCAAGCATCCGAACGAGATTCTGACCAAGGTCAGAGGCCACAAAGAATCAGAAACATTCCGAGAAGATTTGCAGAGTTTAACATGCTGCAAGACACTGAAGTAGATTCTGAAGGAGAAATTACTCAGTGTGCCATGCTAGTAGACTCTGAACCCGTGAGTACATAAGAGGTTCTTAAGCAGAAAGTCTGGCTGAAGTCCATGAAAGAAGAACTTGATGCCATAGAGAGAAACAAGACCCGGAAGCTGACAGAACTTACAAAGGACAAGAAAGCCATCAGCGTCAGATGGGTTTTCAAGCAAAAACTAAAGCCAGATGGATCAATTGGAAAACATAAAGTGAGGTTAGTAGCAAGAGGATTTCTGCAAAAACCTGGGCTGGATTATTCTGAAGTGTTTGCACCTGTAGCGAGACATGAAACAATCAGACTCGTGATTGCCATAGCTGCTAACAGGAATTAGCCTCTGATACATTTAGATGTGAAATCTGCATTTCTGAACGGTCCATTACAAGAAGAAGTTTACGTGTCACAACCTCCTGGATTTGTGAAAAAGAATCAGGAAGGGATGGTGTACAGATTACATAAAGCTTTGTATGGATTAAAACAAGCGCCCAGAGCCTGGAATCAGAAGATTGATTCATTTTTCAAGAAGCAGGGTTTTCAGAAATGTGAGATGGAATACGGTGTTTATGCTCAGCATATCTCTGAAGGCAATATGATTCTGGTGTGTTTGTACATTGATGACATACTGCTGACAGGAAGTTCTGAACAAGAATTAGCTATGTTCAAGAAGGTGCTGATGAATGAGTTTGAAATGACTGATCTCGGGAAAATGACATACTTTCTAAGGATGGAGTTTAGATACTCTGAGAAAGGTATCATTTTGCATCAGCTGAAGTATGAACGTGAGATTCTGAAGAGATTTAAGCTGCAAAATTATAAGGCTGCTATCACACCTGTAGATACAAATCATAAACTAGATTCAGATTCTGATGGTGAGGATGTGGACGCTACAACCTTCAAACAGTTGGTTGGTTATCTGAGGTATCTGTGTAATACCAGACCTGATATCTGCTATGCAGTTGGAATGGTCATTAGGTTCATGAGTAAACCCAAGTGGTCCCATTACCAAGCTGCTGTCAGGATTCTGAGGTATATCAAGGGAACTCTGAAGTATGGAGTGTTATTCCCTTCTGGAAGAAAGATTGAATCAGAACTTCTGAGTTATTCAGATTCTGATTGGTGTGGTGACAGAGTTGATAGAAGAAGTACTTCTGGGTACTTGTTCAAGTTCCTGGGAGGCCCTATTTCTTGGTGTTCCAAGAAGCAACCTGTTGTTGCGTTGTCAACCTGTGAAGCTGAATATATTGCAGGTGCTGTTACTGCATGCCAAGCTGTGTGGATTCTGAACTTGCTGCAGGATCTGAAGATCAAGGTAAACAAGCCTCTGAAGATGATGATTGATAACAAGTCTGCAATCAATCTTGCCAGAAACCCAGTGTTGTATGGGAGAAGCAAGCATATTGAGACCAAGTATCATTTTCTGAGAAATCAAGTTCAGAGTAGAGTGTTAGAAGTTGAGCACTGTAGCACCCAGAAACAGTTGGCAGATGTTCTGACGAAGACTATCAAGACTGATCAATTTCTTCGCTTAAGGGATGGAATTGGTGTTGTTAGTTTTGAGGAAATATAAATTAAGGGATGGTATTAGAAATAATAATTTATATTCACAAACTTAGTCATTAAGTTTGTTAGAGGGTATTTTAGTATTTTGTTTGTTGCTTTTTGTAGCCCTAGTTATTAGCTTATAAATAGACTAGTGGTAGATGTCATAGTTAGTGATTTTTCATTCTTCTTTGTAGCTGTCATTCTCTTTATAATATATTCTTCTCTTTCATCCATTAATTCACCTTGTACACCAACAGAGGAGCCAAACGAGTCGGTATTCAAAAGTAGTCCAGTACATGCTCAGACCCCAATACCTGTTAGAGGCAGCAACAATAAGTCTAAGGGCAATCTGATACCTGAGGGAATGGATCAACTCTCTTTCCTATTTTCAACCTTTGTAAATTTAATTTATTTCATATATGAGTGAGTAATTAAAACATATTATTTATTAAGAAAGAAGAATTGGTTTAGAGAGAGATAGGGGGAAAGGTATCAAATGCCAAAGTTAGCTAATCTTTTCTTAGTACATGTTGGGGCACGTTCACGTCTAGGAAGGTTCACATGTGTATTTGACATACAAAGGAAATTTGTACTTTAGAGTCCCGTAACTCTAAGAGCTAAATGAAAAGCATCATTATTGTTATCACTCCACCTCATATGTGACCCTATCAACAATGTCCCCCCTCAAGAGAAAGTTCTTTCATCCACATACACTTTGTATTGTCGTTGACAATTTTTCAATGGGACATGCCTCCTATTGTTGTTCCTTTTGGATTGGCTACATTTTGCAAAACAACATCATGGAGAAGTGTTTTTTTGGTGCAGAAGGGACACATGTTCGACGTGATTTCACAGCATGTGGGTACGACATATGAACCTTGATCAACAAACCAGATTGATGATGTAAGATGTTTTTATGGTGCAGAAGGGACACATGCTGGACGCAATGTCACAACATGTGGGTACGACATTTGGGCATTTCTCAACAGGCCAGATTGTTGTGTTATGGGCCAGATTTAATGTTGAAGATTCAGTTAGATTTTATTGCTTTTACTTAGCAATATGATAATATCATTTGTTGGACAGCTGTGAAGATCAAATTAGATTTAAATGTGATTTAAATTTGAATTTGAAATAAACCAAATCACATATTTCTATTAGAGATATTTATGGAACCAATCTTATCAAACAGATTATGCAAAGATTCTGGTCGAAATTAAATCAAAGATCTAGGGATAAAGGCCCAAAATACTTTGGCTATATAAGGAGCTCAAAACCAACACTGAAAAGTGAAATTCTGGTATGCAGATCTCAGATGTCCTAAGAGATGTTGAGACACTTGATCTCTACTTTAAACACAATGACATGAAGGAGCATAGTAAAAATTGCAGAAATTAAACGAACACAGAGTAATTGTTAACCCAGTTCGGGGTACAACAACACCTACTCTGGGGGCTACCAAGCCAGGAATGAAATCCACTAGATAGTATTAATTCTAAGCTAAACAACCTCTGGTTTACAACTTATCACTTAATCACTACCCGAGCTTAATTTCTACCTAAGACTCTCCTAGGTATGAGACCCTTCTCAATTCCCTTTCAATCACAATAGTGACGGAAATTATAACTCAAAGCAAACAATCCAGCTCTAGTATCAACACGATACAAGAGAGGCTCACAAATACACAAACCATAAAACTTACTAAGCAAAAATGTATTTTCTATACTTTGATTAGGTTAAATCCGTCTTATTTATAACCATAAACTAGACTGGATTTGGGCTTAAAAAATGCAGTAATTCTGTTACACAGAATCTGCAACTTATTCTCTTCAAGAGTAGTTTCTTCAATCCAAAGTTTCCTAAAATGTATCCACAATTAGAAAACGGCATCTTCAAATTCAAACAGAATCTCTGATTCCTCAATCTTGAACGTCACCTCGGATAAAAAAATATTCCCATAATATTCTAAAATCTGGAAATAAATTAGCAGTATCAAAGCTGCAAAGTAACAGACAAAGATGTCGAATCATCATGATAGGACATCTTGTCCAACATCTTGTTCTTCATTTTGTTCTTCATGTTATGACATCTTGTCCAACATCTTGCTGTCAAGTTAGTTTTACCAAAATTAATGTCAATCTCAAAAGCTTGGACTTATAAAAAAACATGTAATTCATTGAAGATATTAGAAGACGGTGAGTAGGTTCTCATATGTAGGGGGATTCCTTAAATAGAAAGTCACTAGGATTAGGAAGAGGCTTTGAACAAAATAACATTTTTTGGTTCTTGTAAGACTAAAGGTACTAATTCAAATTAGTGGATTTCCTTTCTTACGTAGAGTGCCCTCCAGACGTAGGTGTTATTAGCACCAAACTGAGTTATCAATCTCTTGTGTTTTATTGCTTTCCTTATTATGTTTTGTATTTTTGTTATTCTGGTTTAACTTGTTAGGCCAGTTATTCAAACATCGTGTCCAAAATCTATCCCCTAAGGAATAGAATTTCAATTTTCCTCAGAGCAGGAATCTTGTTCTATTTTGGTTATGGTTCCTTCTATGTTCTTTGTCTCTTTTGAAGAAAGTGGGTGAGAAAAATAAAAGGGAATGCTTCTTTGATAATGTTTATCTCTTGAGCACTAGTTGTGGTGCAATCTTGAAGAAGTGGTTAAATTTGTAATTTACCTAAAAAATAGCCAAAGGGGAAGATTGATGTTTATTTGGCTGACTATGCTTTGTACTATGTGGTACAAATTGTTGTGATTGGGGCTAACTCTTGATGACTGATCTAATCATAGTCTGACTGTGTGCACACATGTTGGAGCATTAGGCAAGACATCTGGCCCTTTTTTAGTGAGCTTTTGTGTCAGTAGTATTTTTCATATCTTGGTATTAACTACTAATTGTTTGTGTTATGCATGACTAAGTATGTAAATGATTGCATGATGATAATTGTTAGTTGGTAGGATTGTATGCTACTAACTATGAGCTGACTAAGTGCCATGCATGACTAAGTTGTGAATGATTATATGTCTGTTTGGTTGACTTTGGAGAATTGTTTTGAGTGGCATATGTGATGAATGCTACTTATTTTACGATGTTATGATATAACTTTGATGAATGTTATTGTTGTTAAAATTGTATGCTCTAATAATTTTCTATTGTATGTCACTTGTTCTGATTGAAATGAGTGATATCTATCTTGAAGATTTGTTTTGCCACAATTTTCCAAAGAGACAAATTGTTGTTCCTTTTAGATTTGCTACATTTTGTAAAACAACGTCATAGAGAAGTGTTCAAGTTTTCCAAGCTACTTCAAGATGTTTTTCTGGTGAAAAATTGACACATGATGGATGCGATGTCACAACATGTGGGTACGACTCTGGGCCTTGCTCAACAAGCAAGATTGCTGCGTTTTGGGACGAATTTTTTGTTAAAGATTCAGTTAGATTTTATTGCTTTTATTTACCAATATGATTATATGATTTGTTGAATATCTGTGATGATCAAATAAGATTTAAATGTGATTTAAATTTGAATTTGAAATAAACCAAATCACATCTTTATGTTGATTGATGACTTCTCGGCAAGTGTACCGATAACGTTGCAGTAATAAAAAGATTGAACCTACAAGGACTGTGTTCGAATAGAACAATGATTTGTGCAATATTAAATAAAAACAATAAAGGGGGTTGCAAGTTTCAGTGAAAAAAGAAATTAAACGAGAAAATTATGTCACGAAAGCGGTCAGGTTGTGTTTTAGAATCCCCCTATCCCCTCTTGTTGATGTACGATGCCTTATATGAATGATCTTATCCTTATAATTTTAAAGTGAATTAACAAAATTGCTATAGTCAGTCCCCCACTAAATAACTCACTAACAACTACTCGGACCTTTCTATCCCTAGTCCGCCAACGTAAGCAGTGTTAGGTGATGTACATACCATTAATTCCCTGTGCCACTACTCGAGGTCTCCTATCCCTATTCAACTAACTTAAGTAAAACAATTGCCTTAGGTTCAACACATAGGCTACGAGTCAAGAATCCCTGTGTGTCTAACAACATATTAACAAAGTATCTCAAATAAAAAGCATTAAGCATAAGAAACAACTGAATAAAATTATAATTCAAAGGATTCATGCAAAGTCAAACCGCCATATAATGCCAACAAGATTGAATAAAGTTTATCATCACACAACTTAACCTAATAAAATCTAGCTACTCATTATTCAGAGAAAAATACCACAATTGGTAGATGAAAATAACGTAAGAATTCCCTTGAAGAGATGGCCTCTAATGGCTTCAAATGCTCTAAAAATCTCTTTTTGTGCTTCCAAACTTGTGCTCCAATCTCCAAACTTTGTAACCCGTGTAAAAGTGCAGAAAATCTCCTTTTAAAGCTGTCATAACGGGTATGAACGCATCAGAAAAGCCCAGAAAAAGCAAACATTGTGCGCTTTATGAAAGAATCGTGCACGCGATGCACCCTTTTCATCCTTATCGTGCATGCGATGCTGCACGTGATTATCCTAATGGCTGCGTTTTTTCACCCTTTTTCACCAGAATTTTCGCTAAGTCCCATTTTCCATACTTGCCTATTTTTCACTCATTCTTGCGTCTTTCTTCATCATTTTGGCTCCTCTTTCGCTTGTTTTTCCCCAATTATTTGAATCATTATATGTAATGACGGACTGTCATCAGATATTATGGAACCAATCTTATCCAGCAAATTGTTCAAAGATTTTGGACGAAATTAAATCAAAGATCCAAGCAGAAAAACCCATAATACTTTTACTGCATAAGGAGCTCAAAATATACAATGGAAAGCAGACAATACATTGAACATATTAGATTGATAGGGTTTATTTGAGTTTTGTTATAGTTATATGTACACCACTGTGTTTCAGTAAATTGGCATAGTTGGTTTGTCTCAGTTAAGTTGCAATATTCAACATTGTTTATTGAGATTGTAAACACCAATCACGGGTTACGTGAGAAGAAATTGAGTATGTTCTCATATTTAGGGGGAGTCCTTAACTAGAAAGTCACTAGGATTATGGAGAGCTTTGAACAACATAAGGTTAATTAGTTTTTGTAAGACTAAAGGTACTAATTCAAAGTAGTGGATTTCCTTTCTTGGGTAGAGTGCCTTCCAGATGTAGGTGTTGTTTGTACCGAACTGAGTTACCAATCTCTTGTGTTCTTATTGCTTTCCTTATTGTGTTTTGTATTATTGTTATTCTTGTTTAACCTGTTGGAACAGTTGTTCCAACTTCGTGTCTAACATCTGTCCCCCTAAAGAACATAATTTCACCTATTCACCACTATATGGGGAGGACTTTCGATACAAGTGGGTCTGACCTTCACTCGAACAAACAGCTTGTGATACCATTGTCAAATCATCAGTTCTTTGGGGTCAACATAAGGGATCATTTTTACATTGAGGCATTTATTTTATGAGCAACACACCTTATGAGAGACACATCACATATTTACCCAAAAGCCTTAAAGTGATAGGTGTGTGGATTTTCTCATTTATATGGTGTTTAATCTCTATTTTTTAGGCAACATGAGACTTCCCTACAATTGTTTCTCAACACTTCTAATTCACATTTATTTTTCTCAAACATTTTGTTCATAATATCTGCTCATGCTCATAGAGGTTCATCTAAGGACAGGCATCCAACTGTTGTTTGAGTGTTGTTCGATCAAATGGACGCTCATTTCTCTCGTTGCATTATTGGTGTTTGTCTTGTTTATTTAAAAAATGTAAAAAGTAACAATCACCAAATTTTCAAGTAGCACGCATTATTTGATCTTCATTCAAAAATCTCAACTTCATGTAAAGATATATCTTAGATGTCTCCTTTTGGCAATTATCAAGTCAAATTTTGTTCTCTAGTTATGTATTTGAAGAGGCCATGCCATACTCTTGTTTTGTAAACGAAAAAAATAAAGTCTTAAACTAGAATTACTGACATACATGTTAGATTTATCTAACTTTTTATGGGCTACAATTAATTGTTGTTTAGTTGGTGAAAAATGGATTAATCGTGATTCTGATTAGGGTGAATATACAAGTCCTTTTATTGGTTAAGTGATCTCTTTTAATTAAAGGATGAGTATCTGAAACCTGATTGGTGTAGGAAAAAATGTGGGTTTTAACCTTGGGCCCATAATGGGCAGAGACTAAGGTTATATATATTATATGGCTAGGTCCCCTCTGTAATCACAAGAATCAGAAACATAACTGACAACTCCACAACTTGCCCCATTGAGAGTTGTGAATGAGAGTGTGAGATAAAGAGGAAGATCCGGTCATCCATTTTTTCGGGATTCTGAATCATGACTTTAACAAGTAAATATTGATGTTTTAATTTCATATAATCGATCATTGAATATTTCCACATACATATGGTATCATAGCTGAATTATGAGTTTAAAACTCAATTGTTTGTTGTTAATATGAATTGAAACTATTTTAATCGAGTCCTAAACAATTGTTAGAAATCATTTTTATTGTGATGCTCAAATTTATTTTTTAAAAATTATATTCTTAGAATTTTAGCTCCTCGGTATTTAGAGCATCCACATCCATTATACTCATTTGGGTTCTTTAAATGGGTCCCACTTAATTTTTTCATTATTTTAACTCAACTATATTTTATAAATATCCATACAACCATTAAAAACACTAACAAGGTCCCACCAAACCCCACAATATTCTCCACATTTCACTCTAAAATAGTTAAACCACGCTCTTTATTGTAACAACACTTGCAAATTGAGGAACGATTTTATTATGCAATTATCCATCATTTTCTGACACAATCACTTTGATAACAGTGTAGGAACCATATATTTGGACCGATAATCATGCTTTTATGTATCCCAATAGAGAAACCACTGTTGATTATCATTAGCATGGCAAGTAGCAGTAAAGATATTGTACTAGTCTATATTACCAAGTTCTTCATAAGTAATATACCATAATTTTTTACATGACTTTGACGGGTGTTCGACTGACTAAAAATCATATAGAAGGTTCAATTAGGCAGGTTAGTGATACTCATTGTTGTCTATATATTTAACAAACTTTTATTTATTATATACTAAATGATTTGATTATAATATTAATTGCAATAGCTATAATAGCTACTCCATCCAAACTTTGAATGCTTCAAGAGCTATATTATTGCACTGTAGACAAAATTTTGAATGCTTCAATAGCAGTAAATTATGGGAATTTTTTTAATATAACATGTTTTTCTAAAAAAATACAAAAATAAAGAACATTTCAAATTAATTACCAAAATGGTATGGTTTGAAAATGCACCAAAAGGGTGGCGCCATAGGGTATGGCGCCTCAGGCTAAAGGGGCAAGCCCTAAAAGCCATACCATATGGCGCCTTGGTTGATTTATTAAGTGCCTTTTTTTTTCTTTTCCAGAGGGGAGGCACCATATGGGATGACATCTCAGTTCACTTTTTATATTTTTTATTTTAATTTGTAAAATGAAAAATTTATTAAAAAAAACTAGGGTAACCATAATGACATAAGAATGTTCAGGATAAAAATTGGTACAATGGATGGTAAAGAAAAATTCAATGATCATGCCTATCTAAACGTCCACCGGTTCCACATGCAAGATCTCTTGCGCGGCGTCTTTGTCTACCACGATTTTGTTGAGGTGTGGCTGGTCTTTACATCTGTTGAGATAGTCCCGGCGTCTCAGACAAATTCTGAAGCATCTGACCCCAATAGCCGGGGGGTTTCCGCGAACGGCACTTCCGTAATCCAGCTGCATGCCCATGTTTTCGTAGTTTGTAAGGGGGGTTGGGTTGGTTGCAGACTGTATGGTTAGCTGAAATATTGCATGGAAGGGTGTTGGTACCGATTTAGTGGTTGATGTGGGGTTTGGTAGTCGAATAGTGGGTGGGTTTGTTGGTTGTAGGACGATTGTGGTTGTTGGTTGTACGAAGATGGGGTGTTCATTTGCGGGGGGCTATGGTAGGCTGGGGTGGGTTCGAAAGACTCGTCAGAGGGTATGGGTAAGGCTCTTCTTGTTGTTGGGTATAAGTAGGTGTATGATGTTGGGCATGTGGCTGGGTATGTGGCTGGTCATGTGGCCGTGAGGAAGAGGCACATTGGCGGGGGTCAATTAGATACGTCGGTTGAGAGAGGAATGGTTGAGGTGTTGTAACAGACCTAAACCAAGTCATATATTGTTGCGTTTGTATAGCATCTTCTACAACAGGGTCGGATAAGACGTGTTGGTGTCGATTCTCCCATTATTGACACATCTCTGTTGCAAAGTTCATCCACTCACCCACTGCCCTCTGTGTGTCCACTCTACGCAGATGCCACGATCCTAAACTTGTAGGAGCCATCGGAATATCCTGATGCATTCCGAACTGAAGTTTTACTCGATCGCTTTGATGCATCTCCATAGTGGTGAACCGAGTGATGGGTGTTTTTAAAGTCCACACAGCAGCATCATTCGTGTTGGGCTGGTGGTCGAGGCCCTCGTACGGCCTTCAGACAAACTATAAGAACAAAAGGTTTAATGAGAAACTGTACGGTGCTTTAATGTGTTAGAAATATTTATGGAAGTTTAAGGAAAATTTACATCGTCGGGGCCAATGTGATCTATTAGGTTGCGGTAGACTGTTATGGCGCTCCTAGGATTTCGATGGTAACTCATTCCCAGAACTGACCACCTAAAAAAGTAGTTACAAATAAATTAGTTACAACTAAACATTTCATTAAAGGACATAAGTTCGAGTAGTAAAATTAAGCTTACTTGTTTGCGTAGGGAAATGTGAAGGGGTTCCAGTTAACTGGAGCTAGTGTTGGCATTCTCGACCAACCCCATGCCTGAAAGAGATAGGCCCAGCCATAAAATGTACAGGCGTCTTTTTTTGAAGTTTTACAGAGTGAACTATACAGATGAGCCAGGACAGCTGAACCCCAACTATATTCGTGCACTCTGTTAATGTTAGCCAACAAAGGTAAATACATAATATTTACATTGTTTCCAGTGTTTTCTGGAAATAAAAAATTACCGAACAAGAGCATTAACTAGCACCGAGTTTTAAGTATCTTGTAATAAGGGGTATCGTCATTTAATACAATACAATCATAGTAAGCCCTAAGGCATTTTATGTTAATACCTTGGCCCCTGGGTATACCATCACGTGTTGGCTCAGGTGCTTCCAGACTTAGGGGCATGCCCAACAAATCGTTGCATAGTTGGTTGTTGACAAAAACGGGGCCGTTGACGACCGTGCCATCGATGCGGAGGCCGAGTAACATATAAACGTCTTGGAGTGTGACCGTACATTCACCGAAAGGAAGGTGAAATGTGTGGGTCTCCGGCCTCCATCATTCTAGCAAAGCCAGAATAAATTTTGGGTCATCATGGTATGACGTGATTTTTATCAAGTCACCAAATCCACATCTAGTTAAGTATTCTTCGATGAAAGGGTTGTGGGGCATGTATTCGTGCCCACGGCAACGGAACCTTGATACCAGCTGAACAAAAATATAAATAACATTAGTTAGATAAAAAAATACATCTAGGTTTATGAGGGTAAAACAAAAGAAGGCCGAAACACTTACAAAGTCTGCAACGTTTTTGGGGGTTCCTCTATGATCGTTTCCCATAGTGAGTAGAGACATTTTTTTCGTAATTGGTATTAAGAGGAAAAATTTGTGATGGATGCGAATATTTTGTGAGTTGAAGAGAAGAGAAGAGTTTGGTATGAGAAAAATTTGTAGAGTGGTGAGATGGTATTTATATTGGTGAAGAATGAGATGAGGGGAGTCACATGATAATGCATGCATTCTTGGTCATTGTAGTCTGACAAGTGTAGTCATGCATGCTTTGGAATCTCTTATGTGTTCTCTTGCATGCATTCTTGGTCTTTGTAGTCTGACAAGTGTAGTCATGCATGCTTTGGAATCTCTTATGTGTTCTCTTGCATGCATTCTTGGTCATTATAGTCTAACAAGTGGAGTCATGCATGCCTTGTAAACACTTATTTCGTGGAGAGTGAGAAGTGTGGTTAGAGACTCACATAAGAAAGTGAAGGCATGGTTGTATTGTCATGTCAAGCAGAGAATCTTAAAGAAATACAGTATAGGTGTAAGTGTAGTTGGTAAGGCATGGACATAGTATACAATAGTAATACTGATTGTAGTACCCTAAATTTTGACCAGTGTTTTTTCATTTTTTGGGATTTTTTTTATGCTACTAGGGGGTGTCATTCAGAGTCATCTGGGCTTTTGGGGGGTCTGCTAGTACTTTTAGCCTTATTTTGGGGGGTTGGGTTTCATGTAAAGGGTTTTTATTTATTTTATTATTATTAATTAAGAATTAAGAGTCTTAGATTTGTTATTAGATAAAATTTAGAATTTTAAGTTAATTATTTTTATTGTTTTTAGTTGGGGTTTCATTTTAGAATTTGTTTGGGTTTTTTAGATTAATTAGGGGGTAATTAGGTTTTATTTTTAATTTAATTGTTGTAAATATTTTTATCATTAGGGTTTTTATTTGTTAGGAAGTTTGTTTTCATTAACAATTAAATTTATTAGATATCAAGGTTTTAGTGATGGGGATTAGTGTTAAGGTTTTATGGTTATTATTAATTAGTTAATTCGGTTATTGTTTAATTATTTTTATTTCTATTATGATTAATTTATTAATATAGCTTTCATATTTTAATTATTAAATTAGAATTCTCGTTTTAGGGATATTGGTTTAGGTAGATATTTATCTTATTTTTATTATTGTTTATTTTTATGTTTAATTGGGGGTCAAATGGTTGACCAACGAGTAAGTCATCTTCTCCTCCAAGTCCTAACCCTAGGCGGGCGCAGAGAATCAGGAAACACAATCAAAACAGATTTGGTTTTTTGACAAAATGGAATCAGTTAACACTAATGTCATTAATTTACAATCCAATCTTACAAATCAAATTGATACAAAGCCCAAATCAGATCCAAAGTTACAAATGTACAGAAATTAAACCCTAATTCTAAAAATAAAAACAAATCAAATCAAGTAATTAAACTACATCAAAAAGTTCCTAAAACGAATCTAATCGGACTTATTTCTAAACCTAATTGCTAAATCTATAAAAAGCGAAGAGAAAGAAAAGGGGGGGACGAATTAATCCAGTCGCCGAGAATCTCCCAAATCTCCTTTAAACCTGCAAACAACATAGAGAAGGGATTAGTGAAAAATCAGGAAATAAAAGGAGTAGCATAACAAGGTCACGGCAAGGAGGTGAGTCACTTAGCTTTGGATTGTGGTTGTTGTTTTTTGGATTTCTGGGTTTCGCTTTAGGGTTAGAATTCTTGATTAGGGTTAGGGTTCTTTAGGATAGGGTTAAGGTTCTACCCAGAACCCTTAGGGTTCTTGGGGTTTGTTCGAATTCTGGGTTTTGATGAAGGTTTAGGGTTAGGGTTCTAGGGATTGGGGTATGGTTCTTGAGATTGGGGGGGTTAGGGTTCATCATTCTGGGGCTAGGGTTCATACGGGATGAAGGTTCCAGTTGAAGCTCAACCAGAAACCTGGGTTTGATGGTGGTTTAGAGGGTGGCAGACGGTGGTCAGAGGCTCACCGGAGGGAGGAGGGTTATAGAGAAGCGAGAGAGAATTGAGATAGAGAGAGAAGGAGTGAATGTAGAGAGAGAAAGAAAATGAAAAATGAAGTGGATCTAAGAGAGATTCGGTTTATATACCCCCTTTGTGTGGCCGTGGATCACTGCCAAGTGGTGCTTTCCAAGCCACTTGATCGGGTTGACCGTTGGAGTCAACTGGCATCCCGTGCGCGCATGCCTTTGAGGATTTACGGTAATTATGAATCATGGTCGTGCATTCAGATTACCTGGTTTAAGGATTAAGATCAAGGGCTGAGATTTGCTTAGGTCTTAGCCCGTAGGTTTGTGATCAAACGGTGGTGGGAAGATCAACGAATGGACTCTCTCCCACGTTTTTTTTTGTTTTTTGACTGGATTATAATTACTGGGCCTTGTGCCCTATTGCTATTAACACCCCCAATCTGGCCCATTACTAGGTCAGTGGGAGATCACACCCCCCGTTTTTATTTTACATAATTAAATTAATCACTTGATTTAATTATGTAATTAGGTTTTAAGCGCTAAATTATTTTAATCTAAGTTTTTTTAATTTAGGTTTTTTTATATAATTAAATTAATAATTTAATTTATATGTTTAATTAGGTTAGGTTTTAATTTAGGGTTTTATATATAATTAAATTAACAGGTCATTTAATTATCTGATTGGGTTAAATATTGATTTAGGGTTTTTAGAGAAAATAGGGATTTAGGGTTAATTTAATCAATTAAATTGATAACTCAATTTAAGTGTTCAATTAGGGTTTATTAGGGTGTTTTTTCAATTAAATTAATAACTTAATTTAATTGTTTAATTGGGTTAAATTTCTTAATTTAGGGTTTTATCAAATTAAATTAATAACTTAATTTAATTAAGTATTAATTGGGGTTTAGGATTAGGGTTTTAGGGTTTTGGATAATTAAATTAATAACTTAATTTAATTATCTAATTAAGTATTAATTGGGGTTTAGAATTAGGGTTTTAGGGTTTTGGATAATTAAATTAATAACTTAATTTAATTATTTAATTAGGTTAGATATTAATTGGGGATTAAAATATTGTTTTTGGGATTATTGAAAATTTCGAAATCACTTTGGAATAATTTGGGATTTATTTTCTGTAGCACTAAATGGCATTTTGGGGTTTAGTCTATTTATGGAATTTTGTTTTGTTGGTAAATATGAAATTAAAAAAGGAGTTCTTTTTGGGATATAAAATCAAGGGATAATGCTCTTGCTCCGAGAGCCTAAATAAGGGATGGGATATAGGGATAAAACTCTTAGGTTCCAAGAGTATAAATATAGGCCAAGGGATAAGGTTTTAGGGATAAAACTCTCCATCCGAGAGTATAAACAATGGATAAGGGATAAAACTCTCCATCCGAGAGTATAAACAATGGATAAGGGATATAACTCTCCATCTGAGAGTATAAATAATGGATAAGGGATAAAACTCTCCATCCGAGAGTATAAACAATGGATAAGGGATATAACTCTCCATCCGAGAGTATAAATAATGGATAAGGGATAGAACTCTCCGTCCGAGAGTATAAATAATGGATAAGGGATAGAACTCTCCGTCCGAGAGTATAAATAAGGGATAAGGGATAGAACTCTCCGTCCGAGAGTATAAATAAGGGATAAGGGATAGAACTCTCCGTCCGAGAGTATAAATAATGGATAAGGGATAGAACTCTCCGTTCGAGAGTATAAATAATGGATAAGGGATAGAACTCTCCGTCCGAGAGTATAAATAAGGGATAAGGGATAGAACTCTTCGTCCGAGAGTATAAATAATGGATAAGGGATAGAACTCTCCGTCTGAGAGTATAAATAATGGATAAGGGATAAAACTCCTTATCTAGGAGTATAAACAATAGATCAAGGGATAGAACTCTCCGTCCGAGAGTATAAATAATGGATAAGGGATAAAACTCCTTATCTAGGAGTATAAACAATAGATCAAAGGATAGAACTCTTTATCCAAGAGTATAAATAGTGGATTAGGTTTAGGAATAGGTATAGGAATAGGATTAGGGGGTAGAAATAGGGGAGGTGAACTACGGTTACTCTGATCCTTCAAAATTGAAGGTACGTAGGCATAGGGTTGTAAACCCTAGCGAGTACAATTAATGAAAAACTTAGGTTTCTTTTGTAAATAAATCATTTAGACAAACAAACAAGCGTACCCTAAAATCTAAGGAGGATACCATTGAGTACAATGGAGGTGAGGGGTGCCTAACACCTTCCCCTCACTTAACCGACTCCCGAACCGTAGGAATCTCTGTCCTTGGGATTAAGGATTTTAGGTTTATCATTTATTTTCCTTAAAAAATATGATGGCGACTCGATATTTTTGCCGGCCGCGACAGTGATTATTAAAAAATTAGAATGATGATAGTACGAATTAAAATATAAAGTATTTTCAAAAAGGAATCAGAATAGTTATAAAGTCCTTGTGAGATTATTGGTGTGGGAGTGTGGTCTTGTCACGCAGATCACATCCTTTGTTAACATTTTCTTCCAAAGACTAAACTTTGCCAATAAAAATAATAACAATAATGATAGAGCATTCAGAAGTGTGGTCTTATCATAATAGTAAACCATTCTGAAGCAATTAAACTCCCAAGACACTTTACTTGTAGCAATCAAAAAAAATAGTGCAGAGGCATGCTAAAGAATAGTGGAAGGCAAGTGTAGGCATGCAGAGTTGTGTGGTCTTGTCAAGGATAGTCTAGCCATGCAGAGTTGTGTGGTCTTGTCAAGGCTAGTGTAGCTATGCAGAGTTGTGGGGTCTTGTCACGCGGACCAGCACATGGTTCATGCAAGGCAATGGTAAACTATTCTGAAGCAATTAAACAACCAAGAGACGTAAGTTATATCAACTATACGCCTATTAATACACATGAAACATACAGCTTATCATCACATCCTTGAGTTAACATTTTCTTCCAAACACTAAAGTTTGTAAACCGTTTCTTCCAAACACAATTTAGTAACGTATTTTGTTATGGCTCTAAGACCATAATACCTGATAAGTGCACATCTCAATGGTGAGATATCACTACAAGAAAATTTGCAGATTACGACGGTTATTTTAGCAGATTACGACGGTTAAAACCGCCGTAATTTTCAAATCGCGACGGTTGCTGCGCTGTCGCAGAAATGTGTGTCGCGAGGCCACATCGCGTCGGTTGTCAAAACCGTCACACCAACCGTCTTTAACTCTCACGAAGGGTAAGGAACTGACATAATCTGCGTATTGCGATGGTTATCAACTGTCGTAACTTTCCATTTTATTTTAAAAATTGTTAGTAGAAATATGAACAGAATGGGGCAGATAATCACATATATTCTTCATTCAACATATATATCATATTATATTTGTTCAAACACCATGTCACTTTATATGTTAGAAGCTTATCATATTAAAGTACTTATACACACATAACCTAAATAATTGAAGAGAAAAGTGTTAATTCTAGGGTCTACATTAGGACCCACATTAACAATGGAATTTTCTTTCACCATTGCATTGCATTAGGACCCAAAAAACCTAAAATAGTCTGCATTGCATTGAAAACAAATCCTAATAAAATCTTAACACTAATAGTCGGCTGTCTGATCTCGAAGTCAGCCTTCGTAAGATGAACAAGTGAACTAACAAGATATGCATCATGGATAGCCTACAAAAATTATCATAATAACATTAGTTGTGACAATACTTTATGTTTAAAAGGATAAGCATGTTCAGATCATTGCTTACATGTATATGATCCTTATTCCCACCTGAGATATTTGAATTATCCAACAAAATTCGCGGAGGATAAATTTATCACTTTGTTCACAAGCTGTTTACATGAAGTAATGCATTTACATCTGGCTTCAAAAGCTTCTCCAGAATATCAAGAATAACCTTCATGCAACTGCAGAAAACATTTTAAGATCCCAGTTATATTTACTAGAATCAAGATATTAAAATAGAAACAGACAATAGACAATACATGTAATAAAATTTAGGCTACAAAATTGTTCGCTTTACAGGTGTGTCTAGATCAAATTTAAGTAGTAAGTGAGTGATATTTGGAGTTGTCCTGCTGATGTTGTCAATTAAAAGCTGCAACATGTAGAAGGTAGATATAAACAACATTTTAAGAAGAAAAGGAAAGACAGAAAGCAAACAAATGCAAGGGGTGAAGACGAACTTGCAGAATAAGAATGCCAGTTTCATCATTGTTATTATTATTATTTTCAACATTTTGAGACTCTTCTGACCGTGCCTCAAGGTAGGCTGCATAATCTTCTATCAAGTTGTTTGAGGCATTAGATTTTTGCAATAGCTGAACGAGCCCAACCATACGAGAGTTGCACCCGCAAAGTACAATATATCAATTGCAGACTCAGAATGATATGTTAAATTGAGAAAGGTATTGAATAAGAAAATGTAAAGGTATTGAATACCTTAAAATGCCCATGAATTTTTATAGATGATTGCTGAACTTTTGGCTGAAAATCATATCTGACATACTCTAACAGAGCCACTATTTGATTGTGATCATGCGAGAGTATAATATCTAATGGCTGCAGCAGATCATCAATAAAGAAAGTACCACAGTTAAGTAGTGATCCAATGTTAAATAATACAATATAGTGAAACCACGGTGATGTACTAGACTCAGAAGTCATAACATTAGAGCAATACCATTAGTCTATTACCCCCACACACCCCTAGCCAAAAACTATACTAAAATCATTTAGAGGCAATTGATAGTTCACAAACACATCAATAAAAAATAAGCAAGATATATAACTTGAAGAAAAATATGTGACTAGAGTCATTCAGGAAACTAAAACAGATACCTGGTACAACGGACGCCAATAATCAGAAAGAAGTAAATCTTTTTCAAGGACAAGTATTATAATTTCCAAAGAAAGATGCACCGCATTCTCTAAATACTGCCCATGTATTTGACTACTGCGTTCAGCAGTGATGGAATTCACCCATGGCAAAAGAATATTCATGATGTTCTAGAAGACAGCCTTTCCACTCATGAAATCCTGAAGCAGGTAAACAATAACAATCACAGCCTCAGTGATAGCTTGGTTCAATTCAATTGAGTCTGGCATCTGTGTAGTATAATTTCTTCATCCAGCATCGACAAGAGTTCCCGAATGGCAGGCAATGCTGGTGGTATCTGAAAAGTATAACAGGAGTTAGAGAAGAGAAGATATGTAACATATGCTAAATTTACTAAAAAAGCAGTATTTTGTGCAAAATTTTCTCAACCTGTTCAAGAAGCATTGGTAGAGGCTTTCTAATGCACAAGTTTGAGAAAGTCCATGTAGCGATCTTCCAGGTAGAACTTTTTGTTATACAAGTAGCACCTTGATTAAAAACATCATCCCTTGCGGTTGGGGAATCACCAACAATATTACCTAATGCCCACATTGCCTATTCAATCTAAAGATATTGAAATTATGTCAGCAAGCAACACATCCATACACAATGGTTTTCTCAATGCGATAATTCCGCGAGATTAGGGAAGATATGACCTGTTCTTTGATGTCATCACTACTTGAGCTCAGAAGCTGCACAACAATGTTATGTATGAGAAAAACTCACCTCATGAGAAAAACTGTCATAGTGGTCCTTCTTTTTCAAATGACTTTCAAGAACAAACATAGGGTAGTAGCAGTTCTTGACATTCATTTTCTTCATTTCTGGGTCAAAAAAAGCCTGCACATTTGTTTGAGTATGAAAAGAACTTTCAGTATTCAAGACAACATTGGACACATAAACATGATATGATGAACATACCATTCCAAATAGTCAATTTCTACTTATTAAAGTTAAAGAATTTTGCAAATCTATTAGGGATTAGTTACTTGCAGTGCTGGTATCACTTGGATTATGAGCTATCATAATCCAAGTTTATGGCAGAGCTATCATCGATTATGAGCTGACAATACTATTTTTTCATTCATATTTCCATAAGCATAGTTTAAAACACAATAGTATCTTTCCAAATCCCATGAGAAAAATGGATTTACTTTCTATTTTAAACTCAAGGCAACTATGTCTTAGCTCTAACAATTTCCCATCAATATCACTAGTTAAAGTACCTAGATGAAAAACATAGTAATATAACTAAACAAGGGTTAAATACAATCCAAGTACCCTAGAATTCAAAAAGAATATAAAGTGTCACCAAAAACATTGAGAAACTTACTTTCTTGTCAGGCGTCAGGCGTCAGCCTTCGATTTCTGAGATAATGTGTTATCTGAATACCAATTCATATAAGCTTTAGAAGAATCCGTTATTTTAGATAATTATAACAATTAACCTTCAATACATAATATTAAAACAATTAACAATTATGTGCTGATATGTGTAAAGCATTAGATATTTTGTTACCGAATAATGATAACAATTAACCTTCAATACATAATATTAAAACAATATGAAAATTATAAAACCTTAACTACCATGTGCTGATATGTGTAAAGCATTAGATATTTTGTTTAAAACTCCTCAACAATATGATGTTCATGTCTAAGATGTATTTTATCAAGTAGGTGGAGTACAATTAAAATTTGATTGTAGTTCGAAACAAAGACTTCAATAATTCAACTTTACTATGAATTGGTATTGTTTGGGAGCATTAATCAACCACCAATGTCATCCACCATAGAAACCCAAGACACAATTCCACCTTCATCCATTTAGTGAAGACAATGATAATAATAGTTATGGATTCTGAACTAAAAAAAGTTTGAAACCTCAGACATTGACACAACCATCAAATACAAAATAGTCCAAAATCCTCGGCAAAACTTTTCACAAAAATGCTGAACGTGACAACTCTACTGACTTTTAAAATCACATTCGCATACGACCAAACTCGAAACAAAACTATAACTTTCGCCACTTCATACATCAATATGTAAATCCAAAAATTGGGATATGATAAATTATAATTAATTAAAGTGCTACTAACTGCCCATTTTACAAGGTCAAACTCTCTTAACACTAACTTTACACCTCATTGAAAAAATATATAAATCCAACTCATTAAACCAGGCAAGCAAGTTCTACAATTAAAAAAGAGCATATCCTAATATTCTAAAATATATATATAAACTAATCAATAATCAAAACTGAAGAAAACAGTAAATAAAATTGATCTGATACTTTCCAATATATTCAGCAAATATTCGCTCTGTTGTAATTCTAATTATCCCTCAAATTACTTTTGCATAAAAACAAAAAATACCATTAAACAATATTCATCATCATCGTCATCATAATCATGTAATAATAAAAACACAAACTATACCATATGATTAGTGAAATACCTTCTCTATGAAAGGCCACATATCAAATAAAATCTTGTTCAACCAATCAACCTAATCAAACATTAAAATACTAGTAACCGAGTAGCATCAAAATTGAAAGATTAGAACAAGTAAAGAAAAACTTACTCGTTCATAATTAGGTGTCTTAACTAAAAAAAAGTTAAAAACAAAAATCGGATTTTTAAATATACCCAGAATTCAAAAATGAATTGGAGATTATACCTCTGTTGGTCTTTACTAAAAATCGGATCTTACAGCGAGAAAAGGGATTTGACACAAGAAGTGTTCCGCATTAAGAGGGTTTCACAACGGGAAGCAAGGTCGGCATGGATTTCGCAGTAAGAACCATATTCCCCTCAAAGATGAAGAAATTGTAACAGCTGTTTGAGTTGATGATATGATAGAACACGAAATCGTACAGTGAATAATGGGTTGCGTTAACAATGAATAAACCTGGGTATAATGTTGGATTCGAAACACGATTCCGATTGGCTATCACCCTTATATGTATCTTGTTATTGGATATGTGTTCCACCTCTTGACCTTCAGATGTGGTTGTCTCCGAAAAATAGACGAGTTACATTGATAAAAGGGTTTCTCCGAACAATAGCTTCACGACGAGAAGCAAGATCAGTATCAATTATGAATTAAGAACCAAAATCGACTAAATAAAGAAGAAACCCTAATAACTATTTTAGTTGATGATAGGGATTGAACACTAAATCTTACAACAGAGCCTCCAAGAAACTTCAATGATTTGACAGCAAGAATTGAACATTGAACCATAACAATTGTTTGAGTTGAGTTTAGGTTTTAAGATTTGAGAAAAGGGGATGTACTTCTGGAAACTAAACTTATCCCGCTGATTTTCATGCTCTGAGAATGTTTTTTTTTCTTTCTAAGACATGAAAATAGAGAGGGAATTGAAAATAAATTATATTGTTTTAAAATAAGGGGCGGTTGAATTTTTATATGGGTACTTTGTATGAGGATTTATTCATTTGTGTTAATTATTTTGAGGCAGTTAAGCTTAACTGTCGTGTCAACTGTCGCAAAAAGGATATTAGGACAGTTTTAAAATAAGGGTCGCAATTTATGTGTCGCAAAATGAATAATTTCTTGTAATGTATTTGAATATCCCATCACATGTTTCAATTTTAAGGATACGGAAATGACTAGGTTTTTAATTGATAGATGATCAAATTTTTTACATTTGAAAGCCAGATTAAAAAAGAAAATGCAACGCGGTCTAGTTGGGCAAATTATATACAAAAACCCTATGTTTTTTGACGGGCATGACCAATGTAAATTTTTTCAGATGAAGATTCGGGACGATGATGATGTGCGCAATATGTTTCTCAGTCATGAGCATTCTGGATTCAATGATGTTGAGTTATATATTACGTTATAACAGCAACAACTGTCTCAACAACTTGAAGTTTCTCAGGTTTTTAAGGATTCCGACAACGAACAAGCTGAGGTCGATGTCGTTGACGAGGAAGAAGAAGAAGCGGAGGACATTGTCGATGAAATGGTAAACA
This sequence comes from Lathyrus tuberosus, assembly GCA_022829125.1. Classification (NCBI taxonomy): domain Eukaryota; kingdom Viridiplantae; phylum Streptophyta; class Magnoliopsida; order Fabales; family Fabaceae; genus Lathyrus; species Lathyrus tuberosus. The sequence goes on from JALAZF010000060.1 coordinate 16,406,720, forward strand.
ACGAGGAGGCAGACCAATTACCACGGAGTCATGTTTATTGCACACCTCAACACATGACAACACTCAACTTAGGCGAGGACGAACCATCAACGGATATTTTTTACGACCCATACATGTAGACGGAGGGAGTATTAAAAGTTGGAGACAGTTTTCGTACGAAAGAAGACTGTGTCCGAGCAATAAAACAATACCACATGAACTTATCTGCAGATTATAGAGTCGATCGAACAAATCCGACTCTATACATGATCTACTGCCGTAACAAGGTGTGCCTGTTTAGATTAACAACATATTTTTGGAAGAGAAGCGATTCCTGGAAGATAGGGTCAATGGGTCCAGAGCACACTTGCATAATCACAAATCCTAGTTAGGATCATCGCAAGTTCAACTCTCAGTTGATCTGCAACGAAATTCTATCGGTCATTAGCGACAACCCTTCTTTGAAAGTGAGTAAAATAATAGTGCATATGGTTCAAAGATACAACTACACTCCTTCGTACAAGAAGGCGTGGATTGCTAGGGCTAAGGTGATCGAAACGGTTTTTGGAAATTTGGAGGACTCTTACAAAGAACTTCCAAGATACCTGGTCGCACTAAAACACTATGCTTCATGGACTGTTGTCATGTTGGAGACGTTGTCGGCATATACGCCAGACGGGATTTGCGTAAGTGGAAATGGCATTTTCCACAGACTCTTCTGGGCGTTTGAACCATGCATCAAAGGATTTGTGTATTGTAAACCTATAACTCAAATTGATGGAACATGGTTGTACGAAAAATATAAGGGCACGCTACTGATGGTCGTGGCATAGGATGGCAACAACAACATTTTCCCTATCGCCTTCGCTCTAGTTGAAGGGGAGACTACTGGAGGTTGGAGTTTTTTCCTAAAAAATCTCCGAAAATATGTTGCTCCCCATCCTAACTCATGTTTGATCTTCGATAGACACCCCTCAATCGAAAGTGCTTACAACAATCCTGATAACGGTTGACAGGATCCTTCCTCAAGCCATGTGTATTTCATTAGACACATCGGTCAAAATTTTATGCAGGAGTTCAAGGACAAGGGGCTAAAGAAGATGGTTACTAACGCGGGCTATGCACTAACAGAGCCTACCTTCAGATACTATCGTGACGAGATCATACTTATAAATGCAGATGCATTAAGATGGATTGATAACATTCAACGGGAGAAGTGGACAAGGACATACGACAATGGGCAGCGATGGGGCCACATGACAACAAACCTCATTGAATCTATGAACTCTGTATTCAAGGGCATCCGAAACCTACCGATAACTGCTCTGGTAAGGTCAACATATTTTAGGCTCGCTGCACTCTTTGATGCCAGGCGTACCAAGTGGGGTTTGGTCTTATAATCTGGGCAGTTGTTTAGTGATAGTACAATGACATTCATGAAGAATGAAGCTGCAAAGGCCAACACACATGTGGTCACGGTCTTTGACCGTACTAAAGGTCACTTCAGTGTTGCAGAGTCTATTGATCACAACGAAGGAAGGCTTAGGGGATGTTACCGAGTGGAACTGGATATGACTTGGTGTGACTGTGGAAGGTTTCAGGCATTTCGTATGCCTTGCTCCCATGTTATAGCAACCTGTTCCAAAGTTCGGCTGGACCCAACCAACTATCTCTCTGTTCTTCACCAAGTCATTACTCTATGCAATGTCTACGACACTAGCTTTTAAGTGGTAGCAAAGGAGGACTACTGGCCTCCATACGAAGGCTAAATTGTGTGGCATAATGATTTGATGCGAAGAAATAAAAAGGCTCGCCCTAACAACACCCGTATTCGAACAGAGATGGTTGCAACAAACAAAATGGTGAGGTTATGTGGTTTGTGCCGCCAGCCCGGCCACAATCGTACCAAGTTTCCAAATGTGGGCTCTAGCACAACATCATAGTTTCAATTGTAAACTTGTCTATTTATAACAACAACAAATTTCATTTCATTGATGGCATACCTAATTGATTACAATGACATAACATAACAGAACATAACTTAACATCAACAAATAACAACGACATAACCTAATACCAAGTCAGAAAATAACAACAATATACAGAAATTAAACAACCCAACGCATCAACTTATCTAGGAAATTACAACCATCAATTGAATTTTCTTTGGTGTCGACATCATCATGAGGACACCAGCATCATTTTCCACTTTTCTCCAAGTCCGGGTGACTCCGTTTGGACCAAACTGCTCAACCAGTCTCTCAATCTTCCCGATCTTTTCACCTGCCTGAAATTCTACTTCTAGCCAGTGGTGAAGTTCCCTATGCAAATGCTCCAACGTCTCCGTGTTTCAGAGTAGCATCTCCATCGGAGGCTTGACAGCTAAGAATACAACTAGGGCATTTCTTTTCATCAGTGGAAATTTTGGAAACGGTTCCTCCGGTGCTGATGATGATGACGATGGACGGCGATTTAACCACTCAGACATGGTGTTGAGAAGGGGAGAGTTTAGGATATTGGTGAGGGAAGGGAGGAAATTAGGGTTTTGGTGAGAAGTGTTGTGCAATAACAAATGAGGGTGAACCCTTATTTATAGGCACGTGATACCCTATTAAATAATATAATTAATTATATATTAAAATCATAAAATTTAAATCGTTTAAAAAAAACATTGGCCTGAGGCGCCATACCATATGGCGCCTCCCCCTGAGAATTAGGGCACCCCTAATTACACTGATACGCCATCCCATATGGCTTGTAGCATTTTTGAGAAATTTTTTTGCCTGAGTCGACATCCCATATGGCACCTCAGGTCATTACTTTTTCCCAAACCATGTCATTTTGGTACTTTATTTGAAATGTTTGTTTTTATGGTATTTTCTTTGAAAAAATAAGTTATATTAAAAAAAATTCAAATTATGGAATCCATACTACATAATATATATTTTATTATACTATTATTTTATTCATTTTGTTGGAGGCTTTATCATAATATGTGATACATGTAATTTATGATAGTCACTTTATGATGCCTTAGTGTGGGATAACGTAATGTGCTTTATCATACTGTGTAATACATGTAATTTATGATAGTCACTTTATGATTCTTTATTGTGTGATAAAGAAAATAACATATAATTTTGTATGAGTTTAATTGGTATGCATTGACAGTGTAAAATAATTTTACACTATCATCCAATAGGAATATATTAATCTGTCATGTCATACAATTAATTTAAAATTTGTAGTATGATGTGGCGGGATATATGAGGGTGATTGGTTGACAGTATAAAATAATTTTACACTGTCAGCCCATATCAATTAAATTCATTTTGTTTTTATGGATTCAATTGAAATTGAATATCACTTTGTATGACTTTCTAGTATAAGTATTTGATTTGTGAAATATTTTGAAATATTATGTAATACTCCTATAATAGTGAGATTGATATTATTGAAGACAAAATTTATTGAGAATGCTATATTGTTTAAATTCATGATTGATTCATAATTTTTTTAGCAAGAGAAATTTGATTCCTATGCTAGAAATTTTATAAATGATTGTGTGTGATTATCACCAAAGTGAGATCACTCATTTTAATTTATAAAAGTCTCTTTGTAGTTTGAGGAATGGTTTTAAGTCATTATTATGATTGTCTTCCCAGAGGTGGACAATTGTGTGTAGAGATTGTGGTTGATTAAGGATATAGCTATTGGAGATGCTTGGGTCCAAGGGATTTATTTACACAAAGGAGATAAATTTCTAAACTCAATGTATGCTCACTAAGTAGCTTATTCTTGAAATTTGTAGATGAAGTTGTTAGAAGTGTTTTGATTTAGAGAATTTATCTATCTAAAGGAGATAGATTTTCAAACTCAATATATGCTCATTGAGTAACTCATATGAGGTTCTGATCTTGGTTGTAACCGAAGTTTTATGCATTCCACCCAAAGGGGATTGCGTGATAATGTTGGCCTCTTCGTGATAACTTATGTTCATTAAAGGTATATCTTGCCTTTATTATTTGTTCTTATGCATTCCTATTATGTCTCAGCAGTGATCTTCTCTATGAACAATTTTTCTGCTTTTATTGAGATCCTAAATGGGTCTAATTTTAATAAATGGAAGAAAGACTTAGAGTTTTCATTAGGGATTGCTGATCTTGACATGGCACTGTGTGAAACCAAACCTGTGATCAATTATCAGAGTGCACCTGAGGAGAAAGAAAAATTAGCTAAGTGGGAGAGGAGTGATCGACTTAGCTTGTGTGCTATTAAGAGGGCCATTTCTAAACGTTTGATAAGTGGATTGCTTGAGAAAGAGAATGCTAAAGAATATCTTACTGCTATTGCCAAGTGTATAGCTGAAGAAGAAAAACTCAACAAGGAAATAAGTGATTTAGACTTCCTAACTTTTCATGCTAAACCCCATTCTGGTGAGAGTTCTTGGAAAAAAAAAAAGAAAAACACTCATAGTGGTTCTCATATATATCCTGAATTTAGAAAACCAGGTAATGGTCAACACCATAATATAGGAAGTCCTAAGGCTGTTGCTTTTAAGAAATCCTTTTGGTGCTTTTGGTGTAAGGAAAATGGGCATAAGAAACGGATTGTCATGCTTTTAAGACTTGGTTAGACAACAAGAACAAATCTGGAGGTAATCATTTAGTTTTTATCTGTTTTGAATCTAACTTAGTTGATGTTCCCATTAATTCATGGTGGCTTGGTAGTGGTTCTACAACCCATATTGATGTGTCCTTACATGGGTTCAGAAACCAACGGAGACTAAACTTGAGGGAAAGCAAGCTCAGCGTAGGAAATAATCTTGAAGTCGTTGTGGAGCTAGTGGGAGATGTCAGCTTAATTATAGGAACTGGTTTTGAACTTGTTTTGAAAGATACATTTTATGTAGCTTCTTTTAGGAGGAATTTAATTTCAGTATCTTGTTTGGATAGACTTGGATTTCAGTTTAATTTTTATGATGGAAAAATAAATTTGATGTTGAATTCTCAAGTTGTTGGTAATGGTGACTTGTTGGATGGTTTATATAAGTTGTCTTTAGATTGTGATAATATTTCCTCATCCTTGAATGTTGAGAGCTCCATTGCTAAAAAGACTAAAATTAGAGAAAATCCTCTTTGTTGTGGGACAAGCGTCTAGGCTATATCTTTAAAGAACGACTTGAAAGGTTAATTAGAGATGATATTTTACCTTCCTTAGATTTTAATGATTTAGGGACTTGTGTGGATTGCATTAGAGGAAAATTTACCAAGACCAATAAGAAGGGTTCGACTAGAAGTTCAAACCATTTGGAAATAATCCATACAGACATTAGCGGCCTCCTTCTCCTACTATTTGTGGTAAAGAATCTTTTATCACTTTTATTGATGATTTTCCCCAGTATGGCTATCTCTACTTGATTAAGGAAAAATTAGAAGCACTTGAAAAGTTTAAAATCTTTAAAATTAAGGTTGAAAAGCAACTGGGAAAAGTGATAAAGGTGGTACGTTCTGACCGTGGTGGAGAGTATTATAGTAGATATGATTCTACAAGGCAACATATGGGGCCTTTTGCAAAATACTTTCAAGATTGTGGAATTATTCCACAATACACCATGTCTGGTACTCCTGAACAAAATGGTGTAGCCGAAAGGAGAAACCGCACTCTTAAGGATATGATGAGAAGCATGATGAGTAGGTGTAATTTACCATAATTTTTATGGGGTGACGCTTTGAAAAAAACCCTCTATATACTTAACATAGTTCCTTGTAAATCAATTCCAAAACACCTTTTGAGCTTTGGACAGGTAGAAAACCCAGTTTGAACCACCTCTGTGTCTGAGGTTGCCCCACAGAGGTTAAAATATATAATCCTTTTGAGACAAAGCTTGACCTAAAAATAATTCGTTATTTTTTCATTAGATATCCAGATCGAGCTAAAGGATACAAATTCTTTTGTCCTGGTAGAGGCAATAAAATTGTAGAGTCCATGCATGCAAAATTTCTTGAGCTTGATGTTGTTGAGCCTGTCATTGCATCTGATAATATTTATTCTATTATGCCTGATGTTGTTACATTGTCACTACCTAATTTTGATAATGCTAGATCATCCACTGCTCATGGAGGTTTTACTCCAAATGAGAATGTGGCTGAACATCTAGATGAAGATGTGGTTGAACCACTTATTGAAAATGCAGTTTATCCTACTGTTATAGTTGAGGTTGCACAACCTGATGAGCTAGTTGAACAAATTTATGTTAGGTGGTCAGTAAGGTAAAAGCGACCTGCTATCTCTGATGATTTTGTAGTTTATCTTAGTGAGGATGCTTATGAAGTTGGTAGTGTTATTGGTCCTAAAAATTATCTAGAAGCTATTACTTGTCCTCAATCTAGCATGTGGACATATGCAATGCACAGTGAAATGAAATCTATGGCAAATAATGATGTTTGAAAACTAGTGAAGTTACCAAGAAACTGTAAGGCAATTGGCAACAAGTGGATATTCAAAACAAATAAGGACTCAAAGGGTAAAATTGAGAGGTTTAAAGCAAGAGTTATGGCTAAGGGTTTCACACAAAATGAGGGGATTGATTTTAATGAAAAAATTTCTCTTGTTTCCACTAAAGACTCCTTTATAATCGTTATAGCACTTGTAGCACATTTTGACTTAGAGTTGCACCAGATGGATGTTAAGAATGCTTTCTGAATGGTGATCTTAATGAGGAGGTGTGCATCCAACAACATGAGGGTTTTGTACCAAGTGTTAATGAGCATTTGGTTTGTAAATTAAGAAAATATATTTATGATTTGAAACAGGCTTTCAGACAATGGTATGATGAGGTGGTGACTTCATTGGGTTTTGAAGAAAATAAAGTCGCTTAGTACATCTATCTTAAGGTCAATGGGAGCAAATTCATCTTTCTTGTGTTATTTGTTGATGATATTTTGCTTTCCATTAGTGATCTTGGTCCACTTCATGAGACCAAACTTATGCTAACCAAGTTCTTTGATATGAAAGATCTTGGTGAAGCATCATTTGTGTTGGGAATTGAAATACACAGAGATAGATTACGTGGTGTACTTGGCTTGTCCTAGGGGGCTTATATTGATAAAGTTCTGGAAAGTTTTAATATGCAGAATTGTAAGCCAGGAGATGTTCCAATTACTAAAGGAGACAAATTCAATAAAGATCAATGTCCTAAAAATGAGATTGAGCAGGCAGAGATGAAGGGAAAACCCTTTGACAGTGCATTGGGCAGCCTGATGTATGCTCAAGTATGCACTTGGCCTAAAATTACTTTCATAGTTGGTGTCTTGGAACGATACTAGTCTAATTTTAGGAATGATCATTGGATTACTGCTAATAAATTGATGAGATATTTGTAGAGAACTAAAGAGTATATGCTTAATTTTAGGAGAGTTGACAACTTGGAAATAGTGGGTATACTGACTCCGACTTGCTGGGTGTGTTGATGATAGGAAATCTACTTCTGGTTATATTTTTATGTTGGTTGGAGATGAGATATCAATGGCAAAGGAAATCTATCTTCTTTTGATGTACTTGGTTAGTGGAAGTTTGTTCTGTATGTCATTTTATTATCATGATGTATTTTATTTTGGATGCTTTAAGTGTTGGATTTTCAAGTAGTTTCAATTTTAAGCAATTGATATTACAATGAATATTGTTATTATTATTTGTCATTGTTTATTTATAATTCAATTGTTAAAATTGGAACTCAATGTCATTGGGACCATAATGCATATGGTCAACACTAGTTTGGAGTTCGAGGTATGGTTACAATTTTGAGCTCGGCATCTTCGGGACCACTATACCGGTGGTCGATGCCATATTGGAGCTAGGTATGATTTTAAGCTCGACGTTGTCTAGACCACTGTGCCGGTGGTCGATGCCATATTGGAGCTGAGGCATTATGGTTTGTAAAACCATGCAATTTCTTTGGCTTTAATGCATTTGAGAGAAATTGTTAAGGACTGACAAAGAAAATAGCAGTTCGCTGTTGGATCAAATTAGCATGCTATTTTCATGCCACACTCCACACTAATGACTAGTTGACAGAGTCCGTAGTATTTGTAACCACATAAGGCTTTATGTTAATGAAGAATATAATAATCGCCGTGATTCAATATTGCTTGACTTTTGTTGGATGGAGTCATATTCAGATATTGCACCTGGAATCATGCATTTTTGCATTTTAAGGAATTAGTAATTAACCCGAGAGTTGTTTTCAAAATGTATTTTAAAAATAAAAATCGTACAATTAATTTTGCCCAAGTGAGAGAATGTTAGATTTATCTAACTTTTTATGGGCTACAATTAATTATTGTTTAGTTTGTGACAAAACGGGTTAATCGTGATTCTGATGGGGTGCTATAAGCTGCTAGTTTCAACGCCTGGATTTTGTTCAGGAAATAAGTTTAAGAATCTGCCAGGCTATTTCAACAGAAGTTTAGTCCTGAAAACAGAAGATCAGTCGAAAACTAGTGTTCAATTGTAGTAAAATAATTGGAGAATTTTCTAAGTATTGGAAATGATTCGACAACTTGGTGCGAAGGATTTGTTCGACTGATGTTTGAAATTCAAATTTAAGAGGGAGATTCGTTTTGAAAATAAGGACGCGTGGAATGCATCTAAAGGGGAGAATGCATGCAGATTTCCATTTGTCGCCATTAGGAGAAATAGCTGTTGTTGACAGTTATTTCAATTGTATATAAATAGGGAGTCATACTGTTAGATTTTCGGGTGTGTTCAAAATTTGTACAAGTCACTCAAGAATACTCAAAGTAACCGTGAGAGAGAAAAGAATAGTTACTGAGAAAATGTACATTTGAAAAACACCAGTTCCTTTATTTACATTTCAATAAAGTCTTAAATTATTTACTTGCAATCTCTTTTACATTTCTTGCAATTTCCTTCTTGCATTTGTATTACATTTTCGCCATTTTATTTTTGAAAACAAAAACTTTATAATTTCGTTTGACGCACATTGATTTATGAAAACAATGATGAATGTAACATACAAAAGGTTTAATTTTCATACAAATTGTCAAAACTATTAAAGCACAGTGTCCTAGGATTTGTTTGATCGATCCTGCAAGTAAAATTTTTCATAAATTAGGAGATCAGCTGTTGTTTGCTAATTTTCCAGGCAAACAAATTGGCACGCCTAGGGGGACATTGTGCTATTGACAATTGAAAACCTTTATTTTACACTTTACTCGTACGAAACTTTCTTCGCTTCATTGCATGAGACTAAGGAGTGGTAAGATAGCCATAAATAACGAAGAAAGACCTAGAAGAAGACGAGTAGGCAGAATGGCGAATCTAAATCTGCCAAACAATCAAAATTCTACAAATAATGAAGTACCACCCCCAAATCCTTCGACTGGGGGTAATACGGGCTCAATAGCAGTATCAGAGGCTATACCATCAACAGCGGGTTCGACACCAGCGCATTCAATTCCCCATAGTGCGCCTAGTTTTTCAACTATAGGACCCCAAATGCCTCAAATGACTCCTCCTCCTTTAGGGAGTATGTACAAACCTTTTATATCTAGCTTTTCCATGCCTCCACTAAATCGAGAACAGCCATATGGAATGCCAACGTCAATGATGGCAAGTTTACATAATGCGTCATCAGCATTTACGGAGCCAACGGTTAACGTGACTTCGCCTTTACAAGGATTCGGTTCTGGTATAAACCACATGGGTAGGATTAGTCAGCCCTTAGGAATGGGATATCAGACATATATGCCAAGCATTACCAATAATTCTACACAAGTAATTAGACAACAAATGGATGAGAGCAACCATGATATGGTCCAGATGCTAGCCCAACAGATGGGGGTTATATTTAACCCTTTAATCTACAACACTACACAAACAAATCAACAATTGGCTGCGCAGATGACGCGCATTGCCGATTTCTTTGGTGTTCCTCAACCTCCCCAAAGGGAACGTGTAATTCAGAACCCAGGGGTAACCGTCGAAGAAGAACCGACTATAAATCAAAGACAACCAAATATCCCTCAGGCGGAAGTTTTGAACCAAGGAGGGGTAGTCGAACCACCAGGGGTCGAAATACCGGTTCAACAAGAACCAAGGGTGTTATTAGTAAACCGAAACCAAAATGCTGATAATATTATACAACAAATGCGTTGTAATGATATGCCAGCAGAAAATAATTTGGCAGCCATGGTCGAAAGGATTATGGCACGAAACAGGATGAATGTAGGATTACAGAGGCCCAGTTATACTTCCTCCTTATCGGAATATATTTTGCAGCAAGAGTTACCCCATAGATGGAAAGTTCCCAAGTTTACAAAATTTTCAGGGAATACTAGTGAATCGACGGTCGAACATGTGGCACGGTATTTAATTGAAGCAGGCAAAATAGCGCACAATGAGAATTTGAAAATAAAATATTTCCCTAGTTCCTTAACGAAAAATGCTTTTACTTGGTTTACCACATTACCTACCAATTCGATACATACTTGGACCCAATTAGAGAGATTATTCCATGAACAATTCTACATGGGACAAACAAAGATAAGTTTGAAAGAAATGGCTAGTGTCAAGAGAAAATTCTCAGAGCCAATTGATGATTACTTGAATAGGTTTAGGTTGCTCAAGGCAATGTGTTTTACACAAGTGCCTGAACACGAGTTAGTCGAAATGGTTGCTGGTGGCCTCGACTATTCGATTAGAAAGAAATTAGATACCCAGTACTTAAGAGACATGGCCCAATTGGCTGATAGGGTTAGACAGGTCGAATGACTAAAAGCCGAAAAACTAGGGCTAATAAAAATAAAAAAGAAAGGGTAGCATATGTCGGAGTGTGTGAGGATGATGACGAAGATAGATCATCAAATTTTGAAGAACAAGAGGTTAATTTGGCAGAATTAAAACAAGGTCCGCCATATGCTTGCAAAGTCTTAGCTCATTCGAATGGAAAAAACCTAGTCGAATCGGAAAAGAACGACAAGTTCCCCAAAAGAACTTATACGTTCGACTTCACAAAGTGTGACGAAATATTTGATTTGTTAGTCAAGGAGGCCAAATGATAGTGCCACCTGGTACTAAAATGCCTCCTTTAGAACAGCAGAAAAAGAGAGGTTTTTGCAAATACCATAATTTTTTGGGTCATAAAACATCTCAATGTTTCCTTTTCAGGGATCTAGTGCAGAATGCAATCAGAGATGGAAGGCTCAAATTCGGCGACAAGTCGAAGTCCCAGGTGAAGGAGAATTCAAACTCTTTGCAAGTAACGGAGGCCCACTATGTAGAGCCATCCATGGTGAATATGGTTGAAGCCACTGAGGGCTTAGACGACAACACGGAGATGATCGAGGCTGCTGATGGTTTCGACAACAATGTAAATATGGTGGAGGTTGCTGATAATCCCGCCAACAAATGCGACATGGTCGAAGTTGCCACTGACTTCGTGAGCCAGCCTGTGATGGTTAAGGTTATTGAAAACCTTGACGGAAAGATCATAGAGAACTACATTGTTGAGGCCACTGATGGCGTGAACAACGAAACTACTGAAGGTTTCGCCAGAATCAACAATGAAACTACTGACGGTTTCGTCCAAATATACAATGAAACTACTGAAGGTTTCGCCAAAGTCAATAACGAAACTATTGAGGGTTTCGTCTAGATCAATAATGAGACCACTGAGGGTTTCGCCCAAATTAACAAAGGGACCACTGAAGGTTCCTATAAACAGGCTGCTGTTGGCCTCCTCCGGAGAACCATGGAGAATCCAAAGAAGAAGACTGTCGGATTCGTCAACCAACAAGTTACCAAGGGTTCATCTCTAAAGGGACCAACAAAGGAAGCCACTGAGGGTTTCAACCATATCAAGAAGGAACACGAGGTCAATGAGGGCCTCAGTTTGAAGTTGAATAAACTAAGCATTGCAACTGAGTCAACTGCCAACGTGAATATGGTAGAAGTATCTCAGAATGTTTCAGTGCAGGTTGACGAAGAACGTCGACGGGAGGAGTACCATAAACTGGCGTATCCCAAGGAGGAAGAAAATCTGGCAGATTTCATACATAAATGCCAGAGGAAAAGATCTGAGGTAATGCTTTGCCCTCGTTGTAGTGCCATCTTCGACAAAAAGGCAGCACAAAACTTAGAGGGAGTGGAGAGAGCAAAAAGAAGGGGAAATTTGAAGCCTTCGCAACCCGCGGGACAAAGATTCGACCCTGGAAGAGGAGACCAAAGTAGGGAGAGGTTAGGAGGAAGGTACCCTAACACATTCAAACCTACAAATAAAGCTCCAGAAGACAGGTGGGTCAATCCAATCCGACAAGCCTAAGGACAGGGGAAATGGAAGGATTTCGAAGTATAACGGTGATCTTATTTTCAAGCTTTTTTGAGTAATCTCGAAGCCGGTTAAGATCTTCCACCACAAGGTCGATTAGAGTGGTCAGATCCACAACAACGTCAGTCACTTTAGGGGGAGCCTCCAGGACATTGACTTGTTTCAAGATCTTTTTTAAGTCAAATTGAGAAGACGGATCTTTCTCTAGAAGTTGAAACAAATCAATGTTGAGGATTTTCTGCCGAATCTGGGTCGTCACTTCGTCCATGGATCTTGCGCCAGAAATGGTCCCTGAAGTAGTCGAACTGCTGGTGGTGGTGTCAGTAAAGTTATAACGAGTACTGAGCATGGCCTTCAGATATTCCAATGGTCTTTTCACTTTCAAATTCTCAAGTTCCTCATGAGAGAGACGGGTCGAAGTAGTGGTGGTTGAAGCAGTTTTGAGATGATCATCAAGGTTTTTCTTGTCAATCTTTCCTTCTTTATCCGCAACAGCCTTTGGAGTTGTTTGCCTTTCGCCTGCTTTCTCTTCCTCTTCTTCTTCATCAGTTTCAACCTCCCCATCTTTCTCTTCGTGAGTATCTTTTAAATTGAGGGGGGAGTTGTCTTCAGGATCGCTTTCTGTGGTGAGTGTTGTGTTGGGCATCACAGTGTCCCCACCAACGTCGACTAAGATATCATCCTCAGGACTAGTTTCCTCTTCAACTACATCTTGAAGTTTTTTAGAAACAGCGTTGGGCTGATTCACTTCAGTGGCTGATTCTTTGGTCGAATCCTTAGGGGAAGGCTTGGAGGCGCTTGTTGGCTGGTAAGTGGGATCGCTGCTAGTTTTTGGAAGTACTTGGACAAGAGGATGTCCATGAGTGTCGACAAGAACCTGGAGGATAAATAAGTCAAAAACTTTATCATAAGGAAAAAACGCCTTTAACTGTCGAATTAAAAAAAACATACATTGGGAATTTCAGTCTTGAGACTAGAACTCTCACTTTCTGCTGGAGCTGGGGTGACTTGTTCGACAGGATTTTTGTGAGGAGTTTTCTCCAACATTCTGAAGGTAGAAGGTTTGGACTGTTGAGGCTTCGACGGTTTCTTCTTCTTTTTTGAAGGCTTGGTTTGGTCGGGTGACTCGTCACCATCATCAGTATCAATAGCTTGAACATCAGGTTCTTTCTCCTTTTTTTTCTTTGGCGTCGAAGGAGGTCTCCGACTTCCCTGTAAAACAAAAGAGATTTCATTAGTATGTCGCAGAAAAATAATAGTGTATAAGGATTGTGATCAAGAAAAAGGCGAAACCATACCCTCGTCACGGGTTTCGTGGAAGTGTCTTTTGGGTCTTCCCCTTCCTCTGCAGTTGACGCTTCGACGATAGCTGACTTTGTTAGATGTCAATCATGTTATATATTTGTATGAAATACTTGGCATTTTTCATTTCTTTCCAACGGTAAAGTGTGTATGTAAGCGGTAAATCGTGTTGTAATGCTTACATTAGAATATATGTGTGGAGCTTGTAATTTGTGTGTTAATGTGCAGGTTTAGGCATAAAAGGAGCAAAAGTGTGAGACACATGGAGTGGAAGCAAGTTCCACTGAAATTATTGCTGCAACAGAGCATTCGCAGTGCGAAGAATCTGGCGAAGGACCAGCGAACGTTCGCACTGCAAACGACAGCGAAGGCTCGCTGGTTGGTTCGCAGTGCGAAGATGCTGGCGAAGAGAGGTAGTAAGTTTGGGATTTTGATTGGCCTGGCTCGCTAGTTTATTCGCAGTGCGAATGAGCTAGCGAATCATTCGCTGTGCGAAGGAATGGTTCGCACTGCGAACGCGCGATTTCTGCTTGGGGCGGTTTAAGTCTCAGAGGCACTTGAGGTGCCATTTTCTCTCATTCGCAGTGTGAATGATGTGCTCGCAGTGCGAATAGTGCAGATTTCTGAAGTGTATAAATAGATTTTCACTTTATGTAATTGGGATCTCTTGTTCATTTTTCACTAGAATTCATAGTTTACAGTATTTTGATCATCAAAGAGTGTATTTTCACTTGGAGAAGCTGAAGTCGCATCCATTCTCGATTATTCGTTGTGGATGCTCATTCATCTCCTCTCTTTTCTTGTTATCCAATCTACCATGAGAAGTGATAGCTAAACACTCAATGTTGAGGTTAGATGTAGTTGATCCTACTTTTATGTATTGCTTTTGATCTATGGTGTATGAACAAAGTCTTTGATCAATATAGATGATGTTGTTTTCTCTTAATGATCCATGTGTGATTTGTTTTGCTCTAGACATAGATTCTACAAGTCATGACCTAACAATTTTATCTCTTAAAAACCAAACTCTAGACATAGATTTGGGATTTGCTATTCGCATTGTGTTGATCTTAATGATCGTTGTTTAGATTGTTAGCGTGAGACATCATCTAACGGTCTAAACAACAATACTCACGACTTCGCTTTAGACGTAAACTTAGTCGGGAGGATACACGGTTATATTGGTCAGAAACTGAGTTCATACGCTTGATTAATCGTTTATACGTGAAAAGGATTGGCGAAACCTAACCTTAACATGCTTTTATAAAAACCTTTACAAAATCTTTGTCACCAATTAATCTTTGCTACAAGTGAATGTTAACAACAATTGAGAAACTTTTGAAACTATTGAACTTAGAATATCACAACTATTGAACGGCACACATCAAATATCAAACAATCCCTGTGGATACGATTAAAAACAACCCCCACTATTACTCTACTAACAAAATGGCGTCGTTGTCGGGGATTGTTTAGTGATATTGCAAGCATTGCGATAGTTGAGCTATTTTAAGCTGTTACCACTTTATCTTGGACTTGTTAATCTGTTTTGTTTAGTGTGCAGACTTAGTTTATGCGAGGGAAACTACCGGCAGACCAACTTCTTTTCGATCCTGAGATTGAGAGAACCGCGCGTAGAATCAACAGCAGGACTAGACGAAGGAGGCAGCTAGCGAGACAGAAGCGAGAACAAGAGGAAAGTACTTCTACACCACCAGTTCCACAAATACATTCAGTTATGGAGGCAGATCCACCACCACCACCACCACCTACTTCTAGGCCATACACGAATAGTCCGAGACACAATGCTCAGTTCGCTCGCCATGCACATAATGGTCGTCATGCTGAAATGAAGACCGGTATTCTCCAACTGTTATATCAAAGTCCATTTACGGGTATGGATCATGAGGATCCCTTTACCCATCTTACAAAATTCTATGAAATAGCGGGAGCGACTGGTGCACCGGAAGCAGAAGAGGAGTCTCTGTTCAAGAGACTATTCCCGCATTCCCTCATTGGGAAGGCAAAGGAATGGTATCTTGATTAGTCAACTGCCATAATGACGGATTGGAATGCATTGGAAGAGAAATTTTTGGAGAGATTTTTCCCTCACACTCGGTTTATGGAAGCAAAGACCGCCATCGCGGTATTCACACAAGGAGCCAATGAATCTCTCAACGAAGCTTGGGAGAGGTTCAAATCAATGTTAAGAAAGTGCAAAGGCCATGGTTTTGATGAATTGTCACAAATTCATATCTTTAGAAATGGGCTGCAACTTGTACACAAAACCTTGTTGGATGCCACTGTCGGTGGATCCTTGTTAAGCAAAACCGCAGCGGAAGCCACAGCTATCATTGATAAGATGGCCTTGAACGATCATCAAGGTAGTCACAATCGTGGACCTTCTCAACGAACTCCGGGAGTGTTGGAATTAGGAACAAACGATGCTATCCTTGCGCAGAATAAATTATTATCACAACAGGTTGAGTTGTTAACTAAGCAAATGTCTAAGTTGCCGCAACAATTCAAAGAGATGCAGGAATCTTCAAGTAAAAATGTGCAGGTGTTAGTTTGTGAATTATGTATTGTGGATGAGGCAAACTATACGGGAAATCAAGGATACCAATCCCGACCTCTGTACCAACAAAGGCCTAACCAAGGTTATCAACAACAATGGAGACCGCAAGAAGCCGGGCCATCAAACCGTCAACAATATCAAAATTACACTCAACCTCCGCAAGCTCCCGTTGGAAATACGAAGATGGAAGACACTCTCACACAATTTATGCAAATGGCAATTTCCAACCAAAAGAACACCGATGCCGCCATAAGGAATCTTGAAACACAAGTCGGACAATTATCAAAACAATTGGCCGACCAACAAAAAGGACACTTTACGGCAAATACGCTTCCGAATCCTAAAGATTGCAAAGCAATTCTTACAAGAAGTGGAAGAGAGATTGGCATGGGTGTAGGTAAAAGAGTTGTGGAGGAGGAGGTTGTAGTTGAAAATGAAAAAGAAAAGATAGTGAGGAGATTGAAGTAGAAAAAAATGTTGAGGGTGTTTTAGTAGAAAATGAGAAGGAAAAAAGTGAGAATGAGAAAAAAATAGAGAGTGAAGAAAGAGTGAATAGAGCTAGGAAGGGAAAAGATCCGATGAACAATATTCCGATTCAACATCTACCATATCCGCATGCTCCTACAAAGAAAGATAGTGCGCGGCACTATTCTCGGTTTATGGATATCTTCAAGCAATTACAAATAAATATTCCATTTTCCGAGGCTTTGGAGCAGATGCCTAAATATGCGAAATTCATGAAGGATGTCCTCACGAAGAAGAAAAGGTATACAGATCAGGAGACGATTATGGTAGATGCAAGCTGTAGTGCCATCATTCAACGGACTCTCCCGCTAAAAGAATGTGATCCGGGACGAGTTACATTGCCGGTTACGATATGAAACATGTACGTGGGCAATGGATTGATTGATTTGGGTTCTAGCATCAACTTGATACCATTATCGATTGTGAAATGGTTAGGACACATGGAATTAAGGTCCACACAAATGACGTTGCAACTCGCAGATAAATCCACTACCTGTCCTCACGGTGTAGCGGAAGACGTGCTGGTCAAAGTGGACAAATTTTTGTTTCCGATAGACTTTGATGTCATTGAAATGGAGGAGGATGAGGATGCACCTTTGATTCTTGGAAGACCTTTCATGAAAACGGCCCGAATGGCAATTGACATGGACGATGGTCTCATGAAAGTGAGAGTCCAAGATGAAGAGGTGTGTTTCAATCTTTATGATGCCATGAAGCACAAGAAAGATAAAGGTGATGTTTCTGAATCGATGCAACGGAGAAAGCAAGTTTTGAAGTTACAAAGCAAATTCATGTCATTGATCCTTTACAAAGAGCTTTGGATGATTCCTTGGAAATATTCTCGGTTGAAGAAGAGCAAGCTCTTGAAGAGTGTTTGTTAGAGCTTAAAGCTTTGGAAGAATTACAACCTTGGGAGTATGAAGAGGAAATTCTAAAAAAAGTGGTTAATGATGAACCATCAAAACTTGAACTGAAAGTGTTACCGTCAACCTTGAAGTATGCTTTTCTCGATGAAGGTGGTAATAAACCGGTGATCATAAGTAGTATTTTGTTTGAAAACGAGGAGAGCAGCTTAATTCAAGTGTTGAGAAAAAATCAGGATGCAATGGGATGGACGTTGTCCGATCTCAAAGGCATAAGCCCTTCGTATTGCATGCACCGTATATTCATGGAGGAAGATTTCAAACCGGTAGCGCAACCTCAACGCCGGTTAAATCCAATCATGAAAGAAGTGGTGAGGAAAGAAGTGGTAAAAATGTTAGATGCCGGAATGATTTATCCCATTTCTGATAGCCCGTGGGTTAGTCCGGTGCATGTGGTACCGAAAAAAGGCGGATTAACTGTGGTCCAAAACGAGAAAAATGAGCTCATTCCAACAAAAACAGTTACCGGGTGGAGAATGTGCATCGACTACCGTAGGTTGAACAAAGCTACGAGAAAAGATCATTTCCCTCTACCTTTTATGGATCAAATGCTCGAAAGGCTTTCCGGTTAACAATTCTACTGTTTTTTGGATGGTTATTCGGGTTACAACCAAATTATTGTGAACCCAGAGGATCATGAAAAAACCGCTTTTACATGTCCTTTTGGATCTTCGCTTATCGGAGGATGCCATTTGGATTATGTAATGCACCGACGACTTTTCAACGGTGTATGCAAGCTATCTTCTCGGATTTGATCGAAAAGACAATTGAGGTCTTTATGGATGATTTCTCGGTTTTTGGACAATCGTTTGATTTGTGCTTGAAAAATTTGGATACGGTGTTGGAACGGTGTGTGGAAACCAATTTGGTGCTTAATTGGGAAAAATGCAACTTTATGGTTAACGAGGGAATTGTGCTCGGTCACAAAGTTTCTTCAAAGGGCCTTGAAGTTGATAAAGCCAAGGTGGACGTTATTGAGAAATTACCACCACCGATGAATGTCAAAGGTATAAGGAGCTTTCTTGGACATGCCGGGTTTTACCGAAGGTTTATCAAGGACTTCGTAAAGGTCGCAAAGCCGTTGAGCAACTTGCTCATCCAAGGTAAGATTTTTGACTTTGACGAGTCTTGTCTTTTTGCGTTTAATTTTTTGAAAAAGAGTTTAACTACCTCACCGATAATCGTTGCACCTAACTGGAAATTGGATTTTGAATTAATGTGCGATGCTAGCGATTATGCGGTTGGGGCTGTTTTGGGTCAAAGGAAAATGAAAGTTTTCCACGCTATACATTATGCGAGCAAAGTTTTAAACGAGGCTCAAATTAACTATGCAACAACTGAGAAAGATATGCTTGCCATAGTGTATGCGTTGGAGAAATTTCGTTCCTACTTGATTGGTTCACGTGTCATCGTTTACACGGACCATACGGCTATAAGGTATCTGCTCACCAAACCGGATTCTAAGCAAAGGCTTATTCGGTGGATCCTTTTGTTACAGGAATTTGATCTTGAAATTCATGATAAAAAGGGATCCGAGAATGTGGTGGCGGATCACTTATCCCGCCTAGTTAACGTTGACGTGACCAAAAATGAATTTGAGGTAAAAGAGGAGTTCCCGGATGAAAAACTGTTTAGAGTGCAGGTTAGACCGTGGTTCGCCGACATGGCTAACCACAAAGCCGCCAGATTGATACCGGACGGTCTAACGCACCACCAAAAAAGAAAATTTTTGTCTGATGCTAAGTCTTTCGTATGGGACGAACCTTATTTGTTCAAACTTGGTGTCGACAACCTCTTAAGAAGGTGTGTCTCATTGGAGGAAGCCACGAATATTTTGTGGCACTGTCATAACTCTCCGTATGGAGGACACTTTAATGGGTTGAGAACGGCCATTAAAGTCCTTCAGTCGGGCTTTTATTGGCCGACCTTATTCAAAGATGCGCACGCGCATGCCCTTAGTTGTGACAGGTGCCAGAGAAGTGGAGGAATTTCACGGCGACACGAGATACCTTTACAGAATATGTTAGAGATTGAAGTTTTTGACTGTTGGGGGATCGACTTTGTTGGTCCATTCCCATCTTCATTCTCTAATGAATATATTTTGGTCGCCGTCGATTATGTGTCTAAGTGGGTAGAGGCGATAGCTTGTGCTAAAGCCGACGGAAAAATAGTTGTGAAATTTTTGAAGAAAAACATTTTTGCGCGTTTTGGTACTCCTAGAGTGTTAATAAGTGACGGAGGATCTCACTTCTGTAACACTCAGCTTGACAAAGCTTTGGAGCAGTATGGTGTGAAGCACAAGGTTGCCACACCATGTCATCCACAAGCTAATGGTCAAGCGGAGGTATCCAATCGTGAGATAAAATATATTTTGGAGAAAACTGTTTCGGCCTCGAGAAAAGATTGGGCCAACAAATTAGATGATGCATTGTGGGCGTATCAGACCGCTTTTAAGGCTCCGATCGGTCTCACACCGTTAAAAATGGTGTATGGTAAGAATTGCCACCTGCCGGTGGAGTTGGAGCACAAGGCGTTTTGGGCCTTAAAATTTTTAAATTTTGATCCAACTTTAAGCGGCGAAAAAAGAAAAGTGCAATTACATGAATTGGATGAATTACGCCTTCAGGCGTACGATTCCAATAGACTGTACAAAGAGCGTGTAAAGTCTTACCATGACAAAAAAATAATCATCAAGCAATTTGAGGTAGGACAGCTGGTACTGCTATTCAATTCTTGGTTAAAATTGTTCCCGGGAAAGTTAAGGTCTAAATGGTCGGGTCCGTTTCGGATTCATGAAATAAAGCCTTATGGAGCAATCGTAATAGAAGATACAACAACCAAAGAGAATTGGATTGTCAATGGCCAGAGACTGAAAGTGTACCTTGGAGGAGGTTTCGAGCAGAATCCCGTCATTGTTCCCTTCCGCGATCCGTGAGATTGTGGTGGACCGTCGAGCTTAGCCGACGTTAAACAAGCGCTCGTTGGGAGGCACCCCAACATTGTAAGTATTTTGCTATTATTTGCTGTTTGAAGTCATTTTTGTGAGACTATTGTGTACATTGTAGTATTGTATTATGTTCACTATGGCAGCAGGACAGAACCAAAAATTTTGAAAAATCTGTCTTGTTCGCTGGCTTGTTCGCACTGCGAATCTGGGGCGAGCATTCGCTGGCTATTCGCACTGCGAACATCAGCGAACCAGCCTGGGTGGTTTTGCTGCCACATCATTAAAAGTGAGAGTTTGTGATGGGTGGGCCTGTACGTAGGCCCAAGACCCATGTTGAAATTCTGAGAACTTGGGGGGGACCAAACCCTAGTCCTTGCCTCTCACTTTCATCCCAAAAGCCAAAAGAGAAAAAAAAAACTCAAGTTCCCTCTCACGTGTGTTGCTGTCCATCTCAAGTTTTTTCTTTTACTCAATTGCCAATTCCAACCAGGTTTGCTTTTCTTTTCTCTGTGCTTTCTAATTAATTGGATTGTGTTATGAAGTATGCATGACATTGTGTAGAAAGTTTAGGGTTAAATTTTGCTTAGGGTTGTTCAATGCATGTCTAATTTTATGCTGGTTTTTGAGTATAGAATACATTTAGAATGTTGCTATGTAGTGAAATCTGGGTCTGCAAATTTTTTTCAGAATTTTTGTGCATTCGCTGGCTTGTTTGCACTGCGAACCTGGGGCGAGCGTTCGCCAGGCTTCGTAGTGCGAGTGTTCTAGCGAGCAACCCAGATTTTTGTTTTCTTTAGTGCAGTCTGATGCATGTGTGTCCTATTTTCTAATCATCTGTCTTGGTGTTTTTGTGTGGATTTGTTTGTCATTTATGCAGATGGGTCCTAAAACCATGATCAAGAAAAGAAAAACATCAACATCCAGACAGGTTCCAATCACGTTCGACGACACTCGTTTCAAGGGTATTCGGCAGGCGCAGAGATATGAGGTATTGGAGACGAGAACCATCCTTGCTGAAAAGAGATTTATTTTGAATGATCAAGGGACTTATCGATCGGTAGCTGCCCTCTTGCATGAAAAAAAGTGGGATCAGCTGATAACGCCCCTTGATTCGTACAATGTGGAGATGGTTCGCGAATTCTATGCTAATGCCCTTCCTGATGAGGGAGATCTGTTTAATTAGACGACTATTGTTGGAGGGAAAACTGTAAGGTTTGATAGAAGGACTATTAACCGTGTGCTTGGAGACCCTCTTCCATTGCGTGCTAGTGAGGAAGATGATTACCACAGGAACCTAAACCGCAACAGGGATATCACACGAATGACCTCTGATTTGTTGCGCCCGGGTAAAGATGTTAAGTTAAACCATTCGAGAGTTGCTGTGAGATATCATCGAGAGGACATGTTACCTTTGGCTCAGCTTGTCTTACTTTTGGTGGTGACCAACATTACGCCAAAGTCACATTCCTCTACCGTTCCGATTCGCTTGGCTCACCTTGTGCATAGCTTCCTTACAAACGTGGAAATTGATGTTGCGAGGATAATAGCAGATGAAATAAGGTCCATTGTTGAGAGTGGATTAGGAGGGAACGCTTCGAGGAAAATTCCCCTCTTGCTTTTCCGTGTCTTATCATGGCCTTATATGCTGAAGCTGGTGTTAATTTACCTTCGCGTCGTCAGGTCACTGTCACGTCGGCTATCGATGATCGATATGTCGACAAATTTTGCAAACCAAAGGATGTTAGAGGTGAGACTTCAGGGACTGCTGCTACTGCAGGGGATGGTACGAGTGGTGGTGATGCATTTGAGTCGCCGAATTTCTATCAGTATCAGCAGGAGATCTGCCAATATAATTGGGATTGGATGGCTGCTCAGCAACGTGCTATGACTGATATTCATGATTTTTTGCAGGTTCTCCAATTGCAGATCCGTGACCCTTCTACTGAGCGTACTATGATGTCGAGGGAGCAGTTCCTCGCACATGCTGGATGGCCTGAGGCCAGGCCAGTTTTTTGAGGGGGAGAGGATTCGGCTGGTGGTCCTGCAGGTGATGAAGGTGATGAGGATGGAGATGGTGATGAGATTGAGGGTGATGGCACTGATGTGGAGGTCTCGGGGAATACTTCTGATGAGGATGAGATGGTTACCGAGGTTTTGGAGATTGAGTCCGAAGAGGACTAATTTTGGATTTTCAGACTTGTGCACTTCCTTTGGTCTCCAAAGTGAAGTTTTCTTATTATTTGTATTTTTCAGCTTTTACTAGTCTAGTGTATCCACTTAGTGGAATATTTTGATATTGGTGTACTTGTACCCTAGTGGTACCATTTTGGATATTATAGGTGTTCTTACACCAAGCACTTTATTTATTATGAGTAATGTTAAGTGTTTTGTTTAAATTTTTTGTTTTGGTTTTACTAATAATTTGATAGTTTTTAATTGTTAGTATGTTTTCATGTTAATATTCCTTCTTTTATGATGGAATTTTGGGAGTAGGTTGGACTCTTGATTTTTAAAGAAAGATTCCTCCATGATGTGAGGGCTATGATAGTATCTTAAGCATTGCGTTACGACAAGGTACATCGTTACCTGGTTCGAGAATTTTGTATGTTTTAGAACTGTGTGTCTTGTGTGATTGATAATGTTGTTTCATGTTACAACTTCCTTTGAATGCATGTGTCATTTTAGGATCAAAACCATTATAGTGAGAAGCCTCCAAAGTATACTATATGCTAAGGATTTGTGATGAATGTTGTTTTTACTTTTAATTCATACCTTATCTTGTGACCATGTGATTTTGTGGAAGTAGGAGAAGTGATCAAGGCACTTGTTGAAAATGAGCACAACCATGTCCATATATTAAGTCACCCGTGAGTAGTGAGCATTTGATAGCCCCTTTGAGCCTTCACAGTATAGAACTCAGTTTAGTGATGAACTTGTTTTATGTACATAATTTGCAAGTTTGGTTCATCACTAAATTTGTTGAGTTTATAACATTTTCTTCTTGAACCTTTGAAATTGTATACTTTTTCTTCCTTGCCTTAAAAAACAAGGAACATTCACGTTAGGTTGAGTCGAAAATGAGTTGGGGAGAATAAAAAGAATATGGGTGCATTACTCCAAATTTTGAAAAAAATATTCAAGTAAGCATGTAAAGAAAATAGTGTGAATATGTTGTACAAATGAGAAAATGCTTGCTTGAATGAAAAAAAATATAGAATCAATAATTGTGCATGGTAGTTTGTGAAGATGGAATGAAAAATTGGTGAAATGAAGTGTGTTGTGTGAATATGTGTATAGTGAATGTTCTTTTGCGTCGGCAATTTCGTTTCAAAGACCGTTAGAAATGTCCCTTTTTTGTTCACCAGACCGAGCTACACCCTTGAAGTCCTTAGTGATCTTTTACTTCCATGATTTCTTTTGTGTTCATTGAGATCTGATATGAATTGCTTAGTATTGCATCATTGGTCATTTGAGTGTATCTGTCCCGTGTTTGTATGCACGTGTGCCTTCAATCCTTTTTCAAAGAGGAGTGTAGAATGACATGTGCAGGATGAGTTTGTTGTCTCTTGAAACATTGTTTGAAATTGTTTGAGAGGCAAGTTCTTTTACGTTAGGTTCTTGAATTGTGTAATTGTCCGTTGTTGTGATTGTTGTTTAGTTGAGCCGTTTTTCGCATCTTGGTTGAATTGAATGCTCTAGCAAATCCTCGTGAGAGGCATACTTTGCTTGAGGACAAACAAAGAGTTAGTTGGGGAGAGTTTGTTAGATGTCAATCATGTTATATATTTGTATGAAATACTTGGCATTTTTCATTTCTTTCCAACGGTAAAGTGTGTATGTAAGCGGTAAATCGTGTTGTAATGCTTACATTGGAATATATGTGTGGAGCTTGTAATTTGTGTGTTAATGTGCAGGTTTAGGCATAAAAGGAGCAAAAGTGTGAGACACATGGAGTGGAAGCAAGTTCCACTGAAATTATTGCTGCAACAGAGCATTTGCAGTGCGAAGAATCTGCCGAAGGACCAGCGAACGTTCGCATTGCGAACGACGGCGAAGGCTCGCTGGTTGGTTCGCATGGCGAAGATGCTGGGGAAGAGAGGCAGTAAGTTTGGGATTTTGATTGGCCTGGCTCGCTAGTTTATTCGCAGTGCGAATGAGCTAGCGAATCATTCGCTGTGCGAAGGAATGGTTCGCACTGCGAACGCGCGATTTCTGCTTGGGGCGGTTTAAGTCTCAGAGGCACTTGAGGTGTCATTTTCTCTCATTCGCAGTGCGAATGATGTGCTCGCAGTGCGAATAGTGCAGATTTCTGAAGTGTATAAATAGATTTTCACTTTATGTAATTGGGATCTCTTGTTCATTTTTCACTAGAATTCATAGTTTACAGTATTTTGATCATCAAAGAGTGTATTTTTACTTGGAGAAGCTGAAGTCGCATCCATTCTCGATTATTCGTCGTGGATGCTCATTCATCTCCTCTCTTTTCTTGTTATCCAATCTACCATGAGAAGTGGTAGCTAAACACTCAATGTTGAGGTTAGATGTAGTTGATCCTACTTTTATGTATTGCTTTTGATCTATGGTGTATGAACAAAGTCTTTGATCAATATAGATGATGTTGTTTTCTCTTAATGATCCATGTGTGATTTGTTTTGCTCTAGACATAGATTCTACAAGTCATGACCTAACAATTTTATCTCTTAAAAACCAAACTCTAGACATAGATTTGGGATTTGCTATTCGCATTGTGTTGATCTTAATGATCGTTGTTTAGATTGTTAGTGTGAGACATCATCTAACGGTCTAAACAACGATACTCACGACTTCGCTTTAGACGTAAACTTAGTCGGGAGGATACGCGGTTATATTGGTCGGAAACCGAGTTCATACGCTTGATTAATCGTTTATACGTGAAAAGGATTGGCGAAACCTAACCTTAACATGCTTTTATAAAAACCTTTACAAAATCTTTGTCACCAATTAATCTTTGCTACAAGTGAATGTTAACAACAATTGAGAAACTTTTGAAACTATTGAACTTAGAATATCACAACTATTGAACGGCCACTACGCCAAACAAGACCTTAGACAGCGCTTTTTTTGGCCTTAGACAGCGCTTTTAAGCGCTGTCTAAACCTGCGTTGCTAAAGGTTTAGACAGCGCTTTGGGTAATACCAAAAGCGCTGTCTAAAGGGGGGTATATTTTCACAAAAAGCGCTGTCTAAGACCCACCTTTTTGAACTTTTTAGGTATACCTTAGACAGCGCTTTTGGTGAAAGCGCTTTCTAAGCCCCACCTTTTTGAACTTTTTTAGGCATACCTTAGACAGCGCTTTTGGTGAAAGCGCTTTCTAAGCCCCACCTTAGACAGCGCTTTTAGTGTAAAGCGTTGTCTAAGGTATACGAAAATTTTTATATAAATTTTTTTAAACCACAATTTTTACCAGGTTTTTCAACCAGAATTTGACCTGTTTTTCAACCATTTTTTTTCCAGAAAAATACCACAATTTGGAGATTCAAATCAATCCAATTTGGTCTATTTAAATGTACCAATTTACACCAAAATTATATATCCAAAACAATTGGCAATTCAAACCAATATATATATATATATATATATATATATATATATATATATATATATATATATAGACAAATGTACATATTACTTATACTAGTACTTTTGCATCCAACCAAAGCATTGCTTCAAATCTACATAGGTCCTGAAAGAACACAAAGATTGTAATTCAATTAAAAGAATACATCAACAATGTCTATAGTTAGAAAGTTACACATATTTAAATTCTCATCAATTAAAGTAAGAGTACAATATTATACCTGATAAAACTCCGAGTTCCATAATGTATTGACACCAATCCTCTTTAATTTCATCCAATTGAGAAATTGAGTAATGAGCACACTTGCATTCTTCAAAGTACTACATAATAATATAACATAGTTTGATTTAGTTTTAACTATTTCATTATATGAGAGATATGTGTTAAATATTAAAATAACTCATAAGTTAGAAATACATACATCGGATGGAATCTCTATTCGATCCAAAATAAGAGTGTCTCTCATAAACCTCAACATGAAATATCCGCAATCTATTTCATTACGTTGCCGAGGACACTACAAATGAAAAGAAAATATGGATAAATCCTAAGTTTTATCAAGTAGCATCACTAATATATAATAAAACATGTGATAATTAATATACCTTCACTCTATTCCATGTAATGGGGTTGACTCTCCTCTTTGGTACTTGGTCATCTCGTAGTGCTCGGAAAGCTTGTATAACGCTAATAAAATATAAATGAATATTTAGAACAATTCACATAAATAAATAAACAAACAAATAAATATACACATTCATATTTAGAACAATCTCACTTACGTGTCAATACATTTCTTCATATCCTGGTATGTTGTCCAATCATTTCCTAACGAATCCATATAATACACCACTTCTCTGCTAGGATTAATTGCGACCAACAACCAATGTCCACTGTAAGATTAAACAAGTGTTAGATGGAAACTTTCTACACGACGTCAAAATACAAAAAAACTATAATAGATGAATTTAGAATGAAAATCTAACCCAGTATTAAACGGTAAAAGGAACAACTTTTCCGTTTCTTGGTTGTCCATAAAGACGTCGCGTACATACGCCAGGACCTCATCTGGTTTATTTATTATTAAGGATAAGTTAACAGACGCGGGGCATAAGAATGCAAATCTTTGCTGCAATCCACGTGGGCGCATAACTTTGTCATACAGAAACCTTAAATAAAAACATCATTAACATTAGACTATTCATTTGAAACATAAAGTAAATAAGTTGTTCAATTAATATACCAAAGTAGATCGGATATATACCTCACGTATGTATTGACAACACTGACGCCCAATTCTTCATGATTGAAAACTTGCTCGAACTCTTCATTACCAATAGTTTATTCATGTTCAAAGCCATATATACCTTTCTCCATATGTATAAGACGAACACCTCCGGTCGGAATATCTGTCAATTGTAGAAACGTCTGAAGGCACGACCTAAACTTGGAGATAGGTTGTTTTCTAGCCCTGTTCTTCTTAGCACCAACATTTTTCTGTGTTGAAACGTTGCTAATCTCTTTACTAGGCAGCTATATATCATATAATTTGTTAAATGAAGTATAAGATATCCAATTTAACATTTTCCATGCATAAATATCATATAATTGTGATGTACCTCTTTTTTTGAGACAACGGACTCGGTATGCTCCGGAATCCCCTTATCCTTTGTTTTGGATCTTGTTGGAGTCTAAATAACATTACCATGTAAAAAATGAAAATAAAATGCTCATAAAATCTTTGAATCTACACATTAAGGTTAACAAAGGTTCATAACGGTTTTAAGCATACCTCATATCCTACGAGTATGAGGTTTGACGGCCATGCAACATACGACCCTATAGCATCTCCCACCAATGTTGCATCCGAAACATCGTCAGGATAGGGTAATAATGCACCCGCCTCTGTAGCAATATCAACCGATACTTTCATGCATCCAGTAGGGAGTGGGTTATTGTGAAGTAATTCTACCGAAGTGTTATACACTTTTCCCTTGCCAACCTTCCAATAAGTTGGTGAAGATAAGAAGAGTTGACAATGGGAAACGCCCTAAAACCAAAAATAAATATGACATTGTTAATGTGTATATATGTCATTTAAATAATTTAAGCTACTAATTTAATTTCATAAAAATATATATAATTACCTCTGGAATATTCGGTCGAAAGCTGCAGTTGATACTATCTTTCTCCGATCCATCTCTAAAACCTGAAGCGTTATCCCTTTCTTTCTCCTTTCTTAATTCCCGAACTTCAGCTTCCAGTGCTTCCAATTTAGCTTGAAGTTCTGTATTACTAGGAGCCTTTCCTTTTTTAATATTCAAGGAGGTCGGAGTGATCCCAAATCCCTTACCCCTCAGCCGACCAGAATACTCAGGGACATCTAATGCCCGACTAAGTATGCTCCTGGAATCATCTAGAGATACAGACTGAGATAACGCCTCCTGAAAATCAGATGAATATCGAATATTTGTCAAATATTTGTTAATAAAGTTTTGATTTAATTAAAGAAATATTGTTATACTTACACATTTCTCAAATACTTGTAGAACCTCTTCTGTAACAACTCCAGACTTGCCCACACGGGCTTCCTTCCACAAGACATGTGCAGGAAGAGATGTTTCAGAGCTATTCGCCTTTTGTAACTACATATAAAGCCAAATAATATGATCAAATATAACTCATGATGAACAATTATTATATCATTGCAATTTATTGATACTTACCAAAGATTGCTCCAAACGTCCATATCAAACACGTCCTTTCTTGTATCGATACTGGGGAGCTGATGCTCTTTCCCGATTAATTGCACTTAAACTCTTAAATGTCGGGGTTTGTCGTTTGGCTTTAAACGTTACCCATTCTTGTGGTGAAATCAAACTTGAATATTTAGATGGATACTCTGCATCAACAAAGTTACCTTCAGCATCCTTAAGAAAAGGTGCGGTTTAAATATGTCCTAAACCCTCTTAGGAGCTTCCCTGCCAATCTCATCAAATAAGCTTTTCTTTCTTCCTCAACGTTGAAGCACCTCTAAAAAAACCATACACATTGGTTAGTACAAATAATTTAAAATACATGATTAGTTGGCATAGTTAAAGACATAATTATGGTACCTTTATCTCATTCCAAATTTTTTCTTTGACTTCCTTCAACTGTTTGTTTCTCCAATCATCACAAGTAATAGGAATCGCATTCCTTACAAGTGCACCAATGAAACTTGTCAAGGTATGACTGTTAGGCTCAACAAGAGTGCCTGAAGGGCTCCAATGCACATCTAAAATGATGCCTTGATCTCTAGCACAGATCACTTTCTTCATAACGGTTATTCCTCTTTTAATCTCTTCTTCCATAGATTTTTGACTTTCATCCTGAATAGGATCATCATCATGTGGGTAATCATCATCATGTGGGTGATCATCATCATGTGGGTGATCATCGTTAGTAGCCATCTAACCTGTAATAAAGAAATCAAGGATATCAAATATATTATATAACAAATATAATATGACATAATATATAACAAATATAATAAAGAAATCAAGGATAAAGAAATCAAGGAAATCAAGGATATCAAATATAATATGACATAATATATAACATTGAATGAGCAATATTAACACTAACACTAACACTAACCTAAACTAACCTAAACTAAACTAACACATTATATAGCAATAACGATTATTAATTTCCATTAGTAATTAATAGAAATCAAAACCAAAAGGAGGAAAGTTATGGCTTAAGGATTTACAATATATTTCTTTAGAACAACAACCTCAAGGATTTACAATATTAAAATAATGAGCAATATTAACACTAACACTAACACTAACCTGAACTAACCTAAACTAAACTAACACATTATATAGCAATAACAATGTAGAGCAACATTAACACTAACCTAAACTAACCTAAACTACCATAACACTAACCTAAACTAACCTAAACTACAATAACACTAATCTAAACTACTCATATTCTATCAAAAGAACATCATTCTATCAAAAGAACTCCAAAACCTAACAGAACAAAACCTAACAGAACATCATTATATCTAAAGAACTCCAAAAATATGGTAACAAGAACAAAACCTAACAGAAAAATATGAAACTCACTTCTAACATAAAAAGAAAAACTCTTACCGAAACAGTGGAGCACGGTGGAGTACGGTGGAGGATGGTGGAGGACAATGTAGGAAGGACGACGGCCGGCCGGACGACGGCGAGAAAGGACGGACGACGGCGGTGGTTTCAGCTGGTTCGTTCTTGTTCGCAGAAAGAGAGGGAAAGAGGGAAAGAATGAAATGAAAATTGAAATGGTATCAGTATTAATACTGATACCGTTTCAATTTTTATTTTAATTAAAAAGACCTTAGACAGCGCTTTGAATGAAAGCGCTGTCTAAGGTGGGCCTTAGACAGCGCTTTTGATTTTATTTTTTTTAATTTATAAGACCTTAGACAGCGCTTTTGAGTAAAGCGCTGTCTAATATTTTACTTTAATTTTTTTTTTAATTTATAAGACCTTAGAAAGCGCTTTCCTCAAAAGCGCTGTCTCAGGTCTTATATTTTTTTTTAATTTATAAGACCTTAGACAGCGCTTTTAAGGAAAGCGCTGTCTAATATTTTCCTTTAATTTTTTTTTTTAATTTATAAGACCTTAGAAAGCGCTTTCCTTAAAAGCGCTGTCTAAGGTCTTATATTTAGACGCGATTTTATTTTTCTAAGTGAACAGTTTCCGTGTTTTCTAAATTTTTAACTTATAGCAGCGCTTTTGTAATAAAGCGTTGTCTATGTAGTACTGCCAAAGAGTAATTTTGGCGTAGTGAGCACGCATCAAATATCAAACAATCCCTGTGGATACGATTAAAAACAACCCCGACTATTACTCTACTAACAGACTTCTTGACAGGAATTTGTATAGCTAAGAAAAAAGATGAAGCGGTTAAGATTCAAGAGATTTTCCATTAAATGGAAAAATCTTGGGATGCGTGGCAGTTATGAGTGGATGGTTTAGATTGTGGCAGTTAATTTTTTTTGACCCACGACCTGCTAGGAACTAGGGTAGTGATGATGACAAAATCTTAAAATGTGGGCTGAAGAGACGTTTCAGAAAAAGTGCAATGATGACTCTGACGTCACAAATGTCTAGTCATATGAACAGTCGTCTATCGAACTATTGACGACGTCGAATTATATTGGCAAAAAATGCTTTTCTCCCTTTATCGAAAATGCATTTTCTGGGGGGCAATTTGTAAGCTGCTAATTTCGACGCCTGGATTTTGTTCAGGAAATAAGTTTAAGAATCTGCCAAGCTATTTCGACAGAAGTTTAGTTCTGAAAATAGAAGATCAGCCGAAAACCAGTGTTCAATTGGAGTAAAATAATTGGAGAATTTTCTAAGTATTGGAAATGATTCGACAACTTGGTGCGAAGGCTTTGTTCGACTGATGTTTGAAATTCAAATTTAAGAGGGAGATCCATTTGGAAAATAAGGACGCGTGGAATGCATCTAAAGGGGTGAATGCATGCAGATTGCCATTTGTCGCCATTAGGAGAAATAGCTGTTGTTGACAGTTATTTCAATTGTATATAAATAGGGAGTCATACTGTTAGATTTCCGGGTGTGTTCAAAATTTGTACAAGTCACTCAAGAATACTCAAAGTAACCGTGAGAGAGAAAAGAGTAGTTACTGAGAAAATGTACATTTGAAAAACACCAGTTCTTTTATTTACATTTCAATAAAGTCTTAAATTATTTACTTGCAATCTCTTTTACATTTCTTGCAATTTCCTTCTTGCATTTGTATTACATTTTCGCCATTTTATTTTTGAAAACAAAAACTTTATCATTTCGTTTGAATCACGTTGATTTATGAAAACAATGATGAATGTAACATACAAAAGGTTTGATTTTTATACAAATTGTCAAAACTATTAAAGCACAGTGTCTTAGGATTTATTTGATCGATCCTGCAAGTAAACTAATTTTTCATAAATTAGGAGATCAGCGGTTGTTTGCTAATTTTCCAGGCAAACAGGTGCATATATAAGTCTTTTATTGGTTAAGTGATCTCTTTTAATTAAAGTTTGAGTATCTGAAACCTGATTGGTGTGGAAAAAAGTATGAGCTTTAACCTTGGGCCCATAATAGGTAGGGACTAAGGTTATATATATTATATGGCTAGGTTTCCTATGTAATCACAAAAATAAAAAATATAACTGACAGCTTTACAACTTGTCTCATTGAGAGTTGTGAACAAGAATATGAGATACAGAGGAAGATCTGGTCATCCATTTTTTGGAGATTCTGAATCATGACTTCAACAAATATTAATATTCTAATTGCATATAATCGACCATTGAATATTTCCGCTTACGATATATACACACTAATAAAAGAAAACATATGTATTTGAAGAGGCCATGCAAATAACATTGATAGGTTATTATTCAGATTCTTAAAAAAAATGAAAAATCTCATCCAAAATTCGTAACAAAGCAACATTTTAATTTTGTTTCCATTAATGGTGAAGAAAGAGATTAAAAAGGAAAAAGACAATCTAAAATTAGTAAAAAAGAATCTGTTAAATACAGCTATTGTGGAGTCAAACTGAAGTTGAATTGGAAAAAATTTTAAATGTATAAAGCATGCTGCAAGAATTTAATAAAAAAATTTAGAGTTTAATTGGTATGCACTGACAGTGTAAAATAATTTTATACTGTCATCCAATAGAAAATCATCAATCTGCCATATCATATCAGTAATTTAAAATTTACAGTATGATATGGCAGGATACATGAGGGTGATTAGTTGACAGTGTAAAATTATTTTACACTGTCAGTGTATACCAATTAAATTCAAAAATTTAATGTGCGGAGTTTTATAAAGAGAAGGTGGGTTTGAATTCCACTTCAGTTTTTGGCTAATAAACTTAAGTTTTTATTCAAATATAAGTCACTTACTTTCGACTCATTTTTTTCCAAAATTAATTTTACATACTTAATTTTCCGACAACAAAATTAATTCTAGAAAAAACAATAATGGCAAAGCTTAAATTAACTATTATAATGGTCGAGTTTCCTTTTATAACTATAGAAAATACTCATTAGGCATGTCAACCTAATTCGTATTCATCTTAATTCTTTTTAAATTTGATGAAAAAATCTCTTTAAATTGAATTTAGATTCAAATTTAAGATTTTTCCGATTACAAAATGATCAGGAGTATTCGAACAGGTCCACGTAGGCTGGTCGTCAGATGGCAAGGTTCTCAGACGGATGCTGGTCGTCAGGCGTGCAAGTTGCTCGGCTTGTGAATGAGGAGAGGAGGGGGTGTACCTGCAAGGCACTCCGACGCTCAAGTAAGAAAGGGTCAGAGAAAAGGGGCAAGTACAAAGTGTATTCTTAGGGTGAAAATGTGATACCTGACCCTCTCAAGCGAGAGGGTTTATATAGAGCCCCCAGCGCGTGGCCAACGGTCCTATTTTCGGGGAGAAACAACCGTTTTCCCCAAAGAATAGGTAACTGCCCAAACTAGCCGTTATGTCGGGCAGGGTGCCAGAAACTAGCCGTTGTGTCGGGCAAAGTCGCAGTTCCGGGCACCTGTCCCTTGCTGTTCGGGCAGCGAGGAAGTCGTGCGTAACGGGCATAAAAGCCGGGGAGGACGTTGCGTTCCTTGCCCAGTTGGAGGGGCAGAAATGTCGTAATTGCCCCTCTGTGGATTGGGCTTAGGCGATTTGGGCCGCTCTGGAGCAGAGGCGGATTGGGCCAATTCTAGCCATTGGTCCAGTCTAGAACAGGAGCCCCCCAAGTCGTTGCTCCCGAGCATGGGAGTGATGACTTAAGGACTGCTCGTCACTCAGGGGAGCTAGCGTGGAGACGAGGATGATTGTCTCGAGGTGCTCGTGGCCCTCTGTGCCCGTGATGTTCGTGGCCGTGACCCTATTGCTCGGTATTCGGGAAGATAAAGTGTCAGACAGAATGGGAAACGTTGGGTTGCCACGTGTGCATCGAGCCCTGTGTAGCAGTTAATAGGTAATTATGGCTAGTGGGCAGTCATTATTGCCTACGGACGCGTGTGTGCACGTGCCCCTCAGTATAAAAGGGGGAAGGTTGTCCCATTTTGCACTTTTTCCCTTCTGATTTCTCTTCGTCGTCATCAGCGTTCTTGCCCGTCGCCGTCTTCAGAGCAACCGACCACCGTGCCAAGTTTCGAGCAGTCTCCCTCTTCTACTCAAATCAAGTAAATTTTCTGATTTCCAGCTTGTTTTACTTTCTTTTGTTGTTATTGGTAGATTGCATGCGGCTAGGGTTAGTTTTAGGTGACAAAATAGGCAGGTTTCCGGCGAGTGTTGGTGGTGGGCGGTGGTTCTGCCCTTCTGCTGCTTCAAGCATCTCGCCGCAGTAGGTAGTGTGTTTGTTGAGCGTGGTGGTCCACGTCGTGGTTGCGAGTCGTGACCACCGCGCCTTATCATCTTATGATGAAATGGTGAATTTTCCGGTAGAACGTTTCCAGATTCCGGTGGAGCCTTGCAGTTTCCGGTGGAGCTTCAAACGGAATCTGAGAATGAGCGCGGGGAGGTTCTTCACAGGGAGATGGCATGTCTCGGGCATTTCCTCGCGGGGAGGTTTATTCGTTTGATGTTAGGGCTTAGGCCGGGGACGTTGTCCTTAGCCTTCTGCGCGCCCTTTCACTTGACTTAGCGGTGGAAGGGTGGATTTGATTTCCTGTCGAATTCACTGTCTTTCTCTGCTTTTTCAGGTGATCGTAATGGCGATGGAGCCAGGGAGAGAAGTTATCCCAGTCACATCCGAGGAGGATACTGTCTCCGAGGAGAATAGCAGCGCAACGTCTTCGAGTTCTGCGTCTTCGAGCTCAACGGCATCGAGCTCCTCGAGCGAAGTTGGAGAGGAAGAGGATTTGGATGTCATGGAGGAGGATGTTGAAGGGTTTTGCCCGCAGGAGTGGGAGGTGGCCGAGCCTTCCGAACATATTTCCACGTTCGCCAGATCTGTGGCAGACGCCTTTACAGAGGTGGGCCCACCGGGGGATTGGAGAGTGCATTTTCCCACCGTGGACGAGCGGGTCTGCTCGGAGTTCGGGGACCGCTTCACGATGTACGAGTACGCTTTCAAGGAGTTGGGGCTGAGGTTTCCCTTCACTGACTTCCAGCGGTCGGTATTTGAGCATCTCAAGCTGGCGCCCTCGCAACTCCACCCCAATTCGCTGGCCTTTATACGGGCATTTGAGTTGGTGTGCGAGCACCTCACATTGAGAACCACTCTCCCTCTATTTTTTGCTGTTTTCCATCTTCAACGGTAGCTGGCGGGGAAGAAGTACGGATGGGTTTCCTTGAAGCAGCCCAAGAAGTTATTTAAGCCATTCTCAGAGTCAATCCGAACATTCAAGGGACGGTACTTCATCATTGAGCCAGTGTCTGAAGCTGCCCAGGACAGCACGTATGTCTGGGAGATAGAGGTGGATGAGAACGGAGAGGAGCTGCTCAACGAGGAGGGGAAGTATATCGGGGAGAGGTTGTACAAGTTCCCGATCCGCTGGACACCCGACCACTTCTCAAAGAAGCCCAGTGCCTACGTCTTCGATCCGAGCGCGCTACGCGGGCAGGATGTCGTGTCTTATGAGACGCTGGTGAAGTGGGTCAACTCCTTCCAGCTCGCGAGCTACTGGACGAGTAAGGGTAACCCTATCTTCGAGGAGGATGGTAGCCAGAGGGTTGAGCGCAGGTTTATCAACGTGAAGGCACTGCTGGAGTGCAAGACTCCCGCGGATGCTGAGAAGCTGCTCGGTAGTCATAGTTACTTAGATTTTGTTTGTGTTATTTCCTTTCCCCGTAACTAACATGCTTGTTTTCATTTGTGCAGGTGAGATGCCTCAAGCTCGTGATCGTGTGGTGAGGAATTCGATGGCGAGGGGTAAGGCTGGAGTGGCTCCCCCTAAGACCCGGACTGCTGCTGGTACTCGTGCTCCTTCCATTGTTCAAACTGCTCCGGGGACCTCTTCTACGCCCTCTCCCGGTCCACGGGACTCTCCATTGCCTTTGACCGGGTGGGCGAAGTGGCCACGGATGTTAGATGCGGTGGACCTGACTCGGGCGCCTGAGAAGGGGAAATTTGAGCTCCCCCCGTGCATCCTTGACAGGAGATTTTTTGAGGGCAACACCCTGGTCGTTCCTCGGGCGGAGTCTCTGAGCTTGGAGGGCATGGATCGGTCGAGCAAGAGGGCGCTGGTGGCCCAGGATGCTTCTGCCCTTGTGAGGATGCTGGAGATGGCGGCCGTTTATGTGGAGGGGGACACTGCGCTTGAGGCCGAACTTACTGCTGCCCGGGCTTCTGAGACGGCCTTGAAGGAGGAGGTCAAGGGTGCTCGTGAGGCTAGGAAGAAGGCCGAAGAGGAGATGACCAAGCTGAAAGAGGAGGTCACCAAGCTGAAGGCGGAGAAAAAGGCTGCCGAGGAGTTGAACAAGGAGCTGATGGCGGCCAGTGCCCCGGGTGCTGATGAACCGGATGAGATAAAAGTATTGAAAACTAGGGCTGAGCTGGTCGCCAGTATTCTGCAGGCCGAGGATGACGGTATCGCCGTGGCAGTGGAGTCCATCGAGAGTGCCGTGGCCCAGTTGCGGGTGGTGAACCCCGGGCTTGAGATTTCGATCGAGGGTATCCACTACCTTGCGCGAGTGGAGGATGGTCGCATCGTCTTGCCCGCAGGCCTTATTCTTGATACCCCCGAAGTTCAGACTGAGGACCAGCCCGTGGAGGAGCAGGGACCTGAGCCCGCGTCGACCGAGCATGCCGAAGAATGAGGAGTTTTGTTATTCTGATGTTGTTGTATTTTGTCCGGCCTGCGTGCCGTTGATTTGTCTGTAATCTTATTTGGTTTTGGGGGGGCGTGGCCCCCTTTTTTTATGTAATACGCACAATCTATGGCCCTTGTGCCCTCTTTCTTATTTAATGCCCGGTTTATGTTATTTATACAATTTTTGTTCATATTGCTGTACTTTACATTAGTTGTGCATGCATGACTGCCCGTCGGAGGGTGTGTCTGTTAACGGAGTTTTCTTTTTGAAAGATAGCTCGTTGTGTGTTGATTCGTCAGTGCGGAGAACTGGTCGAATAACCGGGGAAAGTCCCGGCGAGGTTGCGGATCTCAGGTCGCGATCGAGGCCTGAGGTCGCGGCGTGAACGTCCCATCGCGAGCTGGGGTTCTGCCAATCATGGTACTTGGGCGAAGGCGATGCTCGGTTGAGGACCGCCGATGTGCAGAGCTCCGGCTCATTCACTTGAGCGGGATTCTACTTTGTGCGTGTGCGTCGTTTGTACCTGGACGAGCACAATGACCGTTAGGTGGTCCTTTGATGCGAGGAAGCCTATAGTTACTTTAGCTGTAGTATTGCTTAAGTTTTTCAGCGTTCCACGGTCGAGGGATTGCGTCCCCGTTGAGGTTTTTGAGGAAGTATGCACTATTCCCCGTTTTGGTACGGACTCTGTATGGCCCTTCCCAGTTGGCTGCTAGTTTGCCTTCGCGAGAGTCCTTGTGGTTTCTTCGCAGGACGAGGCTGCCCACATCGAACTCTCGTCGTAAGACTTTGGCGTTGTGCCTGATTGCTATTTTTTGCTTAAGAGATGCTTCGCGGAGGGCTACTCCTGTTCGGATTTCCTCGACAAGGTCGAGCTCCTCTCTTATCGCTTCGTCATTCATCTCCTCGTCTAGAGGTGATTCGGTCCTCCTGGACGGTACGTGGATTTCGATGGGTAAAACAGCCTCCGTGCCATATGCTAAGCGGAAAAGTGTTTCCCCGGTGGTGGACTAGGGAGTAGTGCGGTATGCCCATAAGACGCTGTGGAGCTCCTCGACCCATGCTTTCTTTGTTTCATCCAGTCTTCGCTTGAGGCCACGCAAAATGACACGATTGGCCGTTTCTGCCTGCCCGTTAGTCTGGGGATGTTCTACAGAAGCGAAGTGTTGCTTTGTTCCTAGATGGCCGAAAAAGTCTTGGAACTTCTTGTCCGTGAATTATGTTCCATTGTCCGTGACGATTGCTTGGGGAATCCCAAAACGGGCGAGGATATTCCGCTTGTAAAAGCGCAGAATGTTAAGTAGTGTTATCTTTGCTAGGGCTTCTGCTTCTATCCATTTTGTGAAATAATCTATGCCCACTATCAGGTATTTGTTTTGGCTGGACCCCGTCACGAAGGGTCCTAGGATGTCTAGGCCCCACCAGGCGAATGCCCACGGGGAGGTCATGCTCTTCAGCTCGTTAGGTGGAGCTAGGTGCATATCCACGTGCCGTTGGCATTTGTCGCATTTCTTCACATGCTCCTTGGCGTCTTGCTGCATGGTTGGCCAATAATACCCTGCCCGGAGGGCCTTGCGGGCAAGGGACCTTCCTCCCAGGTGCTGGGAGTTAATGCCTTCATGGATTTCTCGTAGTACGTGGGGGACAACCTCCTCCTCTATGCACTTGAGTAGTGGGATGGAGAAGCCCCGTCGGTAAAGTTTGTTTTCGAGGATGACGTACGAGCAAGCTCTTCGTCTGATGGTGCTGGCTTCCTTGGGGTCATCCGGAAGTTCGTCCCTGGTGAGGTAGTTGTACACGGGCATCATCCAGCAATCACTGTCCCCGATCGCGTGCACGTGTAGGGTCGAGGATCCCTTATCGATGCTGGACCGGGGAAGTATCTCTTGGATGACTGACCTGTTTCTGCCCTTCCTCTTAGTGCTTTCTAGTTTGGACAAGACGTCTGCTCGCACATTGTGTTCGCGTGGAACATGTCTTACTTCTACCGTTCTGAACTTCGACATTTTTTCCTTGACTAGGGTGAGGTACTCAGAGAGACTGTCGTTTTTGGCCTGATACTCCCCAGATATCTAGTGGGCTACGAGCTGAGAGTCCATGCAGATGATGATTTCTTCAGCCCCTAGGTCTTCGGCTAGGCGCAACCCGGCGAGGAAGGCTTCATACTCGGCCTGGTTGTTCGATGTGGGAAAGGACAATGTGAGAGAAGCCTCAACTATGGTCCCTTCGTCGTTCTCTATAATTACTCCTGCCCCGCTGCCGCTCGAGCTGGATGCTCCGTCCACGTAGATGGTCCATCTGTTTGCTATGTGGGACGAGGAGTCTGAGAAGGTTACTTTCGCTACGAAATCGGCCAGGGCCTGAGCTTTAAGATCTTTTCTGCTTTCATACTGGACGTCGAATTCGGACAATTCCAGTGACCATTTGAGCATTCGCCCGACCATGTCTGGTCGTCCCAGTAATTGCTTGATGGGTTGATTCGTCCTTACCACGATCGTGTGGGCCAAGAAATAGTGTCTCAGTCGTCTGGCAGCATTGACGAGGGCCAATGCTACCTTCTCTATCTGCTGATATCACAACTCCGCGTCCTACAACGCTTTGCTCGTGAAGTATACTGGCTTTTGCCCGCCAGGATTCTCGCGAATGAGAACGGCGCTAACGGCCTTGGCAGTGACGGCGAGGTATAGGAACAAGACTTC
This sequence comes from Lathyrus tuberosus, assembly GCA_022829125.1. NCBI lineage: Eukaryota > Viridiplantae > Streptophyta > Magnoliopsida > Fabales > Fabaceae > Lathyrus > Lathyrus tuberosus. The sequence continues at coordinate 16,446,457 of JALAZF010000060.1, forward strand.
CCCGGTATCTGGCCGTGATAATACGGGCGGTTTCGACAGAGCTTGCTTCAAGTGAAGGAGGGATGCTTTGCATTCTTCGGTCCATTCAAAAGCTGCTTCTTTTCGCAAGAGCCTGAAGAAAAGAAGGGCGTGTTGGGCGGACTTTGCGACGAAGCGGGACAACGAGGTAAGTACCCCCGTTGAGGGACTGGATGTTCTTCTTAGACGTGAGCATTGGGAACTCAGAGAATGCCCAACATTTGTCGGGGTTAGCTTCTATTCCTCATTCCGTTAGGTAGAAACCAAGGAATTTACCTGCCCGTACACCGAACGTGCACTTCTCTGGGTTAAAACGCATTTGATACTTTCTTGCTTGCTCGAAAATTTTGCGAAGATGGGCGACATGATCTAGTTCCTCGTGGGACTTGACGATCATGTCGTCCATGTATACCTCGAGCATGTTGCCTATTTGTCCTTGGAAGACTTTGTTCATCATTCGTTGGAATGTAGCACCGGCGTTCTTCAGTCCGAAGGGCATTACGTTGTAGTAATAGTAGCCCGATTCGGTCATGAAGGCCGTGTAAGTTTTATCGCTCGCGGCCATTGGGATTTGGTTGTAGCCCGAGTAGGCGTCGAGGAACGATAAAAGTTTAAAACCTGCTGAGTTATCTACGAGCTTATCTATATTGGGGAGGGGGTAGGCGTCCTTCGGACATGCCTTATTAACATCAGTATAATCAACGCACATCCTCCATTTGCCATTATTTTTTCTTACAAGTACAACATTTGAGAGCCATGTAGTGTATTTGGCCTGGGAAATAAACCTAGCTTCTAGAAGGTCTTTGACAGCTTTCTCTGCGGCTTCCATCTTCTCCGGGGACTGTTTCCTTCTGCGCTGGGCAACGACTTTGACGGCCGGATCAATTGTAAGCTGGTGGCAAGCGACGGAGGGGTCCAATCCTGGCATCTCAGCAGCGCTCCACGCGAACAAGTCTGCATTCTCCCGGAGACACACTTTTAGTTGTCTCTTGGCCAGGTCGGGGAGTCTGAGCCAGGACGTAACCCCTGCTCGAGCAGGAATTTCTTCATCTCGTCGGTCGTTGGCATTTGGACGGCCTCCTTGTTGAACCGCTCAATGTAGGCCCGAAGGGGCTCATCTCTTTCCTGTACGACAGCTCCGAGGGATGCCTCGGTCTTCGGATGGCGTCGCGATGCAGTAAAGTGACGGGAGAAAATCCTCCCCAGCTGCCTCCAGGATGTAATGGACTCTTCTGGCAGCTGCTTGTACCATGTCATTGCTCCCTTGGGGAGGGTGGTCGGGAACAAGCGGCATTTGATGGCTCCTCGTACCCCTCTGTAGTCCAGAAGGGAGTCTATGTTTTCTATGTGTTCGTCTGGGTCAGTGGTTCCATCGTAAGTCCCTAGAGACGGAGGCTTCTCTAGTCCTTTAGGGAGACGGGTGGCCAGGATCCTGCGGGACAACGGGCCGCGAGGCTCGTCGTCGCTGTCCGAACTTGGAGTTGATGATGACCGTTGTCTGCACTCGCGGCGGCGGTCTCTGCGAGGTGAGGGTGAATGTGGCCGATCGCGAGGTCTGACCGGTGGAGAATGCCTATCCTGCCTCGTTCTCTTGTGTCTTGGTGACGATCGATCTCGCGGGGATATCTGGTCGCGCTTGCGAATGCGTTGAGATTCAGGCTCACGCCTCATCACACGGTCTTCCCCACGCCTAGGTGGCGGGCTTCTTGATTTCTGGTGTTTACTCTTCGGAGGAGAGGATCTTGGAAGGGATGCTTCCTCGAGAGCTCCTATCCTTTCTCCTTGCTGCAAGATAAGGAGGTTTGTGCGGTTAACAGCTTCCAGAAGAGCTGCAACGGCCAGGTCGGTGCTGGGAGAGCCAGGAATTGGTCGTTCACCCTACGTTAGCTGTTTGCCTCCTTGCTCGGTGGGAGGGGGAGTTGGAGACGCAGTGGCCACGTCTCGAAGGAAACGGGGATCAGAAAGTAACAAAGAACTGCCGTCAACGTCCATCTTGTTGACGGGAACGAGAACCGTAGCGTCAGCACCTTTTGCGGAGTTCTGAGCGGCCATATGTGGGCGGATCAAAGAAAGTATGTTTTGATCTTTTAGTTTCCGAGGAGGAAAGAAAGAAGGGGAGAACAAGGAGTTCCCACAGACGGCGCCACTGATCCGGAGTATTCGAACAGGTCCACGTAGGCTGGTCGTCAGATGGCAAGGTGCTCAGACGGATGCTGGTCGTCAGGCGTGCAAGTTGCTCGGCTTGTGAATGAGGAGAGGAGGGGGTGTACCTGCAAGACACTCCGACGCTCAAGTAAGAAAGGGTCAGAGAAAAGGGGCAAGTACAAAGTGTATTCTTAGGGTGAAAATGTGATACCTTACCCTCTCAAGCAAGAAGGTTTATATAGAGCCCCCATCGCGTGACCAACGGTCCTATTTTCGGGGCGAAACAACCGTTTTCCCCAAAGAATAGGTAACTGCCCAAACTAGCCGTTATGTCGGGCAGGGTGCCAGAAACTAGCCGTTGTGTCGGGCAAAGCCGCATTTCCGGGCACCTGTCCCTTGCTGTTCGGGCAGCGAGGAAGCCGTGCGTAACGGGCATAAAAGCCGGGGAGGACGTTGCGTTCCTTGCCCGGTTTGAGGGGCAGAAATGTCGTAATTGCCCCTCTGTGGATTGGGCTTAGGCGATTTGGGCCGCTCTGGAGCAGAGGCGGATTGGGCCAATTCTAGCCATTGGTCCAGTCCAGAACACAAAATATAGAAACAGGTCGGATAATAAAAACATGTATTTATCCGAACCCATTCGTGAATGTGTTCAATTTATTTTATTATTTAGTTTTGATAATTTAGAATATTATATATGTAGTTATTATTTTTATATTTTAATTTGTAGTTTTTATTTAAAATATTTGAAATATATAAAAATAATTTTTTGAGATTTTTTATTTTATTATTTATAATGTAATTTGATTTTGAAAAAAATAAATATTTTTATTAAAAAAAACTTAATTGTATTAAATATATGATGATGAGACAAGAATATCCAAACTTAACTTAAATTTGTTTGTGACGGATTTAAATTTAAATTTTTCATATTATTTTGAAATTTAAATTTTAATTTTTCATATTATTTTGAAATTTAAATTTAAATTTGTAGAATGTAAAAATCGACTCCGAACAACCTTTTTCTTGCCGGCAAAGAGAAAGTTGTGTGAAAAGAAGTGAATGACAAAAAAGAAACGGCACTTTATGCGCATGCTCCTTGCTCACTCTTGAGAAACTTCTAAACTTTTTTATTTAGAATCTAAAAAATTTCAGATACACTCAGATATATGTATATCTTCCCTTTCAAAACCTCTTTTTAAAGTTTTTTTGGATCTACATTTCCTACATATTAATATGTAGTACGAATTCAAATGCATAATTGAAAAATAATAATTTATTCTGCATAAAAATATTATTTAAAATTATATTTTTTTGTTAAATTGAAATTTATTGTGAAAGGTAGAGATTAACTTCTATTTAAAGTTGGTTTATTTAAAGACTGCACATTTTAAGTTTATAATTATAAAATTTATGTTATACAAATATGTCGACGAGACGAATCTATTTTATCAATTAAGAATATATTTTATTCAAGTGTTGATCTTTAAATCTGGACCATCAAAATTCAATCCAAAAAACTCTAACAAAATGACTGTGACTGCAGGATCCCATCCCACACTGCGGGAAATCCAGGTCCTCCCATTTCTAGATTTAGAATCCCAACCAAACCCATTAAATGAAAATTAAAAGCCGTATTTTCCTCTCCTCTTAGTAAAGGCTTTTGAGAACTCAAAAGAGAATATAAAAAGTGCAATAGAAAGAACTAGAAGGTCTATAATTTATGGACCCAAACCCAATATGAATGATGAATATGAATGGAAAGCATGTGCGATGCCGTAAAAAGTTGAAATCAGAGTAACTTGCGCCCCACCAAATCAGATCCAAATATCTCCAGCAGTAACATGAAAACGACGCTTCCATTGGCTTTTTACTCAATTTGCCAAAGTGGTCCAAAATATTCAATGCCTAAACTTCTCAACAACGCAAGCATTCTAATCAATGACACACTTGACTCAGTTTTCCATTCTTTCCAGCTCAAATTGTTGAAATTTGGGGTACAATATGACAAACTCTATTTATTTTTCGTCACAATTTGGACTTTGTAGTTTTCAATTTTACTAGTACTTCCTAGTTTCTTCCTTGCTTTGCTTGATTCATATTCATTCTCGTGGGTGGTTGTTAAACGTTAACATTGTGTCTGCCACAAATATATTTCTAAGAAAGATAATCATTTTTGTGTTACTTAAGCTGCGTTTCTTTATGACAAAAATAGATTTATGTTTTGTACATCTCTAAACATATCCTTCATATTTGAGGATAGAGGTGTCAAAAAATCCACTATTTATCTTTTTTTTTTTTAAGCCTCTTATTAATTGAATTTTTTTTTCCTTTTGTTTATAACCCTGCTCATATTTTTATTTCTTAGAGAATAATTTGTTTGAAATATCTCATCCCTATAGGTGTCATGTTCGATAGTTGGTATAAATTTTGGTATTTCATCTAAAACCATTCAAGATATTAACTCGGACGAACTCAATCTAATTAACACACATGAAAGGATTACGTCAGATTATTCCTAATACTTTCTCAAATCGAGAAAGTTAGCCTATGATCAAATACAATTCAATTCTATTCAATATTCATTATACATGCAGGTAGAACATCTAAGTCATTGAATAACCTTAAAATGCAGACCTCGTACCTGATCCCTTATTGCTTTTAGCTAGGCAAAAAAGCATGCATTATAATGGCAAATAAGTCAGCCATAAATGACTTAGAGTATAAAAGGCCCTATATAAACTGACAATCACAAAACATAAAAGACAAAGCTTTTTTATTATTCATACTTAGATAAATAGTGCGACTGAGATTTACTAAACACAAGTGGAGTTATCAATTAGTGTACTCTACGTTTAAACTTGGCGCCCATTGGGAAACTTGTAACACCCCCCAATCTATACCCCCAATTAAATAAAGCGATAAAAATTTCATCAGAGTATAATTAAACATTCATGGCAAAAACGAAGGCGTCACATCAATTGAGACAAAACACAATAAACCTGCTCATAAAAATATGCAACAATCAGGTAGCAAATAACAGAGGAACTTAGTTCCTACTACCCACAATTCAGATACAGAATAAAAACGAAAAATCTTCAACTGAATCTCATATATATATATATATATATATATATATATATATATATATATATATATCACATAAAAAGTTTTTCTGTCATACACAGATCCATACATATACAATCCAAAAGATATCTATACATATACACATAATTCACAACGATCTCCCCGACTACCCGGTGCTACATATCAGAGTCGATCGACAAAAGAATGAAGACCTAAACTTCACAAAAAGACCTTCAGCATCTAATCTGCAATGCCTCATAGAGCATTCAAAACAGCAGAAGGGTGAGAAACACAATCATAATATAATTGCATACAATTATATAATAACACCAAAATACACATGTAATATTCTCACCACAACTTATACCAGAATTCAAACACAAAATAACACAATGTATATCATCATATATCCATCACCAAGGCATATATAACCAAATAAATGCATTTATCAACAACATATGTATATATATCTCAACTCATCAATTTCATTCACAATTCCACACAAAATCAATCCATTCATGATTTATGCAAATGCAAAGAGACCGACACAACGACTCTATGCAAATGCGGTATCATCCATCCGTCAATCTCATCACTAGTTCACTCAGGAACTATTGGAACCATCGCTTGTTACTTAGTGTAACTCTCCGTCGGAAAAACGATGTTTCTCATCGCTTTAGGTCCTCTTGGTATAAGGCTCACGACGTTTATGGATTGCTTTAGGTCCTCTTTGTATAAGGCTCACAATCCGATCGCTTTAGGTCCTCTTTGTATAAGGCGCACGATCGTCTATAATCATCGCTTTAGGTCCTCTCGATATAAGGCTCACGATGTTATAGCAGATTCCCTCTTGAATCGATTCGTCGCTCACACCCCACAAGGGCACACAACATCACAAGAATGCATATCATGATGTTTGGCATACAATGACTCATGACATTCAAATGCACACATATACACATCCATAATCATGCATATATAATCAAATACCACACATTGCATTTTCTTGCCCTTAGGCCACAAACCATCATTACAACATTTTATCACATGCATTTTCATCACACAACAGCACACAAGTCATACAATATCCATATCAATAGCACATTGCATGATACACCTCAATTACACACAATTACAACGACAAAAGTCGACAAAATGACACTATTCCAAATTCTCGACATAATTAAATTGGCCAACATTCTCAAAACCATTTTAATAAGAAAGTACATTTTATTAGCTTTCCAACGATACCAAGAATGTTCAAAACGGATAATCAGAACACAAGTTACGAACGTAAACGGAAAAGACATCGCGAAAAGACAACATTTTGCACCCCTGCTGGCCATACGCGTATTGCCCAAACTCATACGCGTACCATTACGCGTTTCAGCAGATGGCCGAGAAAAATGAAATTCATTACGCGTATTGCCCTCAAATGCACCTCCCATACGCGTATTGCCCAAGCCAATACGTGTATGGACATGCCTGATACGCGTAACGGCAGTGGAAACCCAGAATTTTTCTGCAGAATTTTTTTCTGCGAAACCATCCAAAACCCACTCCCATTTTTCACCTAAACACCAGAAAATTGCCAATAGATAGCACAACAACATATATCTAACATGTATCGACAATAAGGGACCTAAAAACATGATTTCCGACACAATTTAATCGGATTCTAACAACTTCAACATATTATGGTTTTTTGTTCAATATCCAATTTCAATCCAAAAACAACCAAATACAAACATACATAATCATACACAAGTATAACATAATCGAGTTTCGCACCCTTACCCGATTTAATCGTGTTTGAAAAGTCGGTTGATCGATTTTCTTCTTTTCCAAGTTTTTCTCTCTTTTCTTCTTTCTCTTCTCTTTTCTTTCCCCTTTCCTTCTTCTCTTTTTCTTTCTCTCTAATTTTCTCTCTTTCTATTTCTATTCTTACTAACTTAAGAAAAATAAAATGAAATGACCAAAATACCCCTACACTCAAATATCTCGCAAACGCTCTCAAAACGCGATAAAACATATTCACGACGAAAAATAATATATTATTAAATAAAAGTAAAAAATAAAATAATATAATAATCAAATAATCAAATCGACTCGATTAAATAAAACTAACTAAAACTGGGGCGTTACAACTCTCCCACGCTTAGCAATTTTCATCCTCGGAAATATTACCTGAGACGAACAACTCCGGATACGACTCCCGCATCCGACTCTCCAACTCACAAGTCAAATTGCCCTCAGCAGCGCCTCCCCACGCTACTTTCACAAGTGCAATATCCTTGCCTCTTAACCGCTTCAACTCGCGATCCAAAATCCTCACTGGAATTGCCTCCACCGTAAGGTTCTCCTTTACCTCAACCTCATCCATCAGAATCACATGCGACGGATCCGAAACATACTTCCGAAGCTGTGAAACATGAAACACATCGTGCAAATTCGAAAGACTCGGCGGAAACGCCACCTGATAAGCCACAGCACCCACTCTCGCGGATATCTGGTAAGGACCAATAAACCGAGAAGTAAGCTTCTTCGACTTCAATGCACGACCAACACCCGTCACCGGTGTAACTCTCAAAAATACATGATCGCCCTCCTGAAACTCAAGATCTTTCCTCCTTCTATCATGATAACTCTTTTGCCTACTCTGAGAAGCCTTCATTTTCTCATGAATAAGTTTCACCTTTTCCATAGTCTGTTGCACTAACTCCGGTCCAACCACCGAACTCTCACCAGATTCATGCCAACACAAAGGCGTTAGACATCTTCTTCCATACAATGCTTCAAAAGGTGTCATTCCAATACTCAAATGGAAACTGTTATTATACGTGAATTCCACCAACGCAAGATAAATATCCCAAGCACCACCTTGCTTAAGAACACAAGCTCTCAGCAAGTCTTCCAACGACTGAATAGTTCTCTCGGTCTGACCATCCATCTGTGGATAATAAGCAGAACTCAATCTCAACTTGGAACCTAATGCCTTTTTCAAACTTTCCCAAAATCTGGAAGTAAACCTCGGATCTCGATCTGAAACAATACTCAACGGAACACCATGTAATGTCACAATCACACTGATATAAATCTCAGCCAACCTCTCCAAAGAAAAACTGATGTCAATCAGAATGAAATGCGCCGATTTAGTCAGCCTATCCACAATCACCCAAATGGCATTATGTCCCCTCAGTGTATTCGGAAACCCTGTCACAAAATCCATAGAAATGTTGTCCCATTTCCACTCGGGAATATCCAACGGTTGCAACAATCCACTAGGATTCTGATGTTACACCTTAGACTTCTGACATGTCAAACACGCATAAACAAACTGAGCCACATCCCTCTTTAATCCAGACCACCAAAAGATCTTCTTCAAATCTTGGTACATCTTATTAGCTCCCGGATGTATACTCAAATTACTCCGGTGTCCTTCCTCTAAAATCATCTTTTTCAAGTCCGAATCATCAGGAATACAAATCCTACCACGAAATCTCAAAACACCCTTATCATCCACTTTAAAGTCACCATTCACTCTTTGATCTCCAATCGTCATCAAATCCACAAATTTCACATTCAACTTCTGTTTCTCGCTAACGGTTAACAGAAAATCATTAGTGACCTTTAACATACCAAGCCTCGCGCTGCCAGATGCCAATTCACACACCAAACTCAAATCTCTAAATACTTCCAAAAGTTCCCACTCTTTAACCATCAAAGTGGACATATGCAAAGACTTCCGGCTTAACGCATCAGCTACCACATTAGCTTTACCAGGATGGTAATTCAAGCCAAAGTCGTAGTCCTTCAAAAATTCCAACCATCTCCGTTGCCTCATATTCAACTCTTTCTGATCAAACAAGTATTTCAAACTTTTATGATCACTAAAGACTTCGAATCTTGCACCATAGAGATAATGCCTCCAAATTTTCAATACAAAAACCACGGCCGCTAACTCCAAATCATGAGTAGGGTAATTCTTCTCATGAATCCTCAATTACCTCGAAGCATAAGCCACAACCTTACCTTCTTGCATCAATACACCACCTAAACCAATCAAAGACGCATCACAATACACCACAAATGGTTCACTAGGATTCGATAAGATCAAAATCGGAGTTGTAGTCAATCTTCTCTTCAGCTCATTAAAACTTTTCTCACACTGAATATCCCAAATGAACGCTTTACCCTTACAAGTCAACTGGGTCAAAGGAAGTGCTAACTTAGAAAAGCCTTCAATGAACCTCCGATAATAACCAGCTAAACCCAAAAAGCTTCTAATTTCAGTAACAGATCTAGGAGCCTCCCATTGTAGAACTGCATCGACTTTAGATGGATCCACAGCAATACCATTACCTGAAATCACATGCCCAAGAAACTCACTTCTGACAACCAGAACTCACACTTGGACAACTTGGCAAAAAGTTTCCTTTCCTTCAAAATTTGCAACACAACACGCAAATGCTCCGCATGTTCCTCCCGAGACTTAGAATAAATCAAGATATCATCAATAAACACCACAACAAATCGATCCAAATGCTCATGGAAAATATGATTCATATACTCCATAAACACACCCGACGCATTAGAAACCCCGAACGGCATCACAGAATATTCATAATGACCGTATCGTGTCCTAAAAGCCGTCTTCTGAATATCTTCCTCTTTCACTTTAATCTGATGATACCCTGACCTCAAATTAATCTTACTAAACACACAAGCACCTACCAACTGGTCCATCAAATCATCAATTATCGGAAGAGGATACTTATTCTTAATCGTCACCTTATTCAACTGGCGATAATCAATACACAACCGCATACTTCCGTCTTTCTTTTTCACCAATAAGACTGGAGCACCCCAAGGAGAAACGCTTGGCCTCACAAACCTCTTCTCTAACAATTCATTCAATTGATTCTTTAACTCAACCAACTCAGATGCCGACATACGATACGGTGCCATAGATACAGGTCTAGTACCAGGAATTAGATCTATAGAAAACTCCACCTCTCTCTCTGGCGGCACATCTAAAATATCCTGAGGAAACACCTCTGGAAATTCACACACAACAGGAAACACATCAAGTACAACTTGACTATCCACTGTCAATGATGCAAACAACCCAAACAACTGAGCTTCCTCCGCCAAAAGTTTCTTCAACTCTTTGGTAGATAAGAAACTCGACTCTCGTCTTCTTCAAGAGAAAGAAATCTCACCAACTTATGATAACAATCAATATGAACCCGATTGAACTGCAACCAATTCATACCCAAAACCACATCTAAACCCTCCAATGGCAAACACACCAAATCCATCTCAAAATCTTTACCATAAATGGTCAAAGGACAACTTAAACAAACCAAAGAAGTAGTTACTGACCCCATTGCTGGAGTATCAATAACCATCTCTCCACCCAACGAAGATAACAAAAGATTCAAACGTTTCGCGCACTCAGACAAAATAAACGAATGAGTCGCTCCAGTATCAATAATAGCAACTAAAGACGTACTATTAATAAAATAAGTACCTTTGATCAGACGATCTGCACTAGTAGTCTGAGTTCCTGCCAATGCAAAAAATTTCCCACCAGCTTGAGCTTGCTTTGGTTTTGGACACTTCGTGCTAATATGACCAGCTTCACCACAGTTGAAACACTTCACCACATTCTTCCTCTTGCACTCAGCTGTAATATATCCTAAACCTCCATAATTATAACACTTCCTCATATCTTTCCTACACTCAAGCTGACGGTGCCCTAAGTCACCACACCTAAAATATCTCGGAGAATTAGACATTCCTCCCCCACTTGGCCTTTTCTCAAAACTACCTCTTTGTTTACCCTTATCAGCTGGTGTCACATAAGGACCACCACGAAATGGTTGTTTCCCTTTCCTTTCGTTCACACTCTTATAGTGAGTAGAATGAGCTTTGCTATCTTCCTCATAAATCCTACAACAATCCACCAAGTCCGAAAACCTTCGAATTCTCTGATAACCAATTGCCTGCTTAATCTCAGGACTTAACCCGCTCTCAAACTTCACACACTTAGAAAACTCTGCAGTCGCTTCAGTATAATGTGGATAAAACTGCACAAGCTCCACAAACTTAGCAGTATAATCAACAACAGACATATTACCTTGTTTCAACTCTAAGAACTCTATTTCCTTCTTTCCTCTTACATCTTCAGGAAAATACTTCCTCAAAAACTAAATGCTAAACACAGCCCAAGTGACTTCTTCCTCTGCAGCTTCCAACACATGACGAGTACTAACCCACCAATCATCAGCCTCTTCCTGCAACATGTGAGTACCCAGTCTCACCTTCTAATCCTCAGCACAGTCCATTACTCGAAAGATTCTTTCAATCTCCTTAAGTTAAATCTGTGCACCATCAGGATCATGTCTCCCTTTGAAGACAGGCGGTTTGTTCTTCCTGAACTCATCATTTCTAGCAACATTAGGTGCACCCTGCACAGCCCGAGCCTTAGCTTGCATAGCAGCAGCCAAAGCAGCATCATTCCTACCAGCCATATTCTGTTCATTTCCAATAACAGCAACTATGGTTAAACAAACAACTCACCCAAACACAACGACCAACAAGGACTGACACAAACTGACATGGACTGGCTCTGATACCACTTAATGTAACACCCCCAATCTATACCCCCAATTAAATAAAGCGATAAAAATTTCATCAGAGTATAATTAAACATTCATGGCATAGATGAAGGCGTCACATCAATTGAGACAAAACACAATAAACCTGCTCATAAAGATATGCAACATTCAGGTAGCAAATAACATAGGAACTTAGTTCCTACTACCCACAATTCAGATACAGAATAAAAGCGGAAAATCTGCAACTGAATCTCATATATATATATCACATAAAAATTTTGTCTGTCATACACAGATCCATACATATACAATCCAAAAGATATCTATACATATACACATAATTCACAACGATCTCCCCGACTACCCAGTGCTACATATCAGAGCCGACCGACAAAAGAATGAAGACCTAAGCTTCACAAAAAGACCTCCAGCATCTAATCTGCAATGCCTCATAGAGCATTCAAAACAACAGAAGGGTGAGAAACACAATCATAATATAATTGCATACAATTATATAATAACACCAAAATACACATGTAATATTCTCACCACAACTTATACCAGAATTCAAACACAAAATAACACAATGCATATCATCATATATTCATCACCAAGGCATATATAATCAAATAAATGCATTTATCAACAACATATGTATATATATCTCAACTCATCAATTCCATTCACAATTCCACACAAAATCAATCCATTCATGATTTATGCAAATGCAAAGAGACCGACACAACGACTCTATGCAAATGCGGTACCATTCATCTGTCAATCTCATCACTAGTTCACTCAGGAACTATTGGAACCATCGCTTGTTACTTAGTGTAACTCCCCGTCGGGAAAACGATGTTCCCCGTCGGTTTAGGTCCTCTTGGTATAAGGCTCATGGCGTTTATGGATTGCTTTAGGTCCTCTTTGTATAAGGCTCACAATCCGACCGCTTTAGGTCCTCTTTGTATAAGGCGCACGATCGTCTATAATCATCGCTTTAGGTCCTCTCGGTATAAGGCTCACGATGTTATAGCGGATTCCCTCTAGAATCGATTCGTCCCTCACACCCCACAAGGGCACACGACATCACAAGAATGCATATCATGATGCTTGGCATACAATGACTCATGACGTTCAAATGCACACATATACACATCCATAATCATGCATATATAATCAAATACCACACATTGCATTTTCTTGCCCTTAGGCCACAAACCATCATTACAACATTTTATCACATACATTTTCATCACACAACAGCACACAAGTCATACAATATCCATATCAACAGCACATTGCATGATACACCTCAATTACATACAATTACAACGACAAAAGTCGACAAAACGACACTATTCCAAATTCCCAACATAATTAAATCGGCCAACAATCTCAAAACCATTTTAATAAGAAAGTACATTTTATTAGCTTTCCAACGATACCAATAATGTTCAAAATGGATAATCGGAACACAAGTTACGGACGTAAACGGAAAAGACATCGCGAAAAGACAACATTTTGCACCCCTGCTGGCCATACGCGTATTGCCCTGAGCCATACGCGTATTGCCCAAACTCATACGCATACCATTACACGTTTCAGCAGATGGCCGGGAAAAATGAAATTCATTACGCGTATTGCCCTCAAATGCACCTCCCATACGCGTATTGCCCAAGCCAATACGCGTATGGACATGCCTGATACGCGTAACGACAATGGAAACCCAGAATTTTTTTCTGCGAAACCATTCAAAACCCACTCCCATTTTTCACCTAAACACTAGAAAATTGCCAATAGATAGCACAACAACATATATCTAACATGTATCGACAATAAGGGACCTGAAAACATGATTTTCGACACAATTTAATCGGATTCTAACAACTTCAACATATTATGGTTTTTTGTTCAATATCCAATTTCAATCCAAAAACAACCAAATACAAACATACATAATCATACACAAGTATAACATAATCGAGTTTCGCACCCTTACCCGATTTAATCGTGTTTGAAAAGTCAGTTGATCGATTTTCTTCTTTTCCAAGTTTTTCTCTCTTTTCTTCTTTCGCTTCTCTTTTCTTTCCCTTTTCCTTCTTCTCTTTTTCTTTCTCTCTAATTTTCTCTCTTTCTATTTATATTCTTACTAACTTAAGAAAAATAAAATGAAATGACCAAAATACCCCTACACTCAAATATCTCGCAAACACTCTCAAAACGCGATAAAACATATTCACGACGAAAAATAATATATTATCAAATAAAAGTCAAAAATAAAATAATATAATAATCAAATAATCAAATCGACTCGATTAAATAAAACTAACTAAAACTGGGGCGTTACAAGACTTGGTAAAAATATCTTAGGTCAAACAACCATATCCAAATGCCCGCCCCTCCCGTATCTTCTATGATACTAAGGATAACCAAAGTCACCATTGACGATGACCGAGCTGCCATAGCAGATATGCTTGCCGCTATGGAAGAATTATGTCGCCAAACTAGACATTAAGACAACATACAAAATCTACAACAACGAAAACTACAATCGGTAGTCAACGATCAAGAAGACCTCATGGATTATCAATCATTAACGACAGAGATTTGGGACGCACATGTATTAGATAACTTCAAACTTCCCTTATTGGTGATGTTCGATAACGAAAGTGATCCTCGGGAGCACATTATTTCTATCAACATGTAAATGTTCAATGTCGAGGTCGACTGACTCTCTTAAATGCAAATTGATGGCTGGAATTTTGAAAGACGCAACCTTCTGATGATGTCTGAGCCTCCCAATATTCTCCATAACCAACTATCAGGACCTTACAAAGAAGATGACCCACCGATTCTTAGCTAGTAATCATCATATGGTCTCCACCATGATCTTTTTTTAATATTAGCCAAGGATATTCTGAGTTTTTAAAGGAATATTTGGCACGATTTAATGAAGAAACCATAAAGGTCGCATATCTGAACCAGGAAATGTTTGTGTTGGATTTTCAGAATGGCCTAAAGACGGGACATTTCATATAGTCCCTAGCACAAAATCGACATCCTCGATGAAAGAAACCATGGCTGGGGCAGAGTTCTATATCAAAAGAGAGGAAAATAATGAAGAGAAAAGAAACAATGATGTGTAGGAATGAGGGGTAATCCGAAACCAATTAGACATCAAAAGAATCAGAATGCAAAATTGATAGCCGAGAAAGATAATTTTAAGCTCATCTGGAAACCCCTTGAATGTACCCCTCAGAAACATTAAGAGAGAGAGAGTGAATCTTATAAGATGTCTGCCATACGAAAATAATTCTTGAATCTCATGCTCCTAAAGGAGATTCCAAGGGGAATATCTGAATAAATGGTGCAAGTATCACATGATATGAGGTCATCATATTGATGTTTGTCATCCTCAAAATGAGAAATTGAAAAGTTAATTCAAGGAGGTCGCTTGCAGAGATACATGCAGGGAAATACCCAAAATTAAGAAAGGAATGCCTCTTCATGAAGAAAATCCAAATGAAGAACTCCAAACCACGAAGAAGTCAAGTTATTGAAGAAGGACACAAGCTCGACTGACCACACTACACTTTGAACACAATTACTAGAGGCTTCGCGGGAGCCGAGTAGTATAAATCGTCTAGGAAAAATTATGCCTGATAGGTGATGCATATCGCTAGAGCACTGCCACTAGAAGAAGCCATCATGGCACCAGAAATCAGTTTCTCCTGTAGGGACGCAGAAGGAATCCTCTCCTACAAAGATGATCTAATGATAACCAACCTCCAAATTTATGACTAGAATATCGAGAGAGTCTTGGTAGATCTCAATAGTACTGCTGACATGCTTTACTATGATGATTTCAATGGATTGAAGATAAGTTTTGAGCTCTCCATGGCCTTTAGAGGATAGTTTGTCGGTTTCTTGGGAGAGAAATTGTAGGTCCTATTGTGGAACTTTGTTTGGCAGATTACTAATCAAGCAAGTTCCATTAAATGTAAACATGCTTTTGATGATGAAAACAACTAAAGTAAAGTGTAAAGTGATTAAAGATGCAACCAAATCAATATTAATTAATACAATTTTTAAATATCTACTCAATCTTTTTTAATAAGGTTTCTTAATCTTTTTCACGTATTTGAAAGATATGGTCGATAAATTTCTATTATTCTATTTTTGGAAATATAGTAAAGTTGTTCTTATTTATAACAATAGTATTTTTTACCGTATATAAAAATATTTTAATCAACCGTGTATTTTTTCCCATATATAAATATTATTTTCGTTGTGATATTATTTATAAAATTACTTGAATCAATAGTAAAGTTGTTCTCGTATATAAAAATATTTGAATCAACAATGGTTTTTTTCTCATATATAAACAATTATTTTTGTTTTGAAAATATTTATTAAAAATTTTTTACATCAATATCCTACGCATATTTTTCTTGTATTTATATAAGTAATATAAGGTTTATTTATTAATCATTTTAATAAGTATAAATTTTTCTTTTATTTATTCATTAATTATTTTAATTATATAAATTTTAATAAGTAACACATATTTTTTTGTATTTAGATAAAGAAAATGTATTTTTCCCATTTATAAATCAATGTCACATATTTGTTCAATATTTACTTTAATTGTATAAATTTAAATAAGTGATAAATATATTTTTTTCGTATTTGAATCTGTAATATTTATTTCCGTATTTACATCATTCACAAACATTTATTCAATCATTATTTTAATTGTATAAATTTTAATAAAATAGCATGTATTTTTCTAGTTTGGATCAATAATATTTTTTCCCATGATTACACTAATGAGACATATTTATTAAATAATTATATTAATTGCATAAATTCCAATAAATGACACATATTTTTCTTCTATTTGAATCACAAAACTATCTTTTTACTATTTTTAATAAACAAACCGAGCATTTCAATTTACACACTTAATACATCCTATACATTTAATTAATATTAATTACCAAAATATGACAAAATGCTAATCAGCTCAAGTAACTGACCAACCCATTACCACATAATGAAATTCAAATCAACTACAAAATCATAAAAGTTTTATGAATAGTACAAAGTCTAATGGGAACCTATATATTATAGCGTTCATAGATATAATGATTTAGCTAATCTTTTATGGCCATTTGGACACTCCATACAACTAAGCTAAGACCAACTCCAACGGTAGATTTTCAAGAAGTTCTCCAACGTGGCAAACGAGTTTTTCAATTTTTGTGCCATTGGACTTGGCCACTCTGGTCATCCGTAGTAATGCATTGCTACGTTGGTTTAGCATAAAATAATAATAAAACTTATGATAGTAGAAAAACATTTACTTTATTTCCTACTCAAGCATAAAATAATAATAAAACTTATGATGGTGGAAAAACATTTATTATTTTATGTGATGTTATTTATTTTTATTGTTTTTAATTATATGTCATGTATTTGAGATTATTTTTAATTATCATTTTAAATTATAAGTTTAATTTGAATTTTATTTATTTTATATAAATTTTAATTTAAATAATTAAAATTATTATTTTAAGTGATATAAAATTTAATATGAATAAAATATTAATATATAAAATAAAGTTGTGGAACCCAATATGAGTTCTTCAGAGTTGTACCATTGGAATGAAAAATTAATTGAGTTGCTTCAAACTGACGTGGTTTAATAGATCCCTCAGAGAATCCAAAAATGGATGTACGGTTGGAGATGCTCTAAGGATTTTCGAAAACAACACCATAAAGAAAAAACCTGTTGGAAGTCATCCTAAGTGGTTGTGGCATGAAATACAATGGTCTGCTATAAACGTTTGATATGATCGGTTTTGAAAAAAGTATAAATAAAATAATATGTATTGGCAATGTGATATACTAGTTCTCAAAATCTTGTATTTATTTATAACTACTCAAACAGTATAGTTAGAAAAAATGGTACTTTAGTGTATGCAGTAAAAAAAAATCTGAATGGTGTCTAGTTTATTTCAAATCTCAACCATTATAATAAGATAACATTTGTGTTGATAATAGTTGGTAAAAATTATAGTTATACAATGGAACTTTGTTGTATTACATGTTTAAATGAAAGCTATTGTAAGTAATTCGTAAAACCGGTTTATTGGCCGTGTATGATGTGTTAAGATAAACATGTATGTATTTTTCGGTGTTATCAAAATTTCTAAAAGCATATTATTTAGAAGTTATAAAAAAATTAAGTAGAAAGTTGTCTCATTTATTAACATTAGTAAGACACTGTGCAGATTTTGATATGTAAATCTAAAATGGATATAGTAACAGACATGACATAAAGTTCACCAAATTAATTTGAAGATGTCATACCCTAAATTTTAACCACAAGATTTCTCATAATTGTGAAAATCATCACCACAATATGGATGTACCTCCATACCTCATTAATCCTCTCGAGAATTGTTGAGCATTCACTACAATCAAGAATTAGGGTTTTGAGCCCTCTCAAAGTACTCAGACAAAGGATCAATCAAGAATGGACATGATTCTCAACTTGTCAAGCCTCTCAAACATCTATGAAGGATCAAGATGTCTCCCACATCAAGAATCAAGCATGAGAATGCAACATTTCAAGCTGATCAAGCCTCGAGATCATCAGTGTCACCAAACTAGGGTTTTGGTCGACCAAGGCCTCCAGAGGAAAATCTTTATCTGGGCATGGGCTAATACTTCAAAACATGATCCAAGAAGCTCAAAGGGGCCTCATGGACCCAATTACAAGTTCAAAATAGCCTCAGGGGAAGCATTCATCAAACATCAGGAATTAGGGTTTCTTGACCTAATTCACCCCTAAGTTGACTTTTGAAGCAAGGCATGAGCCAAGACCTCAAGAAGTGTTTTGAATACCTCCAATACATCATATTGATCCATTTACAAGATTGGATTTATTCAAAGAACTTGGTTCATAAGCAATACAAGGATTCAAATTCATCTGGACCAATTAGGGTTTTTTGACGAAAAGTCAACTGTACCTTTGACTTTGGACCAAGACATGATCCCAAACCTTGGGACATGATTCAAGACACTCTAACACACCTATGTAATCCATCCACTAGGTTTAAATTAGGTTAAAAACTTGATTTCATAAAGGATCACAAAGTTTGAAATTCATCTGACAAAAAGTCAACTGTGCCCAAACATGGCTTCCCTAAGTCAAAAACAATGTTAACTTATGGTTTGGATCATCATCCATCAAGAAAAATCAAGAAAAGTGGGGTTACTTGCAAAAGGGGCAATCATAAGAAACTTGAATTTTCACTAAGTCATGAAAAAAGTGATTTCTACCCAACTTTGCAAGACCATAACTTGTGATCCAAGCAACCTTTTTCTTCCATCCAAAGCTCAAATGAAAGCTCTCATTACATACCTCAAGAATTTCAACTACACGTCATTCCAAATCCTCATGGATTGATCAAAATCACAAAAATGGAAAATTTCCACTTTTTCAACACTTACTGAAATTTTGGACAGAATCTGTTTTGGATTTTCACCAACTTTGAGGCCATTTTTCATTATGATCCAAGATGAATCAAGACCAAAGTTAAACATCAAAGTTGAATTATGTTATAGGGGCTTTCCAAAAAGTACAAGAGCCTCTCATGATTCAACTTGAGCAAGGAGTTATAAGCCTCCAAAAATGGCATTTTTCACCCTGCCCACACAAAGGCATGAAGACATAACTTGGTTCCCACGATTTCTTGAGCCAGTTTTGGACACTTGCATCATTTTATTTCTGTCCAAAATCAACTTGAATGATGAAGAATCTGATCACAAGGCCACCAAGTCAAAAACCTCATCCTTTAGGCATGTGACATTCAAAATTCAAAATCCAAAACTTTCAATTTTGTCATGAAGCATTTAAGGGGTGCATGGAGTTGGCATGTATCAGTCCACAACATTGCAAATGAGTCAAGATGAACTCAAGCATCAGAAGACCATAGGCCTGCAAGATTGACCGAAGTCAATGGCTAAAGGAGACTTTGGCTACATGACAAATTTTAATGGATAATGGAGTGATCCAGCCTCCAATCATTATTGCTCCCAAAACAAAGTTACTCTACTATAAATATAGGTTCTTTCTGATCAGTTTGAGTACACCAAAGCATACAAACTTATGCTTTTCTTCCTTTCACTCTCAAAAAACCAGAAAATGCTTATTTAGCAAGTAACATTCGAATTTTCAAAAAAAGAGCAATTCCATCAATACCAACCATCCTAACGCCTCACATATGTCATATATAAGTGATCTATAACCTCAAAACACATATGGAACACCAGAATCACTAAGTCACCATCCATTTGCTCAAGGTTTTTGGCCTATTTGCAATTGAGGTACCACAACAAGATCTAGGTGCTTTCAATCCATTTCAAGCTTCCAAACACCTTGCATTAGGTCCATTGAAGCTGTCCAGATCATCACACAACATCTGTAACACCTCTACATCAGAATTCAATTTCTTCTTGCAAGAGGTAAGCCTGAACTATTAAACTCAATGATCAATCCATCATAAATGTGTTTTCAAGTTACAAACATGTTTCTGCACTTATGTAGAGTGTTTCCCCTCAATCAATTGCTTTGTAGTTATCGTGTATAGGATTTCATAGTGTTCTTGTAAAAATTAGGGTTCATGTGTTCATCACTTGATTTCTCACTCCACACTTAATATAAATGCAATTAATTGGTACCATTGGAATCCTTGTTAAAAAATGCACTACTACGAAAAACCCATTTAACGACGCCATGTTTACAACAGACTCGTATCCCATCATTGTAATAGGTTAAAAATTTTGCAGCTGATTTATAACGTCATATTTAACGACGGTCGTATTAAAAAACCGTTGTAATACATGGTGTGTAACAAGCTTCGATTCCCATCAACTACATTTTTTTCCATATTATTACATTTTAAACACGCTTGTATTAAAACACTGTTGTAATACATGATGTGTAACAAGCTCCGATTCCCAGCAACTACATTTTTTTTCCATATTTTTAGATTTTAAACATATATTTTATTTCTTTTGTTACTGTTACGGGTTTATCCTCAAAACTCAAAATTCATCTTTGTTTTTCTATTTTTAAGTGCAAGAGAATATATAAAAAAAAGAAAACTTCTTTAAAAAAAACAGAATATATAATATATAAAAGAAAACTTTATTAAGATTCCAGATAAGAAGAGTTCACTGATAATCATATATTACATATATTTATCGATGTCAGAGCCCATAACTGCAAATGCATCTTCATAATCTAGGACTCTCTCCTCACTTCCCTCATCGAAATCATAATAAACAGTCCTCATTTTCGTCTTTTTCTTTTTCTTCTTTAACTTCTTGATCTTCTTCTTCTTCTTCTTCTTCTTCTTCTCCTTCCTTACCCTTAACGCATCCCTGACGTTGGCCGCTGGTTGGACTTCCTCATTTGGCGGCTGACGTTGTTCATTTGTGCCCTTATTGGTGATGTTTCTAGCATTCTCATTTATAGAACTCATTGTTACGAAGAATATGTTATGAAGAAATGTAAAATTGTCTATTTATAGATGAGGTTGAAGATGAAAAGTCTGATAGTTTAATGCTTGCAATGATGATAACTTATAAATGATTAATATTCTGGAATGATATTTTTTGAAAACGGAGAAAAATTTAAATCATTATTATTCTTGGTCAGAGTGTTCTCTACTCCGGGAAGAGCAAGAGTTATAATATTACAACGGTTAGTAATAATAACCGTAGCGATACCCCTTATACTTGGTACAAGGTTCGACTCCAGGCAACAACATTTTTCTATTTTACGTGATTATAGAATAATGTTGTTGCCTGGAGTCGAACCGTGTACCAAGTATAATGGGTATCGTTACGGTTAATATAACTAACCATTGTGATATTATTAAAATAACATATATACTTATCATTACGGTTATTTAGAAAATCGTTGTGAAATATTTACCTATATAAGGGAATTAACTTTCCCTTATTGACAGTAGTGTCGTTTCCTTTCACAACGAAACCCTAGCACCCATTTTTCTCTACATTTTTGGCAGCAAACTTCTTCTTTTTTTAGAATCTGCGAAAAGAAATACAAGAAGTATGAAGCTTTTGATTTAAGCTTCTTCCTCCTTGTATTTCTTCTTGTAGTATCTAAAACTAGATGAACATGGTGATGATGATGGCGGTAGCAAGCGTAATGTACTTATTCTTTATGGAAAATAAGGTATTCTTCTACTTCAATCTTTTTGTTAGATAGTTCCCATTATCTCATTTGCTTCATGTTGTTTTTGTTGACTGTTCTTATTTTGTGCAGATTCGACTTCAATGTTTCACAAGCAAGGTGAACTTGATTGTTATGGTACAGTCCCACTTCTTAGGGTTTTGTTTCAACTTTTGCTTGTTTTGTTTTGAATACTAACTAATTTTCTTCATTGCTTCCCACTTCTTAGGGTTTGTTTCACATGGTGATGATGATGGTGGTACATATATATGAATTCATTCTGATATTGTATATGAAATTTAGTTTATTATATACTACGTATATTATTTGTTTCACTATCCTTTTATTAAAAATGAAATCAGTTAAATTGATATAGAACACTAGTTTATTATATACTATGTATATTATTGTATATAGTTAAATTGAATATTAACTAATTTTCTTCATTGCTTCCCACTTCTTAGGGTTTGTTTCACATGGTGATGATGATGGTGATACATATATATGAATTCATTCTGATAAGGTATATATATATATATATATATATATATATATATATATATATGAACTCATTCTGATATTGTGATTGAAATTTAGTTTATTATATACTATGTATATTGTTTGTTTCACTATCCTTTTATTGAAAATGCAATTAGTTAAATTGATATAGAAACTTACAATCTGAAAATTAAGATGTATTTGAAAACCAACCTTTATCATGTCAATGTTTTCCGAATTGTATCCATTTTATTCAACACATTGTATGTTCCTTAACATAAAATTTATGGTGCAATGGTCTGTTTGCTTCAATTCATCGATATCTACGATTCTACTTTACCTCATAGTCGTCACTAATCATCGTGTTTGTTAAAATCATGATTGTTACGATGATAAAATCGCGATGATTTATGGCGATGATGAGGTAAACTATAATAAAATATATCGACGGATTGAAGGAAACCGACCATTGAACCATAAATTTTATGTTAGGGAACATAAAATGTGCTGAATGAAATGGATGCAATTCGAAAAACAGTGGTGTGTTTAAGTTGGTTTTCAAGAACAGTTTAATTTTCAGATTATATAGTTCTTTACCAATTTTAACGGTTGTATTTCTTTAATTAGGTGTATGGTAAAATAAGTAATATACATTTTTATTTAATAAACTAAGGGTACATTCCACAACGGTTGAGACTCATAACTGTTGTGATAGTTAATATATATATTACAACGGTTGAAATACCTAACCATTGCAATATAACGCGCGCTTTCCAGAATACAACAACAGTTTCTAGACCATTGTAGAAACAACGAACTTACAACGACAATCTACATAGCAACGCCTTCGCCTGCGTCATTATATGTCATTCTCAACCGTTGTTAAATGGATTTTTCGTAGTAGTGACGAGTGAGATTGATATTTGAATCATGCAAAATCATTGAGTAATCAGAGAGAGAAGTGAGGTTATGCAAATCTGCAAGAACAGAGCTCGCGCGAACCACACAAGGTGTTCTTCGCGCCTTTTTCAAATTTTCATATTTTTGAATATTTTGATATTTTATTAATTGATTTCAAAAATTAATTTCTCTCTCATTTTTAATCTTTTTTATTGGTTCTTTTTTTAAGTATTCACAAAAATATTAAAATATTTTATTCTACAAAAAAAAAACAAATTTATATTATTTATTTAATATAGCTTGAATTTTTGTAAATAATTTCATTTTATTTGTTTTTAAACATTTTAAATGAAATTTCCACCTTGATTTTTCAAATTCAAATGAATTCCAAGTTTTCATGTGATTAAACATGATTTTTCAAAATATTTTTGAAAGTTTACAACTTGTTTTTGAATATATTTGATATTTTATATCATTTTTTATTTAATTTCTTTTGAAAATTGTATTTTTGAAATTATAATTAGGGTTTTTCTTAATTTTGATTTTTTTTCAAACTTCATTTGAAACACTTTTGGGCCTCTAATAGAGTGTAAGACCCATCTCCTTTGTAAATACACAATTTTTGGGCCTCAGTCATTGTATAAGTCCTGATACGATAAACGATTCGATCGCTATTTTTCATATGGGCATCTCCTTGAGCTATAAGCCCAACTCTTGTATAAATATAATCTTTTGGTCCTCTATTAGAGTGTAAGACCCATTCTTCCTTGTACATAAATATTTTGGGCCTCAGTCATTGTATAACTCCCTCTGTGGTTTTCAAAACCGCGACACGATCGTCACCTTTTCAAACAAATCATCTGGGCCTCTCCTTGAGTATAAACCCCATTACTCTTCTTTTCACAAACACTTTTGGGCCTCTAATAGAGTGTAAGACCCAACTTCTCTTTGTATAAAAATAATTTTGGTCCTCTGCTGTAGTATAAGTCCCACAAACGTCTTTCAGTATCGCAGTACGATCAATGTTTTCAAATAAGTCATTTGAGCCTCTCCTTGAGTCTAAGCCCCAATCTTTTGTTCAAAAACTTTGTTTTAAATAAACAGCTATATGTTCCGCCGATCACTGAAGATCAGGGAACTACAACAGGGACCGCTGGGCCTGAAGGTTACAAACTTCGGGAAAGCTAAGATGCCAGGGGCATGACAGCAACTCCTGAAGGTTACAAACTTTGGGAGAGGGAGGGACCTAGAGTCACTGCCATGATGATTATACCATCACCCGTGGTACACACTGTCCCGAAAGGACAGATTCCACATATACCTTCTGGTGGAAACGAAAGTATGTTCGACGGAATGAATGAGTTCCAGGAACAGATCCTGGAAATACAGAAATAACTGCAAGCTCTTCGCGGTCAGGATCTATTTGGAAAGGACGCCGCAGACCTTTGTTTGGTCCCCAATGTGAATGTTCCGCAAAAATTCAAAGTGCTCGAATTTGAAAAGTACAAGGGTAACTCTTGCCCTCAAAGTCATTTGGTGATGTACGCTCGGCGAATGTCAACTCAGACAAAGAATTAAGAGCTACTGATTCACTATTTTCAGGATAGTTTAACCGGTGCCGCACTCAAATGGTACATGGGTTTAAACCGCACTAAGATCAGTACTTTCAGAGATCTTAGGGCTGCCTTCGTTCAACAATATAAGTATAACCTAGATATGGCACCGGACAGAGATCAACTCAGAGCCATGTCGCAGAAGGACAAGGAAACCTTTAAGGAGTATGCTCAGAGATGGCGTGAAGTCGCCGCCCAGATTTATCCACCTCTTAAGGAAAAAGAGATGACAAAGATCTTCTTAAAGACCTTGAGCTCATTTTACTACGACTGAATGGTCGCCAGTGCGCCCAGTGACTTTACTAAAATGGCAGGCATGGGAGTTCGTCTTGAGGAAGTAGTCCGAGAAGGACGTTTAGTTAAATACGCTGGATCATCGAGTAGTACAAAATGATATGGTAGTGCTCTCCCTAAGAAGAAAGAGCAGGATATTGAGAATATCTCTCTTGGAAAGCAAAGGCGACGGTACCAACCAGTGGCAGCTGTAACTCCTGCTATCAACCTTGCACCTGTTCCTACGTATCAACCTCAGGTTGCTCAGAGCCAACCGAATCAACAGAAATATCAGCAAAGGACACAACAGCCTCTTCAGCAGGCTCGTCCTCCATATAACAACAACCGTACAATGCAACCACCAGGGTTCGACCCTATACCAATGTTGCACGCAGAACTGTTTCCATTATTACTGGTCAAGGGACATGTCCAAACCAGGTTTCCTCTTACAGTACCAGAAAATCAGCCTTTTTGGTTTAAAAGTGGATCAAACTTGCCCTTACCATCAAGGAGGACTAGGGCATAACATAGAAAACTGTCTCAGTTTCAAATCCGATGTGCAAAAGCTTGTTAGGAGCAGGGTTTTATCTTTCAAAGATACAAATCCGAATGTTCTCACAAACCCGCTGCCTCAACATGAGAAAGCTGCAGTAAATTTGATAGAAGGAGAGTCTAACAACAGCTATCAAATTCATGATGTACTCTTATTGAGGTCCAACTTGGTCAAGATGCATTGTAGACAGAGTGGATACGGCCATGTGCCACCTCACAATTATCACCAGTGTGACATCTGCTCTAAAACAATCAAGGATGTTCTGTGGTGCAATCAGCTCTACAGGAACAGTTGGATCTCAGATGGATCCAAGAACACCGAATTCGTGGGGTCAACATAACTTATACGAATTCCAACATTATTCAGAACCAAGACGTCCGTACGATGAATGTCAACTTGGTGGCAATGCACTCAAGGCAATGCCAGTATCATAATCTGTCGCAACACGATTACAATTCCTGTCTGACTTGCTCGGTAAGAAAATAAGGATGCTCTTTTGTATAAGAGGCCCTCCAACGTCAGATGGATCTTGGATGGATTCAGGACTACCATGATAAAAATCCTTATCAAACCAACATGGTTCAAATCTTCAATGTTCGTTTGATGAATACCAGCTTGGTGGAGTTACACGCCAAGCAAGTTCAACTCGATTTTCTCACTTCGTATGAGTATCAGAACTATACAGTATGTCGTGAGAGTAACCAAGGGTGTGCTCTCGTGCAAAGAAATTTGCAACACTTGTTAAACCACTGGTGGCTTTTGATCTATATGGATGAAGACACACAACAAATTAATGTGATTAATAGGAACCCTACTAGGCATCAAAGTCAGGATGTCTGATCTATGGAAACAGATCTAGTGAGGTTACATTGCATTCGAAGCGGTCGTGGCTAGGTGCCACCACATAACTACGAGCGCTGTAGAGTCTGCTCGAAAAATAATCAAGGGTGTTACCTCGTACGAGCAACCCTTCAGAGTCAGTTGGACCGCAAAGAGATTCAACAATATTCAATTTCGGGGTCCATTAACTGGACGCCTGACTATTTCGCTGATCAGATCAAAGATGTCATTGCAATCTCTGATCCTGAGAGGACCAAGGATGTTTGTACCATCATCCCTCTACTTGACGAATCAAAAGTTCTTAGTCAGGAACTGATTGAAGTTACTTACGATAGTCAGAGAAATCAGAAGGCTCCTGTAGTTATCTATCTGCCAGGACCGCTACCATATGAATCAGCTAAGGCGATCCCTTACAAATACGGTGCAATAATAATTGAGAATGGAAAGGAAATTCCATTACCCTCCATCGTGAATATCGCAGACATCAGTCGAGTAACACGGAGTGGTCGAATCTTCAATCGAGGAGTTGGGGAGCCTAGCAAAGAAAAGGAACCTCAAACGAACATTCCTGATCAACCGGTCGGTCAATCCAGTGATCCCGACCTTTCAAATAACGATGATGAGATGCTAAAGCTCATCCAAAGAAGTGAATACAACATTGTAGATCAATTGTCATAAACTCCTTCAAAGATCTCGGTGTTATCTCTTTTACTCAGTTCCGAAGCCCACAGGGAAGCTCTACAGAAAGTCTTAGAGCAGGCCTTTATGGAACAAGATGTGTCAATACAATAGTTCGATAGCATCGTCTCTAACGTCACTTCCTGCAACAACTTGGGGTTTAGTGATGAGGAATTGCCAGAAGAAGGCAAAAGTCACAACATGGCGCTCAATATCACAATTAACTGCCAAGACGATGCTTTAGCCAGCGTACTAGTAGACACCGGATCGGTTCTCAACATTATGTCGAAGTCCACCCTAATGCGACTATCATTTAAAGGATCTCCGATGAGAGGCAGTGAGGTCGTCGTCAAAGCATTTGAAGGGTTTAGAAAAATAGTCATCGGCGAAGTCGACCTTCCCATAACCATCGGTCCTCACACTTTCCAAGTCACTTTCCAGGTCATGGAAATCTGAGCAACATATAGTTGTTCGTTGGGAAGACTTTGGATACACCAGGCTGGGGCAGTCACTTCGACATTTCACCAGAAGCTGAAGTTCGTCAAGAATGACCAACTCGTCACGGTCTGTGGAGAACAAGCCTTGATCGTGAGTAACCTTTCATTATCCACTTGTGTAGAACTAGAAGAGGTTATTGGAACTCAGTTCTAAGCATTTTCGGTGAGCAATGAGAATCAATCAGAGAAGGGAACATCAATATCCTCGTACAAAGATGCTCTCAAAGTAATCGAGAGTAACAATGCAAAGGGATGGGGACAGCTTGTCATTCCTACTGATAATAAAACAAAGAAGGGTCTTGGTTTTTCTGCAACCTGCACCCAGACAGCTGCTAACGATGAAAGTCTTCATCCCATTCAGAACTTCTTCCA
Organism: Lathyrus tuberosus; assembly: GCA_022829125.1. Classification (NCBI taxonomy): domain Eukaryota; kingdom Viridiplantae; phylum Streptophyta; class Magnoliopsida; order Fabales; family Fabaceae; genus Lathyrus; species Lathyrus tuberosus. Next base: position 16,474,824 of record JALAZF010000060.1, read on the forward strand.
TAGTGGAGGTTTCTTTCACCTAGTGACTCAAGAAGTACATACCATCAATGAGGGAGATTCCTCCGATACATATGAAGAGTGGAAGTCCTATCTTAATGAGGATGGTTATATGTCTCAGGAAGAGACACCTACGCCATTTTGCTATCCCGCACAGAGTATGAGGTTTATACCGAGGACAAAAGTCGAAATGGTATACGGAGATTATGATCCGGAAGGATGTCGTGCTCCGCCAAATTCATTAGAGGAAGACACTCCGATGAAATACAACTTTGACCACGACTATTACAGCCGGATGGATGGCCTGCGTATCTGGCAAGCGTACCCAGGAGACTTGGGGCAAGAAAATCAGCCAAACAATGAAAATCAGCTGAGCATCATTGAAAAGGATACCTGCATCCCCACCATGTTATGGGATCAACACTCAGGTAATTCAGAAAATATCCAACACGATGATGAATTTGCAAAGTTTGCAGGACTGGAATTCATTAACTATGCCTTTTCTGAGGTGAACGTCATTGAGAGAGATGACTCCTCCAGTTCCAAAGAAGTATGGGACACCCTGGGACAACCAAGTGGAAAATACGACTATATGGTCAAATACACCGCTCCCAAAAGCTCTCGTATCAGGCTCGAAGATATTCAACCTACTGGATAGGGAGATATACCTGAGAGCACAAACACTGTGCAAAATACAACTGAGGAATCCTCCTACGACAACTATGTCTGGGAGACAGATTCCAATGATCTTGCTCTGCCAGAAATCAGCGTTATTTATGAAGACAAATCAAGGAAGGTACCAGACTTTGTGATTCACCAGGGAGTTCGCCGCCAATGGGTTGCTGTCGATGTTCTGAAGATTATTCATAAGTCAAAGTAATTGTCGTATTTAACCTTTCACCCTGCCTAGGTGAAACGGATGTTTTGATAGGGCTCACTTTCTGTAAATATCCCTCTTCGCTTCGCCCAAAGCGACAGAGTTTTGTTTTATAGGGCTGTAGTTTCAAGAATCGATAAAGTCATAAATAAAATAACGTCATTCTATAATTTCTGCATTAATTGTTGTTTTCTCTTTTTGCTTTTTCAGAAAATGATAATCCTAAAAAATAACAAATAATAAAAATAAGCAGTTTTCAGAAAAACACTGCACACACTCTTGCATTCTCTCTATCTCTTCTAAAAATAAATCATCATGTCATGCAGATTGCTTGTTTTAAACCCCATTGAAACATACGATCCAATGCCTTCTCTCAACTTTGAATTCCCGGTATTTGAGGCTGAAGAAGAAAATGATGAAGAAATTCCAGAGGAGATCTCCCGATTACTCAGACAAGAGGAAAGGTCCATTGAACCTCACAAAGAGCCATTGGAAATAATCAACTTGGGCTCAGAGGAGGAAAGAAAAGTGGTCAGGATTAGAGCACTGCTCAGTCCAACTGCCAAAGGGACTCACCCAGACATGGCCATCAAAATCAAAGAGGAAGTATAGAAACAGATTGACGCACATCAGAATATCCTCAATGGTTAGCCAACATAGTACCAGTTTCGAAAAAGGACGGAAAGGTCAGAATGTGTGTAGACTACAGGGATCTGAACAAAGCAAGTCCAAAGGATGACTTTCCCTTACCGCACATTGATATGCTGGTAAACAGTACAACAAAGTTCAAAATATTCTCCTTTATGGATGGATTCTCGGGCTATAATCAGATAAAAATGGCGCCGAAAGACATGGATAAAACTACGTTCATTACCCCATGGGATACCTTTTGTTACAAGGTAATGACGTTCGGTTTAAAGAATGTCGGGGCAACCTATCAATGAGCCATGACTACTCTCTTTTATGACATGATACACAAGGAAATCGAGGTATATGTCGATGACATGATTGCCAAATCTAGAACAGAGGAGGAGCATGTGACCCACCTGTCAAAGCTATTCGAGCGATTGAGGAAGTACAAACTCCACTTGAATCCCAACAAGTGCACCTTCGGTGTCCGCTCAGGAAAACTCTTAGGGTTCATCGTTAGCCAGAAAGGAATTAAGGTTGATTCTGTCAAAGTCAAGGCCATTCAAGGAATGCATTCTCCGTGGACTGAAAAACAAGTCAGGGGATTCCTGGGATGTTTGAACTACATTTCCAGATTTATATTCCTCGTGACCGCGACAGGCGCTTCGATCTTCAAATTACTAAAAAAGAATCAGGACTGCGTTTGGACAAAAGACTGCCAAACCACCTTCGACAGTATTAAGGAATACCTGTTGAATCCACCGATTCTATCACCTCTAGTGGAAGGAAGACCACTAATCATCTATCTAACAGTCTTGGAGGACTCCATGGGTTGTGTACTTGGCCAACAAGACGAAACAAAAAGGAAAGAGTCTATCATTTACTATCTGAGCAAGAAATTCACCGACTGTGAGACTCGGTACACTATGCTTGAGAAAACTTGCTGTGCTCTGGCTTGGGCAGCCAAACGCTTCGCCAGTATATGATTCATTACACTACTTGGTTAATCTCCGAAATGGATCCGATCAAGTATATCTTTGAAAAGCATGCTCTCACAGGAAGAATTTCCCGTTGGCAGATGTTGTTATCAGAATATGACATAGAATACCACGCTCAGAAAGCCGTTAAAGGGAGTATTTTAGCCGATCATTTGGCTCATCAACCAATTGACGATCAGGATTCAATCGGGTTTGACTTCCCAGACAAAGATGTCATGTATCAAAAAATGAAAGATTGCAATAAACCACTACCCAGTGAAGGGCTAGAACCAGGTTCCCAATGGGGACTTATCTTTGACGGAGCTGTAAATCATTATGGAAACAGAGTTGGGACAATCATCATAACACCTCAGGGTACCCACATTCCTTTCACTACCAGATTGACATTCAAGTGCACAAACAACGAGGCCGAATACGAAGCTTGTATCATGGGTTTCGAAGAAGCGATCGACTTAAGAATTAAGAACTTGGATGTGTATGGAGACTCAGCCCTGGTTATCAATTAGATCAAAGGAGATTGGAACACATACCAATCAGGACTGATTCCTTACAAAGACTATGCGAGAAGGTTGCTACCCTTCTTCAACAGAATCGAGTTTCATCATATCCCTCGCGGGGAGAATCACATGGTTGATGCATTAGCCACTCTCTCTTCCATGATTAGCGTAGGTCAATGGAATGACATACCTAAGATTGGCATAATGCGCCTAGAAAGGCCCGCTTACATCTTCGCGATTGAAGCAGTCATAGACGACAAACCTTGGTATCACGATATCAAATGATTCCTTCAGAAACAAGAGTACCCACCTGGGGCACTAAGAAAAGACAGGAAGAATCTCATAAGATTGGCAAGCAGCTTCTTTCTGAGCGGTGATACACTCTATAAGAGAAACTTTGACATGGTTTTGTTCCGATGCATAGACAGACCAGAAGCAAACATGCAGATGAAAGAAATTCATGAAGGATCTTTTGGTACTCATGCCAATGGACACACAATGGCGAGAAAAATTCTAAGAGCAGGGTACTATTGGTTGACAATGGAATCCAATTGCTACAAGTACATGAGGAGGTGTCATAAGTGCCAGATATACTCAGACAAAATCCATGTACCGCCAACGCATCTTAAAGTTCTTTCTTCCCCGTAGCCATTTTCCATATGGGGAATCGACATGATAGGCATGATTGAACCCAAGGCTTCAAATGGACATCGGTTTATTCTAGTAGCCATTGACTACTTCACCAAGTGGGTCAAAGTAACGTCATACACCAATGTAACCCGACAAGTGGTGGTCCGATTTATCAAAAACAATCCCATCTACCGTTATGGTGTTTCGAGCCAGATCATTACTGATAATGGGTCTAACTTGAACAAAAAAATGATGAAGGAATTGTGTGCTGAATTCAAAATCGAACACCATAACTCATCTCCCTACCGACCAAAGATGAACGGAGCGGTAGAAGCGGCTAACAAGAACATCAAGAAGATTGTTCAAAAGATGGTTGTAACCTACAAAGATTGGCACGAAATACTACCCTTTGATCTTTACGGTTATCGCACATCTGTCCTCACTTCAACAGGGGCAACCCTTTTCTCTCTAGTATATGGCATGGAAGCAGTGCTCCCCATAGAAGTAGAGATCCCATCAGTCCGGGTATTAATGAAAGCTAAGCTAACAGAGACTGAATGGTGTCAAAGTCGACACGATGAACTGAATCTGATCGAAGAAAAGCGAATAACGGCTCTGTGCCATGGTCAGTTGTATCAACAAATAATGAAGAAGGTGTTTGACAAAAAGGTCTGACCTCGCGTCTTCAGGAAAGGAGACCTTGTGCTCAAAAAGATACAATCATTCCTCACTAATTCCCGAGGCAAATGGACTCCGAATTATGACGGCCCCTATGTAGTCAAGAAAGCCTTCTCAGGCGGTGCCTTGAGACTCGCGACCATGGATGGAGAAGAATTTTCCTACCCCGTGAATGTTGTTGTAGTCAAGAAATACTTCGCTTAAATAAAATATAAAAAATGTCTCGGTGGATTGAAAACCCGAAAGAGCGGTACAGGAAAAAATTAGAGACATAAGCAAAAACCATCCCGGTGGATTGGAAATCTCAAAGTACAATCCAGGCAAAAGTTAGGGATAATAGCAAGTAACTACGTCTGATCAGTTCAGCTCTGCAGCAGTTACACCATCAGGAAAACTCCAGTCAGGGTCATCTTTGACAGAAGCTCAGGATGTCCAGAATTCAAAGTTGGTAGAAGGATAGTGGTTGTTATGTTTCAATGTAGCCCTTTTCCCTTAAATTACCATTTTCTAACTTTTTAAATACTCCATGGAATCACGCATTTGGATGATTTCCATCCTATCAATAAAATTTAAGCCCTAGTGCTTTTGTTTGTAATTCTCATTTGTTTTAGCTTTACAGAATGACGTTTTAACATGATTGACGATTCTTGAAATAAAACAAAAATGAATTTACTTGTCAAACTTTTTCTGCTTTTAAAACAAAGATGGCAATTTCTTTTGACTTTTGAACATCGAAAGAACGTCGTTCGCTTCTCCAGAAGTAATTGAGCTTCAAAGTTCAGAATCAAAGTACTCCTTCTAAACCAGTACACCTGAATAAAGGATCAGCTGTATCAGAGACCATGTTTCCTCTGACACCCCCGACAGAGTTCTTACCTCCTAAGCCTGACCAACGGTTGTTCCCCACAAGGACTATCTCTCCTAAGCAAGGCAGAATTGCTATCGTGAACTAGTGATACTTTTTATCTCCCACTGTGGCCGAGTATCCAGTCATGTTCATCTACAAGTCTGTATGTTACGTCAATTTTGTCAGCATGTATATACATACATCATGCATTATTGATTTACAGTCACATTCATATTGCATCACTATCACGCTAGTCGGTCTTATCCTCTAGCGATAAAAGTCCTCATGTCAATTGAGTTGTCAGTTCTTTCCTTGTCAGGAAGTGAATCATCTAAGCAATCTCTCTCCAGTTTATCTCTGGATTAGAGACAGTCCTCGACCACTTTGATAACTTGAACCACTGAAAAGCAAGCAGACTTTCAACAAACATCACTCTTCGCCATTGAAGATGATATCTTCGCTTTCCCGGATTAAGGAAAATCTCCAGAGAAAGCCTCTTAATCAGAGATTCGGTCGTACAACAGTTTTTCTCTAAAAAATTCGCTGACGAAAAGGTCATCGGCACCTCAAAATTGGATCACATCATATGCCATTTCTCCGAGAAGATCCCGAGAAAAGTATGATGTAGTAACCCCAAGCGAAAGCAGTCTCTCAAGAGATTCATTTTTCCCTAGTAGAGTCAACGAATGGCATCTCCAATAGAGAAGTTTGTACACCTCTACAACTCAGACGACTGGGTTCCCCAGTAACTCCGACATCAAATTTTTTCCATCAAATGGCATCTCCATAGGAAAATTCGGCGAGAAGTTTGAGGAAAACCGCTACGAACAACGTCCCTTGTCAAGAAAGTTTATTGACAAAAAAAACTAAGACCAGTTCCTTGGTAGGAAACCAGGATCGAGGAGAAGTTTATTTCAGAAACTGAGACTAGTTCCTTGGTAGGAAACCAGGATCGAGGGGGAGTTTAGATCAGTAACCGAGACTAATTACTTGGTAGGAAACCAGGATCGAGGGGAAGTTTATTTCAACAACTAAGACCAGTTCCTTGGTAGGAAACCAGGATCGAGGGAAAGTTTTACCTTTTCTAAGCATCATCGTTAACAAAAGAAGATAAATTCATAAACTACCATTCATAAACACCGTCAAAATTTCGGGTATTCCGATATTTAATCCTCTTGCACCCCGAATGCCCGAATACCTTCGCCATTCACACCCTCGGGTCCAAGAAGATTAAATAGGGGCATCTGTCATACCCCAAATTTTGACCACTAAGATTTCCCATCATTGTACAAATTATCAGCACAATATGGAGGTATTTACATGCCTCATCAATCTCCTCAAGAATTGTTGAGCATTCACTACAATCAGGATTAGGGTTTCAAGCCCTCTCAGAGCTCTTAGACAAAGGATCAATAAAGGAATGACATGATCTTCAACTTGTCTAAACCTCTTAAACATCCACAATGGATCAATAGAACTCCCACATCAAGGATTAAGCACAAGGCTGCAACATTCCAAGTCGATCAAGCCTCAAGATCGCCAGTGTCACCAAATTAGGGTTTTGGTCGACTAGATGGAAATTTTCCTCTGGGCATAAGCCAATGCTTCAAAGTATAACATAAAAACTCTAAGGGGCCTTATGGACCCAATCATCAAGTCAATTTTACCTCAGGGGATGCATACAATAAAAATCAAGAATTAGGGTTTCTTGACCTAATTCACCCCTAAGTTGACTTTTGGGACAAACATGAGCCAAGATCTCAAGACATGATTTGAGGGTCCCTAGTAAACCAAATTGATCCATTTGCAACAATGGATTGATCCAAGAAGCTTGATTCACAAGTTTTAGGTTCATCAGAACCACATTTAGGGTTTCGCTAGAAAAGTCAACTGTACCTTTGACTTTTGACCAGGACATGCTTCCAAACCTTGGGACATGATTCAATACACCCTATAACACCTATGAAATCAATCTGTTAAGTTTGATTTAGGTCAAGAACTTGATTTCATAGAGGATCGCACAGTTTGAAATTCATCTGATAAAAAGTCAACTGTGCCCAAAAGTCAAAGTTTGACTTTTTGATTTTTTGATCAATTATGGTCCCCTAACCCTAAAATGATGTTAATGTGTGATTGGAATCATCATTCATCAAGAAAAACCAAGAAAAGTGAGATAACTTGTAAAAGGGGTAACCATAAAAAACTTAGAAATTTTCTAAGTTATGGAACAAAGTGGCTAGGGTGCCAACTTCCAAGGATCATAACTTGAGATCCAAGCAACCATTTGGGCTGATCCAAAGATGGATTTGTAGCTCTCATGGCATACTTTAAAAGTGTCAACTACACCTCATTCCAATTCATCATGGATTTTGAGTTATGGAATGATCAAAATGGCTGAAAACATGAAATATCACTTTTTCCAACACTTAGTGAAATTTTCACTAAGTTGGAATCTGTCTTGCTTTTTTTTTTCAAAAGTAGGATGATTTTTCACTTGGATCCAAAAAGTATCAAGACAAACTATGATTACACATGTGTTGTATCATATAAGAGCTTTCCAAAATGGCCAAGAACTCCATCAAATTCCATTTGAGCTAAGAGTTATGATAGTGGCAAAATGCCTTGATGCAACTGTCATAACTAGGCAAACTTATGCATTTTGCTCGATTTGAGCAATTTGTGCAAATGACAAACAAGTTTATCCATCTGAACACCTCAGGGAGGGACCAAGGAGGGACAAACACTGGTCCATAAGCCTCCCAAGTCTTTGGAACTAAAAATAGCATGCCAACCCTATAAATGCCTAAAGAGGGGACAAGACTCCAATTTTGTTTTGGGGTATTCAATGGATGCACCAAGGTGGCATGAACTGAGCCATTTCCAACTGAATGAGTCAAGGATGATCTCTGAACTAGGGAACCAGCAGCCTGTGCTCTAACCTCTAGTCAATGGCTAGAGGAGACTTTAGATTCCAAAATGCAACCATTGGCCAAAACTCTGCAGCAATCGCCATTCACTATTGCTTGCAAAACAAACTTGCTCTACTATAAATAGAGCTCATTTGTGCTTAGTTTGCGTACACCCAAGCCATCAAACAAATGATTTCCTCAAAATCTCCTTCTCACTTCCAAATTTTCCTTCTAAAGCAAGTCACTATCGGGTTTTGAGTTTGAGAGTTATTCCAACCAAACCAATCACACACACACACACCTCATAAACATCATATAGAAGTGATCTGAACACTTAAACAACATCTGGAACATTGATTTCTCAAAATCACCATCCAATTGCTCAAGCTTTTAGCAGACTTGCAGTTGGGGTACCATCTTCAGTTCCAGCTTGTTCGAAACCATTCCAAGCATTCAGGTACATCACTTGGCACCTAGGGAAGCTATCCACATCATTAGAACCTAGCTGTAACACCTCCAACACAAAACACGATCACCAGCTGCAAGAGGTAAGCCTCAACTTGGGCATCTCATGATTCATGCATATTTCCTCGCACAATAATTTTGCCATATGTTCATAATCATGCATAGAATGATTCCCCTCTATTAATTGCCTTGTATGAATCGTGTGTGGAATTTCTAAGCCTTCATGTAGAATCTAGGGTTCTTGAGGTTTCTCTTTGATTTCTTATTCCATGCTTAAAATAAATGAAATTAAAGATCATAGACATGATCGTGAGGTGAAAACGAGTAGATTGATATGTGGATTGCATGATTTCATCAAGTATTCAGTGAGATTGGTGAGAAAATGCAAATCTGCAGAAACAGAGGGGTGGCGCGTGTTCTTGGCATGTTCTTGGCGCCATTTTTGAATATTTGAATATTTGAATTTTGTGATTTTATTTAATTGATTCAAAAATTAATTTCTCTCTGAATTTTAATGATTTTGAGTTGATTCTTTTTTTAATAATTCACAAAATGTTAAAATATTTTATTTTACCAAAAATTCCTAAAAATATTATTTATTTCCTATATTTGATATTTTTGCAAAGAATTAATGTTTTATTTGTTTTTAACATTTGAAATATTTGTTCCTTCTTGATTTCCCAAACTTAATTGATTTTCAATCAATTTGTGGATATAAACATGATTTTTCAAACATTAATCCAAGATCACAACTTGTTTTTCATACATATTTGATAATTTTGATCATTTTAATTAAATTTTTATTTAATTAAAATGCATTTTGAAATTAATTTAGGGGTTTGATCTTAATCACCCTAAACAAATCATTTTCAAACACTTTGGGCCTCTAATAGAGTGTAAGTCCCAATCCTTTTGTAAATAAACCAATTGTGGGCCTCACTTATTGTATAAGTCCCTCTGAACAATTTCAAGTGAACGGCGCGATCGTTGCCTTCTCAACAAAAACAATTGGGCCTACCCTTGTGTTGTAAGTCCCATTTTTCTTTTCAAAATAATCTTTAGGTCTCTAATAGAGTGTAAGACCCAACCCCTTTTTGAAACCAAAATGATTTGGGCCTCATACGTTGTATAAGACCCACTGTGTTTTCAAAAACCTCGGCGCAATCGTCGTTTTCAAACAAAAATATTTGGGATTCTCCTTGAGCTATAAGACCCATCTTTATTTATTTTCAAACTCATTGGGCCTCTAATAGAGTGTAAGACCCAATACCCTTTTAACCAAAACCTTTTTGGGCCTCAGATATTGTATAAGTCCCTATGTGTTAAAAGGAAAACCTCGACACGATCTCCAGTTCAAAACAAATCATTTGGGCCTCACCTCGTCTTATAAGCCCCATTTATTTTCTTTAAGTCACTTTGGGCCTCTAATAGAGTGTAAAACCCATCCCCTTGTACATAAAAACTTTTTGGGCCTCACATATTGTATAAGCCCCTCTGTACAGTTTTTAAAACAACGGTACGATCATCGTTAAAACTTGGGCCTCTCCTTGAGCTGTAAGCCCCAACAATCTTTTCAAAACACTGTCCCTTTTGATTTTGAATTCAAATATATGTTGTTATCAAAACTTTCTTTAATTTCTTTGTTGAACAACTAACCAAACAGCATGGAAGCTCTACAACGGGTAAGTGTTTATCCGCTTTCATTTAGCGCTTTCATATGTATATAACTGTATTGTGGGGCTGCTTCACTGTTAGTCTTCTTTCACATCCTTTTATATACTTGTCACATATCCACTGTGTAATACTAGTATAGTTATTTAGAGTTTTCCCCGGCAACTACGTCTAGCACTAGGTAAAGCCTTGTCGGTCACTCTTAAATACAAACAAAACTAGATCCCTATAGGATTTCCAGATACAGTCTTCCCTTCTCTTGGGGTTAAGCAATATGGAACAAAGAGAAAGCCACTATTCTCGGTGAACCTTTTCTCAGACTGTCACCCTTAGAAAATGTCAAAGAAACTCTAACTCCCCATAGATGATCTTTTCTCCGTGAATGACATCTCTTGAGTTTCTTCCAAATTCTCGAACTTTCCTGGAATGATCTTTTCTCTGTGAATTGCATTTCTTGAACTTCTCTTGGTTTGGGGTCCCACAAGCTTCCTAAAAGCATCCCCGCCTCCTCTTGGGCGTTGTACAAGGACCCTTCGGCTTCTTAGAAGTTTTCATGCCTTCTCTTGGGCTTAATACAAGGACCCTGACGACCTCTTAAAGGTATAAGACAGAACTTAGTCATCCTTTTCTAGAGCAGTCTTTCCCACGTCAAAACTCCGGCCACTTTAGGGTTGATACTCATCCCTTAATACCTGTGCCTTCTGTTAAGGTGAAAATCGGATAACAACCTATTAATTAACTTGCATCATATTTCTTTTACAACCAACTTTGATTTATCCAAAGGAAAGGTTCAAGATCGTTAGAAAAACCTAAAGGGGGAAGATCTAAGGTTCGGGGGTTGGTTACGCCTAGGGAAGGTATTAGCACCCTAAACGTCCGTAGTACTCTACGAGAGCCTCTTGTTAAGTTTGCTATATTATGTTTGCTAAGGGTTCTATGCTAAAGGTTGAAACCCTAGGGGTTAGTATCTAAGTATACTCGATAAGGCATCACACCTTACGCCTACGTATTCTCGGGAATAGAATCAGAGTATGTGTAGTTCTACTTCTACTGAATGATTGACTGTGGTCAATATTCAGAGGGGAAATGAGTGTGACCTCATAGTAGAGTATAAGAACTCTTTAAGTCTAGTTATAATGGTCCTATGTTATGTTTTAGTCAATAGGGAAAGTGAATATTCATTAGGATGAATATCACCAAGAGTGTAAGAACTCTCTCCTAAGGCTAGTTATAATGGTCCTATGTTATCTTTTAGTCAATAGGGAAAATGAATATTCATTAGGATGAATATCACCAAGAGTGTAAGAACTCTCTCCTAAGCCTAGTTAAAATTCCATGGCTCTGATGAGGCCAAGAAATAAGGTTTAGCTCTTATGAGGCTACTAAGGTAAGATGGGGGCTATGACTTTAAGAGTCAACATTAATCACCTTCCTTTGGAATGGGGGTAAAGACAATTGATAAGATACTAAAAGATGACAAGAGATATTGATAAAGATAAGTAAGATAACAACAATAGCATGAGTGTTAGTTCTTCCTTCTCATCTAAAGGTTTTAGGGGACTCTTGAGGATGTTGATAAACCAAAAGAATCAAGAATTAGGGTTTGAGAGTTCATCTTGATGAAAATCAAAGTCATTGATTGACAGGTGTCACAGAAACCCTAATTTGGAGGTATAGTGAGGCTGAGGCTCAAACTTCTCTTGTTGAGGACCAATAGATATTGGATTCCTGTTGAATGATGTCTCTTGGATGTAGATGACCTTAAGTGGTAAGTGAACCACACAAATCTTGACTTGATAGAGCCAATTTCTCAGTGATTTCTTCAAGCAAAACCCTAATTCCAAAGTTCTTGCACTGGAGATCTTTTGTTGACTTGAATTGCTTTAAAACAACTTATGGAGCTTCATGATGATATACAAACCTAATTTGATCACAGAGAAACAAACTGCAAGATATGGGTTAGCTCACACAATGCAGAGATGCTTGACCTAAGATGCACAAATGAAGATGACATCTAAGGGTAAAGATTTGGGGTACAATAGTTGCCCCTATTTAAATAGCTTTACCGGATGGCACGAGGAATAGAGATTCCAGGGGCATCAAAGTGAAAGGTATTTAAATATAGCAGACCAAAAAATTTTCCCTTAGATGGAATGCAAATGCTAAGGACAAGCGACAGACATGCAAATGCTGACATGCCATGAACTTCTAAAATGATGATATAATGCCAGGAAGGTGCAAAGATGCAGACAGACCAGACACCAGGGACAACAGGAAGTAAACACAAGATAAACTTCACCGGGGAAAGACAAAAGCTAGTATCCATGAGAAAAACTCACTAGGGATATAGGCTAACCAGCGAAAGAGACTTAATGGGGAGACTCCAAAGAAACACCGGGGAAAAACCAAAAATAATCTCCACTGGGGAAAGATCCGGGGAGATGGACTAATGGGAACAAAACAAACCCACACTCTTCCTGGGCATGAAACCAGAAAGAAAAACCTGATCACTAGGGATCAGACCAAAAGACAGGAAACCAAGTAAAGACTTCCTGGGGATTCTTATACTGAAGAGTTCAAAATGGGATCTTCAAGAAAAGCCAGGAAGACATAGACAAACCCTGCGCAATAACTAGGAGTCTTATAAGGTTGAAGAAATTTGTTCCAAGAAGCTTAGCTTAAAGCAAGTTTCCAAAAATCCAAGGTAAGGGTTTAATGTCCGACACGATTCGAACAAAGAACAAGTTTTAAAACAAGAAGACAGTGCTTGACACGATTCAAACAAAGTCCAAGTTCAAGTTTGACACGATTCAAACAAGAACAAGTTTTAAAACACAAGCCAATGCTTGACACGATTCAAACAAAGTTCAAGTTCAAGTTTGACACGATTCAAACGAGAACAGGTTCAAGTTTGACACGATTCAAACAAGAACAGTTTTAAAACACAAGACAATGCTTGACACGATTCAAACAAAGTCCAAGTTCAAGTTTGACACGATTCAAACAAGAACAAGCTTTAAAACACAAGATAATGCTTGACACGATTCAAACAAAGTCTAAGTTCAAGTTTGACACGATCCAAACGAGAACAGGTTCAAGTTTGACACGATTCAAACAAGAACAGTTTTAAAACACAAGACAATGCTTGACACGATTCAAACAAAGTCCAAGTTCAAGTTTGACACGATTCAAACAAGAATAAGTTTTAAAACACAAGACAATGCTTGACACGATTCAAACAAAGTCCAAGTTCAAGTTTGACACGATTCAAACAAGAACGGTTTTAAAACAAAATCTTTAATGTTAAACTTCTTGGGGAACAGCAAAAGGTTTAAAGATTCAAATCTGGCACGCAAAGGTTAAGACCGACAAGCACGACATAAAGCAAACCGGGAATATCTTTACTTCACTAGGGAAATAATGATAGACACCAACAAAAGACCACAAGCAAAACAAAGCACAAGGATGCGAAGATGCTAGGGTATGATGCATATGCTTAGCTATATGCTAGAAACGACGCGAATGACGCAAAACAGGAAAGAAGAAAGGATAACACAAGCCAACACCCTGAAACCCAAACATCAAGGATAACCGGGGCAATCTTCTTTTCGCTGGAGATGGCAGATCCATGCCAAAAATACAGTACTGCTAATTGTTCCTGTACCAACTTGATTCCATTAAACAACTTGATACTAGAGTAAAACTTAATTCATCTTTGTGTTTTCTTAAAACTTTTCTGCTTCCAAGAATCAGATGAAAACGATGAAGTTATTGTATTTAAAGACCAATAACAACTCTAGTGACTAAGAATTCTGTCGTCTAACAGCTGACTTCTCTGGGGACTCTTGCATAAAGAGCTGGGGTCTGGTACTCAAAGGTGAAAACCAAACATAAGCCTAGCTTAGGCAAATTCCTTGGATATATTGGGAAAGTTCTTCTTCTTTATTAGGGAAATAAATCCATTGGGAATTTGTCAAAATCAGCTGATGTAGCAACTTGATGGGGAGCTAACAAAGTAATTATGCATTCCACTGGCGTAACTACCATCTTCAAATCATATTTGCCCCAAGCTAGACGGTCTATACGATAACAAGAGGATTTTATAGAAGAATTGGCATACAGGGTGTTTCAATATCTTCAAACTCTTGGAGAGATCTCGGCGTAACTGCCCCAGATTAGGGGATGAATAATTAAAAGAATTTTACAGAAGGATTGAAATACCAGATACTTCAATATCTTCCAACTTGAATAATCAAAAGAATTTTACGGAAGGATTGAAATACCAGATGCTTCAATATCTTCCAACTTGAATAATCAAAAGAATTTTACGGAAGACTTGAAATACCAGATGCTTCAATATCTTCCAACTTGAATAATCAAAAGAATTTTACGGAAGACTTGAAATACCAGATGCTTCAATATCTTCCAACTTGAATAATAAAAAGAATTTTACGGAAGAAATGAAATACCAGATGATTCAATATCTTCCAACTTTTGAATCTTGACGTAGCTGTTTCTGTTCAGATATACTCGAGATACTCAAATGTAGTAGAAATTACTGGGGAACGGATTTGCCCCTGCTGATGGGTTACTGAAGTCAAAACTTGTCATAAGATGATCTCAAGAATATTTGCCCCAATATTCTGAATTTGCAGAATTCTGCCTCTGATTTGTCAACTCTTGGGATAATAGATTGGCAAACCTCACACTTGGTGGCCCCTGACTGAGTCAAATCCTTTGTCGAGTTCAATTCCTTGATTGAGCGCGTTTGTTGGGATTCCTTGATATCAAATGGTATTGCAAACAAGTGTTGTTCATTAAAATTGGAAAAATCTAATGCAAAGTTTTGATAACAACGCTTTGATAAAAAACGCACAGTGAAATGATTAAATAGCCAAAAACAAAAGTGGGTCTAGTCATTAAGGAAGTGACCAACACACGCGAGAAACAAAGATTATTAGGAGTCAGATTACTCAACCTTGCTGTAGTATGCTCTTCAAAATAACCTTACCTCAATTAGGTCTTTTAGGGGTTGTAATGTGGTATGGTTCATGGTTTATGAAACAAAACATAAAGGCTCAAATCCTACGCTCAGTTAACTAAAGATATACGTTCAAATCTCCAAAAATAGGAAGTCACTTGATTTGAAAACTGACTGGCGTCTTATATGAAGCGCTCGTATTCGAATGCACAATTCAGTTAAACTGAGAACTACCCTGCCCAAGGTTGAGATTTAAGGTTTTTTGTAAGGACAGAAAACTCCTATTTCTAGGCTCGAAGGGGTTAACAAGGGATTATCATCTTTACTTCTCCAATGTTTAGGAAATGTGAAACAATGCCTTACATCCTCGGCGAGGTTAATTTGAAAGTATACCACAGCAATTATGAACATGAGGTTTTCATTATCCTCCCCAATCTTTGCTTTAACAAAAGTTTGAAAAAAAAGGTGAAAAAAGATATATTTTTTTTGCTTTTATGAAAAGTAAATGAGTGAAACGAATGGATTTAACCAAAAGATGCATAAATATTTCATTAATGTTGCCAATTTAAAGGTACAACAAAGCTCATATGCAAATATCAATACAATTAAAGGGAATACAACTGAAATACAAAACACAGCCAACCGAGGGTTTCAGTTTTCGGGTCCGAACGGAAAAAAGTCTTCACCACCAATCACTTGTTCCTTGTGGTATCGAACTTTGAGAGGCCTTGCAGGTCCTTTACCTTTTGCTTCAGAAGTTGAGGTACCAGCATCTGAAGTATCTTCCTGAGGTTTCAGATTCTTTAGCAAGCTCATCAGCTTCTCTTCAAATTCCTTGCATTCTTCAATGGGATGTCCAATTGTCCCAGTGCGAAATTTGCATTCAGTCTTTGGGCGGTCTTCTTCAAAGATTAAGTCCTTGTCATGGATCAATTCTTGCACAAAATAATCTAAAGCTCGGCAATTATCCAAATCATGCCCTTCAGCTCCCTTATGGAATTCACAGGTTAGGTTGGGATCATACCAAGGTCCCTGGAAAGGTCTGAGAAGTCGTGGAGTTACCAGCTTGTTTTACATCAACAGTGGGAAAAGTTTGCTTAACGGCACCGGGATAGGCTGGTGGTTAAATTTTCCTCTTTTGGCAGCACACTTCTTCTTATCTTGAGGAGAAACCACTACGCCAAAAATGACTTTTACTAGCGCACCTTAGACAACGCTTTTATGTAAAAGCGCTGATATAAGTTAAATAAAAAATAAAACACGGAAACTGTATACGAAAAAGAGTATAAAGCGCTGCTAAAAGTCATACCTTAGACAGCGCTTTTTTACAAGCGCTGGTAAAGGACCACATTAGCCACCGCTTCTGAGAAGCGCTGCTAAAGGCCTATATTAGCCAGCGCTTTTCTCAAAAGCGCTTTCTAGAGTCATATAAATTAAAAAAAAAAAATCTCAAAAGCGCTGCTAAAGGCCAATATTAGACAACGCTTGTAAAAAGCGCTGCTAAAGGCCTATATTAGCCAGCGCTTTTATAAAAAGCGCTGTCTAAGGTCTTATTAATTAAAATAAAAAACTGAATAGTATCAGTATTCTATTTTTCATCTCTATTCTTTCCCTCTGCTGCAAACTGCGAACGACGAGAACAAACGAAGAACAGCTCACGCCACCGTCGTCCACCTTCCTCCATCGTCTCGGTTACAGTCTCGCCGTCGTCCTTCCTCCATTGTCCTCCACCGTCCTCCACCGTACTCCACCGTTCTCCACCGTTTCGGTAAGATTTCTTCTTTTCTGTTATGGTTAACGTTAAAGATGGTTAGGGTCATAACAAGACTCCATTACTTTAATCATTACAAGTTTTTTCTCAGTCATCTAACAAATGTTCCATGGATTTGTAAGGTCCATTTTCTGATATGAACATTTATGCTTTTAGGGTTCTTCTTTGAGGAATCTGATTGATGTAAACCATACTGTCTCTGTTATAAACAATTATGCCTTGAGTAACCAAAAAAAAATTAAATCAAGATATAGAGTGGGGTATAGGTACTAAGTGTTTTGTTGTTCTCTTATGGATATTAATATCTTGGTTTTATGCTATTAAATTCAAAACTATAAACGATTCAATTTTGGAATTCTTCAATGGCTTATTCCTGCCTTAATCTCTCTTGTGATTGTTCTTTTCAGATTGTTGTTTTAGGAGAATTTGTTTTGAACCAAGTGCTACTACGAGAAAGGTATTTTATTCTTGCACTCAAATCTTCATATGGTAGACGATACGTGAAATAAAAGTTTGTATTAATCTTCATATGGTCTATAGTGCTTTTATCTAACAAAGTTGTTGATGATAGCGGTGTAGATCAATGTGATATTGATGTTGAGAATGAGTCATGCATTAGACGGAATGAGTTGTATAATAAAAATGATCAAGATGAGGATCTTATAGCGGATGAGTCATATATCAGAAATGATCATAACGAGGGAATTTGGATCAATTCATCCGTCCGCATTGCTAAGAAACAAGTAATTCATATTCCAACCAAGAAAAGAAAGAGATGTTAGTGAAAGAGGTAATATAATAAAATGATATATATTATAATTTTTTATTCATTTATTTATTTATTTATGTGAATTGTTCTAAATATTCATTTATATTTTATTTTGATATAGATTGCGGTTATTTCATGTTGAGGTTTATGAGAGAAACTCTTTTTTTGGATCGAATAGAGATTCCATCCGATGTATGTATTTCTAACTTATGAGTTATTTTAATATTTAACACATATTTCTCATATAATTAAATAATTGAAACTAAATCAAACTATGTTATATTATTATGTAGTACTTTGATGAATTCAAGTGTGCGTATTACTCAAGAGATCATTTGGATGAAAATAAAGAGGATTGGTGTCAATTCATTATTGAGCTCGGAGTTTTATAAGGTATATTGTACTCTTACTTTAATTGATGAGAATTTTGAGTATGTATAACTTTGTAACTATAGACATTGTTTATGTCTTGTTTTAATTGAATTACAATCTTTTTGTGCTGTTTCAGGTTATATGTGCAAAGTAGAAGATAGAGTTATATTGATGTGCATTGCTTTTCGCTTAGCATTTCTATAAGTAATATGTAGATTTGAAGCAAAATGTTTTGTTGGATGAAATGATTTGTATCATCAATTGTTTTGTATATATAAATTGTTGGATGAATTGTATATATAAATAGGCAAAATTGGTGCGTATATATTGGTTTGAAACTCCAATTTATGATATTTTGGTGCAAAATGTGGTTGAAAAACAGGTGCAAATTGTGGTTGAAAACCTGGTGCAAATTCTGGTTTAAAAACAGGTGCATATAAACTGTATAAAACAAACAGCGTTTTTTTAAAGTAATTTTTATAAAAAAATTTGTATACCTTAGACAGCGCTTTACACTAAACGCGCTGTCTAAGGTGGGGTTTAGACAGCACTTTCACAAAAAGCACTGGCTAAAGTGGAGTTTAGACAGCGCTTATACCAACATGCGTTGTCTAAGGTATACCAATAAAAGCAAAAACGCTGTCTAAGGTATACTAAAAAAAAGGCAAAAAGCGTTGTCTAATGTTAGTCTAAAAAAACAAAAAGCGCTGTCTAAAGCACCATTTAGACAGCGCCTTTACAAAAAAAGCGCTGTCTAAAATATAAACAAAAGCGCTGTCTATTGTAAAAGCGCTGTCTAAAGCGGTGCTTTGACAGCGTTTTTTCAGTCAAAACACCCCTTTAGACAGCGCTTCATACATTAACCAAAGCGCTGTCTAATCTTTTAGCAGCGCCAGTTTAGACAGCGCTTTTAAGCGCTGTGTAATTCCAAAAAAAGCGCTGTCTAAAGGCTTTTATGGCATAGTGAACACACGTTGGAGACTGAAAACCCCTCTTCTTAAACACCTGACGAAGATTACGTTTGGATGCAGGAATAGGACCAACGTTCAGCTGGCATAAGGCTTCTCCAAAAACAAATTCTGGACACGAGAGATCCTTAGGAGATGGCAAAGGATAGTTGATTTGAATGCCTTGTGGTGTAAATGATAACTTCTCAGAATCAAGCAGCGTCTGAACCTGGCTTATGAGTACCTTACAATCCTCAGTTGAATGCCCCGGTGCCCCAGCGTGGTAGTCGCATCGGACGTTGGCATTAAAACCTAGTGGGTATGGAGGGATCACTGGCTCTAAATCCTTCGGTGTTATCAATCCACCTTTGATCAAGACTGGCAAAAGCTGACTATATACCATTGGCAACGGAGTGAAATTCCTCTCTGGTCCCCTTGATCTTTGTCATCCATGCTGACGTGGCAAACGAGCGCTCTTGAAAGCTGGTCTGACGGGATGAATGCGATTCTCTTTTTTCAACAGAGTTTCCCGAACCCAATTCATCTAGCACTTAAGGATTCTGATCTCCTCTCTCATTTCCTTCTGGTACTCTCAAATTTCCTTCATAGTTGCTAGCGTGACCTTCAAAGTTTCCAGAAACTGCCCCATTCCTCTTTGGAGCTCTCTCAATTCGTGGTTGACTTTGCCCATTTCACAGTATTGTTTAGACATCCTTTGTCGAGTTTGGACTTGGGTATTGACGTTTGGGAAAATCAAGATGACGGGTTCTGAAGAGAACGAGACGACATGAGACGGGGAAGAACGCACATGTACATGCAAAGATGCAAAATGATATGCTAATGCAAGCTAAATGCAAGTTAAATGGTGGGTGTGATTCAAGGAAACTCAACATTGTATTTTGCAAATTTTAAGGAACACTTTCCTAGAAGAAAGTCTTATTTCATTTCATTGATGATAAAGTTTTTGGATTACAAAAAGAGATGATTACACCTTCAAAGCCAAAATACAGAGTACAAAATAAAGAAAACATCCAATCAGTCTTCTCCCATCAATCTCATGGCGAGCTTCTGGTTTTCTTTCTGCAACCCCTAATTCTCGACAGTGAGCGTGGCCAACTGTGACTTCCATGGTTCTGGTGGAGATGATGTGCTAGGAGAAAATAAATCTCCCTGCGCCTTTCTCTTTCTGGCAGACTCTTCTTCCTTCCTCCTGAGACTCTTTTGAAGTTCATTCATCTCAAAGTCAAGAATTTGATACTTGTTCATCCATTCATTCCTTTCTCGTTCTGCTTGAGCCAGCCGAATCTTCAATTCGTCCTCATTGCTTGTGAAGTAAAGAACAGGATCTCTGGGAGCTAATGGGATAGGATCATGATGATCATATGGCATCTTCAACTCAACAGCCCTCTTTTGCACGCACTGAGTGTAAGATTCTAAAGCCAAACACTCAGATTTCCCCAAAGCAGAGATACCTCTTGTGTGAACATGACGCCAAGCGTGGGCCATCTTTTCCCTAAGCACAGGGTCCTTATCTTCTTCAAAGAACAAACCTTCCAAGTAAATGTTGTTGGGCTTAGCTTCCATAGAATAACCATGTTGACGACAAGCCAAGGCTGGATTGTAGCTTATGCCTCCTTTTGTGCCGAGAAGAGGTACATTACCAAATCCCCTACAGCTAACAATCATATCTTTGCCTTTGAGCAATGGGTGGTACCACTCTAGATCGGTGTTGGTGAGAGACTTGATCTTTTCTGACCAAAGAAGTCCATCTTGGAGATCCCAAAAGGTCTTAGAGCGGGGTAAGTGTGAAATAAACCACTTATACAATAATGTGGCACAGTAAGTTACCATTCCTCCCTTATGAGCAGTCCTCAAATGCACTGAATGGTAGGCATCTGCAAGTAGGGTTGGAACTGGATTTCCGATGATGAAGATCTTGATTGCCTTCATATCAACAAAGTTCTCAATGTTGGGAAACAGAAATAACCCATAGATGAGAAGGGCCATAACAACTTCATAATCCACCATATTCTTCATGCTAGCATAATAACTGGCTTTCTCCATTAGAAACTTGGCAGGCAACCCAAAAAGTCCTCCCTTGACAACCAAGTTAGCCTTGACTTCTGACAGCTTGAGATGAGCCACTTCTACAATTTCCTTCTCCTTAGGCGTCCTTTCCAAACCAGAGTAAGGAGGGTTTGGAGTGATGGGAATACCAACTAGAATAGCATACTCCTCGAGCGTAGGCATTAACTGATAATTCAGAAAAGTGAAACAATGGTGCATGGGATCATAAAACTGTATGAGAGTAGGGAGCATCCCATCTACCATCTTGGTCTTCATCAGAGAGAAAATCTTCCCATACTTGTCTTGAAACATTGTTGATTCATTGATTGGCTTACCCAGATTCTTTAAATCTTCCAATTTTGGACTAATGAAGGTGTACTTCTTTGTTTTCCTTTTTTCAAAATCGATCCTATAAATTTTGCAAAACAAAGTTGAATTCCTTGAATAGACATAATGCATATGATGCAAGGATGAATGCAACAAACACACATAAACAGATAAGCACAAAGCACACAGAGAAACCTAAGTTAGGAGTCACGAGCATGGAGTCAAAGGTCTACCCATCCCAAAGGTATGTACTATGGTTTTCACCTGCAAGACAAGGTTCTAAAAAGTTCCCAGAGTCGACAACCCATCTTTCGGATTTTATCGACTTTCCAATTGCTTGGTGATTGATAAAATTTTCAAGAGAGTCTCATCTGAGTGTAGTATCGCGTAGCAACCATTTAGGATTGCTCCCTCACAGTCATCACACTACATCCTAAATAGGCCAAGTTAGGGTAAAAGGATAACTAAAGGTCATCAGTATCTCTGGCTCCTAGGTCGAAAGTAGTAACGCATCCACGATTGCTCGTTCAACATTTACCACCTCCAAGAGGGCCTCAACTGAGTGTGGACTTCAAGTTCCCTCCTTTGGGATTTCTCCCTCGAAGTTCCCTTGACTATGTCCACGATTCCTAAACATATGTGTTCTCTCAAGTTCGGGTTAGGACTTATCTCACTCATAGATATCATATCAACCCAAATTAAACAGAAAAATGTCAAGCAAGAATAGATATACAGATATATAAGCAAATATGACATACATAAGCATATACAAGTAAATAAGAAAACATGAATAACATAAAAACAAGAAAGGCTTAACCCTCTTAGGAAGGGACCAGTAATAGGTCTAACTTTCCCCAGTGAAGTCGCCATTTCTGTTGCGGTGAAAATTGGATAACAAGCTATTAATTAACTTGCATCATATTTCTTTTACAACTGACTTTGATTTATCCAAAGGAAAGGTTCAAGATCGTTAGAAAAACCTAAAGGGGGGAGATCTAAGGTTCGGGGGTTGGTTACGCCTAGGGAAGGTATTAGCACCCTAAACGTCCGTAGTACTCTACGGGAGCCTCTTGTTAAGTTTGCTATATTATGTTTGCTAAGGGTTCTATGCTAAAGGTTGAAACCCTAGGGGTTAGTATCTAAGTATACTCGATAAGGCATCGCACCTTACGCCTACGTATCCTCGGGAATAGAATCAGAGTATGCGTAGTTCTACTTCTACCGAATGATTGACTGTGGTCAATATTCAGAGGGGAAATGAGTGTGACCTCATTGTAGAGTATAAGAACTCTCTAAGTCTAGTTATAATGGTCCTATGTTATGTTTTAGTCAATAGGGAAAGTGAATATTCATTAGGATGAATATCACCAAGAGTGTAAGAACTCTCTCCTAAGGCTAGTTATAATGGTCCTATGTTATGTTTTAGTCAATATGGAAAATGAATATTCATTAGGATGAATATCACCAAGAGTGTAAGAACTCTCTCCTAAGGCTAGTTAAAATTCCATGGCTCTGATAAGGCCAAGAAATAAGGTTTAGCTCTTATGAGGCTACTAAGGTAAGATGGAGGTTATGACTTTAAGAGTCAATATTAATCACCTTCCTTTGGAATGGGGGTAAAGACAATTGATAAGATACTAAAAGATGACAAGAGATATTGATAAAGATAAGTAAGATAACAACAATAGCACGAGTATAGCAAAAAGTACTTCATAATAAAGCATGGATATGAGCATCATAAAGACATATCAATATGTTTCAATCTTAAGGAAGACAAACATAAGGAACACTCACAAGATAAAGAGGCATGATATTAATCTAAGATGATATTTAAAGAAGAATAAAGTTCACACATCAAAGCCAAACACATGATGAATCAAACATGGGATTTATTTATTCAAAACTTAAATAATTATAGGGAAATAAACATTCAGATAATCAATAAGGATGATTCATAAAGCTAACAATTAGTCCAATTAAGAAATAATTAAGAAACAATTAAGCTTGAATAATTAAGAAACAATTAGAAATAACTCACATATTAATAAACAGTTAAGCTTAAACAATTCACATATTAATAATAATGCTTAAATAACAATTAAAAACAAATTGCTAATTAAAATTAAAATTAAAGATTAAAAATATTTTTGGAGTTTTTGAAAAAAAGAAGGAAAAAAAAGGTTTTAAAATAAAATAAATAAAATACAAAAGATTTTTTTTTAAAAATGATTTGAAATGAAAACTTAAATAAAGTAAAAAGAAGTGAAAAACGCAGGGGGGTGCAACAACATTTGAATTAGTAAAAAAACAAACAAAGGAGATGAAATGGGCCAGAAATGGGGGGTGCGGATAGGAAATGGGGCGAGGCCCAAATCCAACACCCACGGCTGAAAAGAAAAAAAAACAAACAAAACAAAGGGGACTGGGGTGAGGGGGATTCGAACCCCAGTCCCTTTGTTTACAAAGGCAAGGCTTGAACCACTGGGGTGGCGATACATCCATTGTATACGCCCACCCCAAAAAACAAATAAGCTAACCAAGCGAAATGAAAAAAACAACACTCAGGCAATGGAGAAAAACACGTGACCGTGTACACCAATATCATGTAACTTAAGCCATCAATTAGTTATAGCACTTTTTAATTACCAGTAGACAAAACACTTTCCCACCAATCACCTGGCCATGCACTCATTCTCCTCATGCAATCACGCTGGAAAACTCAAACAATGTCTCTGCGTTGGCTCCAACAAAATCTTAGGAGTAAACTTAATCCTCAAGACAAACATCCTTATATTCTTAAATAAACCCATGAAATAAAGGAATAGCCATGGACCTATCATCTGTTCGATCACTTCTCAAACCAACCTTTATTCAAACTCTATGAAAAAGAGCCCCAAATTAATGTACATAGCAGGTAGAGTTTTACTAAATATCTTATGGCTCATGTTGAAGACAAACTTGAAAACGATATACTTGTGAACTCAAGGGTGATTATGCACCCAACAAGAATTTGCCCTATCAAAAAGCACGTGCTCTAAAGGGTAAAGAGTGTACGATACTTAGCATGAGAAAACTGGAATCAAACTATAAAATATTGACAGTGCTAAACATATATCACCAGAACTTAATATCAACACTCACTATAACATATACCACTTGCAGTTCAAGAAACATCATTGGAGACATCACCTTATCTAAGGTTTCAATAATATGATCAATATAGAAATCAAATGGACTTTGTTATGTGGTCAATGACATATTAAACATGTGAGTTATCAGTATGAAAATTGTCAAAAACACTTGCATCAATCAATAGTTTAGGCATTCAAATTCTATCATGAAGGTAGAAACAACCCTGAATCATGGCAAAACCACCCAAACACGCATGGCCAGCCTACACATCATGGTCAAGAACACATAAGGTAAAAATAGTATCACTTGTTATTATGTCAGCAGGGTCTCAAGCCAAATCTTCATACTATTCACAACTATCCTAACCTGCTATGGACATCATGAACAACCTCAAACTTTAAAGGCAAGAATGTCACACTTAGAACTGACAAATTCCAAAAATAATCAAGTAAACTCATTCCTACCCTTCACATGGTCATGAACAAAGGTTTATTATACAAACAAAATGGTGTTCACTTTAAACTTGGTTATGTGTTCGTGGCCTTTTAGACAAAGTATTATGGCATTAAGAACTGTGAGGTCAAATATTAACCATGCCAACAAGCAGACTAATGCTTTGATAACCTTATATGGGATGAAACTCCTAGAAATAGTTCAGACCTAGTTATAACATGAAGAGCTTTAACACACAATGCTTCAGACCAACAATCACCAGTTCAACACAAACATCATGTTATCATATTAAAAGCCAAATCAGGGTGACTTAAATGCAAAGTATATATGGTAACAACATGATATGCCAATGTGGATATAGTAAGAATGAAAAGAAGTGAAGAATACCTAGTGGAATAAGTTCACTGCACCTTCAAGTATGCACTGAACTTTCCTTCCTCTTCAACTAGCAAAAGCTTGCAATGTGCCCCTCCCCTTCTTCTCCCTTGCCACACTAGAATTCACAAGCTGCTCAGAGTTTGTATTGTGGTGTCATGTGAATTGTTGATGTCCAATGAATGAGAAAACAACTCTTTATATAGTGCATGACCTGGTTAATGGTCTTGATGATACACAGGACATTAGTTTTGCATGAGAGATAAAGATCATAATCTTCTACGTATGGCAGCCCATGAGCCAAGTGAAGATTTGTTGTCCCTTGTTCTATGGTTCAGGTCAGAAAAGAAAAGGCGATGTCCAAGAGATTAAGGCACAAGGGTGGTTTACACGATGGTCTTTGCTTTTAACCTTTAACATGTCAAAAAGCAAGGTACTAGGAAACTTCTTCTCACGGGTTTTGGGAAAGTGGTACGTTGGAAGTTGGCAAGAAGAATCATAAACGTGTACTTGGTGGTTCAGAATTGTGATTTTAAAATAAACCAAAGTTGTGTACTGAAACTAAACCAAAGATCCCATTTTACTACACATGATAACATGAAACAAGGTGAACCAAACGAGTTGGTTCTTGGATGGCCTTCTTGCACGGTTTGTGGTGACTTGTGGTTGGGAACTAATGTGAACAAAACTCAACACTTGTACTTGCCATAACCTCTAGTTTAGATTTATTCAAATTGCTAGGAAGGTATGCAAGAAAAGTGAGCCATATTGTGGTTTTTTATCAAACGAGTACATTACCAACTATAATACATTGTTTATTCTTTGGACATCTGGCATTTAATAACACAACCAATATGTTGGGAGAAGCTTGAAATTTGGTCTTGAGAACACATGGTGAATCGTGACAAACTTGGTTGTGGCAGAAGAACACCAAACCGGAATTTCCAAGAGTACAATAACTTTGTGACATGCCCACTTTGATACAATATTTCTTGATGACTAATGCTCTATTTCATGAGTCTTTTGCTTCTTTGGAAAGTTGGCATCTAATAGCACATTTTTCATATGGAAATCATTTGGAATGGAAGCTTGAAAACGTGAGAAAACTTGACATGAAACCATGCATACCATGCTGTCAAAACAAAAGCTTAGGAAATTTCTAAGTTATGCAAAGTTCAATGTGAAACATCAAACTTTAGAACCTCATAACTTTTGATTGAATAATCCAAATGAGAAGTTCCACTCATGCT
The DNA here is from genome assembly GCA_022829125.1 of Lathyrus tuberosus. NCBI lineage: Eukaryota > Viridiplantae > Streptophyta > Magnoliopsida > Fabales > Fabaceae > Lathyrus > Lathyrus tuberosus. The sequence goes on from JALAZF010000060.1 coordinate 16,501,467, forward strand.
TGGAAAGCTCTCATCATGCTCTAAAACTTTCATTTGGGACCCAAGTCTTGAATCCAAGTGGAAATGGGTGAAAAATGAGGTCAAAGTTGGAGAAAAATGTGAAGAAAGGAGTTGAAAATTTTCTAAGTGTTTGGTCAAATTATCTTGCAAGCTTCATAACTCAAAAACCAAGCATTTTTAGAGGAAAAGTCATATGGAACAAATTGAAGATCTTGAAAAGAGCTTTCCAATGAGCTTTGAGTTACTTAGTTTGAGTGTGTGGTTTAGGAGTTATGGTCATTTCAATTTGTGCTATTAGAGGGAAAATCTCATGTATGAAATCTTTCTTGGTCAAAACCCTACTTCTCTTGCAAGAAACCTCATGAAACTTGATATGGATACTTTGAACACTTCACGAGACATTCTATGATGATTAGAACCATTGACACTTCATTTGAACCAAAATTCCCAAGGATTAGGGTTTCAGTCAAACCCTAATTTTGACTGTGAATGCACTTAGGCCAGATCTTGTAAACTTGCTTCTTCCTACTCATCTAAAGGTTTTAGGGGACTCTTGAGGATGTTGATAAACCAAAAGAATCAAGAATTAGGGTTTGGGAGTTCATCTTGATGAAAATCAAAGTCATTGACTGGCAGGTGTCACAGAAACCCTAATTTAGAGGTATAGTGAGGCTGAGGCTCAAACTTCTCTTGTTGAGGACCAATAGATCTTGGATTCCTGTTGAATGATGTCTCTTAGATGTAGATGACCTTAAGTGGTAAGTGAACCACACAAATCTTGACTTGATAGAGCCAATTTCTCAGTGATTTCTCAGAGTAAAACCCTAATTCCAAAGTTCTTGCACTAGAGATCTTTTGTTGACTTGACTTGCTTCAAAACAACTTGTGGAGCTTCATGATGATATGCAAACCTAATTTGAACACAGAGAAATAAACTGCAAGATATGGGTTAGCTCAAACAATGCAGAGATGCTTGACCTAAGATGCACAAATGAAGATGACATCTAAGGGTAAAAATTTGGGGTACAACACCTCCTCTTGGGCATTGTACAAAAGATAAAACTCTAGACTTGGACAGTCTAAAACCCCTTGAGTCTCAAAGACATTCTCAAGTTCCTTTCAAACATAGGAAGAAACACTGATCACTCTGAAACCCGGTCTCTCTCATGAGAGATCATCACCCTGGGTCCCGCCTATGGATCTAATCCTCAGCAGTAAGACAACCTCCTCTTGGGCTTTGTACAAATGACTCTCCCGAGAGGAGCTAACCTTTTCAGACTCTCTTATTGAGTCAGACTCCTTTTAGCCTCCGTCTTGGGCTTGGTACAAGATATATAAAAACCCACTCCCTTGTTGAGTATAAAAGACTCTCTTGTTGAGTCAATCTCCTTTTAGCCTCCGTCTTGGGCTTTGTACAAACATATAAAACACTCTCTTGTTGCGTATAAAAGACTCTCTAGTTGAGTCAATCTCCTTTTAGGTTCCATCTTGGGCTTCGTACAAGACACATATAAATCACTCTCTTGTTGAGTATAAAAGACTCTCTTGTTGAGTCAAACAACCTTCAGACTCTCTTGTTGAGTCAATCACCCGTTCAAGACTATCTTGTTGAGTCAACCTTTTTAGCCTCCGTCTTAGGCTTTATACATGACAGATAAAAGTGCACTCTTGAACGGGTCAAACTCTTGCAGCCTCCATCTTGGGCTTTATACAAGATACATTCTCCCCAACGGAGTCAAAAATCCATTTTAGCCTCAATCTTGGGCGTTGTACAAGACAGAAAGAACATTTTCCCAGAAAAGTTAAACTTCCAGCCTCCTCTTAGGCTTTGTATAAGGAAACCTCGGTTGAGTCAATCAACCTTTTAGCATTAAATTGGTGCCTTGCTTACCGCATACAAACATCAACAACTCCTCTTTAGAGATGACAAATTCTCTCTCAGTCAAAACCTTTAGCCTCATATCTTGGGTTTCGAACAAGATATCAACCACCTTTAGCTTCATGTCTTGGGCTTTGAACAAGACACCAAAACACATTTTTCCTCCCGTAGAATAGGAGGAACTACAATCGCTCTGATTTCCCTGTTTCGGGAATACGTAGGCATAAGATTGCAAAATCTTAGCGAGCACACTAATAAAAAAACCAAAAACCCAGTACCTTCATATATATATCCATCAAAATCAGACCTAACCCCTAACTAGAAACCTAGCAAATAGTCCAGATCATGTGTTTAAGCAAATAACCTTAAAAGACGAACCCCCAATTTTGATAGCATCTGTAAACTAACAGTTTTGAGTGTTTAACCTCAGTTTGCGAGCAGGGTTAATTGGAGACGTCTATTTTCCTTCCTTAATCAGCTCAACAGGATAAAAAATTGAATCAAAATGTAGTACCAAAGCGATAGTGATTCGAAACGACAAAAATCGCGCTACATGTGGCATCTGACACTTCAACTCTTCCCTGATTCCCAGTAAGAGTAAATCCCTTTGGATTCCCCAATACAAATTGGATCTGCTCTTGGATTTCAATAATCCTCAGCAAAAGTCAGCCTCCTCTTAGGCTTCATATAAGAAATTCCCCCAATCAGCCTCAATCTTGGGCTTTATACAAGATAGATAAAACTCTCCCCAGTGGAGTTATTTTCTTTTAGCTTCAACCTTGGGCTTCGATCAAGGCACATAAAAATCAGCATCCCCACAGAGGAGACCATGAGTCCACTCTGTAGGAGGACACTTCCTTCATGACATTTGTAACACCCATATATAAATACATACATCAAAGCATATATCATACATGAATAATACATTTGGTACTGAAATATACAAGTTCCTAGTAACACAATATACATATAAATGCCCAAAAATCCTAATACAACAACTATGGCATGTTATATATACAAGATGTTCAAAAGATAAAACTAAGAACTAGATCACTAATGATCTCAAAATCTCCACAACGGAAGCATTGCCACACAAAAGATACGATCCGTAAGGAAAAGTCAAACCACTTTGTCCTTACCCTTCGCCGAACCTGTAGTACCTGTGATGTAAACAACAACGTGGGGTGAGATACATCAAATCTCAGTGAGTTATCTATCTTATATGTCCTCTCGGCTTTACAAGGTTCTAACAAGCCTAACTCAAGTCAAAAGGGAAGGGAAGTGACTTTGAGTACACACACTATATGGAAACATGTCATGAGTTCATCAACTCACAATATCACTAATCGGTAACCACACCAAGGTATCCCCTGTTCCCGTCTGCTTCTATGTCTAGAAGTCGACCCGAGTCATGGATTCGGGTTCTACGGGCCATTAACCATTATGAACCATCACTTCACACGGGCCATTAACCGTCACAAGCATACGCTCCCAGAGCGCCATTCGTACTGCACGCGGGAATCAAACCTGCCAAGTAGTTGTGCACATGTTTCAGAGGAGCTCGAGACCCATGAAATGCACTCGCAAGATAACCGATTACGATTACGTGATCTCACACACAAACGTGATTGTATTCGAAAATCACAAGGCCATAACGCCTTATCACAACCACAAAGGTTAACACACACACACGTTCCATACTAGTGTTTATTCATTCTATGACATTAGTATCTGATACACGCCTCGGCACTGTATGCACTTTTCGACATTGTTTACGGTAATACTCTTCACTCTACCTATTTTGTATTTTAACATGCATACATATTCAAACATGTTTCATAATAAGGGCATAGGCAAATAATCATCAATCGTACAATGGGAACACATAATTCAACATACCACAGATTACACTAATTCACGGTTCCCTCTGATTTATTTAATCGGGCAATAAACTGATATTTCTCACTTCCATTAGCTAGAATATGTTCATAGCTCCACAACGATACCAAGAATACTCACATCGGATAAACGAGTCAAAAGTTATGAAAGAAACAAGTTGGAGGATCTGTCATGTTCACAATGCGAAGCAGCTAGCGAATGCTCGCTTCCTCATTCGCAGTGCGAAGCTCCCAGCGAATGCCTAGCCAACACTGGTTCGCTGCCCCATTCGCAGTGCGAACGTCTAGCAAACCAAGGCAGAACCAAAACAAGGTATAGTTCGCAGTGCGAACCTCTGGCGAATGTCCGCCTTCACACTCTCCGTGTGAATGTCCAACGAACACTCGTTTTCCCCTTCGCTAGGGGACTCACAGTGCAAACCTGTGAATTCTGGGTTTTCCAACAGCGTGAAAACAGAGCTTTGTGACCAATTTCTCCTCCCAAAACTTCACCAACATGCAAACATATATCAACAGATGATCCTACATGGCTAGTGAGTATACTACACAGGTTATACCGCATTTCAACCGTTAAATTCAAGATTTTACAAGATTATCCATTTTCTTACAATTCTAACCTAGGTTCTAGAATCCAAGAAAATCTAAAACAAAAGTTTCTATCTATAACCCACCTTGGATAGATGATGATGATGATGAAGATTGGAAGATGATTTGGTGAAGAATGGGTGATGGTTGATGATCTTGTGTTCTTGAGCTTTTCTCCTCTTCTTTCCTTTCCTTTCCTTTCTCTCCCACTTCTTTCTATCTTTTTCCTCTTTTGCTCCTAAGTATGGAAATAGAGTGGAAAGGAAAATGATATAGTAAAATATCATCAATTAGTAACACTACTAATTGTCCAAATAGTCTCTAAAGCCCCAACATTTAAACTTCAGAGTCAGATAATATTAATTGAGTCTGCTCTGAGCTCATCAGTTTACTCTAATTATTTTATCAAATAAATTTTCGGAGTAAACCGGAGCCCAGTTGATCATACCAATATCATCCAGAGTAAAATAATTTACGGGGTATTACATCCTCCCCCCCTTAAATAGAAATCCGCCCACGAATTTAAAATAATTACCTAAAAAGATGGGGATACGCATCTCGCATCTCTAATTCTAGTTCCCACGTCGCATCTCCCGGATGAGTCTCATCCCACTGAACTTTAACCAGAGGAATCTCCTTATTCCTTAACACCTTAGTTTCTCTTCCCGTGATACGACTCGGTTGAGGCTCAAACGTTAAATCTGCTTCTATCTCAATAGTATTGGGTAGAATTGGCTGAAGAGGGACTGGAACAAACTTCCGAAGCTGAGATACATGAAAAACATTGTGCATCTCGGACAGAGAAGGCGATAAGGCTAATCTGTAAGCTACTTCACCAATTCTTTTTAAGACCTTATACGGTCCAACGTATCTTGGACTTAACTTTCGCGATTTAAATGGTCATTTCAATCTCAATCTCGGAGTAACCTTTCAAAAATACATGATCACCCTCATCAAATTCCAAAGGTCTCCTACGGTTGTCCGCATAGCTTTTCTGACGATCTTGGGCTTGTTTAACTTTTTCACGAATCATTCTAATCTTTTTCGTAGTCTCGTGAATAACCTCGGGTCCCAAAATCCTATCTTCGCTAACCTCCGCCAACACAATGGCGTTCTACACTTCCTCCCATATAATGCCTCATAAGGAGCCATACCAATACTTGCATGATAGCTGTTGTTATAAGAGAATTCAATCAATGGTAGTAGTTCTATCCAATTTCTGCCACTTTCCAATACACAAGCTCTTAACATATCTTCCATGGTTTGTATTATCCGTTTCGTCTGACCATCCGTTTGCGGATGATTCGACGTGCTCAAACACAACTTCGTTCCCATAGCTTGTTGAAAAGCTCTCCAAAATCTAGAAATAAACTTTGGATCTCTATCCAAAACAATACTAGAAGGAACACCATGTAATCTCACAATTTTCGAAATGAACAACTTTGCGCGATGACTCGCCTTATAAGTAGTCTTTATGGGTAAGAAATAAGCAGACTTCGTCAACCGATCTACAATTACCCAAATCGAGTCATAACCACCTTGCGCACGGGGTAATCCCACTGCGAAGTCCATCGAAATACTATCCCATTTCCACACCGGAATTTCTAAAGGTTGCAACAAGCCACCCGGCCTTTGGTGTTCAATCTTCACTTGTTGGCATACCGCACATTCCGATACATATACCGCAACATCCTTTTTCATCCCAGACCACCAATAGTCTCTCTTTAAATCTTGATACATCTTCGAAGAACCAGGATGAATAGTAAAAGTACTCTTATGCGCTTCTTCCAAAATCCTTCTTTTCAACATCGCATCATCCAGAACATAAATCCTTTGATTAAACAAAATGATTCCATCGGTAGTTCGCACAAAACCCGGTTGTGTCAACAATTCTCGTAACTTCTCATCCAATCCTTGTCCTTGTCAAATTTCCTCTCTAAGAGTAGAGGTGACATTCAAATTCCCCATAACCACACAATTAGGAGTCCAATTAAATTGAAGATTTAGATCTCTAAACTTTTCCATTAAGGCATACTCTAACATCATCAATTCGGCACTATGCAACACTTTCCTACTCAGTACATCTGCCACTTTATTCGCTTTACCCGGATGGTATTTTAGTTCCAAATCATAATCCTTCAAATACTCCATCCACCTCCTTTGACGCATGTTCAAATCCTTCTGATCGAAAAGGTACTTTAGACTCTTGTGGTCACTGAACATCTCAAAATGTACACCATACAAATAATGACGCAACACTTTCAAAGTAAACACAATTGCTGCCAATTCTAGATCATGTGTTGGATAATTCTCTTCATGGACTTTCAACTGTCGAGAAGCATAAGCCACTATATGTCCATCTTGCATTAACACACCTCCTAATCCCTTCTTCGATGCATCACAGTATACCTCATACGACTTGCTAGGATCAAGAATAATCAAAACAGAAGCGGTCGTCAATCTCTTCTTCAAACTCATAAAACTTCTCTCACAAGCTGAATTCCATTCATACGAACAATCCTTTCGAGTATGTCGCGTCATTGGTAAAGCCAGATGGGAAAAGCCTTTAATAAACCTTCTATAATAACCTGCCAACCCCAAGAAACTCCTAACTTCTGCAATGTCCTTCGGTCTCTCCCAATTAATCACCGCCTCAACTTTTGATGGATCAACCACCACACCTCCTTGAGATATGACGTGACCAAGAAAATTTACCTCCGACATCCAAAATTCACACTTACTTAGCTTGGCAAAAAGTTGCCTCTCTTGCAAGATAGATAAAACGATTCTTAGGTGTTCTCCGTGCTCTTGAGAATCACGAGAATAGATAAGAATGTCATCAATAAAGATCACCACGAATTGGTCCAAGTAAGGTTGAAATATCCGGTTCATATAATCCATGAAAACTGCCGGAGCATTAGTCACACCGAAAGGCATTACGAGGAATTCATAATGACCATAACGGGTCCTAAACGCAGTTTTCGGTACATCCGAACTCTTTACCCGAATCTGATGATAACCCAATCGTAAATCAATCTCCGAGAACACACAGGCTCCTTTCAATTGATCTATCAGATCATCTATCCGTGGTAATGGGTATTTGTTCTTGATGGTGACCTTATTCAACTGACGGTAATCAATACATAACCGCATTCCACCATCCTTCTTCTTTACCAACATTACTGGAGGTCCCCAAGGCGAAACACTTGGTCTAACAAAATGCTTAGCCATCAATTCTTCCAATTGATCCTTTAATTCTCATAACTCGAGTGGTGCCATCCGATACAGAGAAACGGATATTGGAGCCGTTCCCAGTACCAGGTCAATAGAGAACTCCACTTCCCTCTCCGGAGGAAGAGAAATGATATCCTCGGGAAAACTTCCGAAAACTCGCAGACTACTGGAATACTTAGAACCTGAAGGTTGTTGTTCTCCTCCTTGGTGAGAACCAAAAGAACAAATTTTTCATTTTCAAACAAGAAATTAATCATTCCCACCGTACCTTCCAAAATAGTAGTCAACACATCCTTCGGGGTAGCCTCCTTGGACAGAATACTAATTAACTTCTCCTCACAGCCGATAAAAACTGAATTAGCAGAAAGCCAATCCATTCCCAGAACAACATCCACTTTCTTAAGCGGCAAACAAATAAGATCAATCTGGAAAACTCTTTCATTCACCGATAGAACACAATTTTCACACACTAACGGTGTTTTAACAATCTCATCCATGGCAGTAGTAACCACCATGGGTGGAGACAATGGAATAGCTTGCAACCCCAGTCGCTTCGTACATTGCACCGATATAAAGGAGTGCATTGCTCCACAATCAAACAAAACAAAGCAAGAATTTCCATTAACCAAACATGTACCAGCAATCAAGGAATTATCACCCTTTGCTTTCCTTGCATCCATTGTGTAAACTCACCCGGTATACCTCCTCTGAGGGCAGTCTCTCGCCAAATGGCCCATTTTCTGACACTGATAACACCTCACACCTTCGATACCACACCTTCCCTGATGATTTCTACCACAATGACGACATACAGGAGGTGCACTAGTTCTAGAACTCTGAACTTGCTTCCCTTTGAAAGATTTTTGCCTTGGTCTGAATTGTTGATTCGGTCACCCTTGGTCACTTGGATTCAACCTACTCAATTCTCCTTTCGCTTGTACCTTCTTCAAACTATGTTCTGCCACATAACACTGCCTTAACAATTCAGCATAGCTAGTGAATTCCCTTTGAGATACGCTATGTGAAATTTCAGCCCTTAAACCAAACAGAAACTGATCGATCTTCCACCTCTCATCAGGAGCATACATGGCTTGTCTAGAATAAGCAGCCATAGTCTCAAATTTCTCCACATAAGAAGCCACAGTCAAGTTGCCTTGTCTCAACTGTTGAAACTCGAATTCTTTCTGAGACCTTAAGGAACTTGGAAAATACTTCTCCATAAAATTTATCTTAAACTTCTCCCATACCTTTGGTACCTCTTGAATTGTCATTAAGGCTGAAGCGCTTTCCCACCACCTCATGGCAGGACCCTTTAACAAGTGAGAAACGAATACAACCTTGTTTTCCTCACTGCACTGAACTATTAAGAAAATCTGTTCCATACCGGATATCCATTCATGCACCTTCACCGGATCTAATCCTCCCTGAAACTCCGGAGGGTTCATACGAATAAAATCCCTAAAGGTTCCCCCTGCAGCTTCAGGAACAACCACTGGAGGATGCAGGCCACCAGCCATTTGCTGTACCATTTGTTGCACAAACTGATTTTGTTGCTGTTGCATCTGCTGCATAAATTGATACAAAGGGGCATTCTCCCCGTCACCTGGTGGATTAGTCCCAGCTGGAGTGGTTCGCGGTCTACCCCGGTTATTTCTGCGTCTGTCTGCCATGTTCCTAAATGTCATACAGATAGGATTAAGTTGATCAGGCTCAATACCATAAATATAACACGTAAGACCAATGGCGACACCACACATATGAAACGGAAAGAAAATACTTATACTATTTCATGGCTAGGTCGAGGATACGACCTGCTCTGATACCAACTATAACGGCCATATATAAATACATACATCAAAGCATATATCATACATGAATAATACGTTTGGTACTGAAATATACAAGTTCCTAGTAACACAGTAAACATATAAATGCCCAAAAAACCTAATACAACAACTATGGCATGTTATATATACAAGATGTTCAAAAGATAAAACTAAGAACTCGATCACTAATGATCTCAAAATCTCCACAACGGAAGCCTTGCCACACAAAAGATACGATCCGTAAGAAAAAGTTAAACCACTTTGTCCTTACCCTTCGCCGAACCTGTAGTACCTGTGATGTAAACAACATCGTGGGGTGAGATACATCAAATCTCAGTGAGTTATCTATCTTATATGTCCTCTCGGCTTTACAAGGTTCTGACAAGCCTAACTCAAGTCAAAAGGGAAGGGAAGTGACTTTGAGTACACACACTATATGGAAACATGTCATGAGTTCATCAACTCACAATATCACTAATCGGTAACCACACCAAGGCATCCCCTGTTCCCGTCTGCTTCTACGTCTAGAAGTCGACCTGAGTCTTGGATCCTGGTAACCTACTTGACATACGAATGGATTCGGGTTCTACGGGCCATTAACCGTTATGAACCGTCACTTCACACGGGCCATTAACCGTCACAAGCATACGCTCCCAGAGCGCCATTCGTACTGCACGCGAGAATCAAACCTGCCAAGTAGTTGTGCACATGTTTCAGAGGAGCTCGAGACCCATGAAACACACTCGCAAGATAACCGGTTACGATTACGTGATCTCACACACAAACGTGATTGTATTCGACAATCACAAGGCCATAACGCCTTATCACAACCACAAAGGTTAACACACACATTCCATACTAGTGTTTATTCGTTCTATGACATTAGTATCTGACACATGCCTCGACACCGTATGCACGATCGTTGTCATTATGTCATTCCACACTTTCCGACATTATTTACGGTAATACTCCTCACTTTACCTATTTTTTATTTTAACATGCATACATATTCAAACATGTTTCATAATAAGGGCATAGGCACATAATCATCAATCGTACAATAGGAACACATAATTCAACATACCACAGATTACACTAATTCACGGTTCCCTCCGATTTATTTAATCGGGCAATAAAATGATATTTCTCACTTCCATTAGCTAGAATATGTTCATAGCTTCACAACGATACCAAGAATACTCACATCGGATAAACGAGTCAAAAGTTATGAAAGAAAGAAGTTAGAGGATCTGTCATGTTCGCAATGCGAAGAAGCCAGCGAATGCTCGCTTCCTCATTCACAGTGCGAAGCTCCCAGCGAATCCCTAGCCAACACTGGTTTGCAGCCTCATTCGTAGTGCGAATGTCTGGCGAACCAAGGCAGAACCAAAACAAGGTAAATTTTGTAGTGCGAACCTCTGGAGAATGTTCGCCTTCACACTCGCCATGCGAATGTCCAGCGAACGCTCGCTTTCCCCTTCGCTAGGGGACTCGCAGTGCGAACCTGTGAATTTTGGGTTTTCCAGCAGTGTGAAAATAGAGCTTTGTGACCAATTTCTCCTCCCAAAACTTCACCAACATGCAAACATATATCAACAGATGATCCTACATGGCTTGTGAGTATACTACACAGGTTATACCGCATTTCAACCGTTAAATTCAAGATTTTGTAAGATTATCTATTTTCTTACAATTATAACCTAGGTTCTAGAATCCAAGAAAATCTAAAACAAAAGTTTATATCTATAACCCACCTTGGATAGATGATGATGATGAAGATTGGAAGATGATTTAGTGAAGAATGGGTGATGGTTGATGATCTTGTGTTCTTGAGCTTTTCTCCTCTTCTTTCCTTTCCTTTCCTTTCTCTGCCACTTCTTTCTATCTTTTTCCTCTTTTGCTCCTAAGTATGAAAATAGAGTGGAAAGGAAAATGATATAGTAAAATATCATCAATTAGTAACACTACTAATTGTCCAAATAGTCTCTAAAGCCCCAACATTTAAAACCTCAGAGTCAGATAATATTAATTGGGTCTGCTTTGAGCTCATCAGTTTACTCTAAGTGTTTTATCAAATAAATTTTCGGAGTAAACCGGAGCCCAGTTGATCATACCAATATCATCCAGAGTAAAATAATTTACGGGGTATTACAACATCCCTCTTATAAAGGAAATTATGGCATTGCTAGATTCCACACATCCCAGTTAAAGTAATTTCCCTTATGACCAATTTCTCAACATTTGTGATGAATAGGTGAGGTATCTCCCTTTAGAGATGACAAATTCTCTCTCAGTCAACTTTTAGCTTCAATCTTGGGCTTTAAACAAGACACAAATACTTCGATAGCTTTAATCTTGGGCTTTAAACAAGACACCAAAATCTTTCCTCCCATAGAATAGGAGGAACTACGATTATTCTGATTTCTCAAATCTCTTTACGGGAATACGTAGGCATAAGATTGTGAAATCTTAGCGAGCACACAAATCAAAAACTTTAGGTCCAGTACCTTCCTAAAAACCCGAATACAACAAAAATAGTCTCTCAATCCTCCCAAAGGAGAAACTTTCCCAATCCACAGTAGATAAACACAAGAAATCATTTAAAGTTAACAAAAATACATGCAAAAGAAGGTTCATATGGATTACCATAGATACATTGGGGTGTTAATAGCTCCCCTTTGTATAACCAGACCCCGATCCCCGATCTCTTAGCATTTGTTAAAGAAAACATTTGCGTGCAGGGTTAGTTTAAGATATCTTCCCCTTCCTTAACCAGCTTCATAGGATAAATACAGAAATCATAAAGTAGCACCCAAACCCTCTGCGGTAAGGTGGTCGCGTCACCGATAAAAACCGCACGCTACAGAAGGGTGTTAATAACCAGGGTAGTATCCATGTATGTTCGTCATAAGAGATGGTTGATAACCATTTTCACTAATAGATGATACTCCGGGTATATTAATGTGCATGAGATCTTAGTTTCTAAGCCAAAGTAATTACTTCCATTATTCTCTTGAAAACTTGCAAGCTACTGCCATTTGGGATATCATTGATTATGGTAACATTTTCATTTGCTCCTTGGTTAAAACAATAAAAAAACAATGGCGATGTTTGTGATGCGAAATATTGATTAGAATCATGATATTTATAGTACCATTCAGGTCTCCAATTATCTTTTCCATATAAAGTGGGAATCATATACAGATTTTCAAAGGAAGTTGTGTCAACTGTTATATATTCTTGATCATTGTCCTCGACTTTAATCTCATCATCTATGTGTTCTTGGTTGTAATCTTCATTCCAAATTTCATGGTTGTAATCTTCATTCCAAATTTCTAATTGTTTACCCAATTTGGCTAACTTTTGGACCAAAGTTGAAGGATTCACAATGCCTGTTATTATTACTTCCTGCTTTTCTTCATTAATGTCTACTCCATAGACACTTGATATACACAATGGTTCTATAACTTCTTAAAGATCATAAATATATAAATTGAAAATATGAGTTAAATTTTAAACTTTACCTTTAAGTTTTCTAAGTACTTTCTTGACTTTGTCCCTACACCTTTGACAGTTGATATGTACTCTGAGAACAAAAGTATGTACCTTAAGTATTAACAAATACATCTCATAAAAATATGTACATTTTAGTTATTAAAAGTGAAATGAATATATGAAAAAAAAATTAGAAGAAGCAAGGACCTCAATATTCAATAACCCATGTTCAATTGTTGATATTTTTGGAAATGCTTGCAGCTAGAATATCAGATAAAAACATTGTCTTCTTTGTTTTCTTCTATGATTTATGTGTGATAGGAATACAGTAGTAGTAGTAGTACTAAACAAATCAAGTTATCAAAAGGATGTCTAAAGGAGCCATATACATATCATACTACACCTTCCTTTCCTCTACTAACCTTCCACTTCACCTGATTTCTATGCGTAATGAAACTGTCCCACTGTGATTGAGCTTCTTCTGGTTTAATTCCTATCCATCCATCCATAGCAAGCCAAATTTCCTACTAAAAGATGATTCATATATTCCTCTTCTTGACAGCAGAAAGTGCACAAAAGGTGATGTGAGTTATTCGTAAAACCGATCCAACATTCAATTGCATAATGTTTGAGAAGAATATCGGAACCAAACTATTATCTAATTAAAAGAAAATGACAATAGAATTTATTAGAGGGAAAATAAAATAGTTTATGTAAGGAATACACACCATAGTTTGGTTATTTTGATCAATTGGAATTGCGAGAACATGAACTTACATGAATCCTTGGAGGTTTGTTGCATGAATTAGGAATAAGTGGCTTGGAAGTTAAATTCAGAAGTACTAAAGAGGATTATAACATGGACCCGTTATTCCTCTGAACTCATGTAAATAGCCTAAAATGTAAAGGGTATTTTAAAGTTTTCTAACATTTTCAAAATGGTACAGTGAAATGTAACTCTGCAAAGACCTCCATAGTGGCCAACTAATGATACAATGATTAGTGTGCAATAACAACTACATGCCATAAAAACATTTAAGATATTTATTCAACAAAAGAACTCGTGTATCCCAATAAGAAACCATCCAGTCTGAATGCAATCCTTCCAGCTGCCGTACCTCGAAAAATACAATCATTCGCGATGGTCACGGGAAAAATTAATTCGAACAGAGTCGCCACTCAACTTTATTTATGCCAATGAAGGAAAAGGAAAATATTGATAAAACCTTTAAAAATATAATAATGGTCATCGCAACCATATTCAGGTTCGGGAGTCGATTACGCAAGGGAAATGTATTAACACCCCTTACGTCAGTTGTACTCAACGAAAACCTCTTAGTTAGATTTACGATTTGAATGTTAACTTAGGTCAATTATTTTCTTCGAATGAAAGGATTAGAAAACGGAAAGAACGGAAGCCTTAAAAGAGGAGAAGGGGAGTTTTTTTATTAGGGTGCTCGTCAAGTTCTCGCAATCTCATGCCTATATATCCTTATAGTGCAATGAGGAAATCAGAGCATTCGTAGGTTGGGAACTATGATTTGTTGGTTTGTGTTTTTTTATTGGATAAGTATTTAGATCGCGTTCTAATGGTTGAACATTGGCTTGTCTACTCTCGAGGGAGACTTAAGCACTGGTCTGCAAGTGCATTAGAACAGACTAAACAATATCCTTGTATGAAAAAGTTTTAGTTGTGGATTGCACGGGGCGAGTAATTATGTTTGATTGGTTTCAATCGCATGGGGGAGAGAAAAGTTAGGTTTGATTTGTTTGAAGTATTTTAAATGATTGACGAATATTCAAACAGTAGGCTAAATGCGGCCATCACATAAACATTCGGGAAAAGAGAGGAAAATTGCTTCCACCTATATCATTTTCAATTGATTAATTATGAAATTTATGTGGGAATCAAGTCATGTTCCTTCAACGGATGACAAGTATTTGAACAGTAGGCTAAGTGCGGTCATCACACGAATACTTGGGAACAGTGAGGAAATTTGCTTCCACCCCCATTTTTTTCACCCACCAAAGAATCGACTTAAATCATTTATTTAAGAGTATTTTAAAGCGATTGACAAATGTTCAAACGATAGGCTATGTGCGGCCATCATGAACATTAGGGAAAAGAGAGGAAAATTGCTTCCACCCCAATCTTTTTCAATCAGTAATTTATTGAGAAAATATTTTAATGGATAACTTGACATTGGATCAAGTGTTTGAAATTAATTACAAAATGGTTTGGAAGAGAATTTGAAAATAATTTGATTTGAGAAAAGTAGGATAGTGGAAATGGTTTGAAAAGAAAGGTTTGAAATGATATGAGGTGCTTATTAAAGAAAAAGGCTTGGTGTTGACCAAGTTGATTTTGAAAATGATTATGGAATGAGTTGATTTTATTTTATTTATGAAGGTTAATGGATGTTAAGAGATTGATTTCAGTTTGGAAAGGTTTTGGTGTAATTTTGAAAAATGTAGTTGATGTTGATCAAGCATCTTTGATTTTAGTATTTTTGAAAGGTTAATTTAAGCGTCATTTATCTTTTTGGATTAAAAATTAAGCATTAACACAAAATACTAAAAAAAGCAATAAAAAAATAAAAGATAAAAGAAATAATAAAAGGGAGGGGGCACACTATCAATACAGGAAATAGAAGAAAAAACAACAATAAGTAAATAAAGCAATAATAAGAAAACAAAGGCAAAATATCCTTTTTGGTCCTTTAACTTCACCTCGGGGTTCATTTTGGTCCCTTGACTTTAAAAAGTGTCATTTTGATCCCTTAACTCTTCAAAACGTTCCATATTAGTCCTTTTGTCTTATTATCGACGAATTTAGCGACTGATTTTTGAATTTTTCCGTCGCTAATAAGACGAAAAGGACTAATATAAAACGTTTTGAAGAGTTAAGGGACCAATATGACACTTTTTAAAGTTAAGGGACTAAAATGAACCCCGAGGTAAAGTTAAATGACCAAAAAGAGTATTTTGCCGAAAACAAATAAATAAAAAATATATAAAAGACAAAAATAAGATGAAAATTGGGGATGTAACTAGGAAAATGCTCTAGGCCTAAAAGAGGGGGACCCCACAGGTGTGTGTTGAGCAATTAGGTGGAGTGGAGTGACTTCATCTTCCCTAAACCCACATTTAACTATTATTCCTGTAGCAACAAAAATGAAGGAAAAAGGGTTTCATTGAAACATAAAACACCATAACTTTCTCAACTTTTCACGAAATTAAGCAAATATATAATGTAAATTTATCTACTCGGTCTCACGAACACAATGTATATTGCTTGATTCGGTCCTTTTATCCACCCTCATGACAAACGAATCATGGATTCATGATCGGAATGATGTTGGGAAGCTATTGAATACATTATTTATGTAAAACAAGCATCAATTTTCATTTTACCATTTTTGTTCATGGAGGTTCAATAACACTTTAAACTCTTGATTTTGAATCAATGGAGTTTCGATACAAAATAAAGGGTGATTAAGATACTAATTAAGTGCAACGAGAATAATAATGTAAATGAAAATTAAATAAATAAAAATCAAACAACAACAAATCATTTTTGCTTATGGAGGTTCAAGAACACTTTTCAACTTATAATTTAAAATCAATAGAGTTTTCATGCAAAATGACGATGATTCAGGTACTAAATAAATGAAGCAAGAATAAAAGTGCAATAAAATTAAATAAATGACAAGAATAAGAGCCTACCTAAAATAAAATTCAATAAAGAAAAAAAGAAATAACTTGAAGAAAAATGAAGAGAGTTTTTGCTTAGTTTAGTGAATGATTGGTGGTGAGATTTGTGAATGAGAAGAGCTTTATTTATAGGCTCTAAAAAGGGTAGTTTAAGAATTATGCAAAGAGTGGTGAGTGGCTTCTAGAAACTTATTTAATTAAATAGTTAATAATGATGTAATATATACATGGAATAATTATGTAATAAATGGGAGATATTTTGAATCTTCTAGAAATATTGGTGCATAAAAATGATTAATAAAATTCAAATGAATATTTTGATGATAAATCAAATGATCATGAATTTATTTATTTTTGTTAAATGCATATTAAAAAATGCAATTTTAGTCAATTTCTTCAACATGTAAAATGTTGATTTTATGTTGACTTTTTACTATATATGCATATATGCATGATTATGAAGACTTTAAAAAATGCATATGGTTAAAAAATGCAAAACTTAATAAATGGACATGTATTAGATGAATTTAAAATGTCCGGGCAAATTGGAGTATGACACCAGCGCATGAAAAAAAAAAACTAAAATGGCATACATATCAGTGCCCCCTCAACCAATATCATGACAGGAAACAGATATTCCAATATTTTCCAAAGAAAATCAAGGAAAGTGAGAAATCAATATACCAGTCATAAATTAGGTAAATATGTTTCCCATGTTAAGAATATTATTAATAAAATATAATATATTAGGTAATGCATCAGATCAGTTACACATGTATCTGAAGAAACTTTTTCTTCCTCGTCATCTTGTGGATTAACATGATTAAATTCTCGAATAAAATACGAATAAATAAGCATATGAAAAAGTTCCTTACTGATGAAAATTTTACGAAATGAACTACTTCCAATTTTGCGACCAATCTTAAACTTGTTGCGACAACCCACACCATGTTGAACAGGTCAGCGTACGACGAAAAGAACATATAAATTGAAATCGAAACCATAACCCAAAAGCAGATGTCCATCTAAAATAGAAATTAAAATCGAATCCATGATTCACAAGCACATTGAATCCATTAAAAGAAAGCACCAATCAAAGAGTAAAACAAAAAATAGACCAAGAATGAAACGAAAGAGATCTAAGAGAGAAAATTCAGATATACCCATCATGCGAGAATAAATGAGGAGGTAATTGTTTTTATTATGCTAAAGAACTACAACATTAGCAACATAGTAGAAGAACAACTTCATGTTCGTGATCTCAGTGTTTGCAAAATAGAGAAAGAGAGAAGAAGGAAGACGAGAGAGAGAGAGAGAGAGAGAGAGAGAGAGAGAGAGAGAGTCAAAAGAAGAGTTCAGATATTGGGAAAAGAGAAAAAGAAAAAATGTTGGAAATATTTAGTTAAAATGTAACCAATTGGAGGGAAACCATTTAAAAAAGTGTGTAAAGAGAAACAAAATAGTAACATTACCATTCAAATTGGCTAGTTGGCAAAATTAGAGGGAATGGCAAAAAAGTGTTTTCCAAAACATGTAATTTTCTTATATTATAGATTAATTTAATTTGAAGGTCCTTGTGATTGGAGGCCATGTGAAAATGCTTTGGATGCACAAGTAAAGAGCCGACCATATAATGGACGATTGTAAAATTCTCTTGTTTTTCAGCATAGATCACATGGAACCCTCAGATTACATCAAATAGGGGGTAAATAGATCATGGCTGTCCAATTGGAAAAACAGGTATTTATCCAAAGGTGGTCGAGTAGTCATCCTAAAATCAGTCCTACTTGCGGTACCGATATATTATCTCTCTTTCTTCAAGGCGCCGACAAGTATTATTAACAAACTTGAATCCATCTTTAAACAGTTTTTATGGGGGGGGGGGGTTGTGAAATGGGGAGGAAAATAAATTGGGTAAAATGGGATCGGGTTTGTAAACCAATAGAAAACGGGGAGTTGGGCATTAAAAGATGACATGTTTTCAATTCAGCCTTGCTGGGAAAACGGAGATGGAGAATATTATCAGAAAAAAGGGGCTTGTGGTATACAACGCTAGTTAATAGATACGACTCGAATGTGGAGAGATTAATTTCAGCGACTAAAGGATGCTATGAATGGTGGAAATGGTATGCAACTTGGAAATAGGAGGGCTGGAAGAATATAGTGAATATTCCGTCAAAAAATATACAAGAGACTGCCGACCGAAGATACAAACGAATTAAGGAAGTCGTGGGTGAAGATTTGGAATAAAGCAATTACCGCAAAAGTATTGTGCCTGGTTTGGAGACTGGTTCAGAATAGGATTGCAACAAAGGATAATATAGTAAAAAGGGGAGTTAGAATTCAGGATCAGGTTAAATGTGTTGGTGATTGCGGGAGTGAATAATCGGTATCTCATCTTTTTTTTCGAGTGTCAATATTTGCAGGTGTGTGGAGTTACATGTTTAGGTGGCTAGGAGTATCAACAACTCTACACTTCGAAGAATGGCATCACATGGCGCAGTTTGAAAACCTGCTCGGAGGGGGAAAAGAAATGGCTCTAAAATTGCAGGTTCTCTGGTGTGCTTGTATTTGGTGCATATGGAAAGCTAGGAATCATAAAATATTCCGCAACAAAGATATTCAGGCTTCAAAGGTGTTCGAAGAATCAATAGTCCACTCGTGGAGGTGGCTAAAGTTAAAATCAAAGATGATCTCGGATAATTTATCGGCATAGTGGTCCAATTCCATAACTTGTTAGGCGTTGTCGAGTAATAAGTTGCAATGGGGATCTAAGGAATTTTCACCAGCATATCCTAGTTTTTAGCTGCAATTTATTTTTCATGTAGATCTCAAGGTTTTAGGTGGCTTTGCTTTTTCGACACTTTTGTTTATGCAGTGTTGCTTTTGCTATTTTTTTTAGTCAATGCTTGAAGGTATGAAGTTCTGCTGTTGGCCTGCAGCTGAAGCATCAGGGAGGTGGGCAGGTTTTCTTTTACAGATCATTTTGGTGTCGAAGATTCGTGTCTTGAAGGGTGCAGTTTAGTTTTGTTGGTTGCAATAGAATCTTCTCTAGATAGATCCTTATATGCCTTAAAGGCCCTTCCGCTATGTGGATTTTGGTTAGGAGGAGTAAATACTCAATCATCTAATGTAAGATTTGTGATGTAGAATTGTTTGAATTAGGTGATGTTTTATATTGGGAGTGTAGATGCCTGTTTTGGTTCTGAGGGGAATGTTGATACCTATGGTGTATTTCTGATTTGTTGGTTGTATTTTTTATATCAAATTCTGTACTTTATTGTTTGTAACTTGGCATTACTTATGCCTTATGTTTATAAAAATCTTTTTGCTGTTTAAAAAAAAATAGCAAACAGTGGGTAATAGATCATGGCGTAGATCCAACGTGAGCTTCATTGAACCACCATGATTTTTTTTTTTGAAAAAGCAAAAGAAACTATGTATTAAATAAGTGGGCACAAGGGATGCCACTAATAAGATGCAACCAGTACAACAGTTATACCCAAAACTGACACTTCAAAATGAATACAATTTTCCTCCCATACAAATAACAACAACTTAATAAGAAAAAACCCTACCACTGTTAAATGAACCACTAATAACAGAAAAGATTCAAAGATCACCTATCTCCACCAGCCCTAGCTGCCACAACACCTCCCAGAAACAATCCTATTATGCAGACCATCCACTGACTATAATGATAAGCCAGCATATCCCTCTGAGGCTCTACAATTCGGGCACTGCGATACAACTATTACATTAGATACACCCAAAACTTGATGCTCCAAAATGAATATGATTTTCCTCCCAGACAAATAACAGCTCCTTAATAAGGAAACCCCCTGCCACAATTAAATGAACTACTAATATAAAAAGTGATTCAAGGATCACCGATCTCCACCAGACCAAGCTGCAACATCACCTTCCGAAAACAAGCCTATTCTATATTGATGAAACATCTAATTTTAGTTCTTAACTGACATCTACAACGACTACCAGACACAAGATAATCCTATGATCACACATTTTGCACGCTGCTACTTCTCCCGGACACAAACCTCTCCACTCCCCGATTCAGCCCCTGCCGATGTGTTCTAAGCATAACAAGGGATTCACGTGCCATTGGTTTATATTGCATCTGAGACTCTTGATTTTGATGTTCAACCAATTCCACGAGTTCTGTTGCACTACTTCAGCCATGTGATCTACCTTGATTTCCTTATTTTTGAATACAACATCGTTTCTCGCTTTCCGTATACTCTAAATACATGCGAACCAAATTACCTCAACGCGGTTAGCTAATATTCTTCTGCTACTGCACGCACCTGTAAATTGCTCCATATGTGTTGCGCTGATATTTTGAAACACACTTGAAACTTCGATCTAATTGCTAATCTTGTACCATAAACCTGCAAATATTGGGCACTCAAAAAATAGATGTGAGACTGATTCTAAGGTATCACACCCCCCGACGCATCGACACGAATCTTGACTAATGTCTTCTCTCTTCCATAAATTTTCTTTGGTAGGGTGTTTATTTTGCATCAACCTCCACACCAGACAAAAAACTTTCTGAGGAACCGACTTATGCCAAATTTTCCCCTTTGTAAATTGGCAATTGACCTATTTTCAGCCATAATCTCCTTATACTTCTCTTTTACTAAATACGCTCCAACAACCTCCTCATGCGCTACGTTCAGATTGCATATGCCTTTCCACCATGATGAACTATCGACATTGTCGGCATTCAAACCTCCTAATCCCACCTTGGATCTATCTACTAACACTCTGTACCACAATCCCTCATTCTCGTTTTTTATCTTCCACACCCATTTTCCCAACAGAGATATGTTAAAAACTCCAAGGTTTTTAATTCCTAACCCCCTTCCGCTAAGGGTCTACAAATCGACTCCCATCTTACCCAATTAATCTTTTTCTCCTCCGCCCCTCCCCATGATCTGGGCTGGATGGTTTTACAATGACAATTGAACTCTTCCTGTATTGGACTTGTAATCAACTCAGAACAAAAATTAAATTAAATACAAATATTTAAATTAAAAAATCAAATCTATTTTAAATTTGCAAAAATAATCCTAAGAAGTTAGCGCATGTATTCAAAATAAAATCATGATTAATCTAATTATTTTATTTAATTAAGTTGAAATGTATAGTCGTCCCATAAAAAAAAAGCATATTTTCTACTTATTTATGTTATTTAATTTTAACTATATTAATTCAATTTTATATTACATTTATTTAATTAAATAATTTTAGTATTCATTTTATATTTTACAAACACATATCATAACAAAAATGGTTGTTATAGTTTAATCTCTTCAAGATCAACACTTTGATAAACAAGATTTTTGTTTCTCGTTTTTACGTAATCATGACATCATACCTTCACAATAATCTCATTTTCTTCAACTTTAGATCAACCAATTTCTCTACTTTAATGCCTTACGTATTAATCTTCTGTTCTACTCCAAAACAAACTTCTGAAGTACACCACATGAGTTTTCTTTTTTTTTATTCTAAGTGCTTGACCAATGATCATTATCGTGGCTGCTTGGAAGATAAATTGGAAATGGCGGTATGTACAATAAGTAATCCTGGTTGTCTTGGACCACATGGCCAATAATTTGTTTTTTTTTTCTTCTTTAGATTCTTTGTTCATTTATATTAAACTATGATCAATTTAATTTTAAATTTGTATTCATTTTAATTTAATTTCTAAATTATATAAATCTAATTTATTGACAATAGATATTTTTTCAATTAATTTATATTCTGAATTAAAGATATAATGATAATCTAGAAATTAAATTGATAATTTATTTTTCAAGCATAACACTTAGAAACCATCTTTACTGATATTCTAGGATGACAAACCCGTCAGTTTAAACTCATTCTACAAAAATCGAAAATATAAAATAAAATAGATAGGATTAAAATTTTATTCTATTTTACACTAAAATACAGATGGGTGGGACGGATCCATACAATGCATACAATTATATTAAAATTATATTAATGTCATGCAAATATTTGCAAAAATAAACGAAACAAAGAGGACAAAAATATTAGATGGTGGAAGTTAAAACTTGACTCATTCCACGGGCAAAACCAACATGCCCAAACAAAAGATAAAACGGCTGCCCGCTTCTCATTTGGGTTACGTCCTCCTCATAAATTTACATTATCTTCCCATTCACGATTTCTATTTTCAATTCTCACTTTTTTTAAAAAACTGAATTATTTGTTGCTTGTTAGTTCAACTGACGCAGACTTTCATTTCATAATAATTTATCTACAAGTTGAAACTTCTAAGCCACTTAAATTTGAGTCATAGATGCGTACAATGGACGCGATATATAAAGCAGAAAAAGAAAGATGCACATTGCGCATCATGCATCATGATTTTATCAACAAATTAAAAATTATAAAAAAAATACAAGTGGAATAAACGCGTACAAATAATGTCAACATGATTAACGATAAAATTAGCGAAAATAACCGCACTAATCACACCGACACCTGTGAATACTGAAACCGACACGTGTTGAGTAAAAACTCAAAAGGACACGCGTCGTTATATGATTGGATATTACCGCAATCAATTGATAATAGTAGAAACAAAGGTTGCTATATAATGGAGTGATAGTTTTGCAGACAAAATCAGAGTGGCGAGAGGTAAACAAAACAAAGAAAATTTCATACTTTCAAGAGTTTTTAGACTTGTGTTGTGTGTTTGAATTTGATTTTTCTCTAATCTTTTTTATCGTTCCCCTTCTGTAATATCCCGTTTCTGTGAATCCCTTTCTGTTAATTATCTGTCTTTCAATTTATGATTTTTGGGTTTGTCTTTTAATCAATCAAAAAGTAACAAACTTAGAAGAATTTTTCGAAAGCCAGGTGTTTTCAGAATCGAGATCCAGCTTTTATTTTAGTTGTAAATTTTCTTTTGAAATTAGCCACAAGAGGGTTGTTTTTGATCCCTTTAAGGCTCTTTTGTTTTTTCTTATTTCAAGGTTTGAAAGGATTGTATATTTAAAATCCCTTCTTTATCCTGTTGAATTTTTTTCTCTTTAATTAACCTGATCTTCAATTTTAGAAAGATTTTTCGGGTATAAATTTTCGCAGGAAATATGGCAGCTATGATGGATTTATACAATAACACACAACTTCACTTAGATCCATACTCAGATCTGTTTAGAGGTGAATTAATGGAAGTTCTTGAACCTTTTATCAAAAGTCCTTCCCCGAATTCAACACCATCACCTTCTTCTTCTTCTTCTCCTCTCTCTGAACCTTCTTTCTCTTCTTTCCCTTCTTTCTACAACGATGGTTGTTCAACATCGATGACCCATGGATTTACAAACGGGTTATCGAATAGCCAGACCTTCATAGGCTTTGTTCAACCACCATCTTCTTCTCTTCTTGGGCTTAACCATTTGACCCCATCTCAAATCAACCAGATCCAAGCACAAATCCAACACCAAAATTTTACCTTGCAACAACATCTACAACAAAAGAATCTCAGTAACACTCTTAGCTTCCTCAGTCCAAAGCCGATCCCTATGAAGCACGTGGGTAATAGTCCTTCAAAGCCCACGAAGCTATACAGAGGGGTGAGGCAAAGGCACTGGGGAAAATGGGTTGCTGAGATCAGACTCCCTAAGAACCGTACCAGGCTTTGGCTTGGAACCTTTGATACAGCGGAAGAAGCTGCTTTGGCTTATGACAAAGCGGCTTATAAGCTTCGTGGTGACTTTGCTAGGCTTAATTTCCCGAATCTCAAACACCAAGGTTCATGTATTGGTGTCGGTGAATTTGGTGAGTATAAGCCTCTTCCTTCTTCTGTTGACGCTAAACTTCAAGCTATTTGTGAAGGCTTAGCTGAGATGCAGAAACAGGGGAAGTCTGAGAAGCCTAAGAAGACACCAGTGGCTCGGTCCAAAGCTGCGGCGAAGGTGGTACCTTTGCCGGAGACGGTGGAGAAGTCTGTTGATGATTTGAAGAAGGGTTCTGATTCTGTTTCAGCTTCAGGTTCAGTTTCAGGTTCAGAAGCGTGTTGTAAGGTTGAAGCTTCGATTGCTCCGGTGATGACCGAGAGTGAAGGCTCCGAAGGTTCTTCGCCGCTTTCTGATCTTACTTTTGGTGATGTTGGTGAACCACAGTGGGAAGGTGATTCGGAAAATTTTAATTTGCTGAAGTACCCCTCTTATGAGATTGATTGGGATTCTCTGTGAAATTCAGTGTCCTTATATATGTAATTTTTTTATTTTCTAGTGAAATTCTCATGTCATGCATGTAACTAGATTTTAGTTTCTTAGAAGAGTGGTTACTGCAATGGAATTTTTGACAATTGCAGTGCTGCTTGTAGTTGTATTATTGTAAAATCTCTTCTCACTTTGGTTTAGAGCTGGTTTTTGTCTTGCTTGGCCGGGAGAAGAGAGACACTTGTTATTGTTATGTGTTCATATTTGTAGCTGTAATCTATTTATGAAATATAAGTATCAATATTGTAGTAGTGTAGTGTTCTGTTTCGAGTTATGTTGTTGTTCTATTTTGTTTATGCATAAAGTAACCGTGGAGATCAAATACAAATCAGATCTGTAATGAACTACCGCAGATTTTTTGTTAGATCGACAATCAGATCTTTGATTTTTTTTTTTTTAAAAAGCAGAAGAAACTATGTATTAAATAAGTGGGCACAAGGATGCCACTAATAAGATACAACCAGTACTGCAGTTTCATCCAAAATTGACACTTCAAAATGAATAGAATTTTCCTCCCATACCAATATCAGCAACTTAATATGAAAAAAACCCCTACCGCTGTTGAGTGAACCACTAAAACAAGCAATGATTCAAAGATCACCTATCTCCACCAGCCCCAGCTGCCACAACACCTTCCGGAAACAATCCTATACTGCAGACCAACTACCGACTTTAATGAAAAGCCAGCCTTATCCCTCTGAGGCTCTACAATTTAGGGACTGCGATACAACCAGTACGGCAGATACATCCAGAACTTACGCTCCAAAATGAATATGATTTTCTTCCCAGACATATAGCAGCTCCTTAATAAGGAAACCCCCTGTCACAATTAAATGAACTACTATAAAAAATGATTCAAGGATCACCGATCTCCACCAGACCAAGCTGCAACATCACCTTTCGAACACAAGCCTATTCTATATTGATGAGACATCTAATTCCAGTTCTTAACTGACTTCTACAGCAGCTACCAAATACAAGATAATTCTATGATCACACGTTTATTCCAGTTCTTAACTGACTTCTACAGCGGCTACCAAACACAAGATAATTCTATGATCATACGTTTTGCACGCTGCTACTGCTCCCGGCCGACACAAACCTCTCCACTCCCTGATTCAGCCCCTGCCGATGTGTTCCAAGCATAGCAAGGGATTCACGTGCGATTGGTTTATATTGCATCTGAGGCTCTTGATTTTGACGTTCAACCAATTCCACGAGTTCCGTTGCACTGCTTCAGCCATTTTATCTACCTTGATTTCCTTATTTTTGAATACGACCACGTTTCTCGCTTTCTATATACTCCAAATGCATGCGAACCAAATTACCTCAACGCGGTTAGCTACTATTCTTCTGCTACTGCACGCACCTGTAAATTGCTCCATATGCGTTGCGCTGATATTTTGAAACACACTTGAAACTTCGATCCAATTGCTAATTCTGTACCATAAACCTGCAAATATTGGGCACTCAAAAATAAAGATGTGACTGATTCTAAGGTTTCACACCCCTGAGGCATCGACACGAATCTAGACTAATGACTCCTGTCTTCCATAAATTGTCTTTGGTGGGGAGTCTATTTTGCATCAACCTCCACACCAGACAAGAAACTTTCAAAGGAACCGATTTATGCCAAAATTTTCCCCATTGTAAATTGGCAATTGGCCTATTTTCAGCCATCATCTCCTTATACTTCTCTTTTACTAAATACTCTCCAACAACCTCCTCATGCCCTACGTTCAGATTACATATACCTTTGATCTGAACTCACTATCTCATTGTATCGGAGATTATTTCTCTTATGTTATTTACCGACAATCAATCATATTTTTTGTTAATTAAAAAATTATAATAATTTTTTCTCTTTTCTTCGGTATTATCATCATCTTATGATTTTAATTAAAAAAAATTAATTAAAAATAGATTTAAATTTTTCTTTATTTATTAGTACCTTTGTCCCAAAATAAAAGTCTTTTTAGCCAAAGAAATTTGACCTAAAATAAGAGTTTTTTTGTTTTGTTTTCAAGACAACAATAATTAATTTTTATCAACTTTACTCCAAATAAATATTGTCTACACAATTTTCAAAATATTACATTACATTACACCTTTAAGACAATCAATAGTAATTAAGGGCATTTTTGTAAAATTGTTACATTTAATTATTTAATAATTATTATTTTTAATCTATGTGCAACAACTTTAAAAAACTTTTATTTTGAGACGGAGAGAGTAGTTGTTTTAAAAATATAAATATAGATGTTGATCGGAGATGATCAGACTGGATCTTTGTGGCCTTCGTATAGGACAAGTGATGATGCTCGTAGGAGAGGAGGGGGTGTACCTGCAAGGTACTCCGATGCCAAAGTAAGTTTAGGCTAGAGAGAAAGCAAGTACAAAGCGTTTAGGTATGAGTTATAATATTGGATATTGAATAACTGCCCCTCTCAAGTGAGAGGTTTTTATAGAGGAATCCCCCAGCGCGGGGCCAAGGTCTCTCATGCGATCAAAGCGCCTGGTCGATCAATGAGAGACTGCCAGGTGGAGAGCAAGGCGCGTGACCCTTTGACCTAGTCCAACGGTCTCCGTGAGATCCGGGTAGACAGTTGGTCGCGTGAACTGTTTAGCGAGTGAGGGGACGTGCCCAACGACTAGCTTCTGCCCAACGGCTAGTTTCTGCCCAACGACTACTTCTTGGCTATTGGGCCTGGCCAATAGCTGGATTGGGTTGGGTCTTGCCCTTCAAGGGGCACAGTGCCTGCCCAGTCCAGAACAGGAGCCCCCTAAGTCCTTGCTCTGGTGAAGAGTGAGGACTTAAGGTAGCCATTTGAACTGTTACCTTTGGATATTGTTTGGGGATAAGCCCTTCGTCGTCGCTAGAGGTGGTCGGTACTGGTGCCTTGATTCGCCCGACCAGCTGCTGGTGTTCGGGGAGCATCTTGTGAAAAAGTTATTTTTCTGTCGAGCAGGCTTTTGTGAAGATGCCCGCCGGAATGATGTTTTTTATGTCGGGGATCTTTGGTGAAGATGTGAGGTGCGTGTGTCGGCGAGGAGATGTGCTCGCGAGATAGCAAGAGACATCGTGCATGTAACGTCTACCCTTGGGAATGTCAAACGAAGATTCCTTTTGACACATAGCGAACATGCAACCCCTGTCAGACCTAGAGCCGCCTAGGCAATGATGGCCTTTGCGCTTCCCCACGTGCAAGTGCTTATAAAAGGAGGGAGAAGGAATTCATTTGTACACTTCACACAAATTTCTTCTCTTCCCTCTCTTTCTCTGCAATTTATCCTCTCGCTGGAGTTCCTCTTCGCCATCGTGATCTTCATCGTCTTCGTCCATACCTTCATCTCCAACCCTTTATTTCCAAGTAAGTTGTTCATCTTTTCTGCATTTCTAATGGTGTTCTTCATTTTCTGGGCGTTTCTCATGAATTTCCTGGCGACTTATGAGTTTCCCGGTCAACGATTAATGTGTTCTTCAACGAACACACGAATTTCTGGAAATTTATGAAGAACATGCAGAAAAATGAAGAACATGGAACGAATGTTGGATTTTTTGGTGTAGATTCTCCTAGATTCTGGTTAGGATTAGTTTTAGGTTTGTAGTCGGGCACTAGGCCTGTTCGGCGCGAAGCTTTGGCTTTGCGCGACGAGCTTGCTTTGTGAGAGCTCGAGTCCTTTCATTGTCGCGGAAACTCGTCCCCGTTGTAGAAGGACAGTGTCATCGTGTTAAGTCGCGGTCAAAGTGGGCTCGAGGTTGTCCTCGACTTCTTCTTTGCCCTTTCACTTGACTAGTGGTGGAAGGATGAATTTGAACTTATTCGTCGAATTCACTTTTCTTCCTCTATTTTTTAGGTGAAAATGGCTGATCCCCATGAAGAAGTCATGCCCGACGCCCAAGCCGCGGAAGAGGAGGCGGAGCAGGCCGTCGAATATGCTAACGTCCAGGTCGCTAGGGGGGACCTAAAATGGATTGCCCATGAGCCCTTGTCGACCAAATCGACGTTTATTGAGGAAGAGGTTCGGGAGTTTCCCTACCTGGAAGATCGGGCCGAGGATGAGCCCGTGCAATGGAGGGCCATCTGTCCGACCGAAAATCAACAGATCTGCTCGATCTACCTGGAGATGCGGTTCCCCATGTATGAGTTTGCCTTCGTGGAGGCTAGGTTTCGGCTGTCTTTCACCGACTTCCAGGAGGCCCTTTTTCGTCACTTGGAGTTGTGCCCCGCTCAACTCCACCCAAATGCACTGGCGTTCATACGTGCTTTTGAGCTAGTGTGTCGCTACTTACATGTCGGGCCGACCGTAGATCTCTTCTTCTGCATCTTCTAACTCCAGCGGAGCACTACGAGCTCGAAGAAAAGCTGGGTGTCCTTTAAACAACAGAGCAGGCTCTTCTGGCCGTACTCAGAGTCTGTTCGACACTTCAAGGACAGGTTCTTGGTCGTAAAACCTGTCTCCGAGGCGGCCAAAAGATCTATATCTACGCTCGAGACAGTGACCATTGATGGTCGACAAGTTGAAAAGCCCGTGTCTAAGTTTCCCTTGGAGTGGGTGTACGCCCGCTTCAGATACAGGACCGACCAGTTCTTGGTAAAGCACGACCAACTCTGCGAGGCAGACAAGGAGTCCTACTGTGTGCTCCACGCCTACGTGGAGAGCTTCACCCCGGCCTTCGTGGTGGACAGAGATGGTAAAGAGCTGCTCGGGGACGATGGGGTGCCCGCACGAGCAGGCCGTTATATTAACACTAAGGCCCTCCTTGAGTGTGAAAATGACGACGTGGTGTTCCAGCTTCTTCGTATAACCTGCTCTCGTGCCCGTATTTGTTAAGCTTCTTCTACCTGCTAACTTTTGTCTTTTTGTGTTCGCAGAGAAAATGGCCGACACGAGGGAGCGTTTGATGAGGTCGCAGGCAACCAAAGTCCAGAAGAAGGTGTCATCGATGCCCAAAGCCGGAGCGGCCAAGCAGCAAGCGACGTTGGAGAAGTTTGTGTCCAGCGTTGGCCCTACCCTGGGGACGACTTCCATACCACCAACTCCTGACTTATCCCACAAGAGGAAGCGGGATGATATTGGTGCCTCTCCTGCGGGGTTCTCGGGTGGTTCTCCTGGAGGGAAGTTTGTGCTGCCTGCATGCTATCAACAGGGGAAGATGTTCGACGAGGAGATCTCCGTCGTCGTCCCAGATCTCGATGCCTCTACGATTCTGTCCGCCGATTCACAGGCGCGGAGGAAGCTCCTCTACCAGGATGCAGACAGAATGATCAGGATATTGGAAATGACGCTGGCCCTCAGAGATGCAGAGGTGGCTTATCGCTCTAACCTTAAGGAAGCTAAGACTAGGATCAATGACTTGGAGTGCAAGAACGTGGAGATATATAATGAGCTGAAGAAGCTGCAAGGTCACCAGGAGGCCAAGATACTGCTCTAAAAGGAGGTGAACCAAATGAAGGAGGAGGTGACGAAAGTTAATGATGAGAATGCCCGCTTGAAGGCGAGGATAACAGAGCTGAAGGGGTCGTCGACAACGGGTGAGGACGATATCGATGACGAGAAGGCCTTGAAGACGAGGAAAGACCTGATTGAGAGGATCCGTGTCCTCGGGGAGGACAACCTGGGGGCAGCTGAGTTTGGCTTCAATGCTGCTTTGGAGCAGGTGAAGGCCCTAAATTCAGACGTCCAATTCCTGACCGAGGGAATGGGTCTACTCAATATGGTCGTCAACGGCGAGGTGGTCCCCCCGGAAGGTGTTAGTGAGGTCGGTTAGTTTGACCTTTTTTTGAATGTACATGTATTTTGTGGGCCTGCGTGCCTTTTTGATGTAATGTTTGTCGGGCACAACCCTTCTAACGTACACCTGACTTATTTAGGCCTTGTAGCCGATATTATGTTTGGGATTTTCTTATCGCATTTATTTATGTATGCTTGTTTGAATGGACGTTTGCTCGACTTGTTCTTGTTGTGCCCGACAACCTTAAAAACTTGTCGGGGAGGGCGAAGTGGTTTCGCCGAAGATGAGACTAGGATCTCGGTTGAGGTACTAATCCCATAGGCTTGGATTGTTCCCATCGCGAGCTGGGTGTCCTGCCTAATTGGTGCGGCAACGGTGGAGCTCGATTGAGGCATCCACGTTGTGCTCACAATCTGCTCGCTCCATGAGCAGAAACTGGTCGTTGTAACATGGATCGTGCTTGCACCGGGGCACGGTCCTGTCCCCGAGCCATCTCCCCGTTGGGGGTGATCTCGTCGGCAATTGGTCCGACCTCGAGGTTGGTCCTAACTGTAGTATTGTTTGAGCTTTTCAGCGTTCCATGGTCGAGCAAATGTTTCTCTGTCAAAAGTTTCTAAGTAGTAGGCTCCTGTTCCCGTTTTGGACTTGACCCTGTACGGTCCTTCCCAGTTCGCGGCCAGCTTTCCTTCGCGCGAATCTTTCTTATTTCTGTGCAGGACTAAGCTGCCAATGGGGAAGTCGCGTTTTATGACCCTGACGTCGTGGCGCAAGGTTATTTGTTGTTTTAGCGAAGCTTCGCGGAGAGCTGCTCCTGACCGTATTTCTTCGACTAGATCGAGCTATTCTCTTAAGGTTTCATCGTTCATCTCCTTGTCGAGGGGAGCTTCTGTTCGTCTGGAAGGTTCCCTAATCTCCACCGGTATCACCGCCTCAGTTTCGTAAGCTAATCGGAAAGGGGTTTCCCCGGTGGTGGAGTGTGGTGTTGTTTTGTAGGCCCAGAGCACGTTATGTAGCCCCTCGACCCATCTCTTCTTGGATTCTCCCAGCCTTCGCTTCAGCCCACGAAGGATTACTCTGTTCGCGGCCTCCGCTTGCCCATTGGTCTGGGGATGTTCGACCGATGTAAAGTGTTGCTTTGTGCCTAATTTGGCGATGAAGTCCTGGAACTTCCTGTCCGTGAATTGCATTCCATTGTCGGTCACGAGGGCTTGGAGTATTCTGAATCGTGTGAGGACGTTCCTTTTGTAGAAGCGAAGTATATTGAATGTTGTGATCTTGGCGAGGGCTTCGACTTCAATCCACTTAGTGAAGTAGTCGACGGCCACGAACATAAATTTTTTTTGATAAGACCCC
This sequence comes from Lathyrus tuberosus, assembly GCA_022829125.1. Classification (NCBI taxonomy): domain Eukaryota; kingdom Viridiplantae; phylum Streptophyta; class Magnoliopsida; order Fabales; family Fabaceae; genus Lathyrus; species Lathyrus tuberosus. The sequence goes on from JALAZF010000060.1 coordinate 16,533,470, forward strand.
ACAGTGAAGGGGCCGAGTATGTCCATCCCCCACCAGGCGAAGGGCCAAGGCGAGGATAGATTCTTCAACTCGTTGGGGGGTGCTAAGTGCATGTCCCTGTGGCGGTGGCACCGGTCACATTTTTTGACATGCTCTTTGGCATTGCGCTGCATGGTCGGCCAGTAATATCCTGCTCGCAGGGCTTTTCGTGCCAGTGACCTTCCTCCCAAGTGTTGTGCGTTGATGCCCTCGTGGATTTCTTGGAGGATTTCGGGGACTTTGCTCTCCTCGACACATTTCAGGAGGGGGATGGAGAATCCTGGTCGATAAAGTCTGTCCTCAATCAGCACATATGAGCAAGCCCGTCGTTTAGTCACGCTGGCCTCATTGCTGTCCTCAGGCAACTCCCCTTTGGTGAGGTAGTTGTATACAGAGGTCATCCAGCAGTGGCTCTCTCCGACGGCGTTAACGCAGAGCAGCTCTGGTGTTTTCTCAATGCTGGGCCGGGCAAGTACTTCTTGCACGATGGACTTATTGCCGCCCTTCTTTCTGGTGCTAGCCAGTTTGGACAAGACGTCTGACCGCGTGTTTCGTTCGCAGGGGATGTGCTGGACTTCCCATGCGTCGAACTTGGCGATTTTCTCCATTACCAGTGTTAGATATTCGACTAGCTGGTCGTTCTTTGCTTGAAATTCTCTCCGTACCTGGGACGCTACGACCTGGGAATTAGTGTAAATTTTTACCTCTTTGGTGCCCACGTCCTTTGCTAGCCGTAATCCCGTGAGGAGGGCCTCGTATTCGGCTTGGTTGTTAGAAGTAGGGAAAGACAGGACTAAAGATACTTCGATTAGTATTCCTTCCTCGTTTTCGAGGATGATACCTGCATCGCTACCTGAGGAACTGGATGCCCCGTCCACGTAGATGACCCATCTCTGTGTTCCGCTGGGCGTTGATGTTAGGGGTGTCATCTTCGCCACGAAGTCGGCCAGGACCTGTGCTTTAAGGGCTTTCCTGCACTCGTAATGAATGTCGAATTCCGACAACTCCAGGGACCATTTGAGCATTCTTCCGGCCATATCTGGTCGGCAAAGCAACTGCCTGATGGGTTGGTCCGTGCGTACTACTATGGTATGGGCTAGGAAGTAGTGTTTGAGTCTTCTTGCAGCGATAACGAGGGCGAGGATGACTTTATCTATCTGTGCGTACCTAGTTTCTGGCCCTTGTAGAGCCTTGTTGGTGAAATAGATGGGCTTCTGCCCGGCCGTTGTTTCACGAATGAGTGATGCGCTGATGGCTTCGCAAGTAACAAAGAGATGTAGGTACAAAGTTTCCTCGCACTCTGGCCAGGGTAACACGAGAAGCTCGGATAGGGCTTGCTTGAGATAGGTCAGGGCATGCTCGCACTCATCTGTCCATTCAAACGTGGCCTCCTTCCTGAGGAGTTTAAAGAAGGGCAGGGCGTGTTAGGCAGACTTGGCCACGAAACGAGAAAGCGAAGCGAGCATCCCGTTGATGGATTTTATAGACTTCTTCGACCTGGGCATGGGGAACTCTGCGAATGCTTGGCACTTGTTCGGATTTGCCTCTATTCCCCTTTTGGTGAGGTAAAACTCGAGGAACTTCCCTGCCCGTACTCTGAAGGTGCATTTCTCAAGGTTAAAGCGCATTTTGCACTTTCTGGCCTGGTCGAAGACCTTTCGCAAGTGGACCGTGTGGTCGGATTCCTCTTGGGATTTCATGATCATATTGTCCATGTAAACCTCGAGCATGTCTCCGATTCGTGATCGGAAGACTAAGTTCATAATGCGCTGGTACATGGCCCCAACATTTTTCAGACCGAAGGGCATTACGTTGTAGTAATAGTTCCCGAGGAGGTCATGAACGTGGTGTACCTCTTGTACTCTTCGGCCATGGGGATTTAATTGTACCCTGAATCGGCGTCCATTAAGGACAAAAGTTTGAAACCTGCAGAGTTGTCTACGAGCTTATCTATGCTTGGGAAGGGGTAAGCATCTTTCAGGTAAGCCCGGTTGAGATCAGTATAGTCAATGCACATGCGCCATTTTCCACTATATTTTTTAACAAGTACAATATTGGACATCCAGGTTGTATACATGGCCTCCAAAATGAATTTCGCCTCTAGGAGGTCTTGTACAAGTTTTTTGGCAGCCTGTGCCTTTTCGTCGGATTGTTTCCTCCCGCGCTACGCGATGGCACGGGCAGTTGGGTCGATGGTCAAATGGTGGCATGCGGTCTCAGGGTCCAAGCCGGGCATGTATGCGGCACTCCAAGCAAATAGGTCAGGGTTGTCATCCAGGCACTTCTTCAGCTATTGCTTGACCTCCTCGAGATGCCCAACACCAATCTTCACCCCTCTGTTGGGGTTATTGCTGAAGGTGATGACTTCGAACTCTCCGTCTGGAACTGGTCGCATGAGGGCCGATGTGGAGGAGCTGGTGTAATACCCCAAAATTTGCCCTCTCATTTTTCATATCATTTAGCATGTGCTTTCATTGCATTACATTGCATTCAAGTCATAGAAAAATAAAACATTTTTGCATTGGTTTCCTAGGACACGGGGATCAGGAGTTTTTCTTATTAATGGTGTTCGTCTTATTCAGAAGTGATTCAGCTGGCTCCTAATTCAGTCAAGTTGAAGGGATTCAAGATTCATTTGATCAGAGATTAAGAGGATAATTGTTTCAGAGGGTTTGTTTCATTTGCAAGTTGTTCAGTGGTAGCTGTGTGCGTTTAATAAGGTGCATTGTGGAAAAGTTCAAGTTGGTTTTGGATCAAAATCAAGATTTTATATCCATTTCATTTTTTACTATTTTAGCCCATTTGCTAAACCATATTCCTTATCCGCATTCACCATCCAAATTAACCAAATCATATCCACATCCAAAAAAAAGTCCATATGTTTTTTTCACCCATTTCCAAACCATAATCCAAAATTCAAATATTACATGCTCCTACCACAAAATTTCAAACTCGTTGCAAAGTGGAATATCCTTCTAATAATACAATAATTACTTTTATGTACATGGTTATTTTTTGTTAAAGACATGGAATTTTATGATGACCAAGTTTACAGGTAGCCTTGAAGCTAGGATCAAATTGAACAGGCTCTAGAACTTGACCCTCATTGCGCTGCCTCTTGAAATTCAATGCCTTGTAGGCCAGAAACTCACGAGTTTGATATAGAGTGGGATGTCATAGGTGCCATTGGTGAATTAAAATGTTAAGAATTGAGTGTGAACATGTTATCTTGGATATACTTGCGAAAAGCGGTTTGTGTTCTAGGACAATTGATTTTACTGCTGAAATGGCAGAGGAAAATTCAGATAGAGGTTTCATTCATACAATAAAAAAATAATTGGAGAAAAATAAACCAATTCACAAAGTTCCTAACATAATTGCACATAACTTAAACTACAAGATTCTAACACAAACTTCGCTCAACAGAATTCACAAGTTGCTCATAATTTATAACAAAACTTGACTGTCACAACCAATGGCTAATAGCTCCTAACTAACTTCTTCAAGGATGGACTCTCTCATTCTCGGAACCTCCATCACTTTTCTTCGCTTCAATTGATCTTCAATCTTCTTCTTCAACTCACCATCTTCAATCTCCTCCGTTCTTCACCTTCAATTCTCTGCAACCTTCATCTTCAATATCTTCCTCCATAACCTTTAACCTCCATCTCCATCATCGTTCAAACTGCAAGATCAACACCACATTCTCATAGAAATGAGAACTAACAGAAAAAAGGAAGAAAAAGAAAGAACTCTGTAACAGAAATTTAATTGCGTTCGTAACAGAATTCTTCGACTGTAACAATCTATTCAATCTCCAAACTCTGCACTCGCAACGATCTCCTCATCGTCTTCATTTCCTGAAGCGAGCAACGGAATTCCATAATCGCTTCTACACCTCATCACCACCTCGCAACTTCAATTTCTCGCCGATCTTCGTCGATCCAAAACCTGCAAGAACACACACATCAACACCAGTCCGTGATGCAGCATCATTTTAGATCAACAACAGCAATTCGGATTCAGAATCGCAAAGAAGAATGAGAACGTAGCCTCACGAGATATTGAAGGAGGAGAAGAACGAGTTTCATACCTGAAGATTCGCTCTCGTCTTCATCAGGTATGCAATCCTCTCCTTTTTATAGCTGCGGCCTTGAACTTAGTAGTTCATTGTGGATCAATTTAATTTTTGTGTGTTCTTGATTCTGATAGTGTCGATCCCGTGGTTTGAGGAAGAATTTGAAAAAATCGTTGACGGACCGGAAAGAGGGCGAGAAATTAACTAGGGTTTGTGTTCATCATTTAAGGTTTTGTGGTGGTTGGGTGCCGGAGAAGACGGTGGAGCTGCCGCCGGCCACCTTCGTCTCCGGCGGTTAGGTTTTCAGAGAAGGAGAAAAATCATGCGTGAGAGAGAGATATAGGCAAGAGAGAGAGACTTGATTTACTGATTGTCATTGCCTTTTCATTTTATGAACGTTAGCCTTTAATTGTGAAGGTTTCATGATCTTCGGTCCACACCGGCGGTGACACTTGTCACCGTCCGGTAGGACCTCTCTTTTCATAATCACATGCATGCATCCACTCAGTCCTTACCGCACACCCTTTCATTTCAAACATGCGATGAGATTACCTTTGGACCACCAAGATCCAACACTGTAGAATTAGTCAACAGAGTTGACTGAGGTTCCATCGTGCACCCCCAGGCCACAAGTGTTCTTTGGGCTTAGCTTCCCTTGCTAATTACACCCAACGCTTGAGCCCAGCAAGAACTTTGAACTAACATTTTACTAACTGCGCACCCCCTGGCTTCTTTCTTTCTTTTTAATTTCTTTTTCTAAATGATTCAAAATGTCAATTTAAAAAATACTTGTGTTCACTAAAAAATTATGAATAAATTCATGGTTGATCATAAACATGTCATTTAATTTTTGGTGATTTTTTATTTTCCATTTTGGTTTTTTTGGTTTTTTTAATTGAATTTCCTTTGAAGTGTATTCATGTGATCATGCTTTGTGATACTTGCTGCATAATTGATTTTTTGTAACTAGTTAGGAATTGACTTTTTGCAGGCCATTTAGCACATTTATTAGACACACATTGGAGAGCCTTATTCGTTTTTTTTTCCTGATTTTTAGAGTACTTTTGATGGCATGCTTGACACCATTTTGTACATGCTTGGTAATGGACTACGAGTGAATTGTTTGATTTAATTTGAGCTTGTTAAAAGACAAATTGTGATCCTATTTTTGGTATGCATTACTACTGAATTCATTGTTCTTTGATTAAAATGCCATAATTTTCCAAGGCATGTAACTATTTCTCATGGAATTTTGTTTGGTGATTTAGTTGATTGAAGATACCTAGACTTAGGTTTGATTTTGTACATTTCTTTTAGGACCTCTTGAACACTTTCTTTCGCCACTTCATTTTAGAACTTGAAAGTTCAATAAGGAATGTTATAGGTACTGACTTGTAGCATTACTAACCATAATCACTTGACTTGTAATTTCATAATCCTTTTAGGTCTTTCACTTTGACTATTATGACTCAAATGTACATAGTCATTAGACTTAGGTTTTCATGTTGTACATACACTCTCTTGTTATTACTAATGTCTTTGGTTCACCTATGCAAGGTGCATAAAGGAGACATTCCAAAGGTGGTTTGACCATTTCATTTTGTAAATAAAAACTTGTTTCTAACTTGGTTTGCCATTTGTTTATAGGTGCTTTCATGACTTGCTTTCGTTGCTTTGCTACGGATTCATATCCGTTTGGTAGGACTTCTTATCACTTCACTTCTCTTTAATGCTTTCAAATGCCATGAGAAGTAGGAATAGTCGATGCCATGATAAGTAGGATTGTATGGAAAGCCCTCAAGTGAGGCCATGATTGTGCTTATTTAATATTGTGCCTAAAGACCTCCAAAGAGGCATCCTGTTCCCCATATCCCTTGTAAGACCTCAAAGGAGGCAATTGACGGAAGGTAGGGTTCACAACCGACCCCCGTTATTCTAGTTGAGTCGTTCCTAGCTCTCATTACATGATTGAAGCTTTGAACATATCTTGCTCGTGTTATCGAGTCCGTCAGTGGAAAAAGGGTTTAGTAATCAAACCCCCACGTCTTGTCTATAGCTCGCATTGACCAATGCTGATGCTTATGTGGTTTGATTCACATCTTCCCCTTTCTTACTCTGTTCTCCATGGTTCTTGATACCATGGGACGAGTACCTACTTCCCACAGCTAGCTTGTTTGCCTCGGTTGATATGACCCCTTGGCTAGAGCTTCCCCCTTTCTTATTATGTGACATTATAGTTGATTGTAACTGTTTACTCTTTAGTTGCTTTTATTTCATTTTGTGATTGATTCATCTTGTGTTTACTTGTCTGATGACATGATCCCATAGGATTCCTAGCTCCACTTAATTTTCGATTAAGTCGGGGGTAGGAGAGACATTAGGATAGCGATCCACGTGTGCTAACATAGGTAGCATCCCCCTCCTAAACCTTGACCTTAGGGCCACTTTTGCATGATAACATTAGGACAAATTAATTTCCCTTTAGTGTTTTCTTTTCAACTTGAGTCTTCTCTCTTCTTCTCATCTAAAAAACAAAAAGCAAAAACACTTAATAAAGGCATAACACATATTGTATTTGAGCCTTTCATGTGAGAATAAGATAGTGAGGGGTCTTCTCTCACTCTCTTAGAATGTTTAGCATACGTCCCGTCTTGGGTCGATATGCGAGGCATTCGATCCTACATGAGAGACTTAAATGCAATGCGTGTTGTAAACGCAAAATAATCAAAAACACTTCTTCATCTAAAAACAAAAAAAACACTTAATAAAAAGAAATAGGCTAGTGTGCTTGAGCCTTGATCATTGGAACTAAGTTTGAGGGTCTTCCTCATACTTAGTGTGCTTCATTATCATTCCACTTTTGAGTGATGTATGTTGTACAGACTCCATTGAAAGAGACTTAGGTACACTTACCTATGCAAAACACTCAAAATAAAAAAACTTCTAAAACACTTTAAACAAACAAATTCTCTTCTCATCTCTTCACTCCTTTCCTTAAGGACCCGTCATGTCCGTTCTACCGCAAACAGGTAACGCCTAAGTCTCCATACAGCGAGCTGCAACACCTAACTGCTGGGAAGCGCACTCTGACGTTTCCACTAAAAAACACAAACAAAGTAACCCTTGTTGAGGGGAACTACGTCGCTCTGATTCTCATGTTCCCGATGAGATACGTAGGCAGTAGGGTAGGGCCCATTCGAGCACTTCTTTTATTTTCCCTACATTTGTTTCTCATTCTCTTTCCATTCTTTTTCCAGCATCTTTTCTATCACCCTTTGAGCAGTACTTCAAGCGTGGATCCCGTCGAGTATGACGGACGTGAAGGGGTGCGATAACCTTCCCTTCACATAACAGACTCCCTTACCCTTTCTCTTTGGTTTGCGAGACCTCGTTCTTTCCTTTCTCCCGGGTTTATGCAGCATTACCCTTCCCTTTCTTTGGGATAAAAATGCCTTCCTGGCGACTCTCTTTCTTTCTTCCGCGCCACTTTCGCGTTTGTACCTGGACGAAAATCCCGGGAGCGACAGCTGGTCATCCCTATCGACGTACCTTCGATGCTATCTTCCTTGCTCCCTTCTGAAATTCAGCTGTCAAGGTCGATAGTGTGTACAGGGAGCGCAGGTTTCTTGTCCGGTTGGCCGTCTCCAGATGGATGATCTTTCTCCCATGCCCGCTTAGCTGGTTTAGGTGCTGCACCGTGTCGCTCCCGGGATTTTCATCCAAGTACAAACGCGAAAGTGGCACCAAAACATAGTCGCCAGCAATGTGTATTTATCCCAAGAGAGGGAAAGGAAACACCGCATAAACCTGAGGGGAAGTAAAAGCATGGTCTTGCGACCAAGAGAACTGGGTTCGGGAGTCGGTTACGCGAAGGGAAGGTATTAGCACACCCACGCGTCCATCGTACCCGATGGGATCCACGCTTGTTGTTATCGATCAAAGGGTGATAGAAAAGATGCTGGAAAAGAGAACAAGAAACAAATGTAGGGAAAATAAAAGAAGTGCTCGAATGGGCCCTACCCCACTGCCTACGTATCTCATCGGGAACATGAGAATCAGAGCGACGTAGTTCCCCTCACCTAAGGGAAAGTTGTTTGTGCTTTTTAAGGAACTACTAATGTTCCAGCTCAGGTGTTGCAGCTCGCTGTATGGAGACTTAGGCGTTACCGTCTTGCAAGAGAACAAGGAGAAGCACGTTCGTACGTTAAGAATGAGTGAGATGAGAAAAGAATTCCCGAAGGAAAGACATTATTGTTTGTTTTAAGTTTTTTAGAAAGAAGTGTTTTTTTTGAAGTTATTTGTAACTTGCATTGCACCCAAGTCTACAACATAGGAACGAATACGTCGCGTATCGTCCCCAACAGGACGTACACTAAGTACTCTAGAAGAATTAAGGGAGACCCCCCCCATTATTCACTTCCCAAATTTAAGGCTCATGCGCAATACCCGTTTACCCTTTATTAAGTGTTTTTTACTTTTGCTTTGAGATGAGAAAAGAAAGACTCAAAGGAGGATCAAAGGTGAAAATCTAATGAGGGGGAATAAGACTCAATATTAATGTTATCATACATGGTGATCCTATGGTTAATGGGGCTTAACAAACCTACTTCTAGAAGAAAGAAAAAGAAGAGCAAAAGAAGTAACTTACTTCCAAGATGGAAGTTAAGTTGGTCTTAAAGAGGGGTGAAGAAGAAGTTATTCAAGGAAAGCATGTAAATGCTCAACAAAATCACATGTTGAATTATTAAAAGCAATAAGAGAAGATGAGAGAGAGGAGTGTATGTGGAACTAAGTCCACACCCTTACTTACCATGCACCTACATGAAAAGGTTAGCTCACAAAACTATTTACAAGTAAGAAGTAAAGGGAGAAACAACAAGTAATGATCAAACCAATTAAGAACCAAGGAACAAAGATCTTAAGAGATACAAACTAATTAAAGTCAGAATCTAAACTATAAGAGTGATCTCTAATGTTAAGATATCAAACACAAATGAATTATGCACAAACAAAGCACCAATCATTAAAGAAGTGAATCATGGAAGAAAAAGATGAAGAATGAGTGAACATGCAAGGTGATCATGCACTTATGCCTCATGAAAGACCAAAGTCAGAATAACATTCAATTCACAAATGTATTATAAGGTATATGAAATATCACACAACTCATGTTTAAAATATTACAAGTAGAAGGGATGAGATGAAGAAGAAGTAATAAAAAAGAAACATGTTCAATTAGATGCACAAAATGACATATCAAAGATGCATAACATGTAACATGATTAGAGAAGGCATATAGGCAGTGGCATGCTAATGATAAGATGCCAATGGAAGGTGCAAAACATCATACAAAATGCAAGCATAAGGCAAGTAGTGCACAAGAAGAGATAAGGGATGAAAACATGTCAAATTTCAAGTTATAACACATAAACGCATGCCAAATGAAAATGCACATCAAGGTGACCTATAATGGAACTAAAATGACTTAGGATATCATACAAAGGATCTATAAAAGATGCACAAACAAACATTAAAGTGTGGCATAAATGCCTCATCAAAAACTAAAGCTTAGATGCTAGCAAGATTTCACAAACATTCCTCTAATCTAACATGTATAAACAAATAGCAAATGAGTTGGAAAAATCATGAGAATAGAGCACCAATCAACTATGTTAGAAGGGAATCATACATCAAAAGTATAGCACATAACTCAACGAGCATCATGCTCAATTAGGCTCACAAATTCACCTTGAAACATCTCAAAAGAAAGATCAAATAAGAGCATCAAAGCACATGATAAAATGGCATTAAAATTCAAATGAAAATTATATTACATGATTAAAGATGTTGTCTAAACAATGCAAAAGGAATGGATTGAAAATGTTGTGTGGAATGTGAGAAACAAAATGCACAAGTTGGATCGTCAATGAAGAATATCATTCAAAAGAAATTAAAGGGCAAATTTGGACTTATGCTCAAAAATCACCAAAGTCATAATTTAAAATTAGAAAAAATATTTAAATGTATTGAGACCCCTCATGAATTTATTTATGATTTTTAGAAGTATTCTGGTATTTTTTAGAATAGGAAATCATACAAGTATATAAAAAGAAATAAAAAAAAATGAAAAGAAATGGGAAGGGGGTGCAGCGTAAGCAATATCCATGTTTAAAAACAAAAATGGGCTCAGTGTGGGGGTGCAAACAAAAATTAAAACCCAGTCCAATTAAACATATGGTTGAGTGTGGTAGCGCGTGTGTGCAGTCAATAATTAGATGCAATCAAGGCCCTGAAGTTTGCAGAAACTTGAAGCAAATGAAAACCAAAAATCCTCTCTTGATCTTGAGCTTAATTCGTGCAAAATAAATGCAGTTGAGTCTTGAAATATGGAAAACAGAGAGAGAATCAAAATGTTGATGAAACTTCACTTATAGAATGATATTGATTCAGTGTGTTCTTGCTTCAAAGCCAAACAATGATGATGATTGATGAAGATGAGTGATGAAAAATGGTGAATTCGTGTAAACTCAGAGAGAGAATAGAGAGAAATTGAGAGAGAAAGTGAGAAGAATTTTGAAGTGAGTGTGGAAAATGAGAGTTGAAAATCAATTTGAGAGTGAAATTTCAATTTATATGTGTGGTTTAGTGTGTTAACCCGTGGTCAAATGAGTGAGTTTAGTGAGTCGATGTGAGGTTAATTGAGTTGTCCCTAACTAACTAAGTCAAGTTAGTTAGGTCGAGTGGAAGGAGGTTGGCTATGGTGTGGTTGCATTCATGGAGTGCATGGTGAGGTGGAGAAAAGAATGGTGATGATTGAGATGAGCTGCAGCAGAGAAACTTGCTCAACAAGTTTTTATTCTTTTCCATTTCCATGTATGGTAAGCATGTCATGGATAGTGTAAGAATTATGTTTGGCTTAAATGAGGAAAAGAGAAGTGACTGGTGTGGAATATGCGTGCAAGCTGATATGGATTAACAATAATATTATAAAACAATTCCAACTTGGCCAGCATGACCTTAATGCAACCATGGGTGTTTGGTGATGACTTTCTCTATGTTTGGTACATGAACTCATGAGCTCTTTGTGGCATTAGAAAGAGGAAACATTATGGAACACATTTGATGTGAATTTTGGATTGAATGGAGGCTTGGAAGTTGATGAAAAATGGCTTGGAACTCAAGAATGTGGGACTGACTTCATGGGCGTGGCTTGGCATGACATGGCAAGGCAACATGGTGCATGGAATTCAGCATGATCATACCAACTTTGAACCCTTATAAATCCATCATAACTTGCTCAAATGAAAATTTGTCCAACATCAAAGTTGAAGAGGGCATGGAAAGGAACAACATTGATGTTGGAAAGTTTTCCATTTGAAGCTTCCTTCCATGAGAAAAATTCTCTGACTTTTGGCACACCAGGTGTTTGTCAAAATTATGGCGCGTGGGCCTAGTCTTGCCTTGGCATGACTTGGTTTTGGACCTAGTTCCATCAAACTTTGACCAACCACAACTCTCTCAATATTGATCCAATGGAGATGTTCTTTATATTGATTTGAAGCTCAGAACATGAACTTTAATTGGCTCAACTTGGGCCTGAGGTTTGGAGCCCTTATCTTGGAGAAAGAGAGCCTCAAAGTAGGGTGTAAAATGGTCCAAACTTGCCATTTTTGGAAACCCTAAAGTTTCTATTTTTGGCAGTTTTGTGATTTCTTGATTTTTCATAATTCCTCCATCATTTCTTGATCAAATCTTGTCCAATGAATCTATATAACATGAATTTCATGAACTTGACCTTAAAAAGTCAGGAGTTGACTTTTTTCACTGCACATTTGACTTTTTCCCCAATTTCTTGATTATCAAGCAACTGATCAATTGAGACCGTTCTGAAACTAATTGATTAGAAATTCTCCCTCCATATACACTTAAGGACATAAGGAATACCATAAGATCAAACCTTGCCCAAAAAATCAGAGATAAACTGATTTTAGGTCAAACCCTAATTTTGGCACGCTCTGGTTAGGAGGAAATAACACATCCTCCAAATCCAAATTCCTCTGAATATGATGTATATCTTGTCTAACAAAGATGAGATATACCATTTAGAGGTGATAAAAACTCAAAGAGCTTGCCCATTTGGGGGTCAGATCCCAATTTTAGACTGCCTTGTGTAGGAAATGGTGCACTGCCCAATCTTCTTGATGAATTCTCCTCTTCCAATGCCTTGTAGGATCAAAGTGAGATGATATATGACATAAGAGACCCTTTAGGCTTGTTTGAAGACCTTTGGTTCTTGTTCCTTTGCTTTGGGTGATCAACACCTTTGAAAAAACAACTGATCACATGCCCTTTATGCAAGATGCAATGCTAAATGCCTGATGTTTTATTTTTCTATGCTTGAATGCAATGCAATGAAAGCTTATGCTAAATGATATGAAGAAAAGAGAGGGCAAATTTTGGGGTATTACACACCGATCTGGTTTTATCCCCGGGTTGCTGCTTCGAAGCATTTGTAGACAACCTCTATGTCCCCGTGCAATGTCGCAACGTGACCCTTCTTCGTATAATATTTCATCTTGAGGTAGACCGTTGAAGGGACAACGACTAGCTCTGCGAGAGCCGGCCTCCCCAAGATGCACTGATACAGTGACAGGTAATCTATCACCAGGAACTAGGTATTGATTGACCTGGACGTCTCTTCTTCCCCGAATGTGACTGGGAGCTCCACGTACCCCCAGGGCCTGGTCGTGGCTCCGTTGAACCCCTACAGATCGGATCCCACGTACGGTGAGAGGTTCTTCTGGTCCAGCTTGAGGGCACGAAACAGGGCGGTGTGCATTATGTCCACCGAACTGCTCTGGTCGACCAGGATTCTTCTGACGTCAGTGCTTGCCAATATTGCCCTGATGAGCAAGGGGATGTGTGAGTTGGGAGAGCCTCCAGGCAGTTCCTCGTGGTAAAATGTGATCGGCTGGGAGTGCCCTTTGATCTTTTCAAGTGTCGACAGCCGGTCCGGACTGCAGTCGATAAGCTGCTCGAACTTTCACTTGACAGATCCCACTGTCAGCTCTTTGTACCCCCCGCATGAGATAACCATGGCCGCGGGGAATGCTTCCCAAGTGCTGAGCACAAACATCTGGGACGACTCCTCGAAATGATCTGGGACGGTAAAGTCCTCTGGTCGCGTAATAGACATAGCAACCTGCGGGGGAGGACTGGGCGGAGATGATTCTGCTTCCTTCTTCGAGTTTGAAGCCTCTCGTCGCGAAGACTCACCTTTCTTGATATACTGCTACAAAGGACCCTCCTTGATGAGGATCTCAATAGCATCTTTAAGGTGCACGCAATCCTTGCTTGTATGGCTATGGCTGCGGTGGAAACGACAATACTTACTTTTGTCCACGTTGCCTTTGGACGTTGTCGGTTTGGGGAACCTAACTCCTCCCTGCTTGAACTCTGTATTGATACATTCGGAGAGAACGCGCTCACGAGGAGTGGTGAGCAGGGTGTACTCTGTGAATCGGCTGGCTGGCCCTTTCCCTTCTCGGGGGCGATCATCTCGTCGCCTCTCTTTTCCTTGCCGGGATGTCTCTGGCTCATCTTTTTTTGGTGCCCGGGTGTTTTCGCGATCTCTTGCATCCCGATCATGGTACGCGACCTCCTTTTCCTCGTACTGTATGTACGCTTCAGCTTTCCGAAGAAGTTCCGTTAATGTTCGAGGAGTCTCGATTCCGACAGCCTTGCGAAACTCGCTTTTCGGTCTCAAGCCCTTCTCGAGAAGATATTTTTTATATGGTCCGTAGTACGAACCTCCACGGCTTCTTTATTAAATCGTTTGATGTATGCTCGCAAGGACTCATCCTTGCCTTGTATGATAGCTTCCAAGGTGGCCTCCGACTTAGGATGTCGTCGGGAAGCTGTAAAATGCTGGGCAAACCGGCTCTTCAAATCTCTCCACGATGTGACCGACCCTCGGGGAAGGCGCTTGTACCAAGCCATAGCCCCTTTCCTGAGGGTGATCGGGAACAATCTGCATTTTATGGCCCCACTCACATTATGGTAGTGGAGCATTGCTTCTATGTTTTCTATGTGCTCGTTGGGGTCGGTGGTCCCGTCGTACGTCGCTAGAGCATGGGGCTTCTCCAACACGCGAGGAATTCTGGTGTCCATGATCTCTTGCGAGAGGGGGTCGTGTACGTCATCGTCGCTGCTTGTGTTTGGCGAACAGGAAAGAGAATAGCTGCGATTATGGGTTCTGCTTCGTCATGGAGAGTGCCTGCGCGACTGGCGGTGCTCGTACTTTCCTATGGGCCTGGACTTCTTCGACGCAGGGGAGCGTCTTAACTTTCGCTGAGGAGACCGGTGTCGCCTCCTTACAAGGTCGGATGCAGGCTCCTCTGATCTTGATCGTCTTCTCACCGGGGAGCGGCTGCTGGACCTATCACGCCTTTGTTTCTGAGGGGGTGACCGAGGACGTGGAGAAGGGTTGCGAGGTTTCTCTAAGGACAGGCGCTCTTGGAAGACGTGCTCGAGAGCGGTGATCTTTTCACCTTGCTGGAAGATCAAGAGGTTTGATCTGTTGAGGGAGGCTATGAGAGCAGCCGTACTTGAGTAAGCATTTTACGGAACCAGAATGAGCTCGAAAACACAGTCAGCAGCTTCGGCCTGAGGTTTTGTTTCATCGGGGGTCGGGGATGCAGTCTTCCCGTCCCGTTGGTTAGTTTCTGGAAAAGCAGATCCGACGAGGATATGGTCGGTGTTATCAGCTATAGCGGCGACAACTGCTTCTTGGTGGGCATCATCATTCTTGGTGGAGGCCATGATGATCGGAAGGAGTTTGGAGAGAGCTTTGGTCTTTTAGGTGAAAAAGAGGGATTTTGAATCAAAAGACGGGAAAGCTAGGGTTTCCCACAGACGGCGCCACTGATCGGAGATGATCAGACTGGATCTTCGTGGCCTTCGCGTAGGACAAGTGATGATGCTCGTAGGAGAGGAGGGGGTGTACCTGCAAGGTACTCCGATGCCAAAGTAAGTTTGGGCTAGAGAGAAAGCAAGTACAAAGCGTTTAGGTATGAGTTAGAATATTGGATATTGAATACCTGCCCCTCTCAAGTGAGAGGGTTTTTATAGAGGAATCCCCCAGCGCGGGGCCAAGGTCTCTTATGCGATCAAAGCGTCTGGTCGACCAATGAGAGACTGCCAGGTGGAGAGCAAGGCGCGTCGCCCTTTGACCTGGTCCAACTGTCTTCGTGAGATCCGGGGAGACAGTTGGTCGCGTGAACTGTTTAGCGAGTGAGGGGGACTTACCAAACGGCTAGCTTCTGCCCAACGGCTAGTTTCTGCCTAACGGCTAGTTCTTGGCTATTGGGCCTGCCAATGGCTGGTTGGGTTGGGCCTTGCCCTTCAGGGGGCACAGTGCCTGCCCAGTCCAGAACAAATGTGTTTTGCAAGTATTTTTCTCTTTTCAATACAAAATCTAATCAATGGATGTGTGTGAGTTGGCCAACTGTGTCAATCTTCAATAAATGCATGCAATTGTTACATTGACTCCTCTCACCTACCTCGCTTAAGGGTGGAAATAGGCTGGGCCGAGTTAGGCTTTGTTAAGCCTAAATCTGATCTGCCAAAAAAACTAAAGCCTAAACCTGACATGTAGTCTGTCATATGTTTATTTTTAGGCTTGAGTCTGACCTTTTCTAAGGTCTGGTTAGACTATTAGGCTACATAAAAGTCTGTTATTCTAAATAGATTAACAAATTTTAAAAAACCAATGAGACTAAAAGTTTGCTTACATTGACTTATTTTAACTTACCTATTAACATAAGTTTTGTGAGATTATTTGTTTAAGATAACTTATGAAAATAACTTATAACATTGTTCATAAGGTGTTTTCATCTTATTTTCATAGGTTATCCAAGATAACCAATTTTTTTTTTATGTATTTTAATTCAAAGTACAAAACATAACATAATGATAATAAAAAAATTATTCATATTTATTTAAATAGGCGGCCAATTCGGCTTAAAAGGCTTTTTTCATGGCATGAGGCCTAGCCTTTTTAACTAAATAGGCTTAAAAAAGGCTTAGGCCTTTTCTATTTTACAAAAAAGTTTGGCCTGACCTGAGCATATGTAGGCTAGGCCTGTAGGCCCCTGTCATCGGCCTGACCTATTTCCAATCATAACCTCGCCGTAGATCAAATCTTTTTTTTTTGAAAAAGGCAAAGCAATTTTTTAAAAAATAAATAGCATGAGACATGCTAGACCACAATTCAAAGCTGATACAGAAGAACAACTAAAAAAGCTAGCAGACTGCAAAATAACCAGAACCCTTTCTGAACAACAATTATCAACCCAATCCAAACAAAAAACACAAATTACAACCATAAAACCAAATCAGACTACCAAATACTCTACTAGATCAGTACTCTCAAATAGAATAACAAACCAAAACGCAAACCAACCGCCCTCCCTGCCAAAAGGATATCAGAAAAAACAGAAAGATTTAGAACCTACAGACAAGACCTGGCCAGAATTACAACATACACCCTGCTGCACAAACTGGAGCAGTTACTCAAACAGACCTCCTGCAAGGCTCAAATTTCATCAAAAAAACAATTCCACTTATTTCTAACAACAGATGCACTGAAAGCTTCCAGGAAAAAACTACTGAAAGACAGAAACTAAACACCACAAAAACAAATTCCCTAAACTGCATCGAACGACCACCTCTTTCCAAGCAGAATAAAATGAACATATACATAACACTCCATCACAACCATTAAAACTAACCAATTCATAAGATTTTGTGGATTCCTGATTAACCTTGATCATCAATAATACCTAGGCAAGCTTTGGGGATCATACACCATTGACCAATATCACCACTGATCAAGTCTGTTTTTAATTTTAACCACTTCTAATATGTTATTTTTTCCTCTTCAACGATATTTTCAACATGGATTTCCTCGTTTCGGAATACTTTTGCATTCCTTGACTTCCAAATACATCATATTTAGGCGCACCAGATCAGCAACACTTTCTTAGCTATTGAATTTCTTTCACTGAGCAGATTTTCGAATGGTTCCATATGTTGCCAACGGTCGTTATGACTAGCAGTAAGAACTCCAAGCCAGTTGCACATAGAGCTCTATACACCTGAAAAAACTGGACACTCAAAGAAAATGCGAGGGACCAACTCATCCCTCCCGTACTCTCCTATACACATATTTCCCCCTTGAATAACAACTCCTCTTTTAGCCAAATTATCTCTAGTTGGAAGTTTGTTTTGGAGCATTCTCCAAACTAAGCTGGAATTTTTTTAAAGGAATCGCATTACTCCAAACTTTCGACCAACCATGCTCTTGCCCCGAATTGCTCTCTAACATTAAGCCTCGATAAACTTCTTTCACCGAATATTCATTTAACCTTTCTACCTCTCCTATATCCAACTGAAAAATTCCTTTCCACCAGCTTGAGTTAGTAGAAATCCTTAAGTGTTGCTCTATATTCACTGTCCCGTATCTTTTTGTAAGGGCTGCATACCATAATCCCCTTCTATCTACTTTAGCTTTCCGCTTCCATTTTCCAAGTAATGCTAAATTAAAAATTCTCAAGTTTCTAACTCCTAAACCCCCTTCTTCAATTAGTCTACAAACCTTATCCCAATTAACCCAATTTATCTTTCTCTCTTCCTCACAGCCTCCTGGAGAAATTGTTCAAAAATAGATTCTAGTTTCGAAATAGTACTTACCGGAGCCTTGAAGAAAGAGAGGAAGTTGACCGGAATCGCGTACAAGACAGATTTTAAAATAACAATTCGACCTCCGATGGATACATGCTAATTCTTCTAACTTGACAAACTGTATTTCACCGTTTTTATCACCTGAGTCCAAGTGTCCTTTCGGTTTGGATTCACTCCGATTGGTAACCCCAGGTAAAAGAATGGTATATCTCCAATACCGCAGTTCATAATTCTAGCTGCCTCTATAATACAATATTGAGGAATATTGATTCCAACAATCACACTTTTATGAAAATTTACTTTTAGTCGAGACATTGCTTCAAACAGTAACAGAATTGCCTTAATGGTTCCGATGTTCGACCATATTTTTTCGCTTAATAACAAAGTGTCGTCAGCGTATTGCAAATAGGAGAATCTATCATTACCTTCTTCAAACTTGTAACCTGTGTATTTCCCCAACTCTATAGCCTTTTTCATCATGACGTTAAAACCTTCTGCCACAATTAAGAATAAAAACGGAGAAAACGGATCCCCTTGTCTAAGCCCTCGACCCATTTTAAATTCTTTTGTAGGACTTCCGTTGACTAACACTAACATTGAGGATGAGTTAAAGCACTCTAGGATCCACTTACGCCATTTCTCGTGGAATCCCATTTTTTCGACCACGTATCCTAGAAAACTCAAATTCATTGAGTCATATGCCTTTTCGAAGTCCATGTTAAAGAGAATCACATTTTTCTTGTTTCTTCTGGCTTCGTCCACAACTTCGTTTGCAACTAGGATTCCGTCTTTAATTTGTCTATTTGTAATGAACGCTGATTGAGATTCTGAAATGACCTTGTTGATCACAATTTTCAATCTATTTTCCAGCACTTTGAATATTACTTTGTATGCACCCCATTAAAGAAATCGGTCTGAATTCTGTTATCTTTGACGCATTCTTCTTGTTTAGAAGAGAACCATGAAAGCACTATTTTCTCCTTTCACAAACCGACCGTTTGAGTAAAATTATGCCATCATCCTCATGAAATCACATTTAATGACCTCCCAGAACTCTTTTATAAAACTAAAATTAACAACGTCTGGACCTGGACTTTTTGAACTATCACATTCCAAAATTGCTTCCCAAGCCTCAGCTTCTAAAAAATCTTTTACCAGTCCTTCTTTGTCTGATGTTTCCAGTTCTTTAAAATTCATGTTTGTTGGAAGTGGTCTCTCCCCTCTTCTTTCAAACAATCCCTGAAAAATGGTCTTCAACTTCCCTCTTAATTTCGTCTGTTTCTTTCACCAATCTGCCATTAACATCCAAAAACAAGATTTCATTGACTTTCCTCATTCAAATCTAAAAAATTATTTAAAGAATGAAATTTAGATTTGTTATTTAAATTTGCCAATCTAGATTTGTTCTTTAAATTTATCAAAACATATAAAACTTATACAATCTCATCTTTTGATCTTAACAATTTTTTTAGAGAAATGTTTGCTCCATTTTCAAGGGGCATCCCACATCTCTAAAAATTAAAAAATGCTCTTCATACGTCTTGAAATACATCTCTAGACATATGGTCGACTCTGTACAAGAGCAACAAACTGTAGAGTTCAGGAGCCTCAAATTTTGGAAGGCTTCAAAATTTTAAAAGTTCACTTTTTTCTTCTTCTTTAATATCAATAAATAAAAAATATATTATAATAAAAATTCAATAAACAAAATATACTATGATACAAATTCAATATATAAAAAAAATGAAATTGATAAAAAAACAAAATGATTATAAATTAATTTTTTTTTTATGTGCCAGGGAAATTCCTCTGTGAAATATATATTCCTCTATGAAATTTGTATATATTTTTTCATGTCTTTTTCAGTGGAGATCTATAGGGTTTTTATAGGGCTAGAAATAAGTTAACAAATTAAGTGGATTGATCTGTATTAGGAAATTTTTTATTGAATTTGATATGATTTGATTTAGATTCTTTCTTGGGGTTTTAATTTGTGTGAATTAGGAAAGTATCAAATGTAACCGCATCCTTTGTAATGAAAAAAAATCGATTTTTCTTTTTGTGATTTGATCCATTTTGGCAAGTTTTAACATATATTTTGGTGTTAGTGATTTTTAGACTCAAAATAAAAACAAAATATTAATAATAATAATAAAATAAAATAATAAAAAAATAAAAATAGAAACACACACACACACACACATATATATATATGAAATAACAATAATAAAAATACGAATATATGTACAAATAAAAAATAATTTTAGTAAATAAAATAAAAATAAAAAGCAATGGATAAAAGTCAAAATGGTTCCCTTTAACTTTTAGTCAAGTGAGTTGACCTTTGACTCAAACACATGCAACTTATTCAGACAAAAAAAGGTCTCAGATGAATGACTCAAACAAAATGTAAAGTGACTCAGATGTACCAAAATAACCGAGCCAAGGACCAAAGACTCAGACATAAAGCAAAGTATATAGTCAAAAGCCCAAAGTCTTAGATAACATGACTGACTATGACAAAATCTAGTGACACAACAGATTGACACAAGATAGAAAGGACAAATAAAATGATGTGCAAAATTTAGAGTGTGACAACTTCCCCTATTTAAATATCTTTAATTAGAGGGAATGAACGACGTCAGTCTTCATATTCTCACACAGGATCGTCGTCAACTCGAGAGTTTATTTTCAGATCACACAGAAAGCATTATCGTCAGCTCAAGAGTTAATGCTTAGATCAAACAAAATAAATATTCTTGAACTCGAGAGTTAATGCTTAAATTAAACGGGAGAGGATCTTCGTCAATCTGAAGATTGATGCTTAGATTAAAGAAGGGTGATCGTCGCCAACCAGAGGTCGATACTTAGATCAAAAGAAATAGATGGATCATCGTCAATCTGAAAATTGATGCTTAGATAAATATAGGGTGATATTTGTTAACGCGAAGGTCGATGCTTAGATCAAACAAGAAAATATCGTCGTCAATCCAAAGATTGATGCTTATATCAACAAAAGGGATGTCTTCAATCTAGAGATTGATGCTTAGATCAACAAAAAGATTGTCGTAAATCTGAAGATTAATGCTTAGATCAAGGACAAGATCATCATCAATCCGAATATTGATGCTTAGATCAAAGAAAGGTCTTCGCCAACTCAAGGGTCGGTGCTTGGACCTAAAAACGGGAAAATATCGTCCAATTCGAGATTTGAAGCTTAGATCAAACAGGAAAAGACTGTCGTCAACTCAAGAGTTGATGCTTAGATTAAGGATAAGGATATCATCGCCAACTTGAGAGTTGATTCTTAGATCAAATGGGAAAAGATCGTCTTCAACTTGAGAGTCAATGCTTAGATTAAATGGGAAAGGATCATCGTCAACTCGAGAGTTGACACTTGGATCAAGGATAAGGAGATAAGAGTTGATGCTTAATCAAGGATAAGGAGATCATCGTCAACTTGAGATTTGATGCTTAAATCAAGGATAAAAAGACCGTGGTCAACTCAAGAGTCGATGCTTAGATAAAATGGGAAAATATTGTCATGAACCTGAAGGTCGATGCTTAAATTAGATGATGCAAGATCATCATCAACTCGAGAGTTGATGCTTAGATCAAGATAAACTCGATGGGGACATGAGAGGTCAATACCCACTAACAGGTTAGAATATTACTTTCAAATGACAAAACGATATAATTATCTACTACAGTAACTGAAACTTGCAAGTTGGTCAACAAAGGATCACATAAGAGATTCACAGAGGATTAACTAGGAAAACTCTAATAGGAAGTTCCACCGGAGAAGCCTATCACTGAGGTTTGTTAGAATAAGATTTGTTCATGACATATATCCTTTGGGTTTGATAATAACAAAGCGTTGAAAGAAAATTGGTGTTATCTACTGTGTGTTCTAAGTATACAAGTTCTAAAGCTTAAGAAGAAATCATTCAGAATCTGATAGAAGAACGCATTTGAGAGAAGCTGAGTTACTGGCTTCTGATGGTTCATAACTGATGCACAATATTAAGTGAAGTTTGATGATATAGGTTTGCATAGACTTTGAAGCTGAGTATATCAGAATAAGAAGAGCAGTATATTATCTCTACACTTAGTAAATGTATCAGCTTCTGGTGATCATTTAGAACCAGTAATAAAGCTAAGTTATCCGTACTGCAGAAAGCAAGCTATAATGTCAAATCGGTTTGTCAACTAGAGTCTATGTTCACATGGCTCATGAAGAGTTAACTTGCTTTAAGGATATCTACTCTCAACGTATCTATAGTACAAGATCACAAGAAGACGCTTTGGTCAAACATGTTACATAATGGATAAAGTTCTTTTGGTGTATCTATCTTCAACGTCTCTTAGTACTATAGAGTAACAAAGACACTTGTACAAGTTATCTCTTCCAACGACTATTCTTCTACAAATGCTATATAAGTAGCTGAAGATTCAATTTGGAATAAACAACAAGGAAAATAAAGAAGGAGAGCCAAGAAGAAAAGAAGCGTTCCACGCTTCTATCAGAATGGAAGAATAACAAGATCAACCGTGGCAACACAATTGAGCCTTGTTTCACCCTTACAAAAACTGAGCTTAGACAACAAGAAAATGAAAGCAAAACATACATACTTTTGGATTTTTGAATAAGGGTTAGTAAACTTAAACAAGCATAAAATAAAAAAGAAACAAAAATGAGTGCTTGGTGATCTCCTACAAAATCAAGCCCACAGAGGTAAAGGTTAGGAGAATCCATGTTTGTGAGTGTGATGAGATGCAAATGATATGATATGTGGAATCCTAGGGGTAAAAATTTGGGTATAACACATGTTTCAACATGTATTTGTTGACCCTCTTTATAAACAGTCCCATATCTTCTTCGTTGGATTCGTTGTCATATTTAGATTCACAATCCCTTTGCTCATTATGAGAAGGCCTTGAACTAGAAATATTTAGAGTTATGGACTTCTTCCCTTCTTCTTTGCCTTTCTCTTTCTCTTTCTTCACTTTCTTTTCACATTCTTTCTCGTATTTTTCTAAGCAAGTGAGCTCTTGCTCATGCTCTTCCAACTTACCAAACAAATTCGTGAGATCAAGCGACTTAAGATCATTTGCCTCCTTGATGGCGGTGACCTTGGGATGCCTTCCCTTACTTAAACATCTCAAACCTTTGTTATTAGTAAGTTCATTGGAAATAAGATTACCTAGCGCATTTAACCGATTTACGAGATGTGTGAACCGTTATTGTATATCCGCAATGGTTTCACCATGCTCAAAACAGAATAGCTCAAACTCTTGATTTAATGTTTTGATCCTAGCTTGTTTGACATCATTAGTTACCTCATGGGAAATCTCTAATGCGGCCCACATAGCTTTGGCGGTCTCACAATGAGAAACGCGATAAAACTCATCAACACCCAAAGCGGATGTGAGAATGTTTTTCGCTTTCCAATCATGTGACCACAATTTCCAATCATTAGCATCCCATTGTGCTTCTGGTTTAGGTACGGTAACTCCCTCTACATTGGTCATAGTTATTTCATTTGGACCATTTTGGATAGCGTCCCATATACCTTTGTCAACGGAGTTGACGTGAATACGCATAAGAGCTTTCCAATAGCCATAATTTTCGTCGGTGAAAATTGAAGCTCTATTGTACGCTACCTTAGGTTTGGTATCCATTCTTCTAAAGAGTAAATCTCAAGCACGGAATTAATCGAAGCTCTTGACACCACTTGTGTGACGATAGGCTTCAATCTAGAGGGGGTGAATATATCACAAATTTAAAACCAAAAGCTCTTGGAAAAAATTGTTTTAAAAAATATATGGCACATCGGAAATAACCTGAATCGAATCATATAACCGAACCTAATATCAAAAAGCTCGGATATGCGTAATGAAAACCAATGGAATGATGATGAACACAAATTGTTCAACAAAGATTAATTCACGGATCAATCAAATTTAAAGCTATTCGTAATGCTTATTTCCAATGAACGCAAAGCGATAAAAATACTCAAAGACAATTTATCGAATACTTTGTGTGCGATTGATCACGTTTGGAAATTCTATTTGTTTTGTTGATGTTAAAAGCCAACCACAATCAAAGTGATTATGATTATATCAACAACAACACTTTTAAATATAGTTGAAAACAATTTCCAATCGAATTAATTGAAACAACAACGAAATCGATAATTTGAAAGAACAATAATTAAAGAGAGATAAAGATATAAAGAAACACAAAGATTTGTTTAGGCAGTTCCACAATCGACCTCGCTATGGGTATATTTTTGCTCAATCCAAAATCAAATTGAGATACTTCCAATGAACCTTATCTTTGCGAAAATGTTTATACAAAAGGTGAAGAACTCTAACCCCACAAACCCTATGGTTTGTTTTTGTTTCAACCACCTTTAAACCCTTGATCAAAGCTTGATCAAGTCCCCAACAATGCGGCTACAATCCTTCAATTATCCCGAGCACACACTTATTGAGCCCAATATTCCCAAACACGATTCACCGTCTCACACTACTCCCTTGCAATGAAAACACCTTGTCCCAATGCCTTCACTCGATTGAATCCGTGTTGACGTGATCTTGTCTAAAACCTTCAAATCCAAATGATATTGAAGGAAAACCCCACCTTAGTTTTCTTATTTGAAACACACAAAGATCCCAACCTAATATTCTCGGTTACACCAACCTAATTGGACGTTATCAATCCTGATATAGATGGTCACCCAATAGAAAAATGATAATGTGTAGTTAAATTGTGTGTATGCATAGAAGAGAGGTTGATGATGATGGGAATACTTTGTAATCTGCTTTCGTTTAGGCCATTCACTAGTACCTTTTTTTTAGAAGAAGGTGCATATATAAGTATATATATATATATGTGTATGTGGAATGAGGCAAAAAGGATGCAAGAAAAAATAAGATGCGAAACAAAATTTGAGTTTTTGAAGGGAACAGGTTGGCCTATGAAAGTAATAGGTCGGCCTGTCAAGGTGTTCAGGTTGGCCTGAATGTGGCAACCTATGGACAGAATCCACAGGCTTTAATATTGATGCGTGGGAGCTGACCTGTAATTCTATGTGCCGACTTGTACTGAAGCAAAAGCTTCTATAGGTCGGCCTGAGCTCGTATAGGTCGGCCTATGCAACCGTGTTTACACATACAACTTGATTTTTGATGTGTATGGCATGCCTAAGGCTTTTCAAAAACATTTGTATGCATCCTAACGCTAAAATGATTTAATGTACATCTAAAATTTGGTTGATACCATCCAATATACAAAACGCTAAGTCATACTCTTAGTTTTGACATCATTCAAAACATGGCTAAGTTAAAGAATGCACTCACTATGCTAAGCTACACGTAGAGCATATTTCCAATGATAAAAAATCAATTAAAACCAATAGACACAATTTATCGAACACCTTGAGTGCAATCAATAACGTTTGGAAATTTAATTTGATTTTTTGATGTTAAAACCAATCACAATCAAAGTGATTATGATTATATCAACAAACTGTAATTCAAAATGTAATCAACGTTTGATTTCCAAACAAATTGATCCAAACAACAAACATTCGATAATTTGCAAATGCAACAATAATTATATATATATATATATTGATCGTACCTGGATCAGAAAGTATGACAGTGGCCAACAACGCTGTGAGATCTTCAACTCCGGTAGTGACGGAACGGTTAGGGGGGGTGTACCTGCAAGATACTCCGATGCCAAAGTCAGGAAACGGGAGTAAGAAAGTACATAATATAGGTGTGAGAGTTAGAATGAACGTAACCTGACCCTCTCAAATGAGAGGGTATTTATAGAATGCCCCCAGCGAGGGGCCAACGGTCTCCTGCTCTGGGCTGGATTACCAGGCCCAATCCAGGTGACTGCCAGGGCTTAAGTGGTGTAGGGAAGACCAGCACTTGGTCTTAGCCCTGGGGTAACGGTCCCGAGATCTTCGGAAGGTGGGCAGACTGATTCCTTCGGAAGTGGGAGGTTACAAGGTGACATGTCCTCGCGGGGAGGCGAGCGTGGATGTCGAGGAGAGAGGTGCCCGGCGAGAGGGGTGGTTTGGACGTGCTTGACACTGGATAATTATAGACCTTTTTGGGTCTTCTTAGTCTATTGGGTTGGGCCTGCCCGACCAATGGGCAGGCGCTGGCCCAGTCCAGAACAGGAGCCCCCCAAGTCGTTGCTACGAGGTGTCGGAGTAATGACTTAAGGGTCAGTCAGCAATCAAGGATCTGCTTGACATACCGGGTTGAAGGTAGTTCAGGCGTCTATATGTGATCTTCTGTCGGGGAGACGTTGCGGGGAGAAATTTCCAGTCTGTGACTACGGAAGGACCACGAGCAAGGATGCTAGGAGGGCAGAAATTCTGAGTTTTGCTCGCAGGCGGGCAAAAATTTCGAGTTTTGCTCGCCTGTCGCTGACACTAACACTTTGTGATCAATAACAAAATTTAGATAATGTATGTAGAAGTTTTTGCTCTTGAATCAATTATGTAGAAATTGATTTTCTCTTTCACTTGATCACAATCCTAACATATATAATTAAGTGCTTAGAATAATATGAATGAAACTCGTTTCAATGAAATGAAAGTTATGCACATAGTTTCATATTTGATGGATATATGAACACTTGAAAAACTTGTTTGAATTATGCAAAAATGATAATGTAAGAAGTAATTTTGAATTCTGACATCTGAACCTTTATATACATCATAAAACACCTTTATGAATTGATGCATATATTTGTAAATAATTCCATGAAGGTTTGCAACCTTTTAGTCTCATGTTGGCTCATAAAAAATCATTTTGCTTCAATGGTTACCAATAACCATGCTATAACCAGTTTAGAAATGTGAAAACAGTTTTACAACAAAATAAGTTTTTTTCAAATAATTTCAAAACATGTATGGATGATTTGATATGAGAAATGCAGTTTATTCAAAATTATTAAGATCTATAATATTAATTATAATGTATACTTTAACCATCTTGATTCTTTTCTTTAATTTTCAAAGCTTATGATAACTTTAGTTTGATTGTGCTAGCCTGGAGACTTTATTTTTTTGAAGTTGATGTGTTTGTCTTAATTAAAATTTTAACCAAAATAAAAAAAGAACTTTTCTTTCACGAAACATGGCTAAGAATATTACAATATAGCGTCTCGATATTTCCAGCAAAACCTTTCTTGGCTAAAACATTCACCGCTTCCAAAGTTTTAATAACACAATTAGCAATGTTACCGGCAAAACCTTTATTGGCTAAAACATTCACCGCTTCCAAAGTTTTAATACCGCAATTATCCGAGATTTAAGAATCAAAATCAACAAATTAGAATTAATGTGGTTGTGTATATATTACCCGTCTCGAAGAAAAATTGCACTGAATCAATGACATCATGCGCCACCAGTTTTGGGCTTGCAATCCTCTATCATTAACAACACAATCATCCATGAGTATACTATTCCAAAAGTTCAAAGACATTTTCTCAATTACTATCATTGGTTCAGCTACCATGATCAAGTCAGCTTTTGAATTTTTTGCTAAATTTTTCAAGGCAGATTTGGTATCGAGATTTTCCATTCCCCTTGAGTTCCAATATAAAAACTTCATGAAGAAGGTTGAGATGAGGCGCCCCTTGATCTAGTGTTGTTGGGGCATGCATTTTTCCCCTCTTTCGCAATTTTCTTTTTATGTTGTTTTGACAAAACTGTTGTAAAACGTCATGACAATCAGCCCAAGCCTTTTTAATTATCATCAAATCATCTTGCACCATTGATGGTAGCGGCTGCTGCGTATCTGTTAAGTTTTGTTAAACTTCATGCAAAGGAGTGTTAGGAACAAACACCTCATGCGTATCTATCACTGCCACACCAGATTGCGATTTTGGTTCTCTAACTTCGACAATATTAAGACTTCTGTTTTTCTCTTCCTGCATATCATGGAACTCATCACTTTCCACATCATGCATGCACACATAAATCTTCATTCAATGCAGACGTATCACCTTGCACCACAATTGCATTTTGTTTTGGATATTATTACAGTATGAGATGCATTGGAAAATCCATTGGAGAAGATGAATGAATGCATAGCAGAAGATAAAACGAAAAGGAGGGAAAGTGATATTAAAAATGTTTATTATTCTGCATAGTGTGAATACAACCAGTTAGCCAATAATAGTACACAGCCTATACTAATATAAAGGGAAGAGGCCTAACGGTAAACAAACAACCCGGCCCAATACAAAGAAGCCCATAAAGAGAGTCCTATAATCTAATACCCCCCATAAGCTTGGGGTATATGGTATGGAGGCCAAGCTTAGTAAGGTTAGTAAGGAATGGAGTAGTATCAAGAGGTTTAGTAAACAAATCAGCAAGTTGTTGTTGGGATGTAACAGGAAGAAGATGAAAGAGGTTTTGTTGTAGCTTTTCACGAACTAAGTGACAATCCAAGTCTATGTGTTTGGTGCGCTCATGAAAAGATGAATTTGTTGCAATATGTCGAGCAGAGGCATTGTTGCAATAAAGGTTGGCAGGTGTATAGAATGGAATATGAAGGTCATTGAGCAGATTAGTAATCCATTGGATTTCACAGACAGTTGAGGCCATGGATCGGTACTCTGCTTCCGTTGAACTTCTGGAAACGGTGGGTTGTTTCTTCGATTTCCAAGAGATCAAGGAGTTTCCTAAATAAATGCAGAAACCTGTGACCGACTTGCGAGTATCCGGACAAGTGGCCCAATCAGAATCAGAAAATGCCTTGATTTGCAAAGTGTTGGAAGAAGGGAAAAACAAGCCTTGTCCAGGTGAAGATTTTAGATAACGTAACACACGTATAGCAGCGAAAAAATGTTGATCAGTGAGAGCACTCATGTGCTGGCTCAATTGTTGAACAGAATAGGCAATGTCGGGACGAGTGTTGAGCAGGTAGATGAGCTGGCCTATTAATCTTCGATATCTGGTGGAATTTTGCATAGGAGAGCCATCAGAGGAGGTGGGACGAGTGTCATGGGCCATAGGAGTTTTGGCTGGCTTGCAGTCAAGGAGGCCAGTTGCAGCAAGGAGATCAAGGGTCTATTTTCGCTGATTGATGTTAATACCAGAGCTGTTACGAGCAATCTCCAAGCCCAAGAAATACTTCAATGTGCCAAGGTCTTTGATGTTCAAATGCTGCTGCAGCAGTTGCTTGGTTTGAGTAAGAATATTCATGTTGTTACCTGTAATAAGAATGTCGTCAACATAAATTAAAATGAAAGTGAAGTGGTCTTGTGACTTATGTATGAACAATGAGCGGTCACAAGAACATTGACGAAAATTGTTAGTGGTTAAAACTGTGGAGAGCTTTTCAAACCATTGTCTACTAGATTTTTTTAAACCATAGATCGATTTGAGAAGCCTACACACTTGATTAGGTGAAGTAGGAGTCATTCCCTTAGGTAAGGACATGTAAACTTCTTCATCTAAATTACCATGTAGGAAAGCATTATGAACATCTAATTGATGAATGTAAAAATTTAATGAAGATGCAAGAGCAAGAAGAATCCTTACAGTTGTGAGTTTAGCAACAGGAGAAAAGGTATTAAAGAAATCAATACCTTGAATTTGTTTGAAGCCTTGAGCAACTAACTGATAAGTGCAAATTGTAGCTTTTTGTGTATATATGTTTTGTTGCACTTATCGTTGCTTTTTGTTAAATATCATACGAATAAACCCTGTTTTGTTTATGAATGCGTATAGTTACATTTTAGTGTATATATTGCGTTTCGTGTATATATCATTGAGTTTAATTGATTTTATCTCATTTTTGTAGGTATTCAAGCAGTGGGATTTTGCCATTGTTGTATAGAGCATTGAATAAGCTTTCCAACGCTTCGAACCGGGCAAAAAACGGAATTACGGTTCAAAAGTTATGAAGAAAACAAGTTTGGATTTTCAAGCATGCTTGGAGCGCGCTGAGCGCGCTCCAAGCCCCCAGAAAGAGCTACTTACAGTAGGTTGTGCGCTGAGCGCGCTCCAAGCCCGCTGAGCGCGCTTTTTAAGGCGGTTTAACTTCAAAAACGCGCGCTGAGCGCCCGTAGCGCGCTGAGCGCGGTCTGCGACTTTGACAGCAATAAATATAGTGAAAAAACACATTTTTTGGGATGGTTTTGGGTATTTTTTGCTCCCAACTCCATCAAACTTCATTTTTCTTGTAGATTAGCTTAGAAAACATCATTGGATCTTGCATTTGGATGATCCGGAGTGGAATCTCTCGTCGATCGGCGCCGACAAACCGTGAAATGTTTGGTTCCTCTTCTCTCTTCTCTTTGTAATTTCTTTTGTTGGGTTTGTATATGCTTTTACTTTGATCCTATGTATATTTTTCGCCCATGGCGTTATATTTAATTTGCTTTACAAATCTCTATTGGTGATTGTTTCTGATTTTTGCTTTATGCGCGGGATTTGGGTTGTGTTAGAGATAAACATCGCAAATCTTGATTAGGGATGATTATCTGTTAGTTTTTGGATGCTAGAGATAGATTTAGAGCTAACAATCCGTATGGGTGTCGAAACTTAATGACGTCCGTGTCTCGAGGCTTCGTGCGCGAGAGTGACGAAGAGAATGATACGGGTGATTTCTCAACTCAGTGTGCCAGAGATGGACACTGTTGTGAGCGATACCGGGTGATATTGAGGAGTATTGTAAGTTGAGTGTAATTGGTCGGTAAGTTTAAATCTGTGATGAGTCGAATATATACACGCCTGATAAGTTCGTCTGTTTGAAGAATGAATTGTTTTTATGTCAATATTTACTTTTCTGTTTTACGCTTTAAACCATTTTAAAACCAAACTCATTAACAATTAAATTGTCGAACGGCAGTTCAGTAGCACCGATCTCTGTGGACACGATAAATCCCGGAAAAATACTTCCAAATCTTTTTGCTTGCTTGCCCTGTATTGCAATCAACAAAATGGCGCCGTTGCCGGGGATTGGTGTTTTTATTGAATCGCATTGCGATAATTTCTTTGTTTTTGAGTTTTGTATATAGCGTATATATTGTCTATTTTCACATGTTTATATTGATACTTGTATATGTTTACCATATTTGTGAATTTTAGATGTTTTGCATAATTGTAAATTTAGTGTATTTGTTTGTTTATCTTCACGTTTGCTAAGTGTTTGGTTAGGTTTCGTCGTCGGTGAGCGCTAACCGTGTAAAGAGGCAACTTGGATAAGTGTGTATAAATAATAGGCGTCGAGCTTACGACGTAAAACAAGCATGTTTTATCGTTTTTTGTTCCGTTATTACTTTTTCATTGTATATGAGATTGTGTAGGTGTTAAGTGGAGGCCTACACCAGAACCCTGTTGTTGTACTGATTTTTCTGGTTCTGGTGTACCGCGCTGAGCGCGGGCCTGCGCGCTGAGCGCGCTCTGCTGTACTGAGCTAGTGAATTCTTTTAATTGTTCACTTGCTCTCCCTTCTTCCCACTTCCACCAAGGCCTTATATATTAGTAATTATTAGTAATTTTTCTAATTCTTTTGTTGTTGTTTGGACTCAAATTTTTGCCCGATTGCTTGAAGTCGCATTCGGTGTTTTTCCATTTTTGATCATTTCAACTTGCGAATGCGTGGTAATGATAGTGTTTAAAGTTGGGTACGCGTCCAAGGTATGTGTTTATCGCTTTCTGGACTTTGGCATATTCATGATACTTAGGTTTTTTACAACTTTCATGCCATTTATTCTTTTATATACTTGTTCATATGTGAATCACTTTAGTTCCTACCCTTTTTGTGAGGAAGCCTTCCATTGTTATATGCTCGGAGTACCGACAATTTTGTTTTACTGGATTTTATTATGTTGAATCTGTTGTTTATGTTGTGTATATGAATGCATGAAAAGGATCAAGGCAATTGTTTCATTTTGAGCACAACCACCTTAGCCAAATAGTCAATTCACCTTGTGAGTGTGTGAGAATTTGTAACTCCTTTGAGCTTTTTGATCCATGTTTTTATTTGAACTTAATGCTTGTGTATGAGTATTTAGTTCACTTATTTTTGAATGGATTTTGTTTTTTCTTGGACCTCAATTTTGTGTTGTTGTATGGATTTTTTCCTTGCCTTAGAAAGTAGGGAGTATTCATATGAGGGTGCGGTTGAATTCAAGTTGGGGAGAGGATGATTGTATACTCATTGGTTGGATTCTATGAGGATTGAAAAAGAAAAGAAAAAAAGAGAAAAATTTGAGAAAAAGAAAGAAAAAAGGGAGAAAAAGAAAATCCTTGAAAAAGGAAACAAAAAGAGTTCCAATAATTGTGCTAAATAAGTTGTGTGTTGTTGTGTAACACTTGGGTGTGTGGAAGAAGTTTCATTGAAATTTTGTGTTTGAACTTTTGTGAGTTGATCACTCCCTTAGGTTTAGGCAAGTTTTTGTTTCAATTACCTTTAGAAATGACCCTTGTTTGTTTACCCGACCACATTACAACCTTGAAAAGTCCTTGTGATTCTTGTCTTTGTATGTTCAATGTGAATGTTTGGATGGATGCATAATTTAGCCTTTTGTTTGCAAGATTGTTGTGTGAGTGAAAGTACCTTATTTTATGTTTTTCATCTACCGATGATTGTTGTTGCTAGGTGTGATTCACGTTTGAACTTGTGTTGTTTTAGAATGTTTGGCATGACTATTGTATTTAGCATTTGTTTCGTGACTATGTTATCGTTGTAGTTTAGTGGTAAGTATTTACTTTGTGTGTACCATTTTCGATTGAACCATTGCATTTGTTTTTGTTTGTAAAAACTTGTTGTTGCGTGATTTCTTGGATTTCACTTTTGTTCCTTTCGTTGTTGGCTTTGTTTGAGGACAAACAATTATGTAAGTTGGGGAGAGTTGATAAGTGCAAATTGTAGCTATTTGTGTATATATGTTTTGTTGCACTTATCGTTGCTTTTTGTTAAATATCATACGAATAAACCCTGTTTTGTTTATGAATGCGTATAGTTACATTTTAGTGTATATATTGCGTTTCGTGTATATATCATTGAGTTTAATTGATTTTATCTCATTTTTGTAGGTATTCAAGCAGTGGGATTTTGCCATTGTTGTATAGAGCTTGAATAAGCTTTCCAACGCTTCGAACCGGGCAAAAAACGGAATTACGGTTCAAAAGTTATGAAGAAAACAAGTTTGGATTTTCAAGCATGCTTGGAGCGCGCTGAGCGCGCTCCAAGCCCCCAGAAAGAGCTACTTACAGTAGGTTGCGCGCTGAGCGCGCTCCAAGCCCGCTGAGCGCGCTTTTTAAGGCGGTTTAACTTCAAAAACGCGCGCTGAGCGCCCGTAGCGCGCTGAGCGCGGTCTGCGACTTTGACAGCAATAAATATAGTGAAAAAACACATTTTTTGGGATGGTTTTGGGTATTTTTTGCTCCCAACTCCATCAAACTTCATTTTTCTTGTAGATTAGCTTAGAAAACATCATTGGATCTTGCATTTGGATGATCCGGAGTGGAATCTCTCGTCGATCGGCGCCGACAAACCGTGAAATGTTTGGTTCCTCTTCTCTCTTCTCTTTGTAATTTCTTTTGTTGGGTTTGTATATGCTTTTACTTTGATCCTATGTATATTTTTCGCCCATGGCGTTATATTTAATTTGCTTTACAAATCTCTATTGGTGATTGTTTCTGATTTTTGCTTTATGCGCGGGATTTGGGTTGTGTTAGAGATAAACATCGCAAATCTTGATTAGGGATGATTATCTGTTAGTTTTTGGATGCTAGAGATAGATTTAGAGCTAACAATCCGTATGGGTGTCGAAACTTAATGACGTCCGTGTCTCGAGGCTTCGTGCGCGAGAGTGACGAAGAGAATGATACAGGTGATTTCTCAACTCAGTGTGCCAGAGATGGACACTGTTGTGAGCGATACCGGGTGATATTGAGGAGTATTGTAAGTTGAGTGTAATTGGTCGGTAAGTTTAAGTCTGTGATGAGTCGAATATATACACGCCTGATAAGTTCGTCTGTTTGAAGAATGAATTGTTTTTATGTCAATATTTACTTTTCTGTTTTACGCTTTAAACCATTTTAAAACCAAACTCATTAACAATTAAATTGTCGAACGGCAGTTCAGTAGCACCGATCTCTGTGGACACGATAAATCCCGGAAAAATACTTCCAAATCTTTTTGCTTGCTTGCCCTGTATTGCAATCAACAAAATGGCGCCGTTGCCGGGGATTGGTGTTTTTATTGAATCGCATTGCGATAATTTCTTTGTTTTTGAGTTTTGTATATAGCGTATATATTGTCTATTTTCACTTGTTTATATTGATACTTGTATATGTTTACCATATTTGTGAATTTTAGATGTTTTGCATAATTGTAAATTTAGTGTATTTGTTTGTTTATCTTCACGTTTGCTAAGTGTTTGGTTAGGTTTCGTCGTCGGTGAGCGCTAACCGTGTAAAGAGGCAACTTGGATAAGTGTGTATAAATAATAGGCGTCGAGCTTACGACGTAAAACAAGCATGTTTTATCGTTTTTTGTTCCGTTATTACTTTTTCATTGTATATGAGATTGTGTAGGTGTTAAGTGGAGGCCTACACCAGAACCCTGTTGTTGTACTGATTTTTCTGGTTCTGGTGTACCGCGCTGAGCGCGGGCCTGCGCGCTGAGCGCGCTCTGCTGTACTGAGCTAGTGAATTCTTTTAATTGTTCACTTGCTCTCCCTTCTTCCCACTTCCACCAAGGCCTTATATATTAGTAATTATTAGTAATTTTTCTAATTCTTTTGTTGTTGTTTGGACTCAAATTTTTGCCCGATTGCTTGAAGTCGCATTCGGTGTTTTTCCATTTTTGATCATTTCAACTTGCGAATGCGTGGTAATGATAGTGTTTAAAGTTGGGTACGCGTCCAAGGTATGTGTTTATCGCTTTCTGGACTTTGGCATATTCATGATACTTAGGTTTTTTACAACTTTCATGCCATTTATTCTTTTATATACTTGTTCATATGTGAATCACTTTAGTTCCTACCCTTTTTGTGAGGAAGCCTTCCATTGTTATATGCTCGGAGTACCGACAATTTTGTTTTACTGGATTTTATTATGTTGAATCTGTTGTTTATGTTGTGTATATGAATGCATGAAAAGGATCAAGGCAATTGTTTCATTTTGAGCACAACCACCTTAGCCAAATAGTCAATTCACCTTGTGAGTGTGTGAGAATTTGTAACTCCTTTGAGCTTTTTGATCCATGTTTTTATTTGAACTTAATGCTTGTGTATGAGTATTTAGTTCACTTATTTTTGAATGGATTTTGTTTTTTCTTGGACCTCAATTTTGTGTTGTTGTATGGATTTTTTCCTTGCCTTAGAAAGTAGGGAGTATTCATATGAGGGTGCGGTTGAATTCAAGTTGGGGAGAGGATGATTGTATACTCATTGGTTGGATTCTATGAGGATTGAAAAAGAAAAGAAAAAAAGAGAAAAATTTGAGAAAAAGAAAGAAAAAAGGGAGAAAAAGAAAATCCTTGAAAAAGGAAACAAAAAGAGTTCCAATAATTGTGCTAAATAAGTTGTGTGTTGTTGTGTAACACTTGGGTGTGTGGAAGAAGTTTCATTGAAATTTTGTGTTTGAACTTTTGTGAGTTGATCACTCCCTTAGGTTTAGGCAAGTTTTTGTTTCAATTACCTTTAGAAATGACCCTTGTTTGTTTACCCGACCACATTACAACCTTGAAAAGTCCTTGTGATTCTTGTCTTTGTATGTTCAATGTGAATGTTTGGATGGATGCATAATTTAGCCTTTTGTTTGCAAGATTGTTGTGTGAGTGAAAGTACCTTATTTTATGTTTTTCATCTACCGATGATTGTTGTTGCTAGGTGTGATTCACGTTTGAACTTGTGTTGTTTTAGAATGTTTGGCATGACTATTGTATTTAGCATTTGTTTCGTGACTATGTTATCGTTGTAGTTTAGTGGTAAGTATTTACTTTGTGTGTACCATTTTCGATTGAACCATTGCATTTGTTTTTGTTTGTAAAAACTTGTTGTTGCGTGATTTCTTGGATTTCACTTTTGTTCCTTTCGTTGTTGGCTTTGTTTGAGGACAAACAATTATGTAAGTTGGGGAGAGTTGATAAGTGCAAATTGTAGCTATTTGTGTATATATGTTTTGTTGCACTTATCGTTGCTTTTTGTTAAATATCATACGAATAAACCCTGTTTTGTTTATGAATGCGTATAGTTACATTTTAGTGTATATATTGCGTTTCGTGTATATATCATTGAGTTTAATTGATTTTATCTCATTTTTGTAGGTATTCAAGCAGTGGGATTTTGCCATTGTTGTATAGAGCATTGAATAAGCTTTCCAACGCTTCGAACCGGGCAAAAAACGGAATTACGGTTCAAAAGTTATGAAGAAAACAAGTTTGGATTTTCAAGCATGCTTGGAGCGCGCTGAGCGCGCTCCAAGCCCCCAGAAAGAGCTACTTACAGTAGGTTGCGCGCTGAGCGCGCTCCAAGCCCGCTGAGCGCGCTTTTTAAGGCGGTTTAACTTCAAAAACGCGCGCTGAGCGCCCGTAGCGCGCTGAGCGCGGTCTGCGACTTTGACAGCAATAAATATAGTGAAAAAACACATTTTTTGGGATGGTTTTGGGTATTTTTTGCTCCCAACTCCATCAAACTTCATTTTTCTTGTAGATTAGCTTAGAAAACATCATTGGATCTTGCATTTGGATGATCCGGAGTGGAATCTCTCGTCGATCGGCGCCGACAAACCGTGAAATGTTTGGTTCCTCTTCTCTCTTCTCTTTGTAATTTCTTTTGTTGGGTTTGTATATGCTTTTACTTTGATCCTATGTATATTTTTCGCCCATGGCGTTATATTTAATTTGCTTTACAAATCTCTATTGGTGATTGTTTCTGATTTTTGCTTTATGCGCGGGATTTGGGTTGTGTTAGAGATAAACATCGCAAATCTTGATTAGGGATGATTATCTGTTAGTTTCTGGATGCTAGAGATAGATTTAGAGCTAACAATCCGTATGGGTGTCGAAACTTAATGACGTCCGTGTCTCGAGGCTTCGTGCGCGAGAGTGACGAAGAGAGTGATACGGGTGATTTCTCAACTCAGTGTGCCAGAGATGGACACTGTTGTGAGCGATACCGGGTGATATTGAGGAGTATTGTAAGTTGAGTGTAATTGGTCGGTAAGTTTAAGTCTGTGATGAGTCGAATATATACACGCCTGATAAGTTCGTCTGTTTGAAGAATGAATTGTTTTTATGTCAATATTTACTTTTCTGTTTTACGCTTTAAACCATTTTAAAACCAAACTCATTAACAATTAAATTGTCGAACGGCAGTTCAGTAGCACCGATCTCTGTGGACACGATAAATCCCGGAAAAATACTTCCAAATCTTTTTGCTTGCTTGCCCTGTATTGCAATCAACACTAACCGTGCCTTGTGTCGTTCTATGGTGCCATCAGAATTGAATTTAGTTTTAAACACCCATTTACAACCTATGGGTTTCTTACCTTGAGGTAAAGAAGTGAGCTGCCAAGTGTGATTAGCATTTAGGGCATTGAGTTCATTTTTCATGGCTTGTAACCAATGAGGATGAATACATGCAGATTTATAAGAAGTAGGATCACTAGTGACAGTAATAGCATTGATACAAGTATGCTGTGCAGGTGCAAGATGCAGATATGAGATAAATTTTGAAATGTCATATAGAGGAGAAGATTTATTTGTGTGACAAACATAATCCTTTAAATATGTGGGAGCAGTTTTAAGTCTTGTGGACTGTCTAATAGGTTTAATCTCTTGATCACTGTCAGAATCAGAGGAAAAATGTATATCAGTGGGAGTGTTGTCAACAGTTGGTGTATGAGGAGAGGATGGATGAGGTGAATTGGGAAGAGCAGAAGGTTGAGGAGGCTCAGGAGTAGATTCAGGAAGAAGGGAATCATCCAAATGTTCATTAATGTCAAATAAAAAAGGTATGGTGGATGAATCAGAAGTAGCAATGGGATCTTGATTAGGTTGTATGGGAGAATGAGATAAATAGGGAATTATATGTTCATAAAAAACAGTGTTCCTAGAACTAATGATGGATCTAGTATGAAGATCAAATAAAAGGTACCCTTTAATTCCCATTGTAAATCCTAAAAATATGCATTTGGATGCCCTAGGGTCAAGTTTGTCTCTATTTCTAGTGAGGGTGGAGGTATAGGTAAGGCAACCAAAAGTTTTAAGGTTGTGATTGGATCTTTGCCAGCCACCTGCACCACTGGCTCCTTATTTTGCTGCTTATTATCCTTTGTAGAATTATCAACCTGTAACACTTATATTTCAATATCCTCTTTCATAATATTATTCTTTTGTTGTTGAACACTACTCTCCTTCACCACCTATTTGTATTGCTGTATGGGATCTGCAGCTTGGGGCACCCGGGTTTCCCCTAACCTCGTTTTGGTATTGAATTTTTTACAGCTATTGAATGAATGACCGATCACAATATAGTGAGAACAATACCCATGGTGCTTTTCATATGAAATTGTAACATAGAAAGCAAAAACTTCTTTTTCAACTATGATATCCTCAAATAATCTTTGAGATAGATCTAAGTCTACTAACACTATCACAAAGTGACCAAATAAACTTTTTTTTAGTTGCTTCATCTAAAATTAGCGGCGTACCAATTCCTTCAATGATTTCAAAAGAGTACGCGTTTATAAGTACTCTTGAGGATTAAATTCCAAGCTTGGTATGCGTTTGTCTCTGCATATGCGGATTAAATTTCGGTTCACACGATCCATTCGCCCAAGCCTTTCACATATCATCTCAATGGTGAAGGTAAATTAAAAAAAAACTTTTCCTAATGGCATAATCCTCCATTCCACCATGTCAGACCAAATAACATTCAGTTTTTTTGCGAGATCCCAAGTTGTCCACGATTTGCCTCCCTTCCCCATAATTAGTCGACCATATGGAGGTGATTCTTACATTCTTCCAAACCCTTTGCATATTTCTCCTGCGATATTCTTATGCTAACTGTATCGCTCTTAATGACAGGTTTTGGCAAATGAGTTACGCCAGGATTATCTTATATTTTCTGCAGCGCCTGCGCAAATGTTTTCCTAGCCAAAACCCCAGGTTCACTTGTTTTAGCACACATCAATGGTGAATCTTGTATGGACATGCACTTCCATGCACATATGTATGGTTGGTTGTTCATGATGAGAAAGAAAATAGAAACCCTTGTTAACATTAATGTGTTGTAACCACCACTATCATTAGTAAGCATTATGAGAGAATTCTAATCACCATATTATAATGATTGTCTTTATTTAGATTTATGGTAGAGTTGTATCATTAAGATTGAGAGAACCAAAGAGTCCTCATCTTGATTACCAACTTATTGTATTCTCTATCAGTTTCATCTTCAAGTCTATATAAAGACATTACAATGCTAAGTTGAATATATGAAAAGAAAAACAGAAAAAAGAGTGTGTAATGAATTCAGTAAAATTGGAGTGTTTTTAAGTATAACTTCCACCAGTGGAAGTTAAGTGCAAAACGTGACACAAAACTGGTTTCTTACTCCACCACCTCTAGAATACCACCAACAGAGTGGTATCAGAGCTGCAGATCCTTGCAGCTACAGCAAAACCAACAAAAATATGGCTTCCACAAGCAACACTTCCACAACTTATAGCAATGTTAAAGTTCCTTTGTTTGAAGAAGAGAATTATGATTTCTGGGCTGTTAAAATGTAGACTCTATTCACCTCATTGGATGTGTTAGAGATTGTCCAAAATGGGTATGAAGAACCCGTACCAACAGAGGCTGGAGAATCAAAAGAAAAGGCTGAAGAATCAAGCCAACGACTTGAAGAATTGAAGAAGAAGATCACAGATGCTGGTGTTCTCGGGATAATTCAAAGAGGAGTCTCTATATCCATTTTTCCAAGGATTATGAGAGCTAAAACATCGAAGGAAGTCTGGGGTATCCTACAACAAGAGTTCGAAGGAGACTCAAAGGTGCGAACGGTGAAGCTTCAATCTCTTAAGAGAAATTATGAAAATGAAAGGATGAAGGAGAACGAGAGCCTGAACGAATACTTCAACAGACTCTTCGAATTGGTAAATCAGATGAAGTCGCATGGTGATACGATAGAAGATCGCAGAATTGTTGACAAAATTCTGACCAGTTTGACAGCAAGATTTGACCCAATGGTGGCTGTGATAGAAGAAACCAAGGATCTATCAACCATGACAGTTCAAGGGTTGATGGGGTCTTTGATATCCTACGAGCAAAGGTTGTTACGACACTCTAAAAAATCAATCGAGAGTGCCCACTAGTGCAAAGTGACGGATATAATTTTAAAAGTTACACCTATTATGCGAAAAACGGGCGTAAATAAGAAATCCGGTGGCAAATTTGTAAATAAAATGTCATTTTAAGTATTAGCCTGTGACAATAGACACCATATTTAAAAAAAAAGGTGTAAATTAAAAATATTATAATAATAAATTAAAATTATTATTATAGTCAAATCTCTATTACTCTTGTTAAAGAAAAAAAGGGTGTAAATTTAGATTGGTTGAAAAAAATTATTTATTTTAATAACTCTAAATATTAATCTTAAACACATTCATTTTAAACACATTAAAAAATAACTCTTTTTTAATCTAATCTATCAAATAATGTAAAAGTGTATTAAAAAAAGGTAGTCATATCATTATCCCTAAATAAATTTCAAAATTAACCATGTTATAGTTAAAAAAATATCTAACAAGTAAATATATTCACATATCAAACACTCGCGTCACACCAGTAAAGGCAGAAAAAAAAACCCTCACCACGACCTCTATCATTTCTCTTCCCTAACCAACCAACCCACTCTCCCCCTCCATCTTCAACCACAACCATGATGAGGGAATGGGAACAAGACGAACACCACCACCACAACAACAACTCTCCAAAACCCGATCAAATCCTCGACCCTAATTCCTATCTCAATTTCGATTTCTTCTAATCTCTCTCTAAACCCTAGGTTCTCCAACCCTCACCCTTATGGGTTTTTTTCATGAATAATTCAACGATTTAGGGTTTGTTTTTGTTACTAATTTGTGATGTGCAGGATTATTACAAGATATTGGAAGTCGATTATGATGCTAACGAGGATGCTATTCGCTCTAATTACATTCTTCTTGATCTTGCTCTTGTGAGTTTCGGTTTATGTGTTCTGATGTATGTGTCAGAGTCTGGGCTTCAACAATTTGAGTTTCTCATAGAAAAGAGTCTAATCTGAAAATTACTGTTGTTTCATGCACAGAAAATGCTCAGTTAAAAAGTTTATTTTTATTCTAGGACGATGACTGATTTTGATGGTCAGATTAACTAACTCTTAAAGGCATCTTATGTTTCTTGTAACAACTTTGCAGGTTTTCTTCAGATGATATTTGCTACCAGAAACATATTATCTTTCATTTTCACTTCTTTAAAATAACAGGGTATGGTTTCTTGATTTGGTAAGAAAACAATTTAAGCTCATAATTCATTTAAATATGTAAAATTTTAATTGAAGAAAGAAAATAAATTTGAATTTGGCTATTTATGTATTTTCCATTTATAAATTGAGGTAGAGAGAAATGTCAATACATTCTTGGACTCCGTGTCTCAACACTTTTGTTTGGTGTAATCCCACTAAATTGAGTATTGAAATGAGAATGTCAGATTGTAAATATTCCTAGTATTTCTCTATAGATGTACTATTTGTAAGCCTTGAGCCGTTTTTATCTTTAGGTTAAATTTTCCTTACAGTTTGTAGGATTAATTGATATGGTTTATGCTCGTTCCTTTGAATATTCCGAGGACATGAC
Organism: Lathyrus tuberosus; assembly: GCA_022829125.1. Taxonomy (NCBI): domain Eukaryota; kingdom Viridiplantae; phylum Streptophyta; class Magnoliopsida; order Fabales; family Fabaceae; genus Lathyrus; species Lathyrus tuberosus. The sequence goes on from JALAZF010000060.1 coordinate 16,575,212, forward strand.
AATTTACCATTAACTTTACCCAATTCGTTAAATGTTGCATTTGTTTGAATCCATGCTATGAAATGCAACCTTTTTAACAGGTGATGTTTTGTATAACCAGGAACTGTGCATCACAGATACTTATTTACAAGTCTCTATTTGTCCTTATTCAGAATGACCATCCTTTATAAGCAGAACTATAGTTAGCTTCAGGCATTGTTCCTGGTAAGCTCAGATGTGAGGTTAGAACTTGCAAATATGCAACCAACGACAAGTACTGGAGCTGGTTACCATTTTAGTGCATCTAGTACGCCTAGCAATCAAAGTGAAGGATCTGATCTAGATGACAATGAGTCACAAGGCGAGGTTTTTATATGGCGAGAGGTTTTTGCAGACGGGGTTCCTTCCAAGACAGATGTGTTGATTCCTAAGCTATTAGAGTCACATGTTCTTCTTGATGTTCGTAACATTGCATCTGGTGTGAGTCACCTTACTGCATTAAACAAGAAAGGGGAGGTTTTTACTAATAAATTACATTATAAAAGTTAAAAATCAACTGAAGTAAATTAATATAATACACCATATCTAAATTATTTACTCTCTTTGTATGGTGATTTCGTTTGTATTACCTGTACCTATATCCTTAACAGAAATCGTTAGGATTCTATTTTCATCTATAGAAAAGCATACATGATTTCTCTAATGTCACTTTTTGAATCAATCACACCATTCCAACGTATCATAAAAAACCTGTGAGTTTCTTCAATTTTCTTATCCATCTAATGAAAAAGCTCATCATTTTCTCTATAGTTTAAAACTTAAATGTGCAGGATTAGAATGGAACTTCAATATACAGTGGTATCTTCCATTTGAGTGACTAGTTAAGTTATGTTGTAATTTTCTTCTTCAACAAGCGCTGGATTATGCATTAATGCATGTTGACATGCAGCTTGCTTTTAGTGTAATAGCAACATAGAAAGCAAAATATAAATTATTACTTTTAGTATATCTATGAAAACACATTAATGTTATTGGTGTTGGATGAGTATAGTATTTATGGGAAACACATCAAAGTTATTAGAGCTAGAATTACTAATTTTCACATTTCCTGTAACCACTCTTACTCAAGTAATTCCAGCTTGAATTCACATCACTTAATGTATCCAGCAAGTATAGAATTCCAAACAACACTTCTTTGAGTCATGCAAATGGAACCACTGGTTGGGAATTGGCACTTGTTACGGCTCCCAGTTCGAATGAGAATGCTACAGTAGTTAGCAAATTGGTATGCTTTTTTCTTAATTTATATATGCTTTGTTCATAGCAAGATAACAAAATAATGCATATCATGTCATTACATCATGGTGCAACTGCATTAGGATACCCAAATCGGTTACTTGACACTAAAAAGTGATGTTTCTTACTTCAGGGCGCATAGTCATGGGACTTTTTGGGACCATGGTTCCGAAAACGGCAGGTATTGCATGCTATAGTATATAAATATATGCTAATAATGGTTTTCATGTGAAGGTTTGGTTACTAATCTTAAGAACCCTTTTGTGCAGGAAACTTCCGTGCGCTTTGTACATGTAGCTTTGCTTAAACTTCTATTTATGGTTTGTGATAGTTTTTTCCCGTGCGCTTCATCATGCTGTCAACCGACAAAACCGACAAAACCGATTTTAAAAAAAATTATGCTATTTTCCGGATCTGCAGATCAGGAATTTTAAAAAATAAAGTTATACTATGTTTTCGGATGTGCACATCTGGAACACATCAGCGTTTTTTTTTTAAAATGGTGCGTCCGGATGTGCCCATCCGGAATCAGGGAGCAAAAACGAAATTTCACGTAGTGTATAAGAAACTTGGGTGGTGTAATAAGAAATGGTTTGATTATATCGTTACCGCCTCAACATTACACTACTAAATTACTAAAAAAAAAATCATAAATAATTAATACCAATATTTAAAATAAATAGCATACCAGATTTATCAAAAGGAAATAATCTAGTGAATAAAAAATTAACATATACAAATTAGTAAGGTTGTCAGAATCGAATTTTTACCTTGATTCGTTTTTCCTAGATAAAATCGAAAGGTCAAATCAAAACGTAAAATCGTAGAATTTACCTCATGTTAAAATAATATTAAATTTAAATTGAAATAAGAAAAATAATCACATTTAAATAATAAATTTTAATTAAAAGAGTATACACAATAAATCAAATCAACTTCTATTAAATTGGTATATTAAAATAATAAAAATAGCAAAATATGGTAACAATCATTTAGATTACAAACCATAGTAGCATTCAAAGACACATACATAATAACAAAACTAATAATACTATAATAAACATAGTAACAAACCAAGGTTACATATAATCACATCATAAAATAGTAACATAATATTGCTCTGTTTATTATTTGTGAAGAAGACTCACTTTTTAGATATTTACCAATCAAAGAATAAAACTCACAGAATATTGTCGTTGAAATTCTGGGCTGACGTCGTACAAGTGAAGTAACGTTAGGGTTCAAAAGTTTTTAATCTTAATTGCTCTTATAAATGAAAAGTCTAATGCCTAATGAAAAAAGAGGTTATTTAAAGTGAATAAAATAATAAAGTGAGAGAAGTTTTATTGGATTGGGCTTTTTAAAATTTCAAGAAAAAAAAAGATAAAATCAAGTCAAAGAGTAAAATCTAAAGATTTTACAGATTTTAGAGACATTTAAATCATGTAAAATCGTTCCAGTATACGATTTTACTTGCGATTTAACAACAAATGCTGACCTAAAAATGTAAAATCTAAGAGTTTAGGTTTTAAATCGCAATTTTATCAACCTTACAAATTAGAACATTTATTTTTAAGTCTTTAGAGAACGCATTCAAATTGGATATGTCACAATGAAGTATTTTGGTAAGCAAATACACATTTTATTGATACTTTTAGAGTGTTTTGGTATGCAATTTAGGGTATTTTCTCCCTTCTCTTATTTGTTCACGGAAAAATTAAAAGAATAAAAAAAGAAAAAAAAATTAAGGGCTTAAATATATATACAAAGCTAATTGGTCAATTTGCATTAAATATAGTGGTGAATGGGTAATTGTTTGGTGTAGGTAAATATTTCTTATTCTAGTTGTAAATTTATTTTTTTTACTTTAAAATGTTCATACATATTTACCTCCATAAAAAGCACAAACAGAGAAGCTTCTAATTTCCCGGTTGTTCAAAATGTAAGGTGCAAACATCAATTCCCTTTTATTTGTCATTTGATTATTGGTTTAGTGTAGAGATCATACTTGGCATATCCCTCAAAGTTTTGTCTAACAAAACTAAAACGAATATAAATATTTATTTTTTACTTGAGAAATTTCGAGACAGGTAAACTTTTCTGAAAATCCCTTAATTTTTTAATTGATTTAGAAAATCTTATATGAGAATTTTAATTTAATGGAAATATTAACCCGTAAAAGCAGCTCAAAATCTAGTAATTAAATAGAAAATTTACCATTAATGAACTCTAATATTAGAATTTCTCCTCATCCTCTTACTTTTTCAACCAAACCTTTACCCCATTTTCTCCTAATCACAAATTATCATCTCTCATGCATAGTACCTACTTCCATTCCCCATGCAAACTCCGCCCCTCTCTTCCTTTCTAATACCATTTCCCCATTTCAAAACCACCTCTTTCCTCCCTATCTCCCGCCGCTCCCCATATGGAGGAGCGGGCCTCGCCGCCGCCACCACCTCCTCCACATGATTTTAATCCTAACCCCCAATTACCTGATATTGGCCATGGCACCTATGTTGTCCAAGTCCCTAAAGACCAAATCTACCGCATTCCACCGCCCGAAAATGCCCGAATTGCCGAGCGTCATCGGAAATCTCCTCCCAAGGAGACAAACCGGACATGTTGTTGGTGTATTGTATTCATCGTCGTCTTCCTCGCTATTATCATTTTGGTTGGAGGTATTTTAGGTGGCCTTTTTTCCATGGCACAATCACCAAAGGATCCAAAGTTTTCAATCCAACACTTTCTCTTACAAAGCAAACTACGCCCACATTACAAAATCACTATACAAGTCCATAATCCAAATACAAATGTGGACATTTTATATAAAGAAGGAGGAGATGTTTCCCTCTCTTTAAAAAAGAAAAAAATTGCTTCAGGTGAATATCCAACATTCTCTCAAGCCAATCAAAATTCAACAAATTTTGAAGTAACTTTAAAAGGCTCAACAACAAAATTACCTAAAGAAGTTGAAGAAAGCAAGAAAAGTGCAAAAAAGAAAGTGCATGTTACATTTTCTTTATCAATTAATGTCCAAACTCATATGAAATTGAGCTTGCTTCAAAGCAAGTCAACGACTTACGAGGTTACTTGTCACGTAACCGTCGATTCATTGGCCAAAACTACAAAAGTAGTTTCTGAACAATGTGAAACTAAAGGACACTAGTTGTTGTAGTGAATTAATGTAGCTTCTTTGCCATCTTCTTGATGAGCTGAAATTCAAGTGTTGTACATTTTGAAACTTTTCTTCTTTTTCGGATTGATTCGGTTAATCTTGCTTGATTCGTCATACATTTTTTTAATGATGGTAAATATTTATAGATAGACATCTATTTATGTTTTCATTTAAATGATAAAGACAATTACTTTCTTGTTTCATTTGACCTAAAATTTCAACTCAGATGAATACCATCTTGTACAGTGATGCATTGAAGAAATTATAATGATGAGAAAAAAACGTAAATATATGACTCCTAACAAATACGTCAAAATTCCTAAACATTATATGTCAACTAAAAGTTGTGAAATTATAATGTGTCAACTTGTTTTGATTGTGTCATTTAGATTGTGGATATATATTAAGTTTGTCAACTTGACTTGATTGTGTCGCTTGGGCAGTAATTTGGTGTTGGATTTTATTGTCAAATTGGATTCACCGTGTTACTTGAGTTGTAGTTTGTTGTTGCATAGTATAATAAGAGGTAAAATACATTATATAGCTAAAAAAATTGTAATACATTGATAGTTTCAATTTAAGATTTATCTCGTTTTTTTATTATTACGTGAATGATCTCGTTTCTTTAAGCTTTTGCTATGTCGACAATGTCCATGTTGTCAATGTCATAATTCCAAAATAGCTTATAATATAGTGTAATTATTTAAATAAATTATATCAAAAATAAATTATAATTTGACATGTGCTTTGAAACAAAATCTTCTCCACAAATCAACTTATATAATGTGTGTTTTGATCATTTTAGCTTATGTTGTCTCAACTTTTAGTTTGATATTTTTAAATTTTTAGTCTCCACGTGGCATTGCTACAGCAACATTATGTCAGATTTTATGTTATTTTTAGTTAAAAATTATTATTTATTATTTTATAGATTGTTAATAACTTTTTAAATTTCATTTTAATGTATTATTTATTAGATTAATTTAAATATGAAAATTATTGAATAGAAAAGAGACTTTTTAAAGGCACCCACCCTATGGACTTTTTATACACCCTGTGACTTTTCATATATGGTAATTGATTTTAGAGATATATCTCCGGACGCACCATAATTTAACTAAAACGTTAAGATATTTTAGAGATATATCTCTGGACGCACCAAAACTTAATTGAATGTTAAAATATTCCGGATATATATCTTTGGAACAATTTGGAGCATATTATCGCGCCAAACTCTTCTCCTCCCACACTTTTTCATTTCCATTCACAAACCTCTTCATCTCTCTCATTCTCAAATTTCTCAAACTTCACCAAATTTGATTTCTTCCGTCTGAAGCTCAAGTAATCATCAAGCAGTATCCAGTGCATCATTCAACATCTTCCTAATCATATAATCCGAGTAAATTTTTCGAGTTTCTGATAAATATTTGACTATTCCTGTAAACGAGATAGAATGCATTGTTAGGTGTAGAAATATTTAGATATCAGCTGAAACATAATTTAGAGTTAGTGTATGTATTGTTTGTTGGCTGAAATGGACGATAAGGGCTTCAAATTTCTCATTCTAAGGGGCAGAGGACGCCATTGTCGCGACCTTTGAGTTGCAGAAAAATTTCGGAGATACATCTCTGGAAAAATTCAACCTTTCATGCACTCTGGTGATTCCGGAGATACATATGCGAAATGTTTCCGTAGATGTATCTTCAGAATCATCTCATTCTGTTTTTTTTCTTTTTGTTTTAAAATTTTCTTGTTGTGCTTATTCCACGACTAATTTGACCTTGCAGGCATAATGGCTGACAGAGCAAATCGATTGAGACATGGACGCGTTTCCCAACACAGATTCGTTAGACGAGAGCGGAGTTAGCTGGGTCCGGATGCAGCAGGTACCTTTGGTCAGGGAGAGGCATCGACTGCTGGTGTACAATCTACTCCTGAGGCTCAGTCCACTCTCGGGGTTTAACCTTTACCTCAGGCCACTCTATCTACATCTCATGCCACTCCAGCTACATCTCAGCCCACTCCATATACATCTCAGCCCACTCCACCTTCTTCATCTTCTTCCCGGAGACCACAGGATGCACCAGCTGACGTGTCACTTTCCACATCCTCTCGCAGGCGGCGGGATGCACATGTGCCACCTCCTATTGATCTGGTGCCACCTCTCCTGTTGATTTGGTCGCACCTGCTGATCGTGATGCACCAGTGCCACCCTGGAGGGTGATGTTGCTGATGTCGAGCCAAGGCTTACGGAGGGGGTCCATCTGATATATCCCTACTTCCTTTGTACCCAGAGCACACTGCCAAACATATCTGGGACGGAGAGGAAACATTAGTCACATTTTTACTATATTTTTGACATTGATTTAAATTGCTGACATTGATTATTTCTAACATTGATTCTTATAGACATTGATTATTTTTGGAAATTCGCAAGTGCGTGATCCGAGAAGTTTCTGAACCATGAGCTGAAGATTTTAGCATTGCATTAGCCTGATGAGGAGTGGTTTTAGTCGGTTCTGATAGCTTCTGGTTTGAGTGACCTATGCTTGACCGGTTACACTCTGGTCAACCACGTGATGCTTAATGCATTCGTGGAGCGATATCACTCTGAGACCTATTCCTTTCATCTCCCGCATGGTGAGATGTCGATTACACTGGATGATGTTTCGTCTTTGTTGCATCTATCGATCAGGGGGAGATTCCTCCATCATGGTAGGATGACCGAAGACGAGGCGGTCGATATGATGGTGCAGCATCTGGGGGCTGATCCATGGAAGGCGCTCAAGGAGGTGGATAGGACCAGGGGTGCTAATGTTAGGTTTTCGTTCTTGAAGGCGAGATTTGATGAGGCAGTCGTTGCTACAGAGCAGGCTGGTGGTGATGCCGAGAAGGTGTCCATACACAGGACTCATGCTTTAAGGTGTTATTTTTTATTTTTAGTTGGCACTGTGATTTTTATGGACACGACTGCCAGCTACACTGACGTTGCATACCTTCGATACTTCTTGGATCTCATACAAATCCACGAGTATAAATCGGGGGCGACTCGCCTTGCATATTTGTATTCGACGCTGAGAGATGGATGTCAATGGAGGACGAAGTAGGTCAGAGGCAGCACGACACTACTGGTGGTAATAATTTTTAACCCTTGAATATTTTTTCAGTATCATTTCATAGTTGCGATAATTCTTGATCCCTGAATACTTTTTATTTTCATTTTAGACTTGGATCCTCCAGCACTTCCCGCGCATTGCTAGCTAGTTGTGTTGGGATGAGTACACTAAGGAGATGCTCTGTGCTTGTGATTTTATCCAGATGAGAGGGAATCAGGCAGTCGAGGCTGTTAGTTCTTGGATTGGCTGGAATTTTGGTAAAACAAAGTATATGCAATGTTGATGTCAAGGTATTGATGTTGCAACATTGAGATTTAACACTGGGTTGTGTTAAGTAATTAATTTGCTGAAGTGCTGAAGTTGGATGTCTGATGTTACATGGCGATGTTGTAATATCAGATTTGCAGAATTAACAACAGCAGGCTGTGATGTTGTGAGGGTTTGCGTGTTAGCTGGAATTATGGAGAGCAAGCTGTCTCATTGGATGCGAATATCGTGGGATAGATATTTTCTGCTGCATAGGAGATCTGGTGCAGATTTGTAGGAGATTTAAAAGGTTGAAGATTTAAAAAGATTTTAGGAGAAAATCTGTTTTAAATATTCAGTTTTAAATAACAAATCTGGTCAGATATTGTAGCAAGTCCAAGACCAATTCAAGGAGCTATATAAAGCGCACAAGACCAAAGGAAAAGGTACAGAAAACATTCAGAAGATCAGGAGCTGGAGGCTTAGTATCTAGAGTTTGTTTAGAGTGCTTATATTCACACTATTCTAGGGTTTGAATAGGTGTTGTGTTTCTGTCCTCTCTAGAAGCTGTGAAGCAATAGAGAGTGGTTGCTTGATCGAAGCTAGGAAGCAAGATCAAGGGTACTCAAAGTGGTTTCTTTGAGTGTTTGTAAGGGATTGAGTGGTGTTCTCATACCTAGGTGGTTTCTTAGGTAGGAATTCATTAGTAGAGTATAAGTTTAGGAGATTGTCAATGGGTTGTTGAGTCTGTAAATTATATCTACAAGTAGTGAATTCCATCCCTGGCTTGGTAGCCCCAGAGTAGGTTGGTTGTAACCAAACTGGGTGAACAATTCTTTGCGTTGGTTTGTTACTGTTATTGTTGTCCATTATGCAGAGTGTGTTGTTATGACATCGCACTTTAACATCACACGTCTGATACCAGAATTTCAATTGGTATCAGAGCAGGCATCCTGTCTGTCTCTGGGTGAGATCTAGGGAAGTTACTTTCTGGTGTAAAGATGGACAAAGAAGTTGGAGGATTCATCAACAGACCCCCTATTTTGGATGGATCCAATTATGACTATTGGAAGCCAAGGATGATCACCTTCTTAAAATCCTTGGACAGCAGGGCTTGGAAGGCTGTTATTAAAGAATGGAAAACACCTGTCGTGTGTGAGAAAGATGATGCTGGCAAAGATAAAGAAGGCACCTCTAAGCCAAAGCCTGAAGAAGAGTGGACCAAGGAGGAAGATGAGCTTGCCCTTGGAAATTCCAAAGCTCTAAATGCAATCTTCAATGGAGTGGATAAGAATATTTTCAGGTTAATCAATACCTGTGAGGTTGCTAAGGAAGCATGGGATATTTTGAAGGCCACTTATGAAGGAACATCTAGAGTTAATATGTCACGACTTCAGCTTCTAACATCAAAATTTGAAAGCCTGAAGATGAAGGACGATGAGACTATTCATGACTTCCACATGAGTGTTCTTGAGCTAGCCAATGCATCTAGTGCTCTTGGAGAGAAAATGTCTGAAGAAAAGCTTGTAAGGAAGATTCTTAGGTCCCTTCCTAAGAGGTACAAGATGAAGGTGACTGCTATTGAAGAAGCTCAAGACATCAGCAAGATGAGAGTAGATGAGCTCATTGGATCTCTTCAAACTTTTGAGCTTGGTTTGAATGAAGAAGAACAAAAAAAAAGCCCAAGGGTATTGCTTTGGTCTCCACTCATGCAGAAGATAAGCTCAGGAAGATTTGTCTCAAGCCATTGCAATGTTGGGAAGGCAGTTCAATAAAGTGTTAAAAAGATGGAACAATAACTACAAGCCTAGTGTCAAGAACAGTTCTTGTGACATCAGCAAGCCAAAAGAGAAAGATGAAGAGAAGACTGCCCTGGATAGAGGTGTTCAGTGCTTTGAATGTGAAGGGTATGGACATGTCAAGAAAGAATGTCCCACATTCTTGAAGAAGCAGAAAAAGGGCATGTCAGTTTCTTGGTCTGAATTTGATAGTGAAAGTGATGGTGAGTCAGCAAGGCATGCTAGAGCCTTAACAGGAACTGTTGTGTCTGATGATGATAGTGATGAAGAAATAACTTATGAGGAGCTAGCTTCTACTTATCGAGAGCTGTGTTTGAAAAGTGCTGAGATTTGTCAAGAAAACAAGTATCACAAGCAACAGATTGCTCAGCTTGAAAATGAAAAAGCTGATCGGGAAAACGAAGTTGTACTAGTTAAGTCTCAACTGGATCAGATGACAAAATTCGTTAGGATGATAAACAGTGGTACTCCTAATCTTGATAAGATTCTTCAGTCAGAGAAAGCTGCTGGAGATAAATCAGGCATAGGATATGTGGCCAGCACTTCAGGAACAAAAAGGGAGATGTCTCAACCTTTGTCTCAACATCAACCTAAGAGACATGGTCCTACCCCAAAGAAGGTTGTTCAGCCCCAGAATGCTGAGAAGAAGAATGGTCCTCATCAGAGGAAGATGCAGCCTTAAGGAGCTAGTCAGTATATGCCTCCCTAATATCACCAGAGCATGCAAGCTGCCAGGTTCAAGTAGAACATGTCTCATCAGAGGTTTCAACATCAGGAAAACTGGTATGGTTATGGATACAACAATGCTGTGCCTTATTACTATGGAAGAAGGAAGCCTCATCACCATAGAAGACAGCCTAAGAGATAACATCATCAGTACAGGAGAAGACAATTCAACTATGGAATAAGGAGACAACATTATGGGTGGCAGCCACAACATTATCAAAGTGGAAGAAGATTTAACCACTTTAGAAACGTAGAGTCAGATGCTTCTATTGTGGCAGGATTGGACATATGCAGTCCTCGTGCTTCAAGCTTCACGGTTATCCTAATTCTGCTCCTCAACCCAAACAGCAAGAGGAAAGGCCTAAGGTGATGAAGCAATGGATACCTAAAGTTACCAGCTTGATAGCTCACACTTCCTTAAGGGTTTCTACCAAAGATGACTGGTATTTTGACAGTGGGTGTTTAAGACACATGAATGGAGTAAAGAATCTGCTTGTTGATGTGAAACCTCAGTCTTCTGGCTATGTTACATTTGGTGATAGGATCAAAGGAGAGATAAAGGGGATTGGTAAACTTATCTGTGCTAGTGCTCCCAGACTGGAGAATGTCCTTCTTGTTAAAGGACTAACAGCAAATTTGATTAGTATTAGTCAACTTTGTGATCAAGGATTCAAAGTAGACTTCACAAAGTCCGAATGTATGGTCAAAGATGACAAAGGAGAAGTCATTATGAAGGGAGCCAGATCTAAGGACAATTGTTATCTTTGGGTACCGCAAAACTCAAATTCCTCCACGTGTGTGCTTGCTAAAGAAGATGATGTCAAAATCTGGCATCAGAAGTTGGGACATCTTCACCTAAAGGGAATGAAGAGAATTATCTCCTCAGAAGCAGTCAGAGGAATTCCCAAACTTAGTATTGAGGAAGGAAAGGTGTGTGGAGACTGTCAAAAAGGAAAGCAGACAAAGATGTCTCATCCAAAGCTTCAACATGACACCACCTCCAAGGTATTGGAACTCCTTCATATGGATTTGATGGGACCTATGCAGGTTGAAAGTCTGGGTGGAAAGAAATATGCTTATGTAGTAGTGGATGACTACTCAAGATACACCTGAGTGAATTTCATCAAAGACAAATCTGAGGTGTTTGATGTCTTTAAAGAGCTCTGTCAAAAACTCCAAAGAGAAAAGGAGAGTAAGGTCATCAGAATAAGGAGTGATCATGGAAGAGAGTTTGAGAATAGCAAGTTCGAAGAATCTTGCTCGGCTGAAGGTATAAGTCATGAGTTTTCATCGCCTATCACCCCTCAGCAAAATGGAGCTGTTGAGAGGAAGAACAGAACTATACAAGAGTCGGCTAGAGCAATGATTCATGCCAAGAAACTTCCTTATCACTTCTGGGCTGAAGCCATGAACACTGCCTGCTACATTCACAACAGGGTACCCTAAGAAGAGGCACTTCATCCACTCTATATGAACTATGGAAGGGAAGAAAACCTAATGTTAAGTACTTCCATGTTTTTGGTAGTAGATGTTACATCCTGGCAGATAGAGAGCAGAGAAGGAAATTGGATTCCAAAAGTGATGAAGGAATATTTTTGGGGTACTCCATCAATAGCAGAGCATATAGAGTCTTCAACTCCAAGACCAAAGTAATGATGGAGTCAATCAATGTTGTGATTGATGATGAAGATAAGCAGGAAGTTGAGGATTTCATAGAAGATGTTGGAACATCAACTGATGAAGTTTCTGTAGAAGTTGAAGAAAGAAATCCATCTCCTGGTGTTGCTGATACTGAGCCTGAGCAACCTCAGAAAGATCATTCTATCAGAATTCAGAAGGATCATCCAAAGGAGCTAATTATAGGTGATCCAGATTCTGGAGTAAGGACTAGGTCAAGAGAAATCATAGCTAGCTCATGCTTTGTATCCAAAATTGATCCAAAGAATGTCAAGGAAGCTCTGACAGATGAGTTTTGGATCAATGCTATGCAAGAAGAACTGGAGCAGTTCAGAAGAAATGATGTCTGGGATCTTGTGCCAAGACCAGAAGGGGTGAATGTTATTGGAACAAAGTGGATCTACAAAAACAAGTCTGACGAGCTTGGAGTGGTTACAAGAAACAAAGCGAGACTTGTTGCACAAGGTTATACTCAAGTTAAGGGAGTTGACTTTGATGAGACATTTGCTCAAGTGGCTAGATTAGAATCCATCAGACTACTCTTGGGTATGGCTTGTAACCTAAGATTCAAGCTGTTCCAAATAGACGTAAAGAGTGCTTTTCTGAATGGCTATCTGAATGAAGAAGTCTATGTAGATCAACCTAAAGGTTTCACTGATCCAAACTTCCCCAATCATGTGTTCAAATTGAGGAAAATGCTGTATGACTTGAAACAAGCTCCAAGAGCCTGGTATGAGAGGCTGACAGAATTCTTAGTAGCAAATGGGTATAGAAAAGGAGGGATTGACAAAACCTTATTTGTCAAGGAAGAAGGCGGAAAATTATGGTAGCCAAAATTTATGTGGATGACATTGTATTTGGGGGGATGTCAGATACTATGGTGAAACAGTTTGTTCAACAAATGCAATCAGAATTTGAAATGAGTTTGGTTGGAGAACTTAGCTACTTTCTTGGATTACAAGTCAGACAAATGGAGGATTCTATCTTTATTTCTCAAAGCAAATATGCTAAGAGCATAGTAAAGAAATTTGGCTTGGATAATGCCAATCACAAAAGGACACCTGCTCCCACCCATTTGAAGCTATCCAAGGATGAGAATGGAGTGAGTGTGGACCACAGCTTATACAGAAGTATGATTGGGAGTCTACTGTATCTCACAGCAAGCAGACCTGACATTTCCTTTGCTGTTGGAGTGTCTACCAGATATCAATCTGATCCTAAGGTGAGTCACTTGAATCAAGTGAAGAGGATTCTGAAATATGTGAATGGCACAAGTGACTATGGGATGCTATATAGCCATGATTCTGGGACTGATTTAAGAGGATACTGTGATGCTGATTGGGCTGGAAGTGCAGATGATAGGAAAAGCACTTCAGGAGGCTGTTTCTTTCTAGGGAACAATCTGATTTCCTGGTTCAGCAAGAAGCAGAATTGTGTATCTCTCTCAACCGCTGAAGCGGAGTATATAGCAGCAGGAAGTAGTTGCTCTCAGCTGGTTTGGATGAAGCAGATGTTGAGTGAATACAATGTCAAACAAGATGTTATGACACTATACTGTGATAATCTGAGTGCCATTAATATATCTAAAAATCCTATACAGCATAGTAGGACAAAGCACATAGACATAAGGAATCACTTCATAAGGGATCTGGTTGAAGACAAAATTGTTACCTTGGAGCATGTAGCCACAGATAACCAGCTGGCTGACATATTCACTAAAGCCTTAGATGCAAACCAATTTAAAAGGTTAAGAAGCAAATTGGGAATCTGCATTTATGAAGACTAAATGTGCTAGAAAGGGGTTGTGGGCAGTTGGAGTTATTTTTGAAAATGTTTAGTCAACTGCCAGGTGAAGGTTGTCAAATTGTGGCTAAAAAGGGGGAGATGAGAAATAGCCAAGAGAGTCAAGAGTGTCAAAGAATGCCAAATGCTGCTAATGTGATGCAGATATTAAGGGGGAGTAATTGACAGCTGCTATGCTGGTTGGTGCATTGAGGGGGAGTACTCATTGCTGCTAAGAATGAAACATATGCAGCAGTGTTGAAGATTGAGGGGGAGCAACATTGTTGAAAATTGCTGAAAATTGTTGCTGTTGAAGGCTGCTACTAGATGGTGAAGTAAATTGAAGCTGCAGCTGTAGTTGAAGATAATATGTGCAACTGTTTGAAGAGTGTAACTTGATTGCAACATATGCTGAAGTTGTTATGTGAGCAGCAGAGTTTTGTGAATTGAAGATGTTACTGATGTTGCTGCTTGGAGATTCAAATTATTGATTGAAGTTTTATTCCGCTGCTAAAGTCTCTGAAGGTGCAGAGTGCAGAGTTTGTTTTAGCCAAAATTAGCCAAAGGGGGAGATTGTTAGTTCTTGGATTGGCTGGAATTTTGGTAAAACAAAGTGTTAGTTCCTGGATTAGCTGGAATTTTGGTAAAACAAGGTATGTTCAATGTTGATGTCAAGGTGCTGATGTTGCAACATTGAAGTCTTAACACTGGGCTGTGTTAAGTAATTAATTGCTGAAGTTGGATGTCTGATGTCACATGGCGATGTTGTAACATCAGATCTGCAGAATTAACAACAGCAGGCTGTGATGTTGTTAGGGTTGCGTATTAGCTGGAATTGTGGAGAGCAAGCTGTCTCATTGGATGCGAATATCTTGGGATAGATATTTGCTACTGCATAGGAGATCTGGTGCAGATTTGTAGGAGATTTAAAAGGTTGAAGATTTAAAAAGATTTTAGGAGAAAATCTGTTTTAAATATTCAGTTTTAAATAACAAATCTGGGAGATATTGTAGCAAGTCTAAGACCAATTCAAGGAGCTATATAAAGTGCACAAGATCAAAGGAAAAGGTACAGAAATAGAGAGAGAAAAACAAGAGCAGAGGCTGAGTGTCTTGAGTATTTTGTACGAGTTGTATAACCAGAATTCTAGGGTGAATTGCTGTGTCGTATTTTGTCCTCTCTAGAAGCTGTGAAGCAATAGAGAGTGGTTGCTTGATCAAAGCTGTGAAGTAAGATCAAGGTTACTCAAAGTGGGTTCTTTGAGTGTTTGTAAGGGATTGAGTGGTGTTCTCATACCTAAGTGGTTTCTTCGGTAGGAAGTCATTAGTAGAGTACAAGTTTAGGAGATTGTCAACGGGTTGTTGAGTCTGTAAATTATATCTACAAGTAGTGAATTCCTTCCCTGGCTTGGTAGCCCCCAGAGTAGGTTGGTTGTAACCGAACTGGGTCAACAATTCTTGGTGTTATTTTACTGTTATTGTTGTCCATTGTGCAGAGTGTGTTGTTGTAACATCACACCTTAACATCACACGTTTGATACCAGAATTTCAATTGGTATCAGGGCAGGCATCCTGTCTGTCTCTGGGTGAGATCTAGGGAAGTTACTTTCTTGTGTAAGATGGACAAAAAAGTTGGAGGATTCGTCCAATTATGACTATTGGAAGCCAAGGATGACCACTTTCTTAAAATCCTTGGACAGTAGGGCTTGGAAGGCTGTTATTAAAGAATGGAAAGCTCCTGTCATGTGTGAGAAGGATGATGATGGCAAAGATAAAGAAGGCACCTCTAAGCCAAAGCCTGAAGAAGAGTGGACCAAGGAGGAAGATGAGCTTGCCCTTGGAAATTCCAAAGCTCTGAATGCAATCTTCAATGGAGTGGATAAGAATATCTTCAGGTTAATCAACAGTTGTGAAGTTGCTAAGGAAGCGTGGGATATTTTGCAGGCCACACATGAAGGAACATCTAGAGTCAAGATGTCGAGAGTTTAGATTTTAACATCAAAATTTGAAAGCCTGGAGATGAAGGACGATGAGACTATTCATGACTTCCACATGAATGTTCTGGAGCTGGCTAATGCATCCAGTGCTCTTGGTGAGAAGATGTCAGATGAAAAGCTTGTGAGGAAGATCTTTAGGTCCCTACCTAAGAAGTATAAGATGAAGGTTACTGCCATTGAAGAATCACAAGACATCAGCAAAATGAGAGTTGATGAGCTCATTGGATCTCTTCAATCTTTTGAGCTTGGGTTGAATGAGGAAGAACCAGAAAAGAAGCCAAAGAGTATAGCCTTGGTGTCAAATGATACAGAAGAAAAAGGAAAGAGTTCTGAATCGCAGGAGGATCTATCTCAGGCCATAGTGATGTTGGGAAGACAGTTCACCAAAGTATTCAAGAGAATGAATAATAACTCCATGCCTAATGTCAAGAACATGACTTCTGACACCAGCAAGAAGGATGAAGAGAAAACTGCCCAAGATAAAGGAGTTCAGTGCTTTGAGTGTGAAGGATATGGGCATGTCAAGAAATAATGTCCCACCTTCTTGAAAAAGCAGAAAAAGGGCATGACAATTTCCTGGTCTGACTCTGATAGTGAAAGTGAAGGCGAGTCAGCAAAGCATGTGAGAGCTTTAACAGGAGCTGTGGTTTCTGATGATGATTCTAGTGATGGAGAAGTAACTTACGAGGAGTTGGCATCCACCTATCAAGAGCTGTGTCTAAAAAGTGCTGAGATTTATCAAGAAAACAAGTGCCACAAGCAACAGATTGCTCAGCTAGAGAATGAAAAGACTGATCTGGAAAATGAAGTGGTGCTAGTTAGAGCTCACCTTGATCAAATGACCAAGTCTGTTAGGATGCTGAGCTGTGGTATAGACACACTTGACAAGATCCTTCAGTAAAAAAAAGCTACTGGGGACAAAGCTGGGATAGGTTATATGGCTGAGGATAAGGGAACTTCAGAAGAAAGCACTTCAGGTTCAAAGAAGGAAGTGTCACAACTTTCATCTCAACATCATCCAAAGAAGCAGGATCCTACCCCTAAGAAACCTGATGTTTCACAATCTAAGAAGGATGTTCAACCTCAGAATGTTGAGAAAAAGGATGGCCCCCAACAGAAGAGAAAGCAGCCTCTAGGAGCTAGTCAGTATATGCCCCCACAATACCACAAGAGCATGCAAGTTGCTCAGTTCAAACAGCACATGTCTCATCAGGTGTCTCAACATCAGGACAACTGGTATGGTTATGGATATGGATACACCAATGCTGTTCCTAATATCTATGGAAGAAGAAAGCCACACCATCATGGGAGACAATCCAGGAAACAACATTCTCAGCCTTCTTATGGGAGAAGATATTAACATAATAGAAGGCAGACCAGTTATGGTAGGAGGAGACCACATTATGGATGGCAACCTAAGCAATCTCATCAGGGCAGAAGATTCAGAGATGAAAGGGTGAGATGCTATTATTGTGGAAGGTTTGGACATATGCAGTACTCTTGTTACAAGCTGCATGGATACCCTCAGCCTCAAAATAGATGGAGAGAGACAGGCCCAAAGTTGTTAAACAATGGGTACCTAAGGAAAAGGTGAAGTGCTTATTGGCTCACATGGCTGATAGAGAGTTTAAAGAAGGAACATGGTATTTTGACAGTGGGTGTTCCAAACACATGTCTGGATGTAGATCCATGTTTGCTAAAGTCAGTCATTGTCCCTCTCTTGAAGTTGTTTTTGGCAATGGAGAAAAAGGTGTTGTTGCAGGAGTTGGGAAGGTGCAAGGTGATGGTAGACCTGAACTTGACAATGTTCTATTTGTCAGTGGTTTAAATGCAAATTTGATCAGCATAAGCCAGTTGTATGATGAAGGGTACAAGGTAAACTACACTAAGCATGAGTGTGTGGTATCTGATGAACATAATCAGGTTGTTATGAAGGGTGCCAGAACCAGAGATAACTGCTATCAGTGGATTTCTCTTGAAGGGAGTACAACTAATGATGGTTAGGTTGATGTTATAACATCAGACTATGACGTTAGGATGCTGAAAGGTCACTCAGAGATAATGAGTCCTGATGTGAATTGTTTAAAAGGAAAGTCTTTATGGAGGGAGAAAATTAGTAATTGGTCTTTAAAGAGTATTCAAAATCAGGCGCCTTACCATATTGATACTACATCAAGACTTACCAAAACATTCTCATCGCAATGTTTCATCTCCCTAAATCTTAACAGAATAGAAAGTTCTTCTCCAAACCTAGTCTGTCACAAAGGAACGATGTCTTTCCCTTCCAAGAACTCTGAGCAGGTACGAACTAGGGTTTCTTCTGAAGAACACATTTCTAGTGCTCTTCCCGAGTCAGGTAACCCTAAACCCTCAACCACGGTGAATAAAACTGAAGCTAGGTCATCATCCTCTCAAGCTGTTGAGGAGAAGTTTGATGTAGACATGCATTTGGAATAGCTTGCCACCAAAATCCTTGAGAAGGGGATACGGGTGAAAGGGATTTCTGTCCCTTTAAGGCAAATGCCTGCTGAACAAGTCGACTCTCAAGGTGAGGACAAAAATCTTCAAAGACAGGCCCTGAGTCAAGAAGCTGAAGGTGAAGATCTTGATGACACTGATGTCAGCTTTGATGTCAAAACATCATCCCCTAGGAATGAAAGTCACAGAGGTAAAGGGAAGGAACAGGTTGAGGTTATAGAGATTGAGGACTCATCTAATGATGATAGAATTGGAAGAAGGAAGGATAAGAAAAGGACTTCAGTTACAGACTCTCCAAAATCGTGGACCAAAGTTGCCAGGTCTGGCAAGAAGAGGAGAATCAGGGAAGAGTCAGATTCTGAGAATGATGCTCAAGACATCAACCCAGCTACTAATTAAGTACCTGGTCACATCTCATCTCACTGTGCATCCAGGTGGAATTGTGTGAGTCAAAGAAGGATAGCACTGGAAAGAGAGGTAGTAGCAGAAGACTTAGAGTCTACTGAAATTATAGACCTAATTAAGTGTGCTGGTCTCATAAGGACTATGTCAGGGTTGACTAACTGCTATGATAAACTGATCAGAGAATTCATAGTTAATATCCCTGAATCTATAAATGACAGCAAGAGCCTAACCTTCAGAAGAGTTACCATCAGGGGTAAGTGTGTCTGGTTCTCTCCTAAAGTGATCAATGCCTACTTAGGAAGAAGTGAGGAAGATTATGGAGAATTAGAAGTCTCCAATAATGTTATATGCAAAGAAATCACTGGTGGTCAGGTAGATGTTTGGCCCGAAAAAGGAAAGCTGTTAGCTAGTTGGTTGAGTCAAATATGCCACTCTGCACAGAATAGTTGTTGTCAACTGGGTTCCTACTAGTCACAAGACCACGATTTCTGTTGGATTGGGGAAGATAATTTATGCAGTTGGGACAAAGCAAAGAATTGACTATGGCTCCTACATCTATGATCATACTATTAAGCATGCTGCTACAAATGCTGTGAAGATGCCCATTGCTTTTCCCTCTCTCATTTGTGGGATTGTCTTGTCTCAACATCCTGGAATTCTACAGCATTCAGATGTTGCTTGCAAAAGGAAGCCTGCCTTGTCAGTCCGTTCCAAGTTGTTTGAAGTAAAACATGTTCCTGACAGTGTCAAGACATCTGCTTCAACATCACAACAGTCACTAGCCAAGTCTGGGTTGATTACAGAACTAGAGGAGGCCTGCAAGGAGTTAGATGAAGTTATAAGAGTTAGTACTGAAAGGAAACTAAAATTTGAAAGACTTGTCATGACACTAAGATTGGCAGCAAAGGAAGGTGAAGCAGCCAACACAAGGAAGGATGTTGATGATGGACCTGGTGATGAAGAAGATAATGATGAGCTCAGCTCAGATAATTCAAGCTTTTAATGTTTGCCTTCTTATTTAGTAGTGTTAGCTTCAATTTATGTCTTTGTTTCAGTACTTAATGTGCTTGGTTATGTAATTTGAATATTGTGCTGTTATATGCACTAGTTTTGTTTTTAGTTTCCTTCTATGATTGTTTTGCCTGGTTGCTAACTATGAGGCTAACAATGAGAGCTAGGGTGTACTGACTATAGTTTATAGGGCTTCTAACTGAAGTTTTCCTAATTCTGGCTAAAAAGGGGGAGAAAATAGCCAAGAAAGTCTGGAGTATCAAAGAATGTTACTGCAAAATGATTGTGATGCAGATATTAAGGGGGAGATAATTTGAAGAGTGCAACCCAAGCAGATATCAAGGGGGAGAAAAGTGCTGCACATTGTGAGCTACTGAACAGCTATGATGCTGGTTCATATTCTTGAGGGGGAGCACCAATTGGCTGATGTCAATTATGAAGATGGTGCTGCAGCAGATTAAGTGATGAAGACTATGAGTATTATCAAACTGCTGCTGATGAAGTTTCAAATTTTTTTTGAGGTTTTTCCGCTGCTGAAGTCTCTGAAGATGCAGAGTGCAGAGATTGTTTTAGCCAAAATTAGCCAAAGGGGGAGATTGTTAGTTCCTGGATTGGCTGGAATTTTGGTAAAATAAAGTATGTTCAATGTTGATGTCAAGGTGCTGATGTTGCAACATTGAAGTCTTAACACTGGGCTGTGTTAAGTAATTAATTTCTGAAGTTGGATGTCTGATGTCACATGGCGATGTTGTAACATCAGATCTACAGAATTAACAACAGTAGGCTGTGATGTTGCTAGGGTTGCGTATTAGCTGGAATTGTGGAGAGCAAGCTGTCTCATTGGATGCGAATATCTTGGGATAAATATTTGCTGCTGCATAGGAGATCTGGTGCAGATTTGTAGGAGATTTAAAAGGTTGAAGATTTAAAAAGATTTTAGGAGAAAATTTGTTTTAAATATTCAGTTTTAAATAACAAATCTGGGAGATATTGTAGCAAGTCCAAGACCAATTCAAGGAGCTATATAAAGCGCACAAGATCAAAGGAAAAGGTACAGAAATACAGAGAGAAAAACAAGAGCAGAGGCTGAGTGTCTTGAGTATTTTATACAAGTTGTATAACCAGAATTCTAGGGTGAATTGCTGTGTCGTATTCTGTCCTCTCTAGAAACTGTGAAGCAATAGAGAGTGGTTGCTTCATCAAAGCTGTGAAGTATGATCAAGGTTACTCAAAGTGGGTTCTTTGAGTGTTTGTAAGGGATTGAGTGGTGTTCTCATACCTAAGTGGTTTCTTAGGTAGGAAGTCATTAGTAGAGTATAAGTTTAGGAGATTGTCAACGGGTTGTTGAGTCTATAAATTATATCTACAAGTAGTGAATTCCATCCCTGGCTTGGTAGCCCCCAGAGTAGGTTGGTTGTAACCGAACTGGGTCAACAATTCTTGGTGTTATTTTACTGTTATTGCTGTCCATTGTGCAGAGTGTGTTATTGTGACATCACACCTTAACATCACACGTCTGATATCAGAATTTCACAAAGTATATGCAATGTTGATGTCAAGGTATTGATGTTGCAACATTGAGATTTAACACTGGGCTGTGTTAAGTAATTAATTTGCTGAAGTGCTGAAGTTGGATGTCTGATGTCACATGGCGATGTTGTAACATCAGATCTGCAGAATTAACAACAGCAGGCTGTGATGTTGTTAGGGTTTGCGTGTTAGCTGGAATTGTGGAGAGCAAGCTGTCTCATTGGATGCGAATATCTTGGGATAGATATTTTCTGCTGCATAGGAGATCTGGTGCAGATTTATAGGAGATTTAAAAGGTTGAAGATTTAAAAAGATTTTAGGAGAAAATCTGTTTTAAATATTCAATTTTAAATAACAAATCTGGTCAGATATTGTAGCAAGTCCAAGACCAATTCAAGGAGCTATATAAAGCGCACAAGACCAAAGGAAAAGGTACAGAAAACATTCAGAAGATCGGGAGCTGGAGGCTTAGTATCTAGAGTTTGTTTAGAGTGCTTATATTTACACTATTCTAGGGTTTGAATAGGTGTTGTGTTTCTGTCCTCTCTAGAAGCTGTGAAGCAATAGAGAGTGGTTGCTTGATCGAAGCTAGGAACCAAGATCAAGGGTACTCAAAGTGGTTTCTTTGAGTGTTTGTAAGGGATTGAGCGGTGTTCTCATACCTAGGTGGTTTCTTAGGTAGGAAGTCATTAGTAGAGTATAAGTTTAGGAGATTGTCAACGGGTTGTTGAGTCTGTAAATTATATCCACAAGTAGTGAATTCCATCCCTGGCTCGGTAGCCCCCAGAGTAGGTTGGTTGTAACCGAACTGGGTGAACAATTCTTTGTGTTGCTTTGTTACTGTTATTGCTGTCCATTGTGCAGAGTGTGTTGTTGTGACATCGCACCTTAACATCACACGTCTGATACCAGAATTTCAGAGGATTTCAGAGTATCTTGATCGTTTGGCTTCCTAGGACATCCATTTCAACTGCTACGTGGATCATCATCAGACGCGATCATTTGACGATATATCACTATACTCCAGATGGCTGGCCTACGGATCGAGTATCACTGCTCCTCATTTGCCCGAGCGCGTCATGCGGCAGTTCAGGTACACCCATACCATCCTCAGACACCCTGTTGTCTCTGATCCTCCTGCCTTGACGCGTATATATATAAAGGAGATGTTTGTTGATTATCAGAGTCATCTGGTACCAGAGGAGGCTCGGGCCACCATAGTGGTGAATGATTGGAGCTACATTGACAGAAACATCACGTGGTTCTTTAGGGTCTCACATCCATAAATGGTGTCGACAGATCTAGGAGATCCGCCGATACCTGCTCATCAGGAGATTCCAGAGGAGGAGCATGCTCAGATGGATCATAATGAGGATGTCTTGCCTCGTTGTCGTCACATAGAGGAGATGGCGTGTGATGGAATTAACGATGGTATCTTCCCTAAGGGGTCTGCTGCCAGGCGAGTATTGGATGACATTATTGCGGAGGCACATGGAGAACTTTTGTACCATAGACATCGCGCAAGGACAGGGGGAATCGATGGTCGAGGAGGTAGACCAGGCAGAGGAGGTACAGGTGGCAGAGGAGACGCTGTCAGGAACACCCATTAGTTGTTTGTATTTATTTTTTCCAGTACTATAGTTTGTACGTTTTTCCTGACATTGTTACAACATTTTGGATTTACGTGGCGTATGAAATCTTATTACTAGATTGTTATGTTATTTTTATTTGTTTGTTATTTTATAATTCATCTGCGAACAAATACACAATGCATTTTTAAAATAACCTGTTCTGAAACACTTCAAAGATGTATCTCTAGAAAATTCCCGTAGATGCATCTCTGGAAAAATTCAAATGAAAATGGGCTATGGGAGATATGTTGTGACCGTTTAAGGTTTAAATTGTTTTGGAGATATATCTCGGGAATATTATTAAGCCATGGGGCCTGTTCGGAGATATATCTCTGAAACTTTGGAGCATTTGTGGAAATCCACACAGTGGGAAAGAAACCCATGGGGTGCCTTAAGATTCTCAAAGAAAATATTTGAACCACAAGCCCATTAGCTATAGAATAGTCAAATAGATCCATTGTCACTCAAGTCCACTTAAAAAACAACTCATGTACTGTAATACCCTAATTTTTACACCTAAGATCCATATCATTTGCATCTCATACCACAAACAAAATCACAAGTTTTGGTTCTCCTGCCCTCCTCTATAGTTTTTCTCTTGAGGGAGATCACCAAGCACCCCTGTTTTCTTGTTTACTTGATGTTTATTTATGTTTATGTTTACTAACCCTTAATTAAAATCTAAAAAAATATGTTTGTTTTCCCTTTACTAACTTTTTCAGGAAGAGGTTGGGATCAAGAATGTCAAATACCAGTTCCTCAGCTCGAATGAAATTCATCTGAACAAAGTCAAAGTTGATATGCAAATAATTCAAAATCATTTGATCAAGAGTTTCCCAAGATTTAATTGACTATTATTCAAAAGACTCCAAGGTTCATGTGTTTATTTCCATGCCTTCTTTAACATACAAAAAGAATCGAGCCAGAGCCAAGACAGCGCAACAAAAAGCTATTTTTCTCACTTTTTCACTGTGTTAATTGATTAACCAAATGCATGTACAAAGTGGTTAATTGATTAACCAGTGTGTTTTTTTGGCTAAAAACAGAATTTTTAAATTCTGCAGCATTTGGCACCAAATTTCACTTGTTTCATCATGAGAATATTGTAGATCACCTCATTTTAATTCCCCTACATAATCATAATTAATTCCCACCATACACCCTCATTAATCACCACTTGATCTTGATTTTGCCTCCAAATTCAAATTCCAAGCCTAGTTTTGGCTCCAAACCAAGCTCCAAGCCACCAAAATTTCCAAGCCTAAATTCTATAAATAGAGGTCTCATTTCATTCATTCTACAAGCTTTTGATAGCCAAATTCACCTTGTCAAAATTCTTCCTCATTCTCAATTTCCTTCATCTACCCAAATTCACCAAAGCTCTTTCTTCCACTAAAAGTTAGTAAGCGTTTCATTGAAGCTTACTAATCTTTAAGCTAAACCCCCATCGAAACACTTTTTCATCATCAATTTCTGTAGATCAAGGCTTTGACATGTGGTTCTTGAAGTTGATTTGAAGCATTTTTAGATTTGGAAGTGGTAAACTCTTGTTCCACCATTGTTTTGCTTAATTCATCTTCCACAATGTGATCTCTTGTTGATTCTTGTTGCTTGATCTTTGGATCTTGCAAATTGTGTTTCATTATTGTTATTTGTTGTTGTTTTACTTGAATTTTCATGCTCAATTGCATTCATGATCATGAGGTGTTTTAAGAAATGATTGAATCAAATATGCAATTTTTTTTTTAAATTTTGTTGTTGTCCTGTCTGTGTTAATCGATTAACTAATTTGTACATGCAAATGGTTAATCGATTAACGAGTGGCAGAATTGTGTTTTTTGGCTTGTTTTGGGACTGTTTTGAGTTTTTTCCTTTCTTCTTCCATTTCCTTTGGTTTTGCCTTGAATTGAGTGTTTGTTGATCAAATTTCTCTTTAAATTCCATGGACTTTGGGTGTTAGATGAGGTTGGATAAACCTTCATTAGTTCAAATCTATCTTTAAGTGGATCATTAGATTTATTTTAGGTGCTTTGAATTAGTGGTAGGTTTAGTACCTTAATCCACCAAGAAGAGTGAAGGGACTTAAAGATGGAATGATTCAAATATTGTAATTCAATTTGACTTCTCCTCTCCCCTCTTCTCTTTTTTTCTTTTGATCAATGAAAATCTCCAATACCATTGGAACTTATTTTAAGTTTTTGATGAAGATGAGATCGTTACCTCTTTTCTTTTCGTGCGGTATTGCTTTCGGAGAGTGATCTACATATCACTTCTCTAGCATGCATTAGCATTAAAATTGTTATTGACCGGCCTCAGATAGTCGTGGCTTCTACATAAATCTGATTACGATTGCTTAACATAGCGCTGGATTGGACCCTGTTGTACCCCAAAATTTGCCTGCCCTATTTTCTAACATTTAAATTATTTTTTAACTTTGATTTTATAAGTTTTTTGGTCCAATTTTACTAACATTTTAATAGTATTTTTTATTCAAAAAAACAGGTAACAGTTTACTTTAAATTGTTTAAATAACAAATAGTTGTTTAACCTTCATATGCTTTCAAGTGCATTTTTGTTTCGAATAAATGAACTGGCACAATTGGAAAGGAGATAAGGTTTGCAAGTATGAGGTCGCGGGTTCGAATCTCACATGTTACATTTTGAATTTGTTTCTATTATTTGTTACTAACTTTCTTTCCATTTTAAATTATTTTCAAAAATCACAAAAATTGTATTTTTTATTATTTTGTTTTTAATTTTCGTTTTTAATTTTAAAGCATTTTTGAAAAATAATTATTTATTTGATTTTATGTACTTTTTACCAAAAAGCAGTGCAAAAATCATAATAAATACAAAAATATTTTCTTTTTGTGTACTCATTTCCTATTGGTCAATTTATGTCTACTTGGTGACCAAGTAAAAATCAGATATTATTTGATTTTTATTCAGATATTATTTAATCAATAGGAATTAAGACTAATTATTATTTTCCTTCTTTAATTTTTTAACTTAATTTTCTAGACCTATAAATACAGGCTGTTTTACACATAACAAGGACCCCGAAAAATCACGACAACCGAAAATAAAAAGAAAAAAAGACAACAGCTTATAGAGACAACACAAATTCTCCAAATTTCTCAAGAACTAAGTGCAAGGTCGTATCAATACTTCCAGCCAGATTCGAAGCAAATCAAGTCTTCCATTCACTTCCTGAGGATTCAAAAGGTAAGCCTAGGCCATTCACGATGTCTATCATTGCTTGAACAGGCTATACATACTCTCTCCGGTTTGCATTTTTTCTAGCATTCATATTTTGTGAATTCGTGCAATATTATTGATCACTAACCATCCAGGTCGGCATATGTGCTTATGTAGAACAGGTTGAACGCATTACTTGGAGCTTGTAGCGTTAGGCTCAATTCCCACCCATGCAATTCCTTTTAATTGTTTTCTAACTCTATTATTTTCCCTTATTTTCAATTAACCTTTTCTTTTTTTTTAATTAAAATTAAAACCTAAAAATCACAAATTAATTAGAATTTAGTTTTTTTAATTAGTTAATCAACTTTTTGATTTTTTTTATTTTTATTAATTAACTTAATTAATTTGTAAATAATTAGAATTAGGACTTTTAATTATTTTTATTGTTCAAAATCCTTGCAAAAAAGTACAAAAAGACATTAATTTAGAATTAGGTTTTTTTTTAATTAAAATTAATTAGACTTTAGGAATAATTTGTACATAATTAATTAATTAGGTTTTTTTTAATTACCATTAACCTTAAAAATCTTTTAATTACTAACCCTAAAATCCTTTTCTTTTCTAAAAAAAAAAAGAACATTAACATTATTTCTTTTTCTGTTTATTTATCTTTTCCCACTATTTTTCAATTATGTAACTGTTTCTTGGTTGTAATAATTTAGAACTTTAATTCCTCGCATTTTCCTAAATATTGTAACTGTTCACAGGATGTAATAGCGTAGATTTACATTTCCTCGCATTTTTTCTAAATATTGTAACTGCTCATGGGATGTAATAGCTTAGGTTTAAATTCCCGCACTTTAATTTTTTGTACATATTCAACTACTAGTAACTAGGGTTTGCATGGCAAGACTTAAAACCTGACATAGAATAATCCTAATTCAAGATAAATAACTGAATCAACACACTCTTCACACTTACACCTCTAGGGTAACCTCTCTTCGTTGCCTTTCGATTAAATTGGTCATGTCCCTCGAACGTAGGGATACTTTAGCAAAAGACGCTTACGAATAATATCATCATAGTCCCTTCGATATAAAGATCATAGTCCCTCGATGACCCTTCGAGTTGCCTACGAAAAATGATCTTGTCCCTCGATGACCCTTCGAGTTGCCTACAAAAAATGATCTTGTCCCTCGATGACCCTACGGAAAAATAATGATAGTCCCTTCGAATTGCTAACGTATCCTCACATGTTGCCTTCTATGACCATTCGATGACCCTTCACTGTCCCTTCACATCCAATAGATGGGACTACCTACCCACTAATGGTATGGATAGTACTATCTCTCAAGGAAAATGATAAGTACAAGAAAGACCTTATAAATTAAGGGTAAGTAACTTTTAAATGCTTGCTCACAACTAAAAAAAAAAAAACAAATACTGTTCACATCTCACGCTTTCAAAAATATTTTCAAAAACAAACACTTTGCATACATTCTTACACGAATTATTACAAAGTCAACTTTTACAAAATATTTTCTAAACACACACCACATTTCAAAAAAAAGCAAGTTAAAGTGAGCAAGCAATTAAGAGCCCGTAGATAACTACGGATGAAAAGGGGTGCTAACACCTTCCCTTTTCATAACTTACCCCCCGAACTCAAAATCTTTTCAAAAAGGTCTTTCCTGTTCTTTTCACCTTTCCTAAATAAATTGGATAAAAGAAAAGTCGGTGGCGACTCTAGCTAACCGCAACATGTTTTGCGAAAACAAAATTAAAAAGTCAGTTCTCCACCGTATTACAGAACTGGCGACTCCGCTGGGGATATTTTAAAAGAGGGGTTACCTTAGAGTTAGATCACTTTACCACTTGCTTAAAATTGTTTGACTTATGTGCTTTATTTTTAATGGGCCTTATTTTGGGGTTACTTGTGTGAAAGGTCCTACACCCGGACCTAGTGATTCCTTAGGTAAGTGACAATAGATCATGGAGACTGTACGACATGTACCGATATGGTTGATATGATGGTCACAGTCTTTAGAACCCTAGTTAACTCATCTTTGGCCATTAGAAGGTAGTGAGATGGCCGACTTTGGATTTAGACCGAAGTTGGTTGATACTCGAGGCTACGCTCATTGAGATCAGACTTTCGAGATGTTTTGGTCGGCCACTCGAGTGTCGTACTAAAATAAAGCCTTTGAGAAAGATCCGTGATATGAGTCCTTTAGAACCCGGTTACTATTCTAGGACAGGTTGAGCCAACTAAACCTCAGTGGGGAAGGGTACTTACCTATGGACTTCATACAATCCTTTAAACCTAAGGCTCTTGTATGACTTGTTTGTGTGTGCTACTTATTTACTATTAACATGTACATGACATCATAACATCATAACATAGCATGTTAACTAACCTTTTTTAAGGATCTTAGGGATTTATGGCGCACAATTTGCAGGTGCTATTATGGAAGGATTATCAAAAGCCAGATTTCTATCAAGGGGCAAGAGGATTTATTTTCCTCTAGCCAGATGCCTTCAAACTCAAAAGAACAGTATCCTGAATCAGAGGCTATGACCCACTTGATATGGCGAGCTTGATTCTTATAGAAGGATGTTCAAAGATGAAAAGTCAAAGTTCTTCAGACAAAGCTGCAACCAAATTCAATTTCTAATGTTGCAAACCAGATTCCATAAAGATCCTTGAAAACATTGCATATGCATTTACATACATATCATAACAGGTTTCCACAATGGGTTTCTCATCTCCTCGCTGTTTATTTCAGTAGAAAATGGCATTAGAACAAGCTGTCAAGGATCTCCAGACTCAGAACACCTAATTCCAAGAGATGATCCTGAGCCTATTCAAGGGGCAAGAAGAGTTGAAAGCCCTCCTCACTAAGGACATGAAAAAGAAAAATCCTGAAGACAACAAGGATGATCAATTGGAACAACTGCAAGCTGCGACGGCAGAGATGAGAATCCAGATGTATGGTCAGAGGGCTCTTATTAAAAACTTAGCTCGGGGGCAAGAAGAGCTGAGAGTCCTCGTCAATAAACTTCAAGACAACAGAGTCGGGGATCAGATCATCAGTCGGCCTCCAAGGAAACAAGCTGACTTGGTTGAGAAAAAGATGAGGATAAAAGAAGGAAAGAGACAGGTTACTACTGATAGTCTTTCAATTGAAGGAAGAAGGCCTTATAGGGTTGTTGCACCACTAGTTCAACAACAGAAAGATCAGCGTAGGTAGCATGGTGGTCAACGTACTTGGAAATCCAAACCTAAACGACCATTTACCCCGTTGTCCATGCCGCTGTCTCAGGCTTTGCAACAATTGCTCAATCAGAACTTGATAACTCTGTTGCCTTCATACTCAGCTCCAGCTAACCTTGCTCCTGGTTACAAACCTAACGCAAGATGTGCTTATCATTCGAATAGTCCTGGTCATGATACTGAAGACTGTGGTCCATTGAAACATAAGATCCAAGACCTGATTGATGAAGGAGTCCTCGAGTTCACACCCGATGGTCAGATTGAGTTCTTCTATCACCCATCTAACATCGAAGCTGCAAGACACATCGTCTGAAGTGACAGGTTCAGGAAGGGAAGCTTTGAAATCATTTGAATTTTCATTCGTAATTTCTTTTGTTGGCTTAAGCACTTACTATTATGTCAAACTTTGGTTTTTTCACATTAATGCATTGCGTGTGTTCGTCTTGAATTTATCCATTCGTTTCACTATATTTAAACTATGCTTCTTACTTCTCTTTTGTGATATTTAAATCTCGTTAAAGCTGTAAGCCTTTAGAGGGAGGATGACGAAAATGGTACCATAATTGCATACGGTATGCTTTTGAACAGACCGTGCTGACGATGTACAGGCATTGTTTCAAATCCTAAACATTGGAGTTATAAGGAAGTTAATCCCTAGTCAACCCCTTTGAGCCTAAGAAGTAGGAGTTTGCCTTCTCATGCAAATTAAAACCCTTAATCATAACCTGGGGCAGGGTAGTTCCTCAGTTAACTTAATTATGCCAGTTGATCTTTTGTACACAATTAGTGATGGTTCACTGTAATCATTAAGCCAGGCAATCAATATCTATCAAAAGAAAAGCCCGATAAGTCAAAACCTATGAAGGAGACTTAGTAAAAATTGAGACATCCCGCTGACTGTGATCTCAAAATAAACAGTTCAGGCAAAAGTTAGGGATAACAAAGTAAAAAAGAGGTCACTACAAACCCTCAAAAGAAAAATGTTACAAAAAATAATGACTGCCTTTTTCAAATAAACTTCCGGTTTTTGAACCATCACCAAACATCAGTGTTAAAATTCCAAAATCTCTAGGAATCTGAATGCATAGTTAACTGAGTATAGGACCGAAGAACATCACGGAGAATGGGTTGGGTACAAATAAACTTTGAGCCTTTATCCTTTGTTTCTTAAACCGTGAACCAGGCCATGTTACAACCCTTTAAAATTCCTAGCTGAAGCATGGTTAGTTCGAAGGCATATTGTTACCAAAAGGTATCCTGACTCCTTTAGGGCTTGTTATAAATCTTGAGTTAACATCACAGTTTTTACAAACATGGTTTTGCTAAATAATTCTTTTTCAAAACTTCAAGACAGACATAAGTGTTGCATTTTAAATATCATTGTTTGCATATAACTAAGTGTTTGATAGCAGAGAAGTTCACATGATGAACATTCAATGAACAAAAGTCCTCCCGACAGACAAAGTTGCTTCAGAGGTGCATCGAAAAGCAGAAATATTTCCTGCGTTGACTCAGTTGGTTAAAAACCAATGTATACAAGGGCCATGGTCACTATCTTCCAATCAAGGGGCATATTATCATGGGGCATCCCGATTATTTCTCTTGAGGCAACTCTTTTCAAATACTTCCATTCTGGGGCAAATCATCCTCCGCTAGGGGCAACGTTTTCTTTTCAAATCTGATCAGATCAAGTTCAGTTGCAAGCTCCTCAACCATTAACCAGGGAATACATGATCCACCGTAGTTTGGAAGCACATTCCTCCTGTTACATGGCATTAATCCCGAGTTTCAGTAGGAGCCATTGTGGGAGTTACTTGTCTGTGCCAATAGTATCAGATGGTGTCAGTATCATGTCTTCGGATCCAGTCATGATAATTCCTAGAAATTGTTTGGGGAAGTCGAGACTATCGAAAGTTCTAAATACAGGTGATCTCGGGGGCAAACGAACTCTTATGTGCGAAAAGCAATTCATAATCAAGGAGATATTTTTTGACGACGCTACGAGGATTACTACCATGGACAGCGAAGATTTCTCGCACCATGTGAACGCGGACATAGTAAAAAAATACTACGCATGAAAAAGACCCGCTAGGTTGACAAGCCTAGGCAAAAATAAGGGCATCCCGGCGAACCAAAAAGGTTCGGGAAAAAAATTAGGGACATATATAAAAGAATTGTACACCCAGCAAGTCGAAAACCTGAAAAGGTGGCTTGGGCAAGAAAGGGTATCTCGGTGGACTAAAAACCTAAAAAGGCGGTCTAGGAAGAAGTTAGGGATTAAAGCGTACGACTATGTCCCGTTGGATCATCCACTTACGAGTCAATACCTATTTTCATTGCCAACTCCGTTCAAACAACATATATCAATCTTATCATTTTCTACCGACAGCAAGTGATGAAATACTTGAAGACATAGGGGCAATAGCAGAGTTGAAGCCCGAAGTGATCTTTTCCACCCGGTTTGCTGTCACAGAATCAGCATTTACTAAAGGCTCTTGGAGGTTGGAATCCCCAGCAAGGCCTGTATCCAACAGATCTTAACAGAATCACCCCCACAGAGCCAGTGTCATGGTAATATCCCCATAGAGCAATCTCCATGGAACTATCTCTACAAGCTCGTCCCCAGTAGAGTTTATCCCTCAGCAGCGTTGCTTCCCCAGTGGAGATCATCCTCAACAGAGATATACTCCCCAGCAGAATTAACATACTCTCAAGCAACAGTTGGGATACTTTCCAGTAATTCACTCCCATATCCCCAAAGGATTGCCCAACAAGACAAAAGTTTGATTCTTTCCACAACACGCTCCAGAGAGTTCCCCAACGGAGTTTATTTCTCCAACATCTCCTTCACGACAGAATTTCTCTCTTCATCCAGGTCCATTCGAGATTGCGTCCCCAGTAGAGTACATAAACAAACCTCCTCAACGGACGACTTGACATGATCATCTTCCCTAATAGATCCCCTAACAGATAAAGGAATTTGATCATTCCCCAGCATACAGCTGAAATTTCCTCAATGCATCCTATGAAATTTTAATCCCCATCAGAGGTTATTCCCTCTATGTAGTATACATAATTCAATTCCCCAGCTGAGTTTATTTCTCTAACACTATAGAATACTCTCCCCCAGTAGAAGTTATACAAGGATGCTATCCCCAGAAGAGTTGACACTCATGTCTGAAACCTGGTCAGATAATGCATCGGAGAATTATCCATCTCTTTTATTCCCAGTCAGAATGCATACAATCAATTTCCACAGTAAAAGAACCACGGACTACCGACTCTCCTGACAGAATACTTCTATCCACAAGCGGAAGTCAAAGATCCCCAGCGGAATATTCCCAAACGAAAAGTATGAATCTCCAGTAGAGTCATTCCAAACAGGATCTGAAGATTTATTTTCTCCACCCCCAGCAACAGTCAGGGATTTATTTCCCCAATCAGACATTACTATTCAAAGCCACCGCTACCTTCAGTGACTTTTCATACCCATACATCATTTACAATACATCATAGCATATGCATACAAAACGCATATAACATTCTCATTTATTTTAATAGCATCATTACGCAATACATTACATATATCATGACGTTGCATAAAACTAACTTGGTTTTTTCAGGTTAGTTCTCAAACGGACAAATATTGTCAACAGTTTATCATCCTTCAGATACAATCAGTCGAAGATTCATTCTGATACTCCTTTGGATGCAGTCAGGAGTAGACTCATTCCAATACATCTTCTAGACACAGTTCAGATACAATCAAGACACAGATTCATTCTGATACTCATTCCAGTACATATTCTAGACACAGTTCAGATACAATCAAGACACAGATTCATTCTGATACTTATTCCAGTACATCTTTTAGATACAGTCGGTCGAAGACTCATTCTAATACTAATTTTTCAGATACAGTCAGACGTAGACTCATTCTAATACGGCACTCAGATACAGTTAGGCAAAGACTCATTCTCATCTCCTTATAGATACAGTCAAGACGTAGACTCATTCTAGAACATCATACAGATACAATCAAGGCATAAGAATCATTCTGGCACTCCCCAGCACGTCTGCTAGATACAGTTGGACACAGACTCATTCTAGTATATTCCTCAGATACAGTCAAACCTAGACTCATTCTGATACTCTTATCAGCAGTTACTTTGGATGACATCTATAAGACCATCTTCATCCTGTCATCTTTCCGAATGGCATCTTTAAGCCCATTCAAGCAATACAATCAACCAACAAGCGATACTTCGTGCACCCGTGAGTGCAAATTTTTGGGCACTTAAGTGTTCAATCCTCTTCCACCTTCAGATCACGAATGGCAGACATGCCAATCTAACTCTTCAGGTTTAAGAAGATTGAACAGGGGCAGCTGTTGTACCCCAAAATTTGCCTGCCCTATTTTCTAACATTTAAATTATTTTTTAACTTTGATTTTATATGTTTTTTGGTCCAATTTTACTAACATTTTAATAGTAATTTTTATTCAAAAAAACAGGTAACAGTTTACTTTAAATTGTTTAAATAACAAATAGTTGTTTAACCTTCATATGCTTTCAAGTGCATTTTTGTTCCGAATAAATGAACTGACACAATTGGAAAGGAGATAAGGCTTGCAAGTATGAGGTCGCGGGTTCGAATCTCACATGTTACATTTTGAATTTGTTTCTATTATTTGTTACTAACTTTCTTTCCATTTTAAATTATTTTCAAAAATCACAAAAATTGTATTTTTTATTATTTTGTTTTTAATTTTTGTTTTTTATTTTAAAGCATTTTTGAAAAATAATTATTTATTTGATTTTATGTACTTTTTACCAAAAAGGAGTGCAAAAATCATAATAAATACAAAAATATTTTCTTTTTGTGTACTCATTTCCTATTGGTCAATTTATGTCTACTTGGTGACCAAGTAAAAATCAGATATTATTTGATTTTTATTCAGATATTATTTAATCAATAGGAATTAAGACTAATTATTATTGTCCTTCTTTAATTTTTTAACCTAATTTTCTAGACCTATAATTACAGGCTGTTTTACACATAACAAGGACCCCGAAAAATCACGACAACCGAAAATAAAAAGAAAAAAAGACAGCAGCTTATAGAGACAACACAAATTCTCCAAATTTCTCAAGAACTAAGTGCAAGGTCGTATCAATACTTCCAGCCAGATTCGAAGCAAATCAAGCATTCCATTCACTTCCTGAGGATTCAAAAGGTAAGCCTAGGCCATTCACGAAGTCTATCATTGCTTGAACAGGCTATACATACTCTCTCCGGTTTGCATTTTTTCTAGCATTCATATTTTGTGAATTCGTGCAATATTATTGATCACTAACCATCCAGGTCGGCATATGTGCTTATGTAGAACAGGTTGAACGCATTACATGGAGCTTGTAGTGTTAGGTTCAATTCCCACCCATGCAATTCCTTTTAATTGTTTTCTAACTCTATTATTTTCCCTTATTTTCAATTAACCTTTTTTTTTTAATTAAAATTAAAACCTAAAAAAAAAAAAAAATTAGAATTTAGTTTTTTGAATTAGTTAATCAACTTTTTGATTTTTTTTATTTTTATTAATTAACTTAATTAATTTGTAAATAATTAGAATTAGGACTTTTAATTATTTTTATTGTTCAAAATCCTTGCAAAAAAGTACAAAAAGACATTAATTTAGAATTAGGTTTTTTTTTTAATTAAAATTAATTAGACTTTAGGATTAATTTGTACATAATTAATTAATTAGGTTTTTTTTTAATTACCATTAACCTTAAAAATCTTTTAATTACTAACCCTAAAATCCTTTTCTTTTCTAAAAAAAAAAGAACATTAACATTATTTCTTTTTCTGTTTATTTATCTTTTCCCACTATTTTTCAATTATGTAACTGTTTCTTGGTTGTAATAATTTAGAACTTTAATTCCTCGCATTTTCCTAAATATTGTAACTGTTCACATGATGTAATAGCGTAGATTTACATTTCCTCGCATTTTTTCTAAATATTGTAACTGCTCATGGGATGTAATAGCTTAGGTTTAAATTCCCGCACTTTAATTTTTTGTACATATTCAACTGCTAGTAACTAGGGTTTGCATGGCAAGACTTAAAACCTGACATAGAATAATCCTAATTCAAGATAAATAACTGAATCAACACACTCTTCACACTTACACCTCTAGGGTAACCTCTCTTCGTTGCCTTTCGATTAAATTGGTCATGTCCCTCGAACGTAGGGATACTTTAGCAAAAGACGCTTACGAATAATATCATCATAGTCCCTTCGATATAAAGATCATAGTCCCTCGATGACCCTTCGAGTTGCCTACGAAAAATGATCTTGTCCCTCGATGACCCTTCGAGTTGCTTACAAAAAATGATCTTGTCCCTCGATGACCCTACGGATAAATGATGATAGTCCCTTCGAATTGCTAAGGTATCCTCACATGTTGCCTTCTATGACCATTCGATGACCCTTCACTGTCCCTTCACATCCAATAGATAGGACTACCTACCCACTAATGGTATGGATAGTACTATCTCTCAAGGAATCTGATAAGTACAAGAAAGACCTTATAAATTAAGGGTAAGTAACTTTTAAATGCTTGCTCACAACTAAAAAAAAAACACAAATACTGTTCACATCTCACGCTTTCAAAAATATTTTCAAAAACAAACACTTTGCATACATTCTTACACGAATTATTACAAAGTCAACTTTTACAAAATATTTTCTAAACACACACCACATTTAAAAAAAAAGCAAGTTAAAGTGAGCAAGCAATTAAGAGCCCGTAGATAACTACGGATGAAAAGGGGTGCTAACACCTTCCCTTTTCATAACTTACCCCCCGAACTCAAAATCTTTTCAAAAAGGTCTTTCCTGTTCTTTTCACCTTTCCTAAATAAATTGGATAAAAGAAAAGTCGGTGGCGACTCTTGCTATCCGCAACATGTTTTGCGAAAACAAAATTAAAAAGTCAGTTCTCCACCGTATTACAGACCCGAAACCGGAAAACTGTTGTGTTTTGTAAGTGAATTATCAGTCTCCTACTCTTCCATGGCGTGGTTTAAAATAGATTGGATTTCTCTTGTTACCCGTGGGGTTTAGTTGGCATACTCGTTGATTTTATCCGAGTTAGAGCCTTCCCCATGGTAATGTATGAGACCATGTTTTCATTCTTATGGATGACTAGTTGAGCATTTTTGAAAAATAATAAAACTTGTTCTCTCATTTTGGATCGCCATTGCTCTATATTGTATATTAATTTGGTTATGTTTATTCTTCCTTCTTGCTCCCTATCTCTCTTTATTTTTTATGCTTTATGTTATCGTATCATATCATATTATTTGTTTATGTTTCCTCCATTTTTCCTTTGTCTACTTGGACCATTTGTTTATGCTTATGCTCTTCTTCTTTTTGTTCTCTTAATTATGGACTATGGATACTATCCTTTGCATTGGACATGGAACTTTAGGCTTAGAACTAGGATCTTTACCTATGCTTGGAAGTTTGTGATGGTAAACTTTGGATTTTTGGGTACTTGGAGTTCTCTTTTGAAGACCTATATTGATCAAGGCCTAATCTAAAGGGAAAAATGCTTATGTTATGTAGCTTACTTGTGTGGTTAGACCGTTCTTATCCTTAGCTTTTATCTTTTTGCAATAGGATAGTCACTTCTTCTCCACCCCTTCTTCAATTTTCAAAACCTTCTCTCTTTTTTCAAAACCTTCTTGTTTTTTTTTCAAAATTAAACCTCTTTCATTACAAAAAACCTTGACTTTGGTCAAGTGATTTTCAAACTTTGTTTTCTTTAATAAATGTTAATTAATGTTAATCATACTTTGACTAATTTCAAAAAGACTTAAAAAAATACAAAAACTCATTCAAACTTTGTGTGCCTTTGTGTACTTTTTCTTTTAAAACTTTTCAAAAAGTTTAGACAATAGTCATTTTTATAGTCGAGATATAATTCTCCTATTGCCCATAGTATTTAAGATGTTGACATTTCCACTTAGATGTTGAGTGATAGACTTGTTGATTTATATCCAAGCAAAAATCCTGCATCTTAAGGTGATGCAAATGTTGTTTTCTTATACTTGTGGGCGACTAGTCGTAGTTTTCTCCTTAAAATAATGACTTGTTTTTACATTTAAAATCAATCAAAACAAACTAATTTTGTTATTTATACCACGAACTACGAGGGTTTGCTCCTATACTGCACTTTGTGGGTACATATGCATGAGGCTTAAGATGTCTCTTGAAACACAAAAATCTTATAAAATACTTCTCTTCTCATCTACCCAATCTCATTTCAAACAAACATTTTCAAACCAAAAAGTATAGATATTTCAAAGGGTTCCTATAAAGTACTATAGACGTTTTGGGTGCTAACACCTTCCAATCACGTAATCAACCCCCTTACCCTGTCTTTGTTCCTTTGTTCTTGTTTTAGAACTTGTTTAGGTTTTGTTCCTCTTTTTCCTTTCCTTTTGGATAAAATAAAAGTGTGGTGGCGACTCTTGCATTTTGAGTTAAGTTAATCAATAGCTTATTTGTTTGATTTGTTTGTTATTGCTTGTTCTGTTTGGGTGCTTGATGATCTCTGTGTGGTGAGATAAGTCCTATACCCGGACTTAAGTTCACTTATGATAGGAGGGTGGTATAGTCTTGTTCGGCTTACGTGGAATAGTCCTTACTAAGCTGACTTGAGATCCCCCACTCAGTGGAGGTCCCTTTGGGATTACTGATGTCATACGAGTAGTCGTATTTGGCATTACTTTTTCTGACCTGGGAGTTTGAGAAGCTGAGGACCTTAGAACCCTTTAAATCATCTTGGCCTTATTAGTACGTGGTGCGCTGGCTGTTCAGGTGTAGACTTGAATCAGTTCTTACGCGATACCACACTCAAACGAGTTTCTCTTGAGAATATTGTTGGCTGATGAGTAGTCGTTTAAGCCGATAATATCCAAAAGATGGAATTATAACTCTAGGAAATTTTTAGAACCTTGTTTTACAGGTTCTGATATAACCTTAGTGCATACCATTGTGGGTTGGTTCTTTCCCTTGGCTCCATGCTCGCACCGAACCTTTGAACCCGTGTGCTTTGTGTGATATTGTTTGTGGGTGTTGCATCATGCACTCATGAATTCATAAACATTTTGTTTCAATCAGTTTTCAGGGATCTTAGAGATTTTCCTTTACAAACATCGCATATATTGGGATCATGGACATTAGAAGGAGAAATACTCAAAAGTACGGTTTTCGAGCTCCTAATCTTAGTGATTTGAAAAAGCTAGCGTCCTTGGTAGTTGATTGTGCAGACTTCAAATCTAGTTATAGGAGACTTCTATCTGTTCTTTCTACCAACATTGAAGACAGTATTCTGAACGTCCTTGTGCAATTCTATGATCCTGTCTACCGATGCTTTACTTTTCCTGATTATCAGCTCATGCCAACTTTGGAGGAGTATGCTTATCTGTTGGGTATACCAGTTTCTGTTAAGGTTCCTTATACTGGTTTGGAGGAAGTTCTTAAACCCCAAGATATTGCTGCAGCCACCTATTTGACAAAATCTGATATAGATGCTAACCTTATGGTTAAGGGAGGCATCAAGGGTTTGACTTCTAAGCTCTTGATTGGGAAAGCCACTTTATTTGCTAATGTTGGTAGCACATTGGCATTTGAGGCTATATTTGCTTTGCTTATCTACGGACTCGTCTTATTCCCTAACGTCGACAACTTTGTCGATATTAACGCTATTAGGATTTTCTTGATTGGGAACCCTCTTCCGACTTTACTTGGTGATATTTACTTCTCCATCCATCATAGGACTTCAAAGGGGAATAATACCATTGTTTGTTGCACACCTCTGTTGCACAAGTGGTTTATTTTGCACTTGCCATAATCATCAGCTTTTAAGGAGAACAAGAGTTGTTTAAGGTGGTCTCAAAGGATCATGTCCTTTACTCATGCTGACATTACTTTGTCTTCTTCTGTTTATGAGAATGTCCAGATTATTGATAGCTGTGGGGAATTCTCCAATGTGCCTCTTCTTGGCACACAAGGTAGAATTAACTACAACCCAAGTTTAGCTCGCCGTCAACTTGGTTATATGTTGAAGGATAAGCCTAAAACTATTCTATTAGAGGGTTTGTTTTTCCAAGTGATCGTACCTGGATTAGACAGTTAGACGGTAGCCAGCAACGTCGTACGGACTTCAGCTCTGGTGATGATCATACGGCGGGGGGGGGGGGGGGGAGGGGTGGTGGTGGTGGTGTACCTGCAAGGTACTCCGACGCTCAAGTCAGGTAAGGTCAGAGAAAAGCAAATACAGAGAAGTGAGTTTAGAATGTTTCGTAACCTGACCCTCTCAAGTGAGAGGGTATTTATAGAGAGCCCCTAGCGGGGGGCCAACGGGTACTTGCACTGGGCTAGATTGCAAGGCCTAATCCAAGTAACTGCCAAGGCTTACGTGGCGTAGTGAAGACCAGCACGTGGTCTTCGTCCTGGTGTAATGGTCCCTAAACCTCCAGAAGTAGGGTAGACCGATTCCTTCGGGAGTGGGAAGTTACAAGAGAACGTGTCCTCGTGGGGAGGAGCACGTGGGTGTCAAGGAGAGGTGTTCCCACGGGCGATATGCCTATGCTCGACAGTCTTTACCCCGCGTGTCCGACGTCCAAGGGGATTGATACGTGCCAGACACAGAGGCGACTTCGGGCCTCGTTGGGATTTTGCTGGTCATTGGGCTTGGGCCTACCCGACAGTAGGACAGGCGTTGGCCCAGTCTAGAACAGGAGCCCCCCAAGTCGTTGCTCTGAGGTGTCAGATTAATGACTTAAGGGCCAGTACTATGTCGAGGACGTATCCCATCGGGGAAGGGATTTTAACAAGGAGCGGTTGGTCAACCGGGCAGAAAAAATCGACCTGCTCGCTCTAGACTGGCCGCGGATGGGCTACGTCGTGGGGACACGAGAAGTATGAAGCGAGGCGAATGGGAAAACACGTGTTGGGGAATGAAAAGGCGTGCGTGGGGAAGCGTGTGCCACATGTCACACCTCATCATTGCCTAAGACGGCTACGCTAGGGTAGCGTAATCGATTGCCTAGGAAGTCCTCGAGTCTCGTGAGGCCCTTATAAATAGGGGTCATCCCGTTTCATTTGCACTTTCGCTCCCCCTTGGCTCAGACTCTCTCTTTCCTCCTTCTCTATTTCGCCACCGTTCGCCGCTACCGACTGCCACGTCGGAACCCTACCGAAAGTGTATTTTAAGTAAGTTTCTCTCTTTTTTCTCCTTTTGTTTGCATTTATGCGATGGTTTTATGGTGAACTGATTCTCATGGAAAACACGAAATATCCGGCGAAAACGGCGGAATATCTTAATTTCATTGTTAAATCCCGCGGGGGGAAGTGATGAGAACCACAAGGGCAGGAAGAATGTCCTAAGGACGTGAGATGAATATCTCGGGGTCCTCGCTAATGTTCCTAACCGCGGGATGAATCCTCGGGGAGCAGTTCCGGGGTCGTTCGTCGTATAGCCGAAGACGTCGTGTGATCGCGGCAGTCGCGTGGTCCCGACGCCCCTTCTTCGCCCTTTCACTTGATCATCGATGGAGGGGTGAATTTGATCTGGATCATCGAATTCACTGTTTCCTTCTGCTTTTTAGGTAAATGGACACCCTGTCAGTGGCTGGGGATCTTTAGACACCGACGATCAACCCGACTCACCAATGGCAGAGATAACTAGTGTCGAGGAATGGCCGCTCGACGAATGGGTCAGCGAC
Source organism: Lathyrus tuberosus (assembly GCA_022829125.1). Classification (NCBI taxonomy): domain Eukaryota; kingdom Viridiplantae; phylum Streptophyta; class Magnoliopsida; order Fabales; family Fabaceae; genus Lathyrus; species Lathyrus tuberosus. Next base: position 16,616,336 of record JALAZF010000060.1, read on the forward strand.
GAGCCCCTAAGCATGGCCTCCCTATTTGTTGACGGGGACGAGGATGACATATTTTGTACGGTCGAGCACCGCCTGGTGGGCTCTACGAAGTCGTGGAAAGTGTTCCAGCCGCTGGAGCACCACTGTATATGTTCAACATACAGGGGGATGCGGTTTCCCCTTTACGAATTCATGTTCCACCAGGCGGGGGTGGCGCTTGCCCTTTATGGACTTTCAACAGTCAGTGTTCGCTTGGCTGCGCTTGGCGTCCTCACAGCTACACTCTAATTCTCTCGCCTTCCTCCGAGCCTTCGAGCTCGTCTATAAATATCTCCAGATCGGGGCAACTGTGCCCCTCTTCTTCCGCATTTTTCATCTTCAAAGGCAAGCGAACGAAGGTAAACATGGCTGGGTGTCTTTCAAGCATGTGAGCAGCTTGTTTAGTACCTACATGGACTCTGTCTGCGACTTCAAGTACCGGTACTATATTGTGAGGCCGGTCTCCTTCGAAGCCGTGAATTCGGTGTACCATCGGGTCCGACAAGAAGTAGATGGGCGGCAGGAAGAGGTCCTTGAACCGAGGTTCCCCTTGTTCTGGACAGAGGAGCATTTCAGGAGGGGGACAGACAGCTACATCGTCAACCCTGGTCGACTGTGCGAGGGGGACTGCTTGGCGCACGAAGCAATAGTCAAATTTGTCAACAGGTTTAGCAAAGCCAAGCTCGTGACGCCGGAAGGGGAGTTCATCCGGGGTGATGACGGGAAGGTCTTGACGAAACGCCGGTTGATCAACACGAGGCCCTCCTCGAAACATTTTCTGACGAGGACGCCCTCGAGTTGTTAGGTAGTAGAATCCTCTTCGACTTGCTTTTTCTTCGCGTCCTGGTTTCCGATTTACTGACACATTTATTTTATTTGCAGGCAAGATGTCGGGTGCTGAGGAGCGTATCAAGAAACTGAAAGTTGCCCGCATTTCGAAGAAGGACGGCAAAGGCCGTATCGAACAACTCCGATCGCAGGTCCCCGGTCCCACTCCAGCAATCGGGGGTTCTTCTGGCTCTCCCCAGGACAACGACTCCCCAGCACTCAAAACTCCCTGAAGAGACGGCGGCTTGCTGATCATGTTGACGTTGACCTCACTGAGCACGAAAGCCCTCCCGCTGTGAAATTTGTGCTCTCGCCTTGCCACTCGAGGCCGAACTTCTTTATGGGGAACAATTCCCTATGTGTTGGTGGACCCGAAGTTCAGACCATCTTGGGTGTTGACAGGGTTTCTCGGAGAAGGGCGCTGGTGGAGGACGTGTCCGCGGTGATGTGGGTTTGCGCTGCCGCCTTGGTCCTGAACGACGAGACATGCCCAGCGGATGAGCTGAGCTGGCAGCAAGAGAGTTTCAGGTCCATCTCAATTGAAATGGAGAAGGTGGGCAAGAAGCTGACTGACTGCAAAAACCAGAACAAGGCCCAAGTCGAGCTTCAAGAGAAGTTGAAGGAGAGGTTAAAGAACGCTGAGGAGGAGAGGAAACGTCTCTTGGCGAGGAACACCGAGCTGGAAGAAGCTGTTCGCCCGGCTGAGGAGGAAACCGAGGAATACAAATTGTTGACTTCGCGGGCAGCACTGATAGTGAAACTTAGGGAAGCCGAGCAGGATAACCTCGTGGTGGCCGACATAGGTTTTAGGAACGCCATGCAGTAGCTTCGGGTTCTCAACCCCGACCTTATAACTGAAGGGACTGACCCCGACTACGAGGTGGTCGATGGTCACATCGTGCAGCCGATGCAAGAGGAAGAGGTCAGTGGAGGGGCAGATGAACACGAGCAGCCAGAGGGGACCGTCGCCGACTAGGTTTTTCCTTTCTCATTTTGTTTGGCCTGCAGGCCATTTTATTTTTTATGCCTACGCCCGGCCTGCGTGCCAGGGGCTTTTTGATACTTGTTTGTAATACCTGTACAATGGGCTTCTGTCCGCTTAATGCATTTTTGTTTATCTGCACGTGTGATGTTTGTATCTTATTGTATTTTCTATACTTTATTTATTTCTGTCTAAGTAATAGAGATTTTGGGAATTCGCTCGACTTCGATAATCCTCGACTGCGTGGAAAGCTGGCCGAGTGGTCGGAGGTGTATTCTGACCTTCAACGAGGCTAAGAGCTCGGTCGAGGTCTTAGCTTCGTGGCGTGAACTTCCCATCGCGAGCTAGGTGTTATGCCTAATTGGTACAACGACGACAGAGCTCGATCGAGGTGTCCTCATCGAATCAAAAGTCCTCGCGCACACACAACGCGACCCTTGATCACCGTGTTTTGTATAGGGGTGTCGCGCTTGTACCCTAGTGCGTCCCCGTAACCGCAATGCTAGTATGTCGCGGGCAGTGCTTAACTGTAGTACTGTTTAAGCTTCTCAGCGATTGCCGGGGTCATCCAGCAATTGCTGTCCCCAATGGCATTCACGTCCGCCACCGGAATGGGTTTGTCGATGCTCGGGCGGGAAAGCACTTGTATGACGGATTTGTTCCCACCTTTCTTCTTTGTGCTCGCCAATTTGGACAAGACGTCTGCTCAGGTATTGTGCTCGCGAGGGATGTGGGTCACTTCCGCGGAGGCAAAATTCTTCATCTTTTCCTTTACCAAGGCCAAGTATTCGATGAGGCACTCATTCTTGGCCTGATACTCTCCTCGGACTTGAGAGGCCACAAGGTGGGAGTCAGTGAAGATTTTGACCTCCTTGGCGCCGAGGTCCTCGGCCAACCGGAGCCTGGCGAGGAAAGCCTCGTACTCTGCCCAATTGTTCAACGTCGGGAAGGAAAGTTCAAGGGAGACCTCGATCAGGATGCCTTCCTTGTTTTCGAGGATAATGCCCTTCCCGCTCCCCTTTGTGCCGGATGCTCTGTCGACGTAGATCGTCCACTTTTGGGATCCGTCGGTCGAAGGCTCTGGGACGGTCATCTCCGCCACAAAGTCGGCCAGTACCTGAGCCTATAGGACTTTCCTTCCCTCGTATTGGATGTCGAACTCGGTGAGTTCAAGCGACCACCCGAGCGTCCTTCCCGCCATATCTGGTCGTCCAAGGAGCTGCCTTATAGGCTGTTCGGTTCTTACGACGACAGTGTGGGCTAGGAAGTAATGGCACAACCTCCTGACCGCGGTGACGAGGGCCAGGGCGACTTTCTCGATCTGCTGATAACTGAGCTCGGGACCTTGGAGGGCTTTGCTCGTGAAGTAAATTGGCTTTTGCCCGTCGGGGGTCTCCCGTATGAGGACGGCGCTGATCGCTTCGCTCGTGATGGCGAGATATAAGAAAAGTGTCTCCCCGTTCTCTGGTCGTGAGAGGACCGGGGGCTGTGACAGGACTTGTTTGAGATGGAGTAAGGCCTGCTCACATTCCTCGCTCCATTAGAACGCGACTTTTTGTCGAAGAAGCTTGAAAAATGGGAGTGCGTATTACGTGGATTTGGCGACGAATCGGGAGAGGGCAGTCAGCATCCCGTTCAGTGATTGTATTGACTTCTTCGAGTTCAGAGTTGGGATCTCGGAGAAAGCCCTACACTTGTCGGGGTTGGCCTCGATTCCTCGCTCTGTGAGGTAGAAGCCGAGGAACTTACTTTCCCGAACGCCGAAGATGCATTTGTCGGGATTGAACCTCATGCGGCATCGCCTCTACGAGGTCTTTTACAGCTTTTTCAGCAGCCTCCGCTTTTTCAGGAGACTGCCTATGCCTACGTTGAACTATGGCCCTAGCGGCCAGGTCCACTGCGAGCTGATGGCAAGCCACCTCGGGTCAAGGCCAGGCATCTCGGAGGCGCTCCATGCGAACATATCAGCGTTCTCCCGGAGACATGCCTTCAGCTGCTTCTTCACCAGGTCGAGGAGCCCGGTGCCAATCTTCACATTACGGTCTGGATCGTCCCCGAGGGCGACAAACTCAAAGTCTCCGTCTGGGATGGGGCGCGTTAGGTGGAGAGGCTTCCTGTTGTTTTCTGCCTGGAGGTCGAGGTCCATTGCTCCGCCCTCTTCGTGCTCGTCCGAGAACCTGTTGTCGAGGTCGACCGTGTTGACGCGCAGGAGAGGTCTCTGTACGGTGTCTGGGGATGACTTTGCTCCGGTCTTGGGCTTGGTGCCGATGGAACTCATTCCCTTGATTGCCGCGTCGAAGCACCTCCTGGCCGCGTCTATGTCCCCGTGCATTGTAACTACCCATCCCGTGGCCGTGTAGTACTTCATCTTGAGGTGGACCGTGGATGGAGCTGCTGTGAGTTCGGCGAGAGTGGTCTTCTTGAGGATGCAGTTATAGAGGGATGGGCATTCGACCACCAGGAAGCGGGTCTTCACCTGACAGGCAGTGTCTTCGGCCTTGAATGTGACCATCAGTTCAGCGTAGCCCCATAGTCTAGTGGTGGTGCTGTTGAACCCCTGCAGATCTGAACCGATGTACGGGGTCAGGTGTCACTCGTCGAGCTGGAGAGTCCCGAATAGGTGAGCGTTCATGATGTCGACCGAACTTCCCTGGTCGACAAGTATCCTACGAACATCAAAATTCGCCATCTGTGCCCTGACCAAGATGGGGATGGTTGTGTTGGGCGCTCCGCCTGGGAGCTCTTCAAGGTAGAAGGTGATAGGGTTTGATTTCCCTAGCACCTTTTTGAGAGTGGTGGTCTTCGCCGTTGTCGCGGACTCCAGTTCGTCAAATTTCTGCTTGATCGACCTGACGGATACCTTCTCGTAACCTCCTCCAGATATGACCATCATTTTGGGAAAACTTTCCCATGTGTTGCGGGCAGCGACGGAATCTTCGTGAATGAAGTTCGCCCACATGCTGCGAACTGCCTCTTGGCCCTCGATGCCCATGGGTACGAATCCACTGGTTGCGGTGTAGTGTTAAACAACATCTTCTGAACCTTATTACTTTCTGCTGGGGGAAAGAAACTGGTAAAGGATATCAAACCTGGCTTATGCTTCGAATGCATATGTTTGAATTTTTCTATGGCGTAATGCTCCATACGAAATGGAAATGCTACACGTTTGGGAGGATGCCATGCGAAAATGCTTATGCAATGCAAAAGAGGCGTCTCAGCAAAATAAATGTTGAAGATCAAGGCAGCTCCACTGGGGATGATAAACTAAACTGTCCTCTGAAATAAGAGACCTTGCTGAGAAAGACTTCACTCTGCTAAGGAAGACACTGATCACAAACTCTGCTGGAGATGAAAACTCCGAGAGAATACCCACTCTGTTGGGGATGGATATGAATGAATATTGAAGATGAAACCAATGAGAAATTCTCTCCGCTGGGGGATTACCAATGAAAATTTTGAGAGAAATGAAAATTTTATTGAATGAATTGGCCTGTAAATAGGCATTTACATCTGGAAGCAATTCCTGAAAAGAGGTAATTGCGCAAAAAGAAATAAAATAAAATACACATATCGGCAATGTGGGGAACAGATATCCACCATGATTCAATTCAGCTATGACCCAATATGCCTTTTGCTTTTAAATCCCTAACTTTTGCCTGGATCGCCCTTTTCGGGTTTTCAATCCACCGGGATACCCCTTTTTGCCAAAGTTGCCTTTTCAGGTTTTCAACCTTGCGGGTTTATTCTTTTTTCCTTTTTTTTTATCCCTAATTTTTGCCCGAACCTTTTCTTTTTATGGTTCGCCGGGATGCCCCTTTTTTTTCCTGGACTTTCTTTTTGTGTCCAGTGGGTCTCTTTTATGCAAAGTATTTTTTGACCACGTCTGCATTCACAGGGGACGTAAAATCTTCTCCATCCATAGTTGAGAGTAATAAAGCTCCACCAGAGAAAACTTGTCTTACTACATATGGCCCTTCGTAGTTTGGAGTCCATTTGCCCATGTGACCTGTTTGAGGAGGAAGGATCCTTTTCAAAACCAATTCACCAGCCTGAAAACACCGAGGACGCACTTTTTGATCAAAGGCTTTCTTCATCCTGCTCTAATACAACCGACCATGTGCAATGGCTGCCAATCTCTTCTCTTCAATAAGATTAAGCTGATTCAGTCTGTAACGCACCCACTCAGTTTCATCAAGCTTCACGTCTGCCAGAATTCTTAAGGAAGGAATCTCAACCTCTAATGGTAGAACTGCTTCCATACCATATACCAGTGAGAAAGGAGTTGCCCCAGTCGATGTGCGTACCGAAGTACGATAACTGTGTAAAGCATAAGGCAACATCTCATGCCAGTCTTTATACGTCACTACCATTTTCTGCACAATCTTCTTGATGTTCTTATTTGCTGCTTCAACAGCCCCATTCATCTTCGGACGATAGGGAGAAGAATTGTGATGTTCAATCTTAAAGCTCTGACATAGCTCCTTCATCATCTTGTTATTCAAATTTGAACCATTATCAGTAATGATTCTCTCCGGGACTCCATACTGGCAGATGATGTCCTTCTTAATAAATCTGGCTACCACTTGTCTGGTGACGTTGGCAAATGAGGCTGCTTCTACCCATTTTGTGAAGTAATCGATGGCAACCAAAATGAAACGATGCCCATTGGAAGCAGTCGGCTCAATCTTTCCAATCATATCAATGCCCCACATGGCAAAGGGCCAAGGTGACGACAACACATTCAGAGGAGTAGGCGGTACATGCACCTTATCAGCATAAATCTGACATTTATGGCATTTCCGGGCGTATTTGAAACAATCAGATTCCATAGTCATCCAATAATACCCCGCTCTCAACAGTTTTCTAGCCATAGCATGTCCATTGGCATGGGTACCAAAGGATCCCTCATGAACTTCTTCCATTAACATGCTTGCCTCGTGTTCATCAACACAACGCAGCAAGACCATGTCAAAGTTCCTCTTGTACAGTACATCGTCTTTATTCAAAAAGAAGTTCCCTACCAACCTCCTCAGAGTTTTCTTATCTTTGGAAGACGCACCCTCTGGATACTCTTGACTCTTCAGAAAAATCTTAATATCATGATACCAAGGTTTACCATCTGATACACCTTCAACTGCAAACAAAAAAGCTGGTCTATCCAGACGCATGATTCTGATCGAAGGAGTTTCATTCCAACGATTCACTTGATACATAGAAGACAAAGTTGCCAACGCATCGGCCATCTGATTCTCTAACCGGGGTATATGATGGAAGTCAATTCTGTCAAAGAACGGTAACAACCTTCTGGCATAGTTGTTATGAGGCACCAAGTTCGCTTGACGAGTCTCCCATTCACCTGTAATCTGATTAACTACCAACGCGGAATCACCATAAACATCGAGGTTCTTGATTCTCAAATCAATTTCTTCTTCTAACCCCATAATGCATGCTTCATACTCTGCCTCGTTGTTGGTACATATGAACGCTAATCGGGCAGTGAAAGGTATATGAGAACCTTTTGGAGTTGTAATGACTGCCCCGATTCCGTCACCGTATGAATTAATAGCCCCATAAAAAACCAGCTTCCGTTGGGACCCAATTTCTGGCCCTTCATCAGATAGAGGCTCTTCACAGTCTTTCATCTTCAGATACATAATGTGCTCATCAGGATATTCAAACTTCATCGGTTGATAATACTCAATTGGTTGTTCAGCGAGGTATTCTGACAAAACACTTCCCTTAATGGCTTTTTGGGAAACATATTGAATATCGTATTCTGTCAGAACCATCTGCCAATGGGCTATTCTACCAGAAAGCGCCTGCTTTTCAAACACATACTTGATCGGATCCATCTTCGAAATCAAGAGGGTTGTGTGGTTTAACATGTACTGCCTCAAACGCTTAGCTGCCCAAGCAAGTGCACAACATGTTTTCTCCAGCATCGAGTACCTTGACTCACAATCAGTAAACTTTTTACTCAGGTAGTAGATGGCATGCTCTTTTCTACCTGACTCGTCATGTTGACCGAGCACACACCCCATTGAGTTCTCAAGAACCGTAAGATACATAATCAATGGCCTTCCTGGCACTGGAGGCATAAGGACCGGAGGTTCCTGCAAACACTCCTTTATTTTTTCAAACGCTTTTTGACAATTCTCGTTCCACCTGACCTCTTGATCTTTTCTTAGCAACTTGAATATTGGTTCACATGTGGCTGTAAGATGAGAAATGAATCTAGCAATGTAGTTCAACCTCCCTAGGAAATCACGAACCTCTCTTTCTGTTCTTGGCTCAGGCATTTCTTGAATGGCTTTTACTTTAGCAGGGTCAACCTTGATACCTTTTTCGCTGACAATAAAACCCAGTAACTTTCCAGATCTCACCCCAAAGGTGCACTTGTTCGGATTCAACCTCAGTCTGAACTTTCTCCACCTTTTAAACAGTTTATGAAGATTCACCAGATGCTCTTCCCCCGTTTGTGACTTTGCAATCATCTCATCAACATAGACCTCGATCTCTTTGTGAATCATATCATGAAAGAAAGTCACCATCGCCCGCTGATAGGTTGCCCCAGCATTTTTCAATCCAAAGGGCATCACTTTGTAACAGAATGTTCCCCACGGTGTTATGAACGTCGTTTTCTCCATGTCCTCTGGGGCTATCTTGATTTGGTTATACCCAGAGAAACCATCCATGAAGGAAAACACAGAATACTGAGCGGTGTTGTCCACTAACACGTCAATGTGAGGAAGCAGGAAGTCGCCTTTTGGGCTTGCTCTATTCAGATCTCTGTAATCAACGCACATCCTGACCTTACCATCCTTCTTAGGTACAGGTACAATATTAGCAACCCATGGAGGATAATTCGTTACAGCAAGAAACCCAACATCTAACTATTTCTGAACCTCTTCTTTAATCTTGACAGACATTTCCGGTTTCGTCCTTCTCAGCTTCTGCTTAACCGGAGCACATCCTTCTTTGAGCGGCAGTCAGTGTACCACGATGTCAGTGTCGAGCCCAGGCATGTCTTGGTAAGACTAGGTGAAGATATCCATATACTCTCGGAGCATTTCAATCAATCTTCCCTTGATAGTGTCTTCCAAAGCAGCCCCAATCCGTACCTCTTTCTTTGCGTCCTCGGTTCCCAAGTTAACAACCTCGATTTCCTCCTGATGAGGAAGAATGACCTTTTCCTCTTGCTTCAACAGTCTGGCTAATTCCTCTAGTAAGGCACAATCTTCATCAGTCTCTTCTTCAGCCTGATAGATAGGATTGTCGAAGTCGTATCGGGCCATAGCTGAATCATGAGGGGTGGAATTTGAACAAGGAAACCTACATGATTGATGATTTATGTTTATTATGGATGCAACAAACAAAAACACATTGCCATTTTGCTGTGGTTTTAATGCAAAAAATAAAAAACAGAAAAACAGGGATCAAAACATTTGAATGCGAAAACGTCCTTTATTAATGATAAAGAAAAGCATACTAAAACATTCAAGCCCTACAAATAAGAATCACTACGTCTTGGGCAGAACGTAGGATTAACACAGATGACAAACAGGAGCAATTACTCTGGTCCGGTCACTTGAATGGCTCTCTCTGACGACCGGTTGCGAAGACCTTGACCTGGAACACAAGGGCGGATCCAACTATCCATATCATAATCACAATCCCCCTCTTCATCAATAGCATTGACTCTGTCGAAGAAACCACCGGCACTGGTGAAACGAACTAGACCATAGAACTTGGGAGGCTCTTCTGGACGCCTGGGTGGCTTATAACCCAGCCCATGAGTATTTCGCTTTTTCTGGACATCAATAATCTGACCCCACTTTTGTGAACCGCCGGCTTCAACCACGGCCTGAGCATCTTTAAAGGAAGACATAGAAATCTCCGGCTGATGTACCACTATAGGATGAACCACTTCAGATTGGCTACCTTCCTTGAGAGGCTTCTCAGTGATCTTCACTGCTTCAAAACCCTGACATAGAGTTTCATGTATTTCGCCATCTACCTCCACATACTTGAAAGTAGATAGCTGACTTATCATGATATCCTCTTCTCCACAAACCGTCACCACATGCCCGTCTATCATATACTTTAACTTCTGATGCAATGTAGACGTCACAGCCCCAGCACTGTGAATCCATGGACGTCCCAGCAGACAGATGTAGGCAGGTTGGATGTCCATGATATAGAAGGTAGCATCAAAAACCTCTAGCCCAACCTTAATTGGTAGCATAATCTCACCAAAAACAGACCTCTTCGAGCCGTCAAAAGCGCGCACCACCAAATCACTAGGTGTGCATATCAACCCTCGGGTGTCCAGCTTCATCAAGGCTTTCTTAGGCAGAACATTCAAAGAGGACCCAGTATCCACAAGCACATGAGACATCAATGATCCATGGCATTCAACAGAAATATGCAAGGCATTATTATGGTTTCCCCCAGCTGGAGTCAAGTCAACATCAGTAAAACCTAAACCATTGCCTGCATTAACATGAGCCACTACCCCCTCCAACTGATTAACCGAGATCTCCTGGGGTACGTAAGCAGCATTCAGTACTTTCAGCAGTGCATTTCGGTGTGCCTCGAAACACAATAACAGGGACAAGATAGAGATCTTGGACGGCGTCTGATGCAATTGATCAACGATTTTATAATCACTTTTCCGAATCAGTCTCATAAATTCTTCTACATTCTCGGAGAAAGAATTATCAACCGGCCCTGCTGTGGAGTCATTCCCTACTGGTGCTTGCACAGAATTATCTACAACTTGCTTCCCTTTGTCTTGTTTAGAACTACCAGCTTGATCATTAGAAGGGATGAGGACCCTACCACTTCTCGTGATAGCCCCTGCCTCAATACTGTTTTCAACATAAGAGCTCACTGTAGAAGTTCCTACCAGTTCTTGTTTCTGTCCATTGACTAACACATCGGCTCCATAGTTCCAAGGAATGGCCTTGGTGCTCTCATATGGAATAGGTCCGGGAGCTGTAATAACAACCGGTGCTGGTCTTACCGGCCCTAAAATAGTGATTGTTTTGAACGGGATAGTAATGGTAGCAACCTGACTTTTCCTGCTGACAACTTATTTCTATTGGCCACATCAGTCAAACTGCAATAGACCTTCATCTATCAACTTTTGAATTCCTGACTTCAACAAACCACACCCATTCATTTGTGACATACACTCTGAATAATTCTCATCATATCCGGGGGACACCCCACCCCTCACATCCGTAACCAAATTCAAAGATTCATTCTCCTCTAGCACAGCGTTAACCCTTGGCCCACCATGGTTCGGTATTGGGTTTTGGATGACATTTGGCGCATCATTTGAAAAATTAATGGCCTTTGAATCCACCAAGTCTTGGACTATATGCTTAAAAGCTTTGCAGTCCTCAATATAGTGTCCGGGTGCCCCAGAATGAAAGTCACAGTGGGCGTTAGGATTATAACCCAGAGGTGGATTACCGGTGGGGGGAGCTAGAGTCCTTTTCTGGATTAACTGCAACTGTAGCAAATGCTGAAAAAATTGTGAATACAGTAGAGGTGGAGTATCAAAATGTCGGTTCTGTTTAGGCCTTGGCTGATATTGACGCGGAGCCTGATTTTTCTGCCGCTGAAGTGGAAGCGCTGCAGGAATTCTCACTGAAGCTACCTGCTGGTTATAACTCTGATGCTACTTCCCTTTACCTCGGTAAGACGACACAGAATTTGCTTCTTCCTTTTTCTTGTAATTAACATAGGGTTTCTTCCCCTGACCAGAAGACGACCCATCATTACCTGACACTTTCCCAGCTTTGATTCCACTCTCTGACATCTCCCCAACCATGATTAAGTCAGTAAACTTGCCCGGCGCGCAAGGTAACAGTTTCTCATAATAACGTCCCGGCAAAGTATCCATAAACAAATTCAACATTTCTTTTCCAACATGGGCGGCTGTACCCTTGCCGCTAGTTCACGCCATCTCTGCGCATATTCTTTGAAGCTTTCGTTATTCTTCTGAGACATATTCTGTAGTTGGGTCCTGTTGGGAGCCATATCAGTGTTATATTGGTAATGCTTGATAAAGGCCTCGACCAACTCTCTCCAATTACGGACATGGCACCTCTCTAATTGCATATACCATTCCAAGGATGCCCCAGACAGGCTGTCCTGGAAGAAATGCATCAGCAATTTCTCATCTTTAGAATACGCAGCCATCTTTCATGTATATGCCCTGACATGCGTCTTGGGACAAGTGGTACCATTGTATTTCTCAAAAGTGGGCGCCTGAAATTTGTGCGGAATTACAACACCGGGAACCAGCCCCAAATCCTCCAGATCCATACCCACAGAATTTTGATTCACAACACCCCTTAATTGTTCTTCAATTAGTCTAAACCTCTGATCATTATCCCCTTGAGGAGTAGCATCAACACCTTGCATAGAAAAAATGTCGTCCTGTTGGTCATCATAACGACGACCATGCATCGTGCAAACACTATTTCCTCCACCGACAACAGAGGGAATCACAACTTGCTCTCCTCCGCCCGGAGGGATCACAACACCAGGAATGGGGATCTCTATGCCCACAAGACCTCCCCGAGCACCGTTATCAACAATGCTATTATGGACTCCGCCATGAAGAACCCCGTTTTCATCCACTCTTGCCACTAAGGGTTGGACCAGAGTCCTCAATTGCTCTTGCCCTTGGGCAACACCTTGCATCAATTCCATGAACTGGGCCATGCGAGCTTGCATGGTGGCCATCTCTGCTTGCATTTGATCCATAATTCTCCTCTAATTTGATCTAGTAGAATACCGGTGAATTGGCTGGTTATCAATCCTGCCTGCAACCAAATAAAGGTTAGAAAAAACCCGGGACGAGCACCTGCTATGCAAAAATGATTGTGATTATGCAAATGCAAATGAACATGTTTGGATATTTGCAGGGCGATCCACCCCTTGATTCCAGCTTAAAGACAAGATAGGATGAAGCTGCTGCTCATATATAAATCAGAGAAAATCACTGTCAGAGATTACAACCCAAGATAACATAATAAGTCTGAAACAAAAGAAGCAAAGATCCCAACCAACAATTCTGGTGGTGACCCAAAATACAACAGAGAAAGAATAAAATACGGTGTATCACCCATGCGTGAGTTCTCTTCAACCATCATGATCTTGCACCCTTTAAGGACCACTGCCTGAGCTAGAGCCTTCACCCCTAGACCTCTTCACCTCAGCTCGTATCTTCAGCTTTTCTATGGTTGCTATGGCTTCATTGAGTCGTTCCTTGACTGCGTGTCTTTGGAACGTCCCTGATAAGATCTCCTTGTCTTTCTTCCTGAGCTTCAACTTCAGACTCTTAATCTGCTCCAAATACTTATCCTCCTTCTGCTTGTTGGCTGTTATTGCAGTATCTCGGTAAGCGTTGAACTTGTGAATTTTTGACCAAGCCTTGGCTAGGTCTTCCGTCTTGGATATGAGAATCCTGCTAACACCTTTTAGAGCTTGCCCTACCTTTTGTCTGGCTGCGACCTCTTCAGCTAACTCTTTTTCTTTCTTAGCAAGAAGCTCCGTCTTCAGCTTGGCGACATGAACAGCTTCACCTCGCTCATGTTTCACCTGGTAAATTTCTCTTTGCAGCTCACCGTTCTCCTCTCGAAGCTTCTCCTTTTCAGCCCACAGTTTTTTATACTTCTCTATCTTAATTGTGGTCGGAGATTCAATCAGCAGGGGGTAAGATAAAGGTTCTCTGCAGAACGGTAGAAGTACACTCTCTACTCTCCTCTGAATCCAGTCCTCGTATGCAGGGAAGGCTTTATTGTTACACTTTCCAAAAGAAGTCTTTCCTTTCTTGTGGCGATCTCTCCAAGCATTTGCAGCTTCTTTTAACACTTCCAGATTGGCTTCCTCACTCATAAATAGAGACTCTTGAACATTTTGGTCCTTCGGCGACTCTTTCAAAGCATACCCAAATTGCCTAATAGCAAGAATAGGGTTGTAATTAATTCCCCCTTTTCTTCCTATTAAAGGTACGTTTGGGTAACCTCCACAACTAATTAGGATCTCCTGGCCCAGCAAATCACGGTTGACCCAAATCAAATTGTCAGCCCTTAAACCCATCAATCTCCTTGACCAATCCAACATTTCTTTGGTGTCTACGAAGGCCCCAGATTTGGGAAGGCGATCAGCAAACCACTTGTATAAAATTGGAGCACAAAAGTAAAGAGGTCCTCCTCTCCTATTCTCATTCTTATAGTGCATCGAATACTACAGATCCCCAAGCAAGGTAGGTATCGGATTCTTCGTGGTGAATATCTGGACAACGTGCACATCTACAAAGTCCTTCACATTAGGGAACAATGGCGTTCCATAAACACACATAGCCAGGATTGCATTGAACACCGACCAACACTTAGCCTTAGCACAAATAGCAGCCTGCTCGATCAAAAACTTCGTGTGAAAGCCTTCACAACCTCCTTTACTAGCAACATTTCTCTTTAACAAAGATTGATCCAAACGTAAAGCAGCAGAAACCTTTTCCAAATCGGGGAATTCCTTAGAAGGATAGAAGGCAACTTCTTCTTTAACAGAAACATCCAAAACGAGAGCATACTCTTCCAATGTCGGAGCTAAAAGATAATCCGCAAACAGAACACACCGCAGGTGAGGGTCATAGAACTGCACCAGAGTGTGCAGAGCCCTGAACTCATAGTTGGTAACATCTCGGGCGAAACTCAGAATCCTCCCATATTCTCCTCTAAAGTCTGCCAATACCCCGGGTTTTGCCATAGCCGAGATCTTGTGCACAACATCTAAATGAAGCTCTGGGAACTTGTACGGGATGATATTCTTTCTCTCTTTAGTGCTAGTACTCATCATGGACAGTCTTCGGACAACCGGAATCAAAGTTAGGATGCAACCCTACATATGAACAAACATGTTAGAATGCAAAATGATGATGCAAATGCAGACATAAGATCCCAAATATCAGAAACCCAGAAATCCAGAATAACGACCCATTCAAACTGCCAGAATATCAGGATGATAACAATACACTGATGATAAATCCAGAAAACCATGTAGGCTGAAGGTCAAAGTCACCTGCAAACCTGCAAACACCCATCCCCTCTCACATGTAGGTTCTAGAAAATCGAGGATCCTCAACATCACGGGCTCTCAGGTCGAGAAATGATGATACGTTCAACATTTCTGGTTTGGCATCATCATCAATTGAGGAGGCCTCAACTGATTCCCCTAAAAAAGGATATCCTATAGTAAGTTCCCAGCATTGGGTCCTCGGATCGACAAATGTAATGGATTTGCCATTTCTGGTCTGCCATTATAACATGTCGGGAGGAGAGGCGTTGCTGAGTCCTCGGGAGACGGTCGCCAGAGTCGACAATTTTCCAGGTTATATTTTATCATCTGCCCCAAATGAGCAGGATAGAACATTACCAAGGAAACCTCGCCTGGCTGTGGAGTTTTCATGTATACTAAGTCTGGCCAAATGCCAAACAAGTCACACTACTTTCCACGCTAATCATAGGTGTATGCTCAAGCCTGGGTATTGGGCTTTTCTCTCATGAATCCAACCCACCCTACAAACAGAAAATCCAGCAGCAGAACAGTACAGCATAATAATGAAATGCAATGAAATAAATACGGTAAATACAGTAAAATAGTAATACAGTAATACAGTAAAATAAAGCACAACAGTAAACACCCAATGAAAACAAACAAACAAGCGCTAGGATTGACTCGCTAAAGGGGATGGACCAGCAAGAGGTCATGGCCTGTAATCCCCAGCAGAGTCGCCAGCTGTCGCTCCCGAGGATTTTCATCCATGGTACAAACGCGAAAGTGGTGCGAAAACAGAGTCGCCAGCAATGTATATTTATCCTAAGAGAGGGAAAGGAAACACTGCGTAAACCTGAGGGAAGGGAAAGAGCATGGTCTCGCGACCAAGAGAAACGGGTAAGGTGTCGCTCCCGGGATTTTCATCCAAGTACAAATGCGAAAGTGGCACCGAAACAGAGTCGCCAGCAATGTGTATTTATCCCAAGAGAGGGAAAGGAAACACTGCGTAAACCTGAAAGAAAAGGATAGAGCATGGTCTTACGACCAAGAGAACTGGGTTTGGGAGTCGGTTACGCGCGAGGAAGGTATTAGTACCCCCACGCGTCCATCGTACTCGATGGGATCCACGCTTGTTGTCTCGATCAAAGGGTGATAGAAAAGATACTGGAAAAAGAATGGAAAGGGAATGAGAAACAAATGTAGGGAAAATAAAAGAAGTGCTCGAATGGGCCCTACCCCACTGCCTACGTATCTCATCGGGAACATGAGAATCAGAGCGACGTAGTTCCCCTCACTAGGGATGGATTGTTTGTGTTTTTTAGGGAACAACTAACGTTCTAGCTCAGGTGTTGCAGGCTCGCTGGTCCGAGTGCGTTACCATCTTGCGAGAGAACGAGGAGGAGCACGTTCGTACGTTGAGAATGAGTGAGACGAGAAAAGAATTCCCGAAGGAAAGACGTTATTATTTGTTTTTGTCTTTTAAAAAAGCAGTGTTTGGATTGTTTTATGTTTTGTAACATGTATTGTATTTAAGTCCCTCATATAGGATCGAATGCCTCGCATATCGACCCAAGACGGGACGCATGCTAAACATTCCAAGAAAATGAGAGAAGACCCTACACCTCCTTGTTTCCATATGAAAGGCCTAAATACAATAGGTATTATGCCTTTATTAAGTGTTTTTTTACTCTTGTTTTAAGATGAGAAGATGAGACTCAAAAGCGGATCAAAGGTGAAAATCTAATGAGGGAGACTAAGACTCAATCCTAATGTTATCATACATGGTGATCCGATGGTCAATGGGGTTTAACAAACCTACTTCTAAAAGAAAGAAGAAGAAGAGCAAAAGAAACAACTTACTTCCAAAATGGAAGTTAAGTAGATCTTAAAGAGGGATGAAAGAAAAGTTATTCAAGGAAAGCATGTAAATGCTTATCAAACACACATAGAAAGTTTAAAAGAAATAAGAAAATATAAGAGAAAGAAATGTATGTGGAACTAAGTCCACACACTTACTTACCTTTAGCTCCTACATGAAAATGTTAGTTTAAAACAATTTACAAGTAATGCCTTAAGGAAAAGAATAACAAGTAATTATTAACAAGCTAAGAATTAAAGAAGAAATGTCCTAAAGGTATGAAGAAAGCTCTATACAAGACAACATATCATGCTACTCAAATAAGAAAATAAAATGGGAGGGCACAATGACAACAACAACAATTACAGCTCATAAGTGCAATGCAGCGGTAAAATCCATCATCTTGTACCAAACAACAATTAACAGCACATGCCCAGCATACAAAATGGGTGTAAAAAGCAAGTGGCAGCACATACAACAGCACATATGTGTGTAGATAGCAATGAAAATTCAGGGGCAGCATGCACTCACAAATGATTCATTCGTAAAAAACAAACGTGCTTCAAGCCTTGCATACTATTCAATCAAACATGATCACAATCACACCGTAAATCATTGTAAACGATTCTTGAAATCACCATGGAATAACGCACATTGTAAGAGAATACACATTGTTAAGCATGTGAACAAATTAAAACAAATGTGCACCTCTTGAAATAGAAAACAAATGAACATGCACATAGCAATTCCAGCAACACAAGCATCAATTAACAATTAACAAGCTCAATGTGTGTGCATTATATGCTCATTACATCGATTAATCAACAACGCAAACATAAACATTCATCGATTAACAATCAAGAACCGCGCGTCAAAAAATCATGCTCATACAATAGTGTGAAGTGAAACAGCTCAAGAATAGTCCACTAATCATCAACGGATCAATCCATGAAGTTTAGACATGCAAGAGATCTCAAACAAGCAAGAAAATGCAAGAAAAACACAATCTGATTCAGTGGTAATTGATTAATCACATAGGGTAATCGATTACTCAGTTGAAAATTGGCTAAAAACGTGAAAATAAAGCAGAGTAACCGATTACTCTATTAGAGTAATCGATTACCACTGAAACAGAGGCAAAAATTCAACTTTGAAAAGCACTTTTCAGCAGTAAATCACTTATCCAAGCATCCAAATGATCATGTACACAATTAGGCACGAAATTACATTGAATTACAGTCAACAAACATCGATTGGATTCAATTAACAGTCACATCAAGAATCATATTCAAGCACATGAATCCAAATCAAAATCCACAAAATCTACATCGAATAAGTTGCGAATAAGCTAAAAACAGTGTAGATTTAGGGAAAACCAACCTACAAAGCGGAGACTTGCTTTGGTAATTTTTGCAAAGTAATCTTGGTGCAGAAAATGAAAGAAAACCAGAGATTCCTCAATTAGTAGCCGAAACGCGTCGAAACCGAACGAAATCGCGAAAATCCACCAAAATCCAACTTGCACCAAAATAAATGGTGAGAAACCTTTGGATTGAAGAAGAATACTCTGAACTTCTAGAAATCCAACCAAAGAATACTAAATGATGAAGGTTAAGCTCAAGAATTAATCACTTTTCAATGTAAAAAGTGATTATTCTTCAAGAAAAAAGAGCTTTTGTGTGTGGTTTTGGAAGAGAGAAGTAGAAGTTGATGAAGAATGAGTAGAGAAATTAGAGAGAAATGTGAGAGAATTGAGAGTGAAAATGGAACAAAAATGGTTGTTAGTTTGAAAATGAGTGAAGCATCCCTTAAATAGATTTTAGGTTTTGAGTATAAGTGGTTTGGAATGAGGTTTGGGTTTGGAGCTAGGGTCGGAGTTAGTTAGACTCAACTCACCGAGTCAAGTTAGTTAACTCAGTTAGTTAGAATCAACTCAGTTACTGGGAAAACAAAGAACCTCAACTAGTGCATGGGTGTATGACTTGGGCTGCAAGCAAGGCCTTGTGGCTTGTGAACTTTCAGCATGAAACCCCCATGTTCGAGCCCTCATATGACCTTTATAACGCGTTCAAATGAAAAAATGTCCAACATCAAAGTTGAAGAGGACATGGAGATGAACAACTTTGATGTTCAACAATTTTTCATTTGAAGCATTCTTGACGGAGAAAATTGGCTTGACATTTGGCACGCCAACTGTTCGATGAAATTATGGCCTATGGGCCTGGTCTTGCCTTGCCATGACTTGGTTTTTGCCTTGATTTTACCAAACTTTGATTGATCATAACTCCCTCAATTTTGATCCGATGGAAGAGTTCTTTATATGGATTTGAAGCTTGAAACAAGATCTTTTGTTGTGGCCTGGTGGATTTTTGATTTGATGCTTTAAAATTGAGAAAGCCTGACTCAAAGAGAGGTGCTAAAATGGCCAAAACTTACTATTTTTGGAAACCCCAAAGTTTCCATTTTTGGCAGTTTTGTGATTTCTTGATTTTTCATTATTCCTCCATCATTTCTTGATCAAATTTTGTCCAATGAACATATATAACTTGAATTTCACAAATTTGACCTTAAAAGTCAGGAGTTGACTTTTTCACTGCATAGTTGACCTTTTCCCCAATTTCTTGATCATCAAGCAACTAATCAATTAAGACCCTTCTGAAACCAATTGATGAGTAATTTTCCATCCATATACACTTAAGAACATGAAGAATACCATGAAATCAAGTTTTGCCCAAAAAATCAGAAATAAACTGATTTTAGGTCAAACCCTAATTTTAGCACCTTCTGGTTATGAGGAAATAACATATCCTCCAAATCCAAATTCCTCTGAATATGATGTGTATCCCCTTAAACAATGATGAGATATGCCATTTGGAGATGATAAAAACTCAAGGAACTTGCCCATTTGTGGGTCAGATACCAATTTTTGACTACCTTATGTAGGATGTGGTGCACTGCCCAATCTTCTTGATGGATTCTTCTCTTCCCATGCCTTGTGGGATCAACTGATATGATATATAGCTTAAGAGACCCTTGAGGCTTGTGAGAAACCCTTGGCTCTTATTTCTTTGCTTTAGATAATCCACCCCTTTGAAAGACCATTGATCACATGCCCTTATGCAAGATGCAATGCAATGCTTGATGTTTTGTTTTTTCTATGCTTGAATGCAATGCAATGAAATGAAAGCTCATGCTAAATGATATGAAGGAATGAGAGGGAAAATTTTGGGGTATTACAACTGCCCCTATTCAATCACTGTAGACCTGAATGGATGATAGCAATTGTTGTCAGACTTTCAAGGTATGGAGGGATTGAATACCGAAAATAACCAGAAAATTTGCACTCTGTGGAGAAGAAGAAAAAGGATATAAACCCAACCAAATGAATTATGCTGGAGAATACCACTGGAGAGATATCTTTTATATAACGCCAGACGACTACTGGCTTGCCACACTGCGGGTGAACTTTAGCAATGTCTTTTAGAACAACGCCAGACGACTACTGGCTTGCCACACTACGGGTGGACTTTAACAATGTCTTTTGTACAACGCCAGACGACTACTGGCTTGCCACACTACAGGTGGATTTTCGCCAATCTACGGTTGGACTTTAAACTATCTTTTTGAATGGAGTCAGAAGACTACTGACTTGCCACACTGCGGGTGGACTTTTGTCAATCTACGGTTGGACTTTGCAGCTGAATTGCCACACTGCGGGTGGACTTTTGCCAATCTACGGTTGGACTTGCTGATGATTTTCCACCCTTGGATGGACTTTTGCCAATCTACGGCTGGACTTAGCTGCGGTCTTTTAAAGGGAGTCAGACGACTACTGACTTGCCACACTACGGGTGGACTTTGCCTTGCTTTGCCACCCTTGGATGGACCTTTTGCCAATCTATGGTTGGACTTTAAGAATTTTCCACCCTTGGATGGACCTTTTGCCAATCTACGGTTGGACTTTAAGAATTTGCCACCCTTGGATGGACCTTTTGCCAATCTATGGTTGGACTTTAAGAATTCTAATACTGGATTACTCTCTGCATCCGTGTCAGACATCTCTGCTGACTCTACTGAGGAACAATGATCAATGATTTGACTTCAGAGACTCCTGAAAGGATGGTATCTCTGCTGGAGAATGAATGAATAATCCGTCTGCTTCGAATTGTCAAGTTTGCCAAAAATAAATTGGACTTTGATATATGAGGTGGGTGATGATTCTACCAGGAATCACTTCATCTGCTTGGGGATGAATTCTGGTCACAGCAACTCCGCTGGGGATGAGAATATTTGAATGACGTCTTGCTAGGGAAGAAAAGTTATTAAAACTCTGCATGAGGATCTATCAAACCCGAGATCCTTTGCGGGGATAATCAACCTTCTCACCCGGCTGGGGAAAGCATGTACTATCACCTTGCTGAGGAATAGATTATGTTGACCTGCTAAACTTCTGCAGGGAAGAAAATAACTCAGCTGGGGAGTATTGCTGACAAGATTCAATGCTGAACTCTGTGGGGAATACAATTGTCCGAGATACGATTTTGCTGGGAATCAGGGCTACTCTGCCGGGGATATGCGAATCCTGGTTAGAACATTTCACTGCAACTTGCTGGGAAAGAGTCCCTAGAAATCTGCTGGGGAAACCCAAAGCAATTCCACGGTAGTCTGCTGAGGAATAAAGCTGTCGAGCTTAGGATAAATACCACAATGCCCCACGTTAAGCGAACTTTCCGTTTGACGACTCTGCTGGGGATGATGAGTTTATAACAAACCCTGCTGGAGAAAACTGCTTTAATGCGGCTCGTGATGGGGATCATCTCCTGAGAGGATTTTACATAAGACCAACCGTCCTCAAACTCTACTGGGGATAATATATCGGGAACATCTCTGGCTGGGGAAATTCAAAATGCCCCATGCTTGGGAAGGCCAACAACTTGCTTTTTGCTCCATGATACAAGACTTACCTGAAGAAATGTCATAAGAGGATTTTACAGAAGATTAAGCATCTTCAAACTCCTGGCGATTTCACTAGTGATTGACCATCAACTTCGGTGTCTGCGAAGCAACTTTACTGGGGAATTTGCAACCGTTATCGACACAGAAAAGCTTGTAACTGTTGGAAGTACTAAATGAGAGAATCGACTTAATAAGATACAACACTATCCAGTTGAACTCCATTTATTGATATTGAAACGTCGTGACCGACCGCCGACGGAATGATGGACTCAATTAGTAAACATTGTGACAAAAGGGTGACATGTGAGCCCTTCCTTGAACATGATTGCCCTAGTCTTCTGCATGGGAATAAGTGATTACTCGTCTTGTGCTTGAAATCACCCGGACCTGTTACCTGCAACAAAAGCATACACACACATGCCCCGGAATATTGCGTGGTTTGAATCCACCATCCAGGATTATTTAACATTCATAGTAATTTCAAATGTTTTTTTTCTGCGCATGTTATTGTAAAGCCACCATGTTTCCAAATGCAATGTTTTATCAAAAATTCGGACGTTTTTGCAAACAAAGAAGTAAAACAAAATAAGAAGCTTTTTACTGAAATTCAATTTATTGAAGAAAAGCCCAGAATAGGCAATTACATCAGGAAGCAATCCCTGGAAAGAGGTTATCGCTGAAAATTGAAAAAAGAAACTATCTTAATGGCAATGTGAAAACGGCATTCCATTGAGTTTCAATTCTGCTATGGCCAGTATGTCTTCAAAACTCCCCGACCTTGCCTTCTAAGGAATGATCAGACTGATTCCTACCCTTTGGAATGTCAATTGTTGAAACGGTGATGGAGTACAGATAACTCAGACTGTAGTCGTTCGCTTAAATCCCTCTTTTGCGTGGACCGCCCTTTCGGGTTTTCAATCCACCGGGATACCCTTTTTTGCCTGAGTTGTCCTTGCGGATTTTCAACTCACCGGGTGTACAACAATTTTTTATTTATTATCCCTAATTTTTGCCCGAATCTTTTATTCTGTTTTTGTGGTTCGCCGGGATGCCCTTTTTTACCTGGACTTTTCTTTTTTGTCCAGCGGGTCTATTCATGCGAAGTATTTTCTGACTACGTCTGAGTTGACAGGAGATGAAAAGTCTTCACCATCCATGGTTGTAAGTAACAAGGCTCCGCCCGAGAAGACCTTCTTAACCTCGAATGGACCTTCATAGTTGGGAGTCCATTTGCCCCTGTGATCTGTACTAGGAGGAAGGATCCTTTTGAGTACCACATCTCCCACTTTGTAAACCCGAGGATGCACCTTTTGATCGAATGCTTGCTTCATCCTCCGCTGGTATAACTGCCCATGACATACATCTGCCAGTCGTTTCTCCTCAATAAGGCTCAACTGATTAAATCTGGCACGAACCCATTCTGCTTCGTCTAATTGGACATCCATCATGACTCTGAGGGATGGAATCTCCACTTCAACCGGTAGCACTGTTTCCATACCGTATACAAGTGAGAATGGTGTTGCCCTAGTGGACGTGCGTACTGACGTTCGGTACCCATGCAAAGCAAACGGTAACATCTCATGCCAATCTTTGTATGTGACAACCATTTTCTGCACAATCTTCTTAATATTCTTGTTGGCCGCCTCCACGACGCCATTCATCTTCGGGCGATACAGAGAAGAATTGTGATGTTCGATTTTGAAGTCCCGACACAGCTCAACCATCATTTTGTTGTTCAAATTAGAACCATTATCAGTAATGATTCTTTCGGGCATTCCATAGCGACAAATGATATCCCGTTTCAGGAAACGAGCTACCACCTGCTTAGTGACGTTGGCATAAGATGCTGCTTCAACCCATTTAGTGAAATAATCAATGGCGACCAAGATGAAACAATGGCCGTTTGAAGCAGTAGGCTTAATCTTTCCAATCATGTCAATGCCCCACATTGCAAAGGGCCAGGGAGAGGACATGACACTCAAAGGATTTGGAGGCACATGCACTTTGTCTGCATAAATTTGGCACTTGTGACACTTGCGGGCGTACTTGCAACAATCTGACTCCATTGTCAACCAATAATACCCCGACCTCAATAGTTTCTTTGCCATTGCATGTCCTCCGGCATGGGTACCGAAATAGCCTACATGTACTTCCTGCATTAACAGGTCTGCTTTGTGTCTATCCACGCATCTGAGCAGAACCATGTCAAAATTCCGTTTGAACAACACGTCATCCTGATTCAAAAAGAAGCTACTAGATAACCTTCTGAACGTTTTCTTATCTTTAGTAGATGCCCCCGACGGGTACTCTTGACTTTTCAAGAAACACTTGATGTCGTGAAACCATGGCTTGTCATCAGACGTTGCATCAACAGCAAACACAAATGCAGGTCTATCAAGACGAGACACTTCAATCTTAGGTACATGGTTCCACCTTTGCACTTTGATCATGGAAGACAATGTGGCCAAGGCATCAGCAAACTTATTCTCATCTCAAGGAATATGGTACAACTTCACTGTTGTGAAAAATGTCAGTAATCACCTTGTATAATCTCTATACGGAACCAGGTTTGCTTGGTGCGTGTACTAACTCCCTTTCACTTGATTGATTACCAAAGCTGAATCACTGAAGATATCAAGGGCCTTAATTCACAAATTAATCTCCTCCTCAATCCCCATTATACAAGCTTCATATTCTGCTTCATTGTTGGTGCATTCGAAAGTTCTTTGGGAAGTGAAAGGCATATGAACACCTTTCGGCGTGATAAGAACTGCTCCAACACCACATCCATTCATATTGACGGCCCCATCAAACATCAAACTCCATTTGGATTCAGGGTCTGGTCCCTCCTCCGGGAGTGGTTCCTTGCAGTCTTAACTTTGAGAAACATGATGTCCTCATCAGGGAAATCAAATTTCATGGGCTGGTAATCATCAATTGGTTGTTGCGCAAGATAGTCTGACAAGATACTTCCTTTGATGGCCTTTTGGGAAGTATACTGGATATCATACTCTGTCAAAACCATTTTCCACCGTGCAACTCTGCCTGTTAGTGCTGGTTTCTCGAAAATGTATTTGATAGGATCCATTTTTGAAATCAACAAGGTTGTGTGCCTAATCATATACTGCCTCAATCGCTTAGCAGCCCATGCAAGGGCACAACATGTCTTTTCAAGCATTGAGTACCGGGACTCACAGTCATTGAACTTTTTGCTCAGGTAGTAGATATCATGCTCTTTCCTACCTATCTCATCGTGTTGACCGAGAACACAACCCATAGAACCTTCAAGTACTGTCAAATACATTATCAAAGGCCTTCCTGCAAATGGAGGCATGAGGATTGGAGGTTCCTGCAAGTATTCTTTTATTTTATCGAACGCCAATTGACAATCGTCATTCCACCTGACCGTTTGATCTTTTCTTAACAGTTTGAATATTGGTTCGCATGTGGCTGTTAGGTGAGATATGAACCTTGCAATGTAGTTCAATCTACCCAGAAAACCACGAACCTCTTTTTCCGTTCTCGGCTCAGGCATTTCTTGTATTGCTTTCACTTTGGCAGGATCAACCTCAATCCCTTTTTCGCTCACAATGAAACCCAGCAGCTTTCCAGAACGCACCCCAAAAGTGCACTTATTTGGATTCAACCTTAAACAGAACTTTCTCAACCTTTCAAACAACTTTTACAAGTTAATCAGATGTTCCTCTTCCGTTCGCGACTTGGCGATCATGTCATCCACATAACATTCAATCTCTTTGTGAATCAAGTCATGGAATAATGTTACCATTGCCCGCTGGTACGTTGCCCCGGCGTTTTTCAACCCAAAAGGCATCACCTTATAACAGTACGTACCCCATGGAGTAATGAATATGGTCTTCTCCATATCCTTAGGTGCCATATTTATCTGGTTGTACCCGGATAAACCGTCCATAAACGAGAACACTGAAAACTGAGTTGTATTGTCAACCAGCACATCTATGTGGGGTAGTGGAAAATCATCTTTCGGGTTAGCTTTATTAAGATCTCGATAATCCACACACATTCTCACCTTTCCGTCCTTCTTTGGCACTGGCACAATGTTGGCAACCCAGGGAGGATAGTTAGTCACAGCAAGAAACCCAGCGTCCCACTGTTTTTGAACTTCTTCTTTGATCTTTATGGCCATATCGGGATGAGTCCGACGAAGTTTCTGCTTGACTGGCGGGCATTCTTCTCTCAATGGAAGCCTGTGCACAACAATATCAGTATCCAACCCTGGTATGTCTTGATACGACCAGGCGAAGATATCAACATATTCATACAACATCTCAGTCAACGCCTTCTTCACATCTGCTTTCAAGCTGGCACCAATCTTGATCTCTTTCTTAGCATCCTCGGTACCAATATTGATGATCTCTATGGTCTCTTGATGAGGCTGAATGACTTTTTCCTCTTGTTTTAACAATCTGGTCAGTTCCTCAGGGAGTTCACAGCCCTTCTCATCCCCTTCTTCGGCTTGATAAATCGGTTTGTCAAAGTCATACATAGCCATAGCAGAACCGTTATCAATGAAATCCAGAGGATCAAGTCTGCACGAACGGGTTCATGCTTTATTTTAGAATTTATTTTAAAACAAAAAGAAACGAAACATTGCCATTTTATTATTTTTTGTGCAAAAATAAAAAAGAAAGACAGGGAACAAAATTTAAGTGCAAAACGTCCTTTATTAATGATTAAAATTGCAAATGCAAACAGGGTGGCCCTACAAATGAATCTATACGCCTTGGGCAGAGCGCAAGATTTTAACATTCATTATGGTTAGAAAAACAAAGAAAATTACTCTGTTTGAAGAGTACCCCGGATGACTTCTTCAACAGACTAATTCTGCAATGGTTGTCCCGAGGCACGTGGGCGTACCCAGTTGTCTAAGTCACAGTCACTGTCAACGCCCTCTTCTGTACCTGCACAAGACTGATCTGGGTAAATGACTCCCCCACTGCTGAAAGTGATGGGTCCATTGTTCTCTGCAACTGAAGTCATAGAGGGACGATAGCCAATACCAAACTTGTCCTCCTTCATTGGTGTCTCTATCAGCTTGCCCCAGCCTTGGGCATTGCCTGCTCTAACAACCTCGACAGCTTGCTTATAGGACGAAATGGATGTACCGGCTCTATCTGATGCAAGGGATGATTCAGGCACGTTATCAATATTTACCGCTTCAAATGACTGGCAAAACATCTCTTGAATTTCCCCATCCATTTCAATATACTTAAACGTGGAGAAGTGGCTAACAAAAATATCGTCTTCACCACACACTGTCACAACTTGTCCCTCGAACTCGTATTTCAGCTTTTGGTGTAAGGTGGATGTAACAGCCCCGACCACATGAATCCAAGGGCGACCTAGTAAGCAGGTATACGCAGGCTGTATATCCATCACATGGAATGTAGATTTGAACACTTACGGTCTAATTTGCACGGGCAATTCCACTTCACCAAACAAAGATCTTTTTGTTCCATCTAACGCTCGGACAACCAACTCACTTGGCCTTAATATCAAACCATCCACTTCTAGCTTCATTAGCGCCTTCTCAGGCAAGACATTGAGCGAGGAACCAATGTCTACCAACACGTGAGATAGGACTGCACCCCTGCATTCCATTGCAATATGCAAAGCTTTGTTGTGGTTTCTCCCTTTTAGACATCAAATCTCTACTTGTGAAGCCCAAACCATGGCTGACATTGACGTTGGAAATTACACCCTCAAGCTGATTAACAGTGATTTCTTGTGGAACATAGGCTCTCTTCAATACTTTCAATAAAGCCTCCCGGTGCGCGTCAGAACACATCAACAATGACAAAATTGAAATTTTCGAGGGCGTCTGGTTCAGTTGATCGACAATCTTATAATCACTTTTCTTTATTATCCTCATGAACTCTTCCACCTCGTTGTCAAAGGTAATCTTTGTCTCTGTTTAGGGCACAGGCACATTCTCCACCGCCTGTTTTCCTTTATCTTTGGCCACGACCTCAATTTCTTTATCACTGCGCAACGTTTGGGGAGCAAACAACCTTCCGCTCCGAGTAAAGCCACCTACACCACCCACATTATCAATATTTGAACTAGCTGATGTCCCGACTTCCTGCTTTTTCCCTTCATAATACACGTCTACCATGGGATTGCTTTTGTAGATGTAAACGGAACTGGTCCTGGCACCGTGATGGTAACAGGACTGGATTTTTCTGGCACAATACTTGCTATAGGAGCTGTACTTGCAGGAACCTGAATCTCAGCGGGAGTATAATAGATGGTCACAGTTGACACCTCATCAGTTTCTTTCACGGCCTGGTCAAACTGTAGACGTCCCTCGTCAATCAGACTCTGCAAACCAATTCTCAACTTATCACAGCCATTCTCCTGACTCATACACCTGGGAACACCTGTCCCTTCAACAGATGCTCTTTTACAACTAGCAACAGAGTCTTCACCTGACTGATATCCGTTACCAAATTTAAACTCTTTCCATCTTCAATAGCACACACATCTGCCACACCATGGTTAGGCATGGGGTTCTGGAGCACATTAGGAGGTAACAAGAAATTGATTACTTTAGCATCAATCAAGTCTTGCACCTTATGATAAAACGCCCAAAATTTTTCAATGGTATGCCCCTGAGCACCTGAGTGGAACTCACAGCGAGCGTTAACATCGAAATTAAGTGGCAAGTTGCCAGCGGCAGGAGGTCTCATAGTACGAAGCTCAACTAACTTCAACTTGAGTAACTGTGGTAACAACGCTGAATACGTCATAGGGAGAGGGTCAATCTTACGATCCCTCTTCCTAGACCTCTGTTGGAAAGGAGGTTACTGCTGCTGCTGAGCTTGCTGTTGTGGTTGTTATTATTGAACAGACGGTGCTGGGATTGTCACTGCACCTACTTGATGGTAAGCCTAAGAACGTTCGCTGCCTCGTCCTCTATATACAGCGTTGGTATCACCTTCTCTTCTTTTATGACCACTAGCAAATGGTTTCCTCGTCCCAGAAGAGCCATCCCCACTTACATCTTGGATCTTACCAAGTTTCAACAGACTCTCTATTCTTTCTCTAGCCATCACTATATCAGCAAATCCGATTGATGGACAAGCAACCAACCTTTCAAGAAATGCCCCTTGCAGGGTGCCCATAAACATGTCTGCCATTTCTCTATCCAACAAGGGAGGTTGAACCTGTGCAGCCATCTCTCTCCACCTTTGAGTGTATTCCTTGAAACTTTCCTTAGCATTCTGTGATAACCCTTGCAATTGAGTGCGGTTGGGCGCCATGTCGATATTGTACTGGCACTGCTTTAGGAACGCTTCTGCCAGATCCTTCCAACTACTCACAGCAGCTCTGTTCAATTTCATATACCAGGTCAAAGAAGCTCCAGCCAGACTATCTTGAAAGTAATGCATCCATAACTTCTCATCATCTGTATGGGCTAAAATCCTCCCAAAATAGGCCTGAATATGTGTCCGGGGACACGTATTGCCATGATATTTGTTGAAAGTAGGCGGCTTGAATTTTGGAGGAATTCTGACTCCTGGTACCAGCCCCAAACTAGTAACGTCAATACCCATAGAATTCTTGCACTCTATGGCCTGGATCTTCTCAGCTAACTCATCATACCTTCGGTCACCAGGGTTACCCATATCAGCATCCCGTAGGGTAAATTGGTCTTCCAGAACATCTTCTTGAATACCACCAACATTTCTACCATTTCCATTACCCAGATTACCGCCAGGAGGAGTGTTGCCACCTGGAGGAGGATTACCACCAGGAGGAGGAGTGACCCTTGTCTGCAAATTGTCCACTTGATTACCTTCAGGCGTGGTTTCTGGACGCTCGACCAGAAGCCTCAATCTTTCCTGAGCTTGTGCCATACCAGTCATGAGAGTCATAAACTAGTCCATGCGTGCCCTCATTTCAACCAAATCATTCTGCATTTGATCCATAATCCTTGCTTGATTTTTTTGAGTTGAGTATCGGTGAATATGATTCTCAGCTAGAATGCCTACAACCAAATAAAGGTTAGAGACCCCGCAACAGGTACCTGAAAAAGCAAGCAACAAAATGCAAAATGATATGCAATGCAATGCAAATGTCATGTTTATCATTTCCGAGGTGCCTTACACCCTGATTCGAATCTTAACCACAGAAATCTGAAGATCAGAAATCGTGATATAAAGAGACGTGCCGTGGTCATGTGCTTGTGTACAGATATCTGATAAGGACTAATTCTGAATAAAACTGCTCATCCACATTCCACAAAGTATTCAAGTACATTCAAAAGAGGTTCATCAACATATGAAATACAAGGGAAAGATGGATCCATCAACAAGCCTGATGGTAACCATTAACAACAAATTACAAGAAAAGGAATCTTAGTCTGACAACTCCACATCCTTCAGCTTATCACTTGTGTATTTGATCTCCTCAAAGAGTATGCGAGTACGCTGGTGATTCGGCTTTTCAATCATCTCTTTGATCAAGACATCCCTTTTCTCAAGAGCCTCAGTTAAGGAACCCATATGCAGCATCAAAGCTTCGTCATCACACACTCCTTTGTGTCTTTTTATGCCAGCTTGCGTCTTAAGTATCTCCCTTTCTATCATGACTTCTTCCAGCTCTTTCTTGGTATTCTTCAGCTCTCTTCTAGCTTCTTCTAACTGTTCTTGACTTTTACCGAGGCTTTCCCGATACTTTCTCCTCTGCTCATGTGCTTTCTTAAGCTCTTCGTCTTTAATCTTCAACTGTTCCTGTAACTCAGCATTTTCAATTCTGACATCATCCCATGCTCGCTGGAATTTGGCCAATGTATCTTTGGTCTGAGCTAAGTCCTGTTTAGTTGTCTTGTGAGCCTGAGTGGCCGCATCGGCACCTTTGCTGATCTTCTGGAAGTGTTGTGCTCTTTCATAAAAATCTTTCTCTTTGGCTGCTAAGATCTTTTCTGCCTTCTGAGCTCTTCCTTCTAGATCTTTATTGTCATGCAGGGCTTTCTGGAGACAGCTACTCATACCAGCATTCTCTGTTTGAAGCTTTTTTACTATCTTCTGCCACTTTTCACACTCTTCAATAGCCACCATGGTTGGCTGTTCTGGCTCTACTGAACATAAAAGAGGTTCCCTTGAAAAGGGTAAAAGCAGTTCTTTTACTTTCATCTTGATCCATCTGTCATATTCAGGATAAGACCTACAATCTCCTTTCCCAAAAACAGCTTTTCCAATTTTATGCTTATATTTCCAAGCATTCACTACTTCTGCCACCTTCTCATCTTTAGTTCTTGTAAAGAACAAAGATTCTTTAACGTCTTGCTCCGTAGGAGGATTCCTGGAAGCATATCCGAACTGTCGGATGGCCAAAACTGGATTATAATTAATCCCTCCTTTTCTGCCAATCAGAGGTACATTTGGAAAATTTCCGCATCTTGTGATAAGCTCTATTCTCAATAACCGATGATCAAACCATATAATATTATCAGCAGTTAAGCCTATCATTCGCTTGGACCATTTCGCAACATCTATGGTTTCCACAAAGGCACCTGTTTGAGGCAAATGCTTGAAAAGCCAATGGCACAGCAGTGGAGTACAACAGCTAACAGGTCCTTCCCTTCTTTTCTCGTTCTTGTAATGTACAGAATGGTAAAAATCTTCTAACAAAGTAGGGACTGGATTTTTAAGAACGAAAACTCTCGTCGCCTACATATCCAAAAAGCCTTGCTGATTGGGAAAAAGAACTAGGCCATATATGTAGAGAGCCAGAATGGAATTGTAAATCGTCTAGTTTTTAGCATTAGCAGCCTCTTGAGCTTGATCAGAGAGGAATTCCAGATGAAATCCGTCAACTCCGTTTTTGCTACTCACACCACTCTTTATCACTGACTGATCTATTTGCATTGCAACAACAATTTCTTTTGTACTAGGAGAACTACCAGAAAAGAACGGTTTACCGACATGATCGGAATCCCCAAAATAAATGAGAATTCTTCCAGTGTTGGCATCAAAATGTAATCTGGAAAGAGGAAACATCTCAGCGAAGGCTCATAGAATTGCAGCAGAGTGTACAGAGCATCATGTTCATACTTTGTGATGGTACGGACCATCTTAACCAAATTCCCGTACTTCTTTTGAAACCTATCAAGAACACCCAGGCCAGCCATATCTATAACTTTGAGCAGTGAATCCAAGGTAGGGTCTGGAAACTTGTAAGAAACATTGTTCTTCCTTCTCTCGTCATTCTCTGTTGAACCCATGGATTGGAATCAGAAGTGTATTATGCACCTGTAAATGACAAACACAACCGTTATGATATGATAATGCAATGCAAAAGGGCATGTGATCAGGTCATCAGGTGTCTCTGCTGGACTGTGTGCATTGTGTCTGTATAAATATGATAACATTTCTGTATGCGAGCACCAAACCACTGTAATAGGATACACCATCTGTATATAATAGTACCAACAAGACAAGGTATGTAGGAAGCTTGGTTACCTGCAAACCTGTAAACATCCCGCCCCTCTCACATGTGGGTACTAAGATCCTCAGTATCCTGGGCTCTCAGGTCGAGAAACGATGATACGTTCACCATTTTTGGTTTGGCATCATCATCAATCGAGGAGGCCTCAACTGATTCACAAAAAACGAAAGATCCTCAGCTTCAGGCACTGAGGTCGAGAAGCAATAGCACATTCATCCCTCGGGGTACAGTACTATCGCCAATCGAGGAGTGCCTCCACTGATTCCCTTTCAAAAAGGACATCCTATAGCAAGTTCCCAGTATTGGGTCCTCGGATCGAGAATGTGCAATGGGTTTGCCACAGAATGTGGTCTGCCACTGTCACATCTCGGGAGGAGTGCCACAACTGAGTCCTCGAGAATAGTCACCAGAGTCGACAACTCTCTAGATCGACATCCTGAAATACGCAAGACACGCACGTCAGAACATGTCCTAAGATAGCCTCGTCTGGCTGTGAATTTCGTGAATACCCAACGCACTCCAAACGACACGTAGGTCCCACTACTCTCCACTCTAACTCTAAGTGTATACTCAAGCCTGTGTAATGGGCTTATCTCTCAGGAATCCCATCTCGCCAAACAGAAAACAGCACAGTCCAATATAACATAATATAGCATATGAAATGAAAATGCTAAAATGCAATAAATACAGTAATATATAGTAATACAGTAAATAACTATACCATAAAACAGTAAATATAGCACAACAGTAAACACCTAATGAAAGAAAACAAACAAGCGCTAGGATTGACTCGCTAAGGAAACCAGAGATTCTAGTTCCGGTCCCCAGCAGAGTCGCCAGCTGTCGCTCCCAGGATTTTCATCCAAGTACAAATGCGAAAGTGGCACCGAAACAGAGTCGCTAGCAATGTGTATTTATCCCAAGAGAGGGAAAGGAAACACTGCGTAAACCTGAAAGAAAAGGATAGAGCATGGTCTTACGACCAAGAGAACTGGGTTTGGGAGTCAGTTACGTGCGAGGAAGGTATTAGCACCCCCACGCATCCATCGTACTCGATGGGATCCACGCTTGTTGTCTCGATCAAAGGGTGATAGAAAAGATACTGGAAAAAGAACGGAAAGGGAAAGAGAAACAAATGTAGGGAAAATAAAAGAAGTGATTGAATGGGCCCTACCCTACTACCTACATATCTCATCGGGAACATGAGAATCAGAGCGACGTAGTTCCCCTCACTAGGGATGGATTATTTGTGTTTTTTAGGGAACGGCTAACGTTCTAGATCAGGTGTTGCAGGCTCGCTGGTCCGAGTGCATTACCATCTTGCGAGAGAACGAGGAGGAGCATGTTCATACATTGAGAATGAGTGAGACGAGAAACGAATTCCCGAAGAAAAGACGTTATTATTTGTTTTTGTCTTTTAAGAAAGCAGTGTTTGGATTGTTTTATGTTTTGTAACATGTATTGTATTTAAGTCCCTCATATAGGATCGAATGCCTCGCATATCGACCCAAGACGGGACGCATGCTAATTATTCCAAGAAAATGAGAGAAGACTCCACACCTCCTTGTTTCCATATGAAAGACCTAAATACAATAGGTGTTATGCCTTTATTAAGTGTTTTTTTTACTCTTGTTTTAAGATGAGAAGATGAGACTCAAAAGCGGATCAAAGGTGAAAATCTAATGAGGGAGACTAAGACTCAATCCTAATGTTATCATACATGGTGATCCTATGGTCAATGGGGTTTAACAAACCTACTTCTAAAAGAAAGAAGAAGAAGAGCAAAAGAAATAACTTACTTCCAAAATGGAAGTTAAGTTAATCTTAAAGAGGGATGAAAGAAAAGTTATTCAAGGAAAGCATGTAAATGCTTATCAAACACACATAGAAAGTTTAAAAGAAATAAGAGAATATAAGAGAAAGAAATGTATGTGGAACTAAGTCCACACACTTACTTACCTTTAGTTCCTACATGAAAATGTTAGGTTAAAACAATTTACAAGTAATGCCATAAGGAAAAGAATAACAAGTAATTATTAACAAGCTAAGAATTAAAGAAGAAATGTCCTAAAGGTGTGAAGAAAGCTCTACACAAGACAACATATCATGCTACTCAAATAAGAAAATAAAATGGGAGGGCACAATGACAACAACAACAATTACAGCTCATAAGTGCAATGCAGCGGTAAAATCCATCATCTTGTACCAAACAGCAATTAACAGCACATGCCCAGCATACAAAATGGGTGTAAAAAGCAAGTGGCGGCACATACAACAACACATATGTGTGTAGACAGCAATGAAAAGTCAGGGGCAGCATGCACTCACAAATGATTCATTCGTAAAAAACAAACGTGCTTCAAGCCTTGCATACTATTCAATCAAACATGATCACAATCACACCGTAAATCATTGTAAACGATTCTTGAAATCACCGTGGAATAATGCACATTGTAAGAGAATACACATTGTTAAGCATGTGAACAAATTAAAACAAATGTGCACCTCTTGAAATAGAAAGCAAATGAACATGCACATAGCAATTCCAGCAACACAAGCATCAATTAACAATTAACAAGCTCAATGTGTGTGCATTATATGCTCATTACATCGATTAATCAACAACACAAACATAAACATTCATCGATTAACAATCAAGAACTGCATGTCGAAAAATCATGCTCATGCAATAGTGTGAAGTGAAACAGCTCAAGAATAGTCCACTAATCATCAACGGATCAATCCATGAAGTTTAGACATGCAAGAGATCTCAACCAAGCAAGAAAATGCAAGAAAAACACAATATGCTTCAGTGGTAATCGATTACTCACATAGGGTAATCGATTACTCAGTTGAAAATTGGCTAAAAACGTGAAAATAAAGCAGAGTAACCGATTACTCTATTAGAGTAATCGATTACCACTGAAACAGAGGCAAAAATTCAACTTTGAAAAGCACTTTTCAGCAGTAAATCACTTATCCGAGCATCCAAATGATCATGTACACAATTAGGCACGAAATTACATTGAATTACAGTCAACAAACATCGATTGGATTCAATTAATAGTCACATCAAGAATCATATTCAAGCAAATGAATCCAAATCAAAATCCACAAAATCTACATCGAATAAGTTGCGAATAAGCTAAAAACAGTGTAGATTTAGGGAAAACCAACCTACAAAGCGGAGACTTGCTTTGGTAATTTTTGCAAAGTAATCTTGGTGCAGAAAATGAAAGAAAACCAGAGATTCCTTAATTAGTAGCCGAAACGCGTCGAAACCGAACGAAATCGCGAAAATCCACCAAAATCCAACTTGCACCAAAATAAATGGTGAGAAACCTTTGGATTGAAGAAGAATACTCTGAACTTCTAGAAATCCAACCAAAGAATACTAAATGATGAAGGTTAAGCTCAAGAATTAATCACTTTTCAATGTAAAAAGTGATTATTCTTCAAGAAATAAGAGCTTTTGTGTGTGGTTTTGGAAGAGAGAAGTAGAAGTTGATGAAGAATGAGTAGAGAAATTAGAGAGAAATTTGAGAGAATTGAGAGTGAAAATGGAGCAAAAATGGTTGTTAGTTTGAAAATGAGTGAAGCATCCCTTAAATAGATTTTAGGTTTGGAGTATAAGTGGTTTGGAATGAGGTTTGGAATGAGGTTTGGGTTTGGAGCTAGGGTCGGAGTTAGTTAGACTCAACTCA
Organism: Lathyrus tuberosus; assembly: GCA_022829125.1. NCBI lineage: Eukaryota > Viridiplantae > Streptophyta > Magnoliopsida > Fabales > Fabaceae > Lathyrus > Lathyrus tuberosus. The sequence continues at coordinate 16,652,250 of JALAZF010000060.1, forward strand.
CCGAGTCAAGTTAGTTAACTCGGTTAGTTAGAATCAACTCAGTTACTTGGAAAACAAGGAACCTCAACTAGTGCATGGGTGTATGACTTGGGCTGCAAGCAATGCCTTGTGGCTTGTGAACTTTCAGCATGAAACCCCCATGTTCGAGCCCTCATATGACCTTCATAATGCATTCAAATGAAAAAATGTCCAACATTAAAGTTGAAGAGGACATGGAGATGAACAACTTTGATGTTCAACAATTTTTAATTTGAAGCCTTCTTGATGGAGAAAATTGGCTTGACATTTGGCACGCCAACGGTTCGATGAAATTATGGCCTATGGGCCTGGTCTTGCCTTGCCATGACTTGGTTTTGCCTTGATTTTACCAAACTTTGATTGATCATAACTCCCTTAATTTTGATCCGATGGAAGAGTTCTTTATATGGATTTGAAGCTTGAAACATGATATTTTGTTATGGCCTGGTGGATTTTTGATTTGATGCTTTAAAATTGAGAAAGCCTGACTCAAAGAGAGGTGCTAAAATGGCCAAAACTTACCAGTTTTGGAAACCCCAAAGTTTCCATTTTTGGCAGTTTTGTGATTTCTTGATTTTTCATTATTCCTCCATCATTTCTTGATCAAATTTTGTCCAATGAACATATATAAATTGAATTTCACGAATTTGACCTTAAAAGTCAGGAGTTGACTTTTTTCACTGCACAGTTGACTTTTCCCCAATTTCTTGATCATCAAGCAACTGATCAATTGAGACCCTTCTGAAACCAATTGATGAGCAATTTTCCATCCATATACACTTAAGAACATGAAGAATACCATGAAATTAAGTTTTGCCCAAAAAATCAGAAATAAACTGATTTTAGGTCAAACCCTAATTTTAGCACCTTCTGGTTAGGAGGAAATAGCACATCCTCCAAATCCAAATTCCTCTGAATATGATGTGTATCCTCTCAAACAATGATGAGATATGCCATTTGGAGATGATAAAAACTCAAGGAACTTGCCCATTTGTGGGTCAGATACCAATTTTTGACTGCCTTATGTAGGATGTGGTGCACTGCCAAATCTTCTTGATGGATTCTCCTCTTCCCATGCCTTGTGAGATCAACTGATATGATATATGGCTTAAGGGACCCTTGAGGCTTGTGAGAAACCCTTGGCTCTTATTTCCTTGCTTTAGATAATCCACCCTTTTGAAAGACCATTGATCACATGCCCTTATGCAAGATGCAATGCAATGCTTGATGTTTTGTTTTTTCTATGCTTGAATGCAATGCAATGAAATGAAAGCTCATGCTAAATGAGATGAAGGAATGAGAGGGAAAATTTTGGGGTATTACATAAGGGAGTCGGTTACGCGAAGGGAAGGTGTTAGTACCCCACACGTCCATCGTACTCGATGGGATCCAGGTTGCTGTCTCGATCAAAGGGTGTCGTCATCTGGAGCTCCACTACTACTGGAAAGAAGAAGAAACAGGAACGGAAAGGAACGAAGAAACGAAGAAGAAAAGAAAAAGAAGTGTCTCGATAGGACATCGCTCATCCTATGCCTACGTATTCCCTCGTGCAATGGGAAAGTCAGAGTCAACGTAGTTCGGACACGAACTAGAGGGGAAGGTTGCTCGCCAAGACATCGCCGTCTTGTGCCTACGTATCCTCAATCGGACGAGAAAGAGGAAATTAGAGCAGTCGTAGTTCGACCTAACGAGGTCGATTAGTGTTTTTTATGAGCGACGTTAGATTCGCGTCCGGCAGTTAGGGTCGATGCCTGTTTGCGACGAGACGGAAGTAACGTGCCCTTTTCTGAAAATGACTTGAACTCGAACGATCCCGAAGGAAAAAAAGGTTTGAATTTGTTTTTGTGTTTTTTAGACAGAAGTGGATTGAAGTTAGTTCGTAACTTACATTGCACTAAAGTCTACCATGCGGGAACGAGTGAATCGCATGGTCGCCCCCAAATGGGACGTATGCTAAACACTCTAGAAGAGGAGGGGAGACCCCTCGTTCTTCATTTCCTACCCTTAAGGCTCGAGCGTAATATTCGTTATATTTATTAACTGTTTTAGAAGTGTTATGAGATGAGAAGAGAAGACTCAAAGAAAAAAAAACACTAAGGGGAAACTAAATGCTCCTAATGTTGTCATGCAAAAGTGGCCATATAGTTGAGTTTGAAAGGGGAAACATCTACCTAAGTTAGCATGCAAAGGGGAAGCCTAATGCTAATCCTACTCCAAGCTTAATCGGAAATTAAGTTGGACTAGGTAGCTATAAGGAAGTGAATCCAAGACTTAAACAAGTCTTGAGACTCATGGGAGGAGAAAGAGTGAAAGAGAGGAAGAAGAAAGATAAGTAAAAGATGAGAAACCAAAGAGGGCAGCAAGCACATCATGCATATTATACTCAAATCATACCATTAATCATGCTTCGAAAGATCATACAAAAGAGCTCAAAGAAGCAATTAAGAACAAACAAGTAATGATGCAAACAAACTTGCATAAGAAACACAATTAAACACCATGGCACCTCACACAAAGATGACATGAATAAAGTAAGATGAAAATAGATCCAAGTTAGAATTCAAATCATATCACAATCATCCAATTAAAACATGTAAGAGTGCTCCACATCATGATGCATTATGAGCTAAAGAAGCAACAAGTTAACTGATAATGATATGCAACATACAAATCAAATCATGATGATCATAAGAGATGAAAGCAAGGAGATGAATCCAAAGGGCATTAGTAAATGCATCATAAACAAACCAAATCCAACTCAAAACAATCAAGATGAATCATTAAGCATCACATTCAAAGCATGCATCAAAACTAGACAAAGCATTCACTTATATCATTCATGCAAATCACAAAAGATCATGTGCAACAAAGAGTGAGAAAATGTCACATAAAAGAACCCTAAACCAAGAGGATCAAAACCTCTAGCATGTCACTCAAATCAAACAAAAGGCCTCATGCATTGATTGGATTACACAAGCAAACATCTCACAAGGTTAGGTCAAGCACCTTAGAGGATTCAAGTCAAAACAATGTCAATCTTAGAAAATCAAGAGAAAATAGGAAAATGGACAACTGAAGATGAATCCAAAGCCAAAAACAAGCTAAGATATAATAGGATCACACCAAATAATCATCTCAAGCATCATTCAATCACAAGTAAACAAAGGCATCCAAACCATGTCAAGTATCCAGCATGTTTCAATCAAACTCAAACCACAAGTAGACACCAATAAAAAATAGAAAAATTGTCCAATAAATTTCCAAAAAATAATCAAAGGAAAGTTTAAGCATCCAATTAATGATTTCAAAAAGATTGGAACAGAACTAGCTCAATAGAATGTTCAAAAGTGCTCCACAAATCAAGATATGTACATAACCGAGCATGAATCGAGGGCTAAAAAAACTTGAATGGAAAGTCACCTAAAGCAACTCAAACCAAACCCAAACCAGCATCAAAACATCCTCCTATCAAGTTATAAGAATGACAAAAAAAATCAGCTTCAAAAGGATGAGCAAAGTCACAAAACATAACCATGAATCACATGCATAAGCATGGAAGACACTTTGGAAAAGAAAATCAGAATTAATTATCAAAATAAATGGAAAATAAAAATAAAATTCATGAAAAAATTAAATAAGAAATCAAAATACACACATGATTCTTTTTTGGAATTTTTGAATAAACGGAAGTATTTTTAATAAATGAGAATAAAACGAAAATGAAAAAAGAAAATAAAATAAGTGGTTATAAAAAGGAGGGGTGTGTTAGTAATGAACAAAGAACAAGGCCACTCGCATGGGCCTGGACAAGGGTGCAAAAAGAAGGTTTCACTAGGTCCAATGAATATTAATGTAATATGCTACCAGATTTTGAAATAAATTAAATAGGCATGGGAATTAAATGAACAAAGTTATGTAAGACATGAATCAATTAGTCACTTGGAATTTAAGTTACTAAAAGACAAAACAAAACAATAACCACTCACACGCCGCCACATCATCATCTTCTTCATAGAGTCATGCACCAAAATGTGACAACCTCACGTGAACAGTAACTGACCGAAAAAATGCAGCAGCTCGCCGGCCACCGCCGACGGCGAATGGTCCGGCCGGAAACGGAGAAACAAAGACACCCCCCCCCCCCCCCCCGGTCAGTTTTTCGCGTAGATCTCAAAAATGGCCTTGGTTTTCTCTAAAACTCCCTCTAAACCCATGAAAATCAAGCTTCAAGAATAAACACTTATGGTTCCATAATCACAAATCAAAACAACATACATATTACAATGTAGTGCACTCCATGGTGAGTCCAAATATGCAAAAATAATTGAAAAGCAACCATTAAAACTCAAGAAAACAAGGATTCAAGTTTGCACACCATAAATGAAACTCCATTAAAACATGAAAATAATTATGCAAACATTGCCTACCCTAAGGTAGGACTTCAGATGCACCCAACATGAACATAAAACAGAGCTAAAATGCAAACTTAGAGTTATAGAAAATTACTCAACGGAGTGGCTCCGTTGGCCCTTGAAACCATGTAGCAACTTCAGACAAATTCTTCCAATGGTCTCTTTGTGTCTCAGTGATGAAGAACCAAGCGAAAAATGCAGAGAAACTTGGAGGAAATGAGAGTTTTTTTTAGAGAGAGGTTTTGAGAGTGAGAGAGAATTCTTGAGTTTGTGGCTGCTGAGAATCCGTTTTTGAAGCTAGGGTTTGGTATTTGGCTTATATATGAAGCTTTGGTGTGGTTAAAGTGGAATAACTGTGGTGAAATTTTGTGGTTAGAAGTTTTGTGAAATATGAAAAATGAAAAAGAGTGATATGTGGTGGTACAAGTTCACATGATTTGGGTGGCTGGGTTGTCCTTTTCTTGTGTAGCATAGTGGTCAGAATGAGGGAGAGTGGAAGGGTTATTCTTGGTGAGCAAGTTTTCACTTGTTTCATTATGGCAAGAGACTTCCAAATGGTACAAGGTTGGTACATGCCTTGTGTGGCTCATTATGGCAATGTTTTGTAAGGCATTTTGGCAAGGAAATGAGAGATTATGCGCATGAAATGAGGCCAAGGCAAGCTGCTACAAAAGTTGGTTCAAAATGTTTCATGACATGCCATGAAAACATAATCATATAGACAACTTTGATCCACCATAACTCAATGATCCTTGATCCCATTTGTTCAAACTTGTGCTCATTAGAAAGGTTACATATCAAGGAACAAAATTGATGTTCAAGGCAAGATGAAATGGTGCTTGGAAGTCCCTTGAAAATGAGCATGAACATTGGCATTCAATGCTGTCCCGAAACCAAACCAAAAGGTTTCTAAGTGTTGAAAATTTGACATGAAAACTCATGAACTTGTGAACACCATAACTTTCTCAATTTTGATCCAAATGAGGACTTCTAGTAATGGTTGGAAAGCTTGGAACAAGGCCTATAACTTTGATGTTTGATAAAGATTGGAATTAAGTTGGGATCATGATGAAAAAGGCCATGGAATGTAGACAAAAATTCTGTCCAAAACTTAGTGAAAATTTCACTAAGTTACCAACTTCAAAACCTTAACTTGGGAGAATCATAACTTGAGCTTTACACATCCAATGAAGGCGTTTTAGTATTCAAAAGAAAGCTAAGAGAATGCTCTACAACTTTCATGTTGGGGGAAAATTGAAATGAAGTCTAGAGCATGGAGAAAATTGGCCATGAAGTGGGCTGATTTTGGGCTAGAACTTTCCAAAAATGGAAATTTTCTAAAACCTTAATCTTTCCATAAATGGCAACTTTTCTAAATTCTTGATTTTTGATGAATACCTAGACATTTCTTGACCAAAATCCATCCATTGATCACACTTGACATAATGAACAATACTTGACCTCAAAAGTCGGGAGTTGACTTTTTCGCTGCACAGTTTACTTTATTCCCAATTCTCCTGATTTTGAATCTTCTGATCAATTGAAACCCTTCTGAACCAATTTGATGGACAATTCTCCAATCCTAGACACTTAGGGACATGAGGAATACCATGGAATCAAGTCTTGCCCGAAAAATCAGAAATAAACTGATTTTATGGCAAACCCTAGTTTGGGTGCTTTTAGTCTAGGAGGAATCAACACATCCTCCAAATCCAAATTCCTCTGAGTATGATGTGTATCCTGTCAGACAATGATGAGATGTGCCATTTGGTGATGATAAAAACTCAAAGATCTTTCCATTGGAGAGTAAAACCCAAGAATCTTAAAACCCTAATTTAAACCATCATGCTAGGAGAGTATGATTCCCTTGGAATTTCTTGCCAAGCTTGCCCTTTTGATGAGGTAATGAACAAATTAGAATGCCCTGAGGCCCAAGGCTTCTTTGTGACCCAAGTATTTATAGTATCAAGAACCATCTCTCCTCTTAGCCCCTTGGACAATACACATGAACTTTTCCTGAAACCTTGGAAAACATCCTCTTCTTGTGAATGAGGTTAGAACCCTTGATCCCATCCTAAGAACCAAATGATATGCATAGATGCTAATGCAAGAATGAAATGAAGCATAAGCCAGTTAGTGCCAAAAGTAAGAGGGCAAATTTTGAGGTGTTACAGTATGGCAATGGTATTGGGGCAATAATTGTTACTCTTCATGATTCTCATATTCCTTTCACTGCAAGGTTGATGTTCACTTGCACAAATAATGCGGCAGAGTATGAAGCATGTATTATGGGCTTGGAAGAAGCTATTGATTTAAGAATCAAGATTCTCGATGTATATGGACATTCAGCCCTGGTGATTAATCATATTAAATTTAAATGGGAGACACGTCAACCTGATTTGATTCCTTATCAAAATTATGCAAGAAGGTTATCAACTTTCTTCAATAAGGCTGAGTTTCACTATATACCCAGAGAAGAGAATCGAATGACAGATGCTTTAGCAAATTTATTCTCCATGATTGTGGTGAATCGATGGAATGATGTGCCAAAAATCGATGTTATGCGTCTTGATATACCAGCTCACGTGTTTGCCATTGAAGAGGTTATTGATGATAAGCCATGGTATTATTATATTAAATGCTTTCTTCAGAATCAAGAGTACCCACTTAAGGCATCCAAGAAGGATAAGAAAACTTTGAGGAGATTGGCTGGTAGTTTCTTCTTGAATGATGATGTGTTGTATAAGAGAAATTATGACATGGTCTTGCTCAGATGCGTGGATAAACAAGAAGCAGACATGTTGATGAAAGAAATTAATGAAGGATCCTTTGGTACCCATGCTAATGGACATACAATGGCTAAAAAGATGTGAAGAGCAGGTTACTATTGGGTGACAATGGAATTTGACTGTTGCAAATATGTAAAGAAGTGCCATAAGTGCCAGATTTATGCTGACAAAATTCATGTGTCTCCAACTCCTATCAATATTATTTCTTCTCCATGGCCTTTCTCCATGTGGTGCATTGATATAATTTGAATGATTAAGCCTAAAGCGTAGAACGAACACCATTTCATATTGGTGGCTATTGACAATTTTATCAAGTGGGTTGAAGCAGCGTCATATGCCAATGTGACCAAGCAAGTAGTGATCCGGTTTATCAAGAACCAAATCATTTGTTGGTATGGCATTCTGAGCAAGATTATCACTGATAATGGGTCGAATTTGAATAACAAGATGATGAAAGAATTATGTGATGAGTTTAAGATTGAGCATCATAAATTTTCTCCTTACAGACCTAAGATGAATGGGGTTGTTGAAGCTGCTAATAAGAATATCAAGAAAATTTTTCAGAAGATGGTTGTTACATACAAGGATTGGCATGAGATGCTCCCTTTTGCTTTACATGGGTATCGTACACCCGTCCGTACATCAACAAGGGCAATATCTTTCTCTCTTAATTATGGTATGGAAGCAGTGCTCCCAGTAGAAGTTCAAATCCCTTCTATGAGAGTTTTGATGGAAGCTGAATTGTCTGAGGCTGAATGGTGTCAAAGTAGATACGACCAGTTGAATTTGATTGAAGAGAAAAGAATGACGGCCTTGTGTCATGGCCAATTGTATCAACAGATAATGAAAAAAGCTTTTGATAAGAAGGTTCAACCTCGTATGTTCAGGGAAGGCGACCTCGTGCTCAAAAGGATCTCGATTTTTACCACTGATTCTAGGGGCAAGTGTACTCCTAATTATGAAGGCCCATATATTGTTAAGAGAGCCTCATTTGGCGGTGCATTAATTCTTACAACTATGGATGGTGAAGAGTTCATTAGTCCTGTGAATGCTGATGCGGTCAAGAAATACTTTGCCTAAAAAATAAAAGAACAACTCGCTAAGTTGTAAACCCGAAAGGGCGACTTAGGCAAAAACGAGTGTCTCGGTGGGCTAAAAACCTGAAAGGGTGGTCCAGGCAAAAATTAGAGACAAAAACAGAAATAATCATCCCGGTAGATTGAAAACCCGATAGGGCAATCTAGGCAAAAGTTAGGGATTATGGAAAGTAATTGCATCTGGCCAGTCTTAATCACTTAAAGCAACATTGTCTATCGACGATTCTCTTTCAATCATTCTCAACGAAATTTTTGAGCACAGTGGAATTCAAATTTGTTAGGAAGAATGATGGTCATTGTATTTCAATGTAACCCTTTCCATATATTTACCATTTTTCAAACTTTGTAATGATCTATGGAGTTACGCCATTTGCGGACTACCATTCTATTAATAAAATTTGGGCCTTTGTCCCTTTATTTGCAATTCTTACTTTATTTCTGTTTGCAAATTTTCATTTATTGTTGATGATGGTTTTTGAAACAAAATGTGAATAATTGATTTTAAAATTTTGAAAATTATAAAAACATTTTCTTTTGATTTATGAATACAAAAAGGAATGTCAAAGGTTGCTCCAAGAATGGTAAAATCGCGGAGCACAAAGCTTAGTGTTTTCCTCATCAGGGTTCGTTCTTACTCCCTAGTAGAGTTTTTTGATATTTCCTCAGCAGAGTTTGTTCTTATGGATATAACCAGGTTTCCCCTTTTAGTTGTTAACAAGATGCTGGGTTCCCTCAAGGATTTGTTATGATGTGTTGGACTCATAAGATCCAGTATTTCTCAATTGAATACTAGTTTGAGTTTTTTTCCAGACGATTACTGTTCGATTTTTCCCCAGCTAGGTCTCAATTTAGATCTTCTCCAACAGAATATGCTTCTTTCCTCCAGCTAAATTTTAATCAGGCAATTGAGCAGTTTTTGAGTTCCACCTCTCCTTGATGATAATCCTCACGCAGAGGTTCATCTTTTGTTATCCCTGGCAGAAGTTATATGAGGAATCCCCACTCATAGTTTTACCCTCTAGATGTGTTGATGTTGCTTTGGATGCCTCCAAGCGAAGAGAAATGTTATTTCCCTCTAATAAGTATTGATATAGTAGTCACTTGTCGGTTATCTCTTGCCTTGTGTTGGGTATTGATTTAAATTTCACTGCAGCTTAATTTTCTGCTATGATGTTGACTTTTTATTTTCCTCGGTAAGTCCAGGATATCTTTCTCTCCAGGTTGTTCTTATTAAGAGATTTATCCTTGTTGTTCCCTAGTGAAGGTAGTGCATCACTACTTCAGATGTTTCCCAGTGAAGTCGCTGATGACGTTCCTATTTAAGGAGTATTGATATAGTAGTCACCTGTTGGATTTTCTCTCATCTATATTAAGTATTAATCTAAAATCCCCCGCAGCTTGACCTTTTACCATGATGTTAACTTCTTGTTTTCACCAGCAAATCAAGGATGCTTTGCTCAGAATTGGTTAATCCCCAACGAGCTTTTCTTTTATCTCCAAGAGATATGCTTGCTTTCCCAGTGGAGTTTGGGTAACTGTTTACATGTTTACAATCCCCAACGGATTCATTATTTTTCTGTAGCAGATCTCTTCATCCTATTAAAGTGGAATTTATGTGAATTTTTCTTATCCCCGGGAAGAGTAAAAAAGATTTGGGTTGTTATGATTCCCCAACAGCTTTCCTTCCATCCTCGAAGCAGAGTTTTTGATGTTCTCCCCTTTGTGGATCATTGATGTTAGAAGATTGATATTTGGGTTTCTCCCCAAGGAGTATCTTCCTTTCTCCAGCAAGATTTGAGCCTTGTAGTAGGATTTATTTTCCTTTGATGTCTTTTGTTTACCTCTTGCAGGATTTCTTCAGCTAAATCCCTAGTAGAGTTTCTAATGATATCTCCATCTTGTTGAGATTAGTCGAGTATTTAGTGGTGTTGTGATGTTTATTCACCCTCGGTTCATTCTTATGTCTGTTTTGTAAGCATATTCATACTCATATTCATTGCATGTGCATTCATTTGTTGTGCATAGCATATTGTTGTTGCATTGTGCATTTTGCATTAGTGTTGGTGCTTCCTTGCTCTCTGGTGTTGTTATCCCCGTAGAGCGTGTATGTCCTCTCTCCATTAGAGTGTCGACCCGTAAGCAGAAAACGCCTATCTTTGTTAATTCCGCACTGAGTTTATGCCTCGTGGAATATATTGGTTTTAGCCTTCCTCCTTAGTTCATTTGTCTGGATGGAATTAACCCCCAGTTAAGATATTTCCTCGCCGGGTAGAGTCTTGTTTGACCGTTTCTCTCTGGCTTATTCTTGGATTGATTTCTAGCCCCTTGCTCTGACAACAGAAGCTTATTACCTTTGTCATACGGCCCATTAGTTGGTAGTAGGTAATATAGCTTAGTTTGGTTACCTTATCGTAGTTATCACTTCGTTGATAGTTGGTAATCTCTCCTATTTTGAGTTTATTACCTTTGTCGTACTGCCCTTAGTTGGTAGTAGGTACTTTTTCTCTTCTCTTTTGAGCTTATGGCCCTTGTCGTACTGCGCATTAGTTGGTAGTAGGTAATATAGCTTGGTTGGTTACCTAGTCGTAGCTATAACTTGGTTGATAGTTGGTATTCTTTCCATTCGAGTTGGTTACCTTGTTGTAGCTATCACTTTGTTATTAGTTGGTAATCTCTCCTCTTTTTCTTGAGTTTATTACCTTTGTCGTACTTCCCTTAGTTGGTAGTAGGTAATATTTCTCTTCCCTTTTGAGCTTATTACTTTTGTCGTATTGCCCATTAGCTGGTAGTAGGTAATATAGCTCTGTTTGATTACCTTGTCGTAGCTATCACTTGGTTGATAGTTGGTAATCTTTCCATTCGAGTTGGTTACCTTGTCGTAGCTATCACTTTGTTGATAGTTGGTAATCCCTCTTTTTGAGTTTATTACCTTTTGTCGTACTGCCCTTAGTTGGTAGTATGTAATATTTCTCGTATCTCTTGGTTGGTTACCTTGTCGTAGCTATCACTTAGTTGATAGTTGGTAATCTTTCCATTCGAGTTGGTTACCTTGTCGTAGCTATCACTTTGTTGATAGTTGGTAATATCTCTATTTTTATGTTATTACCTTTGTCGCACTGCCCTTGGTTGGTAGTAGGTAATATTTCTCGTATCCTTTTGGTTGATTGCTTTGTCGTAGCTATCATTTGGTTGATAGTTGGTGATCCCACTTCCTTTGAGCTTATTACATTTGTCGTACTGCCCATTAGTTAGTAGTAGGTAATATAGCTTGGTTTGGTTACTTTGTCGTAGCTATCACTTCATTGATAGTTGGTAATCTCTCCTTTTTTAGTTTATTACCTTTGCCATACTGCTCGTTAGTTGGTAGTAGGTAATATTTCTCATATCCTTTTGGTTGATTGCCTTGTCGTAGTTGTCACTTTGTTGGTAGTTGGTAATCTTTCCTTTTGATCATGTTATTACCGGATGTCTGGTAGTAGATGATCTTTTCCCCAGCGGAGATTTCTACTTCCCCTGTTGGGATGAGGTATCCCTCTTTTATTTCTAGTCTTGGTAATTTTTCCTCAGTGGAATCTTACTCTTTAGTTTTCCCCTGCGGAGTCTGTTCTCTTTCCTTTTGCTCCCCAGTATTTGTTTGTCTCCTATGGTATATTCTCCCGACAGAGGTCTTGTGTCTGCATACCATCTACATAATCATATCATTATGTGGTCTCTTAGGGCCAAAAATTGGGTTTATTGTTATATTTAAGTCTCTTCTATCTCGTCGAGACAAAGATGTCAATCTTCATATCTCCGGATAGAAGAAACATAAATAGGGGCAGTTGTAATACCCTAATTTTTACCCCTAAGATCCCACATATCATTTGCATCTCATACCAAAAACAAAATCACAAGCTTTGGTTCTTCTGTCCTCCTATGTAGTTTTGATCTTGAGGGAGATCACCAAGCACCGCTGTTTTCTTGTTTGCTTGATGTTTTTTTTTTATGTTTATGTTTACTAACCCTTAATTAAAATCCAAAAAATATGTATGTTTTCCCTTTACTAACTTTTTCAGGAAGAGGTTGGGATCAAGAATGTCAAATATCAGTTCCTCACCTCGAATGAAATTCATCTGAACAAAGTCGAAGTTGATCTGCAAACAATTCAAAATCATTTGATCAAGTGTTTCCCAAGATTTAATTGACTATTGTTAAAGAGACTTCAAGGTTCATGTGTTTATTTCCATACCTTCTTTTACAAGAAAAAAGAATCGAGCCAGAGCCAAGACAGCACAACAAAAAGCCATTTTTCTCACTTTTTCACTGTGTTAATCGATTAACCAAATGCATGTACAAAGTGGTTAATCGATTAACTAGTGCGTTTTTTTGGCTTAAAACGGAATTTTCAAATTCTGCAGCATTTTGCACCGAATTTCACTTGTTTCATCATGAGAATATTCTAAATCACCACATTTTAATTCCCTTACATAATCATAATTAATTCCCACCATACACCCTCATTAATCACCACTTGATCTTAATTTTGCCTCCAAATTCAAATTCCAAGCCTAATTTTGGCTCCAAACCAAGCTCCAACCCACCAAAATTTCCAAACCTAAATTCTATAAATAGAGGCCTCATTTCATTCATTCTACAAGATTTTGATAACCAAATTCACCTTGTCAAAATTCTTCCTCACTCTCATTTTCCTTCATCTACCCAAATTCACCAAAGCTCTTTCTTCCATTAAAAGTTAGTAAGCTTTTCATTGAAGCTTACTAATCTTTGAGCTAAACCTCCATCAAAACACTTTTTCATCATCAATTTCTGTAGATCAAGGCTTTGGAGTGTGGTTCTTGAAGTTGATTTGAAGCATTTTTAGATTTGGAAGTGGTAAACTCTTGTTCCACCATTGTTGTGCTTGGTTCATCTTCCACAATATGATCTCTTGTTGATTCTTGTTGCTTGATCTTTGGATCTTACAAATTGTGTTTCATTGGTGTTATTTGCTATTGTTTTACTTAAATTTCCGTGCTCAATCGCATTCATGATCATGAGGTGTTTGAAGAAGTGATTTAATCAAATATGCAAATTTTTTTCAAATTTTGTTGTTGTCCTGTCTGTGTTAATCGATTAACTAATTTGTACATGCAAATGGTTAATCGATTAACGAGTGGCAGAATTGTGTTTTTTGGCTTGTTTTGGGACTGTTTTGAGTTCTTTCCTTTCTTCTTCCATTTCCTTTGGTTTTGCCTTGAATTGAGTGTTTGTTGATCAAATTTCTCTTTAAACTCCATGGAGTTTGGGTGTTAGATGAGGTTGGATAAACCTTCATTAGTTCAAATCTATCTTTAAGTGGATCATTGGATTCATTTTAGGTGCTTTAAATTAGTGATAGGTTTAATACCTTAATCTACCAAGAAGAGTGATGGGACTTAAAGATGGAATGATTCAAATATTGTAATTCAATTTGGCTTTTCTTCTCCCCTCTTCTCTTTTTTTCTTTTGATCAATGAAAATCTTCAATATCATTGGAACTTATTTTAAGTTCTCGATGAATATAGGATCGTTACCTCTTTTCTTTTCGTGCGGTATTGCTTTCAGAGAGTGATCTACATATCACTTCTCTAGCATGCATTAGCACTAAAATTGTTATTGACCGACCTCAGATAGTCGTGACTTTTACATAAGTCCGATTACGATTGCTTAACATAGCGATTAGTTGGCATACTCGTTGATTTTATCAGAGTTGGAGCCTTCCTCATGGTAATATATGAGACCATGTTTTCATTCTCATGGATGACTAGTTGAGCATTTTCGAAAAATAACAAAACTTGTTCTCTCATTTTGGATCGTCATTTCTCTATATTGTATATTAATTTGTTTATGTTTATGCTTCCTTCTTGCTCCCTATCTCTCTTTATTTTTTATGCTTTATGTTATCGTATCATATCATATTATTTGTTTATGTTTCCTCCATTTTTCCTTTGTCTACTTGGACCAATTGTTTATGCTTATGCTCTTCTTCTTTTGTCCATTTGGACCAAAAACATTAATAAAGGTTTAAACCCCTAAAAAACTTGTTCTCTTAATTGTGGACTATGGATACTATCCTTTGCATTGGACATAGAACTTTGGACTAAGAACTAGGATCTTGACCTATGCGTGGAAGTTTGTGATGGTAAACTTTGGATTTTTGGGTACTTTGAGTTCTCTTTTGAAGAACTATCTTGATCAAGGCCTAATCAAAAGGAAAGAACGCTTATGTTATGGAGCTTATTTGTGTGGTTAGACCGTTCTTATCCTAAGCTTTTATCTTTTTGCAATAAGATCGTCACTTCTTCCCCACCCCTTCTTCAATTTTCAAAACCTTCTCTCTTTTTTCAAAACCTTCTTGTTTTTTTTCAAAATTATACCTCTTTCATAAAAAAAAACCTTGACTTTGGTCAAGTGATTTTCAAACTTTGTTTTCTTTAATAAATGTCAATTAATGTTAATCATACTTTGACTAATTTCAAAAAGACTTAAAAAAAAAAAAAAAAACTCATTCAAACTTTTTGTCCCTTTGTGCACTTTTTTTTTTTAAACTTTTCAAAAAGTTTAGAAATGAGTCATTTTTATAGTCGAGATATAATTCTCCTATTCCCCATAGTATTTAAGATGTTGACATTTTTTTCCACTTAGATGTTGAGTGATAGACTTGTTGATTTGTATCCAAGCAAAAATCATTCATCTTAAGGTGATGCAAATGTTGTTTTCTTATACTTGTGTGCGACTAGTCGTAGTTTTCTCCTTAAAATGACGACTTGTCTTTACATTTAAAATCAACCAAAACAAACTAAGTTTGTTATTTATACCACGAACTACGAGGTTTTGATCATATATTGCATTTTGTGGGTACGTAGGCATGAGGCTCAAGAAGTCTCTTCAAACACAAAAATATTAAAAAAATACTTCTCTTCTCATCTCTCCAATCTCATTTCAAACAAACATTTTCAAACCAAAAAGCGTAGATATTTCAAAGGGTTCCTATAGAGTACAATAGACGTTTTGGGTGCTAACATCTTCCCATCGCGTAACCGACCCCCTTACCCTATCTCTGTTCCTTTGTTCTTGTTTTATAACTTGTTTAGGATTTGTTCGCTCTTTTTCTTTTTCTTTTGGATAAAATAAAAGTGCGGTGGCGACTCTTTCATTTTGAGTTAAGTTAATCAATAACTTACACTCAGAAATTACACTCACAAATTTCTCCGCTACATGTATATTTATGCTTTATATACTCTTATAATATTTAGAAAAAAGCAATATGGGACTTGTTTGCTGTTTGGTTATGTGCTATAAACTCGTACATTTCTCCTTTGGATACAGTGCCAAAACCACCCTTCCCTAATATGTTTTTTTCGCTGAAATTGTTCGTAACTTCTCGCAAAACTTGAATTGAAATCACCATATTATCAACTTCCACATTTTGAACACTACTTGATTTGATGGACTAAATCCACTAGTTCCTCCTACGCCGTCAGCTCGAGATCCTCCAGTTGCTACAACACTTATCTTCACAACATTTCCATCTCCAAAATCACGAGGATGTACCACTATTGCATTTGGAGTTTGAACTTTTCCATAGTTGAAATATTACTATTGGAACAAATAACCCCTTTCCAATTAATATCACCACAAGGGTCATTACCTTTCTAAATCACAGCAAGTATATAAGGATATCCAAGAGGTTCAACAACAGAAGGCAAAACATTAACAAGGGGTTTAAACAGTTCTTAGCATTATTAGCAAAAAAAAAGTATGAACGGCTAAACAGTTCTTAAGACTATAAGGAATTTTCCACTGACTAAAATTGTTATCACCAATACTCACCACTATCAAATTACTCATGTTATCGAAGAAATCACTCGGCATGGACGTGAATTTGTTCTTGTAAATGTACAAATATTGAAGGGAATACGGCATGTTAGAAAACCTGGGAGATTAAGCAATGAGAATTTAATTTTAGTGACCTTCGATTGAGAACATGTAACACTCTCCCATTTGCAATAATCAGAACCGGACCATTCAAGACCATGGATTGAAGTTTTCAGCTTCTGCATCACATCACCATCTTGAAGAAGTTTGTTGTTGAGTTTATGGAAGGATGAGTTGAGTTGAGTTTATGGAAAGTTTGTTATAGATAAAGAAGAGTTGTAGAAGTGGTGCAACAACTTGAAGTAGTAAGTTGAGTCCAACATTATTTGAAGTGTACTTTCCTAAGTGTTTATATATTTAGGCTAATGTAATTGGAGTATTAAGCTTGATTGATGGGTGATGAATTGAACTAAGGTCTAACATTTTTTTAACAATTTAATTATTTAATATTTAAAAAAATTTAATAAAAATAATAGAATGATTAATTATTAATTAATTCTATAAAATATAGTAGAAACTCTTTAAATTAATACTCGATAAATTAATAAACTCTCTAAAATAATAAATTTGTTCGATCCCGACTTGGGCCAATGTAAAAAATTGAAAAACTCGATAAAATAATAAGATAATAATTTTTCGGGAGATCTCTTTATAATTTTCGGTCCCAAGAAAATCATAAATTAATAATTCATAGAAACTGAAAAAAATATATTACACTCTATTGAAATATGGTTTGAATACTCTAACACATTCCTGTAATTTATATACAGTATGTCAAACTTGCTTAAGAATACATTGAACACATTTGTTCCTCTTGTTTACATTTACTGTACTTCAAAAGTCGTTATTGATTTCCAATGCATATGAACACAGTAGTTACTAATTTACGTTGAGTCTCAAAGTTCGCGGCAACGTAATTCTAAGAGGTATAGATTAATTTGCCTTTTTGTTTTGTATGTACAGTATAATTACTTAAAAACTCTTTAAATTAATAATTATTAATTTATCGATAAATTAATAACTTTCTAAATTAATAAATTTCTCCGGTCCTGACATTAATAATTTATAAAATTTTAACTATAATAATAACAAATAATAAATTATTCCACTCATCCATGTCACGTCATTAAAAATTTAATATTTTTAATTGCCTATATATTTATTAATTTTCAATTATACTAAATACAATATTGCAACCAATGAAATTATTTTACATTCTCTTGAACATTTTCATGAATTCAAGAAAAAATATCATGCATTTTTTATAAGGCAATTTAGAATAAGTTATGGTTAAAATATTTTCTTTATAATATTTTTCTAAATTTTATTATTCAGTTATCTTTTAAAATTATATATTATCATTATATTTTTATATAATATTTTATGATGCTATTTGATTGAATACAAATATTTCGTTAAAAAATTGAGTTCGAATTATGAATGATAAATTATTATTTTTCGTTAATGAATTTATGTTAGAATTATAAATGATGATATACTAAATGGTAAATATCATTATTGTTATTGTGCTTCGTATAGAAATTGAAATAGAGTAAGAAAAAATGAAATGAAAAGTGATGATAAATAAACAAAAATCTAAAAATTTGGTGTAACAACTATAATGAATGCTATTAATTTTCTATGAATAAGAATGAATTGTATAAAAAACTATTAAGAGTCTCACATCGAATAATATATGGTCTGAACATATATTTATAAGTAGGGATAATTCTAACTCTATCAATCGATTTTGTAGAGTTGAGTTAGACCCAACTATACTTCTTAATATTGTATAAGAGTCTCGTTTAAGATCCGGTGAGTCACCTACTATGGTTTCCGCTATCGGACCACCCACCATTTATTTTTACGCTTCAGTTGTCTAGTTCTGAGCGTGAGAGCGTATGTTAAATGTCACACATCAGATAATATATGGTATGAACATGTATTTATAAGTGGGAGCAGTCTTCACTCTATCAACCAATTTGGTAAGATTGAGTTAGGTCCAACTACACTCTTAACAAAGCGGGTCAATGACTTACGAGGTTACTTGTCACGTAACTGTCATTTCATTAGCCAAAACTACAAAAGTAGTTTCCCGACAATGTGAAACCAAAGGACATTAGTTGTTGTAGTAAATTATTGTAGCTTCTTCGCCATCTTCTTGATGAATTGAGATTCAAGTGTTGTAAATTTTGAAACTTTTCTTCTTTTTCGTATTGATTCGATTAATCTTGATTTTTTGTTATAAGCAAAATGTATTATGAAGAAAGCACTAGGGGTGCTTAACCAAAAAATACAAAAGAGCAGAAGCAAGCAAAAAAAGACCAAAGAAAGAACCTATCGAACAACTGTCCGGAATCACCTGAAAACATCCTCAGTTCACAACTCCAGACATCCCGTGGAACACAATTACCTGCTCTAAACAACACACAAAACCAATTCCTCGAAAGTGCCTTAATGGCTCCTACCCCATCAAAATTAGACAAAACAAGATCATTAAAAAGAATATCGTTCCTACATTTCCAAATCACCCAACAGATTACAAAACCAAAGAACAACCCTAAATCCAAAGAAAAAGCCGACTTACAAGCAATGTCCATCAAAGTAATGTGATCCAAAATAGAATAATCCAATGAAACATCATCTAAATGAAGCCAATTTCAAACCAAACTCCACCACAACATTGAAATTCTACAACCAAGGAATAAATGATCCAAGTCTTTCTCACAACCGAAACATAAGGGAAAACCAATGAATGAGGCCCCGATATAATACCACGGTTCGCTAATTCCCTATTCGTAGGAAGCCTATTCCACAATAATCTCCAACCAAAAATAAGAATTTTACTTGGTACCTTTGAATTCCATTAACGGATCAACGTCATCTCTAGAGCAACATCCAACACTGGCCTATACAGATCACCCACTGAAATAACGTCATAAGCACTGTGGATAGAAAAACCACTTGGATGCCGCCACCACACAAAATTGTCCATGACGGTATGGACCGGCTGAACTGGCAGCATCAGGCGCTGCAGGTCCAACAGCTGTGTGCAGTCTGCCTGACCTTCCCGGTCACGCAACACCCTCACAAACCAATGCCAAACACCCTCCTGCCAACAGTGTAATACCCTAATGTTTACCCCTAAGATCCCACGTATCATTTTCATCTCATACCACAAACAAGATCACAAGCTTTGGTTCTCTTGCCTTCTTTTGTAGGTTTGCTCTTGAGGGAGATCACCAAGCACCCCTGTTTTCTTGTTTGCTTGATGTTTGTTTATGTTTATGTTTACTAACCCTTAATTAAAATCCAAAAAAAATGTTTGTTTTCCCTTTACTAACTTTTTCAGGAAGAGGTTGGGATCAAGAATGTTAAATACCAGTTCCTCAGCTCGAATGAAATTCATCCGAACAAAGTCAAAGTTGATCTGCAAATAATTCAAAATCATTTGATCAAGAATTTCCCAAGATTTGATTGTTTATTACTCAAGAAACTCCAAGGTCTGTGTGTTTATTTCCATGCCTTCTTTGACAAGCAAAAAGAATCGAGCCAGAGCCACAGAAGTGCAACAAAAAGGCAAAATTTCACAATTTTTGTTGTGTTAATCGATTAACACTATATGGTTAATCGATTAACCACGCGCAGAATTGTGAAAAATGAGCCAAATTCAAATTCTGCAGAATTTGGCACCAAATTTAACTTGTTTTATCATGAGAATATTTTAGATCACTTCATTTTAATTCCCCTATATAATCATAATTAATTCCCACCATACACCCTCATTATTCACCACTTGATCTTGATTTTACCTCCAAATTCAAATTCCAAGCCTAATTTTGGCTCCAAACCAAGCTCCAAGCCACAAAAATTCCCAAGCCTAAATTCTATAAATAAAGGCCTCATTTCATTCATTCTACAAGCTTTTGATAGTCAAATTCACCTTGTCAAAGTTCTTCCTCATTCTCATTTTTCTTCATCTACCCAAATTCACCAAAGCTCTTTCTTCCATTAAAAGTTAGTAAGCTTTTCATTGAAGCTTACTAATCTTTGAGCTAAACCTCCATCAAAACACTTTTTCATCATCAATTTCTGTAGATCAAGGCTTTGGAGTGTGGTTCTTGAAGTTGATTTGGAGCATTTTCAAATTTGGAAGTGGTAAACTCTTATTCCACCATTAGTGTGCTTAATTCATCTTCCACAATGTAATCTCTTGTTGATTCTTGTTGCTTGATCTTTGGATATTGCAAATTGTGTTTCATTAAAGTTATTTGCTGTTGTTTTACTTGATTTTTCGTGCACAATTGCATCCTTGATCATGAGGTGTTTGAAGAAATGATTAATCAAGGATTTTGCATTTTTCAAATTGATTTTCTGTTGTTTTAACAGTGCTAATCGATTAACCTCCTGGTGTTAATCGATTAACACCTGTTTCTGCATTCTGGAATTGTTTTTTTCACTGTGTTAATTGATTAACACCAGGAGGTTAATCGATTAACACAGTCCAAAATGTGTTTTTTGGCTTGTTTTGGGACTATTTTGAGTTCTTTTCTTTCTTTTTCCATTTCCTTTTGTTTTTCCTTAAATTGTGGTGTTTGTTGATCAAATTTCTCTTTAAATTCCATGGACTTTGGGTGTTAGATGAGGTTGGATAAACCTTCATTAGTTCATATCTATCTTTAAGTGGATCATTGGATTCATCTTAGGAGCTTTGAATTAGTGATAGGTTTAGTACCTTAATCCACCAAGAAGAGTTATGGAACTTAAAGATGTAATGATTCAAATATTGTAATTCAATTTGGCTTTCCCTTCCCCTCTTCTTCTTCTTTTTCTTTTGGTCAATGAAAATTATACATATCATTAGACTTCTTTTTGAAGTTATGATCAATATGAGACAACTACCTCTTTTATTTTAGTGTGGCAAGTTTTAGGAGAATGACTTACATGTCATTTCTCTAACTTGTATTAACACGAACATTGTTATTGACCGACCTCAGATAGTCGTGGCTTCTATATAATTCTGATTACGATTGCTTAACATAGCGCTAAATTGTCCCAAAATCGGAAAACCGTTGTGTTTTGTAAGTGAATTATCAGTCTCCTACTCTTCTATGGCGTATTTTGAAATAGATTGGATTTCTCTTGTTACCTGTGGGGGTTAGTTGGCATACTCGTTGATTTTATCTGAGTTGGAGTCCTCCCCATGGTAATGTATGAGACAATGTTTTCATTCTCATGGATGACTAGTTGAGCATTTCCGAAAAAACCAAAAAACTTGTTCCTCTCATTTTGGATCACCATTGCTCTATATTGTATATTAATTGTGCTATGTTTATGCTTCCTTCTTGCTCCTTATCTCTCTTTATTTTTTTATGCATTATGTTATCATATCATATCATATTGTTTGTGTAGTACCCTAAATTTTGACCAGTGATTTGTTTCTATTTTTGGATTTTTGTGCTACCAGAGGGTGTCATTTAGATGTCCGTGGACTCCTGAGATTGCTAGCACTTTTAGGCCCATTTTGGAATTGGTGTGGTATAAAGGTTTTTTTTATTATTTGTTTTATTTAAAGGGGGCTTGTTTAATTTTAATAATTTGTTAGGATTTATTTTATTTTAGAGGCAATCATTTTAGAGTTAGTTAGGAAGTTTGGGCTTTTTAATTTAATAGTATAATAATCAGGATTTTATTTCAGAATTATTTATTTTGAATTTATTTTTGAATATTGTGATTGATTTATTTTAAAGGATTAAATATATCAGTGTTTATTTATTTTACTATTTTCTAAGGCTCATTAGAATTAATTAAATAGGTTTAAAAATTAAGTATATTATTTTTAATTATTAATTAGGAATAATTTTTATTAAGTTTTAGAGATTAAGTATATTATTTTAAATTAATTATTGATTAGGGATAATTTGTATTTTTTGTTTTGGATGATATTAGAATTTACTAATTTAAAGAGACTGGTAGTTTATTTTATTTTAATTCATTATTATTTATTATTTATAATTATTACTTATTTTATTTATTTCATTTAGGGTCATTTTCTGTTATCATTAATTAAGGTTAGTGAGATTTAAACTTAATTGGGAGATGGGCCAATCAGTCGGAATTACGGTTATTAATTATTATTTATTTTGTTTTTATTTATTTATTAATATGTGTTTTTGTTATATTTATTATTTATTTTATTTTTACATGGTTATGGTTATATTAGTATATTTTTAATTATTATTTATTTTGAGAATCAATATGATTGATAAAGAATTATCACAAAAATTGTATTTTCCATCTTTTTTAATTTAATTTTCGTATTTATTTATTAGGCATTTTAAAAAAATATTAATTTTCACTTTTTTTACTTTTTACTCAAAAAATATTCAAAAAAATCATAAAATAAAAAGTATTGGAAAAGATTTTGTTCTTTTTATTTTTAGGATAATATTTAATTTTAGAAAAAAGTTAATATGATTGATAACAAAATTAAAAATCACATAAAATTGATTTATGGACTTTTGATTTTGTTGATGGATCAAATTTATTAATTTCCTTTTTTGTTTACCTAATTTGTCCTATAAGTAGAGTCTATTTCTTACAACTTCGGGGGGGAAATTTTCCAAACCATAGGATAAAAAGTTGTTGTTCTTCACATTGAAGAACAACAACAAATAAACCCTAAACCCTCAACAACACTAAAACCCTAAATCCTCAACAACATTAAAACCCTAAACCTTCTACAACCCTAAACCTTCAAAATCTCCGAGTCAAAAAGGAAAAGGAAAGGAAAAGGAGATCTCACACCAAAGGAGAAACGGGATACAAGGAAATCACCACCAAGAGAAAAAGGAATACACAAAGAAATCAAAAAAAGGGAAATAAAGGAAAAAGGAAAAAGAAGGGGAAAAAACACAAAGGTAAAGGAAAGAAAAGAAGGGATGAAGCAGCTTAAATTGGTCACGACAAGGAAAGGTAATTTGAATACTTAGCTTATTTTTGTTGTTGTTGTGTGTTGCTATTGATTGATTGGGTCTTTAGGGATATTTTTGGAAAAGTTAGGGTTAGGGTTCTTGGTTCATACGAAAGGGTTAGGATTCTTGGGGAAAAGGGTTAGGGTTTATATTGAACCCTTAGGGTTTTGATTAATTTAATTAAATTAAATCCTTAATTTAATTATTAGCTGGGGATTAAGGGATTAATTAGGGGATTAGTGTTTATTATTATGGGAAAATATAATTAGGGATTTTAGAATTGTTATTTTATTTTCTAGGGATTTATTCAGGGTTTTAGGGTTTTAATAATTAAATTAATAACTTAATTTAATTATTTAATTAGGTTAATTTTTAATTAGGATTTAGAAATAGGATTTTAGGGTTTTTGTATAATTAAATTAATAACTTAATTTAATTGTTTAATTGGGTTAAAATTTTAATTAGGATTTAGAAGTAGGATTTTAGGGTTTTTAATACTTAAATTAATAACTTAATTTAACTATTTAATTAGGTTAGTTTTTAATTAGAATTTAGAAATTGGATTTTAGGGTTTTTTGTATAATTAAATTAATAACTTAATTTAATTGTTTAATTGGGTTAAAATTTTAATTAGGATTTAGAAGTAGGGTTTTAGGGTTTTAATAATTAAATTAATAACTTAATTTAATTATTTAATTAGGTTAATTTTTTATTAGGATTTAGAAATAAGATTTTAGGGTTTTTTTGATAATTAAATTAATAACTTAATTTAATTGTTTAATTGGGTTAATTTTTAATTAGGATTTAGGAATAGGATTTTCTGGTTTTTTTTTGTATAATTAAATTAACAACTTAATTTAACTATTTAATTAGGTATTAACCGGGGTTTAGAAATAGGGTTTTTGGGTTTTTAATTAATTAAATTAATAACTTAGTTTAATTATTTAATTAGGTTTAGGATTTATTTTAAGGAAATTATATTTTTATTTAATTTGGATTTAAATAAGGGATGGGGAATGAAAAAAAGTTAATTGTTGGGATTTAAATTGTCTTATGCTTGGGAACTTATCTTGATTTAATTTTTGGGATTAAAATTATTTTTAGGACTATCTGGAATTTGGAGATTATTTTTTATTTGGGATAATGTGGGGGATTAATTTTGCTATTTTTAGCATAAGGGCATTTTGGGTTTTATTATTAAATTCTTTGGGATTTTAGGAATTCATTTTTAACATAAGGGATATAAAGGATTTATGGGATTTAAAGGATTTAAGTTTGGGATTTAAGGGATAATTATTAAGAACTTAAGGGTTATAATAAGATTCTTTTAAGGATTTACAACTTGGGATAAAGCTCTAGGTCCGAGAGCCTAAATAAGGGATGGGATTTAGGGATAACACTCTTTGGTTCCAAGAGTATAAATATAGGCCAAGGGATAAGGGATTTTGGGATAGAACTCTCCATTCGAGAGTATAAATAATGGATAAGGGATATAACTCTCCATCCGAGAGTATAAACAAGGGATAAGGGATATAACTCTCCATCTGAGAGTATAAACAATGGATAAGGGATATAACTCCTTATCTAGGAGTATAAATAATAGATTTGGGGATAGAACTCTCCATCTGAGAGTATAAATAATGGATAAGGGATAGAACTCTCCATCCGAGAGTATAAACAAGGGATAAGGGATAGAACTCTCCATCCGAGAGTATAAACAATGGATAAGGGATAGAACTCTCCATCCGAGAGTATAAATAATGGATAAGGGATAGAACTCTCCATCCGAGAGTATAAACAATGGATAAGGGATAGAACTCTCCATCTGAGAGTATAAACAATGGATAAGAGATAGAACTCTCCATCCGAGAGTATAAACAATGGACAAGGGATATAACTCTCCATCCGAGAGTATAAACAATGGATAAGGGATAAAACTCTCCATCCGAGAGTATAAACAATGGATAAGGGATATAACTCTTCATCCGAGAGTATAAATAATGGATAAGGGATAAAACTCTTCATCCGAGAGTATAAACAATGGATAAGGGATAAAACTCTCCGTCCGAGAGTATAAATAATGGATAAGGGATAGAACTCCTTATCTAGGAGTATAAATAATAGATTTGGGGATAGAACTCTTTATCCAAGAGTATAAATAGTGGATTAGATTTGGGATTGGGTTTTGGGATAGGATTAGGGGGTAGGAATAGGGGAGGTGAACTACGGTTACTCTAATTCTTCAAAAATAAAGGTACGTAGGCATAGGGTTGTAAAGCCTAGCGAGTACAATAATAAAAAACTTAGGATTCTTTTGTGAATAAATCATTTAGACAAACAAACAAGCATACCCTATAATCTAAGGAGGATCCCATTGAGTACAATGGAGGTGAGGGGTGCCTAACACCTTCCCCTCACTTAACCGACTCCCAAACCTTAGGAATCTCTGTCCTTGGGATTAAGGATTTTTAGGTTTATCATTATTTTCCTTAAAAAATATGGTGGCGACTCGATATTTTTGCCGGCCACGACAGCTGGCGACTCTGCTGGGGATTCCTCCCTAAAGAGAGTCCCTCCTAACTTTAGGCTTTAGGGTTTTGTTTGTTTTGTCTTGGGTATTTATGGTTTTTTTTGTTTTTTTTTCTTTTTATTATTCTCAGGTTTTATTTTATATATTTGTTTATTTATTATATTTGACCCTTTTGTTTTATTTTTGTCATCATGCATTGGATTGGGGCAAATTATGTGTGAAGCTAAAGCCCAAGCTTGGAGTATAACCCTGGATTAGGACGTGGAACGAAAAATGTTTTTTTTGGGGGGGGGGGATGTGACATCCCCAACAATTCATTGATGCCACACTCAGAATAGATCCTTCCAAAGGTGTCCTCATGGAAGGGCTAGCTCCTAACGTAGAGGATGATTTGGATGTGGTCCGAGACTCTGAGAACTTTTAGCCTACCCCTTTCCAACTCATGGAGACCCTAGGTATTCAACCCTCAAGGGCTGTTACTAGGGTCCTACCCAGATGAGACTTATCCCGAAGGATTACCATAGGAAGGCTTGCTTCTTCTCATGGTAAAACAAGGGTATAGTCTGTACATTATAGGGTCGTTATGCTGTCCAAACTTTATATCCTACATGTGAGGGGTTGGGTAGACGAAACATAGATCTAACCTATCATAGGGAGCCTACCTAGTTAGGGTCATGCTTGCATCTCACCTTACCCTAACCCAAATAAAAACAAAAAAACAAAATGTCCATGTCATCATGCATTTAAAAACATTTTTGCATATACGCATTTTTGCGGGGAATTTCAAGATGTGTTGTAGGAACATTGGAAAGATGGATTCAATCAAAAGGGCTACCCTACACATCAGAGTGCTAAGTGCTAATTTACAAATTCTCAAAGGCCTTTAAGACTCAATGCCAAAATTTGCTCAAAGGATGTTTATACACAAGTATGGAAGGATCCTCGGTCTTTTAGGTAGAGGCCGTAAGTGCTTTTGCAAAATTTTAGGATCCTCCTCTATGTGACTTCCTCTTCAAGGACTTTCACCTGTCTCCTACGCTAGAACAATTTGGATTATACTTGGATTTACAAGGAGATGGAAAAACCTTACAAGGGGCATGGGGGCAAAAA
Source organism: Lathyrus tuberosus (assembly GCA_022829125.1). Lineage (NCBI taxonomy): Eukaryota > Viridiplantae > Streptophyta > Magnoliopsida > Fabales > Fabaceae > Lathyrus > Lathyrus tuberosus. The sequence goes on from JALAZF010000060.1 coordinate 16,679,076, forward strand.
AAAAAGAAAAAATAAAAGGGTCAAGCCTAAGGACTTAGCTGTATCTGTGGAAGATCTAAGAGGATAGGAAAATGCAAGGGCTCAAGAAAGGGTACTTGGAGGAGTTCAAAGCTCATTTGAAGAAGGCATTGGGAGCATCTATTTAGTTTACACCTTCTAGGGTTCAGGAGTTTCCATTTTGGGATTATTGTTTGGGTTAGTCCTAAGGAATTATTTTTATTTTCCTAATTTTTTATTCATCTCTAACTACAATGGATTTTGGAATTCCCCCCAAATAAATTTTTAAAATTATTTTTGCACACCCCATGCATTTTCATGCATTTGCATACATACACATACATTTGCATATCCTTTCCGCTTTCGCCCTTGAGCTAAGAGGTTTCTCGATACTCATGAACGAACTTAAAGGATACCTCAAGAACCTACGGAGGAATTCAAGATGGACAAGTACCATTGAGGAAAGAAGATAACCCTTCACCATGTCTACCAGAGGAGTACTTAGAGCCTCAAATGCAATAACCTTGGATGATGCCCATACAACAGAGGAAGTTTGGAAGGGAACTAGATCCTACCCCAATATTTCAAGACTGGTGGATCAACCAGGAGGCTTACCCCTAGGATCATTAGGCCTTTATCATTTCCAGTTGTATTTTCCTTTTTGCTAAGTGATGTTAAAAGATGTACTTTTTGGGAAATAATTTTAATGAGATGAGCATGCATGCTTTTGGAATTCACCCATTTGTTTCACTCTTTCTTATGCCACAAAAATAAAAGGAATCAACGCTTTTTCATTTCACATCACCTCTTCAACAAACTTAGGAGGAGAAGGATGTAAATAAACAAACGAATATTGCTGATGTATGCTTTAATGGTATGACCTGGCTGAAGATGTAAGACAATGTTTCACTCCCTAAACATTGAAGAAATAAGGAGATAATGCGTAGTCAACCCCCTCGAGCCAGAAGTCGGTGTTTCTTTCTATTTAAAAAAAACCTTAATCTTAACCAGGGGTAGGGTAGATTTCAATTAATTCAACAATGTGTCCTAATGCAAGGGAATCGGTACACCTAATCATAAGGATAAAGGTTTAAAGCACATCTTCTTCCTCACGCCATTCAACATTGAGGAAGCAAAAGGGATAATAGCTCATAATATCTAATATGACAGTCACACCCTTTCTAAGTCAAAAGAAAATCACTCAACAATTGTTCAAAAAAAGAGGAAAAAACCCGCTAAGTCAAAAAAATTGACTTTGACTTTGGCAAAAGTTAGGGTATCCCGATGGACCACAAACTCAAAAGAATTGGTCCATACAAAAATAAGGGATTAAAAAAAGGGAAAATAGGGAACAATCTTATCAACAGGAGTGAGTGACTGCACCTCAAAAATATCATCGAGTGCTTAAACCAGTATACCTTTTAATCACTGTGACTGAAAAGGTTCTCTTACAGGATGAACGCATCTGTTGGGTTAATTGGATTTACGAATGGAGAACATCAAGGAGAATGGGGTGGGTTAAATTTCAAAATTTGAGCCTTGTATCTTTGTTTTTTAAAACCGTGAACCAGGCCACGTTACAACATATAAAAGTCCTAATTGAAGCTAGGGGCACTATAAAAGCATACTCGGCAAAGTCGTTGTTAAACTGACTCCGAATCTGAATGTTTGTTAAATCATCATTTTTCCATTCGCGCTAACCTCATGGATGAATACCATCTACCATACGCCTCGTATAAATTTTGGATTTCAAAACTTGCATGAACATGAAGTTATAATTACTTTTCAAAGGGAACATTTTTTTCTCATAAATCAATACTTAGCGTTAAGGAAATTTCAACAAAGGACTGATCAGGGGCACAAGCATTCAAGAGATTTATGATAAGGGGGCGAATTACCAAAGAATATTTCCAACCATGGGGAAAATCCTAATGATCATAGGAGCATATTATCTGGAAATCCTACTAACTAGGGGCAAAGCATCCCAAGATTTGACACACTGATGCTGAATCACCTCCATGACTCTAATGATAAAGGGTGGACCTTTCAAGAGGTTCACGCTGGGGCATACCAACTCAAGGGTGCATTGAGGCCAATCACTCTAAGGGTTAATCTAATCAGGGGCATACATTTCAAGGATTCAAACAATGGGACACACTTTTCAAGATTCAAATATTGGGGGCAGTTCATACCAAAGTCATACTACAGTATGGGGGGATCCAAGTTCGTTCTCAAGACACTCTTCCATGTCCTAATAATATGGGGCATATTTTCAAGCTTCAAAAACTGGGGGCACATATGGAACATTCAAATCATTTTCATGCATTAATCATGTCACTACGCTCTAGCGCATAATCAGGCGCATATATAACATAGCATCCCATGCATACATAAACATGCATACATGCGCTCATATACACAAACATGCATACATGCATAAGGTTCATATTTACTCTTAGGGGTTTAATTCCCGACTGGGCAACATGGCCTTCATAAGGGATAGGTTTCATCAAGTATCTAAGGATTTTCATCAAGGGTTCCACTAAGGGTTTTTCAAGGGTTCTATTAGGAGTTTTACCTGAGATTTATCAAAGGGATTCCACCAAAGTGCGTCTCAGGGTTTCACATAAAGGGTACATCTAGGGGTTTCGTCAAGGAGTTTTATCAGGGGTTCAACCAGATTTGTATCTAAGGGTTTGCCCCCAAGGGATTTTTATCAAAGGGGTTCTATCAAAGGGTTTACATGGGAAAATTTTACACAGGGATTTACCAAAAGGGGTCTCCCAGATTTTTCAGGGGTTCTACTGGATTTTGTTCAAGGGGTTCCATCTAGGGATTTTTCATCCAAAAGGTTTTTTTTAGATTTAAAAAAAAGGGGTTCTACCGGAATTTTGTCAAAAAAAGAGGGTTGATTGGGTTTTCCATCAGAGGATTCCACCTAGGGGTGTCACTGTTGTGTCAATAGGTTTTATCAAAAGGGGTTTTTCGAAAAGGTACTTATCAAGGGGTTAGATCGGGTATTTCGTCAAGGGTTTATTACTAGGGATCTTAGGATATCAACGTAGCACATATTGGGTTCTGCGGTCAAAATTAGGGTCCTTCTTGTATTTAATTGTCTCCTCCTCAAAAGGAGGAAGGCTCATCGACATCATCCTTCTGATTCGAAGACGATTAAATAGGGGCAGCTGTAGTACCCTAAATTTTGACCAGTGGTTTGTTACTATTTTTGGATTTTTGTGCTACCAGAGGGTGTCATTTAGATGTCCGTGGACTCCTGAGATTGCTAGCACTTTTAGGCCCATTTTGGAATTGGTGTGGTATAAAGGGTTTTTCTTATTATTTGTTTTATTTAAAGGGGGCTTGTTTAATTTTAATAATTTGTTAGGATTTATTTTATTTTAGAGGCAATCATTTTAGAGTTAGTTAGGAAGTTTGGGCTTTTTTAATTTAATAGTATAATAATCAGGATTTTATTTCAGAATTATTTATTTTTAATTTATTTTTGAATATTGTGATTGATTTATTTTAAAGGATTAAATATATCTGTGTTTATTTATTTTACTATTTTCTAAGGCTCATTAGAATTAATTAAATAGGTTTAAAAATTAAGTATATTATTTTTAATTATTAATTAGGAATAATTTTTATTAAGTTTTGGAGATTAAGTATATTATTTTAAATTAATTATTGATTAGGGATAATTTGTATTTTTGGTTTTGGATGATATTAGGATTTACTAATTTAAAGAGACTGGTAGTTTATTTTATTTTAATTCATTATTATTTATTATTTATAATTATTACTTATTTTATTTATTTCATTTAGGGTCATTTTCTGTTATCATTAATTAAGGTTAGTGAGATTTAAACTTAATTGGGAGATGGGCCGATCAGTCAGAATTATGGTTATTAATTATTATTTATTTTGTTTTTATTTATTTATTAATATGGGTTTTTGTTATATTTATTAATTATTTTATTTTTACATGGTTATGGTTATATTAGTATATTTTTAATTATTATTTATTTTGAGAATCAATATGATTTATAAATAATTATTACAAAATCAAAATCACAAAAATTGTATTTTCCATCTTTTTTAATTTAATTTTCGTATTTATTTATTTGGCATTTTTAAAAAATATTAATTTTCACTTTTTTTACTTTTTACTCAAAAAATCATAAAATAAAAAGTATTGGAAAAGATTTTGTTCTTTTTATTTTTAGGATAATATTTAATTTTAGAAAAAAGTTAATATGATAGATAACAAAATTAAAAATCACATAAAATTTATTTATGGACTTTTGATTTTGTTGATGGATCAAATTTATTAATTTCCTTTTTTGGTAAACTAATATGTCCTATAAGTAGAATCTATTTCTTACAATTTCGGGGAGAAAATTTTACAAACCATACGATAAAAAGTTGTTGTTCTTCACAGAACAACAACAAATAAACCCTAAACCCTCAACAACACTAAAACCCTAAACCCTCAACAACATTAAAACCCTAAAGGAGAAGGAGATCTCACACCAAAGGAGAAACGCGATACAAGGAAATCACCACCAAGAGAAAAAAGAATACACAAAGAAATCAAAAAAAAGGAAAGAAGGGAAAAAGGAAAAAGAAGGGGAAAAAGCACAAAGGCAAAAGAAAGAAAAGAATGGAAGAAGCAACTTAAATTGGTCACGGCAAGGGGAGGTAATTCGAATACTTAGCTTATTTTTGTTGTTGTTGTATGTTGCTATTGATTGATTGGGTTTTTAGGGATATTTCTGGAAAAGTTAGGGCTAGGGTTCTTGGTTCATACGAAAGGGTTAGGATTCTTGGGGAAAAGGGTTAGGTTTCATATTGAACCCTTAGGGTTTTGATTAATTAAATTAAATTAAATCCTTAATTTAATTATTAGTTAGGGATTAAGGGATTAATTAGGGGATTAGGGTTTATTATTATGGGAAAATATAATTAGGGATTTTAGAATTGTTATTTTATTTTCTAGGGATTTATTCAGGGTTTTAGGGTTTTAATAATTAAATTAATAACTTAATTTAATTATTTAATTAGGTTAATTTTTAATTAGGATTTAGAAATAGTATTTTAGGGTTTTTGTATAATTAAATTAATAACTTAATTTAATTGTTTAATTGGGTTAAAATTTTAATTAGGATTTAGAAGTAGGGTTTTAGGGTTTTTAATAATTAAATTAATAACTTAATTTAATTATTTAATTAGGTTAATTTTTAATTAGGATTTAGAAATAGGATTTTAGGGTTTTTTTGTATAATTAAATTAATAACTTAATTTAATTGTTTAATTGGGTTAAAATTTTAATTAGTATTTAGGAATAGGATTTTATGGTTTTTTTTTTGTATAATTAAATTAACAACTTAATTTAATTATTTAATTAGATATTTACCGGGGTTTAGAAATAGGGTTTTTGTGTTTTTAATTAATTAAATTAATAACTTAGTTTAATTATTTAATTAGGTTTATGATTTATTTTAAGGAAATTAGATTTTTATTTAATTTGGATTTAAATAAGGGATGGGGAATGAAAAAAAGTTAATTGTTGGGATTTAAATTCTCTTATGCTAGGGGACTTATCTTGATTTAATTTTTGGGATTAAAATTATTTTTGGGACTATCTGGAATTTGGAGATTATTTTTTATTTGGGATAATGTGGGGGATTAATTTTGCTATTTTTAGCATAAGAGCATTTTGGGTTTTATTATTAAATTCTTTGGGATTTTAGGAATTCATTTTTAACATAAGGGATATAAAGGATTTATGGGATTTAAAGGATTTAAGTTTGGGATTTAAGGGATAATTATTAAGAACTTAAGGATTATAATAGGATTCTTTTAAGGATTTACAACTTGGGATAAAGCTCTTGGTCCGAGAGCCTAAATAAGGGATGGGATTTAGGGATAACACTCTTAGGTTCCAAGTGTATAAATATAGGCCAATGTATAAGGGATTTTGGGATAAAACTCTCCATCCGAGAGTATAAATAATGGATAAGGGATAAAACTCTCCATCCGAGAGTATAAACAAGGGATAAGGGATAAAACTCTCCATCCGAGAGTATAGACAATGAATAAGGGATATAACTCCTTATCTAGGAGTATAAATAATAGATTTGGGGATATAACTCTCCATCCGAGAGTATAAATAATGGATAAGGGATAGAACTCTCCATCCGAGAGTATAAACAAGGGATAAGGGATAGAACTCTCCATCCGAGAGTATAAACAATGGATAAGGGATAGAACTCTCCATCCGAGAGTATAAATAATGGATAAGGGATATAACTCTCCATCCGAGAGTATAAACAATGGATAAGGGATATAACTCTCCATCCGAGAGTATAAACAATGGATAAAGGATAGAACTCTCCATCCGAGAGTATAAACAATGGACAAGGGATAAAACTCTCCATCCGAGAGTATAAACAATGGATAAGGGATAGAACTCTCCATCCGAGAGTATAAACAATGGATAAGGGATAGAACTCTTCATCCGAGAGTATAAATAATGGATGAGGGATAGAACTCTTCATCCGAGAGTATAAACAATGGATAAGAGATAAAACTCTCCGTCCGAGAGTATAAATAATGGATAAGGGATAGAACTCCGTATCTAGGAGTATAAATAATAGACTTGGGGATAGAACTCTTTATCCAAGAGTATAAATAGTGAATTAGATTTGGGATTAGGTTTTGGGATAGGATTAGGGGGTAGGAATAGGGAAGGTGAACTACGGTTACTCTGATCCTTCAAAAATGAAGGTACGTAGGCATAGGGTTGTAAACCCTAGCGAGTACAATAATAAAAAACTTAGGATTATTTTGTGAATAAATCATTTAGACAAACAAACAAGCATACCCTAAAATCTAAGGAGGATCCCATTGAGTACAATGGAGGTGAGGGGTGCCTAACACCTTCCCCTCACTTAACCGACTCCCGAACCTTAGGAATCTCTGTCCTTGGGATTAAGGATTTTTAGGTTTATCATTATTTTCCTTAAAAAATATGGTGGCGACTCGATATTTTTGCCGACCGCGACAGTTTGTTTATATTTTCGCCATTTTTCCTTTGTCCACTTGGAGCATTTGTTTATGTTTATGCTCTTTTCCTTTTGTCCATTTGGACCCAAAAACATTAATAAATGTTAAAACCCCTAAAAAGCTTGTTCTCTTAATGATGGACTATGGTTACTATCCTTTGCATTGGACATGGAACTTTGGAATTAGAACTGGGATCTTAATCTATGCTTCACTACGCCAAAATTACTCTTTGGCAGCACTACATAGGCAGTGCTTTATTACAAAAGTGCTGCTATAAGTTAAAAAATTTAGAAAACACGGAAACTGTTCACTTAGAAAAATAAAAGCGCGTCTAAATATAAGACCTTAGACAGCGCTTTTGAGGAAAGCGCTTTCTATGGTCTTATAAATTAAAAAAAATTAAAGAAAAATATTAGACAGCGCTTTCCTTAAAAGCGCTGTCTAAGGTCTTATAAATTAAAAAAAAATATAAGACCTGAGACAGCGCTTTTGAGGAAAGCGCTTTCTAAGGTCTTATAAATTAAAAAAAAATTAAAGTAAAATATTAGACAGCGCTTTACTCAAAAGCGCTGTCTAAGGTCTTATAAATTAAAAAAAAAAAAATCAAAAGCGCTGTCTAAGGCCCATATAAGACAGCGCTTTCAAAAGCGCTTTCTAAGGCCCACCTTAGACAGCGCTTTCATTCAAAGCGCTGTCTAAGGTCTTTTTAATTAAAATAAAGATTGAAACTGTATCAGTATTCTATACTTTTTCATATATTTCATTCTTTCCCTCTCTTTCTGCGAACAAGAACGAACCAGCTGAAACCACCGCCGTCGTCCGTCCTTTCACCGCCGTCGTCTGTCCTTTCTCGCCGTCGTCCGTCCGGCCGTCGTCCTTCCTACATTGTCCTCCACCATCCTCCACCGTACTCCACCGGGCTCCACTGTTCCGGTAAGAGTTTTTCTTTTTATGTTAGAAGTGAGTTTCATATTTTTCTGTTAGGTTTTGTTCTTGTTACCATATTTTTGGAGTTCTTTAGATATAATGATGTTCTGTTAGGTTTTGTTCTGTTAGGTTTTGGAGTTCTTTTGATAGAATGATGTTCTTTTGATAGAATATGAGTAGTTTAGATTAGTGTTATTGTAGTTTAGGTTAGTTTAGGTTAGTGTTATTGTAGTTTAGGTTAGTGTTAATGTTGCTCTATATTGTTATTGCTATATAATGTGTTAGTTTAGTTTAGGTTAGTTTAGGTTAGTGTTAGTGTTAGTGTTAATATTGCTCATTATTTTAATATTATAAATCCTTGAGGTTGTTGTTCTAAAGAACCGAAATTCAAAGCAATTTATTAGGTAAAGAAATATATTGTAAATCCTTAAGTCATAACTTTCCTCCTTTTGGTTTTGATTTCTATTAATTACTAATGGAAATTAATAATTGTTATTGCTATATAATGTGTTAGTTTAGTTTAGGTTAGTTTAGGTTAGTGTTAGTGTTAGTGTTAATATTGCTCATTCAATGTTATATATTATGTCATATTATATTTGATATCCTTGATTTCCTTGATTTCTTTATTATATTTGTTATATATTATGTCATATTATATTTGTTATATAATATATTTGATATCCTTGATTTCTTTATTACAGGTTAGATGGCTACTAATGATGATCACCCACATGATGATGATCGCCCACATGATGATGATTACCCACATGATGATGATCCTATTCAGGATGAAAGTCAAAAATCTATGGAAGAAGAGATTAAAAGAGGAATAACCGTTATGAAGAAAGTGATCCGTGCTAGAGATCAAGGCATCATTTTAGATGTACATTGGAGCCCTTCAGGCACTCTTGTTGAGCCTAACAGTCATACCTTGACAAGTTTCATTGGTGCACTTGTAAGGAATGCGATTCCTATTACTTGTGATGATTGGAGAAACAAACAGTTGAAGGAAGTCAAAGAAAAAATTTGGAATGAGATAAAGGTACCATAATTATGTCTTTAATTATGCCAACTAATCATATATTTTAAATTATTTGTACTAACCAATGTGTATGGTTTTTTAGAGGTGCTTCAACGTTGAGGAAGAAAGAAAAGCTTATTTGATTAGATTGGCAGGGAAGCTCCTAAGAGGGTTTAGGACATATTTAAACCGCACCTTTCTTAAGGATGCTAAGGTAACTTTGTTGATGCGGAGTATCCATCTAAATATGCAAGTTTGATTTCACCACAAGAATGGGTAACGTTTAAAGCTAAACGACAAACCCCGACATTTAAGAGTTTAAGTGCAATTAATCGGGAAAGAGCATCAGCTCCCCAGTATCGATACAGGAAAGGACGTGTTGGATATGGACGTTTGGAGCAATCTTTGGTAAGTATCAATAAATTGCAATGATATAATAATTGTTCATCATGAGTTATATTTGATCATATTATTTGGCTTTATATGTAGTTACAAAAGGCGAATAGCTCTGAAACATCTCTTCCTGCACATGTCTTGTGGAAGGAAGCCAGTGTGGGCAAGTCTGGAGTTGTTGCAGAAGAGGTTCTACAAGTATTTGAGAAATGTGTAAGTATAACAATATTTCTTTAATTAAATCAAAACTTTATTAACAAATATTTGACAAATATTCGATATTCATCTGATTTTCAGGAGGCGTTATCTCAGTCTGTATCTCCAGATGATTCCAGGAGCATACTTAGTCGGGCATTAGATGTCCCTAAGTATTATGGTCGGGGTGAGGGGTAAGGGATTTGGGATCACTCTGACCTCCTTGAATATTAAAAAAGGAAAGGCTCCTAGTAATACAGAACTTCAAGCTAAATTGGAAGCACTGGAAGCTGAAGTTCGGGAATTAAGAAAGGAGAAAGAAAGGGATAACGCTTCAGGTTTTAGAGATGGATCGGAGAAAGATAGTATCAACTGCAGCTTTCGACCGAATATTCCAGAGGTAATTATATATATTTTTATGAAATTAAATTAGTAGCTTAAATTATTTAAATGACATATATACACATTAACAATGTCATATTTATTTTTGGTTTTAGGGCATTTCCCATTGTCAGCTCTTCTTATCTTCACCAACTTATCGGAAGGTTGGCAAGGGAAAAGTGTATAACACTTCGGTAGAATTACTTCACAATAACCCACTCCCTACTGGATGCATGAAAGTATCGGTTGATATTGCTACAGAGGCGGGTGCATTATTACCCTATCCTGACGATGTTTCGGATGCAACATTGGTGGGAGATGCTATAGGGTCGTACGTTGCATGGCCGTCAAACCTCATACTCGTAGGATATGAGGTATGCTTAAAACCGTTATGAACCTTTGTTAACCTTAAAGTGTAGATTCAAAGATTTTACGAGCATTTTATTTTCATTTTTTACATGGTAATGTTATTTAGACTCCAACAAGATCCAAAACAAAGGATAAGGGGATTCCGGAGCATACCAAGTCCGTTGTCTCAAAAAAAGAGGTACATCACAATTATATGATATTTATGCATGGAAAATGTTAAAGTGGATATCTTATACTTCATCTAACAAATTATATGATATATAGCTACCTGGTAAAGAGATTAGCAACGTTTCAACACAGAAAAATGATGGTGCTAAGAAGAACAGAGCTAGAAAACAACCTATCTCCAAGTTTAGGTCGTGCCTTCAGACGTTTCTACAATTGACAGATATTCCGACCGGAGGTGTTCGTCTTATACATATGGAGAAAGGTATATATGGCTTTGAACATGAACAAAATATTGGTAATGAAGACTTCGAGCAAGTTTTCAATCATGAAGAATTGGGCGTCAGTGTTGTCAATACATACGTGAGGTATATATCTGATCTACTTTGGTATATTAATTGAACAACTTATTTACTTTATGTTTCAAATGAATAGTCTAATGTTAATGATGTTTTTATTTAAGGTTTCTGTATGACAAAGTTATGAGCCCACGTGGATTGCAGCAAAGATTTGCATTCTTATGCCCCGCGTCTGTCAACTTATCCATAATAATAAATAAACTAGATGAGGTCCTGGCGTATGTACGCGACGTCTTTATGGACAACCAAGAAACGGAAAAGTTGTTCCTTTTACCGTTTAATACTGGGTTAGATTTTCATTCTAAATTCATCTATTATAGTTTTTTTTTTGTATTTTGACGTCGTGTAGAAAGTTTCCATCTAACACTTGTTTAATCTTACAGTGGACATTGGTTGTTGGTCGCAATTAATCCTACCAGAGAAGTGGTGTATTATCTGGATTCGTTAGGAAATGATTGGACAACATACCCGGATATGAAGAAATGTATTGACACGTAAGTGAGATTGTTCTAAATATGAATGTGTATATTTATTTGTTTGTTTATTTATTTATGTGAATTGTTCTAAATATTCATTTATATTTTATTAGCGTTATACAAGCTTTCCGAGCACTACGAGATGGCCAAGTACCAAAGAGGAGAGTCAACCCTATTACATGGAATAGAGTGAAGGTATATTAATTATCACATGTTTTATTATATATTAGTGATGCTACTTGATAAAACTTAGGATTTATCCATATTTTCTTTTCATTTGTAGTGTCCTCGACAACGTAATGAAATAGATTGCGGATATTTCATGTTGAGGTTTATGAGAGACACTCTTATTTTGGATCGAATAGAGATTCCATCCGATGTATGTATTTCTAACTTATGATTTATTTTAATATTTAACACATATCTCTCATATAATGAAATAGTTAAAACTAAATCAAACTATGTTATATTATTATGTAGTACTTTGAAGAATGCAAGTGTGCTCATTACTCAATTTCTCAATTGGATGAAATTAAAGAGGATTGGTGTCAATACATTATGGAGCTCGGAGTTTTATCAGGTATAATATTGTACTCTTACTTTAATTAATGAGAATTTAAATATGTGTAACTTTCTAACTATAGACATTGTTGATGTATTCTTTTAATTGAATTACAATCTTTGTGTTCTTTCAGGACCTATGTAGATTTGAAGCAATGCTTTGGTTGGATGCAAAAGTACTAGTATAAGTAATCTGTACATTTGTCTATATATATATATATATATATATATATATATATATATATATATATATATATTGGTTTGAATTGCCAATTGTTTTGGATATATAATTTTGGTGTAAATTGGTACATTTAAATAGGCCAAATTGGATTGATTTGAATCTCCAAATTATGGTATTTTTCTGGAAAAAAATTGGTTGAAAAACAGGTCAAATTCTGGTTGAAAAATCTGGTAAAAATTGTGGTTTAAAAAAATTTATATAAAAATTTTCGTATACCTTAGACAGCGCTTTACACTAAAAGCGCTGCCTAAGGTGGGGCTTAGAAAGCGCTTTCACCAAAAGCGCTGTCTAAGGTATGCCTAAAAAAGTTCAAAAAGGTGGGGCTTAGAAAGCGCTTTCACCAAAAGCGCTGTCTAAGGTATACCTAAGAAAGTTCAAAAAGGTGGGTCTTAGACAGCGCTTTTTGTGAAAGCGCTGTCTAAGGTATACCTAAAAAATGTCAAAAAGGTGGGGCTTAGACAACGCTTTTACCAAAAGCGATGTCTAAGGTATACCTAAAAAATGTCAAAGAGCGCTGTCTAATGGTACCATAGACAGCGCTTTTCATTAAATATACCCCCCTTTAGACAACGCTTTTGGTATTACCCAAAGCGCTGTCTAAACCTTTAGCAGCGCAGGTTTAGACAGCGCTTAAAAGCGTTGTCTAAGGCCAAAAAAAGCGCTGTCTAAGGTCTTGTTTGGCGTAGTGCTTGGAAGTTTGTGATGGTAAACTTTGGATTTTTGGGTACTTGGAGTTCTCCTTTGAAGACCTATCTTGATCAAGGCCTAAACTAAAGGAAAGAACGCTTATGTTATAGAGCTTACTTGTGTGGTTAGACCGTTCTTATCCTTAGCTTATATCTTTTGCTTTAGGATAGTCACTTCTTCTCCACCCCTTCTTTAATTTTCAAAATCTTCTCTCTTTTTCAAAACCTTCTTGCTTTTTTCCAAATTAAACCTCTTTCATAATAAACCTTGACTTTTATCAAGTGATTTTCAAACTTCATTTTCTTTAATAAATGTCAATCAATATTAATCATAATTTGACCAATTTCAAAAAGACATAAAAAAATACAAAAACTCATTCAAACTTTTTGTGCCTTTGTGCAGTTTTTCATTTAAAACTTTTCAAAAAGTTTAGACATGAGCCATTTTCATAGTTGAGATGTAATTCTCCTATTCCTCATAGTATTTATGTGTTGACATTTTCCACTTAGATTTTGAGTGATAGACTTGTTGATTTTTATCCAAGCAAAAATTCTTCATCTTAAAGTGATGCAAATGTTGTTTTCTTGTACTTGAGGGTGAAAATCGTGGGGAAGTTTATATCAGAAAACTGAGACAAGTTCCGTGGCTAAAAACTAGGAATGAGGGGACGTTTTACCCTTTTATAAGCATCATTGCTTAGCAAAAGAAGATGGACGGGCAAACTACAATTCATAACCACTGTCAAAATTTCAGGTATTCCGATATTTAACCCTCTTGCACCTCGAATGCCCGAATACCTTCACCATTCACACCTTCGGGCCCAAGAAGATTAAATAGGGGCATCTGTCATACCCCAAATTTTGACCACCAAGATTTACCATAATTGTGCAAATCATCACCACAATATGGATGTACCATCATGCCTCATCAATCTCCTCAAAGATAGGTGAGCATTCACCACAACCAAGACTTAGGGTTTCAAGCCCTCTCAGAGCCTTAGACAAAGGATCAATCAAGGAATGACATGATCTTTAACTTGTCTAAACTCTCAAGCACTACAACTGATTTTTTCCTCAAAATCTCTCTCTTTAGGCCAAAATGCCTTCTTTTGCAAGTCATCTCTGAGTTTTTGAGTTAGAGAGCAATTTCACCACAGCTCATGATCCAAACACATCCAATATGTCATATATAAGCAGGTCAAACACTCACTTGTGATCTGAAACACCAAAATCAGAAAATCCACCTCTAAAACCTCAAAATTGGACTTTTCTGCATTTTTCACGCCACGCCTTGATTCAGTCACTTCTAAAACCAAACCAGGCCTCAAACACACTCCAAATATCATCCTCAAACTGTCCTAATTAGTTTCCCTCATCTGGAACACCATTTGAGGGAGTTGCTATTTTGGTCACTTTGCCACTTTTGCAAGAAAGAGCCTAATACTTGTTTCTGAGGATTCCAGCTGGTTTTGATCATCCTAAAAGCTTCTAAGGGATCAATCAAGAGTGTTCAAAGCATTGAATAACTTCTGACATAAGGAACTTGGCAGATAGCACAAAGAGCTACAAGAGGTAAGTGCATCACAACTTGAACTCTCTAAATCATGCATTGCTTTGAGGTCCATTGATCATGGACCTCTCATACATATCATATGTGTTGTGTTTGAACCAATTTATCAAGCTATTATTGCCTGTACCATGAGATAGCATAGAACATGCAAAATTAGGCCTATTTTGAAATCACCGTCGGATTTTGAAATGGAGGCATTTTCTGAAAATTCCAAGGGCACCATTGGATTCCTCATGAAATTCTAGGTCAGATGCACCTAAAATTTGTCCCAATCTATGGAGAAATGGGAAATTTAGAGGATTCATGCAAATTGCCAAGACTAGGCCTTGCCTTGGGCAAGCGCCAGCCATGGCGCCTTGGACAGGCCTAGAACTTGGCACCCCTTATGTATTAATAGGGTGGTTTTGATACACGGATGTATCACCACCCCAGTGGTAGCGCGCATGTGTGTTTCGCTTGATGGTCGTGGGTTCAACACCCACCCAGACCATTTTTTCCACTTTGCCATATTTTGATATTTTTGCTATTTTTATGGTTTTTGTTAATTAATTCCAAAATTAATTTCTCTCTCAATTTTAATTATTTTTTATTGGTTCTTTTTTTGAAAATTCCCAAAAATGTTAAAATACTTTATTCCATAAAAATTTCACAAAAACATTATGTATTTCATATATTTAATATTTTTGTAAAGAATTATGTTTTATTTGTTTTTTAACATTTAAAAATATTTCTTTCTCTTGGTTTTTGCAAATTCAAATGATTTTCAGATCATTATATGAATGAAACATGGTTTTTCAAACATTAATCCAAGATCACAACTTGTTTTTTATACATGTTTGATAATTTTGATCATTTTAATTGAATTTTATTCAATTAAAATGCATTTTAAAATCAAATTAGGGTTTTGATTATTTTCACCCGCACTAATCTTTTTTTCAAACACTTTAGGCCTCTTTATAGAGTGTAAGTCCCATCCTTTTGTAAATTAAATTTTCTTGGGCCTCAGTCATTGTAAATGTCCCACTGTGTTTTCAAAAATCTCGGCGCGATCGCCATTTCAAAACAAAACCATCTGGGCCTACCCTTGTGTTGTAAGTCCCATTTGTTTTATTTTTCAAACCTTTGGGCCTCTTTTTGAGTTGTAAGACCTATCCCTTTGTACAGAAAAACTTTTTGGGCCTCAGTCGTCGTATAAGTCCCGATACAATTTTCACATCAACGGTACGATTGTTATTTTTCATCTGGGCCTCTCCTTGAGTATAAGCCCCAACAATCTTTTCAAAAACAACTTTCCCTTTTGATTTAGATTCAAACTCATAGTTGTTATCAAAACTTTCTTTAATTTCTTAAACAACTAACCATACAGCTGTTACAATGGAAGCTTGCTCGCCTGTAAGTTTTATCAGCTTTCTTTTACATACTTGCACATATATATATATATATATATATATATATATATATATATAATTGTTTGTGCTGGAAGCTTGCTCACCTGTAAGTCCTCATACCCTCTTTTACATACAGTATATATTTCATCTGTATATATAGAACTAGATGAAGCCAGTGGTCACTTTTTCAACAGTCAAAACTAGTTCCCCATAAGAATTCCAGATACAGTCTTGCCTTCTCTCGGGCTTATACAATATGGAACAAAGAGAAAGGCATCATTCCCGGTGAAACTTTTCTTAGATTGTCACTATTAGAAATTGTCAAAGAAATTCATTCCCCCAGAGAGGATTAATTCCCGGTGAAACCTCTCTTGAATTTTTTCAAACCCTATAGGAATTCCAGATACAGTCTTGCCTTCTCTCGGGCTTATACAATATGGAACAAAGAGAAAGGCATCATTCCCGGTGAAACTTTTCTTAGATTGTCACTATTAGAAATTGTCAAAGAAATTCATTCCCCCAGAGAAGATTATTCCCGATGAAAATTTTCTTGAACTCTTCTTAGGTTTGGACCCACAGGCTTCCTAAAAGCATCCCCGCCTCCTCTTGGGCTTTGTACAAGGACCCTCCAGCTTCTTAGAAGTTCTCATGCCTTCTCTTGGGCTTAATATAAAGACCCTGAAGATCTCTTAAAGGTATAAGACAGAACTTAGTCATCCTTTGTTAGAGCAGTCTTTCTAAAGAGTCAAAACCTTGGACAATTTAGGGTTGATTCTCATCCCTTAAAACACCAGCCTCCTCTTAGGCATCATACAAAGAAAAACTCTTCCATACCAGTAGACTTGGACAGTCTAATCTCCTCTTAGATCTCAAAGACATTCTCAAGTTCCCTATAAACATAGGAAAAACATTGGTTATTTAAACCAATCTCCGGTAGAGTTGAAACCTATATAGGTTTTCAAAACTCAATCTTTAAACTCTTACTTTAAATTTCCCCAGCTAGGGTCAGCTTATCATCAGTATAACACTATCCCGAATAAGAACCTCAAGGCATCTGATACATCAACTCTTCTGTAACCCTCAGCAAGAGTTGATCCCCCGACTTGGATCTGCCTCTGGATCTCAATAATCCTCAGCAGAAGTCAGCCTCCTCTTAGGCTTTGTATAATGATTTCCCTCAGTAGAGTTAGCCTCAAAAGCACCCTTTTGTTGAGTCCATCTTCTTTCTTAAAACACTCTCTTGTTGAGTTAACCTTTTTCAGCCCCAATCTTGGGCTTTGTACAAGACAAACAAAGTACTCTCTTGTTGAGTCAATAACCTTTCCACACTCTCTTGTTGAGTCAATGGTACAAAATAAAAGCACTCTCTTGTTGATTCAATCACCTTTTTAAAAGCACTCTCTTGTTGAGTCAATCACCTTTTCAGCACTCTCTTGTTGAGTCAATCTCCTAAAAGCACTCTCTTGTTGAGTCAACCCTTTTCAGCCTCCTCTTAGGCTTTGTATAATGATTTTCCTCAGTAGAGTTAACCATAAAAAATCTCTTATTGAGCCAACCTTTTTAGCCTCAATCTTGGGCTTTCTACAAGACACCTGAAAAATCCTCAGCTGGGTCAGTCATCTTTTTAGCCTCAATCTTGGGCTTTGTACAAGACATATATAAACTTTCTCCAACAAAGTCAAAATCTTCATATCCTTCTCTTAAGCTCTGGATAAATATCTTCCCTAGCGAAGTCAATTCCTCCCATTCTTCTTTTAGGCTTTGGGAATTAATATCCCTAAGCATAGTCAATTCTCTTTTCAGCCTCAATCTTGGGCTTTGTACAAGACACCCATAAACATCCTCTTACTAGTAGAGCCAACATCGTTCAGCCTCAATCTTGGGCTTTGTACAAGACACCGTATAAATCTCTCCAGCAGAGTCAATCTTCTTTTAGCCTCAATCTTGGGCTTTGTACAAGATAGATAAAACCTCTCACCTGTAGAGTCAGTTTCCCCTTTTAGCCTCAATCTTGGGCTTTGTACAAGACATACAAAATATTTCCCCAGAAAAGTCAACCTTTAGCCTCCTCTTAGGCTTTGTATAATGATATCCCCCAAAGAGCCAGTCTCTTTTTAGCCCCAATCTTGGGCTTTGTACAAGACACCATATAAACACTCTCTTGTTGAGTCAGCCTTTTCAGCCTCCTCTTAGGCTTTTTATAAGGACTTCCCCATTGGAGTCAATCAATCTCTTAGCTTCAACCTTGGGCTTTGATCAAGGCACACAAAAAACCAACAACTCCTCAGAAGAAATCAAAACTCTCTGTAGGAAGACATTTTCTTTGTGTTATCACATATCAAAACAAACAAATCAAACAAACCCTAATCCCAGATAACTGATGTAAGTGGCACACTTGTTGATTCAAATATCCAAGCTGTCGTCCATCTCTTATCCTGGTAAATCCTCTCTTTCATCTAATTGCTATAAGCGGCAAGCCTCTGGATTATTTACATCAACGCCACTGTCCCTCTCCTAGCATGAAAGACTCCTGAGGAAAAATGGCATTGCTCTGCACTGAGTTAAAGTTTTCTCCTTTAGGATAACACCCCTATAAAGGAAATTATGGCATTGCTGGATTCACATATCCAAGTTAAAGTAATCCTCCTTTATAAACAGTCACCCAACAGTTGTGATAAACATACGAGATGTCTCCCTTTAAAGATGACAAATTCTCTTTCAGTCAAACCTTTTAACTTCAATCTTGGGCTTTGAACAAGACATATATACTCAACATTTTAGCTTCAATCTTTGGCTTTAAACAAGGCACCAAAATATATTTTTTCCTCCCATAAAATAGGAGGAACTACTATTGCTCTGATTTTCCTGTTTATATTTAATGTGAATACGTAGGCATAAGATTGCGAAATCTTAGCGAGCACACCAATCAAAACTTTTAGGTCCAGTACCTTCACACCCATCAAAAACTGAGGTCTAGTACCTCACCAAAATCAAACAAAAACTCTCTCTCTCTCTCGAACACTCCAAAAGGAGAAACTTTCCCAACCCACAACAGATAAACACCATGAAGTACAAAGCAGAACCTAATGCTAACAACCTGTGGATAACCACATATAAGATGGGTAATTGACAACTCCCCATTGTATAACCTGACCCCGAACTCCCCGAATCTCTCTTAGCGTTTGTTCAGTTAAACATTTGCGTGCAAGGTTGGTTTTAAATAGCTTCCCTTTCCCTTCTAGCTTCATGGGATAAATAAGAAATCAGAAAGTAGCACCCACTCCTACCATTGCGGTGAGGAGAAACCCATGGCGATAAAGTGGTCGCGTCACCGACAAAAATCGCATGCTACAGGAAAATGGCGACTCTACTGGGGAGTCATTTTGTCTGTTTAGGACTAGGATTATAGTTCCTAAGAGGTCTAGGATGTTAGTTTTAGGAATTATACTTTATATATATATATATATATATATATATATATATATATATATATATATATATATATATTGCTTTTCCTACTTAATATCCGTGTTTATTTTTCTGTCAATGGGAATGCGAGTGATGTCGCATGTGGAAAGTTCGAGAGAACCCTAAGATAGGTGATGGCATAGACGGGTGGTCTTACAAGTAGTGATTCCCAAATAAGCGATCCTGGTAGACCATCAAATCAATGGAGATACCCTTTGCGAATTCAATGTTGAACGACTTTGTTGTGAAAGCAGACTGTCATAATGTGGTATTCGTGAAACTGAGGATTTAGTAGACATTAACCATGTGGCCATTTGGTAGTGCGGTAGCTATCGGAAATAGTTGACACGCCATACTACATTCAATTGAGATTACCCTAGGATGCTACAGCCCGCTCGGGTGAACCAGCTTGCTGTTGTTATCCCTAGGGGGGTCAATGATTTTGGGAACTTTTAACCCATTCTATAGGTACAAAAATTCACTAGAATACAACCTTTGGGGATGGGTAGAGCCATGACTTTGAACCCTTGAACCCATGTTTTTTCAATGTTTTTGTGTGCTGCATTTATGCATTCATCTAAAAAACTCTTAAACAAAGAAAAAAATTTCTTTTATCTTTCTTTTTTTTCAAATTATACTAAAACATTGATTGCAAATATCAGAGAGAAAGATTGCGTTATGGATTTCGGTAGAAGGAAGACGCACAAGTACACCTTCAAGGCTCCAAAACTAGAGGATTTAAGGGGGTTGGCAAGGATGATCACCAACCCTGATGCTTTCAGAGCTAAGTACGGAGGCCTGTTGTCTCTGTTAAGGGTCCATGTAGTTGAAGGAATCCTGTCTACGTTGATTCAGTTCTACGATCCAGTTTATCACTGTTTCACATTCCCGGATTATCAACTAGCACCAACGCTAGAAGAGTACTATCACCTGACTAATTTACCCATCACTGACCAAGCTCCCTTTTCTGAACTGGAAGAAATTTCAAAGGATCAAACCATTGCAAGAGCAATCTATTTGGACGAGTCAGAAGTCAGGACTCACATGACCGCTAAGGAAGGAATCCAAGGTTTACCGGCCAAATTTTTGGTATAGAAAGCCCTATACTTTTCCAGTATAGGAAATGTTACTGCTTTCGAAGATATCTTTGTTCTACTCACATACGGGTTGTTCCTCTTTCCCAGCATTGATAACTTTGTCGATACCAATGCCATTAAGATATTTCTGATTGGAAACTCCGTACCAACCTTGCTCGTAGATGCTTATCATTCTGTACACTTAAGGAATTTGTACAGCGAAAAAATGATCACATGCTGTGTGCCCCTGCTTTACAAGTGGTTCACTTCCCATTTACCCAAGTCTGCTGCTTTTTGGGATCATAAGAATACTCCACGTTGGTCACAGAGAATCATGTCTCTTACCAACTCTAACATAGATTGGTACAATCAGATCTATGACGGGATAAGGATCATCGACCGTTGTGGAAATTTCCCTAATGTACCCCTCATAGGAACTAAAGGAGGAATCAACTATCATCCAATTTTAGTTCGCCGTCAACTCGGATACCCGATGAAGAATATCCCGCAAAATGTTCATCTGGAAGGTCTTTTCTTCAAGGAAGGAGAAAATGACAGGGCACTAAAGAAAGAAATAGTGTATGTCGGGCAACATATTCACAAGAAAGGAAGAGAGTCTCTAGGAAGACCTGACTGTATCTCCGTGGAACCTTATCTCCACTGGGTACAAACTAGAGCCCTCAAGTTGAGGATGCCTTACCCTCGTCAAGAAGTTCTCCCGTTAAAGGAATCTGTCCTTTATTTTATGTCTGATACGGAAAAACTCCAGGTCGCTCTCAACAAGGTTCAACGGGAAAAGAACTCTTGGAAGAACAAATACCGCATTCTCAATGTAGAGTGTACCAAAATTCAAGAACTGTTAAAAGAGAAGGATGCTCTGATTAAGATACTAGAACAGCATGTTGTAGAAAATCAAGACGACTGAAGAAATTTGCTAGCTCATTTCACTTGGAAAATGACTGACAACCCGATAACGGATGAAGAGCCCCGGTCAAAGAAAAGGAAAATACCATAACCAACATCTGAGTTCTCCTCAGAGAGGACTTAGGATCCATAAGTTCAGACATTTCTTTTACAGCACTTTGTAAAATACTGTATTTCCCTTTCTGCAATCTTTCAAATTCAATAAAACGGGGTCTCCCCACTATATGATATTTGTAATCTATTTGTTGAAGTTTCTTTTTGATTAAAGAAAAAACAAAAACAAATTAATATATATCATTGCATATCATTCATCATTCTCACATAACGCATTCTTCTTACCTTCGAATCTCACGCCCGTGTCAAGATTCTAGAGTCAAACTGTCTCATTCGTACAATACTCGAGCCAATCGACAAAAGAAAATGGACGATATCGAGGAAGAAAACAGAGAGCTGAGAGAAGAAATCGACGCTCTGATGGAAGATCAGGAAAAAATTCACAGTGACATGCAATCCCTGGCAACAGCTCAGAGACAACAACAAAGAACTGTGATCTCGGTGATCACATCTCCGGCCATAGTGGAGACGTATGATCCTCGGTACAACATGCCTAAAGATCGTCCCTGGGGCATGCCTATCAACTTTGTCCCTGAAGGATACATCCCACCGGTCACGGAAGACCCAGAAACTGCAGCAGGAACCGCTGGGCCTGAAGGTTACAAACTTCAGGAAAGCGAAGATGCAAGAGTCATGACAGTAACTCCTGAAGGTTACAAACTTCGGGATAGGGAAGCACCAAGAGTCACCACCGTAATGACTATACCACAACCTATGGTACACACTGTCCCAAAAGGACAAATTCCATAAATACCTTTTGGTGGAAACAAAGACATGTACGACAGGATGAATGGGTTCCAGGAGCAATTCCTGGAGATGCAGAAGGAGCTGCATGTTATTCGCGACCACGATTTATATGGAAAGGATGCCGCAGACCTCTGTCTGGTCCCCAATATGAAAATCCCGCACAAATTTAAGGTTCCTAACTTTGAAAAATACAAGGGAAACTCTTTCCCTCAAAGTCATTTGGTGATGTACGCTAGAAAGATGTCAACTCAGACTAAAAATCAATAGATACTGGTACATGGGTTTAAACCGCACCAAGATCGTCACTTTTAGAGATCTCGGCGCTCCCTTAGTTCAACAATATAAATACAACCTGGACATGGCACCAAACAGAGATCAACTCAGAGCAATGTTGCAGAAGGACAAGGAAACTTTTAAGGAATATGCTCAGAGATGGCGTGAAATTGCCGCCCAGATCTGTCCCCCTCTTGAGGTAAAAGAGATGAGAAAGATCTTTTTGAAAACCTTGAGCTCATTCTATTATGACCGAATGGTCGCCAGTGCGCCCGGTGACTTCACTGAAATGGTGAATATGGGGGTACACCTTGAAGAGGCAGTCCGAGAAGGACGATTGGTCAAAGATGCAGAGCCATCAAGCAATACCAAAAGATACGGTAGTGCTTTCCCAAAGAAAAAAGAGCAAGATATTGGTAATATCTCTCTCGGAAAGCAAAGGCGAAGGTATCAACCAGTAGCAGCAGTAACTCCTGCTATCAACCCAACACCGGCTCCGACGTATCAACCTCAGGTTGTTCAGAGCCAACCGAATCAACAACAGTATCAACAAAGGACACAACAACCTCTTCAGCAGGCTCATCCATAGTACAACAACAATTGTACGACACGGCCACCAGGGTTTGACCCTATACCGATGTTATACGCAGAATTGTTTCCACTACTACTGGTCAAGGGGCACATCTAAACCAGGTCTCCTCTTACAATACCAGAAAATCCACCTTTTTGGTTTAAAGCAGATCAAACTTGCCCTTATCATCAAGGAGGACCAGGGCACAACATAGAAAACTGTCTCAGCTTCAAATCTGATGTACAGAAGCTTGTCAGGAATGGGGTACTATCTTTCAAGGATACAAATCCAAATGCTCAGACGAGCCCGTTGTAGCGCGATTTTTGTGGTCCTGAGTCACAATCACTTGGGTACTACAGTTCGATTCATTTTTTATCCTATTGAGTTGATTAAGGAAGGTAAATAGATGTCTCTAATTAACCCTGCTTACATACTGAGTTTGAACAGCGGTTTGTTAGGTTACAGATGCTATGTGGATGTGGAGCCCAATCTTCGGTTATTTTGTTAAGAACACAGTGTCTAGATTATTTGTGAGGTTTTTGGTAGGATGTTAGGACTTAGTGCTTTTGGATTGATATATGAAGGAGATACTAGATTTTGGGTTTTTGATTAGTATGCTCGCTAAGATTTTTTTCAATCTTATGCCTACGTATTCCCGTTTGATGAAACAGAGAAATCAGAGCGATCGTAGTTCCTCCTATTCTATGGGAGGAAAAGAGGTTGTTTTGGTGTCTTGTTCAAAGCCGAAGACATGAAGCTAAAGGTGATTTGTATCTTGTTCAAAGCCCAAGATGTGAAGCTAAAGGGTTTATGGATGAGAGAGAATTTGTCGTCTCTAAAGGGGGATATTTGGTTTGTTTATCACAATTGTCGGGTGACTGATTATAAAGGAGAATTACTTTAACTGGGATATGTGAATCCAGCAATGCCATAATTTCCTATATAGGGGATTTTTTAACCTGAAGGAGAAGACTTTAACTCAGTTTAGAGCAATGCCATATTTCCTTAAGAACTTCTCATGCTAAAAGAGGGACAGTGGCGTGGATGTAAATAATCCAGAGGCTTGCCACTTACAGCAATTAGATGGGGGGAAAGGAGTTGTTGATGTTTGTATGTTGTGAGCAAGGTACATATTTGGATGCTAAAAGGTTGATTGACTCAACTGGGGTTTTCTTTATACAAAGCCTAAGAGGACGCTAGTGACCCAACAAGAGGTGCTAACAAGTGACTGACTCAAAATGAGGGTTCTTTTATGTGTCTTGTACGAAGCCCAAGACGGAGACTAAAAGGGAAGTGGCTCAACAAGAGAGTCTGTTTGACAGGTGATTGACTCAACAAGAGAGTCTTTTATACTCAACAAGAGAGTATTTTCCTGTCTCGTACGAAGCCCGAGATAGAGGCTGAAAGGAGATTGACTCAACAAGAGAATCTTTTATACTCAATAAGAGAGTGATTTATATCTCGTACGAAGCTCGAGATGGAGGCTAAAAGTTGTTGACTCAGCAAGAGAGTGTTTTTCTATCTCGTACGAAGCCCGAGATGGAGGCTAAAAGTTGTTGACTCAACAAGAGAGTCTTTTATACTCAACAAGAGAGTGTTTTTCTATCTCGTACGAAGCCCGAGATGGAGGCTAAAAGTTGTTGACTCAACAAGAGAGTCTTTTATACTCAACAAGAGAGTGTGAAAAGGTTAGCTCCACTGGGCAGAATCATTATACAAAGCCCAAGAGGAGGCTAAGTGTACTGGTAACTGTCTCAGTTTAGTGACAGGTCTGGTATGTTAGATAAAAGAGAAAATCAATTCTTATAAAAGGAAAGATTAAAGGTATGGTTGTGCCTTGGAACTGATCAGAGGATCAGGGTTATTTCTTATTCTTTAAGGAAATGGGAAATCCAAAGGGTATTGAGAATGTCCAAGTCTACTGGTGTTCTGAGAAATCGATTCTCATATAGTGAATAATCTTTGTATGACGCCCAAGAGAAGGCTGGTATGTTAAGGGATGAAGGTCGACCCATTAACTGGTCTGACACTTGACTCAGAAAGACAGCTCTAGAAAATTGATGACTAGGTTCTGTTCCTACACTTGTAGAGGTCACTGGGTCCTTGTACTAAGCCCAAGAGAAGGCATTAGAGATTTTAAGAAGCCGAAGGGTCCTTGTACAATGCCCAAGAGAAGGCGGGGATGCTTTTAAGAAGCCTGTGGGTCCCCAAACCCTGAGAAGTTCAAGACATGCCATTCACGGAGAATAGATCAAGCCAGGAAAGTCTGAGAATTTGGAAGAAACTCAAGAGATGCCATTCACGGAGAAAAGATTATCTCTGGGGAGTTAGAGTTTCTTTGACAATGTCTAAGGGTGACAGTCTGAGAAAGGGTTCACTGAGAATGCTGCCTTTCACGTTTCCATATTGTTTAACCCCAAGAGGAGGGAAGACTGTGTCTGGTAATCTTGTGGAGATCTAGTTTTGTTTGTATTTAAGAGTGACCAACAGGGCTTTACCTAGTGCTAGACGTAGTTGCCGGGGAAAACTCTAAATAACTATACTAGTATTACACAGTTGATATTTGACAAGTATATAAAAGTTTGTGAAAGAAGACTTATAGTGAGCAGCCCCACAATATATATATATATATATATATATATATATATATATATATATATATGAAAACGGATAAAGAAAGAAAGCGGTTAAACACTTACTCGGTTGTAGAGCTTCCATGCTGTTTTGTTAGTTGTTCAACAAAGAAAGCTTTGATAACAATATTATATTCTAAATCAAAGGAGAAGGTGCTTTGAAAAGATTGTTGGGGCTTACAACTCAAGGAGAGGCCCAAGGTTTTATCAGTGATTGCACTGTTGTTTTGAAATTGTACAGGGACTTATACTAGTGACTGAGGCCCAAAAAGGTTTTCTGTACAAAGGGATGGGTCTTACACTCTCTCAAGAGGCCCAAAGGGTTTAAAGAAAATGAATGGGGCTTATAACATGAGGGTAGGCCCAAAGGGTTTTGTTTGAAAAATGACGATCGCGCCGAGATTTCTTTAACGTACTGGGTCTTATACAATGCATTGAGGTCCAAAAAGGTTTATCTACAAGGGATGGGTCTTACACTCTATTAGAAACCCAAAAGTTTATTTTTGCACAAGTCGTGGGGTTTACAGCTCAAGGAGAGGCCCAATGGTTTTTGTTAAAAAGGTGACGATCGTGCCGAACTTTTTGATGGTGTCGGACTTATACAATACACCGAGGCCCAAAAAGGTTTGTATTTTACAAAGGATTGGGTCTTACACTCTACCAAGAGGTCCAAAGAGTTTTGAAAATGATTGATGAGGTTTGAAATCAAAGAAACCCTAATTTTTCCTTTTAAAAGTAAATATTTAAAGAAAATCAATAAAAATACCAAATGAGTTTGAATAAACCACTTGTGATTTTTGTTTAAGGTTTGAAAAATGAGGTTTTAATCACAAGATGAATTAAAACACATTTGGTTTTGATTTTCAAGGTAAATATCCACTTTTAAAATGTTTAAAAACAATTAAAAAGGAATTTAATCACAAAAATACTAATTATATTAAATAATATAAACTTGATTTTTTTTTTGGAATAAAATATTTCAACATTTTTGTGATTTTTTGCAAAAAGAACCAATAAAAAAAATAAAAATTGAGAGAGTTATTAATTTTCCAAGCTATTAAAAGTAATATGAAAAATAGTAGAAAAGTGGAAAAAATTGCAAAAAGAGGGTCTGGGGCGAGGGGGATTCGAACCCCAAACCTCTTGTGTAGAGGGCGTGCGCCTTACCACTGAGATGGTGATACATCCGCTGTTTGAAACACAACCACAAATATATAAGGCTTGCCTTGTTTTTGGCCTAGCCCAAGGCAAGGCAAGGTAAGATTTTGGTTAGAAACGTGAAGGCCATAACTTTCTCATTTCTCCATGGATTTGGACAAAATTTAGGTCTATCCTGCCTAGAATTTCACAAGGAATCCAATGGTGGTGGTGTTTTTTTCAGATCATGCTCCTATTTAAAAACCCGATAGTGGTTTTGAAATAGGCCATGATTTGCATTTTTTGTGCTATCTCTTGGTACATACAGGAATTACATGATGAATTGGTTCAAACACAACACATATAACATGTACAAGATGTGCATGATCAGTGGACCTCAAAGCAATGCATATTTCAAAGAGTTCAAGTTGAGATGCTTACCTCTTTTTGGAGCCTTTGTGCAATCTGCCAAGTGCTTTGTTCCAGAAATGATTTGATGCTTGAATCAGCTGGAAACCTCAGGAACAAGTTTGAGCTCTTTCTTGCAAAAGAGGCAAAAGTGGCCAAAATAGCAACTCTCTCAAATGTTATTCCAGATGGGGGGAACCATTTGGGACAGTTCAAGGATGATATTTAGAGTGTGTTTGAGGTTTTATCTGGTTTGGAATGTGACTGAATCAAGACACGGCTTGAAAAATGCACAACAGTCCAATTTTGAGGTTTTGATAGGTGACTTTGTGATTTTGGTGTTACAGGTCACTTGTGAGTGTTTGGATCACCTCTATATGATATTTATGAGGTGTGTGTGTGTGATTGGTTTGGTTGGAATTGCTCTCAAACTCAAAACTCGATAGTGGCATGCTTTGGAAGGCAATTTTGGAAGTGAGAAGGTGATTTTGAGGAAAGCATCTGTTTGATGGCTTTGGTGTACTCAAACTGAACACAAATGAGCTCTATTTATAGTAGAGCAAGTTTGTTTTAGGAGCAATAGTGATTGGCAATTGCAGCAAAGGTTTGGCCAATGTTAATCAATGAGAATCCAAGTCTCCTCTAGCCATTGACTAGAGGTTAGGGCACAGACTGCTGGTTCCCTTGGTCTTGGATATGTCTTGACTGAATTCAGTTGGAAACGGCTCAGTCCACGCCACCTTGGTGCATCCATTAAATGCTCCAAACCAAAATTGGAGTCTTGTCCCTCTTTTAGGCATTTCTAGGTTTGGCATGCTACTTTTGGTTCCAAAGACTTAGGAGGCTTATGGATCAGTGTTTGTCCCTCCTTGGTCTCCCCCTGAGGTGTTCAGATGGATAAGTGTGTTTGTCATTTGCACAAATTTGGCAAATCGAGCAAAATGCACAAATCTGCCTTGCTTTGACAGTTTTCAGCAAGGCATGTTGCCATTGTCATATCTCATGGCTCAAGTAGACTTTGATGGAGTTCTTGGCCATTTTGGAAAACCCTCATATGATACAACAACTGTTTGATCATAGTTGGTTTTGATAACTTTTGGATCCAAGTGAAAAATGCCCTTATAATTGGAAAAAAGTGAAGGCAGATTCTGACTTAGTGAAAATTTCATCAAGTGTTGGAAAAAAGTGACATTTTCACTTTTTGTGATTTTGATCATTCCATAACTTAAAATCCATGAGGAATTGGAATAAGTTGTGTTTGAAGCATTTTTAGAGGGCCATGAGAGCTACAAATCCAGCTTTGGATGGGGAAAAATGGCCTTGTGGTTTAGGAGATATGATCCTCCAAAGTTGGTACCCTAGCCACTTTGTTCCATAACTTAGAAAAATTTCTAAGTTT
Source organism: Lathyrus tuberosus (assembly GCA_022829125.1). Lineage (NCBI taxonomy): Eukaryota > Viridiplantae > Streptophyta > Magnoliopsida > Fabales > Fabaceae > Lathyrus > Lathyrus tuberosus. Next base: position 16,707,623 of record JALAZF010000060.1, read on the forward strand.
ATGGTTACCCCTTTTACAAGTTATCCCACTTTTTTTTATTTTTCTTGATGAATGATGATTCCAATCACACATTAACATCATTTTAGGGTCAAAGAACCATGATTGTGAAAAATCTCAAAAAGTCAAAGTTGACATTTGTGCACAGTTGACTTTTTGTCAGGTGAATTCCATACTGTGCGATCCTCTATGAAATCAACTCCTTGACCTAAATCAAACTTGATGGACATGTTCCATGGGTGTTATAGGGTGTATTGAATTATGTCCCAAGGTTTGGGAGTATTCCTGGGTCAAAAGTCAAAGGCACAGTTGACTTTTAAACCCTAATTGTGGTTCTGATGAATTTGAAACTTGTTGCTCAAGCTTCTTGGATCAATCCATTGTTGTAAATGGATCAATGTGGTGTTTTAGAGACCCTCAAATCATCCTTTGAGGTCTTGGCTCATGTTTTGTCCCAAAAGTCTACTTAGGGGTGAATTAGGTCAAGAAACCCTAATTCTTGATATTTTTATGAATGCATCCTCTGAGGCAAAATTGACTTGATGATTGGGTTCATGATGCCCCTTGGAGCATAATAGGTTATGCTTTGAAGCATTGGCTCATGCCCAGAGGAAAATTTCCATCTGGAGGCCCTGGTCGACCAAAACCCTAATTTGGTGACACTGTTGATTTTGAGGCTTGATCCATTCAGAATGCTGCAACCTTGTGCTTGATTCTTACTGGGGGTGTAACGCCCCGATTTATTTAACCGTATTTAATTATTCCATTTATGTGAAATTTTGTGAATTGTGTGATTTATTGTGTTTCATGTTAATGCGTCATGCTTATGCATTGAGAGTTTCGTAGCATAAATGTGTCACATTTTGAACTAACAGCCACCAGTGGAAGTTACCTTTAAAATCTGCCTGAAAACACTTTTGGTCAGTTTTTGCACTGATCTTCCACCAGTGGAAGTTACCTTTAAAATCTGCCTGAAAACACTTTTGGTCAGTTTGTGCACTGATCTTCCACCAGTGGAGTTACCTTTAAAATCTGCCTAAAAATACTTTTGGTCAGTTTTTGCACTGATCTTCCACCAGTGGAAGTTACCTTTAAAATCTGCCTGAAAACACTTTTGGTCAGTTTTTGCACTGATCTTCCACCAGTGGAAGTTACCTTTAAAATCTGCCTGAAAATACTTTTGGTCAATTTTTGCACTGAACATCCATCAGTGGAAGTTATATGTTATTTTTGGTATTTTGTTGGATTTGGTGAATTGTGTAAATTAAATGAGTTTTACCTGTTAATTGGATAATTTCTCTGATAGGTAAAATATTTGCAATAAATTATAATTTCTTTTCAACTTTTATTTCCCGAAATATATTTCATCGGTATGTTTATGTTTTATCGCATTTTGAGAGCGTTTGGGAGATATTTGAGCTGAGGGGTATTTTGGTCTTTTTGGGGTTAGATATTTTGATTTCTTATAAAAATAGAAAAGTAGTAAGAAAAGAGAGAAGAAGTAAAAGAAAAGGAGAAGAGAAAGAGAAGAGGAAAAAGAAGAAAAAAAAAGGAGGAAAAACTTGTAGATTTAGGAACCGATTCAACCGACTTTTCAAACGCGAATTAATAGGGTAAGGGTGTGAAACTCGATTATCTTATGTTTGTGTATGATTATGTATGTTTTCTTGTAATGTTTGCTTGTTTTCTATAGTTTTCACTTTTAGGTCGAAACGGTAGAAATCGATAGAAACCGATGTTTTTACGGACGAAAGTCGGAATAAATTGTGTAAATGTGTCGAGTAATGTTAGGCCGTGATCGAGTATGCTTGTTTTATCGAATTTGGTTGATTTTGTAAGTTTTTGCATTTTTGGAGAATTGAGAGTTTAAGATTCGGAGTGAAATCGAAAGTCGTAGAATTCACGTTTAATGGTTCCAAATCATCACTATATGTTTGGTATGAATGAGTATGTGTTTGTTTCGAAGAAAATAATTGAATCGGTCGGATTTTCGGACAAAAAGGCATGAACCCGTAGGGCTGTTAGCAGAAAAATTCTGGTTTTGGCAAAACTTCAAAAATTCATATCTCTTGAACCGTAAATCGGTTTTGACCCCCGTTCGAAGCGTTGGAAAGCTAACGAAATGTTCTTTCTAGGAAAAATAGTTTTGAGGTCTGTACCTGGTTCAATAATAGCAGAAAATTGAAACCGTATCGTTGTGTTGATTTTTACCGTCGTGAATGTGTGCGATTGATGTGTTGTCGTGCGGTATGCTTTTGTTATATAACGTATAGCTTGTGTGTTGTTATATGATGTGAATACCTATGATGAAATGTGTAGGATTGTTGCGGGTGATAGTGAGTAATTCTTGATATGAATGTATATGATGAAATGCTAATTGTTGTGGTTTGTGGTTTGTGATGAAATGCGTTGTTTATGTGAAATTTAATGTATGTTGTGTGGTGGCCTTTATGGTTTGAAATGTATTGTTTGAATTGTGTTGGAATGCATGAATGTGATGATGTTGAAGCATGTGACAAGTTGTTGTAATTGTTATGTTTTGATGTTATATGCATGATTGTGGTTGCATATATGTGGGCAATGTGAATGTCATGAGTCATTGTATGTCAAGCATCATGATATGCATTGTTGTGACGTCCTGAGTGACGGTTTGGTTCCAGAGGGAATCCGCTATAATATCGTGTGCCTATGTGAGGACCGAAAGCGATGGTTATAGACGATCGTGTGCCCATGTGGGGACCGAAAGCGATCGGATTGTGTGCCCATGTGGGGACCGAAAGCAATCCATAAACGTCGTGTGCCCATGTGGGGACCGAAAGCGACGGGTGAACATCGTATGCCCGACGGGGAGTTACACTAAGTAACGAGCGATGGTTCCAATAGTTCCTGAGTGAACTGGTGATGAGACATGAGAAACATTGGAAGTCGGTACCGCATGGCATGTACATAGAGTCGTTGTGTCGGTCTCTGTGCATTTGCATAAATCATGGATTAATTGTGTATGTTAATTGTGAATGTGATTAATGAGATGGTATGTGAATAAATGTGTCGATGAATTGATGTGCATTGGTGACGAATACCTGATACTTGTACTGTGTTGCGTTATATTTGATTGTGGTGCATTGTGGCGAGAATATTATACTTATGCATTTATGTGTAATATATAATTTTATGCAACTGTATTATGATTGTTTTTCTCACCCTTCTGCTATTTTATAATGCTCTATGAGGCATTGCAGATTAGTGTTGCTGGAGGTCTTTGGTGAAGCTTATGTCTTCATTCTTTTGTCGGTCGGCTCTGATATATAGCACCAGGTAGTCGGGAGATTGATTAGGATTATTTTGTGATGTTGTGTATATGCATCTTTATCTTTTAGAGTTGTATATTATCATGATTCTGTTGATAACAGATGAACCTTTATGTGATATACATGTATGATATTCAGTTTTAGATTTTCCGCTTTTATTCTAAAATCTGAAATGTAGGTGTAAGGAACTGAGTTCCTCTGTTGATTGCTACCCCACTGTTGCATATCTTTATGAGCAGGTGTTGTATGTTTTGTTTCAATATAATGTGATTCTCCCTGTCTATGCCATGATAATTTAAATATACTCTGACAAAATTTTTTATTAAGTGGTTATCGTTTTATTATTAATTGGGGGTATAGATTGGGGGTGTTACAGGGGGAGTCCTCTTGATCCATTGAGGATGTTTGAGAGGCTATAAAAGTTGAAGATCATGCCATTACTTGATTGATCCTTTGTCTAAGAACTCTAAGAGGGCTTGAAACCCTAAGTTTGATTGTAGTGAAGGCTCACCCATCTTTGGGGAGACTAATGAGGCATGATGGTTCATCCATATTATGATGATGGTTTCCATAATGATGGGGAATCTTAGTGGTCAAAATTTGGGAAATGACAGATGCCCCTAATATTCTTGGACCTGAAGTTGTGAATGGCGAAGGTATTCGGGCATTCGGGGTACAAGAGGATTAAATATCGGAATACCCAAAATTTTGATGGTGGTTATGAATGGTAACTTGCGCATTCATCTTCTTCTGCTAAGCGATGATGCTTATAAAAGGTTAAAAACTTCCTCTCGATCCTGGTCTTCAGCCAGGGAACTGGTCTCAGTTTCTGATGTAAACTTCCCCTCGATCCTGGTTTCCTACCAAGGAACTAGTCTTAGTTTCTTAAATGAACTTCCCCTCGATCCTGGTTTCCTACTAAAGAACTGGTCTTAGTTTCTGGAATAAACTTCCCCTCGGTCCTGCTTTCCTACCAAGGAACTGGTCTTAGTTTCTTTTGTAAACTTCCCCTCGATCCTGGTTTCTGTCGTACCTCGAAAAATACGATCCTCGCGATGGACGCGGAAAAAACTGTTCGAAACAGAGTCGCCACCGAACTTTATTTATCCCAAAAGAGGGAAAGGAAAATATCGAGAAAACCTTTAAAGGGAGATAAGAACGTGGTCATCGCAACCAAATTACAGGTTCGGGAGTCGATTACGCAAAGGGAAGGTATTAGCACCCTCTACGTCCGTTGTACTCAACGAGAACCTCTTGATTCGATTCGTGAGAAAGTTAGCTAGGTTTGCTTGTTTATCTTCTAAGGTAAAAGGATTTTGTTTTCTAGGGGGAAATGGGTGGTTTTTTATTAGTGTGCTCGGCAAGGATTAAGATCCTCGGGCCTACGTATTCCCTCGTGCAATGGGAACGTCAGAGCATTCGTAGTTCGGGGGACTACGGTTGGTTGGTTTGTGTTTTTTAAACGAACGATTGTTTAATTCGCATTCTAACTGATAAACGTTGGCTTGTCTGCTCGTCAAGGGAGGCTGAAGCACTAGTTCACATGCGCGAAAGAATGGACTAAACAATGTTCTTTTTTGTGAAAGCTGTTTGAGTATGAATTAAGTGTATTAGAGATTTTATTGAGAAAAAAGGTCTGATTTGGACGTGTTTTAGGCAAACGAGAGTTTAGGTTGCATTCTAGCTGCTAAACGTTGGCTTGTCGGCTCGTCATGGGAGGCTGAAGCACTAGTTCATATGCGCGGAAGAATGACTTAAACAATGTTCTTTTTGCGAAAAAGGTTGTTTGATTTGAATTAAGTATGTTAAGATTTGATTGAGAAAAAGAGTTGGATTTGCGTGTGTTTTAGGGTTTCGGTCGCACGGAGGCGAGGAAGGGATAGTTTTGATCGCATTAGATGTTTTAGAGGCAACAATTGCTCACACACGAGTAAGAGAAATTGCACCCAAGCAATAGCTGACGATTTCTCATACACGAGTAAGAGAACTTGCACGCAAGAAATCGACGAATTAAGGTTTATGTCTTTTAGAAGTGTCAATTGTTCACACACGAATAAGAGAACTCGCACCCAAACAATTGAGGAGAAAGGTCAAAGACTTGGCCCCCCTCACGTCACCTTTTAGGAAATTGTGTTTGAATATATGATTAGATCTATTAAAGCATTTGATTAAGAAAAGAGGATTTGATTTAAAAGAAGAAAAAGAGGCGTCGATTGTTCACACACGAGTAAGTGAACTCGCACCCAAACAATCGAAGAGAGATCAAAGACTTGAACCCCCATTTTTCACCTTAAAGAGTTACGATAATTGTTAGTTGTTTTTGAACTTTGATTATGAAAATCCGCTTGACGTTGGATCAAGGGTTTGTTTGTTATGAAAAGAATTTGATTGAAAAGACTAAGGTTTGGATGTTAGTTTTGAAAGAGGCTCGACGACGAATCGAGAGTTTGGTTGGAAAAAGGTTTGACGAATCGAGTATTAGTTTGAAAACGGGTTGTCTATGCTAGTCCCTAGGGGTGCTCCTAGTAAACAAACCACAATCAAAACAATATTAAGTGCGTACATCAGAATGGGGGAGGGATACATGTAAATTACAAGTGTTGACAGAAATAAATGGTCTCATTGTAAGGTAGCCCAAGAGAAAGCCGTGTGTGTGCGAGGTGTCCTAAACTAAACCTTGATTGCAAGTGCCAAGCAAATGATCATAATCAACAGTTCATTAGTATGATTTTTTTTAGGGTTTCGATATTTATTAATTATTTTCGATTAAGGGTGAATAAAATGAAATGGATATGAATATGGATACAATATGATAATATGTACAACAATATAATAATATAGTTGACAAGATATAATATGACATAAGAAAATAAAATTGGTCTCGTCTTAATCGCGATTTAATCGATAAGTTGATAATCGGACTTTTGACTTTCATTGACCCAAAATTGAATATAGAAATTAGAAATTAAATCGGAAATATGAATAAAGGCATAAAGGTCTCACTTTATCGAGATTTAATCGAGAATTTGATAAATCGATCGATATTTAATTTTCATCGACCCAAAATGAATAAGAACAACAATAAAAATGAAATAAAATCGAGAAAATGAATACAAAGGATAAAGGTCTCACCTTTATCGAGATTTAATGGAGAAATCGAGAAATCGATCGATATTTGGTTTTCATCGACCTAAAATAAATGTAAACGAACCAAAAATGACAAAAATTGAAAAATGACATGAAAAATAGTAAAGGTCTCACCTTTATCTAGATTAAGTCGAGAAATCGACAAATCCATCGATATATGTTTTCATTGACCCAAAATACTAAAAAAAAATCTAAATAAATAAAATAATAAATACAAAATAAATCGAAATAAAAGTGAATAAAAATGGTGGGCCTCAAATAAATCACAATTTAATCGGCTTAATTAAACTATGAATATCTTTATGTCATTGGCCCTTAATAACGATGAAAAATCGAAAATAAAATAGGAATCAAAAATGAAATTAAAGTAGAGATCTAAATAAAAGATTAAAGGAAAAATAGTAAAAGCTTCTTTGAAAAATAAAATGTGAAATAATAAAACAAAACTAATTAAATCAAAAAAAGATAAGGAGGGGGTGCATTTGAGATAAAAGGTGGTGATAATAGAAATCAGATGGGCTCATCAAGGCCCATCCTTCTAAAAAATGGCACGGTGGTTAGAAAAATAAAAGGGTGGTGCAAGTAGCCTCATGGGCTCCACGGCCCAATCAACACAACAAAGTAAAAAAAAACTAACAGATCTCCTTGGAAACAAAATACGCAAGTGAAGCACTATGTTGAAAACCATCGGATCTCACCATTTTTCTTTTTAATAAATAATAGAATAAAAAATGAAAACTAAAAACGGTAAAGCAACAGCCTCCATTCAGCAAAGTAAAACAAGATCGAAGAACTCCACTCCCAACCTTCCTTGTTCGATCTCGGTTCACCCTTTCAATCTCTCTCGATCCGCTTCAATCAATAATATATGTGCTTCAAGTCGTTTCCAGGTTCGATTTCCCTCTTCTTCTCCTTCTCGTCTGATTCGATTTGGTTTGGGGTTTAGGGATTTCTCAGTTTCTCTCTGATTCTGTGATGGTTAAGGAAAGAAGAAAGTTGTTCGAGGTTGTCGTGTGGTGGTGTGGTTGCGATTGAGGTTTTTGGTTGATGAAACGTGCTATGTTTGTTCACCGTTTGTGTTTAAATGAGGAAGGAGATGAAGGTTGTGGTTTGGTGAATTTGTGTGGAGTGTTGTTGTTGTTTCTGGGTCGGATTAGTACTGGTTGAAGGGAGGTTGCAGGAAGTTTGGGGAAAGGATGGTGAAGGGTTTGGATGCTTGTTCCGCCCCGAGAAGAGAATGAATAGGATCGTTTTATAGAACAATATTGAGGGTAGTTTGGGGAATAAAAATGAAGAAAAAGGAATTCTGAGCTGGAATTGTGGTGTAAATGTATGGTTTTGCGACTTGGTCAACAGCAGGAAATTGGTGTGGGGTCGGTTTAAATTGAAGCTGCAGCGTGAGGTTTCTCGTGGTCGCATTTTGCAGGTAATCAGTTTGGATCATTGGCTATTGTGATGTGAAGGTTATGTGGGTTAATGATTGGTGGGCCACGCGTCAAGTGGGTATGGGATATTTGCTCATTTCACCCGTTGTTTTTTTTTTTGAACTGGTGCAGGATTTGTGACGTTGCTGTCTCAGTCGTGGGATGGTGTACGTGATGGTTGCAAGTTGTGTTTGAGAGTGGCAAGTTGGTGCGCAATAGCATATAGCAATGATAATTTAGAGTTTGTGGCTTGTAGCAAGAAGGCTTCACGATGACCTTCTCATCTTGGCTACAGGTTGTATTTTGATGGATCATTAATGTGGATAATTATTTTTCTCATGAAAGTAGCCGTAAATGGTTTTGTTATGACAACTTGGTGGTTTTTGGAGGTATAGCAAATGATGAATTGGGCCTATTGTAAATGGACTTTTTGGAATACTCTAAACTTGTTTGTAACTTGGACTTGATAAAATTTTGTGAGGTAATTTATGGTAATGGATTTTTGGATATTGGATAAAAATGACCATGGAAATATGGATAGATGAATTATGAATATATTGGGTATGGATAAAAAAAGATAGTTGAAATGAATATTAAAAATGGAAAAAATTGGAAAATTGATTCTAAATTTGGTAATATATATATATCAAAATTTGGTAATGGATATTGATAATGAAGGGAATTTTGCAATATGGGTTGAAATTGGTTTTAAATAATAAAAAGATAATGGATCAATACTAGGCTTGAATAAGGATAACAAGAAAAAAGGATATTTGGATATGACAGAAAAAGAATTAAAAAAAGGATAATTAAAATGTGATGGATATTTTTTTGATTTTTCTAAATAATGGTTAATGGATGGATGAAAATGAATTGAAATGTGAAAATAAATGACTCAAATGTGAAAAAAAGAATATAAGCTTAATTGGATTTGAAATGGTTATGGGCTTTGAGAGACTAAACATTGAACTATACTCAACACCTGCCTGAGCAACATATTGATGGTTAGTGGGTGGATGTACAAATGAAAATTATCCACAGGTAGGACAAATTTGGGGTATAACAGTTTCCTACCAAGGAACTGGTCTTAGTTTCTTTTGTCAATAAACTTCTTGACAAGGGACGCTGTTTGTAGCGGTTTTTACTAAAACTTCTCGCTGAATTTTCCTGGGGAGATGCCATTTTATGGAAAAAGTTTTGAGGTCAAACTTGCTGGGGGACCCATCTGTCTGAATTGTAGAGGTGTACAAACTTCTTTGTTGGAGATGCCATTTGTCGACCATACTGGGGAAAACAAGTCTCTTGAGAGGCTGCTTTCGTTTGGGGACGTTACATCATACTTTTCCTCGAGGTCTTCTCGGGGAAATGCCATATGATGTACCCAAATTTTAAGGTGCTGATGACCTTTTTGTCGGCGGATCTTTTGGAGAAAAACTACTGTATTTCCAAATCTTTGATTAAGAGGGCTTTCTCTGGGGATTTTCCTTAATCCGGGAAAGTGAGGATATCATTCTCAATGGCAAAGAGTGATGTTTGTCGAAAGTTCTCTGGTTTTTTCAGAGGTTCAAGTTATCAAAGTGGTCAAGCACTATAAAATATGTTGCTATTAGTGACGTGTTTTCCACGCCGCAACACCTAAAATCATGTCATTACAGCTTTTTTGCGACGTGACCATTTACGTCGCAGGAGAGCGCGTGGCAAATTGTTGTGACGTGATTTTAATGTCACTAATTTGCCACGTGATTTTCACGTCGCAAATAGTTTGATGGAAAACATTGCAGACAACGTCAGAGCAGGTGTGCAGAAAGTGCGCAGAAATTGCAGGAAATTGGTTGCGACGTGATATTCACGTCACTAATTAGTGACATGCTTTTCACGTCGCTAAAATTGTGACAGGTATTTCACGTGGCTAACTTATTTTATTTTTAATATTTACGTTGTATGTTGCGACATTATTTTCACGTCGCTAAAGTTGGTGTTTTAATTTTTTAAAATTTCTGATTATTATATATAATTCAATATTAATAAATATATAAATTAAATTTAAATTTAATATTAATAAAATTTACTAAATTCAATATTATAAATCAAATTTATAAAATTAATAATTCAATATTACTAAATATATAAATTAATAAACTTAATATAATGAAATTAATAAACTAAAATTTAAATTAAATATGTCTAAATATAATATATAATTATAAATTCATTAGTACACAAATTAAAAACTAAAAAGAAAATAAAAACAAGACTAAATATTTGGTTCATCCGGGTCGGAATAGTAGACATCATCATCTTGGTTATCATTATTTCTCGATTGACCACCATCGTTGCGATTTCCACCAAATGCTTGCATAAATTGCCGCATTTGCTCCTCCATATCAGCCTGCCTCTTCGCCATTGTCTCCATTATTGCGTCCGTTTGGGCCTTCAATGTCGCCTCCATTTGGGCCTTCAATGCCGCCTCACGTTCCTCTGACTCGCGTCTAGCCAATTGTCTTATCGTTTCTACCTGTTGCGGTGTCAAATTTGTTTGACGTGACCCTCCTTCACCGTCAATAGCTCTTTGATACAGAGTTCTATCCCCACTCCTCAAGGTGCCCGCCAAATTTCCACCACCAAAAAAGCACCCGTTATCCCCCTTTCCCCCAATAGTTTGACTCCAAATATAGAAATCCACATCTGGATGAACCGGTTGTCCTGGAGGAGGAGTATACTGAGGATTATGGGTCAGAAATTCTGCCATCCTGACCTGATAATCGTCCTACACATACAAGTAAAAAAATCAAGTTAATATAAGTTAAATTAAATTAAATTAAATAAAAATCAAGAATAAAAAAAATAGCCACGTGATTTTAACGCCACAACTTATCAGTTGCCACGTGATTCTAACGCCACAACATCTCACTTGCCACATGAAAATCCTGTCACTAAGTTACTAACAAATTAAAAAAAATATAAACAACATAAATTTACTTACCAAAGCATTTTTTGTACGCTCGTCAACAAAATCCCCCGATTTCTTTGTCCGAGTTTGGGTAACCAGCTCAGTCATCAGTGGTTGTCTCCCCAAACGCTTAGCCTAAATAATAAACTTAACTTAAATTAATAATATATGTTATAAATCAAAATATGACTTTAAAAAGTGGTAATAATTACCAAGCGTCGAGAATGCTCAGCAGTACTAATACTTCCAACAGCATTAAGGCAACCCCCTTTTTCTGATGCCCTCATCTTCTTTCCATTTTCAGATTTAGCCTTAAATTCATTCGTTTCCCAATACTTAAGAAGGTCATCAAAAATTTATTTGCCTATCCATTTGGGACGGATGCCCAACAGTAAAAAACACTCTCTAGCACGTCGTAGCATGTCAGAAAGTCGTCTTGAACTCTTGCCAAAGTAATTTTTTTTTACTTTTTCATGGTCCAGTGAATCCCAAACACATTTCGCCTGCAATGTTGTATGATATTAAAATAAATAGTTAGATAAATTATAACAATAATAAAAAAAGTCATTTAAATAACAATAACTTAACAAATAAATTAATGATACCTGAAATTGCGTAAACCATGCGTCTTTATCCTTAACTTCTCTAAAAGTCTTATACAATTTCTTATAATTCTGCTGAATTATATAACTTATAACATTGGCAGCAGTCCGACTCGGTCCAAAACTAAACAACAATAATTGAATTAGCATTAATTATATAAATTTATATTCAAAATGGAAATGTGTACTTATAAATAAAAATCAATAAATAAGAAACTTACGAGTTTCCTTCAGGCCAAATCCAAAATCTCCCATCAATGGTAGTAATCTCACTCAGATCATCATCCCCTCGAAGATCTCTCCCATCTATCTCATCATCGTCCACACCAATATCACCATCACCCACCTCTGCATGATCATCGGGCGCAGGTACATGTGTGGGATGTGGGGTGCGACCAGTCTGTGTGGGTCGTGAAGAGGTGGATCCTCCAGTCTGCTGGACGGATGGGGGCATCTGTGTAGGAAGTGGGGTGCTGGATCCTCCAGTCTGCTGGACGAATGAAGACATCTGCGTGGGAAATGGAAAACTGTATCCTCCACTCTGCTGAAAGGATGAGGGCACCTGACCCTGCTGGAATGGAAAAACAGGTGGCCTAACAAAAGATGGGGCCCCAGATGGGCTAATAAAAGACAGATTCCCAGATGGGAACTTAAGAGGATACTGGGAGGAGAGTAATGGCGTAAAAGGCTGAGTACTATCCATGGACATAGGATGAACCTGAGTCTGCGGAGGAGGACACATGGCAGAGTGAGGTGACTGACATAATACTACCCTTGTATGCTTGGACTTCTTACCAGTATCCTTAGGTGGCATTTTACCTATTTATAGAGAATACACATATATTCATTAAGTAAAATGACAAGAAACATTTCTCAATAGTTGGTTCATTAAGTAAAATTACAAGAAACATTTCTCATATATTCATTAACTCTTTCAATAGATGGTTCATTAAGTAAAATTACAAAATACATTTCTCATTTGATACATATTCACTATTCTAAATCGTCATGCTCGTCATCCATATCATCCTCGTCATCTGATGTGATATTATCCTCGGATCCAGAATCATCTTGGCCTTCATACTCATCAACTTGATGCCCCTCAACCATTGTATCAGACAAACTTGTCGTGTGTTCATCTGGAATCACATCGTTAATTACTTCAACTTCATCAACTTGGTAAGCAAGACCTTCCACTAGATCGTCAGTTTCAATATGACCCAATGGTTTTGTTTTTATTACAACACAACACCCTCGTTTACGTGGCACAAATGAAGGATAAGGAACATAATAAACTTGCCTAACAATATTTGACATTATGAAAGGGTCATACTCTTTGTACCTCCGGTCCATTTGAATCTCAATAGTACCATATGTCTTATCTATTTTTGTGCCTCTAGTTGGATCATACCATTCATAATAAAACAAGACAACTTTATTTTCCGAGTCCAAGTAGTTGTATACTAACTCGTAGATATGTTTAACAAAACCATAGAAGTCATCTTCACCACCATCTGTAACTCCTTTCACAAATACGCCACTGTTTATGGTCTTTTTCCCTTCAGTCCATTCCTGTGTGTGAAATTTATATCCGTTCATGAAATATGTGTGCCATTTATTTGCACTTTGACAAGGGCCGTTAGACAAGTTTCTCAAATGGAGTATTTCTGGAGTCAGTACAACAACCCTATACAACTTCTCCTTGAACCATGTTGGAAATTGGGCATGAATGACACCAGATGTTGATTGTACACCGGTACTATGAAAATAGGCATTGTTAAATTCCCTAAAAAAATCACACTATAAGTTTCAAGGTAATAAGTTTTATATTCACACTGTAACAAAAATTAAAAAGTTGGGTTAGACTTACTCAAGATATGGTTTAACTTCAACGCAATTGATCAAGACATGAACGTGTGCGGATTGCATTTCTTGTTGGGTCAACCAATGCTCACCCTTCTTTCCAGAGGGACGACCTGGAAGCCCAAAGACTGATAAGGTGTACTGACTTCTTTCGATAACATTTACAGGATTCCTTATGATTCTTGGAGTTAACATCAAGTGCTTGAAATAGTGGCTGCAAAAATGTGAAGTTTCTCGATGCAAGTAATGTGCACATATTGATCCTTCAACTCTAGCTTTATTTTTCACTGATCGCTTTGAATCACCCATGAACCTTTCAAACGGATACATCCATCTATATTGAACAGGTCCTCCTAGATAAGCTTCATATGCAAGATGCACAGGTAGATGTTCCATGGAGTCAAAAAAACCAGGTGGAAATACTTGTTCCAACTTACAGAGAATGACTGGAATATTTTGGTCCAACTTAATGATGTCATCCACTCTTAAAGCTGACGCACAAATATCTCTAAAAAAATGACTAATTTCAGTAAGTGGATTAAGCACATGTTTGGGTAGAGAACCGAACACAATTGGTAGCAATTATTCCATAAAAACATGGCAATCATGACTTTTCATACCATGCAACTTCCCAGTGTTAACGTCGGCACACCTTGCTAAATTTGAAGAATACCCGTCGGGCATTCTCAAACCTTTTAACCATCCACAAACCGCTTTAGCTTCTTGGGGGGTCAGACTGAAACAAGCCTTAGGTTTAAATAATTTTCCATTTGGTTGAGGCTTTAATTCCAACTCTTTCCGATTACACCAAATTTCCATGTCTTGTCTAGCCTTCACATTATCTTTTGTTCTATCTTTAACATCCATCACTGTGTTAAATACATTATCAAAAAAATTCTTCTCAATATGCATAACATCAAGATTATGGCGCAACAAATTATCTTTCCAATACGGGAGGTCCCAAAATATACTTCTTTTTGTCCAATTGTGTGTGACCCCATATCCTTTAATTCTACAGGCTTTGCCCGTTTCTGTAAACTTTGGAAGTTCACAAACTTGGTTCCATATAGCAACTGGTGACAATCGAGGCGGAGGCAGATCTGTTACCCGTTCATCTTTTTTGAAATTTGTCTTGTTTTTTCTAAAGGGATGATTTGATGGTAAGAATCTGCGGTGACAGTCAAACCACGAGCTTTTCCCCCCTTTATCCAATGTAAACGCCTTGGTGCTTTCCATGCAATGTGGACAACCCATTCTGCCATGCGTACCCCAACCAGACAACATGCCATATGCTGGAAAGTCGTTAATGGTCCACATCAAGGCAACTCGCATTAAAAAGTTTTGTTTACGGGATATATCATAAGTCCATTCTCCATTAATCCACAACCTCTTCAAATCATCAATTAAAGGTTGTAAGTACACATCAATTCCGGCTTTTGGACTCGACGGCCCTAGAATGATACACGTCAAAAACATGTATGGTTTTGTCATGCACATCTCAGGAGGGAGATTGTAAGGGGTTACAATGACTGGCCAACAAGAATACGCACTTCCAGACGCTTGGACATATGGAGCAAAACCATTAGAGCATAATCCAAGCCTGACATTCCTAGGTTCCGCGGAAAAATCGGGATGTACCTCATCAAAGTGCTTCCATGCATGGCCGTCAGATGGGTGTCGCATAGTGCATGGGCTTGTTTTGTTTGTATGATGCCATGTCATTTGACTTGCACTGTGCATTGAAGAAAACATTCTTTTTAACCTTAGTATTATCGGAAAATAAAATATGGACTTTACTACTACACGCTTTTGCTTACTATTAATGGCTCTACTGCGAACTTTTTATCTTGGACTCTGACAAAACTTACATTCCTCCAATGATCCATCTTGAGTACCAAACTCATTGTCATAAAACAACATGCAACCATTAATGCAACAATCAATCTTTCTTACTCTTAAACCTAACTTTAACACCAACTTCTTTGCATCATAGAAACTCGCAGGCAAGTTGTCTTTCATTGCAGTTGAGTCCAACACCATTTTTGCAAAGTGCTCCAAACACTGATCAGGAACATTCCAATTTGACTTGGCGGCCAATAATCTCACACACATTGATAGCTTTGAGTCTGACGATCCCTTAAACAACGGAGTATTCATCTGATTCAACAACTGATAAAATCTCTGCGCTTCCTCATTCGGCAACTCTTCCCCGTCAAAATCTTCTGGTTGATCATAGGTCACGTTAACACCAAAAGCATCCTCAACCATGTCACCGATCAAATTAAAGTTTTCCTCAAATTCCATAGGTGGTTCCATAGGCGGTCGACTACTTGAAGCATGCGTGTTGCTAGTCTTTGGTACGTTACTCGGCAGTGTTTCACCATTATACGTCCAAACCCAATAATTTTCAATGAAGCCTCTTCTATGCAAATGACGTGTTATTTCCTCTGGGTCACTAATTATATATCTACATCCACATTTAAGACAAGGACACCTAACTCCTCCTTCGCTTCGACAACATTCCTGAGCAAACGTCCACGTGATAAAACCATTAACTCCTTCTATAAAATTGGGTTTAAGTGCGCGCCTCCCTGGATATAGTCTATCGTACATCCAACTACGATAATACCGATAATATTCCATTTACTGCAAATTTATATAATCAATACCTTTTTAATTAGAAATATTAATTTAATCAACTAAACATAATTATATATAAATGTATATATTGTTCTTATTCTTACTACTAAATATATATAATATGTTTACATTTTTTTTTATATATATAAATATAAAAAATAAATATATATAATATGTTTACATTTTAGTTTTTTATATATATAAATATATAAAATAATTTTGTATTATAAAATAACATTTATATATAATTCCTTTTTTTTTCATATATATATATATATAATTGTGTTTTTATATAAAATAACATTTATATATTATATATTATTCTTATTTTATAACATATATAAAAATTTATAACATTTATCTATTATATATAATTTATAGTTAAAATAGAATTTAAATATATATAATTATATATAAATATAAAAAATAAATATATATAATATGTTTACAATTTTTTTTTTATATATTTAAATATAAAAAATAAATATATATAATATGTTTACATTTTTGTTTTTTATATATATAAATATATAAAATAATTTTGTATTATAAAATAACATTTATATATAATTCCTTTTTTTTCATATATATATATATATATATATATATATATATATATATATATATATATATATATATATATATATATATATATATATAAATATATAATTGTGTTTTTATATAAAATAACATTTATATATTATATATTATTCTTATTTTATAACATATATAAAAATTTATAACATTTATCTATTATATATAATTTATAGTTAAAATAGAATTTAAATATATATAATTATATATAAATATAAAAAATAAATATATATAATATGTTTACATTTTTGTTTTTTATATAAATAAATATATAAAATAATTTTTTATTTAAAATAACATTTATATATTATATATTATTCTTATTTTATAACATATATAAAACAGAATTTAAATATATTATTCTTATTTAAATAACATTTATATATTATATATTATTCTTATTATATAATTCTGTTTTTATATAAAATAACATTTATATATTATATATTATTCTTATTTAAAATAATATTTATAAAACAAAATTTAAAAATATTAAAACACTATATATATATATATATATATATAATATATTTACATTTTCGTTTTTTATATATATAAATATATAAAATAATTTTGTTTTATAAATTCACATTTATATATAATTCTGTTTATATATATATATATATATATATATATATATATATATATATATATATATATATATAATTCTGTTTTTATATAAAATATCATTTATATATTATATATTATTCTTATTTTATAACATATATAAAAATTTATAACATTTATCTATTATATATAATTTATAGTTAAAATAGAATTTAAATATATATAAATATATATAAATATAAAATATATATATATATAATATGTTTACATTTTTGTTTTTTATATAAATAAATATATA
This sequence comes from Lathyrus tuberosus, assembly GCA_022829125.1. Lineage (NCBI taxonomy): Eukaryota > Viridiplantae > Streptophyta > Magnoliopsida > Fabales > Fabaceae > Lathyrus > Lathyrus tuberosus. The sequence continues at coordinate 16,725,013 of JALAZF010000060.1, forward strand.
AAATAATTTTTTATTTAAAATAACATTTATATATTATATATTATTCTTATTTTATAACATATATAAAACAGAATTTAAATATATTATTCTTATTTAAATAACATTTATATATTATATATTATTCTTATTATATAATTCTGTTTTTATATAAAATAACATTTATATATTATATATTATTCTTATTTAAAATAATATTTATAAAACAGAATTTAAAAATATTAAAACACAAAATATATATATATATATATATATATATATATATATATATATATATATATATATATATATATATATATATATATAAATATTTAAAATAATTTTGTTTTATAAATTCACATTTATATATAATTCTGTTTATATATATATATATATATATATATATATATATATATATATATATATATATATATATATAATTCTGTTTTTATTTAAATAACATTTATATATAAAACAAATAATAATCATTTTCATAAATTATACGTAACCATTTTCAGAAATTATTCATAACCATTTTCATAAATAATAACACAATCAGAAATTATACATAACCATTTTCATACCATATTCAAAAATTATAAAACAAATAATAAAACAAATCTAAAAAATAAATTGCTTAGAAATACCTCTTGAAGCTTTTAATCCACTCTTTTTTTCTCTCTTAATCTTCAATCTTCAATCTTCAATCTTCTTCTATAACATCACACAAAATAATATTAATAATATCCAAAAAAAATATGACAAAACGAATTATAATTTTGAAATTAGCAACATAAAATTAAATGATAGACATACCTATTAAATTTTGGAATGGATAACAGAAAAAAAATTTATTTATGTTTGAAGAAGAAGAGAGGAAGAAGATGAGAGGAAGAAGGAATGGGTTTACTGGAAAAACGAAAATGAAGATAAGAAGAAGGGTGGAAAAACGAAAATGAAGATAAGAAGAAGGGTTACGGAGAAGAGTGAAAGGCATGCGATATATAGACCTATTAGCGACGTGAATATCCCGTCGCAAATTTGCCACGTGATATTCACGCCGCAAAACACCAACGGTAATAATTTTAGGCCCCACTCCCTGCAAAAGGCTGTTCCTTTTCAGAATGAAAATTTAAGTTTCCCACTCAAACTGTTGCGTCGTACAATCCACGTCGCAAATAAATTTTTTCAAATTTTAAACAAATTCACTTTCTGCACGCACAGGGTTAAAACATAAAATAATAATTTTATTGGTTGCGGTGTGTTTTCCACGTCGTAAATATTTTTTTCAAATTTAAAAGTCTGATCACGTCTGACCACCCATGTGCTAATCTAACTTTATTTATTTTATTATTAAATAAGGAAGCAACGTGATTTCCACGCCGCAACAAGCTTTTATTTGCCACGTTAGAATCACGTCACAAAATCACGTGGCTATCTCCAACATTTCTTGTAGTGAAGGGCCAAATCCAATCTAGAAATAAACTGGAGGAGAGGTTGCTCAGACGCGACATTTCTTGACGAGGAGATAACTGATAACTCGATTTAGAGGACTTTTATCACTTGGGGATAAGACCGACCAAAGTGATAGTGATGCAATATGAATATGAATGTAAATCAATAATGCATGATGTATGTATGTTTATGCTTACAAAACTGGCGCGACATACAGACTAATGGATGAACACAACTGGATACTCGGCCACTGTGGGAGACGAAAAGTATCACTGGTTCACGATAGCAATTCTGCCTTGCTTAGGAGAAATAGTCCCTGCGGGGAACAACCGTTAGTCGGGCTTAGGAGGTAAGAACTCTGCCGGGGGTGTCAGACGGAATATTCGCATCTGACACAGCTGATCCTTCATTCAGGTGCACTGGTTTAGAAGGAGTACTTTGATTCTGCACTTTGAAGTTCAATTACTTCTGGAGAAGTGATCAATATTCTTTCGATGTTCAATAGTCAAAATAAATTGCCATCTTTATTTAAAAGCAGAAAAAGTTTATCAAGTAAATTCATTTTTGTTTTATTTCAAGAATCGTTGATCATGTTAAAATGTCATTCTGTAAAGCTAAATCAAATAAGAATTGCAAACAAAAGCACAAGGGCTCAAATTTTATTGATAGGATGGAAATCAGCCAAGCGCGTGATTCCATAGAGTATTTACAAAGTTTAGAAAATGGTAATTGAAGGGAAAAGGGCTACATTGAAACATAACGACTGCTATCCTTCTACCAACTTTGAATTCAGGACATCCTGAGCTTCTGTCGAAGATGACCTTGACTGGAGTTTTCTGATGGATGGTGTAACTGCTGCTGAGGGACTTACCCCTTTGTTGAACGTAGTTACTTGCCATTAATTCCTAACTTTTGCCTGGATTGTACTTTAAGACTTCCAATCCACCGGGATGATTTTTGATTATCTCTCTAATTTTTGCCTGGATCGCCCTTTCGGGTTTTCAATCCACCGAGACGTTTTTTTTCTTCTTTTTTTTTATTTAGGTGAAGTATTTCTTGACTACATCAACATTTGTGGGGTAGGCAAATTCCTCTCTGTCCATGGTTGTGAGTCTCAAGGCGCAGCCTGAGAAAGCTTTCTTAACCACATAGGGGCCGTCATAATTCGGAGTCCACTTGCCCCGAGAATAAGTGAGAAATGATTGTATCTGTTTTAGCACAAGGTCTCATTTCTTGAAGACGCGAGGTCGGACCTTTTTGTCAAACGCCTTCTTCATTCTTTGCTGATACAACTGACCATGGCATAATGTCGTTATTCTCTTTTCTTCGATCAGGTTCAGTTCATCATGCCAACTTTGACACCATTCAGCTTCTGATAGCTTAGCTTCCATCAAAACCCGGATTGATGGGATCTCTACTTCAATGGGGAGCACTGCCTCCATGCCATATACTAGAGAGAAAGGGGTTGCCCCTGTTGAAGTACGGACAGATGTGCGATAACCGTGAAGAGCAAAGGGTAGCATCTCGTGCCAATCTTTATAGGTTACAACCATCTTTTGAACGATCTTCTTGATGTTCTTGTTAGCCTCTTCTACTGCTCCGTTCATCTTAGGCCGGTAGGGAGATGAGTTATGGTGTTCGATCTTGAACTCGGCGCACAACTCTTTCATCATCTTATTGTTCAAGTTAGATCCATTATCAGTAATGATCTGGCTCGGAACACCATAACGGCAGATGATATTGTTTTTGATGAATCAGACCACCACTTGTCGGGTTACATTGGTGTATGACACTGCTTCGACCCACTTGGTGAAGTAGTCAATGGCTACCAAGATGAACCGATGTCCGTTTGAAGCCTTGGGCTCAATCATGCCAATCATGTCGATTCCCCATATAGAAAATGGCCACGGGGAAGAGAGAACTTTGAGATGCATCGGCGGTACATGGATTTTGTCTGAGTATATCTGACACTTTGACACTTCCTTATATACTTGTAGCAGTCAGATTCCATGGTCAACCAGTAGTACCCTGCTCTTAGAATTTTTCTCGCCATTGTGTGTCTGTTGGCATGAGTGCCAAAGGATCCTTCGTGAATTTCTTTTATCAGTATGTCTGCTTCTGGTCTGTCTACACATCAGAGCAAGACCATGTCAAAGTTTCTCTTATAGAGTGTATCACCACTCAGAAAAAAGCTGCCTGCTAGTCTTTTGAGGGTCTTTCGGTATTTTCTGGATGCCCCAGGTGGATACTCTTGTTTCTCAAGGAAGCATTTGATATCGTGATACCAAGGTTTGTCGTCTATGACTGCTTCAATCACGAAGATGTAAGCGGGCCGTTCAAGGCGCATTATGTCGATCTTAGGTATGTCGTTCCATTGACCAATATTAATCATGGAAGAGAGGGTGGCTAATGCATCAGCCATGTGATTCTCATCACGAGGGATATGATGAAACTCAATTCTGTTGAAGAAGGGTAACAACGTTCTCGCGTAATCTTTGTAATGAATCAAGCCTGATTGGTATGTGTTCCAATCTCCTTTGATCTGATTGATGACCAGAGCTGAGTCGCCATATACATCCAAGTTTCTGATACTTAAGTCGATCGCTCCTTCGATACCCATGATACAAGCTTCGTATTCGGCCTCGTTGTTTGTGCACTTGAATGTCAGTTTGGCGGTGAAAGGAATGTGGGTACCCTGAGGGGTAACAATGATTGCCCCAATTCTGTTTCCGAAATGGTTGATAGCTCCGTCAAAAATTAATCCCCATTGGGATTCTGGTTCTGGCCCTTCACTGGGTAGTGGTTCATCGCAGTCTTTCATTTTTAGATACATGACATCTTCGTTTGGGAAGTCAAATCCGACTGATTCCTGATCGTCAATCGGTTGATGAGCTAAATGATCGACTAAAATACTTCCTTTGACGGCTTTCTGAGCATGGTATTCTATGTCGTATTCTGAAAACAACATCTGCCAACGGGAAATCCTTCCCGTGAGAGCAGGTTTTTCAAAGACGTACTTGATTGGATCCATTTTGGAGATTAACCAAGTAGTGTGACGAATCATATATTGGCGAAGACGTTTGGCTGCCCAAGCCAGAGCACATCAAGTTTTCTCGAGCATAGTGTACCGAGTTTCACAATCCGTAAACTTCTTACTCAAATAGTAAATGGCAGACTCTTTCCTTTTTATTTCATCTTTTTGGCCAAGTACACAACCCATCAAGTCTTCTAGGACTGTTAAGTAGATGATCAGTGGTCTTCCTTCCACTGGAGATGACAGAATAGGTGGATTCAACAGATATTCCTTAATACTTTCGAAGGCGGTTTAACAGTCTTCTGTCCAAACGCAATCCTGGTTCATTTTAAGTAATTTGAAAATCGACGCGCATGGCGCGGTCATGAGGAATATGAATCTGGAGATGTAGTTCAAACGTCCCAGGAATCCTCTGACTTGTTTTTCAGTTTTCGGAGAAGGCATTTCTTGAATGGCCTTGACCTTGTCAGGATCAACGTCAATTCCTTTTAGGGATGACGATGAACCCTAGGAGTTTCCATGAACGGACACCGAATGTGCACTTATTAGGATTCAAGCAAGTTTGTACTTTCTCAGCCGCTCGAATAGTTTTTACAGGTGGGTCACATGCTCCTCTTCTGTTTTAGATTTGGCAATTATATCATCGACATATACCTCGATTTCCTTGTGTATCATTTCATGAAACAGAGTAGTCATGGCCCGTTTATAGGTTACCCCGGCGTTCTTCAAACCGAACGACATTACCTTGTAACAAAAAGTACCCCATGGGGTAATGAACGAAGTTTTCTCCATGTCTTTCGGCCCAATTTTGATTTGATTATAGCCCGAGAATCCATCCTTGAAGGAGAAGACTTTGAACTTTGTTGTACTGTCTACCAGCATGTCAATGTGTGGTAAAGGGAAGTCGTCCTTTGGACTAGCCTTGTTTAGATCTCTATAATCGACACAAATTCTGACCTTTCCGTCCTTTTTCAGAACGGGTACGATATTGGATAACCATTGAGGATATTCTGATGTGGCGAGGAAACCCACGTCAATCTGTTTCTGTACCTCTTCTTTGATTTTGATGGCCATGTCCGGATGAGTTCGTCTCAACCTCTGTTTTACTGGCGGACATTCTGATTTCAACGGTAAATAATGTTCCACGATGCTGGTATCCAACCCTGGCATGTCCTGATAGGACCAAGCAAATACATCGGGGAATTCTTTGAGAAGCTTTGTCAAACTCTCTTTGGCAGTTGGACTGAGCAGTGCCCTAATCCTGATCTCTTTTCTTTCTTTTTTGGAACCTAAGTTGACCGTTTTCAACGACTCTTCATGAGGTTCAATGGACCTTTCCTCCTATTTGAGTAGTCGGGAGATCTCTTCTGGAATTTCGTCATCAACTTCTTCTTCAGCCCCAAATACCGGAAATTCAAAGTTAGAAGAAAGCATCGGATCGTACATTTCAAAGGGGTTTAAAACAAGCAATCTACATGACGTGATGATTCGTTTTAGAAGAGATAGAGAGAATGCAAGAGTGTGTGCAGTGTATTTTCTGATAACTGCTTGTTTTTATTATTGAGTTTGTTTTTTAGGATTACCATTTTCTGAAAAAGCGAAAAGAGAAAACATCAATAAATGCGGAAATTACAGAATTACGTTATTTTATTTATGAACGGTCGATAATTGAAACTACAGCCCTATAAAACAAAACTCTGTCGCTTTGGGCAAAGTGAAGAGGGATAATTACAAAAAGTGAGCCCTATCAAAACATCTGTTTCACCTGGGCAGGGTGAAAGGTTAAGAAAAAGATGACAATTACTTTGACTTATGAACGATCTTCGAAACATCGACAACAGCCCATTAGCGGCGAACTCCTCGGTGAATCACAAAGTCTGGTACCTTCATTAATTTGTCCTTAGAAATAACGCTTATTTCTGGCGGAGCAGGATTGTTGGAATCTGTCTCCCAGGAAGAGTTTTCGTAGGAGGATTCCTCTATTGTATTTGTGCTCTCAGGTGGATCTCCCCACCCAGTTGGCTGAATGTCTTTGAGCCTGATACGAGAGCTCTCAGGAGCAGTGTACTTGACCATATAGTCGTATTTTCCACTTGGTTGTCCCAAGGTGTCCCACACTTCTTTGGAACTGGAGGAATCATCCCTCTCGATGACGTTGACCTCTGGAAAAGCATAGTTGATGAATTCTAGTTCTGCAAACTTTGCGAATTCATTGTCGCACTGGATATTTTATTAATGACCTGAGTGTTGATCCCATGACATGGTGGGGATGCAGGTATTCCTTTCAACGATGCTCAGCTGATTTTCATTGTTCGGCTGATTTTCTTGCCCCAAGTCTCCTAGGTACGGCTGCCAGATAGGTAGGTCATTCATTAGACCATAATAGTCGTGGTCAAAGTTGTCTTTCATTAGAGTGTCCTCCTCTAATGAATTTGGCAGAGCACGACTTCCTTCAGGATCACAATCTCTGTATATTGTTCCAACATCTGACCTCGGTAAAAATCTCGAACTCTGTGCGAGATAGCAAAATGGTATAGGCACCTCTTCCTGATACATATAACCATCCTCGTTAAGATAGGACTTCCACTCCTCATCTGTATCAGATGGATCTTCCTCATTGATGGTATGGACTGGTTGAGGCACTGGGTGAAGGAAACCTCCACTGTGGAAGAAGTCCTTAATGGGATGAAGACTTTCATCGTTAGCAGCTGTCTGGGTATAGGTCGCAGAAAAACCAAGTCCCTTCTTTGTTTTGTTATCAGTAGGAAAGACAAGTTGTCCCCACCCTTTTGCATTGTTACTCTCGATTACTTTGAGAGCATTTTTGTACGAGGAAATCGAGGTTCCTCTTTCTGATTGATTCTCATTGCTCACCAAATGGGCTTGGAACTGAGTCCCAACAACCTCCTCGGGTTCTATACAAGTAGATAATTATAGGTTACTCACAATCAAGGCTTGTTCTCCACAGACTGTGACAAGTTGATCGTTCTTGACGAACTTTAATTTCTGGTGCAGCGTCGAAGTGACTGCCCCAGCCTGGTGTATCCAAGGTGTTCCTAATAAGCAGCTATATGCTGCCCAGACGTCCATGACCTGGAAAGTGATTAGGTAGGTGTGAGGACCGACAGTTATGGAAAGGTCGACTTCACCGATAACTATTTTCTGAGATCCGTCAAATGCTTTGACGATGACCTAACCGCCCCTCATCGGGGATCCTTTGAATGATAGTCGCATTAAAGTAGACTTTGGCATAACGTTGATGGCCAATCCAGTGTCTACCAGTACGCTGGCCAAGGCATCGTCCTGCCAGTTGACCGTAATATTGAGCGCCAAGTTTTGGCTTTTGCCCTCCTCTGGAAAATCCTCATCACTGAACCCTAAGTTGTTGTAGGAAGTGATGTTAGAAATGATGCTATCGAACTGTTTTATTGTTACATCCTTGTTCCACAAAGGCCTGCTCTAAGACTTTCTGTAGAGCCTCTCTATGGGCTTCGGAACTGAGTAAAAGTATATCACTGAGATCTTTGAAGGAGTTTGTAACAGTTGATCAATAATGTTGTATTCACTCCTTTGGATGAGATTCAGTATCTCATCATTGTTCTTTGAAAGGTCGGGATTACTGGATTGATCGACTGGTGGATCAGGAGCTTCTGTCTGAAGTTCCTTTTCTTTGTTAGGTTCTTCAACTCCTCGGTTGAAGATTCGACCGCTCCGTGTTACTCGACTGATGTCAGCAATATTCACGAAGGAGGATAATGGAAGTTCCTTTCCATTCTCAATTACTGTTGTACCTTATTTGTAAGGGATCACCTTAGCTGATTCATACGGTAATGGTCCTGGAAAATAAATAACTACAGGAGCCTTCTGATTATTCTGACTGTCGTAAGTAACTTCAATTAGTTCCTGGCTAGGATCTTTTGATTCGTCCAGTAGAGGGATGATGGTACAAACATCCTTGTTCCCTTTGTGATCAGAGATTACAACAATGTCTTTAATCTGATCAGCGAAATAGTCCAGCGTCCAGTTGATTGGCTCAGAACTCGGACATGGGTGAATCTCTTTTCGGTCCAACTGACCTTGAAGAGCTGCTCGCACGAGGTAGCATCCTTGGTTATTCTCTAAGCAGACTCTACAGTGTTCGTAATTGTGTGGTGGCACCTGGCCACACCTGCTTTGAATGCAGTGCAACCTTACCAGGTCAGTTTCCATAGATCGAACATCCAGAGTTTGATGCCGAGTAGGGTTCCCGTCAACCACACTGATTTGTTGCTTGTCTTCATCCATATAGATTGGAAGCCACCAGTGGTTTAACAAGTGTTGCAAAGTTCTTTGAACGAGAGCGCACCCTTGGTTACTCTCACAACATCCTTTACAGCTCAGATACTCGTGAAAAGTGAGAAAACCGAGTTGGACTTGCCTAGTGTGTAACTCCACCAAGCTGGTATTCATCAAACGAATACCGAAGATTTGAATCATGTTGATCTGATAAGGATTTCTATCATGGTAGTCTTGGATCCACCCAAGATCCATCTGACGCTGGAGGGCCTCTTGTATAAAAGAGCATCCCTGTTTGTTTACCGAGCAAGTCAGACAGGAATTGTAATCCTGCCGCGGCAGATTATGATACTGGCTTTGCCTTAAGTGCATTGCCACCAAGTTGGAATTCATTGCACGGATGTCGTGGTTTTGAATGACATTGGAATTTGTATAGATCATGTTGACTCCACGAACTCGATGCTCTTGGATCCACCCGAGATCCAACTGTCCCTGTAGAGCTGATTGCACCACAGAATATCCCTGATTGTTTTTAGAGCAGATATCACACTAGTGATAGTTATGAGGTGACACATGGCCGTATCTGCTCTGTCTACAATGCATCTTGACCAAATTGGCCCTTAATAAGAGTACATCCTGAATTTGATAGATGTTGTTAGACTCTCCCTCTATCAAATTGACTGTAGCTTTCTCATGTTGAGGCAGCGGGTTTGTGAGAACATTAGGATTCGTATCTTTGAAAGATAAGACCCCGCTCCTAACAAGCTTTTGCACATCGGATTTGAAACTGAGACAGTTTTATATGTTATGCCCTAATCCTCCTTGATGGTAAGGACAAGTCTGATCCGTTTTAAACCAAAAAGGCGGATTTTCCTATACTGTAAGAGGAGACTCGGTTTGGACGTGCCCCTTGACCAATAGTAATGGAAACAATTTTGTGTACAACATGGGTATAGGGTCGAACCCTGGTGGTCGCCTTGTAAGATTGTTGTTGTACTGAGGACGGCCTACTGAAGAGGTTGTTGTGTCCTTTGCTGATATTGCTATTGAATTGGTTGGCTCTACGCAACCTGAGGTTGATACGTAGGAACAGACGCGGGATTAATAAGAGGAGTTACAGCTGCTACTGATTGATATCGCCGTCTTTGCTTTCCGAGAGAGATATTCCCGATATCTTGCTCTTTTTTCTTAGGGAGAGCACTACCATATCGTTTTGTACTACTTGATGATCCAGCATCTTTAACTAAACGTCCTTCTCGGACTGCTTCCTCATGACGAACTCCCATGCCCACCATCTCGGTGAAGTCACTGGGCGCACTGGCAACCATTCTGTCGTAGTAAAATGAGATTAAGGTTTTCAAGAAGATCTTTGTCATCTCTTTTTCCTCCAGTGGTGGACAAATCTGGGCGACAATTTCACGCCATCTCTGTGCGTACTCCTTAAAGGTTTCCTTGTCCTTTTGTGACATCTATCTGAGTTGATCTCTGTCCGGTACCATGTCCAAACTGTATTTATATTGTTGAATGAAAGCAGCGCCAAGATCTCTGAATGTGCCGATCGTAGCACGGTTTAAACCCATGTACCATTTTAATGCGGCACCGGTTAAACTATCCTGAAAGTAATGAATTAATAGCTCCTGGTTCTTTGTCTGAGCTGACATTCGCCGAGCGTACATCACCAAATGGCTTTGAGGGCAAGAGTTACCCTTATACTTTTCAAAGTCGGGTACCTGGAACTTGTGCGGAACTTTCACATTGGGGACCAAACAAAGGTCTGCGGCGTCTTTTCCAAATAGATCCTGACCGCGAAGGGCTTGCAGTTCTTTCTACATCTCCAGGAATTGTTCCTGGAATTCATTCATTCTGTCAAACATGCTATCGTTTCCACCAAAAGGTATCTTTGGAATCTGTCCTTTCGGGACAGTGTGTACCACGGGTGGTGGTATAGTCATCATGGCCGAGACTCTCGGTGCCTCCCAAAGTTTGTAACCTTCAGGAGTTACTGTCATGCCCCTAGCATCTTCGCTTTCCCGAAGTTTGTAACCTTCAGGCCCAACGGCTCCTGCTACGGTTCCTTGATCCTCATTGATCGGCGGAACATATCCTTCCGGGATATAGTTGATAGGCATGCCCCAGGGACGATCTTTAGGCATTTTGTACCTAGGATCATACTTCTCCACTATGGGCGTAGACGTGATCTCCGAGATCACAGTCCTTTGTTGTTGCATTTGAGCTTCTGCTAGAGCTTGCATGTCGTTATGAAGCTTTCTCAAATCCTCTTTTAGAGTGTCGATCTCTTCCCTCAACTCTCTGTTCTCTTCCTCGAGATCATCCATCTTTTTTTGACGATTGGCCCAAGTATTGTATGAATGAGACAGTTTGACTCTAGAATCGAGACGCAAATGTGAGATTCGTAGGTAAGAAGAATGCCTGAAGTGAGAATGATGAATGATATACAATGATTATATTAATTGTATATATTTTTGTTTATTCAAAGTAAACTTCGACAATTAGATTGCAAATATTAAACAGTGGGGAAGATCCCTTTTTATTGAATTCAAAGGATTGCAGAAATGGAAATACAATAATTTACATAGTTCTGCAAAAGGAAATCTAAGCTAATGGATCCTGAGTCCTCTCTGAGGAGAGCTCAGGTGCTGGTTCTGGTATTTTCCTTTTCTTTGAACGGGGCTCTTGGGCCGTTGTCGGGTTGTCATCCCTTTGCCAAGTGAAAGGAGCAAGCAAATTCCTTTGGTCTTCTTGATTCTCTACAGCGTGTTGCTCTAAAATCTCAATCAGAGCATCCTTTTCTTTTAACAGTTGCTGTATTTTCTTACACTCCACATTGAGAATACGGTACTTGTTCCTCCAAGACCTCTTCTCCTACTGAACTTTACTGAGAGTAACCTGAAGTTTTTCCGTGTCAGACATAAAATAAAGGGCAGAGTCCCTTAATGGAAGAACTTCCTGGCGAGGGTAAGGCATCCTCAGCTTGAGAGCTCTAGTTTGTACCCAGTGGAGATAAGGCTCCACTGAGACACAATCTGGTTTTCCTAGAGACTCTATTCCTTTCCTGTGAATGTGTTTCCAGGCATGCACTATTTCTGTCTTTAGTGCCCTGTCATTTTCTCCTTCCTTGAAGAAAAAACCTTCCAGATGAGCACTCCACGGGACATGCCTCATCGGGTATCAAAATTGACGACGAACGAGAGTTGGACAATAGTTGATTCCTCCCTTAGTTCCTATAAGGGGTACATTTGGGAAATTTCCACAACGGTCAATGATTCTGATCCCATCATAGATTCGATTGTACCAATTGATGTCAGAGTTGGTAAGAGACATGATTCTCTGCGACCAACGTAAATTATTCTTTTGATTCCAAAATGCAGCAGACTTGGGCAAATGGGAAGTGAACCATTTGTATAGTAGGGGTACACAGCATGTGATCATTCCTCCACTGTATAAATTCCTTAATTGTACAGAATGATACGCATCTGCGAGTAAGGTCGGTACATGGTTTCCAATCAGAAAAATCTTAATGGCGTTGACGTCTACGAAGTTATCAATGCTGGGAAACAAAAGTAACCCGTAGGTGACCAAAACAAAGATGCTCTCGAAAGCGGCCATGTTCCCTATACTAGCAAAGTATAGAGATTTCTTTATCAAGAATTGGGCTGGAAAACCTTGGATGCAACCCTTAGTGGTCATGCGAGTCCTGACTTCTGACTCGTCCAGATAAATTGCTCTTGCAATGGTTTGATCCTTTGGAATTTCTTCTAGTCCAGAAAAGGGAGCTTGATCAGTAATATGCAAACCAGTCAGGTGAGAGTACTCCTCCAGCGTTGGTGCTAGCTGATAATCTGGGAATGTGAAATAGTGATAGACCAGATCGTAGAACTGGATTAGTGTGGACATTATTCCTTCGATTACATGAACCCTTAACAAGGACAGCAATCCTCCATACTTGGCTCTGAAAGCCTCGTGGTTGGGGATCATTCTCGCCAGACCTCTCAAATCCTCTAGTTTTGGAACCTTGAAGGTGTACTTATGAGTTTTCCTTCTACCGAAATCCATTAGTGCAATCTCCTTTTTCTGATATTTGCAATCATTGTCTTAGTTTAATTTGAAAAAGAGAGACTAGAAGAGAAGATTTTTTTGGAATGTTTTTTAAATGAATGTATGAATGCAGCACACAAAAACATAGAAAAAACATGGGGTCAAAGGGTCGGTGTCATGAAGTCAAGGCTCTACCCCCCCCCCCAAAGGTTTATATTAGTGATTTTTTGTACCTATCCGCAAAATCATTGATCTCTCTTGGGATAACAACAGCAAGCGGATCGCCAGCGAGCTGATGCATCTTAGACCGATCTCAGATGAGGGTAGCATCACGTGACAACTATTTCCGATAGCTTCCGCACTACAAAATGGCTTAAGTCTACTAAAAACCTTAGCTTCTCAGATAACCCAGTCGACCACACTACTTTCAACAACCGAAGTCGTATAGGCAATGTATCTGCAAAGGGAGTCTCCAGTGATTTTGATGGTCGATCGGGGACACTTAACTGGGATTCACTCCCCGCAAGATTACCCACATTGCCATCACCTATCTTAGGTATATACTCAATCTTTCCACATGCGGCATCATACGCATTCCCATTAGTAGAAAAATAAACACAGATATCAATTAGGAAAAGCAGTATATATATTTGTCTTAATCATCCTATACCTCTAGTCTTATGATCCTATACAGACAATGACTCCCCAGCAGAGTCATCATTTCTGTGATATTTTGGTGAACTCAAGGTTTCCACCGAAGATTGTAAGAAAGAGAAGATGGGCCCCACGATGGGGGCCATTTTTTCTGTAGCGCGATTTTTGTGGTCCTGAGTCACGATCGCTTGGGTACTACAGTTCGATTCATTTTTTATCCTATTGAGCAGATTAAGGAAGGGAAATAGATGTCTCCAATTAACCCTGCTTGCATACTGAGTTTGAACAGCACTCTGTTAGGTTACATATGCTATGTGGATGTGGGGCCCAATCTTCGGTTATTTTGTTAAGAACGCAGTGTCTGGATTATTTGTGAGGTTTTTGGTAGGATGTTAGGACTTGGTGCTTTTGGGTTGATATATGAAGGAGATACTGGATTTTGGGTTTTTGATTAGTATGCTCGCTAAGATTTTTTTCAATCTTATGCCTACGTATTCCCATTTGATGAAACAGGGAAATCAGAGCGATCGTAGTTCCTCATATTTTATGGGAGGAAAAGAGGTTGTTTTGGTGTCTTGTTCAAAGCTGTAACACCCCCAATCTATAGCCCCAAGCTATTAAAGCGATAAATAAAATTCAAAATTTCATCAGAGTATATTTAAAACATTCACGGCATAGACCGAGGGGCCACATCAATTTGAAACAATCATACAATAGACCTGCTCATATAGATATGCAACAATTCAGGTAGCACATAATAAAGGAACTTAGTTCCTAACACCCACAATTTAGATACAGAATAAAAGCGAAAAATCTGTAACTGAAACTCATATGTATATATATCACATAAAGGGTTTGTCTGACATTTACAACATCATACATGTACAATCTAAAAGATACATATATACATAATACAAAATAATCACACTCGATCCCCCCGACTACCCGATGCTACATATCAGAGCCGACCAACAGAAGAATGAAGATCTAAGATTCACAAAAAGACCTACAACATTTAATCTGCAATGCCTCGTAGAGCATTTAAAATAGCAGAAGGGTGAGAAACACAATCATAATACAATTGCATACAATTATATATTTAACACAAAAATACACGTATAAAATATTCTCACCACAACTTATACCAGAATTCAAACACGAACAACACAAGGTAAATTCCATATATCCATCATCAAGGTATATCAACCATACACAATATAGATATCACCAACATATATACACATATTAACTCATCTATTTCCTCCACCATTCCACACACAGTCAACCCATTCATTATTTTCCACACATAATGCATACATTCACAATTCTCACACAATCAATCCATTCATGATTTATGCAAATGCACAGAGACCGACACAACGACTCTATGCAATGCACAGGCAGTACCATCTATCCATCATCCTCAACACTAGTTCACTCAGGAACTATTAGAATCATCGCTTGTTACTGAGGACCACTCATGTAACACCCCGTCGGGCAAACGATGTTCCTCGTTGCTTTAGGTCCTCTTATTTTTTTAAGGTGCACGACGTTTATGGATTCCTTTAGGTCCTCTTTGTATAAGGCGCACAATCTGATCGCTTTAGGTCCTCTTTGTATAAGGCACACGATCGTCTATAATCATCACTTTAGGTCCTCTTTGTATAAGGCGCACGATGTTATAGCGGATTCCCTCTGGAACCGTTTCCTCGCTCACACCCACTAGGGCACACGACATCACCAACATCCATAACATGATGCTTGGCATACAATGACTCATGACATTCAAATGCACACATATACACATTCCATACACATGCATATATCATCAAATACCACACATCACATTTCCTCGCCCTTAGGCCACAAATCATCATCACAACATTTATCACATGCATTTCCATCACACAACAGCACACAAGTCATACAATACCCATACCAACAACACATTGCATAATACACATCAACTACACACACTTACCATAGTACAAGTTGACAAACCGACACCATTCCAATCCCTGACATAAATAAATCGACCATTAGTCTCAAAACCATTAATATAAGAAAGAACATGCCAAAGGCTTCCCAATGCACCAAACCGCGCTTCAAACCGGCTCACGGATCAAAAGTTGTAAAGAAAACAAATTGGGAAAAACTGTCACATTCGCATTGCGAAGCTCCTAGCGAGTCCTTCGCTTCTTCATTCGCAGTGCGAATGTCCCAGCGAACCAAGTCAGAAAGGAAAATAGCCTAGAAAATTCCTCAAGTTCGCAGTGCGAACAGCCAGCGAATGCTCACTTCCCCATTCGCAGTGCGAGTTCCCCAGCGAACAGTGGCAGAAAGAAAACAACACAAAATAACACAAAGTTCGCAGTGTGAACGTCTGGAGAATGCTCGCCCTCACATTCGCAGTGCGAATAGCCAGCAAATGCTCGCTTTCCCCTTCGCTAGGGGATTCGCAGTACGAACCTGCGAAAACCAGAAAACCCAGCATCGCTGTTACATAACCCAAACCTATATTTTCACCCCCAAAACACTCCCAAATCAACATATAACAATCAGAACATAATCTAATCATGGTAACAAGTATTCTACCGCATTTACGCAGATTTCCAACCGCGAAAACATCGATTTCTATCGTTTATCACATTTCGACCTATATCTAAAAACCAATAAAACTTCCACACAAACATACATAATCATACACAAGCATAGTATAATCGAGTTTCACACCCTTACCCGATTAAATGGCGTTTGAAAAGTCGGTTGAATCGGTTCCTAGATTTCCAAGTTTTCTCTCTTTCTCCTTTTCTTTCTTCCTCTTTTTCTTCTCTTCTTTTTCTTTCCTTTCTATTTCTATTCATATGAAAAATATAATATCTACCCAACCAAAAGACCAAAATACCCCTACACTCAAATATCTCGCAAACGCTCCCAAAACGCGATAAAATATAATCTCGATGAAAAATAACATGTTTTCACATAAAAGTCAGAAATAAAATAATATAATAATAAAATAATCGAAACGACTCAATTAAATAAAAATAACCAAAACTGGGGCGTTACAAAAGCCCAAGACATGAAGCTAAAGGTGATTTGTATCTTGTTCAAAGCCCAAGATGTGAAGATAAAGGGTTTATGGATGAGAGAGAATTTGTCGTCTCTATAGGGGGATATTTGGTCTGTTTATCACAACTGTCGGGTGACTGATTATAAAGGAGAATTACTTTAACTGGGATATGTGAATCCAGCAATGTCATAATTTCCTTTATAGGGGATTTTTTAACTTGAAAGAGAAAACTTTAACTCAGTTTAGAGCAATGACATCTTTCCTTAGGAACTTCTCATGCTAAAAGAGGGACAGTGGCGTGGATGTAAATAATCCAGAGGCTTGTCGCTTACAGCAATTAGATGGGGGGAAAGGAGTTATTGATGTTTGTATACTGTGAGCAAGGCACAAATTTGGATGCTAAAAGGTTGATTGACTCAACCAGGGTTTTCTTTATACAAAGCCTAAGAGAAGGCTAGTGACCCAACAAGAGGGTGCTAACAAGTGATTGACTCAAAAAGAGGGTTCTTTTATGTGTCTTGTACGAAGCCCAAAACGGAGGCTAAAAGGGAAGTGACTCAACAAGAGAGTCTGTTTGACATGTGATTGACTCAACAAGAGAGTCTTTTATACTCAACAAGAGAGTGTTTTGCTGTCTCGTACAAAGCCCGAGATAGAGGCTGAAAGGAGTTTGACTCAACAAGAGAATTTTTTATACTCAACAAGAGAGTGATTTCTATCTCGTACGAATCCCGAGATGGAGGTTAAAAGTTGTTGACTCAACAAGAGAGTCTTTTATACTCAACAAGAGAGTGTTTTTCTATCTCGTACGTAGCCCGAGATGGAGGCTAAAAGTTGTTGACTCAACAAGAGAGTCTTTTATAATCAACAAGAGAGTGTGAAAAGGTTAGCTCCGCTAGGCAGAATCATTATACAAAGCCCAAGAGGAGGCTAAGTGTGCTGGTAACTATCTCAGTTTAGTGACAGGTCTAGTATGTTGGATAAAAGAGAAAATTAGTTCTTATAAAAGGAAAGATTAAAGGTATGGTTGTGCCTTGAAACTTATCAGAGGATTAGGGTTATTTCCTGTTCTTTAAGGAAATGGGAAATCCAAAGGGTATTGAGACTGTCCAAGTCTACTGGTGTTCTGAGAAATCGATTCTCAGATAGTGAATGATCTTTGTATGACGCCCAAGAGAAGGCTGGTATGTTAAGGGATGAAGGTCAACCCATTAACTGGTCTGACACTTGACTCAGAAAGACAGCTCTAGCAAATTGATGACTAGGTTATGTTCCTATACCTGTAGAGGTCACTGAGTCCTTGTAGTAAGCCCAAGAGAAGGAATTAGATCTTTTAAGAAGCCGAAGGGTCCTTGTACAACGCCCAAGAGAAGGCGGGGATGCTTTTAAGAAGCATGTGGTCGCCAAACCCCGAGAAGTTCAAGACATGCCATTCACCAAGAATTTATCAAACCAGGAAAGTCCGAGAATTTGGAAGAAACTCAAGAGATGCCATTCACGAAGAAAAGATTATCTCTGGGGAGTTAGAGTTTCTTTGACAATGTCTAAGGGTGACAGTCTGAGAAAGGGTTCACTGAGAATGCTGCCTTTCACGTCTCCATATTGTATAACCCCAAGAGGAGGGAAGACTGTGTTAGGTAATCGTATTTGGATCTAGTTTTGTTTGTATTTAAGAGTGACCAACAGGTCTTTACCTAGTGCTAGACGTAGTTGTCGGGGAAAACTCTAAATAACTATACTAGTATTACACAGTTGATATTTGACAAGTATATAAAAGTTTGTGAAAGAAGACTTACAATGAGCAACCCCACAATACAGTTATATATATATATATATATATATATATATATATATATATATATATATATATATATATATATATATGAAAGCGGATAAAGAAAGCAGGTAAACACTTACTCGGTTGTAGAGTTTCCAAGTTGTTTTGTTAGTTGTTCAAAAAAGAAAGCTTTGATAACAATATTATATTCTAAATCAAAGGAGGTTCTTTGAAAAGATTGTTGGGGCTTACAGCTCATGGAGAGGCCCAAGGTTTTATCAGTGAATGCACTGTTGTTTTGAAATTGTACAGGGACTTATACAAGTGACTGAGGCCCAAAAAAGTTTTCTGTACAAAGGGATGGGTCTTACACTCTCTCAAGAGGCCCAAAGGGTTTAAAGAAAAGGAACGGGGCTTATAACACGAGGGTAGGCCCAAAGGGTTTTGTTTGAAAAATGACGATCGCGTCGAGATTTCTTTAACGTATTGGGTCTTATACAATGCATTGAGGCCCAAAAAGGTTTTATCTACAAGGGATGGGTCTTACACTCTATTAAGGCCCAAAGGTTTATTTTTGCACAAGTGGTGGGGCTTACAGCTCAAGGAGAGGCCCAAAGGTTTTTGTTAAAAAGGCGACGATCGCGCCGAACTTTTTGATGGTGTCGGGACTTATACAATATACTGAGGCCCATAGAGGTTTGTATTTTACAAAGGATTGGGTCTTACACTCTACCAAGAGGCCCAAAGAGTTTTGAAAATGATTGATGAGGTTTGAAATCAAAGAAACCCTAATTTTTCCCTTAAAAAGTAAATATTTAAAGAAAATCAATAAAAATACCAAATGAGTTTGAATAAACCACTTTTGATTTTTTTTTAAGGTTTGAAAAATGAGATTTTAATCACAAGATGAATTAAAACTCATTTGGTTTTGATTTTCAAGGTAAATATCCACTTTTAAAATGTTTAAAAACAATTAAAAAGGAATTTATTCACAAAAATACTATTTATATTAAATAAATAATATAAACTTTATTTTTTGTGGAATAAACTATTTCAACATTTTTGTGATTTTTTGCAAAAAGAACCAATAAAAAATAATTAAAATTGAGAGAGTTATTAATTTTCCAAACTATTAAAAATAATATGAAAAATAGTAGAAAATGGAAAAAATAGCAAAAAGAGGGTCTGGGGCGAGGGGGATTCGAACCCCGGACCTCTTGTGTATAGGGCGCGCGCTTTACCACTAGGGTGGTGATACATCCGTTGATTGAAACACAACCACAAATATACAAGGCTTGCCTTGTTTTTGGCCTGACTTAAGGCAAGGCAAGGCAAGATTTTGATTAGAAACGTGAAGGCCATAAATTTCTCATTTCTCCATGGATTGGGACAAAATTTAGGTCTATCCTGCCTAGAATTTCACAAGGAATTCAATGGTGGTGGTGTTTTTTTTCAGATCATGCTCATATTGAAAAACCTGATAGTGGTTTTGAAATAGGCCTTGATTTGCATTTTCTGTGCTATCTCTTGGTACAGACATGAATTACATGATGAATTGGTTCAAACACAACACATATAACATGTACAAGATGTGCATGATCAGTGGATCTCAAAGCAATGCATATTTCAAAGAGTTCAAGTTGAGATGCTTACCTCTTTTTGGAGCTTTTGTTCAATCTGCCAAGTGCTTTGTTCCAGAAATGATTTGATTCTTTGGACACCCTCAAATGATCTCTTAGAAGCTTTTAGGATGGTTGGAATCAGCTGAAAACCTCAGGAACAAGTTTGAGCTCTTTCTTGTAAAAGGGGCAAAAGTGGCCAAAATAGAAACTCTCTCAAATGGTGTTCTAGATGGGGGGAACTATTTGGGAAAGTTCAAGGTTGATATTTGGAGCGTGTTTGAGGTTTTATCTGGTTTGGAAAGTGACTGAATCAAGAGATGGCTTGAAAAATGCACAACAGTCCAATTTTGAGGTTTTGAGAGGTGACTTTGTGATTTTGGTGTTACAGGTCACTTGTGTGTGATTGGTTTGGTTGGAATTGCTCTCAAACTCAAAACCCGATAGTGACTTGCTTTGGAAGGCAATTTTGGAAGTGAGAAGGTGATTTTGAGGAAAGCATCTGTTTGATGGCTTTGGTGTACTCAAACTGATCATAAATGAGCTCTATTAATAGTAGAGCAAGTTTGTTTTGGAAGTAATAGTGATTGGCAACTGCAGCAGAGGTTTGGCCAATGTTGATCAATGAGAATCCAAGTCTCCTCTAGCCATTGACTAGAGGTTAAGGGCACAGGCTACTGGTTCCCTTGGTCTTGGATATGTCTTGACTGAATTCAGTTGGAAATGACTTAGTCCATGCCACCTTGGTGCATCCATTAAATGCTCCAAACCAAAATTGGAGTCTTGTCCCTCTTTTAGGCATTTCTAGGTTTGACATGCTACTTTTGGTTCCAAACACTTGGGATGCTTATGGATCAGTGTTTGTACCTCCTTGGTTTCCCCCTGAGGTGTTCAGATGGATAAGTGTTTTTGTCATTTGTACAAATTTGGCAAATCGAGCAAAATGCACAAATCTGCCTTGCTTTGTCAGTTTTCAGCAAGGCATGTTGCCATTATCATATCTCATGGCTCAAGTGGACTTTGATGGAGTTCTTGGCCATTTTGGAAAGCCCTCTTATGATACAACAACTATTTGATCATAATTGGTTTGGATACCTTTTGGATCCAAGTGAAAAATGCCCCTACATTTGGAAAAAAGTGAAGGCAGATTCTGACTTTGTGAAAATTTCACTGTGTTGGAAAAAAGTGACATTTTCACTTTTTGTGATTTTGATCATTCCATAATCTAAAATCCATGAGGAATTGGAATGAGTTGTGTTTGAAGCTTTTGTAGATGGCCATGAGAGCTATAAATCTAGCTTTGGATGGGGAAAAATGGCCTTTTGGTTTAGGAGATATGATCCTCCAAAGTTGGTACCCTAGCCACTTTGTTCCATAACTAGAAAAATTTCTAAGTTTTTATGGTTACCTCTTTTACAAGTTATCCCACTTTTCTTGATTTTTATTGATGAATGATGATTCCAATCACACATTAACATCATTTTAGGGTCAAATAACCATGATTGTGAAAAATCTCAAAAATTCAAAGTTGACTTTTGTGCACAGTTGACTTTTTGTCAGATGAATTCCAAACTGTGCGATCCTCTATGAAATCAAGTCCTTGACCTAAATAAAACTTGATGGACATGTTCCATGGGTGTTATAGGGTGTATTGAATCATGTCCTAAGGTTTGGGAGCATGCCTGGGTCAAAAGTCAAAGGCACAGCTGACTTTTCTCGCGAAACCCTAATTGTGGTTCTGATGAATTTGAAACTTGTTGCTCAAGCTTCTTGGATCAATCCATTGTTGCAAATGGATCAATGTGGTGTATTAGAGACCCTCAAATTATCCTTTTAGGTCTTGGCTCATGTTTTTTCCCAAAAGTCAACTTAGGTGTAAATTAGGTCAAGAAACCCTAATTCCTGATTTTTTATGAATGCGTCCCCTGAGGAAAAATTGACTTGATGATTGGCTTCATGATGTCCCTTGGAGAATCATAGGTTATGCTTTGAAGCATTGGCTCATGCCTAGAGGAAAATTTCCATCTGGAGGCCCTGGTCGACCAAAACCCTAATTTGGTAACACTGTTGATTTTGAGGCTTGATCCACTCAGAATGCTGCAACCTTGTGCTTGATTCTTGCTGGGGGAGTCCTCTTGATCCATTGGGGATGTTTGAGAGGCTAGACAAGTTGAATATCATGTCATTCCTTGATTGATCCTTTGTCTAAGAACTCTAAGAGGGCTTGAAACCCTAAGTTTGATTGTAGTGAAGGCTCACCCATCTTTGGGGAGACTAATGATGCATGATGGTTCATCCATATTGTGATGATGGTTTGCATAATGATGGGGAATCTTAGTGGTTAAAATTTGGGGCATGACACCCATGCCTCAACATGAGAAAACTGTTGTAAATTTGATAGAGGAAGAATTTAACCACAGTTATCAAATTCACGATGTACTTCTATTAGGAACCAATCTGGTCAAGATGCATTGCAGACAGAGCGGGTACGATCATGTACCGTTTCACAATTATCACCAGTGTGATATCTGCTCGAAGAATAATCAGGGATGTTTCGTAGTGCGATAAGCTCTACAAGAACAGATGAATCTGGGTTGGATCCAAGATCACCGAATCCGTGAGGTCAATATGGCTCACGCAAACCCCAACATTGTCAAGAACCACAACATTCTGGCGATGAATGTCAACTTGGTGACAATGCACTCAAGGCAAAACCAACATCATGATCTGCCACGGCACGATTACAATTCCTGTCTGATCTTCTCAATAAATAATCAGGGATACTCTTTTGTACAAGAGGCCCTCCAACGTCAGATGGATCTCGGATGGATCCAGGATTACCGTGATAGAAGTAGCCATCAAGTTAATATGATTCAAATCTTTGATATTCGCGTGATGATTACCAGTCTGGTAGAATTACATGCTAAGCAAGTCAGGCTTGGCTTTCTGGCTTCACATGATTATCAGGACTGTAAAGTGTGTCGTAAAAATGACCAAGGACGTGCACTTGTCCAAAGAACACTTAAACACTTATTGGACCACTGGTGGCTTCCAATCTACTTAGATGAAGTTACACAATAGATCAATATGGATGACGAGAATCTTACTAGGCATCAAAGTCAGGATGTTCGCGCGATGGAAACAGATCTAGTAAGGTTGCACTGCATACAAAGCGGACGTGGCCAAGTGCCACCACACAACTATGAGCGTTGTAGAGTTTACTCAAAGAACAACCAAGGATGCTACCTTGTACGACCAGCTCTTCAAAATCAGTTGGACCGAAAAAAGATTCGACCATGTTCAAGTTCTGGTTCGATCAACGTAATGCAAGACTATCTTCCTGATTAAAGCAAAGACGTTGTCTTAATCTCTAATCATGAAATGACCAAGGACGTATGCGCCATAATCCCTCTATTACATGAATCAAGAGTTCCTCTTGATAGTAGAAATATTCTCAACATCGAACCAATTGAGGCCGGCTACGATGGTCAGAAAAATCAAAAGGCTCCTATGGTTATCTATCTGCCAAGACCAATACCATACAAATTCGATAAAGCTATCCCTTACAAGTACGGTGCAACAACAATTGAGAATGGAAAGGAAACTCCATTACCTTCCATCGTAAACATTGGCGACATCAGTCGAGTAACACGGAGAAAAGGAACCAGAGAAAAGGAACCTCAAACAGAAGTTCATAATCAACCAGCCGAGCAATCCAGTAATCCCGGCCTTTCAAAGAACAATGATGAGATGCTGAAGCTCATTCAAAAGAGCGAGTACAACATTGTACACCAACTGTTGCAAACTCCTTCGAGAATCTTTGCGCTATCTCTCTTGCTCAGTTCCGAAGCTCACAGAGAAGATCTACAGAAAGTCTTAGAGCAAGCCTTTATGGAACAAGATGTGACAATAAGATAATTTGACAGCATCATCTCCAACATCACTTCCTGTAACAACTTGGGATTCAATGATGAAGAATTGTCGGAAGAAGGCAAAAATTACCACATGGCTCTTAACATTACAGTCAACTGACAGGACGATGCTTTAGCCAACGTACTGGTAGATACCGAATCAGCTTTAAATGTTATGCCAAAATCTACTCTGATGCGACTATCATTTCAAGGATCTCCGATGAGAGGCAGTGAGGTCATCGTCAAAGCCTTTGACGGATCCAGAAAAATAGTTATCGGCGAAGTTGATCTTCCCATAACTATTGGTCCTCACACTTTCCAAGTCACTTTCCAAGTCATGGACATCTGGGTAGCATACAGCTGTTTGTTAGGAAGACCTTGGATACACGAAGTTGGGCCAGTCACTTCGACACTTCACCAGAAGCTGAAGTTCGTAAAAAATGACAAGCTAGTCACAGTCTGTGGAGAGAAGGCCTTGATCGTGAGCAACTTATCATCATTTTCCTATATAGAACCAGAAGAGGTTGTTGGAACTCAATTTCAAGCACTGTCAATGAGCAATGAGAATCAATCATAAAGAGGGACATCGATTTCCTCATACAAAGATGCTCTCAGAGTGATCGAGAGTAACAACGCAAAAGGATGGGGGCAACTTGTCTTTCCTACGGATAAAAAGACAAAGAAAGGTCTTGGTTTTTCCTCAACTTGTACCCATACTGCTAATAACGATGAAAGTTTTCATCCCATTCAAGACTTCTTCCACAGTGGAGGCTTCCTTCACCCAGTGTCTCAAGAAGTACATACCATCAATGAGGATGACTCCTCAAATACAGATGAAGAGTGGAAGTCCTATCTCAACGAGGATGGTTGTATGTCTTAGGAAGAAATGTATACACCATTTTTCTTTCCCACGCAGAGTTCGAGATATATACCAAGATCAGACGTCAAGATGATGTATGGAGATTGTGATCCGGAAGGATGTCGTGCTCCACCCAACTCGTTGGAGGAGGACACTCTGATGAAAGACAACTTTGACTATGACTATTATGACCCAATGGATGACTTGTCTATCTGGCAGCCGTACCCAGAAGACTTGGGGCAAAAGAGTCAGCCAAATGACGCTTATCAGCTAAGCAATATTGAAAAGAATACCTGCGTCCCTACAAAATCATGGGATCATTACTCAGGACATTTCAAAAATATCCAGCACAACGATGAATCTGCAAAGATTGCAGGACAAGAATTCATCAACTATGCTTTTCTCGAGGTCAACGTCATCGAGAAGGATGACTCCTCTTCTCCCACAGAAGTATGGAACACCTTAGGGCAGCCGAGTGACAAGTACAACTTCTTGGTCAAGTACACCGCTCATAAGAGCTCTCATATCAGGCTCGAAGGCATCCAGCCAACTGGATGGGGAGATCCGCCTGAGAGTGAAAATATTGTGTAAGATACAATAGAAGAGTTCGTCTACGACAAATCTACATAGGAGGAAGACTCCAACGATCCTACTCCGCCATAAATCAGCGTCATTTCTGAGGATAAACCAAGAAATAAGGTACCAGACTTTGTGATTCATCGAGGAGTTCGCCGCCAATGGGTTGCTGTCGATGTCCCGAAAGTCATCCATAAGTCTAAGTAATTGCCATCTTTGTTTTAACCTTTCACCCTACCCAGGTGAAACAGATGTTTTTATAGGGCTCACTTTCTATAAATGTCCCTCTTCACTTCGCCCAAAGCGACAGAGTTTTGTTTTATAGGGTTGTAGTTTCAAGAGTCGACTAAATCCTAAATAAATAACGTCATTCTGTAATTTCCGCATTTTGTTACTGTTTTCACTTTTCGCTTTTTCAGAAAATGGTAATCCTAAAACAACCCAAAAACACGTCATGCATATTGCTTATTTTAAACCCCATTGAAACATACGATTCAATGCCTTCTCCTAACTTTGAATTCCCGGTATATGAGGCTGAAGAAGAAGAAGACAAAGAAATTCCAGAAGAGATCTTCCGATTACTCAGACAAGAGGAAAGGTCCATTGAACCTCACAGAGAGTCATTGGAAACGTTAACCTTGGGTTCAGGAAAAGAGAGGAAAGAAGTCAAGATTGGGGCACTGCTCAGTTCGGCTGTCAGAGAAGACTTGATAAAACTTATCAAAGATTTTCCTAATGTATTTACTTGGTCCTATCAGGACATGCCAGGGTTGGATACCAGCATCGTGGAACATCATTTAGCGTTGAAATCAGAATATCCGCCAGTAAAAAAAAGACTGAGACGGATTCATCCAGATATGGCCATCAAAATCAAAGTGGAAGTGCAGAAACAGATTGACGCGGGTTTCCTCGCCACCTCAGAATATCCTCAATGGTTAGCCAACATAGTACCAGTTCTGAAAAAGGACTAAAAAGTCAGAATGTGTGTAGATTACAGGGATCTGAACAAAGCCAGTCCAAAGGATGACTTTCCCTTACCGCACATAGACATGCCGGTAGACTGTACAGCAAAGTTTAAAGTCTTCTCCTTCATGGATGGATTCTCGGGCTATAATCAGGTATAAATGGCGTCGGAAGATATGGAAAAAACTTCATTCATCACCCCATGAGGTACCTTTTGTTACAAGGTAATGTCGTTCGGTTTGAAAAACGCTGGGGCAACCTATCAAGGGGCCATGATAACTCTGTTTCACGACATGATGCATAAAGAAATCGAAGTGTATGTCGATGATATGATTGCCAAATCTAAAATAGAGGAGGAACATGTGACCCACCTGTCAAAGTTATTTGAGCGTCTGAGAAAATACAAACTCTGCTTGAATCCTAACAAGTGCACGTTCGGTGTCCGCTCAGAAAAACTGCTAGGGTTCATCGTCATCCAGAAAGGAATTGAGGTTGATCCTGACAAAGTCAAGGCCATTCAAGAAATTCCTTCTCCAAAGACTGAGAAACAAGTCACAGGATTCCTGGGACGTTTGAATTACATTTCCATATTTATATTCCTCATGACCGCGACATGCAGGCCAATCTTCAAATTACTCAAAAAGAGTCAGGACTGCGTATGGAAAGAAGAGTGCCAAACCGCCTTCAACAGTATCAAAGAGTACCTGTTGAATTCACCAATCCTGTCACCTCTAGTGGAGGGAAGACCACTGATCATCTACCTAACAGTCTTGGAAGACTCTATGGGTTGTGTACTTGACCAACAAGACGAAACAAAAAGAAAAGAGTCTGCCATCTACTATCTGAGCAAGAAGTTTACCAACTGTGAAAATCGGTATACTATGCTTGAGAAAACTTGTTGTGCTCTGGCTTGGGCAGCCAAACGTCTTCGCCAGTACATGATTTGTCACACTACTTGGTTAATCTCCGAAATGGATCTGATCAAGTATGTCTTTAAAAAACCTGCTCTCACGGGAAGGATCGTCCGTTAGCAGATGTTGTTATCAGAATATGATATTGAGTATCATGCTCGGAAAGCCGTCAAAGGAAGTATTTTAGCCGATCATTTGGCTCGTCAACCGATTGACGATCAGGAATCAGTCAGGTTTGACTTCCCAGACGAAGATGTCATGTACTTAAAAATGAAAGATTGCGATGAACTGCTACCCTGTGAAGGGCCAGAACCAGGTTCTCAATGGGAACTAATCTTTGACAGAGCTGTCAACAATTATGCAAATGGAATTGGGGCAATCATCGTAACACCTCAGGGTACCCACATTCCTTTCACTGCCAGATTGACATTCAAGTGTACAAACAAGGAGGCCGAATACGAAGCTTGTATCATGGGTCTCGAAGAAGCAATTGATTTAAGGATTAAGAACTTGGATGTGTATGGAGACTCAGCCCTGGTTATCAATCAGATCAAAGGAGATTGGAACACATACCAATTTGGACTGATTCCTTACAAAGACTATGCGAGAAGGTTGTTACCATTCTTCAACAAAATCGAGTTTCACCATATCCCTCATGAAGAAAATCACATGGCTGATGCATTAGCCACTCTCTCCTCCATGATTAGTGTAGGTCAATGGAACGACGTACCTAAGATTGAAATAATACGCCTTGAAAGGCCCCTTACATCTTCGCGATCGAAACAGTCATAGACGACAAACCTTGGTATCACGATATCAAATGTTTCCTTCAGAAACAAGAGTACCCACTTGGGGCATCCAGAAAAGACAGGAAAACTCTCAGAAGACTGGCTGGCAACTTCTTCCTGAGCGGTGATACACTCTACAAGAGAAACTTTGACATGCTCTTGCTCCGATGCGTAGACAGACCAGAAGCAAACATGCTGATGAAAGAAATTCACGAAGGATCCTTTGGCACTCATGCCAACGGACACACAATGGCGAGAAAAATTCTGAGAGCAGGATACTATTGATTGACATGGAATCTGATTGCTACAAGTACAAGAGGAAGTGTCACAATTGTCAGATATACTCAGACAAAATCCATATACCGCCAACACATCTCAAAGTTCTCTCTTTCCCATGGCCTTTTTCCATATGGGGAATCTACATGATTGGCATGATCAAACCAAAAGATTCAAATGGACATCGGTTCATCCTAGTAGCCATTGACTACTTCACCAAATGGGTCGAAGAAGTGTCATACACCAATGTAACTAGACAAGTGGTAGTCTGTTTCATCAAACATAATCTCATCTGCCGTTATGGTGTTCCAAGCCAGATCATTACTTACAATGGATCCAACTTGAACAACAAGATGATGAACGAGTTGTACGCCGAGTTCAAGATCGAACACCATAACTCATCTCCCTACCGACCTAAGATGAACGGAGTGGTAGAAGCGGCTAACAAGAACATCAAGAAGATTGTTCAAAAGAGGGTTGTAACCTACAAAGACTGGCACGAGATGCTACCCTTTTCTATTTATGGTTATCACACATCTGTCTACACTTCAACAGGGGCAACCCCTTTCTCTCTTGTATATGGAATGTAAGCAGTGCTTCCCATAGAAGTAGAGATCCCATCAATCCGGGTATTGATGGAAGCTAAGCTAACAGAAGCTAAATGGCGTCAAAGCAGGCACGATGAACTGAACCTAATCGAAGAAAAAGGAATAATGACTTTATGCCATGGTCAGTTGTATCAGCAGAGAATGAAGAAGGTGTTCGACAAAAAGGTCAGACCCCGTGTCTTCAGAAAAGGAGACCTCATGCTCAAGAATATACAATTATTCCTCACTGATTCCCGGGGAAAATGGGCTCTGAATTATGACGGCCCCTATGTGGTCAAGAAATCCTTCTCAGGTGGCACCTTGAGACTCGCAACCATGGATAGAGAAGACTTTGCCTACCCCACGAATGTTGATGTAGTCAAGAAATACTTCGCCTAAACAATTAAAAAAACAACGTCTCAGTGGATTGAAAACCCGAAAGGGCGGTCCAGGAAAAAATTAGAGACATAAGCAAAAATCATCCCGATGGATTGGAAATCTCAAAGTACAATCCAGGAAAAAGTTAGGGAGTTATGGCAAGTAACTACGTCCGACAAGGTTAAATCCCCAGCGGTAACACCATTCGTCGAAAAACTTCAAGTCAAGGTCATCTTCGACAGAAGCTCAGGATGTCCAGAACTCAAAGTTAGTAGATGGATAACGATCATTATGTTTCAATGTAGCCCCTTTTCCCTTAAGTTACCATTTTCTAAACTTTGTAAATGCTCTATGGAATCACACGCTTGGCTGATTTCCATCCTATCAATAAAATTTGAGCCCTAGTGCTTTTGTTTACAATTCTTATTTGTTTTAGCTTTACAGAATGACATTTTTAACATGATCAACGATTCTTGAAATAAAACAAAAATAAATTTACTTGTCAAAACTTTTCTGCTTTTTAAATAAAGATGGAAATTCTTTTGACTGTTGAATATCGAAAAGAACATCGATCGCTTCTCCAAAGGTGATTGAGCCTCAAAGTGCATAATCAAAGTACTCCTTCTAAACCAGTACACCTGAATAAAGGATCAACTATATCAGATGTGATTTTCCCATCTGATATCCCCGGCAGAGTACGTATCTCTTAAGACCGATTGAACAATTCTTTCTCCCAGCAGGGACCGTCTTTCCTAAGCAAGGCAGGATTGTTATCTTGGAACGTTGATACTTTTCATCCCCCACTGTGGCCGAGTATCCAGTCGTGTTCATCTATTAGTCTCTATGCCGCGTCAGTTTTGTCAGTATAAACATACATACATCATGCATTATTGATTCACATTCATATTCATATTGCATCACTATCACTCTAGTCAGTCTTATTCCCAACTGATAAAAGTCCTCTCAATCGAGTTCTCAGTCCTTTCCTCGTTAGGAAATGCAGCGTCTTAGCAATCTCTCCCCCCAGTTAATTTTTGGGTTGGAGACGGTCCTCGACCACTTTGATAACTTGAACCTCTGAAAGGCAAGAAGACATTCGACAAACGTCACTCATCACCATTGAAGATGATAGTTTTGCTTTCCCGGATTAAGGAAAATCCCCAGAGAAAGCCTCTCAATCGAAGACTCTCAGCAACACATTGGCTTTTCTCCCAAGAAAGTCAATGTTAATAAAGTCATCAGCACCTCAAAATTGGATTGTATCACATGGGATTTCTCCGAGAAGATCTCGAAGAAAAGTATGATGTAATATCCCTAAGTAGAAAGCTGTTTTTCAAGAGACTCGTTTTCCCCAGTAGAGTCAACGAATGACATCTCCAATAGAGAAGTTTGTACGCCTCTATAACTCAGACAAATGGGTCTCCCCAGCAAGTCTGACATCAAAATTTTCAATCAAATGGCATCTCCCCAGTAAACTCGGCGAGAAGTTTGATGAAAACCGCTACACATAGCGTCCCTTGTCAAGGAAGGAACTAAAAAAAAACTGAGACCAATTCCTTGGCTGAAGACCAGGATCGAGGGAAAGTTTATTGACAAAAGAAACTGAGACCAGTTCCTTGGCTAAAGACCATGATCGAGGGGAAGCTTATTGACAAAAGAAACTGAGACCAGTTCCTTGGCTGAAGACCAGGATCGAGGGGAAGTTTATTGACAAAAGAAACTGAGACCAGTTCCTTGGCTGAAGATCAGGATCGTGGGGAAGTTTATATCAGAAAGCTGAGACCAGTTCCGTGGCTGAAAACCAGGATCGAGGGGAAGTTTTACCCTATTCTAAGCATCGTTGCTTAGCAAAAGAAGATGGACAGGTAAACTACCATTCATAACCACTGTCAAAATTTTGGGTATTCTGATATTTAATCCTCTTGAACCCCGAATACCTTCGCCATTCGCACCTTCGGGTCCAAGAAGATTAAATAGAGGCATCTATCATACCCCAAATTTTGACCACCAAGATTTCCCATCATTGTGTAAATCATCACCAAAATAGGGATGTACCATCATGCCTCATCAATCTCCTCAAAGATGGGTGAGCATTCACCACAACCAAGACTTAGGATTTCAAGCCCTCTCAGAGCCTTAGACAAAGGATCAATCAAGAAATGACATGATCGTCAACTTGTCTAAACTCTCAAACACCTATAAAGGATCAAGAGGACTCCCACATCAAGAATCAAGCACAAGGTTGCAACATTCCAAGTGGATCAGGCCTCAAGATCGCCAGTGTCACCAAATTAGGGTTTTGGTCGACCAAGGCCTCCAGATGGAATTTTTCCTCTGGGCATGAGCCAATGCTTCCAAGCACAACCCAAGATACTCCAAGGGACCTCATCGACCCCATCATCAAGTCAATTTAGCCTCAGGGGATGCATTCATAAAAAATCAGGAATTAGGGTTTCTTGACCTAATTCACCCCTAAGTTGACTTTTGGGACAAAGCCTGAGCCAAGATCTCAATACATGATTTGAGGGCCTCAAGTACACTACATTGATCCATTTACAACAATGGATTGAGCCAAGAAGCTTAGTCCACAAGTTTCAATTTCATCTGGACCACAATTAGGGATTTGAAGAAAAAGTCAACTGTACCTTTGACTTTTGACCAAGACATGCTCCCAAACCTTGGGACATGATTCAAGACACCCTACAACACCTATGGAATCCATCCATTAGGTTTGAATTAGGTCAAGGACTTGATTTCACAAAGGATTGCACAGTTTGGATTTCATCCGATAAAAAATCAACTGTGCACAAAATCAAGTTTGACTTTTCGGAATTTTTCACAAATATGGTTCCCCCTAAGTCAAAAGTAATGTTAATATATGGTATTGATCATCATTCATTAATAAAAATCAAGAAAATTGAGGTTTCTTACAAAAGGGGCAACCATAAGAAACCAAAATTTTTCTAAGTTATGGAACAAAAGTGATTTTGGTGCCAACTTCCAAGGATCATAACTTGAGATCCAAGCAGCCATTTTGGGTGATCTAAGGCCTGATTTGTAGGTTGTCCTACATTCTACAAAAGCTTCAACTACAAGAAACTCCAACTCTTCATGAATTTTGAGTTATAGATTGATCAAAATCACAAAAACATGAAAATTACACTTTTTCCAACACTTAGTGAAAATCTGCCTAAGTTACCAGCCTTGAACATCAATATTCATGAGGATTTTTCAATGGGATCCAAATAGTTTAAAAATAAACTATGATCACAAATGTTTTGTATCATATGAGGGCTATTTAAAAAGCACAAGAGCCTTCCATAACTCAACATGAACAAGGAGATATGATCCCCTTAAAATCACCATTTCCAACTGCCTTGTACAAGGCATATTTTGGCATTTTGCTCGATTTGGAAAAATTGGACAACTCCAAGCCTTGTCATCCATTTGGACACATCAGAGGATAAAACAAAAGGGAAATGATCTGATCCCCAAGCCTTCCAAGTCCAAGAATCTACATATAGCCATAACAAACCTAAAATGGCTCAAAAGTGCAAAAGACTCCAATTTTGTTTTCAAGCATTCAATGGATGCACCAAGGTGGCATGGACTGAGACATATCCAACTGAATGAGTCAAGATTCAGCTCTGAAATAAAGGACCATAGGCCTGTGCCCTAACCTCAAGTCAATGGCTAGAGGAGACTTGAGATTCCTTTTAAACAACATTGGCTAAAGGCCTGCTGCAGCTGCCATTCACTATTGATGCCAAAAAAAACTTGGCACGCTATAAATAGAGCTCAATTATGATCAGTTTGAGTACACCAAAGCACTACAACTGCTGCTTTCCTCAAAATCTCTCTCTTTAGGCCAAAATGCCTTCTTTTGCAAGTCATCTCTGAGAGTTTGAGTTAGAGAGCAATTCCACCATATCTCATGATCCAAACACATCCAATATGTCATATCTAAGCAGTTCAAACACTCACTTGTGATCTAAAACACCAAAATCAGAAAATCCACCTCCAAAACCTCAAAATTGGACTTTTCTGCATTTTTCAAGCCATGCCTTGATTCAGTCACTTCCAAAATCAAACCAGGCCTCAAACACACTCCAAATATCATCCTCAAACTGTGCCAATTGGTTTCCCTCATCTGGAACGCCATTTGAGGGAGTTGCTATTTTGGTCACTTTGCCACTTTTGCAAGAAAGAGCCTAATGCTTGTTTCTGAGGATTCCAGCTGGTTTTGATCATCCTAAAAGCTTCTAAGGGATCAATCAAGAGTGTTCAAAGCATTAAATAACTTCTGGCACAAGGAACTTGGCAGATAGCACAAGGAACTCCAAGAGGTAAGTGCATCACAACTTGAACTCTCTAAATCATGCATTGCTTTGAGGTCCATTGATCATGGACCTCTCATACATACCATATGTTTTGTGTTTGAACCAATTTATCATGCTATTGTTGCCTGTACCATGAGATAGCATAGAACATGCAAAATTAGGCCTATTTTGAAATCACTATTAGATTTTGAAATGGAGACATTTTCTGAAAATTCCAAGGGCACCATTGGATTCTTCATAAAATTCTAGGTCAGATGCACCTAAATTTTGTCCCAATCCATGGAGAAATGAGAAAGTTAGAGGCTTCATGCAAATTGCTTAGAACTTGGCACCCCTTATGTATTAATGGGGTGGTTTTGATACACGGATGTATCACCACCCCAGTGGCAGCGTGCATGTGTGTTTGGCTTGATGGTCGTGGGTTCAACACCCACCCAGACCATTTTTTCCACTTTGCCATATTTTGATATTTTTGCTATTTTTATGGTTTTTGTTAATTAATTCCAAAATTAATTTCTCTCTCAATTTTAATTATTTTTTATTGGTTCTTTTTTTGGAAATTCCCAAAAATGTTAAAATATTTTATTCCATAAAAATTTCACAAAAATATTATTTATTTCATATATTTAATATTTTCGTAAAGAATTATGTTTTATTTGTTTTTTAACATTTAAAAATATTTCTTTCTCTTGATTTTTGCAAATTCAAATGATTTTCAAATCATTCTATGAATGAAACATGGTTTTTCAAACATTAATCCAAGATCACAACTTGTTTTTTATACATGTTTGATAATTTTGATCATTTTAATTGAATTTTATTCAATTAAAATGCATTTTAAAATCAAATTAGGGTTTTGATTATTTTCACCCTCATAAATCTTTTTTTCAAACACTTTGGGCCTCTTTATAGAGTGTAAGTCCCATCCTTTTGTAAATAAAATTTTCTTGGGCCTCATTCATTGTATAAGTCCCACAGTCTTCTCAAAAATCTCGGCGTGATCGCCATTTCAAAAAAAAATCATCTGGGCCTACCCTTGTGTTGTAAGTCCCATTTCTTTTCTTTTTCAAACCTTTGGGCCTCTCTTTGAGTTGTAAGACCCATCCCTTTGTACAGAAAACCTTTTTGGGCCTCAGTCATTGTATAAGTCCCGATATAATTTTCAGATCAACGGTACGATTACTATTTTTCATCTGGGCCTCTCCTTGAGTATAAGCCCCAACAATCTTTTCAAAAACAACTTTCCCTTTTGATTTAGATTCAAACTCATAGTTGTTATCAAAACTTTCTTTAATTTCTTGAACAACTAACCATACAGTTGTTACAATGGAAGCTTGCTCGCCTGTAAGTTTTATCAGCTTTCTTTTACATACTTGCACATATATATATAATTGTTTGTGTTGGAAGCTTGCTCACCTGTAAGTCCTCCAACCCTCTTTTACATACAGTATATATTTCATCTGTATATATATATATATATATATATGCCTGTATATTATTTGCTTAGAGTTTTCCCTGGCAATTAGGTCTAGAACTAGATGAAGCCCGTGGTCACTCTTTCAACAGTCAAAACTAGTTCCCCATAGGAATTCCAGATACAGTCTTGCCTTCTCTTGGACTTATAAAATATGGAACAAAGAGAAAGGCACTATTCCCGATGAAACTTTTCTCAGACTGTCACTATTAGAAATTGTCAAAGAAATTCATTCCCACTGAGAGGATTAATTCCCGGTGAAACCTCTCTTGAATTTCTTCAAACCCTACAACTGTTCACTAAAGAAAAGATTATTCCCGGTGAAACTTTTCTTGAACTCTTCTTAGGTTTGGACCCACAGGCTTCCTAAAAGCATCCCCGCCTCCTATTGGGCTTTGTACAAGGACCCTCCGGCTTCTTAGAAGTTCTCATGCCTTCTCTTAGGCTTAATACAAGGACCCTGAAGACCTCTTAAAGGTATAAGACAGAACTTAGTCATCCTTTGTTAGAGAAGACTTTCTAAAGAGTCAAAGGATCTCAAAGACAAAATCCTCTTGGGCATCATACAAAGATAAAATCTTCCATACCAGTAGACTTGGACAGTCTAATCTCCTCTTGGATCTCAAAGACATTCTCAAGTTTCCTACAAACACAGGAAAAGCCCTGGTCAATTAAACCAATCTCTAGTAGAGTTGAAACCTCTATAGGTTTTCAAAACTCAATCTTTAAACTCTCACTTTAAATTTCCCCAGCCAGGGTCAGCTTATCATCAGTATAACACTATCCCAAATCAGAACCTCAAGGCATCTGATACCTCAAATCTTCTGTAACCCTCATTAAAAGTTGATCCCCCAACTTGGACCTGCCTCTGGATCTTAGTAATCCTCAGCAAAAGTCAGCCTCCTCTTAGGCTTTGTATAATGATTTTCCTCAGCAGAGTTATCCTCAAAAGCACCCTTTTGTTGAGTCCATCTTCTTTCTTAAAACACTCTCTTGTTGAGTTAACGTTTTTCAGCCTCAATCTTGGGCTTTGTACAAGATAAACAAAGTACTCTCTTGTTGAGTCAATAACCTTTCCACACTCTCTTGTTGAGTCAATGGTACAAAATAAAAGCACTCTCTTGTTGAGTCAATCACCTTTTTAAAAGCACTCTCTTGTTGAGTCAATCACCTTTTCAGGACTCTCTTATTGAGTCAATCTCCTAAAAGCACTCTCTTGTTGAGTCAACCCTTTTCAGCCTCCTCTTAGGCTTTGTATAATGATTTTCCTCAGTAGAGTTAACCATAAAAACTCTCTTGTTGAGCCAACCTTTTTAGCCTCAATCTTGGGCTTTGTACAAGACACCTGAAAAATCCTCAACTGGGTCAGACATCTTTTTAGCCTCAATCTTGGGCTTTGTACAAGACATATATAAACTTTCTCCAACAAAGTCAAAATCTTCATAACCTTATCTTAAGCTCTGGATAAATATCTTCCCCAACGAAGTCAATTCCTCCCATCCTTCTTTTGGGCTTTGGGAATTAATATCCCTAAGTAGAGTCAATTCTCTTTTCAGCCTCAATCTTGGGCTTTGTACAAGACATCCATAAATATCCTCTCACTAGTAGAGTCAACATCTTTCAGCCTCAATCTTGGGCTTTGTACAAGACACCTTATAAATCTCTCCAGCAGAGCCAGTCTTCTTTTAGCCTTAATCTTGGGCTTTGTACAAGACAGATAAAACCTCCCACCTGTAGAGTCAGTTTCCCCTTTTAGCCTCAATCTTGGGATTTGTACAAGACAGACAAAATATTTCCCCAGAAAAGTCAACCTTTAGCCTCCTCTTAGGCTTTGTATAATGATATCCCCCAAAGAGTCAGTCTCTTTTTAGCCTCAATCTTGGGCTTTGTACAAGACACCATATAAACACTCTCTTGTTGAGTTAGCCTTTTCAGCCTCCTCTTAGGATTTGTATAAGGACTTCCCCAGTGGAGTCAATCAATCTCTTAGCTTCAACCTTGGGCTTTGATCAAGGCACACAAAAAATCAACATCCCCTCAGAAGAAATCAAAACTCTCTGTAGAAAGACATTTTCTCTGTGTTATCACACATCAAATTGCTGTAAGCGGCAAGCCTCTGGATTATTTACATCCACGCCACTGTCCCTCTCCTAGCATGAAAGACTCCTAAGGAAAAATGGCATTGCTCTACACTGAGTTAAAGTTTTCTCCTTTAGGATAACACCCCTATAAAGGAAATTATGGCATTGTCGGATTCACATATCCCAGTTGAAGTAATCCTCCTTTATAAACAGTCACCCAACAGTTGTGATAAACAGACGAGATGTCTCCCTTTAGAGATGATAAGTTCTCTCTCAGTCAAACCTTTTAGCTTCAATCTTGGGCTTTGAACAAGACACAAATACTCAACCTTTTAGCTTCAATCTTGGGCTTTGAACAAGACACCAAAACATCTTTTTTCCTCCCATAGAATAGGAGGAACTACGATTGCTCTGATTTCCCTGTTTATATTTAACGGGAATATGTAGGCATAAGATTGGGAAATCTTAGCGAGCACACCAATAAAAAAATTTAGGTCCAGTACCTTCACACCCATCAAAAACTGAGGTCCAGTACCTCACCAAAATCAAACAAAAACTCTCTCTCTCGAACACTCCCAAAGGAGAAACTTTCCCAACTCACAACAGATAAACACCATCAAGTACAAAGCAGAACCTAATGCTAACAACCTGTCAATAACCACATATAAGATGGGTAATTGAAAACTCCTCATTGTATAACCTGGCCCCGAACTCCCCCAATCTCTCTTAGCGTTTGTTCAGTTAAACATTCACGTGCAAGGTTAGTTTTAGATAACTTCCATTTCCCTTCCACCTTCACAGGATAAATAAGAAATCAGAAAGTAGCACCCCACTCCTACCATTGTGGTGAGGAGAAACCCATGGAGATAAGGTGGTCGCGTCACCGACAAAAATTGCACTCTATAGGCCCCCAATTTTGGGAATCACTTTTAAACCAAATGGGGCAATGATCCGAAAGATCCCTAGTGTAGCGGCAAAATCGTGAGTATAAGCTATTGATTAACTTAACTCAAAAAGCAAGAGTCGCCACCGCACTTTTATTTTATCCAAAAAGGAAAGGAAAAAGAGCGAACAAAACCTACACAAGCTCTAAACAAGAACAAGTGAAGAGAGTCCGGGTAAGGGGGTTGGTTACGCAATGGGAAGGTGTTAGCACCCAAAGCGTCTATAGTAGTCTATAGGAACCCTTTAAAATATCTACCGCTTTTGGTCTGAAAAAGTTTGCTTGAAAAGTGATTGAGGAGATGAGAAGAGAAGTTTTTTTTAAGATTTTTGTGTTTGAAGAGACTTGTTGTCTCATGCCTACGTACCCACGATGTGCAATGTAGGATCAAAACCCCATAGTTCGTGGTACAAAAAATGAAATTTGTTTGTTTTGGTTGATTTTAAATGTAAAGACAAGTCGTCATTTCCAAGCAAATAATTACGCTTAAAGAAATGAATCATGTCTAAACTTATGAAAAAGTTAAAGGAAAAAGTGCACGAGGGCACAAAAAGAGAGTAAGTGAGTTTGGTGTTTTTTAAAGTCTTTTGAAAAAGGTGTCAATATGCTTATGTAGTTTAGCATTTGTTAAGAAATGAAAGAAAAAGAGTAAAATCATTTGACAAAGTCAAGGTTTGATTATGAAAGAGGTGAAAGTTTGAAGTCAAGAAGGTTTTTGAAAAAGAGAGAGTGTTTTGAAAATTGAAGAATGGGGTGGAGAAGAAGTGACTATCCTAAAGCATAAAGTAAAAGCTAAGGATAATTAAAGATCTAACCACAAATGTAGTTGTCTTCACCATAAACCATGCAAAAGCACAAGTCTTCAAAGTCTTCGAGCCATAATTCCAAAGCAAAGGGAAAAGGTCCTAGTTCTAAGTCCAAGGTTCCAAGAATTGCATTGGATGTCCAAGTTCTAAGTTCAAGGATTCAAGAATAGCATTGAAGTCCAAGGTCTAGGTACAAAATTCCATGTCCATTGCAAAGGATAGTAACCATAGTCCAAGATTAGAAGCACAAGTTTTTTAGAGGTTTTGGCCTTTATTAATGTTTTTGGTCCAAGTGGACAAAGAGAAAAAGGCATAAGCATAAACATGTATCCAACGGACAAAGGAAAAATTGCGGAAACATAAACATGTGTCCAACGGACAAAGGAAAAATATGCGGAAGCATAAACATGTGTCCAAAGGACAAAGGAAAAATATGCGGAAGCAGAAACATGTGTCCAACGGACAAAGGAAAAATTGTATAAAAGTAAAAGAGAGATAGTGAGCGAGAAGGAATTGTAAAGAAGTTAGAAGTTAGTAATTAGTAATTAGTTGTTAGTGTAAGTGATCAATAATGATTGAATAATGTACTTAAGTCAAGGTTAATGAAGACTTGTTAGAAGATTGATAGAATCAAAACCTCTACAACAACAAGCTTCATAAGTTTTGAACCAAAAGACAAATAATCAATCATTTTTTATCGTTTTCCGATATGGGACGTAATGTTGCGCTATGTTAAGCAATCGGCGAGTAATTTACGGAGTAATTACCCTACAATTAGGTCAGTCAATAGCTCTTTGTGCTAAAGCATGCTAGATGAACGATATGTAGATCGTCATCCGAAAGCAATACTGCACGAAAAGAAAAGAAGGTAGAGATCTAGTCTTGATCAAAATTCAACAACGAAATTCTATGATCCATAAGATTTTCATCGATCAAAAGAAAAGGGAAATAGATGAAGAGAAAACCAAATTAAACCACACAATTATGTGATCTAAGGCTAAGAACAAAAGGAAAGGGAAGAAAATGGAAAAGGAACCAAAACAGTCCCAAAAATAAGCCAAAATGTGCATTCTGTTTTGAAGTAACTGGTAACTCACCAGACGTTAACCGGTTACTCAGTTCAAAATAAGCAGTTTTTTTCAAAATTAACACAGAGTAACCGGTTACTCACCAGACGTTAACTGGTTACTCTGCACCAGAATGCAGAAAATTGTGCAAAATTCAGCATGATCCACTTTCAAAACTTTTTACAAACACTTTGTGATCATGGAACTGAAATTGCACGAAATTTAAAGTAAAACAACAGTGAAAAACAACAATTAAACACAATTACAAGATCCAAAGGATCAAGTAACAAAGATCTCCAAAGATCTACATTGTGAAAGATGAAATTGAACAACAATGGTGGAAAATGAGATTACCACTCCAAATTTGAAAATTGCTTCAAATTACTCCAAGATACAAACTCCAAAGTCTTGATCTACTGAAATTGATGAAGAAAACATGTTTTGATGAAGGTTTAGCTCAAAGTTGAACAAGATTCAATGTGAATTCTTGTTAACTTTCAAAAGAAGAAAAGTGAGTTTTGGTGAATTTTGTGGTTGGGGAGAGAAATTGCAAGAGGTTTGTTGGCTCTCAAAAGCTTTAAGAGAAATTTTAGCAAGGTGAATTTGGCTATCAAAAGCTTGAAGAATGAATGAAATGAAGGCTCTATTTATAGAGTTTAGGCTTGGAAATTTGGTGGTTTGGAATTAGGTTTAGAAATGAAAATTAGGCTTGGAATTCAAATTTGGAGGGAAATTCATAAAAGAGTGGTGATTAGTGAAGGTGTATGGTAGGAAATGATCAAAGTGATGTAGGGGAATTAAAATGAGATAGTCTAGAATATTCCAAATGTGATCAAGGGTTGAGATTAGTACAAAATTGTTGAATTTGAATTTGCTGAATTTTTTTCAAATTTTCACGAGGGTAACCGGTTACTCACCACAGGGTAATCGGTTACTCAGTGCAAAATTTGTGAAAAATGAGCATTTTGTTGCACTGTTGTGGTTATGGCTCGATTCTCTTGTTTGTCAAAGAAGGCATGGAAATAAACACATGAACCTTGGAATTCCTTGAATAATAATTAATTAAAACTTGGGGAATCCTTGACCAGATGATTTTTGAATTGATTGCGGATCAACTTTGACATTGTTCAGATGAAATTCATTCAAGCTGAAGGACTGTTATTTTGGCATTTTTAACCTGTTCCTCCCCTGAAAATGTTAGTGAAAGAAAACAAAATATTTTTGGGTTTTGCTTAAGGTTAGTGAAATATAAACAAATAAAGCAATAAAGTGAATAAGAAAACACACAGATGCTCGGTAAACCTTATAAGGCATAAACCCAAAGAATGAGAGAGACAAGGCAACCAAAGCATAATTTTGTTTGTGGTAAAGATGCAAAATGAGATGTGAATGATATGTGGAATCTTAGAGGTTAAAAATTAGGGTCAAACACCTAGGACCCACCACCAGCCCCCCCCCCCCCCCCCCCCCCTCCCCCTCCAAGCCTCTGCTTACCTACTCGAGAGTAAAATTCTATCCAAACGACTCATGGCCTTTCCATCCAAACTATACCAAGTAAAGATCCTACCAAGAGGCACAAAATCCACCAACTCCGGCTTCTCAATAAAAGCGTTAAATTCATCCATCTCACGTCCATTAACAACACTGCCTCTACTCTTCCGCTCATAAACAATCTTAATTGCATTGAAGTCTTCCCCTAACAGCCTTTCCCCGATCAAATACCATCGTGTACAGTTATGTATTGAAGAAATTATAATGATGAGAAAAAAAACATAAATATATGACTCCTAACAAATACGTCAAAACTCCTAAACATTATATGTCAACTAAAAGTTGTGAAATTTTAATGTGATTACTTGTTTTGATTGATATAAAACACAGACATTCTAGGAGTAGGCGTGTCGGTGTCCGACACTTGTATAACACTTATACGACACGTGTCAGAAAAGTCAAACAAGTATCGGAAAAGTCAAACAAGTGTCCTCTAAAAAATATTTTTTTTTTGTTTCAACACTATTTGAATCAATGGTTGACACTCATATGACACTTATAACACATATGTCAGACAATTCAGATAAATTTTTCAAAAAATTTTGCTGTTGTTTTTCTTTGCTCTAACACACATTTATACATATTTTGGACAAATCTCACACAAATTTAAAATTGTTAAACGTGTATTTTAGCAATGTTATCAATAAAAAACTAAAGACAATAATTTTAATTAGAAATTTTCAACTTTTTTAATCATAGATGGATAAATAAAGCTCAAATATTCTCTTGTGTATAGCGGTGTCGGTGTCCTATATTATAACATTATCGGTGTCAGAGTATTTGTGTCGTGTCTCGATGTCCGTGTCAGAGTCCGTGCTTCACTGTTTGATTGTATCATTTAGATTATATATATATATATATATATATATATATATAAGATACATATCCAATAAGAATGCAATTTTTATGTAAGAGCATAAGAATTTATCTGTATCCTTAGATTTTAAAATCCAACACCAAACTACTTCCCAAGCAACACAATAAAGTCAAGTTGACAATGAAACGTAATATATTGTCAAATATATATATATATATATATATATATATATATATATATATATATAGGACATATCCTTTGAGAATGAAATTTCTATATAAAAACATGATAATTAATTTAAATCATTAGATTTTAAAATCCAACACCAAACTACTTCCCAAGCGACACAATCAAGTCAAGTTGACAATGAAACGTATATATATTATGTTTCATTGTCAACTTGACTTGATTGCGTCGCTTGAGAAATAATTTGGTGTTGGATTTTATTGTCAAATTGGATTTACTGGGTTACTTGGGTTCTAGTATGTTGCTGCATAATATACTAAGAGGCAAAATACAATATATAGCTAAAAAATATTTAATACATTGATAAAAAAACTTACTGGTAACAATTGTTCTAATTTTTCTTGAATGTTTTTCCCGAATATCCATGTCTTTCTAGTTAACTTTTCAATTTAATATTTATCTCGTTTTTTAATTATTATGTGAAAAATCTCGTTTCATCAAGGTTTTCGCTATGTCGACAATGTCCATATTGTCAGTGTCATCATTTCAATTGATAAGGATAGGTGAACCTTTCCACTTGATTCTTCATCCATATACTTTTTAGGCAATATATTTATATCTAATGCACCGTGCCCCGATTTCAATCTTGATTTCTTCCTAACTTTGCATCTCACTTCGATTGTTTTATGTTGGATCATCATTTCGGGAGTTTAATATGAGACATTTTTTTTTTTTTTTACTTTTGAGTTATTTTTTAAGAACAAATCTTTGTGAAAAATATTAGAAATATTGTATTAGTTTCATTTTGTCCCTTGGGCCTCTTTGTCATATGGGCCTTGTAGCCTTCTTTATAAGCTTTGTTTTTGTATACTGGTTTGTATCAGATTTTGATTAAATTACATTTTTCCATTTTTATTTTCATTTCATCTTCCTTTCTTTCCCGCCATGGCAAGCTTTCATTTCATTTTCAATATGCAATATGGTATCAGTAGACATTAACCCAAACCCTTTTGCATTCCTCCACCATTTCATCTTTTGTTCTTGTTAACCTTTCTTCTCCATCCGTCCATGGCTTTCGATGACGTGCTTTCTGCTAAAGATACTGCCGCAAAACCCAACTCTTCCAAGAATGCTACTCCGGATCCAATTCTTAACCCCCACAACCCCTTTTACCTTCATCCCCGTGAGAATCCTGGCGTCGTTATCGTTGCTCCACCCTTGGATGATAACAATTATCACAACTGGAGTAAATCGATGCGTCACACACTGACCTCCAAGAAAAAGCTTCCTTTCATCAATGGCAACCTTCCAAAACCACCTCCCTTTGATCCTAACTTTGAGCTTTGGGATCATGCTAATAGTATGGTCTTATCTTGGATTAATCGAACGCTCTCCCCACACATCGCGCAAAGCACTATCTGTTTTGATTCTGCCTTCGATCTTTGGGAGGATCTTCGAGAAAGATTCACTAAAGGTAATCATTTTCGCTTCTCTGATCTTCTCTGTGAATTACACTCTATCCATCAAGGTGATATGTCTTTATCCACATATTTCGCCGATTTGAAAATCCTTTGGGATGAATTAGAGGATTTGCGACCTACCCCTGCCTGTACTTGCCCTACACCTTGTACCTGTGATCTGGCCAAACCTGTGCGTAATTTCAAACATATGGAATACGTTACCTGTTTCTTGAAAGGTTTAAACGATAATTACCATAGCATTCGCACACAAATTCTGCTTCTTGACCCTTTACCTAGCATTAGCCGTGTGTACTCTCTTATTGCTCAACAACAAATTACTCTTTCGGTAACTTCTCCCACTGAGTCCACAATCCTTTCTGCTAACAATACCAACCCTAGAAACAAAGGCAAACCCAACTCTAAACCCTCTATGGTTTGCACCAATTTCCATAAGACAAATCATACTATGGAAACCTGTTATTTCAAGCATGGTTTTCCACCTGGCTATAGGAACAACAAGAGCAATAACAAGTCTTCATCAGAATCCAAGACTGCTAATGTTGCTGCTAAAGAACAACCTGTTTCTAAAGAGGACTACCAACACCTTTTGATGCTTCTCCAATAATC
Organism: Lathyrus tuberosus; assembly: GCA_022829125.1. NCBI lineage: Eukaryota > Viridiplantae > Streptophyta > Magnoliopsida > Fabales > Fabaceae > Lathyrus > Lathyrus tuberosus. Next base: position 16,769,530 of record JALAZF010000060.1, read on the forward strand.
CAAGAAGGATCACCCACCTCTCAAGCATGATAAGCCTTCCAACTCAGACCAGGGTGTCATATCAGGTATTGTAAATCCAGGTAGTGCCTTTCCTAATAATTCTGTATGGATTCTGGATTCTGGGGCTTCTCACCATGTTTTCCCCCATATTCAATGTTTTTATACTATATTTACTGTCAAACCTGTGCATATTTACCTCCCTAATGGCACTTGTGTTACTGCTCATTATTATGGCACTGTCATTCTTAATAACATCTTAACATTACATCATGTTTTTTACATTCCTGAATTTAAATTCAGCTTGATTTCCATTTCTTGACTATACCTTAATTCCAATTACATTATCTACTTCTCACACAATTTCTGCTATATTCAGGATGTGTCTACCAAGCAGAAGATTGGACAAGTGATCCTGCATAATAATATTTTCATTCTGCATAAACAACATGTGCCCAATTTCACCTGTGCTAATACTTGTAATAATACACATACTGAGAATGTTGTTTCTTTAGACAGTTTCTTATGGCACCATCGTTTAGGGCATCCTTCAAATGAGGTTTTGTACACTATGTCTAAGCAATTTCCTTCTATCAAATATCATAAAACTTCTATGTGTAATACTTGCCACTTATCAAAGCAATGTAAACTACCTTTTCCTACTAGCAATACTGTATCTTCTAATTATTTTGATTTACTTCATATGGACATATGGGGTCCTATTTATATTGCACCAGAATTAGGTTTGCACCTGCTTTTCTAAAAGATTCCATTTGTAATGTTTCTTTTCCTTCTGTTCTGCATGATATTTCTAATTATATTTCTTATAATCATCTCTCTCTTGGATATTTCTCCTATATTTCTGCTATTACAACTGCATGTGACCCTGTATCATACAAGCAAGCTTCTGTCCATCCTCATTGGGTAAAGGCTATGGAAAATGAAATCCAAGCCTTACAAGCCAATCAAACATGGGCATTCACTTCTCTACCTCAAGGTAAGACACCTATAGGATGTAAATGGGTCTACAAAACTAAATTCAATTCTGATGGATCTCTACAAAGGCATAAAGCTAGGTTAGTTGCTCAAGGCTTCAAACAAATCCAAGGTATTGACTTCTTTGACACCTTTTCCCCGGTTGCAAAACTCACCACTGTAAGAATTCTTCTTGCTATTGCTTCTTCCATGAATTTATTTCTCCATCAACTTGATGTGCACAATGCTTTTTTACATGGAGATTTGGATGAGGAAGTTTATATGACTTTGCCTCAAGGTATCACTCCCTCATATCCAAATCAGGTGTGTAAACTTCTCAAATCAATCTATGGTCTTAAACAATCCAGTAGACAATGGTTTGACAAGCTTTCACAAGTTTACTCAACAACAATTTTAAGCAATGCTCTTCTGACCATTCCCTGTTTATTCACACATCTAATACTTCTTTCACTTACCTTTTGATATATGTTGATGATCTTTTATTGGCAGGTAACAACATGACCATCATCAACCTAACAAAGAATATCCTGCAACATCATTTTCACATAAAGGATCTTGGTTCCTTAAAGTACTTCCTAGGACTAGAAGTTGCACGCAGCAGTTCAGGAATCAATATTTGTCAATACAAGTACACATTGGACCTGCTCTCTACCACAGGTTTACTTGGATGTAAACCTGCTACAACACATATGGCTCGTGATACTCGTTTGCAAACCATAGATGGAGTCCCCTTGGCTTATCCTACTGAATATAGAAGACTCGTGGGCCAGCTCATTTATATCCTCAACACTCGACCAGACATCTCTTATTCAGTTCAGCAACTCAGTCAGCACATGAGTTCCCCTACTGATCTTCATTACAATGTTGCTCTTCACGTCCTCCGTTACCTTAAAGCTGCTCCTGGCCAAGGTTATTCTTTCCTAGCAACTCTTCCCTTCAGCTTAAAGCCTTCTCCGATTCAGATTGGGCAATATGCCCTGAAACACGTAAATCCGTCACTGCCTATTGCATTTAGCTTGGTGCCTCTTTGATCTCTTGGAAATCCAAAAAGAAAGCCACGGTTTCTCGTAGTTCGACCGAGGCAGAATACAGATCCATGGCATCCACAGTCTGCGAACATCGATGGCTTACCAATCTTCTTCAAGAACTTCCCATTACATTCAAACAGTTTGCTCTCTTATATTGCGACAACGCTTCAGCTAGGCACATTGCAACAAATCCATCTTTTCACGAACGAACCAAGCATATAGAATTGGATTGTCACTTGGTCCGTGAAAAACTCCAACAGAAACTTTTTCATCTTCTTCCTGTTACTTCATCCCAACAGCTTGCGGATGTCTTCACAAAACCCTTAGATGTCAAACCTTTTCTTGACAACATCAATAAGCTTGGCCTACACTCCATATACCCCAAGCTTATGGGGGGCTATTAGGAATATTGTATTAGTTTCATTTTTTCCTTTGGGCCTCTTTGTCATATGGGCCTTGTAGCCTTCTTTATAAGCCTTCTTTTTGTATACTGGTTTGTATCAGATTTTGATTCAATTACATTTTTCCATTTTCATTTTCATTTCATCTTCCTTTCTTTCCTGCCATGGCAAGATTTCATTTCATTTTCAATATGTAATAAAAAACACACTATATACTTACCCAAAATTTTAAGGTAATAAATATTTAGATTCTACCATTTATAAATGCAAATGTTTTTACATTTCTAACCAATATAAAACTTCACCATATTACTCACACTTATTTTAAGACACAATATTCTAAAATTATCTTAACTAAATATCGACTCGCAAGTTACTTGATTTATCGCTATAATTTGTGCATTTTATATATTTTGATAATGATTTTTCTTAATGAAATTTTAAATACTATAGTTTTTACATAAATTTAAAATTTAAATTAAATACATAAGCTACTAATTGTCATTTGTGTCCATGAAGATTGAATGTCTATTTTTGTTGAGACATGCATGCACTTGAAATTATAATATAAAATTTGATTAGAAAATAGATTAAAATATTGTTATTATTAAAGTTGAGATATACTATGTATCTAAATGTATATTAATAAAAAATATTTCAGATACCTAATATAGTATAATTATATTATTCAAATAAATTATAAAAAAATCATCTTGTAATTTGACATGTGCTTTTGAAACAAAAATTTCTCCACAAATCAACTTATACTATAATATAATGTGTGTTTTGAACATTTCAGCTTATGTAGTCCCAGCTTATAGTTTGATGTGTTTTAACTTTTAGTTCTTTGACACGTGGACGTGGCACTGCTATAATAACACCATGTCAGATTTTATGTTATTTTTAATTAAAACTAGTAAGAAACCCGTGTCTGGATTCACATCACATGTCTACTAAACCATTATTTGTAAAGTTTGAATTCATTCTTCAATTGATTAATATTGACATAGTTACAAATATATGTTAATAGTATGCACCAACTTTTAACCATTGATATGTACTTACAATAAATCGTACAACCGATTCTCCAACTTCAATTATATAAAACAGCAGCAAGTGAAATATTTAAAAGATTGACATTAAAATGAACAGTCTACAGCTGGTATTTCATAGATACGTTTACATCTACCCGTAAATCCAGATGAATTAACAAAACTCAGTTGAATTCAGATGAGTTAATTTTAAATCTACAGATTTGAATAAAATTAATTTTCCAAATCAAATAACATTACTTTTTAGATATTAGTTAATTTTTACAAACCTAAAATTTATAACAGCTTCCCGTCAAATATCAGTTTTAAATCCTTCTTATTATATCATATTTACAATTTTTACAAACCTACAACAAATGACAGCTCCCCGTCAAATTTCAATTCTAAATAAATATCTACACTCCATGGTATCTTGAAATTTCAGTTCTAAATGAATATTTTATCTATCTTTTTGTCTAGGAGAATTTCATAATAGAAGTTTAACTCAACAAAATTAATAAAATTTTGTAAATTTTAAAAATTTTAAATTATTTGATATTTCATTGAATAATTTTAAATAAAAAAAAATTTATAAAAAATTTACAAACCTAAAATTTATAACAGCTTTCGTCAAATATCAGTTTTAAATCCTTCTTATTATATCATATTTACAATTTTTACAAACCTACAATATATGACAGCTCCCCGTCAAATTTCAGTTCAATATGAATATCTACACTCCATGGTATTTTAAAATTTCAGTTCTAAATGAATATTGTATCTAGCTTTTTGTCTAGGAGAATTTCAGTTCTAAATGAAAATATTTTCATTGTTTTTTGTTATTAAAAAATATTTTATCTTTATAACATTTGGAATCTTATAATGATTTAGTTTCCAATTCAAAAATATAATATAATTTAATAATAAAATGTCATAAAGTGTGATTTGTCTCGTATTAATGTCATGAACATTTCGGTTTCCAAAACTAATACAGTAGTTAATGAATAACAAAGAAAATTATGTTATAGACTTTGTAACTACCATATCAAAATTAATCAAAGAAATGCAGTTCTTTTGTATGCAAAATCAGCTAACTGAATGATTGCAGGACTATAGTACATGACCGTGTTCATTCCTACAAATTGTTGGAAAATTTGAAGGCTCATTCCTGCATATAAACCTCTCGTCATTTTCATTATGCTGAGTTTATTAGAACATTCAGCTTCCTTCTTAAAGGGAGAGTTGTAGGCTACCACTTGCATCAACTTCATTATTTTACTCCCTTTAATAGCTAGCTTTTAAATGAGGGTTCCTTAAGGTCTTCCAATCTGTAATACGAAAGCAACTATAGTAGTAAGCTTCAAGTGAAAAACAAAAGGATATAATTGATAAATTAGAAAAATTATACTTTTTGATGCATTTAAAGTGTAGAAAAAAAAATGATTTATGAAAGTATCATTCAAATGTATCAAAGGGAAGACCCCATAGTTCTGCAGAAGATAATACTGCAAGTAAACAAAACAAATCATTGTACCAACACAAATCAAATGGTTAGGCATTTTAACATCAAAAATGTACCAACACAAATCAAATGGTTATACAAATAATATTATAAAGACTCAACAGTAATTAATATTTTTTAATTATAATTTATTGGATAATTATTGTCTATTAAAATTTGAAATTTATAGTTGATTTTCAAATTATTGTCTCATAATAATGTAGTTTATTGTTTATTTATTGAATAATTACTCTCTATTTCCAATTTTTTGCACTTTCTACTAAAGCAAAGTTCTCCATAAAATTAGCAGCATTACACAAATCATATACACCTAATATAAAGCTAATAACTATAATTAAATCCAAATGTATCTATTTTCCTTCCCACTGGTTCACGCTTCATCAAATCATCAGTTGGAGGTTAACTTACAAGTGCAAGTGTTGTGAGTGCTGCACTGCATGAAGATAGAATACACATAAACCACAATTCTGCTCAAAGAGCATTCTAAAAAATAAACCACATTCTGCTCAAAGAGTTTCTTTTTCAATTGGATGAATTTCATGTTATGGTATATTAATTATGAGAATTTCCCAGGAAAAAAAGAATAAATATTGCTCCTTCTCTGCATTCAAAATTTAAGTAGTCCGAAAAAAAAAATAAAGTATCAAAACTTGATCCCACAACTGATAGAGATATATCCCAGCAACCGATAACACTTCTTCAGAGATTCAATAACCGATATTACTTATTTAACCGTATGAACAATATCCCCATTTACTTGTCTTCATTGTAAACAAACATTAAATCATTACACACTAAACATATAGTGAAACCAAACACTTCCTTATATACAATACAGATATCCAAAAATAATGCAATAAAGTTGTTTATACATCAATGGATTAAAAATCTCACAAAATAATTAAGCGAAACAAAACGAAGATTAAACAATGATTGAAGCTGAAAAGTAAAACAAAACAAAAAACAAAGATAGAAATCAGAAGTTTGAATTTTCTATCTTCTTAAGACATTTTCAAAATCTATTTTCAACAAAATAAGTAAAAGCATATGTTAGCACAAACACATTGTAGAAGTCTGGTGTCATACCTACCTCTCATTGCACATTGGAATTTAAACCAAGACCATTGGACACTTGTATAATCTTAGAAGCATTGAATTTAAAATCACACATTTGATTCTTATTAGCCCCAAATCAACAGTAGATAAAAGGTAACTCCTTTTCACTCAACAAACCTACATATTGCAGTACTTTCAATAAACATTACAAAAAAATAAAGGATACATGACATATAATCATTATAAAAAAAACCAATAAAAAGGTGTGATAATGTTTTGAATCATGTTTCCTTCTATTTGTGGGTTTGATAATGTTTTGAAGAACACTGAAAAACAAAAAATCAACATAACAATAACATTAATATCAAAAACTATAAAACAAAAGAAAGTTCGCACCTTTTGACACAGTTGATGAACACCGGCAAATCCTTGCAAATGTTGGATCGTTTTGTCCCTCATAGCTTTAATCTGTCACGCCATGGTTTGCAATCTGAAAAAAACTGAAGAAAGTACCACTGAACTTAAAGACCCATCAACAATTCTAAATACAAAGAAGAATATCAAAAGACGGCGAAAAGCTGAAGAAAGTACCACTGACTACACTTTAAGACCAATCAACATCAATATCAATTGGTTGTGGATATTATTCACTTTTCAAGTATCAAAACCAATTAATAAATTAATCAAAACACAATAGTCAAGAAACATGAAGAAAGTTTAAATCAACAAAACAAAATAGTGAATCTGTATACCAATTAATTTTGTAAGTGAGCCTAGCATCCTAAGATTGGTTAAAATCTAGTACTTTTTCTATACAACAACTTTCTAATAATCAAAATCAAAATATTAATCAATAATAGCCAAGAATACTAATGAAAATTGAATTCAAAAGGAATCAGAACTCAGTCGGAGGAAGTAAGCAACGAACGCAGAGAAAGCAAGGTGAAAGCATCAAACGTCATTATTGTTTCTTTGTTCTTGTTTCTGTCTAGGGTTGAAATCAAAATCACTTACAAATTTAAATCCAAAATCAATTGAAAAAGCAAAGCATAAGGGATAATGAAAACAAAACTCATTATTACCTTATAATGCCTTCAACCGACAGATCCGGTCACAATACAACATCACTTACAACCGAATAATCATGTGAGGGCCTCAACTAAGACACGCCACCACCGAAGTTATTTCACTATCTCGAGAGTTAAAGGAATAAGGGAATGATGATTCTGAGAAGAATCAGAAAGAGAAGAGAAGCAGAATGAGAGAGAAAGAAAAGAAAGAGGAAAGTAATGGAGAGAGAGAAGCATCTTTACGTATTGACAAATGATTTTTATTTATTTAGTTTGTTTGGAATGAAGAGAATTATAGGGAAGATAAATAGTTGGTACATTCAATCTTGATAGTAGAGATTTGTGTTTATTTATTATGAAAGATAATAGAGATTTAAAAAAAGAAAAAAAAATAGTATGAAAAAATAGTGCATATTCCAAGATTTTGAATTTTTTAATTGGAAAATAAACCAAAAAAATATGAGGTTTCCACATCAGATGCATTTAATATTGAATCCATAAGATTAGAGTAATTTTTGGAAGGACAAAATTATCCCTAGAATTAAAAAAGATTAAGTTGTTAATCAAATGCTTAAATTTGGTATTTCTAGGTACTATTCTTTTAATAGATAGATATTGATTAATTATTTATAGATTATTAATAACTTTTTAAATTTCATTTTAATGTATTATTTAAGTTTAAATGCATTTTTTGGTTTCCTTAGTTTGGACATTTTCGGTATAATCAGGTTGGAGAACCCTTAGTTCTCCCTTTTAATATATCTTGCTTACACACAAAAAAAAATTGGTCCCCTATTACAAAACGAGCGATTCTGGTCTCTTAATTTTGATAGTATTTGAATTTTTATGGGTTCCTTCCACTTTTGCATACATGACAATGATGATTAGAATAAAAAAAAAATTTAATTACGATGACTAGGATATTTTAATATTTAATAATGATTTTAACTAATTTATTTAATATTTTTAAAACTTTTTTAGAGAATTAATAATTTAAATTGATATTTAATTAATTAAAATTTTAGAAAAGTATTCAGGGCCAAAATCCCATTACATTGCAAGATATACTTAGCTCTCAATGAAGTCCACTTTCATCCCAACCCACTTATGCAATACCCTATACTTGATCAAGCTTTATAAACTCTTTCATAATACTTGAAGAAAACGACGTGGGACTCATGGAGTTCATTCACTGTTAATGGTAATTGTAAAGTGCAGTGATGATTAATAAATTATCTTCTTTTGTGTTATGCATTGGATATTGTTGGGAAATAACCTTCCATAATTTCCCTCCTCCGTGAACTCAAAAATAGGCACTTGCGGAAACGTGAAAAAATTAAGCAAAAATGACACAAAAAGATTTTAGCGTGGAAAACCTTCTCAATGTGAGAAAGGGAAAAACCACGGGACCCTTAGGCCTCTTAAAACATCCACTATAATAAAAATGGGAATACAACAACTTCACCCTTAGGTGGAACTCTCTACAAAGTATCTCTCAATTTGTAAGGAACACTCTCACAAATTGGCTCACTATTTCTCTCACAAGGAAAAACTCTCTAAAACAATTTTCTCTCTTGAGCAAGGCTCTATTTCTCTTGCTTCTTGTTTCTCTTGTGGTTGTATTTTGAATGCTTGCTCTTGGTCCTATTTATAGGAGAAGCAAGCCAAAAGGTCTTACATGCATGAAGACACTTGTTCTTTGCCTTTCATGCAAGACACCAAGTGTCCTTTGCCTTTCATGCAAAACACCAAGTGTTATTTTCCTTTCATGCAAAACACCAAGTGTTATTTTCCTTTCATGCAAAACACCAAATGGCTGGACCCCACATTTCTCCCCCTCCAGCCATAGGGGAATGTTCTGGGTTAGTTTGGAGTTGCTGCTAATCCAGCAACTTGTTTGCAGAGCTCTATCTTCTCTTTTGGAAGAGGTTTTGTCATTATGTCTGCCCCATTCTCATTGGTATGAATTTTCTCTACTTTCAACAATTTACTCTCCAACACATCGCGGATCCAGTGATACCTTACGTCAATGTGTTTTGACCTTGAATGGTATGTCGAGTTCTTGCTGAGATGGATTGCGCTCTGATTGTCACAATAGAGAACATAAGTTTCTTGATTCTGACCTAACTCTTGCATGAACTTCTTCATCCACATGATCTCCTTACAGCCTTCAGTAATTGCTATGTATTCAGCTTCTGTGGTACTCAAAGCAATGCACTTTTGTAATCGTGATTGCCATGAGATAGCTCCCCCTGCAAAAGTAATCAAATACCCGGAAATAGATTTTCTTGAATCTACATCCCCTGCCATGTCTGCATCTACATACCCAGTGAGTAATTGCTTTTCATTGCCAAAGCACAAACACTGTTTGGCAGTTCCTCTTAGATACCTCAGTATCCATTTCACAGCATTCCAATGCTCCTTTCCTGGATTTGACAGGAATCTACTTACTACTCCAACAGCATAAGCAATGTCTGGTCTTGTGCAAACCATTGCATACATAAGGCTACCCACAGCTGAAGAATAGGGCACCTTGCTCATTTTTTCTTTTTCTTCTTCATTGCTTGGACACTGTGTCTTACTGAGTTTCAGATGACCAGGTAGTGGGACATGTACAGGTTTAGCATTATGCATGTTGAACCTCTCAAGGACTTTCTTGATATAATCTTCTTGTGACATCCACAACATTCTTTTGGGACGATCTCGAATGATTTTCATTCCAAGAATCTTCTTTACTGCACCCAAATCTTTCATGGCAAAAGATTTGCTCAGTGCATTCTTTAGAGCATCTATCTTTGTCTTGTCTTTCCCAACAATAAGCATATCATCAACATACAACAAAAGTATGATGGATTCACCATTATCATATTTCTTCACAAACACACAGTGGTCTGCAGAAGTCTTTTCAAATTTATGTTGGGTCATGAAGAGTTCAAACTTTTTGTACCATTGCCTTGGAGCTTGCTTCAACCCATATAGACTTTTCTTCAAGCGACACACAAGATGTTCTTTGCCTGGTTCTGCAAATCCTTCGGGTTGCTCCATGTATATCTCTTCCTCCAAGTCTCCATGTAAGAATGCTGTTTTAACATCAAGTTGCTCTATCTCCAAGTCTAGTGTTGCAGCTAGACCAAGGATTGCTCTTATGGATGTCATCTTCACCACTGGTGAGAATATCTCTTCGAAGTCTATGCCTTTCTTCTGATGGCACCCCTTCACGACAATTCGTGCTTTGTATCTGGGGTTTGGGTTGTTCTCTTCAGACTTGAGTTTGAACACCCACTTATTTTTCAAAGCCCTTCTTCCCTTTGGTAATTTCACCAAGTCATATGTCTGGTTCTCATTCAGTGACTGTAATTCTTCTTGCATGGCTTGCATCCATTTGTCTTTGTCATCCGTCTCAATGGCTTCTATGAAGTTTTGAGGTTCTCCTTCATCGGTGAGAGTGACATACTCATCTGGGGAATATCTTCTTGATGGTTGTCTTACTCGCACGGATCTTCTCACTTGAGGTTCTTGGTCTCTCTGATCAGTATCTATCATTTGTTCTTCCTGCATTTCCTGATCTTCTTCTGTTTGGTCAGGTTGCTCCATATGATGGGGTTGTGCTGTCTGATCAGGTTCAATATCTCGTTGAGGAATCTCTCCCCCTGAGTTTTGTACCACAATGGTCTTTGACTTCTTAGATTGAATATCATTGATTGTTTGATCTTCATAAAATACCACATCTCTGCTTCGAACAATCTTCTTGTTTGCAGGATCCCACAGTCTAAAGCCAAGTTCATCTCTTGGAGAACCAAGGTATATACACTCCTTCGTCTTGGCATCGAGTTTTGCTCTTTCATCTTTAGGAATATGAACAAATGCCTTACACCCGAATACTTTCAATTGACCGTAAGAGGCTTTCTTTCCATACCATACTTCATTCGGTATCTCTCCATTTAACGGTCTTGAAGGAGACAAGTTTATTAGATCAATGGCAGTTCTCACTGCTTCACCCCAAAATGATTTGGGAAGTTTTGCATGAGAAAGCATGCTTCTGACTTTCTCTGCAATCGTTCTGTTCATTCTTTCAGCTACTCCATTCATTTGGGGAGTCTTCGGAGGTGTCCTCTCATGTCTTATCCCATGAGCTTTACAATATGCTTCAAATGGACCTAGGTATTCACCTCCATTGTCACTTCTTAAGCATTTCAACTTTCTTCCAGATGCTCGCTCTACAGAGGCGTGAAACTCCTTGAAAGCTTGTAGAACTTGATCTTTCTTCTTCAATGGATACACCCACACCTTTCTAGAGTGATCATCAATGAAGGTAACAAAGTATTGTGCGCCACCAAGAGACCTTTCAGATGTGGAGTAGACATCTGAGTGAACAAGATCTAGGATTTTCTTTCGTCTTCTTGCATCATCTGATCTTTGAAAAGATACTCTGTGTTGTTTGCCTGCTAGACAGTCTTCACATGATTCAAGTGGTTGTCCCTTGATATTTGAAAGATGATCTTTAGCAAGAATCTCTAAGCTTTTATCACTCATGTGGCCAAGTCGTTTATGCCACAATTCTTTGGTTGCATCTTGAGAAACATTAGTCTCTCCCTTGTTTATCTTTCCCTGCATGATGTACAGGGAGCCTTCCTTTTTGCCACGAGCAAGTGTCATGCTCCCTTTGCTAAGCTTCCATCTACCATCGCCGAACTGGTTTATCATCCCTAGGTTATCCAACTTTCCTGCTGATATAAGGTTTAGACGCATCTCTGGTACATGTCTTACTTCCTTCAACACAAGCTTATTTCCATTGTCTGTGATCATAGTCACTTCACCAATACCAACAATCTTGCTTGTGACGTGGTTTCCCATCTTCACCATACCAAAATCTCCTCTTTGGTATGATGAGAATAATTCTTCATGAGGTGTAACGTGGAAAGATGCTCCGGTGTCAATTATCCAAGTGCAATTATCGAATGCAACATTTAGATAGTTGACATCTCCAAAAAGGAAAATATCCTCGTTGTTCGAGGCTACTGCAGTTGTGGCTCCTTCTTCCTTATTCTTCTTTGGATTTATTAAATCTGGACGGACTTTTCCAGCCTGTTGATCTCTCTTCAAGAATCTGCACTCAGGTCTTCTATGGCCCGATTTGCCACAATAATAACAGCTTACTCTTGTGCGAGACTTGGATCTAGCTTGTGATCTCCCACGACCTCCTCTTTCATGATTCTTACTCCTTCCTCTGTTATCAACAATGTTGGCTTCGAACTGGTTGTTGAAGCCTCTTTCCCTCCGTCTTGATTCTTCATTTAGCAAGGAATCTGTGACAGAATCCAAGACAAGTTTTCCGTCTGGAGCAGAGTTACTAAGAGTGACAACTAGAGTGTCCCAACTCTCAGGTAGAGAACTTAGGAGCAGAAGAGTTTGCAACTCATCATCTATCTTCATGTCAGCTTTCGTCAGCTGGTTCACGATACCTTTGAAGGTATTCAAGTGCTCGATCATATTTTGGCCATCTGAGTACTCCAATTTCACCAGTCGTCTGACAAGGTGTGCTTTATTTCTCGGTGTCTTCTTTTGAATCAAGGATTCAAGTTTGGTCCACAACTCATACGCATTTGTATAAGTTGACACATGCTCGAATAGACTCCTATCTATGTATTTTCTGATCATGGCAACTGCCTTCCGATTTTGGAGCTCCCACTCGTTATCTTTCTTCTCCGTTGGCTTATCCTTTTGAGAGATTGGCTCATGCAAATCTTTGCAATATAGGTGGTCTTCCATCATCGGCTTCCAATAGGTATAATTATCAGCGGTCAGCTTGAACATATCTCCTTCATAACTGATAGAACCATCCATTTTTGAGAACACGGGAAAGTAGTTCTTTTAGCTAGGAGATTTTGTAAATAGTGTCGTACAAGGGAAAAGTTACCGTGGTTTATGAATAGTGCAACTAGGAAGTTCCCAGGAAAGAGAGGTGGGTCAATATTGACGCGCTTAAATACCAAGTCTTTCCTTAGCCAGAACTTACAAAGACACACTTTCACAATACTACGATTTAATTCCAACAAGAATATTTCTTTTCTGATGTGGAAGATCAAACAATGTTGCAACCACAGAGCATACTAAGAACTTTCTTACGAGTACAACACCGTAGTTACCCAGAACTCACACAGAGCTCTGATACCACTGTTGGGAAATAACCTTCCATAATTTCCCTCCTCCGTGAACTCAAAAATAGGCACTTGCGGAAACGTGAAAAAATTAAGCAAAAATGACACAAAAAGATTTTAGCGTGGAAAACCTTCTCAATGTGAGAAAGGGAAAAACCACGGGACCCTTAGGCCTCTTAAAACATCCACTATAATAAAAATGGGAATACAACAACTTCACCCTTAGGTGGAACTCTCTACAAAGTATCTCTCAATTTGTAAGGAACACTCTCACAAATTGGCTCACTATTTCTCTCACAAGGAAAAACTCTCTAAAACAATTTTCTCTCTTGAGCAAGGCTCTATTTCTCTTGCTTCTTGTTTCTCTTGTGGTTGTATTTTGAATGCTTGCTCTTGGTCCTATTTATAGGAGAAGCAAGCCAAAAGGTCTTACATGCATGAAGACACTTGTTCTTTGCCTTTCATGCAAGACACCAAGTGTCCTTTGCCTTTCATGCAAAACACCAAGTGTTATTTTCCTTTCATGCAAAACACCAAGTGTTATTTTCCTTTCATGCAAAACACCAAATGGCTGGACCCCACAGATATTACACATTTACTGGTATATAGAAGGAACCTATTTGTTCATTCACGGTTAATAAATTATCTTCATTTGTGAGATTGTTGCAGTGGTTTAAATCAGTTTAATGTAGTAATAATAATAGTGGATCAGTGGATATATCACCAGTACAGAGAAGATTGAACATTCTACTAGATGAAGTGTCAAGTTCTCTACATCATTTTGAAACTACAACAATCTCCACTTCAACTAATACAAACACTAAATTTGTTCAAATAGTTTCAGTGGCACATAATACATTCATGTTAAATTACAAACATGTACATGTATGTTAGATCCAGATCCTATGTAATCTCAACTGTTTGTATTCTTCAATTGTGGTACTAGAAATAGCAAATTTAAATTGTAATTTTCATACACGGGGAACAATTTTAGCAACGAAATGAAAACCATACGGACAGTAATTTTCAAAGTAGTTGAGCAAGTGAACACCTACATACAGTGACGATATCGTATCTAGTCAACATTCTTCTCCATTTCCCATATGCAGGTAATGTCAGAAACATTTGCAATTTTTGTTATTGCAGAGAATCGCGATCAAGTGCATCTAATGCGGCTTCTCAATTGCAGTCACATTATGGTGACCAAGACACAAAAAAACTTTGACACCACAACCCAAATCACAGCCGCAGACCTTTTGTTTCAGAATACCAATTGCAGTTTAATTGCTAAAAATATTTGCTAGATTAAACAATCGTTAAACATGCTAGTATCTGGTTATTCATTAATCTTCAGAATGAATTTCTTTATGCAAATATTTCTTGCACTATGGCACAGAGCCGCTTCTTGCCGACATTCAAGAAACCAAGCAAACTCTTTGTTGTCTTTTGAGAGTATAGGAACCAATGAACTGCAATTTACAATTACCATTAATAGTGAATGAACTCCTTGTGCCTTTTTGCAGAGTCCCACATCGTTTTCTTTAAGTAATATGGAAGGGTTTATAAAGCTTGATCAAATATAAGACATTGCATAAGTGGGTTGGAATGAAAGTGGACACTATAGAGCTAATTATATCTTGCAATGAAATGGCCTTTTGGCCCTGAATGCTTTACTAAAATTTATATTAATTAAATATCAATTTAAATTATTAAGTCTCTAAAAAAGTATTAAAAATATTAAATAAATTAGTTTTAAAAAATTATTAAGTATTAAAATATCCTATTCATCAGTGACAAATATTTAATTTTTTTTATTTTAATCATTATTGTCACGTATGCAAAAGTGAAGGGGACCACAAAACTTAAAAGATTGTCAAAATTAAGGGACCAGAATCACTGATTTTAAATTGTTTAAAATATTCAAATTAGAGAGACCAAAAGTGCATTTAAACCTATTATTTATTAGATTAATTTAAAAATGAAAATTATCTTATGTCGTCCCAGCTTTTAGTTTGATGTTTTTTAACTTTTAGATCTTTCATACATGGACGTGACATTGCTACAATAACACCACATCAGATTTTATTTCATTGTTAATTAAAATTAAATTTTTTATAGATTATTTATAACTTTTTAAATTTTTATTTTATAGATTATTAATAACTTTTTAAATTTCATATAAATTGATTATTTATTAGATTAATTTAAATATGAAAACTATTGAAAATAAATATCTTGAACCAAAAGCCCATAGGCTACAGAAAAATTCAATAGACCCATTGTCACTCAAGTCCACTTAAACAACAACTGATCTATGTTTTTCTTTATAAACTCCTACAATATTTAGAAAAAAATCGATCTGGGACTTTTTTGTTGTTTGGTCATCTGCTATAAACTCTTACAATTTCCTTTGTATACAGTGCCAAAACCACCCTTCCCTAATATGCTTTTTTCGCTTTCGTAACTTCTCGCAAAACTTGAATTGAAATCACCATATTACCAGCTTCCACATTTTGAACACTACTTGATGGACTAAATCCACTAGCTCCTCCTACGCCGCCAGCACGAGATCCTCCTGTTTCTACAACACTTATCTTCACAGCATTTCCATCTCCAGAATGACGAGGATGTACCACTATTGCATTTAGAGTTTGAACTCTTCCATAGTTGAAATATTACTACCAGAACAAATAACCCCTTTCCAATTAATATCACCACAAGGGTCATTACCTTTCCAACTCTCAGCAAGTATATAAGGATATCCAAGAGGTTCAACAACAGAAAGCAAAGCATTAACAAGTGGACTAAACAAGTTCTTAGCATTATTAGCAAAAAAAAGTCTGAATGGCTAAACAGTTCTTAAGAATATAAGGAATTTTCCTCTGAGTAAAATTGTTATCACCAATACTCACCACTATCAAATTACTCATGTTATCAAAGAAATCACTTGGCATGGACGTGAATTTATTCTTCTAAATATACAAATACTGAAGGGACTTCATGTTAGAAAACCTGTGAGATTAAGCGATTAAAGTTGAATTTTAGTGACCCTCGATTGAGAACATGTAACACTTTCCAATTTGCAATAATCGGAACCGGACCATTCAAGACCATGGATTGAAGTTTTCAGCTTCTGCATCACATCACCATCTTGAAGAAGTTTGTTGTTAAGTTTATGGAAGGGTGAGTTGAGTTGAGTTTATGGAAAGTTTGTTGTTGATGAAGAAGAGTTGTGGAAGTGGTGCAACAACTTGAAGTGGTAAGTTGAGTCCAACATTGTTTAAATTGTACTTTAAGTGTTTATATATTTACACTAATGTAATTTGAGTATTAAGCTCAACTGATGGGTGAATATTACAGAGAGATGTACATAGGTTAGTTGCGTGCATACATAGGTTAGTTAGAATAAGTATGAAGTTAGTTAAGAATGTAACTAACTTTATTACCCAACTATATTGTATAAATACTCATAAGTTAAGGCTTATTAAATAACATGAATTGATCACAAAAGTATCAAGCTAAACTTGAATTACTCTATGCATTGTCATCATCTTCCTCGTGCATAATCATGTTCACCAATGGAGTATGAATTCTCTCATTTAATGTGTTATCATATGCCTAAGGGGACCGTGTCTTTCCGCTGCACCATCATCATCATCACCACTATCGTCTACATCTTGACGGTGGGTGCATGTTGCTTCAAAGAAGCATCAGTTTTTTTCCGTTCAGAAATTTACAGAGCAAAGTAAGCTTCAAAGAAGCTTGGTGCAAGTTGCTTCAAAGAAGCATCGATCTTAGATTTGCAGCGCAAAGAAAGCTTCAAAGAACCTTGACGCAAGTTGCTTCAAAGTAGCATCGATTTTTGGTTATAAAGTCGTAGATCAAAGCAAGCTTTAAAGAAGCTTCAGTTTTCAGTTAAGTCATTCTCTCATCTCTCTCTCTCTCTCTCTCTCTCTCTCTCTCTCTCTCTCATTGTCTGTTGCAAGAAGAGAAAACGGTGGCCAAAGATTTTCTAGCTACAATCTTTTGCAGACCCCGATTGTCCGATTTCACCTTTAGGGCCTTTCCGTGAAAACGTTCAGTTCTTTCTTCAAGAAGCTGGTGAGCCTGGAGATTACACGGTTCTGGGTATTCCTCTTTGGTCTATGTTTCTCATTCATGATAAGATTAACCTAATGGCTCTGTTCTATACGCTTGAAGAAGAAGTTTACAACTCTTCTCATCCCTTCTGTGATCATTGTCGCTGTGTAAGCTGGAGTGGCCATTTTGTATCAAAGAGAAGGTACCATTTAATAATTCTGATGGACATAAACCGTTAATGGTGTGATTCATGGCAATGGTTATGGACATTTCGTATATCTTAATGGCATTGAAGGTGGTTCCAAATTTATCAGTGGCAGAGAGATCATGGATCTATGGGACAAAAGTTGTAGCAGTCTTAGATCATGGCAAATTGCAATTGAAGACGCTTCAAGGAAAAGGTCAATAAGGATTCTTGAGTATACCATACATGAGCTTGGGAAAGGGTTCAAGGCACCTGAAGTGGAACATGGAGTAATGACAGTTGCGGATAATCCTCAAGTCGATTCATCATCATCAATAGCTCTGCATTCAAATTGTCGATATCCTTACCAAGTCTTTACCATCTAATCTCTTCACGTTGGTTTGTGACAAGCTCAAGGTTTCTTCTTTCAAGCCACCATGTGCTTGAGGGGGTGTATTACAGAAAGATGTAGATAGGTTAGTTTGTGTGTATGCATAGGTTAGTGGTGTGCATGCATAGGTTAGTTAGAGTAAGGATGAAGTTAGTTAAGAATGCAACTAACTTAATCACCTAACTACATTGTATAAATACTCATAAGCTAAGGCTTATTAAATAACACGATGTCGTGGCCGACAAAAAATATTCGAGTCGCCATCATATTTTTTTAAGGGAAATAAATGATAAACCTAAAAATCCTTAATCCTAAGGGTAGAGATTCCTAAGGTTCGGGAGTCGGTTAAGTGAGGGGAAGGTGTTAGGCACCCCTCACCTCCATTGTACTCAATGGGATCCTCCTTAAGTTTTAGGGTATGTTTGTTTGTTATTTTAATGTTTAGCTTTTTATTTTTATTTACAAAAATCCTAAGTTTTTTATTGTTATTGTACTCGCTAAGGTTTACAACCCTATGCCTACGTACCTTCGATTTTGAAGGATCAGAGTAACCGTAGTTCACCTCCCCTATTCCTACCCCCTAATCCTATTCCTAACTCTAATCCCAAACTTAATCCACTATTTATACTTTTGGATAAAGAGTTATATCCCCATATCTATTATTTATACTCCTAGATAAGGAGTTCTATCCCATAATCTTTTATTTATACTCTTAGATAAGGAGTTCTATCCCTTAATCTATTATTTATACTCCTAGACGAGGAGTTATATCCCTTAAATCCCGATCTGTTTATTTATACTCTCGGAGGAAGAGTTTTATCCCAAAATCCCTTATCCATTGTTTATACTCTCGGATGGAGAGTTTTATCCCTTAATCCCTCATCCCTTGGCTATATTTATACTTTTGGAACCTAAGAGTATTATCCCAAAATCCCATCCATTATTTAGACTCTCGGACGAAGATTTTTATCCCTTGATTTCAAATCCTTAAAACCTTTTATATCCCTTATTTAAAAAAATAAATTCCTAAAATTTTATAGAAATTAATAATCAAAACTAAATTCCCAAAATGCCTTTATGCCACACACTAGCAAAATCAATCCCAAGACTATTCCAAATCAAAAAATGTAATTTCTTAAAATTTAAAATACTTTCTTCATAAAAGAATTTAAATCCCAAAGATTGATTAAATTTAAATTGACGTTTTTTTAATCCCAAAAACATATTTAAACTTAAAAATCCCAACAATATAAGTTTTCCTCAAAATAAATCCTAAACCACAACAAAATTGGAAATCTCCAAAATATATCCTCTCCAAAAATCCAGGAATAAAAATCTATAAAAAAAATGTCCCTAATAAAAACTAATAAGTCATTTTAAATACATAAAATGTGAATAAAAACAAAAAAAAAATCTAAACCCAAAATTGATCCCAAAATCCTAATTAGTTTCCCACTAAAAATAATCCTTAAAATTCTATTTTTATTAATCCTAATTAACTATTAAAATACTAATTAATAATTAAATTATGTAAAATAATTTAATTAATTTAGTTAAATTCCAGGGGGTGTGTTTTCTACTTATGAAGTAATGGGTTTATGGGGTGGGGGTACTTATAGTAATCAGGATGCAAGGCCGAATTACTAAACCCAGGTTTACAAAAAAAAGAAGAAAACAGGCCAATGGTGGAGAGAGTCTGACTTTGACTCTCTCCTGTACATTGGATGGAGATCACGTGGCTCTCTTTGAAGCTGACATCAACCATTGATCCCCTAGCATGATGAGTGGATGGCCAAGATTAAGAGTCAAAGGAAGACTC
The DNA here is from genome assembly GCA_022829125.1 of Lathyrus tuberosus. NCBI lineage: Eukaryota > Viridiplantae > Streptophyta > Magnoliopsida > Fabales > Fabaceae > Lathyrus > Lathyrus tuberosus. Next base: position 16,789,263 of record JALAZF010000060.1, read on the forward strand.
ACGGTAGACCTTCACGCGCTGGATTCTGTGGTTGACTAGAAAGTCAACCAATCCTTTAGGTTCTAAGAGCGCCACTTGGCGAACATCAACGGGCACACAGAGGAGGTTCAAAAGGTGAGTCCTCTTCACAAACTCCTCATTTTCACACTTTCTTTCTCTCTCTTCATTTTTCCTTCTCTCTCTATCTCTCAACTTCTCTCTTCTCTCTCCCCGGCCGCCACCCTTAAACGGCCTCCGGCCACCCTCGAATAATCCCAAAACCATCACCAACCCCCAGATTCTGACCAAGCTTCAACCCATATCTTAAACCCTTCATCCGAATTCCCAGAACCCTTCAACCTTCACACTCAACCCTGGGTTCTCAGATGAACCCTAGGGTTCATACGATGAACCTCAACCCTATATTCCACTCACCCAGCCCAGAAACTAACAACACGAAGAACCCTAACCTGGTTTTGGATGAACCATACCCTAGACGATGAACCCTAGGGTTCTTAGTTATGAACCTTAACTCTAAACCCGAAGAACCCTAAACCTATTTTCTACCGAGAAACACCCGAACCCTAAACTAAACCACAATTAACACCAAACGATAGCGGATTCGCAGCAATTAACAATAACAAGTATTCAAAAGCTACGTATGCATACCTCTCCCGCAGTGACCTTATTAAGCTGCCTTCGATTCCTCTCCTTTGTTCCTTTGTTTCGTCTTCTAATCCATTTCTTTGTCTCTGCTTGCAGGTGGTCGAGCTCAAGAAAATTAGGGTTCTAGTGATGAGCCCTAATTTACTGGGTATTTAGAGCTTTTGGTGAAAGGGTCGGATTTCCGCAGCAATAATCTATGATTCCTAGGGTCCCCTTTCTCTTCTGAATTTCTTAATTATATAGGCATTTAGAATTAGGTTTAGACCTTTAATTAGATTGATTTTGTCAGGCAATTTCGAATCCGATTGGATTCAAATTGATTGTAATTTTCACGTTTTTTTATTTGATTGGATTTGTTATATTTACAGGTCTGATTTGTATTTTTTTTTATGTAAAATTTAATGTAAATTGATCCTTTCTGTTATAAAAAATAAAATTCCCTAATTTGATTCAATCTTCCATTTTCTTCGCAGATTAGGGTTTGTGAGTGGGGAAAAAGAAGATACTCGGGTTGACAATTTTGACCCCAAAAAATTAAGAATAAAATAAATCATAATTATTAATAAAATAATTTTAACAATATAAATAAACAAATAAAATAATAATGACCCTAAAAAAATACAAAAACTAATGACCATAATAATAGTAGATCGTCCCTCTCCCAATCACGAAACCTCAATTAAAAGAAAAAAATCCTAAATAATAAAATAAATAATAAAATAAACATAATAATATTGATAACCAGTCCTTCTCCCAATTAATTTGAATATCACTTAAAAACCTCAATTAAAAACCTAATTACAAAAAACATCCTTAATATGTTAATTTAATTAATTCTAATGACCCCTAAATTAAAGATAAAGCAAAGCCAATAAATATTTAATTATAAAATCTCCAAAAAATGAACCAATAATAAAAATATTTTGTATTTTAAAAAAGAATAATTAGCTCTAAAATAAAATAAGAACCTAATAAATTATTTAAAAAAATGAACAAGCACCTTTTAAATAAAAACAACTAATGATAAAAACTTTTTTATACACAATCAAACCTCTGATGGGCCTAAAAGCTGCTAACAAACTCAGAAGCCCAACGACATCAAACTTATACCTCTGATAGCAACAAAAATAAAAAAAAGGTGAAAAAACACTGGTCAAAATTTAGGGTACTACAGCTGCCCCTATTTAATAGTCTTCGAATCAAAAAGAGGAAGTTGACGTGTCTTCCTTTTTTGAAGAGGAGATGATTAAATACAAGAAGGACCCTAATTTTGACCGCAGAGTCCGATACCGCACTGATTATCCTAAGATCCCTAGTAATAAACCCATAGTGACATATCCGGTTAAACCCTAGTATCCCTGAGAGTAGTTATAAACCTTATGCCATGTATGCATGTTCAAAAGTATGTGTGCTCTTATGCATGATGCATTATTTGGGCTAACACCTCTTTTATGATATGCAATGCATGGATTTGTTTGAATTAATACTTTTCATAACGTCCTGACTCCCTGACCCTTGAGACTTTGATAATTGTAGTAAGCTATGATACCCTTGATTCCTGTTTAATATGTAACATGCCATTAAAGAATCTCCCATGTTGGTTAGATCGTAACGTATATTCCTGTCAGTGTATAGACCTTATATCCTGCTTTGGAAGAATATGATACCTTTGATGATTCCAAAAACCGAAGTAAAATCCATTTTCCCTTTTCAAAGCTCTTATTTATACCCGATATTTCAATGCATTATTTCATAATTAATTGACACCTTGTAATCAAGCGGAATAATTTAGGAGGCAAAGAAATATATTTGAAAAGCAAATTTTATTGAGAATTGGCCCGAACATGGGCACAAATACGTAAAGAGGGTAATTCCCATAAGGAGATATTCCCGTAAATCCAGAAAAGATGTAGAATGGCAACAAGAAAACAAATTTATTTATGTCCCTATTAAATTTAACACCAGCTAATATCCCTAAGTCTCCAAGATCACGACACTTCGCTTCTGAAGATGACGGCTGGAATGATCGCTCCTTTCTGAATTCCTGTTACGGGGTGACTTGAGTGTTTTTAGTCACATGCCTTTTGGATATCCCTAAATTTTGCCTGGACCGCTCTTTTTAGAGTCTTAGTCCACCGGGATGATATACCATTTTTTTCCGACTAAGCCGCCCTTTAGGGTTTCCGACTTGTCGGGTATCATTTTTTATTCCAGTCCCTAATTTTTGCCTGGATTGCTCTTTCGAGTTTTCAATCCACCAGGATGCCCTAATTTTTGCCTAAGTCGCCCTTTAGGGTTTTCGACTTAGCAGGCTTTTATCCTCTTTTTCTAGGCATAGAATTTTTTGACCAAACCGGAGTTCACCGGTCGTGGTAAATCCACTCCATCCATGGTTGTTAACATTAGTGCTCCACCAGAGGAGGCACTCTTCATGACATATGGCCCTTCACAATGTGGGGTCCATTTGGCGCGGTGGTCCTTATGGATGGGTAATATTTTCCTTAACACCAAGTCTCCCTCTTCGAGTAGGCGAGGACGAATTTTCTTGTCGAAAGCTCTCTTAATCCCTGGTTGATATAATTGCCCGCAACCACACGTTTCCCTTATACGAGGTTTAGCTGATCGAGTCTAGTTTGCACCCATTCTGCCTTATCCAGTTTAGCTTCCTTTATGATCCTAAATGATGAATTTTCACTCCGATTGATAGCCCCCATTTTGAAGCCCATATCCTTATGCAAATATAAGTTTCCATCGAGATCCAGGTCCAAGTCCTTCATAATAGTCCGAAGTTTCACAATCCTTTATAACCATGACGTCTTTGTCCGGGAAGTCCATCTGTATGAGTTTGATAGTCGTCAACTGGTTTATGAACGAGATGATTTGCTAGTGTACTTCCTTTAATAGCCTGTGGGGTGACGTATTGGATGTCACATAACATATGCCACCTAGCTATTCTCCCTGATACGTCATGTTTCCCTAGTTCACAACCCATTGAATTCTCAAGTATTGTTAAGTACATTATGAGTGGTCTCCTTGGGACTGGTGGCATCAATATAGGTGGCTTTTGCAAATATTCCTTGATCCAATCGGAATTCTTTTGACAATTTTCATTCCATTCAATGATTAAAGATTGGCTCACAAGTAGCTGTAAGGTGTGAGATGAACCTCGTAATATAACTTAATCTCCCCAAAATCCACGAACTTCCTTTTTTGTCCTTTGCTCCTCTTTGACTGGCCATATTTTCCCGGATCTGATTCCATAAGTACACCTTGTAGGATTTAGTCGTAACTTGAATTTCCTTAACTGATCCAACAATTTTTGCAAGTTAGTTATGTGATCTTCTTCTTTTGTGACTTGGTAATCATATCCTCCTTAAGCAACCCATTACCATAGCCCTTTGATAAGTTACTCCTACGCTCTTTAACCCAACAGACGTTACCTTGTGACAAAAAGCCAAATTGTTTCTTGACTTCTTCCCTGATCTGGAGGGTCATGTCTTGTCTAGCCCCCCTCAAATTTTGCTTGATTGGCGTGCATTCTGTCTTGAGCGGTGGTTTGTGCTCAACGATGCTCGTATCACGTCAAGGCATATCCTGGTACGCCCGGGCGAATATAGCTCGACCAGTCTTTCCTTTATATACACATTTGGAGAAGCACTAACTTTGACCTCTTTCCTATCTCCCTCAGTTCCCAGATTGATCACATCCACTGGTTCCTGATGAGGTTGCATTTCCTTGTCCTCTTGCCTCAACAGTCTGGCTAACTCTTCGGGAGGCTCACACTCGTCCTCATCACCCTCTTCCGCTTGGTTAATCGGTAATTCGAAGTAATTCGGGATTATAGCGGTGTCATTTTCAATAGGTTCATTTTTAAATTTGCACGAGGAAGATTTTTTATTAGTATCCTTTTTGGAATGAAGTGCTAGAAATGAAAATATTGAAAGAAGGTATATTGCCAATTTGAATGAACAGAAAATGAAAGAAAAAAGATCTTGATTGAAAAGAAAATGCAATTTTATTGATAGAAATAATCCAATGAAATAAAAGGTGGCTCTACAAAGCTTTATCCACTTGCCTTGGGCATAGCAAGGGACTTATTATTATTCTAATAAAAAATTAAATTACTTCGAAACAGAAATCATCTCAGGAATCTTGACGGTTTTTCAATTGTCGAAATTAGGCATTCCTTTTTCCGCTTCCACTGCAACCACTTGACTCTTATCCTGGAACCCAAAACTATGAAAATTGTCTTCTAATCCTTCATTAGCCGGTTTGTAACCCAGCCCGAACAAACCCTTCTCCTCAGGTGACTCCCATTGTTTTCCCTAATTCGTTAGGTCTCCCTTCTTAATAAGGAATTCATCGTCCATCCCTTCCATGGCATTGACTGTTGCCCCAATAATGCATTATCTCCCAGATTGGGTCCTTCAGGGTCTACAACACCGACATTGTCATTTCCGGAATACCTTTTATTGTTATGTTGATCGGAGGATGATTGCCCAATCTTTCCTGTCTTTAAGCCATTCTCAATCCTTTCTCCAATGATAACCAAGTCAGCGAATCCTGTTGAGACTGCCCCAATCATCCTCTTGTAGTATGTTCCTTGTAGGGTATCCATAAATATATCCACAAGTTCACTTTCCAATAATGGAGGTTGAACACGAGAAGCTAGTTCCCTCCATCTTTGGGCATATTATTTGAAGGACTAATTCCTTTTTTGAGACATGTTCTGCAAATGCATGCGGGTAGGAGCCATGTCCACGTTGTATTGGTATTGTTTCAAAAAGGTGCTTGCAAGGTCTTCCCAAGTCTTAATGTGAATCCTCTCCAATTGCATGTACCAGTCCAAGGATGCCCCACTAAGGTTGTCTTGGAAAGTGTGTATCATTAGCTTCTTATTAGTAGCATGGGCACCCATTTTTCGAGCAAACATCCTAAGGTGATTCTTAGGACAACTGACACCCTTGTATTTCTCGAAGTCCGGAGCCTTGAATTTGGGAGGTATGACCACATCGGGCACCAGACATATTTCCAAAACATCCACTCCAAAAATATTGAATCCCTCCACGACCTTCAACCTTTCCTCAAGTGATTTGTACTTATCATCAGCCCCTCTCCTTTCCCTAATAGTGGTTCCTTTATTTTCGAGGGCCATTTGCTTTGGATTTCCACCCTCGTATTGGAGGTTCTAATCTGCGTGATTTTCACGTGGAATAGGTATGTAAGTAGTACGAGGTGCCCCATTGGAAATAAGTGGAGAGACGGTTCCCTTGAGAGATTGGTTAACAGCTTTGTGCTTAGAAGTTTCGGTCTCCTCACGTTCCAGATCATGGACAAATCCTAGTAGGGGGTTATTGTCTTCAACATGGAGGGTAGGAGTAGGAACCTTCCTTTGACGACTTGACTCGGTTCCTCTGGCTATCAAATTCTAGATGGCAAGTGTCAGTTGATCAATCTGGCTTTTCATACATTCCACGTTCTCCTTAACAGTATCCACTCTCCTCTTAGAGTGACCAGATCCTTCTCCAACTGATCCATAGCTTTCCTTCGATACGCTCGAGTACGAGGTCAGGAAGTCAGATTGTTACACTCAAGGACTCTGAGACAAAGTTTGTAAAAGTAAATGATTTTCGGTTTTTTATTCCTCTTTCCTTATTTTTTGAATGCATGTTGATGCATGGATGTATGAATATGCATGATGTATGCTAAATAATTTTAAAAATTTATTCGGGGGGAATTCCAAAATCCATTGTAGTTAGAGATGAATATATTCAGAGGATGAAACCCATACACATAGGATAAAAATTACTTTATAAAATTCAAATCCATTAGCCAATTCCAAATCCAAAATGACTTCCAAACTTAGGAAAATAAAAATAATTCCTTAGGAATAACCCAAAACAATAATCCCAAAATGAGAACTCCTGAACTTAAGAAGGCGTAAACTAAATAGATGCCCCCAATGCCTTTTTCAAATGAGCTTTAAACTCCTCCAAGTATCCTTTCTTGAGCCCTTGCATTTCCATATCCTCCTTGTAGTGAGATAATAGATCTTTCACGAGTACCAATAAGTCTTTAGGTTTGACCCTTTTTTCCTTTTATTTTATTTTATTATTTTTTTCCCCCATTCCCCTTGTAAGGTTTTTCCCTCTCCTTGTAAATCCAAGTATAGTCCAAATTGTTCCAGCGTATGAGCTAGTTGAAGATCCTTGAAGAGGAAGTCGCACAGAGGAGGGTCATAAAATTGTGCAAAAGCAATTACGGCCTCTACCTTCATAGGGATCCCTAAAAGATCGAGGATCCTTCCATACTTGCGTATAAACGTCCTTTGAGCAGATTTTGGCATTAAGTCTTAAGGGTCTTTGAGACTTTGTAAATCAGCACTTAGCATTCTGATGCGTAGGGTAGCCCTTTTATTTGAATCCATCTTTCCAATGTTCCTACAACACATCTTGAAATTCCCCACAAAAATGCGTATATGCAAAAAATGTTTTTAAATGCATGATGACATGGACATTTTTGTTTTTTTTATTGAATGTTTTTATTTGGTTAGGGTAAGGTGAAATGAAAGCATGACCTTAACTAGGTAGGCTCCCGATAATAAGTTAGATCTAAGTCTTATCTACCCAATCCCCTCACATGTAGGATATATAGTTCTGGGCAGCATAACGGCCCTAGAATTTATGGACTATACCCTTGTTTTACCATGAGAATGATCAAGCCTTCCTACGGTAAACCTTCGGGATAAGTCACATCTAGGAAGATCTTAGTAACGACCCTTGAGGGTTGAATACTTAGGATCACCATGGGTTAATTGGGTTTTCTAAAGGTCCTCAGAATCTTGGACCACATCCAAATTTATCAGCTATGTTAAGGGCTAGCCTTACCAGAAAGATAATTTTGGAGGGTCTATCAATGCATAGTCGGGATGTTACATCGCTTCCATTAACATTTCCGTTCCACGTCCTAACTTAAGGTATACTCCAAGCTTGGGTTTTAGCTTCACACATCACCATATGTCAAACCAATGCAATAATGACAATATCATAAATATGAAGAACAGATATAATAAAATAAAACAAAATATAAAACATAAAATAAATAAAACAAAAAACAATTAACACCCAAAACGAACAAACAAAAACCCTACAACCTAAGGTTAGGATGGACTCTCTTTAGGTTCCCCTATCCCCAGCAGAGTCACCAGCTGTCGCGGCCGACAAAAAATATTCGAGTCGCCATCATATTTTTTAAGAGAAATAAATGATAAACCTAAAAATCCTTAATCCTAAGGGTAGAGATTCCTAAGGTTTGGGAGTCGGTTAAGTGAGGGGAAGGTATTAGGCACCCCTCACCTCCATTGTACTCAATGGGATCCTCCTTAAGTTCTACGGTATGTTTGTTTGTTATTTTAATGTTTAGCTTTTTATTTTTATTTATAAAAATCCTAAATTTTTAATGTTATTGTACTTGCTAGGGTTTACAACCCTATGCCTACGTACCTTCGATTTTGAAGGATCGGAGTAACTGTAGTTCACCTCCCCTATTCCTACCTGTTAATCCTATTCCTAACCCTAATCCCAAACTTAATCCACTATTTATACTCTTGGATAAAAATTTATATCCCCATATCTATTATTTATACTCCTAGATAAGGAGTTCTATCTCTTAATCTATTATTTATACTCCTAGATAAGGAGTTATATCCCTTAATCTATTATTTATACTCCTAGGCGAGGAGTTCTATCCCTTAAATCCCGATCCGTTTATTTATACTCTCGGAGGAAGAGTTTTATCCCAAAATCCCTTATCCATTGTTTATACTCTCGGATGAAGAGTTTTATCCTTTAGTCTCTTATCCCTTGGCCTATATTTATACTCTTGGAACCTAAGAGTGTTATCCCAAAATCCCATCCATTATTTAGACTCTCGGACGAAGAGTTTTATCCCTTGATTTCAAATCCTTAAAACCTTCTATATCCCTTATTTAAAAAAATAAATTCCTAAAATTTTATAGAAATTAATAATCAAAACTAAATTCCCAAAATGCCTTTATGCCACACACTAGCAAAATCAATCCCAAGACAAAAAATGTAATTTCTTAAAATTTAAAATACTTTCTTCATAAAAGAATTTAAATCCCAAAGATTGATTAAATTTAAATTGACGTTTTTTTAATCTAAAAAACATATTTAAAATTAAAAATCCCAACAATATAAGTTTTCCTCAAAATAAATCCTAAACCACAATAAAATTGGAAATCTCCAAAATATATCCTCTCCAAAAATCCAGGAATAAAAATCTATAAAAAAAATGTCCCTAATAAAAACCAATAAGTCATTTTAAATATATAAAATGTGAATAAAAACAAAAAAACATCTAAACCAAAAATTGATCCCAAAATCCTAATTAGTTTCCCACTAAAAATAATCCTTAAAATTCTATTTTTATTAATCCTAATTAACTATTAAAATCCTAATTAATAATTAAATTATGTAAAATAATTTAATTAATTAAGTTAAATTCCAGGGGGGTGTGTTTTCTACTTATGAAGTAATGGGTTTATGGGGTGGGGGTACTTATAGTAATCAGGGCGCAAGGCCCAATTACTAAACCCAGGTTTGCAAAAATAAAAAATGAAAACAGGCCCATGGTGGAGAGAGTCTGACTTTGACTCTCTCCTGTACGTTGGATGGAGATCACGTGGCTCTCTTTGAAGCTGACATCAACCATTGATCTCCCAGCACGATGAGTGGATGGCCAAGATTGAAAGTCAAAGGCAGACTCACATAAGACATTCACGCGCTGGATTCTGTGGTTGACTGGAAAGTCAACCAATCTTTTAGGTTCTAAGAGCGCCACTTGGAAAACATCAACGGGCACACAGAGGAGGTACAAAAGGTGAGTCCTCTTCACAAACTCCTCATTTTCACACTTTCTTTCTCACCGCTTTGTTTTCCTTCTTTTTCTATCTCTCAACTTCTCTCTTCTCTCTCCCCGGCCGCCACCCTTAAATGGCCTCCGGCCACCCTCGAATAATCCCAAACCCACCACCAACCCCCAGATTCCGACCAAGCTTCAACCCCTATTTTCAACCTTTCATCCAAATTCCCAGAACCCTTCAACCTTCACACTTAACCCTGGGTTCTCAGATGAACCCTAGGGTTCATACGATGAACCCTAACCCTTCATTTCACTCACCCAACCCAGAAACTAACAATACGAAAAACCTTAACCTGGTTTTGGATGAACCCTACCCTAGACGATGAACCGTAGGGTTCTTAGTTATGAACCCTAACCCTAAACCCGAAGAACCCTGAACCTATTTTCAACCGAGAAACACCCGAACCCTAAACAAAACCACAATTAACACCAAACGATAGCGGATTCGTAGCAATCAACATTAACAAGTATTTAAAAGCTACGTATGCCTACCTCTCCCGCAGTGACCTTATTAAGCTGCCTCCGATTCCTCTCCTTTGTTCCATCATTTAGTCTTCTAATCCCTTTCTTTGTCTCTGCTTGCAGGTGGTCGAGCTCAAGAAAATTAGGGTTCTAGTGATGAACCCTAATTTACTAGGTATTTAGAGCTTTTGGTGAAAGGGTCGGATTTCCGCAGCAATAATCTATGATTCCTAGGGTCCCCTTTCTCTTCTGAATTTCTTAATTATATAGGCATTTAGAATTAGGTTTAGACCTTTAATTAGATTAATTTTGTTAGGCGACTTCGAATCCGATTGGATTCAAATTGATTGTAATTTTCACGTTTTTTGATTTGATTGGATTTGTTATATTTACAGGTCTGATTTGTATTTTTTTGGATGTAAAATTTAATGTAAATTGATCCTTTCTGTTATAAAAAATCCAAATTCCCTGATTTGATTCAATCTTCCATTTTCTGCGCAGATTAGGGTTAGTGAGTGGGGAAAAAGAAGATACTCGGGTCAACAATTTTGACCCCAAAAAATTAAGAATAAAATAAATCATAATTATTAATAAAATATGTTTAACCATATAAATAAACAAATAAAATAATAATGACCATAAAAAAATGCAAAAACTAATGACCATAATAATAGTAGATCGTCCCTCTCCCAATCACTAAACCTTAATTAAAAGAAAAAAACCCTAAATAATAAAATAAATATAATAATATTGATAACCGGTCGCTCTCCCAATTAATTTGAATATCACTTAAAAACCTCAATTAAAAACCTAATTACAAAAAACATCCTTAATTTGTAAATTTAATTAATTCTAATGACCCCTAAATTAAAGATAAAGCAAAGCCAATAAATATTTAATTATAAAATCTCCAAAAAATGAACCAATAATAAAAATATTTTATATTTAAAAAAAGACTAATTAGCTCTAAAATAAAATAAGAACCTAACAAATTATTAAAAAAAAATGAACAAGCACCTTTTAAATAAAAACAACTAATGATAAAAACTTTTTTATACACAATCAAACCTCAGATAGGCCTAAAAGCTGCTAACAAACTCAGAAGCCCAACGACATCTAACTGATATCTCTGATAGCAACTAAAATATAAAAAAAAAGTGAAAAAAATATTGGTCAAAATTTAGGATACTACACACGAATTTATTACAAAAGTATCAAGCTAAGCTTGAATTACTCTACGCATGTTCATCATCTTCGTCATGCATAATCCTGTTCACCAATGGAGTCTGAATTCTTTCATATAACGGTGAAGAATTGAACTAAGGTCCAACATTTTTTTTCCTCACAATTTAATTGTTTAAAATTTAAAAATTTTAAGAAAAATAATATAATGATTAATTATTAATAATTCTATAAAATAATAATAATAAATGATAAATTATCCCACTCATCCACCCATGTCACGTCATTAAAAATTTTAATATTTTTAATTGCTTACATATTTATTAATCTTCAATTATACTAAATACATTGTTGCAACCAATGGAATTATTTTACATTCTCTTGAGCATTTTCATGAATTCAAGAGAAATATCATGCATTTTTATAAAGCAATTTAGAATAAGTTATAGTTAGAATATTTTCCTTATAATATTTTTTAAAATTTTATTATTCAAATATCTTTTAAAATTCTATATTATCATTATATTTTTATATAATATTTTATGATGCTATTTGATTGAATACAAATATTTTGTTAAAAAATTATGTACGAATTATGAATGATAAATTATTATTTTCTGTTCCGGACTGGCCCAATGGCTAGGCATGGCCCAATCCACTTCTACACGCAGAACAGCCCAATAGCCTAAACTCTGCCAGTTAAGGGCAAAGGGAAGCATTTTCTCCTTTGCCCCTCAGCCGAGGAGGGCTGGCCAGCTGACCCCCAGGATCAGCTAACCCTCATTACATCTCTGCCCGTCACGCACGGTTCAACCATCCAGGAACGACCATGATGCACCTTGCCCGCAACCACGCCCCCGAGCATGTATGCCCGTCCCAACAGCTAGTTTCTGGCAATTACCTATTTTTCGGAAGCGAATATCTCGGCTCGAAAATAGGGACCAATGGCCAAGCGCTGGGGCATTATAAATACCCTCTCTTTCGAAAGGATCGGGTATTTAAAAATTATCTTAAGAGATTCTTACTTTGTACTTGCCTTCTCATCTCCTGATTCATACTTTAGCATCGGCGTGTTTTGCAGGTACACCCCCTCCTTGGATTCCAACATCGAAGGCGAAGTCTCTGGCCCACTTCAGGTTCTGATCTACCAGAAAGATCAATGGCGCCGTCTGTGGGAAATTTTGTTCTCCCCGTCTTTCTTTCCCCAGAAACCAAAGATCAAAGCAGTTTTTCAAGATTCCGATCATGGTCAGCCATGACAATGTCAACGATGCACGCAACACTGTCAACTTCCCCATCAGCAAGACAGGCAATGACGGGGCAAACCCCTTTCTTGGAGAGGATGTTTCTCCGCAAAGGGACGGAGCCACCGCGTCTCCCTCCCTAGATCACGCCAACAATGTAGAGATCCAGCACTCAGAGGACCTTCAGCCAGTCCCAGTTCCGCCCAACACCGACCCGGCCATGGCAGCCCTGGTCGAAGCCCTCAACAAGACGAACTTTCTGATCCTCCAGCAGAATGCAAGAATTGGAGCATTAGAAGAGACCCGTCGCTAAGATCTCCTCCACCAAGGCGCGAGCACCGGAGATCTTGGAGCTAATCTCCTCGACGCGGAAGAAATCGCCGGATGCCAGCGGAGCCAGAAACCCTGGAAATGAAGAAACGCAACCATACTCCTCCCCGAATCCAGCACTCCACAGAGGCCAAGAGAACAAGAAGGGATATGCGGGCAGAAAACCAACGTTCGCCTCCACCCAGACCTAAGGGCCGATCGTAAACTCCTTCTCCCCATCGAGATCAGGGTCCTCACCCTGGCAGAAACGCCCGCTCTCGTTTACGGTCGAGCAGCTACAGCGACGACGATGAGCCTCGAGGCCCATTATCCCAGGAGATTATGGCCACTCGATTACCCAAAGGGCTGGAGAGACCCCCACCCATGGGCACATATGATGGCACAACCGATCCCGACGAGCACATCGAGAACATCAATGGCCTGCTCGACTACTGTGGAATCAGAGGCGCCATCAAATGCATATTGTTCCCGACTACACTGAGGAATGGAGTAATGTCCTGGTACAAGAGCCTCCCATACGAATCCATCACCTCATGGAGGCAGTTGGGGAGGATGTTCTCGAGATATTTTACAGCCTCTCACCGTCATCCAAAGACAGAAGCCTCCCTCGAGACTATCATTCAAGGAAAGTACGAATCTCTTCGAGCATACATTGAAATATTCAATAAAGAAGCCGTTCAGGTCTCCACGACTGACGACATGAGAAAATATTTGCTCGAACGAGGGCTCCGTCCCCACAGCGACTTTGCCAAGGCCGTTGGTATTGAGACCCCAGCAACACTGGACGCTCTACTTCTCAAGGCTTAAGCGTATATCCAGTATGAAGAGAAATAAGTGGCAAACACTACTTGGGACTCGAGGCACCAAGAGAGCGCCAAGTCCTCCAAACACGACGACTCCTCATCAAATCTTCGGGGAGCAGAGAAAAGAAGGGACGACCGCTCACGGGAATCCCGAGATCACAAAGGGCCATAGTCATATCGGGAAGGGGATTCAACAAGGTGATCGCGGGGTCAGTAAAGAGAAAGTTAGAGCACCTCATCAATACGAGCTCGAACCGGAGTTCTACCCACGACAAGATCCGGGGAGATTTAGTTCCCGTCACCTTCTATCGCGAGGAACTCCTCGGTGGAGACCCTAATTCCAATATTCCTCTTCTCGTAAGGGCGCAGATGGCCAACTTCGATGTTCAGAAAATCCTGGTCGACCAGGGAAGCTAGGTCGAAATTATGTACTCCCAATTGTTCTCCACACTTCAACTGGACGAGACGCACCTGACACCCTATGTAGGCTCGGATCTACAAGGCTTCAACGATTCAGTCACGAAGCCATGGGGATACGTGGAGCTGATTGTCACCTTTGGGGTAGCGGATACGGCCAGATCCATCAAGGTCCAGTTTCTGGTAATTGATCTCCCATCCCTTTACCAGTGCATCTTCGGATGACCAACGCTGGCCGAATTGATAGCTGTGCCCTCCACGATGCACTTGAAGATGAAGTATTACACTTCCAAAGGGCTCGTCCCCACCCTACACGGAGACATAAAGGCAACAAGAAGGTGCTTCGAGGCAGCCTCGAAAGGGCTGAACACCATCGTCACCTGACCAAAGACGTCCGGCAAGCCTGCCCTGCCCTACAGTTCCGACGAGGCAAAACCGCTACCCCACGTCAACTACATCGACCTCGACAGCCGTTTCGCCAAGGACGACTTAATGGACTTGAAGAAAAAGGGGAATGAGACTCAGTTAAACTCGAGCATCCCCTCCACATCAACAAGCAGCGGCGAGCCTGCCTATCCTTTGCGGCCAATCCCGGACGGAGAATTCGAGCTAGTCCTCCTCGGAGACGACCCCCCTTAAGGGAGTGAAGATTGGGACTGGCCTCCTCGACCTTACGAGGAAGCAGCTGAAAGCTTGTCTTAGAGAGAACGCGTATATGTTTGCGTGGGGCGCCTCAGAGATGCTCGGGCTGGACCCAGAGGTGGCCTGCCACCAGCTCACTATCGACCCTGCTGTTAGGGCAGTAGCTCAACGTACGCGCAAGCAGTCCCTGAAAAAAACGGAGGCTGCCAAGTAAGCTTTAAAAGACCTCCTAGAGGCAAATTTCATTTTGCAAGCCAAGTACACTACTTGGCTGTCCAACGTTGTACTCGTGAAAAAATCTAATGGAAAATGTAGAATGTGTGTTGACTATACTGATCTTAATAGGACCTGCCTTAAAGACGCATATCCCCTCCCCAACATAGACAAATTAGTTGATAATTCTGCCGGTTTTAAATTATTGTCTTTCATGGATTCGTATTCACTATGCCAAACAAGACATTAGACAACGCTTTTTTAGGCCTTAGACAGCGCTTAAAAGCGCTGCCTAAGGTTGCGCTGTCGTAGGTAAAGACATCGCTTTTGTTTTATGAAAAGCGCTCTCTAAAGTATACATTAGACAGCGCTTTTTCAAAAGCGCTGTCTAATCTATACGTATAAAATTTTAATGAATTTTTCTATATACCTTTAGAGAGCGCTTTTTCAAGAAAAAACACTGTCTAAAGGCCCCTTTAGACAGCGCTTTTTAAAGCGCTGTCTTATGTATGCCTATAATTTTAGTTATAAATTTTTCTATACCTTTAGAGGGCGCTTTTTAGGAAAAGCACTTTCTTTTGTGAACTATAGACAACACTTTTCCTAGAAAGCGCTGTCTTTTCTCTACGTATAATTTTGATGATTTTTTTTTAAAATCCCATTTTAACCATTTTTTTATGTAAAAACCTGTATAATTCAAGCCAATTCAATAAACCTGTATATTTCACATTTCCATTAACATTTTCTAGTATGGTTCATTAACCATTTCCACTAATCCCATAAATCACATAAACCATTTCCATTATAATTCAAGTTATTTACATTAACTATTCACAAAACTATACAATTACAATCCAAAAACACATAAAGGGCATAAACCATTCACAAAACTATACAATCCCATAAAATAAACCATTCACAAAACTATACATTCACATAATCCCATAATCCTATACATTATATAAGATTTTTTTTCAATAAGGTATTCGCACAATTCCTCCTTAATTTCTTGCAATTTATCCTTCGTGTAATGAGAACACGCGTATTCATCAAAGTACTACATAACAAAACAAAATATGCATGATTTAGTTAAAAATGATAAATTATATGACATATCCGATAAATATTAAAATAAATCCTAAGTTATAAATCCATGCATACCGTAAGAGGAATCTCTAATCGATCCATTTGAAGGATTTCTCTCATAAACCTCAAAACGAAATACCTGCAGTCTATGCCATTACGCTGACGAGGGCACTACACATAGACAAACAAATAAAAATTAATATGTAGTTGTTTTGTGTTATCAAGTAGCATCACTAATAAGCAACATTGTGAAAATTAATATACCTCTACTTTGACCCATGTAATGTTGGTTGCTTTAGCCCGTGTTACTCGAGATTCTCTTTGTGCTCGGTATATGAGTATTGCTCTATAAAAGAAAAACGTAAATTTAGAACAATCTCACAGAAATAATTAAATATACAAATACACACCAATATTTCGAACAATCTCACTTACGTATCAACCACATCCTTCATATCCTGATATGTTGACCAATAAGTATCCAATGAATTCAGATAATAGACCACTTCTCTTGTAGGATTAATGGCAACCAACAACCAGTGTCCACTGTAAAATATAACAAAAGGTTAGATGGATAATTTCTACAGAAAAGATACAAATTTAAGATTAGAATGAAATTAGAATGAAAATCTTACCCGTTTCCAGTATTATACGATAAAAGAAACAAACTTTCTGTCTTGCTGGCCATAAATCTCTCAGTTAAGTGGTCTCTTACTGAAAGTGCATTCATACCAATTGCTGGTGCATTGACAAGGGTGCAAGAGATGAAACGGAATCTGTTTGACAATTCCGTCCCCCGCATCAATTTTTCATACAAGCACCTTAAATAAAAACATAATAAACATTAGACTATTTTCATTGAAATGTGTAAATAAATTGTTCAACTAAATAAATAATAGATTGATCGGAGTACCAGATGTATGAATGCATAACACCGATGCCTAATTCAATATGCTTGAAAATCTGCTCCATGTCCTCTCTTCCGATTATCTCGGAATGATGAAAACTAAAAACACCTTCGTCCATGTTTATTTGACGAATAACACCATCCATCAAATCTGACATTGCCATAACTGTTTCTAGACACGACTGAAAGCGAGGAGGAGCTCTTTTTGCCTGCACGGTCCTAGTAGGAGCTTTTTTCTTGCGGGCCTGTTGTGAAGCTTGAGCAGGAACATAACAATCATATAAGTTAGGTAAAGTAGAAAATCATGAAACTTTTGAATTTGGATAATAGAATAACACTTAAAATGTACCTCTCTTTGTGATGCAACAAACTCGTTTTGCCGCAAAACCCCTTTATTCTTAGATGCGGGTTTTGTAGGAGTCTAACATTTCCATGTAAAAAAAATGTAAGTAATGGTTCAGAATGATTTGACATTTGAATACTAAGAGATTCGTAATGGTTTTCAAGATACCTCATCATCTATGTAAATGAGGTCTAACGGCCATGCAACAAACGAACCTATTGCATCTCGTAGCAATGTAACCTCTGAAACCGAGTCAGGTATGGGTAGTACCGCATCCATATCTAAAGCGATATCAACCGACACTTTCAGATGTCCATGAGGGAGCGGTTGATGGTGAAGTAACTCTCTCACATGGTTATGCACTTTTCCCTTGCCAACCATGCGATAAGTCGGTAACGACAAATACAGCTGGCAAGATGAAATGCCCTGAAGCAATAATAAATATGTAACTGTAAATGTGTATAAAGGTCAATTAAAATAAATGTGTTAATTTAATTAAAATAAATATGTGCTAATTACCTCGAGAATTTTATTTTGACAATTGATACTAGCTTTGTCACTAGTATCTTTCAAACCGGAACCGCGCTTTTCCGCCTCATATCTCTCTTTATCCTTTTGCAATTCACGGACTTGCGCCTTTAGTTCTTCCAAATCCTTTTGCAATTCTCGGTTGCTGGGATTTTTTTTCTTTGGATACAAGGAAGATGGAGTCACACCAAATCTTTTACCTCTCACCCGGCCGGAATACTCAGGAACATTTAGTACTCGACTAAGAATGCTCCTGCAATCCTCCTCGCCTGTGGTTAAGGATTTAGATAGAGTCTCCTGAAATTCATTGACTAATCGAAAATTATTAGTGGGGATTACAAATTAATTATATTTTAATAAAATTTCGATTAACTTAAAGACATAATGTTATACTTACACATTCGTCATAAACATGCTGAACATCTTCCCTAACAACTCCATCCTTACCCACACGAGCTTCCTTCCACAAAACATGTCCCGAAAGTGATGATTCTTCACTTTTCGTCTCTTCTAACTACACATTTAGTTAAATAATAAATTCATCAAGTATAACACAATAATACAATTAATAAAATCATAGCATTAATATATACGTATCAATTTTTGCTGTAACCGTGCATATCCTAAACGCCCTTTCCTGTATGGATATGCGGGTTTTGATGCTCTTTGGCGATTAATGGCACTCAAATTCTGGATAAACAAGTTTAAGCCATATCAGAACAAACTAATGCAACAAGTATATAATACAATTAATAGACATGACAAGATAACATTACATTGAATTCTTCGGTTTTCCGTTTGGCTACAAATGTGCTCCATTCTTCGGGTTCAATCACGTTCGCATACAACTGTGGAAGTTCTGCTTCAACAAAAATTTTATCCACATCCTTAAGATATTTATTTGATAATAAGGCTCGGAACCCTCTTAGTCTCTTTCCGGCCAACTGAAGACAATATTTTTGCCGGCTTTCATCAATATTAAAGGACCTCTACAAAAAAACATACACATATAAACATAAAGTGTGTTAGTATAAGTAAATTAAAGACTTATCTTATCTTATAAACATATAAACATAAAGTGTGTTAGTATAAGTAAATTAAAGTACTTGTATCTCAGTCCATATCTTATCTTTACCAGCTTTCAACTTTGGACTCCTCCAATTATCACTGGTAATTGGAATATGCTGACGGACAAGTGAACCAATGTATGAAGACAACATTGAACCGTTAGGCTCAATTAGTTGGTTCTTATCACTCCAATGTACATCAAACTTGATCCCTTTATCTCTAGAACGGATGATTGACTTCATAATAGTTATTCCACATTTTATTTCACTTTCTACATTCGAAGGTTCATTCTGAGCTTCATTTTCATCATGTGTCTCGTGTGTGTCGTCCTGATTACTAGCCATTTGACCTGGAAGAAAGAAAAAAACAAAAATTAAATGACAGAAAAATTAAATTCATATAAAAGAGCAACAATCTCAAGTTAAAGAAACTAAATTCAGCTTACACATGCATATTTCTATAAATCCATATTCCATAAAAGAAAACCAAAACATCATATATCACAAAAACAATAGCCAATACAAATCACAATTATAAGATCAAACAAAAGGAACATAAGTTACAAGTCACCAAATTAGAAGCCAAGAAGATCAATGCAAATTAAAAATGAGACTACCAAAAAAATACATCCTAAACAATTCTATTCTAAGCAAAAAATCAAAAATTCAAAAGAAAATAATGTAAACTAATTAATCTAAATAATGAGTAACAATCCTTAAAAACAAAGGTTAAATTTTAAATAAAATAATGTTAGAAATAAAGAAATTTCAAATATTTAAGAAATAAAAACATTGGTTAATAACCTATCATAATCTAAATAATCAAACTAATTAACATAACTTAATCCTAAAAAATAATGTCTTGTACTAATATTAATCCATTAATAATCAAAACAAGTTCTGAGTATAATACTATGTAACAACAAAAGAGATTTCAAGAAACATACTGTGTAATATCATGTAATAAGAAAAATAAAACTTCTCATGAACACCAAATCGTAAACAGCAACAGAGGTTACTAACATAAAACACCAAATAGTAAACAGCAACAGAAATGGAACAGAACGAGTATAATACATTGCCGTCGTTCAGAGGTTACTAACATAAATAGTAAACAGCAACAGAAATGGAACAGAACGAGTATAATACATTGCCTTCGTTCAGAGGTTACTAACATAAAACACCAAATAGTAAACATTGTCGTCGTTTTCGTTTTCGTTTCGTAAAACACCAAATATGAAGCAAGAACAACAACAACAACGTACCTCTTCTTTTCGTTTTAGTCTTCTCCTTCACGAATGCAAGAATGAACGATGGCAACGGTTCAGAACGACGGCTACGGTGACAGCAAGGCTTCAGAACGACGGTAATGAAAGCAGTTTCAGCATGCAAGAATGATTGAATGCAAGGGTTTCAGCAGCAAGAATGGTCGAGAGCAGAAAATGAAAAGATGGTTCTGAAAATGATATGAAATGTGTTTTATATTTTAATTCATAAATGACCTTAGAGGGCTCTTTTCAAAAAGTGCTTTCTTAAGTGCTACCTATGAGAGCGCTTTCCTTAGAAAGCGTTTTCTAAAGTGAGGAGAATTTAAGACCTATAGCAGCGCTTTCTGAAAGCGCATTCTAAGGTTAACCTATAAGAGCGCTTTTTTAAAGCGCTTTCTAAGGTGAAACCTAAAGCAGTGCTTTTGAAAAAGCGCTTTCTAAGGTGGGTTCTATTTAGGGCATTTAACAGCGCTTTTAAAAAGCGCTTTCTAAAGACTGTCTTTTACAACGTTTTTTTTAGCGAAATTTTTTTAAGACCTATAGTAGCGCTTTTTCTAAAAAGCACTGTCTTTGGTGCGATGTGAAAAGCCAATTTTGGCGTAGTGATTCGGGCTACAACCAAATACCCATGGCCAAAAGCGATAAAAGGTACACAACCTTCATGTCCGAATCGGGAAACTATTACTATAATGTAATGCCCTTCGGCTTGAAAAACGTTGGCGCTACCTACCAGAGAATGACGGACAAAGTCTTCCGAGGAGAGATCGGGGATATGCTCGAGGTTTACATGGACGACATGATCGTGAAATCCCATGAGGAATCCGACCATACGCTCCATCTAAAGAAAGTATTGGACTAGGCCAGGAAGTACAAGATGCGCTACAATCCGGAGAAGTGCACGTTCGGGGTACGGGCTGGCAAGTTCCTCAGTTTCTACCTAACAAAATGAGGTATCCAAGCCAACCCCAAAAAATGCAGAGCCTTCTTCGAATTCCCCACACCAAACTCAAAAAAATTAATCCAAGCTCTGAATGGGACGTTCCCCTCACGGTCCCGTTTCGTGGCAAAATCTGCTCAGCATGCGCTCCCCTTTTTCAAACTCCTCTGCAAAGAGGCAGCTTTTGAGTGGGCGGAGGAATGCGACAAAGCCCTCCTCCACCTAAAGCAAGCACTATCAGAGCCACCGGTCCTCTCCCGAACAGACAATGGGGAGACCCTCTATCTCTATCTCGGCATCCCTCATTCCTGAAAGCCCAGAAGGGTAGAAGCCCTTATACTTCACGAGCAAGGCACTGCAAGGACCAAAACTTAGATATCAACAGATCAAAAAATTAGCCTGGCCCTCATCAATGCAGTGAGGAGGCTGAGGCACTATTTTCTAGCCCACACCATCGTGGTGCGCACGGACCAACCCGTGAGATAACTCTTGGGTCGCCCGGACATGGCCGGAAGAATGCTCAAATGGTCGCTAGAGCTGTTCGAGTTTGACATCAAGTATGATAGCAGAAAATCCCTTAAAGCCCAGGTGTTGGCCGACTTTGTGACGGAGATTACCTTGCCTGCCTCCCCAACTTGCGGAGCTCGTAAGTGGACAATCTTCTTTGACAAAGCATCCATCTCGACAGGGAGCGGGGCAGGCGTCATCTTGGAAAACGAGGAGGGTATTCTCGTCGAGGTCTCGCTTGCCCTATCTTTCCCCACCTCAAACAATCAGGCAGAGTATGAGGCTTTCCTTGCAGGTATACGCCTAACTGAAGACCTAGGAGCAGAGGAAGTCATAATCTACACAAATTCCCATCTCGTGGCCTTCAAGTTCGGGGAGAGTATCAGGCCAAAAATGATAACCACTCAGAATACTTGACCTTGTTTAAAGAAAAAATGGCAAAGTTCACCACCGTGGAAGTAAAGCATGTTCCCCGCGAACACAGTGTCCGGGCAGATGTCCTGTCGAAAGGAGGAAACAAATCCGTCATCCAGGAGATACTTCCTCGATCAAGCATCGAGAAAACTCCCCTAACCCTCGATGTAAATGTCATTGGCGACAGCGATTGCTGGATGACCCCAGTTTACAACTACCTTGCCAAGGATGAGCTACCGTCCGACCTAAGGGAGGCCAACGTGGTCAGGTGCAGAGCTTGTTCCTATGTCCTGGTTGAAAATAAGCTTTACCGGCGAGGTTCTCCATTCCTTTCCTCAAATGCGTCGAGGAAAACATGGTATCCCATATCCTATGCCAAATTCACAAAGGAATCAACGCCCAAAACCTCATATGAAGATCCCTCGCAAGGAAAGCTGTACGAGCAGGATATTATTGGCTGACCATGCAACATGATGCGAAGAAGCATATGAAAAAATGTGACAAATGCCAACGTCACGGGGACATGCACCTGGCACCTCCCAACAAGCTCAAAATAATGTCCTCCCCGTGGCCCTTCGCATGGTGGGGCCTGGACATCCTATGATTGTTCGTCCCAGGATCAAATCAGAATAGATACCTGATAGTGGGCGTGGATTATTTTAGAAAGTGGATAGAAGTAGAGCTCAGGCCACGAACGTGACCTGAGCTTCGCTCTCTTGCTCGAAAACTACCCAGGCCTTTCGACCAGTTCCCCTCACTGTCAAACAACAAATTGTCGAGAAAACCCCGAAACACAGTGAAAAATCGTTCACAAAAACAACCCATACAACGGGCACTCACGACGAGCAACGTGTGACACTTAGCAAAATTAAGCAAAGTAAAAACATGCACGCACAAATATCTAAAACAACTCATACATAAGCGACCACCACGGCCGAAATCACATAGTAAAAGATAAAACGGCCACAAGGACCGCAATTGTAACGATTACCCAAAAAGGGTCCAAGCCCCATCAAAACAAATTACAATATACGACACGCAGGCCGGAAAGACAAAGCAGAAAATCAATCAGCATTTGGCTACGGCAGCTCATTCTCCCCGCCAAACCTGAGGAAATCTGGGATGACAAATCTAGCCGTCCACCACGCTGTGGAGGAACCCGGTCCCCTCGGTAGCCAGCTCAACCTCGGGGTTTGCAACCTTTAGTTGCTCCACCGCATTGTCGAAGGCCTCTTCGGCAGCCCCCAGGCAGTTTCCTCGACTTGATTGATCTGGGGACAAGCTCGGCTCGAGTCTTCAGACTCTTCACCTCATCGCTTTCGTCTTCAGCAGGAGCCGCGGCAGCCCACAATGCAGCGACCACATCCTCTGAGGCTTTCTTCACTGCAACCAAGGTATCCCTCTCCTCGACGACCTTGTCCAGCTCCTCCCTGGATTTCTTCGCCTCCTCATCCGCGGCCTTCAGCTTCTCCTCCAGAACCGCGTTAGTGACATGGGTCTTCTTCAACTCCGCTTCGTGAAAGGCCCCTTCCTCAGTATAGACCACCGCCATGCCCAAGACCTTTATTAGGGTAGCGGCGTCCTGGGCCAGCAGCGTCCTTTTGCTCGGACGGCCAAGCTCCTCGAGCGCCAAAGACTCTGCATGATGGAGTGCCAAGGAGGAACCTTTAAAGAAATCCCTCTTATAGAAGCATGTGGGCAGATTATACTTGTTATTCTCTCCTTCGCCGGTCAGGTCGAGGACGTCCTCCGCCCGGAAGCGCTTGTGCCTTGAAGTTACCGGCATCGGGGAAGTCTGGGTGGCAGCTTCTGCGGATGAAGAGGTCCCCGATCCCGTTGGTCTAGTTGAGAGACCAATGACGGGTCTTAGATCTATTTGGTAGGGATCTCGGTTCAGGTGAGGAACCAGAGACCGTGGAAGAACTTAGTAATATACCTTCGATATCCCTAAAAACTTGGTACTATATGCATATAGGTGAAGGAGTTGGTACATAATAACATTGTATATGTTGAGAATGATACATGTGCTTGTGTTGGTGTATGTGCTTGTTTAATAGTATTATTGTTATATACGTTTATCATTATGTTTCTAAATTTCAATGTTATTACTTGTAAGTGTATTGTTACCCCTTGTTTATTTTGTTGGATTGGCTTTACGCAATATTGTACAGGTATTCAGCAGGAGTGATAGATTATGATGATTGTGAGATAGATTCAATGCCCTCTTAGCATTTAGTGTTTTTCTTTATTTTGTCGAATAAATGCACTGGTTTGTAATATCGGGGATTTGGGCGCTTGTATTTTCATGTTTTAAGTTGTAACTCTCTTTTATGGAGTTTTTCAGAAATGTTGTATTCAGACTTGTGATATGTTTTCCTTTTATCTTCCGCTGTGAATTATTTAATTGCATGTTTATGTATGAGAGTTTTGGTGAAGTAACATCCTATGTATGAATTTATCATTAAAAATTGAAGTCTGGGGTTTATGGTGTTACAAAGGTTGACTTCGAGAATGTATGCATTTGTGTGTCATGGAACTATCTCAGATACATTATGAGAAGGATGGGTTTCAGTTTATAATGGATGGAATCATTAATGTTTACTAGTTCTATGCCAGTCCTTGTCAATGGTAGTCCAAACCTGGATATTCAAGCATGGAAAGGACTGCGTCAGAGGGGTCCTTTATCCACATTTATTTTCTTAATGCAAGCTGAAGGTTTGGCAGGGTAGATGTGTAATACAAGATTATTGGGAGATTTCCAAGGATTTAAAATCAATGACGATATACACTTTGAATTGATACAATTTGTTGATGTCACCATAGTTTTATGTAATGGATCATGGACTAACTTGTGGAGTATCAAGAAAATCTTAAGAGGCTTTGAATTGGCCTCAGGCCTCTCTGTGAATCTCTAAAAGAGTAAGCTATATGACATAAATTTTAGGGGGAGTTCATGCACGTGGCTTGTACATTCTTGTCGTGTGGCATTAGTTCAATCCATTTCTTTTTTTAGTGATTCATATGGAGGCTAATTCAAGGAGAAGAGGTACTTGAAATTCTATTATTAAGCTTTGTAGAAGACTATCATCATGGAAAGGAAAGGAAATGTTAATTAAGGGGAGAGTAGTGATGTTAAATTCTGGGTTGACATATATTCTAGTTTATTATTTCTCTTTTTATAAAGCGCCAAAGGCAATCATTCATGAGATTGTGAAATTGTAGCATCCATTTCTCTAGGGGGAGTTTAAGAGAATAAGAAAATCAATTAGGCTAGTTGGTCCAATGTATGTAAGGCTAAGAAAGAAGGAGGTTTAGGCGTCAAGCATTATAAAAGATTTAATCTTGCATTGTTAAGCAAGTGGAATTGGATAATTTTGAATGAGCATGGTTCCATATGGTCTAATTTGCTTACTTGCAGCTTTGAAGATCTTAAATCCAAAATCCTAGATGTCTTAATGCCAGCTAACAGAAGAACAGACGTGTTGTGGTGGGGGGATGTGAGATCAGTTGGTATGTTCATAGTGGAGAAGCAAAATTGATTCTCTAACTCCATCAATTGTAATCTAGGGAATGGCAAAAACATTAACTTTTGGAAGCATAAATGGTTAGGATTTGAACTTTTTAAATTCTTTGTTCCCAAGTATATGTGAGTTTCTCTCTCCTCAGTTCCAAAGTGATAGATGTGGGATCTTGGATTGAAAATCCTTAGGGGGGAATATTAGAATGGATGTGAACAATCTTACTAATGAAGAAGACAATCAAATGAAGAGGATTATGGATATCGTATATATGATACAACCTAAACCTGACATAGAGGATGACTTTGTGTTATGGAAAAACAACAATTATTTTTCTGTCAAGTCTAGTTACTTGAAACTGGCTAAAACATGTATTGCGAGTAGCATTGAGGATGAAGACACATTGAGAGAGCTGGATAAGCTATGAAAGATAAAGGTGTCAAACAAAGTTCAATTGTTTTGCTAGAGATTACTGCTCAACAAGTTTCCAACTAGAACTGAATTGGCTAAGACAGGTGTTATGCAAGAAAGCCACAATGTTGCCTGTCCCTATTGGGAAAAACTCAAGTCCCACATTGGCTAAAGATAGGATTCATAAAGGATTTATTTAGAGTGGCACCTCTCACCTTACCAACCGATTTTGTAGGGTTGAGTTAGGTCAAACTCTAATTCTATCATGGTATCACTAACCTAACGATTCGGGCCACCCGCCATTTATATATGCGCACCAAGCCTAAAAAAAAAGTGCTGGGCGCAAGGGAGTGTATTGGAAAAACCAAGTCTCAGACATCGATAATTCGGGCCATCCACCATTTATATCCACGCACTAAGCCCAATAATGTTGGGCGTGAGAGGGTGTATTAGGAAAAACTCAAGTCCCACATTAGTTAAAGATAGGACTTATAAAGGGTTTATATAGAGTGACACCCCTCATCTTACCAACCGATTTTGTCGGGTTGAGTTAGGTCAAACTCTAATTCTATCAGTCCCTTATGTTTTGACGAAGAAGAAAATGCCTCTCACCGTTTTCTTTGTTGCTCAGTTAGTGTCCATGTGTGAAGGAAGGTGTGTTGTTGGATTAATACTGATGTGGTGGAAGAATCAGGTTTAGTATATACCCATCTGAAGCAGTTTTGCTCATTGCTTAAGTGTAGATTAGAAAAGAAATTACATTATTTTTCTGGATAAATGTTTGTTGGGCATTTGGCTTCGTGAGAATAACATCTTGTTTAAGGGGAGGATTTTGAGGTTGGAGGATGATTTCGATTTGATTAAAATTATGTCATGGGAGTGGTTTGTAGAAAAAAACAAAGGTCAGTTAATTTACTTTTGGCCAGATTGGTGCTCAAATATGGAGTTGTGTATATCTTGATAATGCTAAGGCCTCAATAATAGAAGGTGTGGATCAATTATAATGAGGATTGAGTACCCTTATGTTCTATAAATGTATAATATTCATCCTTGTTTATAAAATAAAATAAAAATCTTTAAATTGAACGGTTTTAATTACATGTTATTTAAATTGAAAATACTTGATTATAAATCTCTTAGACCGAATTAAAATCTAAGAACTTATTTATTTTTGGGTTAAATATGTATAAGGTCCCTGAAAATAACCCAACATTCAAGTTTGGTCCCTATAAAAATTTTCTTCAAGGTTTGGTCCTCCTAAAGTTTTCCGTTTCTAACTCTAATCCCTCCCGTTAGTTTTCACTAACGGCGGATGACGTGGCGTGCCATGTGTGTAAGTATTCCTTGCCACATATGTTTTATTGCATTGACCAGTCAAAAATTCTTTTTTATGTTAAATTTATTCTCCTCCTTCTCTCTCTCTCACTCCTCTTCTTCTTTCCCTCTCCACCTTTTTCTCTACCCTTATTTCTCTTTCTCTCTCACACAATCCTTCTAAAAGCCAAAAAAGAACACAACATAACTTACATCAATTGTGAAGAAAACATAGTTTCGTCGCCAGCAACAGCAACGGAACAACAACAACAAGCAATGATGATGATTCAGTTAATAGCAAAAGATAAACCTTTGCTGTAAAAAGGTAAACTTTTGCAGGCAGTGATGAAAGCTGGTCTTTTGCTTCAGACCCTTTTGCTTGCAGGACCATTACCTCAATGGAGACACCCTCCACCGCCATTAGAGTTCTTTGAGATTCCACCTGTCACTATTCCATCACCAAGTGTACCAACTTGAAAATGGTTATTGGTGTTTTCGTGAGAAACGATGGTGGTGGGTGTTATCGCTGCTGCTGCAACACAAGATGAAATAGAGTATCTTAACTTCACATGTGACATTGTTGATAACTAAAAAAACAACAGGTTATGTAATGTTGAAAAATTTATACTGTTTGGTTTGTCTTTTGCCAAACACTAATTTCGTTGAATAATGTAAACTATACAAAACAGGAAAGAAGAAAAATCTAGCATCAGATTGTTTAACCTAAAAAAGCATAAAAGGTTTATATTAGATTAAGTAAACAAGTTCACGCAGACCAAGAGGATGAAGCACCAAAAGCATAAAAAAACAATAGATGTTTCGAGTAAAAAATAATAGTATTCAAATTGGACTTTACAGCACATATACACACACGATAATTGATCAAACTATCGATGTCACATTCGTAGATTGGTTCATATAATCCCCAAAAGTCATGGGATAAAAATCATGTGTAGCTAGCCAATAAAGTATCGGTGGGAAATAAAATAAAATGTTGGACTCTTGTCATTGATGCATGAATGGATAATATTTACACTCTAGAGCTGTGTGATTCGTTATTTTTTCTATAGGATGTGTAAAGGTATATTTTATTTATTTTAGTGAAAGTAAATTAGTTATGGTGGTCGAAGTTAAGGTTAGAAACAAGTTTATAACATATAAGGATATGAATTAATTTGAAATTCAGCTTAAATGTTTTTACAATTTTTCTCTAACTTAAATTTGAATTAATTCATATTCTACAATCTGAAGTGTTCTGCTGCTGTTGCTGGCGACGAAATTATGCTTTCTTCACAATTGATGTAAGCTATGTTGTGTTTTTTTTTTTTTTTTAGAAGGAATACTTACACACATGGCATGCCACGTCATCCGTCGTTAGTGAAAACTAACGGGAGGGATTAGAGTTAGAAACGGAAAACTTTAGCAAGACCAAACCTTGAAGAAAATTTTTATAGGGACCAAACTTGAATGTTAGGTTATTTTCAGGGACCTTATACATATTTAACCCTTTATTTTTTATTGTAAACTCGAATAATCTAATAAATTTTTTTTCTCAAATAATCAAATTTCAAACAATTAATATCAATATATTCATCTTTTCATCATATTTTTTAATATATCCATGTTTCAAACAAAACAAATTCAAACAAAATGGATACTTATAGACTATTGACGCTATGTAATGTTTTTAATTTTATTTATATTATCTGTGAATTTTCTTACAAATTTGATGTTATTTTCCGATTAACCTGTCTGGAGAAAACGCTACGTGTATAAACATGTAGATAAATCTACAAATAAAGTCAAATCTACATGAAAATATGAAGTAGCATAAATATAATTAAAAGTTAAAAGGATGCGTCAATATCCTCTAAGTGTCCATTTCATTTGATTTTTGTTTGTTTGAAACCTTAGTATATGGGAAAATATGGTGGAAAGATGGATATATTTAGTATTAGAAATTTGGGTATTTGAAAAAAAAATCACTTAATAACAATTTTTTTTATTTAAATACTTAATTTAAAATCTCTTTCTGAACATCTCCAACTCCCAAGTGCAAAATAGCTTTAAAGCAGATTCTTGAAAAGAAGAAACCAAAACACTAGAAATTTTGGCATAAGTCCAAAAATACTTCCTTATTAATCAGTCAGTGGGGTGTACTCTGTACGTCTTAAATATATAGTGCTATAACTCATTAAAAGTTTATGCTTCTTTATAAGTAAAAGTTAAAACGCCAACTATATAAGCATTTTCGTTGGCGTTTTCTACAATCTCCAAAGTGAGCATGGGCATGTTAAAACGCCAACTATATAAGCATTTTCGTTGGCGTTTTCTACAATCTCCAAAGTGAGCATGGGCATGATCAATGGTTTAAAAACCGGACCAATTATTAAACTGGTAAGAGTATTGAATCACTGGTTTATTGGTCTAACAACTGGGTCATTAGTCGAATCACATGACTAAATTGGATAAAATCGGATAACTCGGTTGAATAAATCGGTCACTATAACAAAATTATATAGGTATTAAACTGATTGAACCAGATGATTCAGTGTCGAAAAAAATCACTAACACCTAAAAAATTTAAAAATATCATAATTTTACAAGTTTATAATTTAAATTCAAATTTGAATCAATTATAAATTTAAGTCAAGTAATTGATTTAAAAATTTAAAAAAAGAATCAATCTCAAATATAAATTTATGTTTGTATATCTATATAACATGCATTACCATTTATTTTACGAAACACCTCAACCCAACTAATAAAAACCAATGATATCAATCATATAGGAGAGAAAATAGATTATGTTTAAATTTCACAATCTATCAATGCTATAATACTGCAGTAGCTTCTATTTATTATATTTAATCGTTGTTACCAATTTAAAAAAAAAGAATATTAACTTTCTCTTATATTTTTATTTTTTATTTTTTTAAATAATTAAAAATAATGTCATTTTAATTTTTAAAAAAACACGCATTTGAACCGCCGATATTTTAAAACCGTCAGTTTACCGGTTTTTACCGGTTTACACCGATTTTGACCGATTCTCACCGGTTCAACTGCATATCAGATCTAACAATTAAATCAGACCGGTTACCACTCCGGTTTCCAGTTCAACCGGCCAGTCCAATCCGATTTTTAAAACTATGGTCATAATATCTGAAGAAAAAAATCTAGATGCACCTTAAGCCGAAAGCTAAACAATAAAAATAATGAGTCATGATACAAAAAATTAAAATAAATTTATAATATAGAAGTGATTTAGGTTGAAAGTGAATTTAATGTTAAATGATATATGTTGTATATACATTTATGTAAAATTGTGTTGAAAAGTAAATTCAAATATAAAAGTTTATTGGACTAAATATGTCAAAATTAACGTTATATATTTAAAATTAATATTGTCCATTCTAAATATGAATTAAACATAATAATAAATAAACAATTATTTTGATATTTAAATATGTGAGTCATTGTCACAATATTTTTTTGAATATATTAAAATTACAAAGATAATATTTAAATTCACTACAACAAAAGTAAGTTATAACATCGCACCTTAGACAGCGCTTTAATACAAAAGCGCTGCTATAAGTTAAAAACAAGGAAACTATTCATTTAAAAAAATAAAAGCGCAAAAAAATATAAGACCTTAGACAGCGCTTTGGTCAAAAGCGCTTTATAAGGTCTTATAAATTTTTAAAAAAAATTTAATGGAAAATATTAGACAGCGCTTTAGTTAAAAGCGCTTTCTAAGGTCTTATAAATTTAAAAAAAATATAAGACCTTAGACAGTGCTTCCGTAAAAAGCGCTTTCTAAAGTTTTATTAATTTAAAAAAAAAAATTAAAGTAAAATATTAGACAGCGCTTTTCTTAAAAGCGGTTTCTAAGGTCTTAAAAATTAAAAAAAAATAAAATCAAAAGCGCTGTCTAAGGCCAACCTTAGAAAGCGCTTTTAAAAGCGCTGTCTAAGGTCCACCTTAGAAAGCGCTTTTATGAAAAGCGTTGTCTAAGGTCTAATTAAATTAAAATATATGAATAGTCAGTATTCATTTTCATATTTCCGCTCTTTCTTCTCCCCTGCATGCGAACTGAGCTCAAAACCCTTGCGAACTCAAACCTTCACCGCCAACCGTCCTCCACCGTGCCGTCGTTCGTTGTTGCCGTCGTTGCATTGTCGTCCGTCCGTTGCCGTCGTTGTATTGCCGTCTGTTGCGAACTCATTGCCGCGTTCGTTTCTGCTCTTTGTAACTGATACATTTCGTTCTTGCATTGCCGTTGTTACCGTCGTTAAAGGTACGTCGTTGTTGTGAAGAATAGGGTTTTGTTGCTTTACATTGTTGTTGTAGGGTTTTGTTGCTTTACAATGTTGTAGTGAATGAGTATGTTTGATGAGCTTTGTTAATGAAGTTATGTTGGACTGTTTTATTAATGAAGTTTTGTAGTGAATGAGTATGTTTGAAGTTTTGTTAATGAAGTTTTGTAGTGAATGAGTATGTTTGATGAGTTTGTTAATGAGTTTTGTTAATGAAGTTTTGTAGTGAATGTGTATGTTTGATGAGTATGTTTGATGAGTTTGTTAATGAGTTTTGTTAATGAAGTTTTGTTAATGAAGTTTTGTAGTGAATGTGTATGTTTGATGAGTATGTTTGATGAGTTTTGTTAATGAAGTTATTGTTTAGGTCGAAATTAGTTGGTCTGTTGTTGGAATTTGAATTGTTAACATGCTAGTTTAGGTTAGTTTTAGTGAGCTAACTCCAAGTATTTTTGTTTGGTAAGATTCAAGGTGTTTTGATGAGAAATAACTAAGAGTAGCCATGCCACATAGAAAGGGAGCCATTATAGCTAAAGAACCAATGTTGGTGGCACCACTCCTAGTTTTATGGACTACACTCATATTTGTTTTTACTCCAATGTAGAATAGGAACAACGTGTAACCAAATATTGAAACTAGTCCTACAACTTTAAGGTCTATTTTAAAACATATTTTATATTAAGACTTATAAATAGTTTAGTTTAGTTTTATTTTTTCCACCTCTTAAATCTTCTAAAAAACTCTTAAAATTGCTAAGAAACAAGTAATTCATATTCCAACCAAGAAAAGAAAGAGATGTTAGTGAAAGAGGTAAAATTTGTTATATACTTGATTTCTTTATTATATTTGTTATATATTATGTCATATTTGTTATATTTGATATCCTTGATTTCTTTATTATATTTGTTATATATTATATTTGATATCCTTGATTTATTTATTACAGGTTAGATGGCTACTAACAATGATCACCCACATGATGATGATCACCCACATGATGATGATCACCCACATGATGATGATCCCGATATTCAGGTTGGAAGTAACAGATCTATGGAAGAAGAGATTAGAAGAGGAATAACCATTATGAAGAAAGTGATCCGTGCTAGAGATCAAGGCATCACTTATAATGTGCATTGGAGCGCTTCGAATACACTTATTGAGCCTAACGGTCATACTTTGACAAGTTTCATTGGTGCACTTGTAAGGAATGTGGTTCCTATTACTTGTGATGATTGGAGAACCAAACAGTTGAAGGAAACCAAAGAAAAAATTTGGAATGAGATAAAGGTACCATAATTATGTCTTTAATTATGCCAACTAATTATGTCCTTCAAATTATTTGTACTAACCAATGTGTATGTTTTTTTAGAGGTGCTTCAACGTCGAGGAAGAAAGAAAAACATTTTTGATGAGATTGGCAGGGAAGCTCCTAAGAGGGTTTAGGACATATTTAAACCGCACCTATCTTAGGGATGCTGACGATAACTTTGTTGATGGAGAGTATCCATCTAAATATGCAAGTTTGATTTCACCACAAGAATGGGTAACGTTTAAATCCAAACGACAAACCCCAGAATTTAAGCGATTAAGTGCAATTAATCGGGAAAGAGCATCAGCTCCCAAGTATAAATACAGGAAAGGACGTGTTGGATATGGACGTTTGGAGCAATCTTTGGTAAGTATCAATATATTGCAATGATATAATAATTGTTCATCATGAGTTATATTTGATCATATTATTTGGCTTTATATGTAGTTACAAAAGGCGAATAGCTCTGAAACATCTCTTCCTGCACATGTCTTGTGGAAGGAAGCCCGTGTGGGCAAGTCTGGAGTTGTTGCAGAAGAGGTTCTATAAGTATTTGAGAAATGTGTAAGTATAACAATATTTCTTTAATTAAATCAAAACTTTATTAACAAATATTTGACAAATATTCGATATTCATCTGATTTTCAGGAGGCGTTATCTCAGTCTGTATCTCCAGATGATACCATGAGCATACTTAGTCGGGCATTAGATGTCCCTGAGTATTCTGGTCGGGTGAGGGGTAAGGCATTTGGGATCACCCCGACC
Organism: Lathyrus tuberosus; assembly: GCA_022829125.1. NCBI lineage: Eukaryota > Viridiplantae > Streptophyta > Magnoliopsida > Fabales > Fabaceae > Lathyrus > Lathyrus tuberosus. The sequence continues at coordinate 16,822,843 of JALAZF010000060.1, forward strand.
TCCTTGAATATTAAAAGGGGAAAGGTTGCTAGTAATTCAGAACTTCAAGCTAAATTGGAAGCACTAGAAGCTGAGGTTCGGGAATTACGAAAGGAAAAAGAAAGGGATAACGCTTCAGGTTTTAGAGATGGATCGGAGAAAGATAGTATCAACTGCAGCTTTCATCCGATTATTCCAGAGGTAGTTATATATATATTTATGAAATTAAATTAGTAGCTTAAATTATTTAAATGACATATATACACATTAACAATGGCATATTTATTTTTGGTTTTAGGGCGTTTCCTAATGTCAGCTCTTCTTATCTTCACCAACTTATCGGAAGGTTGCAAAGGGAAAAGTGTATAACAATGGGGTACAATTACTTCACAATAAATCCCTCCCTACTGGAAGTTTGAAAGTATCAGTTGATATTGCTATAGAGGAGGAAGCACCATTACCCTATCCTGACGATGATTCAGATGTAACATTGGTGCGAGCTGCTATAGGGTCGTATGTTGCATGGCCGTCAAACCTCATACTCGTAGGATATGAGGTATGCTTAAAACCGTTATAAACCTTTGTTAACCTTAATGTGTAGATTCAAAGATTTTACGAGCATTTTATTTTCATTTTTTACATGGTAATGTTATTTAGACTCCAACAAGATCCAAAACAAAGGATAAGCGGATTCCGGAGCATACCGAGTCCGTTGTTTCAAAAAAAACAGGTACATCACAATTATATGATATTTATGCATAGAAAATGTTAAATTGGATATCTTATACTTCATCTAACAAATTATATTATATATAGCTGCCTGGTAAAGAGATTAGCAACATTTCAACGCAAAAAAAATGTTGGTGCTAAGAAGAGCAGGGGTAGAAAACAACCTATCTCCAAGTTTAGGTCGTGTCTCCAGACGTATCTACAAGTAACAAATATTATCACCGGAGGTTTTCGTCTTATACATATGGAGAAAGGTATCTATGGCTTTGAACATGACCAAAATATTGGTAATGAAGACTTCGAGCAAGTTTTCAATCATGAAGAATTGGGCGTCACTGTTGTCAATACATTCGTGAGGTATATATCCGATCTACGTTGGTATATTAATTGAACAACTTATTTACTTTATGTTTCAAATGAATAGTCTAATGTTAATGATGTTTTTATTTAAGGTTTCTGTATGACAGAGTTATGCGCCCACACGGATTGCAGCAAAGATTTGCATTCCTATGCCCGGCGTCTGTCAACTTAACCTTAATCATCAATAAACCAGATGAGGTCCTGGCGTATATACGCGACGTCTTTAGGGACAACCAAGAAACGGAAAAGTCGTTCTTTTTACCGTTTAATACTGGGTTAGATTTTCATTCTAAATTCATCTATTATAGTTTTTTTGTATTTTGACGTCGTGTAGAAAGTTTCCATCTAACACTTGTTTAATCTTACAGTGGACATTGGTTGTTGGTCGCAATTAATCCTAGCAGAGCAATGGTGTATTATCTGGATTCGTTAGGAAATGATTGGACAACATACCCGGATTTGAAGAAGTGTATTGACACGTAAGTGAGATTGTTCTAAATATGAATGTGTATATTTATTTGTTTGTTTATTTATTTATGTGAATTGTTCTAAATATTCACTTATATTTTATTAGCGCTATACAAGCTTTCCTAGCACTACGAGATAGCCATCTACCACGGCGGAGAGTCAACCCCATTATTACATGGAATTATGTGAAGGTATATTAATTATCACATGTTTTATTATATTAGTGATGCTACTTGATAAAACTTAGGATTTATCCATATTTTCTTTTCATTTGTAGTGTCCTCGGCAACGAAATCAAATAGATTGCGGCTATTTCATGTTGAGGTTTATGAGAGACACTCTTTTGTTGGATCGAATAGAGATTCCATCCGATGTATGTATTTCTAACTTATGAGTTATTTTAATATTAACACATATCTCTCATGTCTAATGAAATAGTTAAAACTAAATCAAACTATGTTATATTATTATGTAGTACTTTGAAGAATGCAAGTGTGCTCATTACTCAATTTCTCAATTGGATGAAATTAAAGAGGATTGGTGTCAATACATTATGGAGCTCGGAATTTTACAAGGTATAATATTGTACTCTTACTTTAATTGATGAGAATTTAAATATGTGTAACTTTGTTTATGTATTCTTTTAATTGAATTACAATCTTTGTGTTTTCAGGACCTATAATGTAGATTTGAAGCAATGCTTTGGTTGGATGCAAAAGTACTAGTATAAGTAATATGTGCATTTGTAGAAAAAATGTAATGATTTGTAATTATAAATAGGTGTATATATAATTTTGGTTTGTAATTTTAAATATATATATTGGTTTGAATTGCCAATTGTTTTGGATATATAATTTTGGTGTAAATTGGTACATTTAAATAGGATAAATTGGATTGATTTGAATCTCCAAATTGTGGTATTTTTCTGAAAAAAATTGCTGGTTGAAAAACAGGTCAAATTCTGGTTGAAAAAACCTGGTAAAAATTGTGGTTTAAAAAAATTTATATAAAATTTTTCGTATACCTTAGACAGCGCTTTTGGTGAAAGCGCTGTCTAAGGTGGGGATTAGAAAGCGCTTTTGACAAAAGCGCTGTCTAAGGTGGACCTTAGAAAGCGCTTTTACCAAAAGCGCTGTCTAAGGTATACCTAAAAAAGTTCAAAAAGGTTGACCTTAGACAGCGCTTTTGGTAAAAGCGCTGTCTAAGGTATACCAAAAAAATGTCAAAAAAGGTAGGGCTTAGACAGCGCTTTTACTGAAAGCGCTGTCTAAGGTATACCAAAAAAATGTCAAAAAAGGTAAGGCTTAGAAAACGCTTTTCCCAAAAGCGCTGTCTAAGGTATACCTTATAATGTCGAAAAGCGCTGTCTAAAGGTACCATAGACAGCGCTTTTCATTAAATATACCCCCCTTTAGACAGCGCTTTTGGTATTACCCAAAGCGCTGTCTAAACCTATAGCAGCGCAGGTTTAGACAGCGCTATCTAAGGGCAAAAAAAGCGTTGTCTAAGTTCTTATCTGTTGTAGTGATTTATTTTCTTATTTAATGTGAAATGGAAATGTATTTTCAATCGGTTTATTTAATTAGTTCTTGATGTGTTTTTGATAATTACTTTGGTAAAATCAATAAAAATATCCCATTCATATATATATATATAATTATTGTGAAGATTGAGTACTTAATTTAATCCCAATTAGTTATCTTAAAATACTTGTTTATGTTGTTGTCGTTTGGAGATACCTTGATTTGGAAAAGAAAATATATGCCAAGTACTTATTTACCTATTCAACCGTAAATGAAGGAGTCTAGGTATTAGAACCATTTCATATGCAAACTGGAAACACACCCACCGTTTTGCTCCCTTAAACACCAGCAACTTGCTCGTAATCATACTTATTTAATTGTTAATTTCCAATAAGTGCTTACCAACTACTTACCTTAAATGACAACTTACGACGTTTCTTGGATACGTATGACAATCAAAACATAGTATAAATATTTATAGACACGCGTATGGATATGCTATGAAGATTCATTTTAGAGTATCTCTTTTTATAAAAAATGGAAAAGCGATGCAGAATACCACATGGTTGGTTGATAGTAGCTAGCTAATTTAATTGTTAATGAAAATAATAATATAAAGAGAAACAACAATAACAAAAATAAATGGTATAATATTAACTCTCGCATCCCTGTCAAAAGTTATCAATGACAGCATTTTGTAAAGGAAAGAGACTCTAACAACTTTTAAGAGTAGATATTGCAACCTAATATTTCACTCTAGAAACCTTAATTAGCAATTTGAGGTTGCAAATAAATAAGAGTAGATGTAAGCAAAGAAATGTAGAAGGAAAGAAGAGATTTGAGGTTTTACCTTGAAGCAGACTAATTTGAAAGTCTCCTAGTTGAACACTCCTCTAAAAAGAAGTGGTGCGAATGGGTTCCAGCGATAAGCACTCAAGGGATGATGATAGAAATGAAAGAAGTTGTAAACACATAAGAAGAGCTCTTAAGATTCACACACAAGGAAAAGGGAGAGGGTAACACTACAAGAAAAATTTAAATTAGTTGAGTAATTTAGCGGGATGAAAATCACCTTGCAAAATAATGGTTGTTGTTGAATATCAATACCTCGCAACTAATTTAGAGGGAAATGAAATTTTTTAAGCACCTCGCAATTAAAAAAAAAATTAAATAATTCACCTTGCAACTTAGGGGTGATCGTATCCGAACCAATCCAAAAGCAAAACCGCAAATCGAACCAATCCAAACCGAAAACCGAAAAAAATCGCATTTGGTTTGGATGATTTTGGATGATATTTTTAATGAACCGCGCGGTTCGGTTCGATTTGCGGTTTTTGTTCCACACAACCGAACCGATCCGAACCGAACCACATATTAACCTTAACTTTCTAATTTCTAATATTATATTTTCATATTAATAACTAAAGTACCATTTTCCATATTAATATTTCCAATTTATAATATTATATTAAAATTAAAGTACTATTTTTCATTTGGATGAAGTACTATTTTCCAATTTATAATATTATATTAAAATTAAAGTACCATTTGTTGTACCATTCAATATTATCTTATGCTTAAAACTCTGCTACTGTTTTAATACCATCTTCGCGTACTTGATATACCAGCAAGGAAGTGATGAGTTAAAGCGCTAACTGCATTTCAAATGGGATAGAATTTGGTTTCTCAATTACTTTTGTACTGTGTTTGGCTAAGCATTGCTTTGTATGATTGTTCTGTTTAGAAAATTATATGATTAGTTTCAGTTTTATAATTCCATAATCAAGAAGTCTATAAACCGCAACCACCGAACCGATTCTAACCGCATTGGTTTGGTTTGGATGAATTTTTAAAAATCAACCGAACCAAACCGAACCGCATGCATTTTTATCTAGCAGTTAGGATAATTTTTATGCTCAAAACCGAACCAAACCGCACCGCGAACACCCCTATTGCAACTAATCTAGAGTGAAATGAAATTTTTTAAACAAGTTTGCAGCGTGCTAAACACCTCGCAAGGTTGTTTTCAAATATCAAATTCTAAACGTTATCATATGTCAATTTGGTGCAGATTCGGTGCAGACTGTAGCAGTGTTGTGTCAGAGAAGTTGCGATGTGGTTATCACTCAACAAAGTTGCGGTGTGATTCCCACTCTGCAACCACATGTTTCGCGATGTGCTTTTCATCTAACAGTTGCAGAAAAGTTACAGTGTGAATTACACGCAGCAAAATGACAGGCACAAATTCCAACGCTCACAACGGTCATAACGATGGAAGCGTGTGTATTTATGTTCAGCATGTTAGTCTCACCAAACACGCACTAGCTTTATATCTTACCTTCTCTCATTCTTATTCTTCTTTATCAGTATATCTTTTAAATTATTATAGAAACATCTCAAATTTTTTTTTACCTCAAATCCAAAATTCTGTCATCTTCTTCATTCTAGTATCAAATTTGTGCTATAAAGTTCAGGGTTATTATAAGGTACACATTTTATTTTTATTTTTTTTACTAATATTGGATTATTCTAATTTAAATGTCTGTTGTTGTTTTTATAATTTTTTAGGTTGTCATAAATTTTTCTCTCGATATTATTTATGAGAATTATATTAGAGCTTTAGTTATTTATGTATATTAGTATTTTCAGATATAATAGTTTATGTTAGAGTTTTAATTTTAGATATAATAGTTTATGTATGTTAGAGTTTTAGTTTTAGTTGTTTATGGATGTTAGAGTTTTCAGATAATATTGTTTACGTTTTTATAATAAAATTGAATAAAAAATTACATTATTTTATTTTTTGATATCATTATTTTGTTATATAAAGTAAACTATTTTTTTAATATTTTTATAATAAATAATACAAAATAGAATAAAAATTCAAATTTATTATTTTTTTACTTTTTTTTTAATAAAATAGAATAAAGAATTAATTTTTTTCGTTTTTATTTGACTTTTTTTATTAAACAGAATAAAAAAAATTAAATTTTTGTATGATATTATATTTTTGTATGATAATAAATGATACAAAACATAATAAAAAGACAAATTTATTGTTTTTTTTTACTTTTTTTAATAAAACAGAATAAAGAATTATATTTTTTTGTTTTTTTTTACTTTTTTATTAAATAGAATAAAGAATAAATATTATTGAATAAAAAATATTATGTATGATATAACCATATAAATTTATATTATATTGTATTATTATAAATTTATTATATTATATATAAATTTAATTATATTATATCTAAATTTAATTATATTATATATAAATTTAATTATAAAAAATATTTTGTATAATATAAATATATAACAATTATTTTTTTTAAATACGTTGCCAAGTGAAATACACTTAGCAAAGTTACCAAGTGAAATACACTCAGTAAAATGCATAAGTTGCGAGATGTAGTCCTTTCAGCAAAGTGGTGTGTTTTACAATGCTGCTCTGCCACCTCCTCTGCTTTGCCATCTGCTCTGCACTGCACACTGACTTTTGAACCACTTTTTAAAAAGTGAGTTGCGAAGTGATATCACTCAACAACTTGCGAGGTGATTTTCACTCAGCAAGTTGCGACGTGAATTTCACTTAGCAAAAAAGTTGCGACTAGCGTTTTAGCGAAGTGATTGGAACCCGCTGAAATTAAATGCTGCGATGTGCTTTTTGGGTTTGCGAAGTGATTAACACCTAGCAAATTTGAGTTTTTTTTATAGTGTAAGTCCAAACATCCTTTCCATATATCTTACAACAAGGTAAGTGTATGATCCACAATAATAGATCTTAGAAAGCATGAAGCGGACCACTAATGATCGGTATCTTTCTTCATATAGGTCATAATACTCAAATACTCTTGTACAAGAAGGCATCATTACTCCTACGCATATGCCCACATGTAAAGATTCACAACTAAACGTTACTAATCATCACAAAGGTATTTAATGTGTTTATTCTCAATGTTACGAGCATCCCACCAAATCTCTTCCACTTCCTCCTACCAGGCACCGAATGAAAAACATGCACAAAAAACTCTCATTCTACAAGTATGAACAAAGGCTTTGGGGGACAACTATTATGGGTCACTCGCAAAGCCCGCGACAAAAAGTCCAATAACAACCATCACACAAAATAGGTAATATTTTAGCTCAGTTAAGGGAACATGATTTCGGCCTCTAACATACTTCCCACTGTTTGATTTAATCGAAAGGTTATATATACACATAAGGCACCAAATGTCATAAAGACGGTTTTAACTATCTAACTTATATAAAGCACAATGCACGTTATTTCAGGTATTCTCCCATTCACACACTCAAACTATTTTCTCACTCATTCAATGACTTGGATGTTGGAGTGTTAACCTTGCAGGTTCACCCCTTCTCTGTCGTAGAGGAAGTTCACTCCACCACATCGAAGCTCAATATTGTTTGATCTGCACAAAAATATTGGTGTTATATATGGAAATCGAGTTCTAATTCTCGAGAATTTCCACGAAGATGCACCACATTTTCACCAAGATCTCAAATTGCTAATTGTGTCCCTTTTAGAGCACCAGTCTCTTTCTCGAAAATATCATAGTTCCATTCCATGTTGTCATGGTAGCAAAAGCGACTTGTTCGGTTATAGCATGCTACACTAGCGTCAAACCAACTTCCCTAACTAACGCTCCAAATCCACAAAATTTAGCACCTCCATCATTCAGGCATGGAACCTTTCAAGCTCTTCCAATATTTTAACCTCCTCTGCAACCGTTCAAAGGTCAAAACTCGAAGCACCATTTGTTATAACTTATAATCCCTGAGTATGAAACACTACATAGTCTACAACATCTGCAAGCTATTTAGGTGTGAAAATGGTGAATGATCTGCTGAACAACGTCTATAACCTAATACAACAATATAATTTACACTACATAGGATACCCTTTCCTTTCTGTTATTGTTTTCCTTGGCTTTCTCAGCCTTCAGTCGTTCTACTTGTCGAACTCTGTTAGCCAACTGGGCCATATCTCTCAGGTATTGGGTATCCAATTTCTTCCTAATTGAATAGTCGAGGCCACCCGCGGCCATTTCAACCAACTCATGTTCAGGCACTTGAGTAAAGCACCTTGCCTTAAGCAGTCAAAACCTATTTAGGTAATCATCTATTGGCTCAGAGAACTTTGTCTTAATGCTAGCCAATTCTTTCAGGCTTATCTTCGATTGTCCCATATAGAACTGTTCATGGAACAATCTCTCTAATTGAGTCCAATTGTGGATCGAGTTCGCTGGCAGTTTTGTAAACCAAGTAAAGGCATTTTTGGTGAGTGAACTTGGGAAATACTTCACTCTTAGGTTTTTGTTGTTAGCAATTTCTCCAGCCTCTATCAAGTATCTTGCCACATTGTTAGACTGTGGACTCACTAGTATCCCCATAAAACTTAGTAAATTTGGTGAATTTTACATCTAGGGGGTAAATCTGACTGCAAGATATATTCAGATAATGATGATGTATAATTTGGCCTATGAAGGCCAACATTTACCCCATTCCTGGCCATAATCCTTTCGACCATGGCTGCTAGGTTATTATTTGCCACCACATCTTCGAGTCAAACTTGATTAATTACTTCATCAGCGTTCTGGTTCCTATTTACCATTACTACCCTTTGTTCCCTTTGGATTGGTTGTTCAATTATAGGGGGTTCGACCCTAGGTGGTTCGACTACTGCCCCCTGGTTTAAAACATTCTCCTGGGGTACATTTGGTTGAACTTGGTTAATTGTATGGTCTTCTTCCAAGACTACCCTAGTATTTTTTTACCATTTATTTCCTCTGAGGCTGTCGAGGGGGTTGTGGAACACCAAAGAAGTCAGCAATGTGCGTCATTTGTGCTGCCAATTGTTGGTTGGTTTGGGTAGTATTTTGGATTAAGGGATTAAATATAACACCCATTTGTTGGGCAAGCATCTGGACCATCTCATGATGACTTTCGTCCATCTGTTGCCTTATCACAGCTGCAGAATTGTTGGTGATATTTGGCATCTGGGTAGGAAATCTAGTCCCTAAGGGTTGGCTAATTCGACCCATATTGTTTATACCTGAACCAAATCCTTGTAATGGCGAAGTTACATTCACCACTGGGTCTGCAAATGCTAATGAGGAATTGTGCAAACTTGCCATCGCTGATGTTGGCATACCATAAGGTTGATCACGTCCTATTGGAGGTGTAACACCCCAAATTTCGAAAGAATATTTATTTAAATATTATATTTGTGGTTTTCTGTGAATTTTGGTGTTTCGTGTCGATGTCGATGTTTTTATGAAGTTTTGGTTATTTTAATTAAATAATAGTATATAATATGAATAAATTAGTATTATTATTAATTTAAAATAATATTAGAGGAATTAAGGGTAAGATGGACATTTGAGGAGTATTAGTGAGAGCATTATGGAGAAAGCCCAATTTTGAGGCCCAGGGTTAAGCTGAATATTTAAGGAGGATTTTGAGAATAAGGTTCATTTTTGGTTAACCGTGAAAAGAAGGAGAGGGAAAAGGCGAGGATTTTCGTGAAGGTTTCCAAAGGCTCAAGAGAGAACTCATCGGATCGACAATATAAGGTATGGGGAGTAATTGCCTTTCATTGTTTTCATTATAGGATTCAATGTAATTGAAGTGGTTGTTTTGAAGTTTATGAGGGTTTATGGGTTTTGAGGTAAACTGATGATTTTAAGCGCATTTTTGTGAATCGATTAATAATGTTGAATTGAATCGGTAAGGTAGACCTTGGGGTTGATTTCCCTGTCGTTGTTGTAGTTCAATCTTGTGGTGAAGGGATTTATGGAGTTTATATGAAGCTTGAGAGTTTTGAAGGTTTAGGGAAATTAAGGTTTCCTGTAGTGTCCTGAATCGACCTAACTGACGTAGGTTTTAGGCCTCTAATTTCTGTGATATGTTAGGACTATTGTAGGAATGATTTTGGGTTATTTGAGGCTGTAATCGCAGGTACCTTGGAGGTTGTGGAACCATTGATGTGTAGCAGCGATTTTCTGTAATCGCAGGTTCGCTAGGCGAACCATTACTTCGCTAGGCGAATGTTCACCACGGCTCGCTAAGCGAGAAGTGCAGCGAATGCGTGATAACGTGGGAAGGAGTATTGAGATGATTCTAGAGAGGAAAGGTGGGCTTCACTGGGAGTATCGCTAAGCGAAGGAATCAGCGAGTGGGTTTGCTAGGCGAGTCAACCAGCGAGTGTGATAGATGGTTGTATTTCTGGTGTTGAGTGTGCTGTCTGTGAGGTTCGCTGGCCGCTTCGCTAAGCGAAGGCCACAGCGAACAGGTTCACTAGGCGAATCCTGGAGCGAACTACTGTTGTTCGTAAATTCTTGTTTATGCTGTTGTGCTGTTTTGATGTCTTGATGTTGTGATTTCTATGATGATTTTCTATGATATTACTGATGATTATATGATGATGTTTTGGTGATTATTTGACGATTATGTGATGACATGACGTATATGAGAATTGATGAATGATGATGCACATGATGATGTTTACTTGATGATGATGAATTATTGATGTTGTGTATCATACATTTATATGCATACTCTGTGACGACGCTTCATTCCCATTGTGTGGATATGAGGTAATTATCGTGCTCCGGTTCCAAATGCGGGATCGATCCTATTAACGGGGATCTTTGGAGCGTTGATGGCCTAGTGTCCATCTATTATGACGATTGGTACCACATGCATGAGTCTTGTTGTGCATTTGCATTTAATTGGCATTGCTGTATTTTATGATGTTGTTCGTGATTTTGATGTTTCCTTGTGATGACCCTGAAGATTTTATATATGAAGATAATGCCATTTTATGTATATCTTGTTTTATAATGATTATTATGAATTGTGATTACTCACCCTGCCTGTTTAAATGTTGCCTCCATGTGGGTAACGTGCAGGTGATCAGGTTTAGCTGTGGACGCTTTCGAGGACCTTGAAGTTATTTGCTTTTGGTCGATTTAGAGGGTCTTGCTATGATAGTTTAATATCGGGTTGGGGTCCTTTGAGTCGAACTATGTTTTCTTCTTATTTTGTTGTCATTTGATGATATGGTTTTATATGTTAAAAACCTTTTTGGATTATTACGATGTTTGTTGAAAACCTTTTAATTGAGAATTTTGAGTTCTGCTGCCATGTGAAGGCTTTTGAGATATTTTTAGGAAAACCCTTTTGTTTACAGGGCAAGTGTATTATTTTGAGTTAAATGTGAAATTTGCACCCTGTGAGGGAACTTTTATGTTTTACTCTGATATTTAAGTTGTTTCTGCTGCAACATTTGTGGGGGTAGAAAAGGGTGTTACATTAGTGGTATCAGAGCCTGGTTGGTCCGTCCGGCCAGGTTTTTACGTGTCGTCTGTCCCCTATCAGTCGACGAGTGTGTGTACACTATCGATGTTTTAGTCCTTCTAACCTTGTTGGTGGTGTGCAGGATGGCTGGAAGAAATGATCGTGCGATTGCTGATGCGTTGAAATCGGTCGCTAATGTGGTGGCGTAGCTGAATCTAAATGGTGGAGCTCCTGATGAGTTTCGTGCTTTGGGGAAGTTTCAAAGGAACAATCCACCGACTGTTGTGGGTACGCATGATCCAGCAAGTGAACACAAGTGGCTGAAGGCGATCGAGAAGATCTTCCGGGTGATGGGGTATTCTGATGAGCAACATGTTCAGTTCAGAATGCATATGCTTGAAGAAGAGGCTGAGGACTGGTGGGATAACACCCGTCAGAGACTTACAGATGTTGGCACTGTGATAACTTGGGCTGTTTTTAAGCCAGATTTTCTGGGAAAGTATTTTCCAGAGGATGCTCGTGGCAAGAGAGAAGTGGAATTCCTTGAGCTGAAGCAAGGAGATATGATTGTGGCAGAGTATGCCGCAAAGTTCGAGGCTTTGGTGAAGTTCTGTCTGCACTACAATCGTGATGATGCTGAGATGTCCAAGTGTCTCAAGTTTGAGAATTGGCTTAGACCAGAGATTAAGCAGGGTATTGGGTATCAGTAGATCTGCAGGTATACTGAGTTGGTTGACAAGAGAAGAATCTACGATTAGGATAACCGAGCTCAATCTGCTCACTACAAGCAGTTGAGTGAGAAGAAAGGGCAGTATAGGGGTAAGCCTTATACAACTTCAGCTGGCAAAGGGAAGCAAAAGGCTTCAGATGGGAAAAATATAAGTGGGGGAGCAGCTCCCGCTTCTGGAAAGTGTCATAAGTGTGGTGAGCAAGGTCACCGTGCTGATGTGTGCACCAATAATGTGCTGAGGTGCTATCGATGTGGTAAGAAGGGCCATAGAGCTACTGATTGCAAAGATGAGGGTCCGACCTATTTCAATTGTGGTGAGAAAGGTCATATCAGTACTCAATGTCAGAAGCTGAAGAAGACTGCTACTGCTGCCCAGACCAGTGGTCGTGTGTTTTCTTTGAGTGGTGCAGAAGTGCCAGAGAAGGACAACCTGATTCGAGGTACTTGTTTTATTAATAATATCGAATTGGTTGCTATTATTGATATTGGTGCTACTCATTCTTTTATCTCACTTGAATGTGCTAATTGATTGGGTTTTAAGCTATCTGGTATGAATGGTAATATGGTAATAGAAACTCTAGTTAATGGTTCTGTTACTACTACTCTTGTGATGGATTTGGTGTGCTTACCCTTGCACCAGATCGATGTGATTTTTGGAATAAACTGGTTGGAGTTCAACTGTGTTCACATCAATTGTTATACCAAGGCTGTAGAGTTTCTTGAATTTGATGATAGTGAAGAGTTGACGTTCTTATCTACTAAGCAAGTAGACGAACTTTTAGAAAAAGAAGCTTTGGTGTTTGCAATGTTTGCATCGTTGCAAATTGATCATGAAGATGTGAGTGTGGAGTTGCCTGTTGTCTGTGAATTTCCAGATGACGTCAGTGATTTGCCTCCAGAGCGTGAAGTAGAGTTTGCAGTGGACTTAATACCAGGTACGAGTCCAGTGTCGATAGCTCCTTATCGGATGTCAGCTTCTGAGTTATGTGAGTTGAAGAAGCAACTGGAAGAATTTCTTGATAAGAGGTTTGTTCGACCAAGTGTTTCTCCGTGGGGTGCTCCGGTGCTATTAGTGAAGAAGAAAGATGGAAGTATGAGGTTGTGTGTTGATTATCGGCAGTTGAATAAAGTGACTATCAAGAATAAGTATCCACTACCGAGAATCGACGACTTGATGGATCAACTAGTAGGTGCTTGTGTGTTTAGCAAGATTGATTTGAGGTCGAGTTATCATCAGATTTGAGTTAAGCCTGATGATATTCTGAAGACGGCTTTCAGGACGAGGTATGGTCACTATGAATACACTGTGTTGCCGTTTGGTGTATCCAATGCACCTGGTGTGTTCATGGAGTATATGAATCGGATTTTTCATGAGTATTTGGATAAGTTTGTGGTGGTGTTTATCGATGATATCTTGATATATTCTAGATCTGAAGAAGAGCATGCTGAGCATTTGAGGACGGTGTTGCAAGTGTTAAAAGAGAAAAAGTTGTATGCAAAGTTGTCGAAGTGTGAATTCTGGTTGAAGGAAGTGAGTTTCCTTGGCCATGTGATTTCAAATGGCAGGATTGCTGTTGATCCTTCTAAGTGATGTTGTGTTACAGTGGGAGACTCCGAAGTCTACTACTGAGATACGAAGTTTTCTGGGATTAGCGGGTTATTACCGCAAGTATATTGAAGGCTTTTCTAAGTTGGCATTACCTTTGACTCAGTTGACTCAAAAGGGTCAAGCTTTTGTGTGGGATGTAACTTGTGAAAAGAGTTTTGTAGAGTTGAAAAAGAGATTGACTGCTGCTCCAGTATTAATTTTGCCTAATCTGAGCGAATCTTTTGTGGTATATTGTCATGCATCGAAGATGGGTCTTGGTGGAGTATTGATGCAGAATGGGCAGGTTGTTTCCTATGCTTCGAGACAATTGCGAGTGCATGAGAGGAATTATCCTACGCATGACTTGGAGTTGGCCGAGGTGGTGTTTGTGTTGAAGATTTGGAGACATTATCTGTTTGGCTCTAAATTTGAGGTGTTTAGTGATCATAAAAGTCTGAAGTACTTATTTGATCAGAAGGAATTGAATATGAGGCAGAGGAGGTGGTTAGAGCTGTTGAAGGATTTTGATTTTGATTTGAGTTATCATCCGGGCAAAGCAAATGTAGTGGCCGATGCATTGAGAAGAAAGTCATTGCATATGTCGATGCTTATGGTGAAAGAATTAGAGTTGCTTGAACAATTCTGAGATTTGAGTTTGGTGTGTGAGGCGACATCAATCTGATTTAAAGTTTGTTGACTAATTGACTTTGATTAACCAAGGTAACGGAGGTGAATTCCGAATTGACAAGAATGGTGTGATGATGTTCAGAGACAGGGTGTGTGTTCCAGATGTCCCAGATATTAAGAAGAGCATTCTTGAAGAAGGACATCGAACTAGGTTGAGTATTCATCCCAGTGCTACGAAGATGTACCAAGATTTGAAAAAGTTATTTTGGTGGCCAGGTATGAAGAAGGATGTTGCGGAGTTTGTTTATGCGTGTTTGACTTGTCAAAAGTCGAAGGTTGAGAATCAGAAGCCTTTAGGTATGATGCAGCCGTTGAGGATTCCAGAATGGAAATGGGATAGTATTTCCATGGATTTTGTGGTGGGATTGTCGAAGACTATTAAGGGAAATGATTCGATTTGGGTGATCGTGGATAGATTAACTAAGTCGGCTCATTTCTTGCCGATGAAGATTAATCATTCTATGCAGAAGCTAGCCGAGATGTATATTGAGGAGATTGTGAAGTTACATGGGGTACCTTCGAGTATTGTGTCAGATAGAGATCCAAGATTTACATCGAGGTTCTGGAAAAGTTTGCAAGATGCGTTGGGCACTAAGTTGAGGATGCGTTCTGCCTATCATCCACAAATAGACGGTCAAATAGAAAGGACTATTCAATCTTTAGAGTATTTGTTGAGGGCTTGTGTGTTAGATCATGGAGGATCGTGGGATAGCCATTTACCGTTGATTGAGTTCACGTACAATAATAGTTTTCATGCTAGTATTGGGATGGCGCCTTATGAAGCTTTGTATGGGAGAAGGTGTAGGACTTCGTTGTGTTGGTATGAATTGGGCGAGAGTGTTGTACTCGGACCTGAAATTGTACAAGAGACGACTGAGAAGATTAAGAAGATCCAAGAGAGAATGAAAGCTTCGCAGAGTCGTCAGAAGAGCTACCATGATAAGAGGAGGAAAGTACTTGAATTTCAAGAGGGAGATCATGTGTTTTTGAGGGTGACGCCAGTGACTGGTGTGGGTCGAGCTTTGAAGTCTAGGAAGCTCACTCCATGTTTTCTTGGTTCCTATCAGATATCGCAGAGGATAGGAGAGGTAGCCTATCGAATTGCTTTACCACCGTCACTTGCAAATTTGCATGACGTGTTCCATGTGTCTCAGTTGAGGAAGTACATTCTGGATCCGTCGCATATGATTCAGATGGATGATGTACAAGTGAGGGATAATCTGACTGTGGAAGCATTGCCTGTGCATGTCGATGGTCGAGAGATGAAGCAACTTCTGGGTAGAGACATAACTTTGGTTGAAGGTGTTGTGGGGTGGACCAGCTGGCGAAAGTTAGACTTAGGATCGTGAAGATCAGATGAGGGAGTCGTATCCGACTCTATTTCCTTGAGGTAATTTTTTAGGGCAAAAATTATTTAAGTGGGGGAGAGTTGTAACACCCCAAATTTCGTAAGAATATTTATTTAATTGATTTAATTATTATATTCGTGGTTTTCTGTGAATTTTGGTGTTTCGTGTCGATGTCGGTGTTTTTATGAAGTTTTGGTTATTTTAATTAAATAATAGTATATAATATGAATATATTAGTATTATTATTAATTTAAAATAATATTAGAGGAATTAAGGGTAAGACGGACATTTGAGGAGTATTAGTGAGGGCATTATGGAGAAAGCCCAATTTTGAGGCCCAAGGGGTAAGCTGAATATTTAAGGAGGATTTTGAGAATAAGGTTCATTTTTTATTAACCGTGAAAAGAAGGAGAGCTCTAAGGAAAAAGGGAAAAGGCGAGGATTTTCGTGAAGGTTTCCAAAGGCTCAAGAGAGAACTCATCGGATCGACAATCTAAGGTATGGGGAGTAATTGCCTTTCATTGTTTTCATTATAGGATTCGATGTGATTGAAGTTGTTGTTTTGAAGTTTATGAGGGTTTATGGGTTTTGAGCTAAACTGATGATTTTAAGGGCATTTTTGTGAATCGATTAATAACGTTGAATTGAACCGGTAAGGTAGACCTTGGGGCTGATTTCCCCGTCATTGTTGTAGTTCAATCTTGTGGTGAAGGGATTTATGGAGTTTATATGAAGCTTGAGAGTTTTGAAGGTTTAGGGAAATTAAGGTTTCCCATAGTGTCCTGAATCGACCTAACAGACGTAGGTTTTAAGCCTCTAATTTCTGTGATATGTTAGGACTATTGTAGGGATGATTTTGGGTCATTTGAGGCTGTAATCGCAGGTACCTTGGAGGTTGTGGAACCACTGATGCGTAGCAGGGATTTGATGTAATCGCAGGTTCGCTATGCGAACCGTTGCTTTGCTAGGCGAATGTTTACCACGACTCGCTAAACGAGAAGCACAGCTAATGCACGATAATATGGGAGGGAGTCCTAAGATGATTCTGGAGAGGAAAGGTGGGCTTCACTGGGAGTTTCGCTAAGCGAAGGAATCAGTGAGTGGGTTCGCTAGGCGAGTCAACCAGCGAGTGTGACAGATGGTTGTGTTTCTGGTGTTGAGTGTGGTGTCTGTGAGGTTCGCTGGCCACTTCGCTATGCGACGGCCACAGCGAACAGGTTCGCTAGGCGAATCCTGGAGCGAACTACTGCTGTTCGCAAATTCTTATTTATGGTGTTGTGCTGTTTTGATGTCTTGATGCTGTGATTTCTATGATGATTTTCTATGATATTACTGATGATTATATGATGATGTTTTGATGATTATTTGACGAATATGTGATGACATGACATATATGAGAATTGATGAATGATGATGCACATGATGATGTTTACTTGATGATGATGAATTATTGATGTTGTGTATCATACATTTATATGCATACTCTGTGACGACGCTTCATTCCCATTGTGCGGATATTAGGTAATTATGACGTGCTCCGGTTCCAAATGCGAGATTGATCCTATTGACGGGGATCTTTGGAGGGTTGATGCCCTAGTGTCCATCTATTATGAAGATTGATACCACATGCATGAGTCTTGTTGTGCATTTGCATTTAATTGGCATTGTTGTATTTTATGATGTTGTTCGTGATTTTGATGTTTCTTTGTGATGACCTTGAAGATGTTGTATATGAAGATATGCAATTTTCTGTATATCTTGTTTTATAATGATTATTATGAATTGTGATAACTCACCCTGCCTGTTTGAATGTTGCCTCCATGTGGGTAACGTGCAGATGATCAGGTTTAGCTGTGGACGCTTTCGAGGACCTTGAAGTTATTTGCTTTTGGTCAATTTAGAGGGTCTTGCTCTGATAGTGTAACATCGGGTTGGGGTCCTTTGAGTCGAAATATGTTTTCTTCTTATTTTGTTGTCATTTGATGATATGGTTTTATATGTTGAAAACCTTTTTGGATTATTACGATGTTTGTTGAAAGCCTTTTAATTGAGAATTTTGAGTTCCGCTGCCATGTGAAGGCTTTTTAGTTATTTTGAGGAAAACCCTTTTGTTTACAGGGCAAGTGTATTATTTTGATTTAAATGAGAAATGTGCACCCTTTGAGGGAACTTTTATGTTTTACTCTGATATTTGAGTTGTTTCTGCTGCAACATTTGTGGGGGTAGAAAAGGGTGTTATAGGAGGCATTGAGAATCCAGGCACATAAGGCCTGAACAAACTATTCCCCACTGGAGGGGGGTCGTTGGTAGACCCTGCGTTTGCCATAGGATAGAATGAGACCACTTAGAGCAATCGACTGGACAGGCGTCAAACTTGTCGTGGTTAGTATGACTTTAGATACTGATGCTGAAACCGTATTGCCCCCTGTCGAAGAAGAAGGTGGTGGTTCTCCATCATTTGGTGGATTTTGGTTACTTGGTGGATTTTGATTCACCACCCTCCTTACGTATCTTCTCCTAGTCCTTTCTTCGTTGTTTGTGGCTATCCTACCAGTCATAAGTCTCATGCAACAAAGTGTATAGAGATCGTAAAAATGAAGAACTTTAAATGTAAAATTTTTTCCAAAAAAAGTAAAAAGAATATTTTTGAACACAATAGCACTGTACCACTGGGCGTGCCAATTTGTTTACCGTAAAAATTGGTAAACAACCACTGGTCTTCCAAAAAATTTGGTTTACTTGTAGGATCAACCGGTGAATACCAAGGACATAGCTATTGTATTAATGTATTTCTGGAAAATTGTAGAACACTTCAACAATATTCATTTGTGTAAAAGGATTGTTTTGATTGTTTTTTGAAAAGTTTAAACTTTGTAAAAGTTGATAAAAGAAGATGCAATGAAGAAAAGAACTTCAAAGTAAAAAGTGCAGTAAAGAACAATTGTTAAAAAGAAAGTAAATTTCTATTGAATAAAATATGGTGTTTCAAACGTACATTTCTCGACAGTAACTCTTTTCTCACTTTGACTTGGATAGTTTGAGTAAATTTTTTAGTATAGTAAAACAATTGAACACGCAGAAATCCTAATACTAAGACCCCTATTTATAATACATCAAAATAATCATCTCTAACGAGTATTTCTCCAAAAGTTGACACATTTTGCCCTGCATGCCTTTGTTTCGCCATAGTTCTCCACGTGTCTCTCCTGAGAAATAGATAAGGACAAAAGACAGTTATTTATCCATATTTTGAAATTCAAACTTCTGTAGAAGGAAGGCTTCAAAACATCCCTTCGTCGAATTGACTTTCTACACTTAGAAAATATTTATAAGTATTTGTCCAAACACGCTTCCTTTATAAGAACCACTTCGACAAAGCTTTATACCAGCTCCTGTCAAAGTCAGCCAAATTTAAGAAACTTTAATTTTCACTTAGTTTCTCAAATGAAAACATGGCGTCGAAATTTCCAGCCAACAGATGTTGAATTCAAACTTACTGCCTAAGGATAAAGAATTAGACCAAGTGGACCCTATTGAAAAAGATATGCTTATATTTCTTGTACATAAATAATCATAATCTATTTTACTTAGACACACTTGGAGTTGTTTCATTGCTAGCTTCTGGTGGCAGACTCTGAAGAACAATTGCTAGTGTTGTTTGACGAAGACTCTGAATTGAAGGCCTCAACATTCAGACGAGTTTCTACACTTAGTAATTTTATATCAGCATCTAGTACAATTCAGAGTTGGTGATAAAGCTGTGGATTATCCATACTACTAAAAGCAAGTTGTATTGTCTTATCAGCTTATCAGCTCGAATCTACAGGATTACAAGGCTCAAGAAAAGCTTGTACATTCTATGGATGTCTACTCCTAACGGCTCTATTAAGTACAAAACCTCTTGAAGACACAAAGGTTTAACATGTTACACACTGGATTCAGAATCTGTTGTGTATCCATCTTCAACGCCTCTTGTACTATGGAGTAAAGCCAAAGACACTTGTTCAAAACACTTTCTCAACGACTAGTTTCTACAAAGGCTATATATATGGATGAAGATTCAAGCTTGGATTTTAACAAGGATTATTTTGTTGAATGAGTGGCAAGATTAAGCAATTATCAACTCTAATGTAATATACAGATTTTCTGTTTTAGGTTGTAATTGGAAAGGCCTTACGATTTCTTCTCATTATATATCTGAGAAATCTTAAGTGCTTTAGGTCTTTTTTATGGTGATTTCCCGTACCTCTGAGTCTTGCATCATGTACACCTTGTTCTCTATTCTGCTAAGCCTTCAGTAGTTTAGATTAAGTTTGCTGCTATGTGCTAGAGCAAAAAATCTTGTCTAATTAGGATTCAAGCAACAAGTCTTAAGACAAGATGCTTAAGCCACGTAAGTTTCATTGCTTAAGTGCTCGAGCTGTGAAAGTCTTATTCAACTAGTCTAATTGAGCAAGTGGGAAAGTCTCTGTCTGAGGGGCGAGAGTAAGAAGTCTCGAGTGTAGCTTGAGCAAAGGGAAAGTCCCAGTCTGGATGGTCAGAATAGCAGGTGGCTCGGCCAGAGGATGTGAGCAAAGGCTAAGTGTTAGACATGTGCTCTAAGCAAGGGAAGTCTCAGACAGTTGGTCTGAGCAGTTATAAAAGACTTATACAGAAGCATAAGCGATTGTAATCATGAAGTGGTTATAATAAAAAGCTCTTGTGAGGCAAGGGGACTGAACCACTCTCAGTTAGGGGAGGAACCAGTATAAATCTTTTGTGTCGTCTACAGTTATTTTATTTACTTCAGTTCTATCCGCTGCCAAACGAATTAACTCAGAATCTGAACATCGGTTCTGATTCTGAAACTCTGATCATAAGTTAAATTAAACGAGAACGCGAAACACAATTCAACCCCCCTTTTTGTGTAATTTTCACACCTTCAGATGTACGGGTGAGAGAGAATTTGACTGTTGAGGTATCACCCATGCAGATAGAGGACCGAGAAGTGAAGCAGTTGCATGGTAAGAAGATTACCTTGGTGAAGGTAGTGTGGGGAGAAACAACTGATGAAACCATAACTTGGGAGCTGGAGAGCCGGATGAGAGAGTCGTATCCAACTCTGTTTTCTTTAGGTAATTTTTTAGGACAAAAATTCTCTAAGTGGGGGAGAGTTATAACACCCTAATTTCGATTAATTTATTTAATTGAATTATTTAGATTTTTATTTAATTATTTGATGTTTGGTGTGCCTTTAAAAGAAATTTGGTGATTATATATGTTGCTGGGGTGTAATCATAATGGTAGGGTGTGGTGAGAATACAAGAGCTTGGGAGAATAATTAGAAAATAAATATAATATTAGTCCTTTTAATTAATATTATAAATAAATAAATATAGAAATTTGTGGCTTTATATTACAAATTATTTAATTAATTATATTTTGAGAAAATATGGTTGAGGGAAATTTAATTTATCTTTAATAATAAAATAATAAAAGTTTGGGGTGATAGTGTGAATTAAAAGTGTTAAGGGCTAATGAGGTAATTAAGAGGAATTGTGTAGAAAATCTTAGGTATATTTTCTAAAAAGGTGAGGGAGACTTAAGTTTCACCAAATTCTTAGAGAACTTGAGAAAGAGGCAAGAGGAGAACTGTAACACCCTAAATCCCTACGTAAAATAATACAATTATCAGAGTAAAAATTCAAAGAAAATTCAGCACTTAGGATGTTACTTCCAACATACACCTGCTAAAACAAATAACATTTAACACATACTTATTATTATAAGCGGTACTACGAAATCATTATTAAAAATTCTTCTCAATAAGCAGCGTAAAACTTTTTCGAATCGACAATCAAAACTTAACATGTTTAAACCACATATTCATCATCAATTAAAACAAAATATAATAACTGTAACGGAAATAAAACATGAAGCGTTCCATAATCCCCAGTGTTACATATCAGAGCAGACGCTAACTCAAAACATAAAGTGAAGGACTTAGTCTTCAGTAACCGCAACTCCGCACTATCCTTGATTATCTACACAATGTCGTATAAAGTATCATTTTAACAGAATGGTGAGATTCTTAATCAACAAAATAAATGCATAATATAAATATAAGAGCATATAATCATTACACAATTCACCCTATCATCACATCATCAACACAATTACAATTTCCCACACAAGAAGACAATCATATAATCCACAACACAACACAACATAATGCAATGCGAAGAGACTCGCAACTCGACTCAATGCATGTGGTACCAATTTGATCCCTTTTTCATGATCATAATTCCCTTCGGAATTTCCGTATAAGCCGCTCACACCCCATATGGGCACACGACATCCATGATCGCTTACACCCCACATGGGCACACGAACACCCGTAATCGCTCACACCCCACATGGGCACATGATTACCTCAACAACAACAACATGATTCTATTTCAAGTAATTCGGATAAGGTGATTACACCCCACATGGGCACACGACTTATCATACAGCTTATGCAACATGATATGCATTCAACGACAACATACAATGACGACCAATGCATATGACTATCATATAGCCAATATATCATACCACAATTGTCCAACACATAGCATATACCTTCCAAAACATGCAACAATTACAATCCACAACTACAACACACATTCGCACAACCGATCTCAACATTTCAACATTCAACACATCACAACATACACAGAAACATAATTAATACGTCGAAAAGTTGGAAATCTGGTATTGAAAATAATTTTAACAGAAAGTACACGAAATCAGCTTTCCAACGATTCGAACGGCGACTGAACGGACCTACGGGTCAAAAGTTATGATCGAAACGATTTCGGGTTACAAAACCAGAAAGCTACTACGGCCGCCCGTACCATGGGCTACGGCCCGTAGCGCTCCTCAGCGAAAATTTGCAATTTTTGCACGCCCGTGATGCCCCTGTTCAGAGGGCTTCTACGGGTGCCCGTAGTGGCTACTACGGCCCGTAGCAGGGTCTAGAAAACCCTTTTTTTGTGCGATTTTGTGCGATTTCTCTTATTTCTCAGCCTACCAACAGACCCCAAACCCCATGTTTTGATCTCCAACAACCGCAAAACACAACATAACATATAGAACATCATACAAGGGGAGTAAACACATATTATTCATCAATTCCTTCACAACATTCATAGCATTATTGAGGAAAACACACAATTTATCAGTAATTTTCACATAATTACGAACACCAACACACAACCTCAATTTCACACCGAAACATCAAAACAAACAAGAGATGCATATATATGAACACTAATGATTTACCCACCCTCATACATATATTATTCATCCCTTAAGTGATCAAAGAACCCCACTCTTATCTTAGAGTTCTTGTAGCAAGCTCCCTCAACTCCAACAATGGTGACTCTTCCCTTTTTGCTCTAGCTCTCCTTTCTCTCTTTTTCCACCCAAAACACGTACTGATTCTTTTTCCTTAATTCTCTTCCCTTATTATATTATTATTATTTGCCCCAAATAAATAGTAACAAATAATGCCAATAATAATAATTATTTAATTTCAAATAATATCCATATAATATTGTTCCAATAAATAATTACTAACTAATATTAATAATTAATTACTAACCACACCACTCATCTCTAGACAATTGGCCACACACCGCCAATAACTTATTCTCTATAATTCCAAGGTCACTACCCCATACTAAGGGCAATCCAAACATAACCCAACACACGTAAATACATACATACACACAACATCATAAACTTTAAATTACTAGAATAATTAAAATAAATTGGGGATTACAACTCTCTCCCACTTAGAATATTTTCGTCCTCGAAAATTTACCTTATACGAATAACTCCGGATGCGGCTCCCCACACTACCTTCACAAGAGTGATCTCTTTATCTCTCAATTGCTTCACCTTGTGGTCTTCAATTCATATTCGTAAAGCATCAACCGTAAGGTTATCCCTTACTTCTACATCATCCATTGGAATTACGTGTGATGGATACGGAACATACTTCCGAAGCTATGACACATGGAATACATCATGCAAATTCAACAAATTGGGTGGCAACGCCACTCTGTAGGCAACATGTGCAACTCTTGCAGAAATTCGATATAGACCAATAAATCGAGGAGTAAGCTTTCTCGACTTCAATGCACGTCCAACACCGGTCACCGGAGTGACTCTCAAGAACACATGGTCTCCTTCTTAAAACTCAAGATGTTTCCTTCTCTTATCATGGGAGCTCTTCTGCCTACTTCGCGAAGCTTTCATTTTTCCAAAATCAGCTTCACCTTTTCAGTAGTCCGCTGAACAATCTTAGGTCCAAGTACCACACTCTCACCAGATTCATGCCAACACAAAGGCGTCCAACACCTCCGACCATACAAAGCTTCAAAAGGCGCCATTCCAATACTGGAATGATAACTGTTATTATGAGTGAACTCAATCAACATCAAATTTCTATCCCAAGCACCTCCCTGTTCAAGAACGCAAGCCCTCAACAAATCCTCCAAAGATTGTATAGTTTTCTCCGTGTGTCCATCCGTCTGCGGGTAATAAGCTGAACTCAATCTCAATTTCAATCACAAAGCTTCTTACAAACTCTCCCAAAATTTGGAAGTGAACCTTGGATCTCTATCCAACACAATACTTAACGGGACTCCTTGCAACTTCAAAATCACCCGAATATAAATCTCTTAAAAACTCCGCAAAGGAAAATTGATATTAACCGGAATAAAATATGCCGACTTCATTAGTCTATCCACCACTACCCAAATGGCATCATGCCCTCTCGGAGTATTAGGCAACCCAGTCACAAAATCCATAGAAATGTCGTCCCACTATCGCTCTAGAATATCTAATGGTTGCATCAAACCAGCAGGTTTCTGATGTTCCACCTTCGACTTCTGACAAGTCAAACAAGCATCCACAAACTTAGCCACATCATGCTTCAATCCAGGCCACCAAAATATATTCTTCAAGTCTTGATACATCTTTCTAGCTCCTGGATGGATACTCAAGCTACTCCTATGACTTTCTTCTAGAATCATTATTTTCAACTCAAAATCAACAGGAATACAAATCCTATCACGGAACCTCAACACACCTTGTTCATCCACTCTGAATTCGTTACTTTCTGCCTGTTCATTTCCAATCATCAAATCCACCAGTTTCACATCCAACTTCTGACCCTCTCTGATACTATTAAGAAATTCATTGTTGATCTTCAGCATACCCAACATCACACTATGCAGTGTCTGTTCGCAAACTAAACTCATATCTCTGAACTGCTCAATAAATTCCAACTCTTTCACCATCATAGCAGACATACGCAAGATCTTTCGACTCAAAGCATCATCCACAACATTAGCTTTACCGGGATGATAGTTCAAGCCGAAATCATAATCCTTTAAGAATTCTAACCACCTTCTTTGTCTCATATGCAACTCCTTTAGATCAAACAGATACCTTAATCTCTTATGATTACTATACACTTCAAATCTGGAACCATAAAGATAGTGCCTCCAAATTTTCAATATGAATACCACTGCAGCTAATTCCAAATCATGAGTTGGATAATTACTCTCATGGACCCTTGATTGTCGTGAAGCATAAGCCACAACCTTACCATCCTGTATTAAGACACCTCTTAAACCCATCAAAGAAGCATCGCAATACACGACAAATGGTTCATTTGGTTTGGGTAGAATCAAAATTAGAGTTGTAGTCAATCTCTTCTTTAGCTCAATGAAACTCTTCTCGCAGTGAACATCCCACACAAACACTTTACCTTTGCAAGTCAACTGAGTCAACGGAAGTGCCAACTTCGAAAAGCCTTCAATAAACCTACGGTAATTGCCACCCAAGCCCAAAAAGCTTCTAATCTCAGTTACCGACTTCGGAGCTTTCCACTGTAGCACTGCATCTACCATGGATGGGTCCACAACAATACCATCACCTGAAATAACATGACCAAGAAAACTTACCTCTCTCAACCAGAATTCGCACTTCGATAACTTAGCATAGAGTTTATTTTCTTTTAACACTTGTAGCATGATCCGCAAATGCTCAGCATGTTCCTCTTCTGACTTAGAATAGATTAGAATGTCATCAATAAATACAACCACAAATTGATCCAAGTAAACATGAAAAATTTGATTCATATACTCCATGAATACATCAGGTGCATTAGTAACTCCGAACGGCATCACTACATACTCATAATGCCCATATCGAGTCCTGAAAGCCGACTTCTGAATATCTTCATCCTTTACTCGTATCTGATGATAACCCGACCTCAAGTCAATCTTGCTAAACACACGGGCACCCACTAACTGATCCATCAAGTCATCTATTCTTGGAACTGGATTTCAGCTTTGTTAATTTTGATGCCGACATCCTGCAAGGTGCCATAGAAATAGGTTTGGTACTAGGGACAAGATGAATAGTAAACTCCACTTCTCTCTCTGGAGGTACATCGGCAATATCATCCGAAAACACTTCTGGAAATTCATGCACTACTTGTAATTCATTAATCACCGACTCACTCTCCATTGACAGGGATGCAAACAATGCAAGCACTTGAGCTTCTTCTTCTAAGAGCTCTCTCAACTCTCTAGCATATAGAAAACCGTCTTCTTCCTCTTCCTCAGGAGCAAGAAATCGCACTGACTTGTTAAAACAGTTAATATGAACATGATTGAACTACAACCAGTTCATACCTAAGATCACATCAAGATTCCCCAACGGAAAGCAAATAAGATCCACACCAAAGTCCTTATCAAAGATTGATAGTGGACAATTCAAACAAACTAGGGAAGTGGTCACCGATCCCTTTGCAGGAGTGTAGACAACCATCCCTCCCTTCATAGGAGAAACAACAAGGCCTAGCCTTATCACACAATCAGCAGCAATAAAAGAATGGGTAGCACCAATATCAATATAGCAATCAATGGAGTATTATTAATGTAACATATACTTCTGATCCGTCTGTCATCACTGGAAGTCTAAGTCCCTATCAAAGCGAACACCTTTCCTCCAGTCGAAGCTTACTTTGGCTTCTGGCAACTAGTACTAATATGGCCCTGTTCTCCACAGTTGTAACAAGTCACCACCTTAACCTTGAGTTAGCGATCAGATGTCCTACATGTCCACACTTGAAGCATTTCTTCACATCACTCGTGCACTCATAAACACGATGACCTAGCTCACCACACCTGTAACACTTAAGAGGAGCAGGGGCACCTCCCCCACTCGGCTTCTCGCCATTAGCGTATTTCTGTTTACCTTTCTCAGCTGGAGCTGCATAAGGCTTCCCACGGTTCATCAGTTGTTTTCCCCTTCTCTCTGCCAGCCCTTTAAAGTGAGTCGATCGAGACTTGCTATCTTCCTCAAAGATCCTACAACAATCCACAAAATCTGGAAACCTTCTGATTCGATGATAACCAATCGCCTATTTGATCTCAGGTCTCAATTCATTCTCAAACTTGACACACTTTGAGAACTCCGCAATTGTCGCACTGTAGTGCGGGTAAAACTTAGCCAGATCTGAGAATTTGGCGGTATACTCCGTAACCGACATGTTACCCTACTTCAATTCCAGAAACTCAAACTTTTTTTCCTCGGACATCTTTAGGAAAATACTTCCTCAAGAACCCCTTACTTAACACAACCCAAGTGATTACCTCTCCCGTTGCTCCCAACAACTGACGAGTGTTAACCCACCAGTAATCAGCCTCCTCAGCCAGCATGTGAGTACCTAACCGCACCTTCTGTGCCTCAGAACATTCCATAACCCAAAAGATTCTCTCGATCTCCTTAAGCCAAGCCTGCGCTCCATCCGAATTATATCTTCCCTTGAAGGTAGGCGATCTATTCTTCCAAAACTCATCATTCTCACCAGCATGAGGTGAGTTTTGTACCGCCTGAGCAACAGCCTGTAAAGCAGCAATAATAGAAGTATCGTTCATTCTAGACATTCTAAATCTGTTACGCATCAACCACATAACACAATGGTTAAGGAAACGACATCAACAGTAATCAACTGTCACACAACAACGATTCGACAACTTAGTCGGACAGACCGACCTGCTTTGATACCACTATGTAACACCCTAAAACCCCGCGTAAAATAATACAATTATCAGAGTAAAAATTCAAAGAAAATTCAGCACTTAGGATGATACTTCCAACATACACCTGCTCAAACAAATAACATGTAACACATACTTATTATTATAAGCGGTACTACGAAATCATTATTATAAATTCTTCTCAATAAGCAGCGGAAAACTTCTTCGAATCGACAATCAAAACTTAACATGTTTAAACCACATATTCATCATCAATTAAAACAAAATATAATAACTGTAACGGAAATAAAACATGAAGCGTTCCATAATCCCCAGTGTTACATATCAGAGCAGACGTTAACTCAAAACATAAAGTGAAGGACTTCGTCTTCACTAACCGCAACTTCGTATTATCCTTGATTATCGGCACAATGCCGTATAAAGCATCATTCCAACAGAAGGGCCGAGATTCTCAATCAACAAAAGAAATGCATAATATAAATATAAGAGCATATAATCATTACACAATTCACCCTATCATCACATCATCAACAGAATTACAATTTCCCACACAAGCAGACAATCATATAATCCACAACACAACACAACACAACACAACACAACATAATGCAATGCAAAGAGACTCACAACTCGACTCAATGCATGTGGTACCAATTCGATCCCTTTTTCATGATCAGAATTCCCATCGGAATTTTCGTATAAGTCGCTTACACCCCACATGGGCACACGACATCCGTGATCGCTCATGTAACATGGGGTTTAGGGTCACACCCCACATGGGTACACGAACAACCATAATCGCTCACACCCCACATGGACACACGATTACCTCAACAACAACAACAACACGGTTCTATTTCAAGGAATCTGAATAAGGCGCTCACACCCCCCACATGGGCACAGGACTTATCATACAACTTATGCAACATGATATGCGTTCAACGACAACAAAAAATGACGACCAATGCATATGACTATCATACATCCAATACATCACAACATAACTATCCAACAAGGATCATATACCTGCCAAAACATGCAACAATTGCAATCCACATCTACAACACACATTCGCACAACCGAACTTAACATTTCAACATTCAACACATCACAACGTACATGGAAACACAATTAACACATCGAATAGTTGGAATTTCTGTATTGAAAATAATTTTAACAGAAAGTACACGAAATCAGCTTTCCAACGATTCGAACGGCGACTGAAACGGACCTACGGATTAAAAGTTATGATCGAAACAATTTCCGGTTACAAAACCAGAGAGCTACTACGGCCACCCGTAGCATGGGCTACGACCCGTAGTGCTCCTCATCAAAAATTCGCAATTTTTGCACGCCCGTGATGCCCAAGTCCAGGGGGCTGCTACGGGCACCCGTAGTGGCTACTACGGCCCGTAGCAGGGCCCAGAAAACCCTCTTTTTATGCGATTTCTCTTATTTCTCAGCCTACCAACAGACCCCAAACCCCATGCTTTGACCTCCAACAACCCCAAAACACAACATAACATATAAAGCATCATACAAGGGGAGTAAACAATACTATTAATCAATTCCTTCGCAACATTCATAGAATTATTGAAGAAAACACACAATTTATCAGCTATTTTCACATAATTACGAACACCAACACGCAACCTCAATTTCACACCGAAACATCAAAACAAACAAGAGATGCATAGATATGAACACTAACAATTTACCTACCCTAATACCTATATTATTCATCCCTTAAGTGATCAAAGAACCCCACTCTTACCTTAAAGTTCTTGTAGCAAGCTTTCTCAACTCCAACAATGGTGATTCTTCCCTTTTTGCCCTAGCTCTCCTTTCTCTCTTTTCTCCACCCAAAACACGTATTGATTCCTTTTCCTTAATTCTCTTCCCTTATTATATTATTATTATAATTTTTATTATTATTATTATTATTATTATTATTATTATTACTATTATTATTTCCCCCAAATGTGGAAACCTTTTAGAAGGGTGTTACAAAGACAAAAGAAAAAATTAGAGACTGGTGGTTCATTCTGTACGATCGTGAAATTGGAGAAAAAGCTGTGGAGAAAGGGCTAGGGCACAGAAAACTAAAAAGGGGATTTCCATAGAAAATGAGAAGGAAGAGAAATCGATTTCTAAGAATTGAGGTAAAGGGTGTAATCCTGTTTTATTATGATTGATAGATGGTTAAGATAGATGTAGGTTTTGTCTCGTATGATGATTTAATACAAGCATGATGAAAAGTATGGCAAAATTGTTAATTATGATGTTTGATATGCCATTGGTATAATTATGATATTAAGTGTGTTAATGGTGATTTATGGATGATGAATTGATGTTGTGATTTATTTAATTTCCTTGATTCATGTACCGTATGAGATGATATGTTTTGGGTTTGTTAGAGGTCATAACTTGGGGTTTGGGGTCTGTTGGAAGGCTGAAAAACAAGAGAGATCGCGCAAAATCGCGCAGAAAAAGTGGAATTCTGGGCTCTACTACGGCCCGTAGTGGTTGCTACGGGTGCCCGTAGTAGCCCTCTGGATGGGGTACCAGAAACGAAGAAAAAATAAGATTTTAGTCTGGGAGTGCTACGGGTCGTAGCCGCTGCTACAGGCGGCCGTAGCAGCTCCCTGGTTCTGTACAGAGAAATCATTTTGGCCATTACTTTTGACCCGTAAGTCCGTTTGAAGCGCCGTTCGAAGCGTTGGAAAGCTAACGCGATGAACTAACTTATAAATATGGTTTCTATTCTAGAAGTTGATTATTTTTCTATGTGATGGCTTATTTGCAATTGTAGTGGTTATGTTGTGATGCAGTCAAATTCGAAACGTATCGTTGTTGGTTGCTATGATGTAAACTGCTGTTGTTGAATTGTTACCGTATGTATGTTGGTGTATGATGACTAGTATTGGCGGAGTACCTTGACCATGGAGGTGTTGGTAATTATGCTTGATGTTGTTGTTCTTTGCACATTGCATTGTGGTGTGATGTATTGGCTATATGATAGTTATATGTATTGGTCGTCATTGTATGTTGTCGTTGAATGCATATCATGTTGCATAAGTTGTATGATAAGTCGTGTGCCCATGTGGGGTGTGAGCGCCTTATCCAGATTCCTTGAAACAGAATCGTGTTGTTTTCGTTGTTGAGGTAATCGTGTTCCTATGTGGGGTTTGAGCGATTACGGGTGTCCGTGTGTCCATGTAGGGTGTGAGTGGTCACGGATGTCGTGTGCCCATGTGGGGTGTGAGCGACTTATACGGAAATTTCGACGGGAATTATGATCATGAAAAAGGGATCAAATTGGTACCATATGCATAAGCATTGAGTTAGGTTGTGAGCTCATTGCATTATATATTAACTATGTCGCTATGTTGTTGATATGTGGCATTTGCATGAGTTTGTTGATGAGATGTTATATGATGATATTTGAGACTATGTGATTATATGATGTTTTATGACGAAAGATGTATAAGTGCTATTATGGTGTGTAGATGTGAGTATGATTCGTTTATAAATGATATGTGTTAATATGATGATGATGTTACTACTAAGTCTTTTCCTTATACCTTTCATAATAAATTGTGATTACTCACCCTGCCTGTTTGAATGTTGCCTCCACGTAGATAACACGCAGATGCTCTGGAGTAGCTTGTAGAAGCGTTGAAGATAGATTTGGAGTACTTTATTAGTTTTCGTTAATTAGAAGGTGTCTTGCTCTGATATGTAACATCGAGTTGGGAACGCTAGTTATGCAAATGTTGTGTTTCCTTGACTAACATTTTATGATGATTTTAAAGATGTCGAACTATTGTAATTCCAATTCAGATGACATATTCTTTTGTTAGCACATTTCATGAGTTTGATATGTTAAATTGATTTAAATTTCAATTTTTGATGAGACTAAGATATTTTGGTATTATGAAGATGAATGAAGTTCAATTTATGTGTTGAATTTATAAAAGAAAATGACATTATAGATGTTGTAACCCACGTTATAGAGCAGGATGATTATTATGGATGTTAGATATGAAGTGTGACACCCTTGAGTGGTGGATTACGTTGAATTATCCTTATTAATTCGTGAAATATTTATTTGGTTTTAGAAGGGTGTTACATTAGTGTTTTCGTGTACGTTGTGATGTGTTGAACGTTGAAATGTTAAGTTTGGTTGTGCGAATGTGTGTTGTAGTTGTGGGTTGCAATTGTTGCATGTTTTGGCATGTATATGTTGCGTGTTGGACAATTGTGGTGTGATGTATTGGCTGTATGATAGTCATATGCATTGGTCGTCGTTGTATGTTGTCGTTGAATGCATATCATGTTGCATAAGTTGTATGATAAGTCGTGTGCCCATGTGGGGTGTGAGCGCCTTATCCAGATTCCTTGAAATAGAATCGTGTTATTGTTGTTGTTGTTGAGGTAATTGTGTGCCCATGTGGGGTGTGACCGGTTACGGGTGTTCGTGTGCCCATGTGAGGTGTGAGCGATCACGGATGTTGTGTGCTCATGTGGGGTGTGAGCGACTTCTACGGAAATTCCGACGGGAATTGTGATCATGAAAATGGGATCAAATTGGTACCCGATGTTAAATATCAGAGCAAGACACCTTCTAATTAATGAAAACTAATAAAGTACTCCAAAGCTATCTTCAACTCTTCTACAAGCTACTCTGGAGCATCTGCGCGTTATCCACGTGGAGGCAACATTCAAACAGGCAGGGTGAGTAATCACAATTTATTATGAAAGATATAAAAGAAAATGATATTTTGGCTTGGATTACCTCAAACAGACTCTAGTACCACTATGTAACACCCTAAATCCCCACGTAAAATACTACAATTATCAAAGTAAAAATTAAAATAAAATTCAGCACTTAGGATGATACTTCCAACAAACACCTGCTCAAACAAATAACATGTAACGCATACTCATTATTATAAGTAGTACTACGAAATTATTATTAAAAATTCTTCTCAATAAGCAGCGGAAAACTTCTTCGAATCGACAATCAAAACTTAACATGTTTAAACCACATATTCATCATCAATTAAAACAAAATATAATAACTATAACGGAAATAAAACATGAAGCGTTCCATAATCCCCAGTGTTACATATCAGAGCAGACGCTAACTCAAAACATAAAGTGAAGGACTTCGTCTTCACTAACCACAACTCTGCACCATCCTTGATTATTTCACGATGCCGTATAAAGCATCATTCCAACAAAAGGGTGAGATTCTCAAATCAACAAAAGAAATGCATAATATAAATATAAGAGCATATAATCATTACACAATTCACCCTATCATCACAACATCAACACAATTATAATTTCCCACACAAGCATACATTCATATAATCCACAACACAACACAATGCAATGCAATGAGACTCACAACCTGACTCAATGCATGTGGTACCAATTCGATCCCTTTTTCATGATCATAATTCCTGTCGGAATTTTCGTATAAGTCGCTCACACCCCACATGGGTACACGACATCCGTGATCGCTCACACCCCACATGGGCACACGAACACCCGTAATCGATCACACTCCACATGGGCACATGATTACATTAACAACAACAACACAATTATATTTCAAGGAATCCGGATAAGGCACTCACACCCCACATGGGAACACGACTTATCATACAATTTATGCAACATGATATGCATTTAACGACAACATACAATGACATCCAATGCATATGACTATCAAATAGCCAATACATCACACCATAAATGTCCAACATGCAACTTATACCTACCAAAACACGCAACAATTGCAATCCACAGCTACAACACACATTCGCACAACCGACCTTAACATTTCCACGTTCAACACATCACAACGTACACGGAAACACAATTAATGCATTGAATAGTTGGAATTCTGGTATTGAAAATAATTTTAACAGAAAGTACATAAAATCCGCTTTCCAAATATTCGAACGGCGAATGAAACGGACCTACGGATCAAAAGTTATGATCGAAACGATTTCGGGTTACAAAACCAGAGAGCTACTAGGGCCGCCCGTAGCATGGGCTACGATCCGTAGCGCTCCTCAGTGATAATTCGCAATTTTTACACGCTCTTGATGTCCTAGTCCAGTGGGCTGCTACGGGCACCAGTAGTGGCTGCTACGGCCCGTAGCAGGGCCCAGAAAACCCTCTTTTTTGTGCGATTTTGTGCAATTTCTCTTATTTCTCAGCCTACCAACAGACCCCAAACCCTATGTTTTGACCTCCAACAACCCCAAAACACAACATAACATATAGAGCATCATACAAGGGGAGTAAACACATATTATTCATCAATTCCTTCACAACATTCATAGCATTATTGAGGAAAACACACAATTTATCAGCAATTTTCACATAATTACGAACACCGACACACAACCTCAATTTGACACTGAAACATCAAAATAAACAAGAGATGCATAGATATGAACACTAATAATTTACCCACCCTCATACATATATTATTCATCCCTTAAGTGATCAAAGAGCCTCACCCTTACCTTAGAGTTCTTCCAAGAACATTGACCTTTAGCAATAGAGATTCTTCCAAATTCCTCCTCCTTGCCCTAGCTCTTCTTCTCTCTTTTGTCTATTTTTCACGTACTGACAACTTCTTCTCTCTTATTCCCCTTTTCTTGTTATTATATTATATTATATTATTATTAGTATTAATATCCACTTATTAAAATAACAATAATAATTAATATTTTAATTAATTTAATATTATTCAACTAATATTATGATAAACCAAATATTACTAATAGAATTTAATTATTACTACTCTCCACACCACCAAGTTCTACATAATTGGTCACACACCCCCAACACCTTAATATATATAATTCTAAGGTCACTACCCCGTACTAAGGGCAACCCAAACACAACCGAAACACACATAATCACCTACATATACACAACATCATACAATTTTAATTACGAAAAATAATTAAAATATATCGGGGCGTTACAACTCTCCCCCACTTGAAATATTTTCGTCCTAAAAAATTTATCTGAAACAAACAACTCCGGATACGACTCACGCATCCTGCTCTCAAACTCCTAAGCCCCATTTCTACCGGCAGCGTCTCCTCACACTACCTTCACGAGAGTGATCTCCTTGCCTCTCAATTGCTTCACCTCAGGGTCTTCAATCCGTATTAGTAAAGCCTCAACCGTAAGGTTATCCTTTACTTCCACATCATACATCGAAATCACATACGATGGATCCGGAACGTACTTCCGAAGCTGTGAAACATGGAACACA
Source organism: Lathyrus tuberosus (assembly GCA_022829125.1). NCBI lineage: Eukaryota > Viridiplantae > Streptophyta > Magnoliopsida > Fabales > Fabaceae > Lathyrus > Lathyrus tuberosus. Next base: position 16,857,997 of record JALAZF010000060.1, read on the forward strand.
TCATGCAATTCGACAAATTTAGTGGCAATGCCACTCGGTAGGCAACAGGTCCAACTCTTGCAGAAATTTGATATAGACTAATAAACCGACGAGTAAGCTTCCTCGACTTCAATGCACGTCCAACACCGATCATTGGAGTGACTCTCAAGTATACATGGTCTCCTTCTTGAAACTCAAAATTTTTCCTCCTTTTATCATTGTAACTCTTCTGCCTACTCTGCTAAGCTTTCATCTTTTCCGAATCAGCTTCACCTTTTCAGTAGTCCGCTGAACAATCTCAGGTTCAAGTACTACACTCTCACCAGATTCATGTCAACACAAAGGCGTCTGACACCTCCGACCATACAAAGCTTCAAAAGGCGCCATTCCAATACTGGAGTGATAACTGTTATTATAAGTGAACTCAATAAATGATAAATGGCTATCCCAAGCACCTCCCTGTTCAAGCATGCAAGCCTTCAACAAATCCTCCATAGATTGTATAGTTATCTCCGTCAGTGCATTCGTCTACGGGTGATAAGCTGAACTCAATCTCAGTTTCGATCCCAAAGCTTCTTGCAAACTCTCCCAAAATCTGGAAGTGAACCTTGGATCTCTATCCGACACAATACTCAACGGGACTCCATGCAACTGTACAATCACCCGAATATAAATCTCTGTCGGCCTCTGCAAAGGAAACCTAATATTAATCGAAATAAAATGTGCCGACCTCATCAGTCTATCCACCACTACCCAAATGGCATCATGCCCTCTCAGAATATTAGGCAACCCAGTCACAGAATCCATTCAATCCAGGCCACCAAAATATCATCTTCAAGTCTTGATACATCTTTGTAGCTCCTGGATGGATACTCAAGATACTCCTATGACTTTCTTCTAGAATCATTCTTTTCAACTCAGAATCATCTGGAATACAAATCCTATCACGGAACCTCAACACACCTTGTTCATCCACTCTTTGTTCATTTCCAATCATCAAATCCACCAGTTTCACATCTAACTTATGACCCTCTCTGATACTATTAAGAAATTCATTATTGATCTTCAGCATACCCAACATCACACTATGCGGTGTCTGTTCGCAAACTAAACTCATATCTCTGAACTGCTCAATCAATTCTAACTCTTTAATCATCATAGCAGACATATGCAAGGTCTTCCGACTCAAAGCATCAGCCACGACATTAGCTTTACTGGGATGATAGTTCAAGCCGAAATCATAATCCTTTAAGAATTCTAACCACCTTCTTTGTCTCATATTCAACTCCTTCTGATCAAACAGATACCTTAAGCTCTTATGATCACTATACACTTCAAATCTAGAACTATAAAGATAGCGCCTCCAAATTTTCAATACGAATACCACTGCAGCTAATTCCAAATCATGAGTTGGATAATTCCTCTCATGGACCCTTAAATGTCATGAAGTATAAGCCACAACCTTACCATCCTGCATTAACACACCTCCTAAACCTATCAAAGAAACATCACAATACACCACAAATGGTTCATTTAGTTCGGGTAGAATCAAAACTAGTGTTGTAGTCAATCTCTTCTTCAGCTCAATGAAACTCTTTTGCAGTGAACATCTTGCACAAACGCTTTACCTTTACAAGTCAACTGAGTCAACGGAAGTGCCAACTTCGAAAAGCCTTCAATAAACCTACGGTAATAACTAGCCAGGCCCAAAAAGCTTCTAATCTAAGTTACCGACTTCGGAGCCTCCCACTGTAGCACTGCATCTACCTTGGATGGATCCGCAACAATACCATCACCAGAAATAACATGACCTAGAAAAATTACCTCTCTCAACCAGAATTCACATTTAGATAACTTAGCATAGAGCTTCTTTTCTTTTAACACTTGTAACACGATTCGCAAATGCTAGGCATGTTCCTCTTATGACTTAGAATAGATTAGAATGTCATCAATAAAGACAACCACAAATTGATCCAAGTAAGCATGGAAAATTTGATTCATATACTCAATGAATACACCAGGTGTATTAGTAACTTCGAACGACATCACTACATACTCATAATGTCTATATCGCATCAAGAAAGCCGTCTTCTAAACATCTTCATCCTTTACTCGTATCTGATGATAACCCGACCTCAAGTCAATCTTGCTAAACACACGAGCACCCACTAACTGATCCATTAAGTCATCTATTCATGGAAGTGGATACTTGTTCTTAATCGTCACTTTATTCAGTTGTCTGTAATCTATACATAACCTCATACTGCCATCCTTTTTCTTCACCAACAACATGGGAGCTCCCCAAGGCGATACACTTGGTCTTACAAATTCAACGTTCAACACATCACAACGTACACGGACACACAATTAACGCGTCGAATATTTGGAATTCTGGTATTGAAAATAATTTTAACAGAAAGTACATGAACCCAGCTTTCCAACGATTAGAACGACGACTGAAACGGACCTACAGATCAAAAGTTATGATCGAAACAATTTTGGATTATAAAACCAGAGAGCTACTACGGCCGCCCGTAGCATGGGCTACGGCCCATAGCGCTGCTCAGGGAAAATTCAGAATTTTTGCACGCCCGTGATGCCCCAGTTCAGGGGGCTGCTACGGGCACCCATAGTGGTTGCTACGGCCCATAGCAGGGCCCAGAAAACCCTTTTTTTGTACGATTTTGTGTTAAAGTTGTGGATTGCAATTGTTTCATGTTTTGGCAAGTATATGCTGTGTGTTGGACAGTTGTGGTGTGATGTATTGGTTGTATGATAGTCATATACATTGGTCGTCATTGTATGTTGTCGTTGAATGCATATCATGTTGCATAAGCTGTATGATAAGTCGTGTGCCCATGTGGGGTGTGAGCGCCTTATCAGGATTACTTGAAATAGAATTGTGTTGTTGTTGTTGTTGAGGTAATCGTGTGCCCATATGGGGTGTGAGCGATTACGGGTGTTCGTGTGCCCATGTGGGGTGTGAGCGATCATGGATGTCATGTGCCTATATGGGGTATGAGCGAGTTATACAGAAATTTTGACGGGAATTATGATCATGAAAAAGGGATCGAATTAGTACCACATGCATTGTGTCGAGTTTTGAGTCTCTTTGCATTGTATTGTGTTGTGTTATGTTGTGGATTATATGATTGTCTGCTTGTGTGGGAAATTGTAATTGTGTTGATGATGTGATGATAGAGTGAATTGTGTAATGATTATATGCTCTTATATTTATATTATGCATTTCTTTTGTTGATTTAGAATCTCACCTTTCTGTTGGAATGATGCTTTATACGACATCGTGCAAATAATCAAGGATAGTGCGGAGTTTCGGTTAGTGAAGACGAAGTCCTTCACTTTATGTTTTGAGTTAGCGTCTGCTCTGATATGTAACATTGGGGATTATGGAACGCTTCATGTTGTATTTCCGTTACAATTATTATATTTTGTTTTAATTGATGATGAATATGTGTTTTAAACATGTTAAGTTTTGATTGTCGATTCGAAGAAGTTTTCTGCTGCTTATTGAGAAGAATTTTTAATAATGATTTCGCAGTACCGCTTATAATAATAAGTATGTGTTACATATTATTTGTTTGAGCAGGTGTATGTTGGAAGTAACATCCTAAGTGCTAAATTTTCTTTGAATTTTTACTCTGATACTTGTATTATTTTACGCGGGGATTTAGGGTATTACATAGTCGGTTACAAATTATGCTGTCAAATTCTCAGATCTGGCTAAGCTTTACCCTCACTACAGTGCGGCAACTACTGAGTTCTCAAAGTGTGTCAAGTTTGAGAATGGATTAAGACCTGAGATCAAACAGGCGATTGGTTATCAGCGAATCAGAAGGTTTCCAGATTTGGTGGATTGTTGTAGGATATTTGAGGAAGATAGCAAGGCTCGATCGGCTCACTTTAAATGGCTGGCCGAGAGAAGGGGAAAACAACTGATGAACCGTGGGAAGCCTTATGCAGCTCTAGCTGAGAAAGGTAAACAGAAATATGCTGATAGCAAGAAGCCGAGTGGGGAAGGTGCCCATGCTCCTCTTAAGTGTTAAAGGTGTGGTGAGATAGGTCACCATGTTCATGAGGGCACGAGTGATGTGAAGAAATGCTTCAAGTGTGGATAAGCAGGACATCTGATCGCTGACTACAAGGTTAAGGTGGTGACTTGTTACAACTGTGGAGAACAGGGCCATATTAGTACTCGTTGCCAGAAGCCAAAGCAAGCTTCCACTGGAGGAAAGGTGTTCGCTTTGACAAAGACTCAGACTTCCAGTGATGACATACTAATCAGAGGTATATGTTACATTAATAATACGTCGCTGATTGCTATTATTGATAATGGTGCTACTCATTCTTTGATAAGGACTTTGGTGTGGATATTATTTGCTTGCCGTTGGGAAATCTTGATGTGATCTTAGGTATGAACTGGTTGGAGTTCAATCATGTTCATATTAATTGTTTTAACAAGTCGGTGCGATTTCTTGCTCCTGAGGAAGAGGAATAAGACAGTTTTCTATCTGCTAGAGAGTTGAGAGAGCTCTTAGAAGAAGAAGCTCAAGTGCTTGCATTGTTTGCATCCTCGTCAGTGGAGAGTGAGTCGGTGATTAATGAATTACAGGTAGTGCATGAATTTCCAGAAGTGTTTCCAGATGATATTGCTGATGTACCGCCAGAGAAGTTTACTATTGATCTTGTCCCTGGTACCAAACCTATTTCTATGGCACCATACAGGATGTCGGCATCAAAATTAACATAGCTGAAGAAGCAACTGGAAGAGTTGTTAGAAAAGATATTTGTGAGACCAAGTATATCGCCTTGGAGAGCTCCGGTGTTGTTGGTGAAGAAAAAGGATGGCAGTATGAGGTTATGTATCAATTACAGACATCTGAATAAAGAGACGATTAAGAACAAGTATCTAGTTCCAAGAATATATGACTTGATGGATCAGTTAGTGGGTGCCCGTGTGTTTAGCAAGATTGACTTGAGGTCGGGTTATCATCAGATACGAGTAAAGGATGAAGATATTCAGAAGACGGCTTTCAGGACTCGATATGGGCATTATGAGTATGTAGTGATGTCGTTCGGAGTTACTAATGCACCTGATGTATTCATGGAGTATATGAATTGAATTTTTCATGCTTACTTGGATCAATTTGTGGTTGACTTTATTGATGACATTCTAATATATTCTAAGTCAGAAGAGGAACATGCTGAGCATTTGTGGATCGTGCTGCAAGTGTTAAAAGAAAAGAAACTCTATGCTAAGTTATCTAAGTGTGAATTCTGGTTGAGAGAGGTAAGTTTTCTTGGTCATGTTATTTCAGGTGATGGTATTGTTGTGGACCCATCCAAGGTAGATGCAGTTCTACAGTGGGAGGCTTCGAAGTCAGTAACTGGGATTAGAAGCGTTTTGCGCTTGGCTGGCTATTACCGTAGGATTATTGAAGCCTTTTCGAAGTGTGCACTTCCATTGACGCAATTAACTTGCAAAGGTAAAACGTTTGTGTGGGATGTTCACTACGAGAAGAGTTTTATTGAGCTGAAGAAAAGATTGACTGCAACTCCAGTTTTGATTCTACCCGAACCAAATGAACAGTTTGTGGTGTATTGCAACGCTTCTTTGATGGGTTTAGGATGTGTGTTAATGCAGGATGGTAAGGTTGTGCCTTATGCTTCACTGCAGTTAAGGGTCCATGAGAGGAATTATCCAACTCATGATTTGGAATTAGCTGCAGTGGTATTCGTATTGAAAATTTAGAGGCACTATCTTTATGGTTCCATATTTGAAGTATATAATGATCATAAGAGCTTAAGGTATCTGTTTGATCAGAAAGAGTTGAATATGAGACAAAGAAGGTGGTTAGAATTCTTAAAGGATTATGATTTTGGCTTGAACTATCATTCTGGTAAAGCTAATGTCGTGGCTGATGCATTGAGTCGAAAGACCTTGCATATGTCTGCTATGATGGTTAAAGAGTTGGAATTGATTTAGCAGTTCAGAGATATGAGTGTAGTTTGCGAACAGACACCGCATAGTGTGATGTTGGGTATGCTGAAGATCAACAATGAATTTCTTAATAGTATAAGAGAGGGTCAGAAGTTGGATGTGAAACTGGTTGATTTGATGATTGGAAATGAACAGGCAGAAAGTAACGAATCCATAGTGGATGAACAAGGTGTATTGAGGTTCCGTGATAGGATTTGTATTCCTGATGATTCTGATTTGAAAAGAATGATTCTAGAACAAAGTCATATGAGTAGCTTAAGTATCCATCCAGGAGCTACAAAGATGTATCAAGACTTGAAGAAGATATTAGGTGGCCTGGATTGATGCATGATGTGGCTAAGTTTGTGTATGCTTGTTTGACTTGTCAGAAGTCGAAGGTGGAACATCAGAAACCTGTTGGTTTGATGCAACCGTTAGATATTCTAGAGTGGAAGTGGGACAATATTTCTATGGATTTTGTGACTGGGTTGCCTAATACTCCGAGAGGGCATGATGCCATTTGGGTAGTGGTGGATAGACTGACGAAATCGGCATATTTTATTCCAATTAATATCAGTTTTCCTTTGCAGAGGCTGGTATAGATTTATATTCGGGTGATTGTTAAGTTGCATGGGGTCTCGTTGAGTACTGTGTCGGATATAGATCCAAGGTTCACTTCCAGATTTTGGGAGAGTCTGTAAAAAGCTTTGGGATCGAAACTGAGATTGATTTCACCTTATCACCCGCAGACGGATGGACAGATGGAGAGAACTATACAATCTTTGGAAGATTTGTTGAGGGCTTGTGTGCTTAAACATGGAGGTGCTTGGGATAGCCATTTGCCATTGATTGAGTTCACTTATAATAACATTTATCATTCCAATATTGGAATGGCGCCTTTTGAAGCTTTTTATGGTCGGAGGTGTCGGACGCCTTTTTGTTGGCATGAATCTGGTGAGAGTGTGGTACTTGGACCTGAGATTATTTAGCAGACTACTGAAAAGGTGAAGCTGATTCGAGAAAAGATGAAAGCTTCGCAGAGTAGGCAGAAGAGCTACCATGATAAGAGGAGGAAAGATCTTGAGTTTCAAGAAGGAGACCATATGTTCTTGAGAGTCACTCCGGTAACCGGTGTTGGACGTGCATTGAAGTCGATAAAGCTTACTCCTCGGCTTATTGGTCCATATCAGATTTCTGCAAGAGTTGAACCTGTTGCCTACAGAGTGGCATTGCCACCCAATTTGTCGAATTTGAATGATGTGTTCCATGTGTCACAACTTCGAAAGTATGTTCTGGATCCGTCACACGTGATTTCGATGGATGATGTAGAAGTAAGGGATAACCTTACGGTTGAGGCTTTACCAATACAGATTGAAGACCGCGAGGTGAAGCAATTGAGGGGTAAAGAGATTACTCTTGTGAAGGTAGTGTGGGGAGGCATTGCCAGTGGAAATATGACTTAGGAATTAGAGAGCAGGATGCAAGAATCGTATCCGGAGTTATTCGTATAAGGTAAATTTTCGAGGACGAAAATATTCTAAGTGAGGGAGAGTTGTAATGCCCCGATTTATTTTAATTATTCTCGTAATTTAAAGTTTATGATGTTGTGTGTATGTATGTGTTTACGTGTGTTGGGTTATGTTTGGATTGCCCTTAGTATGAAGTAGTAACCTTAGAATTATAGAGAATAAGGTATTGGGGGTGTGTGACCAATTTTGTAGAGATGAGTGGTGTGGTTAGTAATTAATTATTAAAATTAGATAGTAATTATTTATTGGAATAATATTATATGGATATTATTTGAAATTAAATCATTATTATTATTGGCATTATTTGTTACTATTTATTTGGGAGAAATAATAATAATAATAATAATAATAATAATAATAATAATAATAATAATATAATAAGGGAAGAGAATTAAGGAAAACGAATCAGTACGTGTTTTGGGTGGAGAATAGGGAGAAAGGAGAGCTAGGGCAAAAAGGGAAGAATCACCATTGTTGTAGTTGAGGGAGCTTGCTACAAGAACTCTAAGGTAAGGGTGGGGTTCTTTGATCACTTAAGGGATGCATAATATATGTATTAGGGTGGGTAAATCGTTAGTGTTCATATATATGCATCTCTTATTTCTTTTGATGTTTCAGTGTGAAATTGAGGTTGCGTGCCGGTGTTCGTAATTATGTAAAAATTGCTGATAAATTGTGTGTTTTCCTCAATAATGCTATGAATGTTGTAAAGAAATTGATGAATAATATGTGTTTACTCCCCTTGTATGATGCTCTATATGTTATGTTGTATTTTGGGGTTGTTGGAGGTCAAAACAAGGGGTTTGGGTCTATCGGTGGCCTGAGAAATAAGAGAAATCGCACAAAATCGCACAAAAAATAGTGTTTTCTGGATCCTGCTACGGGTCATAGCAGCCACTACGGGTGCCCGTAGAAGTCCCCTGGAATGGGGCATCACGGGCGTGCAAAAATTGCGAATTTTCACTTAGGAGGAGTGCTACGGGCCATAGCCCATGCTACGTGCGGCCGTAGTAGCTCTTTGGTTTTGTAACCCGAAATCGTTTCGATCATAACTTTTGATCCGTAGGTCCGTTTCAGTCGCCGTTCAAATCGTTGGAAAGCTGGTTTCGTGTAGTTTCTGGTAAAATGATTTTCAATACTAGAATTCCAACTATTCGATGCATTAATTGTGTTTCGGTGTACGTTGTGATGTGTTGAACGTTGAAATGTTAAAGTTCGGTTGTGTGAATGTGTGTTGTAGCTGTGGATTGCAATTGTTGCATGTTTTGGCAGGTATATCCTGCGTGTTGGATAGTTATGGTGTGATGTATTGGGTGTATGATAGTCATATGTATTGGTCGTCGTTTTATGTTGTCGTTGAATACATATCATGTTGCATTAGCTATATGATAAGTCGTGTGCCCATGTGGGGTGTGAGCGCCTTATCTGGATTCCTTGAAATAGAATCGTGTTGTTTTTTTTTTGTTGAGGTAATCGTGTACCCATGTGGGGTGTGAGCGATTACGGGTGTTCGTGTGCCCATGTGGGGTGTGAGCGATCACGGATGTCGTGTGCCCATGTGGGGTGTGAGCGACTTATACAGAAATTCCGACAGGAATTATGATCATGAAAAAGGAATCGAATTAGTATCATATGCATTGAGTCGAGTTGTGAGTCTCATTGCATTGCATTGTGTTGTGGATTATATGATTGTCTGCTTGTGTGGGAAATTATAATTGTGCTGATGATGTGATGATAGGGTGAATTGTGTAATGATTATATGCTCTTATATTTATATTATGCATTTCTCTTGTTGATTGAGAATCTCATCCTTCTGTTGGAATGATGCTTTATACGACATCGTGCAGATAATCAAGGATAGTGTGGAGTTGCGGTTAGTGAAGGCGAAGTCCTTCACTTTATGTTTTGAGTTAGCGTCTGCTCCGATATGTAACACTGGGGATTATGGAACGCTTCATGTTTTATTTCCGTTATAGTTATTATATTTTGTTTTAATTGATGATGAATATGTGGTTTAAACATGTTAAGTTTTGATTGTCGATTCAAAGAAGTTTTCCGCTGCTTATTGAGAAGAATCTTTAATAATAATTTTGTAGTACCGCTTATAATAATAGGTATGTGTTACATGTTATTTGTTTGAGCAGGTGTATGTTGGAAGTAACATCCTAAGTGCTGAATTTTCTATAAATTTTTACTTTGATAATTGAATTATTTTACGCGGGGATTTAGGGTGTTACATAGTGCTATTTGTTTGGGGGTGTGTTATGTGAAGGTAGGCGGTCTATTCTTCTGAAACTCATCATTCTCACTAGCATGAGGCGAGTTTTGTACCACCTGAGCAAAAGTCTGTAAAGCAGCAGCAATAGCAGCATCGTTCCTTCCAGCCATTCTAAATATGTTACGCATAAACCACATAACACAATGGTTAAGGAAACGACATCGACAGTAATCAACTGTCTCACAACAACGACTCGACAACTTGGTCAGACAGACCGACCTGCTCTAATACCACTATGTAACACCCTAAATCCCCGCGTAAAATAATACAATTATCAGAGAAAAAATTCAAAGAAAATTGAGAACTTAGGATGTTACTTCCAACATACACCTACTCAAACAAATAACATGTAACACATACTTATTATTATAAGTAGTACTACGAAATCATTATTAAAAATTCTTCTCAATAAGGAACGGAAAACTTCTTCGAATTGACAATCAAAACCTAACATATTTAAACCACATATTCATCATCAATTAAAACAAAATATTATAACTGTAACGGAAATAAAACATGAAGCGTTCCATAATCCCCAGTGTTATATATCAGAGCAGACGCTAACTCAAAACATAAAGTGAAAGACTTCGTCTTTACTAACCGTAACTCCGCACTATCCTTGATTATCTGAATGATCCCGTATAAAGCATCATCCTAACAGAAGGGTGAGATTCTCAATCAACAAAAGAAATACATAATATAAATATAAGAGCATATAATCATTATACAATTCAACCTATCATCACATCATCAACACAATTACAATTTCCCACACAAGCAGACAATCATATAATCCACAACACAACACAACACAATGCAATGTAAAGAGACTCACAACTCAACTCAAGGCATGTGGTACCAATTCGATCTCTTTTTCATGATCATAATTCCCGTCGGAATTTCCGTATAAGTCGCTCACAACCCACATGGGCACACGACACCTGTGATCGCTCACACCCCACATGGGCACACGAACACCCGTAATCGCTCACACCCCACATGGGCACATGATTACCTCAACAACAAAAACATGATTCTATTTCAAGGAATCCGGATAAGGCGCTCACACCCCACATGGGCACACGACTTATCATACAACTTATGAAACATGATATGCATTCAACGACAACATACAACAAAGACCAATGCATATGACTATCATACAGCCAATACATCACACCATAATTGTCCAACATGCAGCATATACCTGCCAAATTATGCAACAATTGCAATCCACAGCTACAACACACATTCGCACAACCGAACTCAACATTTCAACGTTCAACACATCACAACGTACACAGGAACACAATTAACATGTTGAATAGTTGGAATTCTGGTATTGAAAATAATTTTAAGAGAAAGTACACGAAACCAACTTTCCAACGATTCGAACGGCGACTGAAAAGGACCTACAGATCCAAAGTTATGATCAAAACAATTTTGGGTTACAAACCTAGAGAGCTACTACGGCCGCCCGTAACATGGGCTACGGCCTGTAGCGCTCCTCAGCAAAAATTCAGAAATTTTGCACGCTCATGATGCCCCAGTCCAGGGGGGTGCTACGGGCACCCGTAGTGGCTGCTACGGCCCGTAGCAGTGCCCAGAAAACCTTTTTTTTTATGTGATTTCTCTTATTTCTTAGCCTACCAACAGACTCCAAACCCCATGTTTTGACCTCCAACAACCCCCAAAACACAACATAACATATAGAGCATCATACAAGGGGAGTAAACACATATTATTAATCAATTCCTTCACAATATTCATTGCATTATTGAGGAAAACACACAATTTATTAGTAATTTTCACATAATTACGAACACCGACACGTAACCTCAATTTCACACCGAAACATCAAAACAAACAAGAGATACATAGATATGAACACTAATGATTTACTCACCCTCATACATTTATTATTCATCCCTTAAGTGATCAAAGAACCCCACCTTTACCTTAGAGTTCTTGTAGCAAGCCCCCTCAACTCCAACAATGGTGATTCTTTCCTTTTTGCCCTAACTCTCCTTTCTCCACTCAAAACACGTACTGATTCTTTTTCCTTAATTCTCTTCCCTTATTATTATTATTATTATTATTATTATTATTATTATTATTATTATTATTATTATTATTATTATTTCCCCAAAATAAATAGTAACAAATAATACCAATAATAATAATTATTATTTAATTTCAAATAATATCCATATAATATTATTCCAATAAATAATTACTAACTAATATTAATAATTAATTACAAACCACGCCACTCATCTCCACACAATTGGTCACACACCCCCTAATAGCTTATTCTCTATAATTCTAAGGTCACTACCCCATACTAAGGGCAATCCAAACATAACCCAACACATGTAAACACATACATACACAGAACATCATAAACTTTAAATTACGAGAATAATTAAAATAAATAGGGGTGTTACAAGAACTGTAGAACTAATAGAGGAAATGAAAACCATTAGAGAAAAGCTCGCTTGATGGAATTCTAAGATAAGAGGGGATAAAGGGCTTTCATTATGGGTGTATTGTATGATAGGATAGAGAAGAGAGACTTTTACTCTCATTAGGGGTTGTGTATATTTTATTATTATTTGTTGTTGTTATGAGATAATATGAAAAAGTGATGATTAATTGTGTTGTTATGTGATTTTTTGACTGAATTAGTGTGAGTACGATTCTGTTTATGAGTATGTGATTCTATGATATTGTTGGAATTTTGAAGCTTTGAGCATGGACATGAATTTGATGAAAGTGATGAATGAATTGTGTGTCTAATTGTATGATTCATGATATAATTATTGTGTGTCAAATTATGAGCATTTGACTTTTTACGGAATCAAAATTGGAGGTTCGGAAGGCCTTCAATGGTGAAAATGCAGAATTCTGCATTCTGCAGCGATTCTACATTCTGCTGCGAGCTGATGGTCCCCCCGTCACGATCAAACTCATTTGCTTCAAATACGATTTTGATCATAACTCGGGTTTCGGGATTTGGATTGACACGCAGTTTGAAGCGTTGGAAAGATAACGTACATAACTACATTATGGTAGTGCCTTTTAAGATGAATTTCCATGTTTGAATGATATATATATGTCGTCAAGTGTGTGTAGAATTTAGTGACTTATTGTATTTACTTAATGATGAATTGATGTTATAATGGTTTAATATAACCGAATGTCGTCTGAATATGCATTTGATGATGTGATGATATTTGGTGTTGTTTATCAATTGTCATAATATTGATTAATTTTTGCATGTTGAAAATGATGTTGTGCATAATGGTGATAAATGCATGGTGATTATTTTGGTGATAATTCATGTTGTTGAGAGTCATACATCATGGTATATAGGCTTCGGTCCAGTTTTGGTGTGCTCTGGTCCGATGATATAGATTCATGAGCGAGCAGTTGATTCCATATGGGAATCAGTGAAACGTTACTTATGGTGATAGTAACAATTTGATGTTCTATGGTCCTATGGTTGGGGTTCAGGAGCGAGTAGTTGGTTCCAAATGGGAATCAGTGAAGCATTACTTATGGTTATAGTAACGATTTTGGTGTGCTCTAGTCCTATGGTGGGAATTAAGGAGCGAGATGGACCTATGTTGTGCATGAATGGTACTGCACGGGTAATGAGACAGTTGTGGAGTACATTGCATATATGTTTGCATATGTAATTGATTGTTCATGATGTTCTTGATTGGTTGAGAATACTTGCGTAGTTAATCAGTTGTTATGAACAATGTACATACCTGATGAACGTGCATGTTGTTATGAATGAGTGTGAGACATTGGTGATGTTGATTTGTGTATTGAATGCGTGTTGTGTTGTATGTTTCTCCACCTTAGAATTCTTTACACTGTTTATATTAAATTTTGTTTCTCACCCCCATTTCTTTATGTTGTCCACCATGGATATCTTGTAGATAACCAGAAGCAAGCATTGTTGTTGTGTGTGGAAGGTGGATTGTTGGAGTTACTCTTCATTTTCTTTACTTATCACTCTATTATACATTAGTGGTTTTTAGTGCCCTGATGGGGTAGCATCGGGGTCGGGTGTTCATTATGTTTTATGTTGATGTTGAATTTGTTGCTTTCGAAGTTTATTACTTTAATTATAAAGTTGTTATGAGATGATTTTCTGCTGTGTAATTTCAAATGATTTGATGTGTTTACGAAGGGTTGTCGTTGGTAACACCTTAAATTGTCGTGTAAATATTTTATAATACGTTTTGGGGTTTAAGGTGTTACCCCTTACACGCTGTAAGAGATTTCAATATTGTTAGAACTTTGTACAATCCTATACCTAGCTTCTATACACAAGCTTCTAACTAAATCACCAAGGCAAACCACCTTGTGATTTTACAACACAAAAAAGAAACACATTTTCTTTTTCCAACCTTCTTATTTCCAACAATCCTGGACAACAAGATACAGACACAAATATTGAGTTTTTGATACAGATAAGTTTTGTGCAGTAGGATAGAATAAATCCTAACATGTAGAATTTCATCCCTTTCAAAAATATGGTATATCACAATATATATATCTTTAAGTGCTAGGGAACTTTTACGATATTTGATTATGAAAATAATGCACAAGTTCTTGATGGTTGAAAATAACATATGCAGTGAAATTCTCAGGAAAGAATTTTTGAAAGAGGTGAATTTGATTAGAGAAAGTACTTCTTATTTATATGGCCATTTACACCTTTTGAATTAAGACATAGCTCTTGATAAATTTATGAAAATGTGTGATTTTTATGTGAAAGGATACAAACGAAGGTGCCATGAGAAGATGCAATGCACAAAAGTATTTTTCTGAGAATCACCAGTGTCAATCGATTGAGAGGGATGGTCAATCGATTGCACCTTCAATATGTTTGAAAAAATTTGAAATTTGAACTAGTGTCGATGTGATTGTTCATCTCATGAAATCGATTGATGGCCTTAAAATTTTTACAAATTTAAATGATGACAATTGATTGTTGTATCCATGCAATCGATTGTCTTGCTTAAATTTTTTTTTTCATTTTGAAAATTATGCAAAATTTTCTAAGTTTCAAATGCAAAGAGATGAATTTATATGACTTGTCATGGATTGATTTTAGATAGTATAAGCACTTAAGGTTATATGTAACTATGAAATACCATAATTACCATCTTATTCAATCATCCATATCATAGCCATTTGAGTAGCTTCTTCTTTCTTTATGTATTTAATTATGTCTTCACACTATAAATTTGTCTTCATCAAAATCATCTTCATTGAAGGTTTGACTTTACATATATTTTGTTGTTGTGTGAAAAACTAAAACTATCTCTATTTACATTAATAATCAAATTCTATTTTCTTTCTATTATCCGATGTGAGACTTGAACGAATATAATATTTGTCATATATAAAACACAACACGCATCATAAGGTGTTGAATCTCATGGAGACGGTTTTAACTCTTCGTCATATATACAACACAACAACATTTTTTGTATTCTCTCGGTCACACATTCAAAATACTTTTTGACTCATTCACTAACTTGTGTTATAATGTTAACCTTACATATCAAACCAAATATTCGCTCCACTACCTCAGAGATCAAGTCTAAACCTATCTCATGTGATTTATGCAAGGAACACATATCTACCTATTTAAATGTAAATGAAGGAGTCTAGATACTTGAACCATTTCATATGCTAACTCGAAACACACCCACTGTTTTGCTCCCTTCACCACCAACAACTTGCTCATCACCATACTTATTTAATTATTAAGTCCCAATTAGTGCTTACCAAGTACTTACCTTAAATGACCTCTTACGATGTTTCTTGTATCTTGGGACATTGCATATGGATATGCTATGAAGATCCATTTTAAAGTAATCTTTATACAAAACATTGCAGAGTATCCCATGTTTGGTAGTAGCAAACTAATTTAATTGTTAAGAACAGTATAATTGACTAATATTTAAGAGCATCCACATCCATACCACCTAACTTGGTGATCTAACCATATACTAGTATATAGTGGTTGAGGATGCTTGAGTATTTAAATAGGGAAAATGAAAAATTCTTAAATATATCCCAATAACATGAGTTTGATCTGTAAAAAATAGGATTGCACAGTGTGGCAATTAATCTTTCCAATAGGTTATTTTTTAAAATTTATATGTACTAAGATAGGATCATCTTTAAGGTGTGTAAGATTGTTTCAAAAAAATTTATAGTTAAATTATACATCAAAAACTTTCTATTTTTATTTCAATAATTAAATTATATATAAAATATCTATACAAAATCTTCAAAAACTTAAATTGACTCTCATTAAAAACTTTAGTTTGCACTTAACTAAACATTGGCTTAGTTTTTTTATTAAAACAAAATTAATATTAAAATTTAACTTGTTTATTTTCAATCTAATGATTATGAATGTGCTAAGTACCTACCTGACTACCAACCAGTGTGAGATTGTTCAACAATTGAAATCCTATAACAAGTAGGTTTATTTTTGTCATTTACCCATGTACAATAAGTGAGTGATGGCAAATTGACTTTATTAAAATGGATGTGGGGGAGTGTCCATTTTTGTAGCAATAATTGGAGGTTTCATGTCATTGTTTACTTCAATTTAAGGCATGAAATGATGAAATTGAATCTACTGACAAATTTATTATCTTTACACATATGAAAATGAAAGCATGGGTTCCTTAAGGCTTTGAAACATGCTTGGTGTCCGCATAATGTCTTATTCAAATCAAGCACTTAGAGTGGATTCCAACTCCTCTTTAACCATTTTCTAAGATTCATGAAACTATAGTGCCTTTCCCTTTCATAAACCTAATCTCTTCAAAAGAACCCATTAAACTAAATATTAGATCTCTTTCATTCTATAAAATATTACTATTTTGAGGTTCCACTTTAATGATATTTCATTGATCAGGTGTTAATGAAGGGTCAAATCATCAAAAATAAAAGTTACATTAATATCATAATTATTAATAATAAGAATGAGTGAGATAATTCAATTGATATATTAGAGAATAAAATGAGTATAAATTATTAGTTTAAAGTTAAATTAGTGTTCTTGGCCGCGTGTGTTAAGAGCAATGGCATGGGCTACTGTTAATAGGAAGAAGAAAAGTTTGAAGGTGGAGAAATGGGATGTTTTTCCGTTTGGGGGAGGGAGGTCTGGTGGGGAGGGAGATCAGATTTTTTCGTTCTACTTTTCGGAGATACCGGATCGATGCAATGCTAGAGACATTTTCGTTCTCTTTGGTTGTGTGGGTAATATTGTGGAGGTGGTGATTTCACCTAGGAGAAACAAGTTTGGGAAGCGTTTTGATTTCGCTCGCTTCAAGGAAGTGGAAGATCAAAGAGTTCTGGGTGTGAAATTGGATAATGTGCAAATCGACGGAAAGAAAATACATGCTAACCCGCCGAGGTTCGAAAGAGGAGGCGAGTTAGGAAGGAGGGAGGGTGATCAGAAGTACAATGGTTTTAGGAAGTTTGACGTGGGGTTGTCGCAGCAAAGGGTTAGGAACCCGACTAAGGTTTTTGATGGTTCGATATCATTTGCTGATATGCTGAGTGGGAAATCTGCATCTTCTATTGAAGTTAAGGGTGTCAAACCGTGTGTTAGTTTTGAGTCTTCCAACGAGATGAGAGCGAGGCTTTCGAAGGCTTATGTCGGTACCACTATTTGTCATGGCTTTGCTCATAACGTGAGAACTTATTTCGAATGTGAAGGCATTTTCTCGATAAAAATAATGCCTCTTGGGTCGAGATTGTGTCTTCTTGAAGATTTGGAGGAATAAGCGGTTAAAGATCTTGTTCAGGAGGGAACCTCATGGTGGAAACAGTGGTTTTCTGATATTAGGAGGTGGAGTCCGATTGAGGTGGACGACGAGCGAGTCATGTGGGTTAGAGCGTTTGGAATCCCGTGTAATGCTTGGTGTGTCGATTTTTTCGAGTCTCTTGCTAACTTCTTTGGTACTTTCATATGCACTGATAACATTTCTGATAATGATCTTTCCATGGACATTGCACGTTTTATGGTTAGAGTCCCTGTTAATTTCAAACTGATGGAGTCTCTGGTGGTTCAGGTGGATGGTAAGCTTTTTACTATTCACTTGCAAGAGAAGGCTATAGGTCCGGTTCGTCTGTCGGCTCCGAACAATAACGTGTGTGGTGACGGTGTGGAGTCTTCTAGCTCTGGTTCTATTATTAAATGGAACTCTGGTGGTTCTAGAGGGGGGATGAACTTGAAGGCGAGAGTGAGGAGTTTGAAGAATCTGTGTCTTATCTTAAGGTTATTAACTTTAAGATGGATGAGATAAATGGTCGTGGGGTGGATGTTGGGTATAATAGCGTACGGGACACCTTTTCAGGCGGAACAGTAAAAGGTGCAAAAGCAGCAAAAGTAGGTACTATTAATGATGACACGTCGCATAGGGAAGATGGATTTTTTGACAACGCGATTGGGAAATGTAAGCAGGGTAAACATAGTGAGCAGGAAAGACAAAGGGGTGTTTTTGGTGATACGGATTATTTTATTTTATCTGACAACTCTGAAGCGGAAAAGGGTGGTACTTTGAGGAGTAAAAAGGAGAATATGGATGGATTATCTAATGGTGGGGCCAGGAAAAGTAAACGTAATAGACTTAAAAAAGTGAAGTATAGAAAATGGAAGGGCCCTTTGGGAATTTTAGGGGACATTCAGAATTTAAAGGGTAATGGCTGGAGAGTTGCGCAGGATTTCTCTGCTTCTTCAGATCCTATAAGATCTTTTGATTGTTCAAGGGGTAGTAGACACACCATTCAAAATGGGCCGATGGTGTCTAGTGGTTGGATGAGAAAATTCCATTGTGAGAATTCGGAAGCGTCGGACATTTTTAGATGCAACGAGAGGTTATGGAGTAATTTGGAGTTAAAGGTAGGGGATAGATTATTAGAAGCCATCGATAATTTAGGGGTTGGAGTGGCGGATAAAGGTAGGGATTACAAAAAAAATGATTGATGATTTGGAGAAGTTGGACAAGGATAGGTAGTTGGGGGAGAAGGCGAAAATAATGTTGTTGAAATGATTATTGGATCGTTCAACATTAGAGGGGGAGGTAGTTTGATTAAGACAAAAAGAATTAGTCAAATTATCAAGAAAGGTAATGCGGATATCTTTTTGATTCAAGAAACTTAATTAGTAGCGATGTCGGAGGAGGTGGCGAGAAGCTTTTGGAGTAAGGAGGATATTGGGTGGACTGCTTCTAATTTCGAAGGTTCTTCCGGGGGTTTAATTATTCTTTGGAAGGCGAATAAGGTGGAGGTTGTGTGTAGTTTTAAAGGCGAAGGTTTCGTGGGTGTCAAAATTTTGTGGGGAAATTTCTTTTACTATGTGGTAAACGTTTATTCTCCTTGTGAGTTCAAAAAAAAAAGATTACTTTGGAAAGAATTGTCGTTGTTGAAAAATAAGTTTAGAGATGGAGAGTGGTGTGTGGGTGGAGATTTTAATGCTATTTGTAATTCTTGGGAGAGGAAGGGTAGAAGTGTGAGCTATCGTAAGGTGGGGAATAATGAATTTCTTGATTTTATCTTGGAGAATGAGTTGATTAATGTTCCTTGTAAAGGGAAAAAAATTTCGTGGTATAGTGGGGACGGTCTTTCGATGAGTAGAATCGATCGCTTTTTATTATCGGAGGCGACCATTGATAGATGGAGAGTGATTGGGCAATTCATTGGTGCGAGGGATATTTTCGATCATTGTCCGGTGTGGCTTGTGGTGGACTATTCGGATTGGGGTCCGAAACCATTCATGTTCAATAATGAGTGGTTTAACAATAAATCCTTTTTACCGTTTGTTGAAAAGGAATGGAATGAGATGAGGGTTGAAGGGAGGAGTGATTATGTCCTTAAGGAAAAGCTTAGACGTCTCAAAAGTAGGTTAAGAAGTTGGAATTTAGAGGTTTTTGGTAAAATAGATGTGGAGATTGATAATTGTGTGAGGAAGATCAACGAAGATGATGAAGCGGCGGAAAGCAATGGGGGGGATTTTCGAGTGATTCTTGTTTTAACCGGAAGATGACGTATAATAAGTTTTGGATGAATATGAGAATTAAAGAGAATATGCTCATTAAAAAAGCTAAGTTAAAATGGCTTAATGATGGATATAATAATAGTAGATACTTCCATTGTGTGATGAAGGAGAGAAGAAGGCGTAACCATATTGGGTCATATAATTCTAGTAGTGAGGTTTTAAGTTCGGTTAAGGAAGTTAAAGAGGAAGTTTGGAATCACTTTGCCAATAAGTTTGTGGAGGTGAATGGAGAGAGGCCTTTGTTGGATGGTATTTCTTTTAATGGGATTAATTTTAGGGAAAGGGAGTTATTGGAAAGACCGTTTTCGGAGGAAGAAATCAAAGAAGCCATTTGGAGTTGTGATGGAAACAAAAGTCCGGGGCCGGATGGGTATTCTTTTATGTTCATCAGGAAATGTTAGTTTTTTATTAAATATGATTTTATTCGGCTTTTTGAATCTTTTCACGAAGGGGCCTTGTTATCCAAATCTATTGTTTCCTCCTTTTTGACATTGATACCTAAGTGTGAGAGCCCTTTGGGATTGGATGATTTTAGACCCATTTGCTTAGTTGGTTGTTTGTACAAAACTATTTCCAAGATTTTGGCGGCTAGATTAAAGAAGGTCTTGCATTCGTTGATTTCGCCGTGTCAAAGTGCTTTTGTCCCGGGGAGACAACTTCTTGATGGCGTTTTAGTGGCTAATGAAGTGGTGGATTTCGCTTGTAAGGAGAATAAAGCGTGCACTCTTTTTAAAGTGGATTTTGAGAAAGCTTATGATAAAGTGAGTAGGAATTTCCTTAGATACATGATGAGGAGAATGGGTTTTGGAGAGAAGTGGATGAAGTTGATGGAGGCTACCATTTTTTCTAGTAAGATGTCTGTGTTAGTGAATGGTAGTCCGACTAGGGAATTTGAGGTGGAAAGAGGGTTAAGGCAAGGGGATCCTCTCTCTCTGTTTCTCTTTGTTATGGTGGCGGAGGGATTGTCGGCTTTGGTTAAGAGATCGGTGGAGATTGGGGAGTTTTTCAGTTTTCAAGTTAATGGTGGTTGTTTCATTGATATTCTTCAATTCGCGGATGATACTCTTTTGGTGGGTGATGGTAGTTGGAAGCACCTTTGGGCGATTAAAGCGGTTCTCCGTGGTTTTGAGTTAGTCTCGGGCCTCGGTATTAATTTTCATAAAAGCAAGTTGATTGGAATTAATGTCCGTCCTAATTTCCTTGAAGCCGGTACACTTTTTCTTTCGTGTAAATCGGAGTCAAAAATTTTTACCTTCCTTGGTATTCCTATTGGGTCAAATCCTAGAAGAACTTCTACTTGGGCTTTTTTTATTAAAAAGTTGGAGAAGAGGTTGTCTTGTTGGCATGGTAGATTCTTGAGTTTTGGCGGTAGAATTACCCTTCTTAAATCGGTACTCAATAGTTTATCGATTTTTCTTTTTGCTTTTTACAAAGCTCCGGTGAAGATTGTGAAAGAGATTATTAAAATTCAAGGGGGTTTTCTTTGGGGGAGTACGAAAGAGAAAAGGAAAATTCATTGGATTAAGTGGGATTCTCTTTGTTTACCGTTCGATAAAGGTGGGCTCAATTTGAAGCGGAATGGTGATTTTAATTTGGCTCTCCTCGATAAGTGGAGATGGAGAATTTTAGTTGGCTCGGATAGCTTATGGTTCAAAATTATTCAAGCTAGGTACGGGGATATTAAGTTGAAGATGTCAAATCGGGACTATCCTTTTCCTTGTGGGAAGGTTTCTTCCATTTGGTGGAAGGACATCGTATCTCTTTCTAAGCATTATCCGGAGGATGTTTTTATCAATAATTGTAAGCATCAAATTGGAAACGGGTTTTCCACTTCTTTTTGGAGTGCTAAGTGGATCGGTCGGGAGTGTCTTAAGGAAACGTTTCCAAAGCTCTATGAGGCTTCCATTTTAAAAGATGTGGCGGTGGGTGCGTTAGGCGGTTGGGTGGAGGGAGAATGGTGTTGGGGTGATTTTGGTATTAAAAACATTAGGGAAAGAAGGGAGGAGGTTGGAGGGAATTTGGAGGAATCTGGTTCGGAACTTATTTCTAACGGTTTATTTGCAGGTACCAATGGTAATGCAGTTTCTGTCACTGCTGCTGGAGGGGATCTGGGAGAGGAAATTGGTCTTTACAACAGTTTGACCACTGATAGCATTTTGCTTCATTCTGTTTCTGTGGAGAACATGTTGGTGGGTGAGACGAGTAGCAGGGGCAGCGGTCATTTTGATACTGGTGCAGTTCCCAGCAGCTGCGTCGCTCCTCCGGTTTCTTTGCGCAGCAGGTTCGGGTCAGGGCTGATGGAGCGTGCGGCTTATCAGAGCGAGTTTTTTGGCAGTGACGACGATAATAGTGCCAGGGGTTTGCAGCAGGATTTTGATGATCTGAAGCGGCTGTTACAAGTGGTTATTCCTGATAGTAATTCTTTAGATAGTTTAAAGTGGATTCATGGGGAAGACGAGTGTTTTTCGGTTAATTCTTTTTACCGGCTTACCGGTGTTTATCGTATTCCGGCTGGTCCGGCTAACAGAGACGACGGAGCTTTGAATTTGGTTTGGAAGTCGATGGTTCCTCAAAAAATCAAGGCTTTCGGGTGGAGGTGTATGATTAATAGGATACCGACGAAAGATTTGTTGGAATATAGAGGTATTACTCATTCTTCTCATGATAGTAGGTGTGTTTTTTGCAATTCATCCAATGAAACTTTGAATCACTTTCTTCTCAAGTGTCCGGTGGCTTCCCTTATTTGGAGGGAAGTGGCGGATTGGATTGGTATGGTGGAGATTGATTGTAATAATCCCAAGAGTAGTTTCTTGGCTTGGCACGATTTTTGTAAGCGTAAGCGGGTTAGGAAAGGAAGAGAAGGAAACTTATGGTTGGCGGTGGTTTGGAATATGTGGATTATAAGAAACGGTATCATATTCCGGAATATTGGTTGGAATGTGGTGGATACTGTTTGGGCTATTAAATTTTTGGTCTGGCGTTGGTCTTTCATTGGTGATATTACCCATCCCAATTGTAACTTGTATGAGTTTGATAAAGCTCCTTTGTTTTACTTGTCTTAAGTCACAATTGGTAGGTAATCTCTTGGTTTTGTGTTTGGTGAGTTTGGATTGTTGTTGTTTGTTGGGTTGAGTACCCATTGTACTCTTATTTAATGTTATCTCTTGCTTATTAAAAAAAATATTTATATATTAATTTTAAGGGTTTAATGGTGATGCACTGACAGTGTAAAAATATTTTACACTGTCATCTAATGAGAATATATTATTTTGCTATATAATACAAGTATTTTACATTTTACAGTATGACTTGGTGGGATGCATCGTCGTCATTGGTTGACAGTGTAAAATTAATTTACACTGTCAGTGCATAGTCCATTTTCTCAAATTTTAAAAAGTTATCGATATATATATATATATATATATATATATATATATATATATATATATGACACAAGATGTCAAACTTAATAACATGATTTCTTCAATAACTATTTACTGCATATTCATATAACAAAATCTATCGCTGAATTGAAAACTATTATCATATAGATCATGTATATAAAATTTAATATCAATTGAAAATCATTTAACATGTCAACAAAATATATAAAATCTAACGTCTTATAAAACTTCATGAAAACCGTTAATTTTTATCATTCTCTTTAACATATTAAAAAAAAATTTATTGATGTGAAATTTAATAGAAGTGATCTAAATGATAATAACTTTAAATTTAACGGTGAGTTTTGTTATACGAACATGTGGTGAAAAGTTATTAGATGTGTCATGTTATTAAATTTGATTTTGATATATATATATATATATATATATAAACTCTCAAATCTGTGTGCTCAATGGTTTAGCACATTATCTCTCTCTGAGCAATTATAGAACTTAGGTTCGATTAGTTTCATTATTAACCAAATTAGGATAAAAAGGGATGGGTTGCAATTGTTCAAAATAAGAAATGTTGGAAATTCCGAATTAGAATCAACTCTATAGCTGCTCTCTGCTTTTGTTAATTAGTTTATTAAGCAAATCTTTACTTTATGTGTTAAATATATAATAATGACTATGATTAATAAAATACAATTAACTTTAATGTTAGTTCCCTTTGATGGTGCCAGGTACTCAAGTGTCATATATCATGTGTATTTTTAATTTAGTTAAACTTTTTAAAAGTTAAATCTTGTGCCTCATGTCTTTTCCTAACTGTCTTACAAAATAATCGATACCTAGGATACTAGCAGGGAAGTACAACAGGGGAGGAATTTAACTAGAGGAGGACAACGGGCAGATTTTATTTAGACTTGCATTGCAAAAGCATGTTAAAAATAAAGTGGGATGCAGCGGGCATAATAGATGGTTTTAATCAAAAACTTTATTTAATTTTGCAAAGGTTAGAATGGCTCCGACTATCCTACATTTTAAAGACTAAAATATACAAAGGATTCTTTTTAAATGTCCGCATCAGCAAAAACATAAAAAAATAGGGCATAACGAATCTAAAACCTTGATTTGATATGAAAAAAAAATGTGGATAAAATGTCATACGTGACATATCAGGTCCGTTTTACCACCCTTTAAGTTTAACTATAGTTAGAAAATCTATAAAAAAAGAAATTACTATAATCTAATTGTTTTGGGTTAACCAAATGTCTAATAAGAAGAGTCTCACATTTAATCCAAATTTGAGAGACCTCAGCCAACACGCATAAAAAATGATCAAGAGATGAAGGGAAAAAAATTCAAATCCATTCTCTCAAACATATCATTTATTATTCTTACACTGACTTGAGCATTAGAGTGTTAACTGAAGACCCTTTGTCATTACGTAAAATTCGTGAGTAATTTCGACAGAATCAGGAAAATAACGAACAAAATCTAAGCAAAAATGTGGAAGAATGAAACAAAATTGTTAAAGTGTGAAGAAAGTGGATTTAGTGAAAATTTTGAAGAAAAAGCAACCAAAAGAAGCAAATTCACCACCGGAATTCACGCAACCGCGATGTTGACATCGTGGGCGCGATAATGTCACATCCTGGCCGCGACACTCACTGACGGGGGAGTGATACTGTGCAGGTTCAACATACAGTAATTGATATAAATAGGACTTTTTGACTACTTTTCAGGAGTTCTGAATTTGATTGAGAAAATGACGGCTTGGAGTTCTAAACCAGGGATTTTGAGGATTTTTGAAGCTATTGAAGACAATTATCTTCTTTGATTTTCATGTACTCTTCATATAAACTCATGGTTATTATTACATGCATTATGAGTAGCTAGATTTCTTAGATTAGGTCTTTTGAGACAAACTTGCTTGTACCTTGTTGGATCATATGGTTGTTTGAGATTAATTGAATTCTTTTATGTTATTGTTAGTATTTAATTGTTCTTAATTTTAATGCTTGTTATGTATTGTCGAATGCATAAATGAATATCAAATGATTAGGGATTATTGACTGTATGTCTACCGGCCTGATCTAGGACAATTATTCAACATTGTAATTAACTAGGAATAGGTAATTAGAAGTAGTGGTTTTTGAATTAATTAACGCACATAGAATGTCTAGTTTAACTCTGAATGGCCTAAGGAATTAGAGAATTATTGTATAAATTAGTGAGTTATACACCAAGGAATTGGGTGCAGTTGCTTTGTTAATTCACCGTAGGACTTTAACACTTTAGTAATTAAGTTAATAAACAATTCATCGACAGGTATAAGTAGGGAAGTCGAAATAAAGATCTAATCGCTTTTAATCATTGAATTTTATTGCATAAAATTTTTTGTTCTTATTTCTTTCAAATCGATATTGAAGACCCCCCTTTGTTATTTACTTTATTTCGCATTATCATTACCTTGTTAAAATCGTAATCCCTATGGAGACGAATTTAATTTATTACTTCGACGAGATAGTACACTTTCTAGAATTGTCCATCAAGTTTTTGGCGTCGTTGTAAAGGATTGCTGATAATTTCAACAAGGAAATTTAGTGCGGTGTTTTTAATTTTGATTTTTTATTTTAATTATGTTAGTCATTTTCATTTTAGCTTTCTTAGTTTATTCGAGTCATTTTGATTTTATTTATTTATTTATTTCTACTCTTATTCTGTTATGTGTGGTGCGGTGCTACTAAGGTATTATTTGTTTATTTATACAAGGCACGGATTTGACATTGATACCAATTGACCCAGAAATCGAATGAACAATGCGCACAATTTTTATAGTGAAACGAGAAGCACTACAAGTTAGTGAAGAAGTAAAAGAAGAAAAAGTAAAGATGATAGCTCCAACGAGATAAACATTAGGAGATTATTGCAAGAGGATCGACGTCGGACAGATATCGCTAAGATTTCAACTGGGTCATCCTGTAACTTTTGATATTAAGAATTGTGTACTTTCAGGTTTGAAGGATAACCCGTTCGATGGTAAAATAATCAGAGATCCTTGGGAGCATCTCACAAAATTTTACGAGACATTCTCAATGTGCAAGCCAAGTGGTGATATTACATACGATCAGGTAAATTACGTTTGGTTGGTTTTTCTTGATAGGTCGTGCGAAGGATGGCCTACAATGCATCCCAAATGGCATTATTTTGACCTGGAAAGAATTAGAGGACAAGTTCTTAGAGAGGAATTATTTAAATACTCAGTTTATGGAGAGAAAAGTCGCAACTTCCAACTTTGTCCTGGAAGTGTCGGAGTCATTATCTAATGCATGGAAAAGATTCAAATTGTTACTCTGTAAGTGTCTGAATCATAATATGAGTGTTATAGAACAAATGACACATTTCATCTACGGTTAGAGAACACAAACAAGGATGTTTCTCGATGCATCAATTAGAGGCTGTCGTACCTCAAAAAATGAGAACGACCACGCGAAGCGTAACTGCACGCTCGCGGGATAGACTTAACAGAGTCGCCACCGAAATTTATTTATTCCCAAAGAGGGAAAGGCAAAATATCGATAAAACCCCTAAATGAAAGGATAGGATATGGTCATCACTGAAGGTGTGAAAAGTACACAAGAAGGGGGGGTTGAATTGTGTTTTACGTTTTCATATTATTTAGCTTATGATCAGAGTTTCACCAAGGCAAAATCTCCTTCAGGTCCGACATAACACATTTTTTATAGTAGTGAAACAAGCATGAAAGTAACTTGTGTTAGCATCTCTTTAAAGCAAAGCTTAAGCCAAGCTTTCCTCGACTGTTAAGATAATTGAGTGAAAGACAACAAAGGAGCTCACAAAGCTCTTGGCAGATTGTCGATCTAAAACCTAACTCCTCAAACGAAAGGTCAAACACCTCCGCCTTTAACTCACACACCTCCAAATTATTCACCCACCTCTTAATCCTAAAGTTCATATTACCAAACACCTTTTTATTCCACACACTACGCCATAAAATACCTAAGGCAGCGTTTTTTTTTTGCCTTTAGCAGGGCTTTAAAGCGCTTCCTAAAGTGGCGTTGTTGTAGGTAAAGGTAGCGCTTTTTTAAATGCAAAAGCGTTGCCTTAGGTCCCTTTTAGGCAGCGCTTTTTCAATAAAAGTGCTTTCTTTTGTCCCCCTTTAGGCAGCGCTTTTAAAAACACTGCATAATGTATCTTTTCTTCCTACTTTAGGCAGCGCTTTTTCAATAAAAGTGCTTTCTTTTGTCCCCCTTTAGGCAGCGTTTTTAAAAGTGCTGTCTAATGTGTCTTTTCTTTCTACTTTAGGCAGCGCTTTTTATAAAAGTGCTGCCTTAGGTCCACTTTAGGCAGTGCTTTTTTTAGAAAGCGCTTTCTTTTGTACACGTAAAAAGCGCTTTTTAAAAGCACTTTTTAAAAAGCACTTTTTTTGAAAGCGTTTTTTTTGTTATAAGTGTTGCCTATTGTCCCTTTTTTTAGGACGCGTTTTTTGTTAAAAGTGTTGGCTTAAGTCTCATTTTTTAATTATAAAATGGTAGCACAAACCATTATAACTCAAATTTTTATCAAAACTTATCACAAACCTGTATAATTCAACACAAGCCTTTATTTCAACACATAGGTCTTATATACCATTATAATTCAACATATATACACCATTATAATTCAACACATAAACCTTATAATAACCATTATATATAATTCAACACAAACCTCATACACCAAAATAACCATTATATATAATTCAACACAAACCTCATATATACACCAAGAAAACATCCATAATTCTAATAACGACTTATCCACTTCCAAAACCTTTAACTTCTAAAGATTTCAAAACTATACAATAACTTCCAAAACTATACAACAACTTCCATAAACTATACAACAACTTCAATTCCAAAACTATACAACTTCCATAAACTTCACACAAAAGAAAGAAAGACAATATACCTTATATGATTCTCATCTCAATAATGCATTGACACCATTCCTCCTTAATTTCTTCCAATTTATCTTTCGAGTAAGTAGTGCACTTGAATTCATCAAAGTACTACATAATATAACATAATATGCATGATTTAGTTAAAAGTAATTAATTATATGAAATATCCAATAAATATTAAAATAAATCCTAAGTTATAAATCCATACCATGTTTGGAATCTCTATTTGTTCTAAATGAATGGCTTCCTTCATAAACCTCAAAACAAAATAACCGCAATCTATACCATTACGCTGACGAGGACACTACACATAGAAAAAAATATGAATATATATCAGGATATATAGTTTAACTTGTTTTATCAAGTAGCATCACTATTATAGTCAAAATTGTGAAAATATACCTGCACTCTTATCCATGTAATGTTGTTTGCTTTACTCTTTGGTACTCGAGCTTGTCTTTGTGATCGGAATATTTGTATAGCTCTAACATAATATAAACGAATATTTAGAACAATCTCACATAAATAAATAAATATACACACGAATATTTAGAACAATCTCACCACTTACGTATCAACCATCTTCTTCATATCTGGGTATTTTGTTTGATCACCATCTAATGAATCTAGATAATATACTATTTCTTTTATCAGATTAATCGCAACCAACAACCAGTGTCCACTGTAAATAAAACAAAAGTTTAGATGGAAATTTTCTTCACAACGTCAAAAAACGAAAGATTATAATAAATGAAGTTAGAATGAAAATCTAACCCATGACCAGTATTATATGGTAAAAGATACAACCTTTATGTATCTTTGTTGGTCATAAATGCATTGACTAAGTGATCTATGACTGCATTTTCACTTTGATCGATTAAACGTGCGTTGATACAACTGGGAGATAAGAAAGAGAATCTTTCTGTCAATTGATGCGGGCGCATCAATTTGTCATACAAGAACCTTAAATAAAAATATAATCAACATTAGGATATTCATTGAAATAAGTAAATAAATTGTTCAATTAATTAAATAAAATTGATGGAGTACCTGATGTATGAATTCATAACACCGATGCCTAATTCAGAATGCTGAAAAATCTGATCCAAATCCTCTTTAGCAATTGTTTCTGAAAAAGGAAAACAGAAAATACCTCCCTCCATAGGTATTTCACTAATACCACCTTCCATCAAATCTGATGTTCCTACAAATGTTTCAAGACACAACCTAAATCGAGAAATAGATGCTTTTTTTGGCTCGGTCTTTGCAAGATCCTTTTTTTTGTTGGACATGTTGCCTAATTCTGGCTTCTTATTCTTGCTGACTTGTTCCAACTCTTGAGCATGAATCTAAAAATCATATAAGTTAGGTAAAGTATAAAATCATGAAGCTTTTGAATTCGGATCATAGAATTAACATTTTCAATGCATATATATCAATGTACCTCTTTTTTTTATGCAACTGACTCGGTGTGCCGCACAATCCCTTTATCTTTTGATTTGGATTTTGTAGGAGTCTCACATTACCATGTAAATAAAATGTACGTAAATGTAAGCATAACTTACATGGCTCGTAAAACATTTGAATACTAAAAAGTTCATAATGGTTTTCAACATACCTCATCATCTATGAAAATGAGGTTTGACGGCCATGCAACATACGATCCTATTGCATCTCCCACCAATGTTGCATCTGAAACATCGTCAGGTATAGGTAGTAACGCATCCCGCTCTAAAGCAATATCAATCGATACTTTCAAAAATCCAGCAGGTAGCGGTTTATGGTGAAGTACATCTCCCAAAGTGTTATGCATTTTTCTCTTGCAAACCATGCGATAAGTCGGTGACGATAAATATAGCTGACAAGGTGAAATGCCCTAAACCAATAATAAATATGAAATTTTTAATGTGTATATATGTCAATTAACAAAATTGTGCTAATTTAATTTCATAATAATATATATAATTACCTCGATAATTTTCTGTTGACAATTGATACTATCTGTGTCACTAGTATCTTTAAACTTTGAACCGCGCCTTTCTGACATATATCTTTCTTTATCCTTTTGCAATTCACGAACTTCAGCTTTTAATTCTTCCAACGTTTCCATCATCTGTTTATTGCTAGGATTTTGGGTCTTTGGACGCTTATATAAGGTTGATGAAGTGACCCCAAATCCCTTACCCCTCACCCGACTGGAATACTCAGTAACATTTAATACTCGACTTAGTATGCTTCTGCAATCCTGGTCTCACCTAGAGTTAAGGACTGAGATAGATTCTCCTGAAATTCATATGCATATCGGAAAATATTAGTGGGGATTAAAAAGCATAAATATTATATATATATGTTAATAAACTTTTGATTTAATTAAAGAAATAATGTTATACTTACACATTGCTCAAACACTTGCTGAACATCTTCCCTAACAACTCCATCCTTTCCCACACGAACAGCCTTCCACAAAACATGTTCCAGAAGAGATGTTTCTTCACTTTTCTCCTCTTCTAACTCCACATTAAGACAAATAATAAGATCAATTATAACACATGGGGAACAAATAAATCATAGCATTTATATATACTTACTATTTTTTACTGTAAGCGTGCATGTCCCAAACACCCTTTTTTGTATGGATACGCGAGTTTTGATGCTCTTTGGCGATTTATGTCACTCACATCCTAGATAAACAAGTTTAAATCATATCGGAACACCTGTGGAACAAGTATATAATACAATGTTCATTACAAATTAACATTACATGGAATTCTTGGGTTCTTCGTTTGGCTACAAAAGTTTCCCATTCTTCAGGTGAAATCAAGTCCGCATACTTCTTTGGATGTTCTGCTTCAATAAAGTTTCCTTGGGCATCCTTAAGAAACTTGTTTGTTAGAAATGCTCGAAACCCTCTGAGTCTTTTTCCGGGTAATTGAAGACAATATTTTTTTCGGTCGTCACCAATGTTAAAAGACTTCTATGAAAAAAATACATACAATGTGTTAGTATAAGTAATTTAAAGACATAATCGTCAACAAAAACAAATAACATCACATATGGTACATGTATCTCACTCTATATTTTTTCTTTGGCGGGTTTCAATGATGGAGTTCTCCAATTATCACAAGTAATTGGAATTTGCGAACGAACAAGTGCACCAATGTAACTTGTCAACATTGCTCTGCTAGGCTTAACTAGTTGGTCCGTTTCATTCCAACGAACGTCATATTTTATTCCTTTATCTCTAGCACGAATGATTCCCTTCATAATAGTTACCCCTCTTGTAATATCTCTTTCCGCATCATGAACAGATTCATTTGCATTATTCTTGAAAGTATCGTGTGAGTTTTCCTCGTTACTAGCCATTTGACCTGTAATAAAGAAAAACATAAATATGAAATGACAAATATAAAAATCCATAATCCATAATCCATAATCCATAATCTATAATCCATTGAATATATAAAATGACAAATATATAATTTTATTGAATGACAGAATATATAATTTTACTATTACCTTTTTCACTAACATCTCTTTCTTTTCTTGGTAGGAATATGATTTACTTATCTTTTAACAACACGGACTGATGGGTTGATCCAAATTCCCTCATTATGATCATTTCTAATATATGATTCATTCGCTCTAATATTCTCATCTTGATCATTTATAATATATGATTCATTCTCAACATCAATATCACCTTGATCTCCAATTTCATCATCAATTACTTTGTTAGATAAAAGCACTATAGACCATTTTGTACTTGTCGGATCAGTGACATAGAACACTTGTTTAACTTGAGAGGCTAGAATAAAAGGTTCATCTTTGTACTCCACCCTATTAAGATCCACTTGCAAAAATCCTGACTTATCCATTCGTATGCCACTATTATTTTCAACCCACTTGCAACCAAAGATAGGAATCTGAAACCTCTCATAATCAAACACCCAAATGCGCTCGATAACCCCAAAATATGACATATTTGCATATTTGGAGTTTAAGTCCATCACACTTGAAATATGCATTGCTTCAGCTACCAAGGTGACACCACTATTTTGCATAGTACTTTTATCATCTTGTTCAATGGTATAAAATGTGTATCCATTAATTGCGTATGCACTGTAAGAAAACACATGCAAACTTGAACCATATGCTAAACATCTCAACCTTTCTGTTATTGAAGCGCGGTCTAAATAAAAAATTGAATAAATATGATCCTTAAACCATGGTATAAAACATCGATTGTGCTCTCGTACTATCCAATTTTCATTTCTATTTGGATTTAAACCTCGTAGAACATCCTTGTGCATTTTAACATACAGATCAACCTCATTATCATTGTTCAGAACATACAAATGCACTTGCTCCCGTTCAGCCCTTGATACTGTCACAATTTTATTTCCAATTAACTTTTTTCCTTCTTTTTTTTTTCGACAATATGAGATTTGGGGAGTCCAATGGATTGAACATTGGACAAATATTCAGTACAAAACTCAATCGCTTCTTCAACAATGTATCGTTCAACAATACAACCCTCTGGTCAACTTCGGTTTTTCACATACCCTTTTAATATTTTTATATAACGTTCAACAGGGTACATCCATCTCATATAAGCTGGTCCACACAATTGGGTCTCTTTCACAAGATGAACAACTAGATGTACCATTATGTCAAAAAATGAGGGAGGAAAATACATTTCAAGCTCACACAAAGTAATAACTATTTCTTTTTGCAATGTTGGTAAGATCGCAGGATCGGTCACCTTACTACGAATTGACCTGAAAAAAAACACAATTTAGTTATTGTGTTTCTTACTTTTTCTGGTAAAATAGAATGTATACCAATTGGTAGAAAATGTTCCATTATAACATGGCAATCATGTGTCTTTAAACTCTTTAACTTGAGGTCTTTCATAGACACAAGTCTTCTGATATCTGAAGAGTATCCTTCTGGAACTTTAACTTCACTTAGAAACTTACACAATATCTTTTTCTCCTTTCTAGATAGAGTATAAGCAGCAGGTGGTAGATATGTTCGTTTTCCTTTCTTCAAGGGTCCTAATTCATTTCTTATTCTCATCGTTATCAAGTCTTTTCTTGCTTTAGGGTCATCCTTAGACTTTTCTTGTATATTGAGTAACGTACCAATAACACTTTCAAATACATTTTTTTTCAATTTACATAACAACAAGAAAATGTCTTACATACAACGACTTCCAATATGGAAATTCAAAAAAAATTGACCTCTTCTTTCACCCACGTTTGACAAGCGTATGTGCAAAAGGCTTGCCAAACTGAGTACTCACATCTTTCACCTTTTCAAAAATTTAGTCACCTGTCAATGTAGGTGGAGCTCTACCTTGTTCTGGATTTCCATTGAATGCTTTTCTCCACCTACAGTAGTGATGATTAGAGTTTAAGAATCTACGATGACCGAGAAAGACATTCTTCTGACAAAATTCTAATCGCGTTCAATCTGTGTTTTGTTCACAAATAGGACATGCACATTAACCTTTAATGCTATACCCTGATAGATTTCCGTATGCTGGAAAATCATTAATTGTGCCAAACAACATCGCCCTCAAATTGAAACTTTCTTTCCTATATCCATCATAAACCTCTACACCGTTCTCCCATAAAATCTTTAAGTCTTCGATTAAAGGTGTCAAGTATACGTCTCTGTCATTCCCTGGTTGTTTAGGCCCAGAAATTAACATAGATAACATCATGTACTTACGCTTCATACATAGCCATGAAGGTAGGTTATAAATCATAAAAATCACATGCCATGTGGTATGTGAGATACTTTGAAGACCATGTGGGTTCATTCCATCAGTAGATAATGCCAAGCGAAGGTTTCTTGCTTCTTCTCCAAAATCAGGATAATAATTATAAATTTTCATCCACTGTGGTGAATCAGTCGGATGTCAAAACTTTCCATCTATAATTCTTTCACCTGCATGCCAAGTCAAGTGTTTTGCATCGGTTTCACTACGAAACATGCGTCTAAATCTCAGAATTATAGGAAAATACCATAAGACTTTTGCTGGAGACAATTTTTTCTTAAATCGAGAAACTCTGCATTTAGGGCACTCATTTAACGATGCATATT
The DNA here is from genome assembly GCA_022829125.1 of Lathyrus tuberosus. Classification (NCBI taxonomy): domain Eukaryota; kingdom Viridiplantae; phylum Streptophyta; class Magnoliopsida; order Fabales; family Fabaceae; genus Lathyrus; species Lathyrus tuberosus. Next base: position 16,892,355 of record JALAZF010000060.1, read on the forward strand.
CATTTCGAAACAAAATACAATCATTTGGGCAAGCATGTATCTTATCATAGATCATTCCAATAGAGCACGACATTTTTTTGGTCTCATAGGTTCGATTAGGAAGAACATTATCCTCTGGAAGCATGTCTTTCATAAGGGCTAATAACCTTGTGAAACTTTTATCCGACCATCCATTGCCCGCCTTTAAGTTGTACAACTTTAATACCGCAGACAATCTTGTGAATTTAGTGCAACCTTTATACAACGGTTTCTCTGCATCGCTTACCAACCTCTCAAACATTTTGGGACAATCCTGAAGATCTTCTTCAAGTGCTTCTGCAATCTCTTCGACTCGATCACAATCGTATGTATCAGTGCCATTGTCGTTTGAAGCATAGGTCGTATTATCCCCTGGTTAAACATTCTCATTACTTATCTCCCCGTGTAATATCCAACATGTATAACTTCGATCAATTCCATTCCTCATTAAATGTGATTCCAACTGAACTGCGTCAATCCGACGCCCATAACAGCAACCTAAGCAAGGACATGTGATTCGACCGGAGTCTTTGGCGTGTTCAAGAACAAACTAAACGAATTCTGATACCCCATTCTCGTACTCTTTTGGCAATCGATTGGAAGACATCCATTTTTTATCCATCGTTTTACTAAGTAAGCTAAACAAAAACAAAAGAACAACTAATTACCTGTAGAAAAGTCAGCAACTTCTGGAACCACACAGTGTAAGATTCTTGGAAACGATCTGAATTTCACTCTTCACAAGTAACCCCTATAGCAAATTCACTAAGTTAGTAACTGATGGTGTATACCAAATATAACAGGACAAATTTAGTATATAATAGGACAAACAAGATATATCAGAGAAACAAGTCAAAGTCTCAAGAATCAAATTTAGTAAACATCATCATTTCCTTCAATTAAGCAACATGGCATCGACACGCAAATTCAATCACATTAATTCAAGTAGCATGGTATACTTTGATTCATCACAAATGACACATCAACACTTAATGTTTCAACTCAAGTAAGTCACAAAAAACAACTTCATCACTTAAGTTCAATTAACTTCAAAGTTCTATCCAACAAAGAATCATCAATTCGAGCATAAATCAATCACCAAAATTATCAATTCCACATTTAAACTCAATAGCAACTTCAACCTCAACAATTAACAATTAATTTCATCACTATTCATCATCTTCAACCTCAAGAATTAACAATTAATCTCATTATCATTTTCAATCAACAATTAGATTAAAACAAAGTAATCACTAAAAATTATACATCAACAATGTCATTATCATCAATTAATTTCAACAATTCATCACTAACATTCAACATCAACTTACAAAATTAACACCAATTCTCAAAATAAATTCATCACAAATATCACTATTTATCATCTTCAACCTTACTACAACAACAATTTCAAAATCAAATTCAAACAACAACCACATCAACACTAATTCATCAAAATCAAATTCACACACTAATTTGAAAATCAAATTCAAACAACAACCACATCAGCACTAATTCACCAATTCAAACAACAACCACATCAACACTAATTCATAAAAATCAAATTCAAACAACAACCACATTAAACAACAACCACATCAACCAAATCAACAATACAATATAATTAGTTTCACATCTTCAACAGTAATTCACCAACAATGTCATTCAATCTTCAATTGAATTCAAATAACAACAACATCACAATCTATGTTATGGCTTGTGAATCCAAAAAAGCCAAAGAAAAAATATCTCAAAACAAAGTTACGGCGGAGGGCTTCGTCGCGAAGAGAAACAATCACGAAACAGAGGGAGTTAGGCGGAGGGAGAAGTCGCGAGAGAGGGAGATACGACAGAGGGAGCAGATGCGCAGAGAGAGGGAGATACGACAGAGGGAGCAGATGCGCATAGAGAGGGAGATACAGTGGAGAAAGTAGTCACGAGAGAGAGAGAGAGAGAGAGAGAGAGAGAGAGTTTGAAAGTTAGGGTTTAAGACAAAACAATAGTTTCTGTTTTATTATTTATAATTTAAAAGACTTATAGCAGCGCTTTCTGAAAGCGTTTTCTTATGTGATACATTTAGCAGCGCTTTTGAATTAAAAGCGCTTTCTTTCCCTAGGCATATAGCAGCGCTTCACAAAAGCGCTTTCTAATGTGTGGTATATGAATGACCTTTAGCAGCGCTTTCCAAAAGCGTTGGCTAAAGTGTGGTCTACGAATGGCGTTTAGCAGCGCTTTTCAAAAGCGCTGTCTAATGTTAGCCTTTAGCAACGCTTTCCAAAAAGCGCTTTCTAAAGTGTAACCTACATCTGGCCTTTAGCAGCGCTTTTCAAAAGTGTTATCTAAAGTCCCCCTTTAGCAGCGCTTTTTTTATTGTTTTTTTTATTGTTTTTTTTTTTAACTTATAGCAGCGCTTTTGGAAAAAAGCACTGTCTATGTAGTGCTGCCAAAAATCAATTTTGGCGTAGTAACACCTTAACACCTTAAGACACATCTTAAGAGCCTTCAACCTATTCATAAGAGTACACATCATCCAACGAGCATGAATTCCTGACCTCCAGGAGTCCCAGACTACCGACTCAAAAGCAGGATTGCCCAACCAAAAGTTCAAGGAGAATCGAGACAAACTCTAAATATCATGTTAGATTGACTTAGATCACATCCCAAAAATAAACTTAAAAAATAGATTGTCAAAACACATTTATACATCCAACAGAATAAAAACCTAAATAATGTATAACTTCAATATAACTTCGACAATATCAGTCAACTCATTATCGTGAAAACTATAAGAGATAATAGAGATAACTTATAAAATAAAACTGCAAAAACAAAATATAATAAAATAAGTCCAATTATAATATAAAAAATTAAGTCTATTACATATATAACAATATTAAGAAACAATATTTATTTTGAAAGAAGTTCAAGACAGAAGGCATCTCTATTCTATTTAATTTAAAGATGGCTCTGACTTTGGAAATGAAAGTACTCACTCCGTCTCAAATTATAAGTCACTTTGTCAAAAAAATTTGTCTCAAATTATAAGTCACTTTACATTTTCAATGCAATATAAATGATATCTTCTCCAATATACCCTCAAATATTTATTATTATTTATTCTTTCAACTCTTTTAATTTCTCTCTCCTATATAATTATGAGAGACATTACTGTAAAATTATACATAATTTGTCTTTCCCATAAAATAATAATTAAGTTTTTTAATTTGTGTGAAAAGTCCAAAACGTCTTATAATTTGGGACGGAGGGAGTAAAAGATACCAAGTTCAAGATCTCACATGCTTAAGTTCATAAACAAATGTAGTAGTTGTTAAAAATCCATACCTCAATAATATAGGTCAAAATCATAACAATACTACTATAACCGTATCATTACAAATAAGCAAACGTGGCTATTCACTAGTGGTATTATACTTGTAGAATTTCTATTATCATGTTTTCCGTGTAAAGATCATTAATTATTATTATTATTATTGTCTGTATTAAATATCCTAAAGAAATACTATCTGTCCTAAATTATAAATTACTTTGCTAAAGAAATTTGTCTCAAATTATAAATTATTTTATATTTCTAATATAATATTAATGATATTTTTCTCAATATATCCTCAAGTATTTAGTACTTTTAACTTTTTTAATTTTTCTCTCCTGTATAATTATGAGGGACATTACTGTAAAATCATATATAATTTATCTTACTAATAAAATAATATTTAAATTTTTTAATTCGTATGAAATGCGTAAAACATCTTATAATTTGGGATAGAGGGCGTAAATCATTTTGTATTTTGATTGTCTTAATCGGCCTTTGGAGTAGGTGTTTGTAATTATCTATTTAAGTATATAATGGAGAAATGTACGATAAGTACAATTCAGAGAAACTATTTGTAATAAGTTAACAGATGTGGCATATAAAAACTGCCTTTCACTATCCCCATGCGCATGCAAACGTGTGCGTGACAATCAATATTTTGAAAGTTGTGATTGTGTGTTTTAGGTCTCGAAATTAATTTTAAATACAATTTTTTTAATTTACTTTTTAATTGTAACTAAATATAAAGTTTCGGTCAAAAAAAACACATAAAGTTATGCAAAAATTAGAATATTGGATAAAAAATTAAAAATACATTAAAATAACACGAACTATCTAAGAATAATTGAATTGAAAATATAATATATAAAAAGAATGAGAAGGACTTTAAAGATCCAAAAATGAAAAATAAACAATACGTACTATACATATATCAGAAATACTAAGCCATCTTCCGAAAATCAAAAACAAAAAAAAAAAAAAAAAAAAAAACCACTATTTAACAACACAAAATAAAAAAGCTACACCCACAAACAACTCAACACCATAGCCAACCATACACCAACCAACACAAAAACAAAACCACAAACACTCCATCTCAAAAACCTCCAAAGAGACAAACATGAAAAACAATCATCAAAATTTCAATATGAAGAAAGGATGAATGATTCTTGCTATCTCCATTTTAAAATGACTGTTTTTGTTTAAGATAATATACAAAAATTAAAAAACGTATTGATTTTGTCATAAAATATTATACTTTTATTAAATTAGTCATATTGATGCGTTGAAAATATTGTAAAGATTAATAATAATTAAAGGATATAATTTAAAAAGTAATAATTATTTATATATTGAAAAGTGAAATTTACTGATATTTTTAAACAAATTTTATTTACCAAAACAACAATTATTTTAAAACGAATAGACTTTAAAGAGAAAAGCGAGCAATCCAACTCACTGTTATCTGACCAAGCACATGCACTACAAAAAAAACAGGAATTTGCTAGGTGAATATCACCCCGCAAACCCAAAATTCACCCTGCAACGTCACATTTGCGGGGTGTTTGAAATATCTCGCAAAAACAGTAGTCGCAACTTTTTGCAAGGTGAAAATCACCCCGCAACCTTGCCAGATAGATTTCACCCCGCAACGTTGCCAGGTACCAATAACCCCGCAAATGCATTTGCACAGTTGATATGAGACACGCGTGTCAGAGTTGTTAAAAGCAAGCAGAGCAGGCGTGAGTCGGATTTGTTCAGAATTTTGCGGGGTGCAAATCACCCAGCAAATGTTTAATATTAAATATTTCTCTTTGCAGAGCAGGCGTGGGGCCGGTAGGTTTATAGTGTTCAGAAAATTTGCGGGGTGCATACCACCTAGCAAATTTTGATTATTCAATTTTGCTGGGTAAAATTCATCTGGCAAAGGAGTTATATATACCAAGTTTAAATCACCACGCAAATACTAATGCATATAATAAAAAAACATATATTTATATTATTCTAAATATTAAATTAATATTTAGAATAATATAAATATAATAAATAATTTAAATTCAGAAATATTTAAAATTGATATATTATTTTAAATTCTAAATATTTAAATTCAAATTTAATTTTAAAAAGTTGATAATTAAATAAATTTATAATTAATCCAAAATATTTAAATTTAAAATGACATTCACTCCGGATCCGAATCTTGGTTGTTTCCGTTTTCTTCATCATTCTCATCTACCACTCCTTGGTTATCAACCGGTCCACCTCCGCCACCACCATATTGTTGTTGAAACATTTGTTACCCTTGTTGCATTTGTTGTTGCATTTGTTGTTGTACTTGTTGTTGTACTTGTTGTTGAATTTATTGTTGTGTAAGCATTATTTGCTCTTGTGAAAGTCTCAATGCTTCCTCCAACTCCATTTGTTTTTTTCTCAATGCTTCATTTTCACGTGATGCTTCACTCTGAGCTAGCTGTCTAATTGTTTCAGTTATTTCAGGGGTTAATGTCGGAGGACGTGAAGACCCTTCCCCGCATAAAATTCTCCTAAATAAAGATATCCTATCCCCTTTTTTGTAGTTGCCAGCTAAAGGCCCAGTAGCATAAATTTTTCCATTTCTATTCCTTCCCTTACATGCTTTCAACCACAAATATTGATCAACATCTGGAGCAAGTGGATGTCGCCCCCGTGGGCCACCTAACTCCGGATGTTTAGCTAAAAGTGTTGCCGCCTACACATGTATAAAAAAATAAATTAAATAATAGTTTAGGCAATTTTATTTAATTAAAAAAATTTAACATAACATTTAAATATTAATATCATCTTACCTGAATTTCTCTAGCACGGTCATCGCTCCACTCTCCATCTCTTTCCCGATAAGTCCTTTCGTGAAGCTCTTGCATTAATGGAGTTCTTCCTTTCTCACAAGCCTAATTAATACACATAGAACTTCAATTAAAAAAAATATTATCACAATTAAGAATATAATTTCAAAAAAGTAGTGAGATGAAAATATTATTACCATCCGCTCAGCATGATCGGCCATACTAATGCTTCACACTCTATGATTAGCGGCTCCCCTTTCTGATGCTCTACGTTGCTTTGCTTTTTCAGATTTTTTCTTACACTCATCAGATTTCCAATAAACAAGCAATTCTTTGAATACTTTTTCGCCCATCTAAGGAGCCTGATCCCTCTTTCTTCAAATCCGAGTCTAGCACGCCTAAGCATGTCAGAAAGTCGGGTTGATGCTCTCTTCTTAAAATTAATCTCAATCAACTCCTCATCTAGTGGGTCCCATGCACACTTCTCCTGCAATATTGAAAAATTATTATATGCCTAAAACAAGATAGTTAGAAATTAAAAAATTAATTGCTTAAAGAAAATATATACCCGGAATTTATCAAACCACTGTTTATACAACTCAGGTTCCTTCTTCATAAATTGTCCAAAAGTCTTCCATGCTGTTTTATATAACTCTTGGATAACTTCCTTAATGCTAACTGCAGCAGGCCTACTTGGCACAAAACTAAACAACAATAATTTTAATAAGTATTAATTAAACGTTAAAAAATGGAAACAAGTGCATATGCTTAATATATAAGAAAGAAACTTACGAGTCTCCAACAGACTTAATAATCCATCTTCCCTCAGACTTCTCATGTTTATATTCCATCGCAACCACATCCACGTCCTCAATGTCCCCCTCCTCCTGTCACAATGCTATTTTAAAAATATATTATAACTATCATATAATAACAATATATTAAAAAATAGTAACAAAATGTAAATACAATATTAATTAATGTTACTATAATATATGTTTATGTGTTAATTATGTTTAGCATTGTACCAATGTTACTACAAAATATAAATTTATAATAATTATGTTTAGCATTCTATTTTTTAAGAATTAACTATTTAAGAATTAACTATTTTACTAAATATTCTGTTTTATAAAATTAACTATAATAATATTCTGTTTTATAATTAACTATATTATACTATTTAATAATATTCTGTTTTATAATAAATATTCTGTTTTTTTAGAATTAACTATTTTTAAGAATTAACTATTTAAAATATATTTTGTTTTTAAAAATAATAATAATCTGGTTTTTAAATAAATGATAATATTCTCTTTTACTAAATAATAATAATAATATTCTGTTTTTTATAATAAAAAAATATTCTGTTTTATAAAAGAAAAAAATATTCTGTTTAATAAATAAAAAAATTTGTTTTCACAAATATTAATAACATCCTATTTATAAAAATAAAAATAATAATCTGTTATTTCTTTAAATAATATTCTGTTTTTTATTTATTTTAATATTCTGTTTTTAATAAAATATTATTTTTCATAAATATAATATTAATAATAAACTAAAGCTAAATTTATTAAAAATAATAGTATTCTGTTATATAAATAATATTATAAATATAATATTAATAACATCCTATTTATGAAAATAAAAATAAAAATATAATATTAATAATAAACTAAATCTAAATCTGTTTTACTAAATAATAATAATAATAATAATATTCTGTTTTAAATAAATTATATTTCTCTATTTATAAAAAAGTAATAGTATTCTACTTTTAAAAATATAATATTTAGTTTAAAAATTATATTATACATATTTATATTAATTTCGGTTTTAATAATAAACTAAATCCAAATATATTATTTATTTACTAAATCTAAATCTAAATCTTAAACTAAATCTAAATCTATTATTTATTTACAAAAATAAGAAACTATATGTTAAATATTATTTATTTACTAATTTATAAAAAACGAAAAAAAAATATTTTTAACATATTTATAAACAGATTATTTAGATTATTTAGTAGTTTAATTTTTTTATATCAATCTTAAAACATATTAACAAACTAAATATCATGTTATATATACATATAAACCAATATCTATCATACAAACCAAACAAATCTAAACAAGTAAATATTCATATTTTTTTATAAATCTAAATCTATTATTTATTTACAAAAATAATAAACTATATTTTAAATATTATTTATTTACTAATTTATAAAAAAATGAAAAAAAAATATTTTTAACATATTTATAAACAGATTATTTAGATTATTTAGTAGTTTAATTTTTTTATATCAATCTTAAGACATATTAACAAACTAAATATCATGTTATATATACATATAAACCAATCTATCATACAAACCAAACAAATCTAAACAAGTAAATATTCATATTTTTCTATAATACAAACTAAACAAATCTAAACAAATATCATACAAAAATTTTTATTCATATGTGTACCTTATAAACGAGTTTGATGAAAATTTAGTTGGCAAATTTGAATCCAGCAACCAGTTTGAGTATTGAGCTTTGAATTTTAGCGTGAAATATGAGAGAAAATGGAAAGAGTTAAGAGTGAAAATGAAAGGGGGAAGAGTGAAGAAGAGTGAAAATGAAAGGGTGAAGAGTGAAGAAGAAAGGGTGAAGCTGAAGCGTGAACGGTGGTGATATATAAAGGCAAGTTGCGGGGTGATATCCATCTCACAACATTTATTACCGTTGTCACTTACGACATACATTCCACCCCGCAACATTTTCTGTCATTAATGCACAGAACGGTCACCTGCCACTCTCTGCAAAAAGTAAATGCTGTATTAACTTTCCACCAAATATGTTGCGAAGTACAATGCACCCCGCAAAAACAGTGTCTGTTGGTAGTTGCGAAGTGAGCTTCACCTCGCTAATTTTTGACAAGACCACTCCCCTACTCCCACTGACTTAGCAGTAAAGAATCAGTGGATTTCCCCCCCAAATTTATTAAAAACTGTTGCGGGGGGAATATCACGTCGCAAGTTTGTTTTTCAAAATTTTTAAATTTCCCCCCATGTATTGCGAGTGGGAAAACCATACAAATTTTAATTTTTTACAATACTGTGTTGCGAGGTGGATATCACCCGCAAGTGCTTTATTTTGCGAAGTGGGAAATACCCAGCAAAATCACATGGCTAAACTGATGTTTTCTTGTAGTGATGAGACGATCATATTTTTTTTTTTTTTTTAGTTTTTAAAATTTTTTAAGGATAATAATTTCAATTTACTATAAAAGTTCTAATTAAATATATAGAAATTATATATAACTTATAATTGAAAAAATATATATTTATCATAAATCTTATTAAAACAAATATTTAGGTATTAATTGTTATAACTAAAAAACTAAATAGAATAAAAACAATAACTTTTTAATAATATTTAAATTAATGTGTAAGTTTATAAAAAAATATATAAATTAAATTTGTTTTTAATCCTTGCAAAGAAAAGAAATAAAAAATTTAAATAAAGTGAAAAGAAATAACAAGTCCTTACTCCAGATTTGAATTAAAATAAAAATAATTAAATTTACATTGATTAAAAATATTGCCGATTTTATTTTATTTTAATAAATTTTTTTCCTACTCTTAATTTTCTATGATAACTTTAGTTTCATAAGTATATAACCCAAATGGTTAAATTAGTTAGCATGCATTTCTAATAGTACTTTAGAACACCAAATATAATCATTCCCCTATCTTATATTCACTTGAAAGGATAAAATAATGGCATTTTCCATTTCAAAAAGAAAGTGATACAATTAGATCCACAACTTTAAGCACATTTGAGCTAAAGTGGTGTCAATTCCTTCAAATCATCATCATCTACAATTTAATCTACAACTCTATGCACTTGTGGGGTTCACATTAGTACTCAATCTTTTCCATTCCACCAATCGCCGCAAAAAATTCTCAACCTGTATTATTCATTTGCAAAAGAAGTTACTATCTTTTATACATTTCTCATATTCACAATTTATTTAATAATTAATTAATATACATCAAATTTACAAAAATATTTTAGATGAGAAAATAGATATTTATATATTACCTCTGATGGATCTTGCAGTGTGTAGGAAGCATCAGTTTCTTTTGGAACACTAGAAACAAGAATCCCAACCCCTTGACCCCTTCTACTCAAAACCTAATAATTTTTATATATAACCATAATTAATAATATTGTTTAATTAAATTAATAGTTAAAAATATAAATTAAAATTAAAGGTGGCATCATTTTTTTAACCTTAAAAGCATCCTCGTCGGTTCGATCATCACCGATGTAGATTGGGAAAACATCATTAGAATTCTCATATCCTATGTAAATAGTACAATTAATGAGTACACATCATAATATAATTTTTAGTCAAAGCAATGATAATTTTGCATGAGTGTGTTCTCACTAAACTAGTACTACACTTACCTAAAGATTCCAACAAAAACTCAAGAGCTTTTCCTTTGTCCCATTTGATAGTGGGACGAATCTCCAACACTTTTCTTCCTTGTGTTAATCTAAGTTTTGGATATTCATTCAGTACTAATCTTACTTTCTCAGCCAAAGGAGCCCAACTCTACAAAAAAAAAAAAAAAAAATTAAGGTTTTTTAATTGGTAATTATAGTACTAATCATGTTGATCTTGATTATAATTAAATTAAGCACCTTTTCGTCGACACACCGGAAATGCACGGATAAGCAATATTTGTTGTTCTCTACCATGGCTCCGGGGACGGATTTTGTTTTTTCTAACAAAATCTTATATACCTCGTCGATCATTGGAAGGAATTGACTTGCGGGTTGGAACAACACTGCTTTGTTACGACTATCACGTTTACTCTGAAACATAGTATCAACCCGCAAAGTTAAGTAGAAAGAACAATACTGAAGAGAAAACTATTCGAGACTATATTAATTAGTTAGTGACGAAAATTAATTATCTCACTTTTGTAGAAGTTTGGTTTTTTGTCGGTCCCATGATGTCCATACCATGGCTTGCTGCATAGTATAACTCTGCCAATTTAACAAAGTTAAATACCTGAAACAAAAAAAAATCAGAAAATTGTAATGAGAGTTTTTTATTAGATATTTACTTTAAATTGTGTTATTTTTTGTTCTTGAATAAAATGTACCTTGTCTCTGCACCTTCCTGTCACTATTGCTGTAGGGAAATTTTTTGCTACATCCTTAAGGGTTCCTCTCATCTATTTTTATAAGATTATTAAAAAAATAAATAAATTAATTAAAAAAATATATCATACGCATAAACTCTATTATATGGATATAGATCAATAAGATCATAGGAAGAAGAAAAAAACCTTTCTAGTCATGAAAGCTTTATCTGGATCAGCAACAATAGGAGAGAGAGTTCCATCGTAGTCAAGAAAAAACACAATTTGTTTTCCTTTTGCATTAAACAATATTTGATCAAATAATTTCAGTGCTGAAGGATGATAAAGCTGTAAACACAAACAACAACATAGTTACATGAAAATAACAACATTAAAAAAAAATTGAACTTGTTAAATTTTATCAATTATATGCTTACAATCCATGAACATTTTTCTTGATAATTTTCCGAAGATTTGGCGCGAGTTGGAGAAGCGGCTCTCATTGAATCAATCCAACCATTAACATTGCTACCTTCCAATCTCTTAATAAAATTGTTATGAGAAAAACCCAAAAGGCCACCAATCACCGCCATAGATTCCGGCGCTGTTGCTGCACTAGGCAAAACCACGGTGGAGATAAGCGTGTTAATGCATGACTTAACTTCAGGTGTCACCACTACATTATTCTGTTTGGTCATCTTAGAAAATGGAGAGTAGAGAGAAGAAGAGATATTTAGTTATGAAGTTGTATGTTTATGGCTATTTCTTGTGATGAATGAAGGCTTTATATAGAAAGAAAAAATATATTGAAAGGAAAAAAAATATAAAAATAAAAAAATAACAGATAATTACTTAGCTAGCTCAGAAACGAGGTTGAGGTGTGTGTTTGTGTGGGGTCCAACAGCAAAAACAAACGAAAAAAGCAAATGGTTATTGTACTTCTATGCAGTTATACTAAATATGTGAATGGCGGGACCCACTATTATTTTTAATGCGTTGTAAAAATGAGTGAATGAATAATGATTTCATATTATCTAATTTCTTAAGATTTAGTACACCATTTTAAGGTAAAGTTATTCAAATATCCCATATTTTTTAAAAAATTTCTTAAATATCCTACGTTTTAAAAAATTTCTCAAACTGTCTCAGTTTGGACAGTTAGGGCAAGGCGTTGTACATTGTTGTTAAATGAAATGACGATACTCCTTTAAGGCTATAACTCTGTCGTCAATTGTATTGGCGACTCCCTTTTGCCTTTGTACAGGGTCGCCAATTGCACTGACAACTTGATAAGTAAGGGAGTCGCCAATACAATTGGCGACAGGATTGTAGCCTTAAAGGGGTGTCGCCATTTTATTTGGCGACAATGTACAAAGCCTTGCCCTAACTGGGACAGTTTGAAATTTTCTTTGAAACGTGAAATATTTGGGGAATTGTTTCGAAAATGTGGGGTATTTAGGTAAAAAATTCCCATTTTAAATTGGGGATTGCTTAAGGCCCTTAGGCATTGTTTTTCCTCGGAAATATATGGCATTCCAATTACATTTGTATTTTAATCCAACTTTAATGTTATGTTAAAAATTATGAAATGCATTTTTGTATAATTTATAGATATACATCTTCGAATACTATTTTAATTAAATACTAGATTTTTTTCTTTATTTTTTTTACTCTTTTAATTCATAAACTCTCCAAACTTTAGAAATATCTCAACTCTCACACTCTCTCAACATATATTCTCTCAAATTCATTTAACTAACTTCAAAATTTTTACCATCATCATCCAATAGATCAAAATACTCACTCAACATCAAACTAAACTCACATTTGTTAAGTTTTTTTATTTTTCTACACTTTATTTATTTATATATACATTTGTAGACATTGAGCATTAAATTATGTAATAGTAGTTTAGATATGTTATTTAAATGAGTAATGTGTTTGATAGGTAGTTTAAATGATTAATGCATTATTTTGGATGTTGGAATGGACTGCATTTATGTCATTCCGGGTGTATTTTAAACGCTTGGTAGCAGAATATACACATTTTTCAGGCGTACACTGATCACCGTCAGACGCGTGTCTTGGAAGACATAGCCTTATAATCTGAAAGGTTGGCTTGCAAGTCACGTGTGATGTTTCCATACCTGTCTGAGTGCGTCATGCAGAAGTTCGACTACATGCAATTTGTTTCTAGAGACCCCTCTGATTCTGCTCCTCCCGCTATGGTACAGAGAGATGTAGATGTCATGTTTGATGATTACCTTAATCATCTGGTTCCAGATAGGGCACAAAGTACCATAACTTCTAATGACTGAAGTGTTGCACACAACTACATCCAATGGTATTTTAGAATGTCACATTTTTATGTGACACTGGATGCATTTGGAGTTCCACTTAGGTCAACTCATTAGGAGATACTGAAGAAGGAATAAGTTATGACAGATTATGTTGTTGACGTGTTTCCTAGATATCGGTATGTTGTGAATATGGCACAGACTGATATAGACAGAGAAGCCTTTCTAGAAGGCTCAGAGGCGAGAGATATTCTAGATACCGTCACGGAGGAGGCACGATAGAAGCTACAATACAGAAAGCATCATAGAATAGGGGTCCGAGTCCAGCATAGAAATTGTATTTTATTTTGACTCTATTATGTATTACAAATTTATTAATTTATATATGTCATTTTCATATTATTCCGAAAGTGTATGATTTAATTTATATAAAACTGAATATGATAGTATAACTATAATACATCATCAATTTCATCAGTATATCTCTAAAGCAAAGTGAGAAATTATTGTATAGTGTGAATGTAGAAATACATCTTTAAATTCTGTGTGGTGGTGTATAGAGATGCATCTCCAGATTGATTTATGTTAAAATGAGTGTGTTTCGGCTATAAATGCATGAGGTGTGTATGAAAGAATTTGAAGATGCATTTTCGAACTAAATTTTAACAAAAATATGTGGTGAGTAAGATTCATTTATGACGAATATTGGTGTGAAAAAAATGCATTTAAAAATCATTTCAAAATTTCATATGTGTTTTCCTTAGTTTAGAGCAGTGTTTTAAAAATTGGACTGAACCGTCCGGTCGGACCGGGAACTGGAGAAGTCACCGGTCTGGTCTGATTGTTGGATCGGATATGCTATTGAACCAGGCAGAATCGGCCAAAACCAGTAAAAACTGGTGAACCGACGGTTTTGGAAAACCGGCGGTTTAAATGCATGTCATTTTTTCTTCATAATAACGACGCCGTTTTGATAATTTATTTTTTTAAAATAAAATTAAAATATAAATAGACTTTATTCAAAATTGATTTGGAACACTTTTTCTTCGTTTGTAATCAGATATTGTTCAAATTTTATTTGGATTTGTATTTTGTACTATTTTGTCGTGCGTGATAACTACGTCAAGAGTTTGAATTTAAAGATTGAACTTGTGAAATTATGATATTTTAAAATTTTTGTAGATATCGTGATATTTTTTAGAGACCGAGTCTTCCGATTCGACCGATTTAATAAATATAAAGTTTTTTTTATAGAGACCGGTTTATTCAGCCGAGTTATCTGAGTTAATCTGATTTAGTCATGCGGTTCGACTAGTGACCCAGTGGTTCGACCAATGAACCAGCGGTCCAATACCTTCACCGATTTAATGACCGGTCTAATTTTTAAAACATTGATTTAGAATAATTCCCATTAAATTTTATTTGTCTTGTATCTAGAGATACATGGACAACCTTGCTAGAATAAAAATAAAAATAAAAATAAAAATGGACAACCTAGTTTAGGAAAGAGGTACTACTAATGTTTTATTAAAAATTGAGCACAAGGGGTATGTTATTTGTTTTGTTATCTGAAAAGATTCGAACTTTGGTTATTGGGACATAATTATAATTGTTAAATTAAGGTGAACTATATATAATATTCTAGAGAATCTCTAAACATGGCACGATAATTGAATAGGGTAAGAAAGATTTGGTTTTTCTTTTTCTTATGGAAATCATTTCTAAAATGGATGATGTTAGATTGGTAATTTTTGTTAATAAGACTGATATTCTTTATGTCCTTTTGATGGAGAGAGAAAAAACTGAATAAAGGAAAAGATGGAAAAAATTCAATAAAGATAAAGATGAAATACAGTAGTGATTTTTAAATATGAGGGACAACAGAAAAGAGAAATTATATAAATTTTTCAATGAATCAGAATATTCTTTTTATAAACAATAAAGTAGTCCATATATAATTACTAGATTACTTATTTTGAGTTATTTTCGATCAAAGCTAATTAGTATTTAGTAAATAATAGTAATATAATTTGATAAAGAGTTTCATAAAGATAATATGTGATAGTCATATGATCATATCATGTGTTTGATACATATATGAAAAGAAATTTAATATTATTTTTTATTTTGTGTTTGATATGTTTTTATTAATGTAATTAAATGATATATATTATATTTAAATTATAAAAGTACTCTTGTAAAAAAAGTAAATGTATTCTATTAAATTATTAAATATACATTAATAAGGAAAAAACAAAAAAAAAATCAATTATTTTTTATAACTTTAATAAAGATTCATAATACTATTAAATAATTAATTTTAATTTTAAAAAACACAAGTAAATAAGTAATTCACTATACATGTGAAGGTGGAAAAAACACAACAACAAAAAAGGAGAAGTTTTGAATTGTGTTCACGGCTTAAAACTTCTTCTAGTGTGTTTCGAATGAAACTCAAATAAAACACTGAATGATAAAAAGGAAAAGAGAAGCGAGATTAACATCTATAAAATTTATATTGGTTCACCCTCTTAACTCAAAGCTACGTCTAGTCCCTCACACGAAGATTGTCATTATAATCAAAATGATCACAATATCACTAAATTTTTTTTCTGGTCCAACTATAGCTTAAATTTCTTAAATACAAAGAACTGATTTCAATTCGATCTCTTTGTCGTTTCAAAGAATATGACTATTAGGGATGGCAACGGTGTCATACCCCAAATTTTGACCATTAAGATTTCACATCCTTGTGCCAATCATCATCACAAAATGGAGATACTTCCATGTCTCATCAATCTCCTCAAGGAATTGTTGAGCATTCACTACTAACAAGAATTAGGGTTTCAAGCTCTCTTAGGACACTTAGACAAGAGATCAATCAAGAAATGACATGATCTTCAACTTGTCTAGCCTCTCAAACACCCAAAATGGATCAAGAGTACTCCTACATCAAGAATCAAGCACAAGGTTGCAACATTCTAAGTGGATCAAGCCTCAAGATCGCTAGTGTCACCAAATTAGGGTTTTGGTCGACTGAGGCCTCCAGATGGAAATTTTCATCTGGGCATGAGTCAATTCTTCAAAGCACAACCCAAGATACTACAAGGGACCTCATGGACCCAATCATCAAGTCAAATTTACCTCAGGGGATGCATCCACAAAAGAATCAGGAATTAGGGTTTCTTGACCTAATTCACTCCTAAGTTGACTTTTGGGACAAAACATAAGCCAAGACCTCAAGGCATGATTTGAGGGTCTCCAACACACTACATTGATCCATTTGCAACAATGGATTGATCCAAGAAGCTTGATCTACAAGTTTCAATTTCATCTGGACCACAATTAGGGTTTTGAAGAAAAAGTCAACTGTACCTTTGACTCTTGACCCAGACATGCTCCCAAACCTTGGGACATGATTCAATACACCCTAAAACACCTATGGAATATACCCATTAGGTTTGTTTTAGGTCAAAGACTTGATTTCACAAAGGATCGCACAGTTTGGATTTCATCCGATAAAAAGTCAACTGTGCACAAAATCAAGTTTGACTTTTTAGGATTTTTCACAATTATGGTTCCTTGACCCTAAAATAATGTTAATGTGTGATTGGAATCATCATTCATCAAGAAAAATCAAAGAATATGGGGTAACTTGAAAAAGGGGTAGCCATAAAAACTTAGAATTTTTCTAAGTTATGGAACAAAGTGGTTAGGGTACCAACTTCCAAGGACCATAACTTGAGATCCAAGCAACCATTTTGGATAGTCCAAAGCTGGATTTGTAGATCTCATGACATACTTTAAAAGTGTCAACTACAGCTCATTCCAAATCCTCATGGATTTTTAGTTATGGAGTGATCAAAATGGCTGAAAACACAAAAGTGACATTTTTCCAACACTTAGTGAAATTTTCACTAAGTCAGAATCTGCCTTATTTTTTCCCAAATGTAGAGGCATTTTTCATTATAATTCAGGTTGACTCAAAACCAAAGTTGGACATCATGTTGAAATAGGATATGTTAGCTTTCCAAAATGCCCAAGAACTTCATCAAATTCCATCTGAGCTAGGAGTTATGAAAGCTTCAACATGCCTTGCTGCAAACTGTCTTGGCAAGGCAGATTTGTGCATTAGTGCTCGAATTGCCCAAATTGTGCAACTTCAAGCATGGCTATCCATCTGCACACCTCAGGGGGGAACAACCAAGGGACAAACACTGGTCCATAAACCTCCCAAGTCTTTGGAACTACATATAGGTTTGGCACCCCTAAAAGCTAAAGATACCTCAAGACTCCAATTTTGTTTTGAGGCATTCAATGGATGCTTAGAGGTGGCATGTATCAGAGCAAAGATGAACACTTCAGTCAAGCCTTATCCTTAAATCAAAGAACCATAGGCCTGTGCTCTAATCTCAAGTCAATGGCTAGAGGAGACTTGAGATTCCATTTGATCCACATTGGCCAAAGGCCTGCTGCAGTTGTCATTTCCTATTCCTTGCAAAACAAACTTGACACCCTATAAATAGTCCTCATTTCTGATCAGTTTGAGTACACCAAAGGCCTATAACACTTGCCTTTCTCAAAATCACACTCTCACTTTCAAAAATGCCTTCTAATGCAAGCTACTATCGGGTTTTGAATTAGAAAGTGTTTCCAACCAAACCAATCACACACACACACACACACCTCATAAACATCATATGTGAGCTAATCAAACACTAAACCAACAACTGGAACACCAATTTCACAAAATCACCAGCCATCTGCACAAGCTTTTGACATATTTGCAGTTGAGATGCCAAATCAGGTTCCAGCTCAATTCAATCCACTCCAAGCATTCAGACACACTCCATAGAACCTAAGGAAGTTGTTCACATCATTGGAACCAAGCTATAACACCTCCAACCTAGAACTCGATCACCAGATGCAAGAGGTAAGCCTCAACTTGGTAATCTCATGATTCATGCATATTTCCTCGCACAATAATTTTGCCATATGTTCATAATCATGTATAGAGTGTTTCCCCTCCATTAATTACTTTGTATGAGTCGTGTATCAAATTTCTCAGCCTTCATGCAAAAATTAGGGTTCTTGATGTTTCTCTTTGATTTCTTATTCCATGCTTAAAATAAATGAAATTAAAGACCATAGACATGATCGTGAGGTGAAAACGAGAAGATTGATATGTGGATTGTGTGATTTCATCAAGTATTCAGTGAGATTGATGAGAAAACGCAAATCTGGGCAAAACAGAGCACGCGGGCACAACCAACATGTTCTTGGCGCCCTTTTTCAAACTTTCAAATATTTGAATTTTTGTGATTTTATTTAATTGATTCAAAAATTCATTTTTCTCTGAATTTTAATGATTTTGAGTTGATTCTATTTTTAATAATTCACAAAAATGTTAAAATATTTTATTTTACAAAAATTTCCCAAAAATATTATTTATTTCAAATACTTGATATTTTTGCAAAGAATTAATTTTTATTTGTTTTTTAACATTTAAAATATTTTTTCCTTCTTGATTTTCCAAACTTAAATGGTTTTTAATCATTTTGTGGATAAAAACATGATTTTTGAAACATTGATCCAAGATTACCACTCATTTTTCACATGTTTTCAATCATTTTTATTAATTTTTAAACAAAATTAATTCCATTTTTAAACAAAATTAGGGGTTTGATTGATTCCACCCTCATCAAATCTTTTTGAAACACTCTTGGGCCTCTAATAGAGTGTAAGTCCCATCCCTTTGTAAATAATACCTTTTTGGGCCTCACACATTGTATAAGTCCCTCTATATATTTTTAAAAGTTCGGCGCGATCGTCGCCTTTTTAACAAAATCAATCGGGATTCTCCTTGAGCTATAAGACCCATCTTTATTCATTTTCAAACTTTTGGGCCTCTAATAGAGTGTAAGACCCAATCCCCTTTTAACCAAAACCATTTTGGGCCTCAGGTATTGTATAAGTCCCTCTGCGTTAAAAAAAATCTCGGCACAATTGCCAGTTCAAAATCAAATCATCTGGGCCTACCCTCATGTTGTAAGTCCCATTTCTTTTCAAACATCCTTGGGCCTCTCCTTGAGTTGTAAGACCCAACTTTTGTTGTACATAAACCTTTTTGGGCCTCAGTCGTTGTATAAGTCCCGTTACGATAATTAAAACAACGGTGCGATAACTGTTAAACCTTGGGCCTCTCCTAGAGTATAAGACCCACCAATCTTTTCAAAACAATTCCCTTTTGATTTAGATTCACTATACAGTTGTTATCAAAACTTTCTTTAATTTCTTTAAACAACTAACAATACAGCATGGAAGCTCGCTCACCTGTAAGTTTTATCCGCTTTCATTTACTTGCTTTAATATATATATATATATATATATATATATATATATATATGTATTGTGGGAAGCTGCACACTGTTGTCATACCCCAAAATTTGACCACTAAGATTCCCATCATTGTGCAAATCATCATCACAAAATGGAGATACTTTCATGTCTCATCAATCTCCTCAAGGAATTGTTGAGCATTCACTACTAACAAGAATTAGGGTTTCAAGCCCTCTTAGGGCACTTAGACAAAGGATCAATCAAGGAATGACATGATCTCCAACTTGTCTAACATCTCAAACATCCATAAGGGATCAAGAGGACTCCCACATCAAAAATCAAGCACAAAGTTGCAAAATTCCAAGTGGATCAAGCCTCAAGATCGCCAGTGTCACCAAATTAGGGTTTTGGTCAACCAAGGCCTCCAGATGGAATTTTTCTTCTGGGCATGAGCCATTGATTCAAAGCACAACCCAAGATACTCCATGGGACCTCATGGACCCAAGCATAAAGTCAATTTAACCTCAGGGGATTTATTCATCAAAAAATCAGGAATTAGGATTTCTTGACCTAATTCACCCTTAAGTTGACTTTTGGGACAAAACATGAGCCAAGACCTCATGACATGATTTGAGGGTCTCTAACAAACCACATTGATCCATTTGCAACAATGGATTGATCCAAGAAGCTTGGCTCACAAGTATCAACTTCATCTAAACCACCATTAGGGTTTCGAGGGAAAAAGTCAACTGTACCTTTGACTTTTGACCAGGACATGCTCCCAAAACTTGGGACATGATTTAATACACCCTATAACACCTATGGAACATATCCATTAGGTTTGATTTAGGTCAAGGACTTGATTTCCCCAAGGATCGCACAGTTTAAAATTCATCTGATAAAAAGTCAACTATGCACAAAAGTCAAGTTTGATTTTTGAGATTTTTCACAATTATTGTTCCTCAACCCTAAAATGATGTTAATGTGTGATTGGAATCATCATTCATCAAGAAAAATCAAAGAAAGTTGGATAACTTGTAAAAGGGGTAACCATAAAAACTTAGAAAATTTCTAAGTTATGGAACAAAGTGGCTAGGGTGCCAACTTCCAAGGATCATAACTTGTGATCCAAGCAACCATTTTGGCTGATCCAAAGATGGAATTGTAGCTCTCATGGCATACTTCAAAAGTGTCAACTGCACCTCATTCCAATTCCTCATGGATTTTAAGTTATGGAATGATCAAAATGGTTGAAAACCCAAAAATGACATTTTTCCAACACTTAGTGAAATTTTCACTAAGTCAGAATCTGTTTCACTTTTTTCAAAATGTAGGGGCATTTTTCACTTGGATCCAAAAAGTTTCAAAACAAACTATGATCACACATGTGTTGTATCATATGAGAGCTTTCCAAAATGTCCAAGAACCCCATGAAATTCCATTTGAGCTAAGAGTTATGACAGTGGCAACATGCCTTGCTGCAACTGTCATAACAAGGCAGATTTGTGCATTTTGATCGATTTGAGCAATTTGTGCAAATGACAAACAAGTTTATCCATCTGAACACCTCAGGGGGATACCAAGAAGGAACAAACACTGATCCATAAGCCTCCCAAGTCTTTGGAACTACAAATAGCATGCCAAACCTAAAAACCCTAAAAAGGGGACAAGACTCCAATTTTGTTTTGGAGCATTCAATGGATGCACCAAGGTGGCATGAACTAAAACTATTCCAACTGAATGAGTCAAGGATAATCTCTGAACTAGGGAACCAAAGGCATGTGCTCTAACCTCTAGTTAATGGCTAGAGGAGACTTAAGATTCCAAAGTGACACAATTGGCCACAGACCTGTACCAGTTGCCATTCCCTATTCCTTGCAAAACAAACTTGCTCTACTATAAATAGAGCTCATTTGTGATCAGTTTAAGTACACCAAAGGCCTACAACACTTGCCTTTCTCAAAATCATCTTCTCACTCTCAAAAATGCCTTTCTTAGCAAGTCGCTATCGAATTTTTCAGTAGAGAGCAATTCCACCTTAACCAATTGCTCTAACACCTCATAAACATCATATGTGAGCTGATCAAACACTAAACACATAACTGTAACACTGATTTCTCAGAATCACCAGTCGGTTGCTCAAGTTTTCAACCAAGTTGCAGTTGAGATGCCATGAAGTGATCCAGCCATTTCCAATCAAGTTCAAGCATTCAAACACACTCCATATGGTGTAGGGAAGCTGTTCAGATTATCACAACTCATATGTAACACCTCCAACTCAAAAATCACATTGCTCTTGCTGTCACGACCTTCAAGTAAGCCTAAACTTGGCCATCTCTTAATCTATGCATATTTCCTCGCACAATACTTTTGCCAAATGTTCATAATCATGCATAGAATGTTTCCCCTCAATTAATTGCTTTGTTTGAATCCTGTATCAAAATTCTCAGCCTTCATGCAAATTTTAGGGTTCTTGAGGTTTTGTCTTGATTTCTTATACCATGCTTAAAATAAATGAAATTAAAGACCATAGACATGATCGTGAGGTAAAAACGAGCAGATTGATATGTGGATTGTGTAATTTCATCAAGTATTCAGTGAGATTGGAGAAAAAATGCAAATCTGGGCAAAACTCAGAACACGCGCGTGTTCTTGGGTGTTCTTGGCGCCCTTTTTCCAAAATTCAAATATTTGAATTTTTGTAATTTTATTTAATTGATTCAAAAATTAATTTCTCTCTGAGTTTTAATGATTTTGAGTTGATTCTTTTTTTAATAATTCACAAAAATGTTAAAATATTTTATTTTACCAAAAATTCCCAAAAATATTATTTATTTCATATACTTGATATTTTTGCAAAGAATTAATCTTTTATTTGTTTTTTTAACATTTAAAATATTTTTTCCTCCTTGATTTTCCAAACTTAATTAGTTTCCAATCATTTTGTGAATAAAAACTTGATTTTTGAAACATTGTACCAAGATCACCACTCATTTTTCACATGTTTTCAATACTTTTTATTAATTTTTTAACAAAATTAATTCCATTTTTAACAAGATTTGGGTTTTGATTAATTCCACCCTCACAAATCTTTTTCAAACAAACTTTGAGCCTCTATTAGAGTGTAAGACCCATCCCCTTTGTAAATACACCACTTTTTGGGCCCCAGTCATTGTATAAGTCCCACTGTATTTTCAAAGACAACGACGCGATAGTCGCCTTTTTTAACAAAACCATTTGGGCCTCTCCTCGAGCTATAAGTCCCATTCCTTTTCAAAAACAAAAACTTTGGGCCCCTTGGTAGAGTGTAAGACCCACCCCTTTGTACAGAAAACCTTTTTGGGTCTCAGTCACTTGTATAAGTCCATGTACAAATTCAAACAACAATATAATCACTGTTAAAATTTTGGCCTCTCCTTGAGCTATAAGCCCCAACAATCTTTTCAAAGCACTTTCTCCTTTGATTTTGAATTTAAATATACAGTTGTTATCAAAACTTTCTTTAATTTCTTTGTTGATCAACTAACAAAACAACATGGAAGCTCTACAACAGGTAAGTGTTTATCCGCTTTCATTTACTGCTTTCATATAAATAACTGTATTATGGGGCTGCTTCACTGTAAGTCTTCTTTCACACCTTTTAAATACTCGTCATATATCAACTGTATATATACTAGTATAGTTATTTAGAGTTTTCCCTGGCAACTACGTCTAGAACTAGGTAAAGCCCGTTGGTCACTCTTGAATACAAACAAAACTAGATCCCCATAGGATTTCCAGATACAGTATTCCCTTCTCTTGGGGTTAAATAATATGGAACAAAGAGAAAGGCAGTATTCTCGGTGAACCTTTTCTCAGGCTGTCACCCCTAGAAATTGTCAAAGAAACTCTACTCCCCGGAGATGATCTTTTCTCTGTGAATGACATCTCTTGAGTTTCTTCCAAACCCTCGAACTTTCCTGGAATGATCTCTTCTCTGTGAATTGCATTTCTTGAACTTCTCTTGGTTTGGGGACCCACGGGCTTCCTAAAAGCACCCCCGCCTCCTCTTGGGTGTTGTACAAGGACCATTCGGCTTCTTAGAAGTTCTCATGCCTTCTCTTGGGCTTAATACAAGGACCCTGAAGACCTCTTACAGGTATAGGAACAGAACTTAGTCATCCTTCGTCAGAGTTGTCTTTCTAAAAAGAGTCAACACTCTCAGACCAATTTTAGGGTTGATACTCATCCCTTAAACGAGTCGGCCTCCTCTTGGGCATCATACAAAAGATAAAACTCTACCAATAGGCTTGGACAATCTAAACATCCTTGAGTCTCAAAGACATTCTCAAGTCCCCTCCAAAACATAGGAGAAGCCCCGGATTCTGGATTAATCTCCAGTAAGAGTTAAAACTTATGGGTTTTATAACCCTACCTTTCTTCCGAATTTCCCCAACCAGGGTCAATATAACACTATCTCAAATCATAGCCTCGAGGTTTCTGATCTATCAACTCTTCTGCACTCCCCTGCAAGAGTTGATTCCCCATTTGGACTTGCCTCAGGATCTCAAGAATCCCCTGCAAAAGCTAGCCTCCTCTTGGGCTTTGTACAATGATCCTCCCCCATCGGAGCTAACCTTTTTAGACTTTCTTGTTGAGTCAATCATTTTTCAGACTCTCTTGTTGAGTCAATCATTTTTCAGACTCTCTTGTTGAGTCAATCATTTTTCAGACTCTCTTGTGGAGTTAATCACCTTTCAACACTCTCTTGTTGAGTATAAAAGACTCTCTTGTTGGGTCAATCTCCTTTTAGCCTCAATCCCGGGCTTCGTACGAGACAACAAATCACTCTCTTGTTGAGTATAAAAGACTCTCTTGTTGAGTCAATCAACTTTGAGACTCTCTTGTTTGGTCAATCACCTTTGTAAGACTCTCTTGTTGAGTCAACTCATTTAGCCTCCGTCTTGGGCCTTATACAAGACACAAAAAAGCACTCTCTTGTTGAGACAAACTCATTTCAGCCTCCATCTTGGGTTTTGTACAAGACACATACAAACCTCCCCAACGGAGTCAAAAATCCCTTTTAGCCTCAATCTTGGGCTTTGTACAAGACAGAAAGAACATTTTCCCCAAAAAAGCCAAACTGTTAGCCTCCTCTTAGGCTTTATATAATGATATCCCCAAAGATTCAGTCTCTTTTTTTTTGCCTCAATCTTGGGCCTTGTACAAGACATAAACACTCTCTTGTTGAGTCAGTCTTATCTAGTCTCCTCTTAGGCTTCGTATAAAGAAATCCCTAGCTGAGTCAATCAACCTTTTAGCATCAAAATTGTGCTTTGATCATAGCACACAAAAGTCAACGATCTCTCTTTAGAGATGACAAATTCTCTCTCAACCAAAACCCTTTAGCTTCATATCTTGGGCTTCGAACAAGATATAAATCACCTTTAGCTTTATGTCTTTGGCTTTGAACAAGACACCAAAACCTCTTTTCCTCCCATAGAATAGGAGGAACTACGATCGCTCTGATTTCCCTGTTTCGTTTAAACAGGAATACGAAGGCATAAGACTGCGAAATCTTAGCAAGCGCACTAATAAAAAACTCTAAACCCAGTACCTTCATACCTCAATCAGAAAAACATCAGATCTAATACCTTACTGAAAGCCTCACAGTCCATACCCCCTACTCTTAACAAAATAGCCTAAGGAAGACCCACTATCTTAATAGCATCTGTAAACCAACAGTCATCTGTTTAAACTCAGTATGCCAGCAGAGTTAATTAGAGACATCTATTTCCCTTCCTTAATCAGCTTCACAGGATAAAAAATGAATCGAACTGTAGTACCAAAGCGATAGTGATTCGAAACCACAAAAACCACGCTACGACTGTGAGTCTTCTTTCATTCTTTTAAATACATGTCAAATATATATAACTGTATTGTGGGAAGCTGCGCATGGTTAGTCTTCTTTCATAACCTTTTAAATACTTATCATATATCAACTGTATATATACCAGTATAGTTATTTAGAGTTTTCCCCGACAACTAGGTCTAGAGCTAGGTAAAGCCCTGTTGGTCACTCTTAAATACAAACAAAACTAGATCCCCATAGGACTACCGGATACAACCTTGCCTTCTCTTGGGCTTAAACAATATGGAACAAAGAGAAAGGCAGTATTCCTCGTGAACCTTTTCTCAGGTTGTCACCCCTAGAAATTGTCAAAGAAATTCTACACCCCAGAGTTGATCTATTCTCAGTGAATAGCATCTCTTGAGTTTCTTCAAATCACAGAACTTTCACTAAATGATCTATTCTCGATGAATAGTATTTCTTGAACCTTTCTTGGTTTGAGACCCGCGGGCTTCCTACAAGCATCCCCGCCTCCTCTTGGGCTTTGTACAAGGACCCTCCAGCTTCTTAGAAGTTCTCATGCTTTCTCTTGGGCTTAATACAAGGACCCTAACGACCTCTTAAAGGTATAAGACAGAACTTAGTCATCCTTTGCTAGAGCAGTCTTTCCAGTGTCAAATCACAGACCAATTTAGGGTTGATTTTCATCCCTTAATACCCATGCCTCCTCTTAAAGGCATCATACAAAAGATAAAACTCTTCCACACCAGTAGACTTGGACAGTCTAATCCCCTTGAGTCTCAAAGAAATTCTCAAGTTCCTTACAAATATAGGCATAAACCCAACCTCTCTCTTGAGAGTTCCCCAACCAGGGTCAGCTTATCCCAAATCAGAACCTCAAGGTCTCTGATATCTCAATTCTTCTGTAATCCTCAGCAAGAGTTGATTCCCCATTTGGACCTGCCTCGGGATCTTAACAATCCCCGGCAAAAGTTAGCCTCCTCTTAGGCTTTGTATAATGATCTTTCCTCAGTAAAGTTAGCCTCCTCTTGGGCTTTGTACAAATATTCTCCCCAGCCGAGCTAACCTTTTCAGACTCTCTTATTGAGACCATCACTTTTCCAGACTCTCTTGTTGAGTCAATCGCCTTTTTAGACTCTCTTGTTGAATCAATCACTTTCCAGACTCTCTTGTTGAGTCAATCACTTTAAAACACTCACTTGTTGAGTCAACCCTTTTTTAGCCTCAATCTTGAGCTTTGTACAAGACAGATAAAAGCACTCTCTTGTTGAGTCAGATCCTTTCAACCTCAATCTTGGGCTTTGTACAAGACATAAATCTCCCTCTCTTGAGCTTGGGACAGATATCTTCCCTAGCAGAGTCATTTCCTCCCAGCCTTCCTCTAGGCTTCGAGGAATGGTCTTCCCCCAAGAAAAGTCAAACTCATTTTAGCCTCAATCTTGGGCTTTGTACAAGACATATACAAACCTCCCCGGCAGAGTCAAAATCCTTTTTTAGCCTCAATCTTGGGCTTTGTACAAGACAGATAGAACATTTTCCCCCAGAAAAGTCAAACTTTTAGCCTCCTCTTAGGCTTGGTATAATGATAACCCCAAAGAGTCAGTCTCTTTTTTGCCTCAATCTTGGGCTTTGTACAAGACACCAATATATACACTCTCTTGTTGAGTCGGTCTTATCCAGCCTCCTATTAGGTTGTGGGTAAGGATTTCCCCAGTGGAGTTAATCAACCTCCCAGCTTCAACCTTGGCCTTTGATCAAGGCACACAAAAATCAACAATTCCTCTTTAGAGATGACAACTTCTCTCTCAGTCAAACAATTTAGCTTCAATCTTGGTCTTTGAACAAGACACAAATAACCTTTTAGCTTCAATCTTGGGCTTTGAACAAGACACAAATAACCCTTTAGCTTCAATCTTGGGATTTAAACAAGACACAAAATATCTTTTTCCTCCCTTAGAATAGGAGGAACTACGATTGCTCTGATTTCCCTGTTTCGTTTAAACGGGAATACGTAGGCATAAAATTGCAAAATCTTAGCGAACATACTAATCAAAAACCCTAGGTTCAATACCTTCACACATCAACCAAAACATAGGTCTAGTACCTTACCAAGAACATCGGGAACACCCGAACATCAACATCAATTCACTCATACTTCCCAAGAAACTTTCCCAACCCATAAACAGATAAACACTATCAATTACAAAGTGAGACCTAAAGCTAATATCCTGTGGATAACCACATATAGGATGGGTAATTGACAACTCCCTATTGTATAACCTGACCCCGACTCCCCGAATCTCTTTTAAGCATTTGTTGAGTTAAACATTCACGTGCAAGGTTAGTTTTAGATAGCTTCCCTTTCCCTTTTAGCTTCATGGGATAAATAAGAAATCAGAAAGTAGCACCCCTCCTACCATTGCGGTGAGGAAAACCCAGCGATAAGGTGGTCGCGTCACCGACAAAAATTGCTCTCTACAGTAAAATGGCGACTCTGCTGGGGAGTCATTTTGTTTGTTAGGACTAGGATTAGCTCTTAAGAGGTCTAGGATGTTAGTTTTAGGATAAATATATATATAGCTTTTCCTAATTGATATCCGTGTTTATTTTTCTGCTAATGGGACTGCGGGTGATGCCGCATCTGGAAAGTTTGAGTGACACCTAAGATAAGTGATGGCACTAGACGGGTAATCTTACAGGGAGTGACTCCCAAATAAGAGACCCCGGTCGACCATCGAATCAGTGGAGAGACCCTTTGCGGATTCAATGCCTATACGACTTCGGTTGTTGAAAGCAGATTGTTCGATTATGGTATTCTATGAAACTGAGGATTTTGTAGGCTGAAACCATGTTACTATTTTGTAGTACGGAAGCTATCAGAAATAGTTGTCACACGATACTACCCTCATTTGAGATTACTCTAAGATACTGCAGCTCGCTCGGGTGAACCAGCCTGTTGTTGTTATCCCAAGAGGGGTCAATGATCTTGAGGACATGTACGAAAAATCACTAGTACAACCTTTGGGGATGGGTATAGCCATGACTTCATGACACCGAACCTTTGACCCCATGTTTTTTCTATGTTTTTGTGTGCCGTATTCATACATTCATTTCATTAAAAAACTTTAAACAAAGAAAATTTTCTCTTCTAGTCTCTCTTTTTCAAATTAAACTAAGACAATGACTGCAAATGTCAGAAAAAAAAGAAAGATTGTGTTATGGATTTCGGTAGAAGGAAGACTTACAAGTACACCTTCAAGGTTCCAAAACTAGAGGATTTCAGAGGGTTGGCAAGGATGATCACCAACCCTGATGCTTTCAGAGCTAGGTACGGAGGACTGTTGTCTCTTTAAGGGTCCATGTAATCGAAGGAATCCTGGCTACGCTCATTCAGTTCTACAATCCGGTCTATCACTGTTTCACATTCCCAAATTATCAACTAGCACCAACACTGGAGGAGTACTCTCACCTGACTGATGTACCTATCATTGACCAAGCTCCCTTTTCTAGACTGGAAGAAATTCTAAAGGATCAAACCATTGCAAGAGCAATCTATTTGGACGAGTTAGAAGTCAGGACTCACATGACCACTAAGGGTGGAATCCAAGGTTTGCCAGCCAAGTTTTTGATAAAGAAAGCTCTGTACTTTGCTAGTATAGGGAACGTGACTGCTTTCGAGAGCGTCTTTGTTCTGCTCACCTACGGGTTATTTCTGTTTCCCAACATTGATGACCTTGTTGATATCAATGCCATTAAGATTTTTCTAATTGGAAACCCTGTACCAACCTTGCTCGTAGATGCTTATCATTATGTACACCTAAGGAATTTGTATAACGGAGGAATGATCACATGATGTGTACCCATGCTATGCAAATAGTTCACTTTCCATTTACCTAAGTCTGCTGCTTTTTGGGATCATAAGAGTACTTTACGTTGGTCGCAGAGAATCATGTCTCTTACCAACTCTGACATCGACTGGTACAATCAGATCTATGACGGGATAAGAATCATTGACCATTGTGGAAACTTCCCTAACGTGCCCCTCATAGGAACTAAAGGAGGAATCAACTATAATCCAGTTTTAGTTCGTCGTCAATTTGGATACCCGATGAGGCATGTCCCGCGTAATGCTCATCTGGAAGGTCTTTTCTTCAAGGAAGGAGAAAATGACAGGGCACTAAAGACAGAAATAGTGCATGCCTGGAAACATGTTCACAGGAAAGGAAGAGAGTCTCTTGGAAAACTAGATTGTGTCTCGGTGGAACCTTATCTCCACTGGGTACAAACTAGAGCTCTCAAGCTGAGGATGCCTTACCCTCGTCAAGAAGTTCTTCCGTTAAAGGAGTCTGTCCTTTATTTTATGTCTGATATGGAAAAACTTCAGGTTACTCTTAACAAAGTTTAACAGGAGAAGAAGTCTTGGAAGAACAAGTACCGCATTCTCAATGTGGAGTGTAAGAAAATACAGCAACTGTTAAAAGAAAAAGATGCTCTGATCGAGATTTTAGAGCAACATGCTGTAGAAAATCAAGAAGACCAAAGGAATTTGCTCGCTCCTTTCATTTGGCAAAGGAATGACAACCTGACAACGGCTCAAGAACCCCGGTCAAAGAAAAGGAAAGTACCAGAACCAGCACCTGAGCCCTTCTTAGAGAGGACTCAGGATCCATTAGCTTAGACATTTCCTTTTACAGCACTATGTAAATTACTGTATTTCCATTTCCACAATCTTTGAATTCAATAAAACGGGGTCTCTCCACTGTATGATATTTTCAATCCAATTGTTGAACTTTATTTTGATCAAACAAAAAAAAATTAATATAATCATTACATATCATTCATCATTCTCACATAACACATTCTTCTTACCTACGAATCTCACATTTGTGTCTCGATTCTAGAGTCAAACTGTCTCATTCGTACAATACTCGGGCTAGTCAACAAAAGAAAATGGATAATCTCGAGGAAGAGAACAGATAGTTGAGAGAAGAACTCGACGCTCTGAAAGAAGATCTGAGGAAACTTCATAATGACATGCAAGCTCTGGCAGCAGCCCAGATACAACAACAAAGGACTGTAATCTTAGAGATCACATCGACGCCCATAATTGAGAAGTATGATCCTCGGTATAACATGCCTAAAGATCGTCACTGGGGGCATGCCTATTAACTATATCCCGGAAGGATATATTCTGCCGACCACTGAAGATCCAGAAACTGCAGTAGGAACCGCTAGGCCTGAAGGTTACAAACTTCGGGAAAGCGAAGATGCCAGGGGCATGACCATAACTCCTGAAGATTACAAACTTCGGGAAGCACCAAGAGTCACTGCCGTAATGACTGTACCACCACCCGTGGTACACACTGTCCCGGAAGGGCAGATTCCACATATACCTTCTGGTGGAAACGAAAGTATGGATGATAAAATGAGGGAATTCCAGGAACAATTCCTGGAGATGCAGAAAGAACTGCAAGCTATTCGCGGTCAGGATCTGTTTGGAAAGGACGCCGCAGACCTTTGGTTGGTCCCAAATGTGAAAGTTCCGCATAAATTCAAGGTGCCCGAATTTGAAAAGTACAAGGGTAACTCTTGCCCTCAAAGTCATTTGGTGATGTACGCTCGGAGGATGTCAACACAGACAGAGAACCAACTACTGATCCACTATTTTTAGGATAGCTTAACCGGTGCCGCGCTCAAATGGTACATGGGTTTAAACCGCACCAAGATCGTCACTTTTAGAGATCTTGGCGCTGCCTTTGTTCAGCAGTATAAGTATAATCTGGACATGGCACCAGACAGAGATCAACTCAGAGCCATGTCGCAGAAGGACAAGGAAACCTTCAAGGAATATGCTCAGAGATGGCGTGAAATTGCCACCCAGATTTGTCCACCTCTTGAGGAAAAAGAGATGACAAAGATCTTTTTGAAAACCTTGAGCTCAATTTACTACGACAGAATGGTCGCCAGTGCGCCCAACGATTTCACTGAGATGGTAGGCATGGGAGTTCGTCTTGAAGAAGCAGTTCGAGAAGGACGTCTGGTCAAAGATGTCGGACCATTAAGCAGTACCAAAAGATACGGTAGCATTTTACCTAAGAAAAAAGAGCAAGATATTGGCAATATCTCTCTCGGAAAGCAAAGATGGCGGTACCAACCAGTAGCAGCTGTAACTCCTGCTATTAACCTTGCGCCTGTTCAAACGTATCAACCTCCGATTGCTCAGAGTCAACCGATTCAACAACAATATCAGCAAAGGACACAACAACCTCTTCAGCAGGCTCGTTCTCAGTACAACAACAACCGTACAACGCGACCACCGGGGCTCGACCCTATACCAATGTTGTACGCAGAACTGTTTCCACTACTACTGGCCAAGGGGTACGTCCAAGCCAGGTCTCTTCTTACAGTACCCAAGAATCTGCCTTTTTGGTTCAAAGCGGATCAGACTTGCCCTTATCATCAAGGTGGACCAGGGCATAACTTTGAAAATTGTCTCAGTTTCAAATCCGACTTACAGAAGCTTGTTAGGAGCGGGGTCTTATCCTTCAAGGATACAAATCCTAATGTTCAGACGAACCCGTTGCCTCAACACGAGAAAGCTGCGGTAAATTTTATAGAAGAAGAGACTAAGAACATCTATCAAATTCACGATGTACTCTTATTGGGAACCAACCTGGTCAAGATGCATTGCAGACAGAGCGGATACGGTCATGTACCATCTCATAATTATCACCAGTGTGATACCTGCTCTAAGGACGATCAAGGGTGTTTTATGGTCCAATCAGCTCTACAGGAACAGATGGATCTTGGATGGATCCAATATCACCGAATTCGTGAAGTCAACATGACTTATACAAATTCCAACATCATTCAGAACCACAACATTCTGGCAATGAATATTAACTTGGTGGCAACGCACTCAAGGCAAAGCCAACATCATAATCTGTCTCGGCACAATTACGATTCCTGTCTGATATGCTTGGTAAACAAACAGGGATGCTCTTTTGTACAAGAGACCCTCCAGCGTCAGATGGATTTTGGATGGATTCAGGATTACCGTGATAGAAGTCATTATCAAGTGAATATGATTCAAATCTTTGATATTCGTTTGATGAATACCAGCTTGGTGGAGTTATATGCTACACAAGTCCAGCTCGGTTTTCTGACTTTGTATAATTATCAGAACTGTACAGTATGCAGTGAGAGCGACCAAGGATGTGCTCTCGTTCAAAGAACATTGTAACACTTGTTAAACCACTGGTGGCTTTCGATCTATATGGATGAAGACACACAATAAGTTAGCATGACTAACGGGAACCCTACTAGGCATCAGAGTCAGGATGTTCGATAAATGGAAACAGACCTAGTGAGGTTACATTGCATACAAAGTGGACGTGGCTAGGTGCCGCCACACAACTATGAGCACTGTAGAGTTTGCTCAGAAGATAATCAAGGATGTTACCTCGTGCGAGTAGCCCTTCAAAATCAGTTGGACCACAAAGAGATTCGACCGTGTCCAAGTTCTGGGTCAATCAACTTGATGCCCAACTATTTCGCTGATCCGATCAAAGATGTTGTCATAATCTCTGATCATAAGAGGACCAGAGATGTTTGTACCATAATCCCTCTATTTGACAAATCAAGAATTCTTTTGGATAGTAGAAAAGTTCCCAACCAGGAACTGATTGAAATTACTTACAATGGTCAGAAAAATCAGAAGGCTCCTGTAGTTATCTATCTGTTGGGACCGCTACCGTATGAATCAACTAAGGCTATCCCTTACAAATACGGTGCAACAATAATTGAGAATGGAAAGGAAACTCCATTACCCTCCGTCGTGAATATTACAGACATCAGTCGAGTAACACGGAGTGGTCGAATCTTCAACTGAGGATTTGAAGAACCCATTAGAGAAAAGGAACCTCAGGCAGAAGTTCCTGATCAACCAGTCGGTCAATCCTGTGATCCCGACCTTTCAAAGAACAATGATGAGATGCTGAAGCTCGTCCAGAAGAGTGAATACAACATTGTTGATCAATTGTTGCAAACTCCTTCAAAAATATCTGTGATATCTCTTTTACTCAGTTCTGAAGCTCACAGGGAAGCTTTACAGAAGGTCTTAGAGCAAGCCTTTGTGGAACAGGATGTAACAATAAGACAATTCGACAACATCATCTCCAACATCACTTCCTGCAACAACTTGGGATTCAGTGATGAGGAACTTCCAGAAGAGGGCCCAAATCATAATAGGGCACTCAATATTACAGTCAACTGCCAGGACGATGCTTTAGCCAGCGTACTGGTTGACACCGAATCAGCTCTAAATATGATGCCGAAGTCCACTCTAATGTGACTATCATTCAATGGATCTCCGATGAGAGGCAGTGAGGTCATCGTCAAAGCATTTGACAGATCCCGAAAAATAGTTATCGGCGAAGTCGACCTTTCCATAACTATCGGTCCTCACACTTTCCTAGTCACTTTCTAGGTCATGGACATCTGGGCAGCATACATCTATTTGTTAGGAAGACCTTGGATACACGAAGCTAGGGCAATCACTTCGACACTTCACCAGAAGCTAAAGTTCGTCAAGAACGACCAACTAGTCACAGTCTGCGGAGAGCAAGCCTTGCTCGTGAGTAACTTATCATTGTCCAGTTGCGTAGAACCAAAGGAGGTAATCGGAACCCAGTTCCATACACTTTCGATGAGTAACGACAACCAATCAGAAGGAGGAACGTCGATTTCCTCATACAAAGATGCTCTCGAAGCGATCAGAAGTAACAATACCAAAGGATGGGGACAACATGCCATTCCTACTGACAATAAGAAAAAGAAAGGTCTTGGTTTTTCTTCAACCTATACCCAGACTTCTACTAACGATGAAAGCCTTCATCCCATTCAAAACTTCTTCCACAGTGGAGGCTTCCTTCACCCAGTGTCTCAAGAAGTACATACCATCAACGAGGGTGATTCCTCTGATACAGATGAAGAGTAGAAGTTCTATCTTAACGAGGACGGTTATATGTCTCAGGAAGAGGTGCCTACACCATTTTGCTTTCCGGCACAGAGTCCGAGATATATACTGAGAGTGGATGTCAAGATGATATACGGAGATTGTGATCCGGAAGGGTGTCGTGCTCCGCCAAACTCATTAGAGGAAAGACAACTTTGACCATGACTACTATGGCCCGATGGATGGCCTGCCTATGTGGCAACCATACCCAGGAGACTCAGAGCAAGAGAGTCAGCTGAGCGATGCATATCAGCTGAGCATCATTGAAAAGAATACCTGTGTCCCTACAGAATCATGGGATCATTACTCAGGGCATTCAGAAAATATCCAGTACAACGATGAATTCGCAACAATTACAGGACAAGAGTTCCTTAACTATCCTTTTCCTGAGGTCAACGTCATCGAAAAGACGACTCCTCTAGTTTCAAAGAAGTGTGGGATACCTTAGGACAACCGAGTGGCAAGTATGACTACTTGGTCAAATACACCACTCCCGAAAGCTCTCGTATCAAGCTCGAAGACATCCAGCCAATTGGACGGGGAGATCCACCTGAGAGTGCAAACACTGTGCAAGATATAATTGAGGAATCCTCCTACGACAACTCTGCCTGGGAGACAAATTCCAATGATCATGCTCCACCAGAAATCAACGTTATTTCTAAAGACAAGCTAAGGAGGAAGGTACCAGACTTTGTGATTCACCGAGGAGTTCGCCGCCAATGGGTTGCTGTCAACGTTCCGAAAGTTGTTCATAAGTCGAAGTAATTGCCGTCTTTACTTTAACCTTTCACCCTGCCCAGGTGAAACGAATGTTTTTATAGGGCTCACTTTCTGTAAATGTCTCTCTTCGCTTTTCCCAAAGCGACAGAGTTTTTTTTATAGGGATGTAGTTTCAAGAATCGACAAGATCATAAATAAAATAACGTCGTTCTGTAATTTCCGCATTTATTGCTATTTTCTCTTTTTGCTTTTTCAGAAAATGGTAATCCTAAAAAACAACTCGAATAATAAAAACAAGCAGTAAAAAAAAAATATACACTGCACACACTCTTGCATTCTCTCTATCTCTTCTAAAACAACTCATCATGTCATGCAGATTGCTTGTTTTAAACCACATTGAAACATACGATCCAATGCCTTCTCCCACCTTTGAATTCCTGGTATTTGAGGCTGAAGAAGAAGATGACGAAGAAATTCCAGAAGAGATCTCCCGATTACTCAGACAAGAGGAAAAGTCCATTAAACCTTACAAAGAACCGTTGGAAACGGTCAACTTGGGTTCAAAAGAAGAGAGAAAAGAAGTCAAGATTGGGGCACTGCTCAGTCCGACTGTCAAAGAAAGTTTGATAAAGCTTCTGAAAGAATTTCCCGATGTGTTTGCTTGGTCCTATCAGGACATGCCAGGGTTGGATACCGGTATCGTGGAGCATCATCTACCATTGAGATCAGAATGTCCGCCAGTAAAACAAAGGTTGAGACGGACTCATCCAGACATGGCCATTAAAATCAAAGAGGAGGTACAAAAACAGATTGACGCAGGTTTCCTCACCACATCAGAATATCCTCAATGGTTAGCCAACATAGTACCTGTTCCGAAAAAGGACGGAAATGTCAGAATGTGTGTATACTACAGGGATCTGAACAAAGCAAGTCCAAAGGATGACTTTCCCTTACCGCACATTGACATGCTGGTAGACAGTACAACAAAATTCAAAGTATTCTCCTTCATGGATGGATTCTCGGGCTATAATCAGATAAAAATGGAGCCGAAAGACATGGAGAAAACTTCGTTCATCACCCCATGGGGCACCTTTTGTTACAAGGTAATTCCGTTCGGTTTGAAGAACGTCGGGGCAACCTATCAAAGGGCCATGACTACTCTGTTTCATGACATGATACACAAAGAAATCGAGGTATATGTCGATGATATGATTACCAAATCTAAAACATATGAGGAGCATGTGACCCACCTGTCAAAGCTATTCGAGCGGTTGAGAAAGTACAAACTCCGCTTGAATCCCAATAAGTACACATTCGGTGTCCGTTCAGGGAAACTGCTAGGGTTCATCGTCAGCCAGAAAGGAATTGAGGTTGATCTAGACAAAGTCAAGGCTATTCAAGAAATGCCTTCTCCAAAGACTGAGAAACAAGTCAGAGGATTCCGGGGACGTCTGAACTAAATTTCCAGATTTATATTCCTCATGACAGCGGCATGTGCGCCGATCTTCAAATTATTCAAAAAGAATCAGGATTGCATTTGGATAGAAGACTGCCAAACCGCCTTCGATAATATCAAGGAATACCTGTTGAACCCACCGATTATATCACCTCCAGTGGAAGAAAGACCACTGATCATCTACCTAACAGTCTTGGAAGACTCAATGGGTTGTGTACTTGGTCAACAGGACGAAACCAAAAGGAAAGAGTCTACCATCTACTATTTGAGCAAGAAATTCACCGACTGCGAGACTCGGTACACTATGCTTGAGAAAACTTGTTGCGCTCTGGCATGGGCAGCCAAACGTCTTCGCCAGTACATGATTCGTCACATTACGTGGTTAATCTCCCAAATGGATCTAATCAAGTACGTCTTTGAAAAACCTGCTCTCACGGGAAGGATTGCCCGTTGGCAGATGTTGTTATCAGAATACGACATCGAGTACCACGCTCAAAAAGCCGTTAAGGGAAGTGTTTTAGCCGATCATTTGGCTCATCAACTGATTGACGATCAGGAATCAATTGGATTTGACTTCCTAGACGAAGATGTCATGTATTTGAAAATGAAAGATTGCGATGAACCGCTACCCAATGAAGGGCCAGAACCAGGTTCCCAATGGGGACTTATCTTTGACGGAGCTGTCAATCATTATGGAAACGGAATTGGGGCAATCATCATAACACCTCAGGGTACCCATATTCCTTTCACTGCCCGACTGACATTCAAGTGTACAAACAACTAGGCCGAATACAAAGCTTGTATCATGGGTCTCGAAGAAGTGATTGACTTAAGGATTAAGAACTTAGATGTATATGGCGACTCAGCCCTGGTTATCAATAAGATCAAAGGAGATTGGAACACATACCAATCAGGATTGATTCCTTACAAAGATTACGCGAGAAGGTTGTTGTCATTCTTCAACAGAATCGAGTTTCATCACATCCCTCGTGAAGAGAATCACATGGCTGATGCATTAGCCAATATCTCTTCCATGATTAGTGTAGGTCAATGGAATGACATACCTAAGATTGACATAATGCGCCTTAAACGGCCCGCTTAAATTTTCACAATCGAAGCAGTCATCGATGACAAACCTTGGTATCACGATATCAAGTGCTTCCTTCAAAAACAAGAGTACCCACCTGGGGCATTAAGAAAAGACAGAAAGACCCTCAGAAGATTGGCAGGCAGCTTCTTCCTGAGCGGTGATACACTCTATAAGAGAAACTTCGACATGGTATTCCTCCGCTGCGCAGATAAACCAGAAGCAAACATGCTGATAAAAGAAATTCATGAAGGGTCCTTTGGCACTCATGCTAACAGACACACAATGGCGAGAAAAATTCTAAGAGCAAGGTACTATTGCTTGACAATGGAATCCGATTGATACAAGTACATGAGGAGATGTCACAAGTGTCAGATATACTCAGACAAGATCCATGTACCGCCAACGCATCTCAAAGTTCTTTCTTCCCCATGGCCTTTTTCCATGTGGAGAATCGACATGATTGGCATGATTGAACCCAAGGCTTCAAACGGACATCGGTTCATCCTGGTAGCCATTGACTACTTCACCAAGTGGGTTGAAGCAGCATCATACGCCAATGTAACCCGACAAGTGGTAGTCCGCTTTATAAAAAACAATCTCATCTGCCGTTATGGTGTTCCAAGCCAGATCATTACTGATAATGGATCTAATTTGAATAATAAGATGATGAAGGAGTTGTGCGCTGAGTTCAAGATCGAACACCATAACTCATCTCTCTACCGACCCAAGATGAACGGAGCGGTAGAAGCATCTAACAAGAACATTAAGAAGATTGTTCAGAAGATGGTTATAACCTACAAAGACTGGCACGAGACGCTACCCTTTGCTCTTCACGGTTATCGGACATCTGTCCGCACTTCAACAGGGGCAACCCTTTTCTCTCTAGTATATGACATGGAAGCAGTGCTCCCCATGGAAGTAGAGATCCCATCAATCCGGGTATTGATGGAAGCTAAGCTAATAGAAGGTGAATGGTGCCAAAGTCGACACGACGAACTGAATCTGATCGAAGAAAAGAGAATCACGCCACTATGCCATGGTCAGTTGTATCAGCAAAGAATGAAGAAGGCGTTTGACAAAAAGGTCCGACCTCATGCCTTCAGGAAAGGAGACCCCGTGCTCAAGAAGATACAATCATTTCTCACTGATTCCCTGGGCAAGTAGACTCCGAATTATGACGACCCTTATATGGTCAAAAAAGCTTTCTCAAGCGGCGCCTTGAGACTCGCAACCATGGACGGAGAGGAATTTTCCTACCCCACAAATGTTGACGTAGTCAAGAAATACTTCGCCTAAATAAAAAAAGAAAAAAAAACGTCTCTGTGGATTGAAAAGCCGAAAGGGCGGTCCAGGCAAAAATTAGAGACATGATAAAAAATCATCTCGATGGATTGGAAATCTCAAAGTACAATCCAGGAAAAAGTTAGGGATAATGGCAAGTAAATACGTCCAGCAAGGAGGTAAATCGCTCAGCAGCAGTCGTGCCATCCATCAGAAGAAACTCCAGTCAAGGTCATCTTCGACAAAAGCTCAGGATGTCCAGAATTCAAAGTTGGTAGAAGGATAGTGGTCGTTATGTTTCAATGTAGCCCTTTTCCCTTACATTACCATTTTCTAAACTTTGTAAATACTCCATGGAATCACGCGTTTGGTTGATTTCCATCCTATCAATGAAATTTGAGCCCTAGTGCTTTTGTTTGCAATTCTCATTTGTTTTAGCTTTACAGAATGATGTTTTTAATATGATCAACGATTCTTGAAATAAAACAAAAATGAATTTACTTGTCAAAATTTTTGCTGCTTTTAAAATAAAGATGGCAATTCTTTTGACTGTTGAACATCGAAAGAACATCAATCGCTTCTACATAAGTAATCGAGCTTCAAAGTGCAAAATCAAAGTACTCCTTCTAAACCAGTACGCCTGAACGAAGGATCAATTGTATCAGATGTGATTTTCCCATCTGATATCCCCGGCAGAGTTCTCTTCTCATAAGCCCGACCAACGATATTCCTCACAGGGACTATCTCTCCTAAGCAAGGCAGAATTGCTATCTTGAACCCGTGATACTTTTCATCCCCTGCAGTGGCCGAGTATCCAGTCATGTTCATCTATTAGTCTGTATATCGCGTCAGTTTTATCAGCATATACATACATACATCATGCATTATTGATTTATACTCATATTCATATCACTATCACTGTCACTCTAGTTGGTCTTGTTCCCAAGTGATAAAAGTCCTCTCAGTCGAGTTATCAGTTGTTTCCTCGTCAGGAAATGTCGCATCTAAACAATCTCTTCCCCTGTTTATTTCTGGAATGGGGATGATCCTCGACCACTTTGATAACTTGAACCTCTGAAAAGCAAGAAAACTTTCGACGAACATCACTCTTTGCCATTGAAGATGATATATTCGCTTTCCCAGATTAAGGAAAATCCCCCAGAGAAAGCTTCTTAATCAAAGATTCGGCAGTATAGCAGTTTTTCTCCGAAAAATTCGCTGACGAAAAGGTCATCAGCACCTCAAAATTGGATTATATCACATGGCATTTCTCCTAGAAGATCTCGAGAAAAGTATGATGTAATATCCCCGGGCGGAAACAGTCTCTCAAGAGACTCGTTTCCCCCAGTAGAGTCGACAAATGGCGTCTCCGAAACAGAGAAGTTTGAACACCTCTACTACTCAGACGGATGGGTTCCCCAGCAAGTCTGACATCAAAACTTTTTCCCATCAAATGCCATCTCCCCAGGAAAATTTGGCGAGAAGTTTGAGGAAAACCGCTACAAATAGCGTCCCTTGTCAAGAAAGTTTATTGAAGAAAGAAACTGAGACCAGTTCCTTGGTAGGAAACTAGGATCGAGGGGAAGTTTATATCAGAACCTAAGATCAGTTCCTTGGTAAGAAACCATGATCGAGGGGAAGTTTATATAAGAAACTGAGACCAGTTCCTTGGTAGGAAACCAGGATCGAGGGAAGTTTATATCAGAAACTGAGACCACTTCCTTGGTAAGAAACCAGGATCGAGGGGAAGTTTATATCAGAAACTGAGACCAGTTCCTTGGTAGGAAACCAGGATCGAGGGGAAGTTTATATCAGAAACTTAGACTAGTTCCTGGGTAGGAAACCAGGATCGAGGGGAAGTTTACCTTTTCTAAGCATCATTGCTTAGCAAAGGAAGATGGATGAGCAAGCTGCCATTCATACCCACCGTCAAAATTTCGGGTATTCCAAAATTTAATCCTCTTGTACCCCGAATACCCGAATACCTTCGCCATTCACATCTTCGGGTCCAAGGAGATTAAATAGGGGCATCTGTCATACCCCAAATTTCGACCACTAAGATTTCCCATCCTTGTGCCAATCATCATCACAAAATGGAGATACTTTCATGTCTCATCAATCTCCTCAAGGAATTGTTGAGCATTCACTACTAACAAGAATTAGGGTTTCAAGCCCTCTTAGGGCACTTAGACAAGAGATCAATCAAGAAATGACATGATCTTCAACTTGTCTAGCCTCTCAAACACCCAAAATGGAACAAGAGGACTCCCACATCAAGAATCAAGCACAAGGTTGCAACATTCCAAGTGGATCAAGCCTCAAGATCGCCAGTGTCACCAAATTAGGGTTTTGGTCAACTGAGGCCTCCAGATGGAAATTTTCATCTGGGCATGAGCCAATGCTTCAAAGCATAACCCAAGATACTACAAGGGACCTCATGGACCCAATCATCAAGTCAATTTTACCTCAGGGGATGCATCCCTAAAAGAATAAGGAATTAGTGTTTCTTGACCTAATTCACCCCTAAGTTGACTTTTGGGACAAAACATGAGCCAAGACCTCAAGGCATGATTTGAGGGTCTCTAACACACTACATTGATCCATTTGCAACAATGGATTTATCCAAGAAACTTGATCTACAAGTTTCAATTTCATCTAGACCACAATTAGGGTTTTGAAGAAAAAGTCAATTGTACCTTTGACTCTTGACCCAGACATGCTCCCAAACCTTGGGACATGATTCAATACACCATACAACACCTATGGAATGTACCCATTAGGTTTGATTTAGGTCAAGGACTTGATTTCACAAAGGATCGCACAGTTTGGATTTCATCCGATAAAAAGTCAACTGTGCACAAAATCAAGTTTGACTTTTTGGGATTTTTCACAATTATGGTTCCATGACCCTAAAATGATGTTAATGTGTGATTGGAATCATCATTCATCAAGAAAAATCAAAGTAAGTGGGGTAACTTGAAAAAGGAGTAACCATAAAAACTTAGAATTTTTCTAAGTTATGGAACAAAGTGGCTAGGGTACCAACTTCCAAGGACCATAACTTGAGATCGAAGCAACCATTTTGGATGGTCCAAAGCTGGATTTTTAGATGTCATGGCATACTTTAAAAGTGTCAACTACAACTCATTCGAATTCCTCATGGATTTTTAGTTATGGAGTGATCAAAATGGCTGAAAACACAAAAGTGACATTTTTCCAACATTTGGTGAAATTTTCACTAAGTCAGAATCTGCCTTATTTTTTCCCAAATGTAGAGGCATTTTTCATTATAATTCAGGTTGACTTAAAACCAAAGTTGGACATCATGTTTA
Source organism: Lathyrus tuberosus (assembly GCA_022829125.1). Classification (NCBI taxonomy): domain Eukaryota; kingdom Viridiplantae; phylum Streptophyta; class Magnoliopsida; order Fabales; family Fabaceae; genus Lathyrus; species Lathyrus tuberosus. Next base: position 16,935,060 of record JALAZF010000060.1, read on the forward strand.
AATAGGATATGTCAGCTTTCCAAAATGCCCAAGAACTCCATCAAATTCCATCTGAGCTAGGAGTTATGACAACTTCAACATGTCTTGCTGCAAACTGTCTTGGCAAGGCAGATTTGTGCATTAGTGCTCGAATTGCCCAAATTGTGTAACTTCAAGCATGGTTATCCATCTGCACACCTCAGGGGGGAACAACCAAGGGACAAGCACTGATCCATAAGCCTCCCAAGTCTTTGGAACTACATATAGGTTTCACACCCCTAAAAGCTAAAGATGCCTCAAGACTCCAATTTTGTTTTGAGGCATTCAATGGATGCTTAGAGGTGTCATGTATCAGAGAAAAGATGAACACTTCAGTCAAGCCTTATCCTTGAATCAAAGAACCATAGGTCTGCGCTCTAATCTCAAGTCAATGGCTAGAGGAGACTTGAGATTCCATTTTATCCAAATTGGCCAAAGGCCCGCTGCAGTTGCCATTCCCTATTCCTTGGAAAACAAACTTGACACACTATAAATAGACCTCATTTCTGATCAGTTTGAGTACACCAACGGCCTATAACACTTGCCTTTCTCAAAATCACACTCTCACTTCCAAAAATGCCTTCTAATGCAAGTTACCATCATGTTTTGAATTAGAAAGTGTTTCCAACCAAACCAATCACACACACACACACACACACACACACACACACACACCTCATAAACATCATACGTGAGCTGATCAAACACTAAACCAACAACTGGAACACCAATTTCACAAAATCACCTGCCATCTGCACAAGCTTTTGACATATTTGCAGTTGAGATGCCAAATCAAGTTCCAGCTCAATTCAATCCACTCTAAGCATTCAGACACACTCCATAGCACCTAAGGAAGCTGTTCACATCATTGAAACCAAGCTGTAACACCTCCAACCTAGAACTCGATCACCAGCTGGAAGAGGTAAGCCTCAACTTGGTCATCTCTGATTCATGCATATTTCCTCGCACAATAATTTTGCCATATGTTCATAATCATGTATAGAGTGTTTCCCCTCCATTAATTGCTTTGTATGAGTCGTGTATCAAATTTCTCAGCCTTCATGCAGAAATTAGGGTTCTTGAGGTTTCTGTTTGATTTCTTATTCCATGCGTAAAATAAATGAAATTAAAAACCATAGACATGATCGTGAGGTGAAAACGAGTAGATTGATATGTGGATTGTGTGATTTCATCAAGTATTCAGTGAGATTGATGAGAAAACGCAAATCTGGGCAAAACAGAGCACGCGGGCAAAACCAATATGTTCTTGGCGCCCTTTTTCAAACTTTCAAATATTTGAATTTTTGTGATTTTATTTAATTGATTCAAAAATTAATTTCTCTCTGAATTTTAATGATTTTGAGTTGATTCTTTTTTTAATAATTCACAAAAATGTTAAAATATTTTATTATACAAAAGTTTCCCAAAAATATTATTTATTTCATATACTTGATATTTTTGCAAAGAATTAATTTTTATTTGTTTTTTAACATTTAAAATATTTTTCCCTTCTTGATTTTCCAAACTTAAATGGTTTTTATCATTTTGTGGATAAAAACCTGATTTTTGAAACATTGATCCAAGATCACCACTCATTTTTCACATGTTTTCAATAATTGTTATTAATTTTTAAACAAAATTAATTCCATTTTAAAACAAAATTAGGGTTTTGATTGATTCCACCCTCATCAAATCTTTTTCAAACACTCATGGGCCTCTAATAGAGTGTAAGTCCCGTCCCTTTGTAAATAATACCTTTTTGGGCCTCACACATTGTATAAGTCCCTCTGTATATTTTAAAAAGTTCAGCGCGATCGTCACCCATTTAACAAAATCAACCGGGCTTTTCCTTGAGCTATAAGACCCGTCTTTATTCATTTTTAAACTTTTTGGGCCTCTAATATAGTGTAAGACCCAATCCCCTTTTAACCAAAACCATTGCGTTAAAAAAAAATCTCGGCGCAATCGGCAGTTCAAAATCAAATCATCTGGGCCTACCCTCGTGTTCTAAGTCCCATTTCTTTTCAAACATCCCTAGGCCTCTCCTTGAGTTATAAGACCCAACCTTTGTTGTGCATAAACCTGTTTGGGACTCAGTCGTTATATAAGTCCCGGTACGATAATCAAAACAACGGTGCGATCATTGTTAAACCTTGGGCCTCTCCTTGAGTATAAGCCCCACCAATCTTTTCAAAACAATTCCCTTTTGATTTATATTCAATATACAATTGTTATCAAAACTTTCTTTAATTTCTTTAAACAACTAACAATACAGCATGGAATCTCGCTCACCTGTAACTTTTATCCGCTTTCATTTACTTGCTTTAATATATATATTTGTATTATGGGTAGCTGTACACTGTGAGTCTTCCTTCATTCTTTTAAATACATGTCAAATATATATAACTGTATTGTGGGAAGCTGCGCATGGTTAGTCTTCTTTCATACCCTTTTAAAACTTGTCATATATCAACTGTATATATACCAGTATAGTTATTTAGAGTTTTCCATGACAACTAGGTCTAGAGCTAGGTAAAGCCCTGTTGGCCACTCTTAAATACAAACAAAACTAGATCCCCATAGGATTACCGAATACAATCTTGCCTTCTCTTGGGCTTAAACAATATGGAATAAAGAGAAAGGCAGTATTCTTCGTGAACCTTTTCTCAGGCTGTCACCCCTATAAATTGTCAAAGAAATTCTACTCCCCAGAGTTGATCTATTCTCGGTGAATAGCATCTCTTGAGTTTCTTCAAATCACAGAACTTTCACTAAATGATATATTCTCGGTGAATAGCATTTCTTGAACTTTTCTTGGTTTGAGACCCGCGGGCTTCCTATAAGCATCCCCACCTCCTCTTGGGCTTTGTACAAGGTCTCTCCAGCTTCTTAGAAGTTCTAATGCCTTTTCTTGGGCTTAATACAAGGACCCTGACGACCTCTTAAAGGTATAAGACAAAACTTAGTCATCCTTTGCTAGAGCAGTCTTTCTAGTGTCAAATCACTGACCAATTTAGGGTTGATTCTCATCCCTTAATACCCATGCCTCCTCTTAAAGGCATCATACAAAAGATAAAACTCTTCCACACCAGTAGACTTGGACAGTCTAATCCGCTTGAATCCCAAAGACATTCTCAAGTTCCTTACAAATATAGGCTGAAACCCAGCCTCTCTCTTGAGAGTTCCCCAACCAGGGTCAGCTTATCCCAAATCAGAACCTCAAGGTCTCTGATATCTCAACTCTTCTGTATTCCTCAGCAAGAGTTGATTCCCCATTTGGACCTGCCTCGGGATCTTAACAATCCCCGACAAAAGTTAGCCTCCTCTTAGGCTTTGTATAATGATCTTTCCTAAGTAAAGTTAGCCTCCTCTTGGGCTTTATACAAAGATTCTCCCCAGTGGAGCTAACCTTTTCAGGCTCTCTTGTTGAGTCCATCACTTTTCCAGAGTCTCTTGTTGAGTCAATCGCCTTTTTAGGCTCTCTTGTTGATTCAATCACTTTCTAGACTCTCTTGTTGAGTCAATCACTTTAAAACACTCTCTTGTTGAGTCAACCCATTTTTAGCCTCAATCTTGGGCTTTGTACAAGACAGATAAAAGCACTCTCTTGTTGAGTCAGATCCTTTCAGCCTCAATCTTGGGCTTTGTACAAGACATAAATTTCCCTCTCTTGAGCTTGGGACAGATATCTTCCCTAGCAGAGTCATTTCCTCCCAGCCTTCCTCTAGGCTTTGAGGAATGGTCTTCCCTAAGAAAAGTCAAACTCATTTCAGCCTCAATCTTGTGCTTTCTACAAGACATATACAAACCTCCCCGGTGGAGTCAAAATCCTTTTTTAGCCTCAATCTTGGGCTTTGTACAAGACAGATAGAACATTTTCCCCCAGAAAAGTCAAACTTTTAGCCTCCACTTAGGCTTGGTATAATGATATCCCCAAAGAGTCAGTCTGTTTTTTGCCTCAATCTTGGGCTCTGTACAAGACACCAATATATACATTCTCTTGTTGAGTCGGTCTTATCCAGCCTCCTGTTAGGCTGTGGGTAAGGATTTCCCCAGTGGAGTCAATCAACCTCTTTGCTTCAACCTTGGGCTTTGATCAAGGCACACAAAAATCATCAATCCCTCTTTAGAGATGACAAGTTCTCTCTCAGTCAAACCATTTAGCTTCAATCTTGGGCTTTGAACAAGACACAAATAACCTTTTAGCTTCAATCTTGGGCTTTGAACAAGACACAAATAACCCTTTAGCTTCAATTTTGGGATTTGAACAATACACCAAATATCTTTTTCCTCCCTTAGAATAGGAGGAACTACGATTGCTTTGATTTCACTATTTCGTTTAAACGGGAATACGTAGGCATAAGATTGCGAAATCTTAGCGAGCATACTAATCAAAAACCCTAGGTTCAGTACCTTCACACATCAACTAAAACTTAGGTCTAGTACCTTACCAAAAACATCGGGAACATCCGAACATCAACATCAATTCACTCATACTTCCCAAGAAACATTCCCAACCCATTAACAGATAAACACTATCAATTACAAAGCGAAACCTAAAGCTAATATCCTGTGGATAACCACATATAGGATGGGAAATTAAGAACTCCCAATTGTATAACCTGATCTCGACTCCCCGAATCTCTTTTAAGCGTTTGTTCAGTTAAACATTTGCGTGCAAGTTTAGTTTTAGATAGCTTCCCTTTCCCTTTCAGCTTCATGGGATAAATAAGAAATCAGAAAGTAGCACCCCCTCCTACCATTGCGGTGAGGAAAACCCAGCGATAAGGTGGTCGCGTCACCGACAAAAATCGCTCGCTACAAACGGGTAGGGTCGGGTGCGGGTTTCACACTACCCAAACCCACACCCGAAATCACCACCTAAACTAGAAGCCGAACCCAAAGGCTATTTGGGTGGCAAAATAACATCCGTACCCACACCCGTTGGATTTGGGGTTTTCCACCCAAACCTAAACCCGTAGCAAAAACACAAAAATACAACATTAACATTGAAATTTGAATTAAGTTTCAACATCTTACAACTTTCCATCATATAATAGGTCTTCATCATCTTAAGTTAACATTACATCCTTGGAATAGTGCTTGCCCTAACATAGAATAGGTCTTCATCATCTTAAGTTAACATTATAATTAAAATACAACATTAACATAGAATACTTTGTTTGCCAAGCTAATTCCAACAACAACATGGTAACATATAATACACTTGTTTGCCAAGCAACGTAGAATACACTTGTTTAGAATAGTCTCCAACAACAACATGCAACAGAACTTTCCAGAAGACATCTTTTTGAAATTTCAACAGACATCAATAGCAGGCCTGCAACAGATTCCAAATTTCCAATAGACAGCAAGCAATAGACAAACAGACAGCAACATGTAAGCAAATTCCAAATTTCCAATGGACAGCAACATGCAGGCTCTCTCCAACAGGCTCTTTCAATTCTTACTATAAATGATAAATTCTAGCAGGCCAGCAACAGACAAACCAAATGCAGTGGATTCAACATTCAACAGAATTCCATAACAGACCTTACAAAATTTCACAGCAGATTTATGGAGCAAATATTTAATTAAAACCAATAACAAAGCACTCCTAGCTAGTTTAGGGGAATAATTAAGCTAAGTGTGTGTGAGTTAGTGTTCTGTGGTAGTTGGCTTTAAAAGTTACTTCAAAGCTAGTGTTTTGCAGTGTCATCATTACATTGCTCCCCAAACTTACTATATCAAAAATTGTGAAAAACAAAAACAATTCTCACCTAGCTTGTTATTGTATAACAAATTTATGCCGACACAAGCTTTTCATTGCTCAGTGGTGCAATAACAATAATATACACTAAAAAAATCACTAATTAGTACCAGTGCATGGTATTTTTACACCATCAAATGCATGGTATTTTTACATAGAATATGAAGCTTTTAAGTTAGCACCTTGTGCTAATGCAACTTTTAAGCTAGCACCTTGTGCTAATGTAGCATCTGATGAAGATGCTAATGTGTCTCAAAGTTGTTGTGCCCAAGTTAAGAAACTTGGTCAGAATCCAAAACAAAGCAGTGCAAGGTGCACCTTGTGCTAATGCAGCTTTTAAGCTAGCACCTTGTGCTAATGCAGCATCTGATGAAGATGCTAATGTGTCTCAAAGCTGTTATTACTATCCCTAAACGTTGCAACATTACTGCAATATATATGACAAACAATATATATGACAGAATTCCAAAACAAAGCAGTGATGCAGTGGATTCAACATTTCAACACACTTGTTTACATAAATATATATATATATATATATATATATATATATATATATATATATATACACTACGCCAAAATTGCTTTTTGGCAGCATTACATAGACAGCGCTTTTTTATCAAAAGCGCTGCTATATGTTTTAAAAAAAACACGCTGGAAAAAAGCGCTGCCTAAAGGCCTACTTTAGAAAGCGATTCCTAAAAGCGCTGCTAAAAGCCATACAAATGTGACACCTTAGAAAGCGCTGCTAAAGGCACAGTTTAGAAAGCGCTTTTAAAAAGCGCTGCTAAAAGCCTTACGTAGGTCACCCATTAGAAAGCGCTTTCTGAAAGCGCTGCTATATGCAATTAAAAAGAAAGTGCTTTTAGAGAAAAAGCACTGCTAAAGCTAATACATAAGAAAGCGCTTTCAAAAAGCGCTGCCTTATGTTATTATTTCATAAATATTAAAAAACTTTTCATTATTTCAGAACGCCCTAATCATTTGTTTTGTTTCTCCCTCTCTCGCGAATTCTCCCTCCGCCGTGTCTCCCCCTCTCTCGCGACTTCTCCCTCCGCCGTGTACTCCCATTGTTCACCTCTCCGTCTGGCATTCCTCTGTCTGTCTTCTCTAACCTGCACTGTTCCTCTATTCGTCTCTCCATCGACGACATTCCTCCGTGAGTTTCACTGTCCATCTTCTCCGACCGAGTATCTGTCACTGTTTCTTTTGTTTGTTCTTGAGTTTCAGTGATTATTTAATGTTCTTGTGCTTGCTATATAGTTTCTTTTATTTGTTCTTGAGCATCTTGTTTTGTTTTTGTTTTGTTTTTAGTTTGAATGTGTTAGTTTGAATGCAGTTTGAATGAGTGTTGTTATATTATAGGAAATTATATCCATTACAAAAATGAGTGTTGTTAGAAAAATGAGTGTTATAGAAAAATGAGTGTTGTTAGAGTATCAAAGTGTGAGTAAGTAAGAAGTTTTACATAATAGATACAAATATATGTTTTTTATATTCAAATTTAAAGATCGAATTGGTGAATTAGTGTTGTTGTGGTCGTTGTTTGAATTTGATTTTGAAATTGGTGTGTGAATTTGATTTTGATGAATTAGTGTTGATGTGGTTGTTGTCGATTTGGTGAATTAGTGTTGATGTGGTGGATTTATGTTGGGAACTGGTGTTAATTTTGTAAGTTGATGTTGAATGTTAATGATGATTTGTTGAAATTAATTGATGATAATGACATTGTTGATGGATAATTTTTAGTGATTACTTTATTTTAATCTAATTGTTGATTGAACATGATAATGAAATTAATTGTTATATTTGGTATGTTAGTGATGAAAATGAAATTGTTGAAATTAATTGATTCTTGAGACTTTGCTTTTTCTCCGATATATCTTCTTTGTCCTATTATATACTAAATTTGTCCTGTTATATTTGGTATACACCATCAATTCTAACTTAGTGAATTTGCTATAGGGGTTACTTGTGAAGAGTGAAAGTCTGATTGTTTCCAAGAATCTTACACTGTGTGGGTCCAGAAGCTGCTGACTTCCCTACAGGTAAATAGTTTTTATTTTGTTTTTGTTTAGCTTAATTAGTAAAACCATGGATAAGAAATGGATGTCTTCAAGTCGATTGTCAAAAGAGTACGAGAATGGGGTATTAGAATTCGTTAAGTTTGCTGTTGCGCATGCCAAAGACCACAGTCGAATGACATGTCCTTGCTTGGATTGCTGTTATGGGAGTCGGGTTGACGCGGTTCAGTTGATATTGCATTTAATGAGGCATGGAATTGATCGAAGTTATACATGTTGGAATTTGCATGGTGAGAAAAGTAACGGGAATGTTGAACCGGGGGATAATATGACCTATGCTTCAAACGACAATGGCACAAATACATACGATTGTGATCGAGTCGAAGAGAATGCAGAAGCACTTGAAGAAGATCTTAAGGATTGTCCCAAAATGTTTGAGAGGTTGGTAAGCGATGCAGAGAAACCGTTGTATAATGGTTGCACTAAATTCACAAGATTGTCTGCGGTATTAAAGTTGTACAACGTAAAGGCGGACAATGGATGGTCGGATAAAAGTTTCACAGAGTTATTAGCAATTATGAAAGATATGCTTCCAGAGGATAATGTTCTTCCCAATCGAACATATGAGGCCAAAAAGATGTTGTGCTCTATTGGCATGAGCTATGATAAGATACATGCATATCCAAACGATTGTGTTTTGTTTTGAAATGAGTATGCATCGTTAAATGAGTGTCCTAAATGCGGTGTATCTCGATATAAGAAAAAGTTGTCTCCAGCAAAAGTCTTATGGTATTTTCCTATAATTCCGAGATTTAAACGCATGTTTCGTAGTGAAACCGATGCAAGACACTTGACTTGGCATGCATTTGAAAGAATTATTGATGGAAAGTTTTGACATCCGGCAGATTCACCACAATGGATGAAACTTGATAATGATTATCCTGAATTTGGAAAAGAAGCAAGAAACCTTCGCTTGGCATTATCTACTGATGGAATGAACCCACACGGTCTTCAAAGTATCTCACATAGCACATGGCCTGTGATTATTATGATTTATAACCTACGTCCATGGCTATGTATGAAGCGTAAGTGCATGATGTTATCTATGTTAATTTCTGGGCCTAAACAACCAGGGAATGACATAGACGTATACTTGACACCCTTAATCGAAGATTTAAAGACTTTGTGGGAGAGCGGTGTGGAGGTTTATGATGGATATAGGAAAGAAAGTTTCAACTTGAGGGCGATGTTGTTTGGCATAATTAATGATTTTCCAGCATACAAAACTCTATCAGGGTATAGCATAAAAGGTTAATGTGCGTGTCCTATTTGTGATGATAAAATAGATTAGACGCGATTGGAGTTTGGTCAGAAGAATGTCTTTCTCGGTCATCGTAGATTCTTAAATTCTAATCATTATTTCCGTGGGTGGAGAAAAGCCTTCAATGGAGCCCCAGAACAAGGTAGAGCTCCACCTGTATTGACAGGTGATCAAATTTTTGAAAAGGTGAAAGATGTGAGTATTCAGTTTGGCAAGCCTTTTGCACATACGCTTGTTAAGAGTGAGTGGAAGAAGAGGTCAATTTTTTTATGAATTGCCATATTGGAAGTCGTTGTATGTAAGACATTTTCTCGATGTTATACATATTGAAAAAAATGTATTTGACAGTGTTATTGGTACGTTACTCAATATACAAGGAAATTCTAAGGATGGCCTTAAAGTAAGAAAGGACTTGATAACGATGGGGATAAGAACTGAATTAGGACCCTTGAAGAAAGGAAGTCGAATATATCTACCACCTGCTGCCTATACTCTATCTAGAAAGGAGAAAAAAGTATTGTGTAAGTTTCTAAGTGAAGTTAAAGTTCCATAAGGATACTCTTCAGATATTAGAAGACTTGTGTCTATGAAAGACCTCAAGTTAAAGAGTTTAAAGACGCATGATTGCCATATTATAATGGAACATTTTCTACCAATAGGTATACGTTCTATTCTGCCAGAAAAAGTAAGAAGCGCAATAACTAAATTGTGTTCTTTCTTCAAGTCAATTTGCAGTAAGGTGATCGATCCTGCGATCTTACCAACATTGCAAAAAAAAATAGTTATTACTTTGTGTAAGCTTGAAATGTATTTTCCTCCCTCGTTTTTTGACATAATGGTGCATCTAGTTATACATCTTGTGAAAGAGACACAATTATGTGGACCAGCTTATATGAGATGGATGTACCCTGCTGAACGTTATATGAAAATATTAAAAGGGTATGTGAAAAATCGAAGTCGACCCAAGGGTTGTATTGCTGAACGATACATTGTTGAAGAAGCGATTGAGTTTTGTTCTGAATATCTGTCCAATGTTCAATCAATTGGACTCCCCAAATTTCATATTGTCGAAAAAAAAAGAAGGAAAAAAGTTAATTGGAAATAAAGTTGTGACAGTATTAAGGGTCGAACGGGATCAAGTGCATTTGTATGTTCTGCACAATGAGAACGAGGTTGAGCCGTATGTTGAAATGCACAAGGATGTTCTTTGAGGTTTAAATCTGAATAGAAATAAAAATTGGATAGTACGAGAGCACAATCAAAGTTTTATACCTTGGTTTAAGGATCATATTTATTCAAAGTATTATTCAGATCCTGCTTCAATAACAGAAAGGTTGAGATGTTTAGCATATGGTCCAAGTTTGGTTGTGTTTTCTTATAGCGCATACGCAATTAATGGATACACATTTTATACCAAAGAACAAGATGATAAAAGTACTATGCAAAATAGTGGTGTCACCGTGGTAGTTGAAGCAATGCACATTTCAAGTGTGAAGGCCTTAAACCCCAAATTTGCAAATCTGCCATAGTTTAGGGTTATCGAGCGCATTTGGGTGTTTGATCATGAGAAGTTTCAGATTCCTATATTTAGTTGCAAGTGGGTTGAAAATAATAATGGCATACGAATGGATAAGTAAGGATTTTTGCAAGTGGATCTTAATAGGGTGGGGTACAAAGATGAGCCTTTTATTCTAGCCTCTCAAGCTAAACAAGTGTTCTATGTCACTGATCCGGCAAGTACGAAATGGTCTATAGTGCTTTTATCTAACAAAGTAATTGATGAAAACATTGGAGATCAAGGTGATATTGATGTTGAGATTGAATCGTTTACTATTAATGATCAAGATGAAAATATTATAGCAAATGAATCATATATTAGAAATGATCATAATGAGGGTATTTGGATCAATCCAACCATCCGTGTTGTTAAGAGACGAGTAGAACATATTCCAACCAATAAAAGAAAGAGACGTTAGTGGAAAAGGTACTATTTCGTGTCTATTATTTAATTAGTTGAACAATTTATTTACACATTTCACTGAAAATAGTCTAATGTTTATTATTTTTTATTTAAGGTTCTTGTATGAAAAATTGATGCGAGGGAATCAATTGTCAAACAGATTCTATTTCGTGTCTTCCGCCCATATAATACTGGCAACAGGTTAGATTTTCATTCTAATCTTTGTATCTTTTGCGTAGAAAATTTCCATATAAACTTTTGTTTTATTTTACAGTGGTCATTAGTTTGTTGGTTGCTATTAATCCGATCACAAAGAGAAGCTCGAGTATCACGGTCTAAAGTAAACAACATTACATGGATCAGAGTAGAGGTATATTAATTTTCACAATTTTGCTTATAATAGTGATGATACTTGATAAAACAAGACAACTATATATTATTATTTGTTTTTATTTTGTTAGAGCAATACAAGTATAGATTGCTGTTATTACGTTTTGAGGTTTATGAGAGAAATCCTTCATTTGGATCAAATAGAGATTCCAATCATGGTATGGATTTATAACTTAGGATTTATTTTAATATTTATCGAATATTTCATATAATTTATTACTTTTAACTAAATCATGCATATTATGTTTTATTATGTAGTAATTTGATGAATACAAGTGTGCTCATTACTCGAAAGATAAATTAGAGGAAATCAAGGAGGAATTGTGTGAATACTTTATTGAGAAAATAATCATATAAGGTATGGAAGTTGTTGTGTAGTTATGGAATGTTGTATATATGATGCATGTTTGTGTTGATTTATATCAAATGGTTTATGTGTTGAATTATAATGGTGTATTTATTTTGGATTATAATGGTATATAATGCCTATGTTTGAATAAAGAATTGCTTGTTGAAATAAAGGCTCAATGGTTGAAATATAAGGCCTATGTGTTGAAACAAAGGCTTGTTGAATGTCATATAATGCCTATGTGTTTGAAATAAAGGCTTGAATTATATAGGTTTATGGTATTACTTCCAAAAATATGCTTTCTAAAAAAGAAAGAATAGACAGCGCATTTAAATAAAAAAACGCTTCCTAAATTCTAATTTTTAAAAAAGTGCTTTTAAAAAGCACAATTTACGTGAAGAAAAGAAAGCGCTTTTCAGAAAAAGCGCTGCATATAGTACACAATAGAAAGCGCTTTCCATTAAAAGCGCTGCCTTAAAGTGAAATAAAAAATACATTAGACAACGCTTTAAAAAGCGCTGTCTAAAGGGGGATAATAGAAAGCGCTTTTTCCTGAAAAAGCGCTGCCTAAAGATGCCAATAGAAAGCATAAAAGGCCCGAAAAAGCGCTGCTAAAGGCCCACTTTAGACAACGTTTTTCCAGAAAAAGTGCTGCTAAAGGCCTACATAAGGCAACGCTTTTGCATAAAATAAAAGCGTTGTCCTTTACCTATAGCAGCGCCACCTTAGGCAGCGGTGTTAAAGGCAAAAAAAAATGCTGTCTTTTCCCTTCCTTGGCATAGTGATATATATATATATATATATATATATATATATATATATATATATATATATATATATATATATATATTCAACAGACAATGTTAAAACATAGAAACAACAATACTCACCATGTTAAAACAAGAAACAACAACTTCTAATCTTCAAAGTGGTAACCCAAACAACTTTCCATCAATTCAGCTGTATTAAGAAGTAAATTGAAGTTAAATAAAACATCATTTCATTCAACACTTTTACACTAAATGAAGTACAAAATACCTTCATCGTCAGATTCCATTTCATTCAACACAGTAGCAAATTCTTCTGCAACTCTACAAGTTCCTATACATCACATGTAGAATAAAAAAGAATAATTAGTTGACAATATCTAAAGATTATTTGACATACATTACAATATTGAATTAATTGTTTAAAATTTTACCATTATTCTCAGCAGCCCATAGCCAACTCCTAGCACACATCAAAGCCTCTACAGTACTCCAGTTAAGTCGGTTACGATGAGGACTCAATATTTGACCACTATTAGTGAAGGCCGATTCAGAAGCTACTGTAGAGATAGGAATAGCTAACACATCTCTTACAATTGCTTGAAGTGGTAGAAACACAACTCCATTTACCTTCCACCAATTCAAAATGTCAAAATCTGGAGTTTTTTTATAACTGGCTCCTTCAAATAATTATCCAACTCATACTTAACACTTGAACTTGAGTTTTCAGCAATCGTCTCAACGTATGCATCAAATTCAGCCTCGTCATCAACAACAACAGCTGTACCAATGGATGGAGTGGTAGGTTGTGCATCTCTAAGTCTAATCTGTTGATAATCATTGAGCAAATCATAACACATCTCCTTGATTCTACTAACTCGTGCACTTGAATCTTGGCCATACAACTTAGGAAACCAGAAATCAAGTACAACCATCTTCTTCCTAGGGTCCAAAACTGCAACAACTCCCATCATATCATGAACACCACTCCAATAATTTTGAAATTCTTCCATCATTTTTGTGGCTATCATCTCAATAATTGAATTGGAGGACTTCTTCCATTCCTCTATTACCAACTTAATCTTACAAACCTTTGGAAAGTACAAGTTGACAGTTGGATATTTTGTACCAGAAATCAACTCAGTTACTTCATTAAATAATTTCAAGCACCCACAAACATCTTTAGCAAATTGCCACTGTGAATTAGTTGGCAAACAAGTGTATAAAGACTCAAGTTGCTTCAACCGAATAAATACATCCTTGTACTCTATGGCAATATCAAGCATCTTATATGTGCTATTCCATCTTGTTGGACAATCTAGAGCTAACTTTGTAGTACAAACAATTCTCAATTGTCTAGCGGTATCTTCGAATTTTTCATGCCTTTTAGGTGTAGCACTCCAAAAGGCAACACTATCCCGAATATTTTCTACCCCATCCTTAAGCACTTGTAGTCCCCCCTGAACAATTAAATTTAGGATGTGCGCACATCAACGCATATGTAACAAAGACCCATCCCTTATCAAACTTTCCAACGGCAACTTATCCTTAATTTTCCTAATCATGGAGTCATTTGTGCTACAATTATCTAAAGTAATAGTACAAAGCTTTGAATCAATGTACCAATCCATTAAACAATTAACAAGTGCTTTAGCAAGTCTTTCACTAGTGTGAGGGGCTGGAACATAAATGAACCTAATATAATAATTTTTACACTCAATCATATTTACACTCAATCATATTTACACTCAAACATAATAATATATACATAAATGATACAATTAAGTTATAAAATATAAACTTTGTTACCTTAAGATTCGACTCTATAAAGTCTGCGAGCCATCAATATAGTGAGTCGTAACCGCCATATACCCTTTTTTTGGTTGCTTGAAGTCCACATATCTATGGTAATTGCCACTCTTCCTTCATGGCTATCTAATATCTTCATAGCACATTTTTCTCAAAATCATAAACTTTCAATACCTCCTTCTTGATTGTGTTTTGAGTAGGAACTTTAAAAAATGGGTCGGAGAGAAACAAAGACTCTTCTAAGACCAACGTGATCCACAATTGATAGTGGATAATCGTGCATAATAATAGCTTCAGCAATCAACTTCTTCACATTTTCTGGATTATAAGTTCCAATTCCCAACTCTTCCTTTTCCTTCTGAGATAGTAGGAAGGAGAAATGGTTGTCCTTTTTCATAGTTTTTATTCTTAATCTTTTTTTGAATACAACTCAAGAGATGTCATTTCAAGTGATTTGTTCCATTATTTGAAGTGCCACTAAGTTGTTTTTTACACCATATGCATTCAGCCTTATCTTTCCTATTCACTTTCATCTTTTTAAATTCTTGCCACACATTACTTCTTAGTTTCTTTGATGCAAGTTCTAAGCTTGTGTCAATTTCTTCTTGTTACCCAACATCAGGTGTCGGACTCAGATTAGATGATACCTCCTGATGAGTTGGTGGACATGTACTTTCTTGTGTAGGATTAGATGTTCCTTTCGGTTCCGGGGTTGTGTTCGCTTGATCCATTTGACCTATTAAAATTAGAATTGCATGAGTAAACTTATATCCAATTTAAGAATATGTTGTCGCTTCAAAAAATAAATCAATTGACAAAAATGCAAACCTATCAATAAAAAATAAACTTTGAGAGGAAATTTCTATCAATTGACAAAAATAAACCTTATATCAAAATATCTTATGCATATAATCAATCCGCACCTCCCAATACTTCTAGACATCAGTAGCCATTTCTATATAAAAACATGAAAATAAGTTTCTATCCTCCTAAAACAGAATGTTTAGTAACTCTAAAGGTTAACTGTAAATGAAACTTTGAGTCTCTTTCAAAAACAGAATGTTTTGTAACTTTGAGTATTTTCCAAGCAGATAAATTAACTGTAAATGAAACTTTGAGTCTCTTTCAAAAACAGAATTTGCAGAACTATAAATGAAATCCAATAGCAGAATTTGCAAAACAGAGAAACCGACAATGAGAGTGTAAAACTTACCGTACGAGCTAAGAATATACAAGAACACAATATATACAACATTCATAATATAAACAACATTCATAGTATATACAAGATTCATAAATTAAACTATCAAACACAATAATAAACTCTTAATCAGTTCATAAACTCTTAATCAATTCAACATCAATAATAAACTATCCAAACACAATAATACACATACAAGATGAAGAGGAAGTATGCCATTGTACCTTTTGGGATCAGAAGATAGTAGAAATTGAAGAGACGGTGGTGGCGACGAGAGAGGGGAGGAGGGGTGGACGAAGAAATTGAAAGACGGAGGGAGGAGTGAGACAGTGATACTTTGAAAATTGAAAGTGGAACTGTGGAAGACGGAGGTAGAATTGAAACACGTAGGTAGAAGGAAAGAGTCACTGAAACCCTCAGCAGCAGTGAAAGACGGAGGGAGGAGAGAAACTTTGAAACCCTAATTTGTTACAATTATATATATATATAGGGGCACTTTAGTAATTTTATGGCTAAGCGGGAGTGGTTTCGAGTTTCGGTCACGGGTTTCACACGACCCAAACCCGCACCCGAACCCAAACCCAGTCAACTCGTGTAACACCCTTCTAACCCAACAAATATTTCACATACGTGTGGAAATTTAAATCAAATAAAATCACCGCTCAAGGGTGTCACACTTCACAAAGGCATCATAATTATTTTCCTGCTCCGTAACACGGGTTACAACATATAGGAATAACAACTTGTTTTGGATCAAAACCTCCTCTAAAACAAAAACGTCGCAGCGGAATTATCGTCATAAAATAAAATCTCCTTTATAAAACAACTCATAATAATTTAATCTCATCAAAATTGGAATTTAAAACAACTCAACATCTTCAAAATCCTCATGAAACATGTTAATCAAAGTAACACAATATTTCAAAAAAAAGCGTTCCCAACCCCGATGTTACATAATCAGAGCAAGACACACCCTCTACTCAACTGAAAAGAAAACTGACTCCAAAGCTAACTCTTCACGCACCACAAACTAATCTTGGTTATTTGCACGTTACCCACGTAGAGGCAACATTCAAACAGGCAGGGTGAGTAATCATAATTCAATATAAATCATATAAAGAAAAGACATTAACAGGGCAGCAGTTGTTTGTATCAAATACTACAGCGACTCACCCCAAACATCATATAAAGCATCACATTACCAATATCACTCATATGCAATCATGCAATGCCACCAAGAATGAAATGCAACATCATAAAAATGCATGTGGTACCAAATCGTCATAATAATGGACACTAGGCCATCAACCCTCCAAAGATCCCCGTCAATAGGATCGATTCTGCATTTGGAACCGGAGCACGTCATAATTACCTCATATCCGCACAATGGGAATGAAGCGTCGTCACAGAGTTTGCATATGAATGTATGATACACAACATCACTAATCATCATCATCAATTAAACATCATAATGTGCATCATCATTCATCAATCCTCATATATGTCATATCATCACATATTCGTCAAACAATCATCAAAACATCATCGTATACTCATCAGTAACATCCTGAAAAATCATCATATAACACGTCAACACTTAGCAGCAATTTACAGCAACATCACAACATTAATATAATATAAAACAGATATTTTCCATGAGTTTTAAGTCAATAAAATAATATTTTTCAGCCCCAGGTCGCGCTAAGCGAGCCCCACCCACGCTAAGTGCGCTACTCACTGCCTCAAGGAGGCGAAATCCTTCCAGACCGCGCTAAGCGCCCTCTGCGATTTTGGCAAAAAACCCTGCGATAACATCACTTCTTCATCTGCAATTCAACACCCCTAAACGAGATTTTATCCTTAAATCATCACAGATTATGTTATTATAACCTATATCTATCACATATACATCAATAACAATAATCATCCCATAGTAAATCATCAAAATCCATCATCCATAACCTCCAATTCCTAGGTTTTTGCCCCAAAACCCAATCACCCACCAACACCTAATCTTTATATCAAAACATTGCAAAGTGATACTCCCCATGCCTTAGAATATTGTCTCCTTCGACCTCTCTTGAAGTTTCGCCGGAATTCTTCTATGCCTTAGCCTCCTTCTCACTTGTTCTTCAGAGCACCTTTGCCTATTCCTAAAAAATAATACGAATAATGAGTTCCTTTCACTATTTTCTCTTAAAATACCCCTAAATGTGCTCTTCTCATTATACCCTCACTTATCCATCCCTAATGACCAACATACCCTCAATACTCCCACTTCTATTATTTTAAATAATAAACAATAATCTGAATAATACTGTATGATTATTCTTACTATTAATATTATTAAAATAATTTCACCACAATGCATCGTGCCACATAACCACATATAGTCAAAAATCACCTTATATCCTCAAATATGCAACAATTAATCATAATCGAATTTGGGGTGTTACAACTCGGGTTTTCACCCGTTGACTCAGGTTCGGGTGCGGGTGGGCCCTGCGGGTTTTGGTCTGCCTGCCATCCCTAATGACTATCGCATAACCATTTGAGGAAATATAATTAAATAAATAGATAATTGATATGGTGTTTATAAATATCATTAAACAGATGATATAAACAATTCTAAGCACAAATACAAGTTTATGAATATTTCAACGGAAAACGTATACAAACTACTACAAAATATACATTTCGTGACATTTTATTACATCGACCTTTAAATCAAGTGAAATAATAGCTCTTGTTTAGGCACATTAAATGTTTTATTTATTTAATAAAACACTTTTCATCACGGTCCAGTCTATCAATCGGGATGATAGATTAAGGATTACACGCTTTGATTTCTAGCACCAACAATTTTATATTTTTTATTATAGAAAAGGGTGTCTACCATTAATTTGTATATTGATATTAAAATTGAAACACTTTTCACCACAATCATTTGTACCAACCATATTGATATGTGACATTCCTTTTTTCAATATGAGTGAGTTTAGTTTTCACACTCATAAAAGTTTAGTTTTCACAATAACACATAATTTAGTTTTTGCAGACACAGTTTTTACAATCTCATATACGCTTTGTGTGCAATATCTTCATTCATTTTTCCTATACCTTGAAAATTTTGGCATTAAAGATCAATGTTAAGATTGAAGCATATCGTCTACATTTAATCTTAAAATTAACTTTTAAATCAAGTTTTTCAATATATTGTATTAACTTTTGAAGAATGGAATATGCAGGTTGAAAGCAGAATGAGTTAGGTTTAATCAAAAGGTGAATGACGCGCTTGTTCAGTTTTATAGACAAATCCCTAAATAATTTCACCCTGGTTGTGCAGGGAAACCGTGGTAATATGTATAATATATCACTACGGTTATTGTCGTCAACTGTGGTGAAATTTTTTTCTCAAAAATTAAAACATAACATGTTTTAGTTTATTTCCTTTATAACACAAGTGCCCTAGCAAAAAAACAGAAGAAAGATATAACAAAGACCAAACAAACTCCACCATTTCAGGTTCGAATCAAGAAGTGGAAATACAAAACTTCAAGAAGCATACACGAAAATCATTTCTCTGTCACTTCCTCTTCTCCACACTTACGGTACCTTTTCTATTTCATCATCATTTGTGTTGAGTTTTAGGTTTTTGCTATTTGTTGAGATAGATAGATGTTTTTTTGTTTGTTTAATTTTATATGTTGTAGTGATTGAGTGAGATTAATATTATTTTGGTGTTGTTAAGAATGTTATATATTGTTGTTGTAGTTATTTCATTCTTATTGTGTTCACTACTAAAAAATTTGCGTTCAGTGACCGAATTAGAGACCGAAAAAACCTAAAAATCGGTCACTATAATGTTTAGCGACCAATAACGAAATTAATGACGAATTTAGTGACCGATTTTAGGGACTGAAATTAGAGACGAATTTAGTGACCAAAATTAGTGACCGATTTTAGGGACTGAAATTAGTGACCATTTTCAGTTGTTTAAAAACTTAAAATAAAACAAAAGTTTTGCCTCAAGTGGGAATCAAACCATTGCATTTTCCTTTGAGAGATTTCCGCGTGATCACTAGGCCACTTGATTTTAATTGTTAAATTTACATTTAAAATGTATATAATATTAATAAAATCGAAATTTCAAATATTATTAAAAAAATTTTACACTAATTATCATTAAAATTATATTTTATTTAAATTAATAAATTTTAAAGAGTTAATTATTTTTATAAATATATGTTTTATTTTTTATAATAATATAAGTGTAAAATTTTGACTAAAAACTAGACAAAAAAAGAGAGAGAAAATTGGGAGGGAAGTAACTTAATAATTAAAAAAAAAAACAAAATATTTAGTGACCGAAATTTCGGTCACAAATTTTTTTTATGAATTAATTTATATAAAAAACGATTATTTGAGACTGAGAATTATGGTCACTAAATCTCAGTCGCTAATTCGGTGGCTAAGTTTATTTTGTGACCAATTTAGTGACTTTTAAAATTTTACTAACAAGATGTCAAATTTTGGTGTCTAATTCGATCACTAGAGTGACCGACAATTTTCAGCCACTAATTCGGTCACTAAAAGCGAATTTTCTAGTAGTGGTTGTTCTATTAAGATTGTTAAGGTGTTTTTGACAATGTTGTTGTTGTATTGTTGTATTATGGTAAATATTGTTTTTCCATATTGTTGAAATTTGATTTAGTAAGTTGTTGTATTGACAATATTGTTGTTGTATTGTTGTATTGTTAAATTATTTTACAAACTTTTGATATATATTTCAGAATGTCTGCTGAAACAAATGCTACCAGAAGATAACAAATTGTCAGACCGTAGTTATGGGGACAACAAGATATTGTGTCCAATGGATTTAGAGTATATCAAAATACTTGTATGTTGCATTGATTGCATATTATATAGGAAAGAGAATGAAACATTGAATCAGTGCTCGAAAGGAGGTGAGTCGCGCTACAAGGTGAAGGACAACAATGGTGATGTTGATGACGATGATAGCAAGAAGCGTCCTTCTGCCAAAGTGTTATGGTACGTGTCAATAATTCCAAGGTTCAAGAGACTGTTTCATAATGCAAATGATGCAAAGATTATTATATTGAATGCAGGTGAAAGAAAATGTGATGGAAAATTTTCCATGTAGTTGATTCTTTGTAATGAAAGAAAATTGATTCGATGTTTCCATATTTTTTCCACGAGCTAAGAAACCTTAGACTTGGACTTGTCACTGATGGAATGAACCACTTTGATAATCTAAGTGCTAACCATACTTTATTGCATGTTCTTCTCAAATTTTACAACCTAGTTCCTTGGTTGTGCATGAAGCGCAAACATATGTTGTTATATATATATATATATATATATGATGATTTCAGAGTCAAAATAACTTGGAAACGACATAGATGTTTATCAAAGTCCATTAATTGAAGATTTAACACTTATGTGGGAGGAAGAAGTTGACGTTGATAATGCATATTTAGGTGAAAAGTTTAAGATGAATGCCATGTTATTTTGCACAATCAACAACTTTCATGCATAAGGTAATTTGGATGGATACAATGTCAAGGGACATAAAGTTTGTCATATATGTGAATCTAATATGTGTTTCCACCAACTTTAGTTTGAGAAAAAGACAATTTACCTTGGGCATCAGAAATTTCTAAAACCAAATCATCCATATCGAAGATTGTGGAAGACTTGTAACAGATAACATGAGTGTGATATCGCTCATAAGCCTTTAATCGGATGTAAATTTTATAAACGACAAGAACACGTTAATATTGTCTTTGGAAAGAGTAAAAAAGGGTCCATTGAGAAAAATATTTGGAAAAAGAGGTCGGTGATCTTTGATCTTCCATATTGATCTAACCACGATGTAAGACATTGTCCTGATGTGATGCATATAGAGAAAAATGTGTGTGATAGTTTGATTTAAACACTTTTAAACCTTTAAGGAAAGACAAAATATAGTAATAATTCTCGTCTAGGTATGATGGCGATGGTTCTTGTAACACCCTAAACCCCGACTCTTAATATAAAAGAGGAAATAGTATATCTTTAAGAATGTTACTTCACACAAATCATTCATTTCATAAAAATAGTTTCAAACTCACAGCGGAAAATCAATTGATCCTCATAAGCATCAATAATATAATAAACCACCAAATAACAAAATTAAAACTTCAACAAAACAACTCCAAAACAAATAATGCACCCTTTCCCCTTGTTACAGATCAAAGCAGATAAAAACCAATTAAAAGCAATAATTAAAAATAAATGATGACAACCTCTAAAACCATCTTCAAACTCACAAGCAACTACTCTTGTTGAGCACCTGGGTGTCTGTACTCCAGAGGAGCACAGAGTCCACAACAACAAAAAAGAGGTGAGAATACATCTTACAAATGTTAACGGTGAAATTAGCAACATGATAGTAATGAGTTCATAAACACATCATTGACACTCAACAACACAATCAAAGTTAAATAATTATAATATGAGTGATACTGCAAATTCCACCAACTACTCATCAAAATGCATGTGGTACCAAGTCTTTTGGACCAGAGGTATGTTACTGATTTACCCATGTCTCCGGTTCCTCTTGAACTGTGTCCCTCTCTAGACGTGAGACCACCATAGTCCCTCTCTGAACCAGACTATCACAGAACCAAAGCCCTACCTAACCTTAAAATAAATGCAGGCATGGTCATGTCCAATGTAAGTATGCAACATCATTAGCATCATAACATCATAAACATTATAACATCATCGTAAACATCATCAACATCATAACATCGTAAACATCATAAACATTATTAAAAACATCATAACATCCAAACATCATAAAAATCATCAAAAGGTTCCACTCTTGAACCTATAGATTGCCAATCACAGGTCGTCACTATAATCCTTTTGGATTATTATTAATCATCAATCGCCAATTAAGGTCGTCATTGTAATCCTTATGCATTACTATTCATCAAAATCTCCAATTATGGTCGTCATTATAATCCCTCTGGATTACTATACTAAAAAATATGGTTTAAAAATAATTTTAATAATTTTTTCATCAAAAGGACAAAGTTATATTATTACCCCAAACCCTCTACTCATCAAAAAATTTCAAGGAACTCAAAATACCTCAAAACTCATGATTCTCAAAATAACCCCTAGAGTACCCCAAAAGTACTCTAAGGTACCCAAAATGCTCTAAGGGTACATGTTCATAGGTAATAACTCTACTAAGGATAAAGTCAGGTTGTTTTTATCAAATTATTAAAAAGTGATCCTAATTGTAGCAAAAGGCCATTGATGTTAAAAATTTCTCAAACACATAAGCAGGGTAATAATCATTTATATTTTACTCACAATCCATAAAAAGGGTTACAATTTTTGTCTTTAACTTAACAGAGTTCTCAAGGCAAACTCTAAAACAATTTCCATAACTCAAAAAGAACTCTAAAGTTGTCTCACTTCAAAATAGCACCAAAAAATATATACTTATGATAAAACTATGAAACTCTCCCATTTGAAAGTTCTTTAAACCCTCTTTCAAACGCACTTATCCGTACCTCAAGAGGAGTTACGAAACTCCAATTATATTCATTTCCGTCTAATCCTATCACGACAATTCCTGTACAAACTCTAAAACAAAATGCCGGACTTCAAAATAGCATGAAAAATTATAAACTCGCGATAAATTCTTGAAACTCTACAGTTTTAAATATCATTGAAATTTCTTTCAAACGCAACTAATGGCGTCCCAAAAGAACTTACGAAACTCAAGTTACGCGTGAAACATGATGACCAATGCAGGACTGAAATTAACTACGCCTCTAGTATAAAAACCAGAAAAATACTACTTCTGTAGTGCCCTGGATCTAATTCTCTACATAAAAAGAAAGATTATCGTGTTATCTTTCCAAAGCAACTGACAGTGCCCCAAAAGGCCTTACAAAACTCAAGTTATGCCTTAAATAAGGCGGTTAATCCCCTTCTATGTCCACTTGCGATTTTTCTGCGTTGTCCCCCTATTGAACATATTTAAAGCTCGCTTATTTGAGTCTCGACCGCTCTCAAATGCTCAAAAAACTCGTTCTCTCTAGAAAAAAATTTTATCTTTTATTTTTCGTGAAAAGAACAATTTTTGAAAAATTAAGTTTTAATACATTTGGGAAAATTTTGGAAAAATAGCTAGATTCTGGGAAAATTGGGGAAATAAATCACGGTTCAGCAAACACCACAAAATTGGGAAACCAAACGTCCCAAACAGAGTCGTTCGAATTCCCGGGGCAAAATCTCAACTCTACAACAGTAATCAACAAGCACAACACAAAATTTATACAATATATCATCATCAACAAAAAGGTTTGTAAACCCATGAACAACAGCACTGAAGAGATTATAGGGAATTTATCCCAAATTTCCTTTTTTTAGTCTAGGAGAAATTATACAGAAAAACAATTCCGACAATCGCACCAATAAGATCTTACCCAAATCTTTTTTGGCCAGTTTACACAGATCGTATAAATTAAGGGAAATTAGGGGAAAAATAGCATAGTTTCCAAGTCACTGATAGGAGCGTAAGGAACTCTCATTATCCTGCATGTCTAAATCACCCACAAGAAGATAATTTCCACCCTTTACCTTGAAATTGCATAGTCTTTTGGTGAAGTATGGTTTTTCCTTCCTAACGTTCTCTTTTAAGGTTCCTCGCAGCCGCTTTCCAACTTTCTTAGTTTCACGTAAAATGTTTCCCAAATCCCAATTGTTTTATTTATATATCCTCGTGAGTTTTACTAATTCATAGTTTTTACCCACAATATCTCGTTATTCCAACTCAACCTTGCAAATCTCTAAAAACTCGACTTCTCCCCCATTCTCAATTTTTACAAATTATTATTCAAATTAAATAAATATTTAAATTAAATAAATATTTAATTTAATTAATTATTTAATTCAAGGTTTTCTCTATTTTCTACTCTCTCAACCTATTACAAAATATTTAAATATATATAATCACCCGTAATAACCTCAATAATAATATGTTATTTTTCTACTCTCTAATTTTATAACTCCGATAATTATTAAATTACCAAAATACCCCTATACTCTGAAAAATATCAAAATTCAAATATAACGAACAAAATGCACGAATAATTAAATAAATTACACAATTTAAAAGCCCGGGGTTATAACTCTCCCCCACTAAAAGGGATTTTCGCCCTCGAAAATTACCTGGCAAAAACATATCCATATAAGATTACTTCATTCGGCTCTCTAGCTCCCTTGTCAAACTTCCTTCAGCAGGTCCTCCCCAAACCACCTTCCTTAAAGAAACCTTCTTACCTCTAATGTGCTTCACTTCTCGATCCTCAATCCTTATAGGCAATGCTTCAACCGTTAGATTATCCTGCACTTGCACATCGTCCATTTGGATTGTATGAGATGGATTGTGAATGTACTTCTAAAGCTGCGATACACGAAAAACATCATCCAGGTTCGAAACAGACGGTGGCAAGGCCACTCTGTAGGCAACAACCCCAAACTGATGGGTAATCTGATAAGGACCAATAAAATGAAGAGTAAGCCTTTTATACTTCAAATCCTTCCTAACACCACTCACATGAGTGACTCTTAAAAACACATGATCGCCCAATAAAAAATCAAGAGTCTTCCTTCGCTTATCGTGATAGCTCTTCTGCATACTCTGAGATGCCTTCATCTTTGCTTGAATCATCTTCACTTTCTCTGTAGTTTATTGCACAATCCCTGGTCCAAGTACAACACTCGCTCCAGATTCATACAAACACAGAGGAGTCCTACACCTCCTCATATACAAAGCTTCGAATGGTGTCATTCTAATACTAGAATGGTAGCTGTTATTATATGTAAACTCGATCAATGGTAGAAAATCTTCCCAAGCGCCTCCTTGCTTTAAGACGCAAGCCATCAAAAGATCCTTCAAAGACTGGATAGTCCTTTTAGTGTGACAACCAGTCTGTGGATGATAAGCAAAACTCAACTTTAACTTAGTACCTAAAACCTTTTGTAAGCTCTCCCAAAACCTGGATGTAAGTCTCGAATTTCTGTCGGACACAATACTTGACATAATACCATGAAGCTTCATAATCACAGGAATGTAAACCTCAGCTAGCTCCTGTAACGAAAAATTGATCTTAATCAGAATGAAGTGTGCCGATTTAGTCAACCTATCAACGATCGCCCATATCACATCAAACCCTCTAGGAGTATTCGGAAACCCAGTCACAAAATCCATCAATATATTATCTCATTTCCATTCGGGAATATCTAATAGGTGCATAGTTCCAGATAGTTTCTAATGCTCAATCTTTGACTTTTGGCAAATCAGATATGAATATACAAACTGTACAACGTATCTCTTCATTCTTGGCCACCAAAATATTTTCTTGAGGTCTTGGTACATTTTAGTAGCCACAAGATGAATACTCAAATTGCTTCGGTAACTCTTCTCCAAAGTGGTCTTCTTAAGTTCTAACACATCTGGTACACAAACTATATTCTGAAACTTTATGATCTCATTCCCATCAACTCTAAAATATTCATCTTCACCTTGATTAACTAATGATAGATGATCAACCAAAGCTACATCCAATTTTTTACTTTCTTTGATCTCTTCAAGAAAACCTCTAGTCAGCTTCAACATACCCAATCTTACACTTTCAGCAGTCACCTCGCACACCAAACTCGACTCTCTAAATTGCTCGATCAAACCCAACTCTCCAGCCATCAATGCAGACATGTGCAAGGACTTCTAACTCAAAGCATCTGCTACAACATTGGATTTACTAGGATGGTAATTCAAATTAAAGTTGTAGTTCTTCAAAAATTCTAACCATCTTCCCTGTCTCATATCCAGCTCCTTCTGATCAAACAAATATCTTAAAATCTTATAATCACTTAATACTCTAATCTAGAACCATACAAATAATGTCTCCACAACTTAGCACGAATACTACAATTTCCAACTCTAAATTATGAGTAGGGTAGTTCCTCTCGTGAACCTTCATCTGTCGCGAAGCATAAGCTACAACCTGTCCATTCTGCATAAGCACGTCATCTAATCCCATCTTGGATACATCATAGTATACTACAAAAGGTTTCTTCGAATCTGGTAATATCAACACTGACGTTGTTGACAACTTCTTTTTTAGTTCCCAAAAATGATCTTCACACTGCATATCCCACACAAAGGCTTGAGTCTTTCAAGTCAACTGAGTCAAAGGAAGAGCTAACTTACAAAATACTTTGGTAAATCTTCGATAGTAACCAGCCAACCCTAAGAAACTTCTGATCTCAGTAACTGATTTCGGAGCCTTCCACTATAGCACTACATCTACCTTAGAAGGATCAATCGATATACCACAGCTAGAAATCCCATGACCAAGAAAAATAACTTCTCGCAACCAAAAAACAAATTTTGATAACTTGGCATGTAAGTTCCTCTATTTCGAAACCTAGATTACATTATGAAGATGTCCAGTATGATCTTCGTCTGATTTAAAATATAACAGAATATCATCAGTAAACACCATTATGAACTTATCCAAATAGAGATAGAAAATCCTATTCTTATAATCCACAAATGCATTAGGGGTATTAGACACGCCAAACGAAATCACTGAGTAGTCATAGTGACCATATCATTTCCTGACTGCCACTACTACAAAATGCCCAAACAACAACGCCAGGTTTACAACGACATCCTATACACCGTTGTTATAGTGTGTGCTGGATGCGCGCAAATTATTTTAATTAGAAATTTCAAGGGTATAATAACGGTTGTTGTGAACACCGTGGTGATGCAATCAAGCTTTCATGGGTTCGAACCTCATCGCCCTCAAATAGTTTATTCCTTTGACGTAAATGCGCCCTTTTTAAGTTTTATTTATATTTAACTAAAAAATAATAAGGATATCACTGCGGTTATTTTTTAAAACCGTTGTTACAAACTGAAGCTTCTTTTTATGTATTTTAAACACCAAGTATATATCAATTTATCCACTAAAAAAAGAAACAATATGAAACAACCCTAACACCAACGCCGTCACCATTGTCGGGAAGAAGACAACAACAACAAGAAAGTGTTCTACTTTAAGGTGTTGCAATGTCGTATTTGAAGACAAAATCATCCAAAGGTGTTTCTATGTCTTCTTCCGTTATAAAATCTCGATCTGGAAATTTTTGTGGTTGTGATGGTCGTATGGTTTCGTACCAATGCAAGAATGGACAAAATAAAGGATGGCTTTTTTGGAGATGTCCATTTTGGAGGAGCGATGAAACATGTTATTTGTTCATATGGGATGAAGACGTGGGAGAATGAGATGGTAATGAAGATGAGAGCATTATGAAGTCAGAGTTGGAAGTTGTGGGCTATTTGAAGGTTATGTATGAGGATTTAAAGAAGAAAACATGAATTTGAAGAACAAACTGAAATCAGAGATATTTTCTGGAAGTCTCAAGATGTTATGTTTTCTTGTCTCCTTTATGTTTAATGTTTACTTTGTTATGAAATGTAATAGTTGAATTAGGGTTTGAATTACATTGTTGATGTTTAAACTGCAGATGCATTGTGAATTACATTGTTGATGTTTGAATTACATTATGAAGACATGAATGCAACTAATAAAATTACGGAACCAACTGTTGTGATATACTCAAACTTTCGTCGGTTCGAACCTCAACGCCATAAAATATTTTATTTCTTTAACGTTAAGGCGCACCCTTTCTTTTTTATTTATTTTAAAATTCACAAATAAAAGGGTTATCACTACGGTTCTTCTGGTTAACCATAGTGATATATTTATAATAAATAAATACCTATCTATACGGTTTTTATTTATTTTAAAATTCACAGATAAAAGGGTTATCACTACGGTTCTTCTGGTTAATCGTAGTGATATATTTATAATAAATAAATACCTATCTATACGGTTGGTATTGTTAACCGTTGTGAAATAGTTTACCCATATATAAGCAAAATAACTTTCACTTATTGACAGTAGCGCCGCTCCCTTCAAAGTGAAACCCTAGAACCCATTTTTTCTATTCGTTTTCACCATTAGCCGTGAATCTTGTGCTTCATACATTAAGGTATTCTTTTTCTTCCATCTATTGTTAGATATTTCCCATTATCTCGTTTGTTGCATGTTATTTTTGTTGATTGTTCTCATTTTTTCAGATTCGTTTTCACTACCTTACCAAAGACCATACTTTGGAAACTTCATAATGTTTGTGTAGCCATGGAAAAATGTATAAGAAGCATGAAGCTATGATGGAAACTTCATCCACCTTATACTTTTTTTTCATAGCTTCACGAATAAGATGTTAGTAAATGAAGAAACATTAGTGTAAGCAAACTTCATCTAGTTTTAGAAACAATGAAAAGAAATATAAGAAGTATGGAGCTTTTGTGTAAGCTTCTTCCTCCTTATATTTCTTCTTCATTGATTCCCAAACTAGTTGAACATCATAATTGATTCCTGTTCCGCGATTAGTTTCATTAAAAGGTGCGTTATTCCTATTCCTCTCTTTACTCTTCACTGGATTATGGTTTTAGGGTTTGTTTTCAACTGAGGATGCTCATTTTTGAAGTTTGCTGTGTTTCCTTACAGGTTAAGGGAATGATACAGGATGATGATGCTGGTGGTAGCAAGTGTATTATATGAGTTTATAATATCTGGATCTGGCATAGAATGTTGTTTGAGTTTATTATATTCTATTTAGATTGTTTGTTTCACTAACCCTCACTTAAAGTTTGCTGGTGGTAGCAAGCGTATTATATGAGTTTATAATATCTGGATATGGTATAGAATGTTGTTTGAATTTATTATATTCTATGTAGATTATTTTTTTCACTAACCCTCACTTAAAATACATTCATTTAATTTGACATAGATACGTATAATCTGCAAATAAAGTTGTATTTGAAAAGCAACTTATATGAATCAATGTTTTCGAATTGTATCCCTCTCATCGTTCATCTCATGATGTTTAATATATATATATATATATATATATATATGTATGTATATATATATATTATGGTATAATGATCTGGGTCCTTAGATGCATCGCCATCTTCCATTATAGTTAAATTTCATTAACAACAAATTATTAGTTAATCTGCCTCTCCATCAACACTTATAATCGTAAAACTTCCGATTATAAAAATTAGGCAAAAAGGCAGCAGGGGTCCTTTAAGTTATTTAATGTTACCACTTAGGTCCTTTATGTTTTTTTGGTAACGTTTAGGTCCTTTAAGTTTAAAATCGTTTGCAACGTTAGACTTTTTTGGAAATTCCGTTTAAAAAATGCACAAGTGGCAAAAGTTGATCTGAGGTGGCTTATTAGGTTTGATGACTGGGCAAATGTGCTGGCGTTTTAAAGTATTAATTGATTTCAGACATAAATCCCCAAATCAACATGCTTGAACCCTAAAACTGATAATACGCTGCAACAATGGTCTCTCAAGGTGGTAGTTCAACAAATCGTAGGTATATGAAGACCAATACTTGCGTTTCTCATGTACCTCAAACTGGAATGGAGAAGAAGTGTTCGTGTGGATCGCCAGCCGTGCTACGAACTATTAGGAAAAAAGGAAGAAATTTTGGGAAGCAGTTTTGGGGATGTAGATTATTTGAGGTATGTATGAAGCTCAAACCATTTCGCAAATTATGGTTTTGGTTTATGGTATTAATTTTCGTTTTGGTTTATGTAGAGTGAAGCTTATAATGTGGGTTGCAATTTCTTTGAATGGTATGAACACAATGTCAGTGATGAAGTCAATGCAGAGTTACATGCCCCACTTATTTCAAAATGTCCCAAATGTGAAGAAAAGGATGTTGAAATTAAGTTGCTCAGAAAGAACATTGATAATGAAGAGGGATACACTAAGGAGGTTATGAAGATCATGGTGCAGATGTTGAAGATGTCAGGATATGTCATTGTGTTGTTAGGTCTTATTTTGTTAGTGTTATGTGTTATTCTGTTTTGGTTGATGTAATTTGTAACAAAGAATGTAATTTGTAACAAAGAAAGGGATGTTGAGTGATTGCTATGTATGTTTTGTTGATAGTACTTAATGAAACTTCTTTGTGTTGCATTCTGTCAAATTGTTGCCTCTGTGTGTTTTGTTTTCAATTAAGTTCAGTTATTGTTAACAGGGAAGGGCTATGTCACATTTTAAAAACAGATAGGACTAAGTTGTAACATTTAAAAAACATATGGGACTATATTGTTACATTTTAAAAACATGAAGGATGTAATTGTTACAAATTAAAATCTTGAAGGACCAATTTGTTACATTTTAAAACAAAACTAAAACCAATTGCAAACGCAAATGTGCACATTAACATATCCCTGCATTGAGAATTACATAATCCAGAACTATTACAAAACACAATTGTCATGACTTCCCAAAACAAGTGCAAAACATAATTGTCATTACATTCCAAAACAATTTCAAAACAGAAGTGTCATCACATAATCCAAAATGTAAAACAGTCCTAAATCCAAAACAAAAATGCTATTTGTTGGTGGTCTTCCTCCTTATAGCCAATTTTGACCTCAAAGTTGTTGGTGGCTTAAATGCTGCTGTGCCAGATTGCCTTTTCACTGCTAGTAGCTGTGACACTGTTATAGATTGTCTTGTTTGGATTCTTGAACTTGATGCTGACAGCCTTGTTTGAATTCTTGGAGTTGGCTGTGACATAACTGATGTTGCTGGAGTTGGTTTTTTCTGAACCCTTGGAGTTGGTTGTGACTGGACAGTTGGAACTGGTTGACTTGTTTGTGTCTGTACAGTTGGAACTGGATCTGTTGTTTGGGATTGGTTAGTGTTGGCAGTCTGGGCCTCTCTTGGTCTTGCTGGACATGAGGCCTTGTTATGCCCAGAAAGACTGCATATGGAACACTTATTTGGCAGCCCCTTCCTTGAGACATTCACTGCATCCTTTCTCTTTTCATCAGCATCTTTATTTCTTCTTCTTTTAGGCCTCCCTGGTGCTCTTCTAGAAGGTGGTGGCAGTATGTCAGGGTAAGGTGTTTTTTCCCACAAATTATCTCCATTTGTTGGATATATTATAGGTTGGTAGCAAGCTTTGTAAGTGGCTTTTCTATAGCAGTTTGGAATGAAGTTAGCTAGTTCTAAAGATCTATGTTGCATGCAAGAGATAGCATGGTAGCAAGGAATGCCTGTGAGCATCCAACTTCTACAAGAGCACTCCAATGTCCTAAGATCCACTGTGTGTTTTTCTCCAACCATACTTGTATGTCTCACTTCATAAATCATGTCACCTGATAACCTATAAATCAAATTTTAAGTGTTAGTTTTAAAAACATCTCATATTTAAAATAGATTCCTAAAAAAGATTGAATTACCTTGGTATAAAAAACCTAGAGATTTCCTTTCTTCTCTCAAGCATCTTCCTGATTCTTGGCAGGACAGATTCCTCATAGTCATCAATTTTGGCTCTATTTTTGGCCCACCTATCCATGAGATATCCTTTGATGTCCTCTAACATTGGCACAATTGGCTTATCTCTTGCTCCAATGACAACACTGTTAAAAGTTTCAGACATGTTGTTGACCAACACATCAAATCTTGCATTGTACTTGAACTTGGACTTGCTCCAATATCTAGGAGGTATTTTAATCAAGTGTTTGTATGCCTCCTCATTAACCTTCCTCATTTTCCTTATTTCATGTTCCCATGCTTGAGGATATGTTGCCTTGGCTGCCTTCCACATTAACTCCTTCAACTGTTTACCTGGAAATCTCTTTCTAAAGTTGCTATAGAGGTGTCTGACACAAAATCTCTGATCAACTCCTGGTAATAGCTCATCTATTGCAGGTAATAATCTCTAATGACATGCAGGAATGCAGTACCAACTTGTTAAAATTTTAAATCTTCAAGGACCACTTTGGCACACTTTAAAAACATGAAGTACCAACTTGATACAAACACTTAACAACTTAAGAGCAAAGCTATAAAGGAGTTACTTGATACAAATTTAAATCTTCAAGGATCAATTTGATACAAATTTAAATCATATAGGACTTAATTGAAACAAATATAAAAAGGGAAGAACTAACCTTCTGCTGATCTGAAACAAATGTGATGTGCTTGCAAACTTCTTGCCCTCCCAAGTCACGAACTAATAGATCAAAGAACCATGCCCATGAATCCTTTGTCTCTGCTTCAACTACAGCAATGGCAATGGGCAACATCTGATCATTTGGATCTCTTCCCACTGCTGCAAGAAGTTGGCCTCCATAAATACCTTTTAAGAAATAACCATCTACTCCAATTATGGGCCTGTAAACTCCAAAAGCCTTCTTGCATGCATCAAGGCACATGTACAATCTATGAAAACTTGGTAATAGTGGTCTCTCAACAGAAACTTCAGATTCAGCTTGTGGTAGTTCAGTTGCTTGGACATTTAAATTGATGATGTTGTTGGATTAGACCTCAATAATTCATGTGCATAGTCATACAACCTGAGAAATTGCTCCCTAAAAGATCCTTCAACAACACCCATAGCTGTCTTCCTTGCCCTATATGCTTTCATCCTACTCATACTAGTGTTCCATTTTTCATGGACCTTCTCACATATGGATGTCAGTTTCACTTTGGGATTAATTCTAACAGTTGTTTGTAATTTCTTCCCTAGCCACTTAGAACTAAACATTCTGACATTGTGCTCTCTGTTACACGTGTGTTTGTCATTAAGAGTTCTCAATTGCCATGTATCTGCATTAGGCAATTTGGAACACAATTCCACCCATGGACACCCTTGCTTGCAACCAACTCTGACCCTAGTTTTATCATTTTTAAGATACCTTAAATCCCTCCCATTGTGTACAGCATAACTAGAAATGGCTTCCTTGAACTCCTCTTTTGTTGAAAACAAGCTACCCAAAACCCACTTATAGTCATTAAATCTCTTAGGATTAATAAATGAATGATATTTAACTCTATCCTCATCCTCACTCTCTAGTTC
Organism: Lathyrus tuberosus; assembly: GCA_022829125.1. Taxonomy (NCBI): domain Eukaryota; kingdom Viridiplantae; phylum Streptophyta; class Magnoliopsida; order Fabales; family Fabaceae; genus Lathyrus; species Lathyrus tuberosus. Next base: position 16,968,734 of record JALAZF010000060.1, read on the forward strand.
TTCACTTGAATAGTCAGGGTCAGACAAACCCCTTGGCACCTTCTTGGCTTTATTTCTTGTCATGTCTACATCCACAATGACATCTTCATCACTTATTGCCTCATCATTTCTATTTTGGGATGAACCTCCTTCATCCACACCTTTTTTCTTAGATCTTCCCTTATGCCTTTTGGAACTGAACTTTGCCTTCTTCTTAGATGGTCGGCCTCCCTTCCTCTTTTTTGTTTCAATAGTATCATCACCTAGGATATCAACATTAGTTGTATCAGCAGGTAAGTCTTCTCCCACCAAGAGTTCAGAAAAACCATCATTCAATATCTCATCATCAGAGTCAACAAAGTCTACATCTGCTAGTGCACTGTCATCACTTCCATCCTCAACTCCAGCCTCAACATGTTCTGCCTCAACATTTTCTGCCTCAACATTTTCTGCCTCAACATTTTCTGCCTCAACATTTTTTGACTCAACATTTTCTGCCTCAACATTTTCTTTTTCACAGTGGTCCCCACCATCATTCACATGTGCTCCCTCCACTCTCTCTTCCTCCACATGGTCCCCACCATCACTCACATGTGTTCCCTCCATATTCTCTTCCTCCACAAGGTCCCCACCATCATTAACAAATTCTACCTCATTTTGGGCCTCACAATTAGTTTGGGATATGGGTAAAGCTACTATTTCATCGGGTTCTTCAACTGGGTGGACTATAAAGATATCAACCTTTCCAATTGTCTTTGACCAATTCAAAGCTTCTATTGCCCCAAAATCATCTTCCAACGCCTTCAGGGTTCCAGCAAAGTCATACCACATCTCTTGCACTCCTCGATACTTCATCTCTTTAACAACCCCCAATATTTCAAAGTAACTCCACCTGTCACCATCACATTTCCAGTTTGAGACTTCACCCCCAATATATTTGTCACCTTCGAAATACCCTCCATGATGAAAGTCAACAAAAAATTCATCCATAACCATGTTGTTCCAGTTTAAATCACCTAAACCATAAGTAACCTATTTTCTATCTACTTACACACATAACTATTTTAAAAACCGAAACAACAATGGCGAAGAAGCGTACGAACCTGATATAATGCGTTCTGCAGAGAAGGTCATAAATTTCACCGACAACCGATTGGATGGAAAAGAGGAGATGAGAATGTTGTAGATCAGAGTTAGGGTTGGAGAAGATAAGACGACAATTACTTTTGGAGAAGAGAAGACGAGAATTAGATAACTGTGAAGAATTAGGGTTGGAGATGAAACGACACAACTATGAAAATACTAACCAGCCTTGTCATCTCACTTAACTGACAACTCAGCACCGTCTAAGCCACATATACTTTTTTTAATGGAATTTCCAAAAAAGGTTAACCAGGCAAACTTTTTTAAAGTTAAAGGACCTAAACGTTACAAAAAAAACGTAAAGGACCTAAGTGGTAACATAAAATAACTTAAAGGACTAAAAGTGCCTTTTTGCCTAAAAATTATGATGATAAGTGATGATGATGAGGCAGTTAACCAATGTCTTGTTCTTATGGAAATTTAACTATAATCGAAGATAGCGATATATCGAAGGAGTCAGATCAATAAACCACAATATATATATATGTAAAATAGCGTGAAATGCATGATGAGATGAATGCAATCAGAAAACATTGGTTTGTTTAAGTTGGTTTTCAAGAACAATTTAATTTGTAGATTATAGACTTCTTCATCAAATTGATTCCATGTATATTTCTTTAGTGAGGTGTTGGGAGAACAAGCAATCTACATTTAATATAATAAACTCAGGGTACTTACAACAATGGTTATCTATTGTAACCGAGATCATGGGTAATTTATGTTTTACATAATTCGCTGCTGATGGGTTTCAAACCCAGTACCTAAGTGTATGTATCACAACGGTTTATTATCATAACCGTTGTGCTATATGGCGCGCATCCTGCCTTTCAATAACGGTTTCCAGACCGTTGTAGAAACAACGAACTTACAACGACAATCTACATAACAACGTCTTCGCCTGCGTCATTATATGTCATTCCTAACCGTTCTTAAATAGGTTTTTCGTAGTAGTGTGCAGTCTTTGGGATATCTTCATCCTTCACTCGAATTTGATGATAGCCCACCTCAAGTTGATGTTACTGAAAACACAAGCCCCCACTAACTAATCCATAAGGTTGACAATCCTGGGAAAAGGATACTTATTCTTGATGGTAACCTTGTTCAACTGGCGATAGTCAACATACAATCTCGTACTGCCATCTTTCTTATTCACTAACAATACTGGGGCTTCTCACTAAGATACACTTGGTCTGAACAATTTCTTCTCAAGAAGGTCTTCTAACTGACTCTTCAGCTTATCCAACTCTGACGCACACACCCTTCCTAGAGCCATCGACACTAGTTTAGTACTAGGTACTAAAACTATGGCGAACCCAATTTCACGAACACATCACTAGCCACAATATCACTCTTCACTCTTAAAGAAGCAAACATCACAAATACATGATCCTTTTCCCTCAAAGATATCTCAACTTGACTGGCAGGCATGGATCTCGAACCCGTACTCTCTTCTGGCTTGGGAACAATACAACCTCATCCAAAAGTTTGCACTCTTGCAATCAGCGACACGCAAAACCCACTTTCCACTCCATAACATCTCAGAGAAGTAGAAGTTTCTCCCTTACTTGTTTCAATTCCACTCCTACTGGCAAGCGGTAAGAAAAACAAACAAGCACCGACAATGTTTTGACCACATGTCGCATATTAGGAAACAGATAAAAATCACAAAACCTGGCCGGATGGACTGACCTGCACTGATAAAACTATGTAACACCTTAAACTCCGACTCTTAATATAAAAGAGGAAATAGTACATGTTTAGCAATGTAACTTCACACAAATCATTCATTTCATAAAGATAATTTCAAACTTGCAGCGAAAAATCAATTAATCCTCGTAAGCATCCATAATATAATAAACCACCAAATAACGAAAATAAAACTTCAACAAAGCAACTCCAAATAAATAACGTGTCTGTTCCCATTGTTATAGATCACAGCAGATAAAACCAACTAAAAGCGATAATTAAAAATAAATGAAGACAACCTTCATGACCATCTTCTATCTCACAAGCAACTACTCCTGCTGAGTACCTGATTGTTTGTACTCCAGAAGAGCACAAATGCCACAACAACAAAAAGGGGTGAGAATACATCTTACAAATGTTAACGGTGAAATTTAGCAACAAAATAGTAATAACGAGTATAAAACTCTTAGGGTCCAAAGAGTATAAAAATCAGGATTTGGGATAAGGGATAAAACTTGGGTTTTATTTTTACAATATTTTGATATATATATATAATTACAATTAATTTATTTTCTAAATAAATTAAAGGGATTTTTTTTAGAATAAAATTAATGGGATAAAAATGAGATATATTTTTGGGATAAAACTCTTAGGATTCAAAGAGTATAAAATTAGAATTTGGTATAAGGGATAAAACATGAGGGTTTTAAATATATTATTATAATTAATTTATTTTTAAAAATGTTAAAGGGATATTTTCACAATTAATTAATTAAACAATGATATAAAATCAACACCACTCATTTAAATTGCAAGACTTCTTCCCTAGTGCATTGAGACATTTTTCAAAACAAACTTTTCTCGCCCCCGTTGCCTGAGAATTATTTTTAGGGATATAAACAACCAACAAACACATTTTTTAAGAAGAATTACGGTACTCTGATCCTTTTTTTAATATTAGGTTACGTAGGCATAAAGTTGTAAACTCCAACGAGTACAATTATAAAAAAAAAACTTTTTTAGGTTTTCCTTTTTTTTGAAAATAATAAAATAATTTTGTGAATAAATAAATATTTAAAGAATAAAGCAAACATACCTTAGGCAAACAACTAACCCTAGAATTTAAGGAGGATCCTATTGAGTACAATAGAAATGAGGGGTGCTTAACACATTCCACTCACTTAACCGTCTCCCGAACCTTAGTGTCTCACTCTTAGTTTGTAGGTTTTATCATTGTTTTCCTGTTATTTAGGAACGAATAAAGGATGATGGTAACTCTGTCATTTTGCCGGCCGCGATAGCTGGCGACTATGCTGAGGAGGTCTTATACTTCCCTAAAAAGAGAGTCCATTTTAACCTAGGGTTTTAGGGTTCTTGTTTGTTTTCCTTGTTTATTTACTACTTTTCTATATATATATTTTTAATGTTATTATATATGTTTCATGTTATTATTATTATTATTATTATTATTATTATTATATATATATATATATATATATATATATATATATATATATATATATATATATATATTATGTTTTTATTTTATTATTTATATATCATATTTTTTTGAAATATCATCATAAATTGGTTGGGATATGTTTATGTGTGAAGCTAAAACCCAAGCTAGAAGGATAACCCTAAGTTAGGACATAGAACGAAAATTTTTTTGGGGAGATGTGACATCTCACCAATGCATGAATGTTACACTCGGAAGAGACCCTCCAAAGTTTTCTTCATGGTAAGGCATGCCCTTAACATAGTTGATGATTTGGATGTGGTCCATGACTCTGGGAACCTTTAGTACCCTCTATCAACTCATGGTGACCGTATGTATTCAACCCGCAAGGGTCGTTACTAGGGTCCCACCTAGATGAGACTTATCCCGAAGGATTACCGTAGGAAGGCTTGCTCCTTCTCATGGTAAAAAAAAGGGTATAGTCCATATCTCTAGGGTTGTCATACTACCAAAAACTTTATATCGGACAAGTGAGGGGATTGTGTAGTCCTAACCTAGAGCTAGCCTATCGTAAGAAACCCACCCTTTACTAGGACATGCTTGCATTTTATCTTACACATCCTTAAACCAGTTTGGGTTTCCCAAACCGATCATTATCCCTATCTATAAGGAGCTCTCTTAAACAAGGTGTCTTTATATTTAACACTATCCTTAAATTCGTATGGGTTTCTCTATCAGTCACTTGGGTTTTCTTAGGTCTGTTATACCTAAACTCGTAAGGGTTTCCTTTTATCTGTCACTATCCTAATGTGACACTTGCATTGCATCTTAAAAAAAGACTTTTACCATACCTTCAAAAAAATCTCTTTTTCATACCCTACGCATTTTCATGCATCCGCATAGATAAATACCATTCCTCTTCCACCTTCAACAACCTTCCTTCAACTACCTAGCTAGCAGATTTCCTGATACTCATGAAAGAACTCAAAGGATATCTCAAGAAACTAGGGAGAAACTCAAGAAACAAGAGGGGCATGTACCATTGAAAAGACAAGGTAACCATTTGCCATGCCAGCCACAGGTTTACTAAAATGCAACAACTTCATGCGCCTCATCAATCAAGAGATCAGTATGTCCTACCACAAAAAAGGAAGCTTGGAAAGAAGTTGGATCCTATGTCGAAGTCTTATGGCCAACTACCTCAACACTTTCTCACTGATGCCTTAGTGAAGCTATAATCATTTGATCCTCCTCCTCTTCCATACCATACAACTCACGACGAGAATGCTCGATGTGAGTACAAAGTTCAAGACATGATCGACAAGAAGTTGACTTTCAAAGAAGGAGTCTCATTAGCAAACGATCACCCCTACTTTGACAAAGTTCAAGAACTTCAAGAAATGTCTCCTAAAGTCGGTGTATCAACAAGGAAGCTCATCCCTGGGATCAATAGACTTTATCATTTCCAGTTGTAATTTCTTTTTTGCTAAGTGTTGCTTGTATTTAAAAGTTGAACTCTTTGAGAAGTAATTTTAATAAAACGAGTATGCATATTTTTGGAATCAATCCATTCGTTTACCCTCTCTTGTATGCCATCACTTACAAAAAAAATATCATAGCTTTTCCATTTCGCTTTTCACCATTAACAAACGTAGGAGGAGAATGACGAAATAAATAACCGAATTTGCTGACTATGCTTTTTATAGTAAGACCTAGTTGATAATGTAAGACATTGTTTCACTTTCTAAACACTGGAGAAATAAGGGGATAATCCATAGTAAACCCCATTGAGTTAGAAGTTTGTGTTTCTTTTCTATTTATGAAAACCCTTAATCTTAACCAGGGGCAGGGTAGTTCTTCAATTAAGGCAATGATACATTTGGACCTCAATAGAATTATCTCATCTAATCACACGAATAAATGTTTAAGCACATCTTCTTCCTCGCGTACATCATCAAAGGTAGAGGAAGCAATGAAGATAAAGATCACCACATCGTCTTCCTCACACCATTCAACATTGAGGAAGCAAAAGATATGAAAGCGCACAATATTTTTCATGGAAGTCACACCTTTTATAAGTCAAAAGCAAAATATCGCAAAAACAAATCAAAAAGAGCCCGCTAAGTCAAAAAATAAAATAGGATTTAACTTACGCAAAAATTATGGCATCCTGATGGACAACAAACTCAAAAGAATTGGTTCATTCAAAAATAAGGGATTAAAACAAAGAAAAAAGAGGGAAAAATGCAACGATCTTATAAACGCGAATGAGTACATGCCACCCTAATTGAGTTAATTAGTTTTAGGAATGGAGAACACCAACGAAAAGGGGTGGGTCTTAGTAAAAATTTGAGCCTTATAATCCTTTTGTTTCATAAACCATGAATCAGGCCACGTTACAACATTTAAAAGTCCTAATTGAAGCTAGGTTCACTATGAAAGCATATTTGGAAAAATCATTGTTAACTGACTCCAAATGTTTGTTAAATCATATACATTTTCAATCTCCATTTGTGACAAATGTCATCTGTATACACCATATTCATTTTCCATAACAATTTTTTGATTTCAAAGACTTTCATGAACATGGGGTTATAATTACTTTTCAAAGGGAACATTTTTCTCACAAATCAATACTTAGCATCAGGGAAATATCAGTAATGGTCTGATCAGGGGAATACCGATTCAAGACACTTTTGATTAGGGGGAAAATTACCAAGGAATCCTTCCAATCAAGGGGGGAAATCCTCATAATCATGGGCGGATCATTTGAAGATCCCACTTACTAGGGGAAAAACATTTCAAGATTTGACACACCTATGCCAAATCATCTTCGTGACCCTAATGATCAGGGGTAGACTCTTTCAAGACTCTCGTACTGGGGCATACTAGCTTAAGGGTGAAATAAGGCCAATCACTCTAGAAGTTATCTAATTAGGGGCATATTATTCAAAAGTTCAAAACATTAGGGCAGTCTATATAAAGTACATATCGCAATATTATGGAACCCAAGTCCTTTTTCATGCAGTTCCTCTAGACCTCAATGATCAGGGGCATACTTTTCAAGATGTAAATACTGGGGCAGTCCATATCAAGATAGTATCACATCATGGTGGGATCTAAGTTCCTCTTCAGACAAAACCACCATAACAAAATGAAGACCATTCAAAAATTCCATACTAGGGCAGGACGTCTTAACAGCATGGTGAAGCCCATCATTCCAAAATTTAATCAATTTGGGGCATACTTTTTTAGGACTCAAATATTGGGGGAATCTCATTTTGAGGTCGTATCAAAGCATGGTGGTATCTAAAAAAACTGATTCAAAACTCAATCGATCAAGGGCAATATCCTCCGAAGCACAATAAATCTAGGGCAGACTGCTGCAAGGTTTGATCAAAAGAAACCGCTTCAAAAAAATCGTTCATCTGGGACATATCATTCCAAGGTTTGGTTAGTCGAGGACGAATCTCTCCAAGGCTAATACAATGGAAATCCGTCTTAAGTGCATGGTATAGTCACCCTGCTTCAAAACACATATTGATGTGAACCATTTCAAAGACTCAACAGACTAGGGCAAATATAAGATACTGCATGTTCTACCCCAAAATTTGCCCTCACTTTTGTTACCCTAATTGGCTTATGCTTTTCATTTATATGCATCATCCACTAGGTCATGACATTCTCAATCATGCATTCTCATGGTTTCTTAAGGCATAGAATCAAGAAGTTCTTTGGAGCAAGATTTCTATGTGCTGGGAAGTTGTCTCACACAAGCTGAAGCAAGAGTGGAGTTCACAAAATATTGATCATCTCTCTCCAAGTGCCATCACTCACCCATTGTAGTCAAGAGCTTCCTCATGTCCAGGGCCAAGCTAGAGGTTTGCTTTGATAGGGGATCATCAAGTTTCAGTTCATCACAAGCCCCAAATTAGGGTTTTGGTCAAAGTCAAGATTGATATTGACTTTTTGACCTCAACATGATCCTTTGGCTTAACACATGTCTCAAGGTGTCATAATACACCATTGTGGCCTATTCATATGGTTTATGTGGCTTGAGAAGTTTGAGGTGTTGATAGTTGAAGAAAATAGATTCAATTGTGAAAAAGTCAACTGTTACTCAAAGGCAAAGTTTGACTTTAGAGGTTTTTGGTCAACCATGATCATTCCAAGTCAAGATCCTTGAAACATGAAGTTTTGATCAAGTTTAATATAGAGGAGTCATGAAAATCAAGAAAAGCGTGAATTGGAGGTACTTTGAAAATTTTCAAAGTACTAAAGAGCATGTTCATTTAGTTAACTTTCCAAGGTTGTGGAGTTTGACTCATGCATCCCAAATTGCCAAACAAGGGCTGTATTTAAAGCTCACATTTGATACTACATAGTGATGGAAAGTTTGGACTCAAAGGAGATTCCTAAGTGGGAGAAAATTGGAGCCAAAGTAAGGGTCTCAATATGTGCAAAAGTGGAAAACACTTAGAATTTTTCTAAGTCTCAAGACAGTTTTGTGGGTACAACTTCATGTCTTCGTGTTTCAAAATGCAAGCATTATATCAAGAAGTTTCCAACATGAAAGTTGTTAATGGCCAAGAGACTTTTCCAAAGATATCAAATTTTCTCCATTTGGTTCATCCTTCATCAAGTTATGGTCTTTCAAAGTTGGCAAAATGACATGGTTTTGGGTCATCCATCTCTTGGCACATATTTTGATTCATGACATTTTGTGGTTCCAAAGTCAAGATTATAAGTCATTTCTTGGATAGCTAAAGTTCAAGACCACTAAATTATGTCAAGTCCCATGATCTAAGAGTCCATAATGCTCAAATGCACAATAAGTTCAAGAGGGAACTCGGGTTCATAACAGTTCCACTACACCATGTTCATGACATTTTTTTCTTCAAACTCAAGAAATCATTAAAGCCCATTCCAATTGGTATTAATTCACCTTATGGTACACTTTTTAGACCATCCAACATCAGATCAAAGGATGGAGATTCAAGCACATGACACAAAGACAAAGTACGAAAAAACTCACTGCACCAAGTCAAGGTCAAATGAAACAAAAGTGAGATTCTTCTAGAATTAAGCCACCTCATCAATTCTAAATCATTCCTTGATGATTACAAGATGATTTACAAGCCAAAACACGTGATAATTTCGCTCCCAACGTCCATTTGTTGAGCTGGCCAAGTTTGTTAGAGGGAGTGACCTCACACACTTGTGTCATACCCTAAAATTTGACCACAAGATTTCCCATCATTATGCAGATCATCACCACAATATGGATGTACCTCCATACCTCATCAATCCTCTCATGGATTGATGAGCATTCACTACAATCATGAATTAGGATTTTAAGCCCTCTCAAAGTATTCAGACAAATGATCAATCAAGGATGGACATGATCCTTAACTTGTCAAGCCTCTCAAACATCCATGAAGCATTAAGAGGTCTCCCGTTTCAAGAATCAAGCACAAGAGTGCAACATTTCAAGTTGATCAAACCTCAAGATCATCAGTGCACCAAATTAGGGTTTTGGTCGACCAAGGCCTCCAGAGGGAAATTTTCATCTGGGCATGAGCTAATACTTCAAAACATGATCCAAGAGGCTCAAAGGGGCCTCATGAACCCAATCACAAGTTCAAAGTAGCCTCAAGGGATGCATTCATCAAAAATCAAGAATTAGGGTTTCTTGACCTAATTCACCCCTAAGTTGACTTTTGGAGCAAGGCATGAGCCATGACCTCAAGAAGTGTTTTGAAGATCTCCAATACATCATATTGATCCATTTACAAGATTGGATTGATTCAAAGAACTTGGTTCATAAGCAATTCAAGGATTCAAATTCATCTGGACCAATTAAGGTTTCTGATGTAAAAGTCAAATATACCTTTGACTTTTGACCAAGACATGATCACAAACCTTGGAACATGATTCAATACACTCTAAAACACCTATAGAATCCATCCAATAGGTTTGAATTAGCTCAAGAACTTGATTTCATGGAGGATCACAAAGTTTGAAATTCAACTGATAAAAAATCAACTGTACCCCAAAACCAAGTTTGACTTTTGCGATTTTTTGACAAAAATAGCTTCTTCAAGTCAAAAAAATGTTAACTTATGGTTTTGATCATCATCCATCTAGAAAAATCAAGAAAAGTGGGGTTACTTGCAAAAGGGGTAAACATAAGAAACTTGAATTTTCACTAAGTCATGGAAAAAAGTGATTTCTACCCAACTTTGCAAGACCATAACTTGTGATCCAAACAACCTTTTTATTTCATCCAAAGCTCAAATGAAAGCTCTCATTACATACTTCAAGATTGTCAACTACAACATATTCCAAATCCTCATGGATTTTGAGTTATGGATTGATCAAAATCACAAAAAAATGGAAAATGACACTTTTTTCAACACTTAGTGAAATTTTGGACAGAATCTGTTTTGCATTTTCACCAACTTTGAGGCCATTTTTCATTATGATCCAAGATGATTCAAGACCAAAGTTAAACATCAAAGTTGAAGTATGTTAATTGGGCTTTCCAAAACTTACAAGAGCCTCCCATGGTTCAACTTGAGTAAGGAGTTATAAGCCTAAAAAAATGGCATTTTTCACCCTGTCCACACCAAGGCATGAAAACCAAACTTGTGCCACACGATTTTATCACTCAAGTTTTGCCATTTTGCCAACTTTGTCATCTTCCAAAAGCACAAAACATCTGATGAATGACATGTTTCTTGATCAAGGAGTCAAGAATTCAACTTGGCATGTGCAAAACCATCATGACATGAACTTTGGAATTCAAATTTGGCAAGGCAACATCAATGCAATACATTGAGGTGTCATGATCCAGACCATAACACTCCAAGCTAGTCAAGATTCAAGTCCAAATGCTGAGCATTCAAACCTGCAGAATTGAATGGAGCAAGATAAGAGAGTTGACTTGGCACTTTTGGATTATCCAAGTCAATGGCTACAAGCTACATGCCATGATCAGCCTCCAATCACTATTGCTCCCAAAACAAACTTCCTCTACTATAAATAGAGGTCATGTGTGACTGATCAAAACACACCAAAGCATAACAACTCATGCTTTTCTTCTAATCACTGTAAAAAACCAGAATTTGTTTCTCTTTCAAGTCACATTTGAATTTTCAAATAGAGAGCAATTCCATCCAAACCAACCATCCGAACACCTCACATATGTCATATACAAGTGATCCATAACCTCAAAACACATCTGGAACACCAGAATCACAAAGTCACCATCCATTTGCTCAAGCTTTTTGGCCTATTTGCAGTTGGGGTACCCCAACAAGTTCCAGGCTATTTCAATCCATTCCAAGCTTCCAAACACCTTACATAAGGTCCATTGAAGATGTCCAGATCATCACACAACATATGTAACACCTCTACATCAGAATTCGATTTCTTCTTGCAAGAGGTAAGCCTAAACTCTCAAACTCTATGACCCATGCATCATAAATATGTTTTCAAGTTACAAACATGTTTCTGCACTTATGTAGAGTGTTTCCCCTCAATCAATTGCTTTGTAGCTATCGTTTTTTATTAGTTCTTTTTAAAATATTTTATTCTACAAAAAAATAAAATTTATATTATTTATTTAATATAGCTTGAATTTTTGTAAATAATTTCATTTTATTTGTTTTTAAACATTTTTAAAATGAAATTTCCACCTTTGATTTTTCAAATTCAAATGACTTCCAAGTTTTCATGTGATTAAACATGATTTTTCAAAACATTTTTCAAAGTTTACAACTTGGTTTTTAATATATTTGATATTTTATATCATTTTTTATTTAAAAATTGTTTTTTTTAAAAAATTAAAATTAGGGTTTTATTAATTTTGATTTTTTCAAACTTCATTTGAAACACTTTTGGGCCTCAAATAGAGTGTAAGACCCATCCCTTTTGTAAATACAAAATTTTGGGTCTCAGTCATTGTATAAGTCCCGTTACGATTTTCAAAATAAACAGCGCAATCGCCGTTTTTCATCAGGGAATCTCCTTGAGCTGTAAGCCCCAACTCTTGAATAAAAATAACTTTTTGGGCCTCTAATAGGGTTTAAGACCCATTCCTTCTTATACATTAAAATTTTGGGCCTCAGTCATTGTATAAGTCCCTATGTAGTTTTCAAAATCACGACGCGATCGTCGCCTTTTCAAATAAATCATTTGGGCTTCTCCTTGAGTATAAGCCCCATTATTTTTCTTCATAAACACTTTTGGGCCTCTATTAGAGTGTAAGACCCAACCCTTTTTGTACAAAAACAATTTTGGGCCTCTGCTATAGTATAAGCCCCACAACATCTTTTGGTATCGCAGTGCAATCAATGTTTTCAAATAAGTCATCTGGACCTCTCCTTGAGTATAAGCCCCAATCTTTTGTACATAAACTTTGTTTTAAACAATAAACAACTTCCATGGGCCTCTCCTTGAGTTGTAAGCCGCATACCTCTGTTTTCAAAATCATCTGTCTGTTTTTAAACTGGTACTAAGAGAAACATTATTCTCGGTGAAACTGCTCTTAGACCACTTGGGCCTCTCTTTGAGTTATAAGCCCCAAACTTTCTTTTCTTTTTTAAACAAACTTTTTTTTTAATTCAAATTCAAATTCAAAGTTTCCTCAAAAATTTCTTCAATTTCTTGAAACCCTAATCATACAGTTGTATTCAATACAACAGATCACTATACACTTGGGCCTCCTCTCAGAATGTAAGTCCCAACATCCCTTTTTTATGCATACTTATTTATATATCTGTCAAATCACTTATCTGTGTATATATATATATATATATATATATACTTGTGCATATTTGTTTAGAGTTTCCCCAGCAGTTAGGTCTTCACTTAGGTCAACCCAGAGGTTATTTTCAACTTAGTCAAAACTAGTTCCCTCATAGGAAATTCCCTATACAGTCTGCCTCCTCTTGGGCTTATTCAATATGGAACAAAGAAAGACATTATTCCCGGTGAAACTTTTCTCAAGACTGTTAAAACTTAGAAATATATGTACACAAGAAATTCATTTCCCCAGAGAGGATTAATTCCCGGTGAAACCTCTTTTGAATTTCTTCAAACCATAGAACTGTTTAACAAAGAAAGGACTAATTTCCGGTGAAACCTTTCTTGAACTTTTCTTAGGCTTAGACCCACAGGCTTCCTAGAAGTATCCCCAGCCTTCTCTTGGGCTTAGTACAAGGACCAACAGGCTTCTTAGAAGTTCCCCAGCCTCCTCTTGGGCTTAGTACAAGGACTCAAAGGCCTCTTAAAGGCATAGGATAGATTTTGTCATCTCTACTAGTTCAATCCCCCAGGAGAGTCAAAATTCCAGAACATCATACTATTTTAAGGGTTGATCTTCATCCCTTAAACCAAAATCCTCCTCTTGGGCATTATACAAAGACCCATCTCTACACCAGAGCCTACCACTTCTTGAGAGACTTGGGCAGTCTCAGCCTCCTCTTGGGCTTCATTCAAGTAGACTTGGAAAGTCTCATTTCCCCTTAGATCTCACACAGAGACCCTCAAGTTTCCTAAAATCACGGGGAAAACCCTGACCATTCTATTAATCCATCAGTCTCTAGTAGAGTTAAAACCTCTAAGGTTTTCAAACTCACCTTTAAACTCCTCTGACCCCCCAACAAGGATTAAGCTTTTATTTTAAGAAATTCCCCAACTAGGGTCAAATTACCACCAACAAATCCTCAACAGAATCTGACCCTCATGGCATCTAGTACTTCAACTCTTCTCTAATTCCCAACAAGAGTAAACCCTTTGGATGCCCTAATATAATCTGGACCTGCTCCTGAATTTCCATAAATCCTCAGCAAGAGATAGCCTCCTCTTAGGCTTCATATAAGAATTTCCCCAGTCAGCCTCAATTTTGGGCTTTGTACAAGACAGATAAAACCCTCCCTAGTGGAGTCATTTTCTTTTAGCTTCAACCATGGGCTTTGATCAAGGGACACCAAAATCAACATCCCCTCAGATGAGACACTGGGTCCCCTTTGCAGGAGGATATTTCTTCTATACATCACATATTAAAACAAATAATCAAAACCTTTCCAGATAATTGTTGTAAGTGGCACACTTGTTGATTCAAAATCCAAGCTGGAGTCCTTCTCTTATCCTAGCCAAAATTCATCTTTCATCTAATAGCTATAAGTGGCAAGCCTCTGGATCCCTAACATCAAAGTCAATGTCCCTCTCTTAGCATGAAAGATTCATAAGGAAAAAGTGGCATTGCTCTACACTGAGTTAAAGCTTTCCTCCTTCATGACATCACCCCTATGAAGGAAATTATGGCATTGCTGGATTCTACATATCCCAGTTAAAGTAATTTCCCTTATAATCAATTCCTCAATATTTATGATGAATAAGTGAGATATTATCCCTTTAAAGATGACAAATTCTCTCTTAATCACCCTTTTAGCCTCAATCTTGGGCTTCAAACAAGACACAAATACTCTGATAGCTTCAATCTTGGGCTTTGAACAAGTCACCATATACATTTCCTCCCATAGAATTAGAGGAACTACGATTGCTCTGATTTCCCAAATCTCTTTACCGGAATACGTAGGCATAAGATTGCGAAATCTTAGCGAGCACACAAATCAAAAAACTTTAGGTCTAGTACCTTCCCAAAAACAACGGAAAACCCGAAAACAACAAAAACATTCTCTTAACACTCCCAAAGGAGAAACTTTCCCAAGCCACAGTAGATAAACACGAGAAAGCATATTAAGTTAACAGAAAAACATGCAATAAAAGGTTCCTATGGATTACCATAGATACACTGGGTGTTAATAGCTTCCCTTTGTATAACCAGACCCCGTTCCCCAATCTGTTAGCATTTGTTAAAGAAAACATTTGCGTGCAAGGTTAGTTTTAGATATCTTCCCTTTCCTTTCCAGCTTCATAGGATAAATACAAAAATAAAAAAGTAGCACCCAAATCCATATTGCGGTAAGGTGGTCGCGTCACCGACAAAAACCGCACGCTACAACTTGATTCTCTCATGTGAATCCATATCTGACCCTCTCACTCATCACACACCATCTCCCTATAAATAGGAGGCAATACCATCACCATTTCCAAGCTCTAGTAGCCAAATTACTCTGCTTAAACCGTGCTCAAACACCTCTACAACTTGATTTCGTGTGCACATTTCAAGCAACTTCAGTGCAATTTCTCCGCCCATATTTGTCGAAGGAAGTATAAGGAAGGTGTAGCAAAAGGAATCAGGCCAAACGGAGCTCTGAGGAAGGAGAACGAGTTCCATCTTCAAGCCTCTCTGCACATCTTCAAACCGGTCCATTTCTTAACTTTTTTTCACGATTCTTATTGCTAAATCATGTTTATGGATGTGTTGAATGATATCCCCAACCTTTTGTTCATTTATATTACATCATCATCATGTAATTTCAAACTTTAGATCTAGGGTTCTTGAGGTTTTTTGCAGACGTCTCATGTTACTGATGTTTATTTCAAAATGTAATTGCATGAGTGTGTTCATCTTGATCTCACGGTCACGATGAGCATTCATTTGCATATTTTGTTAAGTATTGAGGATTTCACGATTTTGGAAGCTTGGAGAAGATGATAATGGTGTGTGTATTTGTTCTCACGTGTTCATGATCATCATGGCATAATCATTATTTAATCACCACCCAATCATTTTTTTAATCATGCTGAATCTTAGTTTTTGTTTTAACTGCGCCGCGTGTTACATGCATTAATGATGGCCGATTTTTTTCTGCGCGTGCTAAAGCAAGATCATGTGGATCTTATGATCCTGTCCTTTGATCTTGGATTAGGTTATTAAGTGTGGATCTAATGGTTCAACGTGGTTTGTTGTTGTGCGTCGGATCTGGATCATGTGGATCAGATTTTTGGAGTCCATCACATAGACCCCAGGATGGTTAGAGCGTTTTGGGCTCAGACCTGATGGGCCTATGTGATTTTTACTGCACGCACCCTTTTTTTACTTTTTGCTAACGTTTTTTTGTGTGGTTTCTTGGGCCAATTTGCTTTCTGGACCCACATTTTTCTTAGTGCACTTTGTTCTTGTTTTATGCATAACTTATTATTTTTAATTGCTTTTTAAGATTTTTTTTTTTAATTTGATTCAAATTTATTGATCTTTCTTTTTATTTTATTTAATTTCTATTTAAGATCTTATTTCACATGGTTGGTGTTTATTTTGGGGTTTTTACTTTAGATTTAATCATGTAGGGATGAGTTAGGGTTTTAGCATAATCCTTGATTCAATTGGTTTGATGTTTGATACCTCTATTTGATTGAGTCTTAATTCCACATTTGATTAAATTTGATTCTTTTATATTTTGATTGAATGCTAGATAATTGGTTCATGATTTATTTCGTGTTTCTTACTTTGAATAATCTTTGAATTCACCTTAATTGATATAGTTATTTTCACTTATGCTTTGATTCTTCTTCATCCTTTCATGATTGATTCACCATATGATTATGCCATATTACATCACTTGCACTAATGCCTTTTCTTTGTTTTGTGTGGTATCTTTGAGGAGAGTTCATCACTTGGACATTTGTAGGTTAATTGATTTTGTTGAATATTCATGGTTCATCTCATATGTTTCTTTATGCCTTAGGTTAGGTATCTCCCCCCTTGGTGGGTTTATGATGCTTCCCTCCCCCATTTACAATGTAATAACTTAGGTTTTCTTGATTTTCATTATTGATTGCTTGCTTGCTTGTTAAGAAAGATAAAATGAAATAGGTTATAAAACAATTTCGAAACAAAGACAAATAATGCTTGATCCAACGTCAAGCCATTTTCAAACTTAAATTGGTTTATTTCTCACATCACCTTATAGGGTTCTTCCATCACTCCTCTTTCACCTTCTCCAATCATTCCATAAACCCAAGCAAGCCTTGTATGTTTTAACCCTTGTAAGTCGATTTCCTTGCGCATCGCCATTAACCTACCTTGATCTAATCACCACCCTTTCATTTCCTTTCTCTTTCATCGTCTTCTCTTCCTAAGAAAAAGCCTTTGTCTTGTACCAAGTGTATTTTCAAACTATTTTCTAAATAAATTTGGATGATTGTGGAATGGTTAGGCGAAGTCCTTGTCCTATCCCGAGTGTTTGACACTACCTTTAGGGTTCACTGTCTAAAAACACTTACCATCCAAAACAAAACATCTCTTAATTAAAACGAATATTGTCCTCCTTGTATTGAACTAGAGAGAGAGGATTGAGTGAAGACTTCTTCCTCTCCAAGTATTAGGATGCTCACTTTAGAGTGTGTGGTCTCGATACTCGTCTTTCAATACAAAGATGTGACTATATTAGCCACACCATTTTCAAAGCAATTCTTTTGGGATAAAGAATTGGGTACTACCCGCAGGGGTTCCTATCCAAGGAATTATTTCACCCCTAAAATCAATCATCACAAATCAAATGTGACATCTTCCCTCGATGGCGAAAACCTAAGCCTTTTCAAAAAGGGCCTGTTATTTCCATCCTACCGCATAACATGCTAAAGCATAAGTCTCCTTGCATGCGAGTGGCAAAACCTATTGCTAGGATGTGAATGTTAACGTCGTCCATTAAAAGCAACTAACCCGTGGTTCCACAAACTAAGGACGCTCCAGTTCTTCATTTGTCAATGAAGATACGTAGGCACGAGATTGCGAGATCTTGGCGAGCAACCTTCTTCTATAATCTTATTTTTCTTTTGCCTTTAGTTCTGCGAACTACGAGGCTCTGACTTCCTCATCGCACCATGAGGGTAAGTAGGCATGAGGGCCCCAATTCTTTGCGAGCACTATGTTTCTAAAACCTCTTCTTTTCCTTTTGAATCATTCGTAGAATGCAAGATACCCTTAACATCCTTACACGTAAGACAAACAAATGGTTTTCATCGAGTACGATGGATGTGAGGGTGCCAATACCTTCCCTTTGAATAACCAGCTTCCGAACCCATCTCTTGGTCGCGAGACCAACTTATCCTTCCTCTTGGGGTTTTGTCGATGTTTTTCCTTCCCTTTGGGATAAATATAGTTCGATGGCGACTATGTGTTTTAAGTGCATTCTTATTTAGATATAATTAGATTAATTCTATTTGATTTTATTTTAAGTTAGTTTTAATATAATTTTATTGGATTGTTTCTAAAAAAAAGGTAAAAAAAATTAATAAAATAAATGTTTTTAATTATGATTGAAAAATCATCATTATGATCTTATTATTATTATTATTATTATTATTATTATTATTATTATTATTATTATTATTATTATTATTATTATTATTTTTATTATATTAGTTATTTTTTATTCCATCATCATCATCATTATTAATATAATAGTTAGTTAATTGTTTTTATGAAGAAATTATTAAAAATCATTAGTATTAATATTGTATAAAAATGTGAAATCAAGAGAGCAACATATCCATACACACGGTTTATACCATACAAATTCAAAACATTTACTATTTTTTCAGTGCATTTCCTTTTTCTATTTCTCACCTTTTTATTTATTTTGTATTTTATAATTTATTATTATTATTTGTATTATTTAGTATTATAAGAATCACACTATTTTTATAGTTATTACAATTTTATAAAGAAAAAAAATAAAAATAAAATGAATTTGGGTTTTAACTTTCATTTTGTGCACTTTTTAACAAAAATAGGTCAAAAGTTTTTTTTAGGTTTTAATTATTATTTTCGTATTTTTTAATTAGGGATTTTTTAAAAATAGAAAATTTCCATTTTATGTATATTTTTTTTAATCAAGAAAGAATATATATTAATTAAAAAAATAATACAACCAAGGTGATCCTAAAGGGATCCAACCACTACAAGGACTAAGCTTGCATAATTAAACTAGCTAGGTGGCTTCTAATTTTTTGGTTTTGCCAACCTCTATATACCACATTATCTATAATAGATGAGACTATATTTGTATTATCCACACTATTACCAAACACTATATCATTTCTATACCTCCATATACAATAAATGGACTCAGCAACTAACATTTTCATGAGATCCATTTTCCACCATTTACCCTTAGTGACACCACTAATCCAAACCAGCACTTCATTCCAGCTCCTGGGATCATGATTCACATTCATCCAATGTAACACCTCCTTCCAAATAGGCTTGGTTTTACTATAGCAAAAGAATAAGTGATCAAGATTTTTATCTCCATTGTGGCGCATATTGTAGTTACTATCATGAACAAGCCCAAACCATTTCAATTTTTCTTTAGTCGCAAGTCATCCATGGCAAGCAAGCCATAAGTAATGCAGAGCTCTTGGCCTCACTTTGTTAAAGAGAATAATCTTTATCCAAGGCACCTTTTGACCATCATTAATGATAAGATTGTAGAAGACAGTAGCTTTAAATTTCTGCATATTCAATGCTTTAATCCACTCTTCCTGCAAGAGCAACACTTTCCCCCTTTGATTCATAATGGCTTGCATCATCCAAGAGTTATGTGACTTGGTCACATACTCCATCACAAGAACACATTTGAGATAATATGTGTGAATCCATTTCACCACATATTATCTGATTTTCTATAGAGATTCCAAAGGCACTTCAGTAAAAGAACATCATTCCAGACACTGAGGTTGAGCACCTTCAACCCTCCTTGTCTTATAGGACATCACAACTTCTTCCAAGCCACATGGATTTTCTTACTAATACTCTCTTTTCATGTCCAAAAAAAATTTCTATAAATTGAATCAATCTTCTTAATCACAGTATTAGGTATAGAAAAACAATGCATCTGATATTGAACTATGGACCACACAATGCTCTTCAACAACTGAATTCTACCTGCATAGCTGAGCAACTTTGAAGACCAGTGGTGAATACGATGTGAGAACAAGAGTTGTCTCTACAAGTCAATCTATGTTTTGATGATAATAATACGTATTTGTGAAAGAACCATTTTATGTTCTAACGTGTGTTGTGTGCAGATCATATTCGTAGAAGTTATCAGATCCTACAAAGCACAGCCAGATGTGCGTTATTGATAATGTGTGAAGTTACTATGTGTGACACAAGTCGCAAGAAGCAAGAATACATATGTAATTGATCGTGATTAGTCAGGTCCAAGGATGCAGATATTGCTATTGCAATGCTCTTGTGGATGCTCTCTGAAAGTGGTCGAGATTCTGAAGATTGCGAAGCTTCTGAAGAAGAGAACCAAAGTGTTGAAGACTCTCATGACTTGAAGTTCTGAAGGCAGAAGGCTCTGAAGACCAAGTCCAGAAAGACTCTGAAGACTTATGTGTTCTGAAGTTTACGATTCCAGAAGTCAAGTGCTGAAGACTCTAAAGACTGATTCCTAAAGGACTTATTCAAATGACTGAAGACTTGACGTATCAGATATCCTGCTAAGAAGGCTCTACTCATGCTTCATCAATTTACCATCAGAAGCCTCTGAAGTTTGAAAGTCAAATGTTACCGTTGTAAGTAACTGTACACAGCGCCCAAGAAAGATATATCCTATCACTTCTCCCACAACAAAAAGGAGATGTGTCAGTACAGCTAATTATTACACAACGTCTCTTTTCTAACAGCCAACAGTTTTCAAACGACTATATTTCTCCTGGGCTATTTAAAGGAATGAGTATTCACTTCTAAGGAAAACTGATTCACTCCATCAAAAGGTGAATTGATCAAGTCATTGTGTAAAGATAGCAACAACGATGAGTTCTCGTTGTAACACTTAGAATATCCAAAGCTATCACCATTTATGCATGGCCATTATTGTTGAAGCTTAAAGATCATCATTCAACACAACAACAATGAATTGGTACAAAAGTTGTTGATGAAGAAGACAACATTGAAAATCAGTCAAGTCATCAACCACCTTCTCGTCAGCGCTACATTGAAGATCTGAAGCAAGGAGTTGTTGGTCAAAGCTTGCTCACCCAAGAAGACGAAGAAGAAGAATATCTACAAGATGTCAATAACTGTCAAATCATTTTACATCTGTGTATTTTCTTAGAATAGCAAGGAGCTGCTGCTCATATCTTGCTTGAACACTTGTGTGTTCTTTTGTACTTAAACTTAGGAGTAATCTGCTTGTTAAGAAGCATACTTGTAATCTCCTGTATAACTAATTCTTGGTGAATTAGGATTCCTTGAGTGGTCAGTGTGACCGGAGACTCGAGAAGACAATGACGAGATGTCATTGTGGGAAAAGCCTGAAATAGGGTCGGTAGCGTTATATTCATTGCGATGAATCCCTGGACGTCTAGCTGTGAAAGCCTAGAAGTAGATCTTGCGAGATTGGAACCTGCAGGTCAATGTTCGTTATATTCATTAAGTTGAATCCCTGAATGGTTCATTGCATGTTAGTCACAGTGCGGCTGTGCAAGTGGTTAGTCACCTGTTGTTGCCCATGCATCTGTAATCGAGATTGATTATAGTGGATTAAGACCTTGTGTTCAAGGCGAAATCACCTGAGGAGGGTGGACTGGATTAGCCTTTGTGGTGAACCAGGATATATCTTGTGTTCCTTACTCTTATGCTTAATGTCTTGTTTATGTTTCTATATTGAGTATCAGAACCTTACACAAGCAAGTCAGAACCTTGCAACTCTGATAAGCTTCCGCTCTGCAAGTTCTGAATATTGTACATATTGTTCAGACTCTTATTAGTTCTCATGCTCTAAGCATTACCAAGTCTGAATTTGACTTCGCAAGTCAGAGTCTCTCAACGAACTCTGATGTAACGTAAAGTGCCTTATTGACAAGAAGCGAAAAGTTGTTAAAAGAGTAAATACACAATTCAAACCCCCCTTTCTTGTGTCTTTATCACACCTTCAATTGGTATCAGAGCTCCGGTTCTATTATTGATGGATATTAAAACACTTAACAGTGTCAGAAAAAGATCCAGATACAGTGCGTAGAAATACTCTGGATGAGATTGAAATCCACTTACAATTTCTGTAACAGTTTTGAAGATGACTGTGTACAAAATTGTAATCAATCTGAGTACTTGAGCTAATCACTGATTCTGGAAGTTTTGTAGTTGTCAAACAACTAAATCTTCCTCACCGACGTTTTTATGAAGATTGAAGAATCAGCTGATAAGATAGATTCATCAGATAAGAAGTAGTATCTGTTGAATGCTTATCTTGGAAGATACGTGTGGGTGAGCCACGTATTTGCTCAAAGTTGAATCATCAGAAAACAAGAAGTCTTGTTTGCTGAAGATTAATTCTTTATGAGTTTTTGAGATGTTTTCAAGAAATGGATTAGGTCCACCCTTGACTTTCTCGTATAAAAACTCATTTAGAACTTCTTCATGTAAAGAAGAAAGATTGTTGTTCTATGATGCTAAACTCCAGAATGAAGCATGCAGAATTCAAAAAATCTGAAGATGTCAAACTCTTAGAAATAATTCAACATCTGAATCTTGAATGATCTAGAGATTAACAAGACTCATGAAGAACTGAGTATTATTTTCTTGGAAGCTATACAGGAAACTGAAAGAATATTCAGAAAGAAGATTCTCACAGATTCATCAAATACTTGATCAAGAATGAACTCTTAGAATCTTGATTGAGTCAATATAAATAGGCTCTGATAACTTGAGACTATCTCACTACTGAACCAAATGTTATTGATCAGATCACCATCTGATAAGATTCTCAGAACTTCTTAAACACTGGAATCAGAAGATGCAAATCCAAGCACTTAAGTCTTCTACCTTAAGTCAAACTGAGTTATGTAGATGAAGATCTCTTCGGAAGTAGATATGTTGTTAAATTCTGATGAATTATCTTTAAACTAGTCAAATCAGCATTGTGAGACCAAGAAAATGTCATGCAAACCATGTCTAGCGCTATACGCAAGGTTGATGATACTTAGTACTGGACAAGGATCTACACCAGTTTAAAGAAACAAGTCAGATGCTATGAGATGAAGATTAAATCCTCTCAGCAAATAACCTCTCAATGGTTTATGATAAAGTTGAATTTAATGACCATCCTGTAGCGCGATTTTTGTGGTCCTGAGTCACTATCGCTTAGGTACTACTGTTCGATTCATTTTTTATTCTATTGCGCTGATTAAGGAAGGGAAATAGATGTCTCTAATTAACCCTGCTTACATACCGAGTTTGAACAGTAGTCTGTTAGGTTACAGATGCTATGTGGATGTGGGGCCCAATCTTTGGTTATTTTGTTAAGAACACAGTGTCTGGATTATTTGTGAGGTTTTTGGTAATGTGTTTAGATTTGATGCTTTTGGGTTGGTGGAGATACTGGATTTTGGGTTTTTGATTAGTATGCTCGCTAAGATTTTTCAATCTTATGCCTACGTATTCCCGTTTGATGAAACATGGAAATTAGAGCGATTGTAGTTGCTTCTATTCTATGGGAGGAAAAGAGGTTGTTTTGGTGTCTTGTTCAAAGCCCAAGACATGAAGCTAAAAGTAGTTTGTATCTTGTTCAAAGCCCAAGATGTGAAGCTGAAGGGTTGGATGAGAGAGAATTTGTCATCTCTAAAGAGGAGTTGTTGATGTTTATATGTTGTGAGCAAGGCATGACTTTGATGCTAAAAGGTTGATTGACTCAACCGGGGTTTTCTTTATACAAAGCGTAAGAGGAGGCTATTGACCCAACAAGAGGGTGTTTTTATATGTCTTGTACGAAGCCCGAGATGGAGGCTAAAAGGGAATTGACTCAACAAGAGAGTCTATTTGACAGGTGATTGACTCAACAAGAGAGTCTTTTATACTCAACAAGAGAGTTTTTTGTTGTGCCTTGTATGAAGCCCAAGACGGAGGCTAAAAGTGTTTGACTCAACAAGAAAGTCTTTTATACTCAACAAGAGAGTGTTTTCTATCTCGTACGAAGCCCGAGATGGAGGCTAAAGGTGTTTGACTAAACAAGAGAGTCTTTTATACTCAACAAGAGAGTGTGAAAAGGTTAGCTCCGCTGGGGAGAATCATTGTCTAAAGCCCAAGAGGAGGCTATCTATGCTGGTGACTGTTTTAATTTAGTGACAGGTCCAGTATGTTGGATAAAAGAGAAAATCAGTTCTTATTAAGGATGTCAGATACCATGAGGCTCCGATGGGTTGATGACAGTAAAATGGTCTGAGTTGGAATTTTTATTGTATTGTGACAGTTGAGTTCTTTTCTCTGGTGAGAATTTCTATGAGTTTACAGTAATTGACCCATGCTGGGAAAGATTAAAGGTAAGGTTGTGCCTTGGTACTGATCAGAGGATCAGGGTTATTTCCTGTTCTTTTAGGAAATGGGAAATCCTAAGGGTATTGAGACTGTCCAAGTCTACTGGTGTTGTGAGAAATCGATTCTCAGATAGTGAATGATCTTTGTATGATGCCCAAGAGAAGGCTGGTATGTTAAGGGATGAAGGTCAACCCATTAACTGGTCTGACACTTGACTCAGAAAGATAGGTCTAGCAAATTGATGACTAGGTTCTGTTCCTATACCTGTATAGGTCTCTGGGTCCTTGTACTAAGCCCAAGAGAAGGCATGAGAGATTTTAAGAGGCCGAAGGGTCCTTGTAAAATGCCCAAGAGGAGGCGGGGATGCTTTTAAGAAGCCCGTGGGTCCCTAAACCCCGAGAAGTTCAAGACATGCCATTCATCGAGAATAGATCAAGCTAGGAAAGTCCGAGAATTTGGAAGAAACTGAAGAGATGCCATCCATGGAGAAAAGATCATCTCTGGGGAGTTAGAGTTTCTTTGACAATTTCTAAGGGCGACAGTCTGAGAAATGGTTCACCGAGAATGCTGCCTTTCACGTCTCCATATTTTTTAACCCCAAGAGGAGGGAAGACTGTATCTGCTAATCCTATGGGGGATCTAGTTTTGTTTGTATTTAAGAGTGACCAACAGGGCTTCACCTAGTGCTAGACGTAGTTGCCGGGGAAAACTCTAAATAACTATACTAGTATTACATAGTTGATATTTGACAAGTATATAAAAGGATGTGAAAGAAGACTTATAGTGAGCAGCCCCACAATACAATTATATATATATGAAAGTGGGTAAACACGTACTCGGTTGTAGAGCTTCCTTGCTGTTTTGTTAGTTTGTTCAACAAATAAAGCTTTGATAACAATATTATATTCTAAATCAAAGGAGAAAGTACTTTGAAAAGATTGTTGGGGCTTACAGCTCAAGGAGAGACCCAAGGTTTTATCAGTGATTGTACTGTTGTTTTGAAATTGTACAGGGACTTATACAAGTGACTGAGGCCCAAAAAGGTTTATGTACAAAGGGATGGGTCTTACACTCTCTCAAGAGGCCAAAATGTGTTTTAAAGAAAGGGAATGGGGCTTATAACACGAGGGTAGGCCCAGATGATTTGATTTTTAAACTGGCGATCACGCTGAGGTTTCTTTAACGTACTGGGTCTTATATAATGTATTGAGGCCCAAAAAGTTTTGTTTAAAAAAAAGGGTTTGGGTCTTACACTCTATTAGAGGCCCAAAGGTGATTTTAAAAGAAAATATGGGGCTTACAACTCAAGGAGAGGCCCAGGGGTTTTGTTTTAAAAATGACGATCGCGCCGAGATTTCTTTAAGGTACTGGGTCTTATACAATGCATTGAGGCCCAAAGAGTTTTATTTACAAGGGATGGGTCTTACACTCTATTAGAGGCCCAAAGTGTTTGGAAAAGATTTGTGAGGGTGAAAATCAAAGAAACCCTAAATTTGTTTTCCTTTAAAAGTAAATATTTAAAGAAAATCAATAAAATGATAAAAAATACCAAATAAGTTTGAATAAACCACTTGTGATTTTTGTTTAAGGTTTGAAAAATGAGGTTTTAATCACAAGATGAATTAAAACTCATTTGGTTTTGATTTTCAAGGTAAATATTCTCTTTTAAATAATTAAAAATGAATTTATTCACAAAAATACTAATTATATTAAATAAATAATATAAATTTTATTTTTTTGTGGGATAAAATATTTCAACATTTTTGTGATTTTTTACAAAAAGAACCAATAAAAAATAATTAAAATTGAGGGAGTTATTAATTTTTCAAATCATTAAAAATAATATGAAAAATAGTAAAATATGAAAAATATGAAAAAAGTGGAAAAAAAGAGGATCTGGGGCGAGGGGGATTCGAACCCCAGACCTCTTGTGTACAGGGAGCGCGCCTTACCACTGGGGTGGTGATACATCCGTTGATTGAAACACAACCACAAATATACAAGGCTTGCTTTGTTTTTGGCCTGGCCCAAGGCAAGGCAAGGCAAGGTTTTGGTTAGAAACGTGAAGGCCATAAATTTCTCATTTCTCCATGGATTGGGACAAAATTTAGGTCTATCCTGCCTAGAATTTCACAAGGAATCCAATGGTGGTGGTGTTTTTTTCAGATCATGCTCCTATTGAAAAACCCGACAGTGGTTTTGAAATAGGCCATGATTTGCATTTTCTGTGCTATCTCTTGGTACATGTATGAATTATATGATAAATTGTTGCAAACACAACACATATAACATGTATAAGAGATGCATGATCAGTGGACATCAAAGGAAAGCATGATTCAAAGAATTCAAGTTGTGATGTTTACCCCTTTTTGGAGCTTTTGTGCAATCTGCCAAGGGCTTTGTTCCAGACATGATTTGATGCTTTGGACGACCTCAAATGATCTCTTGGAAGATTTTAGGATGGTTGGAATCAGCTGGACACCTTAGGAACAAGTTTGAGCTCTTTCTTGCAAAAGGGGCAAAAGTGGCCAAAATAGAAACTCTCTCAAATGGTGTTCCAGATGTGTGGAACCATTTGGGACAGTTCAAGGATAATATTTGGAGTGTGTTTGAGGTATTATCTGGTTTGGAAAGTGACTGAATCAAGACATGGCTTGAAAAATGCACAAAAGTCCAATTTTGAGGTTTTGAGAGGTGACTTTGAGATTTTCGTGTTACAGGTCACTTGTGAGTGTTGGGATCACCTCTATATGATGTTTATGAGGTGTGTGTGTGATTGGTTTGGTTGGAATTGCTCTCAAACTCAAAACCCGATAGTGACTTGCTTTGGAAGGCAAATTTGGAAGTGGGAAGGTGATTTTGAGGAAAGCATATGTTTGATGGCTATGGTGTACTCAAACTGATCACAAATGAGCTCTATTTATAGTAGAGTAAGTTTTTTTTGGCTGCAACAGTGAATGGCAACTGCAGCAGAGGTTTGGCCAATGTTGATCAATGGGAATCCAAGTCTCCTCTAGCCATTGACTAGAGGTTAGGGCACAGGCTGCTGGTTCCCTTGGTCTTGGATATGTCTTGACTTTGGAAGAGGTCCAGTCCATGCCACCTTTGTGCATCCATTGAATGCTCCAAAACAAAATTGGAGTTTTGTCCCTCTTTTAGGCATTTCTAGGTTTGGCATGCTACTTTTGGTTCCAAAGACTTGGGAGGCTTATGGATCAGTGTTTGTCCCTCTTTGGTCTCCCCTTGAGGTGTTCAGATGGATAGACTTGCTCGCCCTTTTCAAATTTTGAGAAAATCGAGCAAAACTCCCAAATCTGCCTTGTTATGACAGTTGCAGCAAGGCATGTTGCAACTATCATAACTTCTTGCTCAAATTGTGTTTGGTGAAGTTCTTGGCCATTTTGGAAAGTTCTCATATGATATAACATATGTGTGATCATAGTTTGTTTTGATACCTTTTGGATCCAAGTGAAAAATTCCCCTACATTTGGAAAAAAGTGAAGGCAGATTCTGACTTAGTGAAAATTTCACTAAGTGGTGGAAAAAATGACATTTCATGTTTTCAGCCATTTTGACCCAATCATAACTCAAAATCCATGATGAATTGGAGTGAGGTGTAGTTGAAGCTTTTGTAGAAGGCCATGAGAGCTACAAATCCAGCTTTGAATGGGGAAAAATGGCCTTGTGTTTTAGGAGATATGATCCTCCAAAGTTGGTACCTTAGCCACTTTGTTCCATAACTTAGAAAATTTTCTAAGTTTTTATGGTTACCCCTTTTACAAGTTATCCCACTTTTCTTGATTTTTATTGAGGAATGATGATTCCAATCACACATTAACATCATTTTAGGGTCAAAGAACCATAATTGTGAAAAATCTCAAAAAGTCAAAGTTGACTTTTGTGCACAGTTGACTTTTTGTCAGATGAACTTCAAACTGCGCGATCCTCTATGAAATCAAATCCTTGACCTAAATCAAACTTGATGGATTGATTTCATAGGTGTTATAGGGTGTATTAAATCATGTCCCAAGGTTTGGGAGCATGCCTGGGTCAAAAGTCAAAGGCACAGTTGACTTTTTCCTCAAAACCCTAATTGTTGTCCTGATGAAATTGAAACTTGTGGATCAAGCTTCTTGAATCAATCCATTGTTTAAAATGGATCAATATAGTGTGTTAGAGACCCTCAAATCATGTCTTGAGGTCTTGGCTCATGTTTTGTCCCAAAGGTCTACTTAGGGGTGAATTAGGTCAAG
This sequence comes from Lathyrus tuberosus, assembly GCA_022829125.1. Classification (NCBI taxonomy): domain Eukaryota; kingdom Viridiplantae; phylum Streptophyta; class Magnoliopsida; order Fabales; family Fabaceae; genus Lathyrus; species Lathyrus tuberosus. The sequence goes on from JALAZF010000060.1 coordinate 16,997,493, forward strand.
AAACCCTAATTCCTGATTTTTGGTGAATGCATCCCCTGAGGCTAAATTGACTTGATGATTGGGTTTATGATGTCCCATGGAGCATCTTAGGTTATGCTTTGAAGCATTGGCTCATGCCCAGAGGAAAATTTCCATCTGGAGGCCCTGGTCGACTAAAACCCTAATTTGGTGACACTGGCGATCTTGAGGCTTAATCCACTTAGAATGTTGCAGCCTTGTGCTTGATCCTTGATGTGGGAGTCCTCTTGATCCATTGGGGATGTTTGAGAGGCTAGAAAAGTTGAAGATCATGTCATTCCTTGATTGATCCTTTGTCTAAGAACTCTGAGAGGGCTTGAAACCCTAATTTTGATTGTAGTGGATGCTCACCCATCTTTGGGGAGACTAATGAGGCATAATGATACACCCATATTGTGATGATGATTTGCACAATGAAGGGGAATCTTAGTGGTCAAAATTTGGGGTATGACAGATGCCCCTATTTAATCTTCTTGGACCCAAAGGTGTGAATGGCGAAGGTATTCGGGCATTCGGGTGCAAGAGGATTAAATATCGGAATACCCGAAATTTTGATGGCGGTTATGAATGGTAGCTTACACATTCATCTTCTTTTGCTAAGCAATGATACTTAGAAAAGTCAAACTTCCCCTTGATCCTGTTTTCCTACCAAGGAACTGGTCTTAGTCTCTGAAATAAACTTCCCCTCGATCCTGGTTTCCAACCAAGGAACTGGTCTCAGTTTCTGAAATAAACCTCCCCTCGATCCTGGTTTTCTATCAAGGAACTGGTCTCAATTTCTGATGTAAACTCCCCCTCGATCCTGGTCTTCAGCCAAGGAACTGGCCTCAGTTTCTGAAATAAACCTCCCCTCAATCCTGGTTTTCTACCAAGGAACAGGTCTCAGTTTCTGATGTAAACTTCCCCTCGATCCTGGTCTTCAGCCAAGGAACTGGTCTTAGTTTCTGAAATAAACTTCCCCTCGATCCTGGTTTCCTACCAAGGAACTGGTCTCTATTTCTTTTGTCAGTAAACTTCTTGACAAGGGACACTGTTTGTAGCGGTTTTCCTCAAACTTCTCACCGAATTTTCCTGGGGAGATTCCGTTTGATGGAAAAAGATCTGATGTCAGAGTTGTTGGGGAGCCCAGTCGTCTGAGTTGTAGAGGTGTACAAACTTCTTTGTTGGAGACGCCATTTGTTGATTCTACCGGGGAAAACGAGTCCCTTGAGAGACTGCTTTCTGCATGGGTTATTTCATCATACTTTTCTCGGGATCTTCTCAGAGAAATGCCATACGATGTGATCCAATTTTGAGGTACTGATGACCTTTTTGTCAGTAGATTTTTTGGAGATAAACGCTTGCATTGCCGAATCTCTGATTAAGAGGCTTTCTCTGGGGATTTTCCTTAATCCGGGAAAGCGAAGACATCATCTTCAATGGCGAAGAGTGAAGTTGGCTGAAGGTTCTCTGGCCTTTCATAGGTTCAAGTTATCAAAGTGGTCAAGGACTGTCTCCAATCTAGAAATAAACTGGAGGAGAGATCGTTTAGATAGTTCCCCTCCTGACGAGGAAAAAGCTGACAACTCGATTGAGAGTACCGTTATCACTAGGGGATAAGACCGACTAGAGTGCTGGTGATGCAACATGATTATGAATGTAAATCAACAATGCATGATGTATGTATGTATATGCTGACACAACTGACGTGACATACGGACTAGTAGATGAACACGACTGGATACTCGGCCACAGTGGGAGATGTAAAGTATCACTTGTTCACGATAGCAATCCTGCCTTGCTTAGGAGAGATAGTCCCTGCGGGGAACAACCGTTGGTCGGGCTTAGGAGGTAAGATATGACATAGCTGATCCTTCATTCAGGCACACTGGTTTAGAAGGAGTACTTTGATTCTGCACTTCGAGGTTCGATTACTTCTGGAGAAGCGATCGATGCTCTTTCGATGTTCAACATTCAAAAGAAATTGCCATCTTTATTTAAAAGCAGAAAAAGTTTGACAAGTAAATTCATTTTTGTTTCGTTTCAAGAATCGTTGATCAAGTTAAAATGTCGTTCTATAAAGCTAAAACAAATGAGAATTGCAAACAAAAGCACGAGGGCTCAAATTTTATTGATAGGATGGAAATCAGCTAAGCGCGTGATTCCATAAAGTATGTACAAAGTTTAGAAAATGGTAACTTAAGGGAAAAAGGGCAATATTGAAACATGACGACCGTTATCCTTCTACCAACTTTGAATTCTAGACATCCTGAGCTTCTGTCGAGGATGACCTTGATCGAGATTTCCTTTGATGTATGATGTAACTACTACTGAGGGACTTGCCTCTGTTGGACATAGTTACTTGCCATTATCCTTAATTTTTGCCTGGATTGTACTGTGATGTTTCCAATCCACCAGGATGATTTTTTTTTATTTTGTCTCTAATTTTTGCCCGGACCGCCCTTTCGGGTTTTCAATCCACCGAGACGTTTTTTTTTTAGTTTAGGCGAAGTATTTCTTGACTACTTCAACATTTGTGGGGTAGGCAAATTCCTCTCCGTCCATGGTTGTGAGTCTCAAGGCACCGCCTGAGAAAGCTTTCTTGACCACATAGGGGCCATCATAATTCGGAGTCCATTTGCCCCAGGAATCAATGAGAAAGGATTGTATCTTTTTAAGCACAAGGTCTCCTTTCCTGAAGACGCGAGGTCGAACCTTTTTGTCAAACGCCTTCTTCATTCTTTGCTGATACAACTGACCGTGGCATAGTGCCGTTATTCTCTTTTCTTTGATCAGATTCGTCGTGTCTGCTTTGACATCATTCAGCTTTGTAAGCTTAGCTTCCATCAATACCCGGATTGATGGGATCTCTACTTCTATGGGGAGCACTGTTTCCATGCCATACACTAGAGAGAAAGGGGATAACCGTGAAGAGCAAAGGGTAGTATCTCGTGCCAGTCTTTGTAGGTTACAACCATCTTTTGAACGATCTTCTTGATGTTCTTGTTAGCCGCTTCTACCGCTCCGTTCATCTTAGGACGGTAGGGAGATGAGTTATGGTGTTGGATCTTGAACTCAGCGCACAACTCTTTCATCATCTTATTGTTCAAGTTGGATCCATTATCAGTAATGATCTGGTTCGGAACACCATAACGGCAGATGATATTGTTTTTGATAAAGCGGACCACGACTTGTCGGGTTACATTGGCGTATGACGCTGCTTCGACCCACTTGGTGAAGTAGTCAATGGATACCAGGATGAACCGATGTCCATTTGAAGCTTTGGGTTCGATCATGCCAATCATGTCGATTCCCCATATGGAAAAAGGCCATGGGGAAGAAAGAACTTTGAGATGTGTTGGTCATACATGGATTTTGTCGGAGTATATCTGACACTTGGACATCTCCTCATGTACTTGTAGCAGTCGGATTCCATGGTCAACCAGTAGTACCATGCTCTCAAAATTTTTCTCGCCATTGTGTGTCTGTTGGCATGAGTGCCAAAGGATCCTTCGTGAATTTCTTTTATCAGCATGTCTGCTTCTGGTCTGTCTACGCATCTGAGCAAGACCATGTCAAAGTTTCTCTTATAGAGTGTATCACCGTTCAGGAAGAAGTTGCCTGCCAACCTTCTGAGGGTTTTTCTGTCTTTCCTGGATGCCCCAGGTGGGTACTCTTGTTTCTGAAGGAAGCATTTGATATCGTGATACCAAGGTTTGTCGTCTATGACTGCTTCAACCGTGAACATGTAAGCGGGCCGCTGAAGGCGCATTATGTCAATCTTAGGTAAGTCGTTCCATTGACCTACACTAATCATGGAAGAGAGTGTGGCTAATGCATCAGCCATGTGATTCTCTTCACAAGGGATGTGATGAAACTCGATTCTGTTGAAGAATGGTAACAACCTTCTCGCGTAATCTTTGTAAGGAATCAATTCGGATTGGTACGTGTTCCAATCTCCTTTGATCTGATTGATGACCAGAGATGAGTCACCATATACATCCAAGTTTTTGATCCTTAAGTCGATCGGTTCTTCGAGACCCATGATACAAGCTTCGTATTCAGCCTCGTTGTTTGTGCACTTGAATTTCAGTCGGGCGGTGAAAGGAATGTGAGTACCCTGAGGTGTTATGATGATTTCCCAAATTCTATTTCCATAATGATTAACAGCTCCGTAAAAAATTAGTCCCCATTGGGCACCTAGTTCTGGCCCTTCACTGGGTAGTGGTTCATCGCAATCTTTCATTTTTAGATACATGACATCTTCGTCTGGGAAGTCAAACCCGACTGATTCTTGATCGTCAATCGGTTGATGAGCCAAATGATAAGCTAAAACACTTCCTTTAACGGATTTCTGAGCGTGGTACTCGATGTCGTATTCTGATAACAACATCTGCCAACGGGCAATCCTTCCCGTAAGAGCAGGCTTTTCGAAGACATACTTGATTGGATCCATTTCAGAGATTAGCCAAGTAGTGTGATGAATCATGTACTGGCGAAGACGTTTGGCTGCCCAAGCCAAAGCACAACAAGTTTTCTCGAGCATAGTGTACCGAGTTTCACAGTCCGTAAACTTCTTGCTTAAATAGTAAATGGCAGACTCTTTCCTTTTTGTTTCGTCTTGTTGGCCAAGTACACAACCCATGGTGTCCTCCAAGACTGTTAAGTAGATGATCAGTGGTCTTCCTTCCACTGGAGGTGATAGAATCGGTGGGTTCAACAGGTATTCCTCGATACTGTCGAAGGCGGTTTGGCAATCTTCTGTCCAAATGCAGTCCTGATTCTTTTTGAGTAATTTGAAAATTGGCGCGCATGTCGCGGTCATGAGGAATATAAATCTGGAAATGTAGTTCAGACCTCCCAGGAATCCTCTGACTTGTTTTTCAGTCTTTGGAGAAGGCATTTCTTGAATGGCCTTGACCTTGTCAGGATCAACCTTAATTCTTTTCTGGCTGACGATGAACCCTAAGAGTTTCTCTGAACGGACACCGAAGGTGCACTTGTTGAGATTCAAGTGGAGTTTGTACTTTATCAACCGCGCGAATAGTTTTGACAAGTGGGTCACATGCTCCTCTTCTGTTTTAGATTTGGCAATCATGTCATCGACATATACCTCGATTTCCTTATGTATCATGTCATGAAACAGAGTAGTCATGGCCCTTTGATAGGTTGCCCCGACATTCTTCAAACCGAACGACATTACCTTGTAACAAAAAGTACCCCATATGGTGATGAAGGGAGTTTTCTCCATGTCTTTCGGCGCCATTTTGATTTGATTATAGCCCGAGAATCCATCCATGAAGGAGAAAACTTTGAACTTTGCTGTACTGTCAACCAGCATGTCAATGTGTGGTAAAGGATAGTATTCCTTTGGACTAGCCTTGTTTAAATCTCTGTAATCGACACACATTCTGACCTTTCCGTCCTTTTTCGGAACAGGTACGATGTTGGCTAACCATTAAGGATATCCTGAGGTGGCGAGGAAACCCGCGTCAATCTGTTTCTGTACCTCCTCCTTGATTTTGATGGCCATGTCCAGGTGAGTCCGTCTCAACCTCTGTTTCACTGGCGGATATTCTGACCTTAACGGTAGATGATGTTCCACGATGATGGTATCCAACCCTGGCATGTCCTTATAGGACCAAGCGAATACATCGGGAAACTCTTTGAGAAGCTTTATCAAACTTTCTTTGGCCGTTGGACTGAGCAGTGCCCCAATCTTGACTTCTTTTCTTTCCTCTTTTGAACCCAAGTTGACCATTTCCAACGGCTCTTTGTGAGGTTCGATAGACCTTTCCTCTTGTCTCAATAGTCGGGAGATCTCTTCTGGAATTTTGTCGTCAACTTCTTCTTCATCCCCAAATTCCGGGAATTCAAAGTTGGGAGAAGGCATTAGATCGTATGTTTCAAAGGGGTTTAAAACAAGCAATCTACATGACGTGATGATTCGTGTTTTAGATGAGATAGAGAGAAATGCAAGAGTGCGTGCAGTGTATTTTTTTTTTGAAAAACTGCTTGTTTATTTTGAATTGTTTTTTAGGATTACCATTTTCTAAGAAAAGTGAAAAGAGAAAACAATAATTAATGAGGACATTACAGAACGACGTTATTTTATTTATGAACAAGTCGATTCTTGAAACTACAACCCTATAAAACAAAACTCTGTCGCTTTGGGCGAAGCGAAGAGGGATAATTACAGAAAGTGAGCCCTATCAAAACATCTGTTTCACCTGGACAGGGTGAAAGGTTAAGATAAAGACGTCAATTACTTTGAATTATGAACGATCTTCAGAACATCGACAACAACCCATTGGCGGCGAACTCCTCAGTGAATAACAAATTCTGGTACCTTCCTTGATTTGTCTTCAGAAATGACGCTGATTTCTGGTGGAGCAGGATCATTGGAATCTGTCTCCCAGGCAGAGTTGTCGTAGGAGGATTCCTCGGTTGTATTTCGCATAGTATTTGTGTTCTCAAGAAAATCTCCCCATCCAGTTGGTTGGATGTCTTCGAGCCTGATATGAGAGCTCTCAGGAGCGGTGTACTTGACCATATAATCGTATTTTCCACTCGGTTGTCCTAAGGTTTCTAACACTTCTTTGGAACTGGATGAGTCATCCCTTTCGATGACGTTGACCTCGGGAAAAGCATAGTTGATGAATTCTAGTCCGGCGAATGTTGCATATTCATCGTCGTACTAGATATTTTCTGAATGCCCTGAGTAATGATCCCATGACATGGTGGGGATGCAGGTATTCTGTTCAATGATGCTCAACTGATTTTCATTGTTCGGCTAATTTTCTTGCCCCAAGTCTCATGGGTACAGCTGCCAGATGGGCAGGCCATCCATTGGGCTATAATAGTCGTGGTCAAAGTTTTCCTTCATTAGAGTGTCCTCCTCTAATGAGTTTGGTGGAGCACGGCATCCTTCCGGATCACAATCTCCGTACATCATTTTGACATCTGACCTTGGTATAAATCTCGGACTCTGTGCGGGATAGCAAAATGGCGTAGGCACTTCTTCCTGAGACATATAACCGTCCTTGTTAAGATAGGACTTCCACTCTTCCTCTGTATCGGAGGGATCTCCCTCGTTGATGGTATGGACTGCTTGAGGCACTGGGTGAAGGAAACCTCCACTATGGAAGAAGTTCTGAATGGGATGAAGACTTTCATCGTTAGCAGCTGTCTGGGTGCAGGTCGCAGAAAAACCAAGACCCTTCTTTGTTTTATTATCAGTAGGAATGACAAGTTGTCCTCATCCTTTCGTATTGTTACTTTCAATTGCCTCAAGAGCATCTTTGTATGAGAAAATAGAGGTTCCTTTCTCTGATTGATTCTCATTGCTCACCGAAAGTGCTTGGAACTGAGTTCCAACAACCTCCTCGGGTTCTATACAAGTAGATAATGACAGGTTACTCACGATCAAGGCTTGTTCTCCACAAACCGTGATGAGTTGATCGTTCTTGACGAACTTTAGTTTCTGGTGCAGCGTCGAAGTGACTGCCCCAGCCTGGTGTATCCAAGGTCTTCCTAATAAATAGTTATACGCTGCCCGGACGTCCATGACCTGGAAAGTGATTAGGAAAGTGTGAGGACCGATAGTTATGGCAAGGTTGACTTCGCCGATAACTGATTTCCTAGATCCGTCAAAGGCTTTGACGATAACCTCATTGCCCCTCATCGGGGGTCCTTTGAATGATTGTCGCATTAAGGTGGACTTTGGCATAACTTTGATGGCCGATCCTGTGTCTACCAGTACGCTGGCTAAAACATCGTTCTGGCAGTTGACTGTGATATTGAGCGCCATGTTGTGACTTTTACCCTCCTCTGGAAAATCCTCATCACTGAATCCTAAGTTGTTGCAGGAAGTGATGTTAGAGATGATGCTATCGAACTGTCGTATTGACACATCCTATTCCACAAAGGCCTGCTCTAAGACTTTCTGTAGAGCCTCTATGTGGGCTTCGGAACTGAGTAAAAGTGATAGCACCGAGATCTTCGAAAGAGTTTGTAACAGTTGATCAACAATATTGTATTCACTCCTTTGGATGAGCTTCAGCATCTCATCGTTGTTTTTCGAAAGGTCGGGATTACTGGATTGACCGACTGGTGGATCAGGAGCTTCTTTCAGAAGTTCCTTTTCTTTGTTAGGTTCTCTAACTCCTTGGTCAAAGATTCGACCGCTCCGTGTTACCCGACTGATGTCTGCAATATTTACGACGGAGGGTAATGGATTTTCCTTACCATTCTCAATTATTGTTGCACCGTATTTGTAAGGGATCTCCTTAGTTGATTCATACGGTAATGGTCCCGGCAGATAGATAACTACAGGAGCCTTCTGATTTTTCTGACTGTCGTAGGTAACTTCAATTAGTTCCTGGCTAGGAACCTTTGATTCGTCCAGTAGAGGGATGATGGTACAAACATCCCTATTCTGTTGATGATCAGAGATTATGACAACGTCTTTGATTTGTTCAACGAAGTAGTCCGGCGTCCAGTTGATTGGCTCGGAACTCGGACACAGGTGAATCTCTTTACGATCTAACTGACCTTGAAGAGTTTCCTGCACAAGGTAGCTTTCTTGGTTATTCTCCGAGCAGACTCTACAACGTTCATAGTTGTGTGGTGGCACTTGGCCACATCTGCTTTGAATGCAGTGCAACCTTACCATGTCAGTTTCCATAGATCGGACATCCTGACTTTGACGCCGAGTAGGGTTCCCATTAAGCACACTGATTTATTGCGTGTTTTCATCCAGATAGATCGGAAGCCACCAGTGGTTTAACAAGTGTTGTAAAGTTCTTTGAACGAGAGCGCACCCTTGGTTACTCTCACAACATCCTTTACAGTTCTGATAATTATGCGAAGTGAGAAAACCGAGTTGGACCTGTTTAGCGTGTAATTCCACCAAGCTGGTATTCATTAGACGAATATCAAAGATTTGAATCATGTTGATCTGATAAGGATTTCTATCATGGTAGTCCTGGATCCACCCAAGATCCATCTAACGCTGGAGGGCCTCTTGTACAAAAGAGCATCCTTGTTTGTCTACCGAACAAGTCAGTCAAGAATTATAATCGTACCGTGGTAAATTATAATACTAGCTTTGCCTTTAGTGCAGCACCACCAAGTTGACATTCATTGCACGAATGTCGTGGTTCTGAATGATGTTGGAATTCGTATAGGTCATGTTGACTCCACGAACTCGATGCTCATGGATCCACCTGAGATCCAATTGTTCCTGTAGAGCTGATTGCACCACATAACATCCTTTATTATTTTTAGAGCAGATATCACACTGGTGATAATTATGAGGTGGCACATGGCCGTATCCGCTCTGTCTACAATGCATCTTGACCAGATTGGCCTTTAATAAGAGTACATCATGAATTTGATATATGTTGTTAGACTCTGCCTTTATCAAATTTACCGCAGCTTTCTCGTGTTGAGGCAGCGGGTTCGTGAGAACATTCGGATTCGTATCTTTGAAAGATAAGAACCCGCTCCTAACAAGCTTTTACACATCGGATTTGAAACTGAGATAGTTTTCTATGTTATACCCTGGTCCGCCTTGATGGTAAGGACAAGTATGATCCGTTTTGAACCAAAAAGGCGGATTTTTCGGTACTGTAAGAGGAGACTTGGTTTGGGCATGCCCCTTGACCAGTAGTAATGGAAACAGTTCTGCGTACAACATGGGTATAGGGTCAAACCCTGGTGGTCACGTTGTACGATTGTTGTTGTACGGGGGACGGGCCTGCTGAAGAGGCTGTTGTGTCCTTTGCAGATATTGTTGTTGATTCGGTTGGCTCTGCGCAACTTGAGGTTGATACGTAGGAACAAGCGCGGGGTTGATAGCAGGAGTTACAGCTGCTACTGGTTGGTAACGTTGCCTTTGCTTTTCGAGAGAGATATTCCCAATATCTTGCTTTTTTTCTTAGGGAGAGCACTACCGTATTATTTTGTACTACTTAATGATCCAGCGTTTTTAACTAAACGTCCTTCCCGGACCGCTTCCTCAAGACGAACTCCATTGCCCACCATCTCGGCGAAGTCGTTGGGCGCACTGGCAACCATTCTATCGTAGTAAAATGAGCTCAGGGTTTTTAATAAGAACTTTGTCATCTCTTTTTCCTCTAGAGGTGGGCAAATCTGAGTGGCAATTTCACGCCATCTCTGAGCGTACTCCTTAAAGGTTTCCTTGTCCTTTTGTGACATCGATCTGAGTTGATCTCTGTCCGGTGCTATGTCTAAATTGTATTTATATGGTTGAACGAAAGCAGCGCCAAGATCTCTGAACGTGCCGATCGTAGCGTGGTTTAAGCCCATGTACCATTTTAATGCGGCACCAGTTAAACTATCCTGAAAGTAGTGAATTAGTAGCTCCTGGTTCTTTGTTTGAGCTGACATTCGCCGAGCGTACATCACCAAATGGCTTTGAGGGCAAGAGTTACCCTTGTACTTTTCAAAGTCGGGTACCTGGAATTTGTGCGGAACTTTCACATTGGGGACCAACCAAAGGTCCGCGGTGTCCTTTCCAAATAAATCCTGACCGCGAAGGGCTTGTAGTTCTTTTTGCATCTCCAGGAATTGTTCCTGGAATTCAGTCATTCTGTCGAACATGCTGTCATTTCTACCAGCGGATATCTGTGGAATCTGTCCTTCTGGGACAGTATGTACCACGGGCGGTGGTATAGTCATTATGGCCGAGACTCTCGGTGTCTCCCGAAGTTTGTAACCTTCATGAGTTTCTGTCATGCCTCTGGCATCTTCACTTTCCCGAAGTTTATAACCCTCAGGCCCAGCGGTTTCTGCTGCGGTTCCCTGATCCTCAGCGATCGGCGGAACATATCCTTTCGGGATATAGTTGAGTGGCATGCCCCAGGGATGATCTTTCGGCATTTTATACCTAGGATCAGACTTTTCCACTATGGGCGTGGACGCGGTCTCTCAGATCACAGTCCGCTATTACATCTGAGCTTCTGCTAAAGCTTGCATGTCGTTATGAAGCTTCCTCAAATCCTCTTTCAGAGTGTCGATCTCTTTTCTCAACTCTCTGTTCTCTTCCTCGAGATCATCCATCTTTTTCTGGCGATTGACCCGAGTATTGTACGAATGAGACAGTTAGACTCTAGAATCGAGACGCAAACGTGAGATTCGTAGGTAAGAAGAATGCATTACATGAGAATAATAAATGATATGCAATGATTATGTTAATTGTGCATTTTTTTGTTTAATCAAAATAAACTTTGACAATTGGATTGCAAATATCAAACAGTGGGGAAACCCTATTTTATTGAATTCAAAGGATTGCGGAAATGGAAATACAGTAATTTACAAAGTGCTGCGAAAGGAAATTTAAGCTATTGGATCCTGAATCCTTTCTGAGGAGAGCTCAGGTGCTGGTTCTGGTATTTTCCTTTTCTTTGACCGAGGCTTTTGGGCCGTTGTCGGGTTTTCATTCCTTTGCCAAGTGAAAGGAGCGAGCAAACTCCATTGGTCATCCTGATTCTCCACAGCATGCTGCTCTAAAATCTCAATCAGAGCATCCTTTTCTCTTAACAGTTGCTGTATTTTCTTGCACTCCACATTGAGAATACGATACTTGTTACTCCAAGACCTCTTCTCCTTCTGAACTTTGTTGAGAGTAACCTGAAGTTTTTCCGTGTCTGACATGAAATAAAGGACAGATTCCCTTAACGGAAGAACTTCTTGACGTGGGTAAGGCATCCTCAGCTTGAGAGCTCTAGTTTGTATCTAGTGGAGATAACGCTCCACCGAGACACAGTCGGGTTTTCCTAAAGACTCTCGTCCTTTCCTGTGAACGTGTTTCCAGGCATGCACTATTTCTGTCTTTAGTGCCCTGTCATTTTCTCCTTCCTTGAAGAAAAGACCTTCCAGATGAGCATTACGCGAGACATGCCTCATTTGGTATCCAAATTGACGATGAACTAACACCGGATGATAGTTGATTCCCCCTTTAGTTCCTATAAAGGGTACATTTCAGAAATTTCCATAACTGTCAATGATCCTGATCCCGTCGTAGATTCGATTGTACCAATCGATGTCAGAGTTGGTAAGAGACATGATTCTCTACGACCAACGTAAAGTATTCTTTTGATCCCAAAATGCAGCAGACTTGGGCAAATAGAAAGTGAACCATTTATAAAGCAAGGGTACACAGCACGTGATCATTCCTCCGCTGTATAAATTCCTTAACTATATCGAATGATACGCATCTGCGAGTAAGGTCGGTATAGGGTTTCCAATCAGAAAAATCTTAATGGCGTTAATATCTACAAAGTTATCGATGTTAGGAAACAAAAATAACCCGTAGGTGAGAAAAACAAAGATGCTCTCAAAAGCGGCCACGTTCCCTATACTAGCAAAGTATAGAGCTTTCTTTGTCAAGAACTGGGCTGGCAAACCCCGGATTCCACCCTTAGTGGTCATGTGAGTCCTGACCTCTGACTCATCCAAACAAATTGCTCTTGCAATAGTTTGATCCTTTGGAATTTCTTCCAGTCCATAAAAGGGAGCTTCATTAGTGATATACAGACCAGTCAAGTGAGAATACTCCTTCAGTGTTGGTGCTAGCTGATAATCCAGGAATGTGAAACAGTGATAGACCGGATCGTAGAACTGGATTAGTGTGGACAGGATTCCTTCGATTACATGGACCCTTAATAGAGACAGTAGTCCCCCATACTTGGCTCTAAAAGCCTCGTGGTTGGTGATCATTCTCGCCAAACCTCTCAAATCCTCTAACTTTGGAACCTTGAAGGTGTACTTATGAGTCTTCCTTCTACCGAAATCCAGCGCAATCTCCTTTCTCTGACATTTGCAATCATTGTCTTAGTTTAATTTGAAAAAGAGAGACTAGAAGAGAAGATTTTTTTTGGTTTTAATGTTTTTTTAAAATGAATGTATGAATGCAACACACAAAAACATAGATAAAACATGGGGTCAAAGGGTCGGTGTCATGAAGTCAAGGCTCTACCCCCCCCCCCCCCCCCCCCAAAGGTTTATACTAGTGATTTTTTGTACCTGTCCGCAAAATCATTGACCCCTCTTGGGATAACAACAGAAAGCGGATCGCTGGCGAGCTGATGTATCTTAGAGTGATCTCAGATGAGGGTAGTATCGCGTGACAACTATTTTCGATAGCTTCCGCACTACAAAATGGTTTCAGCCTACTAAAAACCTCAGCTTCTCAGATAACCCATTCGACCACACTACTTTTAACAACCGAAGTCGTATAGGCAATGTATCTGCAAAGGGAGTCTCCACTGAGTTTGATGGTCGATCGGGGACTCTTAACTGGGATTCCCTCCCCGCAAGATTACCCGCATTGCCATCACCTATCTTAGGTGTATAGTCAATCTTTCCACATGCGGCATCACACGTATTCCCATTAGCATAAAAGTAAACACATATATCAATTAGGAAAAGCAGTATATATATTTGTCTTAATCATCCTAGACCTCTAGTCTTATGATCCTATATAGACAATGGCTCCCCAGTAGAGTCGTCATTTCTGTGACATTTTGTGAAATCAAGGTTTTCACCGAAGATTGTAAGAAAGAGAAGACGGCCCCACGGTGGGCGCCATTTTTTCTATAGCACGATTTTTGTGGTCCTGAGTCAATATCGCTTGGGTACTACAGTTCGATTCATTTTTTTATCCTATTGAGCGGATTAAGGAAGGGAAAAAGATGTCTCCAATTAACCCTGCTTGCATACTGAGTTTGAACAGCGGTCTGTTAGGTTACAGATGCTATGTGGATGTGGGGCCCAATCTTTGGTTATTTTGTTAAGAACACAGTGTCTGGATTATTTGTGAGGTTTTTGGTAATGTGTTTAGATTTGATGCTTTTGGGTTGGTGGAGATGCTAGATTTTGGGTTTTTGATTAGTATGCTCGCTAAGATTTTTTCAATCTTATGCCTACGTATTCCCGTTTGATGAAAGGGGGAAATCAGAGCGATCGTAGTTCCTCCTATTCTATGGGAGGAAAAGAGGTTGTTTTGGTGTCCTGTTCAAAGCCCAAGACATGAAGCTAAAGGTGGTTTGTATCTTGTTCAAAGCCCAAGATGTGAAGCTGAAGGGTTGGATGAGAGAGAATTTGTCATCTCTAAAGAGGAGTTGTTGATGTTTGTATGCTGTGATCAAGGCATGACTTTGATGCTAAAAGGTTGATTGACTCAACCGGGGTTTTCTTTATACAAAGCCTAAGAGGAGGCTATTGCCCCAACAAGAGGGTGTTTTTATATGTCTTGTACGAAGCCCGAGATGGAGGCTAAAAGGGAAGTGACTCAACAAGAGAGTCTGTTTGACATGTGATTGACTCAACAAGAGAGTCTTTTATACTCAACAAGAGAGTTATTTGTTGTGCCTTGTATGAAGCCCAAGACGGAGGCTAAAAGTGTTTGACTCAACAAGAGAGTCTTTTATACTCAACAAGATAGTGTTTTTTATCTCGTACGAAGCCCGAGATGGAGGCTAAAGGTGTTTGACTCAACAAGAGAGTTTTTTATACTCAACAAGAGAGTGTGAAAAGGTTAGCTCTGCTGGGGAGAATCATTGTACAAAGCCCAAGAGGAGGCTATCAATGCTGGTGACTGTTTCAGTTTAGTGACAGGTCCAGTATGTTGGATAAAAGAGAAAATCAGTTCTTATGAAGGATTTCAGATACCATGAGGCTCCGATGGGTTGATGACAGTAAAATGGTCTGAGTTGGAATTTTTACTGTATTGTGACAGTTGAGTTCTTTTCTCTGGTGAGAATTTCTGTGAGTTTACAGTAATTGACCCATGCTGGGAAAGATTAAAGGTAAGGTTGTGCTTTGGTACTGATCAGAGGATCAGGGTTATTTCCTGTTCTTTGAGGAAATGGGAAATCCAAAGGGTATTGAGACTGTCTAAGTCTACTGGTGTTATGAGTAATCGATTCTCAGATAGTGAATGATCTTTGTATGATGCCTAAGAGAAGGATGGTATGTTAAGGTATGAAAGTCAACCCATTAACTGGTCGGAAACTTGACTCAGAAAGACAGCTCTAGCAAATTGATGACTAGGTTCTGTTCCTATACATGTAGAGGTCTCTGGGTCCTTGTCCTAAGCCTAAGAGAAGGCATGAGAGCTTTTAAGAAGCCGAAAGGTCCTTATACAACGCCCAAGAGGAGGCGGGGATGCTTTTAAGAAGCCTGTGGGTCCCTAAACCCCGAGAAGTTCAAGACATGTCATTCACTGAGAATACATCAAGCCAGGAAAGTCCGAGAATTTGGAAGAAACTCAAGAGATGCCATTCACGAAGAAAAGATCATCTCTGGGGAGTTAGAGTTTCTTTAACAATTTCTAAGGGTGACGGTTTGAGAAAGGGTTCACCGAGAATGCTTTCTTTCACGTCTCCATATTGTTTAACCCCAAGAGGAGGGAAGACTGTATCTGGTAATCCTATGGGGGATCTAGTTTTGTTTGTATTTAAGAGTGACCAACAGGGCTTTACCTAGTTCTAGACGTAGTTTCCGGGGAAAAATCTAATAGGATATAATAATAATGAGCATGCGAGTAGATAATAGATAATCAGACAAGCAAGCAAACAAACAAGGGAAGATAAACAAACAAGTGGATCTAACACTCACGAATCGAGTCAGGTTAGGCTTGACTCTCTCTAGCATAGGGCAATGCAAATCCCCAGCAGAGTCGCCATCTGTCGTACCTCGAAAAATAAGATCCTCGCGATGGACGCGGAAAAAATTGTTCGAAACAGAGTCGCCGCCGAACTTTATTCATCCCAAAAGAGGGAAAGGAAAATATCGATAAAACCTTTAAAGAGAGATAAGAACGTGGTCATCACAACCAAATTCGGGTTCGGGAGTCGGTTACGCAAAGGGAAGGTATTAGCACCCTCTACGTCCGTTGTACTCAACGGGAACCTCTTGATTCAATTCGTGAGAAGGTTAGCTAGGTTTGTTTGTTTATCTTCTAAGGTGTAAGAATTGATTTTTTTAGGGGAAAATGGGTGGTTTTTTATTAGTGTGCTCGGCAAGGATTGAGAACCCTTGGGCCTACGTATTCCCTCGTGCAATGGGAAAGTCAGAGCATTCGTAGTTCGTGGGACTACGTTTTGTTGGTTCGTGTTTTTTAAGCGAACGAGTGTTTAATTTGCATTCTAACTGCTAAACGTTGGCTTGTCGACTCGTCATGGGAGGCTGAAGCACTAGTTCATATGTGCGGAAGAATGGATTAAACAATGTTCTTTTTATGAAAAGTTGTTTGAGTATGAATTAAGTATATTAGATATTTGATTAAGAAAAAGGTTTGATTTGGATTTATTTTAGGTGAACGAGAGTTTAGGTTGCATTCTAACTGCTAAACATTGGCTTGTCTGCTCGCTAGGGGAGGCTGAAGCACGAGTTCATATGCACGAAAGAATGACTTAAACAATGTTCTTTGGGAAAGGTGTTTGAGTCGTGGATTAAGTATGTTAAAGATTTGATTAATAAAAGGATTTAATTGGTATGTGTTTTAAGGTTTCGGTCGCACGGAGGCGAGGAAAGGATAAATTTGATCGTATTGGATGTTTTAGAGGGGACAATTGCTCACACACGAGTAAGGGAACCCGCACCCAAGCAAAAGGTGACAATTGCTCACACACGAGTAAGAGAACTCGCACACAAGCAATCGACGAATTAAGGTTTATGTCTTTTAGAAGTGTCAATGGTTCACACACGAGTAAGAGAACTCACACCCAAACAATTGAGAAAAAAGGTCAAAGACTTGACCCCCTCACATCACCTTTTAGAAAGTTGTGTTTGAATATATGATTAGGTGTATTAAAGCATTTGATTAAGAAAAGAGGATTTGATTTGTGTGTGTTTTAGGGCTTCGCTCGCGCAGGAAAGAGGAGTTTTAGCCGTGTCGGATGTTTTAGAGGTGACAATCGTCCACTCACGAGTAAGAGAACTCGCACCCAAACAATTGAGGAGAAAGACCAAAGACTTGACCCCCCTCACTTCACCTTTGGTAAAAATGTTTAAGTAAGGATTATGTGTTTTGATAATTTGATTTTGAAAAGGTTTAAATTTTGTCGGATTATATGTATTTTAAATGCGTCAATTGCCCACGCACGAGTAAGAAAACTCGCACCCAAGCAATTGAAAAGAAAGACCAAAGACTTAGTCCCCCTATTTTTCACCTTTATGAAAATGTTTGAGTATTATTACGTATGTTGGTTTGATTTGAGAAAAGCACTCGACGTTGGATCGAGGTTTTAATTTACGTATGAGGAGGTTAAGAAATGGAAGGAAAGGAAGTTATGGTGTGAAGTGAAAGTTGGAAATACTTGATATATGGATCAAGTAAATGCTTAGGATTGAATTGATTGAATTTATTTGGAAAATACTTGATGTTGGATCAAATTTGTTTTACTCTTATAAAAAGGGTTGATTTTAATCTTATGGAATTAATTAAGCTATGATTAAACATAAACCAATCACATACATGCATACAAATCAAAATAAAATGGGTAATCGTTGCATAAGGCCCAAGAGGAGGCAAAGGGGAGGTCGGTTGCGATCGTGAAAACGATCGACTTATCAGGTATGAAAATGATTGACACGAAGTCCAAATATTAGTTGAAAAATATTTTGATTTGAATAAACACGCAATGACATAGCATAACATAATCAAGGCATAAAAAATCCACAAGAGAAAATCATACACCTCACAAAGATTAAAAATCAAACAAAGTGGAGGAAAGAAACATGCTTCTAACATGGATACAATCCTAGCATGAGGCATGAAAGATAAAGTAGAGATTCTAGGGGTACCTAACGGAGAAGGTCCGCTGCCTCTTCAAAGAATGCAAAAAGGCTCAAGAATTGTTAGAAGCTTCACCGTTGTCAATTCGATTAATCCTCAATTGTCCAACATCACAAATCAACATCCTAGATTAACTGAACCAAAATCACAAGTGCTAACAAAAGGAAAAAAGTTAGTAAGAACTTAATAAAAGAAAATCAATTAGAATCCTAATCAAAATCAACTAAGGACAATTATCAAAATGGTAACCAATCAAAATTCCATCAAAGTTAAGAACAAAAATGAAATCAAAAGCTAAATCGAAAATTAATAACAAAGTTAAAATGCATTAAGAACAAAAGTCTAAATCTAAATCAAGACCTAAATTAAAATTAAAACTTAACTGAAGGTAATATTAGGTTAGAAATAACAATATCCATTAAAATCAAGATCAAACCGAAATTAAAAACTAAGAGAAAAAAAATCAGCTCCAAAATTCAATAAAGATTAAAACCAAAATCTGATTAATAAATTTAAACTAAGAAGTTAATCATAATAAAATTCTATTCTAATTTGTACCAAAGCTCAATATGAAAAGTCAAATATCAATTAACAATCTAAACACATCTCTATTAAAAAATCAACAAATTAATTAAATCCACATTTGAGCAAACAAAAACCATAAGTAGAAGGGTGCATCAAGATACAGTGTGCGCATAAACAAAATGTGGAATCATTTGGGCTTTCAGCCCATCATCCGCCAAAAACCTGGGAGAAAAACCGTGTGGGCCTCAACAATTGGCTTTAAGTCCAATAAACAAACTCATGGTTCGTTAGTAAAAAATGGAGCAAGTATCTAGCAAAACAAAATTAAGTTGTTAAAACCAAAGTTGTAGCACTACAATCAGACACACCATTATCAATTTTCTCTAAAAACAAAAACCAATAAAATAGCAAACCCAAACAATAAAAAACCCTCTAAAATTTGCATCCGACCTCTCCCTTGGCCGATCTAATCCTTTGTGCGCGGTGCAAAAGCAACAACCATGTCAAAGGTTCGGTTGAAAATAGAACAACATCATCAATTCTTTAACTCGATTATCTCGGTCTCCCGATATACACGATTCAAGTTCCCTCGGTCTGGATTCGTGGCTCGGTTCGCCTAAATTGCTCAGGTTTTTTGGATTCATTCTCAAACTTTCCGTTTCATCATTCCTTCCGATCTGCTTCGTCTATGATTCTTTTCCGACTCTCTCTCTTCATCTTCTGCGGATTCTGGATTTTGACGTTGCGATTCGAAGGTGGTGGAATCTTGTTCACATGGTGGGAGAAGATAAAGGTAAAGCAAGATGAAGAGGAAATGTTGTTGTATAGCCGCCGGTGTGTGGTGTTGTTGGTTTTCACCGATTGTCCTTGTTGCGGTCGGCTTATGGTTAGTGAAGAGGAAGGGTTCGTGTGGCTTTGATTTCTGAGGTTATTGTTGGTTTGGGGATGGAGGTTGTTGTAGAAGGAGGGCGGTGTTACATATCACATGGTGATGGTGGTAGTTTTAGATGTTGTGAAGTTAGAGTGAAAGAGATTACAGCGGGGATACGGAAGTTACATGACGAGAGTGAACAAGATGGAAAGGTTCAATGGTTTTCTTTCTTTTTAGTAGCAGTGTCTGGTTTTTGTTAGAAAGCGAGGGGGTCTTGTGAGGTTCCAAGAGAATATCTAATGAAGTAAGGTGAGTGGGTTTTTGATGGAAAAAATGCAGGTTCTTCTTTGGAGAGTTTATCTCGGGTTTTTTTTCCATTCCTCTCCTCCTTCTTTCGTTTTCCCTCCCTTGTTTCCTTTGAATCCAATTCAAACTCTTCTTCATTTTCTGAAAATTTGATCTTGAGAGGTCCCTTTCCTTGTGCAGCATGTTGGTTGGTGAGCCTTGTAGTAAGATGTCACAGGCTATGGCTTTCTGTTAAAGATGCAGGACTTGCACCGTTTTGGTATGGCGTGGAGGTCTTGGTATAATGAGGATGTGCAGACATAGCTGGAATTTCCACAGATGGCAATGTACGGTTTTGAAAGTTTGACCGTGTAGGATTTGTTTGGCCAACATGCATTCACATTCATTTTTCTCTTTTTTCTTTTTGTGTTTACTCTCCTTTTTGTGTAAATGGGCTTTGAAAAATAATTATGGACTTTAGGCTTTTAAGAAAAATATCAAAATAAACCAAATAAATTCAATTAAAATTCTAATTATCTAAACAAATCTAAGTTAACTCTAAATTAACTAAAAGTAAATAATAAAAATAATAAAAGAAAATGATAGAATAAATGACATTAAATAAAACCCTAATTATCTAAATTAAAATTAATTTAATTAAAAAATATTTAAATAAAACAACCTAAGTTAATTCTAAATTAATTAAAATATTTTTCAACTAAAAATTACTAATAAAATGAATAAAAATTGAATAAAAAGTCGAGTATCGAAATTTTCGAACATAAACAAACCGCGCCAAAATTATCAGCGTGGAATAAAATCACTTGGAAAGTACAATGTTCTGTCGGATTTTGAAATTAATCGGGACCGAATTTTAGCTTAGCTGATTCGTCTGTAAATCCGAGAATTCTACTTTGGCTGACATTTTAGGCAGTATGCACGATGAAGAGCATGCTATGATATGCGGATGATGCGGAATGAAAATAAAATCGAATGCAAGAAAATTTGAAAAATGTAGGACAAATTTGGGGTATGACAGTTGCCCCTATCTAATTGCCTTGAACCCGAGAAAATGAACAGCTGCAAAGCGTTTATTTTAAGGGTAGAAGTCAATTAGATACAAGAATACCCCAAAAATTTGTCTGACAGAAGGTAAAGTGTCATGGAGTAAGAGTTGACAGAATGAAGTAGCGCGGTTCAAACTGAACAAAATAACTTGAGGCTCTTTGGGTGATCGAAGCAGTCCCTTATCCATTAAGGTTCCTCGATGATACCAAAGCAGTATCTCTGTGGTAGATTTTATGAGGAATAGTTGAGCAAGATTCCTGTCGAAGGAGGAAATGTGCTGGCTCTGCGGGGGAAAGCTCACAAGAAACTTTCTAGAATATCCTCTGCTTGGGGAGTAATAACAACAGCTGTTGGGGATTATCATTATCAACTGCATGGCTGAAGAATGACTTGCTGGGGAATAGAATTCCTTGAGCACGTGTAGGGTACCAACTCCTTTAAAAGAACATTGCTGACTTTGAAGGAGGACTGGCCACAATGCTTGCGAACTGATCCTGGATCATGCTATGCTCTGCTGGGGATGGATATGCCATGCATACAGGAATGAAATGAACTGGTTAAATGAGATACATATGGGAATGCAACTGGGCAAGGCTTCATTTCTGGTTTCCAAAGAGTGATTAATGGAGATTAGATGGAGCAAGGTGAAAGACTCGCTAGGAATACTGGCATATCAACTCGGGGGTTGAGAAAAGGAAATACGATATCGACTCGGGGGTCGAGAAACATTAAGATAAACTGTAGTCAACTCGGGGGTTGAAAGAAAGGTAAAGGTAATATCGACTCGGGGGTCGAGGAAATAAAGACAATATCGACTCGGTGGTCGAGAAAATAAAGGCAAGGTAATCTATCAACTCGGGGGTTGAAGGAAATGACAAAATATCAACTCGGGGGTTAAAGGTAAAGATAAAAGCAATATCGACTCGGGGGTCGAGGGTAAAAGCAAATATCGACTCGGGGGTCGAGGGCAGAGATAAAGGCAATGTCGACTCGGGGGTCGAAGGAGATAAAGATAACAATGACTCGGGGGTCAGTACAAGCAATAAGATGTCAACTCGGGGGTTGAAGATGTAATAATGATATCGACTCAGGGGTCGAGAAACTAAAGCAATATCGACTCGGGGGTCGAGAAAATAAAGACAAAATATCATCAACTCGGGGATTGAAAGAAAGGTAAACATCGACTCGGGGGCCGAAGAAAATAAAGACAACGTTGACTCAGGGGTCAAGAACAAATCAATATATATCAACGCGGGAGTTGAGGAAGGAAACAGGTTATGTTATGTATGCATAATGTGCATGTATGTTGTATGTGATGCATATGTGGATGCAAGCAGGAGATTGGTCTTATGAAGGTGCCAGCAGGGTGGACTTTTGGTAGTTGCCAAGCATGGTGGACTTTTGGTAGTTGCCAAGCAAGGTTAGACTTTGAGGAGTTGCCAAGCAGGGGTGGACTTTTGGTAGTTGCCACGCAAGGTGGACTTTAGGAGGTGCCAAGCAGGGTTGGACTTTTGGAGGTTGCCAAGCAAGGTTGGACTTTTAGGAGTTGCCAAGCAAGGTTGGACGTTTTGGTAGTTGCCAAGCAGGGTTGGACTTTGATTTGATTTCTCGACACTTAGTATCTGAAAGTGCCATTATCAGAGGACAGTTGTGGATGCTCTTGGTGCCCCAAGTTTGATCCTTTGCAGAAATTGTGTGCTTGGTTCATGAGAGGACTCCACTTCTTTGGCTGATATGCCATGAATGGTTTGCAAATGAGCGCAGCGACATAACCAATGCATGTTGATTGTGTGAGCGTAGCGACTTATCCAATGCATTCTAATTGTGCATTTGCTCTGCCCCAAGGCTTTTAATACATGTTGAATTCAAGGGTCGCTTAGTGCATAACATGGCCAGTTTGACTAACTTGAATGTATAAAGGGAATCTGCCCCTGTCTGGAGGGTAATGAGATGATCTGCCCCAGTGTCTGGATCAGTGGTATGCCCCTGTGTCTGGATTTTGCAGTGGTCTGCCCCAGTCTTGGCTTTTGAAAGACTTGCCTCAGATTGACTAAGTATTTCTTTGAAGGACTTGCCCCAGATTTACAAGATTATGAGATAGTCTCGATTCGAGTTAGTGTCAACGAATACTCAAGTTTCTCTCTGATTGGACTTTGTTGGAATTTCCAAAATGTCAAGTACTGATTTGCAGCTAAAATTGTTCGTTTAGAAATGGTAATTTTAATGCACGTTTTGAAAAATCAATTATTGGAATGGTGTATCAGTGTGTGATGAGTGGACCATTAGTCCAAACGCAATGCTGATTTACTGGTGTAAAAGATAGAGCAAGAATACGACACCAACTTAGAAGATTAGCAAATATGTAGGAATCAGTTTACGCAACCTTGCTGTAGTATGCTTTCAGAATAAAACCCACCTCAATTAGGTCTTTTGAGGGTTATAGCGTGGTCTGGTTCACGGTTATAGAAACAAAGGATATAAGGCTCAAATTTTGATTTGTACCCACCCCTTCTTCGTGATGAACTCCAGTCCTACGTTCAGCTAAATCGACATACGTACTTAGATGTTAACGGTGTAAGAGTGAATATGAAGGTTCAAGATTCACTTGAAATGGCAGTCATCCTATTTTGTTTTTGATGGACGTCAGTGACCTTTTGATTTTTGACATGGTGGTCACTGTATCTTATTTTGCTTCGCTTGAGGATTTAAGGACCTTTTTTGTTTTTTATTTTTGATCCCTAATTTTGCATGGACTGATTTTATTCTACGAGTCCATCGGGATTGCCCTAATTTTTTCCTAAGTCTCCTTTTTGAGGTGTTTGACTTAGCGGGCTCTCTTCTTTTTTGTAAGGCTTGTGACTGCCAAGTCAATAGTCATTGAAGAACAACCATCATAACTTCTGGATTTTGCATGATTTCTTCGTCACCTCAGGACGTGCACGGAGAATACGGAGTCAGATTAACTAAACATTACCCTGCCCTGGGTTGAGTGTAAGGGTTTGAATATCCGAAGGAAACATCTACTTCTCGGCTCGAAGTGGTGAACTAGGGATTAGCTCCTTATCTCTCCAACGTTTGGGAATTTGAAACAATGCCTGTACATCATTGGCAGGATTTTATCCGAAAGCATACTAGCAACAATTATGGGTATCTTGTTTTCATCATCCTCCCTCCGATCTTTGCTAAACAACAATTTGGTTAAGAAAGTGAATGAGAGGTATATAGATAAACATTTTTTGTTGTTTTTTTATATAAGTGAAGAAACTGTGAGCGAATGCGACGTGATTAGTTCAAAAACTGCATGATCACTTCATTAATATTACCATTAATAAACAACAATGTCTAAAAGCAAATAGCGCATAACATAAAGAAACTACAAATGCATAGAAATGACATGATCTAAAAAAATTGCCAGCATTGGGGACTGGTTTTTCTTTCTTGACCCACTGTTGGACTAGCATTCTTGTTCATCGAGACCACTATGATAGCCTTCTTCACACCTACTCTCAGCAACTTCTTCCATAACATGGGCGGATGGACCTGCCTGATCAGATGAAGGACTGACGTTGATTTGAAGACCTCGAGGCGTAAATGAGATTAGCTTGGACTCAATCAGGTCTTGGATCTTGTTTTTGAGCTGTTTGCAATCCTCAGTTGAATGCCCCATGGCGCCAGCATGGTATCCACATTGTGCATTGGCGTCGAAGCCTGGTGGGTATGGAGGAATAACAGGATCCAAGCCCTTTAGCACTATTAACCCACTACTAATCAAACGTGGCAATATATGACTGAATGGAACTCGCAAATTATCAAAATGCCTTTTTGGTCTTTGATTATAGTAGTGTCGGGGTTATGAAGAATTCTGCTGTGTAATTCGTTGTTGGTGAGGGGGCCTCTATTGGCAGGAGTATATTGGCCATGTGGAGAGAATGGAATCTCATAGGGAGGCCCATGGGATTGCTGACTTTGAACAGTTGAGATGCTTGGGTATTGAGGATAAGGTACCAGAGACGGAGCTTGTAAAGTGTCCCGGATTGCATTAATTTCATCCTCCTCTTCCTCTTGAGAACTGACAATGGATTCAGTCTCACTAGCATGGATACTCGAGGCGTCTAGGATCTTTCCACTCTTGATATGACTCTCAATGCGTTCTCCTACTAAAACCAAGTCAGAGAAGTTTAATGTCCCATTGCTCATCATTTTTTCTAGGTATGGGCCTTGCAAAGAAACTATGAACAGGTCAACCAATTCTCTATCTAAAAGTGGTGGTTGAACGCGAGCAGCTACCTCTTTCCATCTTTGAGCATACCCCCTGAAGGATTCATTCTCCTCTTGAGATAAGCCTTGCAACTGTACGTGGTTGGGAGCCATGTTAAGATTGTATTGGTATTGTTTCACGAAGGCGTTGGCTAAGCCCAACCACGATTGGATGTGGCTACTCTCTAGCTGCATATACCAACTCAGTGATGCCCCACTTAGACTGTCTTGGAAACAATGGATCATAAGTTTATCATTGAGAGCATTGGCGGTCATTTTTCTGCAAAACATCACTAAATGTTGCTTTGGACAACTATCTCCTTTGTACTTCTCAAATTTTGGCATCTTGAACTTTGGAGGTATTACAAGTCTGGGTACCAAACACATGTTCAAAGCATTCAGATCAAAAGCATCACGCCCCTTTATGGTTTCAAGCTTCTCTTCCAACACACGACATCTTTCAGCAAACTCAACATCTTGAGGTCGTTCAGTATTCACCACCAGGCTTGTCCCTCGAGAATTCGGTGTAGTGAATGCAAAGCTATGGTATTCAACTACATCATGAGACGAGGCATGTTCATTTTGAATAGTGTGACATTCTTGTATAACCTGGTCCCCAACAGGAATCCGCATAGGCTGAAATTGGGTAAGATTATTCACTTGAGGCAGAATGACGTTCTTAGTGACTGTAGGCCTTTGAATGTTGTCCTCTTTCCTTGCCATAGCTTCCACAAGTTGGTGTAGCTGGTTCTTCATCAAGTCAACATCTGCTCTTGATGCAAACTGGTTCTGCCCCTCTGAGTCCATGATTCTTCCAAAAGCGGCTTCAATTCCAATGCGGGTGTCGGGAAATCAACTGCGGGTTATGGACAAAGGATGGTTGAGTTTGTTGGAAAATGATGTGCTAATGTTATGAGTATGCAATGCTTATGCACGGTTCCAGGATCAAAACAACATCTGATTCTGAGGAAGGAGTTGGACACGAGATATCTCTGATCACAAGACCCCCCATATGTAGGCTCTAAATGGGTAGGTGCCTAGAGTTATGGATATCTTTCAAAGACATTATAGCCATGACGAAGGAACATCAGACGATAATATCCTTGAAAGGATCTCGTCTAGGTGAGGTCTTCGTTTCTTCCCCACGAGAAATATTTCTCGGAGGCGCCCACTACACAACCATCGACACACGGGTTTAGGGTTCTCAGAATCCTAGACCGAGGTCGAAAATATTATTGTCAGGAAGTAATACGTTCGAGGGATCTCATCTGATTGGGGCGTTCGCATTAACTCACATAGAATTAACACTACTAACCACCATGGGTAATTAGGTTTTGGTCCTTGGGATCAACGATTCAGGCTCGAAAATATTACCGCCATGGCAAAGTTTTACCACAGCAATAATATATCCAAGGGAACCTACTCCAAGCGGGGTTTTCGCTTCAACTCACGCGGAAGAGACCACGCAAGCCTACACTACACAACCACCATTCTAATCATAGGGTTATACTCGGACTCGGGTATAGAGTCATCTCACAGAGCACCAAAGATCAGAGAATCCCCACAGTGTCATACAAGATAATAATAGGATATAATAATAATGAGCATGCGAGTAGATAATAGATAATCAGACAAGCAAGCAAACAAACAAGGGAAGATAAACAAACAAGCGGATCTAACACTCACGAATCGAGTCAAGTTAGGCTTTACTGTCTCTAGCATAGGGCAATGCAAATCCCCAGCAGAGTCGCCATCTGTCGTACCTCGAAAAATACGATCCTCGCGATGGACGCGGAAAAAACTATTTGAAACTGAGTCGCCACCGAACTTTATTCATCCCAAAAGAGGGAAAGGAAAATATCGATAAAACCTTTAAAGGGAGATAAGAACGTGGTCATCGCAACCAAATTCGGGTTCGGGAGTCGGTTACGCAAAGGGAAGGTATTAGCACCCTCTACGTCCGTTGTACTCAACGGGAACCTCTTGATTCAATTCGTGAGAAGGTTAGCTAGGTTTGTTTGTTTATCTTCTAAGGTGTAAGAATTGATTTTTTTAGGGGAAAATGGGTGGTTTTTTATTAGTGTGCTCGGCAAGGATTGAGAACCCTTGGGCCTACGTATTCCCTCGTGCAATGGGAAAGTCAGAGCATTCGTAGTTCGTGGGACTACGGTTTGTTGGTTCGTTTTTTTTAAGCGAACGAGTGTTTAATTCTCACTCTAACTGCTAAACGTTGGCTTGTCGACTCGTCATGAGAGGCTGAAGCACTAGTTCATATGCGCGGAAGAATGGATTAAACAATGTTCTTTTTATGAAAAGTTGTTTGAGTATGAATTAAGTATATTAGAGATTTGATTAAGAAAAAGGTTTGATTTGGATGTATTTTAGGCGAACAAGATTTTAGGTTGCATTCTAACTGCTAAACATTGGCTTGTCTGCTCGCTAGGGGAGGCTGAAGCACGAGTTCATATGCGCGAAAGAATGACTTAAACAATGTTCTTTGGGAAAGGTGTTTGAGTCGTGGATTAAGTATGTTAAAGATTTGATTAAGAAAAGGATTTAATTGGTATGTGTTTTAAGGATTCGGTCGCACGGAGGCGAGGAAAGGATAAATTTGATCGTATTGGCTGTTTTAGAGGGGACAATTGCTCACACACGAGTAAGGGAACCTGCACCCAAGCAATAGGTGACAATTGCTCACACACGAGTAAGAGAACTCGCACACAAGAAATCAACGAATTAAGGTTTATGTCTTTTAGAAGTGTCAATGGTTCACACACGAGTAAGAGAACTCGCACCCAAACAATTGAGGAGAAAGGTCAAAGACTTGGCCCCCCTCACATCACCTCTTAGAAAGTTGTGTTTGAATATATGATTAGGTGTATTAAAGCATTTGATTAAGAAAAGAGGATTTGATTTACGTGTGTTTTAGGGCTTCGCTCGCGTGGGAAAGAGGAGTTTTAGCCGTGTCGGATGTTTTAGAGGTGACAATCGTCCACACACAAGTAAGAGAACTCGCACCCAAACAATTGAGGAGAAAGACCAAAGACTTGACCCCCCTCACTTCACCTTTGGTAAAAATGTTTAAGTAAGGATTACGTGTTTTGATAATTTGATTTTGAAAAGGTTTGAATGTAGTCGGATTATATGTATTTTAAAGGCGTTAATTGCCCACACACGAGTAAGAAAACTCGCACCCAAGCAATTGAAAAGAAAGACCAAAGACTTAGTCCCCCTATTTTTCACCTTTATGAAAATGTTTGAATATTATTACGTATGTTGGTTTGATTTGAGAAAAGCACTCGACGTTGGATTAAGGTTTTAATTTATGTATGAGGAGGTTAAGAAATGGAAGGAAAGGAAGTTATGGTGTGAAGTGAAAGTTGGAAATACTTGATATATGGATCAAGTAAATGCTTAGGATTGAATTAATTGAATTTATTTGAAAAATACTTGATGTTGGATCAAGTTGGTTTTACTCTTATAAAAAGGGTTGATTTTAATCTTATGGAATTAATTAAGCTATGATTAAACATAAACCAATCACATACATGCATACAAATCAAAATAAAATGGGTAATCGTTGCATAAGGCCCAAGAGGAGGCAAAAGGGAGGTCGGTTGCGATCGTGAAAACGATCGACTTATCAGGTATGAAAATGATTGACACGAAGTCCAAATATTAGTTGAAAAATATTTTGATTTGAATAAACACGCAATGACATAGCATAACATAATCAAGGCATAAAAAATCCACAAGAGAAAATCATACACCTCACAAAGATTAAAAATCAAACAAAGTGGGGGAAAGAAACATGCTTCTAACATGGATATAATCCTAGCATGAGGCATGAAAGATAAAGTCGAGATTCTAGGGGTACCTAACGGAGAAGGTCCGTTGCCTCTTCAAAGAATGAAAAAAGGCTCAAGAATTATTAGAAGCTTCACCGTTGTCAATCCGATTAATCCTCAATTGTCCAACATCACAAATCAACATCCCAGATTAACTGAACCAAAATCACGAGTGCTAACAAAAGGAAAAAAGTTAGTAAGAACTTAATAAAAGAAAATCAATTAGAATCCTAATCAAAATCAACTAAGGACAATTATCAAAATGGTAATCAATCAAAATTCCATCAAAGTTAAGAACAAAAATGAAATCAAAAGCTAAATCGAAAATTAATAACAAAGTTAAAATGCATTAAGAACAAAAGTCTAAATCTAAATCAAGACCTAAATTAAAATTAAAACTTAACCGAAGGTAATATTAGGTTAGAAATTACAATATCCATTAAAATCAAGATCAAACCGAAATTAAAAACTAAGAGAAAAAAAATCAGCTCCAAAATTCAATAAAGATTAAAACCAAAATCTAATTAATAAATTTAAACTAAGAAGTTAATCATAATAAAATTCTATTCTAATTTGTACCAAAGCTCAATATGAAAAGTCAAATATCAATTAACAATCTAAACACATCTCTTTTAAAAAATCAACAAAATTAATTAAATCCAAATTTGAGAAAACAAAAACCATAAGTAGAAGGGTGCATCAAGATACAGTGTGTGCATAAACAAAATGTGGAATCATTTGGGCTTTCAGCCCATCATCCGCCAAAAACCTGGGAGAAAAACCGTGTAGGCCTCAACAATTGGCTTTAAGTCCAATAAACAAACTCATGGTTCGTTAGTAAAAAATGGAGCAAGTATCTAGCAAAACAAAATTAAGTTGTTAAAACCAAAGCTGTAGCACTACAATCAGACACACCATTATCAATTTTCTCTAAAAACAAAAACCAAGAAAATAGCAAACCCAAACAATCAAAAACCCTCTGAAATTTGCATCCGACCTCTCCCTTGGCCGATCTAAGCCTTCGTGCGCGGCGCAATAGCAACAACCATGTCAAAGGTTCGGTTGAAAATAGAACAACATCATCAATTCTTTGACTCGATTATCTCGGTCTCCCGATATACACGATTCAAGTTCGCTCGGTCCGGATTCGTGGCTCGGTTCGCCTCAATTGCTCAGGTTTTTTGGATTCATTCTCAAACTTTCCGTTTCATCATTCCTTCCGATCTGCTTCGTCTATGATTCTTTTCCGACTCTCTCTCTTCATCTTCTGCGAATTCTGGGTTTTGACGTTGCGATTCGAAGGTGGTGGAATCTTGTTCACATGGTGGGAGAAGATAAAGGTAAAGCAAGATGAAGAGGAAATGTTGTTGTATAGCCGCCGGTGTGTGGTGCTGTTGGTTTTCACCGGTTGTCCTTGTTGCGGTCGGCTTATAGTTGGTGAAGAGGAAAGGTTCGTGTGGCTTTTATTTCTGAGGTTATTGTTGGTTTGGGGGTGGAGGTTGTTGTAGAAGGAGGGTGGTGTTACAAATCACATGGTGATGGTGGTAGTTTTAGATGTTGTGAAGTTAGAGTGAAAGAGATTACAGCGGGGATACGGAAGTTACATGACGAGAGTGAACAAGATGGAAAGGTTCAATGGTTTTCTTTCTTTTTAGTAGCAGTGTCTGGTTTTTGTTAGAAAGCGAGGGGGTCTTGTGAGGTTCCAAGAGAATATCTAATGAAGTAAGGTGAGTGGGTTTTTTATGGAAAAAATGCAGCTTCTTCTTTGGAGAGTTTATCTCAGGGTTTTTTTCCATTCCTCTCCTCCTTCTTTCGTTTTCCCTCCCCTGTTTCCTTTAACTCCAATTCAAACTCTTCTTCATTTTCTGAAAATATGATCTTGAGAGGTCCCTTTCCTTGTGCAGCATGTTGGTTGGTGAGCCTTGTAGTAAGATGTCGCAGGCTATGGCTTTCTGTTAAAGATGCAGGACTTGCACCATTTTGGTATGGCGTGGAGGTCTTGGTATACTGAGGATGTGCAGACATAGCTGGAATTTCAACAGATGGCAATGTGCGGTTTTGAAAGTTTGACCGTGTAGGATTTGTTTGGCCAACTTGCATTCACATTCATTTTTCTCTTTTTTCTTTTTGTGTTTACTCTCCTTTTTGTGTAAATGGGCTTTGAAAAATAATTATGGACTTTAGGCTTTTAAGAAAAATATCAAAATAAACCAAATAAATTCAATTAAAATTCTAATTATCTAAACAAATCTAAGTTAACTCTAAATTAACTAAAAGTAAATAATAAAAATAATAAAAGAAAATGATAGAATAAATGACATTAAATAAAACCCTAATTATCTAAATTAAAATTAATTTAATTAAAAAATATTTAAATAAAACAACCTAAGTTAATTCTAAATTAATTAAAATATTTTTCAACTAAAAATTATTAATAAAATGTATAAAAATTGAATAAAAAGTCGAGTATCGAAATTTTCGAACATAAACAAACCGCGCCAAAATTATCAACGTGGAATAAAATCACTTGGAAAGTACAATGTTCTGTCGGATTTTGAAATTAATCGGGACCGACTTTTAGCTTGGCTGATTCGTCTGTAAATCCGAGAATTCTACTTTGGCTAACATTTTAGGCAGTATGCACGATGACGAGCATGCTATGATATGCGGATGATGCGGAATGAAAATAAAATCGAATGCAAGAAAATTTGAAAAAAGTAGGACAAATTTGGGGTATGACACTCAGGTCGAGAAATAATGATACGTTCACCATTTCTGGTTTGGCATCATCATCAATCGAGGAGGCATCAACTGATTCCCCTAAAAAATAAGGTCATCCTATGCGAGTCCCTCAGGATTGGGTCCTCGAATCGACAAGTGTAATGTGTTTGCCATTTCTGGTCTGCCATTATCACAGGTCGGGAGGAGAGGCGCAACTGAGGTATCGGAGAAACGGTCACCAGAGTCGACAGCTCTCTAGATCAACACCCTGAAATACGCAAGACACACACACATCAGAATGCGTCCCAAGGTAGCCTCGTCTGGTTGTGAATTTCGTGAACACACAAACACACCAAGCTGGCACGTAGGTCCCACTACTCTCCACTCTAGTCCTAGGGTGTACTCAAGCCTGGGTATTGGGCTTATCTCTCAGAACAACCCAACCTGCCAAACAGAAACCAGCCAGCACAACACAGCAATATCCCGTATGACAGTAATAAAATGAAATGCAATGCAATAAAAGCTGTAAAACAGTAATATACAACATAATAAAGCACAACAAATAAACACCCAACGAGAAAAACATACAAGCGCTAGGATCGACTCGCTAAAGGGGATGGACCAGCAAGAGGTCAACCAGAGTCCCCAGCAGAGTCGCCAGCTGTCGCTCCCGAAAGATTTGCATCCAACGGTACAAATGCGAGAGTGGCGCAGAAAACACAGAGTCGCCAGCAATGTGTATTTATCCCGAGAGAGGGAAAGGAAACACTGCATAAAACTGAAGAGAAAGGGGGAAAGACATGGTCATCGCAACCATAGTCTGGGTTCGGGAGTCGGTTATGTGAGGGGAAGGTGTTAGCACCCCACACATCCATCGTTCTTGATGGGATCCACGCTTGTTGTCTAAACGGAGGGTGAGCTGTCCTACTATCTATGGCTGCAAAAGAAAACGGGGATGGGGATGACTAAGACGGACTCGGTAGAACATATTCGATGCCCTAGGCCTACGTACTCTCTCAGTGCAATGAGAAAGTCAGAGTCAACGTAGTTCGGACGGGAACTGTGGGGTAAGGTTGCTCGCCAAGACAATCGCTGTCTTGTGCCTACATATCCTCAATCGGACGAGAGAGAGGAATCAGAGCTAATGTAGTTCGTGGGTACGACCACGGATGGGTAAGTGTTTTTTACGTGAGCGATGAGCTCTTTTCTGAAAATGAAATTTGAAACCCAACAATCCCGAAGGATAAAAAGATTTGAATTCGTTTTTGTGTTATTTAGACAGAAGTGTTTTCTTAAGTTAGTTCATAACTTGCATTGCACCAAAGTCTAGGGCACAGGGACGAATACTTAACGAATCGTCCCAAGACAGGACGCCCGCTAAGTACTCTAGGAAGATGAGAGAAATCCCCTCATTTCTCATTCCCCACGCTTAAGGCTCGTGCGCAATACACTTTATCTTTATTAAGTGTTTTCAAGAAGTTTTGAGATGAGAAGAGAGAAGACCCAAGGGAACTCTAAAGGGGAACTAAGAGTCCTAATGTTATCATGCATGGGTAACCTATGGTTAGTGAGGCTTAGGAGAGATGACTACCTAAAACCTAATGCTAATCCTACTCCAAGCTTAATCAAAAATTAAGTTGGACTAGGTAGCTCTAAAGGGAGAGAATCCAAGACTTAAACAAGTCTTGAGATTCATGGGAGAAAGAGAGTGAAAGAGAAGAATGAGAAAGAGAAGGATGAGATAAGAAACAAGATAGGGCAGCAAGCACATCATATCAAGTATATCCAACTCACATCAATAAACAAGTCTCAAAGATCATGCAAAACATCTAAAGTAAGCATGCAAAGGTAATCATGAAAGAATGCAAGCATACTTATATGAAATGCACAATTAAGCACCAATGAATTTCATATCAAGATGAAATGAGAAAAATAAGATGAAGATGAAAGCAAGTCAGAATCAAGATCATACCATCATCAACAATTCTCATGTGCAAGAGAAGATCAAAACATGAAACATTATGCACCAAAGAAAGTCCACAAAAGGAAGTCAAAGTACAAGCACTTAAAGCATACCCAAACATGATCCACAAATTGAAAAAATTTGGTCACACGGGACCTCAACCAGGGGTAAACATCATATTAAATGCTCATGCAAAGAATCACAAAGAAACCCAATCAAACAAGCATGGCAAAACAATTAGGGTTAAGAGATGTCAAGAGATGATCATGCATAATTCACTTAAGCACAAATAATCAAACATATATCAAATTACATTCAAAAATTGTGAAATTAAAACCCAAGTGACCTAAGTCAGAAGCTAGCAACATGCCAAAAGATTACAGAAAAATTCACAAGTTATGTACCTCAAACAATGCTTCAAAGTTGCATAAGAACAAAGAAGAACAATGCACAAATAGAGGGACTAAAATGCAATAGTAAAAGAGTTTAAAAATATTAGAAAAATATTTTTAAGAACCTCAAGATGTCTTCTAAAATATGCAAAAATAATGGGATGCAAATCATGTACCAATGATGAGAACAAAAATCAACAAGGCAAGGTGTGCACAATGGAAGAAATTCACAAAGAAAATTAATCAAACAATTAATTCAGATGCACAAAATAAAATAAAAATGGAAAATAAAAATTGAAAAATTTTTATAAAATTCCAAAGATTCTTCATCTTTTTTTTTGTAATTTTAAATGCATAAATCTATTTTTAAAAATTAAAAATGAAAACTATGCACAAAGAAAATAAAAATGCAAAGAAATAATGCCAGGGGGTACAAACAGCAAGTTAAACACGTTGGAAAATCAAATGGGCTCAAGGAGGGGGTGGAAAAAGCAAAGAAAGGCTAGCCCAACCCAAAGCGCAAGTCAACATAAAAAAAAAAAGGAATTCAGTCAACATGATTGACTCACATACGCCATCAGATCAATCAAACGCATACAAATGAGTCAACAAATCAAAGATTAAGCAAGATCAAGGGTCATGATTACGCGCACACCACAACACCCATAGGGAAGCACACAACAGATTAAAATGGAAAACAAATAAGGCACGTGAGAAGCATGTGAGATTTTAATGTGTTGGCTGAATCACCACCATCAGATTAAATCAACGTGCCAGATCAAGTCAACAAATCACAAAATATGCAAGATGCGTGGCTCAGATTCGTGTGTGCATAATAACAACCATGGATTAAAAACGCACAATCAATAAAATATGGGATGAGTTTAAATGACGTGGCCAAGCATGAACCATCAGATCTGGACCACCAACGGTCCAAATTTCATCTTCAACCTCCATCCTTAGGTGACCTGAAAAGTGAACCAGACGCCGGAGCCCTAGCTCCGGTCGTCTTCTCCGGCAACACCAAACTCAAAAATATTCCAGAAATAAAAAACAAGTACGCCATTCCACTTAGAATTTCACAAGGATTTCAAATATGCAAACCATTTCAACAGATCATGCAAGAATAAACCAAATCGAAGGAAAAAAGTTTGAACATAAAAATTTTAGATCCACATTACAACCATAATAC
Organism: Lathyrus tuberosus; assembly: GCA_022829125.1. Taxonomy (NCBI): domain Eukaryota; kingdom Viridiplantae; phylum Streptophyta; class Magnoliopsida; order Fabales; family Fabaceae; genus Lathyrus; species Lathyrus tuberosus. The sequence goes on from JALAZF010000060.1 coordinate 17,032,439, forward strand.
ACGTCCAAATCAAGATCTAAACACATCAGGATGATCGGCAAAGCACAAGGGACATTATGCACATTAGAAAATCAAGTTCTAGGATCATGAATTTCACTCTAACCTGAAACTTGTAGAGCTCAAAATACACCAAGAAATCCTTCAGAAAGCTGCAGATCTACTCCTTAGGACCTCTGATTACAAAATAAATGCAACTAGAGACTTGAATCAAGCTGGATCTTGGATTTTGAAAGTGAGCAACTCAAATTTGTGTATGGTGAAAACCTTGCTTAGAGCTTCAAACAATGGCTGATTCTTGTTCTATTGAGTGTGTAGATCAAGAATATGAAAAAAATCTTCAGAAACCCTTGTGAGGAGAGAGTTTCGAAGGAGAGAAAGTTTGAGTGAAAAATGGAATTCTGAGCAAATGAGGGTGCTTGATGTGTGAATGAACGTGTGAGTCTCCTTATATACACTTTCTTAGAGCTCTAAGCATGATTAGGGTTTTGTTAATCCCTTGATTAAGGCTAATGGAAGTGTTATGCAAAAATGCAGGTTGTGATGCACACCCTTGATCACACGTGCATTGGTCATGAAATAAGTGTGATTCATCTCCATTTTACTTGCTGATCACAATGGGATTGGGTTTGGGCTTTGTAGTGGCGTGATTCATGAGATTCAATCCATCTTGCAAATTTGCATTTTGTGAAATTCATGAAGTACATGGCACGGATTCACTTGATTCAAGGGTAAAAAATGGTCCTCATGGAGTGTACTTGAATATGGCAATGTGACTTGAGTCATTAGGAACAATTACAAGTCATTTTGAACCAAAATGCAAAAGGTGGAAAAATGGATACATGTGAAAACCCTAAAAGCACCTTGCCTTCTTTTGATCATAACTTGAGTTTCACAAATGGTATGAAGACAATCTAGTACTTTTTGGAAAGGGGAGATAGAGATCTTCAACTTTCATGTTTGAGGAAAATCCAATTGAAACTTCTCTGATGATGAAAATTCAAGTTGAAGATGGTTTGAAAAGTTGCCAAAAATGGAAGCTTCACATTATAGGTCATTTTCCAAAAATAGTAACTTTTGCACAAACTCTTGATTCTTGATGAATGACATGAATCTTGACATTTGAGGACCATATGAGGGCATAAGACTTTAAAAATCATGAAGAGGACCTCAAAATTCCATGGTTGACTTTCCTCCTTACAGTTGACTTTTCTTGGTTCACAAGCAACTGATCCTATGAACATCTTCCACAATGAACCACTAGCCAAGCCTTCCTCTATGAATGTTTGTGAGCATATGGAACCCATGAGAGCATGCTTGAATCCACAAAGTCTCCTCAAGAAGCTCTTTGAACCCAAGAACCCTAATTTGGTCCCTCTAGTTAAGAGGGAAAGATTCACTTGAAATCCTTTGCCATTGAAGATATGATGAACTCCACAAAACACCTTGAAGCTTGAGACTCCTTTGAGATGAACCAAGTACCTTGATCCCATGCTAAGAACCAATGTTATGCACAAATGCTAATGCAAGAAATGCAAAGAAACATAAGCCAGTTAGCCTTAAAACAAAAGAGCAAATTTTGGGGTGTTACACTAAGGCATCAGCCATGTGATTCTCATCACGAGGGATGTGATGAAACTCGATTCTGTTGAAGAAAGGTAACAACCTTCTTGCATAATCTTTGTAAGGAATCAGTCCTGATTGGTATGTGTTCCAATCTCCCTTGATCTGATTGATGACCAGAGCTGAGTCTCCATATACATCCAAGTTTTTGGTCCTCAAATCAATCGCTTCCTTGAGACCCATAATACAAGCTTCGTATTCGGCCTCGTTGTTTGTGCACTTGAACGTAAGTCTGGCAGTGAAAGGAATGTGGGTACCCTGAGGTGTTATGATAATTGCCCCAATTTTGTTTCCGTAATGATTGACAGCCCCATCAAAGATTAGTCCCCATCGGGAATTTGGTTCTGGCCCTTCATTGGGTAGCGGTTCATCGCAGTCTTTCATTTTTAGATACATGACATCTTCGTCTGCGAAGTCAAATCCGATTGATTCTTGATCGTCAATCAGTTGATGAGCCAAATGATCGGCTAAAACACTTTCTTTGACGGCTTTCTGAGCATGGTACTCTATGTCGTATTCTGATAACAACATCTGCCAACGGGCAATTCTTCCCGTGAGAGCGGGTTTTTCAAATACATACTTGATTGGATCCATTTCGGAGATCAACCAAGTAGTGTGACGAATCATGTACTGGCGAAGACGTTTAGCTGCCCAAGCCAAAGCGCAACAAGTTTTCTCAAGCATAGTGTACCGAGTCTCGCAATCGGTAAATTTCTTGCTCAAATAGTAGATGGCAGACTCCTTCTGTTTGGTTTCATATTGATGGCCAAGTACACACCCCATGGAGTCCTCTAGGACTGTGAGGTAGATGATTAGTGGTCTTCCTTCCACTGAAGGTGATAGAATCGGCGGATTCAATAGGTATTCCTTAATATTGTCGAAGGAGGTTTGGCAATCTTCGGTCCAAACGCAGTCCTGGTTCTTTTTTAGTAATTTGAAGATCGGCGTACATGTCGCGGTCATGAGGAATATGAATATGGAGATGTAGTTCAAACGTCCCAGGAATCCTCTGACTTGTTTTTCAGTTTTCGGAGAAGGCATTTCTTGAATGGCCTTGACCTTGTCAAGATCAACCTCAATTCCTTTCTGGCTGATGATGAACCCTAAATGTTTCCCTGAACAGACACCGAAGGTGCACTTGTTGGGATTCAAGCGGAGTTTGTACTTCCTCAACCGCTCGAATAGTTTTGACAGGTGGGTCACATGCTCCTCTTCTGTTTTAGATTTGGCAATCATGTCATCGACATATACCTCGATTTCCTTGTGTATCATGTCATGAAACAGAGTAGTCATAGCCCTTTGATAGGTTGCCCCGACATTCTTCACACCGAACGACATTACCTTGTAACAAAAGGTCCCCCATGGGGTAATGAACGGAGTTTTCTCCATGTCTTTCGTTGCCATTTCTATCTGATTATAGCCCGAGAATCCATCCATGAAGGAGAAAACTTTAAACTTTGCTGTACTGTCTACCAGCAAGTCAATGTGTGGTAAAGGAAAGTCGTCCTTTGGACTAGCCTTGTTTAGATCTCTGTAGTCGACACACACTCTGACTTTTCCGTCTTTTTTCGGAACGGGTACTATATTGGCAAACCATTGAGGGTATTCTGACGTAGCGAGGAAACCCACGTCAATCTGTTTCTGTACCTCCTCTTTGATTTTGATGGCCATATCAAGGTGAGTCCGTCTCAACCTTTGTTTTACTGGCGGACATTCCGATTTCAATGGTAAATGATGTTCCACGATGCTGGTATCCAACCCTGGCATGTCCTGATAGGACCAAGCAAACACATCGGGAAATTCTCTGAGAAGCTTTGTTAAACTCTCTTTGGTAGTTGGACTGAGCAGTGCCCCAATCCTGATTTCTTTTCTCTCTTTTTTCTGAACCCATGTTGATCGTTTCCAATGGCTCTTTGTAAGGTTCAATGGACTTTTCCTCCAGTCTGAGTAATCGGGAGATCTCTTCTGGAATTTCGTCGTCAACTTCTTCTTCAGCCCCAAATACCGGGAACTCAAAGTCGGGAGAAGGCATCGGATCGTATGTTTCAACGGGGTTTAAAACAAGCAATCTGCGTGACGTGATGATTTGTGTTTAGAAGAGATAGAGAGAATGCAAGTGTGTGCAGTGTTTTTTCTTTGAAAAATTGCTTGTTTTTATTATTTGAATTGTTTTTTAGGATTACCATTTTCTGAAAAAGCAAAAAGAAAACAACAATTAATGCGGAAATTACAGAACGACGTTATTTTATTAATGAATAAGTCGATTCTTGAAACTACAGCCCTATAAAACAAAACTCTGTCGCTTTGGGCGAAGTGAAGAGGGAAATTTATAGAAAGTGAGCTCTATCAAAACATCCGTTTCACCTGGGCAGGGTGAAAGGTTAAAGAAGGCAATTACTTTGACTTGTGAACAATCTTCGGAACATTGACAACAACCCATTGGCGGAAAACTCCTCAGTGAATCACAAAGTCTGGTACCTTCCTTGATTTGTCTTCAGAAATGACGCTGATTTCTGGCGGAGCAAGATCATTGGAATCTGTCTCCCAGGCAGAGTTGTCGTAGGAGGATTCCTCTGTTGTATTTTGCATAGTATTTGTGCTCTCAGGTAAATCTCCCCATCCAGTTGGCTGGATGTCTTCAAGCCTGATACGAGAGCTTTCGGGAGCAGTGTACTTGACCATGAAGTCAAATTTTCCACTTGGTTGTCCCAGGGTGTCCCACACTTCTTTGAAACTGGAGGAGTCATCTCTCTCGATGACGTTAACCTCAGGAAAATCATAGGTTCTGAATGACCTGAGTGTTGATCCCATGACATGGCGGGGACACAGGTATTCTGTTCAATGATGCTCAGCTGATTTTCATTGTTCGGCTGATTTTCTTGCCCCAAGTCTCCTGGGTACGGCTGCCAGATAGGCAGACCATCCATTGGGCCATAATAGTCGTGATCAAAGTTATCCTTCATCAGAGTGTCCTCCTCTAATGAGTTTGGTGAAGCACGACATCCTTCCAGATCATAATCTCCATATATCATTTCGACATCTGACCTCGGTATAAATCTCGGACTCTGTGCAGGATAGCAAAATGGCGTAGGCACCTTTTCCTGAGACATATAACCGTCCTCGTTGAGATAGGACTTCCATTCCTCATCCGTATCAGAGGAATCTCCCTCGTTGATAGTATAGACTATATGAGGTACTGGGTGAAGGAAACCTCCACTGTGGAAGAAGTCCTGAATGGGATGAAGACTTTCATCTTTAGCAGCTGTCTGGGTGCAGGTTGCAGAAAAACCAAGACCCTTCTTTGTTTTATTATCAGTAGGAATGACAAGATGTCCCCATCCTTTTGCATTGTTATCCTCGATCACTTCGAGAGCATCTCTATATGAGGAAATCGAGGTTCCTTTTTCAGATTGATTCTCATTGCTCACCGACAGTGCTTGGAACTGGGTTCCAACAACCTCCCTCGGTTCTACACAAGTAGCTAATGACAGGTTACTTACGAGCAAGGCTTGTTCTCCACAACCCGTGACGAGTTGATCATTCTTGACGAACTTCAGTTTCTAGTGCAGTGTCGAAGTGACTGCCCCAGCCTAGTGTATCCAAGGTCTTCCTAATAAACAACTGCATGTTTCCCAGATGTCCATGACCTGGAAAGTAATTAGGAAAGTGTAAGGACCGATAGTTATAGGAAGGTCGACTTCGCCGATAACTGCTTTCCGAGACCCGTCAAATGCTTTAACGATGACCTCATTGCCCCTCATCAGGGATCCTTTGAATTATAGTCGCATTAGAGTGGACTTCGGCATAACGTTGATGGTCGATCCTGTGTCTACCAGTACACTGGCTAAAGCATCGTCCTGGCAGTTAACTGTGATATTGAGCATCATGTTGTGACTTTTGCCCCCCTCTGGCAAATCCTCATCACTGAATCCTAAGTTATTGTAGGAAGTGATGTTAGAGATGATGCTATCGAACTGTCGTATTGACACATCCTGTTCCACAAAGGCCTGCTCTAAGACCTTCTGTAGAGCCTCTTTATGGGCTTCGGAACTGAGTAAAAGTGAAAGCACTGAGATCTTTGAAGGAGTTTGTAACAGTTGGTCAACAATGTTGTATTCACTCCTTTGGATGAGCTTCAGCATCTCATCATTATTTTTCGAAAGGTTGGGATTACTGGATTGACCGATTGGTGGATCAGGAGCTTCTGTCTGAAGTTATTTTTCTTTGTTAGGTTCTCCAACCCCTCGGTTGAAGATTCGACCGCTTCATGTTACTCGACTGATGTCTGAAATATTCACAACGGAGGGTAATGGAATTTCCTTTCCATTCTCAATTATCGTTGCACCGTATTTGTAAGGGATTGCCTTAGCTGATTCATACGGTACTGGTCCCGGCAAATAGATAACTACAGGAGCCTTCTGATTCTTCCGACTGTGGTAATTAACTTCAATCAATTCCTTGCTAAGAACCTTTGATTCGTCCAGTAGAGGGATGATGGTACAAACATCCTTGTTCCTCTCAGGGTCAGAGATTACAACCACGTCTCTGATTTGATCTGCGAAGTAGTCCGGCGTCCAGTCAATGGACCCCGAAGCTAGGTATGGATGAATCTCCTTGAGATCCAACTGACTCTAAAGGGCTGCTCGCACGAGGTAACATCCTTGATTATTTTTCGAACAGACTCTATAGCATTCATAGTTGTGTGGTGGCACCTGGCCACGCCCTCTTTGAATGCAGTGTAACCTTACTAGAGCCGTTTCCGTAGATTGGACATCCTGACTTCGATGCCGAGTAGGGTTCCCATCAACCACACTGATTTGTTGCGTGTCTTCATCCATATAGATTGGAAGCCACTAGTGGTTTAACAAGTGTTGCAAAGTTCTTTGAACGAGAGCACATCCTTGGTTACTCTCACAACATCCTTTACAGTTCTGATAATCATGCGAAGTGAGACAACCAAGTTGGACCTGCCTGGCATGTAATTCCACCAAGCTGGTATTCATTAGACGAATATCAAAGATTTGAATCATGTTGATCTGATAGGGATTCCTATCATGGTAGTCCTGGATCCATCCAAGATCCATCTGACGCTGGAGGGCCTCTTGTACAAAAGAGCATCCCTGTTTGTTTACCGAGCAAGTCAGACAGGAATTGTAATCGTGCCGAGGCAGATTATGATACTGGCTTTGCCTTGAGTGCATCGCCACCAAGTTGACATTTATTGCACGAATGTCGTTGTTCTGAATGACGTTGGAATTCGTATAGGTCATGCTGACTCCACGAATTCGATGCTCTTGGATCCATCCGAGATCCAATTGTTCTTGTAGAGCTGACTGCACCACAGAACATCCCTGATTGTTTTTAGAGTAGATATCACACTGGTGATCATTATGAGGTGGCACATGGCCATATCCGCTCTTTCTACAATGCATCTTGACCAAGTTGGCCCTTAATAAGAGTACATCATGAATTTGATAGGTGTTGTTAGACTCTCCCTCTATCAAATTGACTGCAGATTTCTCATGTTGAGGCAGCGGGTTTGTGAGAACATTAGGATTCGTATCTTTAAAAGATAAGACCCCGCTCCTAACAAGCTTTTGTACATCAGATTTGAAACTGAGACAGTTCTCTATGTTATGTGCTAGTCCTCCTTGATGGTAAGGACAAGCCTGATCCATTTTGAACCAAAAAGGCGGATTTTCTGGTACTGTAAGAGGAGACTTAGTCTGGACGTGCCCCTTGACCAGTAGTAATGGAAACAGTTCGGCGTACAACATGGGTATAGGGTCAAACCCTAGTGGTCGCGTTGTACGGTTATTGTTGTATGGAGGACGAATATGTTAAAGAGACTGTTGTGTACTTTGCTGAAATTGTTGTTGGTTAGGTTGGCTCTGCGCAACCTGAGGTTGATACGTAGGAACAGGCGCCGAGTTGATAGCAGGAGTTACAGCTGCTACTGGTTGATATCGTCGCCTTTGCTTTCTGAGAGAGATATTCCCGATATCTTGCTCTTTTTTCTTAGGGAGAGCACTACCGTATCGTTTTGTACTACTTGATGATCCAGCGTCTTTAACTAAACGTCCTTCTCGGACCGCTTCCTCAAGACAAACTCCCATGCGCACTGGCGACCATTCTGTCGTAATAAGATGTGCTTAAGGTCTTTAAGAAGATCTTTGTCATCTCTTTTTCCTCTAGAGGTGGAGAAATCTGAGCGGCAATTTCACGCCATCTTTGAGCGTACTCCTTAAAGGTTTCCTTGTCCTTTTGTGACATTGATATGAGTTGATCTCTGTCCGGTGCCATGTCTAAATTATATTTATACTGCTGAACAAAAGCAGCGCCGAGATCTCTGAATGTGCCGATCGTATCCCAGTTTAAACCCATGTACCATTTTAATGCGGCACCGGTTAAACTATCTTTAAAGTAGTGAATCAGTAGCTCCTGGTTCTTTGTCTGAGCTGACATTCGCCGAGCGTACATCACTAAATGACTCTGAGGGCAAGAGTTACCCTTGTATTTTTCAAAGTCGGGCACTTGGAACTTATGTGGAACTTTCACATTGGGGACCAAACAAAGTTCTACGGCGTCCTTTCCATATAGATCCTGACCGCGAAGGGCTTGCAGTTCTTTCTGCATCTCCAGGATTTGTTCCTGGAACTCATTCATTCTGTTGAACATGCTTTCATTTCCACCAGAAGGTATCTGGGGAATCTGTCCTTCCAGGACACTGTGTACCACGGGCGGTGGTATAGTCATTATGGCTGAGACTCTCGGTGCCTCTCGAAGTTTGTAACCTTCAGGAGTTGCTGTCATGCCCCTAGCATCTTCGCTTTCCCGAAGTTTGTAACCTTTAGGCCCAGCGGCTCCTGCTGTGGTTCCTTGATCCTCAGGGATTGGCGAAACATCTCCTTCCGGGATATAGTTAATAGGCATGCCCCAGGGGAGATCTTTCGGCATCTTGTACCTAGGATCATACTTCTCCACTATGGGCGTGGATGTAATCTCCGAGATCACACTCCTTTGTTGTTACATCTGAGCTTCTACTAGAGCTTGCATGTTGTTATGAAGCTTTCTCATATCCTCTTTCAGAGTGTCGATCTCTTCTCTCAACTCTCTGTTCTCTTCCTCGAGATCATCCATCTTTTTCTGACGATTGGCCTGAGTATTGTACGAATGAGACACTTTGACTCTAGAACCGAGACGCAAACGTGAGATTCGTAGGTAAGAAGAATGCGTTTATGAGAATGATGAATGCAATGATTATTAATTATTTTTGTTTATTCAAAGTAAACTTCGACAATTAGATTGCAAATATCAAACAGTGGGGAAACCCCGTTTTATTGAATTCAAAAGATTGCGGAAATGGAAATACAGTAGATTACAAAGTGCTGAAAAAGGAAACCGAAATTAATGGATCTTGAGTCCTCTCTGATGAGAGCTCAGGTGCTGGTTCTGGTACTTTCCTCTTCTTTGACCGGGGCTCTTGGGCCGTTGTCGGGTTATCATTCCTTTGCCAAGTGAAAGGAGCGAGTAAATTCCTTTGGTCATCCTGATTCTCTACAGCATGTTGCTCTAGAATCTCAATCAGGGCATCTTTTTCTCTTAACAGTTACTGTATTTTCCTGCACTCCACATTGAGAATACGGTACTTGTTCGTCCAAGACCTCTTCTCCTGCTGAACTTTGCTGAGAGTAACCTGAAGTTTTTCCGTCTTAGACATAAAATAAAGGGCAGAGTCCCTTAATGGAAGAACTTCTTGACGAGGGTAAGGCATTCTCAGCTTGAGAGCTCTAGTTTGAACCCAGTGGAAATAAGGCTCCACCGAGACAAAGTCTGGTTTCCCTATAGACTCTCGTCCTTTCCTATGAACGTGTTTCCAAGCGTGCATTATTTCCATCTTTAGTGCCCTGTCATTTTCTCCTTCCTTGAAGAAAAGACCCTCCAGATGAGCATTCCGTGGGATTTGCCTCATCGGGTATCCGAATTGACAACGAACGAGAATTGGATGATAGTTGATTCCCCCCTTAGTTCCTATAAGGGGTACATTTGGGAAATTTCCACAACGGTCAATAATCCTGATCCCGTTGTAGATTCGATTGTACCAATCGATGTCAGAGTTTGTAAGAGACATGATTCTCTGCGACCAACGTAAAGTGTTCTTTTGATCCCAAAATGCAGCAGACTTGGGCAAATGGGAAGTGAACCATTTGTATAGCAGGGGCACGCAGTATGTGATCATTCCTCCGCTGTATAAATTACTTAAGTGTACCGAATGATACGCATCTGCGAGTAAGGTCGGTACAGGGTTTCCAATCAGGAAAATCTTAATGGCGTTGATATCTACAAAGTTATCGATGTTGGGAAACAAAAATAACCCGTAGGTGAGCAAAACAAAGATGCTCTCGAAAGCGGCCACGTTCCCTATACTTGCAAAGTACAATGCTTTCTTTGTTAAGAACTGGGCTGGAAAACCCTGGATGCCACCCTTAGTGGTCATGTGAGTCCTGACTTCTGACTCATCCAAATAAATTGGTCTTGCAGTGGTTTGATCCTTTGGAATTTCTTCTAGTCCAGAAAAGGGAGCTTGATCAATAATATGTAAATTAGTCTAGTGACAGGACTCCTCCTGCGTTGGTGCAAGCTGATAATTTGGGAATGTGAAACAGTGATAAACCAGATCGTAGAACTGGATTAGCGTGGATAAGATTCCTTCAATTACATGAACTCTTAACAAGGACAGCAATCCTCCATACTTGGCTCTGAAAGCCTCGTGGTTAGTGATCATTCTCGCCAAACCTCTCAAATCCTCCAACTTTGGAACCTTGAAGGTGTACTTATGAGTTTTCCTTCTACCGAAATCCATTAGCGTAATCTCCTTTCTCTGACATTTGCAATCATTGTCTCGGTTTAATTTGAAAAAGAGAGATTAGAAGAGAATAAAATTTTTTTGAATGTTTTTTAGATGAATGTATGAATGCAGCACACAAAAACATAGAAAAAACATGGGGTCAAAGGGTCGGTGTCATGAAGTCAAGGCTCTACCCCCCCCCCCCCTAAAGGTTTATACTGTTGATTTTTGTACCTGTCTCTCAAAATCATTGATTCCCTTAGAGATAACATCAGCGGGCCGGGAACCGTGCTAGGTGATGTATCTTAGAGCAATCTCAGATGAGGGTAGTATCGCGTGACAACTATTTCTGATAGCTTCCGCACTACAAAATGGATTAAGTCTGCTAAAAACCTCATCTTCTCAGATAACCCAGTCGACCACACTACTTTCAAAAATCGAAGTCGTATAGGCAATGTATCTACAAAGGGAGTCTGCACTGAGTTTGATGGTCGATCGGGGGCTCTTAACTGGAATTCACTCCCAGTAAGATTACCCGCATTGCCATCACCTATCTTAGGTGTATACTCAATCTTTCCACATGCGACATCACACACATTCCCATTAGCAGAAAAATAAACACATATATCAATTAGGAAAAGTAGTATATATATTTGTTTTAATCATCCTAGACCTCTAGTCTTATGATCCTATACAGACAATGACTCCCCAGCAGAGTCGTCATTTCTGTGACATTTTGTTGAATTTACGGTTTCCACCGAAAATTGCAAGAAAGAGAAGAAGCCCCACAGTGGACGCCATTTTTCTGTAGCGAGCGATTTTGGTCGTGGTTCTTAAGCACTGTCGCTCTGGGGTACTACAGGTCGATTCATTTTTTATCCTATTGAAGCTGACTAAGGAAGGGAAATAGATGTCTCCAATTAACCCTGCTTGCATACTGAGTTTGAACAGCGGTCTGTTAGGTTACAGATTCTATGTGGATCTGGGGCCTCTCTCTCTTCTTATTTCGCTAAGAACGCAATGACGAGACTATTTGGGAGGATACTAGGACTGGTGCTTTTCGATTGATGTGTGAAGGTACGGGATTTTGGGTTTTTTATTAGTGTGCTCGCTAAGATTTTTTTGCAATCTTATGCCTACGTATTCCCGTTTAACGAAACAGGGAAATCAGAGCGATCGTAGTTCCTCCTTATTCTATGGGAGGAAAAAGGTTGTTTTGGTGTCTTGTTCAAAGCCCAAGACGTGAAGCTAAAAGTGGTTTATATCTTGTTCAAAGCCCAAGATGTGAAGATGAAGGGTTTATTTGTATCTTGTTCGAAGCCCAAGATGTGAAGCTAAAGGGTTTTGACTTTAGAGAGAATTTGCCATCTCTAAAGGGAGTCTGTTTATAACAACTGTTGGGTGACTGATTATAAAGGAGAATTACTTTAACTGGGATATGTGAATCCAGCAATGCCATAATTTCCTTTATACGGGATTTTTAACCTAAAGGAGAAGACTTTAACTCAGTTTAGAGCAATACCATCTTTCCTTAGGAATTTCTCATGCTAAAAGAGGGACAGTGGCATGGATGTAAATAATCCAGAGGCCTGCCGCTTACAACAATTAGATGGGGGAAAAGGAGTTGTTGATGTTTGTATACTGTGAACGAGGCACAGATTTTGATGCTAAAAGGTTGATTGACTCAACTAGGGTTTCCTTATACAAAGCCTAAGAGGAGGTTGTTGACTCAACAAGAGAGTCTTTTATACTCATCAAGAGAGTGTTTGTCTATCTCGTACGAAGCCCAAGATGGAGGCTAAAAGGGGTTTAACTCAACAAGAGAGTCTTTTATACTCAACAAGAGAGTTTTTGTATCTTGTACGAAGCCCGAGATGGAGGCTACAAGGTTTTGACTCAAAAAAAGAGTCTTTTATACTCAACAAGAGAGTGATTTGGTATCTCGTACGAAGCCCGAGATGGAGGCTAAACATATTTGACCCAACAAGAGAGTCTTTTATACTCAACAAGAGAGTCTAAAAAGGTTAACTCCGCTTGGGAGAATCTTTGTACAAAGCCCAAGAGGAGGCTATTGTAACTGTTTCAGTTTAGTGACAGGTCCAGTATATTGGATAAAGAGAAAATCAGTTCTTATAAAGGGACTGATTAAAAGTATTTGTTGTGCTTTTGGATTGATCAGAGGATCAGGGTTATTTACTGTTCTTTAAGGAAATGGGAAATCCAAAGGGTATTGAGACTTGTCCAAGTCTACGGGTGCTTTGAGAAATCGATTCTCAGGTAGTGAATGATCTTTGTACGATGCCCAAGGGAAGGCTGGTATGTTAAGGGATGATGGTCAGCCCATTAACCGGTCTGACACTTGACTCAGAAAGACAACTCTAGAAAATTGATGACTAGGTTATGTTCCTATACCTTTAGAGGTCTCTGGGTCCTTGTACTAAGCCCAAGAGAAGGCGGGGATGCTTTTAAGAAGCCTGTGGGTCCCCAAACCCCAAGAAGTTCAAGACATGCCATTCACCGAGAATAGATCAAGCCAGGAAAGTCCGAGAATTTGGAAGAAACTCAAGAGATGCCATTCACGGAGAAAATATCATCTCTGGAGAGTAGAGTCTCTTTGACAATTTCTAAGAGTGACAGTCTGAGAAAGGGTTCACTGAGAATGTTGCCTTTCACGTCTCCATATTGTTTAACCCCAAGAGGAGGGAAGACTGTGTCTGGTAATCCTATGGGGATCTAGTTTTGTTTGTATTTTAGAGTAACCAACAGGGCTTTACCTAGTGTTAGACGTAGTTGTCGGGGAAAACTCTAAATAACTATACTAGTATTACATAGTGGGTATATGACAAGTACATAAAAAATTGTGAAAGAAGACTTATAGTGAGCAGCCCCACAATACAGTTATATATATATATATATGAAAGTGGATAAAGAAAACGGGTAACAATATTATATTCCAAACCAAAGGAGAAAGTGTTTTGAAAATATTGTTGGGGCTTACAGCTCGAGGAGAGGCTCAAGGTTTTATCAGTTATTGCACTGTGGTTTTGAATTTGTACAGAGGGACTTATACAAGTGACTGAGGCCCAAAAAGGTTTTCTGTATAAAGGGATGGGTCTTACACTCTCTCAAGAGGCCCAAAGGTGTTTAAAGAAAAAAGAATGGGGCTTATAACACGAGGGTAGGCCCAAAGGGTTTGATTTTTTAACCGACGATCGCGCCGAGATTTTCTTTTAACGCAAAGGGACTTATACAATATCTGAGGCCCAAAATTGTTTTAGTTAAAAGGGGATTGGGTCTTACACTCTATTAGAGGCCCAAAGTAATTTAAAGAAAAGAAATGGGGCTTATAACACGAGGGTAGGCCCAAATAATTTTCGTTTTGAAATGGCGATCGCACCGAGATTTTTGAAAACGCAATGGGTCTTATACAATGACTGAGGCCCAAAAAGGTTTTGGTTTCAAAGAGGGGTTGGGTCTTACACTCTATTAGAGGCCCAAAGTGTTTGAAAAAGTTTGATGAGGGTTGAATTAATCAAAAACCCTAATTTGTTTTCAAAATGTATTTTAATTGAATAAAAAATTCAATTAAAATGACCAAAATTGTTAAACATGTGGAAAACAAATTATGATCTTGGATTAATGTTTCAAAAGTTAGGTTTTGATCCACAAAATGATTGGAAATCACTAAAATTTGAAAAATCAAGAAGGAGAACATATTTTAAATGTCAAAAATAATTAAAATATTAATTATTTTTAAAAATATCAAGTATATGAAATAAATAATATTTTTGGGATTTTTTTGGGAAAATAAAATATTTTAACATTTTTGTGAATTATTAAAAAAAGAATCAACTCAAAATCATTAAAACTCAGAGATAAATTAATTTTAGAATCAATTAAATAAAATCACAAAATTCAAATATTCAAATATTTGAAAAAGGGCGCCAAGAACATGGCAAGAACACGCGCCCTTCCTCTGTTTCTGCAGATTTGCATTTTTTATCCAATCTCACTGAATACTTGATTATATCATGCAATTTACATATCAATCTACTCGTTTCAACCTCACGATCATGTCTATGGTCTTTAATTTCATTTATTTTAAAAATGGAATAAGAAATCAAAGAGAAACCTCAAGAACCCTAAAATTTACATGAAGGTTCAGAAATTCCATACACGATTCATACAATGCAACTGATTGAGGGAAAACACTCCATGCATGATTAAGAACATATGGCCAAATTATTGTGCAGCAAAAAGTGCATGGATCATAGAGTTAGAAGAGCTCATGCTTATCTCTTGCAGCCGATGATCGTGTTTTGTGTTAGAGGTGTTACAGCTTGGTTCCAAGGTTATGGACAGCTTCCCTAGGTGCTATGGAGTGTGTCTGGATGCTTGGAATGAATGGAAATAATCTGGAACTGAAGATGGTATCCCAACTGCAACTTGGTTAAAACCTTGAGCAGTTGGCTGGTGATTCTGAGAAATTAGTGTTCCAGATGTTGTTTAAGTGTTTGGATCACTTCTATATGATGTTTCTGAGGTGTGTGTGTGTGATTGGTTTGATTGGAATACCTCTCAAACTCAAAACCCGATAGTGACTTGCTTTGGAAGGCAATTTTGGAGTGAAAGTAGAGATTTTGAGGAAAGCATCTGTTAGATGGCTTTAGTGTACTCAAATTGATCACAAATGAGCTCTATTTATAATAGAGCAAGTTTGTTTTGCAAGGAATAGTGAATGGCAACTGCTGCATAGGCTTGGCCAATGTTGAGCATTGAGAATCCAAGTATCCTCTAGCCATTGACTAGAGGTTAGGGCACAGGTTGTTGGTTCCCTTGGTCTTGGATAAGTCTTGCATGAATTCAGTTAGAAATGGCTCAGTCCATGCCACCTTGGTGCATCCATTGAATGCTCAAAAACAAAATTGGAGTCTTGTCCCCCCTTTAGGGATTTCTAGGTTTGGCATGCTATTTTTAGTTCCAAGGACTTGGGAGGCTTGGGATCAGAGTAGGTTCCTCCTTGGTCCCCACTTGAGGTGTTCAGATGGATAAAGTTGCTTGCCCTTTGCAAATTTTGAGCAAATCGAGCAAAACTCCAAAAACTGCCTTGCCATGACAGTTTGCAGCAAGGCATATTGGCATTGTCATATCTCATGGCTCAAGTGGACTTTGATGGAGTTCTTGGCCATTTTGGAAAGCCCTCATATGATACAATAACTATTTGATCATAATTGGTTTTGATACTTTTTGGATCCATGTGAAAAATGCCCCTAGATTTGGAAAAAAGTAAGGCAGATTCTGACTTAGTGAAAATTTCACTAAGTGTTGGAAAAAAGTGACATTTTCACTTTTTGTGATTTTTATCATTCCATAACTCAAAATCCATGATGAATTGGAATGCGGTGTAGTTGAAGCTTTTATAGAGTGACATGAGAGCTACAAATCCAGCTTTGGATGGGGATAAAATGGCCTTGTGGTTTAGGAGTTATGATCCTCCAAAGTTAGTACCCTAGCCACTTTGTTCCATAACTTAGAAAAATTTCTAAGTTTTTATGGTTACCCCCTTTTACAAGTTATCCCACTTTTCTTGATTTTTCTTGATGAGTGATGATTCCAATCAATCATTAACATCATTTTAGGGTTAAGGAACCATAATTGTGAAAAATCTCAAAAAGTCAAAGTTTGACTTTTATGCACAGTTGACTTTTTGTCAGATGAATTCCAAACTGTGCGATCCTCTATGAAATCAAGTCCTTGACCTAAATAAAACTTGATGGATTGATTTCATAGGTGTTATAGGGTGTATTGAATCATGTCCTAGGGTTTGGGAGCATGTCCTGGTCAAAAGTCAAAGACACAGTTGACTTTTCCCGCGAAACCCTAACTGTGGTTCAGATGAAATTGAAACTTATTGCTCAAGCTTCTTGGATCAATCCATTGTTGAAAATGGATTAATGTTGTGTATTAGAGACCCTCAAATCCTCCTTTGAGGTCTTGGCTCATGTTTTGTCCCAAAAGTCAACTTAGGGGTGAATTAGGTCAAGAAACCCTAATTCCTGAATTTTGGTGAATGCATCCCCTGAGGTTAAATTGACTTGATGATTGGGTTCATGATGTTCCATGTAGTATTTTTAGGATATGCTTTGAAGCATTGGCTCATGCCTAGAGTAAAATTCCCCTCTGGAGGCCCTGGTCGACCAAACCCTAATTTGGTGACACTGGCGATTTCGAGGCTTGATCCACTTAGAAGGTTGCAACCTTGTGCTTAATCCTTGATGTGGGAGTCCTCTTGATCCATTGTGGATGTTTGAGAGGCTAGACAAGTTGAAGATCATGTCATTCCTTGATTGATCCTTTGCCTAAGCACTCAAAGAAGGCCTGAAACCCTAAGTCTGATTGTAGTGGATGCTCACCCATCTTTGGGGAGACTAATGAGGTATGATGGCCCATCCATATTGTGATGATGATTTGCACAATGATGGGAAATCTTAGTGGTCAAAATTTGGGGTATGACAGGTAGCTCTTCTGACGACTCTGCGAAGTTTTCATCCTCTCTTGGATCTTCTTAATCTTCTTAGTCATCTCTTGCACAATTTCAGGTCCGAGTACAGCACTCTCGCCCGATTCATACCAACACAACAGAGTCCTACACCTCCTCTCATACAAAGCTTCATAGGGTGCCATTCCAATACTAGCATGAAAACTATTATTGTACGTGAACTCAATCAACGGTAAATGGCTATCCCATGATCCTCCATAATCCAACACGCAAGCCCTCAGCAAATCCTCTAAAGATTGGATCGTCCTTTCGGTCTGACCGTCCGTTTGCGGATGATAGGCAAAACTCATCCTCAACTTGGTACCCAACGCATCTTGCAAACTCTTCCAGAACCTCGATGTAAACCTCGGATATCTATCCGACACAATACTCGAAGGTACCCCATGTAACTTCACAATCTCCTTAATATACATCTCGGCTAGCTTATGCATGGAATGATTAATCTTATTCGGTAAGAAATGAGCCGACTTAGTTAATCTATCCACGATCACCCAAATTGAATCATTTCCCTTAGCAGTCTTTGTCATACCCCGAATTTTGACCACTAAGATTTCCCATCATTGTGAAAATCCTCACCACAATATGGATGTACCTTTGTGCCTCATCAATCTCCTCAAGGAATTGTTGAGCATTCACCACAATCAGAATTGGGGTTTCAAGCCCTCTCAGAGCCTTAGACAAAGGATCAATCAAGGAATGACATGATCTTCAACTTTTCTAACCTCTCAAACATCCACAAGGGATAAAAAAGGACTCCCACTTCAAGGATCAAGCACAAGGATGCTCCCTTCTAGGTGGATCAAGTCTCAAGATCGACAGTGTCACCAAATTAGGGTTTTGGTCGACCAGGGCCTCCAGATGGAAAATTTTCATCTGGGCACAAGCCAATGATCCAAAACACAACCTAATATACTCCATGGGACCTCATGGACCCAATCATCAAGTCAATTTTGCCTCAGGGGATGCATTCATCAAAAATCAGGAATTAGGGTTTCTTGACCTAATTCACCCCTAAGTTGACTTTTAGGGCAAATCATGAGCCAAGACCTCAAGACATGATTTGAGGGTCTCTAATGAACTATATTTATCCATTTGGAACAATGGATTAATCCAAGAAGCTTGAGCAACAAGTCTCAATTTCATCTACACCACAATTAGGGTTTTAAGAGGAAAGTCAACTATAACTTTGACTTTTGACCAGGACATGCTCCCAAACCCTAGGACATGCTTCAATATACCCTATGACACCCATGGAACATGACCATCAAGTTTGATTTAGGTCAAGGACATGATTTCCTGAAGAATTGCACTGTTTGGAATTCATCTGATAAAAGGTCAACTGTGCACAAAAGTCAACTTTGACTTTTTGAGATTTTTCACTAAAATGGATTTTTAACCCTAAAATGATGTTAATGTATGATTTGAATCATCATTCATCAAGAAAAATCAAGAAAAGTGGGATAACTTGTAAAAGGGGTAACCATAAAAACTTAGAAATTTTTCTAAGTCATGAAAAAGTGCCACTAATGCACCAACTTTGGAGGACCATAACTCCTAAACCACAAAGCCATTTTCTCCCATCCAAAGCTTGATTTGTAGATCACATTACCCTCTACAAAAGCTTCTTACTGACCTATGTCCAAATTCCTCATGGATTTTGAGTTATGGAGTGATCAAAATCAAGAAAAGTCACTTTGTTCCAACACTTTGTGAAAATTTCACTAAGTCAGATTTTACCCTACTTTTTGCCAAATGTAGGGGGATTTTTTACTTGGATTCAAAAGAGATCAAAAGCAAACATGTTCAAACAGTTGTTGTATCATGTAAGGGCTTTCCAAAATGGTCAAGAACATTACCAAATTCAACTTACACCATGAGATATGACATTGGCAAGTTGCCTTGTTGAAATCTGTCAAGGCAAGGCAGATTTTGCATTTTTGGTCGATTTGCCAAAATCAGCCAAATTCAAATGCTCCTATCCACTTGGACACATCTGAGGATTGAATCTAAAGGGGACAATCACTGAGCCAAGCCTCCAAAGTCCATGGAACAAGAAATAGTATGTTGAACCTAGAATGACCAAAATAGGGACAAGACTCCAAATTTGGATTGAAGCATTCAATGGAAGCATCAAGGTGGCATGGACTGAGCCATTCTGATCTGAAATCAGTCTAGACTTATCCAAGACCAAGGGAACCAAAGCTCTGTGCCCTAACCTCTAGTCAATGGCTAAAGGAGACTGGGATTTTCATTTGCCAACATTGGCCAAACCTACTTAGCAGGTGCCATTCACTATTCCTTGCAAAACAAAATTGCTCTACTATAAATAGAGCTCAATTGTGTTCAGTTTAAGTACACCAAAGGCTTACAACACTTGCCTTTCTCAAAATCTCTTTCTCTTGGCAAAAATGCCTTTCTTAGCAAGGTAACTATCGGGTTTTGAGTTTGAGAGCTTTTCCAACCAAACCAATCACTCACACACCTCATATACATCATATAGAAGTGATCCAAACACTCACATAACATCTGGAACACAGATTTCACAAAATCACCAGCCAATTGCTCAAGTTCTTGACAGATTTGCAATTGGGGTACCATCTCAAGTTCTAGATCATTTCAATCCATTCCAAGCATTCATACACACTCCATGGCACCTAGGGAAGCTATCCAGATCATTGGAACCTAGTTGTAACACCTCCTACACAAATCACGATCACCAGCTGCAAGTGGTAAGCATGAGCTCTTCTAACTCTATGATCCATGCAATTTTTGTTGCACAAATTAGGGTTCATGCAGAAATTAGGGTTCTTGAGGTTTCTTCGTGATTTCATGTTTTATGTTTAATTTAAATAAAATTAAGTGTTATAGACATGATCGTGAGGTTGAAACAAGTTGATTGGTATGTGGATTGCATGATATGGTTAAGTATTCAGGGAGATTGGATGGAAAACGCAAATCTAGGAAACTCAGAACACGCGCGTGTTCTTGGTGTGTTCTTGGCGCCATTTTCAGAAATTTGAATATTTGAATTTTGTGATTTTTGTTTAATTGATTCAAAAATTAATTTCTCTCTGAGTTTTAATGATTTTGAGTTGATTCTTTTTTTAATAATTCACAAAAATGTTAAAATATTTTATTTTATCAAAAAATCCAAAAAATATTATTTATTTCATATAATTGATATTTTTACAAAGAATTAATATTTTAATTATTTTTGACATTTTAAATATTTTTTCCTCATTGATTTTGCAACTTTTAATGTTTTCTAAATATTTGTAGGTCAGTACTTAATTTTTGAAGCATTAATCCAAGATCACATTTTGTTTTCCATATGTTAAACAATTTTGATCATTTTAATTGAATTTTTATTCAATTAAAACACATTTTTGAAAACAAATTAGGGTTTTTGGATTAATTCAACCCTCATAAATCATTTTCAAAACACTTTGGGCCTCTAATAGAGTGTAAGACCCAATCCTTTTTTTTGACCAAATCATTTTTGGGCCTCAGTGTATTGTATAAGTCCCGATACCGTAAAAAAACAAACGGCGCGATCGTCGCCTTTTAAAAATAACCATGGGCCTCTTCTCGAGCTATAAGACCCATTCAAAACTTTTGGGCCTCTAATAGAGTGTAAGACCCAACCCCCTTTTAACCAAAACCATTTTGGGCCTCACTTATTGTATAAGTCCCTTCTCGTTAAAAGAAAACCTCGGCGCGATCGCCATTTCAAACGGAAAAATCATCTAGGCCTACCCTCGTGTTATAAGCCCCACTCTTTTTCTTTAAACTTTTGGGCCTCTTGAGAGAGTGTAAGACCCATCCCTTTGTACAGAAAACCTTTTTGGGCCTCAGTCACTTGTATAAGTCCCTCTGTACAAATTCAACTAGTGCGCTCACTGATAAAACCCTGGGCCTCTCCTTGAGCTGTAAGCCCCAAATCTTCCTTTTTCAAAGCACTTTCTCCTTTGATTTTGAATATACTATTGTTTTCAATCTTTCTTTGTTGAACAACTAACCAAACAGCATGGAAGCTCTACAACCGAGTAAGTGTTTATATGCTTTCATTTATTGCTTTCATTTACCGCTTTCATATACATATAACTGTATTGTGGGGCTGTTTCGCTGTAAGTCTTCTTTCATAAACTCATATCAACTGTGTAATAATAGTATAGATATTTAGAGTTTCCCCGGCAACTACGTCTAGCACTTGGGAAAGCCGTATCGATCACTCTTAAATAGTCAATACTAGATCCCTATAGGATTACCAGACACAGTCTTCCCTCCTCTTGGGGTTAAACATTATGGAGACATGAAAGGCAGCATTCTCGGTGAACCCTTTCATAGACTGTCACTCGTAGAAGTTGTCAAAGAAACTCTATTCCCCAGAGATGATCTTTTCTCTGTGAATGGCATCTCTTGAGTTTCTTCCAAATTCTCGGACTTTCCTGGCTTGATCTATTCTCGGTGAATGGCATGTCTTGAACTTCTCGGGGTTTGGGGACCCACAGGCTTCTTAAAAGCATTTGTCAAGAAACTCTACTCCCCAGAGATGATCTTTTCTCCGTGAATGGCATCTCTTGAGTTTCTTCCAAATTCTCGAACTTTCCTGGCTTGATCTATTCCTCGTGAATAGCCTGTATTGAATTTCTCGGGGTTTGGGGACCCATCGGCTTCCTAGAAGCAACCCCGCCTCCTCTTGGGCTTAGTACAAGGACCCTACGGCTTCTTAGAAGTATTCACATCCTCCTCTTAGGCTTCGTATAATGATCTCTTCCTCCGGGAATGATAGCCTCCTCTTGGGCATCGTGCAAAGACCCGTCGGCTTCTTAAAAGTTTCCAGCCTCCTCTTGGGCTTCGTACAAATTGTCCCGACGACCTCCTAGAGGTATAGGACCAGAACTTAGTCATCTGTATAGAATAGTCCTTTCAAAGAGTCTACTACTGTTTCTCAAAGCACAGTACAAAAGATGAAACTCTAGACACGGACAGTCTAATCTCCTTGAGTCTCAAAGACATTCTCAAGTGACCCCTTCAAGAATAGGAAGAAAACCCGTAGACTCGGACAGTCTCAATACCCTTTGGATTTCCCACTACCTTAAAAAACAGGAATAACTCGGATCCTTGAATCAAATCCATGAGTACAGTGTTGCTCATATAAGAACTGATTTTCTCTTTCAAAATCAGCATACTGGACCTGTCACTCAACTGAAACAACGCCATAGCCTCCTCTTGGGCTTTGTACAATGATTCTCCCCAGCAGAGTCAAACAACGTTTAGCCTCTCTCTCGGGCTTTGTACGAGATACATAAAGAGACTCCCTCGTTGAGTCAATCACCCCTTTCGCCTCTCTCTCGGGCTTTATACGAGATACAAAAAGGTTCTTATTGAGCCAAACAAATTATAGCCTCCATCTCGGGCTTTATACGAGATACCAAAAGACTTCATCGTCGAGTCAAAACTTTTTAGCCTCTTTCTCGGGCTTTGTACGAGACACATATTAGCCTCCTCAAAGCTGTGCCTCGTTCACAGTACATAAACATCAACAACTCCTTCCCTTTCATCTAATCGCTGTAAGCGGCAAGCCTCTGGATCATCTACATCCATGCCACTGTCCCTCTTTTAGCATGAGAAATTCCTAAGGAAAGATGGCATTACTCTACACTGAGTTAAAGTCTTCTCCTTCAGGTTAAAATCCCCTATAAAGTGAAATTACGGCATTGCCGGACACATATCCCGGTTAAAGTAATTCTCCTTTATAAAACAGTTGTGACATACAACCCCCTCTTTAGAGATGACAAATTCTCTCTAAAGTTAAGACTTTTTAGCTTCATATATTGGGCTTTAAACAAGATACAAATAAACTCTTCAGCTTCACATCTTGGGCTTTGAACATGATACAAACCACCTTTCGCTTCACGTCTTGGGCTTTGAACAAGACACCAAAACAACCATTTCCGCCCATAGAATAGGAGGAACTACGAACGCTCTGATTTCCCTGTTTCGGTAAATGGGAATACGTAGGCATAAGATTGAAAGAAAAATCTTAGCGAGCACACTAAACAAAAACCCAAAATCCCATACTCTCATGTATCTATCAAAAGCATCAGTCCTAACATCCTAATCCTTGTTCCCCGCTATAATGTCCTAGAAAGAGAAAAGAGAACCGTATTGGCGAAAATACAAATAACCAGTACAAAGGCCCCCCACATTGATAGCATTCGTAACCTAACAGACCGCTGTTTAAACTCAGTATGCAAAGCAGGGTTAATTGGAGACATCTATTTCCCTTCCTTCATCAGCTTTAATAGGATAAAAAATGAATCGACCTGTAGTTAAAGCTCAACCGCAGAGAGCAACCAGCGCTTAAGAACCACGTCCAAAATTGCTCGCTACAGTCTTCGGCAACCCCACCACAAAATCCATGGAAATACTATCCCATTTCCATTCTGGAATCCTAGCGGCTGCATCATACCTAAAGGCTTCTGATGCTGAACCTTCGACTTCTGACAAGTCAAACACGCATAAACAAACTCTGCAACCTCTTTCTTTTTACTTGGCCACCAAAACAACTTTTTCAAATCTTGGTACATCTTCGTAGCACCAGGATGAATACTCAACCTACTTCGATGTCCTTCTTCAAGAATGCTCTTCTTAATATCTGGAACATCCGGAACACATACTCTATCTCGAAACCTCATCACACCATCCTCGTCAATCTGGAAGTCACCTCTGTTACCTTGGTTAATCAAAGTCAATTGGTCAACCAACTTTAAATCAGATTGTTGTCCCACTCTGATCTCTTCCAGAATACCACTAGTCAACTTCAACATTCCCAATTTCACACTGTCAGGAGTCGCTTCACACACCAAACTGAAATCTCTGAATTGCTTAATTAGTTCCAACTCTTTCACCATAAGCATCGACATATGCATTGACTTTCTGCTTAACGCATCAGCTACTACATTTGCTTTGCCCGGATGATAACTCAAATCAACATCGAAATCCTTCAACAGCTCTAACCACCTTCTCTGCCTCATATTCAATTCCTTCTGATTAAATAAGTACTTCATACTTTTATGATCACTGAAAACTTCAAATTTAGAGCCAAACAGATAGTGTCTCCAAATTTTCAACACAAACACCACCGCGGCCAATTCCAAGTCATGCGTAGGATAATTCCTCTCATGGAGTCGCAATTGTCTCGAAGCATAAGCAACAAGTTGCCCATTTTGCATCAATACTCCACCAAGACCCATCTTCGACGCATCACAATACACCACAAAAGATTCACCCGGATTAGACAAAATCAACACTGGAGCAGTAGTCAATCTCTTCTTCAATTCCACAAAACTCTCTTCACATGCTACATCCCACACAAAAGTCTGACCCTTTCGAGTCAACTGAGTCAAAGGTAATGCCAACTTAGAAAAGCCTTCAATAAACTTGCGGTAGTAACCCGCTAATCCCAGAAAACTTCGTATCTCAGTAGCAGACTTCGGAGTCTCCCACTATAATACAACATCAATCTTAGAAGGATCAACAGCAATCCTGCCACTTGAAATCACATGGCCAAGGAAACTCACTTCCTTCAACCAAAACTCACACTTGGACAACTTTGTATACAACTTCTTCCCTTTCAACACTTTCAACACAGTTCTCAAATGTTCGGCATGTTCTTCTTTAGATCTAGAATATATCAAGATGTCATTGATAAACACCACCACAAACTTATCCAAATACTCATGAAAAATCCGATTCATGTACTCCATGAACACACCAGATGCATTAGATACACCAAACGGCATCACAGTGTATTCATAGTGACCATACCTCGTTCTGAAGGCTGTCTTCGGGATATCATCAGGTTTAACTCGAATTTGATGATAACCAGACCTCAAATCAATCTTGCTAAACACACAAGCACCTACTAACTGATCCATCAAATCGTCGATTCTTGGAAGTGGATACTTATTCTTGATAGTCACCTTATTCAACTGTCGATAATCAACGCACAACCTCATACTCTCATCTTTCTTCTTCACTAGCAACACCGGAGCACCCCACGGAGAAACACTTGGTCGAACAAACCTCTTCTCAAGCAATTCTTCCAGCTGTTTCTTTAATTCACTTAACTCAGAAGCTGACATCCGATAAGGAGCCATCGACACTGGACTCGTACCTGGTATTAAGTCCACTGCAAACTCTACTTCACGTTCTGGAGGCAAATCACTGACGTCATCTGGAAACACCTCTAGAAATTCACAAACAACAGGCAACTCCACACTCGCAGCTTCACGATCAATTTGCAACGATGCAAACATTGCAAACACCAAAGCTTCGTCTTCTTGAAGTTCCTCTACTTGCTTAGCAGACAAGAACATCAACTCCCCACTATCATCAATCTCAGGAAACTCTACGGTCTTGTTATAACAATTGATATGAACACAGTTGAACTCCAACCAGTTCATCCCAACGATCACGTCAATTTGGTGCAAGGGTAGGAACACCAAATCCATCACAAAACTCTTCTAAAAAATTGTCACATGACATCTCAAACACACAAGGGTAGTAGTAACAGAACCATTAGCTGGAGTTTTTATTACCATATTCCCATTCATATCAGATAACTTCAAACTCAATCTATTAGCACATTCAAGCGAGATAAAAGAATGAGTAGCACCAGTATCAATAATAGCAATCAACTCGATATTATTAATATAACAAGTATCTCGGATCAGGTTGTCCTTCTCTGGCACCTCTGCACCACTCAAAGCAAACACTCTGCCACTGGTCTGAGTGGCAGTTATAGTCTTCTTCGGCTTCTGGAATTAAGTACTGATATGACGTTTCTCACCGCAATCGAAACAGGTCGGACCCTCATCTTTGCAGTAAGTAGCTCTATGCCCCTTCTTACCACATCGATAGCACCTCACCACATTATTGGTACACGCATCAGCACAGTGACCTTGCTCGCCACACTTATAACACTTTCCAGAAGTGGGAGCTGCTCCCCCACTTGTCTTTTTCCCATCTGAAGCCTTCTGCTTCCCTTTGTCAGCTGAAGTCGTATAAGGCTTATCCCTATACTGCCCTTTCTTCTCACTCAACTGCTTATAGTGAGCAGATTGAGCTCGACTATCCTCATCGTAGATCCTGCTCTTGTCAACCAACTCAGCATACCCGCTGATCTGCTGATACCCAATACCCTGCTTAATCTCTGGTCTCAACCCATTCTCGATTTTGAGACATTTAGACATCTCAGCATCAACACGATTGAAGTGCGGACAAAACTTCACCAAAGCCTCGAACTTTGCGGTATACTCTGCCACACTCATATCTCCTTGCTTCAGCTCAAGGAATTCCACTTCTCTCTTGCCACGAGCATCCTATGGAAAATACTTTCCCAGAAACTCCTGCTTAAACACAGCCCAAGTTATCACAGTGCCAACATCCGTAAGTCTCTGACGGGTGTTATCCCACCAGTCCTCAGCTTCCTCTTCCAGCATATGCGTTCCGAACTAACACTCAGAAAATCTTCTCGATCGCCTTC
Source organism: Lathyrus tuberosus (assembly GCA_022829125.1). Classification (NCBI taxonomy): domain Eukaryota; kingdom Viridiplantae; phylum Streptophyta; class Magnoliopsida; order Fabales; family Fabaceae; genus Lathyrus; species Lathyrus tuberosus. Next base: position 17,059,019 of record JALAZF010000060.1, read on the forward strand.
AGCCACTTGGGTGCACTTGATGGATCATGCGTACCCACAAAATTCGGTGGATTGTTCCTTTGAAACTTCCCCAACGCGCGAAACTCATCAGGAGCTCCACCATTTGGATTCAGATGCGCCACCACATTAGTAAACGATTCCAACGCATCAGCAATCGCACGATCATTTCTTCCAGCCATCCTGCACACCACCAACAAGGTTTGAAGAACTAAAACATCGACAGTGTACCCACACTCGTCGACTGACAAGGACAGACATCAAGTAAAAACCTGGCCAGACGGACCGACCTGCTCTGATACCACTAATGTAACACCCTTTCCTACCCCCAACAATGTTGCAGCAGAAACAACTCAAATATCAGAGTAAAGCATCAAAATCACATCAAAAGGGTGCACATTCCTCATTAAATCAAAGTAACACAATTACCCTGCAAACAAAGGGTTTTCCGCAAAATAAAAAAAAAAAAATCCTTCACATGGCAGCGGAACTCATAATTCTAAATTAAAAGGTTTTCAACAAACATCATAATAATCAAAATAAAACCATATTGTCAAATGACAACAACATAAGGAATAACATAGTTCAACTCAAAGGACCCCAACCCGATGTTACACTATCAGAGCAAGACCCTCTAAATCGACCAAAAGCCAATAAACTTCAAGGTCCTCGAAGCATCCACGGTTAAACCTGATCACCTGCACGTTACCCACGTGGAGGCAACATTCAAACAGGCGGGGTGAGTAATCACAATTCATAATAATCATTATAAAACAAGATATACATAAAATGGATTTAACTTCATAAACGACATCAAGGTCATCATCAAGGAAAACATCAGGAAACACCATATCACAAATTCATCAATGCCACATAAAATGCAATGCATAACAAGACTCATGCATGTGGTACCAATCGTCATAATAGATGGAAACTAGGTCATCAACCCTCCAAAGATCCCCGTCAATAGGATCGATCCCGCATTTGGAACCGGAGCACGTCATAATTACCTCATATCCGCACAATGGGAATGAAGCATCGTCACAAAGTATGCATATGAATGTATGATACACTACATCACTAATCATCATCATCAATTAAACATCATAATGTGCATCATCATTCATCAATCCTCATATACGTCATATCATCACATATTCGTCAAATAGTCATCAAAACATCATCGTATAATCATCAGTAACATCATGAAAAATCATCATAAATATCACAGCATCGAAACATCACAACATCACAGCAGCATAAACAAAATTTCGCGAACAGCAGTAGTTCGGTCCAGGATTCGCTAGGCGAACCTGTTCGCTGGGACCTTCACTTTGGGAAGCTGTCAGCGAGTCCCACAGTTCCCCACACCAAAACACCAGAAATTACCATCTGTCATACTCGCTGGTTTATTCGCTTAGCGAAGCCATTCGCTGGATCATTCGCTTTGCGAGACTTCCAGCGAATCCCCAAATTCACTTCAGAATCATCCTAGTATCCACACTCATGTTATCGCGCATTCCCTGCGCTGCTTGCTTTGCGAGCCTTGGTGAACATTCGCCTTGCGAAAGAATGGTTCGCTTAGCGATTCTGCTGTAGCGAGCGATTTTGGACGTGGTTCTTAAGTACCGTCGCTCTGGGGTATTACAGGTCAATTCATTTTTTATCCTACTGAAGCTGATGAAGGAAGCGAAATAGATGTCTCCAATTAACCCTGCTTGCATGCTGAGTTTAAATAGTGGTCTGTTAGGTTACAGATGCTATGTGGGAGTGGGGCCTCTCTCAGCTTATTTTGTTCAGAATGAAATACCGGGACTGTTCATGGGAAATTTGTTGGGATACTGCGCTAGATTGGCTGGAGGTAGGGGACTCTTGGTTTTTTTTATTAGTGTGCTCGCTAAGATTCTTTTGCAATCTTATGTCTACGTATTCCCGGGATAGGGAAATCAGAGCGATCTTAGTTCCTCCTATTCTATGGGAGGAAATGGTGTTTTGGTGTCTTGTTCAAAGCCCAAGATATGAAGCTAAAGGTGGTTTGTATCTTGTTCAAAGCCCAAGATGTGAAGCTGATTGTTCGAAGCCCAAGATGTGAAATTAAAAGGGTGTTGACTTTAGAGAGAATTTGTCATCTCTAAAGGGGTCTGTTTGTCACAATTGTTGGGTGACTGATTATAAAGGAGAATTAATTTAACTGGGATATGCGAATGTAGCAATGCCATAATTTCCTTTATAGGGGATTTTCAACCTGAAGGAGAAGACTTTAACTCATTTTAGAGCAACGCCATCTTTCCTTAGGAATTTCTCATGCTAAAAGAATGACAGTGGCGTGGATGTAAATAATCCAGAGGCTTGCCGCTTACAACAATTAGACGAGGGAAAAGGAGTTGTTGATGTTTGTATGCTATGACCAAAGCATGATTTGATGCTAAAAGGTTGATTGAATCAAACGGGGATTTCTTTATACAAAGCCCAAGAGGAGGCTATTAACCCAACAAGAGGATGCTTTTGTGTCTCGTACGAAGCCAAAGATAGAGGCTAAAAGGGTTGACTCAACAAGAGAGTGTTTTTATATGTGTCTTGTACGAAGCCCAAGACGGAGGCTAAAAGGGTTTGACTCAACAAGAGAGTCTTTTATACTCACCAAGAGAGTGATTTGTATGTCGTACGAAGCCCAAGATGGAGGCTAAAGGTGATCGACTCAACAAGAGAGTCTTTTTATACTCAACAAGAGAGTGATTTGTATCTCGTACGAAGCCCGAGATGGAGGCTGAAAATGTTTGACTCAACAAGAGAGTCTTTTATACTCAACAAGAGAGTGAAAAGGTCAGCTCTGCTGGGGAGAATCATTGTACAAAGCCCAAGAGGAGGCTAGGGTGCTGGTAACTGTTTCAGTTGAGTGACAGGTCCAGTATGTTGGTTAAAAGAGAAAATCAGTTCTTATATGGGTAATGTTGTACTCATGGATTTGATCTGAGGACCGGGATTATTTCCTGTTCTTTAAGGAAACGGGGAATCCGAAGGGTATTGAGACTGCCCAAGTCTACAGGTGTTTTTTTCCTATTTTTGAAAGGAAATTGAGAATGTCTTCGAGACTCAAGGAGATTAGACTGTCCAAGTCTAGAGTTTTATCTTTTGTACTATGCTTAAGAGAGATCAAGAGACAATACGTTCGCCGTAGGAAGATCTAGACGCTTTGAAATACTGTTCTATTAAGATGACTAATTTCTGTTCCTATACCTTTAAGAGGTCGTTGGGACAATTTGTACGAAGCCCAAGAGGAGGCGAGAAAAACTTTTAAGAAGCCGAAGGGACAATTTGTACGAAGCCCAAGAGGAGGCTATCTTCCCGGAGGAAGAATCATTATACGAAGCCTAAGAGGAGGCTGTGAAAACTTCTAAGAAGCCGACGGGTCCTTGTACAACGCCCAAGAGGAATCGGGGATGCTTTTAGGAAGCCTGTGGGTCCTTGCACTAAGCCCAAGAGGAGGCTGATGAACAGTTCCAGAAGGGTTTTCACTTGGAACATTGGCCTTCTGTATATGAACTGTTCAAGGGGGAGATTTCTTAGATCTAGTTATCTAAAACTATTGTAAAAGAAAATTATCATGGTTTAGGTTATGTTTGAAATATCCGGGAGAATGTCGGATGTAAGGAGACGAGGTTTTGTCTAGTTCTAGATGTAGTTGCCGGGGAAACTCTAAATATCTATACTAGTATTACACAGTCGATATGAGTTTATGAAAGAAGATTACAGTGAAACAGCCCCACAATACAGTTATATACATATGAAAGCGGTAAATGAAAGCGGGTAAACACTTACTCGGTTGTAGAGCTTCCATACTGTATTGTTAGTTGTTCAACAAAGAAATTGAAAATAACAGTATGTTACAAAATCAAAGGAGAAAGTGCTTTTTGAAAGGAAAATTGGGGCTTATAGCTCAAGGAAAGGCCCAGGGTTTTATCAATGATCGCACTGTCGTTTTGTACAGGGACTTATACAAGTGACTGAGGCCCAAGAAAGGTTTTCTGTACAAGGGGATGGGTCTTACACTCTCTCAAGAGGCCCAAAATAATTGAAAGTGAACAAAGATGGGTCTTATAGCTCAAGGAGAAGCCCAAGGTTTATTTTGAAAACGGCGACGATCGCGCCGAGGTTTTGAAAACACCGTGGGTCTTATACAATGACCGAGGCCCAAAAGTTTTTGGTTTCAAAAGGGAATTGGGTCTTACACTCTATTAGAGGCCCAAAATGATTTTGAATGGGTCTTATAGCTCGAGGAGAGGCCCAGATGGTTTGTTTTAAACGGACGATGATCGCGCCGAACTTTTGAAATACAACGGGACTTATACAACATTTGAGGCCCAAAATAGGTTTGTATTTACAAAGGATTGGGTCTTACACTCTATTAGAGGCCCATGAGTTTTCGGAAAAGTTTGTTAGGGTGAAAATCAATAAAACCCTAATTTCATCATTTTTTAATATAATTATTCAAAGAAAATTAATACAATTGATAAAAATTCCAAATAAGTTTGAATAAACAACTTGTGATTTTGGTTTTAGGTTTGAAAAATGAGGCTTTCATCACAAGATGAATTAAAACCTACTTGGTTTTGATTTTCCAAAATGGATATTTATTTTTAAAAGGTTTAAAAACAAATAAAAAACATTTATTCACAAAAATACTAATTATATTAAATAAATAATATAAATCTATTTTTTTTGGGGAATTAAATATTTAAACATTATTGTGATTTTTTGCAAAAAGAACCAATAAAAAATAATTAAAATTGAGGGAGTTATTAATTTTTCAAACTATTAAAAATAATATGGAAAATAACAAAAAGTGGGAAAAATAGCAAAAAGAGGATCTGGGGCGAGGGGGATTCGAACCCCGACCTCTTGTGTATAGGGCGCGCGCCTTGCCACTAGGGTGGTGATACATCCGTTGATTGAAACACAACCATAAATATATAGGGCTTGCCTTGCTTTTGGCCTGGCCCAAGGCAAGGCAAGGCAAGTTTTGACAAGAAACGGGAAGGTCCATAACTTTCTCATTTCTCCATGGTTGGGGACAAAATGTATATGCATCTGGCCTAGAATTTCACAAGGAATCCAATGGTGGTGGTATTTTTTTCAGATCATGATCCCTCCTCAAAATCCGATAGTGGTTTTGAAATAGATCATATTTTGCGTTTTCTGTGCTACATCTTGGTACAGGTATGAATTACATGATAAATTGACGCAAACACAACACATATGACATGTAGAAGAGATGCATGATTAGTGGACTTCAAAGCAATGCATATTTTGGAAAGTTTAAGTCATGATGCTTACCTCTTTTTGAGCTTTTGGAGTTTTTTGTGCAGTCTGCCAAGTTTCTTGTTCCAGAAATGGTTTGATGCTTTGGACACTCTCAAATGATCCCTTAGAAGCTTTTAGGATGATTGGAATCAGCTGGAACCTGCAAAAAAAAACGGGCCCTTTCTTGCAAAAGGGGTTAAAATGGCCAAAATAGCAACTCTCTCAAATGGTGTTCCAGATGTTGGGATCCATTTGGGACAGTTCAAGGATGATATTTGGAGTGTGTTTGAGGTTTTATCTAGTTTGGAAAGTGACTGAATCAAGACATGGCTTGAAAAATGCACAAAAAGCCTATTTTGAGGTTTTGAGATGTGACTTTGAGTTTTAAGGATTACAGGTCACTTGTGTGAGTTTGGACAGCTTAGATATGATATATTGGATGTGTTTGGATCATGATCTGTGATGGAAATGCTCTCTAACTCAAAAACTCAGAGTTACCTTGCTAAAGAAGGTAATTTTGCCTAAAGAAAGTGATTTTGAGGAAAACATTTGTTTGATGGCTTTGGTGTACTCAAACTGAGCACAAATGAGCTCTATTTATAGTAGAGCAAGTTTTTTTTGGGATTAATAGTGAATGACAACTGCAGCAGAGGTTTGGCCAATGTTGATCAATAGGAATCCAAGTCTCCTCTAGCCATTGACTAGAGGTTAGAGCACAGAGCTGTGGTTCCCTAGTTGTTGGATGAATCTTGACTGAATTCACTTGGAGGAAGCTCAGTTCATGCAACCTCTAAGCATCCATTAAATGCTCTAATCCAAAATTGGAGTCTTGTCCCTCTTTTAGGGATTTCTAGGTTTGGCATGCTACTTTTTGTTCCAAAGACTTTGGAGGCTTGGATCAGTGTTTGTTCCCTTTAGATTTGATCCTCAGATGTGTCCAAAGTGATGACATGGCTTGGAATTATCTGATTTTTCCAAATCGAGCAAAAGTGCAAAATTCTGCCTAGCCTTGGCAGTTTTCAGCAAGGCATATTGCCATTGTCATATCTCATAGTTCAAGTGGAATTTGATGGAGTTGTTGGCCATTTTGGAAAGCCCTCATATGATACAATAACTGTTTGATCATAATTGGTTTTGATACTATTTGGATCTAAGTGAAAAATGCCCCTACATTTGGAAAAAAGTGAAGACAGATTCTGACTTAGTGAAAATTTCACTAAGTGTTGGAAAAAAGTGACATTTTCACTTTTTGTGATTTTGATCATTCCATAACTCAAAATCCATGAAGAATTGGAATGAGTGGTAGTTGAAGCTTTTGTAGAGGGTAATGAGAGCTACAAATCTAGCTTTGGAAGGGAAAAAATGGCCTTATGGTTTAGGAGTTATGATCCTCCAAAGTTGGTACCCTTGCCACTTTGTTCCATAACTTAGAAAATTTTCTAAGTTTTTAATGGTTACCCTTTTTACAAGTTATCCCACTTTTCTTGATTTTTCTTGATGAATGATGATTCCAATCATACATTAACATCATTTTGGGGTCAAAGAACCATAATTGTGAAAAATCTCAAAAAGTTAAAGTTTGACTTTTGTGGACAGTTGACTTTTTGTCAGATGAATTCCAAACTGTGCGATCCTCTATGAAATCAAGTCCTTGACCTAAATCAAACTTGATGGATTGATTTCATAGGTGTTATAGGGTGTATTGAATCATGTCCTAGGGTTTGGGAGCATGTCCTGGTCAAAAGTTAAAGATACAGTTGACTTTCCCCACAAAACCCTAATTGTGGTTCTGATGAAATTGAAACTTGTTGCTCATTCTTCTTGGATCAATCCATTATTGCAAATGGATCAATGTGATGTATTTGAGACCCTCAATTCCTCTCTTAAGGTCTTGGCTCATGTTTTGTCCCAAAAGTTAACTTAGGGGTGAATTAGGTCAAGAAACCCTAATTCCTGATTTTTTGATGAATGCATCCCTTGAGGCTAAATTAACTTGATGATTGGGTCCATGATGTCCATTGGAGCATCATAGGTTATGTTGTGAAGCATTGGTCATGCCCAGAGGAAAATTTCCATCTGGAGGCCCTGGTCGACCAAAACCCTAATTTGGTGACACTGTCGATTTTGAGGCTTGATCCACTTAGAAGGTTGCAGCCTTGTGCTTAATCCTTGATGTGGGAGTCCTCTTGATCCATTGTGGATGTTTGAGAGGCTAGACAAGTTAAAGATCATGTCATTCCTTGATTGATCCTTTGTCTAAAAGCTCTAAGAGGGATGGAAACCCTAAATTTGATTGTAGTGGATGCTCACTTATCTTTGGGGAGACTAATGAGGTATGATGGTTCATCCATATTGTGATGATGATTTGCACAATGATGGGAATCTTAGTGGTCAAAATTTGGGGTATGACAGATGCCCCTATTTAATCTTCTTGTACCTAAAGGTGTGAATGACGAAGGTATTCGGGCATTCGGGGTGCAAGAGGATTAAATATCAGAATACTCAAAATTTTGACAGTGGTTATGAATGGTAGCTTGCTCATCCATCGTCTTTTACTAAGAAAGGATGCTTAGAAAAGGTAAACTTCCCCTCGATCCTGGTTTCCTACCAAGGATCTGGTCTCAATTTCTGAAATAAACTTCCCCTCGATCTGGTTTCCTACCAAGGAATTGGTCTCAGTTTCCGATATAAACCTCCCCTCGATCCTGGTTTCCTACCAAGGAGTTGGTCTCAATTTCTGAAATAAACCTCCCCTCGATCCTGGTTTCCTACTAAGGAACTGGTCTCAGTTTCCAATATAAACCTCCCCTCGATCCTGGTTTCCTACCAAGGACCTGGTCTCAATTTCTGAAATAAACTTCCCCTCGATCCTGGTTTCCTACCAAGGATCTGGTCTTGGTTTATTTTGTCAATAAACTTTATTGACAAGGAACGCTATTTGTAGCGGTTCTCCTCAAACTTCTCGCCGAATTTTCCTGGGGAGATGCCATTTGATGGAAAAAGTTTTGATTGTAGAGAAGCACAAACTTCTCTGTTTGAGACGCCATTTGTCGACTCTACTGGGGAAAACGAGTCTTCTTGAGAGACCGCTTTTGTTTGGGGATATTACATCATACTTTTCTTGAGATCTTCTTAGAGAAATGCCATACGATGTACCCCAATTTTGAGGTTCCGATGACTTTGTTGACATTGACTTTCTGGAGAGAAGGACCAATGTGTTGCTGAAAGTCTTTAGTTAAGAGGCTTTCTCTCGGGATTTTCCTTAATCCGGGAAAGCGAAGATATCATCTTCCATGGCGAAGAGTGATGCTGGCTGAGGGTTTTTTGGTTTTTCAGAGGTTCAAGTTATCAAAGTGATCAAAGGCCGACTTCATCCCAGAAATAAACTGGAGGAGAGAGGTAGTTCAGATGCAACATTTCCTGACGAGGAAAGAACTAACAACTCGATTGAGAGGACTGTTATCACTAGGGGATAAGACCGACCAGAGTGATAGTGATGCAACATGAATATGAACGCAAAGTAGTAATGCATGATGTATGTGTGTATATGCTGACAAAAATGACACGACATACAAACTAATAGATGAACACGACTAGATACTCTTTCGATGTTCGACAATCAAAAGAATTTTCCATCTTTATTAAAAGCAGAAAAATTTTACAAGTAAATTCATTTTTGTTTTATTTCAAGAACCGTTGATCATGTTAAAATGTCGTCCTGTAAAGCTAAAACAAATAAGAATTGCAAACAAAAGCACAAGGGCTCAAATTGTATTGATAGGATGGAAATCAGCCAAACGCGTGATTCCATAGAGTATTTACAAAGTTTAGAAAATGGTAATTTAAGGGAAAAGGGCTATATTGAAACATAACGACCACTATCCTTCTACCAATTTTGACTTCGGGGCATCCTGAGCTTCTGTCGAAGATGACCTTGACTGGAGTTTTCCTGACGGATGATGTAACTGCTGCCGAGGGACTTACCCCTTTGTCGAACGTAGTTACTTGCCATTATCCCTAATTTTTGCATGGATTGTACTTTGAGGTTTCCAATCCACCGGGATGATTTTTGATCATGTCTCTAATTTTTTCCTGGACCGTCCTTTCGGGTTTTCAATCCACCGAGACATTTTTTTTGTTTAGGCGAAGTATTTCTTGACTACGTCAACATTTGTGGGGTAGGCAAATTCCTCTCCGTCTATGGTTGCGAGTCTCAAGGCGCCGCCTGAGAAAGGTTTCTTGACCACATAGGAGCCGTCATAGTTCGGAGTCCATTTTCCCCGAGAATCAGTGAGAAATGATTGTATCTTCTTGAGCACGAGGTCTCCTTTCCTGAAGACACGGGGTCGGACCTTTTTGTCAAACACCTTCTTCATTCTTTGCTGATACAACTGACCATGGCATAGTGTCGTTATTCGCTTTTCTTCGATCAAGTTTAATTCGTCGTGTCGACTTTGACACCATTCAGCTTCTGTAAGCTTAGCTTCCATCAATACCCGGATTGATGGGATCTCTACTTCGATGGGGAGCACTGCTTCCATGCCATATACTAGAGAGAAAGGGGTTGCCCCTGTTTAAGTGCGGACAGATGTGCGATAACCGTGAAGAGCAAAGGGTAGCATCTCGTGCCAATCTTTGTAGGTTACGACCATCTTTTGAACAATCTTCTTGATGTTCTTGTTAGCTACCTCTACCGCTCCGTTCATCTTGGGTCGGTAGGGAGATAAGTTATGGTGTTCGATCTTGAACTCTATGCACACCTTTTTCATCATCTTGTTGTTTAAGTTAGATCCATTATCAGTAATGATCTGGCTCGGAACACCATAACGGCAAATGATATTGTTTTTGATAAATCGGACTACCACTTGTCGGGTTACATTAACGTATGACGCTGCTTTGACCCATTTGGTGAAGTAATCAATGGCTACCAGGATGAACCGATGTCCGTTCGAAGCCTTAGGTTCGATCATGCCAATTGTGTCGATTCCCCAAATGGAAAAAGGCCATGGGGAAGAAAGAACTTTGAGATGTGTATGCGGTACATGGATTTTGTCTGAGTATATCTGACACTTGTGACATCTCCTCATGTACTTGTAGCAGTCAGATTCCAATGTCAACCAATAGTACCCTGCTCTTAGAATTTTCCTCGCCATTGTATGTCCGTTGGCATGAGTGCCAAAGGACCCTTCGTGAATTTCTTTTATCAGCATGTCTGCTTCTGGTCTGTCGACGCATCGAAGCAAGACCATGTCAAAGTTTCTCTTATAGAGTGTATCACCGCTTAGGAAGAAGTTGCCTGCCAATCTTCTGAGAGTCTTCCTATCTTTTCTTGATGCCCCAGGCGGGTACTCTTGTTTATGAAGGAAGCATTTGATATCGTGATACCAAGGTTTATCGTCTATGACTGCTTCAATTGCAAAAATGTAAGCGGGCCGCTCAAGGCGCATTATGTCGATCTTAGGTAAGTCATTCCATTGACCTACACTAATCATGGAAGAGAGAGTGGCTAATGCATCAGCCATGTGATTCTCCTCACGAGGGATATGATGAAACTCACTCTGTTGAAGAAGGGCAACCTTCTTGCGTAATCTTTGAAAGGAATCAATCCTGATTGGTATGTGTTCCAATCTCCTTTGACCTGATTGACGATCAAAGCTGAGTCGCCATATACATCTAATTTCTTGATCCTCAAATCAATCGCTTCTTCGAGACCCATAATACAAGCTTCGTATTCGGCCTCATTGTTTGTGCACTTGAACGTAAGTCTAGCGGTGAAAGGAATGTGGGTACCCTGAGGTGTTATGATAATTTCCCCAATTCCGTTTCTGTAATGATTGACAGCTCCGTCAAAGATAAGTCCCCATTGGGAATCTGGTTCTGGCCCTTCACTAGGTAGCGGTTCATCGCAGTCTTTCATTTTTAGATACATGACATCTTCGGCTGGGAAGTCAAATCCGACTGTTTCCTGATCGTCAATCGGTTGATGAGCCAAATGATCGGCTAAAACACTTGGTTTAACGGTTTTCTGAGCGTGGTACTCTATGTCATATTCTGATAACAACATCTGCCAACGGGCAATCCTTCCCGTGAGAGCAGGCTTTTCAAAGACATACTTGATTGGATTCATTTCAGAGATTAACCAAGTGGTGTGACGAATCATGTACTGGTGAAGACGTTTGGCTGCCCAAGCCAGAGCGCAACAAGTTTTCTCGAGCATAGTGTACCGAGTCTCACAGTCGGTGAATTTCTTGCTCAAATAGTAGATGGCATACTCTTTTCTTTTTGTTTCATCTTGTTGGCCAAATATACAACCCATGGAGTCCTCCAAGACTGTTAAGTATATGATCAGTGGTCTTCCTTCCGCTGGAGGTGATAGAATCGGTGGTTAAACAGATATTCCTTAATACTATCAAAGGCGGTTTAGCAGTCCTCTGTCCAAACGCAGTCTTGATTCTTTTTCGGTAATTTGAAAATCGGCGCACATGTCGCGGTCATGAGGAATATGAATCTGGAAATATAGTTCAAACGTCCTAGGAATCCCCTGACTTGTTTTTCAGTCTTTGGAGAAGGCATTTCTTGAATGGCCTTGACCTTGTCAGGATCAACCTCAATTCCTTTCTGGCTAACGATGAACCCTAAGAGTTTCCCTGAACGGACGCCGAATGTGCACTTATTGGGATTCAAGCGGAGTTTATACTTTCTCAACTGCTCGAATAGTTTTGACAGGTGGGTCACATGCTCCTCTTCTGTTTTAGATTTTGCAATCATGTCATCGACATACACTTCGATTTCTTTGTGTATCATGTCATGAAACAGAGTAGTCATGGCCCTTTGATAGGTTGCCCCGGCGTTCTTTAAACCGAATGACATTACCTTGTAACAAAAAGTACCCCATAGGGTAATGAAGGAGGTCTTCTCCATGTCTGCCGGCGCCATTTTGACCTGATTATAGCCCGGGAATCCATCCATGAAGGAGAAGACTTTGAACTTTGATGTATGGTCTACCCGCATGTCTATGTGTGGCAAGGGAAAGTCGTCCTTTGGACTTGCCTTGTTTAGATCTTTGTAATCGACACACATTCTGACCTTTCCGTCCTTTTTCGGAACTGGTACGATGTTGGCTAACCATTGAGGATATTCTGACGTATCGAGGAAACCCGCGTCAATCTGTTTCTGTACCTCCTCTTTGACTTTGACAGCCATGTCGGGATGAGTCCGTCTCAACCTTTATTTTACCAGCGGACATTCTGATCTCAACGGTAGATGATGTTCCACGATGCTGGTATCCAAACTTGGCATATCCTTATAGGACCAAGTGAATATATCAGGAAACTCTTTGAGAAGTTTCGTCAAACTTTCTTTGACAGTTGGACTGAGCAGTGACCCAATCTTGACTTCTTTTCTCTCTTCTTCTGATCCTAAGTTGACTGTTTCCAGCAACTCTTTGTGAGGCTCAATGGACCTTTCCTCCTGTCTGAGTAGTCAGGAGATCTCCTCTGGAATTTTGTCGTCATTTTCTTCTTCAGCCTTAAATACCGGGAACTCAATGTTGGGAGAAGGCATTGGATCGTATGTTTCAACGGGGTTTAAAATAAGCAATCTGCATGACGTGATGATTTGTGTTTAGAAGAGATTGAGAGAATGCAAGAGTGTGTGCAGTGTTTTATATATTTTTTTTGAACAATGCTCATTTTTATTTAATTTTGTTTTTTAGGATTACCATTTTCTGGAAAAAGCAGAAAGAGAAAACAGCAATAACCGCGGAAATTACAGAACGACATTATTTTATTTATGATTTGGTCGATTCTTGAAACTACAGCCCTATAAAACAAAACTCTGTCGCTTTGGGCGAAGCGAAGAGGGATAATTTACAGAAAGCGAGCCCTATCAAAACATCCGTTTCACCTGGGCAAGGTGAAAGGTTAAGATGGCAATTATTTTGACTTATGAACAATCTTCGGAACATCGACATCAACCCATTGGCAGCAAACTCCTCGGTGAATCACAAAGTCTGGTACCTTCCTTGATTTATCTTCAAAAATAATGCTGATCTCTGGTGGAGCTGGATCATTGGAATCTGTCTCCCAGGCAGAGTTGTCGTAGGAGGATTCCTCAGTTATATTTTGCCTAGTATTTGTACTCTCAGTTGTATCTCCCCATCCAGTTGGCTAGATGTCTTCGAGGCTGATACGAGAGCTTTCAGGAGCGGTGTATTTGACCTTGAAGTCGTATTTTCCACTCGGTTGTCCCAAGGTGTCCCACACTTCTTTGGAATTGGAGGAGTCATCCCTGTCGATGACATTGACCTCGGGAAAAGCATAGTTAATGAATTCTAGTCCTACAAACGTTGCGAATTCATCGTCGTGCTGGGTATTTTCAGGATAACTTGGGTGTTGATCCCATGACATGGTGGGGACGCAGGTATTCTTTTCAATGATGCTCAGCTGATTTTCATTATTCGGCTGACTTTCTTGCCCCAAGTCTCCTGTGTAAGGCTGCCACATTGGCAGGCCATCCATCGGGCCATAGTAGTCGGGGTCAAAGTTATCTTTCATCAGAGTGTCCTCCTCTAATGAGTTTGGGGGAGCGCGACATCCTTTCGGATCACAATCTTAGTACATCATTTTGACATCTGACCTTGGTATAAATCTCGGGCTCTGTGCAGGAAAGCAAAAGGGAGTCTGCGTTTCGTCCTGAGACGTATAACCGTCCTCGTTGAGATAGGACTTCCATTCTTCCTCCGTATCGGAGGAATCATCTTTATTGATGGTATGCATGTCTTGAGTCACTGGTTGAAGGAAGCCTCCACTGTGGAAGAAGTTCTGAATGGGATGAAAACTTTTATTGTTCGCAGTCGTCTGAGTACAGGTTGAGGAAAAACCAAAACCTTTCTTTTTCTTATTGTCAGTAGGAATGAAAAGCTGCCCCCATCCTGTTGTATTGGTATTCTCGACCACTTTGATAACATCTTTGTACGAGGAAATCGAAGTTCCCCCTTCGGGTTGATTGTCCTTGTCTAGCGAAAGCGTTTGGAACTGGGTTCCGATTACCCCCTCCGATTCTACATAAGTGGATGACGATAAGTTGCCTACGAGCAAGGCCTGTTCTCCACAGACAGTGAAGAGTTGGCCGTTCTGGACAAACTTTAGCTTTTGGTGGAGGGTTGAAGTGACCGCCCCAGCCTGATGTATCCAAGGTCTTCCTAATAAACAACTGTATGTTTCCCAGATGTCCATGACCTGGAAAGTGACTTGGAAAGTGTGAGGACCAATAGTTATGGGAAGGTTGACTTCGCCGATAACCATTTTTCTAGATCCGTCAAATGCTTTGACGATGACCTCACTGCCTCTCATCGGAGATCCTTGAAATGATAGTCACATTAGAGTAGATTTTGGCATAACATTCAGGGCTGACCCTGTGTCTACTAGTACGCTGGCTAAAGCATCGTCCTGGAAGTTAACTGTAATGTTGAGCGCCATGTTATGACGACGACCTTTTTCAGGTAATTCCTCATAACTAAATCCCAAGTTATTGCAGGAAGTGATGTTAGAGACAATGCTATCGAACTGTCTAATTGTTACATCCTGTTCCACAAAGTCTTGCTCCAAGACTTTATGTACAGCCTCCTTGTGCGCTTCTGAACTAAGTAACAGTGATAATACCGAGATCTTTGAAGGAGTTTGTAACAGCTGATCAACAATGTTGTATTCACTCCTTTGGATGAGCATTAGCATCTCATCATCGTTCTTTGAAAGGTCGGGATCACTGGACTGACCGACTGGTGGATTGGGAGCTTCTGTATGAAGTTCCTTTTCTTTGTTAGGTTCTCCAACTCCTCGGTTGAAGATTCTACCACTCTGTGTTACTCGACTGATGTCTGCAATATTCACGATGGAGGGTAACAGAATTTCCTTTCCATTCTCAATTGTTGTTGCACCATATTTGTAAGGGATAGCCTTAGTTGATTCATACGGTAGTGGTCCCAGTAGATAGATGAATATGGGAGCCTTCTGATTTTTCTGACCATCGTAAGTAATTTCCATCCGTTCCTGGTTAGGAACTCTCGATTCGTAAAGTAGAGGGATGGTGGCATAAACATCCCTAGACTTCTGATGATCAGAGATTACGACATCGTCCTCGATTTGATCAGCGAAGTAGTTGACTGATCCAGAGCTTGACCATGGTTGAATCTCTTTGCAGTCCAACTGACTTTGAAGGGTTGCTCGCACGAGGTAGCATCCTTGATTATCCACTGAGCAAACTCCACACCGCTCATAGTTGTGTAGTGGCACATGGCCACGTCCGCTTTGAATACAATGTAACCTTACTAGATCTGTTTCCATCGACCGAACATCCTGACTTTGATATCTAGTAGGATTCCCGTTAGTGATACTAATTTGCTGGGTGTCTTCATCCATATAGATTGGAAGCCACCAGTGGTTCAACAAGTGCTGAAGTGTTTCTTGGACAAGGGCACAACCCTGATCGTCTTCGCAACCCGCTTTACAGCTCTGATAATCATGTGATACCAGGAACCCGAGCCGGACCTGTTTAGCGTGTAACTCCACCAGGCTGGTATTCATCAAGCGAATATCGAAGATTTGATAATGAGTCCTATCATGGTAGTCTTGAATCCATCCAAGATCCATTTGACGCTGGAGGGCCTCCTGTATCAAAGAGCATCCCTGTTTGTTTACCGAGTAAGTCAGACAAGAATTGTAATCGTGTCGTGGCAGATTATGACACTGGCTTTTCCTTGAGTGCATTGCCACCAGGTTGACATTCATCGCACGGATATCGTGGTTTTGAATGATGTTGGAATTCGTATAAACCATGTTAACTCCACGAACTCGATGCTCTTGGATCCATCCGAGATCCATCTGTTCCTGTAGAGCTGATTGCACCACAGAACATCCTCGATTGGTTTTAGAACAGATATCACACTAGTGATAATTATGAGGTGGCACATGGTCATATCCACTCTGTCTACAATGCATCTTGACCAAGTTGGCCCTTAACAAGAGTACATCATGAATTTGATAGATTTTGTTAGACTCTCCCTCTATCAAATTGACTGTAGTCTTCTCGTGTTGAGGCAGCGGGTTCGTGAGAACATTCGGATTTGTATCTTTGAAAGATAAGACCCCACTCCTAACAAGCTTTTGCACACCGGACTTGAAACTGAGACAGTTCTCTATGTTATGCCCTGGTCCTCCTTGATGGTAAGGGCAAGTCTGATCCACCTTAAACCAAAAAGGCGGATTTTCCGGTACTGTAAGAGGAGACTTAGTCTAGACATGCCCCTTGGCCAGTAGTAACGGAAATAGGTCTACGTATGATACGGGTATAGGATCAAATCCTGGTGGCCGCGTTGTACAGTTGTTGTTGTATTGAGGACGAGCCTGCTGAAGAGGCTGTTGTGTCCTTTACTGAAATTGCTGTGACTGCGGTTGGCTTTGAGCAACTTGAGGTTGATATGTAGAAATAGGTGCAAGGTTGATAGCAGGAGTTACAGCTGCTACTGGTTGGTACCGTCACCTTTGCTTTCCGAGAGAGATATTCCCAATATCTTGCTCCTTTTACTTAGGGAGAGCACTACCGTATTTTTTAGTACCGCTTGTTGACCCAGTGTCTTTCACTAGACGTCTTTCTCGAACGGTTCCTCGAGATGCACTCCCATACCGACCATTTCGGTGAAGTCGCTGGGCGCACTGGCAACCATTCTGTCGTAGTAAAATGAGCTCAAGGTCTTTAAGAAAATCTTTATCATCTCTTTTTCCTCAAGAGGTGGAAAAATTTGAGCGGTAATTTCACGCCATCTCTGAGCGTATTCCTTAAAGGTTTCCTTGTCCTTTTGCGACATTGATCTGAGTTGATCTCTGTCTGGTGCCATGTCCACATTGTATTTATATTGTTGGACGAAGGTAGTGCGAAGATCTCTGAAAGTGCTAATCTTAGCGCGGTTTAAACCCATGTACCATTTTAATGCGGCACCGGTTAAACTATCCTGAAAGTAGTGAATCAGTAGATCCTGGTTCTCTGTCTGAGCTGACATTCGTCGAGCATACATCACCAAATGGATTTGAGGGCAAGAGTTACCCTTGTACTTTTCAAAATCGGGTACTTGGAACTTGTGCGAGACTTTCACATTGGGGACCAAACAAAGGTCTGCGGCGTCCTTTCCAAATAAATCCTGACCGCGAATAGCTTGCAGTTCTTTCTGCATTTCCAGGAACTGCTCCTGGAATTCATCCATTTTGTCGAACATACTTTCCTTTCTACCAGAAGGTATCTGTGGAATCTGTCCTTCCGGGACAGTGTGCACCACAGGGGGTGGTACCGTTACTACGGTAGTGAATCTTGGCGCTTCCTAAAGTTTGTAACCTTCAGGAGTCCTCATTATTCCTCTGGCATCCTCGCTTTCCCGAAGTTTGTAACCTTCAGGCCCAGCGGCTTCTTCTATGATTCCCTGATCTTCAGTGATCGGCATAACATATCCTTCCGGGATATAGTTAACAGGCATGCCCCAGGGACGATCTTTCGGTATTTGATACCTAAGATCATACTTCTCTACTATGGGCATTGAGGTGATCTCTGAGATCACAGTTATTTGTAGCTGAGCTTCTGCCATGGCTTGCATATCGTTACAAAGCTTTCTCATATCCTCTCTAAGAGCGTCGACCTCTTCTTTCAACTCTCTGTTCTCTTCCTTGAGATCATCCATCTTTTTTTGACAATTGGCCCGAGTATTGTACGAATGTGACTGTTTGACTATAGAACCGAGACACAAACGTGAGATTCGTAGGTAAGAAGAATATGTGACGTGAGAATGATGAATGCAATAATTATATTAATTTTTTTTTGTTTAATCAAAATAAACTTCGACAATTAGATTGTAAATATCAAACAGTGGGGAAACCCCCGTTTTATTGAATTCAAAGGATTGCGGAAATGGAAATACAGTAAATTACAAGGTGCGGAAACATAAACCTAAGCTAATGGGTCCCGAGTCCTTTCTGAGGAGAACTCGGGTGCTGATTCTGGTACTTTCCTTTTCTTGGACCGGGGTTCTTGGGCCGTTGTCAAGGTGTCATTCCTTTGCCAAGTGAAAGGAGCGAGCAAATTCCTTTGGTCATCTTGATTTTCTACAGTATGTTGCTCCAAAATCTCAATTAGAGCATCCTTATCTTTCAGCAGTTGCTGTATTTTGGTACACTCCACATTGAGAATGCGGTACTTGTTCTTCCAAGACCTCCTCTCCTGTTGAACTTTGTTGAGAGTAACCTGAAGTTTTTCCGTTTCAGTCATGAAGTACATGACAGATTCCCTTGGCGGGAGAACTCCATGACGAGGATAAGGCATCTTTAGCTTGAGAGCTCTAGTTTGTACCCAGTGAAGATAAGGCTCCACCGAGACACAGTCCGGTTTTCCTAGAGACTCCCGTCCTTTCTTATGAACATGTTTCCAAGCGTGCACTATTTCCATCTTTAGTACCTTGTCATTTTCTCCTTCCTTGAAGAAAAGACCTTCCAGATGAGCATTATGCGGGACATGCCTCATCGGGTATCCAAATTGACGATGAACTAAAACTGGATGGTAATTGATTCCTCCCTTAGTTCCTATGAGGGGATACGTTGGGGAAGTTTCCACAACGGTCAATGATTCTAATCCCGTCATAAATCCTATTGTACCAATCTATGTCAGAGTTGGTAAGAGACATGATTTTCTGCAACCAACGTAAGGCACTCTTATGATCCCAAAATGCAGTAGACTTAGGCAAATGGGAGATAAACCACTTATATAGCAGGGGTACACAACACGTGATCATTCCCCTGCTATATATATTCCTTAAGTGTACAAAATGATATGCATCTGCGAGCAAGGTTGGTACAATGTTTCCAATGAGAAAAACCTTAATGGCGTTGATATCGATGAAGTTATCAATGTTGGGAAACAGAAATAACCCGTAGGCGAGTAAAACAAAGATAGTTTCAAAAGCAGTCACGTTCCCTATACTAGCAAAGTACAGAGCCTTCTTTACCATAAACTTGGCTGGTAAACCTGGGATTCCTCCTTTGGTGGTCATGTGAGTCTTGACTTTTGACTCATCCAAACAGATTGCTCTTGCAATGATTTGATCCTTTGGAATTTCTTCCAGTCCAGAAAAGGGAGCTTGATCAGTAATGGGTAGATCAATCAGATGAGAATACTCCTCTAGCGTTGGTGCGAGCTGGTAATCCGGGAATGTGAAACAGTGATAGACCGGATCATAAAACTGAATGAGTGCCTCCAGGATTCCTTCAATTACATAGACCCTTAACAGAGGTAGCATACCTCCGTACTTGGCTCTGAAAGCGTCAGGGTTAGTGACCATCCTGGCTAATCCCCTCAAATCCTCTAGTTTTGGAACCTTGAAGGTATACTTGTGAGTTTTCCGTCTACCGAAATCCATGAGCGCAATCCTTTTCTCTCTGACATTTGCAATCATTGTTTTAGTTTAATTTGAAAAAGAGAGACTAGAAGAGAAAAGTTTTCTTTGCTTAATGTTTTTTTAAAATTAATGCATGAATGCAGCACACAAAAACATAGAAAAAACATGGGGTCAATGGGTCGGTGTCATGAAGTCAAGGCTCTACCCATCCCAAAGGTTTATACTAGTGATTTTTGTACCTGTCTCTCAAAATCATTGATTCTGGTCGAGATAACAACAGCGGGCTGGGAACCGTGCTAGGTGATGTATTTCGAAGAATCTCAGAAGAGGGTAGTATCGCGTGACAACTATTTCCGATAGCTTCCGCAATACTGAAAGAGGTTTTTCCTAGGTGTATACTCAATCTTTCCACATGCGGCATCACACGCATTCCCATTAGCAGAAAAATAAACACATATATCAATCAGGAAAAGCAGTATATACATTTGTGCTAATGTCCTAGACTTTTTAAGAGTTATGAATCCTATGATCCTAACAGAAAATAGCTCCCCGGCGGAGTCGCCATTCTGTGGTACCTTCCCAACTTAAAGGTTTTTGACCTAAGATCTTAGTGAGGGCCGATCCTAGCAATAATGACATTCCCTGATGGAACCGTCATTCGGTGATACCTTGTGAACCCAAGGACTCGTCCTAAGAGAAGGTTTCAACCAGAGAGATAAGAGAGACAAGATTCCTTTGTTTGGCCGAACGGTGGGCGGCATTTTTCTGTCGCGGCCACTGCCATGAAAATGACTTGTCCAAGGTTTTCACCTTAAATTGTAAGAAAGAAAGATGAGAAGGCCCCACGGTGGCCGCCATTTTTCTGTGGCGGCCACCGCCATGAAAATGACTTGTCCAAGGTTTTCACCTTAAATTGTAAGAAAGAAAGATGAAAAGGCCCCACGGTGGGCGCCATTTTTCTGTGGTGGCCACCGCCGTGAAAATGACTTGTCCAAGGTTTTCACCTTAAATTATAAGAAAGAAAGATGAGAAGGCCCCACGGTGGGCGCCATTTTTCTATAGCGAGCGATTTTGGACGTGGTTCTTAAGCACCGTCGCTCTGGGGTACTACAGGTCTATTCATTTTTTATCCTATTGAAGCTGATGAAGGAAGGGAAATAGATGTCTCCAATTAACCCTGCTTGCATGCTGAGTTTAAACAGCGGTCTGTTAGGTTACAGATGCTATGTGGGAGTGGGGCCTCTCTCTGCTTATTTTGTTAAGAACGAAATACTGGGACTGTTCATGGGGAATTTGTTGGGATACTGCGCTAGATTGGGTGGAGGTAGGGGACTCTTGGTTTTTTTTTATTAGTGTGCTCGCTAAGATTCTTTTGCAATCTTATGCCTACGTATTCCCGGGATAGGGAAAACAGAGCGATCGTAGTTCCTCCTATTCTATGGGAGGAAATGGTGTTTTAGTGTCTTGTTCAAAGCCCAAGACATGAAGCTAAAGGTGGTTTGTATCTTGTTCAAAGCCCAAGATGTGAAGTTGAAGGGTTTATTTATATCTTGTTCGAAGCCCATGATGTGAAGCTAAAAGGGTGTTGACTTTAGAGAGAATTGTCATCTTTAAAGGTGTTAGTTCTTTATTTTTAAAGGTTGGCATTAATTTTGTAAAACAAATAATAGCAGCAATGTGTTAGATAGGATAGTTTATCTTGCTAAGGAAGAACAGGTTGAGCAAGGAGTTCTAGTGTGCAATGGAACATGTTGAGCTAAAGTAGTTTCAACATCTGGTATAATATGTCATATCAAGATGCCCCATGTAGGTTCATTCGACATCGCGCCAGAACTAAAGAGAATTTAGAATTCTGATATGTCTTAACAGATGCAGAAGATTCAGGAAACAATATGCAAATTCCATGTGGCGCTGAATTAAAAGGTCTAAAGATTCAAGTCTGAAATTGAGAAGAATATTGGAAAATATACACTTTCTAAATATGAAGATATTTTAGGAAGTTATAGATTGAAGTCCTATTTTGTAGCAGAAGTTTCTGCTGACTTATAGCAGCTCATTTGCTGTGTTTTTGTAGGCCCAAATCCAGTTGGGAATAAGTTATATATAGATGTTTTGTAACCTAGTTTTGTAACGCAACCAGAGATGTAAAAGTTCTAGTATTAGGGTTGGTTCCTGTACCACTCGACATGTGAGTTGGACAGTTTGTAATTGTGATCCTCGAAGCTGTTAAGTAAGAGGAGTATTGTTCTTGGAGGAAGCTTTTAAGTAACTCTAGGCTGTGTCCTGGAGAGGTGTCGTTCTTGTTGAACTGTTGTATAGGTTAAGAGCCGTTGATGCAGTGGCGGATTGTCAACTGCTAGACATCATTGCAATGATTGGGAGTGAGAAGGGTTTCTCATATCTAGAGAGGATCTAGGTAGAAGGGTCATTAGGTAGTGATTGAGTGATAAGCTGTAAACGGGGAGTTTAGCTTTGAATTGATACTGCTGATAGTGGACTTCATCCCTGGCTTGGTAGCCCCCAGAGTAGGTGTGTTAGATCGAACTGGGTTAACAATTCTATGTGTCTTGCTCTTATCTTTTCAGTACCATGATTATTGCAATATACCTTGCCCTTTGTGATCATGTCAGACCAGATGTCGAACAGCATGTTCTAGGACATCTGAATTCTGCACATGTACCAGAATTTCAATTAGTATCAGAGCAGGTCATTCTGTTCTGTATATGGATGAGATCCAAGGGAAGATACTTTCGGGTTCATGGTCAAGGTAGAAGCTTTTACTGAAAAGTT
Organism: Lathyrus tuberosus; assembly: GCA_022829125.1. NCBI lineage: Eukaryota > Viridiplantae > Streptophyta > Magnoliopsida > Fabales > Fabaceae > Lathyrus > Lathyrus tuberosus. Next base: position 17,081,538 of record JALAZF010000060.1, read on the forward strand.
GTTTGAACTTGGAGTAGTTCATATAGGTGTGAGAATGGTCCCTAGAAGTGGAGGATGGACTGTTCGTGACAGGCAGTGGCATATGCTAAAGGCTTGGAGGTTTGGTTGAAAAGCTGCTGTGTTGTGGTTACGTTAGGTTTGATTTATTTTCAAACATGTGGTTGTGGTATTGTGGTGTGCCACCTGAAGGTTTTGAGGAGTTTGTGTTTTGATCCGCTGCGTATCTATCTGATAACTCCTGAGGGTGCAATTTAGAAGGTTGTGCCTCTATAAATGTATGGCGATAGGATATGTGTAAAACTGCTTCAACTTACTTTGTCAACGATACTTGAAGATTATTGTTCAAGTCCACTCATAATGGCATTGATAAGTGAAGAGAAGTAATTTACTTTTGCCTCTATTCCTAAAAGGGCTAATCTCCAGTCTTTGATCTCTTGATGTGTTCCTTGGAATGATGTCCTATATTGTGTTAGAACATCACGTCAGAAGTGTGCAGAATTCTGTTGTCTAAAGGAATGGCATAGCAGATGCTATGGGTGCTAAACAAATGTGGTTTGATCACATGGGTTTAGAACCTACTCCTGATCTGGAAGAGGAGGCATCTGGGTGGTATGTCTAAGAAGTTTCTGGTCCTGGAACTTATCTTAGAGGTGTGAGTTGGTCAAGGTGTGATCAACATGTTATTTACACCTGAGGTCAGTTTATTTCTGGTCCTTGCTGCAAGATTGGAGAACCTGAGACTCAAGAAGTATTATCTCTAGCAGACTTCTTGGACATGAAGGTCAAAGATCAAAAAGTCATGAATTTTTCTCTGTTATTTGGAAGCATTATCTGAATGATCTTGTGAAACTAGATAAGTATTGAATGTGTGTGCTTAAGGATTGAGATGATCTAATCACAATTTGTGCTGCTATTAAAGGGAAGAATGTATGATTCTCTGAAGTGCTCTTGGCAGATTCTGAGGGAGAGTACCTGATGTATTAAGAATTTATTCTCTCAAGCTATCTGGATGATGTTTCTCTGATTCAGGATGGAGGTTGTTTACTCAAACTTGATGACATTTATCAAGTCTATGAGAGCATGGAACTCTTATTCTGGTGTAGTGGAGAACTTTCAAGGGTTAAGCACTGTGAAGTTGAATCAACCGGTGGGGTTGGGTGGTGACTACGTGCTTGGATGAGTTTGGCTAACGGATTAGAAGAGGCAAATTAGTTGTGGAATGTTGATGACATCCAACATCTCAGAGTCAGGTAAGATGTTGTGATTTAAGGAGAAGACTCTTGAGCTGTTCCTGTTGCTGAATGTGATATGACCTGAAAGCTTGATCAGGTACTGATGGTTGATCCTCGTGTGCTAGAGCTTTACTATAGACGATATCTTCAGAAAAGCTCTGTGAAGATGTGTGACTGAGATTGATGTTGGAACATCAATTCAGGTGGTTGCTTGTTCAGCCAAGGGTGTTTTGCGCAGAAAGAAGTCCAAGATCAAGCCACTGATCCAAGTTAAAGTAACTTGTGAATATATGTCATGAATCAGAAGTTATCAGACGTATGCAGAAGATTACAAACAAATTGTCATACCTTGTGTGAGAAGGTAATCTTATTCTGACTAATAGTAGATACTTTGACGGGAGACTTAGTATTTGTCTATTATTGATGTTATGCATAAGGGTAAATACTTTGACGGGAGACTAAGTATTTGTCTAGAGAATTATGCAAGTCTGCAGTCTGGATATTATGGTTCAGGAATTTATTCTTTCTGAGTGGTTATGATTGATAACAACCTGAGGTAGCCTTATCGGCTGACTGTATCAGAAGTGTGTGAATGAAGAAGTGAGCATCATCTGCTGTTTGATTGTGAATCCTTCTTAGATAAACAAATACCTTGTTGGGAGCTTGGTAGTTATCTGATGTATGGATGCAATTCAGATTTCTGAATTGTGTGAGAGTTTATTTCTCTCTGTTGTGATCAAGTGGTTGTGATTACCTGAATAAAATGCAGAAGGTGTGATCTTTTATCTAATGTTGATGTCTTATATAATGTTACAACATCATTGTGTGTTGTGTATTCTGGATGAAGGAGTTGGAAGAAGCAGCATTATTGTCTGAAGTGGCAATTCTGACATAATGTGGATTAGAATGGGTAGATTCTGATCTTGATGTTAAGTAGTTTGTTCTGGAAATACATGACTACTTTCATGATGAAGACTTCATTAGATGTAAGGACAGAAGTTTGATTTCTTCTAATACAAGTAAAAGGTGGTGGCAGTCCTTGTCTTGTGTTGCAAGTAATCTGAAGGCATTTGTTATGGAATATGTGAGAAATTCCAAATCAAGTGGGCTTTTATATTGGACTTGGCATATACACGGTGAGATTATGCTCAAAAAATACAAGAAGTGGCAGTTCTTAATGTTGAGAATGTGGCAATATCATCTGGTGTCAAGTGTTCATCTTCATAAGGAGCATTAGTTGTTCATGTCAGGGGGAGTTAAGGTTGTTGTCTATGGTCTATTACTGCAAGGGTGTAGATTTGTGTGAAGCGTGTGTACTGGTCTAGTTTGTGCAGTGTGATGTCAAACATCTTGATGAGACATATCATAGTTGTGTGAAGTTAGTGCTTGTATAGGAGAGGTCTGAAAAGCAGCATTGTTGTATATGCGTGACTTTATTTTTCTCTGCTGGTTCTGAATGAATCTTGAAGGGATTGTGAGAAGTCGTCTCAGTATCCATTAGATAAGAAGATGTGTTTGTATAAGTGTCTGTGGAGTTTTGGGTTTTGGTAAGATGTCAGAACATGGTACAGGACATGTTTCTCTTGAGCCAAACAAGGAATTTCTCTGGACGGTGGTGTAAGGATAAGGTGAAACACGTGTCTCTGCCTATGCATGGAGTGTTATTGGCCTAATTTATGGTAAGATTCAGTTGAGAAACATTTAAGGCAGTCAAGGCAGTTTTTGGAAGGTAGGCATTGAATGTTGAATGGAGTTTTTGGTACCTAAAATAGCGTTTCTTTGACCAAGAACCTTGAAATATTCAAAGCTCGTTAATTCCAAAGTAACTGATCTGCTATTTATAGGGTTTGTTCTCTTCTCCTTCAGCCAAGTGAGTGATCTTGTTTCACAAGTATTATGGTGTTTGTTCGTATTTGGGTAAGCATCACTTGGGTCTGGTTCTGTGAGGGCCTCCTTTGCCCATTTTTGGCTAAAAAGGGGGAGAAAGAGTGTGTGAAATGGGTTATGCAGATGCTTTGTTTGGAATCTGTAGTTCCAATTGTTTGCGAAGAGGGTGTCATTTCCTTGAGTTGGTGTTGAGTTCCGATTGTGACTTGTGTCCTGAGTTATGAACACAGTTGTGACTTGTGTTCTGAGTTACCTGGGTTGATAGATTGATACTTCTTAAGTTTTATCTTATGCCACAGGTTGACTAGGGGCGTCTGATCAAGAAAGGTGTGCAGAAATCTCGTATGCCACCATTGGTCTTTTGTGTGAAGACAGACGTTTCTTTTCTGGAGGAGTCTTCTACAATTATCCAGATTTGAGTTGAAGGAAAAAGAAATGTGTGGGATTAAGGGGGAGTCAGAAATCTTCTTCCTCATGTACACCAGATATCTTCTTCCTCATGTGCATAACTTCGGGACTTTCTACTTCTTACCTCCTGATGTGCTGCCTGAAGTAATTGTCCTGTGGTGCTCGAAGGTGATGTTATGGAGCTCATAGAAATGTGCTGCCAAAAGAGTTGTCAAACATGATGTCCTAACATCATTCAAATATTCCCTAGAAGATGATTCTCCAGGATTGCTGTTCACAGTAGCTATTGATGGTTACTGTTAGGATCAGTAGTTGTTGATGACTACTGACATTAGTATAGAGTTGTGATTGCTGTTGTACTCTGAGTTGTAATGTTTATGTATTTGTTTTAGCCAAAATTTGCCAAAGGGGGAGAATGTTAGTTCTTTATTTTTAAGGGTTGGCATTAATTTTGTAAAACAAATAATAGCAGCAATGTGTTAGATAGGATAGTTTATCTTGCTTAGGAAGAACAGGTTGAGCAAGGAGTTCTAGTGTGCAATGGAACATGTTGAGCTGAAGTAGTTTCAACATCTGGTATAACATGTCGTATCAAGATGTCCCATGCAGGTTCATTCGACATCGCGCCAAAACTGAAGAGAATTCAGAATTCTGATATGTCTTAACAAATGCAGAAGATTCAGGAAACAATATACAAATTCCATGTGGCACTGAATTAAAAGGTCTGAAGATTCAAGTCTGAAATTGAGAAGAATATTGGAAAATATACACTTTCTAAATATGGAGATATTTTAGGAAGTTATAGATTGAAGTCCTATTTTGTAGCAGAAGTTTCTGCTGACTTGTAGCAGCTCATTTGCTGTGTTTTTGTAGGCCCAAATCCAGTTGGGAATAGGTTATATATAGATGTTTTGTAACCTAGTTTTGTAACGCAACCAAAGATGTAAAAGTTCTAGTATTAGGGTTGGTTCCTGTACCACTCGACATGTGAGTTGGACAGTTTTTAATTGTGATCCTCGAAGCTGTTAAGTAAGAGGAGTATTGTTCTTGGAGGAAGCTTTTAAGTAACTCTAGGTTGTGTCCTGGAGTGGTGTCGTTCTTGTTGAACTGTTGTATAGGTTAAGAGCCGTTGATGCAGTGGCGGATTGTCAACTGCTAGACATCATTGCGATGATTGGGAGTGAGAAGGGTTTCTCATATCTAGAGAGGATCTAGGTAGAAGGGTTATTAGGTAGTGATTAAGTGATAAGCTGTAAACCGGGAGTTTAGCTTTGAATTGATACTGCTGATAGTGGACTTCATCCCTGGCTTGGTAGCCCCCAGAGTAGGTGTGTTAGACCGAACTGGGTTAACAATTCTGTGTGTCTTGCTCTTATCTTTTCAGTACCATGATTATTGCAATATACATTGCCCTTTGTGATCATGTCACACCAGATGTCGAACGGCATATTCTAGGACATCTAAATTCTGCACATGTACCAGAATTTCAAAAGGGGCCTGTTTGTCACAATTGTTTGGTGACTGATTATAAAGAAGAATTACTTTAACTGGGATATGTGAATCCAGCAATGCCATAATTTCCTTTATAGGGGATTTTCAACCTGAAGGAGAAGACTTTAACTCAGTTTAGAGCAACGCCATCTTTCCTTAGGAATTTCTCATGCTAAAAGAGGGACAGTGGCGTGGATGTAAATAATCCAGGGGCTTGCCGCTTACAACAATTAGACGAGGGAAAAGGAGTTGTTGATGTTTGTATGCTGTGACCAAAGCATGATTTGATGCTAAAAGGTTGATTGAATCAAACGGGGATTTCTTTATACAAAGCCTAAGAGGAGGCTATTGACCCAACAAGAGGATGCTTTTGTGTCTCGTACGAAGCCCGAGATAGAGGCTAAAAGGGTTGACTCAAAAAGAGAGTGTTTTTATATGTGTCTTGTACGAAGCCCAAGACGGAGGCTAAAAGGGTTTGACTCAACAAGAGCGTCTTTTATACTCACCAAGAGAGTGATTTGTATCTAGTACGAAGCCCGAGATGGAGGCTAAAGGTGATCGACTCAACAAGAGAGTCTTTTTATACTCAACAAGAGAGTGATTTGTATCTCGTACGAAGCCCGAGATGGAGGCTGAAAATGTTTGACTCAACAAGAGAGTCTTTTATACTCAATAAGAGAGTGAAAAGGTCAGCTCCGCTGGGGAGAATCATTGTACAAAGCCCAAGAGGAGGCTAGGGTGCTGGTAACTGTTTCAATTGAGTGACAGGTCCAGTATGTTGGTTAAAAGAGAAAATCAGTTCTTATATGGGTAATGTTGTACTCATGGATTTGATCTGAGGACCGGGATTATTTCCTGTTCTTTAAGGAAACGGGGAATCCGAAGGGTATTGAGACTGCCCAAGTCTACAGATGTTTTTTTCCTATTTTTGAAAGGAATTTGAGAATGTCTTCGAGACTCAAGGAGATTAGACTGTCCAAGTCTAGAGTTTTATGTTTTGTACTATGCATAAGAGAGATCAAGAGATAGTACGTTCGCCGTAGGAAAATCTAGACTCTTTGAAAGATTGTTCTATTAAGATGACTAATTTCTGTTCTTATACCTTTAAGAGGTCGTCGGGACAATTTGTACGAAACCCAAGAGGAGGCGAGAAAAACTTTTAAGAAGCCGAAGGGACAATTTGTACGAAGCCCAAGAGGAGGCTATCTTCCCGGAGGAAGAATCATTATACGAAGCCTAAGAGGAGGCTGTGAAAACTTCTAAGAAGCCGACGGGTCCTTGTACAATGCCCAAGAGGAGGCGGGGATGCTTTTAGGAAGCCTGTGGGTCCTTGCACTAAGCCCAAGAGGAGGCTGATGAACAGTTCCAGAAGGGGTTTCACTTGGAACATTGGCCTTCTGTATATGAACTGTTCAAGGGGGAGATTTCTTAGATCTAGTTATCTAAAATTGTTGTAAAAGAAAATTCTCATGGTTTAGGTTATGTTTGAAGTATCTGGGAGAACGTCGGATGTAAGGAGACGAGGTTTTGTCTAGTTCTAGACGTAGTTTCCGGGGAAACTCTAAATATCTATACTAGTATTACACAGTCGATATGAGTTTATGAAAGAAGACTTACAGTGAAACAACCCCACAATACAGTTATATACATATGAAAGCGGTAAATGAAAACGAGTAAACACTTACTCGGTTGTAGAGCTGGTATACGGTATTGTTAGTTGTTCAACAAAGAAATTGAAAATAACAGTATGTTACAAAATCAAAGGAGAAAGTGCTTTTTGAAAGGAAAATTGGGGCTTATAGCTCAAGGAGAGGCCCAGGGTTTTATCAGTGATCACACTGTCGTTTTGTACAGGGACTTATACAAGTGACTGAGGCCCAAGAAAGGTTTTCTGTACAAGGGGATGGGTCTTACACTCTCTCAAGAGGCCCAAAATAATTGAAAGTGAACAAATATGGGTCTTATAGCTCAAGGAGAAGCCCAGGGTTTATTTTGAAAAGGGCGACGATTGCGCCGAGGTTTTGAATACACCGTGGGTCTTATACAATGACTGAGGCCCAAAAGTTTTTGGTTTCAAAAGGGGATTGGGTCTTACACTCTATTAGAGGCCCAAAATGATTTTGAATGGATCTTATAGCTCGAGGAGAGGCCTAGATGGTTTGTTTTAAACGGGCGATGATCGCGCCAAACTTTTGAAATACAACGGGATTTATACAACATTTGAGGCCCAAAATAGGTTTGTATTTACAAAGGATTGGGTATTACACTCTATTAGAGGCCCATGAGTGTTTGGAAAAGTTTGTTAGGGTGAAAATCAATAAAACCCTAATTTCATCATTTTTTAATATATTTATTCAAAGAAAATTAATACAAATGATAAAAATTCCAAATAAGTTTGAATAAACAACTTGTGATTTTGGTTTTAGGTTTGAAAAATGAGGCTTTCATCACAAGATGAATTAAAACCTACTTGGTTTTAATTTTCCAAAATGGATATTTATTTTTAAAAGGTTTAAAAACAAATAAAAGACATTTATTCACAAAAATACTAATTATATTAAATAAATAATATAAATATAATTTTTTTGGGGGAATAAAATATTTCAACATTTTTGTGATTTTTTGCAAAAAGAACCAATAAAAAATAATTAAAATTGAACGAGTTATTAATTTTTCAAACTATTAAAAATAATATGGAAAATAACAAAAAGTGGGAAAAATAGCAAAAAGAGGATCTGGGGTGAGGGGGATTCGAACCCCAGACCTCTTGTGTATAGGGCGCGCGCCTTACCACTAGGGTGGTGATACATCCGTTGATTGAAACACAACCATAAATATACAAGGCTTGCCTTGCTTTTGGCTTGGCCCAAGGCAAGGCAAGGCAAGTTTTGACAAGAAACGGGAAGATCCATAACTTTCTCATTTCTCCATGGTTGGGGACAAAATTTATATGCATCTGGCCTAGAATTTCACAAGGAATCCAATGGTGGTGGTATTTTTTTAGATCATGATCCCTCCTCAAAATCCGATAGTGGTTTTGAAATAGACCATATTTTGCATTTTCTGTGCTACATCTTGGTACAGGTATGAATTACATGATAAATTGATGCAAACACAACACATATGACATGTAGAAGAGATGCATGATCAGTAGACTTCAAAGCAATGCATATTTTGGAAAGTTTAAGTCATGATGCTTACCTCTTTTTGAGCTTTTGGAGTTTTTTGTGCAATCTGCCAAGTTTCTTGTTCCAGAAATGGTTTGATGCTTTAGACACTCTCAAATGATCCCTTAGAAGCTTTTAGGATGATTGGAATCAGCTGGAACCTGCAAAAACAAAAACTGGCCCTTTCTTGCAAAAGGGGTTAAAATGGCCAAAATAGCAACTCTCTCAAACGGTGTTCCAGATGTTGGGAGCCATTTGGGACAGTTCAAGGATGATATTTGGAGTGTGTTTGAGGTTTTATCTAGTTTGGAAAGTGACTGAATCAAGACATGGCTTGAAAAATGCACAAAAAGCCTAGTTTGAGGTTTTGAGAGGTGACTTTGAGTTTTAAGGATTACAGGTCACTTGTGTGAGTTTGGACTGCTTAGATATGACATATTGGATGTGTTTGGATCATGAGTTGTGATGGAAATGCTCTCTAACTCAAAAACTCAGAGTTACCTTGCTAAAGAAGGTATTTTTGCCTTAAGAAAGTGATTTTGAGGAAAGCATCTGTTTGATGGCTTTGGTGTACTAAAACTGAGCACAAATGAGCTCTATTTATAGTAGAGCAAGTTTTTTTTGGGATTAATAGTGAATGGTAACTGCATCAAAGGTTTGGCCAATGTTGATCAATAGGAATCCAAGTCTCCTCTAGCCATTGACTAGAGGTTAGAGCACAGAGCTGTTGTTCCCTAGTTGTTGGATGAATCTTGACTGAATTCAGTTGGAGGAAGCTCAGATCATGCCACCTCTAAGCATCCATTAAATGCTCTAATCCAAAATTGGAGTCTTGTCCCTCTTTTAGGGATTTCTAGGTTTGGCATGCTACTTCTTGTTCCAAAGACTTTGGAGGCTTGGATCAGTGTTTGTTCCCTTTAGATTTGATCCTCAGATGTGTCCAAAGTGATGACAAGGCTTGGAATTATCTGATCTTGCCAAATCGAGCAAAAGTACAAAATTCTGCCTAGCCTTGGCAGTTTTCAGCAAGGCATATTGCCATTGTCATATCTCATGGCTCAAGTGGAATTTGATGGAGTTCTTGGCCATTTTGGAAAGCCCTCATATGATACAATAACTGTTTGATCATAATTGGTTTTGATACTTTTTGGATCCAAGTGAAAAATGCCCCTACATTTGAAAAAAAGTGAAGGCATATTCTCACTTAGTGAAAATTTCACTAAGTGTTGGAAAAAAGTGACATTTTCACTTTTTGTGATTTTGATCATTCCATAACTCAAAATCCATGAGGAATTGGAATGAGTGGTAGTTGAAGCTTTTGTAGAGGGTAATGAGGGCTACAAATCAAGCTTTGGATGGGAAAAATGGCCTTATGGTTTAGGAGTTATGATCCTCCAAAGTTGGTACCCTTGCCACTTTGTTCCATAACTTAGAAAATTTTCTAAGTTTTTTATGGTTACCCCTTTTACAAGTTATCCCACTTTTCTTGATTTTTATTGATGAATGATGATTCCAATCATACATTAACATCATTTTGGGGTCAAAGAACCATAATTGTGAAAAATCTCAAAAAGTCAAAGTTTGACTTTTGTGCACAGTTGACTTTTTGTCAGATGAATTCCAAACTGTTCGATCCTCTATGAAATCAAGTCCTTGACCTAAATTAAACTTGATGGATTGATTTCATAGGTGTTATAGGGTGTATTGAGTCATGTCCTAGGGTTTGGGAGCATGTCCTGGTCAAAAGTCAAAGATACAGTTTACTTTCCCCTCGAAACCCTAATTGTGGTTCTGATGAAATTGAAACTTGTTGCTCAATCTTCTTGGATCAATCCATTGTTGTAAATGGATCGATGTGATGTATTTGAAACCCTCAAATCCCCTCTTGAGGTTTTGGCTCGTGTTTTGTCCCAAAAGTCAACTTAGGGGTGAATTAGGTCAAGATACCCTAATTCCTGATTTTTTGATGAATGCATCCCCTGAGGCTAAATTGACTTGATTATTGGGTCCATGATGTCCCTTGGAGCATCATAGGTTATGCTGTGAAGCATTGGCTCATGCCCCGAGGAAAATTTCCATCTGGAGGCCCTGGTCGACCAAAACCCTAATTTGGTGACATTGTCGATTTTTGAGGCTTGATCCACTTAGAAGGTTGCAGCCTTGTGCTTAATCCTTGATGTGGGAGTCCTCTTGATCCATTGTGGATGTTTGAGAGGCTAGACAAGTTGAAGATCATGTCATTCCTTGATTGATCCTTTGTCTAAAAGCTCTGAGAGGGCTAGAAACCCTAAATTTGATTGTAGTGGATGCTCACCCATCTTTGGGGAGACTAATGAGGTATGATGGTTCATCCATATTATGATGATGGTTTGTATAATGATGGGAATCTTAGTGGTCAAATTTTGGGGTATGACACCTGCGATTACAGCAAATCGCTGCTACGCATCAGTAGTTTCACAGCCTCAAAGGTACCTGCGATTACAGCCCCAATTGACCCAAAAACATTCCTATAATAGTTCTAATATATCACATAATCTAAAGGCCTAAAACCTACGTCCGTTAGGTCGATTCAGGACACTACGGGAAACCTTAATTTCCCTAAACCTTCAAAACTCTCAAGATCCATATAAACTCTATAGATCCTTCGCCACAAGGTTAAAACTACAACAACGGGGAAATCTGCCCAAAGGTCTATTTACCGATTAAATTTATCTCTTATCAATCGATCTCACAACACACCCTCAAAGTCATCAGTTTACCTCAAAACCTATAAACCCTCAAGAACCCCACAAACCACTTCAATCAATCGAATCCTATAATGAAAACAATGAAAGGTAATTACTCCCCATACCTTAGATTGTCAATCCGATGAGTTCTCTCTTGAGCCTTTGGAAACCTTCACAAAAATCCTCGCCTTTTCCCTTTTTCCTCAGAGCTCTGCCCTTTCTCCTTCTTTTCAAGATCTCCACAAATGAATCCTAATTCTCCTCAATTCCTCCTTTTTGGTTAATTTAACTCTTGGGCCTCAAATATGGGCTTTCTCCATAATACCCTCACTAATACTCCTAAATGTCCATCTTACCCTTAATTCTTCTAATATTATTTTAAATTAATAATAATACTAATATATACATATTATATACTATTATTTAATTAAAATAACCAAACTTCACCAAAAATATCGACATCAACACCAACCACCAAAAATTCACAGAAAACCACGAATATAATATTTAAATAAATTAAATAAACATTCTTATGAAATTTGGGGTGTTACACAAGATGTGACAGTAGGTCAGTTTGACAACATTATCTCCAACATCACTTCCTGCAACAATTTGGGATTCATTGATGAAGAACTACCAGAGGAAGGCAAGAACCATAATATGACACTTAATATCACAATCAGTTGCCAGGCCAATGCTTTAGCTAGCGTACTGGTGGACATAGGTTCATCCTTAAACGTCATGCCATTGGTACGACTATTTTGTCAAGGTACTCCCATGAGAGGCAGTGAGATCATCATCAAATCCTTTGACGGATCCAAAAAAACAGTTATCGGCGAAGTAGATCTTCCTATAACCATCGGTCCCCACAATTTCCAAGTTACTTTCGAGGTCATGGACATCCGAGCAGCCTACAGTTGTTTATTAAGAAGACCTTGGATACATGAAGAAGGGGGTGCCACTTCGACACTTCACCAGAAGCTGAAGTTTGTCAAGAACAACAAATTGGTCACGGTATGCGGAAAACAAGCTTTAATCGTGAGCAACCTATCATCATTTTCATATTTAGAACCAGAGGAGGTTGTTGGAACCCAATTTCAAGCACTCTCAGTGAGCAATGAGAATACCCAAGAAAAGGGAACGTCGATTTTCTCGTACAAAGACGCTCTCCAGATAATGGGAAGTAGTGACATAAAAGGATGAGGACAAGTTATGATTCCTAGTGATAACAAAACAAGAAAAGGTCTCGGTTTTTCTTTAGCGTTCCCCAAGATTACAAAAAGGGATGAAAGCCTTCGTCTCATTCAAGATTTCTTCCGCAGTGGAGGTTTCCTTCACCCAGTATCTCAAGAAGTCCACACCATCGAGGAGAACAACTTTTCTGATACAGATGAAGAATGGAAATCCTATTTCAACGAGGATGGTTATATATCTCAGGGAGAAACATACATGTCATTCTGCTTTCCAAAGCGAAGTCCCATATATATACCAAGATCATACGTCAGAATGATCTAGGGAGATTGCGATCCCGAAGGATGTCGTGCTCAACCCAACTCATTAGAGGAAGACACTCTTATGAAAGACAACATTTACTGCAATTCTTATGATACCACTGATGATTTACTTATCTGGAAGCCTTACATGGAAAACTCGGGGCAAAAGAGTCAGCCGGATAATGCATATCTGCTGTATGATCTTGAGTTGAATACACATGTTCTCCCAGAGTCATGGAATCCTTACCTAGAACATTTAGAGAGTGTCCAACGCCACATAGATGAATTTTCAAAGATCGTAGGACAAGAATTTGTCAGCTTTGCATTTCCTGAGGTCAACGTCATTGAAGAAGATGACTTATCTATTCCCACAGAAACTTGGGATACTTTGGGGCAGCCAAGCGGCAAATACGACTTTCTAGTAAAATACACTACTCCCGAAAGCTCTCGCATCAGATATGAGGACATCCAACCAACAGGATGGGGAGATCCTCTTGAGGATAAAAATATTGTTAAAAATGCGACAGAAGAATCCTCTTATGATAACTCTTCATGGGAAGAAGACTCCAATAATCCCACTCCTCTAGAAATCAATGTCCACTACTACGGAAAACCCATTTATCAACGATTGGGAAAGGTATGTAATCACGCATGCACAGGCGTTGTTATGTAGAGTGTCGTTGTATATATGATACGTACAATCACAGACCAGTAACCGTTGTATTAAACTGGAAAGAGCGCTACCGATCACAACGGTTGATACAAACAACCGTTGTGAGAAAGCAATTGTCCTAGGTTCGATTCCCAGCTGCGCTATTTTGTTATTTATTTTTTCCTGTACATCGCACGAGATATTATAACGGTTGTGTAATATAACCGTTGTTAAAGCATAATATATTATTACGGTTATCATGTATAACCGTTGTTACATATTCTGCAGATTTAAGAAAAAGATTCTTGATTTTATAATTAATCCCTTTTTTAACCTGTATTATTGTTCACCATATCACAACAAAAAATACAACTAACATTTGTGATAAATTAATCACAATAATGTTAATTGTATCATATTCATAATATCACATAACTGTATCATATGAAATTGTAACAAATATCTTACAATAATATATCAGAACAAACAACCTGCAATTTACACATTACATAACATCACATAATTGTATCATATTCAATTGTAACAAATATCTTACAATTTATCAGAACAAACAGCCTACAGTTTACACATTACATAACATCGCATAGTTGTATCATATTCAATTGTAACAAATATCTTACAATTTATCATAACAAACAACCTACAGTTTACACAGTACATAACATCACATAATTGTACTTGGTGTTTTGGTTTCTTGTCTCTTGGTGTCTTGACTCTAAAGACCTATGATTTCAAATAATTATACTTGTTAGTAAAAATATTTAGAAACTATAATATACAATTAATATATTATGAATAAAGCATAAATTACATACTTGTTAATTTTCCCATATGCCTTCTTCATGATCGATTTGAACAGCGTGCACGAAATATTCATCAACTTCATCATATGAGGTAGGGACTTGTGTTGTGTAAAAAGGTGTGGACGGAATATCAAGACTTCCATCACTAAGAAGAATGTGTTTTCCTTAGAGAACGATTGACCATTTCCCCGATATGTCCGATGGGTCGATAACATAAAAAACTTGTTTTGTTTGAGAAGTCTTGATGAATGGTTCGTGAAAGGTCTGCTGATTTGAGCAAATTTTTGGGAAAAACAGAATGTCAAAAGAGATGTTGAAACATGAAGAAGTTTTATGAAAGAAGACTAGCCAGAGAAGATGTCCTAACAGATGTCTCGACATCTGTATCTGATATGACAGGATGTTTCTAAACCTGTGGCAAGATTTGCGGAAACAATCAGTGCATGGATCAAGGACTGAAGATTGAAGCCCAAGGAAGCAGAAGCTTATATATAGAAGACTTAGACCTAGGTTTTGGTATGCCTTAGTACGCCTGTTGTAACCTTGTTTTCTTGCGTAAGAAACAAGGGTTTAGGGTTTTGAAAGTCGTTGGCTTTCTAGGTTGTAAGTCTCTCTTTGTATCAATTGATACACTGTGGTAGATATAGGTGTCACACATATCCATAAGCCTTGAGGCATTGGATTGTGTATTATTCTTGGATGAAGCTTTTAAGAAAATCCGAGTTAGCTTGTTTGTCAAGTATGCTTGACAGAATTCTATATTGATAGGGACGATGAAGAAATCACAGTTGGTGATTAAGGGAAGTGAGTGGGTATCTCGTATCAGGGTTCTAAACGTTTGAGTTTAACCTTGGTAAAGATGTTCATGGGGTAGATGTTAGGGATAAAGTTGTAAACGTGGGAGTTTAACTTTGTAACAGTCTACATGATAGTGAAGTCTTCTCCTGGATTGGTATCCCCATATGTAGGTGAGTTGCACCGAACTGGGTTAACAATTATTGTGTTCTTTATCATTATGCAGATTTATGTTTTCTGTTAGGGTTCATGATGAACATGTTGGATCAGATGTCGTGACATCTGTGTGTGTGTGTGCAGTTCTGATATTCAAGGTATCAGTCTGCTGTTGCGCCTCGAAGTTGAAAAGATTATGTAGCACAATATCTTGACATGTGTTAGGACATCTGTTGTCTGCATAGGCCATAATTTTTATTGGTATCAGAGCAGGCATCCTGTCTGGTTCTGGATGAGATCTTTGGGAGATACTTTTTGGCATTTAAACAAGGAGGAGTTTGAAGATCAGATCAATCAAATCAAACATACCCAAGGGTATTAATGGATGAGATGGATGTTCTGGATCGAAGGGAGCAACCCGGAGGTTGTTCATATTTTTTAGGAGATTCTACAACATCTACAGGAGAAGTGGCTAGTTCTCTTGTTGGTGTGTATTATAAGATGTTGTGACATCATATTAGGGAAAGCAGGATATGTTCCTTGGTGGTTCCGCTGCATGTGTTTCTGATGGAAGAACTCTAGAAGTATGGGATTCTGAAGTTGTTACTGAAGACAGTTGGTGGAAGGTCTCAATTGTCGGCCTCTATATTTGAAGATGTCTGCATTCTTTTATTCCAAAGTCGGGAGCGATGGAGTAAAGGGAGTTGTGGTTAGATATTTGGTATGGTGACTTGGTACTTGGAAGCTTAGTTTCTTATTGCAGTTTGGAGTCAGTTGAAGAGGAGAGGAGTTGAGTTAAAGTTTATCAGGTTCTTGCTCTAGGAGTTTGATAAATGTTTGATCGGCTAGGTTGTCAAAGATACTTGAGAATTCTCTCAAGTCCACTCATAAAGACATCTATGTCGTGTATCTGGAGTCTTCTAGTTACTCTTCTGACTAGAAGGTGTTTCTTTGAAACACGATCTGAAGAAAGTGGAGGTGATTTATTTTCACCATCCAAAAACAGCAAGGAAGGATTCATCTCTCTTGAACCTAAGAGTGGATCTAATCTGATTGAAGAATTGTTGAGGTAAAGAAGATTTGTTCAGAGAAAGTCTTAGTTACTTGAGTCAAGGGTCGCAGCCTTGGTATCTCAACATTGTCATTGAAGAAGATACTTGCAAAAAGATTGAATAATGTATAAGTGTTCATGACATGATCTGGTGGAGCTCAGCTACAGCAGTGAAGAAGGGTTATTGTATAAGGATTTAAGATCAATTGCTACTTGTGGAATCCACATGTATTTAATTGATTATCATTGAAAGTCAAGATTGAGGATGTTCTGTCAGATGTTCTAACATCTTTTCATCAGAGGCTTGGAGAATCATGGGAGGGGTTCTGCATTCGCTCAAAAGTCTCCTAGGTGTTGACCTGGGATTATTGGCTTAACATTTGTTCCTGGAAAGTATTGTGAATGACTTGTCCAGATGGTGATGTTGTTGAAGATGGAGATGGAAGACTATGAAGACATCATAATCTTGATGGTTAATGCTTAGGTCAGTTTATTTCTGATCTAGGTGCTTTGGAGCATAGTGTTTGCTCTAGTTGTGAAGGTCGAGGATAAGTGGCAGTTATCTCTGGCTTTCTACTGACGGCTCTACTAAGGGAAGTGGCATTCTTTGGTATTGCTATGGGGTAGTCTTGGACTACTTATTTTATAAAGATTCAGATGTGGCAGGTTTGAAGTCTTTGGAGTTTCAAAGCAGAATGGAGGTTGTCTACTCAAAACTTGGTTGTTGAATTAAGTCTGTGAGAGCATGGAAATCTGTTTCTGCAAAGGGAGAAGGTTCTTCTAAGTGGCAGAAGGAAGAGCTGAATTCAATAGTTGGATGTCATAATGTTCTGACATCTAACTTAACATCAGAAGTCTCAGCTGGTGATGTGGCACATCAGCTTAAGATAAGGTGATCTACAGGAGAATGGGAGTGATGGATTCTTCAAAAAGGTCTATCTCATGCAGTTTGCGGGAGCTGTGATGAGAAGATGTTACATGACAAAGAGGCTTGGTGGATCCAAGATGTATTGCTACAGGGCAAGTAGTTCATGTGACTTGAAGATCTGAATTCATTAGTAGATTAGGGTATCTTCTGGGAGTTCTGAAGATGAGTGAGGTCAATCAAAAAGTGGCATTTGATTGGTTTCACAATGTGCGTTCAAGCAGGATGCTTGAAACTGATTGCTCTTTTGTAGAAGAGTAGTTAGTTGAAATTGTAAGGAGGTTCTGGTTCTCTGGGAGCATGTGGAAAAAGTTTTGGGTTAAGGATGGAAGCGTACCTTCTTGGTGGATGAGAGTTCATTTCTCTCTGGGTTTCTGAAGTCTTCTTTATTCAAGCTGGTGGTGCAGTGTTGTGTGAAGATCTTCAGTGTAGATGACTATGCTGATAGTAAGTCCAGTGGTGGAGCATATCAAGAACCATAGTGTGTGGTGTCTGTGATGTGTGGAAGATGTTCTAACTGATGTTAGAACATCTTTGGATTAGTTATCCTTGGTGAAGGATTTCAGGTTCCGTGATGAACTGGTTACTTGCATCGTGTCCAAGAAGTATCTACATGATCATCCAGGAAAACGATGGAGTAGAAGGGTCCCTTGGAAGGAGGATGTAAGTGTTTGTGAAGACTGAAGTGGATCATGTGATGATTGCATGGAAGTCTGTTTCCTGAATGTGTTCAGAAGTGGAGATTCACCATAAATCAGAAGTATTCCAGGTTATCATACGGGAGAATGATAGGAATGACTGTCTTGGATTGCGGGGTGTTTATCTCTATTGCTGGCTGGGTGAGGTCAGTGGAAAATCTTGCATACGGCATTGGAGCCCTTGGAGCAAGTCATGCTAGTAGTGGATCAGTTTAGCCGCTGTGAAGTTCTGGAGCATGCATACGATAGCTGACATCGTTATAACAAACTAAGGGGCCCTGTGCGTCTTTTTGAGGAATGTGAAGCATTCTGATTCAATTGGTTTGTGCCTCAAGCAGCTGGAGTTCTATACATAAGAATTCAAGAGGACTTTGTGTGGTGTGTAGATGGTTGTAGGATGAGGGGGGTCAATGGGACTTTGATCTCAAGCCAAGAGTTTGTTATGGTTGGTATACACTTCCTCACGGGTAGCATGATGGTGATCATGTGTGAGTGATTATTGTTTCTTGTCAGAGGGAACAATAAGAGAGTTGATGATTGCATTCAGCAGGTGTGTTGAACAGAGGGTGCACTCTTGAAGACATGAAGATGCGTCTTATATTTTCCAGTCATTAGCTTGGGTGTTCTGTGGAGGAGCACCAGCTACCTTAGTCAGGGGGAGAGGCCTCTTGATATGAGATGAAGTTCCAGTTTGCATTTGTGCGTCAAGAAAACTGAGATGTCAAGGAGGATGGCTTGACATTATTGTAGTTCCAATTTGCATTTGTGCGTCAAGCAATCTGAGGTGTCAAGGAGGATGTCTTGACATTTTGTATTGTTGCAAGTTGTGGAATACTTGGCAGTACATGTGTATTGGAAATGGCTCTTATTGGTTGCTTAAGAACCATTGATTGAGTCTGGGAGAATTTATTTTTCTCTGCAGACTGTGGTCACAAAACTGTGAAGATTTTGATCAATACAGAAATCTCCAGATGCTAATTGGGAAATGTTTGAAGGAATGTCTTAACATCTTCGCTAGCTCTATTTGTCTTCTGGTTTAAAGGATTCTGCTTGGGACTTATCAAAAGGATGGAAACTGTGATTCAGATGGACTAAACAAGACTGATAAAATGTCAAGATATTATTTAAGACCTGAATATCAGACGGTGGGTAGTGCTTACTGAGTGAAGGCATGAGTAACATGTGTTTGTTACAAGTGCTCCTTTTGGACGGTTACTCTTAAAAGTTTGAACAGTCTTATCCTAGTTGGGCGGTGCACAACTATTAATGTTGAATTCACCTACCTAAATTTATTTCTCTTTGAATTGTTCAGCGGTCACTTCTTTGGACCATGATTATCAGAAGAAAGTGTTTAGGTATTTAAAGATTGCATCTGTTGGTGGTAATCCAGAGTGTGGGTTGATTCATCATGTCATTCATTCATGTTTAGATAAGTAATATATGGATATGGAACTGCATTGGATTCTTTTGTCAATTTTTGGCTAAAAAGGGGGAGAAAGGTTGTGTGGGTGAATCTTTCAACATACATCTCTGGTGGTTGAATTGCAAAGGATGTTGGAGAGGATGGTCTAACATTCTATCAGAATCTTTCTCTTTGTGCCTTATGACCTGAGTTGTGAAACATGTTGTGTCTTATGATCTGAGTTACGTTCCTGGTGAACTCTTTGTTACAAATGATACAATTGTTTCTTCTTAAGCTCTTTCTGGATCTTCTTGTGAGTTCTCTTATGCCTCTCAAGAGGAAGATTTATCCTATCGTGGCAAGTACTTGTTTGAGGGGGAGAGAGTCATATACTCTTCCTCATGTACACCAACATACAGCTAGGAATTTCAAGGAGTATGAAAGAGTCTCAGATGGGATCCAAACGCCAGACTTTCTTTTCCTTCCTAAGAAGTTCTAACCAAAATTTTTTTTAAAAGGGAGAGATTGAAAGCTCTGCTGATTTGAGCAAATTTTTGGGAAAAACAGAATGTCAAAAGAGATGCTTAAACATGAAGAAGTTTGATGAAAGAAGATTGGCCAGAGAAAATGTCCTAACAGATGTCTCGACATCTGTATCTGATATGACAGGATATTTCTAAACCTATGGCAAGATTTATAGAAAAAATCAGCGCATGGATCAAGGACTGAAGATTGAAGCCCAAGGAAGCAGAAGCCTATATATAGAAGACTTAGACCTAGGTTTTGGTATGCCTTAGTACGCATGTTGTAACCTTGTTTTCTTGCGTAAGAAACAAGGGTTTAGGGTTTTGAAAGTCGTTGGCTTTCTAGGTTGTAAGTCTCCCTTTGTATCAGTTGATACACTGTGGTAGATATAGGTGTCACACATATCCATAAGCCTTGAGGTATTGGATTGTGTATTGTTCATGGATGAAGCTTTTAAGCAAATCTGAGTTAGCTTGTTTGTCAAGTATGCTTGACAGAATTTTGTATTGATAGGGACGATGAAGAAATCAGAGTTGGTGATTAAGGGAAATGAGTGGGGTATCTCGTATCATGGTTCTAAACGTTTGAGTTTAACCTTGGTTAAGATGTTCATGGGGTAGATGTTAGGGATAAAGTTGTAAACGTGGGAGTTTAACTTTGTAACAGTCTACATGATAGTGGAGTCTTCTCCTGGATTGGTATCCCCCAAATGTAGGTGAGTTGCACCGAACTGGGTTAACAATTACTGTGTTCTTTATCATTCTGCAAATTTATGTTTTCTGTTAGGGTTCATGATGAACATGTTGGATCAGATGTCGTGATATCTGTGTGTGTGCAGTTCTGATATTCAAGGCATCAATCTGCTGTTGCGCCTCCAAGTTTAAAAGATTATGTAGCACAATGTCTTGACATGTGTTAGGACATCTGCTGTCTGCATAGGCCATAATTTCAGTTCGGTCATAAAAGATGCCTTGCCAAGGTCGACCCATGTGAATCCTAAGTCATCAATGTGTACACTATTACAATTATTGGGAACCCGTTTGCATTTAAATAAAGTCACTTTGAAAATAACTTAATCAATCTCCAAAATCTCATCAATGACACCATAAAATGCGGTAGTTGCCAATACAGGATTCTTATCTTTCGAACTAGAGAAATACATCGATTCGGCTTCAACCATGACCCCACTATTTTGCATTGTACTACGATCATCTTTTAATTTTGTATAAAAGGTATAATGACCAATGTCGTATTCGGTCCAAGTAATGACACAAAATTTTGGCTCGTACAACAACCATTTAAGTATCTCGATGCACTACGATCATTAGATACACTTTTATTAAACCATTCTATGAATCTCTTGTTATGCTCTATCAACAACAACTTGTCACTCATTCGGGGATATTTTTTCCTCAAACGTCCTTTTTGAGTATCTATGAAAGTTGAACTTCTTCTATATTATTCAATATATATAAATGTGCTTGAATAACTACATCCCGAGCCATTGACTTAACATTTAGACCTTGAATACCTATTTTTTCTATGTCAGCATGACGAGAAATTGGAATTCCTATAGAATCTGCGTCCGACAAATAGTTTGTACAAAATTCAACAGCCTCTTCTGTGATGTATCTTTCAACAATCGATGCTTTTGTTCGGTGATGATTCTTCGTATATCCTTTAAAGATCTTCATATGTCACTCTATTGGATACATCCACCTTAAATAAATTGGACCACAAATTCTGATTTCTCTAACTAGATGAACAAGTAAGTGAACCATAATGTCAAAAAATGATGGAGGAAAATACATCTCCAATTGACACAAGATTATGCCAGCCTCATCTTCTAATTCATCTAATTTTTTTAAATCAAGAACTTTATTACATATAGAATTGAAGAATAATCACAATCTCGTTATAGTAACTCTCACATTTTTTGGTAGGATCCCACAGATAGCCACTGGTAGAAGTTGTTGCATTAATACATGACAATCATGAGATTTTTAACCAATTAACTTGAGATCTTTCATTGATACAAGTTTCTTTATGTTTGATGAGTAACCTTGCGGAACTTTAATACCTTGCAAACACTCGCAGAAAATTTTATTTTCCTTTTTAGAAAGAGTGTGACATGCTGGAGGCAGATAAGTTCTTTTTCCTTCCTCTATTGGAGCCAACTGTTTTCTTATACCCATCTTCTCCATATCAAGACGAGAAGTCTTACTATCTTTAGTCTTGCTTGGAATGTTTAGAAGTGTGCCAATCAAACTATCACACACATTTTTCTCCACGTACATCACATCAAGACAATGTCTAACATCAAGACTTGACTAATACGGAAGATCAAAGAAGATGGGCCTCTTTTTCCAAATATTTTTTTCAACTGCCCCTTTTTCTTGTTTTTCTCTTCCCAAGGACAACATTAATGTGTTCCTGCCATTGATAAACTTCTTCCCCGGTTAAAGGTTCAGGTGCCTCATCAAACTCTTGCTCTCCATTAAAAGCCTTCCGCAATCTACGATAAGGATGATCGGGTTTTAAAAAATTTCGATGCCCAAGGTAAACATTCTTTTTTCCAAACTCAAGTTGGTGATAACAAGTATCATCTTCACATATAGGACACACTCTATGTCTTTTGACACTATATCCAGCCAATTTACCGTAAGCAGGAAAGTCGTTGATTGTGCAAAATAACATTGCACGCATCTTAAACTTTTCCCCTGAATATGCATCATTAACTTCAATGCCTTCATCCCACAAGAGTCGTAAATCATCAATTAATGGACTTAGATAAACATCTATGTCGTTACCATGTTGTCGTGGTCCTGAAATCATCATACTTAACAGTATATACTTGCGCTTCATACTCAAACAAGGAGATAGGTTGTAAATAGTCAGAAGAACAGGCCACAAAGTATGATTAGTGCTCAGATTACCAAAGGGGTTCATTCCATCGGTGGAAAGTCCAAGCCTAAGGTTTCTTGGGTCAACTCCAAATCCGGAAACAACGAATTAATTTTCTTCCATTGCAACGAATCAGCAACATGGCGAATGTTTACATCACAAATCCTTTCATCTGCATGCCATCTTAGATTCTTTACGTCATTCGAATTAGTAAAAAGTCTCTTAAATCGTGAAATTATTGGCAAGTACCATAACACTTTAGCAGGAGGATACTTCCTACTAATATTGTCATCACCACTGTTGGCCTTCAGCTTTTAACGCGACACACCACATTTCGGACATTGATACAAGTCTCCATACTCTTTTCGGTATAATATGCAATCATTAGGGCAAACATGTACTTTGATATACTCCAAAGCCATTGGACACAATATCTTCTTAGCCTCATAACAATGATCCGGCGATTTGTTATCTTTTGGTAACATTTCCTTTAGCAGTTCAAGTAATTCCGTGAAACTTTTATCCGACCATCCATTTTTTGCCTTTAGATTAAACAACTTTAACACCGCTGACAATCGTGTAAATCTATGCATCCTTTATATAAAGGGATGTCTTTATCACTACATAAAGTATCATAAATATGAGCATTCTTAAAAGAAGATTCCCCAATATCACATAACATATCATATAGTTGATCATCCATATATTCATCTTCCTCGACTCTTTGACTTTGTGACATACGACTTTCCTCCACTTCACCATGCCACGTCCATATTATATAATTTTGACATATACCATCACAACAAAGGTGATGAAATATTTCATCCTTTTTACACTTTTTGACATTCGCGCAAAAAAACACAAGGACAATAAAAGATACCACTATTTTTGGAAAGATGTTTATCAGCGTATTCAAGAAATTCAATAACTTCTTTCTCATAAACTGGACCTAATCTATTGACTTTCATCAAACTACGATCCATAACAACTTCTGAAGTTTATACACATATAATAATGTGAATGACACACCAAAATGTAATCCAAAAACTTAATGCATTTACAAATCTAAACCTAAAGCATATAAAACATTTACTCTAATACTGACTTGAGCATAAACAACATAAACATACTGACTTGAGCATATAAACAAAGAAAAAAGGAATGAAGATTGTAACACCCCAAAATTTGCCCTCATATTTTTACCATTAATAGGTGGCTTATGCTTCACATACATGTGCATTTAGGTCATAAACATCACACATGCATCATTGGTCTTCCCAAGGCATGGGATCAGAGGTTTCCATGGTATTGGTTATTCAAAGCAAAGAGAACGGCATATACTCAAGCACTCAAGCTACAAAGGCTTCTCATGCCACAAGACATCATAGTTGGTTCACAATTTCATCAAGAGATTGGAACTTGCGAGAAACTTGAAGAGAATCACCTCCTCCTATCTCTTGATCATCAAATTAGGGTTTTTTTTTTTGCATCTGTGCATATGACATCTTCATGAGCAAGGATCTTGGAACATCATCATAACACTTATAACATCTTGGTTCAAGGGCTTCTCACTTCTCCTCAAAGGAATTAGGGTTTGGACTATGGGTCAACATCTCCTGACTTTTGGGGGCCAAATTAGGGTTTTGCTTAAAATCAGTTTATTTCTGATTCTTTGGGCAAAACTTGATTTCATGGTATTCTATATGTTCTCAATCATCTATGAGTGAAGTATGGACCATCATTTTCATCCAAAATGATTTTTAATTGGCCAGATTAATTGAGAATCAACCAAATTGGGAACAAAATCAACTGAGCAGTGAAAAAGTCAACTCTTGACTTTTTCAGGTCAAAATTGTGTTCATCATGTTAAATATGATAAATGGATGGAATTTTTTCAAGAAATGTCAAAGGAAACATCAAAATCAGGTTTGTGTTGAAAGTTGCCAAATTTGGCAAATTAGGGTTTTAGAAACTTTCCTTTTTTGGAAAGTTCTTCATGCCATGCATCCACTTTCAAGGCCATTTTTCTCCATGATCAAAGCTCCATTTCAATTTCTGTCTAACATGAAAGTTGTAGTACTCATGACAAGTTTTCCAACCATATGTAATTCATCTCCATTGGATCATTTTTGAGCAAGTTATGGTTGTTCCAAGTTAGGGATTTTCACACTTGCATTTTCAACACTTAGAAATTTTTCTAAGTGTTTAAAGGTCAACTTTCAGGCCCATGTTCAAGCTCATTTTTTAGTGGCTTCCAAGCCTCATTTGGAAATCATTTTCAAACCAAAGTTGTAGAGGGATCTTCCACCTTCCCAACCATATAAAGAATGCATCATTTGGATTCTTGGATCAAAAGTTATGCTCATTCAAAGTTGGGATATTCAAGTTGTGAAACATGAAAATAACGTAGAATTTTTTGGCATGTCATGGTAGATGGGATCATGTCATTTTCAACACTAATTCTCATCATGTTATAGACCTCCAATTCAATTCTTTTTAACATCAAACTTGTTATATCAAATGAGAGCTTCAATTTGGTACCATGATTGAGTAATTTGGTTCCATATTCATCAAGATATAATCCTCCCAAGTCACTACCAAGAATATGTTTCTCAAGTGTTCAAGCCATAACTTGCCATTCCAAATTCAATATAAAACCCCATCTCAATGCTATTGTACCAAGGCATGTGTATCCTGTCATCAGCTACCCCAATTAACCATGCATTTCCTTACATGACCATGCACATACCATAACATTACTCCATATGACCATGAAAAATAAAAACAAACTTAAGGAGAAAGCTACATATTCTGAACTATACCATGCTCACATCATTACCATCACATATTACCATCTTGTAGCACACTATAACAATGATGCATACACACACAAACTCTTTCAAACCGGTGCCTAACTCAAAACTCTAATTTTCTCATTTTTCTTAACCATGCTCCTAACTGAACTTAGGATTAACTCACTAACCATCACTCTAACCACCATATATAAGCCTTCTAACCACCTCTAACCAATTCAGTTACTTCATTTTCACCAAAACAGATCAGAAATCCAATTTCACACCTCTATATTCAGAGCTTCAAAACCCCATCATTTTGGAAGTTTTCCCTATTTTCCTTCCACAATCTTCATCATCATTGATCCTTCTTGCTTCGGGTTGCAAGAGATCTCATTTGGAGGAGCTACTATCCATCCACGAATTCATCATTTTTCATCATCATCAAGCTCTGATTGCAACAAGATTCAAAGAGCGTAGAGCATTTATTTTGCTCCAAAGGTTGATTACAAGATTTGCACTAAGTTTCCAGGGTTTATTGGCATTGGAAAAGCATCTCAGGCCAGGTTAGATTCCTTGATTTTTCAGCATCATCTTAGAAAAAACTAGGAGGATCTAGAGCATTGGATGGCGTGCATCTGAAGCCCTTCAATTGAAGGCATTGATTGGTGATTGAAATAGGTGGAAATGTGAGGTTTTGGAATTCTCATATCTAACTTATTTGGTTCGTATCTCATAATAGAGTGACTGTATGAAATTTTTGAGGTCGAATATGGATTCTATGCAAGAAAACGAGTAGAGTAGTAGTCTCATCTTTCATTTCTGGTAACTTTGGTCGCTGCTCACAGTGGCGACCCACTGGAGAAGACGACCGGAGCTAGGGCTCCGGCATATGTATTTTTTCTTACCCAGGTCAACCATGCGTACGTGGCATTCCATGATTTGGCCTTGTGTATTATCTGATCCAACGTGCATTAACATGGCCAGCGTGTCATTCCTTGTTCGATTCCACCAATAAGATTAATCCAAAACATTAATGAACGCCATCAAATTCACGACGTGCTCTTTCTTTCAATTCTTTTTCTTTTTATTTTTCTAAAAATGAATAAAATCAGACATAAGGGTTTTTGGTAAATGGGCCCAGCGTACATGCTAATGACACCCCCTATTTCTGGCCCATGGTAATTTTGAACTGGATAAATGCGTTGGTTGCACCACCTCCCTTATTTATGCATTTTTAATTTCTATTTTTTAATACACGTTTGATTTTTCAATTTTAAAAATGGTTTCACTTACATAAAAATTCCCAAGATACTCATGAGTGACCTTGATTGTCTTAATTAAATTTGAATAATTTTTAATTCTAACTTAGAGTATTCTTGACATTTGTTTTAGAATTTTGTTTTGAATGGGTTCAAATTGACATAGCTATCACATTATGCCTTGAAACCAATTTTTTCCTAACTATTTTAGATATCAATTTTTGTAAGCCTATATTCATGTGATTATAGGACATATTAATGATTATTTGGTATTTTTTCCATTAATTTTTTGTGCATTTTTTAGTGCTCTTTTTGTACCTTGTTGTGATTGATCAATGTTTGATAACTTTCCCTATTGAGTGATATTGTTTGAACATCTTTGTATATAATTTTGACCATATTTTTGGGACATGTTTAGCCACTGGCCTCATCATGTTAGGGTTAAATTCTCATGATTTTTCAATGTCCCTAACTATTTTTTATGATTATTTCATTCCATGTCTATTGTGTCGATGTATGCCTAGAGTTAGGGTAAACTTGATGATTATGTGTGACCTTTCTTGAGCCATTTTCCTTAACGTGTTGGGACACATTCATGAGGGCATTTTTACGCTATCATGATACTTTGATGTTTATTTTTGATCATGACCTATATGCTTACTTTGAACCCTAAATGCACACCCGATTCTTATGTAATGCTTGCCTAATTGATTGGAGTTTGATGATGCATTCATGCAATCCATTTGGGATCTTTTGAGCATTGATTTATACTTGATCTAGCATGAGGTAGAGCCTTTCTATACCATTTTATAGGTCATTTTACATGCTCCTAATTAGTGTGATACTTGCATGAACTTGAACATGATTAAGCATCCTACCTTGATGACTTTTGTGAGCTCATTTGCCTTTTGCTTTTGATACTCAAATGTGGAATTGTATAGGTCATTTTCTACTGCCTGGTGTGCTTAGATTCTCATTTTACTTGATTTGGTTCATTTCTTTACATGATTTTCAACTCACATGACCATAGAAGAGGATTAGGGTTGTATTTGACTACCACTTGCACTAGTCTTTGGAAATGTGTTTCCATGGAAACTTTGTGAGGTCTTAATGTTCATTTCAAATTTTAAACACATGTGTACATTAATTTAAACTTGAATCAAAGTTTTCTCATCCTTTTGCGTGCCTCTAATTGATGTTGCATTAGTGTGGATTTGGACATGATTTGTGCACTAGTTTTGACAACTACCTTTGAGCCTTTGGTATGCCATATTTTCTCAACACTTGTGATTCTTGAACATGAGATATTATAGGTCATTTTCCTCTGACTTGTATGCTTAGACACCACTTTGCCATTACCTTTTCATACTTGTACATGATTGATAATTCACATTCTTTTAGGGAATGTTTAGACCCTGCTTTGATCATTACTTGTTCTATCTTCCAAGAATGCTTTGACATGAAACTTTTACAATGTCTTGAGGTTACTTTTAAAAAATGAATACATGTTTTAACTTCTGACGTAGGTCATTTACAAGTCAATGTCATGCTTGCTTGTCCATTGTTGTGCCATAAGTGGTTGATGTATCATAAGTGTGACATCTTTGTGTAGAATTGCCAAATCTTTTGAACATGATGCGGTGTAGATTTAATGATCATTTTGATCCGCTGTCGAGCACGGATCAAAAACGAGTATTTTTGAAAAATATAGTTACGGTAACGACAACTCGAGTTTCGTTCTCAAGGATTCTTGTACTATTATTAACCAACATTTGGAACAATTGGGGGGGGGGGGGGGGGTTGAATTTTGATTAAAGGAAAAATAATGAAAAAAGTGATTAAAAAAAGTGATTATCAAATAAGCTGAAAAGTTAATCTGTTGATTTGGTTCCTACCTATCATCGGTTATTATAATTCCAATCTCCAAACGGATTATCTATTCCTATTTGATTACAAACTCATTGACAAGCGCAATTTGTATTGTGTGATGTAGGTTCCTATTATCCGAATTAAGCAAACGGAATTAAGCCCTCGTGAATTAAGCAAACACGATTTGATCAATCATGATAGGAATTAAGCAAACGCTAACGTGATTACGGTTAAGGATCATACAACAATCAAATTAAATCAACTTACCCTATGAAAATTGGATTAAGCAAGCAAGAATCATAGAATAAGATTGAAAGAAATAAAAACTGAAACGAAATTATTATAACCTCAAGGTGTCAGAACCGAATACAACAAATCAAATATTGAAATTAGTTCTCCATGAATTTCCCATACAAAGCTTCCGAGAAAATTCGTGAATAGTGTGAAAAAAATGTAATTAACAGTAGCACGACTGCTACTAGGTATATGGATGCATACAAAATCCGGTTCTAACCCAACTGGGTCGAAAAACATTAAAAAAAATACCCGGCCCAAAACTAAATATTCCTAAAGGCAGAATTCGGGTCCTAACTTAAATGAGTTATTCGAGCCTGTTACACTCTGAATCATCTTCTGTGTAAAACATGAAAGTTGTAGCTCTTTGTCTCAACTTTCCAATGATTGGTAGAACGCGTAAATCTGATTCTCGAAGCTCCAGTTATGATCCGAATAGTGGGCAGGTATCAAAAAACTGCTAAAGCTGAAAATAAGTTGTGAAAATAGATTAACGATAAACAAAGGCTTAATTAAAAAAACATAATAAAACACTAAAATAAAAGAAACAAACTAAGGTAATGCCTAAGTACAAACATAAGAGAATGTGCATTAAAATGCACTGATCACATTTCTTGACTTCTTAAACCTCACTTTTCATTGATTATGACATGTAATGCTACTGCCCCATGTGGTTTCTTCCTTTAATTTTACATGTTTGAGCTTTTAAAGTGTATCTTATACGAACATTGTGATGACATTTGTTTGAGTTGAGATATGGTATATGACTTGAATCTTTTTGAGCTTCCTTTGCTTATTAACATGAGTTGACTATAGTAGGGCATAGCTACTAACCCATGTAGGTTCTCACCCTTTTAGGATTCATTTCATTTTGTTAATTGATTGACATTACTTCTAATGTAGTCTTAGGATATTTGCATGAGCATAAGTGCATAGTTTTTTCATTTTCCTTTCAACTATCTAATAGTTGAGCTTGGTTTGAACTTGGTAAGTACTTGTATTACTTTACATTGTTGTACACACTTATGTGACTTCTCTTTCATCTAATCTCTTCTTTACTTCCTTAAATTATGATTGAATCATCCAATGTTTACTTGTGTATGATCACATGTTCCCTTAGGGTTCCTAGCTTAAATCTAATTTTGGATTAGGTTCAAAGTAGGAGAGACATTAGGTTACCAATATAAGCACGCTAACATATGTAGAGATCCCTTTCCTAACCTCAACTATAGGATCAATCATTGCATGACAACTTCTAGGATGAAGATCCCCTTGGATTTTTATTTTAACCATTTGATTCTCTCTTCTCATCTCAAAACAGATCAAAACACTTAATAATACAACAAGTATTGTATGCCACGAGCATTAAGTACATGGGAAGTGATAAGTGGAATTCCCTCCTTACCTTATCCAGGATGTTTTGCATACGTCCCATCTTGGGTCGATCTTTCAACGCATTCGATCCTATGTCATAAACTTTAGTGCAATACGAGTCTCAAACTAACATAAAACACTTCTTCTAAAAGACATAAACAAATCAATCGTCCTCCTTAGGGATTCTTTTCTCATCTTATTCACTCTAGTCGTAAGGATACGCTTATTTCGTTCTACTGCAAACAGGTAAACGCGTAAGACTCCACGCAATGAGCGGCAACACCTAAACTGCTAGAACGAGAACTTTAGTGTTGTCCACATAAAAAACACCAAACAACAAAGACTCGTAGGTCAAACTACGACTGCTCTGATTTCCTCTCTCTCGTCCGATTGAGGATACGTAGGCACAAGACAGCGATGTCTTGGCGAGAAACCATCCCCCATAATCCCGTAGTCCTCCAAACTACGTTGACTCTGACTTTCCCATTCCCGAAGGAATACGTAGACCTAGGACGACGATGTCCTATCGAGTTATCCCTTTTGTTTTCATCCTCCGTTTCTCGTTCTATTCCTTTCCAGCTAGCATTGGAGCTTCAGATACCTACACCCTTTGATTAGACAATAAGCGTGGATCCCATCGAGTACGATGGATGCGAGGGGGTGCTAATACCTTCCTCTCGCATAACCGACTCCCGAACCCATACTATGGTTGTGACGACCATGTCCTTCCCTCCTTCAGGTTTTCTTCGATCGTTTCCTTTCCCTGCGTCGAGATAAATAATGTTCGGTGGTGACTCTTCTGTCTTTTCCGTCGGTTGATTTTCGCAGTTGCGACACCTGGCGACTCTGCTGGGGATGCTGGTTCCCTAAGCGAGTCAATCCTAGCGCTTGTTTGTTTTCGGTTATTGGGTGTTTATTTGTATGCTTTACCTTCTTTATTTATGGCTTTATTGCACGTTTATTGCTTTTATCATATTTATCACATTTATCTGATTTATTACATTTCATTTCTGTCTTATATATAATGGACTGTGCTGGATTGCTGGTTTTATTTGGTGGGAAGGGTGTTCTGAGAGATAAACCCCAATACCCAGGCTTGAGTATACACACAGGATTAGAGTAGAAATTAGTGTGGCCTGCGTAGCGTCTTGGTACGTTTGGTTTACACAAAATCCACATTCAGACAAGGTTTTCTTGGGAGATATTCTGATTTGCGCATTTTGTGCATGTCAGGGTGTTAACTTAGAAGACTTACGACTCTGGAGGTTGTTCATTTGGAAGTCAGTTGAGGCCTCTTCGATTGATGATGATGCCAAACCAAAAATGGTGAACGTATCATCATTTCTCGACCTGAGAGTCTGTGATACTTAGGACCTGTTAGGATGTCGTCCAAGACTAGAACCCACATGTGAGAGGGGATGGGTGTTTACAGGTTTGCAAGTAACCTTGACTTCCAACATACCTGATTATCTGGTATTCTTACTGAAGTAAACCGTTGATCCTATTATATTTAGTCAGTTGTTATTCACACAGTTCAGCACACACACGATTCGCATAGTTCAGCACAAACACGTTCAGCTATACGTGGCACTTTTGATGTCATTCCAATGCATTGCATCACTTCATTTGCATACCCTAACATTCATGCTTTTTCATTTCTAGGTTTATATCTTGCTCTTGATTCCGGTCAGTGGATTTCTACAAGGATGGACACCGAGAGAAAGAAAAATGTAGCGTACAAGTTTTTAAAGCCGACTCTGGACTTACTTCATGAAGTGGTTGCCATGGCTGATCCTGGTGTTCTGATTGATTTTAGAAAATAATATGGGAGGTTATTGAATGTTCTTCCTAATATCAAGAAGTATGAGCACGATGTTATTCATACACTCTTGCAGTTCTATGATCCTCTGTTGCGCTGTTTCACCTTCCAAGATTATATTCTAGCTCCGACATTGGAAGAATTCTCTTTCATCCTGGGGATCTCCATTAAGCAGAGAGTACCTTTATTTTATGTGGAGTGTCCAGATTTAGAAGAAGTTGCAGCTGCCCTTGATGTGGGACAGTATGTTTTGAGTGACAATGTTGTCGATAAAGGAGTTTTTAAAGGTTTTCAGTTGGAGTTTCTGGTTGGCCAAGCTCACAAGTATGCCGAAACGAAACGTTGGACTGTTTTCAAAGCTATCTTGGCTTTATGCACTTACGGGATCGTCTTGTTTCACAATATACATGATTTCGTGGATATGCACGCCGTTAGGATCTTCGTCTTGAAAAATCTGATACCACCTCTCCTTGGTGATTTGTATCATTCAGTGCACTTCAAGAACGAGAAAAGAAGAGGAGGGTCTGTAAATTGTTGCATGCCGCTCTTATCCAAATGGTTTTTGAATCATCTTCCTCAGACCGGTGCTTTCGTTGATACAAAGGGTTCTTTGAAATGGTCTAAAAGGATAATGGGTCTGACCATTGATAACATTGTATGGTTTTAACATTGATTGTTGGGTACGGAGATTATTTCCAGTTGCGGAAACTTTCCAAATGTGCCTTTGGTGGGTAGGAAAGGTTGAATTAATTATAACCCTATTCTGGCCGTCAGGCGGTTTAGGTATGCTTTGAGAAATCCTCCCGAAGATCAAGACGTCGAAAAATCTTTGTTCTTTAATGGTGCTGAAGATCAGGAGATGCTTAGGAGAGCTGTAAATGCTTGGGGACATATTCATAAGAAAGGGAAGACTATTTTTGGAAAAAGTGACTATAGAGCTTACCCTCCTTATGTCAAGTGGATTCAGAGGAGAGTGGAAGAGGGGCTTCTGCCTTTCTCAAGGGAGCCACCTTTATACCCATTAATGATAGAACAACCCACCACTATTGAGATTGAAGAATACAACAAGCTGTAAGCTATTGTGAATGAACTCCGTGTAGAGAACCCCGACAAGAGTAGCCGACTTCAGGATGCTTTGCATATTAACATGGGATTGGAATGTAAAGCCCAAGATGCAATAAAGCTGCTAGCGGAAAAGGAGAAAGACTTTGTTGATAGGGCTCAGTTTTATCGGAAAGCTAATTTGGCTGCTGAATTTTCCGCCAAGGCTCACAAGCGCACTAAGCAACTCTTACTTAAGGCGAATATCAAAATTTCCAACTCTCGGAAAATGTGGGATGACTTTGTAACCTGCAGAAAGAAGGAAGAAGATGAAATCAGGGCTGAAAATGAAGAATTGATGGAAAAGCTCAAAGCAAAAGAGGAAGAGCTCCAGAATGCGAAAAGAGGCAAGAAGCACTTTTCTGACAAGCTGAAGGAGGCTCATAAGGAAATCTAAGAGCTCAAAGTCTAAGCTGAAATAAAGAAGGAAAAGCTAAGATATGTCTTTTGAGATTATGACAACACAAAGCATATTGGTAAGTTGAACCAGTGTATTGGAAAGAGAAACAAGTTGATCAAGGGGTTGATAGAGTGACCGACTCATCCTGATACCGAAGCACTTCTCGAGGATGTCAAGACTAGTTTGTATGGACTAGGGGTTTGGGAATAAATTGTCTCTGTATTTCTGTTTGTTGCTTATTATGGTTACCATCAGGCTTGTTGATGGAATCACCTTTGGTTATATCAGATGTATTTGTATGACTCTTTGAAGTATTATATGATGATATGTTTATTTCAGAAATATCTGTCAACCGTATTCTCCCAGAAATGTTTGTTCCCGCTATATTTTCTCCACAATATCTATCTATTTCAGTAATATCTTCTCGGCAATGAATCTGATCCCTCACCCGGTTAAGACTGGAATCAAAGTATAGATATACCTTGGAAATGATTAAACATGGCATATGCATGCATTCACGCATTTCATTTTGCATAACAGGTGTTTACAACTGGATTTCTTACCTTGTTTAGTTAAACAGAAAGGATTGCTGACTCTTATCTTCACCGCTACTCAACGCGCCAGAAACAACAAAGTGATATGGAGCAAATACAAGCAGAGATGGCTGAGATGAGGGCTCGCGTGAACCAATTCATGGACCTCATGCAAGGAGTGGCTCAGGGTCAGCAAGAGCTGAAGGCTATGGTTCAGATGCCTGAGGTTGAAGTTCCTAATGCTGATAATCATGTTGACCCTCCGGTTGGAGGTGGTGTTCCCGTTGGTGGAGTTATTGGTGGTGTGCCCATTGTCGGAGTTGCTGGTGGTGTTCCCATTAGTGGAGTAGCTGGGGTTCCTATTCCCATTCATATTCCTATTCCTTATCTGGAAGACAATCATGATGATCAGTTCTCCTTGATGAATGCAGATTTGGGCAGTAATAACGGTCATGGAGACAAAAGGCATCAGTTGCTCACTGAAAGGATTAAGGCTGTGGAGGGTGAAAACACCATGGGAATTGATATGGTGGATATGTGGCTGGTCCAGGGAGTAAGCATTCCTCTCAAATTTAAAGCACCGACTTTTGACAAATACAATGGCAACTCTTGCCCGAAGACTCGTCTTCAAGCCTATTTCAGGAAAATATCCACTTATTCCAATGACGAGAAGTTGTGGATGTACTTCTTCCAGGATAGCCTATTTGGGGCTTCCTTGGAATGGTATATGGAGCTCGAAAGAACTCATGTCAGAAACTGGAAGGATTTTGCTGAGGCTTTTCTTGAAACAGTATCATTATAACATTGATATGGCACCCAATCGAACCAGTTACAGAGTCAGACTCAGAAGAGTAAGGAGAGTTTTAAAGAATACCCACAGCGGTGGCGTGAGTTAGCAGCGAGGGTACAACTACCTCTACTTGAAAGGGATATGGCGGATATGTTCATGGGGACATTGCAGTGTCCATTCCTGGAACGCCTTGCAGGATGTCCATCAACTGGTTTTTCTGATATCGTAGTTGCTGGAGAGAGAATTGAAAATCTGATTAAACCGGGGAAGATTTAAGATGGTAGTGGGTCGTTTTCCGGTGCAAGGAAACCTTTTACAAGTGCGAGTAAAAAGAACGAAGGCCAAACTAATGTTGCATCTTCTCAGAAGGGCAGAGGTAGAGGGTATTAGGTCCCGTGTCATCAGATTGTTGTTGTGACAATCCCAGTTACTGCACAACAACAAAACCCTCAACAACAACAGGCTCCAAGACAAGCCTATCAACAGAGACAGAGAACGGATAAATGACACTTTGATCCATTACCGATTTCTTATGCCATGCTGCTTCAACAACTGCTTAAAGTGAATCTGGATGAACTCTGTACTATGGGTCCTCCTCCAGCAAAGCTCCCAG
Organism: Lathyrus tuberosus; assembly: GCA_022829125.1. NCBI lineage: Eukaryota > Viridiplantae > Streptophyta > Magnoliopsida > Fabales > Fabaceae > Lathyrus > Lathyrus tuberosus. Next base: position 17,116,721 of record JALAZF010000060.1, read on the forward strand.
CAGGATACAATGCTAACGCGCATTGTGACTTCCATTCAGGTACCCCTGGACATACTGTTGAGAGATGTCGAGCCTTTCAGCATAAGGTTCAAGATCTGATCGATTCTAAAGCTATCAACTTCGTTCTGCCTACCGTTCCGAATGTCATCCAGAATCCTATTCCTTCCCATGGTGGGGTAACTGTTAATGCTATCAAAGAGGATAAGGGTTTGAGGTTGGTATCGGATGTTAGTACTATCAAGACGTCACTGTTGGTTGTAAAGGATCGTCCGTTAAAAGGGGTGTGTTCCCTGGTTGTGATATAGGCTGTTCAGACTGTTTGACTCAACAGAATAGTTGTGGTAATTTGAAGAGAGGTATTCAAGAGTTGATGAATGATGGAAGTTTGCAGTTTAATCAAGTTTCTGGTGTTGATAATGATGTTTCAACAATTACTATCCTTTTCACGCATGTGCAGATCCCGGCGCCAGCGAGGCGGGCCCCAATAACCATTACAGTACCTGGACCGATTCCTTTCGAAAGTGAGAAGGCGATTTTGTGGCACTACGGTGCTGAAATGTACTATAATGGTCAGAAACAGGAATTTGAGGCTCTGGCTGTGACTGATTTGAAGGTTGATAATGTGGGTGTTGGTGGTTTCACTAGAAGTGGTAGGCTGTTTGTGCCACAAACTCTTCGGAATGACAATGCTGATGCTATAGAGAAGGCCAAAGGCAAGCAAGTGGTGAATGAGGAACATGTACAGAAGAAAGAGCATGGGCCGTCTTTCGAGAATGATGTCAAATAATTCATGAAGATTATCAAGAAAAGTGACTACAAGATTGTAGATCACCTTCATCAAACTCCGTCAAAGATTTCTATTTTGTCTTTGTTATTGTGCTCCGAAGCTCACCGTAATGCTTTGTTGAAAATTCTGAATGCGGCATATGTACCTCCAGAGATCTCCGTCAATCAATTGGAAGGTGTGATACCCAATGTTAATGCAAGTCGTGGGCTAGGTTTTACCGACTTTGATTTGACGCCCGAGTTTAGAAATCACAATAAAGCGCTTCACATTTCTATGGAATGCAAAGGGGGTGTTTGGTCTCACGTGCTAGTAGATACTGGTTCCTCGCTTAATGTGCTTCCCAAGAAGGCACTGATTAAGCTAGATGTGGTAGGAGTAGTGCTCATACCAAGCGACCTGGTGGTTCGAGCGTTTAACGGATCGAAGAGATTAGTTTTTCGGGAGGTTGAATTGCCAATTAAGGTGGGACCCCAAGTTTTCAATACTACTTTTTACGTTATGGCTATTCAACCCGTATACAGTTGCTTGTTAGGGCACCCTTGGATTCACGGCGCTGAGGTTGTATCATCAACCCTCCATCAGAATGTTAAGTTCGTTGTGGATGGACAAGTAGTCACCGTATGTGGTGAAGAAGACATTTTTGTAAGTCATTTGTCTTCCTTCAAATATGTTGAGATGGACAGTGAAATCCGTGAGATGTTGTGCCAGACGTTTGAAGCTGCGAATGTGGAAAAGATCCTTCCTTCAGCGGAGAAGAAACAATGAGCCTTCATTGTGTCTTACAAACAGGCCCAAGCTGTGGTGCAGTCAGGCAATGCAGAAGGATGAGGTCGAGTAATTGAAGCACCGGTCAAGGAGAACAGGTTTGGAATTAGTTATCGAGAACCAAAGGCTTCAGGTCGTTAAGGACCTATCACTTTCTCCAGTGCCAGAATTATTGATTATGGTCATATTTTCGCATTGAGCGACGAAGACGGAGATAGTGATTGTGACATCAGCAACTGGATACGCCCATCTGTCCCAGGTCAAGAGCTCAACAACTGGTCTTCTGAAGATTTCGTCCAAGTCACTCTTCACGAAGAGTAATTTTCTTTGTTTTCATGTTAAACTCTACGCTCTGCCCAAGGTGTAGAGATTCATCGTAGGGCTTACATTGTTACATATTTAATTTTTATCATTAATAAAGGACATCTTTTGCATTCAAATATTGTGCTCCCTTTCTTTCTTTTTTACTTTTAATAATAAATGGCAATGTTTGTTTTCATTTTTTCCTACACTCATTCTAAAATAAAGCGTGAATCATCACTTATGCAGATGCATTTCACCGGATTTCATTGATAACGATTATGATATGGCTCATTATGACTTTGACAATCTGATTTACCAAGCCGAAGAGGGGGTGAGGAATATTGTAAACTTCTTGAAGAATTAGCCAGATTGTTGAAACAGGAGGAAAAAACCATTCAACCACATGAAGAGTCATTGGAATATATATTAATCTAGGAACCGAAGATGCAAAGAATGAAGTCAAGATCAGGGATGCCCTAGAAGAGAATATGAAGAAGGGGTTGATTGAAATGCTGCATGAATATGTTGATATCTTTGCTTGGTCGTATCAAGATATTCCAGGGCTTGACACGGATATTGTTATGCACAGATTGCCTCTCAAAGAAGATTTTCCTCTCGTCAAGCAGAAGCTTAGAAGAACGAAACCAGACATGGCAATCAAGATCAAGGAAAAAGTTCGGAAGCAACTTGATGCAAGTTTCTTAGCTGTTACTAGTTATCCACCGTGGGTTTCAAATATTTTGCCGGTACCTAAGAAGGATGACAAGGTCTGGATGTGTGTTGATTACTGTGATCTGAATAGAGAGAGTCTGAAAGATGACTTCCCATTACCTCACATTGACGTATTGGTTGACAACACAGCTCAGTTCTCGGTATTTTCTTTCATGGATGGTTTCTCTGGATATAATCAGATTAAGATGGCACCAGAGGACATGGAGAAAACAACATTCATTACCCTATGGGGAACCTTTTGTTATAAGGTGATGCCTTTCGGTCTAAAGAACGCCGGGGCATCCTATCAACGTGCAATGGTGACTCTCTTTCATGATATGATTCACAAAGAGATCGAAGTCTACGTTGATGACATGATTGCAAAGTCACAGGCCGAAGAGGAACATTTGGTGAATTTGCGGAAGCTATTTGAACGGTTGAGAAAATTGAAATTGAGGCTGAACCCGAATAAGTGCACTTTCGGTGTTAGATCTGGAAAATTGTTGGGCTTTATCGTCAGTGAAAAAGGTATCGAGGTTGATCCAGCAAAGGTAAAAGCAATTCAAGAGATGCCTGAGCCTAGAACCGAAAAAGAGGTTTGTGGTTTCTTAGGGAGGTTGAACTACATTGCTAGATTCATCTCTCATATTACGGCCACTTGTGAACCAATATTCAAATTGCTGAGAAAAGATCAGGCTATCAGGTGGAATGATGATTGCCAGAGGGCATTTGAAAAAATAAAAGAGTATCTCCAACAACCTCCGATCCTTATACCTCTAGTTCCAGGGAGACCACTGATAATGTATTTGACAGTACTCAAAAATTCGATGGGTTGTGTACTCGGTCAAAACGACGAGACGGGTAGGCAGGGGCACGCCATCAACTACCTGAGCAAGATATTTAATGATTGCGAGTCAAGATACTCAATGCTTGAGAAGACATGTTGTGCACTTGCATGGGCTGCTAAGCGTTTGAGACAATACATGTTGACTCATATAACTCTGTTAATGTCCAAGATGGATCTAGTTAAATACATCTTCGAGAAGCCAGCTCTCACCGGAAGGGTTGCTCGTTGGCAAATGGTCCTGACCGAACATGACATTCAATATGTTTCCCAGAAGGCCATCAAGGGTAGCGTTCTGTCTGATTATCTTGCTCAACAACCACTCGATGATTATCAGTCGATGAAATTTGAATTCCCTGATGAAGACATCATGTATCTGAAAATTAAAGACTGTGAAGAACCGCTAGTTGACGAAGGACCTGATCTTGATTCCAAGTGGTGTCTGATGTTTAATGGGGCCGTTAATGTAAATGGTAATAAAGTAGGGGCAGTTATTGTCACTCCGGAGGGTTCCCATATACCTTTCATAGCCTGTCTGACTTTTGAATGCACCAATAATAAAGCTGAGTATGAAGCTTGTATTATGGGTATCGAAGAGGCTATTGATCTGAGGATTAAAACTCTTAACATATTTGGGGATTCCGCTTTGGTGATCAATCAGGTCAACGGAGATTGGAATAATCATCAACCCAATTTGATTTCGTACAGGGATTGCACAAGAAGACTGTTGACCTTCTTCAATACAGTGAAGCTTTACCATATACCTCGTGATGAAAACTAGATAGCAGACCCGCTGGCTACGTTATCCTTAATGATTAAGGTAAATTGGTGGAATCATGTGCCTAAAATTGACGTGACGCGCCTTGATAGGCCCGCTTATCTGTTTGCAGCTGAGGCAGTTGTAGATGGTAAGCCTTGGTATCACGATATCAAGTGTTTTCTTAAAAGTCAATAGTACCCAGCAGAGGCATCTAACAATGATAAGAAGACTTTGAGGAGATTGGCTGGTATTTTCTTCTTAAATGAGGATGACGTGTTGTATAATGGGAATTTCGACATGGTCCTGCTCAGATGCGTGGATAGAGCCGAAGCAGACGTGTTGATGCAAGAAGTGCACGAAGGTTCTTTTGGTACCCATGCCAACAGACATGGTATGGCAAAGAAGTTGTTGAGAGCAGGTTATTACTGGATGACCATGGAATCAGATTATTTCAAATATGCTCGAAAGTGCCATAAATGCCATATTTATGCTGACAAAATGCATGTACCGCTGAATCCCTTGAATGTTATGACGTCTTCGTGGCCCTTTGCTATGTGGGGCATTGATATGATCAGAAAGATCAAGCCCACTGCTTCCAACGGGCACCGTTTCATTCTAGTTTCCATCGATTACTTCACCAAGTGGGTGGAAGCAACTTCCTTTGCAAATGTCACCAAATAAGTGGTTTCCCGATTTATCAAGAAAGACATCATTTATCGTTATGCGGTTCCTAAAAGAATCATCACTGATAATGGTTCTAATCTCAATAACAAGATAATAAAAAAGTTGTGCCAGAGCTTCAAGATCGAACATCACAATTCTTCTCCGTATCACCTAAAGATGAATGGTACTGTTGAGGCAGCCTATAAGAACATTAAGAAGATTGAGCAGAAGATGGTTGTGACGTACAAGGATTGGCATGAGATGTTTCCTTTCGCTTTACATGGGTACCGTACTTCAGTGCATACGTCAACCGGGGCAACTCCGTTCTCACTCGTATATGGTATTGAAGCAGTCTTACCAGTTGAGGTTGATATCCCTTCTCTCAGGGTCATGATGGATGTGAAGCTTGACGAAGCTGAATGGGTCCGAACGAGATTGAACGAGCTGAGCCTCATCGAAGAAAGAAGAATGACAGTTGTATGCCACAGGCAGTTATACCAGAGAAGGATGAAGAAGGCCTTTGATCAGAAAGTACGTCCTTGTTGTTTTCAGACTGGTGATTTAGTGTTGAATCGGATCCTTCCTCCTTAGACAGATCACATGGGTAAATAAACCCCGAATTATGAAGGCCCATATGTTGTTAAGAAGGCTTTCTCTGGCGGAGCCTTAATGCTTTCAACTATGGACGGTGCAGATTTTACATCCCCTGTGAACTCAGACGCAGTCAAAAAATACTTCCCATAAAAGAGACCCGTTGGGCAGCAAAAAGAATAAGTCCAGGTAAAAAAAGGGCATCCCGGCGAACCATGAAAAAAGAGAAAGGTTCGGGGAAAAATTAGGGATAAAAAAAAAAGAAAAATTGAGTAAACCCGGTAAGTTGAAAACCTGAAAAGGTAACTTAGGCAAAAATGGGTATCCCGGTGGATTGAAAACCCGAAAAGGGTGATCCAGGCAAAAGTTAGGGATTCAAGTGAAAGGCTGCGATCTGAGTGGTCTGTACTTCATCTCTTTTCAACAACTGGAAATTTCGAAGGATAGGAATCGATCCAATCACCTTCTCGGAAAGCTGAGTATTCGGAGCGTTTTGAAGATATACGAGTCATAGCAGAATTGAAACTCAATGGGAATTCCTTTTTACATTGCCATTAGTGTAGTTTTCTTTTTATGCAATTACCTCTTTCTAGGGATTTCTTCCTGATGTAAATGCCTATTTACAGGCCGATTCAATCAATAAATTCATTTCATTCAAATAGCTTTCTCTTTCGTTTTCATTTTACTGTTTTGTCTGCAAAAAATGTCTGAAATTTTGATAAACATTGTATTTGAAAACAATAAAGCTTTACAAGAACATGCGCGAAAACATGTAAAATTGCTTTGAATGTTGGGTGTCCTGGGGTGGTAAATTCAGATCGTATGATACCTGGGGCACATGTGTCTATCTTTTTGTGTTTGCAGGTACCGGTACTCACACTCAATGGTTAGCATGTGCAAATCAAAGACCATTTTCTTCTCGCAACAATTGTGGCATCGTTTAGATATGAGAATGTATGTCTCCCCGGCAGAAATAGCTAAGGTTGAATCGTTCTCGGCAGAGTGCTATGTTTTCTTATTATTCTCCCCAACGAGATGTCATACCCCAAATTTTGACCACAATTTTTCCCATCATTGTGAGGATCATTGCCACAATATGGATGTACCATTATACCTCTTCAATCTCCTCAAGGATTGTTGAGCATTCACTACAATCAAGAATTAGGGTTTTGAGCCCTCTCAGAGCACTTAGACAAAGGATCAATCAAGAAATGACATGATCTTCAAATTTTATAGCCTCTCAAACACCCATAAAGGATCAAGAGGTCTCCCACATCAAGAATCAAGCACAAGGTTGCAACATTCCAAGTTGGTCAAGCCTCAAGATCGCCAATGTCACCAAATTAGGGTTTTGGTCGACCAAGGCCTCTAGATGAAAATTTTCATCTTGGCATGAGCCAATACCTCAAAACATGATCCAAAATGCTCCAAGGTACCTCTTGGATCCAATCATCAAGTCAAATTAGCACCAGGGGAAGCATTCATAAAAAATTAGGAATTAGGGTTTCTTGACCTAATTCACCCCTAAGTTGACTTTTGAGGCAAGACATGAGCCAAGACCTCAAGACATGATTTGAGGGCCTCAAACACACCACATTGATCCATTAACAACAATGGATTGATCCAAGAAGCTTGTTCACAAGTTTCAAATTCATTTGGACCATAATTAGGGTTTTGAAGAAAAAGTCAACTGTACCTTTGACTTTGGACCAAGACATGCTCCCAAACCTTGGGACATGATTCAAGACACCCTAAAACACCTATGGAATCCATCCATTAGGTTTGAATTAGGTCAAGAACTTGATTGGATGGAGGATCACATAGTTTTTGAATTCATCTGACAAAAAGTCAACTGTGCCCAAAATCAAGTTTGACTTTTTGAATTTTTTCACAAATATGGCTCCCCTAAGTAAAAAACAATGTTAATGTAAGGTTTTGATCATCATTCATCAAGAAAAATCAAGAAAAGTGAGATTTCTTGCAAAAGGGGCAACCATAAGAAACTTAAATTTTTCTAAGTTATGGAACAAAATGGATTTGGTACAAACTTTGCAAGGTCATAACTCCCAAACCCCAAGGCCTTTTTCTTTCATCCAAAGCTCAAATGAAAGTTCACATGACATACTTCAAAAGTGTCAACTACATCAAATTCCAAATCCTCATGGATTTTGAGTTATGGATTGATCAAAATCACAAAAAGTGAAAATGACCACTTTTTCCAACACTTAGTGAAATTTTCAAAAAGTCATAATCTGTTTCATTTTTTACCAACTTTGAGGTCATTTTTCACCTTAATCCAAGCCGAACCAGTTCCATTGGTGGACATCAAAGTTAAAGTATGTTATGAGAGCTTTCCAACAAGTACCAGATCATCTCCAAATTCAATTTGAGTAGGGAGTTACAACCCTTGGAACATGGCATCAAAGACTAGTTTCTTCCTAAGACAGATTATAGGTCATTTGCTCGAATAGGCTAATTTGTGCAATTACAAGTCTTGTAATCCTTCTAGAAACATTGAAGTTCAGATCAAAGCAAAAGACCTCTGAGCCTCCCAAGACAAAAGATCATCATGTAGGCATGTGAAATTCAATGTTGCAAATCCAAAACTTTCAAATTTGTCTTGAAGCATTCAAGGAGTGCATAGAGCTGGCATGTATCAGTCCATGATCAACCAAATGAGTCAAGATAAACTCAAGCAGCAGAGGACCATAGGCCTGCTACACTGACCCAAGTCAATGGCTAGAAGAGACTTGAGATTCCTTTTTACAACCATTGAACAATGAGTTGTATCAGCTGTCATTCACTATTCCTTGCAAAAAAAAACTTGCTCTACTATAAATAGAGCTCATTTGTGATCAGTTTAAGCACACCAAAGCACCACAACTGATGCTTTCCTCAAAATCACATTTCAAAATCCAGATTTTGCTTCTTCTTGAAGTCACTATCGAGTTTTCAAATTGAGAGCAAGTCTATCAAAACCAATCATGCTAACACCTCACATATATCATATATGAGTGATCCATGATTTGAAAACTCATCTGAAACATCAGAATCACAAAGTCACCATTCATTTGCTCAATATTTTTGGCAAGGTTGCAGTTGAGGTACCACAAGGTGATCCAAGCATCTCCAATCAAAGCCAGGCATATCAACACACTCTATAGGATATTGTGAAGTTGTCCAAGTCCTTACAACACATTTGTAACATCTCCATCATCAAGCTCGATCACCAACTACAAGAGGTAAGCCTGAAGCCTTCAAACTCCATACTACATGCATCATAAATGTGTTTTTGTATTACCATCTTATTTCTGCATGTATATAGAGTGATAACCCTCAATTAATTGTTATGTATGAATCGTGTTTAGGATTTCATAGTGTTCTTGTAAAATTTAGGGTTCTTGAGTTCATCTTCTGATTTCTCACTCCACACTTAATTAAATGCAATTAATTTATATGATTGTGATCCTTGATAAAAAACGAACAAGTTTCATGTTTACAAAAGTTGTTTTCATTGAGTAATCAGAGAGTTATGGAGGATTTTGCAAATCTTGGGAGGAAGAACACGCGCGACCAAGAACATGTGTTCTTGGCGCCCTTTTTCAAAAATTTGAATATTTGAATTTTTGATATTTTATTTAATTGATTCAAAAATTAATTTCTCTCTGAATTTTAATGTTTTTGAATTGATTCTTTTTTTCAAAATTCACAAAAATGTTAAAATATTTTATTCTACAAAAATTTCACAAAAATATTATTTACTTTATGTATTTGATATTTTGTAATGAATTAATTTTTATTTGTTTTTAAACATTTAAAAATATTGCTTTCTCTTGATTTTTCAAATTAAAATGATTTTCAAATCATTCTATGGATAAAACATGATTTTTGAAACATTAATCCAAGATCACATGTTTGATAATTTTTATCATTTTAATTGAATTTTATTCAAATTAAAATACATTTTTTAAAATCAAATTAGGGTTTTGATTATTTTCACCCTTACAAATCTTTTTCAAAACACTTTTGGGCCTCTTGGTAGAGTGTAAGACCCATCCCTTTGTAAATAAACCATTTTTGGGCCTCAGTCATTGTATAAGTCCCAATACGATTTTAAAAATCTCTGCGCGATCGCCATTTTCAAACAATTTTCATCTGGGCCTCCCCTTGAGTTGTAAGTCTCATTTTTCTTCTTTTTCAAACACTTTTGGGCCTCTAATAGAGTGTAAGACCCATCCTTTTTGTAAATACAACAATTTATGCCTCAGACATTGTATAAGTCCCTCCGTGGTTTTTAAAACTACGACGCAATCGTCGCCTTTTCAAAAGAGATCATCTGGGCCTCTCCTTGAGTATAAGCCCCAAACTTCCTTTTAAAACAACTTTATTTTTTGATTTAGATTCAAATTCAAAGTGTTATTAAAACTTTATTCAATTTCTTGAATAACTAACCATACAGCTGTGGTTACAATGCTGGAGCTTGCACAATTGTAAGTTCTACTTTTTCTTCTAAACATACTGGTTTATATATTTCATCTATATATATATATATATATATATATATATATATGTATATGTATGCTTGTATATACATGCTTAGAGTTTTCCCCAACAACTAGGCCTAGGTTTAGATCAAACCTGTGGTAACTCTTTCAACACAGTCAAAACTAGTTACCCATAGGAAATTCTAGATACAGTCTTGCCTCCTCTTGGGCTTATACAATATGGAACAGAGAAAGGCATTATTCCCGGTGAAACTTTTCTCAAGACTGTCACAACTTAGAAATGTGTGTACAAGAAATTCATTTCCCCAAAGAGGACTAATTCTCGGTGAAACCTGTTTTAAATTTCTTCAAACCCTAGAACTATTCACTAAAGAAAGGATTATTCCCGGTGAAACCTTTCTTGAACTTTTCTTAGGCTTGGACCCACAAGCTTCCTAAAAGCATCCTCAGCCTCCTCTTGGGCTTTGTACAAGGACCCTCAGGCTTCTTAGAATTTCTCAGCCTCCTCTTGGGCTTTGTACAAGGACCATCAGGCTTCTTAGAAGTTCTCAGCCTCCTCTTGGGCTTAGTACAAGGACCCAAAGACCTCCTACAGGTATATGACAAAACTTAGTCATCTCTACTAGTTCAATCCTCCAGTGAGTTAGAATTCTAAAACATCAGACCAGATTAGGGTTGATTCTCATCCCTTAAAACATCAGCCTCCTCTTGGGCATCAGACAAAGGTCATCCTCCGGTTAAGAGTCAACCTCTTCATACCAGTATACTTGGAAAGTGTCATCTCCTCTTAGATCTCAAAGAAACCCTCAAGTTTCCCAAAAGCACAGGAAAAACCCTGATCACTTCATCAATCACCAGCAGAGTTTGAAACCTCCATAGGTTTTAAAACTCAATCTTTAAACTTTCATTCTAAATTCCCTGGCTAGGGTCAAATTACCACCGATAAACCCTCAAAAAAAGCAGAACCTCAAGTCATCTGATATTTCAACTCTTCTTCATTGCTCAGCGAGAGTTGATACCCCAATTTAGACCTGTCTCTGGATCTCAATAATCCTCAACAGAAGCCAGCCTCCTCTTAGGCTTCATATAAGAATTTCCCCAACCAGCCTCCTCTCAGGCTTTGTATAATGATTTTTCCTTAGCAAAGTTAACCCCAATCTTGGGCTTTGTACAAGACAGATCATATTCTCCAGATGAGTCAATCAACCATTTAGCCTCAATCTTGGGATTTGTACAAGACAGATAAAACCTCTCCACAGTGGAGTCAATTATTTTAGCCTCAATCTTGGGCTTTGTACAAGACAGACAAAACTTTCCCAGAAAGAGTCAATTCTTTTTCATCCTCAATCTTGGGATTTGTACAAGATAGATATAAAACTCCCCTAGTAGAGTCAACCTTTTAGCTTCAACCTTGGGCTTTGATCAAGGCACACAAAAATCAACATCCCCTCAGAGAAATCAAGAGTTCTCTCTCTAGGAAGGCATTTCTGTGTACATCACACTTCAAAAATAGACAATCAAAAAACCCTAATTCCAAATAACTGATGTAAGTGGCACACTTGTGATTCAAAAATCCAAGATGTGGTCCCTCTTTTATCCTGGTAAACTTCCTCTTCATCTAATTGCTGTAAGTGGCAAGCCTCTGGATTATTTACATCCAATCCCATGTCCCTCTCTTAGAATGAAAGATTCCTAAGGAAAAATGGCATTGCTCTACACTGAGTTAAAGCTTCTTCCTTCAGGACATCTCCCTTATAAAGGAAATTAGGCATTGTTGGATTCCATACATTCCAGTTAAAGTAATTCCCCTTTTATAACCAATCCTTCAACAAACTGTGATGAACAGGTGAGATATCTCCCTTTAGAGATGACAAATTCTCTCTCAGTCAAACCTTTAGCTTCAATCTTGGGCTTTGAAACAAGACACAAATACTCATATAGCTTCAATCTTGGGCTTTGAACAAGACACCAAACATCTTCCCATAGAATAGGAGGAACTACGATTGCTCTGATTTCTTTGTTATCTTTATAGGAATACATAGGCATAAGAATGTGAAATCTTAGCGAGCACACAAATAAAAAACTTTAGGTCCAGTACCTTACCAAAAACAACAGAAAACCAAAAACAACAAAAACACTCTCTCAAGACTCCCAAAGGAAAATTTTCCCAACCCATAACAGTAAACACCAAAAAGTATTTAAACTTGCCAAAGAAAGTCTATGGATAACCATATATACACTGGGTAATTGACAACTTCCCTTTGTATAACCTGACCCCGGACCCCCTAATCTCTTAACATTTGTTAAAGAAAACATTTGCGTGCAAGGTTAGTTTTAGATATCTTCCCTTTCCTTTCCAGCTTCATAGGATAAATAAGAAATCAGAAAGTAGAACCCAATTCCAACCAAATGCGGTAAGGTGGTCGCGTCACCGACAAATTTCGCACGCTACAGAAAAATGGCGACTCTGCTGGGGATTCTTTAGGATAAAGTTCCTAAGAGGTCTAGGTTTTGTTTAGCATTTTCTATACTTTCTACTATATAATATATATATATATATATATATATATATACACTGTTATACTACTTGATACCCGTGTTTAATTTTTCTGTTAACTGGGAATGCGATTAATACGCATGTGGAAAGTTTGAGAGAAAATCAAGATAAGTGGTGGCATATCCAGGAAACACTTATAGGGAGTGAATCCCGACCAAGCTAACTTGGCAGTCCACCGAATCAGTCGAGGTACCCGTGCAGAAGTATCGATGTTGAATGACCGATTGCCATGAAAGCATTGTCTTTCCCAGTGCGGTACCCATGACCTTGAGGATTTAGTAGACATTAACCATATGGCCATTTGGTAGTGCGGTAACTATCGAGAATAGTTTATACGTGATACTACACTCATATGAGATTCACCCTAGGATGTTACAGCTCGCTCGAGTGAATCAGCTTGATGTTAATATCCCTAGGAGGGTCAATGACTTTGGGAACCTTAGAACCCGTTCTACAGGTACAAAAATTGACCAAAATAGTACAACCTTTGGGGATGGGTAGAGCCATGACTCCATTCTCTTGACGTTGAACCTTTGAACCCATGTTTTCAAATGTTTTTGTGTGTTGCATTCATGCATTCATTTAAAAAACTCTTTTCAAACAAGAAAAAACCTTTTTTTCAAAAGAACTAAAACAATAATTGCAAATATCAGAGGTTGCATTATGTATTTCGGTAGAAGAAAAATGTACAAGTACACCTTCAATGCTCTGAAACTAGAAGACTTAAGGAAATTGGGAAGGATGATAACCAATCCTGAAGCTTTCAGAGCTAAACATGGGGGACTGTTGTCTCTGTTAATTGTCAATGTATTTGAAGGAATCCTGTCTATGCTGATTCAGTTCTACGATCCGGTTTACCATTGCTTCACTTTCTCGGATTACCAACTTGCACCAACACTTGAAGAGTACTCCCACCTGATTGATTTATCTATCACTGATCAAGCTCCATTTTCTGGACTGGAAGAAATTCCAAAGGATTAGGCCATTGCAAGAGCAATCTCTTTGGATGAGTCAGAAGTTAGAACTCACATAACCACTAAAGGAGGAATCCAGGGTTTACCGGCTAAATTCCTGATGGAGAAAGCTCTATACTTTGCTTGTATAGGAAATATAACTGCCTTCGAAGACGTCTTTGTTCTGCTCATATATGGGCTATTCCTCTTTCCCAACATCGACAACTTCGTCGATACCAATGCTGTTAAGATATTCTTAATAGGAAACCCCGTACCAACCTTGCTCGCAGATGCTTATCATTCTGTACACTTAAGGAATTTGTACAGCGGAGGAATTATCACATGCTGTGTACCAGTACTCTACAAATGGTTCATTTTCCACTTTCCTAAGTCTGCTGCTTTTTGGGATCACAAGAGTACTCTACGTTGGTCACAAAGGATTATGTCCCTTACCAACTCTGACATAGATTGGTACAATAGGATTTACTAAGGGACAGAGATCATCGACAGATGTGGAAATTTCCCAAACGTACCCCTCATTGGAACTAAAGGAGGAATCAACTATCATCCAATTTTAGCTCGCCGTCAACTGGATACCCGATGAAGAATATCTCGCATAACGTTCATCTGGAAGGTCTTTTCTTCAAGGAAGGGGAAAATGAAAGGGTACTAAAGAAAGAAATAGTGCATGTCTAGCAACATATTCACAGGAAAGGCAGAGAGTCTCTAGGAAGACCAAACTGTACCTCCATGGAACCTTATCTCCACCGGGTACAAACTAGAGCCCTCAAGCTGAGGATACCTTACCCTCACCAAGAAGTTTTTCCCTTAAAGGAATCTGTCCATTATTTCATATCTGATGCGGAAAAACTCCAGGTCGCTCTCAACAAAGTTCAACGTGAGAAGAGCTCTTGAAAAAACAAATACCAAATCCTTAGTTTGGAATGTACCAAGATTCAGGAACTGTTAAAAGAGAAGGATGCTCTGATTGAGATATTAGAGCAGCATGCTATAGAAAGTCAGGAAGACCGAAGAAATTTGCTCGCTCCTTTCACTTGGAAAAAGACTGACAACCTGACAACGACTGAAGAGCCGCGATCAAAGAAAAGGAAAATACAAGAACCGGCATTTGAGCTCTCTTCAGAGAGGACTCAGGATCCATGACCTTAGACATTTCCTTATAACACTTTGTAAAATACAGTACTTTTCCTTGTAAAATACTGCAATATTTCAAATTCAATAAAAAGGGGTCTCCCCCACTGTATGATATTTGCAATCTATTTGTTGAAGTTTCTTTTTGAATAAAACAAAAACTAAAAATATGTATTTGCATTTCATTCATCATTCTCACATAACACATTTTTCTTCTCCTTGAGTCTCACGTATGTGTCACAATTCTAGAGTCAAATTGTCTCACTCATATAATACTCGGGCCAATCGACAAAAGAAAATGGACGATCTCGAGGAAGAGAACAATGAGCTGAGAGAAGAAATCGACGCTCTAAAAGAAAGTTTGGAAAAACTTCACAGCAACATGCAATCCCTGGTAGCAGCTCAGGAGCAACAACATCAAAGGACTATGATCTCAGAGATTACATCCACGCCTATAAGGGACACACATGAGAATCATCCTCAGTACAACATGCCTAAGGGTCGCCCCTGGGGCATGCCTTTCAACTTTATACCTGAAGGATATATCCCACCGGTCACTGAAGACCCAGAAGCTGTAGCAGGAATCGCTGGACCTGAAGGTTATAAACTTCGGGAAAGTAAAGATGCAAGGGTTACGACAGCAACTCCTGAAGGTTACAAACTTCAGGGCACTGAAGTGCCAAAGGTCACCGCTATAATGTATATACCACAAACAGTGGGACACACCGTCCCGGAAGGACAGATCCCGTAAATAATTTCTGGTGGAAACAAAGACATGTACGAAAGGATGAATGAGTTCCAGGAACAATTCTTAGAAATGTAGAAGGAACTGCATGCCATTCCCAGTCAAGACTTATTCGGAAAAGACGCCGCCGACCTCTGTTTGGTCCCTAATGTAAAGATCCCGCACAAATTCAAGGTGCCTGACTTTGAAAAATTCAAAGGCAACTCTTGCCATCAAAGTCATCTGGTAATGTACGCTCGAAAAATGTCTACTCAGACAAAAAATCAACAGCTACTGATCCATTACTTCCAAGACAGTTTAACCAGTGCCGCACTCAAATGGTACATGGGTTTAAACCGCACCAAGATCAGTACTTTCAGAGATCTCAGTGCTGCTTTCGTTCAGCAATATAAATACAATTTGGACATGGCACTGGATAGGGATCAGCTCAGGGCAATGTCACAAAAGGACAAAGAAACTTTCAAAGAGTATGCTCAAAGATGGCGTGAAATTTCCGCTCAGATATGTCCCCCTCTTGAGGAAAAGGAGTTGACAAAGATCTTCCTAAAAATCTTAAGCTCATTCTATTACGGCCGAATGGTCGCTAGTGCGCCCAGTGACTTCACTGAAATGGTGAACATGGGAGTACGCCTTGAAGAAGCAGTTCGAGAAGGATGATTGGTCAAAGATGCAAAGCCATCTAGCAGTACCAAGAGATACAGTAGTGCTTTCAAAAAGAAAAAAAAGCAAGATATAAGTAATATCTCTCTGGGAAAGCAAAGGCGAAGGTATCAACCAGTAGCGGCGGTAACTCCCGCTATCAACCCAGCGCCAGCTCCGACTTATCAACCTCAGGTTGCTTAGAGCCAACCAAATCAACAACAGTATCAGCAAAGGCCGCCACAGCCTCTTCAGCAGGCTCGTCCACAATACAACAATAAAAATCATACGACACGACCATCAGGGTTTGACCTTATACGAATGTTGTACGCAGAGTTATTTCCGCTTCTACTAGCTAAGGGGCATGTCCAAATCAGGACTCCTCTCGTAGTTCCAGAAAATCCACCTTTTTGGTTCAAAGCCGATCAAACTTGTCCTTACCATCAAGGAGGATCGGGACGTAACATTGAGAATTGTCTCAGCTTCAAGTCTGATGTATAGAAGCTTGTCAGGAATAGGATTTTATCTTTCAAAGATACTAATCCGAATGTTCAGACAAACCCATTACCACAACATGAGAAGACTACAGTGAATTTGATAGAAGGAGAACCTGTCAACAGTTATCAAATTCACAATGTGCACCTATTAGCAACTAATCGGGTGAAGATGCATTGCAAACAGAGCGGGTATGGTCATGTGCCATCTCACAACTATCATCAGTGTGATATCTACTCGAAGGACAACCAAGGGTGTGCCATAATACAAGCAGCTCTACAAGAACAAATGGATCTGGGCTGGATTCAGGATCACCGGATTCATGAAGTAAACATGGCCCATGCACATCCCAACATTGTACAGAACCATGACATCCGTGCAATGAACAGTAACTTAGTGGCAATGCATTCGAGACAAAGTCAGTATTATAATCTGCCACGACACGATTGCAATGCTTGTCCAGTCTACTCAACAGACAATCAAGGATGCTCTTTTGTACAAGAGGCCCTCCAACGTCAGATGGATCTCGGATGGATCCAAGACTACCGCGAAAGAAATAACCATCAAGTCAATATGGTTTAGATCTTTGACATACGCTTGATGAATACCAGTTTAGTGGAATTACATGCTAAGCAGGCCAAACTTGGTTTTCTGGCTTCACATGATTATCTAGACTGTAAAGAATGCTGCGAAAACAACCAAGGGTGTGTGCTTGTGCAAAGAACCCTTCAACATATGTTAGACCACTGGTGGCTTTGATCTACCTAGATGAAGTCACACAATGGATTAGCATGACTGATGGGGATCCTGGTAGGCATCAAAGTCGCGATATCCGCTCAACAGAAACAAATCTAGTAAAGATGCACTACGTACAAAGCGAATATGGTCGGGTACCACCGAACAATTATGAGCGCTGTAGAGTATGCTCGAAAAATAACCAAGGATGTTATCTCGTACGAGCAACCCTCCAAAATCAGTTGGACCGGAAAGAGATCTGACCATGTTCAAGTTCTAGGTCTATCAACATGATACAAGATTACCTCCCTAGTCAAAGCAAAAACGTTGTCGTAATCTCCAATCATGGAATAACCAAGGCCATTTGCGCCATAATTCCTCTGCTCGACGAGTCAAAAGTCTCTCTCGATGGTAGAAGAATTCTCAACCTCGAACCAATTGAGGCTGCCTATGATAGTCAGAGAAATAAAAAGGCTCTTGTGGTTATCTCCCTGCCAGGACTAATACCGTACAAATCAGAAAAGGCTATCCCTGACAAGTACGGTACAACGACCATCGAAAATGGAAAGGAAACTTCATTACCCTCCATTGTAAACATTGCTGACATCACTCGAGTCACATAGAGTGGTCGGATCTTCAACAGAGGAGTTGGAGAACATACCAAAGAAAAGGAACCTCAAACGGAAGTTCCTAATCAACAAGTCGGTCAATCCAGTAATCCAGAACCTGTAAAGAACAACGATGAGATGTTGAAGCTCATATAGAAAAGTGAGTACAACATTGTGGACCAATTGTTGCAAACTCCGCCTCAAATCTCTGTACTATCTCTACTTCTTAATTCATAAGCTCACAGGGAAGCTCTGCAGAGGGTCTTAGAACAACCCTTTGTGGAACAAGATGTGACAGTTGGATAATTTTACAACATCATCTCCAACATCACTTCCTGCAACAACTTAGAATTCAGTGATGAAGAACTGCCAGAAGAAGGCAAGACTCATAATATGGCGCTTAACATTACAATCAACTGCCAAGACGGTGCTTTAGCCAGCGTACTGGTAGACACAAGATCATCTTTGAATGTTATGCCAAAATCAACTCTGATACGACTATCGTTTCAAGGAGCTCCGATAAGAGGCAGTGAGATCATCGTCAAAGCCTTCGACGGATCTAGAAAAACAGTTATCGGTGAAGTCAATCTTCCCATAACCATCGGTCCTCACACTTTCCATCACTTTCCAGGTCATGGACATCCGAGCAGCATATAACTGTTTATTAGGAAGACCTTGGATACACGAAGCTATGGCAGTCACTTCGACACTTCACCAGAAGCTGAAGTTCATCAAGAACGACAAGTTAGTCACAGTATGAGGAGAGCAGGCCTTAATCGTGAGCAACTTATCACATTCTCCTATGTAGAACTCGAGGAGGTTGTTGGAACCCAGTTCCAAGCACTCTCAGTGAGCAATGAGAATCGACAAGAATGAAGGACGTCGATTTCTTCATACAAGGACGCTCTCAAATTAATCAAGAGTAATGACATAAAAGGATGGGGACAGATTGTAATTCCTACGGATAGCAAGACAAGAAAAGGTCTTGGTTTCTCTCCAACTTGTACCCAGACTATGAAGAAGGACGAAAGTTTTCATCCCATTCAGGATTTTTTCCATAGTGGAGGTTTCCTCCACCCAGTGTCTCAAGAAGTACACACCATCAATGAGAGCGATTCCTCCGATACAAAGGAAGAGTGTAAATCTTACCTTAACCACAACAGTTATATGTCTTTAGGAGAGGCACTCACGCCATTCATTTTTCCCAAGCAGAGCCCAAGATAAATGCCGAGGTCAGACGCCAGGATGATCTATGGAGATTGTGATCCTGAAAGATGTCGTGCTCCGCCCAATTCATTAAAGGAAGACAGTCTAATGAAAGACAATTGCGATTATTATGATTCCCTGGATGACTTGCCTATCTGGAAGCCGTGCCCAGAAGACTTGGGGAAAAAGAGTCAGTCGGACGATGCCTATCAGATGAGTAATATTGAAAAGAAAACCCATGTCCCCACCGAGTCATGGAATCATTACTCAGGACATTCCAAAAATGTCCGACACCATGGTGATGAATTTGCAAAGGTTGCAGGAAAAGAATTCATTAACTATGCATTTCCTGAGGTCAACGTCATTGAAGAGGATGACTCCTCTATTCCCGTAGAAACATGGGACACCTTAGGACAGCCGAGTGGCAAGTATGACTTCCTAGTTAAATACACTGCTCCCGAAAGTTATCGCATCAGATACAAGGACATCCAGCCAACTAGGTGGGGAGATCCTCTTGAGAGTGAAAACACTATGAAAGATGCAACAAAAGAGTTCGTTTATGACAACTCTGCATGGGAAGAAGACTCCAATGATCTTACTCCGCCAGAAATCAGCGTTATTTCTGAAGACAAACCAAGAAGAAAAGTACCAGACTTTGTGATTCACATAGGAGTTCATCGCCACTGGGTTGTTGTCGATGACCCGAAAGTCATCCATAAGTCTAAGTAATTGCCATCTTTGTTTTAACCTTTCACCTTGCCCGGGTGAAGTGGATGTTTTATAGGGTTTACTTGTCTATAAATGCCCCTCTTCGCTTCGCCCAAAGCGACAGAGTTTTGTTTTATAGGGCTGTGTTTCAAGAATCGACAAATCATAAATAAATAATGTCATTCTGAATTCCCGCATTTATTGTTGTTTTCACTTTTCGTTTTTCAGAAAATGGTAATCCTAAAACAACCCAAAAAAAACAAGCATTTTTCAGAAAAATACACTGCACACACTCTTGCATTCTCTCTGCCTTTGCTAAAAAATGAATCATCACGTCATGTAGATTGCTTGTTTTAAACCCCATTGAAACATATGATCCAATTCCTTCTCCCAACTTTGAATTCCCGGTATTTGAGGCTAAAGAAGAAGAGGACGAAGAAATTCCAGAAGAGATCTCCCGACTACTCAGGCAAGAGGAAAGGTCTTTTGAGCCTCACAAAGAGACGTTGGAAACGGTCAATTTAGGTTCAGGAGAAGAAAGAAAGAAGTTAAGATTGGGGCACAGCTCAGTCCAATTGTCATAGAAGGCTTGATAAAACTTCTCAAAGAGTTTCCAGATGTATTTGCCTGGTCCTATCAGGACATGCCAGGTTTGGATACCAGCATCGTGAAACATCACTTACCGTTGAAAACGGAATGTCTGCCAGTAAAACAAAGACTGAGAAGGACTTGTCCTCATATGGCCATCAAGATTAAAGAGGAAGTGCAGAAACAGATCGACGCAGGTTTCCTTACCACCGCAGGTTTCCTTACAACCAATCAAGAAGGAATATATTTCGATGAAACCTATGCATGTGTGTCTAGATTAGAGGCCATAAAGATGTTATTAGAGTTCTCTTGCTTCATGGATTTCAAACAGTTTCAAATGGATGTAAAAAGTGATTTTATAAATGGTTACATCCAAAAAGAGTTCTATGTTGATCAACCTTAGGGTTTTATCAACTTGACATCTCTCGATCATGTTTTTAAGCTAAAAAAGTGTTACATGGTGTGAAACAGGCTTCTAGAGCTTCGTATGACCATCTAAGAAAATTCTTGATTGAAAACAAGTTCCAAAGAAGACAAATCGATAAAACTCTGTTTATCATGAAAACCGGTCATGACATCTTACTAGTTCATATTTATGTTAATACCATCATCTTCGGTGCTACTAACAAATCCTTGTGCAAGGACTTTTCTAAAATGATGCAGAGCGAATTCGAATTGTCAATGATGGGGAAGCTTCGATACTTCCTAAGGCTTCAAATTCATAAAATGAAGGAAGGAACATTCATCAATCAAGCCAAATATTGCAAATAATTACTAAATATGTTTGACATGGAAAATTCCAAAACAATAGCAACTCTATGTCAACATCATGCAACCTTAACAACGACAAAAATGGAAAACTAGTTGAAGAAAGCAAATATCGAGGTATGATAGGCTCTCTTATCTATCTAATTGTATCACATCCTGATATCATGTTTGGTGTATGTCTTTGTGCTTGCTTTTACGCATCCCCAAAAGAATCATATCTCATTGTTGTCAAACGCATCATGAGATATCGCACTTGCACACAACAATTGGGCTTATGGTACCCTAAGGGAATAGATTATGACTTTGTTGGGTATACTGACTCGGATTTTGCTGGGTTCATATTGGATAGGAAAATTACAAGTGGTACGCATCACTTACTTGGAAACGCATTTGTCTCATTGTGTAACACCCTAAGCCCCATATTTCATACCAGACGTTTACCCAACATTTGATTTACACATCATAAAGACAAAATTTATAAGAAAACATTAATTTAATATTTATCACATCAATTCAGTATGAATTCTTCATAAAAATATAATATCTCATATGGACACAAGCCTAGATTCTTCATATCATAAACTCATATAAATTTTACATAACAACGTAAAAATCAGCAACATCATTAGATCACAACTCATAATTATATAGTAACAATCTAGATAGGTTTTGCACAAACTATCTCAAGATTCAAGTTCTACATCAAAGAAAGAAAAAGAAAAAGATAGGGGTTAAAAAACACCTAATATCCCCAATGCATTATATACCAATATATTGAACAATCCCCCTTTACATCGATTATGCATAAACGTTTGAAGCTTTGACAATGGAAGCATTCCTCTTTCTCTTTTATGCTAACGCCACCTCACTTTTCTCCTCTTCCTGTTTTTCACCAAACTTTCACGTACTGAGAACAACTCTTCTATCTAATTTAAATAAAAAACCTAATTTAATTATTTCAATAATCTCATTAAGTCCCTTAATTTTTTTTATTAATTCTCTCCACCTCGCTAAATTTTTTTAATTTCCATTTTCTTGCCTAAAGCCACAAATCCTTATATTTTCCACTAATTCAAATACTTAAAATAATAAATAAATATCCCAAATTATTATTATTCTAACCATTATTAGTAAATAATTAAAATACCCCACTCAAAACAAATAAATCATTAAAATAAAAAACCGGGGTGTTACAACTCTCTCCCACTTAAAAAAAATATCGCCCTCGAAAATTTACCTGAAAGGAATAACTCTGGATAAGACTCTGTCACCTGACTCTCTATCTCCCACGTCAAGGTCCCCACAACGGATCCTCCCCACACAACTTTCACCAAAGGAATCTCTTTAAACCTTAAATTTTTCACCTGACGATCTTCAATTTTCAAGGGTGACGCTTGATAAGCCAAAGTATCTCTCACTTCCACATCATCCCATTGAATAACATGGGACGGATCAGGAACATACTTATGGAGTTGAGAAACATGAAAAAAACTATGAAAATTTGAGAGAGGTGGTGGTAAGGCAAATCAATAGGCAACTTTGCCAATTCTCTTAAGGATTTTAAGGACCAATATAGCGAGGTGTAAGCTTTCGAGACTTCAACGCCGGACCAACCCCAGTCACTAGAGTGACTCTCAAGAACACATGGTCTCCTTCTTGAAATTCAAGTGCCTTTCTAAGCTTATCTTGATAACTCTTATGTCTAATCTATGATGACTTCATATTTTCCTAAATCATCTTAATATTCTTGATAGTTTATTGAATTGTATTTGGTACAATCATAACACTTTCCCCCTATTCATACCAACACAAGGGTGTTCTACACCTTCTACCATACATAACTTCAAAAGGTTCATTCCGATACAAGAATGAAAATTGTTGTTATAGGTAAATTCAATCAGCTGAAAATAACTATCCTAATTACATTTTTTTCTCCAAAACACAAGCCCTCAACAAATGTTTCAATGACTGAATGGTCCTTTCCGTCTGACCGTCAGTCTTCGAATGGTAAGTAGAACTCAACTTCAGCTTGGCTCCCATTGGTGCTTGGAAACTTTACAAAAACCATGACGTGAACCTTGGATCCCTATTTGAAACAATACTTAAAGGAGCTTTATATATTTTAACTATCTCATTGATGTAAATCTATGTTAGCTTCGTCAATGGGTAGTTGATCTTTATCGGAATAAAATGAGCCGACTTAGTCAATCTATCCACAATAACCCAAATTGTACCACTCCCTTTAGTAGTTTTTTAGGAACCTCACTAAAAAATACATAGATATACTATCCCACTTCCACTCAAGGATACTCAAAGGCTGCATCAGTCCAAACAACTTCTTATGTTCGATCTTCGATTTCTGATAAGTCAAACAAGAATACACAAACTATGGAGCATCCTTCTGCATACCTGGCCACCAAAACATTTTCTTAAGGTCTTAATACATCTTCGTGGCTCCTAGATGAATGCTCAAACTACTCCTACAAACTTCTTCAAAAATCCTCTTTTTAGGCTTTGGTGCATATGGTACACAAACTATGTACTGAAACTTCATAATTCCCTTCTCATCTACCTTGAAGTCCACTTCTTTACCTTGATTAGTTAATACCAATCGGTTAATCAATCACAAATCCAACATTTTACCTTTCTTGATTTCCTCTAAAATGTTGTTGGTCAACTTCAGCATACCTAACTTCACATTTCTTGGCATTATCTCAAACACCAAGTTAAAATCGTTGAACTGCTTAATAAAATCCATTTCTCTAATCATTAGCACCAACATATGGAAAGACATACTACTTAACACATTTGTTCCCACATTAGTTTTACGAGGATGATAAATTAACTCAAAATCGCAGTTCTTCAAAAATTCTAGCCACCTTCTCTGCCTCATATTCAACTCCTTCTGGTCAAACAGTTACTTCAGACTCTTATGATCATTGAAAACTTCAAACCTCAAACGATATAGATAATGTATCAAAAAGCATACATAACAACATGACCCTTCTGCATAAGCACACCACCTGAACCCATTTTAGATGCATCGCTATATACTAAAAAAGAATCACCTGGGTCTAGAAAAATCAAAATGGCTAACATCAACCTGTTCTTTAGTTCTCGAAAACTTTCCTCACACTGAACATCCCATACATAAGCTTCTTCTTTCCAAGTCTACTGGATTAAAGGCTATACAAACATTGAAAATCCTTCAATGAATTTTCTACAATAACTAGTCAACCCTAAGAAACTTCTGATCTCAATAATTGGCTTATGAGTTTCCAACTACAACACTACATCTACCTAAGATGGATTAACTGTTATCCCACCACTATAGATCACATGCCCAAGGAAATTTAATTCTTTTAACCAGAATTCACACTTGGACAACTTAGCATACAACTTTTTTTTCCTTTATAGTATCCAAAATAAGTCACAAATGTGCTACATGCTCTTTGTCTGGATTGGAATACAACAAAATATCATCTAGGAATACCACGACAAAATGATCCAAATAAGGGTGAAAAATCATTTCATATACTCCATGAATACTCCGGGTGCATTAGACACCTCGAAAGTTATAACCAAATACTCATAATGACCATAACGGGTTCTAAATGAAGTTTTAGGTAGATCATATGTCTTCACTTGAATCTGATGGTAGCCTGACCTCAGATCAATCTTATTAAACACATAAGCTCTAACTTACAATCTATAAGATCATTAATCCACAGAAGAGGATATAAGTTCTTAATAGTAACCTTATTTAACTACTGATAATCCCACACAATCTCATGCTTCCATCTTTATTCTTAACCAACAACACTGGAGCTCCCCACGGTGATACACTAGGCATTACAAACTTCTTTCTAACAAATATTCTAGATGCTTTTTCAACACGCTCAAATCTGATACAAACATTCTATGCACTGCCATAGATATAGGTATAATACCAAGTACTATATCCATAGTGAACTAGACTTCGCGATCAAGAGGTAAATCACCAATATCATTAAGGAAAACTTCTGAGAACCAGCACACAGCCAGAAGATTAACAATCTCTATTTCACTATCTACTTTCAGGGAACTTGACATTGAACATGGCTGGTTTACATCCTGAGTGGATCGCACACTCAGAGATAACAACAGAGTCACCACCGAACTTTATTTAGTCCCAAAGGACAGGGAAAATATCGATAAAACCTAAGGAGAAGAGAAACGGGAACGGGGGGTCGGTTATCCGAAAGGAAGGTACTAGCACCTAATGCATCCGTCGTACTCGACGGGAACCATTTTGCTTGCTGCTAGGCTTGGATGGGTTATCTATCTAAAGGCTTCTAGCTAAAATAAAGGAGAGAGAAAGAAAGGGGAAAAAGAAAAGAAATAAGGAAGGTGCTCGTGGAGGAACGAAGTCCTCGTGCCTACGTACCCTCATAGTGCAATGAGGAAGTCATAGCGTTGTAGTTCATGGAACCAGGGGACGAAGAAAAGGAAAGAAAGGAGGAAGACGGAAGAAAGGTGGAAGTGTGCTCGCCGAGATCATTGCGATCTCATGCCTACGTATCATACATTCAAAAGAATGCAGAATCAGAGCTTCCGTAGTTCGGGGAACTAAGACGGAAAAGGAGAAGGAAAATGGTATCAAAACCAAGAGCAAAAGAAAGCAGGAAATTCCACTGGGGATTCCAAAGAAATGGTGTCAAAACCAAGAAAGAAGATCAAAAGGTAAAAGAGAGTATTCCACTGAGGAGTATGAGACTAAAGTGGCTGTGCAAGGAATAAAAGAGAAACGATGTCAAAACCAAGAGAATAAGAGATAGAGAAAGATCCGCTGGGGATGCGAAAGAGATGGTGTCATAACCAAAAAGGTGAGAGCAAAGGGAATAGGAAGGACTCCGCTGGGGATCCAAATAATGGGATGGTGTCATAACCAAGAGAACAAGGAGACTCGGTATATTAACTAGTTGGCAGTGGTTAACCGAAGAAAGAGAGTAGGACCCTGGCGGGGAAAAGAATGTGGTGTCAACAGACAGACTATGATAAACCCAGATAGAGAGTGTTGAACTGAGAGAAGGTGTTTGACTCTGAAGGGGCCTCGGTATAATAACTGGTAAACAGTGGTTAAGTGAGGAAAGAAAGGACTGCCACTCTGTGGGGATAGAGAAGCATTGGTTTTAATAGAGAAAACTGTGATTAACCAGAAGCACGGTTGTAGGACTGGTCAAAGGTCGTAACCCAAAAGGGGTGTTGGTAATGACTGAACAAACAGTACTTGACCAACGGAGAAGGGTATTGAACCAAAAGAGGTTACTAGCCCAAGGGTGCAAGTATTCAAACCAAGAGGAGGTTGCCAACTTCGGGGGATTCAGTGTTTAACAGGAGAGCTGTGATTAACCGAGAAAAATGAGTGATTAACCAAGCGAATATGATTAACTCCAACAAGGGCTTCAGTATTTTAACAGGCGGACTGTGGTTAACTAAAGAAAAGGGTGATTAACCAAGAATAGGTGATTAACCCAAGAGGTTCTCAGTATTAACAGACGGACTGTGGTTAACTGAGGAGGCGGGTGATTAACCAAGAATAGGTGATTACTCAAACAAAGGAGAAGAACGAAGAGAAGGTTGCGAACTCCTAGGGGAAAAAATGGTCGTGCCAGGAAAACTGTGTTGGACCAAAGAAAGAGAATTGAGACTCTTCAGGGGAATCAAAAAGCAACGATTGATTACAAGAAGAAAGGAGTAATGGAACAAAGAGAGATTGCTAGCGCAAGAATAATGATCTTAACCCAGAAGGATGGTGATTGATCAAAAGGAGAGATTGAAAGAGATAGGAGTGATCGAGGATCGAAAAAGATCGCAAAGAGAGAAGAGTGATCAAGGATCAACTCGACTGGGGAAAGAAATCACATTACCACCTGGAGATAGATATGACTAAGCCAAGCACAGGGTCATTCGTCCCCTACCTGAAGTAGTCAAAAAGAGAGTAGGAATTCTCCCTTCTCATCCCTTCCCTAACACACAGGGTGTAATACGGAAGTTGAACCGGACGGCGTAACATCTCCAAGTTGTAGAATGCTCCAGCATGGAGAAACGGACAGCATAACGGTGTCCATTTTTACAGTGCTCCGATGCAAGGCGCAGCACGAAACTCCAACTCCAAGGGGGGAATGAGAGAAAAAGCTCTAAAGGAGGCCTAAAGAGAGGAAAAGGGAAGATCAATTAATCGAAACAAAGTTTCGACCAATTAATCAATCGATTAACACTATACAGGGAGCAAAAAATCAGTTTTGGAAAAGTGCTTTTGGCCAACCTTTTGATTGTGCAATCACTCCAATGCTAGTGCAAACAATTATGCACGAAAAATCAAGTTTAGAAACAACAAATGATCAACAATAGAATCAATTAACAATCAAGATCATGGATCAATCAAAAGTATAATTAATTCACATGCAAGAATATCAAAATTATGTCGCGAACGATACGAAAACGATCGAAATGATAAAATGAATGAAATCCACCAACCTACAAGGCTGAGATGTGCCTTGGTAAATGTTGCAATGTGATCTTGGTGCAGAATATTAAAGAAAACCAGAGGATCATTGAGTTGTAGACGAAACGCATCGAAACTAATAAAAAACGCGAAAATGCACCGAAATAGAACTTGCACCAAAATAAATGGTGTGAAACCCTTGGATTGAAGTAGAATAGGATGAAATTCCAGAAATCCAACCAAAGAATGCCAAATGATGAAGGTTAAGCTCAAGAATTAATCACTTTCAATGTGAAAAGTGATTATCCTTCAAGAATAAGAGCTTTTGGTGAGGTTTTAGGATGAGAAGTTAGATGAAGATGAAGAATGAGTAGAGAAATTAGAGAAAAAGTGAGAGAACAGGGAGTGAAATGTGAGAAGTTTGGTGAAAATGGTAGAGAATGGTTAAGGAATTGAAAAGTGAGTGAAGGTGTGTTTATATAGGCTTTAGGTTTGGAGTATGAGATGGTTTGGAATTTGGTTTGGAATTAGCTTTGGGTTTGGAGCTAGGTTAGGAGTTAGTTGGACTTGACTCACCGAGTCAAGGCGGTTAACTCGGTTAGTTAGAACCAACTCGGTAACCATCCCAAGGTGAATTCCAACATCCAAAGATCCACATTACTTGGAGAACAAGGAACATGGTGCACTTGATTTGAAGTGAAGTATCATAGCAAATGCACTTGGAATGATTGAGTAGCGTGGAAATGTTTAGAGGTGTCTAGAATATTCCATATGCTGCTAGAATCCAAGACCAAAATGTGCCTATTTTGCCTGTGTTAATCAATTAACACAATTGCACTGCAAATGGTTAATCGATTAACCAGGCCAAAATATGCCCAATTTGCCTAAAAAAGGGTGTTGTGGTCCCGGTTTCGATTTTCCACCTCTTGTATTGATGAATAGATATGGAAACCTTCATTTTGTGCTTGTTTTGATGATGTAATGATCTTGTGAGGATATGATTAATCGGGCTTGGAAAACCTGAATATCCTGCAATCAAAACACCAGAGGAAAAGTGCGAATGCGTATGCCAGCGATGCGCATGCTTATGCTTATGCCAAAGGCCAAAAAGGGAGGTCAAATTTTGGGTTACGACAGCTGCTCCTATTTAATCCTCTTGGACCTGAATGTACGAATCGTGCCAGCTTTTCGATGATTCAAGGTAAAAGGGGATTAAATAAAAGAGTAGATCGAGAGTTTGGCCGACGGCGACAAAAGAAGAGTTGAAAGTGTTTGAATATATGAGTGCAAAGTTTGCTGAAAATCTGCTGGGAGATAAGTCAGGCAAAAAAGAGAGGGAGTATGATCGATGCATATGTTATGTATGCGTTTCAACATGATGCTTGATATCATGCAATGCAAAGGCTCAAGATGAGGCACAGTGAGAAGTGATTAGGCATAAATCGTAGCAAAATGACTTCGACACTCTCCGTCAGGGAGAGGACCCGCAGATAAAGACAATCTCTGTTGGAGAAAAAATTTCACAAAGGATGATGATCCTGTCGGGGAGAGAAACCGAGAACATCTTAGGTTTCTAAATCACCATGGTTGTCCCTGTTGGAGATGAAAAAAATCAAATCAATCCTTTCTACCAAGACTGACTCTGCGTAGGGCAAAGAGATTCCCGAATCATGTTGACTCAGCTGAGGAGAAATCACTGCTGGTGGTGACAGATAGTTCCTAATCATTGGAGATGATGTACAGTCTTTGCTAGGGAAAAGAGAACAAAGCGTCTTTGCTGGGGAACACCTTGGCAACCTGCTAGGGAGAATGATGACTCTGCTGAGGAACTGCTGAGGAGACAACAACTTCTTCATATAATCATCCCATTACCGGCCAGGCGTTAGGCTTACCAAGGGATATTACCGATTATCCTGCAGGAGTTACCAGTAACACATGCGATGCATAATGCTTTCTCGGTGAATTTAGCTTTTTATTGTTCTCAACGTTTTTTAGTATTATGTGATCACAAATAATTGTTTATTTTGCAAACAAAATACTGGAATGAAAACAAATTGAGATAACAAAGAATGCATTTTGTTGAATGTAAAAATTTTGTACATAAAGTGTGTACAAGGATGCAAAATCCTTAATGAGGAAGTTTGCAATAAAATTGAAAAACAAATGTAAATGGAAAAGGGAAATCATGCTTTGCATTGATTACAACATTGGCCACCATCCATAGTAAGTCTAGGTTCCAACGCCTTGCACCAGTCGATGATGATTGGAATGTTCTGTTACCGTCTGAGGTCTAGCCGTTAGGAAAAGAGGCTCAAGTGTTCACAGTCAATGCCTTTATCCCTAAATTTTTCCTGGACATGTTTTCACATTTTTTTTCCACTAGGATGCCCATTTTTGCCTAAGTCGCCCTTTCGGGTTTTCAACTTAGCGGGCTATTATTGTTTTTTCATTGTCCCTAACTTTTGCATGGACATTTTTTTTTTGGTCCATCGGGACGTCCATTTTTTCCTAGATTATCCTTGCGGATGTCAATCTAGCGGACTCTTATCCATTTTTTTCAGGCATAATATTTTTTGACTGTATCGGAGTTCACGGGCGATGGCAACTCCTCCCCATCCATTGTGGTGAGGATCAGGGCTCCGCCTGAGAAGGCCTTCTTGACAACAAAGGGTCCTTCGTAATTGGGAGTCCATTTGCCTCGTGGATCCGAGTGAATAGGTAAATATCTCTTGAGCACGAGTTCGCCTTCACAGAATGTTCGAGGAAGAACTTTCTTGTCAAAAGCCCGTTTGAGGCGTCTCTGATACAATTGACCATAACAAACGGCTGTAAGGCGCTTCTCTTCGATGAGATTCAGCTGGTCGTATCTGGATTGAACCCATTCAGCTTCATCAAGACCTGCTTCCATGATGACTCTGAGCGAAGGAATTTTGACTTCAATGGGAAGAACAACCTCCATACCATACACAAGCGAATACGGAGTTGCTCCAGTGGAAGTGCGAACTGAAGTTCTATAGCCATGCAGTGCAAAGGGAAGCATTTCATGCCAATCCTTGTAAGTCTTGACCATTTTCTGGACAATCCTCTTGATGTTTTTGTTTGCTGCTTCGACGGCGCCATTCATCTTGGGCCGATATGGTGAAGAGTTGTGGTGCTCGATCTTAAATTCTTGACACAACTCCTTCATCATGTTGTTATTCAGGTTGCTTGCATTGTCTGTGATAATGTGGCTTGGAATGCCATAATGACAGATTATCTCTTTCTTGATAAATCTAGCAACCATTTGTCGTGTAACATTTGCATAAGAACCAACTTCAACCCACTTGGTGAAGTAGTCGATAGCAACTAGAATGAATCGATGACCGTTGAAAGCCTTCGGCTCGATCATTCCAATCATATCTATACCCCACATGGAAAATGGCCAAGGTGAAGTCAAAACATTTAATGGATTTGGAGGCACATGGATCTTGTCTCCGTAGATTTGGCATTTGTGACATCTTTTGGCAAAGTTGTAACAACCTACCTCCATTGTTGTCCAGTAATACCCAGCCCGAAGGATCTTCATGGCCATAGCGGGACTTTTAGCATGTACACCCTCGCAGCCCTCATGTATGGACCTTATGATCGTGTGTGCTTCGTGTCTATCCACGCATCTGAGCAACACGGAATCATAATTCCTCTTGTACAGTATACCACCACTTAAGAAGAATTTGGGGCAAAGCCGTCTAAGAGCCTTCTTGTCAGTGATAGTGATACCCTCGGGATATTCCTGTTTTTCCATATATCTTTTGATGTCGTAGAACCAAGGCTTGTCATCAGACTCATCCTCGATTGCTAAACAGTGTGCTGGTTCGTTCAAGTGATCAATGCGGATATGAGGAGCTTCATTCTTCCACTTGACCTTGAAGATGGATGCTAAAGTTGCAAGAGCATCCGCTAGTTGATTTTCCTCTCTGGGAATATGATGAAAAGTGATCTCATCAAAGTAAGGAATCAACTTCGCTATGTGTTGTTGGTACGGAACCAGCTTGGAATCCCGAGTCACAAAGTTCCCTCTGACTTGACCGATGACCAAGGCAGAATCTCCATAGACCTCAAGAATCTTGATTCTCATGTCAATTGTCGCTTCAATACCATAGATACATGCTTCGTATTCAGCCATATTGTTGGTGCATGCAAAGAATAATCTAGCAGTGAAGGGAAGATTAAAACCCGTTGGAGAGATGAGGATAGCCCCGATTCCATGACCTTTAGATTTGGAGGCACCGTCGAACACGAGCATCCATCGCGTCCCTGGTTCGGATCCTATGTCAGGATCTGGAGTCTCATAATCTCTGATAAACAGAACATCCTTATTGGGAAAGTTAAACTTCATTTGTTGATAACCCTCTACAGGTTGATGAGCAAGGTAGTCAGACAAGACGCTCCCTTTTATTGTTTTCTGGGTAACATGCTGGATATCATACTCAGTCAACAGCATTTGCCACCGAGCAATCCTTCTAGAGACAGCAGGATTTTCAAATATGTACTTTATTGGATCCATTTTGGATATCAACAAAGTAGTATGGCAAATCATGTATTGTCGTAGGCGTCGAGCAGCCCAGACCAGAGCACAACAAGTTTTCTCCAAGAGTGAGTATCTGGTCTCACAATCAGTGAACTTCTTGCTCAGATAGTAAATTGCATGTTCTTTTCTGCCAGTGTCATCATGTTCACCCAATAAACATCCCATTGATTCATCGAGAACGGTGAGATACATGATTAATGGCCTACCAGGAACCGGCGGTACTAAGATCGGTGGCTCTTGCAAGTATTGTTTGATTTTGTTAAATGCTTCCTAACAATCATTATTCCATTCAACCGATTGATTTTTACTTAGCAATTTGAACATTGGTTCACAGGTAGCCATCAAATGAGAAATGAATCTTGAAATGTAATTGAGTCTGCCCAGAAAGCCACTGACTTCTTTTTCTGTTTTGGGAGGTGGCATGTTCTGAATTGCCCGAACCTTATCAGGATCAACTTCAATGCCCTTCTGACTTACAATAAAGCCCAACAGTTTACCAGATCGAACTCCGAAGGTGCACTTCACAGGATTCAACCGCAGTCTAAACTTCCGGAGTCTGTCAAACAGCTTCTTCAGATGAACCAAGT
Source organism: Lathyrus tuberosus (assembly GCA_022829125.1). Classification (NCBI taxonomy): domain Eukaryota; kingdom Viridiplantae; phylum Streptophyta; class Magnoliopsida; order Fabales; family Fabaceae; genus Lathyrus; species Lathyrus tuberosus. The sequence goes on from JALAZF010000060.1 coordinate 17,149,445, forward strand.
GATCATCTTCAGTTCTGGACTTGGCAATCGTATCGTCCACGTAAACCTCAATCTCTTTATGTATCATATCATGAAAGAGGGTTGTCATGGAACGCTGGTATGTTTCCCCTGCATTCTTTAGACCGAATGGCATGACTTTGTAGCAATATGTACCCCATGGCATGATAAATGTAGTCTTCTCCATATCAGTTGGGTACATCTTGATCTGATTATATCCTGAAAAACCATCCATGAAGGAAAAGACAGAGAACTGCGTAGTGTTGTCTACCAAGACATCAATATGAGGCAAAGGAAAGTCATCCTTCGGACTCGCCATGTTAAGATCTCGATAATCCACACACATTCTAACTTTACCGTCCTTCTTGGGAACCGGGACAATGTTGGCAATCCATTCAGGATATTCGGAAGTGGCTAGGAACCCAGCATCAAGCTACTTCTTTACCTCTTCTCGGATTTTGAGTGCCATGTCAGGTCTAGTCTTCCTGAGTTTCTGCTTGATAGGAGGACATCCGGGCTTGAGTGGTAAGTGATGTTCAACGATGTTGGTATCCAACCCAAGCATATCTTGATAGGACCAGGCGAAGATATCAACATACTCTTTCAATAACTTGACCAACTCGGAGTGTACATGCTCTGCGAGGGATGCGCCAACCTTGACTTCTCTTCTGACCTCATCAGTACCAAGATTAACAACTTCCACTGGCTCTTTGTGTGGCTGAATCTCTCTACGCTGGTGCTCAAGGAGCCTTGCCAGTTCATCTGATAATTCACAAACTTCTTCACCATCTTCTTCGGCTTGGTTAATTGGAATTCCAGAATTACAATGGATGTTTGCCATGTTGTTATCAATGCTTTTATTAGTTAATCATGTTTATGAATATGTTTAGAATGAGCCATTTAAAAAATGAAAAAGAAAAGAAACTTTTACCATTTGTTTTGTGAAAAAGAAAAATAAAGAAAGAAAATAGAGCATGATTTTGAATGCAAAAAACTTTTATTTATTGATCACATAATATTGCAAAAGCGCGAGGCCCTTTACAAGCTATCCACTCGTCTCGGGCGAGGACGAGGGAACGAGAAAGCAAAATGCATTACAGGTTATATGGAAAAACCGCAGGAATCACGGCAGATGTCCAATTGTTGAGCTTGAAACCCGGTAGACATTTATGCACAAAGCTTGAAATCTGATTACTGGGACCAGCATCATCAGCAGCTGTCACGATGTCACCCTGCTGGAAACCCGCGCTATGGAACTTAACAAAGTTGTATTGCTTCTAATCAGAGGAACCAGATTGACGACCAGGATGATAGCCCACTCCAAAACGATTATGCTTCTCAACCACATCAATCACGTGCCACCAGCCTGGCAAGGCACCTCTATCGATGGTCTCTTTAGCACTCTTAGCAGATGCTAAAGTCAATTGTGGTGATCTACTTTGACTAGTTGAAGTAGAGCTGACATCTTCGAACTCAAGACATTGCAACGGCACCTCAGCTATGCCTTCTTCGGTCTCGATGTATCGAAAAGATGATAACTCGCTTACAATCAAATCCTCTTCACCACAGACAATGACAAGCTGATCGTTAAACATGAATTTCAACTTCTAATGTAGAGTGGATGTAACTGCCCCTGCCGCGTGGATCCATGGACGACCCAGTAGGCAACTGTACGCTGGATTAATATCCATCACTTGGAAGGTAATGGTAAACAAATTCGGCCCAATATTGATGGAAAAATCCACTTCTCCAATGACCTGTCTTCGAGAACCGTCAAAGGCTCTGAGATCTAAGGCACTTGGTCTCATCTCGATTCCTTCCACTGGTAATTGACTCAATGTTCCCTTAGGCATCACATTGAGAGAAGAACCAGTATCCACTAGAACACGAGATAACAGGATGTCTGTGTAGGTTACAGATATGTGTAGCGCTTTATTGTGGGAAGTTCCTTCAGAAGGTAATTCTGATTCATTAAAACTCAAATACTGACTTGCAGTTATGTTGGCCACTACATCATCGAATTCGACGACGGATATATCTTGCATAACGTGGGCGCTGTTCAACACTTTCAACAAAGTTGATCTGTGCGCAGGCGAACTCATGAGTAAGGATAAAATTGAGATCCTCTAGGTAGTCTGACCCAGCTGATCCACAATCTTAAAGTCACTTTTCTTGATCAACTTAAGGAACTCTTGATCATCAAGGGTCTCCTTGCTCTTTGAAACATCCTTAGACGGGATAGTCGGTACTGGAATAGCAATATATGCCCATTGTTGAACAAAAGGGGTTGCACCTGCAGGCGTTTCTTTAGGAGAAACAACATTTGGAATTTGCACAGGCTTCATAGTGACCTTCGGAGCAAATACTCGTCCACTGCGAGTCATACCTCCACCAGCTGTAACATTCATGATCTCTGATTCGGCGAACCTTATCTCTTGACCTCCAGAAAACACAGAAGACCCATACTTCCACGGTACCTCTTTAGAATTCTGATACGAAAACGACTTTGGCGGGCAAACAATGATGGGTTGCACCTTCTTCTGTTTAGGGGATTCCACAGGAACCTTCTTATAAACGATGGTGAACAGCTCGATAGTGGCAACTTACTCAACAGGTTTAGATCTGGCAAATTTCACTTCGCCACGGTTCATCAGAATCTGGACACAACCCTTCAGCCTTTGACACTGGTTGGGATTAACATCACAAATCTGACACTTACCATGCAAACCTTTAACCAGCCCATGTTCCTTCAATTTCTTGAAAACCACAGTCATCGGGGTCTTTACCTCATCGACATCCATGATCAATTCAGCCTTCGGACTGTCCTCAATCATGCTAACTGCAGGTCCACTGTGATTCGGCAACGGATTACTCTGAATGTTGGGTCCTTCCTCAGCAAAAGTCAGAACCTTCTTATCAATGAGTTCCTGAACCTTGGTTTTGAAAACAAAGCAATCCTCTGTTGCATGTCCTATGTATCCAGCATGATAAGCACAAGATGCATTTGGGTTATGCTTCGGGCCAAATGGAGGAATTGCGGGCGCAATCTGTTTGGGGATAATTGCCCCTTGGTGAACCAAGTAAGGAAACAGTTCCGTGTATGACACCGGAATTCTATCAAAATTCGAATGCTTACGGTTTCCTTGACTGTTGTTGTTCTGACGGTTCTAATTCTACGGATTTTTGTTCTGTTGATTCTGTTGCTAATTCTGAGCATTCTGAACTGGTTGTTGCGGATGATACTGATATGGAGGTTGTTGATACTGTGCAGCAGCAATGTACGGATACAGATAGTACGGCAAGGGAGCCATGGGAGCTTGATACTGAGGAGAAACTTGAGTTGTCATAGCGTTGGCTTCACCTTCCTTTTTCTTGGAATGACTGTTCTGAGATTTCCGAGTGGCTGGCTGCTGGGAAGCAGTTCCAGGAATCTTTCCAGTCTTCAAACCATTCTCAATCCGTTCACCAATCGTCACAACATCAGCAAAACTCGATGAAGAACTACCCACCATTTTCTCATAGTAAGATCCTTGCCATGTACCCATAAAGATGTCAACCAACTCATTGTCAGAGAGAGTCGGTCACACACGAGATGCCATCTCACGCCATCTTTGTGCATACTCCTTGAATGTTTTAGCTGAGCGCTGAGACTGATTCTGCAATTGCAATCTAGTTGGCGCCAGATCAAGGTTATACTTGTATTGTCTCACGAACACTCCCGACAAATCCCTCCAAGTACGTATTTTGCTACGCTCCAGGCCCATGTACCAATCCAATGAAGCACCAGATAAACTATCTTGAAAACAATGAACTAGCAATTCATCATTATCAATATGGGATGCCATCTTCCTGCAGTACATAGTGATGTGACTACGCGGGCAGCTCAAGCCTTTATACTTTGGCAAATCAGGTATCTTGAATTTCTGCGGCAGCACAACATTTGGAACCAGACACAAGTCTTTGGCTTCCATACCAAAAGCAGAGAACCCTTCGATAGCTCTGATACAGTCTTCCAACAACTTATAGTCAACCAATCTATTCTGATTAGTGGGCCTGACAAGAATCTGAGGATTTGGCAGCTGAGAAGCGGCAGGAGCATTCACTTGCGGAGTAGTAAACTGAGAAGGATACACCAAACTCGGATACCCTCTGACCAGCATTCTGACCCATCGGAACACCATACAGATAATTCGGAGGGGGTACCCCAGCAGCTGAGGAAGAGGCCCCAGGGTAGAGCATCCCAGGATGAGCAATCGGAACAGCGGTTTGAGCAACTTGATATGGAACCGGAACATGAATAGATGGAACCGGTTTGATGAGTTTGAGCCTGAAGATTCTCAGGATCATCATTCACCACTGGAGGCGGGACTGGAGTAGGCATGACCCATGGATAGGCCGCAGCATTCCCATTAGGCATGGGTGCAACAAAAGGCTGATATGGCATGAAGGCACTACCATTATTTTCAATCTGAGGAGTATAATTCGAAGGCATACCCCAAGGAAAACCAGTGGGCATCTGGTTCAAACTGGGTTGAACGGCAGGCTGATTCACAGGCTCAACTGGCACTTCAACTCTAGCAGGGGAAGGAACAATAACAGCAGGAGTAGCCGTAACAACAGGAGGAGTGGTCACAACAGGAGTGACAACAGTTGCATCGGTAGTAGTTGCAATAACAGTGGTAGCAGCAGCAGCGTCCCTCTGAGCACGAAGTAGTTCCATAATGACATCCATGTTCGTCTGGAACTGATCCATCCGACCTTGGAATTGTGCCAGAGTTTCCTTGTACGCAGTGTTCTCAGCTTCAAAGTCAGCCATGATTCTGGATTTGCTTGAGCAAGTAAAATACCAATGTCGAGTCATCGTCTTGCTACAAGGAAGGCGGGCAAGAGTGAGCAACAGTTTCGGATGAAGGGACGTGCATATGTGTGCAGATGAATGTATGATATGCATGCAAAAAATAAAATTTTTAAATTCCAGGAATTCTTAAAGTTATCTTTGTTGACAATATCATAAAGCATACAAGTAAAGGCATAAAAGATAGAGTGAGCAAGTATCTTCATTCATTCATTCAATAGAGGAAAGAAGTACAAGTCGAATACAAGTCAAACATCTTCCTTTTGGGCTACAACAAAATCCACACGGATCCTATCAAATACCACCCTACACACAGATAAGAAATGAAAAACAGTCCAAGGAAGCCGGTGCGACAATGCATCAGCGTATGCATCCCTCAACAACCCTGGTAGGTCCTCAAATGCATGCTCAGCAAATCTGGCTAGACGACCATGCCTCTCATTCCAGTACTTCGCATCCTTCATGAGGTTGCGCAGCAAAGAATGATTAGGTCCCTGAAGCATGTCCTAAAGAAAGGCCTCTTTCTGATCCAGGAGGTTCTATAGATGACGACTTTGATGCTCCCAATGAGTGCTCTCTGTGTTGAGCTGACTAATCTGCTCTTGACTCTGATGTGCTTGATCTTGCAGCATCTGAATCTCACCGAAGACTTTGTCGAGCTTAGCTTGACATTGGGAAAAGTATTTTTCTAACTGATTAGCACGGTCTTGTTCACTTTGCCACTTCGTCTTGAACTCGGATAACTTCCCTAGAAGCTCTTCAAGTTGCTTGTTGTAGCTCAACTTCTCTTTGTAGGCTTGATAATGAGCATCGGCGAATTGTCTCTTCTTTGAAGCAAGTCCCTCATAGGTGCTCTTCAAAGCATCACCCACCTTCCTATGCTTGTTTTGTTCAACCTCCACCTCTTTGAACATGCGCTCGCGCTTCTGATGGAGCTCAATATGTAGGCTATCCTTCTCGGAAGTGACTCTATCAAGGTTAAGACGAAGATCAGCATTCTCCTTCTTCAACTTTTCAACAATCAGCTTGAGTTGGTCAACCTCAGATGGAGGAACAATGGCAACTTCAGGAAGCCTGGCATTCATGGCAACAAGATCTCTCTGACGCGCTCTTTGACCCAAAGTGTGTAAGCTTCCTTGGCTACGTAATTCTTCTTACCCAAATCGGCTCTTCCTTCGAGATGAATCTGAGTCCAAGCGACACTAAACCTCTTCATCAAACCCATGTCGTCAACCCCTTAATGAAAGATGAACTCTTCCACTACCTCAGGATCAGGTTTGTCAACCATAGGGTATCCCAACTGTCGGAAAGCCATTCTTGGATTGTAGTTAATTCCACCCTTTGTACCCAAGAGAGGCACATTGGAGAATTTCCCACAATGAAGAATGATCGGAATGTCGTCGAAGAATCGAGAATACCAAGAAATATCATCAGTGGTAAGAAACATGATTCGTTGAGACCACTTGAGATTATCCTTATTCTCAACAAAGGGACCCTTCTGTCGAAGGTGAGACATGAACCATCGGTACAACAAAGGAGCACAACAGACAATGGTTCCCTTCTTCTTTTCATTTCTAGAATGAATAGAATGGTAGGTATCAGCAAGAAGCGTCGGAACAGGGTTCTTGGACAAGAAAATGTTGATGGCAGACTGATCTACGAAATCCTCCATGTTCGAAAACAAGACAATCCCATATACCAGCAAAGCGAGAACGGCGTTGAAAGCCTTCCAGTTTCCATACTTAGAAAAAGTAGTGGCCTTGTCAACCAAGAACTTCGAAGCAAACCCTCGAATACCTTTCCCTTTGGTCTTGAGATTATCCTCCACATATTTCTTACTAATGCAAAGTGCATCAGCAATAAGATGAAACTTCAGACAACCACTAGTGTAAACATAAGGAACCTGCTTCTTGATCTCAATCCCCAGAATATAAGCATACTCCTCAAGTGTAGGTGCTAGCTGATAATCCTAAAATGTGAAGCACCTATATGGCGGGTCGTAGAACTGAACCAGAGTATGAATATAAGTGATGTTGACTTCAGTGTTGAGGATGGTCAACAGATTACCATAAGTACCTATGAAAACCCCTCTGTGATCTCCAACCAACAAAGATGCCAAACCTCTCAAAACACCCAGCTTAGGCTCCACAAACTTGTAACTGAAGATGCCACAATGACCAGTACTCATCTCTATGATAATGTCAACAAAAGATAAGCCCTCGAAAACCTGGAAATGCACATGCAAAAATTAATTTACATGATGAAATGATATGCAACACAGCAACAAGAAGCCAACATTGTCCGAATAATCAAATCTGAACAATCCGGATATCTGCATATAATCTGTGTCAGTGCAACATAATCTGATGTGTCGGTGAGGAAATCTGGCGTGTGTGAGAACAAGGGTATGAAGTGGCCTGTTTTCCTGCAAAACCCATCCCCCTCATAGGTGTGATCTAGACACAACAAGGTGGTCCCTAGAAAGGTCGCCCAAACTATAGGACTCAGGATGAAAATCCCCCGCCGTAGTGAATTCTCACAGGACGGAAGTATTCTCAAACGAATCACGATCTCGGATGTAGGTCTCGTGATATCCCAACGCGCAAAACGCAGGCCTCACGACTATCCACGTTCTAGCCTATGTGTATACTAGGCCCGGTGTTAGGACCTTTCTCTCCAATAATATCTACCCATCCCAACAACAGCAGATATCCAGAATATGCAGCATATGAATATTCAAAGCAGTAAAGAAATGCGATAAATAAACATAAAGCTAAAGCAAGTAAAGCGAGTAAAGCGTGAAAGATAAACACCCAAGCAAGCAAGAGAAAGCAAACAAAACTAGGCGAGACCCCTCAAGGAATGGACCAGCAAGAGGTCAATCTCTCCCCAGCAGAGTCGCTAGCTGAAGATGGCTGGTTTACATCCTGAGTGAATCGCACACTCAAAGATAACAACAGAGTCGCCACCGAACTTTATTTAGTCCCAAAGGACAGGCAAAATATCGATAAAACCCAAGGAGAAGAGAAACGGGAACAGGGGGTCGGTTATGCGAAAGGAAGGTACTAGCACCTAACGCATCCGTCGTACTCGACGGGAACCATTTCGCTTGCTTCTAGGCTTGGATGGGTTATCTATCTAAAGGCTTCTAGCTAAAAGAAAGGAGAGAGAGAGAGAGAGAGAGAGAGAGAGAGAGAGAGAGAGAGAGAGAGAGAGAGAGAGAGAGAGAGAGAAGGGGAAAAAGAAAAGAAAGAAGGAAGGTGCTCGCGGAGGAAAGAAGTCCTCGTGCCTACGTACTCTCATAGTGCAATGAGGAGGTCAGATCGTCGTAGTTCATGGAACCAGGGGACGAAGAAAAGGAAAGAAAAGAGGAAGACGGAAGAAAGTTGGAAGTGTGCTCGCCGAGATCATTGCGATCTCATGCCTACGTATCATACATTCAAAATAATGCAAAATCAGAGCTTCCGTAGTTCGGGGAACTAAGACGAAAAAGGAGAAGGAAAATGGTGTCAAAACCAAGAGCAAAAGAAAGCAGGAAATTCCACTGGGGATTCCAAAGAAATGGTGTCAAAACCAAGAAAGAAGAGCAAAAGGTAAAAGATAGTACTCCACTGAGGAGTAAGAGACTAAAGTGGTTGTGCAAGGAACAAAAGAGAAACGGTGTCAAAACTAACAGAATAAGAGATAGAGAAAGATCCCCTGGGGATGAGAAAGAGATGGTGTCATAACTAAGAAGGTGAGAGCAAAGGGAATAGGAAGGACTCCGCTGGGGATCCAAATAAAGGGATGGTGTCATAACCAAGAGAACAAGGAGACTCACTATATTAACTGGCTGGCAGTGGTTAACCGAAGAAAGAGAGTAGGACCCTGGCGGGGAAAAGAACGTGGTGTCAACAGACGGACTGTGATAAACCAAGATAGAGAGTGCTGAACCGAGAGAAGGTGTTTGACTCTGAAGGGGCCTCGGTATAATAACTGGTAAACAGTGGTTAACCGGAAAGAAAGGATTGTAACTCTGTGGGGATAGAGAAGCATTGGTTTTAACAGAGAAAACTGTGATTAACCAGAATCACGGGTGTAGGACCAATCAAAGGTCGTAACCCAAAAGGGGTGTTGGTAATGACTGAACAAACAGTACTTGACCAACGGAGAAGGGTATTGAACCAAAAGAGGTTACTAGCCCAAGGGTGCAAGTATTCGAACCAAGAGGAGGTTACCAACTGCGGGGGATTCGGTGTTTAACAGGACAGCTGTGATTAACCGAGAAAAATGAGTGATTAACCAAGCGAAGGTGATTAACTCCAACAAGGGCTTCAGTATTTTAACAGGCGGACTGTGGTTAACTGAAGAAAAGGGTGATTAACCAAGAATAGGTGATTAACCCAAGAGGTGCTCAGTATTAACAGACGGACTGTGGTTAACTGAGGAGACGGGTGATTAACCAAGAATAGGTGATTAACCCAAGAGGTGCTCAGTATTAACAGACAGACTGTGATTAACTGAAGAAACGGGTGATTAACCAAGAGAAGGTGATTAACACAAGAGGTTCAGTATTTTAACAGGCGGACTGTGTTTAACTGAAGAAAAGGGTGATTAACCAAGAGAAGGTGATTAACCCAAGAGGTTCAGTATTTTAACAGGCGGACTGTGATTAACTGAAGAAGCGATCAAAATTGGTGTTATAACTGACCGGCGGTGATTAACCAAACAAAGGAGAAGAACCAAGAGAAGGTTGCAAACTCCTGGGGGAAAAATGGTTGTGACAGGAAAACTGTGTTGGACCAAAGAAAGAGAATTGAGACTCTTCAGGGGAATCCAAAAGCAATGATTGATTACAAGAAGAAAGGAGTAATGGAACAAAGAGAGATTGCTAGCGCAAGAATAATGATCTTAACCAAGAAGGACGGTGATTGATCAAAAGGAGAGATTGAAAGAGATAGGAGTGATCGAGGATCGAAAGAGATTGTAAAGAGAGAAGAGTGATCAAGGATACACTCGATTGGGGAAAGAAAGCACATTACCTCCTGGAGATAGAGATGACTAAGCCAAGCACAGGGTCATTCGTCCCCTACCTGAAGTAGTCAGAATGAGAGTAGGAATTCTCCCTTCTCATCCCTTCCCTAACACACAGGGTGTAATACAGAAGTTGAACTGAACGGCGTAACACCTCAAAGTTGTACAGTGCTCTAGCATGGAGAAACGGACAGCATAACGGCGTCAATTTGTACAGTGCTCCGATGCAAGGCGCAGCGCGAAACTCTAACTCCACGGGGGGAATGAGAGAAAAAGCTCTAAAGGAGGCCTAAAGAGAGGAAAAGGGAAGATCGATTAATCGAAACAAAGTTTCGATCAATTAATCAAGGGATAAACATGCTAACTTTCCAAAGAGGATGAAAAGTCATTAAAGCAAAAAGGAGTGAATTATTGATTATACAAGATTAAGTTTATCCATGAAGAATAAACTTAATGTAAATCTAAAATGGAAGGTGCAAAACAGTGCCAAATGATCATCAAAATGCCACACAAAATCATGTATCATGTAAACAAAGATAGTGCAGGAATTGCTATGTTCATACAATGCTAAGAACATGAAACAAATGAATAATCGAAAATGTGCATCGAAAGTTCATGAATTTGCTTCAACTAGAAGTGAAATGACATTAAAAACATCCATAAAATCAAGCATGACAATCTATGGAAGTTAAAATGAAGAAAGCATGGCAAACACACTTGAAAATGCAAGAAAATGGCCTTCTGGTTCAGTGTTAATCGATTAACACAATTGCACTGCAAAGTGTTAATCGATTAACACGTGAAAAAGTGCAATAAAACACTGGTTAATCGATTAACACAATTGCACTGCAATGTGTTAATCAATTAACACAGTACAGGGAGCAGAAAATCAGTTTTAGCAAAGTGCTTTTGGCCAACTTTTTGATTGTGCAATCACTCCAATGCTAGGGCAAACAATTATGCACGAAAAATCAAGTTTAGAAACAGCAAATGATCAACAATAGAGTCAATTAACAATCAAGATCATGGATCAATCAAAAGTATAATTAATTCACATGCAAGAATATCAAAATTACGTCGCGAACGATACGAAAATGATCGAAATGATAAAATGAAAGAAATCCACCAACCTACAAGGCTGAGATGTGCTTTGGTAAATGTTGCAATATGATCTTGGTGCAGAAGATTAAAGAAAACCAGAGGATCCTTGAGTTGTAGACGAAACTCATCGAAACCGATCAAAAACACGAAAATGAACCGAAATCGAACTTGCACCAAAATAAATGGTGTGAAACCCTTGGATTGAAGTAGAATAGGATGTAATTCCAGAAATCCAACCAAAGAATGCCAAATCATGAAGGTTAAGCTCAAGAATTAATCACTTTCAATGTGAAAAGTGATTATCCTTCAAGAATAAGAGCTTTTGGTGAGGTTTTAGGATGAGAAGTGAGATGAAGATGAAGAATGAGTAGAGAAATCAGAGAAAAAGTGATCTAACTGAGAGTGAAATGTGAGAAGTTTGGTGAAAAATGGTAGAGAATGGTTGAGGAATTGAAAAGTGAGTGAAGGTGTGTTTATATAGGCTTTAGGTTTGGAGTATGAGATGGTTTGGAATTAGCTTTGGGTTTGGAGCTAGGTTAGGAGTTAGTTGGACTTGACTAACCGAGTCAAGGCAGTTAACTCGGTTAGTTAGAACCAACTCGGTAACCATCCCAAGGTGAATTCCAACATCCAAAGATCCACATTACTTGGAGAACAAGGAACATGGTGCACTTGATTTGAAGTGAAGTATCATAGCAAATGCACTTGGAATGATTGAGTAGCTTGGAAATGTTTAGAGGTGTCTAGAATATTCCATATGCTGCTAGAATCCAAGACCAAAACGTGTCATGAAAAAGCAGCAAATTGTGCCTATTTTGCCTGTGTTAATCGATTAACACAATTGCACTGCAAATGGTTAATCGATTAACCAGGCCAAAATATGCCCAATTTGCCTAAAAAAGGGTGTTGTGGTCCCGGTTTCCATTTTCCACCTCTTGTATTGATGAATAGATATGGAAACCTTCATTTTGTGCTTGTTTTGATGATGTAATGACCTTGTGAGGATATGATTAATCGGGCTTGGAAAACCTGAATATCCTACAATCAAAACACCAGAGGAAAAGTGCGAATATGTATGTCAGCGATGCGCATGCTTATGCTTATGCAAAAGGCAAAAGAGGGAGGTCAAATTTTGGGTTACGACAGACATTATGAGAACTTGATCCTATTTCTTCAAGGACATCTCTATTTGGTTAGGGGATATAAATCTCAAATCTTTACCTTCTTCTAACTCAAGAAACATCACGGTCTTATCTAAACAAATGATGTAAACATGGTTGAAATCTAACCAGTTCATTCCCAAAATAACATCTAGTTAACTCAGACGCAGACAAATTAAGTCAACTCTAAAATCTTTACCAAATATGGAGAAAGGGAAATCCATGAAAACTAGCAAAGTAGTCACATAACCATTAGTTAGATTATCAATGACCATACTACCATTCATATAAGACACTACTAGATTCAACTTGACAACACAATCGTGTGGTATAAATGAATGTGTCGCACCCATATCAATGATAGCAATCAACGAGACACCATTTATGAAACACGTACCTCGAATCAAATTATCTTAATTTGAGACCTCGACACCACTAAGAGAAAATACCTTTCCACTAGCTTGCAAGGTACCTGGTGCCTTCCTCGTCTTCTGGCATTGGGTGCTGATGTGACCCTGCTCTCCATAGTTGAAACAAGTGATAAATGTACTCTTGGACTCGGCAACATGACTTCCCATCTTTTCACAATTCAAACAAGTTAGGTTTTGGTTCTTGCATTCTGAGGCATAATGAGCTAACCCTACACACTTGAAAGATCTCAGAGGAGTAGAAAGACCACCCCTACTTGTTCCACTCCCACTCGTGGCCTTTTGCTGGAACTTCTGATTACCCTTAACAACTAGAGTCATATACGGATTTCTAAGATTTTTATGCGGATCTGGCTCTACTATCCTCATCATAAATTCTGCATTTATTAACCAATATTGAGTAACGGCAAATTTTTTGATATCCTATGAACAACTTGATCCTGGGACGTAGACCATTTTCGAACTTCACGGACTTGGAACCTTCGACGTCTACACCATTATAGTGAGGACAAAACCTGGACAACTCTTCAAACTTGGTCACATAGTCATCCACTAACATATTACCCTGCTTCTACTCCAAGAACTCAATTTCCTCACGGTTACGAACATCAGTTGGAAAATACTGGTCCAAAAAATCACTCTTCAAATTAGCCCAAGTAATTTTAGCATTGACGACTTCTATCCTTTGGCGGGTATTCTCCCACCAATACACAGGTTCCTCAGACAAAATATATACTTCTGTTAGGTGTAGATTTTACCTAAAAATGGCATATCTTTCTTTGCACTTTTTCTACTCTTTTCTCATGTTTTCATTCGTTTTACTTTTGATTGATGTTATTCTTCTAAACATTGAAAATACCTTTGGTGCTTGTAATATGTGTGCTATAGTGCATAAAATAGGCATAAAACATCAAATGTTGTAAGACACAAGAAAGGGTGGAAGTTGCTAAAGAAAAGAGAATGATATCAGTTGGTACGCCTGGCGAACATGAAGGTGAGTCCCAGCGAAGGTTTGCTTTGCGAACTCTGGCGAAGCTCCCAGCGAATGGACCCAGATTTTGGCAGAGACAAAAAGAGACAAAATTCGCTTTGCGAGCTGGAAAGCGAATGTTCGCTTTGCGAACACTCCTTCGCTTAGCGAATGCACGTGAATTTCTGGGGCGGTTTAACTGTTTGAGGCACCTAAAGTGCCTATTTTTAACCATTCGCTTAGCGAATGAAGGGTTCGCCTAGCGAACGTGCGAATTCCTGAATTGTATAAATACAATTTTCACACTTTTTAGGTTATGTTGTTGTAATTTTGGGATAGAGAAACTTATAATTTTAGGATCATATTTGATCTTTCTTCATCTTCAAGGGAGAAAAGGTAGGATCTTTGTTTTCTTGTTGGTGTTGGACGTAATCTTGATACCTTATGTATTTCATCTAGTGTATGGTTGTGGATTGAATTCTGATTTTCTATTGTTGTTGTCTTTGACTGATTATTTATGGTCTTGACAAAACCTTTACAAATCTTTGATCTTAGATTTTCTTCTATCAATGAGCAAGCTTTTGACATGGTTTTGTGAGTTGATATTCATTTTATCTTTTGTTGTATTGTGTTGATTAAGTAGCATGGCTAGCATGAGTAGGATCGATACGATATCGCAAGGATGCGTGATAATAGTGATGAAGAAGGATATTCACATTCATTAGGCAAATTAGTTTAATACATGTAAAAAGGGTTAAGCGTATGTACGTATTCTGATCTTGGTTTAATACGAAGAAATCAGTTATCTGATATGGATGTTATAGTAATATCTGTCGGGACTAGACTCTAGAGATATATTTAGGCTTAACACTTGCGTGAGTGTCAGTTCTTACTTTTCTGTGTTGTTGAGTTGCGTGAGACATCACCAATGAGACAATACGGTTGTTCACTCGACGTTATGTTAGACATAACCTCTATTGTGAGTGATACGCGAGGATATTAGGCGAATGATTGATTTGTGTTTACTTGATTAGAAGAATGCATGTGTTATCAAATGATGAGATCCAATTCCAACAAGGCTCCATTTATAATTCAGTCTTTACTTTATATTCTCCGTCTTTACAATTTCCGCATTTGATTTTGGTTCCCTTTTAAACCAAAACTTTTGAACTATAAGCTTATTAATATAGAAACCAGTGAATGTCATTCTTTCCCTCGCACTCATCCTTGTGGAGAACGATAAATTGGGTTACTTATATATTTTTACTTGCTGCTATTCTAGCTTCAACAAAATGGTGCCGTTGTCGGGGATCGGTGTTTAGATATTGAATCGCATTGCATAGTTTCTATATTTGTAAGCCTTGTACATTTGTTTATATTATATGCATTTGTGTTCCTTTAATGTTTTCTCTAGTGTGATCAGGAATGATGAAAACTCCTCCTAGATTGGTTGCTATTTGTATAAAAGTATTCAATGAAGCTTCGACCGAGTCTGGATGGATGCTTGAGCATTGAAAGTATGCTTGGTAAATTGTACCGCTTTATAGAATCCTAGAATGATTTAAGAATTTTGTGCTTTGTGCAAATGTGTGTTTTGTTTCATTTTGCAACTTGTTTGATTGCTTGTTTCACTTAGGTCCAAAAGCCACAAATTGTGAGAAACCTCCATTGTTTACTCAATGCTTGGATGACTGATAAACATTGTTTAATTCATTTGAGTCATGCTTTATCTTTAGATTATTGTGATTTTGTGGAAGCATTAGAAATGATCAAGGCATTTGTTTATATTGAGCACAACCGTATCCAAAAGTACCTTACCCGTGAGTAGAGAGAATTTGTTAGCCCATTTGAGCCTAGACAGTTTAGAACTCATTTTAGTGATGAACTTGGTTTATGTACATAATTTGAAAGTGTGGTTCATCATTGAATTTTGTGAGTTTCTAAAAATTTCTTCTTGAACCTTTGAACATTGGTATAATTTGATTTCCTTGCCTTAAAAAGTAAGGTTCATTCACTTGAGGTTTGGTTGAATTCAAGTTGGGGAGAATGAAAAAGAAGATGGTAGGTTGCTTTCGACTTTTGAAAAAGTTCAAACAAGCATGAAAAGAAAAAGTGTAAATATGAATGTGAAAAACAAAAGAAAAAGAATGCTTGTTTGAATGAGAAAAATAGAGTGAAATAATTATGCATAAGGAAGTTTGAGAAGGTTTGTGGTAAAGGAATGAGAATGGTGAATGAAGTTGTAATGAGTAAATATCATTTATCGGCAATTTTGATTCAATGGCCTTTAGAAATGTCCCTTTGTTGTTGACCCGACCAAGCTACAACCTTTAATTCCCTTAGTGATCTTTTTGCTTCCATGTTTTCATTTTTGATTGTTAGATGTTGTATGAATTGATTGTTATTTGCATTGTTTGTCGGGTGAGTGAAATTTCCTCGCGGTTGCAAACACGTCAATTTCTTCATTCTTATTTTGAAAAGGAGTGTTAGAGTGATTCAAGTATGAAAACGTAGTTGTTCTTGGAAACAATTATGATAATTGTTTAAGAACTTAATTCTTGGTCATTGTTCGATTATATTGAGTGGTGAGCGTTGCTTGTGCGTATTTTCATGCTTGACCGGTGAGCCGTTAATCCATTCTTTGTTGATTTAAATGCTTGAGCAAATCCTCTTGTTTTCATGAGGGGTGTTTTGCTTAAGGACAAGCAAAAGTTTAGTTGGGGAGAGTTGTTAGGTGCAGATTTGACCTAAAAATGACATATCTTTCTTTGCACTTTTTCTACTCTTTTCTCATGTTTTCATTCGTTTTACTCTTGATTGATATTATTCTTCTAAACATTGAAAATACCTTTGGTGCTTGTAATATGTGTGCTATTGTGCAGAAAATAGGCATAAAACATCAAATGTTGTAAGACACAAGAAAGGGTGCAAGCTGCTAAAGAAAAGAGAATGATATCAGTTGATTCGCCTGGCGAACATGAAGGCGAGTCCCAGCGAAGGTTCGCTTTGCGAACGCTGGCGAAGCTCCCAGCGAATGGACCCAGATTTTGGCAGAGGCAAAAAGAGACAAAATTCGCTTTGCGAGCTGGAAAGCGAATGTTCGCTTTGCGAACACTCCTTCGCTTAGCGAATGCACGTGAATTTCTGGGGCGGTTTAACTGTTTGAGGCACCTAAAGTGCCTATTTTTAACCATTCGCTTAGCGAATGAAGGGTTCGCCTAGCGAACGTGCGAATTCCTGAATTGTATAAATACAATTTTCACACTTTTTAGGTTATGTTGTTGTAATTTTGGGATAGAGAAACTTATAATTTTAGGATCATATTTGATCTTTCTTCATCTTCAAGGGAGAAAAGGTAGGATCTTTGTTTTCTTGTTGGTGTTGGACGTAATCTTGATACCTTATGTATTTCATCTAGTGTATGGTTGTGGATTGAATTCTGATTTTCTATTGTTGTTGTCTTTGACTGATTATTTATGGTCTTGACAAAACCTTTACAAATCTTTGATCTTAGATTTTCTTCTATCAATGAGCAAGCTTTTGACATGGTTTTGTGAGTTGATATTCATTTTATCTTTTGTTGTATTGTGTTGATTAAGTAGCATGGCTAGCATGAGTAGGATCGATACGATATCGCAAGGATGCGTGATAATAGTGATGAAGAAGGATATTCACATTCATTAGGCAAATTAGTTTAATACATGTAAAAAGGGTTAAGCGTATGTACGTATTCTGATCTTGGTTTAATACGAAGAAATCAGTTATCTGATATGGATGTTATAGTAATATCTGTCGGGACTAGACTCTAGAGATATATTTAGGCTTAACACTTGCGTGAGTGTCAGTTCTTACTTTTCTGTGTTGTTGAGTTGCGTGAGACATCACCAATGAGACAATACGGTTGTTCACTCGACGTTATGTTAGACATAACCTCTATTGTGAGTGATACGCGAGGATATTAGGCGAATGATTGATTTGTGTTTACTTGATTAGAAGAATGCATGTGTTATCAAATGATGAGATCCAATTCCAACAAGGCTCCATTTATAATTCAGTCTTTACTTTATATTCTCCGTCTTTACAATTTCCGCATTTGATTTTGGTTCCCTTTTAAACCAAAACTTTTGAACTATAAGCTTATTAATATAGAAACCAGTGAATGTCATTCTTTCCCTCGCACTCATCCTTGTGGAGAACGATAAATTGGGTTACTTATATATTTTTACTTGCTGCTATTCTAGCTTCAACAAAATGGTGCCGTTGTCGGGGATCGGTGTTTAGATATTGAATCGCATTGCATAGTTTCTATATTTGTAAGCCTTGTACATTTGTTTATATTATATGCATTTGTGTTCCTTTAATGTTTTCTCTAGTGTGATCAGGAATGATGAAAACTCCTCCTAGATTGGTTGCTATTTGTATAAAAGTATTCAATGAAGCTTCGACCGAGTCTGGATGGATGCTTGAGCATTGAAAGTATGCTTGGTAAATTGTACCGCTTTATAGAATCCTAGAATGATTTAAGAATTTTGTGCTTTGTGCAAATGTGTGTTTTGTTTCATTTTGCAACTTGTTTGATTGCTTGTTTCACTTAGGTCCAAAAGCCACAAATTGTGAGAAACCTCCATTGTTTACTCAATGCTTGGATGACTGATAAACATTGTTTAATTCATTTGAGTCATGCTTTATCTTTAGATTATTGTGATTTTGTGGAAGCATTAGAAATGATCAAGGCATTTGTTTATATTGAGCACAACCGTATCCAAAAGTACCTTACCCGTGAGTAGAGAGAATTTGTTAGCCCCTTTGAGCCTAGACAGTTTAGAACTCATTTTAGTGATGAACTTGGTTTATGTACATAATTTGAAAGTGTGGTTCATCATTGAATTTTGTGAGTTTCTAAAAATTTCTTCTTGAACCTTTGAACATTGGTATAATTTGATTTCCTTGCCTTAAAAAGTAAGGTTCATTCACTTGAGGTTTGGTTGAATTCAAGTTGGGGAGAATGAAAAAGAAGATGGTAGGTTGCTTTCGACTTTTGAAAAAGTTCAAACAAGCATGAAAAGAAAAAGTGTAAATATGAATGTGAAAAACAAAAGAAAAAGAATGCTTGTTTGAATGAGAAAAATAGAGTGAAATAATTATGCATAAGGAAGTTTGAGAAGGTTTGTGGTAAAGGAATGAGAATGGTGAATGAAGTTGTAATGAGTAAATATCATTTATCGGCAATTTTGATTCAATGGCCTTTAGAAATGTCCCTTTGTTGTTGACCCGACCAAGCTACAACCTTTAATTCCCTTAGTGATCTTTTTGCTTCCATGTTTTCATTTTTGATTGTTAGATGTTGTATGAATTGATTGTTATTTGCATTGTTTGTCGGGTGAGTGAAATTTCCCCGCGGTTGCAAACACGTCAATTTCTTCATTCTTATTTTGAAAAGGAGTGTTAGAGTGATTCAAGTATGAAAACGTAGTTGTTCTTGGAAACAATTATGATAATTGTTTAAGAACTTAATTCTTGGTCATTGTTCGATTATATTGAGTGGTGAGCGTTGCTTGTGCGTATTTTCATGCTTGACCGGTGAGCCGTTAATCCATTCTTTGTTGATTTAAATGCTTGAGCAAATCCTCTTGTTTTCATGAGGGGTGTTTTGCTTAAGGACAAGCAAAAGTTTAGTTGGGGAGAGTTGTTAGGTGCAGATTTGACCTAAAAATGACATATCTTTCTTTGCACTTTTTCTACTCTTTTCTCATGTTTTCATTCGTTTTACTCTTGATTGATATTATTCTTCTAAACATTGAAAATACCTTTGGTGCTTGTAATATGTGTGCTATTGTGCAGAAAATAGGCATAAAACATCAAATGTTGTAAGACACAAGAAAGGGTGCAAGCTGCTAAAGAAAAGAGAATGATATCAGTTGATTCGCCTGGCGAACATGAAGACGAGTCCCAGCGAAGGTTCGCTTTGCGAACGCTGGCGAAGCTCCCAGCGAATGGACCCAGATTTTGGCAGAGGCAAAAAGAGACAAAATTCGCTTTGCGAGCTGGAAAGCGAATGTTCGCTTTGCGAACACTCCTTCGCTTAGCGAATGCACGTGAATTTCTGGGGCGGTTTAACTGTTTGAGGCACCTAAAGTGCCTATTTTTAACCATTCGCTTAGCGAATGAAGGGTTCGCCTAGCGAACGTGCGAATTCCTGAATTGTATAAATACAATTTTCACACTTTTTAGGTTATGTTGTTGTAATTTTGGGATAGAGAAACTTATAATTTTAGGATCATATTTGATCTTTCTTCATCTTCAAGGGAGAAAAGGTAGGATCTTTGTTTTCTTGTTGGTGTTGGACGTAATCTTGATACCTTATGTATTTCATCTAGTGTATGGTTGTGGATTGAATTCTGATTTTCTATTGTTGTTGTCTTTGACTGATTATTTATGGTCTTGACAAAACCTTTACAAATCTTTGATCTTAGATTTTCTTCTATCAATGAGCAAGCTTTTGACATGGTTTTGTGAGTTGATATTCATTTTATCTTTTGTTGTATTGTGTTTATTAAGTAGCATGGCTAGCATGAGTAGGATCGATACGATATCGCAAGGATGCGTGATAATAGTGATGAAGAAGGATATTCACATTCATTAGGCAAATTAGTTTAATACATGTAAAAAGGGTTAAGCGTATGTACGTATTCTGATCTTGGTTTAATACGAAGAAATCAGTTATCTGATATGGATGTTATAGTAATATCTGTCGGGACTAGACTCTAGAGATATATTTAGGCTTAACACTTGTGTGAGTGTCAGTTCTTACTTTTCTGTGTTGTTGAGTTGCGTGAGACATCACCAATGAGACAATAAGGTTGTTCTCTCGACGTTGCGTTAGACATAACCTCTGTTGTGAGTGATACGCGAGGATATTAGGAGAATGATTGATTTATGTTTACTTGAATAGAAGAATTCATGTGTTATCAAATAATGAGATCCAATTCCAACAAGGCTCAGTTTATAATTCAGTCTTTACTTTATATTCTCCGTCTTTACAATTTCCGCATTTGCTTTTGGTTCCCTTTTAAACCAAAACTTTTGAACTATGTGCTTATTAATATAGAAACCGGTGAATGACATTCTTTCCCTCGCACTGATCCCTGTGGGGAACAATAAATTGGGTTACTTGTATATTTTTGCTTGCTGCTATTCTAGCTTCAACAGCTTCGAACAACACCTTTCGTGCATCAGTGTATGCCATAACTCAAAAAATCTTCTCAATTTCCTGGATCCAAGTCTGGGAACCTTCAGAATCGTATCTTCCCTTGAATGCAGGAGGGTTATTCTTCTAGAATTTCCTAGTCCACGAAACACATCATCTCCCCCATTATGATTCGGATTAGTGTACAAAGCTTGATTTGCTTGCGCCGTCACCTGAGCCTTTGCCTCTAAAGCATTTGCAACCGCTTGATCATTTTTACCACCATCAATTTCTTTCTGTATAATCAGCCAAAACAAGTTAACCAATTGTAAACCATAAAATAAATAGAAGTTACCAAAAAACAACACTGACAGGATTAACACCCATGTTATACGCAAGGGTACGATAAGTCCTCAACGCCTAAGGTCGAATGGACCGACTGACTATGATACTAACTATGTAAAACCCTAAACCCCCAACATAATATTTTACAAATGCATGCGGGAAATATGAAGATAAAACAAAGACAAGGTGTCACACATATCTATCAATATTTAATCTCCAATTCAAAATGCGAAATTTACTTTGAAAACACAACATCATTATTCAAGTAAGCAACTTAGAAAACAAACTCATTCATAATATAAAGCATTAAATGAACCAACTAAAAAAAACGAGGTATTCCAAACCCAGTGTTACACTATCAGAACGACACTACGAAAACTAAATAGTCAATAAGTTACGATGAACAAAACATGAAAATAAAAACAGTTAGTAGGCCAACTGTGCCATCCGCCAAAATAGGTAATGTCTAATGCTCACCGGTCTCCACATCAGAATCTGCATAACATACATACAGAGCAACATGGAAACAAAAAGGGGTGAGAAATACATTCCATATATAAATGGTGCATAAAATAGCAAGGATAGTTTTAATCATCAAAATTCATCAATTACAATCACAAAGGTAATATAACAACAACAATAAATGCAATTGTGTATGCAATGTTCATCTCCTCTACTTCAATGCACGTGGTATCAATCTTTCGAATATTTAGAGGTACGTTTCTGAAGTATCCAACTCGTCATTGGACTAAATTCCTACTCATCACTGGACCAAAGTCATACTCGTCACTGGACCGAAGTCCTACTTGTCACTAGACTGAAGTCCTACTTATCACTGGACCGAAGTCCTACCTATCTCCGATATACATGATGCATCAATGCTACAACTAATATGCAAATAGACATCCACAATCCTCCAACTCCGGTCCTAATCACTTGTTCTTTCGAACCTAAACACATTATCGTTATATATTTATCGCCGTTTACAGCCACTTCATTGGTTCCATCGAACCTAATTATTTCAATATCAACACTTCCACCTCATAAGGCATTCATCAATTAATTCAACATAACAACTCAATAAAACTTTTATAATCAATCAACATTCAATAACATCACACAATTTAGAAAATTGGGAGTTAATAGAAAAATTGAGTCAAAACATTTCACTACGGCAATTCTGCATGGCAGACGGTCGGACCGTCTCGGCCATCACGATTGTCTCCCTCTAGGAATTATCATGTGTCATTCGCTGACAGTTTGGGGTTATGCACTCATTATATGGCGCTGACGGTGGGACCATCACTCGGATGATTCCCGTCATCGCTGACGATTAGCATCTTCTTCCCCAACATAGTGACGATTGGCCTATCACGCTGTTGACGCCTGTCAGCGCTGTACAGAATGTGGTTCTGCAGGTTTTGCCATTGAATCGCTCTAGATTTTGATTTCTTCAACCAATTTCATACCAGACAATTACCCAACATTCGATTTACACATTATAACAACAAAATTCACAACGAAACAACAATTTAATATTTATCACATCAATTCATCATGAATTATTCGTAAATATTACATCTC
The DNA here is from genome assembly GCA_022829125.1 of Lathyrus tuberosus. Classification (NCBI taxonomy): domain Eukaryota; kingdom Viridiplantae; phylum Streptophyta; class Magnoliopsida; order Fabales; family Fabaceae; genus Lathyrus; species Lathyrus tuberosus. The sequence goes on from JALAZF010000060.1 coordinate 17,172,084, forward strand.
ATATGAACAAAAAAAATAGATTCTTCATAGCATAAACCCATATGAATTTGACATAACAGCATAAAAATCAGTAACATCATTAGATCATAACTCAGAATTGTATAGCAACAATCTAGAGAGGTTTTGCACAAACCATCTCATGATTCAAGTTCTACATCAATGGAAGAAAAAACAAAATATAGGGGGTTAAGGAATCCCCAATATCCCATATGCATTAGACACTAATATATTGAACAATTTCCCCTACCTCGATTATGCAAAAGAGTTTGAAGCTTTGACAATGGAAGTTCTCCTCTTTCTCTTCTATGTTAGGGTTTCTTAATTTTTCTCCTCCTCTTGTTTTTCACCAAACTTTTACCTACTAACATCAACCTTTCTGTCCCATTTAGATAAAAAAAAACCTAATTTACTTATTTCAATAATCTCACTAACTCCCTTAATTTTTTATTAATTCTCTCCACCTCCCTAAATTTATTTAATTTTCGTTTTCTTGCCTAAAGCCCAAATCCCCATATTTTCAACTAATTCAAATTCTTAAAATGATAAATAAATCTCCCAAATTATTATTATTCTAACCATTATTATAAATAATTAAAATACTCCACTTAATTCAAATAAATTATTAAAATTAAAAACGGAGGTGTTACACTTGGCATAACAAGAAAAAAGTAAGTGTTGCGTTATCCACAACTGAGGCAGAATATCTTATCGTGGGTAGCTATTGCTCTCTGATTACCTTGATGAAACAACAACTCATTGATTACTATGTGAATCTTGGAGTTGTCTCGATAAGATGCTACGACACAAGCGCCATAAACTTCACTAAAAACTGACACTTCACTCTCGGGATAAACAAATTAGGGTTAGGCACCACTTTATTAAGTATCATGTTTAAAAAAGGAGAATTCATACTTGAATTTTTTACCTCATCCAATCAACTCATAGACATTTTTACCAAACCACGTCCTAAAGAAAGTTTCTTTTTCATAAGAGTTGACTACGAATTTTAAACTAATCATGCATTGGCTAGCATGCATGCACTTTGCTTATTTTCCCTCCTTTTTTATTATGCCAAAGAGGGAAGAAGTATACTATCAGGTGGTGTAAAGTATACTATTTACTCGTGTGAGTGGAATTTAATCACTCCACATATTATCTACCTATTTTTCTTATACCAGCTCCCTAAGAGATGCATTGTCATCATAAAAAAGGTGGAGAATATGGTTCTATGTGCTTGCACGTATGAAGCTGATGATCCTGATGCTGGCAACCATTATGATGTTTTGATGAGGACAACACTGCATTCAAATCCTAGTGATATCTTTCCTACTTGATGATGGTGACTAACTTGAAGATATCTCAAGCCTCATCAAATAGAAGATTTAAGGCTCCAATAGAGTGCTTATCATATTTGCAAATCTAGAAAAGGAGATGTGTGCAATATTTAGAGTTGTGAAAGATCACCTGATCATGTCTATCTGAGTGACCAGATTCTTGTGAAACTAGAAGAGTAACTCCTAAGATATTTAGGTAACACACACACACACACATAGACTTAAAAAATTTTGAAGCCTCTTTTTACCTAACAAGACACTTTAAAATGTTTTTAAGCCTTATCCAGTTGATTAGAAGATTGCCAGCTTGATTAGGAAATTTTTGAGCTACCTAATCGATTAGATCATATGCCTAATCGATTAAATGAAGCATAATTGATTAAATAATGAGCTGTGACAGTCTCTTAATGATTGATAGCGCTCTATATCCAAACCTTCCACATTGTCCAAAAACAATTGATTATTTGAAGTACCTAATCGATTATACTCAAAACTTAATCGATTAGGTGAGTTAATTGACCCATGGATTATTTCCTTTTTGAGCCAATTTTTTTATATAAAGGAGGTGCCTCCTCACCTCATTTCACACAAGAATTCAGGATTCTCTAATTCTTCTCAATTTATTTTTATTCTTCTTCTTCTCTCTCTCTAAATATTTTCTTTCCACCAAAGTTTCCTTAGTTCCTTGTGAGTGAAAACTACTTTTGAGAAACCCTATGGGAGGGTACTATTGTTGGAACCTTATGAGGTATCCTTGCGCCTATATGCATCTCCCTATGTGGTATTATCGATCAAATACATATCAGGGTAGATCATCTATGTAGTCAGGTCGAACATAAAGAGAAGCCCAATAAGAAGGCAATGTCACCCCTACCATGAAACTAATAAACATTAAATCGACAAAATAAATCTTTAAAACAAAAGAAAACAAAAAAGGTAAATGAAAATTTTATTAGATAAAAAATTCCCAAAAGGAGATAGATATACAAAGTCACTCAAACTACATGAGAGAAATAAAAATACATAAATCAACTTAGAGGAATCATCTTGTTGGATCCCCCTTCATCCCAAACGGTCTCCATTGACGCTTGATTCTCTGTGGGAGATTCATATATCCAAAGAAATGAAAGGGTCTTAGTTTCTGCATTTTTGGGCATCACTCCAATACCATACAAAGGATCAACATCCTCTAACAATTGGCCTTCTGTTGGAATACAAATAGAGTTAGGGTTTTGTTATCGTTCCACAGAGATTGTTAGAGATATCACTTCCTTTCTACAGTTGAAGAGGTTTTAAACTTTAATCGGAACAACGGGTTTTGGTTGTTTTCAGTCGGAACATTTGCATTCAAAATTAAGTATTGACGGTAAAAGGATTTGGTTTAACGATTTATAAAAACATGTCAAGATTAGGTCTCAGTGATCCGGTTCACACGTATTTTCTCGATTAAGAATGTGAACTTGTTAACAACAATTATAACCACGTATCCTCTCAACAAGTTTCTCTCGAACACTTGTTGTGGGATTACCATTTTGATCCTTTGTTGATCTCTCACATAAACTATCAAAACGATACATTCAAGAACAATATTTATGAACATCAACATTCAAAACTATCTCTAGCCTCATGAATATTGATGGAATGAAACTTCAATCAAGTTTTATAAAATTTCTCTCGAACATGAAATAAAACAAAATATACAATGTAAACAAAGTTTTTCTTCTATAAATATCATCTACAAGGTTCACAAGCTTACAATCAAGAAGAATACATACAAAATAATGGATCACCTACCACTAATCTTGACACAAAAAAGCTTTAGCTAGCCATAGACATGGTAGCTTGCTTGACAAGTAAGTTGTAAAGCTTTTGGAGCATCAATCTTCAAAGATTCAAGGATTGAAGCATTAAAGCTTTGAAACTAAGAAGATGAGTAACAATGGAGTTTTCTTCTTCACACAAGTTTCTAGGTTACAAAAGAGTGAAAATGAAAAGTGATGATGATCCCAAAAATATCTACAAAATGAGACTATAAACAAGTTCAGCCCAGACAAGAGCGTCGGGCGGTGCTTTTCACGGCCGGGCGATGACCATAAAGTGAGGCCACGTGACAGCTTCAGTATCACATGGAGCTCTCAAAATGTCTGATAGCGTCGGGCGATGGAATCAGAGCGTCGGGCGATGCTTTCACGGACGGGCGGTCTTCAAGAGGCGCATCAAATCACAATTCTATAACTTTGATTGAAATGGGGAACCATCGCCCCTGCAGTGTCGGGCAGTTAGAGCTTCCTGCACCCTAGCAGGGCCGGGCGGTGCAGGGGCCTAAATCGCGACACGGGCCTTTTGTAAATTTCTCGTTTCCGCGTGAGTCGAGCCTCAATCCTTCACCAAACTTGCTGCAAAAATTCACAAACACGTCAAAATACCTAAATCTCACAAAAATTGCAAGAATCGCTTAATTAATAAGTCATTTCCCGATTAAAGCGATTAAAAGAGCTTAAAGGCATCAAAATCAATTATGAAAATAAGCACTTCTTGACATCTAACAACTCTCCCCAACTTGCATCTTTGTTTATCCTCAAATAAAAGTAAGTGTCAACAACCACAACCAAGATTTCCAAACACCAAATCAACCGAAAACAACAATGGTTCAAACTCGACACATACACGCACAAAGTATTTCCACAAAGGTGCATAGAATCAAAACATAATTATGAACTAAGTTCTAAACACAACATTACACAATGCAAAATCAAGTACCGACAAGCTCAAGTTGAATCACCTAAATTCACTTATTATAAACACACTATGTACATAATTTCACACGGGACAAAACACTCTCACAAGCAATCGTGCCACATCCGAAATCATTCATGCATTCATCTCACAAAGTTATCAAAAATAAGTAGAAACAAAGATCACGAAGGACTTTTATGGTTGTACTTTGGCTTGGTTAAAAACAAGGGTCATATCTAAACGGTCATTGATCACAAACGGGTAATAACATTGAAGAGCATTTCTTTTTCAACTTTCTCATTCTTTTTCACACTTTATTCCTTCTTTTTACAATGCATTCACTTCTTTTGATTTTATTTTCTTTTTGATCTTTTTCAATATTTTTGTTTTTGATTTCTTTTTCTAAGAATGCATTGCATCACCAATTCCTTTCTCCTTTCAAATTAAACCATTCTCCCCAACTTCAACGATATTACAACTTCATTTTAAATGCCCTTCAAAACGGGTTAAAATTCGGGTTCATGATTCACACAAAAAATTTGTCTTTTTAGGCTCAAAAGGAGTTTAAAATACGCGCACACTCACAAGGTTACTTGGAAGTGTTTTTGGAATGGTGGTTTTCCTCATAGTGCACAAAAATTGCCTTGATCATTTCTAAGTTTCCAATCATTAAAAACAACTCACAAGATTAAACATGAACAAAACGAGTAAAACAACGATTTCTTGACTCTATTTTTTTGTGAACAATGGAAAGCATCTCACTTTGGTGGTTTTGTCCTAATTGATTCACACATGAACAAGTATTTACAACACAATGCATTATCATAATTTTGTATAAAGCACTAACTCACAATCATGCTAAAATTCTACACAACACATTCACACTTTGATTGTGCACCAAAATCAAGAATTCTATCATCACCATCAATGTTTAAGGTTAACAAGATATCCTTTTTTCCTCTTGTGCCAACACACAAAATTTTTCAAAATTTCAAGGACAACCAATATTTTCCTTGTGCATCCACAACATAAAAATAAAAACAGAAATATAAAAATAAAAACAGCAATTAACTAGAACACAATCTAACCAAACTGTAAATTTATAACTATGGTGTGAAAACACCAAAATGTACTCGCCGAAGCGATCCAAAAGTACATTCTAAAAAAAACTGAAAATATAACTGACAAGACAAAAAAAATCCTTCACTTTGAAGCTTAATTAACCATACCATTGAGATCGTCATGCATCTCATCACCATCATCATCATCATCATCATCCGCAACAACACCACCGGTGCTTCCCCCTCCGAAAAGAATGGGCGCCTGTCCCCAGGCCAATTTGCATAAGCGTCGAACGACTCCCTTGTACGAAAAGGAGTGTACTCCGCCGGATACGTCTGGAAATGATACATTTGCTGCATACAATCAAAGTTAAACTGATTCGATCTGTGTAGTGACTCACCCATATCCCACGTGTAGTTAAACGCCGCATTCATATTGAAAACGGATGGTTCACTTTCATTTGCCTGACCACTTCCCTGCCCACCAGAACTACTACCAATCACAGCAGCCTTCTTTTTCTTCCTTTCTTCCTTGGACTTGCAAAACCTATCCAAATAGTTGTCATCAACCAGAAATTTAAGTTTCTCATTAATTACACCTGGAATAAGAATGTCAGTTTGATAGATTAAAGCCTGAACCCGACAAGGAAAAATGATGGGAGCATCATCATGCACTCCAGGCCTCCGAGTATTATCAAAAAAAATTTTCATCTCCCAAGCAATGATTTGGACGATATCCACCTCTTTATCCTCCATGATACAGTACATAAGGAGTCCTGTATCAAGAGGGACAGAAGAACAGTGATGTCGTGGCTTTACATTATAGCAAAGCAATAGAAGAACGGTTTGTGCTTCCGGAGTCATGTATTTCCTACTGTATTTGATCGACTCCCTTTTTGCATTCCGATCGACCTTGCAACCTGGTTAGAGAATCGAACTGGCTACTATTTTGTGATCATGCTTTGCTGTTGAAAACTTCACGAAATCATCGGTTTGTAGGCTTCCTAAGCTACTAGGACTGCCCAAGATCCTATTAATGGCATCCCTGCTGAAACTGATCTCTCCACCCCTTACGAAGGTCTTAAATCTGTAAAATTCTCCTTCGGGCTGAAGCGTGTTAGCATAGAATTCTCTGATCAGCTGGTAACAAACGCGATCAGCCAGGTTCATCAGCTTATCCCACTTTTTATTTTTGAAGATCGCCTGAATCCGACGGTAGTCCCCCTCACGGTTGATTACAAACCTCGTTTCAGAGAGAACACTTCTGCCCTCAAGAGACTTTATCCGAGCTTCATGCTCGACAGACAAAAACTGACTGCTGTCAAACTCTAATGGAATATCTGATGAGGAAGCAACATTCTTATGTTTCTTCCTTGAAGCATCCTGAGGACCAAAGTGGGAAGACATCTGCACAAACCAAACAAAAACACAGCACAGACATACACATTAGCACTGTTAGTCATACGAAAGAAAAACCGATACAAACAACGAAAACCCCAAGACTAGGCAACACAGGGTCGGCGCCCTAGCAGCGCCGGGCGACCCAAGAGCGCAGCTGCGCCCCTCTACCGCCGGGCGGTAATCGCGACTTCAGAAGAGATTTTTAAGAGCAGGTCTGCTCTTCTCTTACCCATCCCTTTTCAACCCATTATCAAAAAACAACACAGATAGCACAAATAAGAACATGCAAGGTTGAAGAAGGATGTCAATCTCACAATCATCTATCTCAACCATTACCAAGCCTAACCACATTTTTTTCTACGATGATAATGATTAAGAAAAGAAAAACAACCAAGAACAAAAACTACATACTTACCTTAAGCCTAGAGGGTTTGAAATGGGTGCACGTGAGAGCAAAGGGTGAGAGAGTGAGAGAGTGAGCTAGGGTTTTCCAACGGGAGAGAATGAGAGAAAAGTTTCAAAACTTTCTCTCAAGCCTTTTAAAAAACCAAGGGTAAAATTGGAAAAGCCCCCCAATTGGAATTCCAACCCTTAAATTAAATCAGAAAATGTTTCAAATTCCCCCTCCTAATCTCTCTCACTTGGCCAATCAGAGGCGAGGCCTCTGCAAATTTTTAAGCACCGTCGAGCGCTTCACACCAGATAACAGATTTTCTGCTATGGTGCTGCAGACCAGTTTGTGCATCCATAACACATTCAACTCACAACATGCAGCAATCACAATTTTCTTTTTACTCCAAAAGGCAATGCAACAATAAAAACACTACAAAGCACGAAATACTTACAATGTTGGGGTGCCTCCCAACAAGCGCTTGTTTAACGTCGGCTAAGCTCGACAGTCCACGATGATCAACGATCATCAAGAAACACAGAACCCAAATCGCGATCAAAATCGCCTCCGAGATAAATTTTCAAACGTTGGCCATTCACGGGCCAACTTTCTTTTTTCTGCAAATCTTCAATCACAACAGTTCCATAACTTTTCACCTCTTTGACACGAAACGGTCCTGACCACTTCGATTTTAACTTTCCCGGGAAAAGTTTCAACCGGGAATTAAACAGTAATACCATTTGGCCAACCTTGAAATCCTTTTGTCGTATCTTCTTATCGTGATACCCTTTCACCTTCTCCTGATACAACCAACTAGAATGATATGCGGCATTCCGCATTTCCTCCAATTCATGCAGTTATATTTTTCTTTTTTCTCCGGCCAAGTTTTATCAAAATTTAACAATTTCACGGCCCACAATACTTTGTGCTCCATTTCAACGGGTAAATGGCATGTTTTACCATAGACCAATTGAAACGGAGTTAAGCCAATTGGAGCCTTGTAAACGGTACGATACGCCCACAATGCCTCGTCCAATTTTTGTGACCAATCATTTCTAGAACTTGACACGGTTTTTTCCAAAAAAAATTCACCTCACGGTTGGACACCTCGGCTTGATCGTTCGTTTGTGGGTGGTAAGGGGTCGCCACATTATGCGTTACACCATAATGTTTCAAAACACTTTCAAGGGATGTATTGTAAAAGTGTGACCCGCAATCACTTATAAAAACCCGAGGAGTGCCAAAACAGGCAAAGATGTTTTTCTTTAAAAAATTTATTACTGTTTTGCCATCAGCCTTAGGTGAAGCAATTGCTTCAACCCACCTCGAAACATAATCAACCGCCACTAAAATATACTCATTTCCAAAAGAGGGTGGGAATGGACCAACAAAATCTATGCCCCAACAATAAAAAATTTCAACCTCTTGGATATTTTGAAGGGGCATTTCATCTCTTTTTCCATTTCCACCAGTTCTTTGACAAGTATCACAACTTTACGCATGGAGATTTGCGTCTTTAAATAGAGTAGGCCAATAAACGCCTGATTGCAAGACTTTCGTGGTTGTTCTCGAACCATTAAAATAGCCTCCATACGGCGAGTTGTGACAATGCCAAAGAATAATTTGAGCTTCAACACTCGTGACACACCTTCTCAAAAGGTTGTCACCTCCCAACTTGAACAAGTAAGGGTCATCCCACACATAATAATTCGCATCCGATAAGAATTTCCTTTTTTAATTCCAAGTTAGGTCTTCTGGTATCCAACCGGTTGCTTTGTGGTTAGCAATATCCACAAACCAAGGCCTAACTTGGACTCGAAACAATTTTTCATTGGGAAATTCCTCTCCGATTTCCTTTTCTGTTTTGGTTACCTCTACATTGATCAAGCGGGACAAATGATCCGCCACCAAATTTTCTGAACCCTTTTTATCCTTTATTTCCAAATAAAATTCTTGAAGTAAAAGGATCCAACGGATGAGCCTTTGCTTCGAATCCGGTTTAGTGAGCAGATTTTTGATTGCCGAATGATTAGTGTAGATTACCACTTTTGACCCTATTAGGTAAGAATGAAACTTCTCAAGTGTGTATACAATCGCAAGCAATTCTTTTTTGGTTGTGGCGTAATTTACTTGCGCCTCATTTAATACTTTGCTTGCGTAATGTATAGCATGAAAAGTTTTGTTCTTCCTTTGACCTAACACCGCTCCAACAGCGTAATCACTCGTGTCGCACATTAGTTCAAAATTTAAAGTCCAATTTGGCGGGATGATTATTGGAGCGGTAATTAGTTTTTATTTCAAAATTTGGAAAGCAATAAGACATTCATCGTCAAAGAGAAATACCTGATCTTTGTTGAGCAAGTTGCTTAGTGGCCTTGCTACTTTTGCAAAATCTTTGACGAATCGTCTATAAAATCCCGCATGCCCTAAAAAGCTTCTGATTCCCTTGACGTTGGTAGGAGGAAGCAACTTTTCAATCACTTCAATCTTCACTTGATCGACTTCAAGGCCTTTGGAAGAAACTTTGTGCCCAAGCACAATTCCCTCCGTCACCATAAAGGTACACTTCTCCCAATTCAACACCAAGTTTGTCTTTACACACCTCTCAAGGACGGCTTCCAAATTCTTTAAACATAAATCGAAAGATGCTCCAAACACGGAAAAATCATCCATAAACACCTCCATTGCCTTTTCTATGAGGTCGGAGAAGATAGCTTGAACACACCTTTGGAAAGTTGCCGGCGCATTACATAAGCCAAAAGGCATATTTCGATAAGCAAAAATGCCAAAAGGACAAGTAAAAGCCGTCTTCTCATGGTCCGTCGGGTCAACCGCAATTTGATTGTAGCCTGAATAACCGTCCAAAAAACAATAGAATTGTTGCCCGGATAACCTCTCGAGCATTTGGTCCATGAATGGAAGTGGAAAATGGTCTTTTCTTGTTGCGGTGTTCAACATTCGATAGTCAATACACATTCACCACCCCGTCACAATCTTTGTTGGGATTAACTCATTCTTCTCGTTTCGGATAACGGTCATGCCACCCTCTTTAGGAACAACATGCACGGGGCTTACCCATGGACTATCAGAGATCGGGTAGATCATTCCCGCATCCAAAAGCTTCACAACTTCTTTCCGAACAACCTCTTTCATAGTAGGATTCAAGCGGCGTTGTGGTTGAGCAACAACCTTGAAATCCTCTTCCATTAGAATGTTGTGCATACAATACGAGGGACTAATTCCTTTAAGATTGGAAAGAACCCACCCTATAGCTTCTTGATTTCTTTTCAACACATGAATCAAACGGGTTTCTTCTTTGTCGGACAAATCGTTGCTAATAATTACCGACTTGTTCCCACTTTCATCAAGGAATGCATACTTCAAATTAGAAGGAAGCACCTTCAATTCAAGTTGAACTTTCTCATCACTCGGTTCTTTCTTCAACTCTTCATTCTCAAATTCCCATGGTTACAATTCTTTGAGAGATTCAAGCTCTTTCAAACATTCTTCAAGAGCTCTTTCCTCTTTATCGGTAAATAGTTCAAAAGCATCATCAAGAGCTATTTCCAAAGGAGACACTATATGAACATGCTTAGAAACCTCCAAAGTTGCTTCTTCCATAGCATCGATACGAAAGCTATCATGTTTGTCTTTTGAATGCTTCATTGCTTCCAATAGATTAAAAGATACCTCTTCATTTAGAACCCGCACTTTCATAAGGCCATCATCAACATATATCATCATGCGAGCGGTCTTCATAAAAGGGCGAACAAGAATTAGAGGAGCATCATCATCCTCTTCCATATCAATAACAATGAAGTCCACCGAAAAGAAAAATTTATCAACTTTCACCAACACATCTTGCACCAACCCAATCGGATGAGTGGTGGATTTGTCGGCCAATTGCAATGTCATCCTGATGCCCTTAATTTCAATGTTCCCAAGCTTTTTCACAATAGATAATGGAATGAGATTGATGCTTGAGCCCAAATCAATAAGGCTATTTCCAACAAAGGCATTACCAATTGTAACGGGTAAGGTAATTCGCCCCGGATCGGTTTCCTTCTTCGGGAGAGTTCTTTGAATAATAGCACTACAATTTGCCGTAAGAACAACGGTTTCCGGCTCCGAATATTTCCGCCTCTTTGTAATAATGTCCTTCATAAATTTGGCGTACTTCGGCATTTGCTCTAGAGCTTCGGAAAAAGGGATGTTGATTTGTAGTTGCTTAAAGATATCCATGAATCTTGAGTATTGCCTAGCATTTTCTTTCCTTGTCGGCACATGAGGGTAAGGCATATTTTGAGTCGGTATCGGATTCATCTTCTCCTTCTCCTTCTTAACTCTCACATGTTTCTCTTTTTTCTTCACTTACTCCATACTCTCATTTTCAACTTCAACAATTTCATCATTTTTCTTTTCAACCACAACCTCATTATCATCTTTCTTTTCAACTTCAACATTATCATTTTTCTTTTCAACTTCTTCTTCCTCATCACTATCCTCCTTAAAAATACCATCAATTTTTTCTTCTTCCACCCTCTCATTTTCTTTTGATAACTCCTTTCCACTTCTAGTAACGATTGCCTTGCAATGCTCCTTCGGGTTTACGTGAGTATTTGCGGAGAATGAAGGACCCGCTTATTACTCGGCAATTTGTTTGGCAAGTTGCCCAACTTGATTTTCGAGATTCTTTATCGTCGCATCACTACTCTTTTGGTTGGCCATAGGCATTTGATTGAATTGATTCAAAGTGTCTTCCAACTTAGAGCTAGGAACCGGAGGTGGTGGAGGTTGATAAGGATTTTGCCGGCTTGAAGAACCGCCACCATAACCTTGATTATTTTGATAGTTCCCCCTCGGTTGATATCCTTGATTGCTTTGGTAATGTTGTTGAGGATTTTTTTGATAAGGTTATTGTTGTTGTCTTCCCTGATAATCTTGTTGATTGTTCATGTAGTTCGCTTCTTCAAATCCCGGTGGAGGACAAAATCCGGTGTCATGCTCTCCTTTGCAAAGTTCACAACAGGCAACTCGCTTACTCTTGCTCGGTTGCTCATGTATTTCCTTCAATTGTTGTGGAAGCTTCGAAATTTGTTGAATCAAAAGTTCCACTTGTTGAGATAAAAGCTTGTTTTGAGCTAGGATAGCATCATTAGTTCCTAATTCCAAAACTCCCGAAGTCCTTTGAGAAGGACCACGGTTGTGACTTCCCTGATGGTTATTCAAAGCCATCTTATCAATTATGGCAATGGCTTCTTCGGCACTCTTGCTCATTAAAGATCCACCCGCGGTGGCATCCAATAATGTTTTATGCACTAGTTGAAGACCATTCCTAAAAATGTGAACTTGAGTCAACTCGTCGAAACCATGCCCTTTACATTTCCTCAACATAGATTTGAATCTCTCCCACGCTTCGTTGAGAGATTCGTTAGCACCTTGCGTGAACACTGCTATTGCGGTCTTTGCCTCCATGAAACGATTATGTGGAAAAAAATCGCTCCAAAAAATTTTCTTCAAGTAAATTCCAATCAGTCATTATTGTCGTCGACTGATCAAGATACCATTCCTTGGCCTTCCCAATGAGGGAATGCGGGAATAGTCGCTTAAACAGAGATTCCTTTTCAGCTTCGGGCGCACCAGTTCCTCCTGCAATCTCATAGAACTTTGTCAGATGTGTAAAAGGATCCTCATGATTCATACCAGTAAAAGGACTCTGATATAGAAGCTGGAGAATACCAGTCTTCATTTCTGAATGCCGACTGTTGTGAGCATTGGGAGCGAACTGTGCATTATGTCTTGGACTGTTGGTACACGGTCTCGAAGCAGGTGGTGGTGATGGTGGTGGATGTTCCATAGCTGGAAGTAACTGTGGAAATGGTGGTGGTGGTGGTGTAGAAGTCAAACTTCCCTCTTGTACTTGCCTTTGTCTAGCTAGTTGCCTCCTTTGTCTCGTTCTGCTATTGATTCTACGAGCGATTCTTTCAATCTCAGGATCAAACATAAGTTGGTCTGTCAGTAGTTTCCCTCGCATAAAACAAAGTCTGCACACTAAACAAAACAAATCAACAAGCTCAAGAAAAAGTTAACAAGCTTAAAACAAAACAACTATTGCAATGCTTGCAATATCAATAAACAATCCCCGGCAACGGCGCCAACTTGTTGGAATACAAATAGAGTTAGGGTTTTGTTATCGTTCCACAGAGATTGTTAGAGATATCACTGCCTTTCTACAGTTAAAGAGGTTTTAAACTTTAATTGGAACAACGGGTTTTGGTTGTTTTCAGTTAGAACATTTGCATTCAAAATTAAGTAATGACGGTAAAAGGATTTGGTTTAACGATTTATAAAAACATGTCAAGATTAGGTCTCGGTGATCTGTTTCACACGTATTTTCTCGATTACGAATTTGAACTTGTTAACAACAATTATAACCACATATCCTCTCAACAAGTTTCTCTCGAACACTTGTTGTGGGATTACCGTTTTGATCCTTTGTTGATCTCTCACATAAACTATCAAAACGATACATTCAAGAACAATATTTATGAACATCAACATTCAAAACTATCTCTAGCCTCATGAATATTGATGGAATGAAACTTCAATCAAGTTTTATAACATTTCTCTCGAACATGAAATAAAACAAAATATACAATGTAAACAAAGTTTTTCTTCTATAAATATCATCAACAAGGTTCACAAGCTTACAATCAAGAAGAATACATACAAAATAATGGTTCACCTACCACTAATCTTGACACAAAATAGCTTTAGCTAGCCATAGACATGGTAGCTTGCTTGACAAGTAAGTTGCAAAGCTTTTGGAGCATCAATCTTCAAAGATTCAAGGATTGAAGCATAAAAGCTTTGAAACTAAGAAGATGAGTAACAATGGAGTTTTCTTCTTCACACAAGTTTCTAGGTTACAAAATAGTGAAAATGAAAAGTGATGATGATCCCAAAAATATCTACAAAATGAGACTATAAACAAGTTTAGCCCAGACAAGAGCGTCGGGCGGTGCTTTTCACGGCCGGGCGATGACCATAACGTGAGGCCACGTGACAGCTTCAGTGTCACGTGGACCTCTCAAAATATCTGATAGCGTCGGGTGAAGGAATCAGAGCGTCGGGCGATGCTTTTACGGCCGGGCGGTCTTCAAGAGGCGCAGAAAATCACAATTCTGTAACTTTGATTGAAATGGGGAACCATCGCCCCTGCAACGCCGGGCGGTTGGAGCTTCATGCGCCCTAGCAGGGCCGGGCAGTGCAGGGGCCTAAATCGCGACACGCGCCTTTTGCAAATTTCTCGTTTCCGCACGAGTCGAGCCTCGATCCTTCACCAAACTTGCTGCAAAAATTCACAAACACATCAAAATACCTAAATCTCACAAAAATTGCAATAATCGCTTAATTAATAAGTCATTTCCCGATTAAAGCGATTAATAGAGCTTAAAGGCATCAAAATCAATTATGAAAATAAGCACTTCTTGACACCTAACACCTTCCATAATAACTTTAAAGTAACTGAGCTTACAAAGGTCGAGCACTATATACAAGAAGTAAACATGTTTTTTCATTTTGTCAAAGCCCTGATCTCTAAAGGGAAGAGAGTTTATGTGAGAGAGTGAGAAGTTATAAAATTAAAAAGGGTAAGTGTTTTGTAGCATAATCTTTACTACATCAGTATTATTTTATTATTAGTAGATAGAATATGAGTGTGATTGAAGAGAATAAGAGTAATTCCAAAGGGGAGTTTTTTCCCATGTTCTCTACTTGGGCAAACAACTTTTTCATTTCATGGGATATTGGAGTTGGCCAGATTGACCATCAGTTGCACTATCAACAATGCTAACATACATCATAAAAAAAATAATAAAATTTAAGTTGTGGACCATTTTAGTTAAAATTAAAGTTAATATGAATAAAATATTATTATATGAGGTAAATTTGTGAGACTCAATATAAATTCATTAATTATATAATTGGAGTTAAAATTAGATTAGTTATTTCAAAATGATGTGGTTTAAGAAGTCCCACAAAACACCCACACACAAAAAGTAGCACGATTGGATATGCTTAGAGAGAATGAGAGAGAGAGAGAGAGAGAGAGAGAGAGAGGAGAGAGAGAGAAGCTTTTTTAAAGTGTTGCATCATCACAATTCTATCTTTTAGATATGTTATATGCCATACCCCAAATTTTGACCCTAGATGTCATCATCATTCTAGGAAGCATCAAGCATTGCGTTGGTAACCCTAACCATTGTTCAAGATGTTTCTTGTTTGGTTTCATAAAAATTAGGGTTTTAGCTCAAGGAAATAAAGGGAATCTTCATATGATCAGTCAATGTTTTGGAATGATCATCAACCCACCAAACTTACCTACATTCAAGAGGCTTCTCCTTGTCAAGAACCAAGTGCAAGATGGTCTCATTACAAGTTTCATGGAGCTCAATTTCATCTGATCACCAATTAGGGTTTTCATCAGGAAAAAGTCAATTGTGCCTTGACTTTTGATCAAATCATAATGCCAAGCCTTGGGGTCCAAGACACTCATATACATCCTTGGAGTCCATCCATGATGTTTGAAAGATTCAAGGACGCAAAACTATTGAAGATCACACAGATGAATTCATCTGATTATACAAGCTTCATCTGACAAAGTCAACCCTTTGAATTTTAGGTTTTTTGGTCCAAATTGAAGTCATCAAGCCAAATTTCATCAAGACATGTTTGATCAATGAGTTTGAGCATGAAAAATCAAGATTTGGGAGGTTTCTTGCAAAAGGGGAAAAGTTAAAGAAACTTGAAAATTTTCTAAGTATGGAAAAACCCTAATTGAGAGGCCAACTTTGGAGGATTATAACACCCAATCTACAAAGCCATTTTCTGTGCTCCAAAGCTCAAATTAAAGCCCTTGCAACATACTACAACTTTGTATGAGAGGTGGAAACCTCAAAAAATGCATGGATTTTGAGTTATGTGGCTCCAAAGTTTAAAGAAATCTTGGGACACTTAGAAAAAATTCAAGACAACTTTTGATCTTTTGAAACACCAATCTTTGAGGCCAATTTTCATCATGATCCCTTTAGATTCAGAATTTTTGTTGAACATGGAAGTTTTAGAGCATGTTTGGGGCTTTTCAAAAAGTACAAGAACTTCCCAATCCCATTTGTGAGCTAGGATATTCGAAGACCTAAAGTTGAGGTTTTTCACTTGAATTTCAAGGTCATGAACATGTTGAACATGTTGCCAAACCACTCCTAACCTGCAAGATCTTGCTCTTCAGGCCATGTTGCTTCCAAATCCATCTCTAATCAGAAGCTTGTACAAAATTTGAAGCACTACACACAAGATTTGAGCATCAAATTCAAATTTCATGCCATTTTGGGATGTTTTTGCCATAAAGTCCACTATGCTACTCTTGAAAAACTACTTTAAGCACAAACCTTTTGCATTGAGACTTAAACCATTTCCATCTGCAGAAGCAAGCACAAAAGAGATTCCCACATGCTTGTACTTGACATTGGAAACATAAGAACCATTGTACTTGCCAAGTTGAAACCAAACCAACCTTTCCTTGAATTCTAACTAGAACAAACAACCAAGTCACTCCAAATGATCATAACCATTACCTCCACTCTTGCCCTATAAATAGAGGATGATTTCTGTCCCAAAGGAGAACAAGAACACACAGCAAAGAGCTTCCATACCATCTTCCACCAGAACTGGTTTTCTCAAGTCATTACTTGAAAACCAAGAATCTCCACTTTGTAAAAACAACCTTAAGACTATTTCCAGCCATAGAACCTTCCATTTAATCACTCTCACAAACCATAAAACACCTTATAAGAGTGTCCAAACCCTCACAACCTCAAAAAGCCTCATAGATAAAAAATTTAACCTTCAATCCAAAGAATCATTGACTTTTTACATCTTCTACCCCAGAATTTCATTTTGACCACATTCAACCACTTTGATCACACAAACTCAACGTTTAAACATACTTTGAGGTGTTCATAACATCATTCCTCAACTGTGTGTCCATTTTCACCAAGATCAAAATCACCATATTCCTCATTTTGCAAGAAGGAGAGCATTCTCAATTCCAGTGAATTTCTGTTTATTCCAAGCCTCTCAAAGCTTCATAAGAGGCATATTGAAGTTATTCCAATCCACCAAAAAGTTCTGTAACACCTTTGGAGGACTTTGGCATTTTTCTTCAAGAGGTAAATTCCCTCAAACTTGGAACTTTGAAAAATATGCATGCTTCTGATATATACTGAGTAGGGACTTGTTTGTTATAGTACATATGACATGTTTGATCCATTAAATCCCAATATCCATGACTGTATAAGGTTATACCACTGAAATTACAAAGTCGAGCCTTTTTTAGTGTTGCTATCGGGTTTTGAATTAGGAGCATTTTTATGCAAAACTAACTAAACCATTGAGATCCTCATGAAATTCTAGCCAGATTTGACCTAAATTTCATCAAGTTTCATCAAGTGTACACAAAGTTACATAAGTTTTTGCAAATGGATATTGAACATATCACAATTCTGTCCAGGGCGTGTTCTTTAGGTTTATTAACTTGTTTAACTATATTTTGTTTTGATTCCATCTAATTAACGGATGTAACAGGCCACCCCAGTGGCACAACCTTTGCCTTGCCAAGTCTTACACCATGCCATGACCTGGGTTCGAACCTCAGAGATCACCTTTTTGTTGCGCTTTTTATTTTTTATTTTTAGGCATTTGGAACAAGACTTCATATTTATTTCAAAACGCGCATATTAATAACAAGCCATTCACATGGCTCAGCTGGTTAAATGTTTTAACCTGAACCAAGAGTGTGTGTGTTCAAGTCCTTCTAGGACCATTTCCCTTATTTTTAAGACATAATTTTCTCAAGTTTTTTTTCACAACTTAGAAACCTCACAACTTGGTCATCCCTTAGGCTTTTTGACCCTTTCTTTTTGCTATAGACTCATAATGATGTCTATTTTCTTGTGGTAAAAAAAGATTTCCAAAAATGATTATTTTTTAAGCACTTATTCATGTTTGAAGTAAATGACCTTTTTAGGTTTCCTTAAGGACCATTGTGTTTCTTTGTTTGATTCCTTTGATTTCCTTTGCACCTATGGACATTTTTGAACCATTTATAACTTATGTGAGTCTTGTGCAATGTTTTGAACTTGTACATGCTTATTTTTATGCATTTTTAAGTGTATGTTTACACAAAATGTATGTTGAATTCCTAGCCATGCCATGAACTTTTGCTTGTTTATTTTTCCTCTAACATGTGATTATTCTCCATGTTTATATGGCCTTGATATGTACATGTACCCTTATTAGAGTAATTCTACGCTTAAGCATCCTTAAACCTTAGGTTTTCACCTTGAAAATGACTTTGAACACATGTTTGTATCCTTGTGAGCTTCTTGCTTGTTCATAACCATGTTGAACTCTAAATATGCATGTTTAGGTTGTTACCTACTTATGTTGACATTTTCAACTTGTGCCATGCCTAATTGTTCAAGTAATGTTTTAACTTGTTCATAAAATGTTTGAACTTTCAATATGCCATCTCTAAGCATTTTCATATGCCATTCTTTGTATGTTTACATATCCATCAATATGTTATTATCATGAACATGTCCTCTACCTTCAAGTATGTTTGGTTGTCACCATTTACTTGTTTTCACATTGAACCCATGATAAGTAATGTCTTAACTTATCCATGCATGCTTCACTACATCTTTGAACTTCATTCATGCTAGGTATTGTTATAACCTTTACATATTGAACTTAAGCTTTGTTTTCTACCCATGATAAGTAATGTCTTAACTTATCTATGCATGTCCACTTTGAACTCTTGCTTTATCCATGTTTAAGTGTTGTTATAACTTCCACATGTTGACTTGAACTTTGAATCTTGCCATGCCTAAGTATTGTAATGACTTATCCATGCTTTAAATGTTAAATTGTATTCATGATTAAGTGTTGTTACAACTTATCTTCCTTTGTCTTATATTCGTGATTAAGGGGTGTTAGTAAACCCTAAAGCATGTTTGCCTTAATCAAGTGCTTGAACTTTCATCCATGATACTTTAGTATTGTTAGAACTATATCTCATGTTTGTTTAAATGTTGTAACATCTTTGTTTGATTGAGATTACTTTGGTTGTCACCATGTTGTTATTCAACTTCCTTGAATCTTTGAACTTACTATGTAGTTACCTTGTTTGGTTCTTGACTTTGTTAAGTCCTTTCTCTAAATGTTGTCACATTTATCCTTATACTTTGGTTGTAACCATATGCTTTACACTTGTCATCTTAATATCATGTTTGAATGTTACTTTGTCATGCTTTCATTAACATCATGTTTGAATGTTACTTTGATACCTTCCATTGATACCATGCTTAAATATCATGTTTGTCCATGCCATCCATACTTATCATACTTTTTACTTTGTCAAGTTCTTCCCCCAAGTGATTTTAGCTTGTTAGCTTCCATCCTCAAGTTACCCCCATTCCTTAATCCAAGGGAAAGTCTCTCTATTGACTCCATGTCATAGACAGCTCATCTATATCCTATACCCTTTGGCCTTGTTAAAGTCATTAGGTTTTTAATTCATAGACTTAGATTAGAACCTACAACTTTTTTGACTTTGTCAAGTCAAGTAAGTGTTAGGACATAACACTTAATCCCCTTAAATCTTGATCATAATCAAGTCTTCATCCACCCCTATTAAGGTGAACTACAAATGCTCTGATTCCATCCTTGTAAGGATATGTAGGCACAAGACCGTGAAGTTTTGGCGAGCATATTTAGTAACTAAACCCTTAGATTCCTATCTCTCACCATAAAACCAAACACAAAACAATAGCAAACAAACACAAATACAAGAGGTTCCTATGGAGTACTATAGATACTTAGGGTGTTAATACCTTCCTTTTGTATAACCAATCCCTGATCCCCCAAAATCTCTTAGCATTGTTGTTACATTTCAAACTTAGGTTTGTTTACGATCTTTACCCTTTCCTTTGGATAAATCAAAGCTCGGTGGTGAATCTTTAAAAGATATGTGATTCAAGTTTAATTAATAGCTTGATATCAAATTTTCACCGTAACACTATATCATCTTAAAACTTATTTAATATGAATCCAAACTTATTTTTATATATATAGTATTTTTGTAAAGATAAATATTGAAACTTCATTAAAAGAAATAAAGGCTATACAAAAATACTCCCTCCATCCTAAATAATACGAGAAAAAATGCATTTTTCTTCTCCCAAAATATAAGAGGAAAAAAAATCAACTTTCATCCTTTTCAAGGTAAAATTTAATGCAAATTGCATTTAATTTACTTCCTCTCTCATCTTTTATATACCCAACAACCAATTAGAATTAATTTTACATATTTCTAAGTAATTTATTTCAATAAAACCTTGGTCAAATTATTATGTTTGTACTTTTCATAATAAGTGTGATTTCCTTTTTTTATTTATATTTTGGGACAGAGGGGGTTGCAGGCAAACAGACAACAAGTTGCACCACTACCAATTTTTGGACGACAAAATCAATACTATTAAAAACTATATTCAATTTTCTACGAGATACGGCATTTCTATGCATGAGCCTTTGCACTCTATGTAAAAGATCCACTGCTTGCGTTTCTAGAAAACCAAGTCTCAAAAGTAAATGGTATGAAAGCATCTTGATTGACGGAATACGCTTTTGCATGCTTGACCTCTATACTAGAAGTGGATTTGAGAGTTGTCTTTCCCACAGTAAAACCTCCAGTCCTTAGTCCCGTTATTGGGGAAAGCCTAGTCAAGTCTACACATGCTTGTTTCTCTCCTACCTAGCCGTACACCAAAACATCTGTTGGCCTAAGTGTCGATCTCCCCTCTTGTGGGTTAGTCAAGAAATTCACATGTGCCTCTTTCTTCACAAATACTCTGGCACGCTGAAATATATCAAATAAGGTATCCCTAGAACAGTCATGTTGGTATTTGAATCTTGGAAGCTCCTTACAATGAATGGTGTGTTCCCTAAAAGTATCTAAGCACGCCTTGCGGCAAACAGGGAGAAACTCATCAATAGGAAATAAAGGAATCATAAGTTGATGTTTAAGGATGATATGATACTTTACCAGGGACACATGTTATCCTAAAACATCAAAAGGGATAGCAAGGAGAAAACCTCGAGAATGTGATGCTTGCAAATAACCAAAATCTACTTTTTGTCTTGTGGTCATGTCAAACTTTACATCTGTGTCCTGATTACTTTTACTAAAAAGGGAGCTCGCCAAAACATGTTATGCTTTAGAAGGGACGACGCCCTTACTAGTAAAAATGCTACAATCAAAATATGGAATCGCATCATTGAGACCATCAAAAGTTCTGTTGAAATCAAGGTTCATACCATATATCCTAATGTCTCCAAATATATGATCTTATAACATCGAAGATTGGGCCCTAGAAGCTATAAACGCGTATGAGGAAGCCTCTACTTCCGAGTACAAACCCAATCCCCCAACTCTAATAGGAAAAGAAGCTACCCTCCACTATTGATCCCCGAAGAAACGACCTCCACCAACCACGATGTCTTCAGCTGCCCTTCGCAACTTTTATCAAACCAAATAACTACTTTCTCCATATGAATAGGTTAACACGTTCTAAGGCCAAAAAAGAGTTTGGCGATGCCCATGAAAGATTGAAGTAGAAGAATCTCACTCTAAGGATTTCTTAGTTGTGATAGAATACGCATCCGCTCAACAACCCTAACTGCTATCTTCATGGACAACCCCTCAATAAAGCCTTCATCTCTACTAACAGCCCCTCCAAGAAACTTTATCCCCAACATCGGTCTCCCAATGTCCGAAGGAAATAACTCCGTATAAATTTTACTACCATCACACAAAGGCCAAAAGATCTCAGTTTTATGAATATTCAATTCAATACCTCACTACTACAAATAACCCCATTTCACTTCGGATGCGAAGTGGGTTGTACCCCGGCTTCCCATGCGAAGTAACTAAGGGTGACATGAAATGTTTCCACTTTAACCCTTAGTTTTTTGAATAACCGAGGGGAAAAACATTGAACTTGGAGTGGACTCGATCCCCAACAACTACATATTTTTATTTTTAAAAGGCATCACTTTATCTCTCGACAGCAACTACATATTTTTACTTATAACTATTCGATTAAATCTAATTTAAAGGCTACGATTGTGGAGTAAGTTATAAAAACTTACTATTAGAGTAAGTTGATCCCCACTTATATATATAGTTTGGCGTCACATACCTCTTAGTTTCTACAAAAAAACTGAGGGGAAAAACTTTTTTTTAATTACATTGTTTACACAAAATACTAAACTAAATTGTTTAAATAAATCCAGATTTTGATAATGGATTCTTGGAGAACAACAAATCTTTTCAAATTTCTGATAAGTTATATGTTCCTACCAAGAGAAAATAATAAGAAAGATATAACTTTTAAAAAATAAAAATATAATTGGTTTTTGCTGAGATTCGAAGCATGTCCTGAATTATTTCCCCCCTCGGTTATATTTAGAAATCGATGAAATATAATGTATTTATTAAAAAAAATAAGATAAAACATGGCGTGCCTTGACATTTTACCTCGGTTTTTGGTTGAGTGAGGTGAAACATTTGTTATGAATGTATTATTTGTAGTAATGTCTAATTCTGGACTGGTCTCTCGAATGATGTCAAAGGCTTTAGCCACATTCTCTGAATCCCTTACGATGGTCTCATCATCAAGATACCAAGTATGAAGATGAAGCTTACAATTGTCTCTAATCTAATGAATAATTGGGTGTAACACGGGGGCAAAAAGGAGTTGCCATAACGGGTCACCTTGTTGCACTTCAGTGACTGATATAATATACTCATCCCCATGATATAACCTTGTTGTCTGACCATAGAGAAACTCAACCCACAAAAAAAATAGATGAGACTATCACCCTCACCTCTCAGAGAAACTCAACCCACAACAAAATAGATGAGACTATCACCCTTACCTCTCGCGGCCATTTCAATATCACTTGTTCACTACCCTGTTGATACAATACAAAATGAACCCAACACCACCCAATATCTTAACCCTCAACTGAAAGTCATTGAGATATCGTGCTACAGATTGTGAATTCTAACTCATTGTTTTTTCATGTTTTCCTTTATAATTATGAATATATTGTGTTTTCATTTTATAAGTATATATGTTTGGTATCATTGGAAATTTGTCGAAATTAAAAATGATACAATAATTTATTAAAACTTAAAAATATAATAGCTCGCTGTAAATCTAGATATTCTGTAAGGGAACACAATAGATCAACAATGAATATGAAATAAAAAGACAAAATACGAGTGGACCAAACTGCTATAACTGGAATAAAATTTAGAGCCATTTTTTAATAAAACATTTGTGGGTGTTAATAAAGATTTAGAAAAAAGTCAAATAATCTGACTAAGCAATACTTTAAATGTTAATTCAAACAGAAACCATGGATAAAAAACCAATAGCAAAAGTTTCAAAATCGACAAAGAAAATTCAGCAACTAGGATGCTTTACCTAGTACTGATACTGCTTTTCTTATGTGTAAAATTTTCCTTCAATTTTTCATACTTTCCTTTTATGAAAAACAATTTTGGGGGAAAATGACAGAGCCTTTTATATATTTTGATTTGATTGATTTGCATGGGACCTATGTAAAAGGAGTAGCTATTATTAATATGCCTACGTGTATCCATCGTGGCCATAATGCAATTGGGCTACTTTCGGTTGGCTTATTCCATTGGGTAGGAACTAGGGATGAGGATATTTTAACCTTAACATGTTACACATCATCTGATCTTCATTATTTTCTTTTATATGGGACAGTTTTGTCTTTTATTAAGCTTTAGGGAAGAGATATTTATGTTATGGTGAGAAATTTTTGAATGAATAAATATTTTGTCAACTTAAAAAATAAGTGAGGTATATGCTAATAACTTTTAAGTTTGATTTTGTTTTATTTTTGCTTTGAGCAATTGCATGGAGGAAGAAAAAAATTATGTTTTTAGCTATAATTTTCTTATTTATTTTTAAAATTGTTAAGTATGAAGGTGAAAGCTTTTGAGCTCTAAAAATAAGAAATGAATAGAAGGATTAATGAATTAGAATGCGTAAATAATTAGTAAAAGAAGAAACAGACAAGTATGGTAAGGGGAATTTGACTTATCCTAAATTTGATTATTTATCCTTGTCAGTTAACAATTTATTTTAGAAACTTATCCTAAATTTGATTATTTATCCTTGTCAGTTAACAATTTATTTATTTCTAAAAGCTAACAATGTCAGATGTAGAGCTGTTAAAATGAGTTATCTGACCTTAAATGGACTGGTTTTTATGGGATTTTGGGCTATCCGGCCATAAACAGATTTTTTTTTTAATAAAAAATTAAAATAAAAATGTCATAATATTTATTATAAATAAAATTAAAAATTATATTATTTTAAATATAATACATTTTTAATTACTATATTATATTTTATAAATACTATAATGTGTTTTTAAATACAATACATGTCTAAATTGTATAAAATAATACTCAAATATTTAACATAAGAGAAACTAATAGAATACGAGAAAAAATGTTGATTATATTAATGTATAATATTTAAAAGATAAGGATTTAATAGAGTAGAGATAAAATTTAGTGAGGTGAGAAAAATAAATGTGTTATTTTGGAGTAAGATAATATAAATATTAATATAATTTTTTTAAATTTATTGTGATATAGGCCTAATAGGGCTATCCACGACCCATATGGGCTAACCCTAATGGGTAGCAGCCTTTTTAGGGTTGGGCTAAAAAATTCTTGAAAAATATGGGCTATAATTTTAAGGCTCAAGGCCTATGATTTTTCGGGCTTGGTGGGCCGGCCCATGTGGGCTAGCCCATTTTGATAGCTCTAGTCATATGTATTACATTATCGGATAGTTTTAGTAGAAATGTCATGCGACACAAATATTTATTTACTTTTTAATGACTTAATCAACTTAATCAATTAAGTATTATGATTAATTTATTAAGAGTTTTAAAAAGACCGCAACCCTAATTTTTAAACGAAAATGCATAATTGTTATGTGTCTTAATCAATTAGGAGTATTTCTAATCAATTAAGGAACCTTTTGCCCTGCTCTAATCGATTGGACTAAGTCCCTAATCGATTAGGTGGTGTAAAAATACTTCATAAATGATTAGGAATAGTGTTGGTCAATTTCATTTGAACCTTGATAATTCTTCCATATGTTTTAAGGTTTTTTTAGCGAATCCAGAGATGTTTAAATTATTTTCAACTGAGTATGTGTGAGTTTCCTTAATAATTTAAGAGTTACTTTTATACCATTACATTTAACTGATCACTCAGACACTGATCAATTAAACTTTCACATTCCCTCACTTTTAGATTTTAAAGTTTCAAGACTCATTGCTTGATTCATCATTCATTCAACAGTTGATATGAGACTTGATTCTTCTAACTAACGAGACTTGATATTGCTTCTTGATATACGCCATCGTAAGAGTTTATTGGACAATAGATCATCGAGGACTTCATCGAACACTATTTCACCTTAGGTGGTATCATCATTGAATTTTGACTTAATATCTTGATATCTCACGAAAAACATCTGGAAAATTGCTTTCTCTTTATAGATAAAGAATTTGCATCATGTCGTTTGACATATAGTATCGTCATCGTCGTCATCAAAACAATCATGAACATTTAACGGTTAGAGATAGTTGTACCTGCAAGTACATAAATCCTCAATATTCCACAAAAATATTAGATTCTCCCAGTTTTCATGTTTCCTAGCTTATTTAGCCCAACGAAAAGGTTGTTGTCTTATGTATTTCAGTGTGTACGTTTATAGTGCACCTGGTGGGGGTGAATTAGGTACTTTGATCAATATTTTTCGGTTTTAATGAAGTCTTACTTTAACTTTCTTGTTTTATGGTGTTTATGAAAGCGGTAAAATACAGAAAAGTAAAGAACACCGAGGGAGCATACTAGTTTCTCTCACAATCTGAGAGTCGTCAAGTCCCCTTACCACATGTAAGAGATTTAACTATTTGTTAGAAACTTGTACACGCCTAATCCTAGTCTCTATACACAAGTTACTAACTAAATCAATAAGGCACATTTCCTTATGATTTTAGAAAGTAGAAAAAAAAACAATCATCTCTTTTCACTCTCTTGTTTCCAACAATCCTGGACAAAAAGGTATATACAAAAATGTGAGTTTGACAAGAAGTTTGAAGTTGTTAAACTTGTATCAATTGCTTGAATTGATCTTCCCTTTCAAGTAGACAATTCACAAGTATGTTACACAAGTGCTTAGAACATAATTAATGAAACTTTTTAATGATGCAATGAAATTGAATGCACAATGTTTCACATAAAACTTATGACACAAGGCACTTGTTAAAAATGAAAGTTTGAGTTTGAATTGAATTGAAAGAGGTAAATAATGAAAATCCGATGTCTCAGGTATTTATACTTGCGTAAAACCTTTTTGAAGCAGCATGATACCATGAAACAATGCCATGATTGATAGATGCATTTTAAAATTTGTTGGAATCAGATTTTCAAACAAAAAGTATCACTGCTTCAGTGGTAACCATTTAACTCATAATCTTAACTGGTTACAAATGAAACATGTTTTAAAATTTGAATTTTTCAAAGGTATAACCGGTTATAGGAAATGGTTAACTAGTTACACCCGATGCAATTTTGAAAAACACTTAAAATTTTGTTTTGGTAACCGGTTAACAATAATGTGTAACCGATCACACTTGACGAAAAATCACTAGTGCAAAAGAACAATATAATTTTAAAATTTACCCCCGATATACTAAAAACGGGTGTACATAAGAAATGTGGTGGCAATTTTGTAAATAAAGTGTCATTTTAAGTATTATCACGTGACAATCTACACCTTATTTTTCAGAAACGGGTGTAAATTAAAAATGTTATTATAATCAAATCTCTATTACTCCAGTTAAATTAAAAACAAGTGTATATTTAGATAGATTGAAAAAAATTATTTAAATTTATAAACCAAAATATTAATCCTAAACACATTAACAAACCACAATCTATTTTATTAAATTTTAATTGTCTAGTAAAATAAATATTAATGGGTGTAAATTTATTACAAGTGAATATTAAATAAAATAACCCAAACACATTAACAAATTATCACACATTCATTTCTCTTCCATCGATCAAAACACTCCAAAACCCATGGATCATCATCTGATCATCCTCTTTGAAACCCATCCTCTCATCGCACATCCTCTCTGAAACCCATTTATCATCATCAAGCATTCAGATTGAGGAAGTTAATAAAGAGTAGTAAAAAATAAATTATTGGCATTAATATTTGCTGACAGTGTATCTTAGTTGTAACTTGCTGCAATGGCATTCGAACCCAAGCCTTATTATCGGTTATGTGTATGTGTCCAGGGCATAGCCCAAGCTTGTCTCGGGATATGGTGAAATGTTGCTCTGTTTGGATTATTATTGAACAACAGTCAAGTAGCAGAAGTGAACAAGAAGCAGGAGTAATGTGGTGTTTTGTTTAGCTCCAGTATTATTATGCATCTTCCATGTGGCCCATGAGTCCTTAACTGAATTCAGATTGTTTTTGGTGGTTGTAGATTGTGGTGCCAAGGTTCAGAGGGATTGGAATATTTCCTATACAACAGGCTACCAGATTTTATTGCATTTGTTGTTCCATTGTTTCTGTTGGCGCATAGTTGGTGTTGTTGGAATCAGTGGTATGTGTTTGTGTTGCTGACCTGCTCGTGTGTCACTTGCAGCGACAAGCGACTTAGTCCCTGAATTGTCGGCTTTCTGTGTTCTGGATGATGGAGGGTCGTGCAATTGGATTTTTGGTCTCTGCTGTCTTGTAAGTCCTTGGAGATAGTCAACCTGTTTCTGCTATTTGGAGTGTTCTCTTTGGCATCCTGTGTTTTGGTTTAGCAGGTGATAGTTTTGTTCCTTTCCTTTTATTATTGTTTTGGCACATTATGGTTTTTTCTGTAATGGGTGATTTATTTTGTCAGTTCAAGTTTTTCTTCTTGGGGGTTTTGCCAAGCCTAGTTGGTTGGCCATTGTTTATAATGGTCTTGTCTTGTACTATTGAACTCGTGTTGCTCATTTTGTGCATACCTTGTGCAGGAATGTGTTTTTAAATTCAATTTTTTGCCTTTTAAAAAAAAAATTTGTAGACAGTGGTAGCATGGTTAGGTTATCTCTAGAACAGTTGGGGTTGTATCTAGAGTAGAAGTACTCTCTTTGTTATTTCTCAATACTTGCCTTAAAAAAAGTGTTTTCTCTAATGGAACATTTTGGAAGAATTACTCAGTTTCTTGAAGATATGAATGTCTTGGTCCTCGGTGTTGTTGGATTCCTTGCAAAAAGTATAAATCTCTTAGTGTTTTAAATATACAAAAAATTAAATGTATTTTGTGCTATTTGTTTGATTTTTTTATGATTCTATTTGTAGTTTTTGTGGAAAAGATACTAAGAGTGCAACCAAATGTGAAGAAAGTTTATCTTCTTTTGAGAGCTGCAGATGCTGAATCTACCACTAAATGGTTGCATAATGAGGTATGTTTATACTCTCATTCACTCATTATAAAATTTCACATAAAAAATTTTGGTTTGAATATACATAACATAAAATATCAAGTCTAATGCTATTAACAAAGGTTTTTTATTACATAAAGGTTTTTGTAATTTCAGCCAGACAATACAAGTGTGACATTAATTACAGTCGTTGCGATGTAAATTAACTGTAATTTATTCCACAAATGATGAATAATGGCATAATATTGACACTTTCCGTCACCGTTTTGTCACGGTGATTGTAATGGAATTTTTTTTAAACCTTACTATTAACATTTTCGCTATAACTAGGTCTTCGAAATATTCAAACAAAAACTCCGGAATTGGATCAAATGATCTTGTTATGAAACCAAAAAGAAATTCTCGTTGGTTCCTATTTGAATATACTCCGGAATTCTCTCAGTTCCTACTTGAATGCAAAAATGGGTCCATCTACCCGCATGTAGTTTCTGTTATAAATTAGCTTATCAAAATAACACTAGAAATAATGAAATATTAATTGTGAAAACTTTTGAGCTTAATGCAACCACTGACATTCAAGAACTCAAGTTTATTCAGCAATCCTATTTTACAAAAGAAACAATTCAAATATAAATTCATTTAACAAGACATACCATAAAAGAACAAGCACCAAAAATAAAATAATAAATATTTACAATGATTTAAATCAAGGTAATTAAAATCAGATCAAATATTTATCGGTATACTCACATATTTAAGGTTTGATCGCGATCAAACTGGAAAAGTATAAATTTATTTGAATAACAAATAATTCCAAAACAAAAGGTTCATATCTCAATTCAAGGTCAAAATAAATATCAGATTAAACAGTCCAAGCAACATAAAGGATGCCAAAACAAAACATATTTTTCTTACTTAATTTTTGTACCTTTTAACTTTATATTTATAACTTATTTATGCTGCAATTTCTTTTATCATAGCTGTAGAAGGATATCACTTATTAAGAGGTGTTGAGAATAAGAATCCTAATTTAAAGATTGTCAAGGTAAGTGATTTATTTTACTATATTGCTAGTTTTTCAAATACTAGTATATTTTAAAATATTTCGTATTGCATGTATTTATTGAAAAATATGTAAATTATTGTTTTAATATGTAGTTGTTTAATTTAATATCGTTGAACTTGTGGATATTCACAGACAACTCATCGTATGAAAAAGAGACAATTGACCACATTCGACAACTTTGGTCTCAATATTTTTTGCAAATGGTTGAAGAGCAAAAGGTTGAAAGCACCCAGAAAACAAAGAAATGTTGGCAAAACAAAAGCGAAGGAAGAAAAATTATATATGAAGAAAGTGTCATGAATATTATGACTAAGTTGAATATTTTGTTGTTACATGAAAAATATTTTGTTGAATATTATGACTTCTTAGTACAAAAATATGAGTTTGTATACTTTTTTATACATGAAATATGATTCAGCGGTATACAAAAATATGAAGAAATTTTATGATTTCTTAGTACATGAAGTATGATTTTGATGTATGACTTTTAAGTATTAGATAATATGATTCAGTGGTATACAAAAATATTTGATTAAATGAAATAGGGCGTAAATGCAATTAAATATAATATAATAATCATATTTTACACCCGTGATAACTAAAATAGTGTGTAATATACTATATGAAATAGGGTGTAAATGGAATTAAATATAGGGTTAATGAAGTTTTTGGTCCTCCTAAATATCTCACATTTCCCTTTTAGTCCCTCCAAAATTTTTCTTCAAAGAATGGTCCTCATAAAATTTTTAATTTTAACTTTTGGTCCCTCCTGCCAAAATCGTCGTTAAAACCATCGTCATTTCCGTCGCTAAAACCGGCTAAAACCGTCGATAATTCTGTCTCTAAGTTGTAAAAACCGTCGCTAATTGGCAGGAGGGACCAAAAGGTAAAATTAAAAATTTTATGAGGACCATTCTTTGAAGGAAATTTTTGGAGGGTCTTAAAGTAAAATTGAGATATTTATGAGAATCAAAACCTTCATTAACCCTTCAATATAATATAATAATCATATTTCACACTCGTGATAACTAAAATTGGGTGTAATATACCAAATGAAATAAAGTGTAAATGGAAATAAATATAATTTAATAATTATATTTTACACACGTGATGACAAAAATAGAGTGTAATATACCATATTTTTACACCCTATTTAAAGAAAATCGGGTGTAAATTTGTTGACATTCATAGCAAGCATTATTTATTTTACACCTGATTTTTATCAAATGGGTTGTAAATTTGTTTGATTTAAATGTATATATGTAACAATTTAAACCAGTTTATTTAAAAATGGTGTAACTTGGCATGTATTTATATCCGTTTTTAAACGGGGTGTAAATTCGCTAGACACTTCTCACTCGTTGAATTTACACTCTTTAATAACGGGTGTAAATTGTATAAAAAATGAGTGTAAATTTTTTTTTTTTGTACTAGTGAATAAAAAATACTTTAAGTAATGTGATGGTTCATAATCACAAGTTATCAAAATGAGTTTTATGTATCAAGATGAAATGAAAATGATAATTTTGAGCATTATGGTAAGACTCATGATCATATTTCACACTCGTGATAACCAAATAAAATACAAGAGTCCGGGTCCGGACGGGTTTACTTTTGCTGTTTTGCAGGATTGTTGGGAGGTCGTGAAAGAGGACGTCTTCAAGTTTGCTCAGGATTTCGACACTAAGCCAGCTTTGACGAAGGCTGCTACTGCATCCTTTATCACTTTGGTCCCTAAGGTGTTGAATCCTCAAAACCTCTCCAATTTTAGGCCAATTTGTCTGGTTAGCTCTATGCAGAAAATTCTGTCCAAGTTGTTAGCATCTCGAATTAAGAAGGTAATCGGTTCAATTATTTCGATCGATCAATCGGCGTTCGTTTCTGGTAGAAGCATTGGGGATGGTGTTTTAGTTGTTAATGAAATCCTGGATCTTGCTAAAAGGAATAAGAGAAAGTGTTTAGCTTTGAAAGTCGATTTTGAAAGAGCCTACGATTGTGTATCTTGGAACTACTTGAGATTCCTTCTTTCTAAGATGAATTTTGGGGGCAGATGGATCGGGTGGATGGAAGCGCTCGTATTCAAAGGTACGACATTAGTGCTTATTAACGGGAGCGCATCGAAGGACTTTGTTGTTTCTCGAGGTTTGCGTCAAGGAGACCCTTTATCTCCATTTTTATTCTTGATGGTTATGGAAGGGTTGACTTTACTCATTAAGAAGGCGGCGAATTTGGGGTTGTACGAATCTTTTAAGATTAAAGATGACTTTGGTTTCAGCATTGTTCAGTTCGCCGACGACACGATGTTCCTTGGTGAATGCAGTCGGAAAAACTTGTGGTGTATCAAGGCGGTTCTTAGAGGGTTTGAAATGGTGTCGGGTTTGAAGGTGAATTTAAATAAGAGTTGTATGTACGGTATTAACATGACTGAGAGTTTTGCAGAGGCAGCTCAAGATTTTCTACACTGCAGGGTTGGTAAGTTACCTTTCCTCTTTCTTGGTATTGTTGTGGGAGATAGCCCTAGAAAGCTTTCTTCTTGGTCTCATGTTATTGACATTGTGCGTAAGCGGTTGACGGCTTGGAAAGGAAGCATTTATCCATAGGGGGTCGCGTGGTGTTGATCAATGTTGTCCTTAATTCTGTGCCTGTTTATTCCTTATCTTTTTATAAAGCGTCGGTTAAAGTTTTAAAGGAGATCGTTAGTTTGCAAAGCAACTTTCTATGGGGAGGAGAGGTTGGCGACAGACGGATCCATTGGGTGAGTTGGAAAACGGTTTGTAAATCTAAAGAGGACGGTGGCTTGGGAGTGAAGGATATATCTCTTTTCAATAAGGCTTTGTTGTTAAAGTGGAAATGGAGGTTATTAACAGAGAAGAATTCTCTGTGGAAACGCTTAATTGAGCTTAGATATGCCAAAGATAGTATTGAATTGGAGGTGTTAAGTAACAATGGCCGGGAGGGTAGAAGGGTGGGTTCTATTTGGTGGAGGGATTTATCTCGCATTAGTTACGATGAAGGTGTTCAAACTGATGTTTTTGTGGACAATTTAACATGCTGTCTAGGTGATGGCATAGGTCTTTCGTTTTGGAACAGTAATTGGTGGGAAGGCACTTCTTTAAAGGAATCATTTCCATTGTTATTTGAGTTGAGTTTGAAACCCAAGGTTTCCATAAGGGAGGCTTTGAGCAGTAATGGGTCAGGTGTGTTTTGGCAGAGGGATTTGATCGGGATCGGTTCCAGCAGGGACAGGATTAATATGGTCTCTGAGTGTACTGATATGCTGCGGTCAGTTGTGCTTCAGGACGGGGTCGCGGATTCGGTGAAATGGAAAGGAAACACCGAGGGCGTTTTTACGGTTTCCAACTGTTATGCCATGCTGTATCAATTAAGAGGTTATGAAGGGCAAAGGAGTGGGAAGCAGAATCTTTCGAAGGTGGTTTGGAAATCGAAAATCCCCTCTAAAATTCAGGTTTTTATCTGGCGTTTGCTGTTGAATCGTATAGCAATCGTAGATCAACTGTGATGGAGAGGTTTAGTTATTGACGGAGAAGATAAACTCTGTAAGTTTTGCTCTATTAGTTTGGAGGACTCAAAGCATCTTTTTTTTCATTGCAAAGTAGCAGTTCAAGTTTGGGCAGACATCGGCTCGTGGCTCGGTTTCGAAGTGGTGACTGGAACTAATTGTGAGGAGGCTCTTGAGGAGGCTATTAAGCTGTTCAGGAAGGAAACCGGTAGTTCTCATGGTTTGGTTGTGTGGGCTGCAGTTGTTTGGCACATTTGGTTGGCCCGTAACAACCTCTTTTTTAACCGTTTGAGCTTTAAAGTAGAAGCTATCACTTACTCTATTAAGCTGTCCTCTTGGTTATGGTTAGGCAAGAATGATAAGCCGTTAGTCACTTGTTGTTTCGCTGATTGGCTTGACAATCCGTTGTTGTGTTTGAAGAAGGTTTAGTTGTTGTAATGGCAGTCTAGTCCAGTTTTTTGGCGCAGCGTTTTTAAGCTTCGGTTGCAGCCCTGCTTCTGTTGGAGGATCCTGTGCAGATTTTTCTGGTTTTTTTGCAACGGCATTGTAATGGGTCATTGGTGTCTGGTTTTTTTGCAGCGGCATTGGAGGTTCCTGTGTAGTTTTGGCGCCTTGCTCTTTTCCTGTTTTGCGACTTTTGTTTCTGTTGGCTGCGGTCTGTTGCGGCTGGCTGCTCTGCGCGGGAGTTCTTCTTTCGCCTCAGTTTTGCTGTTTGGGTTTTTTCTATTTCGTTGCTGTAGTGTTGTAGTCCTGGGGGTTGGTCTGTTGGACCAGGTGTTTCAGATTTCTGTGCTGTTGTTTTTGGGTGAACTTTCTGGTTGTATTGGCATCTCTTATGCCTAACTGATTTTGTTTATTAATTCATTGCTTTTAAAAAAAAAAATGGAGCTTTTTCTCATCCTTTGATAATGCACATCAACTTGAGAAAGTATATTTGTCTTCCTCAAGATATAATGGCGGAGAAGTTGACTTCACACAATGGACTAAGGTTACTCAAAAATTAATCACCAAGGTAAAATTGTATTCTTAACTAGGTTTATAATTTCATTTTGCTTAGATTTTTTTTTTAATAAGATACTAAAAATGTTTGATGTAGCGTTACAAACATAGATCTCTACATGCTCCAAAAAAATTTTTGTTCTTAAAATTCTTCTATTTTGGCTAGAGTTAGATGATAAAATGTCTCCTTCAATATAAGCACTTTTAGAAAAATTGGCCCTTCAACTTAGTGATATTTCAAGGGGATATTTAGGATCTTTAATTTGATGATCATTTCCCAAACTTAGGATCTTTAACGCCAATTGGAAAAATATTTTTCCAAACCAAGTCTCCTTTAACAAATCCTTTGAGTTCGGTTCGTTTGTTGTAGGCTATATCCATATTTTGTTTTGAATCTCAATTCTAGTTAAGGTTGTTACAAGATCTTTATATAGAGAATTAATTTCCAAAGGTAATAATGGATTTTAATCATAACTGAACCCATATGGAGTGAATCATATGGCAGTAAATTCAGAATTCCTCACAACCCATAGAGCTTCTTCTAAAGTTATATGCCATTTCATAGACTTCTTAATATTATTACTTTATCAGGCATACAAGATGAGGAATGAAACTTTGTAAACAAGGCCACTTTAATTCGCTAGTTAACATTGTCCTTTGATCACTTGCAATGGTTTCAGGGATACCAAATCTGTAGATGATATGATATTATATGAACTTAATGATATCACCTAAGCCTCAAATTGATAATTGATTTCTAACCATTTATTCTGCTAGTTATTAGCCACTATTATAAAAGGAATCTCTTAGAAGAGGCAAGAATAACATTTTCAAATATATCCATAGCTTTTCCTCCTGCTTTATACCGGTTCGGGTAGTACGCAATACCCGATATAGATACGGGTACAAAATACAGAATTTTTAGAAAAATTAAGATACGAGTATGGTACTATAAAAAATAATACGAAAGAATTGTATTGTTCAAATGATAACAAAATATCAAAATTAAAATGTGATTTGTTCAAAAATAGTCAAGATAAAAAACATAAAAAAATTCACATTTAAAACGTGTCAATAATTTATAAAGTTAAAGGCTGAAATCTAAAAATTGCATAGCAGCGGCTCGGGCAAACAAAAGTGTAAAATTATATATAATTGATATTTTTTACTTCTCCCTTTATAAATATTAAAAACTTAAATTTGAATTACTTAAATGATCTAAAATAGTATGTGTGATATATTGGATCGAACTCTAGTATGGTCAAATGATAGTTTCTTGGTTCGACAATTCGAAAGAATCTTAGCATGTCGTCGAAGCCTGTTCACATGTTGTAGTCGAAGTATGTTATGAGTGTTAGCATGTCGAATTGGGTCTTTGTTGTAAGCTCAAATTGTTAAGTTAGCATGTTCACTACGTTAGCTTGTGTAACGGGCCTATGTGTAAAAGCCCATTAAGTTAGTATGTTAGTTTTCTTATAAATAGCATGCTAGTCTCTCATCTTTGGGGTGTGGTGCAAATCCTAATTAGGGTGAGAGAAGTTATTTGTTATTCTGTATCACTTGTAATTTTGTTTCAAAATAAGGTAAAGAATAACAGTTTATAACCAATTTCATTGTGTTCTTCTTGTTTCCTTCTTTTTTTCTACCCTTGTGGGTTTCTTGCTGTTCAAGAAACCCATTATACTTTATTATTTCGATATCGTTTTTCACAACAAATTGGTACGGTACCGTGAGCGTGGAGAAGATGTCGTCAACAAAATATGAGATTGAAAAGTTCATCAGACAATACAACAAAAGTAAGTTATAACGTCGCACCTTAGACAGCGCTTTTCTTAAAAGCGCTGCTATAGGTTAAAAAAAGGATACTATTCATTTAAAAAAATAAAAGCGCAAAAAAATATAAGACCTTAGACAGCGCTTTGGTCAAAAGCGCTTTCTAAAGTCTTATTAATTTAAAAAAAAATTAAACGAAAATATTAGACAGCGCTTTTCTTAAAAGCGCTTTCTAAAGTCTTAAAAATTAAAAAAAAAAAAAAAAATCAAAAGCGCTGTCTAAGGCCAACCTTAGAAAGCGCTTTTAAAAGCGCTTTCTAAGGCCCACCTTAGAAAGCGCTTTTATGAAAAGCGCTCTCTAAGGTCTAATTAAATTAAAATATATGAATAGTCAGTATTCATTTTCATATTTCCGCTCTTTCTTCTCCCTTTCTCCCATGCGAACTGAACCCTTGCGAACTCAAAACTTTCAACGTCCTCCACCGTCGTCGTTCGTTGTTGCCGTCCGTCCTCCACCGTCGTCGTTGTATTGCCGTCCGTCCGTTGCCGTCGTTGTATTGTCGTCCGTTGCCGTCGTCATTGCCGTCGTTCGTTTCTGCTCTTTGTAACTGATACATTTCGTTCTTGCATTGCCGTTGTTACCGTCGTTAAAGGTACGTCGTTGTTGTGAAGAATAGGGTTTTGTTGCTTTACATTGTTTTTGTAGGGTTTTGTTGCTTTACAATGTTGTAGTGAATGAGTATGTTTGATGAGTTTTGTTAATGAAGTTATGTTGGCAGTTTTGTTAATGAAGTTAATTGCTTTGTATTGTCAGTTAATGATTATTGTTTAGGTCGAAATTAGTTGGACTGTTGTTGGAATTTGAATTGTTAACATGCTAGTTTAGGTTAGTTTTAGTGAGCTAAATGCTTTGATATTTGGACTGCGAAAGCTAGAAGTTAGAAAATCTGTTGATGTTAGAAGTTTGGACTGCGAAAGTTTATTGTTATGTTTAGACTAAAACTCTTAGTTTGGACTTGTTATGTTAATGTTAAATTCTTTCTAACTGTTAGGATTGTTAGAGGTTACTTGACATTGTTAATTATGATTTGCGTCTATTTATGATGGCGGTTGTTTGGATGATGCAATGATTTTAAAATTAAAATAGCATTGTTCTTAAAAAAAATTATAGCATATTGTGTCATTATAGCATTGTTCTTAAAAAAAATTAAAATTTTCGAAAGAGGTGAAATTTTTAATAAAGGAGCTGAGAGATTCCATCACTTTATCAATTTAGTCTCTGTCAACATAGATAGGTTAAGTGTGCATGTGAGTGAATAGTGAAAGGAACCATCAAGAAATATATTATCGGCCACCTACCACTTGTGTCAAAATAAATACAGTGTGAGTGAGTGACCTAAGGGAGAAGCACAAGAAAAGTAGCTAAAGATTAAATTCTAGATATAAGCTCTCCTAGTTACTTTTCTGCATAATTCACTCCTTCATTTATTTTCGTACAAAAAATAGCAGTTACATATCAAACACTATCAAACTTGTTCATTTCTTGATTAATATGGTTGAATTAATGTTATTTGGTTGAATTAATAAGTAGGAAAACCATGGATAAAAAATGGATGGATGCCGATCGATTGTCCAAAGAGTACGAGAATGGGGTATTGGATTTCGTTAAGTTTGTTGTTCAACACGTTAAAGACCCCAGTCGAATGGACTGTCCTTGCTTGGGTTGTTGTTATGTGGGTAAGGTTGACGCAGATGGATTGAAATCGCATTTACTGATGAATGGAATTGATCAAAGTTATAAGTGTTGGATACATCATGGTGAGAAAATTAACGAGAATGTTGAACCGACGGGGAAAAGTAATACGACCTATGCTTCAGATGACAAAGACACGGAAACATACGATTGTGATCGAGTCGAAGAGATTGCAGAAGCAGTTGTAGAAGATCTTCATGATTGTCCCGAAATGTTTGAGAGGTTGGTAAGCGATGCAGAGAAACCGCTCTATCAAGGTTGCACTAAATTCACAAGACTGTCTGCGGTATTGAAGTTGTACAACTTAAAGGCGGGCAATGGATGGTCGGATAAAAATTTCACAGAGTTGTTGGCCCTTTTGAGAGAAATGCTACCGGAGGATATATGATATTTATGCATAGAAAATGATAAATTGGATATCTTATACTTCATCTAACAAATTATATGATATATAGCTGCCTGGTAAAGTGATTAGCAACGTTTCAACGCAAAAAAATGTTGGTGCTAAGAATACCAGGGTTAGAAAACAACCTGTCTCCAAGTTTAGGTCGTGCCTCCAGACGTTTCTACAATTTACAGATATTCTGACTGGAGGTACTCGTCTTATACATATGGAGAAAGGTATCTATGGCTTTGAATATGAGCAGAATATTGGTAATGAAGACTTCGATGAAGTTTTCAATCATGGAGAATTGGGTGTAACTGTTGTCAATACATACGTCAGGTATATATCCGATCTACTTTGGTATATTAATTGAACAACTTATTTACTTTATGTTTCAAATGAATAGTCTAATGTTAATGATGTTTTTATTTAAGGTTTCTGTATGACAAAGTTATGCGCCCACAAGGATTGCAGCAAAGATTTGCATTCCTATGCCCGGCGTCTGTCAACTTAACCTTAATATTAACTAAAACAGATGAGGTCCTGGCATATGTACGCGACATCTTTATGAACAACCAAGAAACGGAAAAGTTGTTTTTTTTACCGTTTAATACTGGGTTAGATTTTCATTCTAAATTCATCTATTATATTTTTTTTGTATTTTGACGTCGTGTAGAAAGTTTCCATCTAACACTTGTTTAATCTTACAGTGGCCATTGGTTGTTGGTCGCAATCAATCCTAGCAGAGCAATGGTGTATTATCTAGATTGGTTAGGAAATGATTGGACAACATACCCGGATATGAAGAACTGTATTGACACGTAAGTGAGATTGTTCTAAATATGAATGTGTATATTTATTTGTTTATTTATTTATTTATGTGAATTGTTCTAAATATTCATTTATATTTTATTAGCGCAATACAAACTTTCCTAGCACTACAAGATGGCCCACTACCATTGCGGAGAGTCAACCCCATTATTACATGGAATTATGTGAAGGTATATTAATTATCACATGTTTTATTATATTAGTGATGCTACTTGATAAAACTTAGGATTTATCCATATTTTCTTTTCATTTGTAGTGTCCTCGGCAACGCAATCAAATAGATTGCGGCTATTTCATGTTGAGATTTATGCGAGACACTCTTTTGTTGGATCGAATAGAGATTCCATCTGATGTATGCATTTCTAACTTATGAGTTATTTTAATATTAACACATATCTCTCATGTCTAATGAAATAGTTAAAACTAAATCAAACTATGTTATATTATTATGTAGTACTTTGAAGAAGTCAAGTGTGCTAATTACTCAAAGACTCAATTGGATGAAATCAAAGAGGAGTGGTGTCAATACATTATGGAGCTCGGAATTTTACAATGTATAATATTGTACTCTTACTTTAATTGATGAGAATTTAAATATGTGTAACTTTGTTTATGTATTCTTTTAATTGAATTACAATCTTTGTGTTTTCAGGCCCTATAATGTAGATTTGAAGCAATGCTTTGGTTGGATGCAAAAGTATTAGTGTAAGTAATATGTGCATTTGTAGAAAAAATGTAATGATTTGTAATTATAAATAGGTGTATATATAATTTTGGTTTGTAATTTTAAATATATATACTGGTTTGAATTGCCAATTGTTTTGCATATATAATTTTGGTGTAAATTGCCAATGGTTTGAATTGCCAATTTCTGAAAAAAAAATTGCTGGTTGAAAAACAGGTCAAATTCTGGTTGAAAAAACCTGGTAAAAATTGTGGTTTAAAAAAATTTATATAAAATTTTTCGAATACCTTAGACAGCGCTTTCTCCAAAAGCACTGTCTAAGGTATACCTAAAAAAGTTCAAAAAGGTTGACCTTAGACAGCGCTTTTAGTGAAAGCGCTGTCTAAGGTATACCAAAAAAATGTCAAAAAAGGTAGGGCTTAGACAGCGCTTTTGGTGAAAGCGCTGTCTAAGGTATACCAAAAAAATGTCAAAAAAGGTAGGGCTTAGACAGCGCTTTTGGTGAAAGCGCTGTCTAAGGTATACCAAAAAAATGTCAAAAAAGGTGAGGCTTAGAAAGCGCTTTTTCCAAAAGTGCTGTCTAAGGTATACCTTATAATGTCAAAAAGCGCTGTCTAAAGGTAGCATAGACAACGTTTTTCATTAAATATACCCCCCTTTAGACAGCGCTTTTGGTATTACCCAAAGCGTTGTCTAAACCTATAGCAGCGCAGGTTTATACAGCGCTTAAAAGCACTGTCTAAGGGCAAAAAAAGTGCTGTCTAAGGTCTTTTTTGTGGTAGTGAGAGTGAACGATTTTGGTCTATGGTGCTTGAAGATAAAAACCCTACCGGTTCAGCAGGGTTGTTTAGAAGCGTTGAAGGGAGTCGCAACCATGAACGCTGCGTTAACGGATAAAGAAAAAGTGACTATGGTAGAGAAAGCCCACAGCGCCATCTTTTTTAGCCTTGGTGATAAGGTTCTTCGACAAGTTTCGAAAAAGACAAAGGCGTCTAAGTTATGGGTGAAACTCAAAAGTTTGTACATGACCAAATCGTTGGTCAATCATCTCTACTTGAAGCAAGCTCTGTATTCATTCAAGATGAGTGAAGACAAAGTTCTGACTGAGCAGTTGGATATGTTCAACAAGCTGATTCTTTATCTTGAAAATATCAATGTCAAGATCGAGGATGAAGATCAAGCGTTGTTGATGTTGTGTGCTTTGCCCAGATCACATTCTCACTTCGAAGAAACTCTCTTGTATGGAAGAGTCTCTAATCTTTGAAGAAGTTCAATCAGCCTTGTATTCTAAGGATTTGAACGAACGAAAGGAGCACAAGCCATATTCGACTGGTGAAAGCCTGTCGATTAAGGCAAAATTCACAAAGAGAGATGGCATGTTCGACAAGAAGAAGGGTAAAAGTCAGCAGAAATCTTATTGTGGCTTTGGCAAAATCGTTTGCTTGTGACTAGATTGGAGCATCCTCTAGTAGGCTTTGTTTGTATGATAAGATTGTTTAGAATTTTAACCCTTCGGACTGTATTTCTTAATTTTTCGCCTAGATTTGTTTGTTTTTTGTATCAGTTTGTCTGTTGTATATGAGTTGAGTATGTCTTATATACTCATATTAATCCAATTTTTTTGCCTATAAAAAAAAAGAGGTAGTTCAGTAAAAAAAACCACAATTATGAAAGTTAATTTCCAAAAAAAATAGTATAGGAAAATGTTTCTAGAGAGAGAGGTTCCACCCTCTCTCTAAACTTTCCTGTCCGTGCGTCTGTGCGTTCTTTTCTCCTTGCCGGTTCAGGGTGGTCTTATGGCGTGGATTAAGGTGCAGAGGAGACACAATCGTCCAAGCAAAGAAAGGTGGGATGTGTTCCCATTTGGGGGTTTGAGGGCTGGTAGGAATTTTGAGGGTATCTCTTCATTTTATTTCTCGGAGTTTCCGGATCGATGCAATGCCAGGGATATCTTTGTGTTGTTTGGTTGTGTTGGAGATATTGTTGAGGTGGTAATTTCACCTAGACGTAATAAGGTTGGGAAGAGATTCGGTTTCGCTCGGTTCAAAGAGGTCGACGACATTAGAGTTCTGGGGATTAAGCTTGACAACGTTTTGATCGATGGGAAAAAAATACATGCAAACCCACCTAGGTTCGATAGAGGGGTGGTTGTGGGTTTGAGGAAAGAGGCGCAAGGTTTCGAAGAAGGAAGGGCTGTTAGGGCGGCACCCACGTTTCATAGAGTAAGCAGAACGGCGAAGAGGGTGGACGGTTCTATTTCGTTTGCGGATGTTCTGGTTAATAAGTCCAAAGATGAACCTGGTGATTTGGGGAATAAGAATCTGATCAGCTTTGCTTCTAACTGTGAGATTAAAGAAAGATTAGATAAGGCTTACGTCGGGACGACCATTCATCCGGGTTTGTCGTATAATGTAAAAACGTATTTCGAATGCGAAGGATTGTTTTCTATTAAGACAATGCCGTTGGATGAGGGTGCTTTGAAAGATCTTGTTGAGGGTGGTAGCTCATGGTGGAAACAATGGTTCACTGATATCAGAAAATGGAGCGCGAAAGAGGTGGAGGTCGACCGTTTGTTATGGGTCAGAGCTTTTGGTATACCATGCAACGCATGGTGTTTGGAGTTTCTTGAACTGATTGCCAATTCGCTTGGTTCCTTTGTTTGTTCTGAAGACATTTCGCTTAAAGGTTTATCTATGGATATGGCCAGATTTTTGGTGAAGGTTCCGCTAGATTTCAAATTGATGGATTCGATTGTCGTGGAGGTGGATGGTCAGCTCTTTACCATTCAGCTGCGTGAAGATTCCGACGGACAGTGGCGAAGATCGATTCCGACAGTTAAGTTGAGTAGTAGCGATGCAGAATCCTCAGGGTCGGAGAACATGTAGAGCCCGGATGTTTACAAAGGCAGTGCAGAAGAAGGTGAAGATGATGATATCGCTGATGAAGAGTTTGAAGGAGCGCAGTTTTGTCCAATGGATAAAAAGACTGATAAAGTGAGTAACTATGATATAGGGGTGGAGGGAACAGACGCAAAAGATGGCTTTTTCGGAGACGCAGGAAAATATCAGACTGACATTGATGGTTTGGGTAATAAAGTGGACGGTGTGTTCGACGTGGCAGTGGGGAATTGCTTGAATTCTCATTGTAATTCAAATGTGGGGCCAATACGTAACAGCAGGGCCTATGTAAATTCTGATTCTACTTTTTTTAGTTCAAGGGATAGAAGTGTAAACGAGTTGGTTTCTAATGAAGGAGCGGAGAATCCTAGGAAGGGTGGGGCCAGGAAACTCAAATATAATTGTCTTGAAAAAATGAAGTATAAAAAATGGTATGGGACGCATCGTGTTTTAGGGGATTTAAAGAAGAAAAAAGGAAACAGTAGGAGGTTTTTGAATCCTTCTATTGCGAATTCGGTATCGGATCCTATTGGATCCTCGGATTTTAGTAGCAGGGAGAGTTTGCCAAAGGGGGTAAAGCCTGGTTCGCGGAATTTGCAGGTGGCTAAGTTTCATTGTGAGAATTCGGAGGCGTCTGATATTTTTCGGTGCAATTCGAAGGTGTGGAAAAATTTTGAAACTAACGTAGGCGGTAAGCTCCTGGAAGAAATCTCCAAATTGGGGGTGGTGGTTGTGGACAAAAATAGGGACTATAAGAAGATGATAGATGAATTGGAAAAAATGGACAAAAATAAAACAAATGTTGAGAAGGCGAAACTAATTGTGTTGCAATGATTATTGGATCTTTTAATATAAGGGGGGGAGGGAACTCGTTGAAGAGGAAAAGAGTTGGCCAAATTATTAAAAAAGGGAGGGCGGATATTTTTCTAATTCAAGAAACTAAATTAGGTTCTATGTCGGAGAAGGTTGCCAGAAGTTTCTGGCCTAAGGAGGATATCGGATGGACGGCTACGTGCGCAGAAGGGTTCTCCGGTGGTTTACTCATCCTTTGGAAGGCTAACAAA
The DNA here is from genome assembly GCA_022829125.1 of Lathyrus tuberosus. Taxonomy (NCBI): domain Eukaryota; kingdom Viridiplantae; phylum Streptophyta; class Magnoliopsida; order Fabales; family Fabaceae; genus Lathyrus; species Lathyrus tuberosus. The sequence continues at coordinate 17,215,662 of JALAZF010000060.1, forward strand.
GTGGAGGTATTATGTAGTTTTAGAGGTGAGGGTTTTGTCGGTGTCAAAGTTTGTTGGAGAGAATCTTGCTACTATGTGGTAAATATTTATTCCTCTTGTGACATGAGGAATAAACCATTGTTATGGAAGAATCTTTTGGACATGAAATCTAAATTTACGGATGGGGAGTGGGTTTTGGGGGGAGATTTTAATGCCATTTGCAACTCGGGGGAGAGGAAGGGAAGGTCCGTAAGTAGTCGGAAGAATGAGATGAAAGAGTTCTATGAATTTATTGTGGATTGTGAGTTGTTTGACGTACCGTGTAAAGGAAAGAGATTCACGTGGTATAGTGGGGATGGGTGTTCGATGAGTAGATTAGATCGTTTCTTGTTATCGGAGACGGTCATTGATAGATGGAAGGTGAGGGGTCAATTTATTGGGTCGAGGGATATTTCCGACCATTGTCCGGTGTGGTTAGTTGCGGATTCTTCGGATTGGGGTCCTAAACCTTTCGTGTTTAATAATGAATGGTTCACCAATAAGAATTTCATTTCTTTTGTTGAAAGGGAGTGGAGTAAGTTGCATGTTGGAGGAAGGGGCGATTATGTTCTTAAAGAAAAACTTAGACTACTTAAAAGTAGTCTAAGAAAATGGAACTTGGAGGTTTTTGGTAAATTCAATTTGGAGATTGAGGAATGTGTGAGGAAGATTAATGAAGATGATGAGAGGGCGGAGGAGAGTCGTGATGTGGTGGGGCATATTTCTATTGAGGATAGGAAGAAATTGTCTAGTCGCTTTTGGATGAACATGAGAATTAAGGAGAACATGCTCATACAAAAGTCCAAACTTAAATGGCTTAATGATGGTGATATTAATAGTCGTTATTTCCATTGTGTTATGAAGGAAAGAAGAAGACGTAATCATATAGGACCCATCAATTCGGATTGTGGTGTTTTGGTGTCGGTTAAAGAGGTGAAGGAGGAGGTGAGGAATCATTTTGCCAACAAGTTCGTGGAGGAAAATAGGGAGAGGCCCATATTGGATGGTATACCCTTTAAAGTGCTTAGTCATGAGGAAAGGGAGGGGCTATAAAGATCTTTTTCGGAGGAGGAAATCAAAGAGGCGGTGTGGAGTTGTGATGGTAACAAGAGCCCGGGTCCGGACGGATACTCTTTCATTTTTATTAAAAAGTGTTGGTTCTTTATTAAAGAAGACTTCATTAGATTTTTCAATGATTTTCATGAAGGTTGTTTGTTGTCTAAGGCGATTGCGTCTTCTTTTTTGACTTTGATTCCTAAACGCGGGAACCCTTTGGGGTTGGACGATTATAGACCTATTTGTTTGGTAGGTTGCATTTACAAAGTTTTGGCCAAGCTTTTATCCGCTAGATTGAAGAAGGTTTTACATTCTTTAATTTCTCCGGCTCAAAGTGCTTTTGTTCCGGGAAGACAATTACTTGACGGAGTTTTAGTGGCTAATGAGGTGGTGGATTACGCTCATAAAGAGAGTAAAGCTTGCACTCTATTCAAGGTGGATTTTGAAAAAGCCTATGACAAAGTAAGTTGGAATTTCCTAACGTTTATGATGAGAAGTATGGGTTTTGGGGATATGTGGATGAAGTGGATGGAGGCTACTATTTTTTCTAGTAAGATGTCCGTTTTAGTGAACGGTAGTCCGACTAGTGAATTTGTGGTGGAGAGGGGTCTTAGACAAGGGGATCCCCTTTCTCCTTTTCTATTCGTTATGGTGGCGGAGGGGTTAACGGGATTGGTGAAGCGATCGGTGGATAATGGGGATTTTGCAGGTTTAGATGTGAATGGGAAGTGTTTTATTGATATACTTCAATTTGCGGATGATACACTATTAGTGGGGGACGGGAGTTGGAAGCATTTTTGGGCTCTTAAAACGGTCCTCCACGGATTTGAGTTGGTATCGGGCTTAGGGATAAATTTCCATAAGAGTAAATTGATTGGCATTAATGTCCCGCCTAGTGTTCTTGAAGTCGGTACTTTATTTCTCTCGTGTAGATCGGAACCGAAAGAATTTACTTTTCTTGGCATCCCTATTGGGACTAATCCAAGGAAATTATCTACTTGGGTTGTTTTGGTGGATAAGTTGGAAAAAAGATTATCTTGTTGGCATGGAAGATTTTTGAGTCTCGGAGGTAGAATTACGCTTCTTAAATCGGTGCTTAATAGTTTATCTATTTTTCATCTTTCGTTTTACAAAGCCCCGGTGAAGATTAGGAGAGAGATCTGTTGGCTGCAGAATAGGGCAAGCAAGCAAAAATATTTATTTTCGGAAAGAATTCCCTCCGGGATTTATGTCGTGTCCACAGAGATCGATTCGAGGGAAAGAATGTCGTTCGACAATCTCTCGCGTTAATGAGTTTGGATTAAATGGTTTCAAACAAGAAAATAGAAACGTAAATATTAAAACATAAAAAGAATACATTCTTTGAAGAGAAGAAACCTATCAAGCATGAATATACACTACTCAGAACAAACGTAAACCTATCGATCGGTCGCATTCAACATACAATACTCATCAAAATCATCACGTATCGCTCACAACAAAGGTTATGTCTAACGCACAGTTGAGAGAGCAACCGTATTACTCTCGTCGACGCTCCCGCGCATGACGCCTCGAAACACGGAAGACATTAAGTTCCGAAACCATAAAGATTATTATCTAAATCTATCTCTAGAGTCTAGACAATAGATATCCATCCTTAATCAAGATTCATGATGTTTATCTCTAACACAACACAAATCCAAACATAAATGCAAAAAGATCAAGGAAAACATCGATAATGATTTGTAAAGCATATATATTATACAACCATGATCAATACATGTACATAGGTTTAGAGTAACAATACAAACATAACCCACAAAATAGAGAAATACATAGAGAAGAAATGGAGAAAAACCAAACATCTCAAAAGTTGTCGGCTCCGATTCATGAAGGATTCAACTCCGGATCATCCTAATTCATGCTCCAATGTGTTTTCTAGCCTAATTCTGGTCAAAAAATGCTATTGGATGGATTTGGAACTAAAAATATCAAACCCATAACTAAAAAATGATGAAAATTGGCTTAAATGGGCAATTCTGCTTTTCCAGGTTCGCCTAGCGAGTCCCCGTTCGCTAGGCGAACGTAAACCGCCTTTCTGTTGAGTTTTTTCACGATTCTGGAACTTTCTGTTCGCCCCGGTTCGCCTAGCGAACAAGCTAGCGAGTGTTCGCTACGGGGGCTCGCCTAGCGAGTATGACAGAAAACCAGAATTTGTTTTCTTCATAACTCTTGAACCGTAACTCCGATTGACGCACGGTTTGAAGCGTTGGAAAGCTTATTCAATGCTCTTTATGAATATGGAAATATCCCATTGCTGGAACACCTACAAAAATAAATGAAAATCAATTAAACTCAATGATATTTACACGATAACGCACTATACACCGAAAACGTAAACTAAACGTATTTACGAACAAAACGGGGTTTATTCGCACGATATTTACCACAAAGCATTGATAAGTGCAACAAAACATATATACAAAAATAGGTACAATTTGCACTTATCAAACTCTCCCCAACTTACCTAATTGTTTGTCCACAAACAAGAATCAAACAAACTTGAAAATGCACAAGCAATATCCAAAGAATGACGAATCAACAGGTTTTGAAAAACGGAAACGAATGAATGGTTCAAATGAAAAACAGTACACACAAAAAGTAAATACTTACCACTAAATTGCAACGATAACATAGTCACGAAACAAAAGCAAAGTACAAAAGTTATGCCAAAAATTCTAAAACAACACAAGTTCAAATGTGAATCACACCTAGCAAAAACAATCATCGGTAGATGAAAAACACAAAATGAGGTTCTTTCACTCACACAACAATCTTGCAAACAAAAGACTAAATTATGCATACATCCACAAATTCACATTGAAAATACAAAGGCAAGAATCACAAGGACTTTCAAGGTTGTAACGTGGTCGGGTAAACAAACAAGGGGCATTTTCTAAAGGTAATTGAAACAAAAACTTGCCTAAACCTAAGGGAGTGAAAACTCACAAAGATTCACACACAAAATTTCAACCAACTTCTTCCAAAATCCCAAGTGCTACACAACACACAATACTTATTTAGCACAATTATTGCAACTCTTTTTGTTTCCTTTTTCAAGGATTTTTCTTTTTTCTTTCTTTTTCACTTTTTTCTTTTCTTTTCTTTGTCATATTTTTCTCTTTGTCTTTTCTTTTTCAATCCTCATAGAATCCAACCAATGAGTAAACAACCATTCTCTCCCCAACTTGAATTCAACCGCACCATCATGTGAATACTCCCTACTTTCTAAGGCAAGGAAAAAAATCCATACAACAACACAAAGTTGAGGTCCAAGAAAAAACAAAATCCATTCAAAAATAAATGAACTAAATACTCATAGACAAGCATTAAGTTCAAATAAAAACATGGATCAAAAAGCTCAAAAGGGTTACGAATTCTCACACACTCACAAGGTGAATTGACTATTTGGCTAAGGTAGTTGTGCTCAAAATGAAACAATTGCCTTGATCACTTTCATGCATTCATATAAACAACACAAACAACAAATTCAACATAATAAAATCCAGTTATAACAAGAATGTTGGTTCTCCGCGCATATATGAACAATAGAAGGCTACCTCACAAAAAGGTGGGAACTAAAGTGATTCACAATAAGAACAAGTATACAAAAGAATGGATGGCATGGAAGTTTGTAAAATGCCTAAGTATCATGAATATGCTAAAGTATAGAAAGCGATAAATACATACCTCGGACGTGTACAAAACTTAACAATATCATTACCATACATCCGCAAGTTGAAATGCACCAACTTGGAAAATCACAAAAGCATCCTCAAATAAGTAAATCAAAATCTGTGAGCAAACAACAACCAAAATCTTAGCAGCCTTCGCCTAGCGAAGGAATCATTCGCGACGCGAGCCTTCGCTACATCCTTCGCCCCAGCGAAGTTTGGGTGCTTTCAAAAGTGAAAGTTTCTGCCACCCCCTCGCTGGCACCTTCGCCTCGCGAACACATCAGCGAGCATTCGCTGGCTCCCTCGCCCAGCGAATTTACCCATTTTTCCTACTGAAGGTTTTTGCATACTTTCTGCCACTCCCTCGCTGGCACCTTCGCCAACGTTCGCCAGGCGAACCTTCGCTGGTGACTTCGCCAGAACTCGCTTAGCGAGAACAAGAATTATTAATATAAACAAACGAAAAGAAAGGGAGAAATTTCATTAAACAAGTTGTAAAGTGAAGATTTGAGAAGTTTACGAAAAATACGAGTACAACTTGTTTAATGAAAGTTCACCACACAACCAAAGAAAATAATACAACATGCTTGTTTTACGTCGTAAGCTCGACGCCTTTACATTGCTTAGCTAGCAAACTCACTTCCTTCATGCCATAGTGATGCCTCACCGCGCAAACCTAAAGTAAGTGTCCTAACCAAACATATGAACAAACGGTTACGGGAACAAAATGTATACAACACTTGAACAAACATAATGGAAATAGACAATATATACGATATATACAAAACTCAAAAACAAAGAAACTATCGCAATGCGATTCAATATCAAAACCAATCCCCGGCAACGGCGCCATTTTGTTGGCTGCAGAATAGGGCAAGCAAGCAAAAATTGGTTCCGATGCTTGTTGGCTGCAGAATAGGGCAAGCAAGCAAAAATATTTATTTTCGGAAAGAATTCCCTCCGGGATTTATGTCGTGTCCACAGAGATCGGTTCGAGGGAAAGAATGTCGTTCGAGAATCTCTCGCGTTAATGAGTTTGGATTAAATGGTTTCAAACAAGAAAATAGAAACGTAAATATTAAAACATAAAAAGAATACATTCTTTGAAGAGAAGAAACCTATCAAGCATGAATATACACTACTCAGAACAAACGTAAACCTATCGATCGGTCGCATTCAACATACAATACTCATCAAAATCATCACGTATCGCTCACAACAAAGGTTATGTCTAACGCACAGTTGAGAGAGCAACCGTATTACTCTCGTCGACGCTCTCGCGCATGACGCCTCGAAACACGGAAGACATTAAGTTCCGACACCATAAAGATTATTATCTAAATCTATCTCTAGAGTCTAGACAATAGATATCCATCCTTAATCAAGATTCATGATGTTTATCTCTAACACAACACAAATCCAAACATAAATGCAAAAAGATCAAGGAAAACATCGATAATGATTTGTAAAGCATATATATTATACAACCATGATCAATACATGTACATAGGTTTAGAGTAACAATACAAACATAACCCACAAAATAGAGAAATACATAGAGAAGAAATGGAGAAAAACCAAACATCTCAAAAGTTGTCGGCTCCGATTCATGAAGGATTCAACTCCGGATCATCCTAATTCATGCTCCAATGTGTTTTCTAGCCTAATTCTGGTCAAAAAATGCTATTGGATGGATTTGGAACTAAAAATATCAAACCCATAACTAAAAAATGATGAAAAATGGCTTAAATGGGCAATTCTGCTTTTCCAGGTTCGCCTAGCGAGTCCCCGTTCGCTAGGCGAACGTAAACCGCCTTTCTGTTGAGTTTTTTCACGATTCTGGAACTTTCTGTTCGCCCCGGTTCGCCTAGCGAACAAGCTAGCGAGTGTTCGCTACGGGGGCTCGCCTAGCGAGTATGACAGAAAACCAGAATTTGTTTTCTTCATAACTCTTGAACCGTAACTCCGATTGACGCACGGTTTGAAGCGTTGGAAAGCTTATTCAATGCTCTTTATGAATATGGAAATATCCCATTGCTGGAACACCTACAAAAATAAATGAAAATCAATTAAACTCAATGATATTTACACGATAACGCACTATACACCGAAAACGTAAACTAAACGTATTTACGAACAAAACGGGGTTTATTCGCACGATATTTACCACAAAGCATTGATAAGTGCAACAAAACATATATACAAAAATAGGTACAATTTGCACTTATCAAGATCATCAAAATCCAAAGTGGTTTCCTTTGGGGTTCCACGAAGGAAAAAAGGAAAACACATTGGATCAATTGGGATTTTCTTTGTAGACCCTTAGATAAAGGTGGACTTAATTTGAAAAGGATTGGCGATTTCAATTTGGCGCTTCTCAACAAGTGGAGATGGAAAATTCTGGTTGGATCGGATGATTTGTGGTTCAAATTATTACAAGCTCGGTACGGTGATATTAAGATGTTGATGTCGGATCGGGGAGCCACTATGCCTCGTGGTATATCTTCATCTACTTGGTGGAAAGATATACTTTCTCTTCTGAAGCAATATCCGGAAGATGTTTTCATTGATAATTGCCCCTTTGTTGTTGGCAATGGCTTTTCCACTTCATTTTGGAGTGTAAAATGGTCTGGGGAGAACAGTTTTAAGGAAATGTTTCCGCGGTGTTACGATGCTTCCAAGCTTAAGCATGTGGCTGTCGCGGCGTTAGGAGGGTGGGTGGAAGGTGAGTGGGTGTGGGGTGATTTGGGTATCAACTCGGTGGAGGGCAGTGTGGTGGAAAATGTTACGACGCCGAATTCCGGAAACGGAATTTCTGTTTTTTCTAACGGTTTGCTTGCAGGTATAATAAATAACGTGGAGCCGTTTTTTATCCATAACAGTGATGCTGCGGACGAAGCGGACACTGTTGTTCCTAGCGGGAGTGAAGCTGATGTTCCTTTTTCCAATGATTTTCAGCAGGCTATTCCTTTTGATCGGCAGCAGGTTTTCATGGAGAGGCAGCACAATTCTGTTACTGCGGGTGATAAAAGGAACAGGCAGGCCCATATGCTCCCCAGGCAGCATGACTTTTTTCAGTATCGGTGGGATTCTCAGGTGTTGGGGGAGTCAATGCCGTCGCATTACCGGCAGCATTATAGTGAGCCCGCGGATGTGTATCTTTCTAACTCTGCTGTCAATGATTTACAATCTCCCTCGATTTCTCGGCAGCATGACAGTGCAGAGCCTTCTGCTGAATCGGCTCCTTCTGCTAGCTTTAGGGGGTTGGGCTCGCTGAGGTCGGAGTTGGCGAGGTCCAAGCCGGTGTTGAACGCTGATGACAAGGTTGTTTGGTTAAAGGATGATGGGGATTCGTTTACGGTTAAATCTTTTTATCGGTTAATTAACGAGTTTCGCACTCCTCTTGGACCGGAAAATAGGGATGATAGGGCGATGAGTTTGGTTTGGAAAGCGGTTGCTCCACTAAAGGTTAGGGTGGTCGGTTAGCGGTGTTTTCTCAATAAATTACCGACGAAAGATTTGTTGGATTATAGAGGTATTTTACCGCCATCTAATGATAATTTGTGTATTTTTTGTAATTCTTCTAAGGAAACATCAATGCATTTGTTATTTACTTGCCCGATTGCTAATTTGGTTTGGAGGGAGGTGGCTAGCTGGATTGATATGCCGGAATGGGAGTGCTCTACGCCTATGAGTAGTTTTATGTGTTGGTTCGCTTTTTGTAAATCTAAGCGGGTCAAGCTTGGCAGAGAAGGTACCATTTGGTTGGCGGTTTGTTGGAACTTGTGGAATCTCAGGAATGACATCATTTTTAAGAACATAAGGTGGACTGTGGTTGACAAAGACCCTTTGTTTTACTTATCTTAGCTTTCATTTGGTTGGTAATTTCTTCGTTTTTCCCGAGCGGCGTTATCGCTTTGTTGTACTAAGGTTTGAGTACCCTTTGTACTCGTATCAATATATATATCTCTTGCTTTTAAAAAAAAAATGAAAGTTAATTTGTTGATTTATTCTTAAATATAAGGTTATCATGAGAGTTAACAATCATGAGACTACAATTTTATTTAATAAAAAAGGTTTTGTGAAAGTATAAATATTTATATTAAGCTTTAATAACAATTTTAAATAAATATCTAAATATATATTATGATGCACATTTTAACATGACCCATGGCTGCATGCAGTGCCTCATCTAACCAAATTCATGGTTGCTAGGCTCCAAATAAGTGGTGCGGTCATCTTATATCAAATCTCAATCCTTGACAAAGGTTCAACAAAGGCTCAACCCCTTTTATTTTTTTGTTAGATTCATTCTCTTCGCTGTCAAAGAACATTTTGTCCAAAATGGAAAGGTATTTTGGAACTATATATTATTTATAGGTAGATAATCAACTGAATAAACTGCCAGTGCCAGGCACTATTGAGGGAGAGGCTTTATTCCTTCAGCTTATCTTATGACTATATAATACTCCCTCTGTCCCTAAAAGAAAGTCGTTTTAGAAAAATTAAAAAGTGGCATAATAAGAGTCGTTTTGGTTCCCAAGGACTTATTCAAAAAAATATTCCAATTTTGCCCTCAACTTTAAGTACATGCTTTTTTCTTGAAAAACTAACTACTAATACTATCTCTCATAATCTTCATCTTATCAAATCAAGCATACAGACATGACAATGAAACAAGCATTTAATATCCATTTATGAGTAATGAAAACGTGTATTATTTGTTGTAATAATTACTGCATGTGTGTGATATTTATATTAAAATAATTAATGAGGTTAATTTAGTAAATTTATAATAATATTGATAAGTTTATTATTTTTCTTAATCTGTGTGCAACAATCTTAAACGACACTTATTTTGAGACGGAGGGAGTAGTAATAATGATAGTACCAACGGGTCTCCTATTAACAAAGGAAGCCCTAGTTACTCAAGAACATATATATGGGGACCCATTTTGTTGCTTTTTGTGATGGTTATTGCAAGCCACGATGCAAATGCAATGATTCACATTGGACCCGCAAATCATGTCCTAGTGCTAAGGCCACTTATTCCCACCATGCCCACTCATCTTTGAATTGCACTTAGTTGAGCATCTCCAACCGTTAATTCAATTTTGGATTTTTTTTTGGGATTTATTAAGTCACGCCAGTTTGAAGTAACTTAATTATTTTTTTACTTCAATGGTGCAACTTTGAAGAACTCATATTAGATCCCACAACTTTATTTTATATATTAATATTTTATTCATATTAAATTTTATATTAATTAAAATAATAATTTTAGTTTTTTAAATTAAATTTGATATAAATTTAAATAAAATTCAAATTAAACTTATAATTTAAAATGATAATTAAAATTATTCTCAAATACATGATATATAATTAAAAACAATAAAAATAAATAACATCACATAATTAATCAAACTTAAATTTCATCATCTTCATGTCCAAAACGTTCCCAAATATATTTGACTAGATCTCCTTGAAGTTTACGATGAACTTGTTTTTCACGAATACTTGCTCTTCTTTGTAGTCTTGTTGCAAGATTCGGATGAAGACCGCTAAATGTTTCGGTTGTTGAGTTGTTGATATCCACATTATCATAAGAGTAATCAAAATTACCTCCATATGTATGTCGTTCGTCTTCCACAATCATGTTGTGCAATATGATGCAGGCATATATGGTATGCTTGAGGGTGTCCATGTGTCAGGCACGCGCTGGGCCACGTATAATTGCAAATCGAGATTGAAGCACTCCAAATGCCCGCTCCACATCTTTTCTAGCCGATTCTTGATGTTGAGCAAATAATTTTTTTCTTTTCTCCCTGTCGCATTGAAATGGTCTTGACAAATGTAGCCCACTCAGGATATATACCATCTGCTAAATAATACCCCATATTATATGGTGTCCCATTAATTGTATATTGCACATTGGGAGCATATCCTTCCAAAATATCGTTAAACACGTTGGATTGGTTTAGCACATTAATGTCATTGTTTGAACCTGCAATACCAAAAAAAGCATGTCAAATCCATAAGTCTTGTGATGCCACTGCTTCAAGCATGATTGTGGGCTTACCATGATCACCTCGACAAAACTGTTCTTTCCATGCAACAGGACAATTTTTCCATACCCAATGCATACAATCAATGAAACCCAACATACCTGGAAAGCCACGTGACTCTCCCATTTGTAAAAGATGTTCGACATCAGTATCGTTAGGCTTTCTCAAATACTCAGCCCCAAATACAACATTCACGCCCTTAACGAATCTTTGTAAGCACTCAATTGAAGTGCTTTCACCGATTCGAACATATTCGTCTACAGGGTCATCAGGAGACCCATACGCCAGCATACGAATAGCAGATGTACATTTCTGCAATGGTGAAAGACCCATTTTACCAGTTGCATCGACCCTCATTTGGAAATATTCATCATGATTTCCAAGGGCATCTATAATTCTAAGAAATACATGCCTATGCATTCTGAACCTTCTTCGAAATTGAACATCTGTGTATACTAGGTTTTCCGAGAAGTAGTCATTGAATAATCGATTGTGCCCTTCTTCACGACCTCGATCTACCGTTGTTCTTCCAGATCGACGTTCATTCTGAAGCTGTTGTTCTTCATCACTGTCGTCCATAAATTCTTCTTCAACCAACTCCCAAAATTCTTGATCGTAATTATCTGAATTGTCTGAATCCATTTAGTGAGTAAAGAATGAGAGAAAAATGAGGAGAATAAGATGAGAATGAGAAAACAATGACATAAGTGGTAGTATATATAATGGTTTGAATAACGGCTAGTTTGAATAACGACTAGTTTAAATAACGGCTAGTTTGAAAAACGGCTAGTTTGAATAACGGCTAGTTTGAATAACGGCTAGTTTGAAAAACGGCTAGTTTGAATAACGGCTAGTTTGAATAACATAATATTTATTATAATTTAAAGTGGTACTAATGACCATTTTACATAGGTTATGCTAAATTAAAGTGGTACTAATGACCATTTTACATAGGTTGTGATAAATTAAAGTTGTGTTAATGACCATTTTACATAGGTTATGATAAATAAAAGTGGTACTAATGACCATTTTACATAAGTGATACTAACTACATTCCATATTTTTTTTTCATCTTATTACAATATTTTTCATGAATATCTCGTTGACTATGGCTCATAGTAGAAGTGTCTTTCATCATCATTTGCACTACCTTGAATTCTATCTCGTCCTCCTTACATTGCGCTAGTCTTTCCATTGTTACTGCTCTTTTATTCCTTGCATCTTGTGTTGCATTTGGAATTTCCTTTGCCTTACCTTTCCTTTTTGCTGCTTTTTGTCCCATTGGACGCTCCATTGGTGATGATGAGTTAAACTCATTACTTGAAGATGTATTTGGGTTAGCCGATGATGCCGTATTAGCAGAAGTCTTTGTTATTTTTGAAGAACTTCCAATCGATTCTCCCATCCATTTAGGTTCATCTTTTAACAATTGCCATGCGTACTCAAGATTGAATGTTGTACCGTCATCCTGAGTAAAAAAAGCATGTGCAGCGGCCATGACATCGTTCTCTGATGTCCCACTTTTCTTTCCATTAACAGCTTGTTTGTAACACCCAACAAATTTTTGAACCGAGTCATTTATTCGATGCCATCGACATTTTAATTGCCCCCCTAACTTTTCCCGTAATTATCCGCGATACTGGTTATAATTTGCAGCGATTCTATACAAAAAACTCTCAGCTTTTTGATCAACTCCCACAATTGGATCCTTTGAAACATTAAGCCATGATTGGATAAGAAGTATATCCTCATCCTTTGTAAATTGCTCTCGAGATTTTTTTTTAACGACGACCCTTTCTTCTTTTTCAGCACCAACTTGAGTAGAAAATGGTGGAACTTGAGGTCTAGGAAACATATTTGGATTGTTTGGTGACGAAAAAAATATGGCGGGGTTTGTTGACACCGATGGAATTTGAGAATTTTGAGGATTAGGATTTTGATAATTTTGCATGTAATTAAACATAGCTTGTTGATAATGAAAATGATTAGGATCCATTTGGCCTAAACAATTTTAATTTGAAGTAAAAGGATGAAATTGTAAGACAAAATATTACAAATGAAGAGTAAAATGATGAAATTGTGAGAGACAATAAAAGTGTGAGAGAAAATTTGTGTACAATTTTTCCTTTTGGTTTATTTATAATTAACAAAAATATTAAAAAAAAGAAAAAAAATAACCGTTGGAAAAATAGCTGTTGGAGTTATTTTAAATTTATTATTATTTTATTTGATTAACATTTTTATATATTATTATTTTATTACCAAGCAACGTTACATATTTTTACTACGTTGGACAGGTGGATTTATGCATAAATATAAAAGTAACATTTTAATGTTTGCCACGGTGGCAAACCAGCTACAAGAACCTCCGCTGGAGGTGGTCTAACAACTCTTAATTACTTCTTCATCATATTTCGAAGCTGTCGGATCATCAACAAAATATTTTATTTTAGCGTTATAAAGGTCCGAGACATCACATTTTTATTTAAAATTTATTCAAAATTCAAGTGTGTTTCTCTTATAAATTTAATTTTTTATTCATTCATAGATGAAATGAGATTTAATCAATTACACTGGCACTCAATAAAATAAACAAAGATTTAAAAAAAAATATTTAAATTATTTTAAAATGAAATTTATATTAGTTTTATTTTCACTACTATAAAACATATATTTTTTTTACCTCGGTTGAAGTAGAGTTTTCTATCTCAATTTTGTGCATGAGGTAACGAATGGTGTAATGGAATATTCATCCATTTTCTATTTGGTTGGTTTTTTGACCGAGGTAAACTCTAAACTACAAAGTACAATAATTTTTTGTTTTTTGACCGAGGTGAACTCTAAACTACAAAGTACAATAATTTTTGTTCTCGGTTGGTAATTCCACCAATGTAAAATCAAAACTATAAAACCATTCTTTTGAATGGAATGTAAGAGCAGCAAAACGTTTTGATCAAGATTGATTCTTTAATTTAATTTCTTCTTTTGTAATCGTATAAAAAGGTTAAATGCTGTTAGGGGAGAATAAATGTAGTAGTTGTTATTGAATTTTAATATTTCTAACAACAACTACAACGTACCAACAGCAACAACATTACTAAGCTGTATCCATGTTTTCTCTTACTACCATCAAATTTTTTTAACAAACACCAATTTACAAAAATTTACAGAAGAAGATAAATTAAGGAATCTACCTTAAGATATTACACTGCTCTTGAATCCATCCCAAAGTATACTGTTGTACTATATTCAAAGCTTTCATTATCAGTTTATGTTTTTATTATCAGTGGTGTTTGCATTTCAGCACTTTGCATTTCAATATATTGGTTGGTGTATGTTTCATGTGTATAAATGAGTTGACAATATCTTAACCTTTGTTATTTTATAAATTGACGACAAAGATATGTTTTTAATATAAACAAACACATATCTTTTCTCTCGGTTGTTAGCCTAATCAAGGTAATAGGCATTAAATAAAAAAATGAATTAAAATGACGTTGTTGGTATTCAAATGCAGTTGATTATAACTTTTTTTCTCAGTTGCTAGTTCAACCGAGAAAATATGTCATAAAAAATAAAATAAAATAAAATAAAATGCGCTTAAATGCAGTTGTTGAAATTTGAAGAAGATTGATCATATAACATTTTTCCTCGGTTGTTAGCTCAACCGAGAGAATAATCCATGAATAAAAAATTAAAATAATAAAATAAAATACTTTTAATCCACACTTTTGATTCATCTTGTAATTTAGCCACAATTTTTACAACATAGCGGCACAATTAACAACGATTCTAGCGACGATTTAGTACTTCACGACTGAGTTAAAAACAATTTTAGCACGAGAAACCAAAAGTATGGATAAAATTTTTTAAAGTACCTTCCTCCAAATTATTTTTTTGACAACTAAAAATAAAATATGAAATACTTAATAACACCATAGATATATTTAACGTTTAAAAAAAGTATTTAAAAAATTGTGTCTATAGCTATAAACAAAAAGGAGAGGATTGTAACCAAACTTTGATATTCTATGAACCTAATATCTATTATGCCTAGTGGGTCATTAAATTGGAAGGTTTTGTATGGATTCCACGTGCCAAACCTTAAAAAGTTGGTATTTGCGATTAACATGGCCTATAGACCAACTTGTGTGCATTTTAGCTACAAGTTTCATAGCCCCCGGTTATATATTTTCACTTTATATGAATTTTTTTTTATAAGCAAGAAATATATTGATAAAGAGAATTAAGGGTTTTCTAACCTGTTTACAAAAATGAGAACAAAGCACGGCAAGGAAAATTACACCCCAATTGAAATTTATGACAAATACAACACGGGAAATTTGCTAAATTCATAAAAGTTACAATTGGACTGAGTAATCTTCCCGATGAACAACCATCTCCACACCAACGCTTTAATAGTCCACACCATGTCCATAACGTTCCAAGACACATTTCTGAAAATAATTCCATTCCTCATCGACCAAATAAACCAAATAACGGCTAACCAAACACAACCCTCTCTACCTCTCTTCATTCCCACCCGACTACCATAACCCCTCCAAATCAAAAAACTATTTTTCAAATTATTGGAGTCGAAATCAAGTAAACTTATCCACTCCGCCACCTCCTTCCAAACCAATTTCGTGACGCAACAATTAAAAAATAAATGGTCTACCGTCTCATTACAAGTGCCACAAAAAACACAACCAAGGTTGCCGTCACCAAACGAACAACCTCTCGAAAATAATGCAAACTTTGTAGGAATTTTCTTCAAAAAACATCTCCAAGCAAAACTTCTCACCTTCAAAGGCGCATCCATCTTCCATAATAATTTGAATGCTACTTCGAAATTATTAATAGGACCGTAAGGAATCGAAAACACTTTCACTTTATATGAATGAATGTGCAGATTTAGTGCTTAAAATCATTTTAGGCAGACAAAAAAGAATCAAGATATTAGTGAGTGACACCAACACCAATGGTATTGTCAAAGAAGATTTGGAATTGGATAAAAAGATTATAATACTTTATGCGTATAATTTATGATTTACTAACCCTTTTTCCTAAAGTAAAAATCCACTTGAGAGATATCTTAGATTGGTTTGATCTTTAATTTAGAAAATATTTCAAAGACAAGAATCAAGTTAAATGTACTTAGTGAGACGAATATAAGAATATTATGGGAACAAAATTGTTGCCATAAACTTCTTTATTCCATTAAAATTATTCTATGATATTAATGTACAATAAATGGATGGTTCTCTAAAACTTTGTCAATATCTTTTTAAGGTTTCTTCCATGAATTGTTTATAATTAGTAGTGCATAGAGCATTAGTTAGAATGGTCCATGGTCTAAACTATAATTGATTGTCCTAAAATGCTACCACGTCAAGAAACCCTCTCTCTCTCTCTCTCTCTCTCTCTCTCTCTCTCTCTCTCTCTATATATATATATATATATATATATATATATATATATATATATATTAGATCATGCTAAGGTACCTTAAAAGTATCTGTTAACAAATTAAAAAAAAAAATTGTGTTAATAAATTGTGATTTTTTTAAACATATGCCACCTTTTGAAATAAAAAATACCAAAATACCACACTTAAAAAAAAAAATACCAAAATGTCACACTTTTAGTTTGGATTCGTCCTTCCAATAGACGACCCATTGAAAAGAAAATTACGCATGCAGGAGTTCGGCCATCCATTGAACATCTCCTTTTTTTTTTTTAGTTTTAAAATTTAAGTGGGCCCCACACTTGTCCAAAAAGTGCCTTAATGGAAAATTGGTCCTTCATTGGGTCGGCCAATGGATGGCCGGACCCCTTCATGGGCAATTTTCTCTTCAATGGATCGTCCATTGGAAGGACGAACCCAAACTAAAAGTGTGGCATTTTGGTATTTTTTTTTCAAAGTATGGCATTTTGGTATTTTTCATTTTAAAAGATGGCATATGTGTAAAAAAATCATAAATTGTAGATATTTAATTAAAGAATATTTTTATTTTTAATTATTTATATTACTTTAATTTTCCATTATATACATCTTTTAATTAATTAGTTTTAATTTTGTCGCACTAGCCGGGTCTTAAACAAGTCATGTGAACTATCAATGCCATCTTTTGAATATCAATCACAAAGTGAAGTACTAGGTTTGGCCACTACTTCATTACAATGGTTTAAAAGTATTTCATAATTGCATAATGCATGTATCATGTTTACAAGTGGGAGATTCAGAAAGAAAACAAAAACCTCTTAAGAAAAAGACAATTTAAGAGTGTCCTTTTGAATATGAAAGAAACGTCCCTTCTAGGTTAAGAAATTTCAAAATTTGACAAATTAAAGGGTGGTGTTAATTTTTTTTTGTCTTATTATCATCTGACTCACTCGAAAAAGACTTGGTTAAAAAATTTTGAAGAGTATTTTTTTTAACTAGCTAAGTTGATAGCAACAAAGACAGAGTTTTAGAAATGCGCGTTTGATTTTATGATATTCATTTTATTCACTTTAAAAAAAAAATGAAATGTTGACTAATTAACTAATAGAAAAAAAATCGAGAATTAAGTAAAAGATATTATAATAATTATTACATCTAGCAAAAACTAGAATTTGAGTCGTACTAATTTGACTTTGATTTATTGTATTGTTGTGTGACAACTGAATCTGAAATTCTAAGTTATTTGAAAAATTGACTGATAAATGATATAATCAAATTATTAACTAAAGTGTTAAGAGACCAACCTTCCAGTCTAAAAAATAAGTCTAATTGAATTAAAAATTGTTATCAGTATTAATGGAGGTATATCGAAAATTGTGTTTTACTAATTATTCTACGATGTTTTTTAATTTCAAAAGTGGTCTTGCCCCATTAAATTAAGAAACTCCTAGCTATTTAAAACTTATTGTTTCCCGAAGTTGGATAATGAAATATCAAAGTTTGTTTTATGTTTTCTTCTTTTTGCATCTAAATATATGTTAACTTTAGTATAATTTATCATTGATTCTTTCATTCATCAATGGCTCCTAAATCTACAAATCTCTCCCTCCTCTAAAGACTTGGATGATAATATAAAAGCGATTCATATACACATTGACGATGCAATCAACCATACCCATCATCAAATAGATGAAAATTTTTACGAAGTAAATCAAAATATAGAAAATCAATTGAGAATCATTCACACCAAAACGGATAATCAATAACGACTTATGGGTCTAATCATTAACACCAAAACGGATAATCAATAACGACTTATGGGTCTAATCATTAACACCTTTCTCACAAGTATGATGGCTTAGATTAGACTGCAACAAGAACTCGCCACAGTCCATATAACACCATCTTCTTCGGATATACTTGCCAACACTTTATTTCCCCTTAAATATGGACATGATCTTGCACCAACTATCTATATGTTTACCCACACTAGCATCATCCCCCCAAAGAAGTTATTCCTCAGCCTGTACCTTTAATTTACAATCACCACAACCAACATAATTTTATTGTTTCTTAAAAAAAGACTTTACAACACAACAACTATAATTTTAATAAGTATTGATATTGTGGGGGCGACGACCTCATATTGCGGTCGTGATACTTACCAATGCGGTCGCGATGTTGCGATGCTTCAACACAAGCCAACTGATATTCATAGAATTTTTGAGGTACTTTTCTTAGGGTTCTGAATTTGAGATAGAAAGTGATGGCTAGTGTAGAAGCAAGCTTCACTCACATTGAGTTTTGATGAAGACAACACAACAAGCTCTCTACAAAGATAATATGCAAAAAAAAAGAGAATCAAGCTACATGAAGTACAAGAAGTTCAAGTTCAAGAAGATATCCTAAGTACTATCAAGTTGAATCAATTAGCTTCAAGTGTTCAAGTATCATGAAGATCAAAGGTTGAACAAAGGTATATCAATGTCATTTAAATGATTACACAAGTGTTCACATGTCTTGCATCTTGCATATCTTTGATCTAGTGCATTGCAAATCTTTTATAGAAAGTTCACATTGTTTTCTAAACTTTTTCTTTAAAAATCAGTTCTGTTAATCGATTAACCTGTGGGGTTAACCGATTAACCAGTTCAAAATTTAAATATTTTCTTAACGTTAGCATATGTTAATCGATTAACCCATATGGTTAACCGATTAACACTGTTACTGTGTGCGAAAAATGGTGACTTTTCATGGAAAAATGCATTGCTTTCTCATCTCTTTTCATTCCTTTGCTGCATATTTCTCATACCTTTTTGTAGGGGTGTTCTACACATATTTAAACACTTCATTTTCAGATTTAACACTTACCTCCTAACAATTTCATAATCATAAATTCATTCATCCTTTCATATTTCAAAATATTATTCAAGTGTTCATTCAAACATTTTTCTTGAGAGAAACTTCTGCATATCTTTCACAAAATATCATTGTTTCATCTCATTCTTGTCAAGAACACTTGTATACATTGTTTGAGTGATATTGTCTCAAAGGAGAAGATCGAATATCAAGATTGATATCAACATACTATCAAGACATAATCTTACTATCAAGAATATTTTTCTGTTTTACCTTGTTGTCCAGGATTGTTGGAAACAAGTGAGTGTTTTGAAGAGGATTGTTCTTCATACACTTAGTTACCTATAGGTTAGATAGTAAGCATCACCATTGGTGTGATTAGGCTGTACAATAATTCTAAACTATAGTGAAATCTCTTTTGTGTTGAATGAGGAGTGAAGTACTCTCGGGCTGTGAGGGGAACCACTATAATTCTCTTGTGTCATTTTTCCTTTCCACACTTTACTTTCAAGCACTTATCATCAAACGGAAAAATAACCAAGAACCGGTAAAAAGATCGAAGAAATTTTTAAGAGCCTAATTCACCCCCCCTTAGGCGCATTTACAACTTACAGCTAGGAGCTTTTAGAGCACAATTTTGGAGAGCATTAGAGCTATCAGAGAGCATTTTTCCAGTGATTTTAATGATGAATTCTTATCAATTTATGGTAATTGTTATTGTCACTATGAGTAACTAAGTTATTTTAGATTAGGTCTTTTGATATGAAACTAATTGCACTATGTTGGATCAGACGAGTGTTTGAGATTAACTGAATACTACTATGTTATTATCATTATTTATTTATTTTTGATCTTAATGCTTCTAGTGTGTTGGTGAGCGCGGAATTTGATATCAGATGAGTAGGAATTATTGACCATAAATCTATCGATCCGACCTAGGGAAATGATTCAATTTAGTAATTAACTAGGAAAGGTAATTATAGGTTGTCGCCTTTGAATTAACAAACTTAGAACTCCTAGCTTAACTCTAAATTAGCCTAAGGAATTAGGGAATTATTGTGTAAATTAGTGAGGTGTACACCAAGGAATTGGGTGCAACTGTCTTGTTAATTTGCCGGGAGATAATAACATGATTATAATTCAATTAATACACAGTTTCCTAACATGTATAATTAGGGGATTCGAAATAAAGATCTAATCGCTTTTCATTATCGAACTTTACTCTAACAAAATTTCTCATCTTGTTTTAGTACCAAAACATTATTGAAAACCCCCTTTTGTTATTATTTTAAATCACATTTTATTACCTTGTTAAATTTAAAATCCCTTTAGAGACGGTCTATATTTTATTACTATGACGAGACTATACACTTGTTTGTTTTAGGCCATCATTTTTTTAGCACCGTTGTCGTTGATTGTTGATAATTTCTACAAGGCAATATTATGCGACATTTTGAAATTAATTTTTGTTTTGTTTAATTTTGTCAATTTTAAATTTTTATTTAAAAGTTTCAATTTGTATTCTACTTTTATTCTGTTGGTTTGGTGTAGTGCTATTAAGGTATTGTTTGTTTTATTTATGAGAGGTTCAGATTGGACATGGATATCGAAAAACTGAAATCGAAAGCACAGTGTGTGTAATTCGTTGAGTTAACCGTGAAGTACTGCAAGTCAGGGAATAACCATAAGAAGAAAGAGAAGATATGGAAGCTCCCGCTCGGCAAACATTGGGAGATTATTGCAACTATTGCTTGACAGATATCACTAGGATTTCAATTGTCTTATCTTATAAATTTTGATATTAAAAATTCTGTACTTACAGATTTGAAGGATAAACCACTCGAAAGGGAAGGAAATCAGATATCCTTCGGAGCATCTCTCTAAATTATACGACACATGATTGATGTGCAAGCTAAGTGGTGAGATCACTAAAGATAGGTAAAATTTACGGTTGTTTGGTTTTTCTTTGATAGGTCGCAATAAGGATTGGATGCAATGCATCTAAAATGGTACTATTCAGACCTAGAAAGAACTGGAGGACAAGTTTTTAAAGGTATTACTCAAATGCTCAGTTTGTGGAGAGAAAACTCACAATTTCCAAATTTGATCACGAAAAGTCTGACTCATTATTTGATGAATGGGAAATGTTCAAGTTGTTACATTGTAAGTGTCTGAATCATAATATGAGTGTTATGGATAAGATGACATACTTTATCAGTAGGCTGAAAACACAAACGCGGATGATTCTCGACGCCTCAGCTGGAAGTACGTTAAGAGCAAAAACAAATGCGAAGTTGAAGACGCTGATAGAAAATATGTGTTAGAATAAGTATCGCTCAGGTGAACAAACGGTGAAATAAAAGGTATTCTTGCTGTTGATTCAAACACAACATTATTAGCTCAGATGGAGGTACTTTCTAAACAGTTAGTTGTATCCTAACTAGCCCAAGAAAATGTTAGTCAAGTTCAAACACTCTGATGTGATTTCTAGGGAGATGGAAATGCAAACGAAAACTATACACTAGAGGTTGAGAGTGCTAAAGTTCAGTATGTGAACTTTCAAAAGAATAAACCTTATTCCAATACCAACACTTATGTTTGGAAAAATCATCTGAATTTCAAGTGGAGAAACAATCAAACTTTGAACTATAATCAAGGAGTACATTAGTTTCCTCAAGCGCCTCAATGCAAACCATCACCTTTAGAGGAAACCTTCTCCAACTTCATTAAAGAAACTTCAGGCTTTTTATTTTATAAGTGGTCAAATCCGCAACATTTAATAACATCACTGTCAATATTCTTTTTTATATTACTTTCTTCCATTTTTATGCCTCTAAAGTACAACCTATTGGATACTATACATGTTCAACCTATAAGTTAATGTTCAATTTTCCCACCATCCTGTCTAATCAATGCCATTCAGCTATAATTTCCATCCCTAGTTGAACCTATTGTAACCTACTCTAAGATTAACCCTTACTAAATCACTAGGATTTAAACATTTGTATTTTCCATCTGTATTTTACACAAAATATCAGCTGGCATCATTCTCTTCAATCACTCTCAGACCATCACCAACAGGTTAATGATTGTCACCTTTCAATAAACATCTACGGTCACCCCTACTCCTCTACTTTCTACACTAAAACTATATTTTAATGCCAATTAATTTTCCGTACTTTTATTTAATAGCTCTTTTCAACTTTAAACACAACTCTGTTTAAGCAATAACCACTTCAACATTACTTCCACACAATTATGTAAATCTCATCACTATCTTTAATATAAGAGGTACACAATATGCACTTCCTTAACAATGTCATTTTAGGGGTTCTTTATACTGGATTGTCATAGATAATTTTTCAACCCAATTTAATATTTCTCCATTTCAGTTTCATTAATTTGCATTCATAAAAGTTCTAGTTCAATTTTTTATTGTAAACTTCTTTTCATAATAATTTCTCTTCATAATAATTTCAATTTGAGTTATATACATAAAAATATATTTCACATATAAATTAAATAATTTTCTTTTACATTTATAAATGAATATGATTTTTTTGGTTATAGTTTTAATGAATCAAAGATAATGCAATTTTAATAATGTTTGTTTGCTCATGTAGTTATAATTAGATGATTAATTTATACTAATGATCTATTAAATATGTGTTATTGATGTAAATACGGAAGATAAAAAAATATTAATCATTTAACTATGAAAAAAAATAAACAGTGATATTCATAATAGATTTTTGTTTTATGGGTTAAATATACAACACCTCCCTGTAATGTTAGTGAATTTTGCTTTAACCTCTGTAAAAGATTTTTTTTTTAAAACCCCTCTCGTAATACCCAGATTCCCACCATCCTGTCTAATCAATGCCATTCAGCTATAATTTACATCCCTAGTTGAACCTATTGTAACCTACTCTAAGATTAACCCTTACTAAATCACTAGGATTTAAACATTTGTATTTTCCATTTGTATTTTCCACAAAATATCAGCTGGCATCATTCTCTTCAATCACTCTCAGACCATCACCAACAGGTTTATGATTGTCACCTTTCAATAAACATCTACGGTCACCCCTACTCCTCTACTTTCTACACTAAAACTATATTTTAATGCCAATTAATTTTCCGTTCTTTTATTTAATAGCTCTTTTCAACTTTAAACACAACTCTGTTTAAGCAATAACCACTTCAACATTACTTCCACACAATTATGTAAATCTCATCACTATCTTTAATATAAGAGGTACACAATATGCACTTCCTTAACAATGTCATTTTAGGGGTTCTTTATACTGGATTGTCATAGATAATTTTTCAACCCAATTTAATATTTCTCCATTTTAGTTTCATTAATTTGCATTCATAAAAGTTCCAGTTCAATTTTTTATTGTAAACTTCTTTTCATAATAATTTCTCTTCATAATAATTCCAATTTGAGTTATATATATAAAAATATATTTCACATATAAATTAAATAATTTTCTTTTACATTTATAAATGAATATGATTTTTTTGGTTATAGTTTTAATGAATCAAAGATAATGCAATTTTAATAATGTTTGTTTGCTCATGTAGTTATAATTAGATGATTAATTTATACTAATGATCTATTAAATATGTGTTATTGATGTAAATACGGAAGAAGAAAAAAATATTAATCATTTAACTATGAAAAAAAATAAACAGTGATATTCATAATAGATTTTTGTTTTATGGGTTAAATATACAACACCTCCCTGTAATGTTAGCGAATTTTGCTTTAACCTCTGTAAAAGATTTTTTTTTAAAACCCCCTTCGTAATACCCAGATTCCCTTACTATGCCTCCCCCCCCCCCCCCCCCCCCGGTTGAACCTAGATTTCATTTTTCAATGATTTGGCAGTCTAGCTAGATTTTAATTTAATTTTAAGAAGCCACGTGGAATTCCTTTATTTTTTATTTTATTTTTTACTTTTTTATAAATTATGTATTTTTTACGTATTTTTATTAAATTAATTTTGTTAATATTTTTTATGAAAATGTGTTTAAAAATTAATTATTCAAATTTCATTTGGGCTTCCCCATTATTTTTAGACCCAATAACACTTCCAATTCAGCCCATAACTCAAGTTTTGTAATGTAGTGTGCAAAAGAACTATATAAACACTTCCTTTTCTTTTTTAAATTTCGATGTGAGACTTCTTTTAACAATACATGCTTCAGTTTTCCATCTACTTCTTCTTTCTTCCTCTGCCAGATCAGCCGTGTAGACTTGGTAACATGCATGGAATTTATAAAAGTGCATTATTCTTAATCTGCATTATTGCTTGTACTCAAGAGATGTTCCATTATTCTTTTATGCAAGTGAAAAGCGAGATGTTCCATTATTCAAAAACCAATGATTATGCAAGCTGCAGGATTAACATACTATTGGTCATGGTGTGATTTGATCTATCATTGTATGATAGATCAAATCGTAATGCATCATTGCTTGTTCCATCTCGTTTTTCAAGTCGTAATGCATCATTACTTGTGGAACATCATAGCTGCTAGAAAAGTGGAAGAACCATGTATCAGCATTATAAATACGGTTTTCCTATTCTTACTAACACAAAGCATCATCGAAGAATCAAAATGAGTTCCAACAATGTTGTCCAGAATTAAGAAATTGCAGAGGGCCAACATGGTGTCCAAAACGAAGAAGTTGCAAAGCGTCAACATGGTGTCTAGAATGAAGAAGTTGCAAGGGTTCAAAACATTATCCAGAACCAAGAAGTTGCAGAGGTTCAACATGATATCTAGGACGAAGGACTTGTAGAGGTTCTACATGGTGTCCAAGTGGCTGTGCAAAGAAGAAGAAACAAGAGGAGAAGAAGAAGAACAAGAAGGAGAATAATCAGGAAAGCTATCTTCAAATCTTCGGATGATGATGAAGCACCATGCACTTGGAGTAACTTTTTGTCATCTAAGCCATTTAGATTTAATGATTAAAAATGAAAGTATTTTTCTTGTCTTCAAGCATACTTTTTGTCTTTGTTTTAATGTTTTTCTTGATGATGATGATGAATCATGTAGTACTTTTTTGAATGATAATGTCTTTGTTTAATTATGGAAGTTTAGCTAAATAATTGTAGTTCTTAGTAAAATCCTTTGATGAAATTGTGAGAAAATGCCATCTGCATTAATAGGGTACGAATGATGATATGGTTGTTTTAATGGTGGAGCAGTGAATTGAAGTGTGTTTGCAATGTTGAAGGAGGGATGGATGTGTCGTAGTTGTAAGGTTGATGGTGGTGTTCATGCTGGTGAAGAGAG
This sequence comes from Lathyrus tuberosus, assembly GCA_022829125.1. NCBI lineage: Eukaryota > Viridiplantae > Streptophyta > Magnoliopsida > Fabales > Fabaceae > Lathyrus > Lathyrus tuberosus. The sequence goes on from JALAZF010000060.1 coordinate 17,241,131, forward strand.
TAGCAGAAGCAGCAGCAATAGTTCTTTGTTGGTGGTGTTCATGCTGGTTGTAAGGTTGATGGTAAGGTTGTGGTTGTAATGACACATGAAAGCACTCAAACTGTTATCCAAAGCAAAAGCAGAAGTAGCAATAGTCCCACATCAAAATTTCATGTACAAATGCAAGTGTTTATAAATAACTTTTACATAATAGTTAACAATTCATTAAAAATTGTGCTCCTGTTGATAAGAACAAGGTTTGAGGCCCAAACCAATATTTTAATAATTGATTTATATATAAATTTATATAAATTAATTAAATACATTATTAAAAAATAATTTATTAAAATTATTAATAAATAATAAAATAAACCCATATCGATTTAAAAAAGTTAAAAAAAAAAATGTTGCGTGGACTGCCTCGCTGGCAAAATGAGAGAATTTTGGCTGCAATCTGGCATTCGTGGGCTTGTTTGACAAAATTTGGATATTACGAGGGGGGGTTTAAAAAAATCTTTTACAGTGGGTTAAAGTGAAACTCGCTAATATTACAGGGGGTGTTGTAATTAACCCTTGTTTTATTAATTCTCAATTAAGAAAACTGAACAAAAATAAAAACAAGTCTTATTTGTAAAAAACTAAAATGACTCATTTATGTAATACAAGTTTCAATAGTTTTTATTTTTAATCATATTACTAATAACATTCTTGCTTACATTTCGTCTTCTACATGTTTATTTAAATATTTTTCTACATAGAAATTTTTTTACTATTGATTCTAATCTTTTAATAAATAATATCAAAACAAAAATAATTTATATATACGGGAAACAATACATTGTTGATGAAAATATTTTTATTCTACATGTTGATTCAAAAAATTTTATTCTACATGTTGATTAAAATATTTGTGTATACGAGAACAATTTTTCTATTGATTCAAATATTTTTATAAATAATGTCAAAAAAATATTTATATACGAAAAAAATATTGTTGTTTAAAATAATTTTATATACGGGAAAAAAAATATTATTGTTATAAACGAAAACAACTTAACAACTGATTCAAATACTGAAAAATAAAAATTTATCGACGATTTTTTTAAATATATGAAAAAGATTAAGAGAGCTTATTAAAAAAGATTCAGTAGATATTTAAAAATTGTATTCTTTCTTATAATATAATTGTCTTATTTTTAAAAAACTAAAACGACTTATTAAACTAATACAAGTTTCAATAGTTTTTATTTTTAATCATAGTATTCATAATATTGTTGTTTACATTTCATCTTCTACATATATTATTATTTCAACTTAAATTTATTATTATTTTTAAGTTTTTTCTTTTTTCAACTTCTTGTTTTATTACAGTCTGCAAACAAATGCGCATCCAAAATCATATTTCACCCAAAAACGTACCTCGTGCGTATGCACGGGATTGTTACTAGTTACCATGAAAACTATAGGTCGAGTGATGGATCCCACTGTCACTTCGACCTGAATAAAACCCATTGTTTGACCAGTCTTCCCTTCATAATTAGAAAGGACCATATTGTGAGGCCTGAGGTCAGTATCATACTTTCCTATCTTAGCCAATAAGAAATGAGGCATTAAGTTTAATGCCGCCCCACTATCCACTAATATTTTATTCACAGTGGTACCTTCAACCTTAGCCCTTATAAAAAGGGGCTTTAGGTGATTTTTCATCCCTCCAAGGGGTCTCTCAAAGAATGCGTTATGCTCTTCGATACACCCATTATTAATTACAAAATAACAAACTAACTTGTGCTTGGACAACTCTTCTTCCTCATAGTCTTCCTCCTCGGCAACTTCTGTCACACCATCATACTCATAAGGGAGTATGGAAACCAGGTTGCACAAGACGTCAAAGTCACCTTTCGATCTGGAGTCAAAGTTATCTGTCAACAACTCATCCTCTTTTGCCTGCTCATCCTTTTCAATCTTCTCTTTCGTTACACTCGTCTTGGGGGAGAAAAACATCCTACCCACTGGTATTTTTCACTTGATCATTTGTTTGCTTTTGATGTTGCTTAGTGTTACTCGACTCAACAACATCCCTATCTTCCTCCTTCTTCCTCTGAAATCTTCGCCACTGTGTTCTTGTCATGGGATTTTTCCCTTTGTAATTGGCACTAGGCCCATAAGACCGCCTTTCAGAAATATGGAAATTCTCCCTGTAGGTCATGGAAAATCCTCGGCCAATCTCAAAATTCCTCCATTTTGGGTTCCTATCATGCTCTCTTTCAGCAGGCTTGGTCCATTCCCTCTGGGGAGCATTTAATGAAGGCCTGTAAGTATTTGTCCTAGCTTTCTGTGAACCAGGCGCTTGTTCCTTCCTCTGTGGCACTCCTCTTTTATTGAAATAATACTGAGGCCTGGCCTTCTCACATTCTTTGGCCTTCTGGGCACTTTTGACCTTTTTAGCAGCTTTCTTGTCGAACACAACATTGTATCATGGACACAACATTGTATCATGGACACAACTCTCACCAGCTTTTGGAACACAGTTTCGATTTGATTCTCACTTTCAAATTCAGCCATGTCAATATCTTCAGTGATTTCAACCATGTTAACTACATTAGACTCTACATAACTGGCATCTCCAATCTGCAATGGGTCTGCATCAATCTTCATAGGGGTCTTCCCCTTAGCAAATTTGAGTCTGCCTTCATTCAAAGCATTCTACACCATATCCATGAAAAGAAAACATTGTGAAATTTTATGTACTAAGAAATTATGATATTTACAAAACCTTCGTTTCTTTCTTTGTTCTAATGGTGGCACTTTTGCCCTAGAGGCACAAGCACTTGACCATCTGCAACCAGCAAATCGAAAATCTCATCGCATTTGGTTACGTCGAAGGTGTAAGTTTTCTTAGGAAACTTATCATTCTCTTTGGGTTCTGTAGGATTCTTCCCATTTGCAGGTGAAAGCAACTTACACACATATGGGGGATCTGGCTTTAACTCAGCCACGCCAATCTCAGACTCCTCAACATGTTCATATTCAACCTCATACACTATGTCTTGGTCCTGCATGTCAACGTAGGCTATACGCTATTTCTTACCCTTACCCGCTATGGTTTTCCCGGCCTTCAACCTCTAAACTTGTCTAACTCTATCTGCCAATTGGGTAATGCTCTTAAATACTGAGTGTCTAGTTTCTTCCTAATGGAATAGTCTAGTTTCTCCCATGTAAAACTGCTCATGAAACAACCTTTCTAAAAGCGTCCAATCATGGATTGAATGATGAGATAGGGTAGTAAACCATGTGAAAGCTTATTTTGTTAGAGAACTAGAGAAATATCTCATTCTCAAGTTGTCATTGTTTGTAATGTCACCTACTTCAGTCAGGTAACGAGCGATGTGTTCGATGTAACGCCCCAGTTTTTGTGTGAGTTTTAATTAATTGAGTCGTTTGATTATTTTATTATTATTTTATTTTATTTTCGACTTTTATCTGAAAATATGTTATTTTTCTATGTTGTGATATTTTATCAGGTTTTGGGATCGTTTGCGAGATAATTGAGTGTGGGGGTATTTTGGTCATTTCATAATATTTTGATTAAGTAGTAAGAATAGAAAATAGAATAGAAGAGAGAAAAATAGAAAGAAAGAAAGGGAGAAGAAAGAAAAAGAGGAGAAAAGAGAAGAAGGAGAGAAATAGTAAGAAAACTTGGAAAATCAAAGAAATCAACTCCTAGAATCGATTTAATCGGGTAAGGGTGCGAAACTCAATTATTGTATGATTGTGTATGATTATGTATGTGTATTTGTGATGTTTGTTAGATTGAAATGAAAATATTTAGTAAAACCCATATTGTGTCAAATTGATTAGAAATTGATTAAATGTGTTGGAAATTATGGTTTTGGTGTTCATTCTTGTTGATACATGATAGATACATGTTGCTATGCATTGTATTGGTAATTTTCTGAGTGTAGGTGAAAAATTGGATGAATTTGGTTAAGAAAACGCACTACAAAGTTCTGCAGAAATTTTTCTGGTTTTTCCAGGTCATACGCGTATGGGGCATGTTCATACGCGTAGGGACCTTGGCATTACGCGTAACATGGGCGAGCCATGGGCCAATACGCGTATGGGATGTTATTCTGCTCAGCCATCTGCCCATTTACGTATGATATGCGTAGCATTTCAGGGCAATATGCGTATGGTGTTGGCCCTACGCGTATTGGAATTAAAACGTGAATTTTGGGGGAAAATGGTTTCTGCCCATACGCGTATGGCCTTGGGCAATACGCATATGGCATGGCGAGGATTTTGGGCAATACGCGTATGGCCTTGGGCACTACGCGTATGGCCAGGAGAATGGTAAAATGGGACTTTTCAAAATATCGTTTTTCATTTTCTTTCGTAACTTTGGTTCTGTTTATCCGATTTTTACATTCTTGGTATCGTTGGAAAGCTATTGAGCTGTACTTTCTTATTATGATGATTTTGAAATTGTTAGCCAATTTAATTATGTCGGAAAATCGGGAATAGTGTCGGTTGTCGACTTTTGTCGTTATAAGTGTGCGTAATTGATGTGTATTATGCAAGGTGCTGTTGTATGATGTAAATGTATGTGTTTAGATGGTGTTGTGATGATTTGTGGCCGTATGGTAATTAAATGCATTGTTTTGGGCATAAGTGCAAAGTGTGATTTTGTTGATGTAAATGAATGCATTTATGTGTGCATATTAAATGTCATGAATCATGATATGCATTGTTGAGACGTCCTGAGTGACGGATTGATTCCAGAGGGAATCCGCTTTAACGTCGTGTGCCCAGGTGGGGTGTGAGCGATGATTATAGACGATCGTGTGCCTTATACAAAGAGGTGTGAGCGATCGGGTCGTGTACCTTATACAAAGAGGTATGAGCGATCCATAAACGTCGTGTGCCTTATACAAAGAGGTGTGAGCGACGGGGAACATCGTATGCCCGACGGGGAGTTGTAGTGATGTAACGAGCGATGATTCCAGCAGAGTTCCTGAGTGAACTAGTGATGAGAAACATTGGAAGTCGGTACCGCATGTGCATATGCATAGAGTCGTTGTGTCGGTCTCTTGCATTGCATAAATCATTATGGTTGTTTTATGTGTGGGATTGTGGATAAAATTGATATATGGATATGTGTTGGTGATGGAAATATGATTTATTCCCTGTATTGCCTTGTGTTTGAATTATGGCGTGAGCTGTGGTGAGAATCGTATATATGTGTGTTTTTGGTGTTAGATATAATTATATGCAATTATATTATGGTTGTTTTTCTCACCCTTCTGCTGTTTTATAATGCTCTATGAGGCATTGCAAATTAGAGTTGCTGGAGGTATTTTTGTGAAGCTTTGCGTCTTCATTCTTTTGTCGGTCGGCTCTGATATGTGACACCGGGTAGTTAGGGAGGCCGTTTGTGAATATTTGTGTATTATGTATATATATCTTTTGGCTTTGGCATGTATAACTTAATGTATGACAAACTTTTTGTGATATATATATATATATATATATATATATATATATATATATATATATATATATATATATATATATGTTATTCAGTTTTAGATTTTCCGCTTTTATTCTAAAAGTCTGAAATGTGGGTGTGAGGAACTGAGTTCCTCTGTTGAATGCTACCCCACTGTTACATATCTTTATGAGCAGGTGTTGTATGTTTGTTTCAATATAATGTGATTCTCCCAGTCTATGCCATGATAATTTAGATATCCTCTGACGAAATTTCGAATTTTCTTTTACTGCTTTATTTGATTGGGGGTATAGATTAGGGGTGTTACATTAAGTGGTATCAGAGCCATGTCCGTGTCAGTTGTGTCAGTCCTTGTTGGTCATTGTGGTTGGATGAGTTGTTTGTTTAACCATAGTTTTTGTTATTGGAAATGAACAGAATATAGCTGGTAGGAACGATGCTGCTTTGGCTGCTGCTATGCAGGCTATGGCTCGTGCTGTGCAGGGTGCACCTAATGCTGCGGGTAATGATGAGTTCAGGAAGAACAAACCGCCTGTCTTCAAAGGGAGATATGATCCTGATGGTGCTCAGATTTGGCTGAAATAAATTGAAAGGATTTTCCGAGTGATGGATTGTGCTGAAGATCAGAAGGTGAGACTGGGTACTCACATGTTATTGGAAGAAGCTGATGATTGGTGGGTTAGTACTCGTCGTGTGTTGGAGGCTGCAGAGGAGGAGATCACTTGGGCTGTGTTTAGCGTTGAGTTTCTGAGGAGGTATTTTCCTGAAGATGTGAGAGGAAAGAAGGAAATTGAGTTTTTGGAACTAAAACAAGGTAATATGTCTGTTGATGATTATACTGCTAAGTTTGTGGAGCTTGTGCAGTTTTATCCTCATTATGCAGAAGCGACTGCGGAATTTTCCAAGTGTGTTAAGTTTGAGAATGGATTACGTCCTGAGATAAAGCAGGCAATTGGTTATCAGAGGATTCAGAGGTTTTCTGATTTGGTGGATTGTTGTAGGATTTATGAAGAAGTCAGTAAGGCTCGTTCTACTCATTATAAGATTGTGAGCGAGAGGAAAGGGAAGCAACAGTTCCGTGGTGGTCCGTATGTGACACCGGCTGATAAAGGTAAACAAAGGGGGAATTTTGAGAAAAGTCAAGTGGAGGAGGGATGTCTGGTCCTATGAGATGTTATAGATGTGGTGAAGTGGGGCATCGTCAGTTTGAGTGCAGGAAAGATTTTAGAAAGTGTTCTAACTGTGGAGGTATAGGACACATTGCAGCTGATTGTAAGAGGAACGTGGTGAAGTGCTTTAATTGTGGTGAGCTGGGACATGTTAGTACAAAGTGTCCGAAACCGAAGTAAGCTCCAGCTAGTGGGAAGGTATTTTCTTTGGCAGGAACTCAGACTTCGAGTGCAGATCGTCTGATCAGAGGTACTTGTTTTATTAATAGTACTCATTTGATTGCTATTATTGATACTGGAGCGACTCATTCGTTTATTTCGTCTGAGTACGTGAAGCGTTTGAATCTTGTGTTCTCTTTGATGGGTGGTGAGATGGTTATTGATACTCCAACAATGGGATCAGTAACTACTTCCTTGGTTTGTCTAAGATGTCCTTTGACCATTTATGGTAAAGACTTTGAGATGGATTTGGTGTGTTTGCCGTTGGAGGGTTTAGATGTGGTTCTGGGTATGAATTGTTTGCAATTCAATCGAGTTCATATCGATTGCTATCATAAGCTGGTCAGGTTTCCTTCTCTTGAGGAAGACGAAGACTCGAGTTTCTTAGCTACCAAAGAGTTGCAGAGACTTTTGGTGGATGAAGCTCAGTTGTTTGGGTTGTTTGCATCTTTGACTGTGGATAGTCAAGTTTCAATTGATGTGTTTCCAGTGGTGTGTGAATTTTCGGAAGTGTTTCCTGAGGATATTTCAGACTTACCGCCAGAGAGAGAGGTGGAGTTTTCTATAGATCTAGTTCCTGGTACTAGACCTGTTTCTATGGCACCTTATCGTATGTCGGCATCTGAATTGGTTGAGTTAAAGAAACAGTTGAATAAGTTGTTGGAAAGGAGGTTCGTGAGACCAAGTGTTTTTCCTTGGGGTGCTCCAGTTTTATTGGTGAAAAAGAAAGATGGAAGTATGCGGTTGTGTATTGATTATCGCCAGTTGAATAAGGTGACGATCAAGAATAAGTATCCTCTTCCAAGGATTGATGATCTGATGGATCAGTTGGTTGGTGCGTGTGTGTTTAGTAAGATTGATTTAAGATCAGGGTATCATCAGATTAGGGTGAAGGAAGAAGATATTCAGAAGACGGCTTTTATGACACGTTACGATCATTATGAATATTCTGTGATGCCGTTCGGGGTTTCTAATGCGCCAGGTGTGTTTATGGAATATATGAATCGTATTTTTCACGAGCATCTGGATCGATTTGTCGTTGTGTTTATTGATGACATTCTGATTTATTCTAAGTCTCGGGAAGAGCACACGGAGCATTTGCGTATTATTTTGCAGGTTTTGAAGGAAAGGAAGCTTTTTGCCAAATTGTCCAAGTGTGAATTCTGGTTGTCGGAGGTGAGTTTTCTTGGGCACGTAATTTCAAGTAATGGTATTTCTGTGGATCCATCTAAAGTAGAAGCAGTTCTATAATGGGAGGCTCCGAGATCTGTTACTGAAATTCGAAGCTTTTTGGGTTTGGCCGGTTATTATCGAAGGTTTATTAAAGGTTTTTCTAAGCTAGCACTTCCTTTGACCCAGTTGACTTGTAAAGGGCAAGCGTTCATTTGGGATATTCGGTGTGAGGAAAGTTTTAATGAGCTGAAGAGAAGATTGACGCAGCTCCTATTTTGATTTTGCCGAATCGTAATGAACCATTTGTGGTTTATTGTGATGCTTCTTTGATTGGTCTAGGTGGTGTTCTGATGCAAGAAGGTAAGGTTGTGGCTTATGCTTCGAGGCAATTAAGAGTTCATGAGAAGAATTATCCTACTCATGATCTTGAGTTAGCAGCTGTGGTTTTTGTGTTGAAGATTTGGAGGCATTATCTCTACGGTGCAAGGTTTGAAGTCTTTAGTGATCATAAAAGTTTGAAATATTTGTTTGATCAGAAAGAGCTAAATATGAGGCAACGTAGATGGTTGGAATTCTTGAAGGACTACGACTTTGGCTTGAATTACCATCCTGGTAAAGCTAATGTGGTAGCCGATGCGTTGAGTCAGAAATCATTACATATGTCCGCTTTAATAGTTAAGGAGTGGGAACTTTTGGAATCGTTTAGAGATTTGAGTTTGGTATGTGAAGTGACGTCGGATAGCGTTAGGCTTGGAATGCTAACGATTACTAATGATTTTCTGATGACGGTTAGTGAGAAACAAAAGCTGGATGTGAAATTTATGGATTTGATGTTGGTGGGAGAAAAAGATGCGAATAGTGATTTTCAAGTGGATATTAATGGTGTTTTGAGATTCCGAGGTAGGATTTGTATTCCGGATGATGCGGAGTTGAAAAAGATGATTTTGGAGGAAGGACACCGGAGTAATTTGAGTATACATCCAGGAGCGAATAAGATGTATCAGGATTTGAAGAAGATTTTCTGGTGGTCTGGATTGAAAAGAGATGTGGCTCAGTTTGTTTATGCATGTTTGACTTGTCAGAAATCGAAGGTGGAACATCTGAGGCCTAGTGGTTTGTTGCAACCGTTGGATATTCCTGAGTGGAAGTGGGATAGCATTTCCATGGATTTTGTAACAGGGTTACTGAATACTCAACGAGGGCATAATGCTATTTGGGTGGTTGTTGATAGGCTGACTAAATCGGCTCATTTTATTCTGATTGACATCAGTTTTCCTTTGGAGCGGTTAGCTGAGATTTACATCAGTGTGATTGTGAAGTTGCATGGGGTTCCATTGAGTATTGTTTCGGATCGAGATCCTAGATTTACTTCGAGATTTTGGGAAAGTTTACAGAAGGCTTTGGGTTCTAAATTGAGATTGAGTTCGGCTTATCATCCGCAGACGGATGGTCAGACGGAGAGGACGATTCAGTCGTTGGAAGATTTGTTGAGGGCTTGTGTTCTGGAACAAGGTGGTGCGTGGGATAACCATCTTGCATTGATTGAATTTACGTATAATAACAGTTTCCATTCTAGTATTGGAATGGCGCCGTTTGAAGCATTATATGGACGGAGATGTCGAACACCTTTGTGTTGGCACGAATCCGGTGAGAGAACGGTAGTTGGACCAGAGTTGGTACAGCAGACGACGGAGAAAGTGAAGCTTATTCGAGAGAAAATGAAGGCTTCTCAGAGTAGGCAAAAGAGTTATCATGATCGGAGGTGGAAGGATCTTGAGTTCCAAGAGGGCGATCATGTATTTCTGAGGGTTACGCCGGTGACGGGTGTGGGTCGTGCATTGAAATCGAAGAAACTTACTTCTCGGTTTATTGGTCCTTACCAGATATCCGCGAGAGTGGGTGCTGTGGCGTATAGGGTGGCGTTGCCGCCGAATCTGTCGAATTTGCACGATGTGTTTCATGTTTCACAGCTTCGGAAGTATGTTTCGGATCCGTCACATGTGATTCCGATGGATGAGGTGGAGGTAAGGGAGAACCTTACGGTCGAGGCATTACCAGTTAGGGTTTTGGATCGTGAGGTGAAGCGGTTGAGAGGCAAGGATATTGCACTTGTGAAAGTGGCGTGGGGAGGCGCTGCTGAGGGCAATTTGACTTGGGAGTTGGAGAGTCGGATGTGGGAGTCGTATCCAGAGTTGTTCGTCTCAGGTATACTTTCGAGGACGAAAATTTCTAAGTGGAGGAGAGTTGTAACGCCCCAGTTTTTGTGTGAGTTTTAATTAATCGAGTCGTTTGATTATTTTATTGTTATTTTATTTTATTTTCGACTTTTATCTGAAAATATGTTATTTTTCTATGTTGTGATATTTTATCAGGTTTTGGGATCGTTTGCGAGATAATTGAGTGTGGGGGTATTTTGGTCATTTCATAATATTTTGATTAAGTAGTAAGAATAGAAAATAGAATAGAAGAGAGAAAAATAGAAAGAAAGAAAGGGATAAGAAAGAAAAGGAGGAGAAAAGAGAAGAAGGAGAGAAATAGTAAGAAAACTTGGAAAATCAAAGAAATCAACTCCTAGAATCGATTTAATCGGGTAAGGGTGCGAAACTCAATTATTGTATGATTGTGTATGATTATGTATGTGTATTTGTGATGTTTGTTGGATTGAAATGAAAATATTTAGTAAAACCCATATTGTGTCAAATTGATTAGAAATTGATTAAATGTGTTGGAAATTATGTTTTTGGTGTTCATTCTTGTTGATACATGATAGATACATGTTGCTATGCATTGTATTGGTAATTTTCTGAGTGTAGGTGAAAAATTGGATGAATTTGGTTAAGAAAATGCAGAACAAAGTTCTGCAGAAATTTTTCTGGTTTTTCCAGGTTATACGCGTATGGGGCATGTTCATACGCGTATGGACCTTGGCATTACACATAACATGGGCGACCCATGGGCCAATACGCGTATGAGATGTTATTCTGCTCGGCCATCTGCCCATTTGCGTATGATACGCGTAGCATTTCAGGGCAATATGCGTATGGTGTTGGCCCTACGCGTATTGGAATTAAAACGTGAATTTTGGGGAAAAATGGTTTCTGCCCATACGCGTATGGCCTTGGGCAATACGCATATGGCATGGCGAGGATTTTGGGCAATACACGTATGGCCTTGGGCACTACGCGTATGGCCAGGAGAATGGTAAAATGGGACTTTTCAAAATATCGTTTTTCATTTTCTTTCGTAACTTTGGTTCTGTTTATCCGATTTTTACATTCTTGGTATCGTTGGAAAGCTATTGAGCTGTACTTTCTTATTATGATGATTTTGAAATTGTTAGCCAATTTAATTATGTCGGAAAATCAGGAATAGTGTCGGTTGTCGACTTTTGTCGTTATAAGTGTGCGTAATTGATGTGTATTATGCAAGGTGCTGTTGTATGATGTAAATGTATGTGTTTAGATGGTGTTGTGATGATTTGTGGCCGTATGGTAATTAAATGCATTGTTTTGGGCATAAGTGCAAAGTGTGATTTTGTTGATGTAAATGAATGCATTTATATGTGCATATTAAATGTCATGAATCATGATATGCATTGTTGAGACGTCCTGAGTGACGGATTGATTCCATAGGGAATCCTCTATAACGTCGTGTGCCCAGGTGGGGTGTGACCGATGATTATAGACGACCGTGTGCCTTATACAAAGAGGTGTGAGCGACGGGGAACATCGTATGCCCGACGGGGAGTTGCAGTGATGTAACGAGCGATGATTCCAGCAGAGTTCCTGAGTGAACTAGTGATGAGAAACATTGGAAGTCGGTACCGCATGTGCATATGCATAGAGTCGTTGTGTCGGTCTCTTGCATTGCATAAATCATTATGGTTGTTTTATGTGTGGGATTGTGGATAAAATTGATATATGGATATGTGTTGGTGATGGAAATATGATTTATTCCCTGTATTGCCTTGTGTTTGAATTATGGTGTGAGTTGTGGTGAGAATCGTATATATGTGTGTTTTTGGTGTTATATATAATTGTATGCAATTATATTATGGTTATTTTTCTCACCCTTCTGCTGTTTTATAATGCTCTATGAGGCATTGCAGATTAGAGTTGCTGGAGGTATTTTGTGAAGCTTTGCGTCTTCATTCTTTTGTCGGTCGGCTCTGATATGTGACACCGGGTAGTTAGGGAGGCCGTTTGTGAATATTTGTGTATTATGTATATATATCTTTTGGCTTTGGCATATATAACTTGATGTATGACAAACTTTTTGTGATATATATATATATATATATGTTATTCAGTTTTAGATTTTCCGCTTTTATTCTAAAAGTCTGAAATGTGGGTGTGAGGAACTGAGTTTCTCTGTTGAATGCTACCCCACTGTTACATATCTTTATGAGCAGGTGTTGTATGTTTGTTTCAATATAATGTGATTCTCCCAGTCTATGCCATGATAATTTAGATATACTCTGATGAAATTTCGAATTTTCTTTTACTGCTTTATTTGATTGGGGGTATAGATTAGGGGTGTTACATTCGACACTAGATTCGTTAGTCTCACCAACGAGTTTTGTAAACTTAGGGACTTTCTATACCCTTGGAAATTCTATCTGTAAAACATATTCTGATAAAGGAGATGTATAATTTGGTCTTTATAAGCCCATAATAACTCCATTTTGAGCCATTATTCTGTCAATAATGGTTGTTAAGTTATTTTCTCTTAACAAATTTCTCTGTTGAACCTGATGGATAAATTGGTCGGCATCTTGGTTTCGATTGACTACTACAACGAAAGGATTACCGTCCCCGACATGTATCTCATGTTCGACATGTTAGGGGATCTCCTTGGTGTACCTGGTTCACAATCTCCTTCATTTCGAACCTGCACAATGACCTGAAGTTGTGCAGCTAGTTGAACTTGTACTCGGGAGCACCAAAAAAGTCAGCAGTTCTTGTCATTTGAGTTGCCAATTGATGATACTATAATTCATATTTTGAATCAATGGGTTAAATATTGTACCCATCTTTTGTGTTAGAGTGTTTACCATATCATTGTTACTCTCGTCCATATGTTGCCTTAATACCATGACAGAATTTGTTGTCAATGTAGGCATCGCTTGGGAGCCAAATCCCATTCCCATATGGGGTGGAATATTTCGACCATGGTTGCTTATGGCTGAACCAGACACCATAATGGGTGAAAAAATATTTGCAGCATTATCCACAAATCTTGAAGGGTTATTCTGTAAACTTGCCATAACTGTTGTTGGCATTCTAAATGGTTGTTCACGCCCTGCAATTGGCATTGTGAAATTTGTGGCAAAAGGCCTAAAACTTGTTGCCATAATAGGTCTAGGAGTCACTGGATGACTCTGGGGAATTGGGGACAAAACTGTCCCCTTAGACAGAATCGTTGATGCCATCGTCGTGGATGACATCCCCGTCGCACTAGCGGTTGAAGGAATAGGTTCAGTAACCGTTGCAGAAACTGTAACACCCCATTTAATTATTTGGTCGTTTTATGATTTATTGTGTGTGATTATTTCGGCATTATCTTGGTTAAGGGTATGTGTGTAAGGGTAAGTGTGAGAATTTAGTGTAACATAAGTTAGTTGGAATGAAACTTAGAATAGTATTATTATGATAATAATAATAATAATAATATAAATGTTAGTGGGGAGTATCTTAATAATATTATTATTACAAATATTATTACTATTATTATATGGAAATATTTATTCCTAATAATAAGGGTAATAATATTATTATTATTATAATTAAAAGGAAATAAAACATTATTAGGATTATTATTAAGATTATTATTATTATTAAGAAAATAGAGAGAATTAAGGAAAATAATCCACAATTAGGAGAGGGTGGTAGAGAAGTTACTGAAAAAGTCAATTTCACGTAAAAGAGAAAGAAAGGAAGAAAGAAGGAGAGTTAGGGCAATAGACTTTCCACCATTGTTGAAGAGAGAAAGCTTGGAAATTCAGGTAAGGGGGAGAATGAGATTCTTTAATAGTGGTCTGAACATGAGAGGGTAGTTAGGGTTCCTTTCCCTCTTAGGATTTTCTGTGTACCTCTTCTTCTTCTTGAATTGTTTGTATGCTTGTGTGGTGATTGCTGTGAATTTGTGTCCATATACTGTTCTGATATGAATCTATGTTGCATGTTGATTTTGAATAGAAATTTCGTGTGAATTCTGTATTGTTGTTGCTGGGTTCTGATATAGAAACATATCTTAAAATTGGGGTTTTGGGGGGTTAATGAAAATGGACTATAATGGTAGAAAACATTGATAAAATGATGAATTAATGAATGTAGAATGAACCCATTAACGATAGACTAGTGTAAATGTTGTGTTGGGTCGAAATCAGGAGCTTGAAGGTGCTCCAATGGGGGGAAAATCGCACTGACGCGAAACTGGGTTTTTCTCTATGTAGGTTGGCCATACGCGTATGACAGGGGGCCATACGCGTATGGGGGACACTCCCAGGGGGAAATACACGTATGATATGCACCCCGTCCCCATACCAGCACGGCCCTCTGCCGATACGCGTAAGCTACACGTAAGGAAGAGTGGCCATACGCGTATGACAAGGGCATTACGCGTATGGGATGTTTTGGGGAAGTTTTTGGAAGGAAATCCTCTTTGGTCATACGCGTAAGGCCTAAGGAAATACGTGTATGGAGGCCTGGGCATGTGAGCCCTACGCGTATGATGCGCAGGCCTGGGGAGAGGGAAATAGGTTCATACGCGTATGGGCATGGCTATACGTGTATGGGCAGAGATGTAGTGCAATTTTGCCATTTTCGCAATTTCTGTTTTGATTTCGCGTGCGATGCATTTTCTCTTGATCCGTAAGACTAAAATGACATAATTAGACATAGGGGAACCAATCATGACATTTAATCGGATAAAACATGGGATTGTTATGTGATTGTCTGTATGAGATATGTTTGATGCTTGCGCGTCGAGATAGCCGTATGTGGACGGTCTTGGGCTGTGGTGGTAATTCCAGAGGGAATTACGATGCGTATGTGGCTCACGTGTGGTCATTGAGGATGATGGGTTATGCATGAATGATTATTGTATTGTGCATATTTGTGTGTCATGCATTCATGTCATGTTGTATGGAGATGAGCTAGGTGGGAATCCATGATGGGTGCCTAGTCTCGTCCGGACTCCATGTGGGAGTCGAGTGGAGATAAGTTGTAGTTCAGAGGAATGTATGCAACTTATCCGGATTCCGACGGGAGTCGGGTTCTAGGGTAAACCGTATGTGATTGTGATGGTACCACATGCATTGTGTCATGTCAGTTGAGTCGCATTATATATGTATATGATTGAATGTGGGCTGAATATGTCGAGTATCAATGTGGCACTTGTATGTGCGTTGTGATTGTATGGTTTATGTGATTTGTGTGATAACTACTCCTTAGCATGTGTTTTTCACCGTGTATTATTGAATGTAGTTCTCACCCCTTTTCTGTTTGTTGTATCTGTGCTCCTTGGGGAGTACAGATGATCAGGTACCTGAGTAGTGCTTGAAGCATGTGTTGCTATTTGATCGAGTCTTAGGAGTCGCTATGGTACATAAAACAGGAAGGATTGTGATTTCGTTATTTTCTTCATGTTATTTGTTATTTGTTACGTATCATGATTTGTTTTGATTAATGTTGTCAAACCACGTATTTTGTGGAGATTTGATGTAATTGGAGCTTTAATGCTAAACCATTTGACTTGTTTCCGCTGTTTAATAAATTTATTTATTTTTATAAGGAAATAAATCATGAGGTGATTTGATACTTCATGATAATGTTTTGTTGATGTGGCATCCTACGTGTGTAACTCTGATTAATTTCTGAAATTATTTTTTGTATTTTTAATTATTATATGAATGGGTAGAGTAGGGTGTTATAATTGGTATCAGAGCAGGTCGATCCGTCCGGCCAGTGTCATAGTAGAGTCTAACTATAGAGTGTATATAGTCATGTGTTTCTTTTAACCAGTGTTTTCCTTGGTGTTGAGCAGTATGGCTGGTAGGAATGATGCTGCGATTGCTGTTCCTTTACAAGCTGGTGCGCAGGCAATGGATCATACCAATCACAATGCTGGGGATATCGAGTTCCGCAATTTGGAAAAGTTCCAAAACAACAAGCCACCTAAGTTTTAGGGTAGGCACGAGTCAGATGCGGTGCAGAAGTGGCTGAAGGATATTGAGAAGATCTTTAGAGTCATGGGATGCACTGAGGCTCAGAAGGTGCAGTTTGGCACTCATATGTTGACTGAGGAAGCTGAAGATTGGTGGGATAATACCCATCAAAGGTTGGAAGTTACAGGTAGTCCTATTACATGGGATTGTTCAGGGATGAGTTGTTCGTGGCAAGAAAGAGATTGAATTCCTGTAATTGAAGTAGAGAAACTCAACAGTTGCAGAATATGCGGCCAAGTTAGAGGAACTAGTGAAGTATCGTCCTCATTACAATACTGATGTTACTATGGGTTCGAAGTGTATTAAGTTTAAGAACGGGGCTGCGTCCTAAGATCAAACAAGGTATCGGTTATCAGAAGATCAGATACATCCCTGAGCTGTTGAACATGTGTCAAATTTATGATGAAGATAACAGGGCCCGGGTTGCTCACTACAAGGCTTTGAGTGACAAAAGAGGTAAGTAGAGACAGAGGAGTACACCTTACAATGCTCCGTCCGATAAAGGGATGCAAAAAGCTGTTGTTGGCAAGAAGCCAAGTGGGGAGGAAATCATTCCAACCCTATCAAGTGTTTTAGATGGGGTGGTGCAGGTCACCGTGCTAATGAATGTCAGAATGAGGTGAAGAAATGTTTCAAATGCGGGAAGCCAGGTCATGTTGTGGAAGATTGTAGGACTAATATACATACCTATTACAACTGTGGTGAATAGGGTCACATCAACACCCACTGTCAGAAGCCGAAGAAGTCACAGACCGGTGGGAAGGTATTTGCATTGGTGGGAGCTCAGCCTACCAGTGAGGATCGTTTGGTCATAGGTACTTGTTACATTCATAACACTCATTTGATTACTATCATTGATATGGGTGCGACCCACTCGTTTATTTCTGTTGATTATGTGACGAAACTAGGACTTGTGACATCTACTTTGAGTAAAGGGATGGTGATTGATACTCCATCTATTAGGTCGATAACTACATTGTTAGTGTACTTGAACTGTCCTGTATCGATCTTCGATAAATATTTCGGAGTGGATTTAATTTTCTTACCACTCAGTGATCTGGATGTTATTTTAGGGATGAATTGGCTAGAGAGCAATTATGTCTACATTGACTGTTATAGGAAGAGGTTTCTATTTCTTACCCCCAATGAGGAAGAGTTGGCTAATCTTATATCTACCAAGGAATTGAGAACCTTGTTGGAAGATGAAGCTAAAGTGTTCGCGGTATTTGCTTCATTGTCTGTTGAAGGCAAAACGCTGATTAATGAATTACCTGTAGTGAAAGAGTTTCCAGAAGTGTTTTCAGATGATATTTCAGAGTTGCCTCCAAAGCGAGAGGTGGAATTTGCAATTGATCTTGCTCATGGTACCATACCTATATCTATGGCACCATACAGAATGTCAGCGTCAGAATTGGCAGAGTTGAAATCTCAACTCAGAGATTTTCTTGATAAGAAGTTTATTAGACCTAGTGTGTCGCGGTGGGGAGCTCCAGTGTTGTTGGTTAGAAAGAAGGATGGTAGTATGAGATTGTGTATTGATTATCGTCAGCTGAATAAAGTGACCATAAAGAACAAATATCCGCTTCCAAGAATTGATGATCTAATGGACCAATTCATGGGAGCTAGTGTTTTTAGTAAAATTGATTTGAGGCCAGGTTGCCATCAGATTCGGGTGAAAGATGATAATATTCAGAAGACGACTTTCAGAACTCGGTATTAACATTACGAATATGTTGTGACGTCGTTCAGAGTGTCTAATGCGCCGACAGTATTCATGGAGTACATGAATTGTATCTTCCATGCCTACTTAGATCCGTTTGTTGTAGTTTTTATTGATGACATTTTGATTTACTCTAGGTCGGAAAGAGATCATGCAGAGCATCTAAGGATTACATTGCAAGTGTTGAAAGATAATAAGTTATTTGCGAAACTTTCAAAATGTGAGTTCTGGCTGCATGAAGTGAGTTTTTTGGGACATGCTATTTCGGGTGATGGTATAGAAATGGATCCATCCAAAGTGAGTGTTGTACTTCAGTGGGAACCTCTAAAATCAGTGACAGAGATTAGGAGCTTCTTGGGTTTAGCAGGTTATTACCGCAGGTTTATCGAATGGTTTTCTAATTTAGCCCTTCCTCTGACTCAGCTGACTATAAAGGGCCAGGCCTTTGTGTGGGATATCTTGTGTGAAGAGAGTTTCCGAGAATTGAAGAAGAGGTTTACTACAGCGCCAATATTGATTCTACCAAAGCCAGATGAAACTTTTGTAGTATATTATGATGCGTCTAAAATGGGATTAGGCGGAGTATTGATGCAGGATGGTAAGGTCGTGGCTTATGCCTCACCACAATTGAGGGTATATGAAAGAAATTATCCTACTCATGATCTCGAGTTAGCTGCAGTGGTTTTTGTGTTGAACATTTGGAGACATTACTTGTACGGGTCGAGGCTTGAGGTGTTCAGTGATCATAAAAGTTTGAAATATTTATTTGACCAGAAAGAGATAAATATGAGACAGAGAAGAGGGTTGGAGTTCTTGAAGGACTATGATTTTAGCTTGAGTTACCATCCCAGTAAAGCTAACGTCGTGGCGGATACTTTGAGTCTGAAGACAATTCATATGTCAACATTAATGATTAAGGAGTTGGACTTAATTGAACAGTTTAGAGACTTGAGCATGGTTTGTGAACTGACTCCTGAGAGTGTGATGTTGGGTATGTTGAAGGTTAATAATGAGTTCCTTAATGAGGTTAAGGAGAGTCAGAGACTAGATTTGAAGTTGGTGGATTTGATGACCGTGGGAGGGTCGGATGCAGACGATGACTTTAAGGTCGATGATTTTGGTGTGTTGAGATTTCGAGGCAGAATTTGTGTGCCGTATAATCCTGAATTGAGAAAAATTATCTTAGAGGAGAGCCACAGGAGTAGCTTGATTATTCATCCAGGAGCTACGAAAATGTATCAAGATCTTAAGAAATTGTTTTGGTGGCCAGGTATGAAGAAAGATGTAGCTCGGTTTGTGTATGCTTTTATGACCTGTCACAAGTCTAAAGTGGAACATCAGAAGCCTTCCGGTTTAATGCAACCCATGGAAATACCAGAGTGGAAGTGGGATAGTATCATGATGGATTTTGTGACTAGGTTACCGAATACGGTGAGATGCTTTGATGTTATTTGGGTGATTGTGGATAGACTAACGAAATCGACACATTTTATACCAATTAACATCAATTTTCCTTTGTCTAAGTTAGCAGAGATATATATTAGAATAATAGTGAAGTTGTATGGGGTTCTTTCGAGCATTGTATCTGACAAAGACTCGAGGTTTACTTTCGGATGTTGGAAAAGCTTGCAGGAAGCTTTGGGTTCTAGTTTGAAGTTGAGTTATGCTTATCATCCGCAGACGGATGGACAATCTGAGAGGACTATACAGTCATTGGAAGACTTGTTGACGGCTTGTGTACTCGAGCAGGGAGGTACTTGGGATACTCATTTACCGTTGATTGAATTTACTTACAATAATAGTTACCATTCTAGTATTGGAATGGCGCCTTTTGTAGCATTGTATGGTAGGAGGTGTAGGATACCTCTATGCTGGTATGAATCAGGTGAGAGCCTTGTACTTAGACCCAAGATTGTGCAACAGACTACGGAGATAATCCAGATGATTAGGGAGAAAATGAAGGCATCCCAGAGTAGGCAGAAAAGTTATCATGATAATAGGAGGAAAGACTTGGAATTCAGCGAAGGCAACCATGTGTTTCTAAGGGTCAATCTTGTGACCGGTGTTGGTCGTGCGCTGAAATCGAAGAAGCTGGACCCTAAGTTCATCGGACCGTATCAAATTTTACAGAGAGTTGGAGATGTAGCATATAGAGTGGCGCTACCACCTAAACTTTTGAATTTGCATGATGTGTTTCATGTGTCGCAACTTCGGAAGTAGATTGCAGATCCATCCCATGTTCTTCAAAGGGATGAAGTACAGGTTTGGGATAATCTTACCATGGAGGCGATGCCGATAAGGATCGAGGATCGCAAGATGAAATAGTTAAGAGGCAAAGACATTCCTTTAGTGAGAGTAGCTTGGGGAGGAGCTGTTGGAGGAAGTGTGACCTGAGAATTTGAGAGCAAGATGCGAGAGTCGTATCCTGAATTGTTCTCATCAGGTACATTTTCGAGGACGAAAATATTTTAAGGGGTGGAGAGTTGTAACACCCCATTTAATTATTTATTCGTTTTATGATTTATTGTGTGTGATTATTTCGGCATTGTCTTGGTTAAGGGTATATGTGTAAGGGTAGGTGTGAGAATTTAGTGTAACATAAGTTAGTTGGAATGAAACTTAGAATAGTATTATTATGATAATAATAATAATAATATAAATGTTAGTGGGGAATATCTTACTAATATTATTATTACAAATATTATTACTATTATTATATGGAAATATTTATTCCTAATTGTGAAATATTGGATTAAACTCTAGTTTTAGCATGCCGTCAAAGTTCGCTCACATGCTGTTGTCGAAGACCTACATGCTGTAGTCGAATTGTGTTCTAGTATGTAGGAGATCGAATTGGGCCTTGTGTTATGGATCCAATTGTTTAAGTTATCTTGTACCCTAAATTAGCTTGTAATGGGTAATTGTTAAAAATCCCATTAGTTTAGTATGTTAGGTTTATTATAAATAGCATACTAGTCTCTCTTCCTAGGTGTGACAAAACCTTATTAGGTTGAGAGAGGTTTATTGTTGGTATTCACTTGTAATCTTTGAACCCTATTGAGAAAGTGAATAGTAAAATAGATTTAACCAATTCTCTATTCTTCTTCCTCTTTTCTCTTCCTTTGTGAACCCTAATAGGGTTTCAGTGTTTTTCCTTGTTAACCCTAACCCTTGCGTGTTTCTTGCCCATAAAGAAACCGTTAATATTTTGTTTCAAGGTATCGTTTTTCATAACAAATTGGTGCGGTGAGCATGGAGAAGATGCCTTCAACAAAGTATGAGATTGAAAAGTTCACTGGAGTGAACGATTTCGGTCTGTGGAGCTTGAAGATGAAAGCTCAAGTGGTTCAGCAGGGTTGTTTGGAAGCGTTGAAGGGAGAGACAGCCATGGATGATGTGTTAACGGTAAAAGAAAATACGGCCATGATAGAGAAAGCCCACAGCGCAATATTGTTGAGCCTTGGTGATAAGGTTCTTCGACAGGTATCAAAGGAGACTACGACATCGGGGTTATGGTTGAAACTTGAAAGTTTGTACATGACCAAATCTCTAGTGAATCGACTCTACCTAAAGCAAGCTTTGTATTCATTCAAGATGAGTGAAGACAAAGTTTTGGCTAAGCAGTTGGATATGTTCAACAAGCTGATTCTTGATCTTGAAAATATTGATGTGAAGATCGATGATGAAGATCAAGCACTGTTGTTGTTGTGTGCTTTGCCCATAACACATGCTCACTTCAAAGAAACTCTCTTGTATGGAAGGGAGTCCCTGAGCTTTGAAGAAGTTCTGAAATTCTGGCCTGTATATCAGATGTCCTATCGAGATGTCGAGACACTGATATACAACAACAACAATAATGGACAAGCTCAATACAAAAGTGTGCATAAAAAGTAAAGAACACCAGAAATTGTTAACCCAGTTCGGATCTAACTTTCCTACATCTGGGGGCTACCAAGCCAGGGATGAAATCAATATTCGATAGTATCAATTCACTGATAACCACACCCAGTTCAATCAGATCACTTAATCACTACCCTTCCTATGACTTCTACCTAAGACTCCCCTAGGTATGAGGCCCTCCTCAAATCCCTCTTCAATCACAACCCGTGACTGGTTCCTTACAAGATAAATAACAATGGTCGAAACACAAATTCTCAATACTTCACAGCTTATGAGAATTAGCACACAACTACTCAATGCTTAAAAGCTTATGAGCAACCTTACACAACTTACACTACAGTCCTTATACTGTTATCATAAGATACCAGTTAGGCTCACAAAACATAAGCACACAACCCTAAAAATACATGTAAGTTCGACACCTAACACTAGGTTTACATCAGTCTATTTATAGCTTGAAATCTGGACTGAATTTGGGCTTCAAAAACGCAGCAATTAGGCTGCTCACAAATCTGCAAAATTAACTCCAATAAAATAGGTCTTTAATCCAAAGTTTCCTATTATGTCTCCATAATTAGAAACAGCAGCAAATCCGAAAACCAACAAGTAACCCTAATCCAAAAATGCTTTGGATGCCACATAGGATAACCAAATATTCACAGAATATTTAGTTACAAATCATAGTAACAGAATCTGCATTAAAAACCTGACTTCACAGCGCGATGTCCTATGAGCAGTCATGGAACATCTTCATTCGACATGTTAAACAAAGAGTAATGGAACATATTTTTAGACATCTTCATTCAACATCTGCTGCTACATGAGTTTTAGCAAAATAATGCCAACCATAAAACCAAGGAAATAACAATCTCCCCCTTTGGCTTATTTTTGGCTAAAACTCCACACACACTCAAACACCATCAGTATCAGCAGCGGAAAAAATACTCAAATACCAACAAAAACAATTCCCAAATCTGCAACACAAACAACTCCCCTTCAGCTGCATAAACCACACATTACAGCAAGAACACTCATTATAGTAAGCTGGCAAAAACTCCCCCTCAACAGCAGCAACATTTCACATCATATTCTCCCCCTCAGCAACTGCAGCATCACAAACATAATCTACCTGCAGCACACATACTTCCCCTCAATAGCACAAGCACATACCAAAGCTGCTCTCCCTCACACTTACTACTCCCCCTTTTTAGCCACAAATATGACAAAGAGAGGTCATAGACAAATGTCACCAAATCACATAGTAGTATATTGTTCAAAACTAAAACAGAATTAAGTTGTCCTAAAAGAAGAAAAAACAAAACAAAACAAAAAAAACAGAAAGTAAACTTGCAGATAGCCTATAGCTATTCAGCACTGTCCTCTGCAGCCACCTCATCACTTTCACCTTCAGATTCAGAAGCACTCTTCTCAAAATCAGAATCATCAGTCTGTTGGACACTTCTTCTATCAGACTCAGTAGATTTACCTTGTCCATCATCTTCAGCCAGCTCTTTCTCTTTATTAGTATTTCTCTTTTCAACCAAGGCTTTAATCAGCTGCTCGAGCTTTGTCTTCCTTGCTATATCTCTCCTGATAGATTCTTCCAGCTCCTTGCAGGTTTCTTGCAACTGAGAAATGGCTTCATCATCAAGATTAGCAGGTCGTGAAGTTGAGGAGGATGTCTCAACAACATCAGACACATGAACTCCACCTAGCAGCCTATAATGCAAAGTCATTGGAGGTTTTCTCTTGCTGACCTTGTCACTTCTTACTAAGCAGTCAGGAAATTAATCCAGGATTATTCCACAGATTAAGGATGGAAAACATATGGGTAGCTTAACAGCGGATGAGCTAGCTTGCTTCAAAACTTATTCAAAGATATGTGCTCCAAAGTTGAACGGGACCTTCTTTCCAATAGCATAAATGAACTTTCCAAGCATGGATGAGATAGTGGAAGTATGATTGGTAGAAACCCAGTTTACCACTGCAATTCTGTGAAGGATAACATATTTGACACTTAGCTTCCCAGAAGAGAGCTTTCCTTCATCTGGCCAAACTTTGATGCACCCACCTGTTATCTCCTCACTGATTTCATCATCTATTGCTCCTAACTCAGCCTGATGGTCCATAGGTCTCCCCAGAAAGTTATTAATCACTTTGGGAGAAAATTTCACAGCTTTGCCTCTTACATAGACTTTTCTGAGTTTGCTATTACAATCTTCAGGGATACTCACAACCAACTCCTTAAGCAACTTCTCATAACATGGTCCTATGTCAGACACCGTCTTCATCAACCCAGCAGCTTCAATAAGATCAACCACTTCCTTATACTTGTTGAAGTCTTTTCCCAGTTCTCTTTCTAAAGCTACCCTTCTTTGGTTGACAATTTTCCACCTATCAGTTTGCCTGACAGTTTGATCCTCCCTTCTCCCACCGATGTCCTGGACATCAGTTCCAGCATTTGACTCATTCAGGCCTGTGACCCTTCTTTTCTTGATTGGAACCACAACTTTACTCCATTGCTTAGAGGGACCTGCTCCAGCCTTTCTTTTGTTGCTCTCTACATTAGCAGATTTCCTAGTCATTTCTGCATCCTTTGAATTCTCAGCCACAATGTTATTCTCTTTTCTACTCTTGATTCTTTGTAGTATGTCAGCTATTGGTTCCTCATCAGAGTTTTTCTCAGCAACGCTACTACACATCTCAGTCCTCTTCTTGCTTCTTCTTTCCCTAGCCACCTGAACTGGTATACAATTCTCAGTCCGATCAGTAGGACTGTTATTTGTTTTTCCAGCCATGGATGTTGGGACGTCAGACCCGAGATCTTTCTCAGCTTCACTAACATCAAAGGTGACAAATCTTCTAAGACTCTGATCTCTACTGAAAACACTACCATCAAGATTCCTACTATCATTCTTAGTTTCATCCACCCTCCTATTCGAATTCTTTTCAGTGACATTTTTTCTAGGGTTTATCTTATCAGAATAAAACCTAGTAATCATTTTGTCTTTCTTCCTAGATGAAAGGGGTTTAGACTTCTTACTTGACATACTCTCATTTACAGAGTGGGAAACTGGTTGTTCACCTCTAGTGTCAGCAGGAACAACATTCAACAGGGCGATATCAAGGACAAGATCTGTGAGTTTGATCAATCGGTGAGGATCATAGTCTTCATCATTGACTTGGGAAGTTCTTGAATCAGCAGGAGCATCATGATGTTGAGACATTTCTTGTTGCTCACAAAATGCAGTATTGAAGAGAGTAAGAGCAAACCCTAGTGAAGAAGAGTTTTGAGAGAATAGGTTAGATGAAGTTTTTGCACTGTAGGATTGAAGTTGGAGTGGGTTAGCTGGGCTATTTATAAGTTTTGGAAATGGGTCCTTATACGCGTGCCACTCACAAGTTCTTTGGTTTAACACTTCCACAATTGTGCTTTCGTCTTTCCACAGATAGCAATCCTCTGAGGTTCTTTCACCTCTCATAACAACAGCATTCTTTTCATCCATTATTAAGCATTCATGGGTGGTAAAGATGACCTTAAGACCTTGATCACACAACTGGCTTATGCTTATTAGGTTAGTATCTAATCCTTCAACAAGCAATACTTCTTCCAGAATTGGCTGTCCTGGACAATCCACTCTTCCAACACCAAGCACTTTTCCTTTCGATCCATTACCAAAAATCACCTCATTAGGAGCATGGTACTTAACATGTGACATATATCCACTAACACCAGTCATATGTAGAGAACATCCACTATCAAAGAACCATTTTTCATCTGTAGAGACTCTGAAGGACTTGTAGTCCCTATGTTCTTTTACACTATCCTTTGAAGTCCATATCCTTTTTGTTTCAACCCAGCTCTTTTTCCTACTATACTGTTGCATGGGTTTGGGATAACCATGTAGCTTTTAGCAAAAAGCTTTTATGTGACCAAACTTCCCACAATGGTAGCATGTCCATCTTTGATTCTTTTTCTTTATGAATTTCTTCTGATGTCTAGGAGGCTGTTGCAACATGTTATTCAACATCTTCAAACTTCTCTTATCTTGAACGGGTACTCCCTCAGATTTCTTTCCTTCATTTAATTCATTGTAACTTCAAATCCAATACCACTGGTATTTCTAGCATCTCTTCCTGACTTCAGAATTTCATCAAGTACATCCGAACTCCTATTTAACATTCTGACATTTTTGATCATGTTGTCCAGTTTTGAATTCAAAACATTTACTTCACTTTGTAGATCAGCTATAGTAGACATATGCTCAGTATTCTCAGCTTCTGAATAAATAATGGCACATGCTTGTTCTTCTTTCTGCTGACATACTTCTTCATGTTCAATGCACAACTTCTTATAAGAGATAGCCAGCTCTTCAAAAGTAAGCTCTTCAGATTCTTCATCAGATTCACATACTCCTGTTAAAGCTGTCACCAACTTTGCAGATTTCTCATCAGCGTCAGTTTCAGAATCATCTTCTGACCATGTCACAGATAATCCCTTCTTCTGTCTTTTGAGATAAGTGGGACACTCAGTTTTTACGTGCCCAAATCCTTCACATTCATAGCATTGAACTCTCTTCCCTTGATTAGAGTCTTCTTCAGTTCTGGATCTTCTGCCTCCATCCTGGTCTTTGTTGATGTCGAGAGACTTGTTCCTAACATTTTCTCTTGACTTCCAGTCCATCCTTTTCAACACTTTATTAAATTGTCTTCCAAGCAACACTAGCTCTTTGGACACATCTTCTTCATCATCTGAGTCATCAGCATTCGACACAAATGCTATACTCTTCTTCTTTTCAGCTTTTTCACTGAATCCTAACTCAAAAGTTTGGAGTGATCCCATAAGTTCATCCACTTTCATCTTGTCAATGTCCTGAGCTTCCTCTATAGCAGTGACCTTTATATCAAATCTCTTAGGTAGAGACCTGAGAATCTTCCTGACCAGCTTGCTGTCAGACATCTTTTCTCCTAAAGCACTAGAGGCATTAGCTATCTCAATAATGTTCATATGAAAAACATGAATGCTCTCATCCTCTTTCATCTTCAAACTCTCAAACTTGCTAGTGAGAAGCTGAAGCTTTGACATTTTTACCTTTGAGGTCCCTTCATGAGCAACTTTCAAGACCTGCCAGGCCTCTTTGGCAATAGTACAATGCTCAATCAGCCTGAAGATATTTCTGTTGACACCATTGAACAATGCATTCATGGCTTTAGAATTTCCAACAGACCCTTTGTAGTCAGCATCATCCCAGTCCTCTTCTTCCTTCAGAACATCAGTAGGGTTACCTTTATCAACTTTAACCTTAGGGGGCTCCCATCCTTTGATGATAACTTTCCATGCTTGATTGTCCATGGATTTGATGAAAGCTATCATCCTAGGTTTCCAATACTCATAGTTTGAACCATCCAGCAGAGGTGGTTTATTCAGAGCTCCTCCATCCTTGTCTATTTTGCCAGAAAGTACCTTCCCTGAATCTCACCCAGAAACAACTAAGGGTGCCTGCTCTTGATGCCAATTGAAATTCTGGCCTGTATATCAGATGTCCTATCGAGATGTCGAGACACTGATATATAACAACAACAATAATGGACAAGCTCAATACAAAAGTGTGCATAAAAAGTAAAGAACACCAGAAATTGTTAACCCAGTTCGGATCTAACTATCCTACATCTGGGGGCTACCAAGCCAGGGATGAAATCAATATTCGATAGTATCAATTCACTGATAACCACACCCGGTTCAATCAGCTCACTTAATCACTACCCTTCCTATGACTTCTACTTAAGACTCCCCTAGGTATGAGGCCCTCCTCAAATCCCTCTTCAATCACAACCCGTGACTGGTTCCTTACAAGATAAATAACAATGGTGGAAACACAAATTCTCAATACTTCACAGCTTATGAGAATTAACACACAGCTACTCAATGCTTAAAAGCTTATGAGCAACCTTACATAACTTACACTACAGTCCTTATACTGTTATCATAAGATACCAGTTAGGCTCACAAAACACAAGCACACAACCCTAAAAATACATGTAAGTTCGACACCTAACACAAGGTTTACATCAGTCTATTTATAGCTTGAAATCTGGACTGAATTTGGGCTTCAAAAACGCAGCAATTAGGCTGCTCACAAATCTGCAAAATTAACTCCAATAAAATAGGTCTTCAATCCAAAGTTTCCTATTATGTCTCCATAACTAGAAACAACAGCAAATCCGAAAACCAACAAGTAACCCTAATCCAAAAATGCTTTGGATGCCACATAGGATACCAAATATTCACAGAATATTCAGTTACAAATCATAGTAACAGAATCTGCATTAAAAACCTGACTTCACAGCGCGATGTCCTATGAGCAGTCATGGAACATCTTCATTCGACATGTTGAACAAAGAGTAATGAAACATATTTTTAGACATCTTCATTCAACATCTGCTGCTACATGAGTTTTAGCAAAATAATGCCAACCATAAAACCAAGGAAATAACAAGTTCAATCAGCCTTGTATTCTAAGGACCTGAACGAACGAAAGAAGCATCATAAACCTTCGACGGTTGGTGAAGGTTAGGCCGTTAAGGGAAAATTCTTGCGAAAGGATGGTAAGTTCGACAAGAAGAAAGGTAAAAGTCAGCAGAAGTCTTATAGTGGCGAAACATCTGGTATTCGATGTTATCACTGTAAGAAGGAGGGTCACACAAGAAAGGTGTGTCGTGAACGCCTAAAAGACCGTTGAGGTAAGGATAATGGCAACACATACATTGTTCAAGATGACTTCGACTCATCTGATGTCCTTGTAGTTTCAAGCGGCGACTCAAGAAAAGAGTGGATTATGGCTTCAGGTTGCACTTGGCTCATGACTCTAAATAGAGAATTGTTCGAGGAGCTATGGGATCAAGATGGTGGATCGGTGCTGCTGGGAAACAATAAATCCTGCAAAATTGCAGGTGTTGGATCTGTGAGATTCAAGCTCCATGATGAGTTAATAAGTTTATTGACTGAAGTTAGGTATGTACCTGATTTGAAGATAAATTTAATTTCTCTTGGTGAATTCGACGGGAAGGGATATGTTTTCCAAGGAGAGAAAAATATCCTAAGAGTCATGAAGGGGTCGAAGAAAGTGTTGAGAGGCGTGAAGAAACAAGGCTTGTATATCCTTGAGGCTGATGTTGTAAGTGGTTTGACAAATATTGCATCCATGAAACCTGTGTCGAAGACAGAATTATGGCACATGAGATTAGGCCATGTCAGCGAAAGAGGCCTAGTCAAATTGGGGAAGCAGAACCTGCTAGGTGGTGACAAAGTCGAAAAGTTAGAGTTTTGTGAATCTTGCGTATTTGGTAAATCATGTAGGGAAAAGTTTAACAAAGGCAAGCAAAGAACACATGGATCCCTAGATTACATTCATGCTGATCTTTGGGGGCATGCAAGGAATCCTTCACACTCAGGTGCAAGGTATTTTCTATCCATCGTTGATCACTATTCCAGAAAGTTATGGGTATTCATTCAGAAGACGAAGGATGAAACTTTTGAGAATTTCAAAAGTTTGAAGGTTCTAGTCGAAACTCAAATTGGCAGAAAGCTTAAGAGGTTAAGAACCGACAATGGCCTTGAGTTCTGCAACAAAGCGTTCAACAGTTACTGTGTTGAGTCTGGGATTGCAAGGCATAAGATTGTAGCAGGTACTCCTCAACAAAATTGATTAGCTGAGAGATTCAATCGAACAATCCGTGAAAGGGTTAGATGCATGTTGGTTAGTGCTGGATTGAAGAAGGTGTTTTGGGCAGAGGCTGTTTCGACAGCAATTTATCTAATAAGTAGATGTCCCTCAACTGCCTTGGGAATGAAAACACCTGAAGAAGTTTGGTCGGGACATCCACCTAGTCTCGACAGACTGAGAGTATTTGGCTGTGTGGCCTATGCTCATATTAGGCAAGACAAGGTCAAACCTAGAGCTCTGAAATGCATGTTCATGGGATACCCTAAAGGAGTCAAAGCTTATAGGCTACAGTGCCTAAAGCCAGATCATAGGAGGTGTATCACCAGTCGAGATGTAGTTTTCAATGAAGCTGAGATGGCTTTCAAGAAAACTGATGATGCTGACGAAGAGCTGGAACAGGGAGAGATTCCTGTTGAGGTGGAGCATGTTGATGTTGAATTGTGTACCCTAGATGAAGTCGAAGAAGAAGCAGCAGATGTTGTCGAAGATGAGGAGACTGATAATGGCTACTTGCTAGCAAGAGACAGGTCGAGGAGAGTCATCAAGCCACCTCAGAGGCTTGGGTATGCAGATCTTATAGCTTATGCCGTAATCTCTACAAGTGAGGTTTTCTATAAAGAACCTAGAGATTATAAGGAAGTTATGAGGAGTCGAAAGAAGACTGAATGGCTGAAGGCCATGGATGATGAGATGAAATCTCTTCATGACAACAACACATGGGAACTGATCAAGAAACCCGCAGGAGCCAGGTTAGTCATCTGTAAATGGATTTTCAAAGTTAAGAAAGGAATCGAAGGAGTGGCGTCGAAGAGATACAAGGCAAGGTTGGTTGCTAGGGGGTGCACTCAGAAAGAAGGTGTCAAATTCAATGATGTGTTCTCGCCTGTTGTGAAGCACAGGTCCATTCAAATGTTGCTTGCCACAGTGGCACAGTTCGATCATGAACAGGAACAGATGGATGTGAAGACTGCGTTCTTGTATGGTGATCTAGATGAAACAATCCTGATGAGGCAACCTGAAGGGTATATCGAAAAGGGGAAGGAAGATTATGTGTGCAAGCTGAAGAGATCTTTATATTGACTGAAACAATCTCCTCGACAGTGGAATAGGAGATTAAACAAGTTCATGGCACACATAAGTTTCATTAGAAGTCAGTTCGACCACTGTGTTTACTTCAGATTTTGACTTGGTAATTTATTTGTTATTTTGTTGCTTTGTGTGGATGATATTCTAATAGTAAGCAACAATGTCGAAGAGGTAATGAGGGTGAAGGCTGAACTCAATAAGGAGTTTGAAATCAAGGATCTGGGAGCTGCATCCAGGTTTCTTAGGATTGACATCCGAAGAGATAGAAAGCATTCAAAATTATTCTTATCTCAAGAGGCATACCTACGGAAGATTCTCGAAAAGTATGGTATGTCGAATTCAAAGCCTGTTGTGACTCCGACAAACCCTCAATTCAAGCTGAGTATAGATCAGTGTCCCAGTACTGATGTCGAAAGAGCTTATATGAATAACATTCGATATGCTAATATAGTGGGTTCTTTGATGTATACTATGGTCTGTACTAGACCCGACATAACATATGCAGTAAGTTTTGTAAGCAGGTACATGTCGAATCCTGGAAAGGCTCACTTGCAAGCATTAAAGTGGATTTTAAGGTACATAAATGGGTCTCTGAATAGATTCCTAATTTATGGTGGAGCCTTGGGTAAAGATAGTAAAGCAGCAATCGAAGGATATGTCGACTCTGATTATGCAGGTTGTATGGATTCCAGAAAATCTATTTCTGGATATGTGTTCACTATGTTTGGGACATCAATTAGTTGGAAAGCAACACTTCAGAAGGTTGTTGCCTTATCAACCACTGAAGCGGAATATATCGCCCTAACTGAAGTTGTAAAGGAAGCATTGTGGCTTAAAGGTTTTGCAAATGAGTTGAAACTTCAAGGTCCAGTTAGCACTGTTAAATGTGATAGTCAAAGTGCAATACACCTGTCGAAGAATTCATCCTATCATGAGCGAACCAAGCACATTTATGTGAGGCTGCATTTCGTCAGAGGGGTAATCGAGCGTGGAGAAGTCCAAGTGCTGAAGGTTTTGATAGATCATAATGCTGCTGATATGATCACCAAGACGTTGTCCAGTTGCAAGTTTTTCCACTGTATGCAGTTGATAAAGCTGCATGAAGAAAGCTAGTTTATTTCTTAAGGATATAGAGTTAGATCCAAGGTGGAGATTTGTGAGATATTGGATCGAACTCTAGTTTTAGTATGCCGTCGAAGTCCGCTCACATGCTGTTGTCGAAGACCTACATGCTGTAGTCGAATTGTGTTCTAGTATGTAGGAGATCGAATTGGGCCTTGTGTTATGAATCCAATTGTTTAAGTTAGATTGTACCCTAAGTTAGCTTGTAATGGGTAATTGTTAAAAAGCCCATTAGTTTAGTATGTTAGGTTTATTATAAATAGCATACTAGTTTCTCTTCCTAGGTGTGATAAAACCTTATTAGGTTGAGAGAGGTTAATTGTTGGTATTCACTTGTAATCTTTGAACCCTATTGAGAAAGTGAATAGTAAAACATATTTAACCAATTCTCTATTCTTCTTCCTCTTTTCTCTTCCTTTGTGAACCCTAATAGTGTTTCGATTGTTTGTTCAAGTTTTTTTCCTTCTTTTCTACCATTGTTGATTTCTTGGTGTTCAAGAAACCAAATATACTTTGTTATTCCAGTATCGTTTTTCACAACACTAATAATAAGGGTAAGAATATTATTATTATAATTAAAAGGAAATAAAACATTACTCGGATTATTATTAAGATTATTATTATTATTAAGAAAATAGAGAGAATTAGAGAAAATAACCCACAATTAGGAGAGGGTGGTAGAGAAGTTACAGAAAAAGTCAGTTTCACGTAAAAGAGAAAGAAAGGAAGAAAGAAGAAGAGCTAGGGCAAGAAACTTTTCCACCATTGTTGAAGAGAGAAAGCTTGGAAATTCAGGTAAGGGGGAGAATAGGATTCTTTATTGGTGGTCTGAACATGAGAGGGTAGTGAGGCTTCCTTTCCCTCTTAGGATTTTCTGTGTATCTCTTCTTCTTCTTGAATTGTTTGTATACTTGTGTGGTGATTGCTGTGAATTCGTGTCCGTATACTATTCTAATATGAATCTGTGTTGCATGTTTATTTTGAATAGTAAATTTGTGTGAATTTTGTATTGTTGTTGCTGGGTTCTGGTATGGAAACAAATATGAAATTTGGGGTTTTGAGGGGTTAACGAAAACGGACTATAATGGTAGAAAACACTGATAAAATGATGAATTAATGAATGTAGAATGAATCCATTAATTATAGGCTGGTGTAGATGCTGTGTTGGGTCAAAATTAGGAGCTTGAAGGTGCTCCTATGGGGGAAAAATCGCACTGACGCGAAACTAGGTTTTTCTCTGTGCAGGCTAGTCATGCGCGTATGACATGGGGCCATAAGCGTATGGGGGACACTTCCAGGGAGGAATACGCATATGATACGCACCCCTTACCTGTGCCAGCATGACCCTCTGCCGATACGCGTAAGCTACGCGTGAGGAAGAGTGGCCATACGCGTATGGCAAGGGCATTACACGTATGAGAAGTTTTTGGAGGGAAACCCTCTCTAGTCATATATGTAAGGCCTAAGGCAATACGCGTATGGAGGCCTGGCCATGTGAGCCCTACGTGTATGATACACATGCCTGTGGCGAGGGAAATAGGTTCATACGGGTATGGGCATGGCCATATGCGTATGGGCAGAGCTGTAGTGCAATTTTGCCATTTTCGCGATTTCTGTCCCGATTTCGCGTGCGATGCAATTTCTCTTGATCCGTAAGACTAAAATGACATAATTATACATAGGGGAACCAATAATGATATTTAATCGGATAAAACATGCAATTGTTATGTGATTGTCTGTATGAGACGTGTCTGATGCTTGCGCGCCGAGATTGTTGTATGTGGACGCTCTTGGGCTGTGGTGGTAATTTCGGAGGGAATTACAGTGAGTATGTGGATCACGTGTGATCATTGAGGATCGTGGGTTATGCACGAATGATTATTGTATTGTGCATATTTGTGTGTCATGCATTTATGTCATGTTGTATGGAGATGAGCTAGGTGGGAATCCATGATGGGTGCCTAGTCTCATTCGGACTCCATGTAGGAGTCGAGTGGAGATAAGTTGAAATTAAGAGGAACGTATACGAATTATCCGGATTCCGACGGGAATCGGGTTCTAGGGTGAACCGTATGTGATTGTGATGGTACCACATGCATTGTGTCGTGTCAGTTGAGTCGCATTGCATATGTATATGATTGAATGTGGGCTGAATATGTGGAGTATCGATGTGGCACTTGAATGTGCGTTGTAATTGTATGATTTATGTGATTTGTGTGATAACTACTCCTTAGCATGTGCTTTTCACCGTGTATTATTGAATGTAGTTCTCACCCCTTTTCTGTTTGTTGTGTTTGTGCTCCTTGGGGAGTACAGATGATCAGGTACCTGAGTAGTGCTTGAAGCATGTGTTGATATTTGATCGAGTCTTAGGAGTCGCTCTGATACGTAACACAGGAAGGATTGGGATTTTGTTATTTTCTTCATGTTATTTTTTATTTGTTACGTATCATGATTTGTTTTGATTAATGTGGTCGTACCACGTATTTTGTGGAGATTTGATGTAATTGGAGCTTTAATGCTAAACCATTTGACTTGTTTCCGCTATTTAATCAATTTATTTATTTTTATAAGGAAATAAATCATGAGGTGATTTGATACTTCATGATAATGTTTTGTTGATGTGGCATCCTACGTGTGTAACTCTGATTAATTTCCGAAATTATTTTTCGTATTTTTAATTATTATACGAATGGGTAGAGTAGGGTGTTAGAGAAACCGTTCCCGTCCCAACACTATTAGAAGGTTGGTCTCTGTTATTATTTCTAAGATTCATCATTCTTCTAATGTATCTTCTGACATGTTTCCTCACTTCTCTCTTTGTTATTTTTACCACACCTTAATCTCTTGCACACTCATACACAGGATGAAAAGTTGAAGAAAACACACGTAACAAATTATGAATTTTTAGCACGAATACGTAAAAGAAACACACAAACGGGTCCCACCAAGCGTGCCAATTTATTTACAGTTAAATATGGTAAACAAATACAAGTTTCTGCTAATACTTAAGGGATTAAACTCGAAAATATCTCGGACATGTTTGTGTGTCTATCAATTATGAAAACTCATAATGTTGTCAAAAATGTTTGGAATGTTGGTTGTGATTACTTGGAAAATAAGGAAAATGTTCAGAGAATAAAGGCTGAAATTAAAATGAAGAAAAGACTGTTGAAGTCGAAAGACAAAAAAAGCAAGGAAAGAAAAAAGGGTTGAAACTAAAGTGCCAGTAATGTAAATTGGCAAGAAAAGTAAAGGAAATCGGAAAGACTTTAATGCATAAAAATACGTTTAAAGTAAAATTACTGGAAATGTATAAAAGGGTGGAACGCATACGTACATCTTTCCCAACTCGTTTCTCAAGACGTAGGTACTTTGAGTTTACAGAAACGTGTACAATTTAGGGACCTCTTACAAAATTAACCTAATTATCCTTATATACTACTCTAAAATAACTATCTAAGAATGATAGATCACTCTCATGGTGACACATCCTAAAGTCATATAGCGGTTTTTCCCGACGTGTTCCCACGGGTTCTACGTTACCGTCGACGCTGACGTAGTTCTCGCCTTGTGATATCATTTGAATTTCCTAACTGCTCTTCTAGGCGCCAAGAACTTAATATCCTCATCGAAGCCTTCGACGTCGACCATGTCAAGCAAGCAACCTCCATCATATTGTCCATTGTAGTGATAAACTCCACATGTAGCATCTAAGTCAACATTGTTTCTATTATAGTGATGGATTCCATGTTTGGCGGCTGAGTATATATTACTTCCATTGTAGTGATGAGCTCTGACCTTAGCCAACATAGCATATTATTCAATTTCACTAAGTCCCCAAATTCCTCACTATGTCCTTCGACCATGCCACCTTCGACCGGTATCACCCTATGTGAATTTCGACCTTGAGTCATATTGATCATGTGGACTCACTCTCTTTTTGATCTTCCACATGGCATATTTATGGCTAGTCACATGAGTACTTGCCATTTGTAGTCAAGTCGGAAAATCTAGTGTAATAGGGTGTAACACCTCATTTTTCGTATTTAATTAATTATGTTATTTTTATTAAATTTGTGATGTGTTGGTGAATTATTTTATTTATGTGCTTGGGGGTAGATGGCCTAGGATGAGAGAAAAAAAAACCTTTAGAAAAATATGAGATTTTTATTTAATTTTAATGTATTTAATTGTATAATTTGGGCAAATTGAGTGTGAGGTAGAAATTAGAAGTTTAGTATAGTTTTTGGGTGTGGGGGTAATTAACGAGAAATAAGGGTATTTTAAGTA
The DNA here is from genome assembly GCA_022829125.1 of Lathyrus tuberosus. Lineage (NCBI taxonomy): Eukaryota > Viridiplantae > Streptophyta > Magnoliopsida > Fabales > Fabaceae > Lathyrus > Lathyrus tuberosus. The sequence continues at coordinate 17,277,249 of JALAZF010000060.1, forward strand.
AAATTATAAACAAATAATTGGGTTTTATTTGAATTTATTTAAATAGATAAATTGAGAGGAAATTAGGATTAGTTTGATTCACGTGAGAATTGGCAAGGAGAAAGAGCAACCAAGGGTTTCAGAGAGAGAAGGCATAGGAAGGCTAGAGCTAGAGACACCATTAACAAAGCTTAAGAGTTTCTGTAATTCTAAGGTATGGGGGAGAAATTATTCATGTCTGGGTGCTTAGAAAAAGAGGATATAGAGGGTTTCTTACCCTCCTCTTTTGGGGTATTTCCTTTTCACCATTGTTGAATATGTTAGAGCCTGAGACGAGTTTTCATTAAAACTCTTTCAAGAATTCTGTGTCATTGTGTTAATTTTGTATTTTGAATTGCATGCCAAATTCATGTAAATTAATCTAATTAATTATGAAAATTGTTGTTCTTATTGGTTGTGTTAAACAAGTGTAGAAAATGATGATGAATTTTAATCAAATTGATGTAATATATGTTAGGCTAAATTACCTACTGGGTCCTTTAACTTATTTAATTGTAACACTTTGGTCCTTTATGTTTGTTTTACTTCAAGTAGGTCCTTTATGTTACATAATTGTTGCAACGTTACCCTTTTAATCAACTTCCGTTTGTAATACCCCAAATTTTGACCACTTAGATTTCCCATCATTGTGCAAATCATCATCACAATATGGGTGAACCATCATGCTTCATCAGTCTCCCCAAAGATGGGTGAGCATCCAATACAATCAAAATTAGGGTTTCAAGCCCTCTCTGAGTGCTTAGACAAAGGATCAATCAAGAAATGACATGATCTTCAACTTGTCTAATCTCTTAAATATCCACAATGGATCAAAAAGGACTCCCACTTCAAGGATTAAGCACAAGGCTGCTCCCTTCTAGGTGGATCAAGTCTCAAGATCGACAGTGTCACCAAATTAGGGTTTTGGTCGACCAGGGCCTCCAGATGGAAATTTTCATCTGGGCACAAGGCAATGATCCAAAACATGACCTAATATACTTCATGGAACCTCATGAACCCATGCATCAAGTCAATTTTGCCTCAGGGGATGCATTCGTAAAAAATCAGGAATTAGGGTTTCTTGACCTAATTCACCCCTAAGTTGACTTTTGGGACAAACCATTAGCCAAGACCTCAAGACATGATTTGAGGGTCTCTAATATACCATATTGATCCATTTGGAACCATGGATTGATCCAAGAAGCTTGAGCAACAAGTCTCAATTTCATCTGCACCACAATTAGGGTTTTAAGAGAAAAGTCAACTGTAACTTTGACTTTTGACCAAGACATGCTCCCAAACCCTAATACATGATTAAATATACCCTATGACACCCATGGAACATGTCCATCAAGTTTGATTTAGGTCAAGGACATGATTTCCTGAAGAATTGCACAGTTTGGAATTCATCTGATAAAAAGTCAACTGTGCACAAAAGTCAACTTTGACTTTTTGAGATTTTTCACCAAAATGGATTTTTAACCCTAAAATGATGTTAATGTATGATTTGAATCATCATTCATCAAGAAAAATCAAGAAAAGTGAGATAACTTGTAAAAGGGGTAACCATAAAACTTAGAAATTTTTCTAAGTTAAAAATAAAGTGGCAAAGGTACCAACTTTGGAGGACCATAACTCCTAAACCACATGGCCATTTTTTCTCATCCAAAGATGGATTTGTAGCCCTCATTATCACCTACAAAAACTTCAACTACAAGTCATTCCAATTCATTAAGGATTTTGAGTTATGGAATGATCAAAGTGGCTGAAAAGTGAAAAAGTCACTTTTTCCAACACTTAGTGAAATTTTCACTAAGTCAGATTTTGCCTCACTTTTTGCCAAATGTAGGGGGATTTTTCACTTGGAATAAAAAGAGATCAAAACCAAACTTGTTCAAACAGTTGTTGTATCATGTTAGGGCTTTCCAAAATGGCCAAGAACATTGCCAAATTCAACCTACATCATGAGATACAACATTGCCAAGTTGCCTTGCTGAAATCTGTTAAAGCAAGGCAGAATTTGCATTTTGGCTCGATTTGCCAAAATCAGCCAATTTCAATTGCTCCAATCTACTTGGACACCTCAGAGGATTGAATCTAAAGGAAACAATCACTGAGCCAAGCCTCCAAGGTCCAAGGAACAAGGAATAGCATGTTGAACCTAGAGTTGCCAAAATAGGGACAAGACTTCAAATTTGGAATGAGGCATTCAATGGAACCATCAAGGTGGCATGGACTGAGCCATTCTCATCTGAAATCAGTCAAGACTTATCCAAGACCAAGGGGACCAAAGCTCTGTGCCCTAACCTCTAGTCAATGGCTAGAGGAGACTTGAATTCTCATTGGACAACATTGGCCAAACCTACTTACTAGCTGCCATGCACTATTCCTTGCAAAACAAACTTGCTCTACTATAAATAGAGCTCAATTGTGGTCAGTTTGAGTACACCAAAGCCATCTAACAGATGCTTTCCTCAAAATCTCTTTCTCTTGGCAAAAATGCCTTTCTTAGCAAGGTAGCTATCGGGTTTTGAGTTTGAGAGCTTTTCCAATCAAACCAATCACTCACACATGTCACATACATCACATATGAGCTGATCAAACACTTAGATCACTTCTGAAACACCAATTTCACAAAATCACCACCTGGTTGCTCAAATTTTCAATCAAGTTGCAGCTGAGGTACCACAAATTGTTCCAACCATTTTCAATCAGGTCCAAGCATTCAAACACACTCCATAGGGTGTAGGGAAGCTGTTCAGATCATCACCACTCATCTGTAACACCTCCAACTCAAAATCACATCTGCTCTTGCTGTCACGACTTGGAGGTAAGCACATACTTGGTCATCTCTCAATCTATGCATATTTCCTCGCACAATAATTTGGCCATATGTTCATAATCATGCATGAAATGTTTTCCCTCAATTAATTGCATTGTTTGAATCGTGTATCAAAAATCCTAGCCTTCATGCAGAAATTAGGGTTCTTGAGGTCTCTTCGTGATTTCTTGTTGTATGTTTAATTTAAATGAAATTAAAGTACATAGACATGATCGTGAGGTTGAGGCGAGCATAATGATATGTGGATTACATGATATGATTACGTATTCATGGAGATTGGATAGAAAATGCAAATCTGAGAAACCAAGAACACGCGCGTGTTCTTCAGCTGTTCTTGGCGCCATTTTTGAATAATTTGAATATTTGAATTTTGTGATTTTTGTTTAATTGATTCAAAAATTAATTTCTCTCTGAGTTTTAATGATTTTGATTTGATTCTTTTTTTAATAATTCACAAAAATGTTAAAATATTTTATTTTCACAAAAAATCCCAAAAATATTATTTATTTCATATAATTGATATTTTTGCAAAGAATTAATATTTTAATTGTTTTTGACATTTTAAATATTTTTTCTACATTGATTTTGCAACTTTTAATGCTTTCTAATTATTTTGTAGGTCAATACTTAGTTTTTGAAGCATTAATCCAAGATCACAATTTGTTTTCCATGTGTTAAACAATTTTTTATCATTTTAATTGAATTTTTATTCAATTAAATACATTTTGAAAACAAATTAGGGTTTTGGATTAATTCAACCCTCATAAATCATTTTCAAAACTCTTTGGGCCTCTAATAGAGTGTAAGACCCAATCCTTTTTTGACCAAATCATTTTTGGGCCTCATTCATTGTATAAGTCCCGATACCGTCAAAAACAAACGGCGCGATCGTCGCCTTTTTAAGAAATAACTTTGGGCCTCTCCTCGAGCTATAAGACCCATTCAAAACTTTTGGGCCTCTTGAGAGAGTGTAAGACCCATCCCCCCTTGTACAAAAACTTTTTGGGCTTCACTCATTGTATAAGTCCCTCTGTACAAGTAAACGGCGCGATCGTCGCCCGTTTAAAAATAAAAATCATCTGGGCCTCTCCTTGAGCTATAAGACCCATTCAAAACACTTTGGGCCTCTATTAGAGTGTAAGACCCAATCCACCTTTTAACCAAAACATTTTGGGCCTCACTTATTGTATAAGTCCCTCTGCGTTAAAAGAAAACCTCGGCGCGATCGCCATTTTTAAACGAAAAATCATTTGGGCCTACCCTCGTGTTATAAGCCCCACTCTTTTTCTTTAAACCTTTTTGGGCCTCTTGAGAGAGTGTAAGACCCATCCCTTTGTACAAAAAACCTTTTTGGGCCCCAGTCACTTGTATAAGTCCCGCTGTACAAAGTCAAACAGTGCGCTCACTGATAAAACCCTGGGCCTCTCCTTGAGCTGTAAGCCCCAAATCTTTCTTTTTCAAAGCACTTTCTCCTTTGATTTTGAATATACTATTGTTTTCAATCTTTCTTTGTTGAACAACTAACCAAACAGCATGGAAGTACTCCAACCGAGTAAGTGGTTATCGCTTTCATTTACTGCTTTCATATTATAAACTGTATTGTGGGGCTGCTCACTGTAAGTCTCCTTTCATAAACTCATATCTACTGTGTAATAATAGTATAGATATTTCGAGTTTCCCCAACAACTACGTCTAGAACTAGGTGACGCCGTTTCATTTATTCGTAGAAATAGACGCCTAGATCCCCAATAGGAGCACCAGATACAGTCTTCTCTTCGGCTGTCCTCCTTAGGAATCGTCAAGAAACTCTACTCCCCAAGATGAATGTATTCTCTGTGAATGGCATCTTTGAGTTTCTTCCAAATTCTCGAACTTTCCTGACTTGATCTATTCCTTGTGGATAGCTTGCCTTGAATGTCTCGGGGTTTGGGTACCCACTACGGTCATAATCTTGGACCTTAACTAAGGAACCCTCTTTAAAAGTTAAAAGTCGCTGGATAGTAAACCTCGCACGTTTACCAGTGGTTTTTATCTTTAAAAGAGTTATCTCTCCTAATGGAAAGGAGGTGATAGACCCACAGGCTTCTTAAAAGCATCGGCCTCCTCTTGGGCATTGTTCAAGGACCCACAGGCTTCTTAAAAACAACCCCGCCTCCTCTTGGGCTTCGTACAAGGACCCTACGGCTTCTTAGAAGTATTCACAGCCTCCTCTTAGGCTTCATATAATGATCTCTTCCTTCGGGAATGATAGCCTCCTCTTGGGCTTCGTACAAGGACCCGTCGGCTTCTTAAAAGTTTCCAGCCTCCTCTTGGGCTTCGTACAAATTGTCCCGACGACCTCCTAGAGGTATAGGAACAGAACCTAGTCATCCTCATAGAACAGTCCTTTCATAGAGTCTACTACTGTTTCTCAAAGCATAGTACAAAAGAAAAAAACTCTAGACTTGGACAGTCTAACTTCCTTGAGTCTCAAAGACATTCTCAAGTGACCCCCTTCGTTAAATAGGAAGGAAACCCGCAGACTCGAACAGTCTCAATACCCTTTGGATTTCCCATTTCCTCAAAGAGAAGGAAATATCCCTGATCCTCAAATCAAATCCCTGAGTACAGTGTTGCTCATATAAGAACTGATTTTCTCTTTTAAAATCAGTATATTGGATCTGTCACTCAACTGAAACAAACCTTTAGCCTCTATCTCGGGCTTCGTACGAGATACAAAAACACTCTCTTGTTGAGTATCAAAGACTCTCTTGTTGAGTCAAACTTTTAGCCTCTATCTCGGGCTTCGTACGAAACACAAAGACTCCCTCGTAGAGTCAAACAAACAATAGCCTCCATCTCGGGCTTTATACGAGATACCAAAAGACTCCATCGTCGGGTCAAAAACTTTTAGCCTCTCTCTCGGGCTTTGTACGAGACACAAAATAGCCTCCTCTTAGGCTTTGTATAATGATTTTCCTAGCGGAAATTAGCCTCCTCTTAGGCTTTGTATAAGAAAACCACTGGTTGATCCAATCAACCTTTTAGCATCAAAGTTGTGCCTCGTTCACAGTACACGAACATCAACAACTCCTTTCCTTTCATCTAATCGCTGTAAGCGGCAAGCCTCTGGATCATCTATATCCATGCCACTGTCCCTCTTTTAGCATGAGAAATTCCTAAGGAAAGATGGCATTGCTCTACACTCAGTTAAAGTCTTCTCCTTCAGGTTAAAACCATTTCTTCGGAAATTATGGCATTGCTCGGATCCGCGTATCCCAGTTAAAGTAATTCTCCTTCCCCCTCTTTAGAGATGACAAATTCTCTCTAAAGTCGAGGTCCTTTCGCTTCACGTCTTGGGCTTTGAACAAGACACAAATAGACCTTTCAGCTTCACATCTTGGGCTTTGAACAAGATACAAACCACCTTTCGCTTCACGTCTTGGGCTTTAAACAAGACACCAAAAACACCCATTTCCTCCCATAGAATAGGAGGAACTACGAACGCTCTGATTTCCCTGTTTCGGTAAACGGGAATACATAGGCATAAGATCAAAAGAAAAGATCTTAGCGAGCGCAATCAACAAAAAACCCAAATCCCATATCTCCATCAATTAAAAGCAGTATTTCAAAAGCACCAGTCCTAACGTCCTAATCCTTGTTCCCCGCTAGAAAGTCCTAGAAAGAAAGAAAACTGTATTGGCGAAAATACAAATAACCAGTACAAAGGCCCCCCCACATTGATAGCATCCGTAACCTAACAGACCGCTGTTTAAACTCAGTATGCAAGCAGGGTTAATTGGAGACATCTATTTCCCTTCCTTATTCAGCTCACAATAGGATAAAAAATGAATCGACCTGTAGTTTTAAGCTCAAACCGCAGAGAGCGACCAGCGCTTAAGAACCGCGTCCAAAATCGCTCGCTACAGAAAAGTGGCACCCACCGTGGGGCCTTTCAAAGTTAGATCTAGGCACGGTCGTCCCCATTTTTCACAGAAAAGTGGCGCCCACCATGGGGTCTTATTTTTCTTTCTTTCTGTTTTCCTTGTAAAATGGCAACTCTGCTGGGGAGTCTTTGCCAAGATCTTTTTGTCTTAGGGCATCATCCCCGTTTTCCACGAAAAATGGGAACTCTACCGAAGAGAAAGATTGACCTATGCTGGTCCATCTCTTAGGCAGGGAACCACAGATTGGGGCTTCCGCCGGGGAACCCATTTCTGTCAGGAACTTAAGAATCGTAGCTTTATAAGTCTAGGATGATTAGGACAAATATATATACTGCTTTTCATAATTGCTATACGTGTTTATTTTTCTGCTACTGGGAATGCGTGTGATGCCGCATATGGTGAGATTGAGTATACACTTAAGAAAAGCCATGAGTATACACTTAAGAAAAGCCAACCTTTTTCGTAGTGCGGAAGCTATCGGAAATAGCTGTTACGCGATACTACCCTCATTTGAGGCTGGTGATCTATTCTCGGTGAATGGCACTTACTCTAAGATTGCACACAACTCGCTGGCGATCCGCTTGTTGTCTGCCTTCCTGGGAGGAGCTGATGATAATGAGTACAGGTACAAAAATCACCCTAGTATAAACCTTTAGGGATGGGTAGAGCCTTGACTTCATGACAACGACCCTCTGACCCCATGTTTTTTTCTATGTTTTTGTGTGCTGCATTCATGCATCCATTTAATAAAACATTAAAACATTCAAAAAACTTTCTCTTCTAGTCTCTCTGTTTTTCAAATTAAACTAAGACTGTGATTGCAAATATCAGAGAAAAATTTTGCATTAATGGATTTCGGTAGAAGGAGAACTCGCCAGTATACCTTCAAGGTTCCAAAACTAGGGGATTTGAGAAGGTTAGCAAGGATGATCGTTAACCCAGAGGCTTTCAGAGCCAAGCACGGTGGTTTGCTACCACTGTTAAGAGTCCATGTGATTAAGGGAATCATGGATGCGTTCATTCAGTTCTACGATCCGGTTTATCACTGTTTCACATTCCCGGATTACCAGCTAGCACCAACGCTGGAGGAGTATTCTCATCTGGCTGATTTACATATCACTGATCGAGCTCTATTTTCTGGACTGGAAGAAATTCCAAAGAATCAGACTGTTGCAATAACAATTCATTTGGACGAGTCTGAGGTCAGGACTCACATGACCACTAAGGGTGGCATCCAAGGTTTCTTGACAAAAAAGGCTCTATACTTCGCTAGTATAGGGAACGGGACTACTTTTGAAAGCATCTTTGTCTTGCTCGCCTACGGGTTATTTTTGTTTCCCAACATCAATAACTTCGTCGATATCAACGCTATTAAGGTTTTTCTCATTGGAAACCCTATGCCGACTTTGCTCGCAGATGCGTATCATTCTGTACACTTGGGAAATTTGTACAACGGAGGGGAAGTCACATGATGTGTACCTTTGCTCTATAAATGGTTTATCTCGCACTTGCCCAAGTCTGCTGCTTTTTGGGATTGCAAGAGTGTCTTACGTTGGTCGCAGAAGATCATGTCTCTCACCAATTCCGATATAGATTGGTATAATAGGATTTATGAGGGAATTAGAATCATTGACTGTTGTGGAAACTTCCCCAGCGTACCCCTCATAGGAACTATGGGAGGAATCAACTACCATCCGGTATTGGTTCTTCGTCAATTTGGATACCCGATGAGACACATCCCATTGGGTGTTCATCTGGAAGGTCTTTTCTTCAAAGAAGGAGAAAATGACAGAGCACTAAAGATGGAAATAGTGCAAGCTTGGAAACAGGTTCATAAGAAAGGACGAGAGTCTCTGGGAAAACCGGACTGTGTCTCGGTGGAGCCTTATCTCCATTGGGTACAAACCAGAGCTCTCAAGCTAAAGATGCCTTATCCTCGTTACGAAATTCTTCCACCGAGGGAAACTGTCATTTACTTCATAACGGAAACTGAAAAGCTTCAGGTTACTCTCAACAAAGTTCAAAAGGAAAGAAAATCTTGGAAGAACAAGTACCGCACCCTCGACGTAGAGTGTATCCAAATACAGCAACTACTAAAAGAGAAAGATGCTCTGATTGAAATTTTGGAGCAGCATGCTGTAGAGAATCAAGATGACCAAAGGAATTTGCTCACTCCTTTCACTTGGCAAAGGAATGACAACCCGACAACGGCCCAAGAGCCCCGGTCAAAGAAAAGGAATATACCAGAGTCAGCACCCGGTTTCTCTTCAGAGAGGACTCGGGACCCATTAGTTTAGGTTTTTGTTTCTGCACTTTGTAATCTACTGTATTTCCATTTCTGTAATCCTTCGAATTTCAATAAAAAGGGGTTTCCCCACTGTTTGATATTTGCAATCTAATTGTCGAAGTTTATTTTGATTAAACCAAAAAAACAACAATTAATATAATCATTGCATTCATCATTCTCACATCGCGTATTCTTCTTCCCTACGAATCTCACGTTTGTGTCTCGATTCTAGAGTCAAACTGTCTCATTCGTATAATACTCGGGCCAATCGTCAGAAAAAGATGGATGATCTTGAGGAAGAAAACAGAGAGTTGAAAGAAGAGATCGACGCTCTAAGAGAGGATATGAGAAAGCTTCGTAACGACATGCAAGTCATGGCAGAAGCTCAGCTACAAAGAACTGTTATCTCAGAGATCACCTCAACGCCCATCATAGAAAAGTATGATCCTAGGTATCAGATGCCGAAAGATCGTCCTTGGGGCATGCCTGTTAACTATATCCCGGAAGGATATGTTCCGCCGATCACTGAAGATCAGGGAATCGCAACAGAAGCCGCTGGGCCTGAAGGTTACAAACTTTGGGAAAGCGAAGATGCCAGGGGCATACTGAAGACTCCTGAAGGTTACAAACTTCGGGAGGCGCCAAGACTTACTGCCGTAGTCACGGTACCACCCCCTGTAGTGCACACTGTCCCGGAAGGGCAGATTCCACCAATACCTTCTGGTAAGAAGGAAACTATGTTTGACAGAATGGAGGAATTCCAGGAACAGTTCTTGGAAATGCAGAAAGAGCTGCAAGCCATTCGCGGTCAGGATTTATTTGGAAAGGACGCCGCAGACCTCTGCTTGGTCCCAAATGTGAAAGTCCCGCACAAGTTCCAAGTGCCCGACTTTGAAAAATACAAGGGTAACTCTTGCCCTCAGAGCCATCTGGTGATGTACGCTCGGCGGATGTCAGCTCAGACGGAGAATCAGGACCTGCTGATTCACTACTTCCAGGATAGTTTAACCGGTGCCGCACTCAAATGGTACATGGGTTTAAACCGTACTACGATCAGTACATTCAGAGATCTTGGTACTGCCTTCGTCCAACAATACAAGTACAATTTGGACATGCCACCCGACAGAGATCAACTCGGATCAATGTCGCAAAAGGAAAAGGAAACCTTTAAGGAGTATGCTCAAAGGTGGCGTGAAATTGCCGCTCAAATTTGTCCACCTCTTGAGGAAAAAGAGATGACAAAGATCTTCTTAAAGACCTTAAGCTCATTTTACTATGACCGAATGGTCGCCAGTGCACCCAGTGATTTCACCGAAATGGTCGGCATGGGTGTACGTCTTGAGGAAGCCGTCCGAGAAGGGCGTTTAGTAAAAGACACTGGATCGACGAGCGGTACTAAAAAATACGGTAGTGCTCTCCCTAAGAAAAAAGAGCAAGATATTGGGAATATCTCTCTCGGAAAGCAAAGGCGACGTTATCAGCCAGTAGCAGCTGTTACTCCTGCTATCGGCCCCGCGCCTGTTCTTACGTATCAACATCAGGTTGCGCAGAGCCAACCTGACCAGCAAAGGACACAACAGCCTCTTCAGCAGGCTCGTCCTCCATATAACAACAACCGTACAACACGGCCACCAGGATTTGATCCTATACCCGTAACGTACACAGAGCTGTTTCCGTTACTACTGGCTAAGGGGCACATTCAGACTAAGTCTCCCTTTTCAGTTCCGGAAAATCCGCCTTTTTGGTTTAAAGCGGATCAAATATGCCCTTATCATCAAGGAGGTTCAGGGCATAACATTGAGACTTGTCTCAATTTCAAATCCGACGTGCAAAAGCTTGTTAGGAGCGGGCTCTTATCTTTCAAAGATACGAATCCTAATGTTCTTACGAACCCGCTGCCTCAACACGAGAAAGCTGCAGTCAATCTGATTGAGAAAGAGACTAACAATGTCTATCAAATTCACGATGTACTCTTATTGGGGACCAATCTAGTCAAGATGCATTGTAGACAGAGTGGATATGGCCATGTGCCACCTCATAATTATCACCAGTGTGATATCTGCTCTAAAGATAACCAAGGATGTTCGGTAGTGCAATCAGCTCTACAGGAACAAATGGATCTTGGATGGATCCAAGAGCACCGAGTTCGTGGAGTTAACATTGTTTACACGAATTCCAACGTCATTCAAAACCACGACATCCGTGCGATGAATGTCAACTTGGTGGCGATGCACTCAAGGCAAAGCCAGTATCATAATCTGCCACGGCACGATTACAGTTCCTGTCTGATTTGCTCGGTAAACAAACAGGGATGCTCTTTCATACAAGAGGCCCTCCAGCATCAGATGGATCTGGGATGAATCCAAGACTACCATGATAGGAACTCCTATCAAATCAACATGGTTCAGATCTTCGATATCCGCGTAATGAATACCAACCTGGTAGAGTTACATGCTGAGCAGGTCCGACTTGGATTCTTAATATCACATGACTATCAAAATTGTAAAGCGGGTTGCGAAAACGATCGAGGTTGTACCCTTGTCCAGGAGGCACTTCAGCACTTGTTAAATCACTGGTGGATGCCAATCTATATGGACGAAGATACTGAGCAGATTAGTATCAATAACAGGAATCCTACTCGTCGTCAAAGTCAGGATGTCCGATCAATGGAAGGTAACCTAGTGAGGTTACATTGTATTCAAAGTGGGCGTGGCCAGGTGCCACCACACAACTATGACAGTTGTAGCGTCTGTGCGAAAAGTAACCTAGGGTGTTACCTTGTGAGAGCAGCTCTTTAGGGTCAGGTCGATCATGGAGAAATTCGTCCATATCCCGGTTCAGGACCCATCATTTGGTCGCCGAACTACCTTGCCGAGCAAGTTGAGGATGTTGTCACGATCTCTGGTCATCACAGGACCAGGGATGTTTTTGCCATCATCCCTCTACTTGACGAATCTAGAGTTCCCAACCGGGAACGGATCAAGGTTACTTATGATGGTAAAAAAAATCAGAAAGTCCCCATAGTCATCTATCTACCGGGGCCACTACCGTATGAATCAGCTAAGGCAATCCCTTACAAATACGGTGCAACAATAATCGAGAATGGAAAGGAAATTCCATTACCCTCCGTCGTGAATATTGCAGACATCAGTCGTGTAACACGGAGCGGTCGAATCTTCAACCGAGGGGTTGGAGAATCCAACAAAGAAAAGGAACTTCAGGCAGAAATTCCTGATCCACCAGTCGGTCAATCTAGTAATCCCGACTTTTCAAAAGACAAAGATGAGATGCTAAAGCTCATCCAAAGGAGTGAATATAACATTGTTGATCAACTGTTACAGACTCCTTCAAAGATCTCAGTATTATCACTATTACTCAGTTCAGAAGCACACAGAGAGGCTCTACAGAAAGTCTTTGAGCAAGCCTTTGTGGAACAGGATGTAACAATCAGACAGTTTGATAGCATTGTCTCTAACATCACTTCCTGCAATAATTTGGGATTTAGTGATGAGGAATTACCTGAAGAGGGTCGCCGTCATAACATGGCGCTCAACATCACAGTTAACTGCCAGGAAGATGCTTTAGCCAATGTACTGGTAGACACAGGGTCAGCCCTGAATGTTATGCCGAAGTCCACTTTGACGCAATTATCATTTAAGGGCCCTCCGATGAGAGTCAGCGAGGTCGTCGTCAAAGCATTCGACGGATCCAGAAAAACAGTTATCGGCGAAGTTGATCTTCCCATAACTATTGGTCCTCACACTTTCCAAATCACTTTCCAGGTCATGGACATCCGGGAAACATACAGTTGTTTATTAGGAAGACCTTGGATACATCAGGCTGGAGCGGTTACTTCAACCCTCCACCAAAAGCTAAAGTTCGTCAAGAACGATCAACTTGTCACGGTTTGTGGGGAACAAGCCTTGCTTGTAAGCAACTTATCATCATCTGCTTGTGTAGAACCCGAGGAGGTTATTGGAACTCAGTTCCAAGCACTATCGGTGAGCAAGAACGATCAATCCGAAGAAGGAACTTCAATTTCTTCATACAACGATGCTATCAAAGCGGTCGAGAGTACCGATACGTCAGGATGGGGACAGCTTGTCATTCCTATTGACAATAAAACAAAGAAGGGTCTTGGTTTTTCTGCAACCTGTACTCAGACAGCTGTCAACGATGAAAGTCTTTATCCCCTTCAAAACTTCTTCCACAGTGGAGGTTTTCTTCACCCAGTGTCTCAAACAGTTCATGCTATCAATGAGGAAGATCACTCTGACACAGATGAAGAACGGAAGTCCTACCTTAACAAGGACGGCTATATGTCTCAGGAAGAGGTGCCTATGCCTTTTTGCTTTCCTACAAAAAGTCCGAGATTTATACCAAGATCAGATGTCGAAATGATCTACAGGGATTGTGATCTGGAAGGATGCCGTGCTCCGCCAAATTCATTAGAGGAGAACACTCAGATGAAAGACAATTTTGACTACAACTACTTGGCCCAATGGATGGTCTGCCAATGTGGCAACCTTATCCAGGAAACTCGGGGCAAGAAAGTAAGCCGAGTAATGAAACTCAGCTGAGCGTCATTGAACAGAATACCTGTGTCCCCGCCATGTCATGGGATCAACACTCAGGTCATTCAGAAACTACTCAGCATGAAGATGAATTCACAACGTTTGCAGGACTAGAATTCATCAACTATGCTTTTCCTGAGGTCAACGTCATCGAGAGGGATGACTTCTCCAGTTCTAGAGAAGTTTGGGACACTCTGGGACAACCAAGTGGAAAATACGACTTTATGGTCAAGTACACCGCTCCCGAAAGCTCTCGTATCAGGCTCGAAGATATCCAGTCAACTAGATGGGGAGATACAGCTGAGAGCACCAATGCTATGCAAAATGCAACAGAGGAATCCTCCTACGACAATTTTGCTTGGGAGACAGATTCCAATGATCCTACTCCACCAGAAATCAGCGTCATTTCTGAAGACAAATGAAGGAAGGTGCCAGACTTTGTGATTCACCGAGGAGTTCGCCGCCAATGGGTTACCGTCGAGGTTCCGAAGGTCGTTCGTCAGTCAAAGTAATTGCCATCTTTAAACCTTTCGCCTTGCCCAGGTGAAACGGATATTTTGATAGGGCTCGCTTTCTGTAAATTTCCCTCTTCGCTTTGCCCAAAGCGACAGAGTTTTGTTTTATAGGGCTGTAGTTTCAAGATTCGACTTGTTCATTAATAAAATAACGTCGTTCTGTAATTTCCGCATTAATTGTTGTTTTCTCTTTTTGCTTTTTCAGAAAATGGTAATCCTAAAAAACAATTCAAAAATAAAAACAAGCAGTAAAATAAAAACACTGCACACACTTGCATTTTCTCTATCTCTTCTAAACACGAATCATCACGTCATGCAAATTGCTTGTTTTATACCCCGTTGAAACATACGATCCGATGCCTTCTTCCAACTTTGAGTTCCCGGTATTCGAGGCTGAAGAAGAAAATGACAACGAAATTCTAGAAGAGATCTCCCGACTACTCAGACAAGAGGAAAGTTCCATTGAACCTCACAAAGAGCCGTTGGAAATGGTAAACTTGGGTTCAGAGCAAGAGAGAAAAGAAATCAGGATCGGAGCACTGCTCAGTCCAACTGTCAAAGAGAGTTTGATAAAACTTCTCAAAGAATTCCCCGATGTATTCGCTTGGTCCTATCAGGATATGCCAGGGTTGGATACCAGCATCGTGGAACATCACTTACCGCTAAGATCGGAATGTCCGCTAGTAAAGCAAAGGTTGAGACGCACTCACCCGGACATGGCCATCAAAATCAAAGAGGAGGTACAGAAACAGATCGACGCGGGTTTCCTCGCTACATCTGAATATCCTCAATGGTTAGCCAACATAGTACCTGTTCCCAAAAAGGATGGAAAGGTCAGAATGTGTGTTGATTACAGAGATCTAAACAAGGCAAGTCCAAAGGACGACTTTCCTTTACCACACATTGACATGCTGGTTGACAGCACAACAAAGTTCAAAGTATTCTCCTTCATGGATGGATTCTCGGGCTATAATCAGATCAAAATGGCGCCGAAAGACATGGAGAAAACTTCGTTCATTACCCCATGGGGTACCTTTTGTTACAAGGTAATTCCGTTCGGCTTGAAGAATGTCGGGGCAACCTATCAAAGGGCCATGACTACTCTGTTTCATGACATGATACACAAGGAAATCGAGGTATATGTCGATGATTTGATTGTAAAATCAAAAACAGAGGATGAGCACGTTGAACATCTGTCAAAATTGTTCGAACGTCTAAGAAAATTCAAGCTCCGCTTGAATCCTAACAAGTGCACCTTCGGTGTCCGTTCGGGGAAATTACTAGGGATCATCGTCAGCCAGAAAGGAATTGAGGTTGATCCTGACAAGGTCAAGGCCATTCAAGAAATGCCTTCTCCGAAAACTGAAAAACAAGTCAGAGGATTCCTGGGACGTTTGAATTACATCTCCAGATTCATATTCCTTATGACCGCCACGTGTGCGCCGATTTTCAAATTACTGAAAAAGAACCAGGATTGCGTTTGGTCAGAAGATTGCCAAACCGCCTTCGACAGTATCAAAGAATATCTATTGAATCCTCTGATTCTATCACCTCCAGTGGAAGGAAGACCACTGATCATTTACCTCACAGTCCTAGAGGACTCAATGGGATGTGTACTTGGCCAACAAGACGAAACTAAAAGGAAAGAGTCTGCCATTTACTATCTAAGCAAGAAATTCACCAACTGTGAAACTCGGTACACAATGCTTGAGAAAACTTGTTGCGCTTTGGCTTGGGCAGCCAAACGTCTTCGCCAATACATGATTCGTCATACTACCTGGTTGGTCTCCGAAATGGATCCAATCAAGTACGTATTCGAAAAGCCTGCTCTCACGGGGAGAATTGCCCGTTGGCAGATGCTGTTATCAGAATATGACATAGAGTACCATGCTCAGAAAGTCGTTAAAGGAAGTATTTTAGCCGATCATTTGGCTCATCAACCGATTGACGATCAAGAATCAATCGGGTTTGACTTCCCAGACGAAGATGTCATGTATCTAAAGATGAAAGATTGCGATGAACCGCTACCCAGTGAAGGGCCAGAACCAGGTTCCCAGTGGGGACTTATCTTTGACGGAGCAGTCAATCATTATGGAAACGGAATTGGGGCAATCATTGTTACCCCTCAGGGTATCCACATTCCTTTCACTGCTAGATTTACGTTCAAATGTACGAACAACGAGGCCGAATACGAAGCATGTATCATGGGTCTCGAAGAAGCGATTGATTTAAGGATCAAAAACTTGGACGTATACGGCGATTCAGCCCTGGTTATCAATCAGATAAAAGGAGATTGGAACACATACCAATCAGGATTGATTCCTTACAAAGACTATGCAAGGAGGATGTTACCCTTCTTCAATAGAGTCGACTTTCATCACATTCCTCGTGATGAGAATCACATGGCTGATGCATTAGCCACTCTCTCTTCCATGATTAGTGTAGGTCGATGGAATGATATACCTAAGATCGACATAATGCGCCTTGAACGGCCCGCTTACATCTTCGCGATTGAAGCAGTCATAGACGACAAACCTTGGTATCACGATATCAAATGCTTCCTTCAGAAACAAGAGTACCCATCTGGGGCACTCAGAAAAGACAGGAAAACCCTCAGAAGATTGGCTGAAAACTTCTTCCTGAGCGGTGACACTCTTTATAAGAGAAATTTTGACATGGTCTTGCTTCGATGCATCGACAGACCAGAAGCAGACATGCTCATGAAAGAAATTCATGAAGGATCCTTTGGCACTCATGCCAACGGACACACAATGGCGAGAAAAATTCTTAGGGCCGGGTATTATTGGTTGACAATGGAATCCGACTACTACAAGTACATGAGGAGGTGTCACAAGTGTCAGATATACTCCGATAAAATTCATGTACCGCCATCACATCTCAAAGTTCTTTCTTCCCCGTGGCCATTTTCCATATGGGGAATCGATATGATTGGTATGATTGAGCCCAAGGCTTCAAACGGACATCGGTTCATCCTGGTAGCCATTGATTATTTCACCAAGTGGGTCGAAGCAGCGTCGTTCGCCAATGTAACCCGACAAGTGGTGGTCCGATTTATCAAAAACAATATCATCTGCCGTTATGGTGTTCCAAGCGAGATCATTACTGATAATGGATCTAACTTGAACAATAAGATGATGAAAGAGTTGTGTGCTGAGTTCAAGATCGAACACCATAACTCATCTCCCTACCGACCCAAGATGAACGGAGCGGTAGAAGCGGCTAACAAGAACATCAAGAAGATTGTTCAAAAGATGGTTGTAACCTACAAAGATTGGCACGAGATGCTACCCTTTGCTCTTCACGGTTATCGTACATCTGTCCGCACTTCAACAGGGGCAACCCCTTTCTCTCTAGTATATGGCATGGAGGCAGTTCTCCCCATAGAAGTAGAGATCCCATCAATCCGGGTATTGATGGAAGCTAAGCTCACCGAAGCTGAATGGTGTCAAAGTCGACACGACGAACTGAACCTGATCGAAGAAAAGAGAATCACGGCACTATGCCATGGTCAGTTGTATCGGCAAAGAATGAAGATGGCGTTTGACAAAAAGGTCCGACCTCGTGTCTTCAGGAAAGGAGACCTTGTGCTCAAGAAGATACAATCATTTCTCACTGACTCTCGGGGCAAATGGACCCCGAATTATGATGGCCCCTATGTGGTCACGAAAGCTTTCTCAGGCGGCGCCTTGAGACTTGCAACCATGGACGGAGAGGAATTTGCCTATCCCACGAATGTTGATATAGTCAAGAAATACTTCGCCTAAAACTAAAAAAAAAACATCTCGGTGGATTGAAAACCCGAAAGGGCGGTCCAGGCAAAAGTTAGAGACATGAAAAAAAATCATCCCGATGGATTGGAAATCTCATAGTACAATCCAGGCAAAAATTAGGGATAATGGCAAGTAACTATGTTCAACAGAGGCAAGTCCCTCAGCAGCAGTTATAACATCATCTATCGGAGGAAATCTCCAATCAAAGGTCATCTTCGATGGAAGCTCAGGATGTCCCGAACTCAAAGTTGGTAGAAGGATAGTGGTCGTTATGTTTCAACGTAGCCCTTTTCCCTGTAAATTACCATTTTCTAACTTTGTATATACTCTTTGGAATCACGCGTTTGGCTGATCTCCATCTTATCAATAAAATTTGAGCCCTTGTGCTTTTGTTTGTAATTCTTTACTTGTTTTAGCTTTACAGAACGACGTTGTTTAAACTTAATCAGCGATTCTTGAAATAAAACAAAAATGAATTTACTTGTTAAACTTTTTCTTCTTTTAAATTAAAGATGGCATTTCTTTTGACTGTTGAACATCAGAAGAACATCGATCGCTTCTCCCGAAGTAAGCGAACTTCAAAGTGCAGAATCAAAGTACTCCTTCTAAGCCAGTACTCCTGAATGAAGGGATCAACTGTGTCAGAGACCTTGTTTCGTTTGACATGCCTCGGCCGAGTTCTCATCTCCTAAGCCTGATTAACATAGCTCCCAACGGGACTATCTCTCCTAAGCAATGTGGAATTGCTATTTTGAATCAACGGTACTTCTTCGCCCCGCGATGGCCGAGTATCCAATTGTGTTCATCCATTAGTCTGTATGTCGCGTCTGTTTTGCCAGCATATACATACATACATCGTGCATTTTTTATTTGCATTCACATTTCATATTGCATCACTATCACTCTAGTCGGTCTTGTCCCCTAGTGGTAGAAGTCCTCTCAATCGAGTTGTCAGTTCTTGCCTCGTCAGGAAATACTGTGACTGAACAACCTCGCTTCCGGTTTAATTCTGGAAAGAAGTTGGTCCTTGACCACTTTGATAACTTGAACCTCTGAAAAGCCAGATAAAACTTTCAATAAGCATCACTCTTCGCCATTGAAGATGATATCCTTGCTTTCCCGGATTAAAGAAAATCCACAGAGAAAGCCTCGTGATCAGAGATTCGGCAGCACGCCAGTTTTGCTCTGAAAAACCACTGATGAGAAGGTCATTGGCACCTCAAAATTGGACCCCATCATATGGTGTTTCTCAGGGAAGATCCCGAGAAAAGTATGATGAAAGATCCCAAACGAAAACAGTCTCTCAAGAGACTCGCTTTCCCTAGTAGAATCGACAAATGGCGTCTCCAAAACAGAGAAGTTTGTGTACCTCTACAATTCAGACGAATGGGTTCCCCAGCAAGTCTGACATCAAAACTTTTTCCACTCAAATGGCATCTCCCCAGGAAAATTCGGCGAGAAGTTTGAAGGAAAGCCGCTACGAATAGCGTCCCTTGTCAGTAAAGTTTATTGACAAAAGAAACCGACACCAGTTCCTTGGTAAGAAACCAGGATCGAGGGGAAGTTTAAATCAGAAACTAAGACCAGTTCCTTGGTAGGAAACCAAGAACGAGGGGAGGTTTATTTCAAAAGAAAACTGAGACCAGTTCCTTGGCTGAAGACCAGGATCGAGGGGAAGTTTACCTTTTCTAAGCATCATTGCTTAGCTAAAGAAGATGAATGCGTAAGCTACCATTCATAACCACCATCAAAATTTCGGATATTCCGATATTTAATCCTCTTGCACCCCGAATGCTCGAATCCCTTCGTCATTCACACCTTCGGGTCCAAGAAGATTAAATAGGGGCATCTGTAATACCCCAAATTTTGACCACTTAGATTTCCCATCATTGTGCAAATCATCATCACAATATGGGTGAACCATCATGCTTCATCAATCTCCCCAAAGATGGGTGAGCATCCAATACAATCAAAATTAGGGTTTCAAGCCCTCTCTGAGTGCTTAGACAAAGGATCAATCAAGAAATGACATGATCTTCAACTTGTCTAATCTCTTAAATATCCATAATGGATCAAAAAGGACTCCCACTTCAAGGATTAAGCACAAGGCTGCTCCCTTCTAGGTGGATCAAGTCTCAAGATCGACAGTGTCACCAAATTAGGGTTTTGGTCGACCAGGGCCTCCAGATGGAAATTTTCATCTGGGCACAAGGCAATGATCCAAAACATGACCTAATATACTTCATGGAACCTCATGAACCCATGCATCAAGTCAATTTTGCCTCAGGGGATGCATTCATTAAAAATCAGGAATTAGGGTTTCTTGACCTAATTCACCCCTAAGTTGACTTTTGGGACAAACCATGAGCCAAGACCTCAAGACATGATTTGAGGGTCTCTAATATACCATATTGATCCATTTGGAACCATGGATTGATCCAAGAAGCTTGAGCAACAAGTCTCAATTTCATCTGCACCACAATTAGGGTTTTAAGAGAAAAGTCAACTGTAACTTTGACTTTTGACCAAGACATGCTCCCAAACCCTAATACATGATTGAATATACCCTATGACACCCATGGAACATGTCCATCAAGTTTGATTTAGGTCAAGGACATGATTTCCTGAAGAATTGCACAGTTTGGAATTCATCTGATAAAAAGTCAACTGTGCACAAAAGTCAACTTTGACTTTTTGAGATTTTTCACCAAAATGGATTTTTAACCCTAAAATGATGTTAATGTATGATTTGAATCATCATTCATCAAGAAAAATCAAGAAAAGTGAGATAACTTGTAAAAGGGGTAACCATAAAACTTAGAAATTTTTCTAAGTTAAAAATAAAGTGGCAAAGGTACCAACTTTGGAGGACCATAACTCCTAAACCACATGGCCATTTTTTCTCATCCAAAGATGGATTTGTAGCCCTCATTATCACCTACAAAAACTTCAACTACAAGTCATTCCAATTCATTAAGGATTTTGATTTATGGAATGATCAAAGTGGCTGAAAAGTGAAAAAGTCACTTTTTCCAACACTTAGTGAAATTTTCACTAAGTCAGATTTTGCCTCACTTTTTTCCAAATGTAGGGGGATTTTTCACTTGGAATCAAAAGAGATCAAAACCAAACTTGTTCAAACAGTTGTTGTATCATGTTAGGGCTTTCCAAAATGGCCAAGAACATTGCCAAATTCAACCTACATCATGAGATACAACATTGCCAAGTTGCCTTGCTGAAATCTGTTAAAGCAAGGCAGAATTTGCATTTTGGCTCGATTTGCCAAAATCAGCCAATTTCAATTGCTCCAATCCACTTGGACACCTCAGAGGATTGAATCTAAAGGGGACAATCACTGAGCCAAGCCTCCAAGGTCCAAGGAACAAGGAATAGCATGTTGAACCTAGAGTTGCCAAAATAGGGACAAGACTTCAAATTTGGAATGAGGCATTCAATGGAACCATCAAGGTGGCATGGACTGAGCCATTTTCATCTGAAATCAGTCAAGACTTATCCAAGACCAAGGGGACCAAAGCTCTGTGCCCTAACCTCTAGTCAATGGCTAGAGGAGACTTGAATTCTCATTGGACAACATTGGCCAAACCTACTTACCAGCTGCCATGCACTATTCCTTGCAAAACAAACTTGCTCTACTATAAATAGAGCTCAATTGTGGTCAGTTTGAGTACACCAAAGCCATCTAACAGATGCTTTCCTCAAAATCTATTTCTCTTGGCAAAAATGCCTTTCTTAGCAAGGTAGCTATCGGGTTTTGAGTTTGAGAGCTTTTCCAATCAAACCAATCACTCACACACGTCACATACATCACATATGAGCTGATCAAACACTTAGATCACTTCTGAAACACCAATTTCACAAAATCACCACCTGGTTGCTCAAATTTTCAATCAAGTTGCAGCTGAGGTACCACAAATTGTTCCAGCCATTTTCAATCAGGTCCAAGCATTCAAACACACTCCATAGGGTGTAGGGAAGCTGTTCAGATCATCACCACTCATCTGTAACACCTCCAACTCAAAATCACATCTGCTCTTGCTGTCACGACTTGGAGGTAAGCACATACTTGGTCATCTCTCAATCTATGCATATTTCCTCGCACAATAATTTGGCCATATGTTCATAATCATGCATGGAATGTTTTCCCTCAATTAATTGCATGTTTGAATTGTGTATCAAAAATCCTAGCCTTCATGCAGAAATTAGGATTCTTGAGGTCTCTTCGTGATTTCTTGTTGTATGTTTAATTTAAATGAAATTAAAGTACATAGACATGATCGTGAGGTTGAGGCGAGCATAATGATATGTGGATTACATGATATGATTACGTATTCATGGAGATTGGATAGAAAATGCAAATCTGAGAAACCAAGAACACGCGCGTGTTCTTCAGCTGTTCTTGGCGCCATTTTTGAATAATTTGAATATTTGAATTTTGTGATTTTTGTTTAATTGATTCAAAAATTAATTTCTCTCTGAGTTTTAATGATTTTGAGTTGATTCCTTTTTTAATAATTCACAAAAATGTTAAAATATTTTATTTTCACAAAAAATCCCAAAAATATTATTTATTTCATATAATTGATATTTTTGCAAAGAATTAATATTTTAATTGTTTTTAACATTTTAAATATTTTTTCTACATTGATTTTGCAACTTTTAATGCTTTCTAATTATTTTGTAGGTCAATACTTAGTTTTTGAAGCATTAATTCCAGATCACAATTTATTTTCCATGTGTTAAACAATTTTTGATCATTTTAATTGAATTTTTATTCAATTAAATACATTTTGAAAACAAATTAGGGTTTTGGATTAATTCAACCCTCATAAATCATTTTCAAAACTCTTTGGGCCTCTAATAGAGTGTAAGACCCAATCCTTTTTTGACCAAATCATTTTTGGGCCTCATTCATTGTATAAGTCCCGATACCGTCAAAAACAAACGGCGCGATCGTCGCCTTTTTAAGAAATAACCTTGGGCCTCTCCTCGAGCTATAAGACCCATTCAAAACTTTTGGGCCTCTTGAGAGAGTGTAAGACCCATCCCCCCTTGTACAAAAACTTTTTGGGCTTCACTCATTGTATAAGTCCCTCTATACAAGTAAACGGCGCGATCGTCGGCCGTTTAAAAATAAAAATCATCTGGGCCTCTCCTTGAGCTATAAGACCCATTCAAAACACTTTGGGCCTCTATTAGAGTGTAAGACCCAATCCCCCTTTTAACCAAAACATTTTGGGCCTCACTTATTGTATAAGTCCCTCTGCGTTAAAAGAAAACCTCGGCGCGATCGCCATTTTTAAACGAAAAATCATTTGGGCCTACCCTCGTGTTATAAGCCCCACTCTTTTTCTTTAAACCTTTTTGGGCCTCTTAAGAGAGTGTAAGACCCATCCCTTTGTACAGAAAACCTTTTTGGGCCCCAGTCACTTGTATAAGTCCCGCTGTACAAAGTCAAACAGTGCGCTCACTGATAAAACCCTGGGCCTCTCCTTGAGCTGTAAGCCCCAAATCTTTCTTTTTCAAAGCACTTTCTCCTTTGATTTTAAATATACTGTTGTTTTCAATCTTTCTTTGTTGAACAACTAACCAAACAACATGGAAGCACTCCAACCGAGTAAGTGGTTATCGCTTTCATTTACTGCTTTCATATTATAAACTGTATTGTGGGGCTGCTCACTGTAAGTCTCCTTTCATAAACTCATATCTACTGTGTAATAATATTATAGATATTTCGAGTTTCCCTGACAACTACGTCTAGAACTAGGTGACGCCGTTCCATTTATTCGTAGAAATAGACGCCTAGATCCCCAATAGGAGCACCAGATACAGTCTTCTCTTCGGCTGTCCTCCTTAGGAATCGTCAAGAAACTCTACTCCCCAAGATGAATGTATTCTCTGTGAATGGCATCTTTGAGTTTCTTCCAAATTCTCGAACTTTCCTGACTTGATCTATTCCTTGTGGATAGCTTGCCTTGAATGTCTCGGGGTTTGGGTACCCACTACGGTCATAATCTTGGACCTTAACTAAGGAACCCTCTTTAAAAGTTAAAAGTCGCTGGATAGTAAACCTCGCACGTTTACCAGTGGTTTTTATCTTTAAAAGAGTTATCTCTCCTAATGGAAAGGAGGTGATAGACCCACGGGCTTCTTAAAAGCATCGGCCTCCTCTTGGGCATTGTTCAAGGACCCACAGGCTTCTTAAAAGCAACCCCGCCTCCTCTTGGGCTTCGTACAAGGACCCTACGGCTTCTTAGAAGTATTCACAGCCTCCTCTTAGGCTTCGTATAATGATCTCTTCCTTCGGGAATGATAGCCTCCTCTTGGGCTTCGTACAAGGACCCGTCGGCTTCTTAAAAGTTTCCAGCCTCCTCTTGGGCTTCGTACAAATTGTCCCGACGACCTCCTAGAGGTATAGGAACAGAACCTAGTCATCCTCATAGAACAGTCCTTTCATAGAGTCTACTACTGTTTCTCAAAGCATAGTACAAAAGAAAAAAACTCTAGACTTGGACAGTCTAACTTCCTTGAGTCTCAAAGACATTCTCAAGTGACCCCCTTCGTTAAATAGGAAGGAAACCCGCAGACTCGGACAGTCTCAATACCCTTTGGATTTCCCGTTTCCTCAAAGAGAAGGAAATATCCCTGATCCTCAAATCAAATCCCTGAGTACAGTGTTGCTCATATAAGAACTGATTTTCTCTTTTAAAATCAGTATATTGGATCTGTCACTCAACTGAAACAAACCTTTAGCCTCCATCTCGGGCTTCGTACGAGATACAAAAACACTCTCTTGTTGAGTATCAAAGACTCTCTTGTTGAGTCAAACTTTTAGCCTCTATCTCGGGCTTCGTACGAGACACAAAGACTCCCTCGTAGAGTCAAACAAACAATAGCCTCCATCTCGGGCTTTATACGAGATACCAAAAGACTCCATCGTCGGGTCAAAAACTTTTAGCCTCTCTCTCGGGCTTTGTACGAGACACAAAATAGCCTCCTCTTAGGCTTTGTATAATGATTTTCCTAGCGGAAATTAGCCTCCTCTTAGGCTTTGTATAAGAAAACCACTGGTTGATCCAATCAACCTTTTAGCATCAAAGTTGTGCCTCGTTCACAGTACACGAACATCAACAACTCCTTTCCTTTCATCTAATCGCTGTAAGCGGCAAGCCTCTGGATCATCTATATCCATGCCACTGTCCCTCTTTTAGCATGAGAAATTCCTAAGGAAAGATGGCATTGCTCTACACTGAGTTAAGGTCTTCTCCTTCAGGTTAAAACCCTTTCTTCGGAAATTATGGCATTGCTCGGATCCGCGTATCCCAGTTAAAGTAATTCTCCTTCCCCCTCTTTAGAGATGACAAATTCTCTCTAAAGTCGAGGTCCTTTCGCTTCACGTCTTGGGCTTTGAACAAGACACAAATAGACCTTTCAGCTTCACATCTTGGGCTTTGAACAAGATACAAACCACTTTTCGCTTCACGTCTTGGGCCTTAAACAAGACACCAAAAACACCCATTTCCTCCCATAGAATAGGAGGAACTACGAACGCTCTGATTTCCCTGTTTCGGTAAACGGGAATACGTAGGCATAAGATCAAAAGAAAAGATCTTAGCGAGCGCAATCAACAAAAAACCCAAATCCCATATCTCCATCAATTAAAAGCAGTATTTCAAAAGCACCAGTCCTAACATCCTAATCCTTGTTCCCCGCTAGAAAGTCCTAGAAAGAAAGAAAACCGTATTGACGAAAATACAAATAACCAGTACAAAGGCCCCCCCACATTGATAGCATCCGTAACCTAACAGACCGCTGTTTAAACTCAGTATGCAAGCAGGGTTAATTGGAGACATTTATTTCCCTTCCTTATTCAGCTCACAATAGGATAAAAAATGAATCGACCTGTAGTTTTAAGCTCAAACCGCAGAGAGCGGCCAACGCTTAAGAACCGCGTCCAAAATCGCTCGCTACACCGTTAAAAAAACGTGATGTGGCACAAACGTTGCTTATGTGGCGTTTAACAGTGCTGAGGTGTAATTATTCAATTTATTATTTATTTATTTTATTACCAGGTGAGAAAATTAATAGGTTAAATATAAAATCCTCAAATTAGAACCCTAATGTTCATCTCCTTCATCTCTCCATCTATGGCATCTCTCTGTAGCAGTGGTACAAATCAAAAAATTGAAAGCGGAAGTACAATCATGTGTTTATGTATATTGTTTACTTATTGTGGTTTTTGTCACAAAGATGTATACTCTAAAAGTTATTTGGCCAGGAGCATATATATTAAGTAGAACGGTAGCAACATTCTTAAGAGAACACTATGCATTAATCCAACATAACTATTCCTTTTCTAACAATATAGAATAAGATTAATGCTTTCTAGAGGTTGATCCAAATAAGAATTTTTTGAATTCTGAGGTTGAACTAGTTAGCTATTTCTTTTCTCATGGGCCATGACAGAAACAAATTAGCTTCTTTTTCGGTTTTACACATCTTAAAATCCTTGATCTACAGGATAAACATTAGAAAGAAATTGTCTTGCGTCTTTCTAAAATACAGTTTCGGAATCAATCAGGCCAACCCATTAAATAAAACATGCTTTATTTATCAATAGAACAAAGTTGTAAATTAGTTATGTATCTTGTTTTAATATAATCAATTTAGAAGTGTTAAATTGCTGTTAGGTGAATGTGAAACTTGTTTAGTCCATTTTGAAGTGCACACAAAGGGAACCTGATTCAGGTAACATTGTGCTAATGTGTTTTGTTTATCTTTTTTTTTTTTAAATTACATTTCATTTCAGATTGGTTCATTTCTTATGGGATGGTTTGGTGTTGAATTCAAAAAAGACATATCTCACGTGTCAGAGCATCTAGCCATAGGAATAACGACTGGTTACTTGGGGAGCCTTACAACTTTCAGTGGTTGGAATAAAAAAAAGCTTGAACTTAGGGCTTCTGGCCACTGGGTCATCTCTGCATCAAGCTTTCTAATAGGTAAGTAAGTTCATTTCATGAAGGTGTACTATTATTTTAAGCTTATATCCCTTTCATTTAATTTTTTTCTTTTCAGTTTTGAATTTTGATATTTATCACAAGTAGGTAAATCAAAAAATTTCCCCCATCAGGATGACTTAATTGATAAGATGTTTTACAATTGGAAATTTTCAGGTTTATTTCTTGTTGCCGCCTCCATCGCATTTGGGGTTGAAACTGCAAAAGGTTTTAGGTGGCTTCTCAACAGGCTGAATATTACATGTCCAGAAAATAGCATCTCTAAGATCAACAAATCATCATGTCCATCTGCACCAAGACAATCTCAACTTGCCAATGTTCCATCTCAACCTGCCAATGTGCCACCACTTCATCTCTAAGAGTCCAATCCCAACAGTCCCAAGGAATTCAAACTAGGAGATCAGCAGCCTCAGAGAGAGTTCAAACAAGACATTCCATCACAGTTTTTCAGCTACTTGCCATGAGAAGGGCCAGACCGGGACCAACATCTATCCAGCAACCAACAAGTCAGAGACCAAAGCTGCCTATTAAGAGAAAAGCCAAATAGAATGTTGGAACTAAATATGTAGTCTGTATTTTGGAACTAAATATGTAGTCTGTATTTTGGAACTAAATGTATTTTGGAACTAAATGTATTTTGAAAATCTGTTATAACTAGGTATTTTGGGTATATTTTAGGATAGGTTATAACAATGTTTTGGTGACCTACTTTTGGAACATAATTTTGTTTACATCTGTTATGATTCTGCATTATTATGTGTTGTGTTATAATTTTGTTGTGGCTATGCATTATTATGAGTTGTGTTATAATAATGATTAATTTGTAACAAAAAGGTCATATTTCTTTTTAAATTGTAACAAACAGGTCCTATAACTTTTTAAATTGTAACAAATTGGTCCTTTAAGTTGTATTAGTTGTAACACAAATAACATTAAATGCAAAACTGATTACACATATTGTAGTAACAAGACTGGTATACAAGTGCAACACAAATAACAGAGATGCAAAACAAATTACACATATTCTCAATTGTCATCACCACTTCTTAACTAACATACTTACTAACATCACCACTTCTTAACCAACATACTTACTAACATCACCACTTTTTAACCAACATACACATCAAGACTACTAAACCTTCAACATGTTCTTCAACATCTCCTTATTGTAGTTATCATCCCTTCTAAGCATGCCGATTTGTACATCTTTTTCACCACACTTGGAACATTTTGAATTGTATGTGTCTTGTATCTCTGGTTTGCCTTCATCACTTTGTTGGTTTACGTACCACTCAAAAAAATTGCAACCAAGATTATCATCTTCACTCTGTCAACAAAATTATTGATGGAGTTAAACATACTATTCACTCAGACACAGAAAAATGAGATAAAAAACCCAGACTATTCACAACTCATGTACCTGAAAATATCTACATCCCAAAAATAGCTTCCCCACATTTCTTCCTTGCTTCTTAACCTTCCTTGTCACTGCTTTGGCACCACAAGAACAGGTTGGTTCGATTGCAAGTGGAGATGATCTCAAAATGATTGTACTTCTGCTTTCAATTTTTTGATTTGTACCACTGCTACAGAGAGATGCCATAGATGGAGAGATGAAGGAGATGAACATTAGGGTTCTAATTTGAGGATTTTATATTTAACCTATTAATTTTCTCACCTGGTAATAAAATAAAAAAAATAATAAATTGAATAATTACACCTCAGCACTGTTAAACGACACATAAGCAATGTTTGTGCCACATCACGTTTTTTTAATGGAAGTTGATTAAAAGGGTAACGTTGCAACAATTATGTAACATAAAGGACCTACTTGAAGAAAAACAAACATAAAGGACCAAAGTGTTACAATTAAATAAGTTAAAGGACCCAGTAGGTAATTTAGCCAAATGTTAATATGTGTCTAATTGATTAATTTTAAATTGTATTAACATATATGATTGAATTTCGTGTGTTTGGGATCGATTGGGGTCGACATCGGAGCTTTGATATGTCTCCAATGGTGGAAATCATGCTTTTTGATGTTGCTATTTCTAGGCTCTTGCGCTCAGTGCGGTCGAAGCCTCATTAAGAGAAATTTAGCTCAGTGCGAGGAGGGATCGCCCAACGAGATGCCAAACTTTTGGTTTCTGGTTTGAGCGATCTCGCTTAAGTGAGGATGAGCTTTGCTTAGCGAGAGCTCACTTAACGAACTTTAATTCTCACTTAGCCTGTGTGACATAGTGGGTGTTCAGCTTTTATGTGAGTCACGCTTAGCAAGCGATTTGTCACTTAGTGAGAGCTTGCTTAGTGAGCAATGTCTCTCTTAGAGAGATATGCAGAGTGATGAATTTTTGGGTTCTAAGACGCGCATCAAGTGTGAGCTCGCTCAGCGGGCTATAGGTTGTCCAGGGAGAGTGACAACCCATAAGTGAGTTGTTTTCGAGTAAATTTTGTGATAGGGTGTTGTTTTGATGATTAATTGGTACTTTCATGTACTATTTTAGATTATTTGATTATGTTTGATGTGAATTGATGCACTGTATGGAATTGATAATTATTATGCATGAAATTGTTGAGTTATGTTGAGTTGTGATCAATTGATTGATAATGAGCATTGTTGAGTTTCATGGTGAGGGGCCATGAAAGAGTAATGGTTGAGATGTGGTGAGTCTAATTCAGAGAGGGAACCGTGACAAGAATTGATAGGGTTGAGTTGCATTACATGCATTCATGAGTTGTAGAGTTGCCCAAATCGAGAGAGGCAAATTTTGATGTGGTCCGGTTCAGAAAGAGGATCGCGGCGAGATAACAATTAGTAACAAAACTTTAACCATCCAAAACTTGGTACCACATGCATACAAAGTTGAGGAGTCGATCATTGCATACAAATCTGCATTGAATATTAGTTAATTTTTTATATGAGTTTATGTGAGTGATTAATTTGATTGTATGAGTTGATTTGGTTGTTTTGTATGAGTTTATATTATCAATTATATCCTGGTAGTTTATATGAATTGTGAGAGTGATAACATGTTGCTTATCTATCCTTTTTTATGCACACTATCTATATATGATTTTATTCTCATCCCTTCTTATTTTTGGTGTTTGTACTTTCTGTAGATAGTCAAGTCAATGAGCCTTAGTAGTTGTTGGCTTGGAGGATGTCTTATTTGGCCTCTTTGTTTATCATTTTTGTTTTGAGTTATTAGTTGAGTTGCTCTGATAGTGTAACACTTAGTGGGAAACGTTTCTATGTTGTTTTGTGTTTGAGAGTATGTTGTTTGAGTATTATTTGCTCTGTTTGAGAAGTTTTAAGATAATTTACAATTATGAGATATTTGAATTATTTTATGAGATTACTAGAGTTATTTTATTTTGTTGATTATGTGGCGATAAATCTAATAAAGATGAGCATGTGATTATAGAGTGTGTGTGATACCTTATGTTTGAGTATTTGAAATTACCTACAAATATATATAATTGTAAATGGGGTTTTTAGGGTGTTAAAAAGGGCATGGGGAATTTTTTAATGTGCAAACCTTAGAACCCTCTTCCAACCAATCTGAGTTCATTGTGAAGCGGTGCCACGCTCTGATGAAATTTTTTAATCAAGAGCGTATTGATGTTGGGTTGTTGATTGCTAAAAAATATTAAGTTCATCGCTGACTCACCACAACGAGCCTGTGGGCATTTTTGCATTATTAATGAGGTGTGATGGTTGCCATGCTACGCTAAACCCTTTTAGAGGAATCAATTTTCTTCCCTTTAAGAGGAAGAGCATTCTTGAGAGCTAGCTATTATGCACTGCGTTTTTATTAAAGAAAAAATGACCTCAAAAATTATTTATTTCCCTTTTTGTATTATGATCATTTCTGAATTAATGAATCAGTTTGCTAATGTTGTTTCTTTCAGTTTTGATTTGCTACCTTATCAAGTCCAGTATGAAAAAGAAAAAGCAGAGTCACCAGAAAAATAATGAACAAAAGTGATAAAAAATGAAGCTCCCTTGTATATTGACATTTGATGAAGAAAAGGGAAGTCAACTACTTGTACTCAATCTTCAGATAACCCAGCTAGTAAGGTTAGAGAAAAATATTTCCATTCTTCACTTTTCTTTCTTATGAGGGTATCTGTGCATTAGTTATTTTCTAGAATTTGCATTCTTTCTACTTAGGCTATTAGTTCAATGAATACACACTGAGGCAGTTGTTTGTAAAAACTCTGAGCCTTTTTAAGGCAACCTATTTTAGTATGATTATATCCTTTCCTAACCACTTTGTTGCAAGAAATTTCGGACAAATTGGCGGAATAATGAGCAAAAGCAAAGTAAAGTGTGAAAGAAGTGAGAAAAAATTAACAAGAGGAAGAAATTTGGGACTTGGAGAAAACTTGAAGAAAAACGAAGAAACGAATACATTTTTACTTTGTGTTTCTCGCGTCTGTGATGCTAATATCGTGGGCGCAATGACGTCACATTACGGTACTTACCAACGTGATCTCCATTTTGCGCTGCTGTAACACACGCCAGCTGCTATTTATATGGCTCTTTCTAGTTTTTTTAGGGTTATGAATTTGAGATAGAAAGTGACGGCTAGGAGCGTTTAGAGCACGGTTTTGGAGAGCATTGGAGCCATTGAAAATCATATTTCCTTTGATTTCAATGATGAATTCTTATTAACTCATGGTAATTGCTATTGTCACTATGAGTAGCTAAGTTATTTTAGATTAGGTCTGTTGAGATGAACCTAATTGTACTATGTTGGATCATATGAATGTTTGAGATTAATTGAATTTTTTATGTTATTATCATTATTTATATGTTCTTGATCTGAATGATTCTTGTGTGTTGACGAGTGCACAATTTGATATTAGATGAGTAGGGATTATTTACTGTAAGTCAACCGATCCAATCTAGGACAATTATTCAACTTAATAATTAACTAGAAATAGGTAATTATAAGTTGAGACTTTTGAATTAACGAACTTAGAACGCCTAGCTTAACTATGAATTGGCCTAAGAAATTAGAGAATTATTGTGTAAATTAGTGAGTTGTACACCAAGTAATTAGGTGCAATGGTCTTATTAATTCTCTATAAGATAATAACATGATTATAATTCAATTAATACACAGTTTATCAACAATTATAATTAGGAGATTCGAAATAAAGATCTAATTGCTTTTCACTATCGAACTTTACTTCAGCAAAATTTATCATCTCGTTTTCGTACCAAAACACTATTGAAAATCCTCATTTGTTATTAATTTTAAATCACATTTTATTACCTTGTTAAATTTACAATCCCTGTGGAGGAAAACTATATTTTATTACTTTGACGAGACTGGTACATTTACTAGTTTTAGTCCATCATTTGTTCACCTCCTTGAGACCTGTGTTGTCATCATAAAAAATAGAAGAATGTGGATTAATGTGTTTGCAGATACAAAGACTGTAGTAACCCATTGATTTGGTTTTGATGTTAAACACTTTTAAGAGAAGTCTTCACCAGTCTTGCTGTAATAGTTCAAATGATGTCATCTAATATGTTGATTAAGTGATGGTGCTTGAAATGTTGTTGGTCAAGGTAAGATCAGTTCTTTTCTATACCTTGTTACATCTCATTCTGATATCAAGTTTGTTGTGTGTCTTTGTGCTCATTTTCAAGCAAACCCCAAAAAACCACTTCTCAATGTGATAACAACGTTATGAAATATCTCACTAGCACACCACAAATGAGTTTATAGTACCCCAAAGGAACACATTATTCCTTAGTTAGGTACTTTAATTCTCATTTCCAAGATTGAAAGTTGGATCAGAAAAGTACCAATGTTACATGTCACTTTCTTGGTAACTCACTTGTCTCTAAGCATATAAAGAACACAAGCAAGTGTAGCATTATATATTTAAAGTTGAGGAATAATACGTTGTTGCAGGTAGTTGTTGTATGTGAATTCTCTAGATGAAACATCACTAACTAGTTATGGAGTTGATATCAGAGTTTTTCTGTTAAAATGCGACAACACTAGCGCCATAAATCTCATGAAAAATATTTTACTTCACTCTCGGATAAACACATTGATTTTAGGCACCATTTCATTAGGGATCACGTCGAAAAAGGGAATTGTGTAATTGAGTATGTGTCCTTATCTAATCATCTGGAAGAAATTTTTACCCAACCTCTTCATATAGATTTTTTTCATAAGATAGGAATCTTAAACCAATCATGCATGAGTTAAATTTGCTAAATATTTCTTCTTCTTCTTCTTCTTCTTCTTCTTCTTCTTCATCTTCTTCTTCTTCTTCTTCATCATCTTCTTCTTCTTCTTCTTCTATGTGTTTTACATGACCTATGTGAATGTGTACTTTCTCCCGCCTTTCTAATTATGCCAAAGGGGGGAGAAGTATAATCTAAAGGGGAGTTAGCATACTCTTTTTATTTGTGAGTTAGATTTTAACCACTTCAATCTTTTATCCATCTATTTTCTATTTTTATCACCTCCTTGAGAGATTTGTTGTTATCATCAAAAAGGGGGAGAATGTGGATCTATGTGGTTGCAGGTACAACTCTCTAAACTTCTTAGATTATCTTGGTGGTTTTGATAATGACAACACCTAATGTCAACCGATATTCAGTGAAATTTGTGATAACAATTGTCCATCAACCTCTAATGATGACATTTTATTAAAGAAGTTATCTCAAGCCTCGTTAGTTAGAAGAGTCAAGTTTCAGTTGAAGTGTTAATTCATCGTTGAATCAACCAATGGAACATAAGATCCAAGTGTGAAACTCACATGGTCTTGCATTTAACGTGTGTCTGAGTGATCAGTTTAATATAAAAGGTACTATAGTAATTCACGAAGTACTGAAGCAATCACACACTCAAAACTTCTTTGATTTTGTTTAAACTTCTTAAAACTTATTAAGGCATATATGTAATTGATTAAATTTTTTTAATCGATTAGGGAAGCTAGCTCATTTCCTAAATTGATTAAGGACTTGGTCAAATCAATTAAATCAAGTAGAAGACCCTTTAATCATTTAGAGGACCTAATAATGTATTAAATGGCATAGTTGTTTCAAGGTTTACATTTATGAATTAGGGTTGTCGCCTTTTGGAGTGCCTTAATTGATTAAATTTTGATTTAATCTTTAAATCATTTAATTTGTCCCATGAACAATTTCCTTTTTAAGGAAAATAAGTTCGTATATAAAAGAGACTTTAACTCATTCCATAATACACCAGATTTTAGAATCGATACATTTCTTTCCCACTTTATATTCTCTTCTTGTATGATTATCTATTTTCACTAAAGGTTGAAAGCGAAAAATCCCTTGTGAGAATTTTGGAGTGCTTGTGTTGTGGTTTTTTTGTTTTTTTTGTAATTTTTTCAAGAGGGTGTTTTCTCTTGTGTAATATCTTTATAAGGATTTTTGTTTAGTTCTTAAGTTCAAACTGTGAAAAAAAAAATTATTAAGTTTAAGAAGTAAAACTCTATTTGGTTCTGGAGGTCAATCTGTTAAAAACTCATTTTGGTTATTGAATTTAGCTAGTGAAAAATTATGTTTGGTTCTTAAACTCTAACTGGTAAAATGTATTTTTGGTTTGTGAGATTAGGTAGTGTACAAACTTTGTATACTTTGGAGATTAACATGTGAAAAATATCTTATTTATCATAAGAAGTTTGTGGAAAAATTCTATGAAAATCTCAAATCATTTTTGTGGAAACTCTCAAGATGAAACCCTTTCGAGATAGGAGTTAATCAAGTAGTAAGACCGAATTTGTATAAATTTTTGAAGCATTATCTGTAATTTTTTTCTTTATTTTTCACTATTTAATTTATTTCATGCGTATCTCTCTTTATCTCCATCTTCTTTCTACCTTACTTATATTTTCTATGATAAACATTTTATAAAATTAAATATTTTTATTAAAATTAAATTAATTGCAAATTTCAAATATGACAATAAATTAAAATCACACACACACACGCACACGCACACGCACACACGCACACACACACACACACACACACACACACACACACACACACATATATATATATATATATATATATATATATATATATATATATATATATATATATATATATATATAAGCGGAGATAAACTTACTACAAAAGTAAGTTATTTTATCTTACTTCAAATCATAGCCTTTAAATTGAATTTAATCTAATGACTAATGAGTATTTTTACTTAATTAACCATTAGATTAGATTCAATTTAAAGACTATGATTTGGCGTAGGCTAAAAAAAACTTACTCTTGGAGTAAGTTGATCCTCTCTCTCTCTCTCTCTCTCTCTCTCTCTCTCTCTCTCTATATATATATATATATATATATATATATATATATATGTTTTTTTATTTAGATTTTATCTTTACAAATATTTGTTATTTTGTTTAAATCATTATTTTTGTGTTTTAGTCATTGCAAAATTGATTTATATTAGAATTGATCTTTGTATTATGTAAATTATTTAATTTTAATTCATGTGTCACTAACATTGAAGAATTTAAATTTCATATTTAATATTTTAAAAGAATCAATTTTATGATAAATCAATTGTTGAAATATTAGATTAGATTAGATTTGATTAGATTTAATATTTAAATATAATTCAAGTTGTATTAGACCAAGTCCAATTAGGGTTGTATATAAATAGTCATAGTATGTATCATTATTTGTAACAATTCATTCAATAAATCCTTGTTTCTTTATTCTCTTTCTTTCTCTCCTCATTAAAAGTGCCTCACGCACTAACAAAGTGGTATCTAGAGTTTCGATTAGATTCTTGATCGTGTTTTCAAGAATCACACGTCAGAGATCATGTTTCCGGGATCGTTGGTTATATTTTGATCAATTATTGCGAAGTTGTGCAGTGCTATAACTATGAAAAGTATGGTCACTTGGTCAAGCATTGTTGGTACAGGAAATACAAGGGTTCAACAAAAGGCAAGGACGAAGGAGTGAACCTTGCACGTCAAGATTCAGATGATTTTGATGATATGGTGGTTATGGCTACAGTTGCAGATGACCATGTCGAATCCAAGATCTGGTTCCTCGACTCAGACTGTTTGAATCAAATGACTGGTAAAAAAGCATGGTTAGTAGATATCGACGAGTCGAAGAAGAGTAAGGTGAAACTTGTTGATAATAGCTTATAGCCAGCAGAAGGTACTGGCAACATAGTTATTCAAATGAGTAATGGAGCAAAAGCCTTGATCAAAGGTGTACTCTATGTCCCTGGAATGAAGTGCAATCTGCTAAGTTTTGGACAACTGGTTGAAAAGGGGTTCTCGATGGTTATGAAAGATGGAGCCTTAGAACGTTTCAACATTCAGAATAACTTGGTCTTGAAATCTCCTCTGTCGAAGAATAGAACATTTAAGACCATGATCAGTTCAACTGAGGTACAATGTCTGAAAATAGTTGTCGACCACAAGAATAGTTGGTTGTGGCATCTGAGGTTTGCCCATCTGAACTTTAGGTCGCTAAATCAACTTATCACTCAAGATATCATAACTGGTATACCAATTCTTGAGATGCCCGACAAACTCTGCGAAGGTTGTCTAATCAGAAAGCAGTCCAGGAAGTCTTTTGTTTCGACTATGCCAATGAGATCATCCTGCATACTCGAAGTTGTACATTCAGATGTATATGGTCCTTTCGAAGAGCATACCATTGGTGGAAGCAAGTATTTTGTCTCATTTGTCGATGAGTACAGTCGAAATCTTTGGATCTATGTGATCAAACAAAAGAACGAAGTATTTGAAATATTTAAGAGATTCACGATACTTGTGGAAAACCAGGGTGAAAAGAAAATTAAAGTTTTGCGAACAGATGGAGGTGGCGAATACACATCCAAGATATTTGAAGCATTTTGTGCAGAACATGGTATTGATCATGCGATAACTGCTCCTTATACTCCTAAACATAATGGAATAGCAGAAAGAAGAAACATGACCATATTGGACATGGCGAAATGCATGCTGAAGCAGAAGAATTTTCCAAAATCCTTATGGAGAGAAGCTGTTTCGACTACTCTTTATATTCTGAACAGGTACCCTATCAAGAAGCTGAAAAACAAGGTTCTTTAAGAAGTATGGAGTGGTAAACGACCATAAGTGAGTCATCTGAAGGTGTTTGGCTCTATTTGCTACAAGCATATTCCTGATGCTAGGAGAAGGAAGCTTGATGATAAGAGTGAACCTATAATTCTGGTAGGATATCATAAGACTGGAGCATACAGGCTGTTCAATCCAATTAATCAGAAGGTTGTGATGAGTCGAGACATTGTGATTGATGAAAATTCTTCATGGGATTGAAATTCTAGTATTACAATTGACAAGCCACTGATGAGCTATAATTTCGACGAAGCAAGTCATGATGTCAAAGTCGAAGACATTGTTGATACTCCAGTCGAAGAAGAAGTTGAAGCAGTTGCTGACATTCTCGACACAGTCGAAGTCGAAGAGGATATGGCTGGCACAAGTCAGAGACCTCAAAGAACTAGAGCTCGTCCAGCAAGACTTCAAGACTATGAAGTGGTTGGTGATGATGAAGTCACAATAGATAGAGAACTAGTCCGTTTTGCTTTACTTGCAGGTGCTAAACCAATCAACTATACCGAAGCCTTCAAAGATAAATAATGGAAGTCTTCTATGGTCGAAGAGTTACAAGCAATTGAAAGAAACAACACACGGGGGTTGGTCGAATTGTCAGCTCATACAAAAGCTATCGAAGTAAAGTGGGTGTTCAAGTTGAAGCACAATGTTGATGGGTCGATAGCAAGGCATAAGGCGAGATTGGTAACTCGAGGATTTCTCCAGAGAGCAGGACTCGACTACTCTAAAGTATTTGCACCTGCCGCAAGATTGGAAACTGTTCGACTAGTGGTGGCCTTGGCATGCAAGAAAGACTGGTCAACATTTCACTTCTTAAGGGAAACGGTAAATCGAGGTGAACTTGAAGTTAGACACTGCTCAAGTGAAGCACAGTTGGCCGACATTTTCACCAAAGGATTGAAGATCGACAGATTCTTGAATTTGAGAAAGAAACTAGGAATAGTTCAGATTGACTATGATTAGCATATGTTCGACAACTTGGATTATGGGGTGTATGTTGAAATATTAGATTTGATTAGATTTAATATTTAAATATAATTCAAGTTGTATTAGCCCAAGCGTAATTAAGGTCGCATATAAATAGTTGTATCATTATTTGTAACAATTCATTTAATAAATTCTTATTTCTTTATTCTCTTTCTTTCTCTCCTCACTAAAAATATATCACGCACTAATATCAATTATATAAGAATTAAAATACAAGAATAAGGATAAAAAAAATAAAATTTTAACATATTTATAAGGAAAAAAATCAAATAAAAAATGTTACCAAAACTAAAACTAATAAATGATATGATTTCAAGAATAAATTGCATATATAAACCTAATATAAAATAGCTTTTCCATTTTATCAGTTTAGGATAGGATAGATAACCAAAAGAATGAAAAAGAACGAAAAAGAAAAAAGTAAGACATTTTGGATGATCGTAGTTTGATGGTCTTTAATTTATGAAGAATACTTCTGCAATTCGTGTTGCAGAATTTGAAACCCTAACCCCACAAGTCTAATTATGAAAAAAAGCTATAATTGAACATGATTATCTTGCTTTACTGTATGATTTTCCATATGATGTGATTTGATAATCTGTTCACTAAACGACATTTTGTGCAACAATTAATAGCGCCCATATATATTTGACGAGACTGGACCTTTTTTCACAGCCAACAAGTTTCAATTCCAATAGAGACGCATTTTGAACAGTTCTTATCACGTGCTTATATGCAAGAATGTTAGAACTAGGAGTTGAAATTATAACCATATTATTAGTGTTTATAGAAAGAAATCCACGTATACGGTTCGTGAAATAAAAATGATACGAAATCTCT
This sequence comes from Lathyrus tuberosus, assembly GCA_022829125.1. NCBI lineage: Eukaryota > Viridiplantae > Streptophyta > Magnoliopsida > Fabales > Fabaceae > Lathyrus > Lathyrus tuberosus. The sequence goes on from JALAZF010000060.1 coordinate 17,316,216, forward strand.
TCGTTTGATAATTTGAAAACATCTAAGAACGAAATACTTAAGATATAAAGTTGATATAAAAATTTATATGGTCCTTAAATTCGATGTATAAAATCTTAAAATGATGAAATATTATTGTTAGTCTAGTGGGGATTAGCTTTATATTTCGTAGGAAGGTTCATGATTTGATCTCCCATAACTACTATCGTGAGGAGGCTAGAGCTATTTGATACTAGAATTAATTTTTGAACTAGATTAATTGATTCATTGGACCAAATATTTTTGGTGAAAAAAAAGAGGATGAAACATTTAAGATGATAATTTGAGTTAATGATAATTTGAGTTAGTAAGAATAAGAGCACTTTTTACTTTAATTATATAGCAGCATAATAATCTCATATACGTAGGAAAAGAATATTTCTCACATGAAATCTTCTTATTTTCTATCTTTTGAGATCATCCTATTATTATTCGCAATCTTCTCATGTAACATAATTTTTTTTCTAGATTGTCTTGTTAGTAATTCAAAGCTTATCTCTTAATTTAGAGTTATCACTTTCACAAGATATTAACATTGTCTTTGAATGTTATTTTTAGGTTAATTAATAACAAATCCGTGCGTATGCACGAAATATGTTTTAGGGGTATGTCATTTTAACGATTTTTTTTCTTCAAATTGTAATAAGTATATGTTATTGAAAAAACACAAAAGTTGAAAATAATATTGGAAAAATAAAAATGGGAAACAATTTAGTAGGTAATATTTAGACAAGTTGAAAATCAATAAATTAATAAGGACATCATTTGGATATGTAAAATAGTATGTATGTTTTAATATGTAATCTATGTGAATAGTTAAAAAAATGATTATTGAAATGGAACAAAAATCCTTCCTTTTCAATGGGCTTTCTCATAAATATACAAAAGTGGCCCAAATGGGATATATTAAAGGGGTAGGGTTTTGCAATTTATCTCATAAAATTTTATCCCATACTCCATACCCCATCATTTATTCCCCTACCCCAACATTATATTTTTTTTACCAAAATATCATCATATAAATAAGTGCAAAATTTGCCTAATTTAATTATTTGATCCACAATTTAATAAATAAATCTATCTTTAAAAGTTGCTTTATTAATATTCTCAGCAAATATGGCAAGTATTATCTATACTACTACCTCCGTCCCTAAATATAAGACCCCGTTGAGAAAATCACGGGAATTAAGAAAGTTGGTTAGACTATTAAATTTATTGACTATGTTGTATAATTTTACAAGTTTATCCTTAGGAGAGAGAAATAGTTAATGTGTATGTAACTGTATTTATTACAGAGTACAAAAAAAGATGTAATATAATTAGGGGTATGTGTGGAAAAAAATAGTTAATGCATTTTGAAAGTTGAAGAGGGTCTTATAAAAAGGGACAAGAAAAAACTCAACAGGGTCTTATAATTAGGGACAGAGGTAGTATTATATAATTTTATAATGTCTCCATCAAAGATTTTTCGCTAAAACTTTTTCCTTTAATTAATTAATTGGCTAAAATACAGTTTTGGTCCCCCTGTTTGTCAAAATTCACGGTTTTGGTCCCTCCATTTTGTTTTTTAACAGTTTTGGTCCCCCACCCCTCACTGTTCATGTACGGACATGTACTGTTCATGTACGGACCAAGTACTGTTCATCATTTTTTTGGGCCAAAATTGGGGTGGGGACCAAAACTGTTAAAAAAAATGGGGGACCAAAACCGTGAATTTTGACAAACAGGGGGACCAAAACTGTATTTTAGCCTAATTAATTAAATATAACTATATTTATTATTAACTCCATTTAAAACTTCCGGCTAACTCATTCTTATATTTTAAATAATTATTAATTAACAAATGCAATAAGACACGTCTTAAAATTTTTTTTAAATGCAGCCACCTACAAAAAATTAATTAAATATAAATATATTTATTATTAACCCCATCATTTAAAACTTCTAACTAAGTCACATTCTTATATTTTAAATGATTATTAATTAACAAATTCAATAAGACACTCATAATTTTTTTTTAAATACAGCCACTTACTAATAATATGTTAACATAGTAACTACTCAACATAACTTTTCTCGTCATTTTAATAATTAATCTTTTATTAATAAAAATTAAATATTATTATTATTAATTAAATAATAATTAAATTAAAATATTTAACATGTTTATTTCTCAAATTTCTCTCTGCTCAACACTCTCTATTTATATCATACAGACAATTAACTTTTCTCCACTCATAACATCTCTCTAACCCCACATTAATAAAACACATAGTAATATTAAATTAAAAAATAAAAAAAGTAAATAAATCAGACATATAATACAAACCTTACAATTACTTAATACAAAAATAAATTAATAAATATAATTCATGAAACGGTTAAAGTTTTTTATATAAATTAATAAGGTCACTAAATAAGGTCACTAATAAATATAAATTATATTTAGTGACCTTATTAATTTACCCATATATTAATTTTTAGTGGGGGCTATAAAAAACTTTAACCGTTTTATGAATTATATTTATTAATTTATTTTTGTATTAAGTAAATTTAAGGTATGCATTATATGTCTAATTTATTTATTTATTTTATTTTTTAATTTAATAATACTAAGTGTCCTATTAATGTGGGGTTAAAGAGATGTTATGAGTGGAGAGAGGTTAATTGTTTGTATGATATAAATAGAGAGTGTTGAGCGGAGAGAAATTTGATAAATAAACATGTTAAATATTTTAATTTAATTATTATTTAATTAATAATAATAATATTTAATTTTTAATAATAAAATATTAATTAATAAAATGAAGAGAAAAGTTATGTTAAGTAGTTACTATGTTAACATATTATTAGTAGGTGGTTGCATTTTAAAAAAAATTCTGAAGTGTCTTATTGCATTTGTTAATTAATAATTATTTAAAATATAAAAATGTGACTTAGTTAGAAGTTTTAAATGATGAAGTTAATAATAATATATTTATATTTGATTAATTTTTTATAGGTGGCTGCATTTTAAAAAATTTTTAGAGCGTGTCTTATTCCATTTGTTAATTAATAATTATTTAAAATATAAGAATGAGTTAGTCGGAAGTTTTAAATGGAGTTAATAATAAATATATTTATATTTAATTAATTAATTAAAGGAAAAAGTTTTAGCGAAAAATCTTTGTTGGAGACATTATAAAATTATATAATAGTATAGATAATACTTGCCATATTTGCTGAGAATATTAATAAAGCAGCTTTTAAAAATAGATTTATTTATTAAATTGTGGATCAAATAATTAAATTAAGAAAATTTTACACTTATTTATATGAGGATATTTTGGTAAAAAAATATAATGTAGGGGTAAGAGAATAAATGACGAGAAAAGTTATGACGCGAAAAACGTGAAACACAATGATGTCATCCTTACATATCTCCATTTCATCAACCGATTTTGAAAGCAACATAACAGCAAGCAAAAGAATTGTGGATGGTCTCATGCAAGATAATGAAGATCAATATGAATTTGAAGATGGTTTACTTAGTGAAGAAAAGTATTACTAGTATAGGCATAGGAATATTTCTTCGGTGAAAAAATATAATGTAATGGAATGTGATTAGGTATATATTTATAGTTAGATCATTGTTTATGCATGCATTAGTTTAAACCCATTTTGTTTGTGATCGTACCTGGTCAGAAAAGGATCAGCAGCCAGCAACACGCCGGGAACTCCGTTATTCTCCAGTGGTGGTGAAGAGGTGGGGGTGTACCTGCAAGGTACTCCGATGCCAAAGTAAGAGATGGAGTAGAAAGCACAAGTACAGAAAAGGTATAGAGAGAGTGGAATTCAGAATACCTGACCCTCTAGTGAAAGGGGGTATTTATAGTGTGCCCCAAGCGCTGGGCCAATAGTCATCTGCACTGGGTTGGATGACTAGGCCCAATGCAGATAAATGTTAGGGCTTACGTTGCGTAGGGAAGACCAGCACGTGGTCTTCGCCCTGGAGCAACTGCCCCGTGATCTTCGGATGGTGGGCTGACCAGTTCTTTAGAAAGTGGGTAGTTGCCTGATGGCGTGTCCCCGTATGATGGGCACATGGAGTCCGTGGATGAGGCGTGTGAGAGCTCCCCATACGTGCAGATGGGCTAGACCTTGATTGGGCCCTCCTCGACGAGGACTTGGGTTGGGCCGGGCCCGACGGTGGGCCAACCTTGGGCCCAGTCCAGAATATGAGCCCCCCAAGTCGTTGCTCCGAAGCGGAGGAGTGATGACTTAATAGTTTGTTCTAATGTCGAGGAAAATAATAATAGCTGCCCGCGGGTGTCGCGCGTGCTTGAGGCGAGGAGCCGCGGGGGCAAGGTGCGTGGGCGAGAGTAGGAGCCACTTCGACAAGGTCATTATGTCCGACAGTAATAGGAGATACTCGCGTGAAGGTGTCCCCATCTAGTGTCCTTCCCAACTCTATGGGGGAGATGGAAAGGAGCGAGTATGCCCGGTCTGCGGGCACGAGGGGAAGCTGAGAGGACGCCTGCGGTGTCTTTTAGTGCCACGTGTCATGCGTGATTAATGCCTAGGTCGGCTACGCGTAGGGGCACTTGAGTGCCTAAGGCTGTCTTGTTTCTTGTACTAGGAATATAAATGTGGGGAAGCTCGTTTCATTTTCGCATTTTCCCCTTCATTCCTCTCAGATCTCTCTCTCAGTCGATCCAAGTCCTCACATCGCTTCCGCCGTCACCGTCGCCGTCACCGCCGTCATCCGACGCCCTCCGTCGTCCAGATTTTCCTTCACCAAGTAAGTTTTCTTTTTCATTCTCCAAATTTATGCATTTATCGTTGATTTTCTGGGTAGTACGTAGGATTTTAGGGGGGACGCATGAACTTTCCAGCGGCCTTTATGAAGCTCCCGGTGGAACTATGAGTTTTCCGGCAAAGCTCATGAAGTTTTCGGCCAGGACATTAAAAAGTTCATAAGAATACAGGAAACTTCATGAAGTTTCTGACAAATGTCTCGAGGACAAGTAACGAAGGTCTCGGGGAGCCGATGATGGCCTCGGGGACCAGAGATGGAACTCCCGGGGTGCCTCACTTCCCGCAGGCGTGCGACCATCGCGAGAAGGTCTTTGTTAAGGGATTATCCCGCGTTTACTGGAGTCTTCTTCCACGAGGAGACTTACCGCCTCGTGTCGATGAGAGTCTCTCCGTGGATGAGGCTCAGTCGAGGAGAGACTCGTTGACCTGTGTCGGGGAGAATTCGCCTAGGGCTCCTCGTCATTCTCTTCACCCTTTCACTTGATTTGCGGTGTAATGGTGGATTTGATCTCGGAAGTCGAATTCACTGTTTTCCTCTTCTTTTCAGGTAAAATGTCTGTGAGACTTGAGGGCGTCATTTACATCGACGATGAGCCCAAACTCGACCCGCCCGTTTAACAAGATGGAGCTGAGAAACCCCGCACGCCCGAAGACTGGGTCGGGGATGAGCCTCTTAGTGTCAGATCACGCTTCATCATTGACGATATGGATGCCTTTGCGACAGTCGAGAATCTTGTCGTGGGCTCCCCTCCGAACTGGGTGGTGTATAAGACCAAAGAACACCATCACATCTGCTCGAGATTCAGGGGGATGAGATTCCCCATGTATGAGTTCGCGTTTCGGGACGCGGGAATCCGTCTCCCCTTCAGCGACTTTCAAAGGGGGGTGTTTTAATGGTTGCGCTTGGCGCCCTCACAGCTTCACCCCAACTCACTAGCATTCGTACGGGCGTTCGAGCTAGTGTGAGACTATCTTGGTATTGGGGCTACCCTTCCCTTGTTATGTCGTACATTCCATCTACACCAGTCGTCTGTTGATGGTCGACACAGTTGGGTGTCTCTGAAGCAGCCGAGGAAGCTGTTTCGTGTATCTGGATTCTGTCTGCACCTTTAAAGATAGTTTCTACGTCGTCAAGCCCATTACGCACGCGGCCGTCGACTCCCTATACAACCGTGTGACCAATGAGGTAGGTGAGGAGAAGTTAGTGTCGAAGTGTCCCCTCGAGTGGGAGGAGGCACACTTCAAGAAGAACACGGAAAGCTACATCATTAAGCCTGGTGACCTGAACGCTGAAGACTAGGAGTTGTACAAAAAGATGGTCGACTTTGTCTCCGGCTTTACTCCCGCTAAGTGTGTGAGCAGGGATGGGAGTTTTGTCCTCGACGCTCGCGGGGAAGTTCGTCAAGAGAAACGATTTATTAACACTAAGGCCCTCCTCGAGTGTGAGTCCCGCGAGGAAGCCTTGAGGTTCTTAGGTAGTAATCCTTTGCTTTGCTCGGGTGTCTGCCCCTTTTCCCTTTTTTTTACTAACTTATTTCCTGTTTGCTGTCGCAGCCCAGATGTCGAACGTGCACGAGCGTATCATGAAGTTGGCGCCCACCAAGGGCGCGAAGAAGGCCAACAAGGGCAGAGTCGCTCAGGTCCAACAGATGGTGAAGCCTGGTGATGGGGCCAGCGGCTCCTCCTCCCCTCAATGTAGCCAGTGTAGCGTGCGATTTTTATCGGTGACACGACCACCTTACCGCAATGGTTGGAATTGGGTGCTACTTTCTGATTTCTTATTTATCCTATGAAGCTGAAAAGGAAAGGGAAGCTATCTAAAACTAACCTTGCACGCAAATGTTTTCTTTAACAAATGCTAAGCCATTGGGGGGTCAGGGGTCAGGTTATACAATAGGAAGTTGTTATTTACCCAATGTATATATGGTTACCCATAGATAATTTAACATGTTCTACTGTTATCTACTTACTGGTGTTTATCTGATATAAATTGGGAAAGTTTCTCCTTTGGGAATGTGAGAGAGTATTTTTGTTGTTTTTGGTAAGGTACTGGACCTAAAGTTTTTTGTTATGTGTGCTCGCTAAGATTTTGCAATCTTATGCCTACGTATTCCTATAAAGATAATAGGGAAATCAGAGCAATCGTAGTTCCTCCTATTCTATGGGAGGAAAAAGATGTTTGGTGCCTTGTTCAAAGTCAAAGATTGAAGCTAGATGAGTATTTGTGTCTTGTTCAAAGCCCAAGATTGAAGCTAAAAGGTTTGACTGAGAGAGAATTTGTCATCTCTAAAGGGAGATATCTCACCTGTTCATCACAGTTGTTGGAGTATTTGGTTATAAAGGGGAATTACCTTAATTGGGATATGAGAATCCAGCAATGCTATAATTTCCTTTATAAGGGAGATGTCCTGAAGGAGGAAACTTTAACTCAGTGTTGAGCAATGCCATTTTTCCTTAGAAGTCTTTACATGCTAAGAGAGGGACATGGGCTTGGATGTAAAAAAATCAGAGGCTTGCCGCTTACAGCAGTTAGATGAAAGAGGAAGTTTACCAGGATAAAAGAGGGATCACAACTTAGATTTTTGAATCAACAAGTGTGCCACTTATAGCAGTTATCTAGGATTAAGGTTTTTTGATTGGTCTGTTTTGATGTGTGATGTACAAATAAATGTCTTCCTGCAGAGAGAACTCTTGATTTCCTCTGAGGGGATTGGTTTTATGTGTCTTGATCAAAGCCCAAGGTTGAAGCTAAAAGGTTGACTCTACTAGGGAGTTTTATATCTGTCTTGTACAAAGCCCAAGATTGAGGCTGAAAAGAGATTGAATCTGCTTAGGGAGATCATTATACAAAGCCTAAGAGGAGGCTAGGAGGAATTGACTCATCCAGGGAATATTTTATCTGTCTTGTACAAAGCCCAAGATTGAGGCTAAAAGAAATTGACTCCACTGGGGAGAGGTTTTATCTGTCTTGTACAAAGCCCAAGATTGAGGCTAAAAGAATTGATTGACTCAGCTGGAGAATATTTATATGTGTCTTATACAAAGCCCAAGATTGAGGCTAAAACTGCTGAGGGAAAATCATTATACAAAGCCTTAGAGGAGGCTGGTTGGGGAATTTCTTATATAAAGCCTAAGAGGATACTAGCTTCTGCTGAGGATTATTGGGATCCAGAGACTGGTCCAAAGTGGGGAATCAACTCTTGCTGAGGATTACAGAAGAGTTGAAATATCAGATGCCTTGAGGTCTGATTTTTCTTAGGGTATTATGGATGGTAAGTTGACCCTAGCTGGGGAACTTAGAATGAAAGGTTTAAACTCTGCTGGTGAATTTATGAAATAATCAGGGTCTTTCCTGTGTTTTTTAGAAAAAACTTGAGGGTTTCTTTGAGATCCAAGAGGAGATGAGACTGTCCAAGTTTACTGGTATGAGATGATTAATCTTTGTATGATGCCTAAGAGGAGGCTGATGTTTTAAGGGATGAGAATCAACCCTAAATTGTTCTGATGTTTTGAGATTCTAACTCTCTGGAGGATTGAACTAGCAAAAGATGACTACGTTCTGTCCTATACCTGTAGGAGGTCTTTGGGTCCTTGTACTAAGCCCAAGAGGAGGCTGAGAACTTCTAAAAAGCCTGAGGGTCCATGTACAAAGCCCAAGAGGAGGTTGGGGATGCTTTTAGGAAGCCTGTGGGTCCAAGCCTAAGAAAAGTTTAAGAAAAGGTTTCACCGGGAATAATCCTTTCTTTAGTGAACAGTTCTAGGGTTTGAAGAAATTCAAGAGAGGTTTCACCGGGAATAATCCTCTCTGGGGAAATGAATTTCTTGTACAAATTTCTAAGTAGTGACAGTCTTGAGAAAAGTTTCACCGGGAATAATGCCTTTCCCTGTTCCATATTGTATAAGCCCAAGAGGAGGCAAGACTGTATCTGGAATTTCCAATGGGGAACTAGTTTTGACTGTGTTGAAAGAGTAACCACTGGTTTGATCTGAATCTAGACCTAATTGTTGGGGAAAACTCTAAGAAAATATGTATAAGCATATATATATATATATATATATATATATATATATATATATATACAGATGAAATATATAAACAAGTATGTGTAAAAAAATAGTAGAACTTACAGGTGAGCAAGCTTCCAGCAGTATAAACATAGCTGTATGGTTAGTTATTCAAGAAATTGAAGAAAGTTTTGATACAACTATAAATTTAAATATAAATCAAAAGGAAAGTTTGTTGTAAAAAGGAAGTTTGGGGCTTATACTTAAGGAGAGGCCCAGATGAAAAAACAACGATCGTACCGTTATTTTGAAATTGTACCGGGGCTTGTACAATGATTGAGGCCCAAAAATATTTATGTACAAAGGGGGTTGGGTCTTACACTCTATTAGAGGCCCAAGAGTTTATTAAAAGAATAAAGTTGGGACTTACAACCCAGGGGGCCCATATGAAAATTGTTTTGAAAACGGCGATCGCACCGAGATTTTTTTTAAAATCATATCGGGACTTATACAATGAATGAGGCCCAAAAAATGGTTTATTTACCAAGGGATAGGTCTTACACTCTATCAAGAGGCCCAAATGTGTTTGAATAAAAAAAGAAGAATGGGGCTTACAACTCAGGGAGAGGCCCAGAAATAACAGTGATCGCACCATCGTTTTTGAAAATCGTATCGGGACTTATACAATGATTGAGGCCCAAAAAAAGATTGCACAACAAGGGATGGGTCTTACACTCTATTAGAGGCCCAAAAGTGTTTCGAAAGATGTTTGTGAGGGTGAAAATAATCAAAACCCTAATTTGATTTTAAAATGTATTTTAATTTGAATAAAAATCATTTAAAATGATCAAAATTATCAAACATGTGTAAAAACATGTTTAATCACATACAAGATTAAAATTTATTTGCAATGAAAAGATCAAAGTGAGAATTTCATTTTAAAATGTTCAAAAACAAAAAAAAAAAAGAAATTAATTACAAAAATTCTAACTATATTAAATAAATAATATAAATTGGATTTTTTTTTTGTAAAATAAAATAATTTAACATTTTTTGTGACTTTTCAAAAAAAGAACCAATAAAAAATGATAAAAAATGAGAGAGAAATTAATTTTTGAAATCAATTAAATAAAATATCAAAAATTCAAAAGTTTGAAATTTTGAAAAAGGGCGCCAAGAACACTTGTTCTTGCCCGCGTGCCCTAATTTGCCCAGATTTGCATTTTCTCACTTTTCTCTCTGATTACTCAATGGTTTTGCACGATTCAAACACCAATCTCGCTCCTTTTTTTAACAAGGATTACAACCATATAGATTAATTGCATTTATATTAAGTATGGAGTGAGAAATAAGAGGATAAACTCAAGAACCCTAATTTCAGCATGAACACTATGAAATTCCATACACGATTCATACATAGCAATTAATTGAGGGTTATCACTCTATATACATGCAGAAACAAGATGGTAACTCAAAAATTCATTTATGATGCATGCAATATGGAGTTTGAAGGCTTCAGGCTTACTTCTTGCAGCTGGTGATTGAATTTGATGTTGGAGGAGTTACAGATGTTGTGTGATGATCTGAACAGCTTCAATGGACCTCAAGAAATGTGTTTGGAAGCTTGGAATGGATTGAATCAGCCCAGAACCTGTTGTGGCTCCTCAACTGCAAACAGACCAAAAGCTTGAGCAAATGGATGGTGACTTTGTGATTCTGAGGTTCCAGATGTATTTCAAGGCCATGGATCACTCATATATGATGTATATGATGTGTTGGCATGATTGGTTTGGTTTGAATTGCTTCCTATTTCAAAATTCGATAGTGACTTGAAATAGAAGGAAAATCTGGTTTTTTGTGAGTGATTTTGAGGAAAGCATCAGTTGGTGTGCTTTGGTGTACTCAAACTGATCACAATTGATGTCTATTTATAGTGCAACAAGTTTGTTTTGGCATCAATAGTGAATGGAGGCTTGGACAGTCCCTTGGCTATGTGTCATACCCCAAATTTTGACCACTAATATTTCCCATCATTGGGCAAATCATCATCACAATATGGGTAAACCATTATGCCTCATCAGTCTCCCCAAAGATGGGTGAACATTCACTACAATCAGAATTAGGGTTTCAAGCCCTCTCAGAGCTCTTAGACAAAGGATTAATCAAGAAATGACATGATCTTCAACTTGTCTAAACCTCTCAAACATCCACAAAGGATCAAGAGGACCCCCACATCAAGAATCAAGCACAATGTTGCAGCATTCCAGGTGGATTAAGCCTCAATATCGCCAGTGTCACCAAATTAGGGTTTGGTCGACCAAGGCCTCCAGATGGAAATTTTCCTCTGGGCATGAGCCAATGCTTCAAATCATAACCTAAAATACTCCATGGAACCACATGGACCCAATCATCAAGTCAATTTTGCCTCAGGGGATGCATTCACTAAAAATCAGGAAGTAGGGTTTCTTGACCTAATTCACCCCTAAGTTGACTTTTGGGACAAATCATGAGCCAAGACCTCAAGACATGATTTGAGGGTCTCTAATACACCACATTAATCCATTTGCAACAATGGATAGGTCCAAGAAGCTTGATCAACAAGTTTCAAATTCATCAGAACCACAATTAGGGTTTCGCGGGAAAAGTCAACTGTGCCTTTGACTTTTGACCCAGGCATGCTTCGAAACCCTAGGACATGATTAATTACACCCTATAACACCTATGAAATCAATCCATCCAGTTTTATTTAGGTCAAGGACTTGATTTCATAGAGGATCGCACAGTTTGGAATTCATCTGACAAAAAGTCAACTGTGCACAAAAGTCAACTTTGACTTTTTGAGATTTTTCACAATTATGGTTCTTTGACCCTAAAATGATGTTAATGTATGATTGGAATCATCATTCATCAAGAAAAATCAAGAAAAGTGGGATAACTTGTAAAAGGGGTAACCATAAAAAACTTAGAAATTTTCTAAGTTATGGAACAAAGTGGCTAGGGTACCAACTTCCAAGGATCATAACTTGAGATCCAAGCAACCATTTGGTATGATCCAAAGATGGATTTGTAGCTCTCATAGCATACTTTAAAAGTGTCAACTACACCTCATTCCAATTCCTCATGGATTTCAAGTTATGGAATGACCAAAATCACAAAAAGTAAATGTCACTTTTTTCCAACACTTAGTGAAATTTTCACTAAGTCAGAATCTGCCTTCACTTTTTTCCAAATGTAAGCGCATTTTTCACTTGGATCCAAAAGGTATCAAAACTAAGTATGATCACACATATGTTGTATCATGTGAGAGCTTTCCAAAATGGCCATGAACTCCATGAAAATTCACTTGAGCCATGAGATATGACCATGCCAATGTGCCTTGCTGCAAATTGTCATGGCAAGGCATATTTATGTATTTTGCTAGATTTGCTAAATTTGTGCAAATGACAAACATGTCTATCCATCTGAACACCTCAGGGGGAGACCAAGGAGGGACAAACACTGATCCATCAGCCTCCCAAGTCCTTGGAACCAAAAGTGGCATGCCAAACCTTGAAATCCCTAAAGATGGGACAAGACTCCAATTTTGTTTTGGAGCATTCAATAGATGCACCAAGGTGGCATGGACTGAGCCATTTCCAACTGAATTCAGTCAAGATATATCCAAGACCAAGGGAACCAGCAGCCTGTGCTCTAACCTCTAGTCAATGGCTAGAGGAAACTTGGATTCCCATTGATCAACATTGGCCAAACCTCTGCAGCAGTTGCCATTCACTATTGCTTGCAAAACAAACTTGCTCTACTATAAATAGAACTCATTTATGATTAGTTTGAGTACACCAAATCCATCAAACAGATGCTTTCCTTAAAATCACCTTCTCACTTCCAAATTTGCCTTCCAAAGCAAGTCACTATCGGGTTTTGAGTTTGAGAGCAATTCCAACCTAACCAATCATACACACACACCTCATAAATATCATATAGAAGTGATCCAAACACTTAAACAACATCTGGAACACTGATTTCTCAGAATCACCAGCCAGCTGCTCAAGGTTTTAACCAAGTTGCAGTTGGGATACCATCTTCAGTTCCAGCTTGTTTCAAACCATTCCAAGCACTCAGACACATCACTTGGCACCTAGGGAAGCTATCCACATCATTAGAACCTAGCTATAACACCTCTAACACAAAACACAATCACCAGTTGCAAGAGGCAAGCATGAGCTCTTCTAACTCTATGATCCATGCATTTTTTGCTGCACAATAATTTGGCCATATGTTCATAATCATGCATAGAGTGTTTCCCTCAATCAATTGCTTTGTTTGAATCGTGTATGGAATTTCTGAGCCTTCATGCAAATTTTAGGGTTCTTGAGGTTTCTCTTTGATTTCTTATTCCATGCTTAAAATAAATGAAATTAGAGACCATAAACATGATAGTGAGGTGAAAACGAGTAGATTGATATGTGGATTGTGTGATTTCATCAAGTATTCATTGAGATTGATGAGAAAACGCAAATCCGGGCAAAACAGAGCACGCGGGCAAGACCAAGATGTTCTTGGTGCCCTTTTTCAAATATTTGAATTTTTGAATTTTTGTGATTTTATTTAATTGATTCAAAAATTAACTTCTCTATAAGTTTTAATGATTTTGAGTTGATTCTTTTTTTAATAATTCACAAAAATGTTAAAATATTTTATTTTACCAAAAAATCCCAAAAATATTATTTATTTCATATATTTGATATTTTTGCAAAGAATTAATGTTTTATTTGTTTTTAACATTTGAAATATTTTTTCTCCTTTGATTTTTCAAACTTAATTGATTTTCAATCATTTTGTGGATATAAAAATGATTTTTCAAACATTAATCCAAGATCACAATTTGTTTTTCACACATGTTTAACAATTTTGATCATTTTAATTGATTTTTTATTCAATTAAAATATATTTTGAAAACAAATTAGGGTTTTGATTAATCCAACCCTCATCAAGCTTTTTTCAAACACTTTGGGCCTCTAATAGAGTGTAAGTCCCATCTCTTTTTGTACATAAACATTTTTGGGCCTCACATATTGTATAAGTCCCTCTGTACAGTTTTCAAAACAGCGGTACAATCATCGTTAAAAACTTGAGCCTCTCCCTAAGTTGTAAGCCCCATCACTTGTACAAAAACAATTTTGGGCCTCTAATAGAGTGTAATACCCAACTCCTTTGAAAACCAAACATTTGTGGGCCTCAGTCATTGTATAAGACCCACTGCGTTTTCAAAAATCTCGACGCGATCGCCATTTCAAAACGAAAAACTTTTGTGCCTACCCTCGTCCCATTTCCTTTCTTTAAAACATCCTTGGGCCTCTAATAGAGTGTAAGACCCAATCCCCTTTTAACCAAAACCTTTTTGGGCCTCATATGGTATAAGTCCCTCTGTGTTAAAAGAAAAAAACCTCGGCACGATCGCTAGTTCAAAATAAAACCTTGGGCCTCTCCTTGAGCTGTAAGCCCCAATAATATTTTCAAAGCACTTTCTCCTTTGATTTTGAATATAATATTGTTATCAAAGTTTTCTTTGTTGAACAACTAACAAAACAGCATGGAAGCTCTACAACGGGTAAGTGTTTATCCGCTTTCATTTATCGCTTTCATATGTATATAACTGTATTGTGGGGCTGCTTCACTGTAAGTCTTCTTTCACATCCTTTTTATACTTGTCAAATATACATTGTGTAATACTAGTATAGTTATTTAGAGTTTTCCCCGGCAACTACGTCTAGCACTAGGTAAAGCCTTGTTGGTCACTCTTGAATACAAACAAAACTAGATCCCCCATAGGATTACCAGATACAATCTTCCCTCCTCATAGGGTTAAACAATATGGAAACGTGAAAGGTAGCATTCTCGGTGAATCCTTTCTCAGACTGTCACTCTTAGAAATTGTCAAAGAAACTCTACTCTCCAGAGTTGATCTATTCTCCGTGAATAGCATCTCTTGAGTTTCTTCCAAATCCTTGAACTTTCCTGGCTTGATCTATTCTCTGTGAATAACATGTCTTGAACTTATCTTGGTTTGGGGACCCATAGGCTTCCAAAAAGCATCCCCACCTCTTCTTGGGCGTTGTACAAGGACCCTTCGGCTTCTTACAGGTTTTCATGCCTTCTCTTGGGCTTAATACAAGGACCCTGACGACCTCTTAAAGGTATAAGATAGAACTTAGTCATCCTTTGCTAGAGCAGTTTTTCCAGCATCAAAAACTCCGGCCGTTGTAGGGTTGATACTCATCCCTTAATACCCATGCCTCCTCTTGGATATTATACAAAAGATAAAACTCTAGACTTGGACGGTCTAAGACTCTTGAGTCTCAAAGACATTCTCAAGTTCCCTTCAAACATAGGGAGAAACCCGGTCTCTCTCATGAGAGTTCCGCCCTTGGACCTGCCTATGGATCTAATCCTCAGCAGCAAGATAACCTCCTCTTGGGCTTTGTACAAATGATTCTCCCCTAGCGGAGCTAACCTTTTTAGACTCTCTTATTGAGTATAAAAGACTCTCTTGTTGATTCAATTCCCTTTTAACCTCCATCTCGGGCTTCGTACGAGATACCAAATCACTCTCTTGTTGAGTATAAAGGACTCTCTTGTTGAGTCACCTCCCGTTTAGCCTCCATCTCGGGCTTCGTACGAGATACTAAAAAACACTCTCTTGTTGAGTATAAAAGACTCTCTTGTTGAGTCAAATCTCCTTTTAGCCTCCATTTCGGGCTTCGTACGAGATACTAAAAAACACTCTCTTGTTGAGTATAAAAGACTCTCTTGTTTAGTCAATCTCCTTTTGGCCTCTATCTCGGGCTTTGTACAAGACAGAAAAACACTCTATTGTTGAGTATAAAAGACTCTCTTGTTGAGTCAATCTCCTTTTAGCCTCCATCTCGGGCTTCGTACGAGACACTAAATAACTCTCTTGTTGAGTATAAAAGACTCTCATGTTGAGTCAAACCTTTTTTGCCTCCGTCTTAGGCTTCATATAAGATAGATAAAAGATTCTCTTGGTGAGTCAAACCTTTTAGCCTCCGTCTTGGGCTTCGTACAAGACACACAAAAGCACTCTCTTGTGAGTCAGTCACTGGTTAGTACTCTCTTATTGAGTCAAACCTTTTAGCCTCTATCTCGGGCTTCGTACGAGACAACAAATAAAAACACCCTCTTGTTGGGTAAATCGCCTCCTCTTAGGCTTTGTATGAGGAAATCTCGGTTGAGTCAATCAACCTTTTAGCATCAAACCTGTGTCTTGCTCACAGCATACAAACATCAACAACTCCTCTTTAGAGATGACAAATTCTCTCTCATCGAAAAACCTTTAGCTTCACATCTTGGGCTTTGAATAAGATACAAATCACCTTTATCTTCATGTCTTGGGCTTTGAACAAGACACCAAAACGACCTTTTTCCTCCCATAGAATAGGAGGAACTACGATCGCTCTGATTTCCCTGTTTCGTTAAACGGGAATACGTAGGCATAAGATTGCAAAAATCTTAGCGAGCACACTAATCAAAAACCCAAAATCCAGTATCTCCATCAAATCGACCCAAAAGCATCAAATCTAAACACTTTACCAAAAACCTCACAAATAGTCCAGACATTCTAATCTTAACAAAATAACCAAAGAGGGGCCCACATCTTAATAGCATCTGTAAACCAACGACTTTAACTATTTAAACTCAGTATGCAAGCAGGGTTAATTGGAGACATCTATTTCCCTTCCTTAATCAGCTCAGTAGGATAAAAAATGAATCGAACTGTAGTACCCAATCGATCGTGATTCAAGACCACAAAAATCGCGCTACAGAAAAAATGGTGCCCACCGTGGGGCCCTTCTCTTTCTTACAATCTTTGGTAGAAACCTTAAGTTTAGAAAACGCCACAGAAAGATGGCGACTCCACTGGGGAGAACGAGAACCTTGTTCTCCTCCCATCTCTTAGGTAGAAAACCCTGAGTTCACAAAGTATCACAGAAATGGCGACTCTGCTGGGGAGTCATTGTCTGTATAGGATCATAAGACTAGAGGTCTAGGATGATTAAGACAAATATATATACTACTTTTCCTAATTGATATCTGTGTTTATTTGACTGCTAATGGGAATGCGTGTGATGCCGCATGTGGAAAGATTGAGTATACACCTAAGATAGGTGATGGCAATACGGGTAATCTTACTGGGAGTGAATTCCAGCTAAGAGTCCCCGGTCGACCATCAAACTCAGTGGAGACTGCCTTTGCAGATACATTGCCTATACGACTTCGGTTGTTGAAAGTAGTGTGGTCGACTGGGTTATCTGAGAAGCTAAGGTTTTTAGTAGACTGAAACCATTTTGTAGTGCGGAAGCTATCAGAAATAGTTGTCATGCGAAACTACCCTCATTTGAGATCACTCTAAGATACATCAGCTCGCTGGCGATGCGCTTGTTGTTGTTATCCCAAGAGGGGTCAATGATTTTGCGGACAGGTACAAAAATTCACCAGTATAAACCTTTGGGGGGGTAGATCTTTGACTTCATGACACCGACCCTTTGACCCCATGTTTTTTCTATGTTTTTGTGTGCTGCATTCATACATTCATTTAAAAAACATTCAAAAAAGAAAATCTTCTCTTCTAGTCTCTCTTTTTCAAACTAAACTGAGACAGTGATTGCAAATGTCAGATAAAGAGATTGTGTTATGGATTTTGGTAGAAGAAAGACTCACAAGTATACCTTCAAGGTTCCAAAGTTAGGAGATTTGAGAGGTTTGGCGAGGATGATCACCAACCCTGAGGCTTTCAGAGCCAAGTATGGAGAACTGATGTCCCTATTAAGGGTTCATGTAATTGAGGTAATCCTGTCCACACTAATCCCGTTCTACGATCCGGTCTATCACTGTTTCACATTCCCGGATTATCAGCTAGCACCAACACTGGAGGAGTATTCTCACCTGACTGATCTGCATATCACTGATCAAGCTCCCTTTTCTGGACTGGAAGAAATTCTAAAAGATCAAACCATTGCAAGAGCAATTTATTTGGACGAGTCAGAAGTCAGGACTCACATGACCACTAAGGGTGGCATCCAAGGTTTTCCAGCCCAATTCTTGATAAAGAAAGCCCTGTACTTTGCTAGTATAAGGAACATGGCCGCTTTCGAGAGCATCTTTGTTTTGCTCACCTACGTGTTATTTTTGTTTCCCAACATCGATAACTTTGTAGATATCAATGCCATTAAGATTTGTCTGATTGAAAATCCTGTACTGACCTTACTCGCAGATGCGTATCATTCGGTACACTTAAGGAATTTATACAGCAGAGGAATGATCACATGCTGTGTACCCTTACTTTACAAATGGTTCATTTCCCATTTTCCCAAGTCTGCTGCATTTTGGGATCAAAAGAATACTTTACGTTGGTCGCAGAGAATCATGTCTCTTACCAACTCTGACATTGATTGGTACAATCGAATCTATGATGGGATCAGAATCATTGACCGTTGTGGAAATTACCCAAATGTACCCCTTATAGGAACTAAGGGAGGAATCAACTATCATCCGGTGTTAGTCCGTCGTCAATTTGGATACCCAATGAGGCATGTCCCACGGAGTGCTCATCTGGAAGGTCTTTTCTTCAAGGAAGGAGAAAATGACAGGGCACTAAAGACAAAAATAGTGCATGCCTGGAAACATGTTCATAGGAAAGGAAGATAGTCTCTAGGAAAACCAGACTGTGTCTCGGTGGAGCCTTATCTCCACTGGGTACAAACTAGAGCTCTCAAGCTGAGGATGCCTTACCCTCGTCAGGAAGTTCTTCCGTTAAGGGACTCTGTCCTTTATTTCATGTCTGACACGAAAAAACTTCAAGTTACTCTCAACAAAGTTCAACAGGAGAGGAGGTCTTGGAGGAACAAGTACCGTATTCTCAATGTAGAGTGTAAGAAACTACAGCAGTTGTTGAAAGAAAAAGATGCTCTGATTGAGATTTTAGAGCAACATGCTGTAGAAAATCAGGATGACCAAAGGAATTTGCTCGCTCCTTTCACTTGGCGAAGGAATGACAACCCGACAACGGCTGAAGAGCCCCGGTCAAAGAAAAGGAAAGCACCAGAACCAGCACCTGAGCTCTCTTCAGAGAGGACTCGGGATCCATTAGTTTAGACATTTCCTTTTACAGCACTTTGTAATCTACTGTATTTCCATTTCTGCAATCTTTGAATTCAATAAAACGGAGTATTCCCCACTGTTTGATATTTGCAATCTAATTGTCGAAGTTTACTTTGAATAAACAAAAATAATTAATAAAATCATTGCATATCATTCATCATTCTCGCATAAACGCATTCTTCTTCCCTACGAATCTCACGTTTGTGTCTCGATTCTAGAGTCAAACTGTCTCATTCGTACAATACTCGGGCCAATCGACAAAAGAAAATGGATGATCTTGAGGAAGAGAACAGATGGTTGAGAGAATAGATCGACACTCTGAAAGAAGATCTGAGAAAGCTTCATAACGACATGTAAGCTCTAGCAGAAGCTCAGATGCAACAACAACGGAATGTGATCTCAGAGACCACATCAACGCCCATAGTGGAGAAGTCTGATTCTAGGTACAAAATGCGAAAGATCGTCCCTGGGGCATGCCACTCAACTATATCTCGGAAGGATATATTCCGCCGATCATGGAAGATCTGGAAAATGCAGTAGGAACCGCTGGGCCTGAAGGTTACAAACTTCGGGAAAGCGAAGATGCCAGGGGCATGACAGCAACTCCTGAAGGTTACAAACTCCGGGAGACACCTAGAGTCTCTGACATGATGACTATACCACCACCCGTGGTACACACTGTCCCGGAAGGACAGATTTCCCAGATACCTTCTGGTGGAAACGAAAGTATGGATAATAGAATGAATGAGTTCCGGGAACAGTTCCTGGAAATGTAGAAAGAACTACAAGCCATTCGCGGTCAGGATCTATTTGGAAAGGACGCTGCAGACCTTTGTTTGGTCCCCAATGTGAAAGTTCCTCACAAGTTCCAAGTGCCCGATTTTGAAAAGTACAAGGGTAACTCTTGCCATCAAAGTCATTTAGTGATGTACGCTTGGTGAATGTCAGCTCAGACAAAAAACCAGGAGCTACTGATTCACTACTTTCAAGATAGTTTAACCGGTGCCGCACTCAAATGGTACATGGGTTTAAACCGCACTAAGATCGCTACTTTCAGAGATCTTGGTGCTTCTTTCGTTCAGCAGTATAAGTATAACCTGGACATGGCACTAGGCAGATATCAACTCAGATCGATGTCACCAAAGGACAAAGAAACCTTTAAGGAGTACGCTCAGAGATGGCGTGAGATTGCCGCCCAGATTTGTCCACCTCTTGAGGAAAAAGAGATGATAAAGATCTTCTTGAAAACCTTAAGCTCATTTTACTACGACCGAATGGTTGCCAGTGCGCCCAGTGACTTCACCGAGATGGTGGGCATGGGAGTTAGTCTTGAGGAAGCCGTCCGAGAAGGACATTTAGTTAAAGATACTGGATCATCAAGTAATACAAAACGATACGGTAGTGCTCTCCCTAAGAAAAAAGAGCAGGATATTGGGAATATCTCTCTCAGAAAGCAAAGGCGATGTTACCAACCAGTAGCAGCTGTAACTCCTGCTATTAACCCAGCGCCTGTTCCTATGTATCAACCTCAGGTTGCACAAAGCCAACCTAATCAACAGCAATATCAGCAAAGGACACAACAGCCTCTTCAGCAGGCTCTTCCTCCATATAACAACAATCGTACAACGCGACCACCAGGGTTTGACCCTATACCAATATTGTACGCAGAATTGTTTCCGTTATTAGTGGTCAAAGGGCACGTCCAAACCAAGTCTCCTCTTACAGTACCGGAAAATCCGCCTTTTTGGTTCAAGGCGGATCAGACTTGTCCTTATCATCAAGGAGGACCAGGGCATAACATAGAAAACTGTCTCAGTTTCAAATTCAATGTACAAAAGCTTGTTAGGAGTGGGGTCTTATCTTTCAAAGATATGAATCCAAATGTTCTCACGAACCCGTTGCCTCAACACGAGAAAGTTCCCGTCAATTTGATAGAGGGAGAGTCTAACGACAGCTATCAAATTCATGATGTACTCTTATTAAGGACCAATCTGGTCAAGATGCATCGTAGACAGAGCGGGTATGGCCATATACCACCTCATAACTATCACCAGTGTGATATCTGCTCTAAGGAGAATCAAGGATGTTCTGTGGTGCAATCAGCTCTACAGGAATAATTGGATCTTGGATGGATCCAAGAGCACCGCATTCGTGGGGTCAACATGACTTGTACGAATTCCAACATCATTCAGAGCCACGACATCCGTACAATGAATGTCAACCTGGTGGCAATGAACTCAAGGCAAAGCCAACATCATGATCTGCCACGGCACGATTATGATTTCTGTCTGATTTGCTCGGTAAATAATCAGGGATGCTCTTTTGTACAAGAGGCCCTCCAGCGTCAGATGAATCTTGGGTGGATCTAAGACTACCATGATAAAAATCTTTATCAGATCAACATTATTCAAATCTTCGATATTCGCTTGATGAATACCAGCTTGGTAGAATTACACGCTAAGCAAGTCCAGCTCAGTTTTCTGACTTCGCATAATTATCAGAACTGTAAAGGATGTTGTGAGGGTGACCAGGGATGTGCTCTCGTTCAAAGAACTTTACAACACTTATTAAACCACTGGTGGCTTCTGATCTATATGGACGAAGACACGCAACAAGTCAGTATGATCGATGGGAACCCTACTAGGCATCAAAGTCAGGATGCTCGATCAATGGAAACAGACCTGGTGAGGTTACACTATATTCAAAGCGGACGTGGCCAGGTGCCACCACATAACTATGAATGCTGTAGAGTTTGCTCAGAAAATAACCAAGGATGTTACCTCGTGCGAGCAGCCCTTCAAGGTCAGCTGGACCGCAAAGAGATTCACCCATACCCAGTTTTGGGGTCCGTTAACTGGATGCCAGACTACTTCGCTGATCAAATCAAAGATGTGGTTGTAATTACTGACCCTGAGAGGACCAAGGATGTGTGTGCCATCATCCCTCTACTTAATGAATCGAAGGTTCTTAACCAGGAACTGATTGAAGTTACCTACGACAATCAGAAAAATCAGAAGGCTTCTGTAGTTATCTATCTACCGGGACCATTACCGTGTGAATCAGCTAAGGCGATCCCTTAAAAATACGGCGCAACAATAATTGAGAATGGAAAGGAAAATCCATTACCCTCCGTCGTGAATATTGCAGACATCAGGCGGGTAACACGGAGCGGTCGAATCTTCAACCGAGGAGTTAGAGAACCTAACAAAGAAAAGGAGCCTCAAACGGAAGTTCCCAATCGACCGGTCGGTCAGTCCAGTGATCCCGACCTTTCAAAAAACAATGATGAGATCTTGAAGCTCATCCAAATGAGTGAATACAACATTGTTGATAAGCTGTTACAAACTCCTTCAAAGATCTCTGTGTTATCTCTTTTACTCAGTTTCGAACCCCACAGAGAGGCTCTACAAAAAGTCTTAGAGCAGGCCTTTATGGAACAGGATGTGTCAATACGACAATTCGATAGCATCATCTCTAACATCACTTCCTGCAACAACTTAGGATTCAGTGATGAGGATTTTCCAGAGGAGGGCAAAAGTCACAACATGGCGCTCAATATCACAGTTAACTGCCAGGACGATGCTTTAGCCAGCGAACTGGTAGACACAGGATCGACCATCAACGTTATGCCAAAGTCCACTCTAATGCGACTATCATTCAAAGGATCCCCGATGAGGGGCAGTGAGGTCATCGTCAAAGCCTTTGACGGATCTCGGAAAGCAATTATCGACGAAGTCGACCTTCCCATAATTATCGGTCCTCACACTTTCCTAATCACTTTCCAGGTCATGGATGTCCAGGCAGCGTACAGCTGTTTATTAGGAAGACCTTGGATACACCAAGCTGGGACAGTCACTTCGACGCTGCACCAGAAACTGAAGTTCGTCAAGAACGATCAACTCATCATGGTCTGTGGAGAACAAGCCTTGCTCGTGAGTAACTTGTCATTATCTACTTGTGTAGAACCCGAGGAGGTTGTTGGAACTCAGTTCCAAGCACTTTCGGTGAGCAATGAGAATCAATCAGAGAAAGAAAACTCTATTTCCTCATACAGAGATGTTCTCGAAGTGATCAAAAGTAACAATGCAAAAGGATGGGGACAACTTGTCATTCCTACTTATAACAAAACAAAAAAGGGTCTTGGTTTTTCCACAACCTGTACCCAGATAGTTGCTAACGATGAAAGTCTTCATCCCATTCAGGATTTCTTCCACAGTGGAGGTTTCCTTCACCTAATACCTCAAGTAGTCCATACCATCAACGAGGGAGATCCCTCCGGTACAGATGAGGAGTGGAAATCCTATCTTAATAAGGACAATTATATCTCTCAGGAAGAAGTACCTACGCCATTTTGCTATCCCGCACAGAGTCCGAGATTCATTCCCAGGTCAGATGTCAGAAAAATATACAAAGATTGTGACCCGGAAGGATGTCGTGCTCCACCAAACTCATTAGAGGAGGACACTTTAATGAGGGACAACTTTGACCACAACTATTATGGGATGGCCTGCCTATCTGGCAGCCGTACCCGGGAGACTTGGGGCAAGAAAGTCAGCCCAACGATGCATATCAACTAAGCATTATTGAAAAGAATACCTGTGTCCCCACCATGTCATGGGATCAACACTCAGGGCATTCTGAATCTATCCAGTACGACGATGAATTGGCAAAGTTTGCAGGACTAGAATTCATCAATTATGCTTTTCCTGAGGTCAACGTCATCGAGAGAGATGACTCCTCCAGTTCCAAAGAAGTGTGGGACACCTTAGGACAACCAAGTGGAAAATACGACTATATGGTCAAGTACACTGCTTCTGAAAGCTCGAAGACATCCAGCCAACTGGATGGGGAGATTTACCTAAGAGCACAAATCCTATGCAAAATATAACAGAGGAATCCTCCTACGACAACTCTGCCTGGGAGACAGATTCCAATGATCCTGCTCCACCAGAAATCAGCGTTATTTCTGAAGACAAATCAAGGAAGGTACCAGACTTTGTGATTCACTGAGGAGTTCGCCGCCAATGGGTTGCTGTCGATGTTCCGAGGATTGTTCATCAGTCAAAGTAATTGCCGTCTTTAACCTTTCACCTTGCCCAGGTGAAACAGATGTTTTGATAGGGCTCACTTTCTGTAAATATACCTCTTCGCTTTGCCCAAAGCGACAGAGTTTTGTTTTATAGGGCTGTAGTTTCAAGAATCGACTTGTTCATAAATAAAATAATGTCGTTCTGTAATTTCCACATTTATTGCTGTTTTCTCTTTTCGCTTTTTCAGAAAATGGTAATCCTAAAAAAACAAATCAATAATAAAAACAAGCAGTTTTCAGAAAAAAAAACTGCACACACTCTTGCATTCTCTCTATCCCTTCTAAAAAACAATCATCACGTCATGCAGATTGCTTGTTTTAAACCCCGTTGAAACATACGATCCGATGCCTTCTCCCAACTTTGAATCCCCGGTATTTAGGGCTAAAGAGGAAGTTGACGACGAAATTCCATAAGAGATCTTCCGACTACTCAAACAAGAGGAAATGTCCATTGAACCTCATAAGGAGCCGTTGGAAATAGTAAACTTGGGTTCGGAAAAAGAGAGAAAAGAAATCAGGATTGGGGCACTGCTCAATCCAACTGCCAAAGAGAGTTTGACAAAGCTTCTCAAAGAATTTCCCGATGTATTCGCTTGGTCCTATCAGGATATGCCAGGGTTGGATACCAGCATCGTGGAACATCATCTACCATTAAGGTCAGAATGTCCACCAGTAAAACAAAGGTTGAGACGGACTCACCCGGACATGGCCATTAAAATCAAGGAGGAAGTACAGAAACAGATTGACGCGGGTTTCCTCGCCACGTCAGAATATCCTCAATGGTTAGCCAACATCGTACCAGTTCCAAGAAAGGACGGAAAGGTCAGAATGTGCGTAGACTACAGGGATCTGAACAAGGCTAGTCCAAAGGACAACTTTCCCTTGCCGCACATAAACATGCTGGTAGACAGTACAACAAAGTTCAAAGTTTTCTCCTTCATGGATGGATTCTCGGGCTATAACCAAGTCAAAATGGTGCCAAAAGATATGGATAAAACTTCATTCATTACCGCATGGGGTACCATTTGTTACAAGGTAATGCCGTTCGGTTTGAAGAACGCCGGGGCAACCTATCAAAGGGCCATGACTACTCTTTTTCATGACATGATACACAAAGAAATCGAGGTATATGTCGATGATATAATTGCCAAATCTAAAACAGAAGAGGAGCATGTGACCCACCTGTCAAAGCTATTCGAGCGGTTGAGAAAGTACAAACTCTGCTTGAATCCCAATAAGTGCACCTTCGGTGTCCGTTCAGGAAAAATATTAGGGTTCATTGTCAGCCAGAAAGGAATTGAGGTTGATCATGACATGGTCAAGGCCATTCAAGAAATGCCTTCTCCGAAAACTGAAAAACAAGTCAGAGGATTCCTGGGACGTTTGAACTACATTTCCAGATTTATATTCCTCATGACCGCGACATGTGCGCTGATCTTCAAATTACTCAAAAAGAACCAGGATTGCATTTGGACAGAAGATTGCCAAACCACCTTCGACAATATTAAAGAATACCTGTTGAACCCACCGATCCTGTCACCTCTAGTGGAAGAAAGACCACTGATCATCTACTTAACAGTCTTGGAGGACTCAATGGGTTGTGTGCTTGGCCAACAAGACGAAACGAAAAGGAAAGAGTCTGCCATCTACTATCTGAGCAAGAAATTCATCGACTACGAGACTCGGTACACTATGCTTGAGAAAACTTGCTGTGCTCTGGCTTGGGCAGCCAAACGTCTTCGTCAGTATATGATTCGTCACACTACTTGGTTGGTCTCCGAAATGGATCCAATCAAGTATGTCTTTGAAAAACCTGCTCTCACGGGAAGGATTGCCCGTTGGCAGATGTTGTTATCAGAATATGACATAGAGTACCATGCTCAAAAAGCCGTTAAAGGGAGTATTTTAGCCGATCATTTAGCTCATCAACCGATTGACAATCAGGAATCAATCGAGTTTGACTTCTCAGACGAAGATGTCATGTACTTAAAAATGAAAGATTGCGATGAACCGCTACCCAGTGAAGGGCCGGAACCAGGTTCCCAATGGGGACTTATCTTTGACGAAGTCGTCAATCATTACGGAAACGGAATTGGGGCAATCATCATAACACCTCAGGGTCCCACATTCCTTTCACCGCCAGACTTACGTTCAAGTGCACAAACAAAGAGGCCGGATACGAAGCTTCTATCATAGGTCTCGAAGAAGCGATCGACTTAAGGATCAAGAACTTGGATGTATATGACGACTCAGCTCTGGTTATCAATCAAATCAAAGGAGATTCGAACACATACCAATCATGACTGATTCCTTACAAAGATTATGCAAGAAGGTTGCTACCCTTCTTCAACAGAATCGAGTTTCATCATATCCCTCGTGACGAGAATCACATGGCTGATGCTACCCTTTGCTCTTCACGGTTATCGCACATCTGTCCGCACTTCAACAGGGGGAACCCCTTTCTCTCTAGTATATGGCATGGAAGCAGTTCTCCCCATAGAAGTAGAGATCCCATCAATCCGGGTATTGATGGAAGCTAAGCTAACAGAGGCTGAATGGTGTCAAATTCGACACGACGAACTAAATCTGATCGAAGAAAAAAGAATAACGGCTCTATGCCACAGTCAGTTGTATCAGCAAAGAATGAAGAAAACGTTTGACAAAAAGGTCCGACCTCGCTTCTTCAGGAAAGGAGACCTCGTGCTCAAGAAGATACAATCATTCCTCACTGATTCCTGGGGCACATGGACTCCGAATTATGACGGCCCCTATGCGGTCAAGAAAGCTTTCTCAGGCGGCGCCTTGAGAATTGCAACCATGGATGGAGAGGAATTTGCCTACCCCACAAATGTTGATGTAGTCAAGAAATACTTCACCTAAATAAAAAAAGAGAGAGAAAAAAAATGTCTCGGTGGATTGAAAATCCGAAAGGGCGGTCCAGGCAAAAATTAGAGACATGATAAAAAATCATCCCGATGGATTGGAAATCTCAAAGTACAATCCAGGCAAAAGTTAGGGATACTGGCAAGTAACTACGTCCAACAGGGGTAAGTCCCTCAACAGCAGTTACACCATCCATTCATCAGAAAACTCTAATCAAGGTCATCTTCGACGGAAGCTCAGGATGCCCAGAATTCAAAGTTGGTAGAAGGATATTGGTCGTTATATTTCAATGTAGCCCTTTTCCCTTTAATTACCATTTTCTAACTTTGTAAATACTCTATGGAATCACGCGTTTGGCTGATTTCCATCCTATCAATAAAATTTGAGCCCTTGTGCTTTTGTTTGCAATTCTTATTTGTTTTAGCTTTACAGAACGACGTTTTAACATGATTAACGATTCTTGAAACGAAACAAAAATGAATTTACTTGTTAAAACTTTTTCTGCTTTTTAAAATAAAGATGGCAATTTCTTTTGACTGTTGAACATCGAAAGAACATCAATCGCTTCTCCAAAGATGGTTGAGCTTCAAAGTGCAGAATCAAAGTAATCCTTCTAAACCAGTACACCTGAACAAAGGATCAATTGTGTCAGAGACCATGTTTCATCTGACACCCCTTGGAAGAGTTCTTACCTCCTAAGCCCGACCAACGGTTGTTCCCCACAGTGGCCGAGTATCCAGTCGTGTTCATCCATCAGTTTGTATGTCGTGTCAGTTTTATCAGCATAAACATACATACATCATACATTATTGATTTACATTCACATTCATATTGCATCGCTATCACTCTAGTCGGTCTTATCCCCTAGTGATAAAAGTCCTCTCGATCGAGTTGTCAGTTCCTTCATCGTCAGGAAATGTTGCGTCTGAATTATCTCTCTTCTCCAGTTTAATTCTGGATTAGAGTTGGTCCTCGACCACTTTGATAACTTGAACCTCTAAAAAGCCAGAGAACCTTCGACAAACGTCACTCTTCTCCATTGAAGATGATATTTTCGCTTTCCCGAATTAAGGAAAATCCCCAGAGAAAGCCTCTTAATCAGAGATTCGACAATACAGCTGTTTTTCTCTGAAAAATCCGCTGACGAAAAGGTCATCAGCACCTCAAAATTGGATCACATCATATGGCATTTCTCCGAGAAGATCCCGAGAAAAGTATGATGTAATACCCCAAGCGAAGACAATCTCTCAAGAGACTCGTTTTCCCCAATAGGATCGAAAAATGGCATCTCCAACAGAGAAGTTTGTACACCTCTACAACTCAGACGACTGGGTTCCCCCAGCAGGTCTGACATAAAAACTTTTTTCGTCAAATGGCATCTCCCCAGGAAAATTCAGGGAGAAGTTTGAGGAAAATCGCTATCCAGAGCGTCCCTTGTCAAGAAAGTTTATTGACAAAAGAAACCGAGACCAGTTCCTTGGTAGGAAACTAGGATCGAGGGGAAGTTTATATCAGAAACTGAGACCAGTTCCTTGGTAGGAAACCAGGATCGAGGGGAAGTTTATATCAGAAATTGAGACTAGTTCCTTGATAGGAAACCAGGATCGAGAGGAAGTTTATATCAGAAACTGAGACCAGTTCCTTGGTGAGAAACCAGGATCGAGGGGAAGTTTATATCAGAAACTGAGACCAGTTCCTTGGTAGGAAACCAAGATCGAGGGGAAGTTTATATCAGAAACTGAGACCAGTTCCTTGGTGAGAAACCAGGATCGAGGGGAAGTTTATATCAAAAACTGAGACCAGTTCCTTGGTAGGAAACCAGGATCGAGGGGAGGTTCATTTCAGAAACTAAGACCAGTTCCTTGGTAGGAAACCAGGATCGAGGGGAAGTTTATCTTTTCTAAGCATTATTGCTTAGTAAAAGAAGGAGGATGCGCAAACTGCCATTCATAGCTACCGTCAAAATTTTGCGTATTCCGATATTTAATCCTCTTGCACCCCGAATGCCTGAATAACTTCGCCATTCACACCTTCGGGTCCAAGAAGATTAAATAGGGGCATCTGTCATACCCCAAATTTTGACCACTAAGATTTCCCATCATTGGGCAAATCATCATCACAATATGGGTAAACCATTATACCTCATCAGTCTCCCCAAAGATGGGTGAACATTCACTACAATCAGAATTAGGGTTTCAAGCCCTCTCAGAGCTCTTAGACAAAGGATCAATCAAGAAATGACATGATATTCAACTTGTCTAAACCTCTCAAACATCCACAAAGGATCAAGAGGACTCCACATCAAGAATCAAGCACAATGTTGCAGCATTCCAGGTGGATTAAGCCTTAAGATCGCCAGTGTCACCAAATTAGAGTTTGGTCGACCAAGGCCTCCAGATGGAAAATTTCCTCTGGGAAAGAGCCAATGCTTCAAAGCATAACCTAAAATACTCCATGGAACCTCATGGACCCAATCATCAAGTCAATTTTCCCTCAGGGGATGCATTCACTAAAAATCAGGAATTAGGGTTTCTAGACATAATTCACCCCTAAGTTGACTTTTGGGATAAATCATGAGCCAAGACCTCAAGACATGATTTGAGGGTCTCTAATACACCACATTTATCCATTTTCAACAATGTATTGGTCCAAGAAGCTTGATCAACAAGTTTCAAATTCATCAGAATCACAATTAGGGTTTTGCGGGAAAAGTCAACTGTGCCTTTGACGTTTGACCCAGGCATGCTCCCAAACCCTAGGACATGATTCAATACACCCTATAACACCTATGAAATCAATCCATCAAGTTTGATTTAGGTCAAGGACTTGATTTCATATAGGATCGCACAGTTTCGAATTCATCTGAAAAAAGTCAACTGTGCACAAAAGTCAACTTTGACTTTTTGAGATTTTTCACAATTATGGTTCTTTGACCCTAAAATGATGTTATTGTATGATTAGAATCATCATTCATCAAGAAAAATCAAGAAAAGTGGGGTAACTTGTAAAATGGGTAACCATAAAAAACTTAGAAATTTTCTAAGTTATGGAACAAAGTGGCTAGGGTACCAACTTCCAAGGATCATAACTTGAGATCTAAGCAACCATTTGAGCTGATCCAAAGATGGATTTGTAGCTCTCATGGAATACTTTAAAAGTGTCAACTACACCTCATTCCAATTCCTCATGGATTTCAAGTTATGGAATGGCCAAAATCACAAAAAGTGAAAATGTCACTTTTTTCCAACACTTAGTGAAATTTTCACTAAGTCAGAATCTGCCTTCACTTTTTTCCAAATGTAGGGACGTTTTTCACTTGGATCCAAAAGGTATCAAAACAAACTATGATCACACATATGTTGTATCATATGAGAGCTTTCCAAAATGGCCAAGAACTCCATGAAAATCCACTTGAGCCATGAGATATGACCATGCCAATGTGCCTTTATGCAAACTATCATGGCAAGGCAGATTTGTGCATTTTGCTCGATTTACCAAATTTGTGCAAATGACAAACATGTCTATCCATCTGAACACCTCAGGGGGAGACCAAGGAAGGACAAACACTGATCCATCAGCCTCCCAAGTCCTTGGAACCAAAAGTGGCATGCCAAACCTAGAAATCCCAAAAGAGGGGACAAGACTCCAATTTTATTTTGGAGCATTCAATGGATGCACCAAGGTGGCATGGACTAAGCCATTTCCAACTGAATTCACTCAAGACATATCCAAGACCAAGGAAACCAGCAGCCTGTGCTCTAACCTCTAGTCATGGCTAGAGGAGACTTGGATTCCCATTGATCAACATTGGCCAAACCTCTGCAGCAGTTGCCATTCACTATTGCTTGCAAAACAAACTTGCTCTACTATAAATAGAGCTCATTTGTGATCAATTTGAGTACACCAAAGCCATCAAACAAATGCTTTCCTCAAAATCACCTTCTCACTTCCAAATTTGCCTTCCAAAGCAAGTCACTATCGGGTTTTGAGTTTGAGAGCAATTCCAACCAAACCAATCACACACACACCTCATAAACATCATATAGAAGTGATCCAAACACTTAAACAACATCTGGAACTCTGATTTCTCAGAATCACCAGCCAGTTGCTCAAGGTTTTAACCAAGTTGCAGTTGGGATACCATTTTAGTTCCAGCTTGTTTCAAACCATTCCAAGCACTCAGACACATCACTTGGCACCTAGGGAAGCTATCCACATTATTGGAACCTAGCTGTAACACCTCTAACACAAAACACAATCACCAGCTGCAAGAGGTAAGCATGAGCTCTTCTAACTCTATAATCCATGCATTTTTTGCTGCACAATAATTTGGCCATATGTTCATAATCATGCATAGAGTGTTTTTCCTCAATCAATTGCTTTGTTTGAATCGTGTATGGAATTTCTGAGCCTTCATGCAAATTTTAGGGTTCTTGAGGTTTCTCTTTGATTTCTTATTCCATGCTTAAAATAAATGAAATTAAAGACCATAGACATAATTGTGAGGTGAAAACGAGTAGATTGATATGTGGATTGTGTGATTTCATCAAGTATTCAGTGAGATTGATGAGAAAACGCAAATCTGGGCAAAACAGAGCACGCGGGCAAGGCCAAGATGTTCTTGGCGCCCTTTTTCAAATATTTGAATATTTGAATTTTTGTGATTTTATTTAATTGATTCAAAAATTAATTTCTCTTTGAGTTTTAATGATTTTGAGTTTATTCTTTTTTTAATAATTCACAAAAATGTTAAAATATTTTATTTTACCAAAAAGACCCAATAATATTATTTATTTCATATATTTGATGTTTTTGCAAAGAATTAATGTTTTATTTGTTTTTAACATTTGAAATATTTTTTCTCCTTTGATTTTCCAAACTTAATTGATTTTCAATCATTTTGTGGATATAAACATGATTTTTCAAACATTAATCCAAGATCACAATTTGTTTTTCACACATGTTTAACAATTTTGATCATTTTAATTGAATTTTTATTCAATTAAAAAATATTTTGAAAACAAATTAGGGTTTTGATTAATCCAACCCTCATCAAGCTTTTTTCAAACACTTTGGGCCTCTAATAGAGTGTAAGTACCATCCCTTTTTGTACATAAACATTTTTGGGCCTCACATATTGTATAAGTCCCTCTGTACAGTTTTCAAAACAGCGGTGCAATCATCGTTAAAAACTTGGGCCTCTCCCTAAGTTGTAAGCCCCATCACTTGTACAAAAACAATTTTAGGCCTCTAATAGAGTATAAGACCAAACCCCTTTGAAAACCAAACATTTTTGGGCCTCTGTCATTGTATAAGAGCCACTGCGTTTTAAAAAATCTCGGCGCGATCGCCATTTCAAAACGAAAAACTTTTGGGCCTACCCTCGTCCCATTTCCTTTCGTTAAAACATCCTTGGGCCTCTAATAGAGTGTAAGACCCAATCCCCTTTTAACCAAAACCTTTTTGGGCCTCATATGGTATAAGTCTCTCTGTATTAAAAGAAAAAAACCTCGGCACGATCGCCAGTTCAAAATAAAACCTTGGGCCTCTCCTTGAGCTGTAAGCCCCAACAATCTTTTCAAAGCACTTTCTCCTTTGATTTTGAATATAATATTGTTATCAAAGTTTTCTTTGTTGAACAACTAACAAAACAGCATGGAAGCTCTACAACGGGTAAGTGTTTATCCACTTTCATTTATCGCTTTCATATGTATATAACTATATTGTGGGGCTGCTTCACTGTAAGTCTTCTTCCACATCCTTTTTATACTTGTCAAATATACACTGTGTAATACTAGTATAGTTATTTAAAGTTTTCCCCGACAACTACGTCTAGCACTTGGTAAAGCCTTGTTGGTCACTCTTGAATACAAACAAAACTAGATCCCCCATAGGATTACCAGATACAGTTTTCCCTCCTCTTGGGGTTAAACAATATGGAAATGTGAAAGGCAACATTCCCCGTGAAAAACATCTCTTGAGTTTCTTCCAAATCCTTGAACTTTCCTGGCTTGATCTATTCTCTGTGAATAGCATGTCTTGAACTTCTCTTGGTTTGGGGACCCACATGCTTCCTAAAAGCATCCCCGCCTCCTCTTGGGCGTTGTACAAGGACCCTTCGGCTTCTTAGAAGTTCTCATGCCTTCTCTCGGGCTTAATACAAGGACCCTGACGACCTCTTAAAGGTATAAGACAGAACTTAGTCATCCTTTGCTAGAGCAATTTTTCCAGCGTCAAAAGTTCCGGCCGTTTTAGGCTTGATACTCATCCCTTAATACCCATGCCTCCTCTTGGATATTATACAAAAGATAAAACTCTATGCTTGGACAGTCTAAGACCCTTGAGTCTCAAAGACATTCTCAAGTTCCCTTCAAACATAGGGAGAACCCCGGTGTCTCTCATGAGAGTTCCCCCCTTGGACCTGCTATGGATCTAATCCTCAGCAGCAAGATAGCCTCCTCTTGGGCTTTGTACAAATGATTCTCCCCTAGCGGAGCTAACCTTTTCAGACTCTCTTGTTGAGTATAAAAGACTCTCTTGTTGAGTTAATTCCCTTTTAGCCTCCATCTCGGGCTTCGTACGAGATACCAAATCACTTTCTTGTTGAGTATAAAGGACTCTCTTGTTGAGTCACCTCCCGTTTAGCCTCCATCTCGGGCTTCGTACGAGATACTAAAAAACACGCTCTTGTTGAGTATAAAAGACTCTCTTGTTGAGTCAAATCTCGTTTTAGCCTCCATCTCGGGCTTCGTACGAGATACTAAAAAACACTATCTTGTTGAGTATAAAAGCCTCTCTTGTTGAGTCAATCTCCTTTTAGCCTCTATCTCGGGCTTTGTGAGAGACAGAAAAACACTCTCTTGTTGAGTATAAAAGACTCTCTTGTTGAGTAAATCTCCTTTTAGCCTCCATCTCGGGCTTTGTACGAGACAGAAAAACACTCTCTTGTTGAGAATAAAAGACTCTCTTGTTGAGTCAATCTCCTTTTAGCCTCCATCTCGGGCTTCGTACGAGACACTAAATCACTCTCTTGTTGAGTATAAAAGACTCTCTTGTTGAGTCAAACCTTTTTAGCCTCCGTCTTAGGCTTCATATAAGACAGATAAAAGATTCTCTTGGTGAGTCAAACCTTTTAGCCTCCGTCTTGGGCTTCGTACAAGACACACAAAAGCACTCTCTTGTTGAGTCAGTCACTGGTTAGTACTCTCTTGTTGAGTCAAACCTTTTAGCATCTATCTCGGGCTTCGTACGAGACAACAAATAAAAACACCCTCTTGTTAGGTCAATCGACTCCTCTTAGGCTTTGTATGAGGAAACCTTGGTTGAGTCAATCAACCTTTTAGCATCAAACCTGTGTCTTGCTCACAGCATACAAACATCAACAACTCCTCTTTAGAGATGACAAATTCTCTCTCATCCAAAACCCGTTAGCTTCACATCTTGGGCTTTAAACAAGATACAAATAACCTTTAGCTTCATGTCTTGGGCTTTGAACAAGACACCAAAACGACCTTTTTCCTCCCATAGAATAGGAGGAACTACGATCGCTCTGATTTCCCTGTTTCGTTAAACGGGAATACGTAGGCATAAGATTACAAAAATCTTAGCGAGCACACTAATAAAAAACCCAAAATCCAGTATATCCATCAAATCAACCCAAAAGCATCAAATCTAAACACATTACCAAAAACCTCACAAATAGTCCAAACATTCTAATCTTAACAAAATAACCGAAGAGGGGCCCACATCTTAATAGCATCTGTAAACCAACAGTTTTGACTGTTTAAACTCAGTATGCAAACAGGGTTAATTGGAGACATCTATTTCCCTTCCTTATTCAGTTCAATAGGATAAAAAATGAATCGAACTGTAGTACCCAAGTGATCGTGATTCAAGACCACAAAAATCGCGCTACACTAAGGTTGATCAAAAGGAATCATTGGTCTTCTCTAGCCATTGACTTGGCTAAGTGCAGTAGGTTATGAGTCCTTTGGTTTAGAGATAAGGCTTGACTCAATTCAGTTAGCAATGTCTTGATGCTTTCCACCTTGTGAATCCATTGAATGCATTGAAACAAAATTAGAGTCTTTGAGATTTTTAGCCTTTTTAGGGGACACATAGCTACATGTAGATCCTTGCACTTTGGAGGCTTGTGGATCAGATATTTTTCCTTTGATGTTATCCCCTGAGGTATCCAAATGGATGACAAGGCTTGTAATTGTCTGATTTAGCTAATTCGAGCAAATGACCTATAATCTGCCTTGGGAAGAAACCAGTCTTTGATGCCATGTTCCAAGGGTTGTAACTCCCTACTAAATTTGAATTTGGAGATGATCTTGTTGGAAATCTCTCATGACCTACTTTAACTTTGATATTCATAAATGGACATTGTTCAGCTTGGATCATGATGAAAAATGACCTCAAAGTTTGGAAAAAGTGAAACAGATTCTTATTTGTTGAAAATTTCACACTTTTTGTGATTTTGATCAATCCATAACTCAAAATCCATGAGGATTTGGAATCTTTTGTAGTTGACACTTTTGAAGTATGTCATGTGAACTTTCATTTGAGCTTTGGATGGGAGAAGAAGGCCTTAGGGTTTGGGAGTTATGACCTTGAAAAGTTGGTACCAAAGCCATTTTGTTCCATAACTTAGAAAAATTTAAGTTTTCTAAGGTTGCCCCTTTTGCAAGTTACCTCACTTTTCTTGATTTTTCTTGATGAATGATGATCAAAACCATACATTAACATTTTTTTGGACTTAGGGGAGCCTTATTTGTGAAAAATTCCAAAAAGTTAAACTTGATTTTAGGCACAGTTGACTTTTTGTCAGATGAATTCCAAACTGTATGATTCTCTATGCAATCAAGTTCTTGACCTAATTAAAACCTAATGGATGGAATCCATAGGTGTTTTAGGGTGTCTTGAATCATGTCCCAAGGTTTGGGAGCATGTCTTGGTCCAAAGTCAAAGGTACAGTTCACTTTTTCTTAAAAACCCTAATTGTGGTCCAGATGAAATTAAAACTTGTGAATCAAGCTTCTTGGATCAATCCATTGTTGTAAATGGATCAATGTAGTGTGTTTGAGGACTTCAAATCATGTCTTGAGGTCTTGGCTCATGTCTTGCCTTAAAAGTCAACTTAGGGGTGAATTAGGTCAAGAAACCCTAATTCCTGATTTTTTATGAATGCTTCCCCTGAGGTTGTTTTGACTTTATGATTGGGTTAATGAGGTCCCTTTGAGCATCTTGGGTCATGCTTTGAAGTATTGGCTCATGTCCAGATGAAAATTTTCATCTGGAGGCCTTGGTCGCCCAAAACCCTTATTTGGTGACACTGTCGATCTGAGGTTTGATCCACTTGGAATGTTGCACTCTTGTGCTTGATTCTTGCTGTGGGAGACCTCTTGGTCCTTTATAGGTGTTTGAGAGGCCAGACAAGTTGAAGATCATGTCAATTTTTGATTGATCCTTTGTCTAAGTGCTTTGGGAGGGCTTAAAACCCTAATTCTTTATCGTAGTGAATGCTCAACAATCCTTGAGGAGATTGATGAGGCATGATGGTACATCCATATTGTGGTATGGGAAATCTTGTGGTCAAAATTTGGGGTATGACAGATGCCCCAATTTAATCTTCTTGGACCTGAAGGTGTGAATGACGAAGATATTCGGACATTCAGGGTGCAAGAGGATTAAATATCTGAATACCCGAAATTTTGACGGTGGTTATGAATGGCAGTTTGCTCATCCGTCTTCTTTTGCTAAGCAATGTTACTTAGAAAAGGGTAAAACCTCCCCTCGATCCTGGTTTTCAGCCATGGAACTGGTCTTAGTTTCTTTTGAAATAAACCTCCCCTCGATCCTGGTCTTTAGCCACGGAACTGGTCTCAGTTTTCTTTTTGAAATAAACTTCCCCTCGATCCTGGTCTTCAGCCTCGAAACTTGTCTTAGTTTCTTTTTTTGAAATAAACCTCCCCTAGATCCTGGTCTCCAGCCATAGAACTGGTCTTAGTTTCTTCTTGTCGAGTTTCTTCCTCGACAAGGGATGATATTTGCAGCGGTTTTTATCAAACTTCTCACCGAGTTTTACTGGGGAGACGCCATTTAGTGTAAAAAGTTTGAGGTCAGACTTGTTGGGGAGAACCATTTTTCTGAATTGCAGAGGTGTGCAAACTTCCCTGTTGGAGATACCATTTGTTGACTCTACACAGGGAAAACGAGTCTCTTGAAGGACCGTTCTCTGCTTGGGGATACTACATCATACTTTGTTCGAGATATTTTTGGAGAAATGCCATGTGATGTGATCCAAATTTGAGGTGCTGATGACCTCGTTGACATCAAACCTTTCGGAGAGAAACTGCCGTATTGCCGAGAGTCTTTGGTTAAGAGGCTTTCTCTGAGGATTTTCCTTAATCCGGGAAAGCGAGAAATGTCATCTTCAATAGTGAAGAGTGATGTTCCAGAGGTGTTTGTCGAATGCCTCCTTGCCTTTCTGAGATTCAAGTTATCAAAGTGGTCGAGGATAGGCTCCAATCCAGAAATAAACTAGGGAGAATGACCAGAGCGATATTAATTCAATATGAATATAAATACGAATTAATTATGCATGATGTATGTATGTTTATGCTGACAAAACAGACGTGACATACAGACTAGTGAATGAACACGAAGGGATACTCGGCCACTGCGGGGGATAAAAAGTATCATTGGTTCAAGATAGTGATCCTTTCCTGCTTAGGAGGGGTAAACCCTACTGGGGGTGAAAGAACCGTCAATTGGTCTTAAGAGGTAAGAACTCTGTCGGGGATATCAGATGGGACATTACATCTGACACAGTTGATCCTTCAATCAGACATACTAGTTTAGAAGGAGTACTTCTGCCTTTCGAGGTTTGATCACTTCCGGAGAAGCCATCGATGTTTCTTTTGACATTCAGTAGTAAAAAAGAATTGCCATCTTTATTTTAAAAGAAGAAGAAAATTTGACAAGTAAATTCATTTTTTTGTTTTGTTTCAAGAATCGTTGATCATGTTTAAAAAATGTCATTCTGTAAAGAAAAAATAAATGAGAATTGCAAACAAAAGCACTAGGGCTCAAATTTTATTGATAGAATGAAAATTAGATAAGCGCGTGATACCATAGAGCATTACAAATTTTAGAAAATGGTAATTTAAAGGGAAAGGGGCTACATTGAAAGATAACGACTGTTATCCTTCTGCCAACTTTGAATTCTTGGCATCCTGAGCTTTTGTTGAAGATGACCTTGACTTGAAGTTTTTCGATAGATGGTGTTACCGCTGGGGGATTTAACCTTGTCTGACGTAGTTACTTGCCAAGAATCCCTAACTTTTGCCTGGATTGTCTTTTGAGGTTTTAAATCCATCGGGATGATTTTTTGCTTATGTCTCTAATTTTTGCCTGGATCGCCCTTTCAGGTTTTCAATCCATCGATACGTTTTTTTTCATGTTTTTTATTTATTTAGGCGAAGTATTTCTTGACTACGTCAACATTCGTGGGGTAGGTAAACTCCTCTCCATCCATGGTTGCGAGTCTCTAGGCGCCGCCTGAAAAAGCTTTCTTGACCACATAGGGGCCGTCATAATTCGGAGTCCATTTGCCCCGGGAATCAGTGAGAAATGATTGAATCTTCTTGAGCAC
This sequence comes from Lathyrus tuberosus, assembly GCA_022829125.1. NCBI lineage: Eukaryota > Viridiplantae > Streptophyta > Magnoliopsida > Fabales > Fabaceae > Lathyrus > Lathyrus tuberosus. The sequence goes on from JALAZF010000060.1 coordinate 17,354,843, forward strand.
AAGGTCTCATTTTCTGAAGACACGGGGTCGGACCTTTTTGTCGAACGCTTTCTTCATTCTTTGCTGATACAACTAACCATGGCATAGAGCCATTATTCATTTTTCTTCGATCAGATTCAGCTCATCGTGTCGACTTTGACACCATTCAGCCTCTATTAGCTTAGCTTCCATCAATACTCGGATTGATGGGATCTCTACTTATATGGGGAGCACTTCCTCCATGCCATATACTAGAGAGAACGGGATTGCTCCAGTTGAAGTGCAGACAGATATGCGATAACCGTGGAGAGCAAAGGGTAGCATCTCATGCTAGTCTTTGTAGGTTACAACCATCTTCTGAACGATTTTCTTAATGTTCTTGTTAGCCGCTTCTACCGCTCCGTTCATCTTAGACCGGTAGGGAGATGAGTTATGGTGTTCGATCTTGAACTCAGCACGCAACTCTTTAATCATCTTGTTGTTCAAGTTAGATCCATTATCTGTAATGATCTGGCTTGGAACACCATAACGACATATGATATTATTTTTGATAAACTGGACCACCACTTGTCTGGTCACATTGGCTTATGATACTGATTCAACCCACTTGGTGAAGTAGTCAATGGCTACCAGGATGAATCGATGTCCGTTTGAAGCTTTGGGTTCAATCATGCCAATCATGTCGATTCCCCATATAGAAAAAGGACATGGAGAAGAACGAACTTTGAGATGCGTAGGCGGTACATGGATTTTGTCTGCCTATATCTGACAGTTATGACACTTCCTCATGTACTTGTAGCAATCGGATTCCGTTGTCCGCTAATAGTACCCTACTCTCAGAATTTTTCTGGCCATTGTGTGTTCGTTGGCATGAGTGCCAAAGGAGCCTTCGTGAATTTCCTTCATCAACATGTTTGCTTCTTATCTATCTACGCATCTGAGCAAAACCATGTCGAAGTTTCTCTTATAGAGTGTATCAACGCTTTGGAAAAAGTTGCCAGCCAGTCTTCTGATGGTTTTCCTGTCTTTCCTGGATGCCTCAGGCGGGTATTCCTTTTTTTTTAAGGAAGCACTTGATATCATGATAGCAGGGTTTGTCATCTATGATTGCTTCAATCGCGAAGATGTAGCCAGGCCTTTTAAGGCGCATTATGTCAATCTTAGGTACGTCGTTCCATTGACCTACACTAATCATGGAAGAGAGAGTGGCTAGTGCATCAACCATGTGATTTTCTTCACGAGGGATATGATGAAACTCGATTTTGTTGAAGAATGGTAACAACCTTCTCACGTAGTCTTTGTAAGGAATCAGTCCTGATTGGTACGTGTTCCAATCTCCTTTGATCTGATTGATAACCAAGGTTGAGTCTCCATACACATCCAAGTTCTTAATTCTTAAGTCAATCGCTTCTTCGAGACCCAAGATACAAGCTTCATATTTGGCCTCGATGTTTGTACATTTGAATGTCAGTCGCGCAGTGAAAGGAATGTGGGTACCCTGAGGTGTTATGATGATTGCCCCAATTTTGTTTCCATAAGTGTTGACAGCCCCGTCAAAAATTAGTCCCCATTGGGATCCTGGTTCTTGCCCTTCACTGGGTAGCGGTTCATCGCAATCTTTCATTTTCAAGTACATGACATCTTCGTCTTGGAAATCAAATCTGACTGATTCCTGATCGTCAATCGGTTGATGTGCCAAATGATCAGCTAAAAAACTTCCTTTGACGCTTTCTGAGCATGGTACTCGATGTCATATTCTAATAACAACATCTGCCAATGGGCAATCCTTCTCGTGAGAGCATGATTTTCAAAGACGTACTTGATCGGATCCATTTCGGAGATTAACCAAGTAGTGTGACAAATCATGTACTGGCAAAAACATTTGGCTGCCCAAGCCAGGGTGCAGCAAGTTTTCTCTAGCATAGTGTACCGAGTCTCACAGACTGTAAATTTCTTGCTTAAGTAGTAAATGGCAGACTCTTTTCTTTTTGTTTCGGCTTGTTGGCCAAGCACACAACCCATAGAGTCTTCCAAGACTGTTAGGTAGATGATCAGTGGTCTTTCCTCTACTGGAGGAGACAGAATCGAAGGATTCAATAGATATTCCTTGATACTGTTGAAAGCTTTTTGGCAATCTTCTGTCCATACACATCTTTGGTTCTTTTTTAGTAGTTTGAAGATTGGAGCGCATGTTGCGGTCATGGGGGATATGAACCTTGAGATGTAATTTAGACGTCCCAGAAATGCTCTGACCTATTTTTCAGTCTTTGGTGAAGGCATTTCTTGAATGGCCTTGACCTTGTCAGGGTCAACCTGGATTCTTTTCTGGCTGACAATGAATCCTAAAAGTTTCCCTGAGCGAACACCGAACGTGCACTTATTGGGATTCAAGCGGAGTCTGTATTTTCTCAAACGCTCGAATAACTTTGATAGGTGTGTCACATGCTCTTCTTCTGTTTTAGATTTGGCAATCATGTCATCGACATACACTTCAATTTCTTTGTGCATCATGTCGTGAAGCAGAGTTGTCATGGCCCTTTGATAGGTTGCCCCGGCGTTCTTCAAACCGAACGACATTACCCTGTAACAAAAGGTGCCCCATGGGGTGATGAATGAAGTTTTCTATATATCTTCCGGCACCATTTTTATTTGATTATAGCCCGAGAATCCATCCATGAAGGAGAAGACTTTGAATTTTTTTGTACTGTCAACCAACATGTCAATGTGTGGCAAGGGGAAGTAATCATTTATACTTGCTTTGTTTAGATCCCTGTAGTCTACACACATTCTAACTTTTCCGTCCTTTTTCGGAACTGGAACTATGTTAGCTAGCCATTGAGGATATTCTGAGGTGGCAAGGAAACCTGCGTCGATCTGTTTCTGCACTTCCTCTTTAATTTTGATGGCCATATCAGGATGAGTCCGTCTCAGTCTCTGTTTCACCGGAAGACATTCAGTTTTTAACGATATGTGATGTTCCACGATGTTGGTATCCAACCTTGACATGTCCTGGTAAGACCAAGCAAACACATCTGGAAACTCTTTGAGAAGTTTTATCAAACTTTCTTTGACAAACGGACTGAGCAGCGCTCCAATCTTAATTTCTTTCTTTTCTTCCTCTGAACTCAAATTGACTGTTTCCAACGGATTTTTGTGAGGCTCAATAGACCTTTCCTCTTGCCTGAGTAGTCGGGAGATTTCTTATGGAATTTCTTCATCCTCTTCTTCTTCAGCCTCAAATACCGAGAATTCAAAGTTGGGAGAAGGCATTGGATCGTACGTTTCAATGGGGTTTAAAATAAGCAATCTGCATGACGTGATGATTCATTTTTAGCAAAAATAGAGAGAATGCAAGAGTGGCGCAGTGTATTTTCTAAAAAACACTTGTTTTTATTTTGGGTTGTTTTAGGATTACCATTTTATGAAAAACGAAAAGTGAAAACAGCAATAAATGCGGGAATGACAAAATGACATTATTTAATTACGATTTGTCGATTCTTGAAACACAACCTTATAAAACAAAACTCTGTCCCTTTTAGGAGAAGCGAAGAGGGACATTTACAGAAAAGCGAGCCCTATAAAACATCCATTCCACCCGGGCAAGGTGAAAGGTTTAAAACAAAGACGATAATTACTTAGACTTATGGACGACTTTCGGGACATCGATAGCAACCCAACGGCGGCGAACTCCTCTGCGACTCACAAAGTCTGATACTTTCCTTCTTGGCTTGTCTTCAGAAATGGCGTTGATTTCTGGTGGAGTAGGATCGTTGGAGTCTTCCTCCCATGCAGAGTTGTCATAAACGAACTCTTCTGTTGTATCTTCCCTAGTGTTTTTACTCTCAAGCGGATCTCCCCATCCAGTTGGCTGGATGTCCTCGTATCTAATGCGAGAACTTTCGGGAGCAGTGTACTTGACTAAGAAGTCCTACTTGCCACTCGGCTGTCCTAAAGTGTCCCATATTTCTGTGGGAGTGGACAAGTCATCTTCCTCAATGACGTTGACCTCAGGAAAAGCATAGTTGATGAACTCTTGTCCTGCAATCTTTGTAGATTCGTCACCATGGTGTCATACATTTTCGGAATATCCTGAGTAATGATTCCATAACTCGATGGGGACATGGGTATTCTTCTCAATATTACTCAGTTGATAGGCATTATCAGGCTGACTCTTTTGCCCCAAGTCTTCTGGGCACGGCTTCCAGATAGGCAAGTCATCCAAGGGATCATAATAATCTTGGTCAAAGTTGTCTTTCATTAGGTCATCTTCTAATGAGTTAGGTGGAGCACAACATCCTTCAAGATCGTAATCTCCATAGATCATCTGAGCGTTGGATCTCGGTATATACCTCGGGTTCTGCTTGGGAAAATAGAATGGCAGCGCGCTTCTTCCGGAGATATATAACCGTCATGGTTAAGGTAAGATTTCCACACTTCTTCCGTATCGGAGGAATCACTCTCATTAATGGTGTGTACTTCTTGAGACACTGGGTGGAGGAAGCCTCCACTACGAAAGAAATCCTGAATAGAACGAAAACTTTCGTCTTTCATAGTAGTTGGGGTACAGGCTGAAGAGAAACCAAGACCTTTCTTTGTCTTGTTATCAGTAGGAATTACAAGTTATCCACATCCTTTTATGTCCATACTCTTGATCACTTCGAGAGCATCCTTGTATAAGGAAATCGATGTCCCTCTTTCTGATCGATACCCCAAATTTTGACCACCAAGATTTCCCATCATTGTGAGGATCATTACATCAACATGGATGTGCCATCATGCCTCATCAATTTTCTCAAGGATTGTTGAGCTTGCACTACTACCAAGAATTAGGGTTTAGGCCCTCTCTGAGCACTTAGACAAAGGATCAATCAAGAAATGACATTATCTTCAACTTGTCTAACCTCTCAAACATCTATAAAGGATCAAGAGGACTCCCACATCAAGAATCAAGCACAAGATTGCAACATTCCAAGTGGATCAAGCCTCAAGATCGACAGTGTCACCAAATTAGGGTTTTGGTCGACTGAGGCATCTAGATGAAAATTTTCATCTGGGCATGAGCCAATGCTTCAAAGTACAACCCAAGATACTCCAAGGGGCCTCATGGACCCATTCATCAAGTTAATTTAACCTCAGGGGATGCATTCATTAAAAATCAGGAATTAAGGTTTCTTGACCTAATTCACCCCTAAGTTGACTTTTGGGACAAAACCTGAGCCAAGACACTCAAGACATGATTTGAGGGCCTCCAATACACTACATTGATCCATTTACAACAATGGATTGATCCAAGAAGCTTGATTCACAAGTTTCAATTTCATCTGGACCGTAATTAGGGTTTCGAGGGAAAAGTCAACTGTATCTTTGACTTTTGACCAAGACATGCTCCCAAACCTTGGGACATGATTCAATACACCCTATATCACCTATGGAATCCATCCATTAGGTTTGATTTAGGTCAAGGACTTGATTTCACAAAGGATCACACAGTTTGGATTTCATCCTATAAAAAGTCAACCGTGCACAAAATCAAGTTTGACTTTTTGGAAATTTTCACAAATGTGGTTCCCCTAAGTCAAAAATAATGTTAATGTATGGTATTGATCATCATTCATTAAGAAAAATCAATAAAAGTGAGGTTTCTTGCAAAAGGGGCAACCTTAAGAAACCAAAATTTTTCTGTTATGGAACAAAAGTGGTTTTGGTACCAACTTCCAAGGACCATAACTTGAGATCCAAGCAACCATGCTGGGTGATACAAAGCTGGATTTGTAGGTCTTGCTACACTCTACAAAAGATTCAACTACCTCAGACTCCAATTCTTTATGGATTTTAAGTTATGGAGTGATCAAAATGACAAAAACATGAAAATGACACTTTTTCCAACACTTAGTGAAAATCTGCCTAAGTTACCAGCCTTGAACATCAATGTTCATGAGGATTTTTCAATGGGATCCAAATAGTTTCAAAATAAACTATGATCACTCATGTTTTGTATCATATGAGGGCTTTCTAAAATAAACAAGAGCCTCCCATAACTCAACCTGAGCAGGGAGATATGAATCCCTCAAAATCACCATTTCCAACTGTCCTAAGCAATTCAGATTTTGTGCATTTGCTCGATTTGAAAAATTTGGACAACTCCAAGCCTTGTCATCCATTTGGACACATCTGAGGATAAAACAAAAGGAGAATGATCTAATCCCCAAGCCTCCCAACTCCAAGAATCTACATATAGACATGCCAAACCTAAAAGAGGTAAAAAGTGCCAAGACTCCAATTTTGTTTCAATGCATTCAATGGATGCATCAAGGTGGCATGAACTGAGGCAAGCTTAACTGAATGAGTCAAGCCTTATCTCTGAACCAAAAGACCATAGGCTTGTGCTCTAACATCAAGTCAATGGCTAGAGTAGACTTAAGATTCCTTTTGCTCAACATTGGCCAAAGGCCTGCTGTAGCTGCCATTCATTATTGATGCCAAAACAAACTTGACACACTATAAATAGAGCTCATTTGTGATCAGATTGAGTACACCAAAGCACCCAAACTGATGCTTTCCTCAAAATCTCCCTTTCACTCCAATTTTTTCCTTCTAACTCAAGTCACTATCGGGTTTTGAGTTTGAGAGCAATTCCAACAAAACCAATCACACACACACACCTCATAAACTTCATATGTGAATGATCCATAACACAAAATCACATCAGGAACATCAGATTCTCAAAATCACCAGCCAATTGCTCAAGTTCTTGATAGAGTTGCAGTTGAGGTGCCATATCAAGTTCCAGCTCATTTCAATCCACTCCAAGCATTCAAACACACTCCATGGCACCTAAGGAAGCTGTCCAGATCATTAGAACCTAGCTGTAACACCTCCATCACCAAACTCGATCACCAGCTGCAAGAGGTAAGCATGAACCCTTCAAACTCTATATTCCATGCATCATAAATAAATTTTTGAGTTACCATCTTGTTCTTGCATGTATATAGAGTGATAACCCCCAATCAATTGCCATGAATCAATCGTGTATGGAATTTCATTGTGTTCATGCTGAAATTAGGGTTCTTGAGGCTTTCTGTTGATTTCTTTCTCCATGCTTAATATAAATGCAATTAAACTATTTGGTTGTGATCCTTGTTCAAAAACGAACAAGATTGGTACTTGAATCGTGCAAAACCATTGAGAAATCATGGAGAAAAGTGAGAAAACACAAATCTGCAAAAACAGAGGGCGTGGGCAAGAACCAAGTGTTCTTGGCGCCATAATTCAAAATTTTGAATTTTAGTTATTTTTGTTTAATTGATTCAAAAATTAATTTCTCTCTGAATATTTATGTTTTTGAATTCATTCTTTTTCTCAAAATTCACTAAAATGCTTAAATATTTTATTTCACAAAAAAAATCCAATTTATATTATTTATTTAATATAGTTAGAACTTTTGTAATTAATTTCATTTTTTTAACAATTTTTAAAATGAAATTCCCACTTTGATCTTTCAAAACCAATTGAATTTCAAGCTTTCATATGATTAAACATGATTTTTCAAAATATTTTTCAAAGTGTACAACTTGTTTTTGAATATATTTGATATTTTATTATTTATTATTTAAATTTCCTTTGAAAAATAACATTTTAATTTAAAATTAGGGTTTCCTCTCGATTTTAAATTTTCAAACACTTTGGGCCTCTATTAGAGTGTAAGACCCATTCCCTTTATAAATACACAGTTTTTGGGCCTCAGTCATTGTATAAGTCCCGATACGATTTTAAAAATCCCGGCGTGATCGTCGCCTTTTAAACAAAAAAAACCATCTGGGCCTCCCCTCGTGTTGTAAGTCCCATTCTCTTTTAACATTCTTCGGGCCTCTATTAGAGTGAAAGACCCAATCCCTTTTTAACCAAAACCTTTTTGGGCCTCAGTCATTGTATAAGTCCCACTGTGTTAAAAAATCTCGGCGCGATCGCCATTTCAAAACGAAAATCATCTGGGCATACCCTTGTGTTGTAAGTCTCATTTCTTATCTTTTTCAAAACACTTTAGGCCTCTAACAGAGTGTAAGACCCAACCCTCTTTTGAATATAAAATAATTTGGGCCTCAGTTATTGTGTAAGTCCCAGTATAGTTTACAAAACAACAGTACGATTACTGTTTTTCATCCGGGCCTCTCCTTTAGTATAAGCCCCAACAACCTTTTAAAAAAAAACAACTTCCCTTTTGATTTAGGTTCAAAATCCATAGTTGTTATCAAAACTTTCTTTAATTTCTTGAACAACTAACCATACAGCTATTACAATGGAAGCTTGCTCGCCTGTAAGTTTTATCAGCTTTCATTTACTTGCTTTCATATATATATATATATATATATATATATATATATATATATATAACTGTATTGCTGGAAGCTTGCTCACCCGTAAGTCCTTCTTTCATATCCTTTTAAATATTTGTCATATATCAACTGTATATATACTTGTATATCTGCTTAGAGTTTTCCCCGGCAACTAGGTCTAGAACTAGGTAAAGCCAGTTGGTCACTCTTTCAATACAGTCAAAACTAGATCCCCATAGGATTTCCAGATACAGTCTTGCCTTCTCTTGGACTTAAACAATATGGAACAAAGAGAAAGGCATTATTCCCAATGAAACTTTTCTCAGACTGACACTATTAGAAATTGTCAAAGAAATTCACTTCCCCATAGAGGATTAATTCCCGGTGAAACCTCTCTTGAATTCTTCAAACCCTAGAACTGTTCACTAAAGAAAAGATTATTCCCAATGAAACTTTTCTTGAACTTTTCTTAAGTTTGGACCCACAGGTTTCCTAAAAGCATCCCCGCCTCCTCTTGGGCTTTATACAAGGACCCTTCGGCTTCTTAGAAGTTCTCATGCCTTCTCTTGGTCTTAATACAAGGACCCTGAAGACCTCTTAAAGGTATAGGACAAAACTTAGTAATCCTTTGCTAGAGCAGTCTTTCCAGAGTCAAAACCTCAGACCAATCTAAGGGTTGATACTCATCCCTTAAAACACCTGCCTCCTCTTGGGCATCATACAAAGATAAACTCTTCCATACCAGTAGACTTGGACAGTCTAATCCCCTTTTGAGTCTCAAAGACATTCTCAAGTTCCTTGCCAACACAGGAAAAACCCTGGTCATTTAATCAATCTCCTGTAGAGTTAAAACCCATGGGTTCTAAAACCCAGTCTTTCTCCTAAAAATTCCCCAGCCAGGGTCAGTTTATCATCAGTATAACACTATCCCAAATCATAACCTCAAGGCATCTGATATCCCAACTCTTCTGTAAACCCTCAGCAAGAGTTGATTCCCTATTTGGACCTGCCTCTGGATCTCAATAATCCTCAGCAGAGGTTAGCCTCCTCTTAGGCTTTGTATAATGATTCTTCCTTTCCTCAGCATATTCAGCCTCCTTTTAGGCTTTGTATAATGATTTCTTACTTTGTTCTCCACTAGCAAAGTCAGCCTCCTCTTGGGCTTTGTACAATGATTTTCTCTAGCTGAGCTAACCTTTTCAGACTCTCTTGTTGAGTCAATCACCTTTCCACACTCTCTTGTTGAGTCAATGGTACAAAACAAAAGCGTTTTCTTGTTGAGTCAAACTCTTTTAGCCTCAACCTTGGGCTTTGTACAAGACACCATATAAATTTCCATAAGTGGAATCAATCCTCTTTTCAGCCTCAATCTTGGGCTTTGTACAAGACAGATAACACTCTCCAGTAGAGTCGGTCTTATTTTCAGCCTCAATCTTGGGCTTTGTACAAGACTACTAAAATATCCTCAGCCGAGTCAGTGAAATCTCATTTTAGCCTCAATCTTGAGCTTTATACAAGACAGATAAAGATTTCTTTCCCACAGAGTCAGTCTTCTTTTCAGCCTCAATCTTGGGCTTTGTATAAGACACATATAAAACCTCCCCAGTGGAGTAAAAAACCCTTTTTAGCCTCAATCTTGGGCTTTGTACAAGACAGACAAAATATTTTCCCCAGAAAAGTCAATCTTTTAACCTCCTTTTAGGCTTTGTATAATGATATCCCCAAAAGAGTCACTCTCTTTTTAGCCTCAATCTTGGGCTTTGTACAAGATAGATAAATACTGTCTTGTTGAGGCAGTCTTTGCCAGCCTCCTCTTAGGCTTTGTATAAGGACTTCCCCAGTGGAGTCAATCAACCTCTTAGCTTCAACCTTGGGCTTTGATCAAGGCACACAAAAATCAACATCCCCTCAAAGGAAGCCAAAATATCTCTGTAGGAAGACATTTCTCTGTGTTATCACATATCAAAACAAACCCTAATCCCAGATAACTGCTATAAGTGGCACACTTGTTGATTCAAACATCCAAGCTATCGTCCATCTCTTATCCTGGTAAAATCCCATCTTTCATCTAATTGTTGTAAGCGGCAAGCCTCTGGATTATTTACATCCACGCCACTGTCCCTCTCTTAGCATGAAAGACTCCTAAGGAAAAATGGCATTGCTCTACACTGAGTTAAAGTTTTCTCCTTCAGGACAAGTCCCCCATAAAGGAAATTATGGCATTGCTGGATTCTCATATCCCAGTTAAAGTAACCCTCCTTTATAATCAGTCACCCAACAGTTCTGATAAACAGATAAGATGTCTCCCTTTAGAGATGACAAATTCTCTCTCAGTCAAACCTTTTAGCTTCAATCTTGGGCTTTGAACAAGACACAAATACTAAACCTTTTAGCTTCAATCTTGGGCTTTGAACAAGACACCAAAACATCTTTTCCTCCCATAGAATAGGAGGAACTACCATTGCTCTGATTTCCCTGTTTCTTTAAACGGGAATACATAGGCATAAGATTGGGAAATCTTACGAGCATACCAATCAAAACTCTAGGTTTAGTACCTTCACACAGATCAAAACTGAGGTCCGATACCTCACCAAAACCATCAAAAACTCTCCCTCTCTCTCTCTCTCAACATTCCCAAACTTTCCCAACCCACAACAGATAAACACCATCAAGTACAAAGCAGAACCTATTGCTAACAACCTGTGGATAACCACATATAGGATAGGTAACTGACAACTCCCCATTCTATAACCTGACCCCAAACTCCCCGAATCTCTTTAAACGTTTGTTCAGTTAAACATTCGCGTGTAAGGTTAGTTTTAGATAGCTTCCCTTTCCCTTCCAGCTTCACGAGATAAATAAAAAATCAGAAAGTAGCACTCTTCCTCCTACCGTTGCGGTGAGGAGGAACACCATGTGTGATAAGGTGGTCGCGTCACCAACAAAAATCGCACGCTACAGGAAAATGGTGACTCTGCTAGGGAGTCCCATTAGGATCTGTTTTATCATAGTCATCATTCGTCCCCATTTTCCAACAGGAAAATAGCGACTCTGCTGGGGAGTCATTTATTCTATTTAGGATTATAGATTAGAATTCTTAAGAAGTCTAGGATGTTAGTTTTAGGAATGAATATATATATATATCGCTTTTTCTACTTGATATCCATGTTTATTTTTCTGTCAATGGGAATGCGAGTGATGTCGCATGTGGAAAGTATGAGTGATACCTAAGATAGGTGATTGCATAGACGGGCGGTCTTACAGGGAGTGAATCCCGAATAAGCTATCCCGGTAGACCATCAAATCAGTGGAGGTACCTTTTGCGGATTCAATGTCTAACAACTTCGGTTGTGAAAGCAGATTGTCCGATTGTGGTATGCATGAAACTGAGAATTTAGTAGACAGTAACCATGTGGCTATTTGGTAGTGCGGTAGCTATCGGAAATAGTTGACACGCGATACTACACTCAATTGAGATTACCCTAGGATGCTACAGCTCGCTCGGGTGAACCAGCTTACTGTTGTCATCCCAAGGGGGGTCAATGATTTTGAGAACAGGTACAAAAATTCACCATAGTTCAACCTTTGGGGATGGGTAGAGCCATGACTCCATACTCGTGACGCTGAACCTTTGAACCCATGTTTTTTCTATGTTTTTGTGTGCTGCATTCATGCATTCATCTAAAAAACTCTTAAACAAAGAAAAAATTTATTTTCTCTTCTCTCTTTTTCAAAATAAACTAAAACAATGATTGCAAATATCAGAAAAGGATTGCGTTATGGATTTCGGTAGAAGGAAGACGTACAAGTACACTTTCAAGACTCCGAAACTAGAGGATTTAAAAGGGATGGCAAGGATGATCACCAACCCTGATGCTTTCAGAGCTAAGTAGGGAGGACTATTGTCTCTGTTAAGAGTCCATGTAGTTGAAGGAATCCTGTCTATGCTAATTCAGTTTTATGATCCAGTTTATCACTATTTCACGTTCCCAGATTATCAACTGGCACCAACGCTAGAAGAGTACTTTCATCTGACTGATTTAACTATCACTGATCGAGCTCTATTTTTTGGACTGGAAGAAATTCCAAAAGATCAAACCATTGCAAGATCAATCTATTTGGACGAGTCAGAAGTCAGGACTCACATGACCACTAAAGATGGAATCCAAGGTTTACCGGCCAAATTCTTGGTAGAGAAAGCCCTGTACTTTGCCAGTATAGGAAAGGTTAATGCTTTCGAAGATATCTTTGTGCTACTCACATACGGGTTGTTCCTTTTTCCCAACATCGATAACTTCGTCGATACCAATGCCATTAAGATATTTTTTATTGGAAACCCTGTACCGACCCTGCTTTTAGATGCTTATCATTCTGTACACTTACAGCGGAGGAATGATCACATGCTGTGTACCCCTGCTATACAAATGATGCACTTCCCATTTACCCAAGTCTGCTTTTTTTTGGGATCATAAGAGTACTCTACGTTGGTCGCAGAGAATCATGTCTCTTACCAACTCTGACATAGACTGGTAGAATCGGATCTATGACAGGATTAGAATCATCGAACGTTGTAGAAACTTCCCTAATGTACCCCTCATAGGAACTAAAGGATGAATCAACTATCATCCAGTTTTAGTTCGCCGTCAACTCGGATACCCGATGAGACATATCCCGCGTAATGTTCATCTGGAAGGTCTTTTCTTCAAGGAAGGAGAAAATGACAGGGCACTAAAGACAGAAATAGTGCATGCCTGGAAACATGTTCACAGGAAAGGAAGAGAGTCTCTAGGAAAACCAGACTGTGTCTCTGTGGAACCTTATCTCCACTGGGTACAAACTAGAGCTCTCAAGCTGAGGATGCCTTACCCTCATCAAGAAGTTCTTCCGTTAAAGGAATTTGTCCTTTATTTTATGTCTGATACAGAAAAACTCTAGGTCACTCTCAACAAAGTTCAACGGGAAAAGAAATCTTGGAAGAACAAGTACCGTATTCTCAATGTGGAGTGTACCAAAATTCAGCAACTGTTAAAAGAAAAGGATGCTCTGATCAATATTCTGGAACAACATGCTATAGAAGATCAAAGGAACTTGCTCGCTCCTTTCACTTGGCAAAGGACGGACAACCCAACAACGGCTCAAGAGCCCCGGTCAAAGAAAAGGAAAATACCAGAACCAGCACCTGAGCTCTCCTCATAGAGGACTCAGGACCCATAAGCTTAGACTTTTCCTTTTACAGCACTTTGTAAAATACTGTATTTCCCTTTCTGCAATCTTTCAAATTCAATAAAACGGGGTCTCCCCACTGTATGATATTTGCAATCTATTTGTTGAAGTTTCTTTTTGATTAAAGGAAAAAACAAAAAAAAAATAATATGTCTTTGCATATCATTCATCATTCTCACATAACGCGTTCTTCTTACCTTCGAATCTCACGTATGTGTCACGATTCTAGAGTCAAATTGTCTCATTCGTACAATACTCGGGCCAATCGACAAAAGAAAATGAATTATCTCAAGGAAGAGAACAGAGAGCTGAGAGATGAAATCGACGCTCTGAAGGAAGATTTGAGAAAACTTCACAGTGACATGCAATCCCTGGCAGCGGCTCAGAGACAACAACAAAGGACTGTGATCTCAGAGATCACATCTACGCCCATAGTGGAGACGTATGATCCTCGGTACAACATGCCTAAAGATCGTCCCTGGGGCATGCCTATGAACTTTATCCCTGAAGGATATATTCCGCCGGTCACGGAAGACCCGGAAACTGCAGCAGGAACCGCTGGGCCTGAAGGTTACAAACTTCGGGAAAGCGAAGATGCAAGAGTCATGACAGCAACTCCTGAAGGTTACAAACTTCAGGATAGGGAAGCACCAAGAGTCACCGCCGTAATGGCTATACCACAACCCATGGTACACACTGTCCCAGAAGGATATATTCCATAGATACCTTTTGGTGGAAATGAAAGTATGTACAACGGAATGAATGAGTTCTAGGAGCAATTTCTAGAGATGCAGAAGGAACTGCATGCCATTCGCGGTCAGGATTTATTCGGAAAGGACACCGCAGACCTTTGTCTAGTCCCTAATGTGAAAATCCCGCACAAATTCAAGGTACCTGACTTTGAAAAATACAAAGGCAATTCTTGCCCTCAGATTCATTTGGTGATGTACGCTCGAAAGATGTCAACTTAGACTGAAAATCAACAACTACTGATCCATTACTTTCAAGAAAGTTTAACCGGTGCCGCAATCAAATGCTACATGGGTTTAAACCGCACCAAGATCGTCACTTTCAGAGATCTTGGGGCTGCCTTCATTCAGCAGTATAAGTATAACCTGGACATGGAACCAGACAGAGATCAACTCAGAGCAATGTCGTAGAAGGACAAGGAAACCTTTAAGGAATATGCTCAGAGATGGCATGAAATTTCCGCCCAGATCTGTCCCCCTCTTGAGAAAAAAGAGATGACCAAGATCTTTTTGAAAACCTTGAGCTCATTCTATTACGACCGAATGGTCGCCAGTGTGCCCAGTGACTTTACTGAGATAGTGAACATGGGAGTACACCTTGAAGAAGCAGTCTGAGAAGGACGTCTGGTCAAAAATACAGAACCATCAAGCAGTACCAAAAGATACGGTAGTGCTTTCCCTAAGAAGAAAGAGCAAGATATTGGTAATATCTCTCTCGAAAAGCAAAGGCAAAGGTATCAACCAGTAGCAACAGTATCTCCTGCTATCAACCCTACGTCTGCTCCAACGTATCAACCTCAGGTTGTTCAGAGCCAACTGAATCAACAACAATATCAGCAAAGGACACAACAGCCTCTTCAGCAGGCTCGTCCACAGAACAACAATAACAACTGTACAACACGACCACCAGGGTTTGATCCTATACCGATGTTGTACGCAGAAATATTTTCGCTTCTACTGGTCAAGGGGCACGTCCAAACCAGGACCCCTCTTACAGTGCCGGAAAATCCTTCTTTTTGGTTTAAAGCAAATCAAGCTTGCCCTTACCATCAAGGAGGACCGGGGCACAACATTGAAAACTGTATCAGCTTCAAATCCGATGCACAGAAGCTTGTCAGGAACGGGGTCTTATCCTTCAAGGATACAAATCTGAATGTTCAGACGAACCCGTTGCCTTAACATGAGAAAACTGTAGTAAATTTGATAGAGAAAGAATCTAACCACAACTATCAAATTCAAGATGTACTCCTATTAGGAACCAATCTAGTCAAGATTCATTGCAAATAGAGTGGGTACGGTCATGTACCGTCTCACAATTATCACCAGTGTAATATCTACTCAAAGAATAACCAATGATGCTCTGTAGTGCAATCATCTCTAGAAGAACAGATGGATCTCGGATGAATCCAATATCATCAAATCTGTGAGGTCAATATGGCTCACGCAAATCCCAACATTATTCAAAACCACAACGTTCTGATGATGAATGTCAACTTAATGGCAATGCACTCAAGGCAAAGCCAACATCATGATCTGCCACTGCACGATTACAATTCCTGTACGATCTGCTCAATAAACAATCAGGGATGCTCTTTTGTACAAGAGGCCCTCCAGCATCAGATGGATCTCTGATGGATTCAGGACTACCATGATAGAAGTCATTATCAAGTCAATATTATTCAAATCTTTGATATTCGCCTGATGAATACCAGCCTAGTAGAATTACCCACTAAGTAAGTCCGGCTCGGTTTTCTGGCTTCACATGATTATCAGAACTGTAAAGTGTGTCGTAAGGACGACCAAGGATGTGCACTTGTCCAAAGAACACTTTAACACTTGTTGAACCACTGGTGGCTTCCGATCTACTTAGATGAAGACACACAACAGGTCAGTATGACTGACGGGAACCCTACTAGACATCAAAGTCTGGATGTTTGATCAATGGAAACAGATCTAGTAAGGTTGCACTACATACAAAGCGGACGTGGTCGGGTGCCACCACACAACTATGAGCGCTGCAGAGTTTGCTCCGAAGAACAACCAAGGATGCTACCTTGTGCGAGCAGCTCTTCAATATTAGTTGGACCGAAAAGAGATCCGACCATGTTCAATTCTGGTTCGATCAACGTAACGCAAGATTATCTTCCTGATCAGAGCAAAGACATTGTCTTAATCCCTAAACAGGAAGTGGCTAAAGATGTATGTGCCATAATCCCTCTACTCCATGAATCAAGAGTTCCTCTTGATAGTAGAAAGATCCTCAGCCTCGAACCAATTGAGGCCGGCTACGATGATCATAAAAATCAAAAGGCTCTTGTGGTTATCTATCTGCCAGGACCAATACCGTACCAATCCGATAACGCTATCCCTTACAAATATGGTGCAACAACAATCGAGAATGGAAAGGAAACTCCATTACCCTCCCGTGAATATTGCAGACATCAGTCGAGTAACACGGAGCGGTTGGATCTTCAACGAAGGAGTTGGAGAACCCACCAAGGAAAAGGAACCTCAAACAGAAGTTCCAAACCAACCAGTTGGGCAATTCAGTAATCCCTACCTTTCAAAGAACAACGATGAGATGCTGAAGCTCATCCAGAAGAGCAAGTACAACATTGTAGACCAACTGTTGCAAACTCTTTCAAGAATCTCTGTGATATCTCTCTTGCTCAGTTCCGAAGCTCACAGGGAAGATCTACAGAAAGTCTTAGAGCGAGCCTTTGTGGAACAAGATGTGACAATAAGACAATTTGACAACATCATCTCCAACATCACTTCCTGTAACAATTTAGGATTCAGTGATGAAGAACTGCTAGAAGAAGGCAAAAATCACAACATGGCGCTTAAAATTACAGTCAACTGCCAGGACGATGCTTTAGCCAGCGTACTAGTAGATACCAGATCAGCTCTAAATGTTATGCCAAAATCTACTCTAATGCGACTATCATTTCAAGGATCTCCGATGAGAGGCAGTGAGGTCATCGTCAAAGCCTTTGACGGATCCAAAAAAATAGTTATCGGTGAAGTCGATCTTCCCATAACTATCGGTCCTCACACTTTCCAAGTCACTTTCCAGGTCATGGGCATTCGGGCAGCATACAACTATTTGTTAGGAAGACCTTGGATACACGAGGCTGGGGCAGTCACTTCGACACTTCACCAGAAGCTGAAGTTCATCAAGAATGACAAGCTAGTCATAGTCTTTGGAGAGCAGGCCTTAATCATGAGCAACTTATCATCGTTTTCCTGTGTAGAACCAGAGGAGGTTGTTGGAACTCAGTTTCAAGCAATCTCGGTGAGAAATGAGAATGGACCAAAAAAAGGAACGTCGATTTCCTCATACAAAGATGCTCTCGAAGTAATCAAAAGTAACGACGTAAAAGGATGGGGACAGCTTGTCATTCCTATGGATAACAAGACGTAGAAAGGTCTTGGTTTTTCCTCAGCCTGTACCCAGACTGCTACCAATGATGAAAGTTTTCATCCCATTCAGGACTTCTTCCACGGGTGGAGGTTTCCTTCACCCAGTGTCTCAAGAAGTACATACCATCAATGAGGGTGACTCCTCCGATACAAATGAAGAGTGGAAGTCCTATCTCAACGAGGAAGGTTATATGTCTCAGGAAGAAACGCATACGCCAAGATGATGTACGGAGATTGTGATCCGGAAGGATGTCGTGCTCCGCCAAACTCATTAGAGGAGGACACTCTGATGAAAGACAACTTTGACTACGACTATTATGACCCAATGGATGACTTGTCGATCTGGCAGCCATACCCAGAAGACTTGGGGCAAAAGAGTCAGTCAAACGATGCGTATCAACTGAGCATCATGGAAAAGAATACTTGCGTCCCCACCAAATCATGGGATCATTACTCAGGGCATTCAGAAAATATCCAACACAATAATGAATCTGCAAAGATTGCAGGACAATAATTCATCAACTATGTTTTTCCCGAGGTCAACATCATCGAGAAAGATGACTCCTCCAGTTCCACGGAAGTATGGGACACTTTTGGATAACCGAGTGGCAAATACGACTTCTTGGTCAAATACACCGCTCCTGAAAGCTCTCGTATCAGGCTCGAAGACATCTAACCAACTGGATGGGGAGACCCGTCTGAGAGTGAAAAGACTGTGCAAGATACAACAGAAGAGTTCGTCTACGACAACTCTGCCTAGGAGGAAGACTCCAATGATCCTTCTCTGCCAGAAATCAGCGTCATTTTTTAGGACAAACCAAGAAGGAAAGTATCAGACTTTGTGATTCACCGAGGAGTTCGCTGCTAATGGGTTGCTATCGATGTCCTGAAAGTTGTCCATAAGTCTAAGTAATTGCCGTCTTTATTTTAACCTTTCACCCTGCCCAGGTGAAACAGATGTTTTGATAGGGCTCACTTTCTGTAAATGTCTCTCTTCGCTTCGGCCAAAGCGACAGAGTTTTGTTTTATAGGGCTGTAATTTCAAGAATCGACCAAATCATAAATAAAATAACGTCATTATGTAATTTCCGCATTTATTGTTGTTTTCACTTTTTGCTTTTTCAGAACATGGTAATCCTAAAAACAACTCAAAAATATAAACAAGCATTTTTCAAAAAATACACTGCACACACTCTTGCAGTTCTCTCTATCTCTTCTAAAAAAATCATCACGTCATGCAGATTGCTTGTTATAAACCCCGTTGAAACATATGATCCAATGCTTTCTCCCAACTTTGAATTCCCGGTATTTGAAGCTGAAGAAGGAGAAGATGAAGAAATTCCAGAAGAGATCTCCCGATTACTCAGATAAGAGGAAAGGTCCATTGAACCTCACAAAGAGCCGTTGGAAACAGTAAACTTGGGTTTAGAAGAAGAGAGAAAAGAAGTCAAGATTGGGGCACTGCTCAGTTTGA
Source organism: Lathyrus tuberosus (assembly GCA_022829125.1). Taxonomy (NCBI): domain Eukaryota; kingdom Viridiplantae; phylum Streptophyta; class Magnoliopsida; order Fabales; family Fabaceae; genus Lathyrus; species Lathyrus tuberosus. The sequence goes on from JALAZF010000060.1 coordinate 17,374,024, forward strand.
CGGTCAAAGAAGACTTGATAAAACTTCTCAAAGATTTTACCTATGTATTTGCTTGGTCCTATCAGGACATGCCAGGGTTGGATACCAGCATCTTGGAACATTATCTACCGTTAAGATCAGAATGTCCGCCAGTGAAACAAAGACTAAGACGGACTCATCCAGACATGGCCATCAAAATCAAGAAGGAAGTACAGAAACAGATTGACGCGGGTTTCCTCGCCACCTCAGAATATCCGCAATGGTTAGCCAACATAGTGCCAGTTCCGAAAAAGGACGGAAAAGTCAGAATGTGTGTAGATTACAGGGATCTGAACAAAACCAGTCCAAAGGATGACTTTTCCTTACCGCACATAGACATGCTGGTAGACAGTACAGCAAATTTCAAAGTATTATCCTTCATGGATGGATTCTCGGGCTATAATCAAATCAAAATGGTGCCGGAAGACATGGAGAAAACATCATTCATCACCCCATGGGGCACCTTTTGTTACAAGGTAATGTCATTCGGTTTGAAGAACGTCAGGGCAACCTATCAAAGGGCTATGACTACTCTGTTTCACGACATGATACACAAATAAATAAAAGTGTACGTCGATGATATGATTTCCAAATCTAAAACGGAAAAGGAGCATGTGACCCACCTGTCAAAACTATTCGAGCGTCTGAGAATGTTCAAACTTCCTTTGAATCCTAACAAGTGCACGTTCGGTGCCCGCTCAGGAAAACTGCTAGGGTTCATCGTCAGCCAGAAAGGAATTGAGGTTGATCCTAACAAAGTCAATGCCATTCAAGAAATGCCTTCTCCAAAGACTGAAAAACAAGTCAGAGGATTCCTGGGACGACTGAATTACATTTCCAGATTCATATCTCTCATAACCGCGACATGCACGTCAATCTTCAAACTACTCAAGAAGATACAATCATTCCTCACTGATTCCCGGGGCAAATGGACTCCGAATTATGACGGCCCCTATGTGGTCAAGAAAGCCTTCTCAGGCGGTGCCTTGAGACTCGCAACCATGGATGGAGAGGAATTTTCCTACCCCACAAATGTTGATGTAGTCAAGAAATACTTCGCCTAAATAAAAAAAACGTCTCGGTGGATTGAAAACCCGAAAGGGCGATCCAGGAAAAAATTAGAGACATAAGCAAAAAAATCATCCCGGTGGATTGGAAATCTCAAAGTACAATCCAGGCAAAAGTTAGGGATTAATGGCAAGTAACTACGTCCGACGAGGTCAAATCCCCAACAGTAATGCCATCCATCAGGAAAACTTCTGTCAAGGTCATCTTCGGCAGAAGCTCAGGATGTCCAGAATTCAAGGTTGGTAAAAGAATAACGGTCGTTATGTTTCAATGTAGCCCTATTCCCTTAAATTACCATTTTCTAAACTTTGTAAATACTCTACGGAATCAGGCGCTTTGCTGATTTCCATCCTATCAATAAAATTTGAGCCCTAGTGCTTTTGTTTGTAAATCTTATTTGTTTTAGCTTTACAGAATGACATTTTTCAACATGATCAACGATTCTTGAAATAAAACAAAAATGAATTTACTTGTCAAAACTTTTCTGATTTTTAAATAAAGATGGCAATTCTTTTGACTGTTGAACATCGAAAGAACATCGACCGCTTCTCCAAAGGTGATTGAACTTCAAAGTGCAGAATCAAAGTACTCCTTCTAAACCAGTGCGCCTGAATGAAGGATCAACTATGTCAGAGACCATGTTTCATCTGACATCCTCGACAGAGTTCGTATCTCTTAAGCCCAATTGAACAATTCTTTCTCCTCACATGGACCATCTTTCCTAAGCAAGGCAGGATTGCTATTTTGAACCAATGATACTTTTCATTCCCCACAGTGGCCGAGTATCCAATCGTGTTCATCCATTAGTCTATATGTTGCGTCAGTTTTGTTAGCATAAACATACATACATCATGCATTATTGATTCATATTCATATTCATATTGCATCACTATCACTCTGGTCAATCCTATCCCCAAGTGGTAAAATCCTCTTATCAATCGATTTGTCAGTTCTTTCCTCGTCAGGAAATGTTTTGTCTGAGCAATCTCTCCCCAGTTTATTTCTGGATTGGAGCCGGTCCTCGACCACTTTGATAACTTGAACCTCTAAAAGACAAGAAAGCGTTCGATAAACATCACTCTTCACCATTGAAGATGATATCTTCGCTTTCCCGGATTAAGGAAAATCCCCAGAGAAAGCCTCGCAACTAGACTCTCAGCAACACATTGGTTTTTCTCTTCAGAAAGTCAAAGTTAATGAAGTCATCAGCACCTCAAAAATTAGATTACATCACATGGCATTTCTCCAAGGAGACCTCGAAGAAAAGTATCATGTAATATCCCCAAGCAGAAAACAGTCTCTCAAGAGACTCGTTGCCCCCAGTAGAGTCAAGAAATGGCATCTCCAACAGAGAAGTTTGAACACCTCTACAACTCAGACCAATGGGCTCCCTAGCAAGTGTGACATCAAAACTTTTTTCCATCAAATGGCATCTCCCCAGTAAAAACTCGGCGAGAAGTTTGATGAAAACCGCTACACATAGCATTCCTTGTCAAGGAAGGAACTTGACAAGAAGAAACTGAGACGAGTTCCGTGGCTAAAGACCAGGATCGAGGGGAAGTTTATTGACAAAAGAAACTGAGACCAGTTCCTTGGCTGAAGACCAGGATCGAGCGGAAGTTTATTGACCAAAGAAACTGAGACCAGTTCCTTGGCTGAAGACCAGGATCGATGGGAAGTTTATATCAGAACCTGAGACCAGTTCCTTGGCTGAAGACCAGGATCGAGGGGAAGGTTTACCTTTTTCTATGTATCATCTCTTAGTAAAAGAAGATGAATGAGCAAACTTCCATTCATAACCACCGTCAAAATTTTGGGTATTCCGATATTTAATCCTCTTGCACCCTGAATGTCCGAATATCTTCGCCATTCATACCTTTGGGTCCAAGAAGATTAAATAGGGGCACCTATCATACCCCAAATTTTGACCACCGAGATTTCCCATCATTGTGAGGATCATTTCCACAATATAGATGTGCCATCATGCCTAATCAATTTCCTCAAGGATTGTTGAGCTTTCACTACTACCAAGAATTAGGGTTTAGGCCATTTCTGAGCACTTAGACAAAGGATCAATCAAGAAATGACATGATCTTCAACTTGTCTAACCACTCAAACACCTATAAAGGATTAAGAGGACTCCCACATCAAGAATCAAGCACAAGGTTGCAACATTCCAAGTGGATCAAACCTCAAGATCGACAGTGTCACCAAATTAGGGTTTTGGTCGACTGAGGCCTCCAGATGAAACTTTTCATCTGGGCATGAGCTAATGCTTCAAAGCACAACCCAAGATACTCCAAGGGACCTCATGGACCCAATCATCAAGTTAATTTAACCTCGGGGGATGCATTCATCAAAAATCAGGAATTAGGGTTTCTTGACCTAATTCACCCCTAAGTTGACTTTTGGGATAAAACCTGAGCCAAGACACTCAAGACATGATTTGAGGGCCTCCAATACACTACATTGATCCATTTACAACAATGGATTGATCCAAGAAGCTTGATTCACAAGTTTCAATTTCATTTGGACCGCAATTAGGGTTTCGAGGGAAAAGTCAACTGTATCTTTGACTTTTGACCAAGACATGCTCCCAAACCTTGGGACATGATTCAATACACCCTATATCACCTATGGAATCCATACATTAGGTTTGATTTAGGTCAAGGACTTGATTTCACAAAGGATCGCACAGTTTGGATTTCATCCGATAAAAAGTCAACTGTGCACAAAATCAAGTTTAACTTTTTGGAATTTTTCACAAATGTGGTTCCCCTAAGTCAAAAATAATGTTAATGTATGGTATTGATCATCATTCATTAAGAAAAATCAAGAAAAGTGAGGTTTCTGGCAAAAGGGGCAACCTTAAGAAACAAAATTTTTTCTAAGTTATGGAACAAAAGTGGTATTGGTACCAACTTTCAAGGACCATAACTTGAGATCCAAGCAACCATTTTGGGTGATCCAAAGATGGATTTGTAGGTCTTGCTACACTCTACAAAAGCTTCAACTACCTCAGACTCCAATTCTTTATGGATTTTAAGTTATGGAGTGGTCAAAATGACAAAAACATGAAAATGACACTTTTTCCAACACTTAGTGAAAATCTGCCTAAGTTACCAGCCTTGAACATCAATGTTCATGAGGCTTTTTCAATGGGATCCAAATAGTTTCAAAACAAACTATGATCACTCATGTTTTGTATCATATGAGGGTTTTCTAAAAAGCACAAGAGCCTCCCATAACTCAACCTGAGCAGGGAGGTATTAATCCCTCAAAATCATCGTTTCCAACTGTCCTAAGCAAGGCAGATTTTGTGCATTTTCTCGATTTGGCAAAATTGGATAACTCCAAGCCTTGTCATCCATTTGACACATCTGAGGATAAAACAAAAGGAGAATGATCTAATCCCCAAGCCTCCCAAGTCCAAGAATCTACATATAGCCATGCCAAACCTAAAAGAGGTAAAAAGTGCCAAGACTCCAATTTTGTTTCAATGCATTCAATGGATGCATCAAGGTGGCATGAACTGAGGCAAGCTTAACTGAATGAGTCAAACCAATCACACACACACAAACACCTCATAAACATCAGTGATCCATAACACAAAATCACATCTGGAACATCAGATTCTCAAAATCACCAGCCAATTGCTCAAGTTCTTGACAGAGTTGCAGCTGAGGTGCCATATCAAGTTCTAGCTTATTTCAATCCACTCCAAGCATTCAAACACACTCCATGGCACCTAAGGAAGTTGTCCAGATCATTGGAACCTAGATGTAACACCTCCATCACCAAACTCGATCACCAACTGTAAGAGGTAAGCATGAACCCTTCAAACTCTATATTCCATGCATCATAAATAAATTTTTGAGTTACCATCTTGTTCTTGCATGTATATAGAGTGATAACCCCCAATAAATTGCCATGAATCAACCGTGTACGGAATTTCATTGTGTTCATGCCGAAATTAGGGTTCTTGAGGTTTTTTGTTGATTTCTTTCTCCATGCTTAATATAAATGTAATTAAACTATATGGTTGTGATCCTTGTTCAAAAACGAACAAATTTGGTACTTGAATCGTGCAAAACATTGAGAAATCATGGAGAAAAGTGAGAAAATGCAAATCTGCAAAAACAGAGGGCGCGGGTAAGAACCAAGTGTTCTAGGCGCCATAATTCAAAATTTTGAATTTTAGTTATTTTTGTTTAATTGATTCAAAAATTAATTTCTCTCTGAATATTTATGTTTTTGAATTGATTCTTTTTCTCAAAATTCACTAAAATGTTTAAATATTTTATTTTACAAAAAAAATCCAATTTATCTTATTTATTTAATATAGTTAGAATTTTTGTAATTAATTTCATTTTATTGTTTTTTAACAATTTTTAAAATGAAATTCCCACTTTGATCTTTCAAAACCAATTGAATTTCAAGCTTTCATATGATTAAACATGATTTTCAAAATATTTTTCAAAGTGTACAACTTGTTTTTGAATATATTTGATATTTTATCATTTATTATTTAAATTTCCTTTGAAAAATAACATTTTAATTTAAAATTAGGGTTTCCTCTCGATTTTAAATTTTCAAACACTTTGGGCCTCTATTAGAGTGTAAGACCCATTCCCTTTGTAAATACACAATTTTTTTGCCTCAGTCATTGTGTAAGTCCTTATACGATTTTAAAAATCCCAGCGTGATCGTCGCCTTTTAAACAAAAAAAAACATCTGGACCTCCCCTCGTGTTATAAGTCTCATTCTCTTTTAACATTCTTTGGGCCTCTATTAGAGTGTAAGACCCAATCCATTTTTAGCCAAAACCTTTTTGGGCCTCAGTTATTGTATAAGTCCCACTGCGTTAAAAAATCTCGGAGTGATTGCCATTTCAAAATGAAAATTATATGGGCCTACCCTTGTGTTGTAAGTCCCATTTCTTCTCTTTTTCAAAACACTTTGGGCCTCTAACAGAGTGTAAGACCCAACTCTCTTTTGTACATAAAATAATTTGGGCCTCAGTTATTGTGTAAGTTCCAGTACAGTTTACAAAACAACGGTACAATTACTATTTTTCATCTGGGCCTCTCTTTTAGTATAAGCCCCAACAACCTTTTTAAAAAAACAACTTCCCTTTTGATTTAGGTTCAAATCCATAGTTGTTATCAAAACTTTCTTTAATTTCTTGAACAACTAACCATACAGCTGTTACAATGGATGCTTGCTCGCTTGTAAGTTTTATCAGCTTTCATTTACTTGTTTTCATATATATATATATATATAACTGTATTGCTAGAAGCTTGCTCACCTGTAAGTCCTTCTTTCATATCCTTTTAAATACTTGTCATATATCAACTGTATATATACTTGTATATCTGCTTAGAGTTTTCCCCGACAACTAGGTCTAGAACTAGGTAAAGCCAGTTGGTCACTCTTTCAATACAGTCAAAACTAGATCCCCATAGGATTTCCAAATACAGCTTGCCTTCTCTTGGGCTTAAACAATATGGAACAAAGAGAAAGGAATTATTCTCGGTGAAACTTTTCTCAGACTGTCACTATTAGAAATTGTCAAAGAAATTCACTTCCCCGGAGAGGATTAATTCCCGGTGAAACCTCTCTTGAATTTCTTCAAACCCTAGAACTGTTCACTAAAGAAAAGATTATTCCCGGTGAAACTTTTCTTAAGTTTGGACCCACAGGCTTCCTAAAAGCATCCCCACCTCCTCTTGGGATTTGTACAAGGACCCTCCGGCTTCTTAGAAGTTCTCATGCCTTCTCTTGGGCTTAATACAAGTACCCGGAAGACCTCTTAAAGGTATAGGACTGAACTTAGTCATCCTTTGCTAGAGCAGTCTTTCCAGAGTCAAAACCTCAGACTAATCTAAGGGTTGATACTCATCCCTTAAAACACCTGCCTCCTCTTGCGCATCATACAAAGATAAACTCTTCCATACTAGTAGACTTGGACAGTCTAATCCCCTATTGAGTCTCAAAGGCATTCTCAAGTTCCTTGCCAACACAGGAAAAACCCTGGTCATTTAATCAATCTCCTGTAGAGTTAAAACCCAATCTTTCTCCTAAAAATTCCGCAGCCAGGGTCAGTTTATCATCAGTATAACACTATCCCAAATTAGAACCTCAAGGCATCTGATATCCCAACTCTTCTGTAAACCCTCAGCAAGAGTTGATTCCCCATTTGGATCTGCCTCTGGATCTCAATAATCCTCAGCAGAAGTTAGCCTCCTCTTAGGTTTTGTATAATAATCCTTCCTTTCCCTAGCATATTCAGCCTCCTTTTAGGCTTTGTATAATGATTTCTTTCTTTGTTCTCCCCTAGCAAAGTCAGCCTCCTCTTGGGCTTTGTACAATGATTTTCCCCAACTGAGCTAACCTTTTCAGACTCTCTTGTTGAGTCAATCACCTTTACACACTCTCTTGTTGAGTCAATGGTACAAAACAAAAGCACTCTCTTGTTGAGTCAAACTCTTTTAGCCTCAATCTTGGGCTTTGTACAAGACAAATAATACTCTCCAGCAGAGTCGGTCTTCTTTTCAGCCTCAATCTTGGGCTTTGTACAAGACACCTAAAATATCCTCAGCCGAGTCAGTAAAATCTCATTTTAGCCTCAATCTTGGGATTTGTACAAGACAAATAAATATTTCTTTCCCACAGAGTCAGTCTTCTTTTCAGCTTCAATCTTGGGCTTTGTACAAGACACATATAAAACCTCCCCAGTGGAGTAAAAAACCCTTTTTAGCCTCAATCTTGGGTTTTGTACAAGACAGACAAAATATTTTCCCCAAAAAAGTCAAACTTTTAGCCTCCTATTAGGCTTTGTATAATGATATCCCCAAAAGAGTTAGTCTCTTTTTAGCCTCAATCTTGGGCTTTATACAAGACAGATAAACACTCTCTTGTTGAGTCAGTCTTTGCCAGCCTCCTCTTAGGCTTTGTATAAGGACTTCCCCAGTGGAGTCAATCAACCTCTTAGCTTCAACCTTGGGCTTTGATCAAGGCACACAAAAATCAACATCCCCTCAGAGGAAATCAAAATCTCTCTGTAGGAAGACATTTCTCTGTGTTATCACATATCAAAACAAACCCTAATCCTAGATAACTGCTATAAGTGGCACACTTGTTGATTCAAACATCCAAGCTGTCGTCCATCTCTTATCCTGGTAAAATCCCATCTTTCATCAAATTGTTGTAAGCGGCAAGCCTCTGGATTATTTACATCCACGCCACTGTCCCTCTCTTAGCATGAAAGACTCCTATGGAAAAATTGCATTGCTCTACACTGAGTTAAAGTTTTCTCCTTCAGGACAAGTCCCATATAAAGGAAATTATGGCATTGCTGGATTCTCATATCCTAGTTAAAGTAACCCTCCTTTATAATCAGTCACCCAACAGTTGTGATAAATAGACGAGATGTCTCCCTTTAGAGATGACAAATTCTCTCTCAATCAAATCTTTTAGCTTCAATCTTGGGCTTTGAACAAGACACAAATACTAAACCTTTTAGCTTCAATCTTGGGCTTTGAACAAGACACCAAAACATCTTTTCCTCCCATAGATTAGGAGGAACTACGATTGCTCTGATTTCCCTGTTTCTTTAAACGGGAATACGTAGGCATAAGATTACGAAATCTTAGCGAGCATACCAATCAAAATGCTAGGTCCAATACCTTCACACCGATCAAAACGGAGGTCCGATACCTCACCAAAACCATAAAAAACTCTCCCTCTCTCTCAACATTCCTAAACTTTCCCAACCCACAACAGATAAACACCATCAAGTACAAAGCAGAACCTATTGCTAACAACCTGTGGATAAACACATATAGGATGGGTAACTGACAACTCCCCATTGTATAACCTGACCCCGAACTCCCCGAATCTCTTTAAGCGTTGTTCAGTTAAACATTCGCGTGCAAGGTTAGTTTTAGATAGCTTCCCTTTCCCTTCCAGGCTCACAGGATAAATAAGAAATCAGAAAGTAGCACTCTTCCTCCTACCGTTGCGGTGAGGAGGAACACCATGTGCGATAAGGTGGTCGCGTCACCGACAAAAATCACACGCTACAGGAGTTTGCAATAATTGGTCCACAATGTTGTACTCGCTTTTCTGGATGAGCTGCAGCATCTCATCGTTGTTCTTTATAAGCTCTGGACTACCAGATTGACTGACTGGTGGATTAGGAACTCCTGTTTGAGATTCCTTTTCTTTGGTAGGTTCTCCAACTCCTCTTTTGAAGATCCGACCACTCCGTGTGACTCGACTGATGTCGGAAATGTTTACGACGGAGGGTAATGGAGTTTCATTTCCATTTTCGATGGTTGTTGCACCGTACTTGTAAGGGATAGCCTTTTCTGATTTGTACGGTACTGGTCCTGGCAGATAGATAACCACGGGAGCTTTTTTATTTCTCTGACCATCATAGGCAACCTCAATTGGTTCAAGGTTAAGGATTCTTCTTCTATCAAGAGAAACGTTCGACTCGTTGAATAGAGGAATTATGGCATAACCGTTCTCGGTTGTCCTGTGATCGGAGATTATGACAGTGTTTTTGTTCTGACCAGGTAGATACTCTTGTATCATGTTGATCGATCCAGAGCTCAAACATGGTCGAATCTGTCGCTCCCGGGATTTTCATCCTAGTACAAACGCGAAAGTGGCACCAAACAGAGTCGCCAGCAATGTGTATTTATCCCAAGAGAGGGAAAGGAAACACTGCATAAACCTGAAGGAAAGAATAGAGCATGGTCTTGCGACCAAGAGAACTGGGTTCGGGAGTCGGTTACGCGAGAGGAAGGTATTAGCACCCCCTCGCGTCCATCGTACCCGATGGGATCCACGCTTGCTTGTTTCGATCAAAGGGTGATAGAAAAGAATACTGGAAGAGGAACTAGAAAAGGAATGGAAAGAGAAAGAGAAACAAATGTAGGTAAAATAAAAGAAGTGCTCGCATGGGCCCTACCCCACTGCCTACGTATCTCATCGGGAACATGAGAATCAGAGCGACGTAGTTCCCCTCAATAGGGATGGATTGTGTTTTTTAGAGAACGGCTTACGTTCTAGCTCAGGTGTTGCAGGCTCGCTGGTCCGAGTGCGTTACCATCTTGCAAGAGAACGAGTAGAAGCGCGTTCGTACGCTAAGAGTGAATGAGGTGAGAAAAGAATTCCCGAAGGAAAGACGTTATTGTTTGTTTTTTGTCTTTTAGAAGGAAGTGTTTTGGATTTGTTTGCATATGACAGTGTATCTGGATCTTAGTCATTGGAATGTGTACATTCTCACATTCCAAGATGGAATGGGTAAGAAAGCACACTAAGAGTGAAGAAGACCCCCACCCTTAGTTCCAATTGTCAAGGTTCAAACACACTAGCATACTTGTGTTTATTAAGTGTTTTTGTTAATTAAGAAATGAAGAAGTGTTTTTTATTTGTACCTTCAACAAGTATTGCATTTAAGTCCCTCATACAAGATCAAATGTTTAACACATTGACCCAAGATGGGCTATATGCTATACATTCTAAGATTATAAGAGAAGACCCCTTATAACCTTTTCTTTATATGAAAGGCCTAAATGCAATAAATGCCTACCTTTATTAGATATTTTGAATTTTCTTTGAGATGAGAAAAGAGACTCAAGAGAGGATAAAGGTAAAAATCTATATGGACTAAGACTCAATCCTAATTGATTAGTTAAGGGAGTGATCCTAAGGTTTGTGAGGTTTCAACCTAAAGTCTAAAGAAAGAATGAATTAAACAATTCACTTCTAAAGTAGAAGATGAATTATAATTCACAAAGGGAAAGTGATGAGTTATTAAAAGAAAGCACATAAGTGCTTAACAAAACATAAAATGGAATTGTAAAAGAGAAAGGATAGTAGTTGAATGTGGATTCCTTATCCACACTCAATTGAAACTTACCAAAGCCCCTACATGGTTAGTAAACATGTATAAGAAGTATAAGAAGTAAAAGAACATGTAATGCATCATAAAACCCAAAAGAATTAAATGAGAAATCAAATCCTAGAACCACAACCAGAATGTACATCATATGGAAAACAAATGGTTATTATCATGCAAGTCCAAGTGGATAGGCAACAAACATCATCCATGGCATTAGAACATGCCACCATAAGAAAAGGGAGAATGAAAGATGAAGGGAAAAAGAAGAAATGTGCATAAATGGAACATGTAATCCATGGATCAGAATTGAAATGAAATGAAAAATGATTCACAAACCTCTCACAAGTATTCATGAAGCACATCAAGACATTTAAGAAGTGATAGAAGAAGTAGAATTGAAATGGAAGTTCAAAAGAAAACACAAGTACAAACACCACATGTTAAAGGTGCACAAGGTTTAAATGAAAGTCAACATGCAAGGATGACATATAATATGTACCAATGACCTATAATGTCAAGTGAATGGTTCACCAAATATGCAAATGATCATGCCATTATGTACAAAAGAAGTCATGTAAACATGCACCAATATTGGGATGATATGACATGTTATTATGCTTCAAAGGTAATGCCTTAAACAAAAATTAGATGGCCTCATGAAAATTATGAAAACATGGTATTGAAGTTCACAAATCAGGGATGAATCACATATCAAAGTAGCATGCAAGAAACCAAGGCAAAATGATGTCAAACAATGCACTTAGGTCAAATAGACATATCATACAAAGTAGCACAAAAATGAACACCAAACATGCCATAAACTAAACTAAAAAAATCAAATAAAAACATTTAACATACCTCAAGATGATAATGACCCAATGCAAAAAGAAGAGCATCAAAACAATTTTTAATGATCAAGAACAAAATTAAACAAGATCATGTACCATATTAAGAATGCACATCAAAGAAATTCAAAGAAAAACATAGAACAGGGGCAAAAAGGTCATAAAATCAAGAAACAAAATCATGAAAAATTTTCTAAATGTTTTAAGAAGGCTCATGAATTTGTTTGGAATTTTACGATGCTATTTAGTATTTTTAAAAATTAAAAAGAAAACGTGTAGCAAAAATAAAAAATAAAATGCAATGCAAAAAGGAATGGGGGTGCGTGACTAGTAATTACTCAGTTCAAATTACATTGGGCCTTAAACAAGGCGGTGTGGATATCAGTTTAGTCCCAAAGTCCAAGTCTGCGCAGAACACACTAACAAACATACACTCTCAGTCAACAAAATTGACTCACTCATGGCCATTGGATCAAGTCAAGGTCAAACGAAAGTCAAAGTAAATGAAATCAACGCACATGCATGAGTGTCTACCCTAGCTACCATACGTTGCAACACATAGAGCTTAAGTGAATTCAGAAACAATGCACATGACATGCACATGCGTTTTAATGTGCTGGCACATTTTAGACCACACGATTGGAACATATCAACGGCTATGATTAAAACGGACAAAACCCTAGCACTTAAGACCACCGGCCGGAGATGACCTCCGGTCACCTTCTCCGGTCATGCACCACCGTCTGCAACTCCATAATTTCCAGAATTCCACAAAAACTATACCAAAATGAAGAGCAACTCACGTAGATTAACAATATACTCATAAAAACAACAAAACATACACACATAGCAAGAACAGAGGGGATGAATATGTGCCCTAACTTTTGGATCTAAGCCTTTACAAGGCCTATCAACTAGCCGGAGTGAGAAATGCTCCTAATGAGTTCATATCATCATGAAATCATCATAATAATCAACAAAACGTGAGAGAAAAATTTGTGAGTTTTGGAACCTGATCTTGCAGTTCCTGTGGAGTTTGAGAAAACCAGAGAGAACACTTGCTCTTCGACCTTGGAGCTTCAATATTAAGCAAAATAAATGCTGATGATTCACAAGTAGATGAAGGAGATTGAAGATTGCAGTGATGCTAAGCTTGCAGAAATGGAGTTGTTCTTGTTGTTCTTGATTCAACCACACTCAATGGAAGAACTATGGAGTTGAAATCGTGGAGAAGCAAACTCAGAGAGAATGAGAGAGTAGAAGAGAGAGTTTCTGAAGTGAAATGTGTGAGAAATGAAGTTGAAAAACTGAAATTTGAGAGAGTGATTTTTATTTATAATGTGAACTAACCACGGTTAAATGAGTTGAGTTAGGGTGAGTCAAGTTGGTTAACTGAGTCATCCCTAACTAACTGAGTCAAGTTAGTTAGGGAGTGTGATGATATGGTGAAGATGGCTCATGACATGCTATGGTGGAAGTGAGGAGGGAAATGAAATGGCACGGCTGGTGGTAGAAGAAACTTGCTTAGCACGTTTATTTCTTTCCATTCTCATGTATGCCAAGGCAAGTGTGCAAGGTGTAATTGACTTGTGCTTGGTTGAAAGAGGAAACTGAAGTGAGGAAGTGTTTGTGGTGTGTTTGAACCAAAATCATGAAACATGCTGTCAATGTATCCATGCCAACATAGGGTAGTTTGTGGAGGTTTTTCTCTCTACTCAATGGCTGCATTAGGGAGTTTATGGGTTCATTGGAAAGAGGATGCATTGGAGCACAATATTGATTTGGAAATTGAAGTGGAATGAGGTCTCAAACATGTCTAAAAATGACCTTAAACAGATGGGCCAAGAACTGGTACATGGGTGCGCAGACTTGTGGCATGACCTGGTTGTGACCTGGTCAAATTTCAGTTGCAATGACCATTCTTTGAGCCATCATAACTCCTTAACCTTTGATCAGATGAAAAATTGATAAACACCAACTTTGAAGATCTCACATAGAGGAACAACTTTGATGTTGAAAGATTTTCCATTTGAAGCCTCTAATCATGAGTAATTGATCAATACATTTGGCCCACCAAGTGTTTGAGAAAATGACTGCGCGCGTGCCCTGAAAATCTTGGTCATGACCTAGTTTTGGACCCACTTTGCTCAAACTTTGATCAATCATATCTCACTCAATTTTTATCCAATGGAGATGTTCCACATATGGATGTGAAGCTTAAAACAAGATCTTTTATTGTGGCCGAGTGGAATTTTCATTTGGTGCTTCAATTTTAAATGGCCTTGGTTCAAACTCTGATGCAAAATGGCCAAAACTTGCTATTTTTAGTAACCCTTCCTCTTCCAAAAATGGCAACTTTCCACCTCTTGATTTTTTCATGATTCGTTTGGAGTTTCTTGACCAAATTTTGTACATTGGACATATGTAACATGAATTTCATGATTTTGGGCTCAAAAAGTCAAGAGTTGACTTTTTCCTCTGATTATTTGACTTGGCCCCAATTTTCCTGATTTCTGATCTTTCTTCCAATTGAACCACTTCTAAAACCAATTGAGAGGCAATTTTCCATACACATACACTTAAGAACATGTAGGACACCATGACATCAAGTTTTGTCCAAGAAATCAAAGATTCCCTGATTTAATGGGAAACCCTAGTTTTGGTGCCCACCTCCTAGGAGAAAAATGTGCAGTCTTCAATTTCAAATTCCTTAGAGTATGTTATGTATCCTCTTAAAGGATGATGAGATATACCATTTGAGGATGACTTTGGATCAATGAGCTATCTCTTTTGAGGATTTTCCTTCAGTTTTTGAACCTCTTGCATAGTGAAAGATGTAGTGCTTCAATCTCCCATTGAATCTCTCATCCTTGAGGTTGTGGATGATCCATTGAGATGGTATGAGACATGAAAGACCTCTTGGCTTGCCTTGAGGAAACTTGATTGACCTTTTTGTGCTTTGAATGATCCCTTGATTGACCACCTTCCACCTGATCCATGCCCTGATGGTAAGAAGGATGCCATGCTTCATTTTTCTATGTTAAATGCAATGCAATGCTAATGAGATGGGTATGATATGATAAATGATAATGCCATGCTATGATGACAAAGAGGGAGAGCAAATTTTGGGGTATTACAGCTGCCCCTATTTAAGCACTGTAGACCTGAATGCCTGAAAGCAATTGCTTTCAGACTTTCAAGGTATATAGTGATTGAATACCAAATATAACCAAAAATTTGCTCTGGATGATGAAGAAGAAAAGGGATATAAACCCAACAAGACTGCTGGATTGAGCCTTCAAATGAAACGCTGTCGGAGAAATCTGTCTTTTGAACGACACCAGACGTCTACTGGCTCGCCGCATTACTGGTAAACTTTAACAATGTCTTTTATGCAATTCCAGACGACTACTGGCCTGCCACGCTACTGGTGGACTTTGATGATGTCTTTTATGCAATTCCAGATGACTACTGGCCTGCCACGCTACTGGTGGACTTTGATGATGTCTTTTATGCAATTCCAGACGACTACTGGCCTGCCACGCTACTGGTGGACTTTGATGATGTCTTTTATGCAATTCCAGATGACTACTGGCCTGCCACGCTACTGGTGGACTTTGATGATGTCTTTTATGCAATTCCAGATGACTACTGGCCTGCCACGCTACTGATGGACTTTGATGATGTCTTTTTGAACGACGTCAGACGACTACTGGCCTGCCACGCTACTGGTGGACTTTGATGATGTCTTATATGCAATTCCAGACGACTACTGGCCTGCCACGCTACTGGTGGACTTTGATGATGTCTTTTATGCAATTCCAGACGACTACTGGCCTGCCACGCTACTGGTGGACTTTGCAGCTTCGTGCCACCCGAAGACGGACTTTTGCCAAACTACTGTTGGACTTTTAGAATTTGCCACCCTTAGATGGACCTTTCGCCAATCCACTGTTGGACTTTTGCCACCCGAAGACGGACTTTTGCCAATCCACTGTTGGACTTTTAGCTGCTTTGCCACCCGAAGATGGACTTTTGCCAATCCACTGTTGGACTTTTAAAATTTGCCACCCTTAGATGGACTTTTGCCAATCCACTGTTGGACTTTGCTAACGTCTTTTAACAATGCCAGGCGACTACTGGCTTGCCACACTACGGGTGGACTTTCGCAAAATTCCCATACTGGATTACACTCTGCATCCGTGTCAGACATCCCTGCCGACTTTGCTGAGGAACAATGATCAATGACTTGACTTTAGAGGTTCCTGAGAGGATAGTATCTCTGCTGGAGAATGAATGAACAATCCGTCTGCTTCGAATTGTCAAGTTTGCCAAAAATAAATTGGACTTGAAGAATAATAAATCTGCCAGTAATCACTTCATCTGCTGGGGAATGAATTCTGGTCACAGCGACTCCGCTGGGGATGAGAATTTCTTTGCATGGCGTCTTGCTAAGGAAGAAAAGTCATAAAAAACTCTGCTTGGGGATCTATCCAATCCAATACCCTTTGTAGAGGTTATCCACCTTCTGACCCGGCTGGGGAAATACTGTACCATCCTTGTTGAGGAATAGATTCGGCTGATCTTATAAACCTCTGCGGGGAGAACAACAACTCAGCTGGGGAGTATTGCTGACAAGATTCGATGCTGACCTCTGTGGGGGATCATTACCAGAGACACAATCTTGCTGGGGATCAGGGCTACTCTGCCAGGGACATGCGAATCCTGGTTAGAACATTCCACTGCAACTTGCTAGGAAAGAGTCCTTAGAGATCTGTTGGGGAAACCCAAAGCAAATCTACAGTAGTCTGCTGAAGAATATGACTGTCGAGCTTAGGATAAGTACCACAATGCCCCATGTTAGGCGAGCTTCCCTTTAGACAATTCCGTTAGGGATGACGAGTTTATAACAAACTCTGCTGGAGGAAACTGCTTTAAAACGTCTCGTGGTGGGGAATGCCTTTTGAGAGGATTTTACAGAAGACCAACTGTCCTCGAACTCTACTGGGGATGATCAACACTTCATGATGGGGAAATAAACATGCCCCATGCTTGGACAAACTAACAATTTGTCCCCGAAGAAGATGTCATAAGAGGATTTTACAGAAGATTTAGCCTCTTCAAACTCCAGCGACTTCGCTGGGGATAATGACCATCAGTTTCGGTGTCGACGAGACCACTCTTTTGGGGAACCTGTGACCGTTATCGACACAGAAAAGCTTGTAGTTGTTGGAAGTACTGTATGAGAGAATCGACTTAATAAGATACAACGGTACCCAGTTGAACTTAATTCAATGATATCGAACCATTATGAGCGACCGTCGACCGAGCGAGGAACCCCGACCTCCTTACCCGTAATTGCCCCAGTCTTTTGCGTGGGGTAATTGATTACTGGTCTTGTGCTTAAAATCATCTGCACCTGCTACATGCAACAAAAGAATATGCACACATGTCCCGAATATTGCGTGGCTAGAATCCATCATCCAGGAGTATTCAACATTCAAAGTAATTTTAAATGTTTTTTTCCGCGCATGTTATTGCAAGGCCGCCATGTTTTTAAATGCAATGTTTTATCAAAAATTAGGACGTCTTTGCAAACAAAGCAATAAAACAAAAATAGAAAGCTTTTTTATTGAAATTCAATTTATTGACTGAGAGCCCAGAATAGGCAATTACATCCGGAAGCAATCCCTGGAAAGAGGTGATCGCTGAAAATTGAGAAAAGAAACTATCCTAATGGCAATGTGAAAACGGACTTCCACTGAGTTTCCATTCTGTTATGACCAGTATGTCTTCAAAACTCCCCGACCTTGCCTTCTGAGGACTGATCAGACCGATTCCTATCTTTCAGAACGTCAGTTGTTCAAACGGTAATTGGGTACAGATAACTCAGACCGTAGTCATTCGCTTAAATCCCTCTTTTGCGTAGACCGCCCTTTCAGGTTTTCGATCCACCAGGATACCCTTTTTTGCCTAAGTTGCCCTTTCGGGTTTTCAACTTACCGGGTGTACAATTTTTTTTCAATTATATCCCTAATTTTTGCCCGAACCTTATTCTGTTTTTGGTTCGCCGGGATGCCCTTTTTCGCCTGGATTTTTTTTTTTTTTTATCCAGCGGGTCTATTCATGCGAAGTATTTTTTGACTACGTCCGAGTTGACAGGGGATGAAAAGTCTTCGCCATCCATGGTTGTAAGCAATAAGGCTCCGCCTGAAAAGACCTTTTTAACCACGAATGGACCTTCATAATTAGGAGTCCATTTGCCCCTGTGATCTGTATTGGGAGGAAGGATCCTTTTGAGCACTACATCTCCGACTTTGTAAACCCGAGGACGCACCTTTTGGTCAAATGCCTGCTTCATTCTGCGCTGGTATAATTGCCCATGACATACAGCCGCCAATCGCTTTTCCTCAATAAGGCTCAGCTGATCAAATCTGGCTCGTACCCATTCAGCCTCATCTAGCTTAACATCAATCATGACTCTGAGGGACGGAATCTCCACTTCAACCGGTAGTACTGCCTCCATACCATATACGAGTGAGAATGGGGTTGCCCCAGTGGATGTGCGTACCGACGTTCGATATCCATGCAAAGCAAATGGTAACATCTCATGCCAATCTTTGTACGTGACAACCATCTTCTGTACTATCTTCTTGATATTTTTGTTGGCCGCTTCGACCGCGCCATTCATCTTTGGGCGGTACGGAGAAGAATTGTGATGTTCGATTTTGAAGTTCCGGCATAACTCAGCCATCATCTTATTATTCAAATTAGAACCATTATCAGTAATGATTCTTTCGGGAACTCCATATCGGCAAATGATATCCCGTTTTAAGAAACGAGCTACCACTTGTTTTGTAACATTGGCATAGGATGCAGCTTCAACCCATTTGGTGAAGTAATCAATTGCCACCAAGATGAAACGATGACCATTGGAAGCTGTAGGCTCAATCTTTCCGATCATATCAATGCCCCACATGGCAAACGGCCAAGGCGACGACATGATACTCAACGGATTTGGAGGCACATGCACCTTGTCTGCATAGATCTGGCATTTATGGCATTTGCGGGCATATTTGCAACAATCTGACTCCATAGTCAACCAATAATATCCCGATCTTAACAACTTTTTAGCCATTGCATGTCCTCTGGCATGGGTACCGAAAGAGCCTTCGTGCACTTCAATCATCAACAAGTCTGCTTCATGTCTATCCACACATCTAAGCAGGACCGTGTCAAAATTTCTTTTATACAGCACGCCATCTTTGTTCAAGAAGAAACTACCAGCTAACCTTCTCAACGTCTTCCTGTCTTTGGACGATGCCCCGGGCGGGTACTCTTGTCTTTTCAAGAAACACTTAATGTCATGAAACCATGGCTTGTCATCAGACGTTGCATCGACCGCAAACACAAATGCCGGTCTGTCAAGCCGAGATACTTCAATCTTAGGTACATGGTTCCATCCTTGCACTTTGATCATGGAAGACAAAGTGGCCAAGGCATCGGCGAACCTATTCTCATCCCGAGGAATATGGTACAGTTTCACTGTTGTGAAAAATGTCAGCAATCTCCTTGTATAATCTCTATACGGCACTAGATTTGCTTGGTGCGTGTACCAACTCCCTTTCACTTGATTGATTACCAAAGCTGAATCACCAAAGATATCAAGGATCTTAATCCGTAGATTAATCGCCTCCTCGATCCCCATTATACAAGCTTCGTACTCTGCTTCATTGTTGGTGCATCCGAAAGTTATTCGGGCAGTGAAAGGCATATGAACACCTTCCGGCGTGATAAGAACTGCTCCAACTCCGCACCCATTCATATTGACAGCCCCATCGAACATCAGACTCCATTTGGACTCAGGGTATGGCCCCTCCTCCGGGAGTGGTTCCTCGCAGTCTTTAGCTTTGAGAAACATGATGTCTTCATCAGGGAAATCAAATTTCATGGGTTGGTAATCATCAATCGGCTGTTGCGCAAGATAGTCGGACAGGATACTTCCTTTGACGGCCTTTTGTGAAGTGTACTGAATGTCATACTCTGTCAAGACCATTTTCCACCGTGCAACTCTGCCTGTCAGTGCTGGTTTCTCGAAAATGTACTTGATAGGATCCATTTTTGAAATCAACAAGGTTGTGTGCCTAACCATATATTGCCTCAATCGCTTGGCGGCCCATGCAAGCGCACAGCATGTCTTTTCAAGCATTGAGTATCGGGACTCACAATCATTGAACTTTTTGCTCACGTAGTAGATAGCATGCTCCTTCCTACCTGTCTCGTCATGTTGACCGAGAACACAACCCATGGAACCTTCAAGCACTGTCAGATACATTATCAGCGGCCTCCCTTCAACTGGAGGCATTAGAATCGGAGGTTCCTGCAAGTATTCTTTTATCTTATCGAATGCCAATTGGCAATCGTCATTCCACCTGACCGTTTGATCTTTCCTTAACAATTTAAATATTGGCTCACACGTGGCTGTTAGGTGAGATATGAACCTTGCAATGTAGTTCAATCTACCCAAGAAACCACGAACCTCTTTTTCTGTTCTCGGTTCAGGCATTTCTTGTATTGCTTTCACCTTGGCAGGATCAACCTCGATTCCTCTTTCGCTCACAATGAAACCCAGTAACTTTCCAGAACGCACCCCAAACGTGCACTTGTTTGGATTTAATCTCAGACGGAACTTTCTTAACCTTTCAAACAGCTTTTTCAGGTTAACCAGATGTTCCTCTTCTGTTCTCGACTTGGCAATCATATCATCTACATAACATTCGATCTCCTTATGAATCAAGTCATGAAACAATGTCACCATCGCCCGCTGGTACGTTGCCCCTGCGTTTTTCAACCCAAAAGGCATTACTTTATAACAATATGTACCCCACGGAGTAATGAACGTGGTCTTCTCCATATCTTCAGGTGCCATCTTGATCTGGTTGTACCCGGAGAACCCGTCCATAAAGGAGAACACTGAAAATTGAGCTGTATTATCGACCAGCACATCAATATGAGGTAGTGGAAAATCATCTTTCGGGCTAGCTTTATTAAGATCTCGATAATCCACACACATTCTCACTTTTCCATCTTTCTTCGGTACTGGCACGATGTTGGCTACCCACGGAGGATATTTTGTCACAGCAAGAAAACCAGCATCCCACTGCTTCTGGACTTCCTCCTTAATCTTTAAAGCCATCTCGGGGTGAGTCCGACGAAGTTTCTGCTTGACTGGCGGGCATTCTTCTCTTAATGGCAGCCTGTGCACGACAATATCCGTATCCAACCCCGACATGTCTTGATACGACCAGGCGAAGATGTCAACATACTCGCGCAACATTTCAGTCAAAGTTTGCTTCACATCTGCTTGCAAGCTGGCACCAATCCTGATCTCTTTCTTGGCGTCCTTGGTACCAATATTGATGATTTCTACAGTCTCCTGATGAGGCTGGATGACCCTTTCCTCTTGTTTCAACAATCTGGCCAGTTCTTCAGAGAGTTCACAATCTTCCTCATCCCCTTCTTCGGCTTGATAAATCGGATTGTCAAAGTCATACATAGCCATATCAAAATCGTTATCAGTGGTATCCGGAGGATCAAGTCTGCATGAACGGGTTCATGCCTTATTTTAGAATTTATTTTTAAGCAAAACAAAGGAAAATAAAACATTGCCATTTTATTTTTTGTGCAAAAATAAAAACTGAAAGACAGAGAACAAAATTTGATTGCAAAACGTCCTTTATTAATTATTAAACATTGCAAATGCAACCATGGTGGCCCTACAAATGAATCTATACGCCTTGGGAAAAGCGCAAGATTTTGACATGCATTATGGTTAGAAAAAAACAAAGAAAAATTACTCTGTCTGAAGAGTAACCCGGATGACTTCTTCAACAGACCAGTTTTGCACTTGTTGTCCCGGAGCATGAGGGCGTACCCAGTTGTCCAGGTCACAATTACTGTCAACACTATCCTCTGTGGCTGCACAAGACTGGTCCATGTAGATAATTCCCCCACTATTGAAAGTAATGGGTCCTCTGGCCCCCGCATCTGAAGTTGTAGAGGGATGATAACCAATACCAAATTTGTCTTCCTTCATTAGGGTCTCTATCAACCTGCCCCAACCTTGGGCGTTGCCTGCCCTGACGACTTCGACAGCTTGTTTGTAAGATGAAATGGAGGTACCGGCCCCAACTGGTACAGAAGAAGACTCAGGTGCATCGTCAATATTGACTGCTTCAAATGATTGGCACAGCATCTCATGAATTTCCCCATCCATTTCAATGTACTTGAACGTGGACAGGTGACTCACAAAGATGTCTTCTTCCCCACACACTGTCACAACCTGCCCTTCAAACTCATACTTCAACTTTTGGTGCAAAGTGGAAGTAACAGCCCCGGCTCCGTGAATCCAAGGGCGTCCCAATAGGCAGCGTTATGCAGGTTGTATGTCCATTACATGGAACGTGGATTTGAATACTTGTGGTCCAATTTGTACGGGCAATTCCACCTCACCAAACACAGATCGTCTAGTCCCATCGAATGCTCTGACCACCAATTCACTAGGCCTTAAGATCAAACCATCAACTTCCAGCTTCATTAATGCCTTCTTGGGCAAGACATTGAGTGATGAACCAGTGTCTACCAGTACATGAGATAACACTGCGCCCTTACACTCCATCGTGATATGCAAAGCCTTATTATGGTTTCTTCCTTCAACAGTTAAATCTCTACTTGTAAAGCCCAAGCCATGGCTAACATTAACATTGGAGATTACGCCCTCGAGCTGATTAACAGTAATTTCTTGTGGCACGTATGCACTCTTCAACACTTTCAACAACGCCTGCCGATGCGCATCAGAGCACATCAATAGTGACAAGATTGAAATCTTTGAAGGGGTCTGATTCAGTTGGTCCACAATCTTATAATCGCTTTTCTTGATTATCTTCATAAATTCTTCCATTTCCTTATCAAAAGTAATCTTTGTCTCTGCTTCAGGTGTAGGCGCATTTTCAACCACCTGTTTACCTTTAGCCTTTGCTGCAGCTTCTGCCTCTTTATCACTTCTCAAGGTTTGGGGAGCGAACAACCTTCCACTCCTTGTAAAGCCCCCTACACCCCCTACATTATCAATATTTGGGCTAACTGACGACTCAACCTCCTGCTTTTTACCTTCGTAATACACATCTGCCCCATAGTGCCATGGGATAGCCTTCGTAGATGTGAATGGAATTGGTCCTGGCACCGTGATAGTGACAGGACTGGACCTTTCTTGCGTAGCATTCGCCACGGGAGCTGCATTGACCGGCATTTGAATCTCAGCGGGAGTGTAATAGATGGTCATGGTTGATATCTCATCAGTGTCTTTCACGACTCTGTCGAACTGTAGACATCCTTCATCGATCAGATTCTGTAAACCCATCTTCAACTTATCACAGCCGTTCTCCTGATTCATACACTCAGAGCAATCTTGATTACAGCCCGGGAACACCTGTCCCTTCAATAAACGATCTTTTACCAACAACAAAGAAGTTCTCACTTGATGAACGTCTAATACCAAATTCAATCTCCTCCCATCTTCAATTGCGTACACATTTGCTGCACTATGATCAGGCATGGGATGCTGAGTAATATTAGGAGCGGGAGAGAAATTGATGGCTTTAGCATCAATCAAATCTTGTACTTTATGATGGAAAGCCCAGCATTTTTCAATGGAGTGCCCCTGAGCACCTGAGTGGAACTCACAACGAGCATTAGCATCGAAGTTAGGTGGCAGGTTTCCAACAACCGGAGCTTTCATAGTACGGAGTTCTACCAACTTTAACTCGAGTAGCCGGGGCAACAGCGCGGCATAAGTCATAGGGAGAGGATCCATCTTACGATCCCTCTGCCTAGACCTTTGCTGGAAAAAAGGTTGTTGTTGTTGAACCTGTTGTTGGGGTTGTTGTTTCTGAACAGACGGTGTGGGGATTGTTACAGCATCTACCTGATAATAAGCTTGAGAACGCCCTCTGCCTCGTCCTCTAAACACAACATTCGTATCACCTTCTCTTCTTTTCTGGTTACTAGCAAACGGTTTCTTCGTCCCCGAAGAGCCAGCCCCACTCACATCCTGGATCTTTCCAAGCTTTAACAGACTTTCTATTCTTTCTCCTGCAATCACGATATCAACAAATCCAGTTGACGGACAAGCAGCTAATCTATCAAGATAGGCCCCTTGCAAGGTGCCCATAAACATATCCGCCATTTCTCTGTCTGACAAGGGAGGTTGGACCTGGGCAGCCATTTCCCTCCACCTCTGTGCATATTCTTTGAAACTCTCCTTGGCATTCTGGGACAACCCCTGCAATTGGGTGCGGTTGGGCGCCATGTCGATATTGTACTGGTATTGCTTCAAGAACGCTTCTGCCAGATCTTTCCAACTCTTCACAGCAGCTCTATTCAACTTCATATACCAGGTCAAGGACGCCCCAGCCAGACTGTCCTGAAAATAGTGCATCCATAGCTTCTCGTCATCCGTATGGGCTGAAATCTTCCCAAAGTAAGCTTGAAGATGCGTTTGGGGACACGCATTGCCGTGATACTTATCAAAAGTGGGAGGTTTGAATTTAGGGGGAATTCTGACTCCTGAGACTAGCCCCAAGCTGGTAACATCAATACCCATAGAGTTCTTGCATTCTATGGCCCTGATCTTTTCTGCTAACTCATTATACCTTCGATCACCTTGATTACCCACATCAGCATCCAGCAGAGTAAATTGATCTTCCAGGGTATCTTCAAGAGTAACACCAGCATGCCTACCATTTCCATTACCCCGATTGTTACCACCAGGAGGAGGGTTGCCACCGGGAGGAGGAATGCCATGTCTCTGTGAATTGTCATGCTGATCACCTTCGGGCCCATTGTCTGGACGCTCGACCAGAATCCTCAATCTCTCCTGATTTTGCACCATGCCAGTCATGAGGGTCATGAACTGCTCCATACGCGCCCTCATTTCAGCCAAATCACTTTGCACTTGATCCATGATTCTTACTTGATTTCTTCGCGTCAAATATCGGTGAATATGATTCTCAGCTATACTGCCTGAAACCAAATAAAGGTTAGAGACCCTGCAACGAGTACCTGAAAAGCAAGTAACAAAAATGCAAAATGATATGCAATGCCATGCAATGCCATGTTTGCCATTTCCGAGGTGCTTTATACCCTGATTCCAATCCAACCACAGAAATCTGAAGACCAAAAATCGTGATATAAAGAGACGTGTCGTGGTCATGTGCTTGTGTGCAGCTATCTGATAAGGAATAATTCTGAATAAAATTGCTCATACTCATTCAACGAAGTATTCAAGTACATTTAAGAAAGGTTCAACCGCAAATGCAATACAAGGAAAAATGGATCCATCAACAAGCCTGATGGTAACCATTAACAACAAAATATAAGGAAAAGAACATCAGTCTGACAATTCCACATCCTTCAGATTATCACTTGAGTATTTGATCTCCTCAAAAAGTATACGGGTACGCTGGTGATTCGGCTTTTCAATCATTTCTTTGATCAAGACATCCCTTTTCTCAAGAGCTTCAGTTAAAGAACCCATATGCAGCATCAGAGCCTCGTCATCACACACTCCTTTGTGTCTCTTTATGCCAGCTTACGTCTTGAGTATCTCCCTTTCTATCATGACTTCTTCAAGCTCTTTCTTGGTATTCCTCAGCTCACCTCTAGCTTCTTCTAGCTGTTCTTGACTCTTACCGAGGCTTTCCTGATACTTTCTCCTCTGCTCATGCGCCTTTTCAAGCTCTTCGTCCTTAATCTGCAACTGTTCCTGTAATTCAGCATTCTCTATCCTAACTTCGTCCCAAGCGTGCTGAAACTTTGTTAACTTTTCTTTGGTCTGTGCTAACGCCTGTTTGGTTTGCTTGTGGGCTTGAGTAGCATCATCAGCACCTTTACTAATCTTCCGGAAATGTTGGGCTCTTCCAGCAAAGTCTTTTTCTTTTGCAGTTAGGATTTGTTCAGCATCTTGGGCTTTCCGCTCCAGCTCTTTGTTGGCATGTAGAGCATTCTGAAGACGGCTACTCAACTCGGAATTCTCTCCTTGGAGCTTTTTCACCAAGGCTTGCAACTTGTCAACTTCTTCCACAGTAGCAGTGCTTCTTGCTTTCTCATTCTCCGGATACAAAAGGGGTGCCTTACCAAAAGGCAAGAGAAAATCTTCAACTCTTTTCTTCACCCACTCTTCATATGCTGGATAAACCCGGTTGTTAGGCTTGCCTAGAGTAACTTTCCCCTTTTTCAGTATGCTACCCCAGCTTTCAGAAGCTTTCTGTGCTGCTTCCCAACCATCTGATGTATGAAAATAGAGGGACTCCTCCACATCTCTCTTAATAGGCGGACCTGTCAGGGCATACCCAAATTGTCGAATGGCCAAAGAAGGATTGTAGTTAATCCCACCCATTCTTCCTATCAGTGGAACGTTAGGGAACTTACCACAGCTGTGGATAATATTCTTGCCAATCAGCCCATGATCTACCCATACGATGTCCTTGGCCGCCAATCCCATTAAACGCTGTTTCCACTCTAGAGAATCTTTGGAATCCACAAAAGCCCCTGATTGTGGTAAACGGCCCGCAAACCACTTATAGAACAAGGGTGCACAACAACGAATTATCCCTCCTCTTTTCCTTTCGTTTCGGTTGTACAACGAGTAGTGAAGATCTCCCAGTAGCGTTGGCACCGGGTTCTTCATCATGAATATTCGTATAGCGTCCGTATCAATAAAATCCGGCTCGTTGGGAAACAACACTATGCCGTATATACAAAGGGCTAGCAAAGCATTAAAAACAAGCCAATTCTCGCCTTTAGCTGCTTCCTGGGCCTTCTTAACCAGATATTCCAACTTGTAACCACGAATCTTTCCTTTGTTGGAGACATTGTCGCCTAACTCTGATTTGCTCAAATAAAGAGCACCAGCCACCTTTCCAAAGTCAAGATCCCCCACTGATCCAAAGAAAGGGGGCTCCTCCTTGATAGCAATCCCCAACATGTTGGAATACTCCTCCAGGGTAGGAACCAACACATAGTCTGGAAATACAAAACACCTCAGAGGCGGATCATAGAACTGCATCAACGTATGGAGACCTCTGGCTTCATAATCACTGACATTACGGACCATAGATAAAATCCACTCATATTTCTCTTCAAAAGCTTCTCGTGCTGCAGGGCTCGCCATTCCCTTCAGCATAACAATAGGGCCTAAAGTAGGCATAAGGAACTTATAGCTAATGATATTCTTCCTCTCTTTAGTGTTCATCTTTGCAGGGACCTGATGACTGGAATCAAGGGTAATATATGCACCTGGAAATGAATAAACATGTATGTTAGGATATGATAATGCAATGCAAAGGGCAATGTGATCAGGTAATCAGGTGTCTGTGCTGAACTGTGAACGGTGTCAGTGTAGCTCTGAGACTAATATAGAACCATAGATAAGAATCATCTGAATACAATAGGATGAAACTTCCTTTTTGTGCAATGATGATAGAAAACCGGGTATGTAGGAGGTCATGGTTACCTGCAAACCTGTAAACAACCCGCCCTTCTCACATGTGGGTACTAGGATGTTCAGTATCCCGGGCTCTCAGGTCGAGAAATGATGATACGTTCACCATTTCTGGTTTGGCATCATCATCAATCGAGGAGACCTCAACTGATTCTCCAAAACGAAAGGTCCTCAGCTTCTGGCACTGAGGTCGAGAAGCAATAGTACATTCATCCCTCGGGGTACAGTACTATCGCCAATCGAGGAGTGCCTTCACTGATTCTCTTTCAAAAAGGGATGTCCTATAGCAAGTTCCCAGCATTGGGTCCTCGGATCGAGAATGTGCAATGGGTTTGCCACGGAATGTGGTCTTCCACTGTCACAATTCGGGAGGAGTGCCGCAACTGAGTCCTCGGGAATGGTCACCAGAGTCGACAGTTCCTCAAGAGAATAACTACTGGCCTGCATAACATGCAGTAGCAGAAAGCTCCTGATAGAACCTCGTCTGGTTGTGGGTCTCATGAACAACAATACGTGGTCACCACCACACAAGCGTCACAACTATCCACTCTAATACATATGGGTGTACTCAAGCCTGTGTAGTGAGCTTATCTCTCAGAACACCCCACCCGCCAAACAGAAAACAACAGCACGGTCCAGCACAATAATGATATGTAATGCAGTAAATGCGATAAATACAGTAAAGTACAGTAAAGCAGTAAGTAACCATACAATAAAACGGTAAATATAGCACAACAGTAAACACCCAATGAAAGAAAAGCAAACAAGCGCTAGGATTGACTCGCTAAGGAAACCAGAGATTCTGGGTTTGATCCCCAGCAGAGTCGCCAGCTGTCGCTCCCGGGATTTTCATCCTAGTACAAACGCGAAAGTGGCACCAAACAGAGTCGCCAGCAATGTGTATTTATCCCAAGAGAGGGAAAGGAAACACTGCATAAACCTGAAGGAAAGGATAGAGCATGGTCTTGCGACCAAGAGAACTGGGTTCAGGAGTCGGTTACGCGAGAGGAAGGTATTAGCACCCCCTCGCGTCCATCGTACCCGATGGGATCCACGCTTGCTTGTTTCGATCAAAGGGTGATAGAAAAGAATACTGGAAGAGGAACTAGAAAAGGAATGGAAAGAGAAAGAGAAACAAATGTAGGGAAAATAAAAGAAGTGCTCGCATGGGCCCTACCCCACTGCCTACGTATCTCATCGGGAACATGAGAATCAGAGCGACGTAGTTCCCCTCAATAGGGATGGATTGTGTTTTTTAGAGAACGGCTTACGTTCTAGCTCAGGTGTTGCAGGCTCGCTGGTCCGAGTGCGTTACCATCTTGCAAGAGAACGAGTAGAAGCGCGTTCGTACGCTAAGAGTGAATGAGGTGAGAAAAGAATTCCCGAAGGAAAGACGTTATTGTTTGTTTTTTGTCTTTTAGAAGGAAGTGTTTTGGATTTGTTTGCATATGACAGTGTATCTGGATCTTAGTCATTGGAATGTGTACATTCTCACATTCCAAGATGGAATGGGTAAGAAAGTACACTAAGAGTGAAGAAGACCCCCACCCTTAGTTCCAATTGTCAAGGTTCAAACACACTAGCATACTTGTGTTTATTAAGTGTTTTTGTTAATTAAGAAATGAAGAAGTGTTTTTTATTTGTACCTTCAACAAGTATTGCATTTAAGTCCCTCATACAAGATCAAATGTTTAACACATTGACCCAAGATGGGCTATATGCTATACATTCTAAGATTATAAGAGAAGACCCCTTATAACCTTTTCTTTATATGAAAGGCCTAAATGCAATAAATGCCTACCTTTATTAGATATTTTGAATTTTCTTTGAGATGAGAAAAGAGACTCAAGAGAGGATAAAGGTAAAAATCTATATGGACTAAGACTCAATCCTAATTGATTAGTTAAGGGAGTGATCCTAAGGTTTGTGAGGTTTCAACCTAAAGTCTAAAGAAAGAATGAATTAAACAATTCACTTCTAAAGTAGAAGATGAATTGTAATTCACAAAGGGAAAGTGATGAGTTATTAAAAGAAAGCACATAAGTGCTTAACAAAACATAAAATGGAATTGTAAAAGAGAAAGGATAGAAGTTGAATGTGGATTCCTTATCCACACTCAATTGAAACTTACCAAAGCCCCTACATGGTTAGTAAACATGTATAAGAAGTATAAGAAGTAAAAGAACATGTAATGCATCATAAAACCCAAAAGAATTAAATGAGAAATCAAATCCTAGAACCACAACCAGAATGTACATCATATGGAAAACAAATGGTTATTATCATGCAAGTCCAAGTGGATAGGCAACAAACATCATCCATGGCATTAGAACATGCCACCATAAGAAAAGGGAGAATGAAAGATGAAGGGAAAAAGAAGAAATGTGCATAAATGGAACATGTAATCCATGGATCAGAATTGAAATGAAATGAAAAATGATTCACAAACCTCTCACAAGTATTCATGAAGCACATCAAGACATTTAAGAAGTGATAGAAGAAGTAGAATTGAAATGGAAGTTCAAAAGAAAACACAAGTACAAACACCACATGTTAAAGGTGCACAAGGTTTAAATGAAAGTCAACATGCAAGGATGACATATAATATGTACCAATGACCTATAATGTCAAGTGAATGGTTCACCAAATATGCAAATGATCATGCCATTATGTACAAAAGAAGTCATGTAAACATGCACCAATATTGGGATGATATGACATGTTATTATGCTTCAAAGGTAATGCCTTAAACAAAAATTAGATGGCCTCATGAAAATTATGAAAACATGGTATTGAAGTTCACAAATCAGGGATGAATCACATATCAAAGTAGCATGCAAGAAACCAAGGCAAAATGATGTCAAACAATGCACTTAGGTCAAATAGACATATCATACAAAGTAGCACAAAAATGAACACCAAATATGCCATAAACTAAACTAAAAAAATCAAATAAAAACATTTAACATACCTCAAGATGATAATGACCCAATTCAAAAAGAAGAGCATCAAAACAATTTTTAATGATCAAGAACAAAATTAAACAAGATCATGTACCATATTAAGAATGCACATCAAAGAAATTCAAAGAAAAATATAGAACAGGGGCAAAAAGGTCATAAAATTAAGAAACAAAATCATGAAAAATTTTCTAAATGTTTTAAGAAGGCTCATGAATTTTTGTGGAATTTTACGATGCTATTTAGTATTTTTAAAAATTAAAAAGAAAACGTGTAGCAAAAATAAAAAATAAAATGCAATGCAAAAAGGAATGGGGGTGCGTGATTAGTAATTACTCAGTTCAAATTACATTAGGCCTTAAACAAGGGGGTGTGGATATCAGTTTAGTCCCAAAGTCCAAGTCTGCGCAGAACACACTAACAAACATACACTCTCAGTCAACAAAATTGACTCACTCATGGCCATTGGATCAAGTCAAGGTCAAACGAAAGTCAAAGTAAATGAAATCAACGCACATGCATGAGTGTCTACCCTAGCTACCATACGTTGCAACACATAGAGCTTAAGTGAATTCAGAAACAATGCACATGACATGCACATGCGTTTTAATGTGCTGGCACATTTTAGACCACACGATTGGAACACATCAACGGCTATGATTAAAACGCACAAAACCCAAGCACTTAAGACCACCGGCCGGAGATGACCTCCGGTCACCTTCTCCGGTCATGCACCACCGTCTGCAACTCCATAATTTCCAGAATTCCACAAAAACTATACCAAAATGAAGAGCAACTCACGTAGATTAACAATATACTCATAAAAACAACAAAACATACACACATAGCAAGAACAGAGGGGATGAATATGTGCCCTAACTTTTGGATCTAAGCCTTTACAAGGCCTATCAACTAGCCGGAGTGAGAAATGCTCCTAATGAGCTCATATCATCATGAAATCATCATAATAATCAACAAAACGTGAGAGAAAAGTTTGTGAGTTTTGGAACCTGATCTTGCAGTTCCTGTGGAGTTTGAGAAAACCAGAGAGAACACTTGCTCTTCAACCTTGGAGCTTCAATATTAAGCAAAATAAATGCTGATGATTCACGAGTAGATGAAGGAGATTGAAGATTGCAGTGATGCTAAGCTTGCAGAAATGGAGTTGTTCTTGTTGTTCTTGATTCAACCACACTCAATGGAAGAACTATGGAGTTGAAATCGTGGAGAAGCAAACTCAGAGAGAATGAGAGAGTAGAAGAGAGAGTTTCTGAAGTGAAATGTGTGAGAAATGAAGTTGAAAAACTGAAATTTGAGAGAGTGATTTTTATTTATAATGTGAACTAACCACGGTTAAATGAGTTGAGTTAGGGTGAGTCAAGTTGGTTAACTGAGTCATCCCTAACTAACTGAGTCAAGTTAGTTAGGGAGTGTGATGATATGGTGAAGATGGCTCATGACATGCTATGGTGGAAGTGAGGAGGGAAATGAAATGGCACGGCTGGTGGTAGAAGAAACTTGCTTAGCACGTTTATTTCTTTCCATTCTCATGTATGCCAAGGCAAGTGTGCAAGGTGTAATTGACTTGTGCTTGGTTGAAAGAGGAAACTGAAGTGAGGAAGTGTTTGTGGTGTGTTTGAACCAAAATCATGCAACATGCTGTCAATGTATCCATGCCAACATAGGGTAGTTTGTGGAGGTTTTTCTCTCTACTCAATGGCTGCATTAGGGAGTTTATGGGTTCATTGGAAAGAGGATGCATTGGAGCACAATATTGATTTGGAAATTGAAGTGGAATGAGGTCTCAAACATGTCTAAAAATGACCTTAAACAGATGGGCCAAGAACTGGTACATGGGTGCGCAGACTTGTGGCATGACCTGGTTGTGACCTGGTCAAATTTTAGTTGCAATGACCATTCTTTGAGCCATCATAACTCCTTAACCTTTGATCAGATGAAAAATTGATAAACACCAACTTTGAAGATCTCACATAGAGGAACAACTTTGATGTTGAAAGATTTTCCATTTGAAGCCTCTAAACATGAGTAATTGATCAATACATTTGGCCCACCAAGTGTTTGAGAAAATGACTGCGCGCGTGCCCTGAAAATCTTGGTCATGACCTAGTTTTGGACCCACTTTGCTCAAACTTTGATCAATCATATCTCACTCAATTTTTATCCAATGGAGATGTTCCACATATGGATGTGAAGCTTAAAACAAGATCTTTTATTGTGGCCGAGTGGAATTTTCATTTGGTGCTTCAATTTTAAATGGCCTTGGTTCAAACTCTGATGCAAAATGGCCAAAACTTGCTATTTTTAGTAACCCTTCCTCTTCCAAAAATGGCAACTTTCCACCTCTTGATTTTTTCATGATTCCTTTGGAGTTTCTTGACCAAATTTTGTACATTGGACATATGTAACATGAATTTCATGATTTTGGGCTCAAAAAGTCAAGAGTTGACTTTTTCCTCTGATTATTTGACTTGGCCCCAATTTTCCTGATTTCTGATCTTTCTTCCAATTGAACCACTTCTAAAACCAATTGAGAGGCAATTTTCCATACACATACACTTAAGAACATGTAGGACACCATGACATCAAGTTTTGTCCAAGAAATCAAAGATTCCCTTATTTAATGGGAAACCCTAGTTTTGGTGCCCACCTCCTAGGAGAAAAATGTGCAGTCTTCAATTTCAAATTCCTTAGAGTATGTTATGTATCCTCTTAAAGGATGATGACATATACCATTTGAGGATGACTTTGGATCAATGAGCTATCTCTTTTGAGGATTTTCCTTCAGTTTTTGAACCTCTTGCATAGTGAAAGATGTAGTGCTTCAATCTCCCATTGAATCTCTCATCCTTGAGGTTGTGGATGATCCATTGAGATGGTATGAGACATGAAAGACCTCTTGGCTTGCCTTGAGGAAACTTGATTGACCTTTTTGTGCTTTGAATGATCCCTTGATTGACCACCTTCCACCTGATCCATGCCCTGATGGTAAGAAGGATGCCATGCTTCATTTTTCTATGTTAAATGCAATGCAATGCTAATGAGATGGATATGATATGATAAATGATAATGCCATGCTATGATGACAAAGAGGGAGAGCAAATTTTGGGGTATTACAGAATCTCCTTTTGGTTTAACTGTTCTTGGAGAGTTGCTCGCACCAGATAACATCCTTGGTTATCTTTTGAACATATCCTACAGCGCTCATAGTTGTGCGGTGGTACTCGGCCACACCCGCTTTGTATGTAGTGCATCTTTACTAGACCTGTTTCCATTGAGCGGATATCACAACTCTGATATCTAGGATTTCCCTCAGTCAAGCTAATCCGTTGTGTAGCTTCATCCAAGTAAATTGGAAGCCACTAGTGGTCCAACAAATGTTGAAGCGTTCTTCGTACAAGCGTGTAGCGAGCGAGTTTTGTCGGTGACGCGACCACCTTATCGCTGGGTTTTCCTCACCACAATGGTAGGAGGGGGTGCTACTTTCTGATTTCTTATTTATCCCGTGAAGCTGGAAGGGAAAGGGAAGGTATCTAAAACTAACCTTGCACGCGAATGTTTAACTGAACAAACGCTTAAAGAGATTCGGGGAGTCGGGGTCAGGTTATACAATGGGTAGTTGTCAATTACCCATCCTATATGTGGTTATCCACAGGATATTAGCTCTAGGTTTCGCTTTGTAATTGATAGTGTTTATCCGTTAATGGGTTGGGAAAGTTTCTTGGGAAAGTATGAGAGAGAGAGAGAGAGTGAGTTGGTGTTGATGTTCGGGTTTTCCCGATGTTTTTGGTAAGGTAATGGACCTAAGTTTGATTGATGTGTGAAGGTGCTGGACCTAGGGTTTTTTATTAGTATGCTCGCTAAGATTTCGCAATCTTATGCCTACGTATTCCTATTTAAACGAAACAGGGAAATCAGAGCAATCGTAGTTCCTCCTATTCTAAGGGAGGAAAAAGATGTTTTGGTGTCTTGTTCAAAGCCCAAGACAGAGGTTAAAAGGTTTATTTGTGTCTTGTTCAAAGCCCAAGATTGAAGCTAAAAGGTTTGACTGAGAGAGAGCTTGTCATCTCTAAAGAGGTATAGTTGATTGTTGTGTGCCTTGATCAAAGCCCGAGGTTGAAGCTAAGAGGTTAATTGACTCCACTGGGGAAATCCTTACCCAAAGCCTAAGGGGAGGCTGGGTAAGACCAACTCAACAAAAGAGGGTATATATTGGTGTCTTGTACATAGCCCAAGATTGAGACAAAAAAGAGACTGACTATTTGGGGATATCATTATACAAAGCCTAAGAGGAGGCTGAAGGAGACTTTTCCAGGGAAAATGTTCTATCTGTCTTGTACAAAGCCCACGATTGAGGCTAAAAGGATTTTGACTCTACCGGGGAGGTTTGTATGTATCTTGTACAAAGCCCAAGATAGAAGCTGAAAAGAAAATTGACTCTGCGGGAAAGAAATCTTTATTTGTCTTGTACAAAGTCTAAGATTGAGGCTGAAAGAGGCTTTACTGAGTCGACTGAGGATATTTTAGGTGTCTTGTACAAAGCCCAAGATAGAGGCTGAAATGAGTTTGACTCCGCTTGCGAAATCATTCCTCGAAGCCTAAAAGAAGGCTGGGAGGAAGTGACCTCGCTGGGGAAGATATTTGTCCCCAAGCTTAAGAGAAGGTTATGAAATTTTATATCTCGTACAAAGCCCAAGATAGAGGCTAAAAAGGGTTTTACTCAACAAGAGAGTGCTTTTTTATCTGTCCTGTACAAAGCCCAGGATTGTGGCTGAACAAGCTGGAGAAATCCTTATAAAAAGCCTAAGAGGAGGCTAACTTATACTAGGGGGAATCTTTTACCAAGCCAAAGGGAGGCTGGAAAAGATTGACTCAATAAGAGAGTATTTTTATCTATCTTGTACAAAGCCCAAGATTGAGGCTAAAAGGGTTGACTCAACAAGAGAGTCTGGAACGTGATTGACTCAACAAGAGAGTCGGACAAGTTGTTGACCTAACAAGAGAGTCTGAAATGGTGATTGACTCAACAAGAGAGTCTGAAAAGTGGATGACTCAACAAGAGAGTCTGAAAAGGTGATTGACTCAACAAGAGAGTCTGAAAAGGTTAGCTCCATTGGGGAGCAACATTGTACGAAGCCCAAGAGGAGGCTGACTATACTGAGGAAGGATCTTTATACAAAGCCTAAGAGGAGGCTATCTTCTGCTGGAAATTATTGAGATCTCGAGGCAGGTCCAAGTGGGGAATCAACTCTGCTGAGGATTGTAAAAGAGTTTAGACATCAGATGCCTTGTGGTTCTGATTTGAGATTGTGTTTTACTAGTGATAGACTGACCCTAGGTTTTAGAACCCACAAGTTTTAACTCTGTAGGAGTTTAATCCAGAATCCGGGGTTTCTTCCTATGACTGTAGGGAACTTGAGAATGTCTTTGAGACTCAAGAAGATTAGACTATCCAAGTCGACCGGTGTGGAAGAGTTTCATCTTGTGTATGATGCCTCTAGGAGGAGGTGGGTGTTTTAAGGGATGAGAATCAACCCTAAAATTGGTCATAGGTTTGACACTGGAAAGACTGCTCTAGCAAAGGATGACTAAGTTCTGTATTATACCTTTAA
The DNA here is from genome assembly GCA_022829125.1 of Lathyrus tuberosus. Taxonomy (NCBI): domain Eukaryota; kingdom Viridiplantae; phylum Streptophyta; class Magnoliopsida; order Fabales; family Fabaceae; genus Lathyrus; species Lathyrus tuberosus. The sequence goes on from JALAZF010000060.1 coordinate 17,410,020, forward strand.
GAGGTCGTCAGGGTCCTTGTATTAAGCCCAAGAGAAGGCATGCGAACTTCTAAGAAGCCGAAGGGTCCTTGTACAAAGCCCAAGAGGAGGCGGGGATGCTTTTAGGAAGCCTGTCGTTCGCAAACCAAGAAAAGTTCAAGAAATGCTATTCACCGAGAATAGATCATTTAGTGAAAGTTCTAAGGTTTGAAGAAACTCAAGAGATGCTATTCACCGAGAATAGATCAACTCCGGGGAGTAGAATTTCTTTGACAATTTCTAAGGGTGACAGTCTGAGAAAAGGTTCACGAGGAATACTGCTTTTCTCTTTGTTCCATATTATTTAAGCCCAAGAGAAGGCAAGACTGTATCTGGAAATCCTATGGGGATCTAGTTTTGACTGTATTAAAGAGTGACCAAACTGGCTTTACCTAGTTCTAGACCTAGTTGCCGGGGAAAACTCTAAATAACTATATTGGTATATATACAGTTGATATATGACAAGTATTTAAAAGGGTATGAAAGAAGATTAATCATGCGCAGCTTCCCACAATACAGTTGTATATATTTGACATGTATTTAAAAGAATGAAAGAAGACTAACCATGCGCAGCTTCCCACAATATAGTTATATATATTTGACATGTATTTAAAAGAATGAAAGAAGACTAACCATGCGCAGCTTCCCACAATACAGTTATATATATATATATATATATGAAAGCGAGTAAATGAAAGCTGATAAAACATACAGGTGAGCAAGCATCCATGCTGTATTGTTAGTTGTTCAAAGAAATTAAAGAAAGTTTTGATAACAACTGTATATTTGAACCTAAATCAAAAGGGAAGTTGTTTTGATAAGATTGTTGGGGCTTATGCAATGACTGAGGCCCAAAAGGTTTTCTGTATAAAGGTATGGGTCTTATAACTCAAGGAGAGGCCCAAAATAAATGAATAAATATGGGTCTTATAGCTCAAGGAGAAGCCCAGATGATTTTGTTAAAAAGGCGACGATCGCGCCGTTGTTTTGAAAATGTACAGAGGGACTTATACAATAAGTGAGGCCCAAAATGTTTTATTTACAAAAGGGTGGGACTTGCACTCCATTTAAGAGGCCTAAGAATGTTTTAAAAGAAATGAAATGGGACTTACAACACGAGGGTAGGCCCTGGTTATTTCGTAAAAAAGGCGACGATCGCGACGGGATTTCGAAAAGTACAGAGGGAGTTATACAATGACTGAGGCCCAACACTATTTATGTACAAAGGATTGGGTCTTACACTCTATTAGAGGCCCAAATATTTTTTAAAGAAAAGAAATGGGACTTACAACACGAGGGTAGGCCCAAATGGTTTTTGTTTAAAAGGCGACGATCGCGCCGCGTTTTTTTTTACGTATTGGGACTTATACAATGACTGAGGCCCAAAAAGATTTTTATTTACAAGGGATGGGTCTTACACTCTATTAGAGGCCCATGAGTGTTTGAAAAAGATTGATGAGGGTGAAAATCAAATAAACCCAAATTTCATCATTTTTAAAAGTAAATTCTTAAAGAAAATCAATAAAAAATGATAAAACACCAAATAAGCTTGAATAAACAACTTGTGATTTTTGGTTAAGGTTTGAAAAATGAGGTTTTAATCACAAGATGAATTAAAACTCATTTGGTTTTGATTTTTAAGATAAAAATTCACTTTAAAAATGTTTAAAATAATTAAAAATGAATTTATTTACAAAAATACCAACTATATTAAATAAATAATATAAATCTGATTTTTTTGTAGAATAAAATATTTTAATATTTTTGTGATTTTTCAAAAAAAGAACCAATAAAAAATGATTAAAATTGAGAGAGAAATTAATTTTCCAAGTTATTAATGAAAATAATATGAAAAATAAAAAGAGTAAAAAAATGAAACAAGTGATAAAAAAGAGGTCTGGGGCGAGGGGGATTCGAACCCCAGACCTCTCACTCGCTCAATACACACAAACCAGTTGATCAACCACTAGGGCGCAATGCCAATTCATAATATACATGGCAACCCATAATTATATATTAAACAAGTTGGATTTCTAAAAAGGGCACCATGTTCATCTTCAACCTCAAGCTCAGATGCGTGAAGGCTCGTATCTCACTCATCTCTAAATTATTTGACATGATTCAAACACCAAATTCATGCGTTTTTTAACAAAGAACATGATGGCAACATTTGATTTCATTTAATTTTAGTGTGCAGCAAGTTACATTAACATGAATGTATGAACCCTAACTTTACAAAAGCAATCGTGCAGCCATGTTTGTGAGTGCTATGGTCAAATTTTTTGAGGGAAAACACTCAACATATGATAATAATCAATTGGCAAAATTATTGTGCGAGGAAATATGCATGGTGTATGGAAATTGGGTTTTAGGCTTACCTTGCTGCAAGAAGAATTGGAACTCTGCACAAAGTGTGTTCCAAAAGGTGGATGATGATCTCTACAGCTTCACTGTATGGTATGGAGTGGATTGCAAGCCTTGGAACTCTTAGAAAATCCTTAGATCAAATTATGGTATCCCAACTGCATAATGGCTAGGTTGAAGAGTGAAATTTTGATGGAGGTGTTTCAGCAGTGGTTTAGGTGTTTGGACAGCTTCTATACATCATATATGATGTGTTAGAAGTGATGGTTTGAGTTGCTTGGCTCTGTAACTCAAAACCCGATAGCACTTGCTCAAGAACAAAGAAATTTGGCACTTAAAGAGGGAATGAGAGAAAGTAATGTTGTAAGCTGCTTTGGGGTGATCTGAATGATCAGTTATGACCTCTATTTGTAGTAGAGGAGTTATGTTGAAGTGGTTCTCTTGAAGCTCGGAGGATAAGGCCATGGTTCAATGGTCTTGGCTTGGCATAAATGCCTCTTGCACAAGGTGTAACAGCTGCCCCAAATAACTCAGCTATGTATTGACTGATTCAACATTCTTCAGTCATTTTAATTGTTGTTTAATTAGAGAACTTGACTGAGGAGAGTGAGAATCTTGAAAGTTCACTATTCCACATTAATTCCCTTTGAATTCAAGGCATATATGCCAAAAACTCATCAATTCTCAAGGATAAGCTCTTGGAATTTCAGTCCAAGGTTGTTTGTTGGATCAAATGCATTATGATCAGATTGGATGAATTTGGCATAGTGATCCTTGGCTTTGAATCAGTAATCGTGGAGAGCAAGCAACCATGCAAACTGGTTTTTCCAAAACAGTTGCAGCAACATGACTTTGAGCTGCTATATCTCTTGATTTCCATGGAGTTTTTTCATGCTGTGGACCCTTTGAATTGCTAGCAATATGCACAACTGAAATTCTGGTATCAGACGTGTGATATCACAACAACACACTCTGCACAATGGATAGCAATAACAGTAAAATAACACCAAGAATTGTTGACCCAGTTCGGTTACAACCAACCTACTCTGGGGGCTACCAAGCCAGGGATGGAATTCACTACTTGTAGATATAATTTACAGACTCAACAACCCGTTGACAATCTCCTAAACTTATACTCTACTAATTACTTCCTACCTAAGAAACCACTTAGGTATGAGAACACCACTCAATCCCTTACAAACACTCAAAGAACCCACTTTGAGTAACCTTGATCTTACTTCACAGCTTTGACCAAGCAAACACTCTCTATTGCCTCACAGCTTCTAGAGAGGACAGAATACGACACAACAATTCACCCTAGAATTCTGGTTACACAACTCGTACAAAATACTCAATATACTCAGCCTCTGCTGTTGATTTTCTCTCTGTATTTCTGTACCTTTTTCCTTTGATCTTGTGCGCTTTATATAGCTCCTTGAATTGGTCTTGGACTTGCTACAATATCTCCCAGATTTGTTATTTAAAACTGAATATTTAAAACAGATTTTCTCCTAAAATCTTTTTAAATCTTCAACCTTTTAAATCTCCTACAAATCTGCAACAGATCTCCTATGCAGCAGAAAATATCTATCCCAAGATATTCGCATCCAATGAGACAGCTTGCTCTCAACAATTCCAGCTAATACGCAACCCTAACAACATCACAACCTGCTGTTGTTAATTCTGCAGATCTGATGTTACAACATCGCCTCGTGACATCAGACATCCATCTTCAGCAATTAATTACTTAACGCAGCCCAATGTTAAGACTTCAATGTTGCAACATCAGCACCTTGACATCAACATTGAACATACTTTGTTTTATCAAAATTCCAGCCAATCCAAGAACTAACAATCTCCCCCTTTGGCTAATTTTGGCTAAAACAATCTCTGCACTCTGCATCTTCTTCAGAGACTTCAGCAGTGGAATGACTTCAATAATTTGAAACTCCATCAGCAGCAGTTTGACAATTTTCATAGTCTTCATCACTTGATCTGCTGCAGCACCAATTTTCATAGTCTTCATCACTTGATCTGCTGCAGCACCATCTTCATTATTGACAACAGCCAATTGGTGCTCCCCCTCAAGAATATGAACCAGCATCAATTTATCTCCCCCTTAATATCTGCATCACATTAGCAGCATTTGGCAGTAACACTCTTTGATACTCTTGGCTATTTTCTCCCCCTTTTTAGCCACAATTAGGCAAACTTCAGTTAGATGCCCTATTAACTATAGTCAGTACAGCCTAGCTCTCATTGTTAGCCTCACAGTTAGCAACCAGGCAAAACAAATCATAGAAGAAAACTAAAAACAAAACTAGTGCATATAACAGCACAATATTCAAATTACATAACCAGCACAGCAAAAACTAAAAACAGAAACTACTATCTAAAAACAGCAGAAGGAGGTTAGTCTTCATCCGAGCCGGTACCATCAGCATCTTCATCACCCTCATCTGACCTGGAATCCTCAGTGTCGCCATTCCCATTATCTTCCCCCTGTTCCAAGTCTTTAATCATCTGCTCAATCTTCATTTTCCTGTCAGTGCTGGTCTTGATGACCATATCAAGATCCTTGCAGGTTGCCTTTAATTCTTCAATCCGCTCAGATTTTGTACTGACCTTCTTAATCCCAGAACTTGATGTTGTAACAATGTCTGGAACATGACTCCCAGCAAACAGTTTGGGATGCAAAGATAAAGCCGACTCCCTCTTACATGCTACCTCTGAACTGGTTAAGATTCTAGGATGTTGATCTAAGATCATTCCACAGATAAGGGAAGGGAATGATATAGGTATTTTGATGGCATTGGTGGCACCATGCTTTACTACTTGATCAAATATATAGCTTCCATAGTTGAACTTGACCTTTTTCCCTACAGCATAGATGAACCTTCCTAATCCCACAGTTGTAGTGGTTTTGTGATTAGTAGGTACCTAGTTGGCCGCACCAATTCTGTGCAATATAGCATACTTGATACTGAGTTTGCTAGCTGTTAATTTATTTTTCAGTGGCCACACCTTAACTTGAGTAGCAGTGATCTCTCTACACACTTCATTATCAGTCACCTCCAGCTCACACTCTTTTTGCTAATCTCTTCCCAGATATTTATTGACAGTACTAGGGGAGAAATCAATACACTGTTCCCTAACAAACACCTTCATGTAGTTCACACTTCTATTGTCAAAAATGTCTATGGGAATGTTGACAACAAATTCCTTAACAAGTCCACTATAGCACTTGGAGAATCTTGTCACAGTCTTTAGAAGTCCAGCTCCATGAATGAGGTCCATAATTTCTTTCATCTCCAAGACCTCTTTTCCAAGCTCCCTTTCCAGGGCTAACCTTCTTTGACACACAAACTTTGACAAGGATGCACTGCTCGCATAATGGAAGGATATGTTGTCCACTGGCACTTCAGGGACCTTATCAGAAATTCTCTTTAGAATGGTCTTTCTGACTGGTGTGATGTCATGGACATCTTCCTCAACTTCATCCTCAGACTCTGATTCTTCTCTAACCTTTCTCTTTTTGGAAGGTGTAACAACCTTGCTCCAAGGTTTTGTGGGACCAACAACAGTTTTCTTCTTTCCTTCAGTAGGCTTCTTAGGAGAGGATTCATTGGTCTTTCCTTTCCTTGTCTGTAGTCTCTTGGCAATACTTGGAACAACATTTCCAATGACTTCATTGTCAGATAAGTCATCCACATTGATCACGTCCTCACTCTTTTCTTCTTCAGGAGTAGTTCTATCATTAATTCCCTCATGCACATCTTCTTCTTTTCCTCCTCGTTCAGAATCCTCAATGACAGACACGACAAGTCTATGAAGATCAGATTCTTCTCCTTGCATGTCTACCTTTTCTGCTGGCATCTGATTCAACGGTACAGAAATTCCTTTCACAGGTATTCCTTTGTCCAGTATTTTGGTTGCCTGATTACCCATACTCTTGTCAACATCAAACTTTTCTACCACAGTTTGAGACGTGGATGACCTAGGTGTTGATTTATCACTAAATAGGATACTGGTAACCAGCTTCTTTATTTTAGTATTTTTAAAAGTAGTTGCGGCCCTTTTAGAAGCAAGTTTAGATGGTCTAGGTTTACCTGACGCTGGTAACATTACGGAGATGGGTTGTATATTCAGAGCTTCATCTTCAGAGTAATCATCTGTAGAAACCCTAGCTTTATTCCGCGATGAACTTTTTGAGGGAGAAGATGTCTGCTTTGACATGGTTCCTTTGAGGGAGTATATATTGAGACGATTCTTCTTGTTGAAGGAGACGAACAGAAGAGAGATATGAGTTTTGATGAACTGTGATTTTGCTATAATAGGAAATGAGGGTCTGAGGTGAGGCGCCAGATTTTGTGTACTCTTTAAAGACCAGTTACTAATTTTCTCCCTCCATAAAGACTTTCCTTTTAAACAGTTCACATCAGGACTCATTAACTCTGAGTGACCTTTCAGCATCCTGATGTCATAGTCTGATGTTATAACATCGACATGAATATCAATAGTTGAATTTCCTTCAAGAGAAATCCACTGATAGCAGTTATCCTTGGTTCTGGCACCCTTCATAACAATCTGATTATGCTCATCAGAAACCACACACTCATGCTTAGTGTAGTTTACCTTGTACCCTTCATCACACAACTGGCTTATGCTGATCAAATTTTCATTTAAACCACTGACAAACAGAACATTGTCAAGTTTAGGTCTACCATCACCTTTCATTTTCCCAACTCCTGCAACAATACCTATTTCTCCATTGCCAAATATAACCTCATGAGATGGACCATGACTGACTTCAGCAAACATGGATCTACATCCAGACATGTGTTTGGAACACCCACTATCAAAGTACCATGTTCCTTCTTTAAACTCTTTGTCAGCCATGTGAGCCAATAAGCACTTCACCTTCTCCTTAGGTACCCATTGTTTAACAACTTTGGGCCTGTACTCTCTCCATCTGTTTTGAGGTTGAGGGTATCCATGCAGCTTGTAGCAAGAGTACTGCATATGTCCAAACCTTCCACAATAATAGCATCTCACCCTTTTATCTCTGAATCTTCTGCCATGATGAGATTGCTTAGGCTGCCATCCATAATGTGGTCTCCTCCTACCATAACTGGCCTGCCTTCTATTATGTTGGAATCTTCTCCCATAAGAAGGCTGAGAACGCTGTTTCCTGGATTATCTCCCATGATGGTGTGGCTTTCTTCTTCCATAGAACTGAGGAACAGCATTGGTGTATCCATATCCATAACCATACCAGTTGTCTTGATGTTGAGACACCTGATGAGACATGTGTTGTTTGAACTGAGCAGCTTGCATGCTCTTGTGGTATTGTGGGGGCATATACTGACTAGCTCCTTGACACTCCATTTTCCTCTGTTGGGGACCATCCTTTTTCTCAACATTCTGAGGCTGAACAACCTTCTTAGGGGTAGACTCATGTCTCTTTGTTTGAGACATAGGTTGGGACACCTCCTCCTTTGCTCCTGAGGTGCTTGCCACATATCCTATACCAGACTTTTCACCTGCAACCTTTTCTGTCTGAAGGATCTTGTCAAGTGTGTCTGTACCACAACTCAGCATCCTAACAGACTTGGTCATTTGATCAAGGTGAGCTCTAAGTAGCACCACTTCATTTTCCAGATCAGTCTTTTCATTCTCTAGCTGAGCAATCTGTTGCTTGTGGCACTTATTTTCTTGACAAATCTCAGCACTTTTCAGACACAGCTCTTGATAGGTAGATGCTAACTCCTCATAAGTTACTTCTCCATCACTAGAATCAGAATCCATAGCTCCTGTTAAAGCTCTCACATGCTTTGCTGACTCGACTTCACTTTCACTATCAGAGTCAGACCAGGAAATTGTCATGCCCTTCTTCTTCTTTTTCAAGAAGGTGGGACATTCTTTCTTGACATGTCCATACCCTTCACACTCAAAGCACTGAACTCCTTTGTCTTGGGCAGTTTTCTCTTCCTCCTTCTCTTTTGACTTGCTGATGTCAGAAGATATGTTCTTGACATTGGGCCTGGAGTTATTATTCATTCTCTTGAATACTTTGGTGAACTGTCTTCCCAACATAACTATGGCCTGAGATAGATCCTCCTGAGATTTAGAACTCTTCCCTTTTTCTTCATCACCATTTGACACCAGGGCTATACTCTTTGGCTTCTTTTCTGGTTCTTCCTCATTCAACCCAAGCTCAAAAGTTTGAAGAGATCCAATGAGCTCATCAACTCTCATTTTGCTGATGTCTTGTGATTCTTCAATGGCAGTAACCTTCATCTTATACTTCTTAGGTAGGGACCTAAGGATCTTCCTCACAAGCTTTTCATCTGACATCTTCTCACCAAGAGCACTGGATGCATTAGCCAGCTCCAGAACATTCATGTGGAAATCATGAATAGACTCATCTTCCTTTATCTTCAGGCTTTCAAATTTTGATGTTAAAATTTGAAGTCTTGACATCTTGACTCTAGATGTTCCTTCATGAGTAGCCTGCAAGATATCCCATGCTTCCTTAGCAACTTCACAGGTATTGATTAACCTGAAGATATTCTTATCCACTCCATTGAAGATGGCATTTAGAACTTTGGAGTTTCCAAGGGCAAGCTCATATTCCTCCTTGGTCCATTCTTCTTCAGGATTTAGCTTTGAGGTGCCTTCTTTATCTTTGCCAGCATCATCTTTCTCACATACAACAGGTGCTTTCCATTCTTTAATAACAGCCTTCCAAGCCCTGCTGTCCAAGGATTTTAAGAAGGTGGTCATCCTTGGCTTCCAATAATCATAATTGGATCCATCCAAAATAGGGGGTCTGTTGACGAATCCTCCAACTTCTTTGTCCATCTTTACACCAGAAAGTACCTTCCCTAGATCTCACCCAGAGACAGACAGGATGCCTGCTCTGATACCAATTGAAATTCTGGTATCAGACGTGTGATGTTAAGGTGTGATGTCACAACAACTCACTCTGCACAATGGACAGTAATAACAATAAAATAACACCAAGAATTGTTGACCCAGTTCGGTTACAACCAACCTACTCTGGGGGCTACCAAGCCAGGGATGGAATTCACTACTTGTAGATATAATTTACAGACTCAACAACCCTTTGACAATCTCCTAAACTTATACTCTACTAATGACTTCCTACCTAAGAAACTACTTAGGTATGAGAACACCACTCAATCCCTTACAAACACTCAAAGAACCCACTTTGAGTAACCTTGATCTTACTTCACAGCTTTGACCAAGCAAAAACTCTTTATTGCTTCACAGCTTCTAGAGAGGACAGAATATGACACAACAATTCACCCTAGAATTCTGGTTACACAACTCGTACAAAATACTCAAGACACTCAGCCTATGCTCTTGATTTTCTCTCTGTATTTCTGTACCTTTTTCCTTTGGTCTTGTGCGCTTTATATAGCTCCTTGAATTGGTCTTGGACTTGCTACAATATCTCCCAGATTTGTTATTTAAAACTGAATATTTAAAACAGATTTTCTCCTAAAATCTTTTTAAATCTTCAACCTTTTAAATCTCCTACAAATCTGCAACAGATCTCCTATGCATCAGCAAATATCTATCCCAAGATATTCGCATCCAATGAGACAGTTTGCTCTCCACAATTCCAGCTGATACGCAACCCTAACAACATCACAGCCTGCTGTTGTTAATTCTGCAGATCTGATGTTACAACATCGCCTTGTGACATCAGACATCCATCTTCAGCAATTAATTACTTAACACAACCAAGTGTTAAGACTTCAATGTTGCAACATCAGCACCTTGACATCAACATTGAACATACTTTGTTTTACCAAAATTCCAACCAATCCAAGAACTAACAACAACAACTTTGATGTTTACACCTTGAATTGATTCATCTTGCAACTGTGTGAAAAAGTGCCCCAAGTTTTGGTGTTTCACTTGAAATCTGCCTTGGGCCGAATTTTTCTAAGGGTTGGAAAAAGATGCATTTTCATGTTTTCAGCCACTTTGAGCACTCCATAACTTAGAATACATGAAGAATTGGAATGAGATGTAGTTGACACTTTTAAATTATGCCATGAGAGCTACAAATCCATCTTTTGATCATCCAAAATGGTTGCTTGGATCTCGAGTTATGATCCTTGGAAGTTGGTACCCTAACCACTTTGTCTCATAACTTAGAAAAATTCTAAGTTTTTTATGGTTACCCCTTTTACAAGTTAACTCATTTTCTTTGGTTTTTCTTGATGAATGATGATTCAAATCACATATTAACATTGTTTTAGGGTTAAGGAACCTTGGTTGACCAAAAAATCAAAAAGTCAAACTTTGACTTTTTGTACAGTTGACTTTTTATCAGATGAAATTCAAACTGTGTGATCCTTCGTGAAATCAAGTCCTTGACCTAAATCAAACCTAATGGATAGACTAGATAGGTGATATAGGGTATACTGAATCATGTCCCAAGGTTTGGGAGCATGTCTGGGTCAAAAGTCAAAGGTACAGTTGACTTTTCCTTCGAAACCTTAATTGTGGTCCTAATGAAAATGAAACTTGTGAGTCAAGCTTCCTGGGTCAATCCATTGTTGTAAATGGGTCAATGTAGTATATTGGAGGCCCTCAAATCATGTCTTGAGGTCTTGGCTCATGTTTTGTCCCAAAAGTCAACTTAGGGGTGAATTAGGTCAAGACACCCTAAATCCTGATTTTTGGTGAATGCATCCCCTGAGGCTAAATTGACTTGATGATTGGGTCCATGAGGTCCCTTGGAGTATCATAGGTCATGTTTTGAAGCATTGGCTCACGCCCAGATGAAAATTCCCATCTGGAGGCCCTGATCGACCAAAACCCTAATTTGGTGACACTGGTGATCTTGAGGCTTAATCCACTTGGAATGTAGTAACTTTGTGCTTGGTTCTTGATGTGGGAGTCCTCTTGATCCTTTATAGATGTTGGAGAGTTTAGACAAGTTGAAGATCATGTCATTCCTTGATTGATCCTTTGCTTAAGTGCTCAGAGAGGGCTCAAACCCCTAATTCTTGTTTGTGGTGAATGCTCACCCATCTTTGGGGAGACTGATGAGGCATGATGGTTCATCCATATTATGATGATGATTTACACAATGATGGGAAATCTTGGTGGTCAAAATTTGGGGTATGACAAAGCACACACCCCTAATTGTCTTCGCATCATTGTTCACAGTCTAGATAATCATGTAAAGCCAGAAAAACGAGTCTGACTTGCTTAGCATGAAATTCTACCAGACTGGTATTCATCAGGTGTATGTTTAAAATCTGAACCATATTGACTTGATGGTTATTTTCTTCACGGTAATCTTGCATCCATCCGAGATCCATCTGACGTTGGAGGGCCTCTTATACAAAAGGGCATCCCTGATTGTCTACTGAGCAGACTGGACAAGAATTGTAATTGTGTCGTGCCAGATTATAATACTGACTTTGTCTCAAATGCATCGCCACTAAGTTGATATTCATTGCACGGATGTCATGGTTCTGAACAATGTAGGGATGTGCGTGAGCCATGTTTACCTCACGGATCATGTGATCCTGAATCCAGCCCAAATCCATTTGTTCTTGTAAAGCTGTTTGCACTACGGAACACCCTTGATTGTTCTTTAAGCAGATATCGCACTGGTGATAATTGTAAGAGGGCACATGACCGTACCTGCTTTGTCTGCAATGCATCCTCAACAAATTGGTTCCTAATAGGAGTACATCGTGAATTTGATAACTGCGGCTAGGTCCTTCCTCTATTAAATTTGCTGCAGTCTTCTCATGCCGCATCAACGGGTTCGTCTAAACATTCGGATTAGTATCTTTGAAAGATAGGACCCTGTTCCTGACAAGCTCCTGTACATCAGACTTGAAGCTGAGACAATTCTCAATGTTGTGTCCCAATCCCCCTTGATGGTAAGGGCAAGTTTGGTCTACCTTAAACCAAAAAGGTGGATTTTCTGGTACTGCAAGAGGAGTCCTAGTTTGGACGTGCCCTTTGGCCAATAGAAGTGGAAATAATTATGCGTACAACATTGGTATAGGGTCAAACCCTGATGGTCGTGTCGTACGATTGTTGTTGTTGTACTGTGGATGAGCCTGCTGAAAAGGCTGTTGCGTCCTTTGCTGATACTGTTGTTGATTTAGTTGGCTTTGAGCAACCTGAGGTTGATAAGTCGGAGCCGGCGCGGGGTTGATAGCGGGAGTTATTGTCGCTACTGGTTGATACCTTCGCCTTTGTTTTCCCAGAGAGATATTACTAATATCTTGCTCTTTTTTCTTTTGGAAAACACTACCGTATCTCTTAGTACTGCTAGATGGCTCTGAATCTGTGACCAATCATCCTTCTCGGACTGCTTCTTCAAGGCGTACTCCCATGTTCACCATTTCAGTGAAGTCACTGGGCGCACTTGCAACCATTCGATCGTAATAGAATAAGCTCAAGGTTTTCAGGAAGATCTTTGTCATTTCTTTTTCCTCAAGAGGAGGACAAATCTGAGCGGAAATTTCACGCCATCTCTGAGCATACTCTTTAAAAGTTTCTTTGTCCTTCTGCGACATTGCTCTGAGTTGATCCCTATCTAGTACCATGTCCAAATTGTATTTATACTGCTGAACAAAGGCTGCTGAACAATGGTTGTGGTATGGTCATTATAGCGGTGACTCTTGGCGCTTGAGTGCCCTGAAGTTTGTAACCTTCAGGTGTTGCTGTCGTAATCCTTGCGTTTTCATTTTCCTGAAGTTTGTAACCTTCAGGTCCAACGGTTCTCGCTGCGGTTTCTGGGTCTTCAGTGACCGATGGGATATATCCTTCAGGGATAAAGTTAAGAGGCATGCCCCTAGGGTGGCCTTTAGGCATGTTGTACTGAGGATCATATGTCTCCACTACAGGTGTAGATGTGATCTCCGAGATCACAGTCTTTTGTTGTTGCTTCTGAGCTGCTACCAGGGATTGCATGTCACTGTGAAGTTTTTCCAAACTTTCCTTTAGAGCGTTGATTTCTTCCCTCAACTCTCTGTTCTCTTCTTCGAGATCATCCATTTTCTTTTGTCGATTGGCCCGAGTATTGTATGAGTGAGACAGTTTGACTCTAGAATTGTGACACATACGTGAGACTCAAAGATAAGAAAAAATGCGTTTATGTGAGAATGATATGCAATGATATATTTTTTAGTTTTTAGTTTTAATCAAAAAGAAACTTCAACAATTAGATTACAAATATCACACAGTGAAGGGTGGAGACCCCTTTTATTGAATTCGAAATATTGTGGTATTTTACAAGGAAGAATACAATATTTTACAAAGTGTTGTAAGGAAAATGTCTAAGCTAATGGATCTTGAGTCCTCTCTGAAGAGAGCTCAGATGCTGGTTCCTGTATTTTCCTTTTCTTTGATCGGGGCTCTTCATCCGTTGTCGGGTTGTCAGTCCTTTTCCAAGTGAAAGGAGTGAGCAAATTTCTTTCGTCTTCCAGACTCTCTATACCATGCTGCTCTAATATCTTAATCAGAGCATCCTTCTCCTTTAACAGTTCCTGAATCTTGGTACATTCCAAATTAAGGATTCGGTACTTGTTTTTCCAGGAGCTCTTCTCACGTTGAACTTTGTTGAGAGCTACCTGGAGTTTTTCCGCATCAGACATGAAATAAAGGACAGATTCCTTTAAGGGAAAAACTTCTTGACGAGGGTAAGGCCTCCTCAGCTTGAGGGCTCTAGTTTGCACCCAATGGAGATAAGGCTCCATGGAGGTACATTTTGGTTTTCCTATAGACTCTCTTCCTTTCTTGTGAATATGTTTCCAGGCATGCACTATTTCTTTCTTTAGTGCCCTGTCATTTTCCCCTTCCTTGAAGAAAAGACCTTCCAGATGAACATTATGTGGGATATTCTTCATCGGGTATCCGAGATGACGCGAGTTAAAATTGGATGATAGTTGATTCCTCCTTTAGTTCCAATGAGGGGTATGTTAAGGAAATTTCCACATCGGTCGATGATCTCTATCCCTTCATAAATCCTATTATACCAATCTATGTCAGAGTTGGTAAGGGACATAATCCTTTGTGACCAACGTAGAGTACTCTTGTGATCCCAAAAAGCAGCAGACTTGGGTAAATGGGAAATGAACCATTTGTAGAGTAAGGGTACATAACATGTGATCATTCCTCCGCTGTACAAATTCCTTTAGTGTACAGAATTATAAGCATCTGCGAGCAAAGTTGGTACGGGGTTTCATATCAAAAATATCTTAATAGCATCGGAATCGACGAATTTGTCGATGTTGGGAAAAAGGAATAACCCATATGTGAGCAGAACGAAGACGTCTTCGAAGGCAGTTACGATTCCTATACTAGCAAAGTACAGAGCCTTCTCCATCAGGAATTTAGCTGGTAAACTCTGGATTCTTCCTTTGGTGGTTAAGTGAGTCCTAACTTATGACTCATCCAAGGAGATTGCTCTTGCAATGGCCTGATCCTTTGGAATTTCTTCCAGTCCAGAAAATGGAGCTTGATCAATGATAGGTAAATTTATCGGGTGAGAGTACTCTTATAGCGTTGGTGCCAGTTGGTAATTTGGGAATGTGAAGCAATGATAAACCGGATCGTAGAACTGAATTAACGTAGACAAGATTCCTTCAACTACATGGACCCTTAACAGAGACAACAACCCTCCGTCCTTAGCTCTGAAAGCCTCAGGATTGGTAATCATCCTTGCCAATTTCCTTAAGTCTTCTAATTTCAGAGCCTTGAAGGTGTACTTGTGCGTCTTTCTTCTACCGAAATCCATAACGCAACTTCTCTCTCTGATATTTGCAATTATTGTTTTAGTTTATTTTGGAAAAAAGAATTTATTCTTGTTTAAAAAGAGTTTTTTAGATGAATGCAGCACACAAAAACATTTGAAAACATGGATTCAAAGGTTCAACTTCACGAGCATGAAGTCATGGCTCTACACATCCCCAACGGTTGTACTATTTTGGTCAATTTTTTGTACCTGTAGAACGGGTTCTAAGGTTCCCAAAGTCATTGACCCCCCTAGGGATATAAACAGTAAGCTGATTCACTCGAGCGAGCTGTAATATCCTAAGATGAATCTCATTTGAGTGCAGTATCGTGTATCAACTATTCTCGATAATCACCGCACTACCAAATGGTCATATGGTTAAAGTCTACTAAATCCTCAGGGTTATGGGTACAACACTAGGAAAGACAATGTTTTCACGACAATCGGTCGTTTAACATCGATACTTCCGTACGGGTACCTCGACTAATTCGGTGGGCTACCAAGTTAGCTTGGTCGGGATTCACTCCCTACAAGTGTTACCTGTCTATGCCACCCTTATCTTAATGTTCTCTCAAACTTTCCACATGCGTATTAATCGCATTCCCATTTGACAGAAAAATAAACACGGATATCAAGTAGGAATAACAGTAAATATATATATATATATATAGTGTATAGTATAGAAAATGCTAAACAACCTAGACCTCTTAGGAACTCTAATCCTAAAGATCTCTCCCCAGCAGAGTCGCCATTTTTCTGTAGTGTGTGATTTTTTTCGGTGACGCGACCACCTTACCGCAATGGTTGGATTATGGTGCTACTTTCTATTTCTTATTTATCCTATGAAGCTGGAAAGGAAAGGGAAGCTATCTAAAACTAACCTTGCACGCAAATGTTTTTTTAATAAATGCTAAGAGATTGGAGGGTATGGGGTCAGGTTATACAATGGGGAGTTGTTAATCACCCAATGTATATATGGTTATCCATAGATCGTTTAACATGTTTTACTGTTATCTACTTACTGGTGTTTATCTGTTATAAATTGGGAAATTTTCTCCTTTGGGAATGTTGAGAGAGTATTTTTGTTATTTTTGGTAAGGTACTGGACCTAAAGTTTTTTGTTATATGTGTTGCTAAGATTTTGCAATCTTATGCCTACGTATTCCTGTAAAGATAACAGGGAAATCAGAGCAATCGTAGTTCCTCCTATTCTATGGGAGGAAAAAGATGTTTGGTGTCTTGTTCAAATCCCAATATTGAAGCTAGATGAGTATTTGTGTCTTGTTCAAAGCCCAAGATTGAAGCTAAAAGGTTTGACTGAGAGAGAATTTGTCATCTCTAAAGGGAGATATCTCACCTGTTCATCACAGTTGTTAGGGTATTTGGTTATAAAGGGGAATTACTTTAACTGGAATATGATAATCTAGCAATGCCATAATTTCCTTTATAAGGGAGATGTCTTGAAGAAGGAAACTTTAACTCAGTATTGAGCAATGCCATTTTTCCTTATGAGTCTTTACATGCTAAGAGAGGGACATGGGCTTGGATGTAAATAATCCAGAGGCTTGCCGCTTACAGCAGTTAGATGAAAGAGGAAGTTTACCAGGATAAAAGAGGGACCACATCTTGGATTTTTGAATCAACAAGTGTGTCACTTACAACAGTTATCCGGGATTAAGGTTTTTTGATTGGTCTGTTTTGATGTGTGATGTACAAATAAATGTCTTCCTGCAGAGAGAACTCTTGATTTCCTCTGAGGGGATTGGTTTTATCTGCCTTGATCAAAGCCCAAGGTTGAAGCTAAAAGGTTGACTCTACTAGGGAGTTGTATATCTGTCTTGTACAAAGCCCAAGATTGAGCCTGAAAAGAGATTGACTCTGCTTAAGGAGATCATTATACAAAGCCTAACAGGAGGCTAGGAGGAATTGACTCATTCGGGGAATATTTTATCTGTCTTGTACAAAGCCCAAGATTGAGGTTAAAGGAAATTGACTCCACTGGGGAGAGGTTTTATCTCTCT
This sequence comes from Lathyrus tuberosus, assembly GCA_022829125.1. NCBI lineage: Eukaryota > Viridiplantae > Streptophyta > Magnoliopsida > Fabales > Fabaceae > Lathyrus > Lathyrus tuberosus. The sequence continues at coordinate 17,427,228 of JALAZF010000060.1, forward strand.
TGTAAAGCCCAAGATTGAGGCTAAAAGGATTGATTAACTCAGCTAGAGAATATTTATATGTGTCTTGTACAAAGCCCAAGAATGAGGTTAAAACTGCTGAGGGAAAATCATTATACAAACCCTAAGAGGAGGCTGGTTAGGGAATTTCTTATATAAAGCCTAAGAGGAGGCTAGCTTCTGCTAAGGATAATTGGGATCCAGAGACAGGTCCAAAGTGGGGAATCAACTCTTGCTGAGGATTACATATGAGTTGAAATATCAGATGCCTTGAGGTTCTGATTTTTTTTAGGGTTTTATTGATGGTAAGTTGACCCTAGTTGGGGAACTTAGAATGAAAGGTTTAAACTCTGCTGGTGAATTGATGAAATAATTAGGGTCTTTCCTATGTTTTTAGAAAAAACTTGAGGGTTTCTTTGAGATCCAATAGGAGATGAGACTGTCCAAGTCTACTGGTATGAGAAGATTAATCTTTGAATGATGCCCAAGAGGAGGCTGATGTTTTATGGGATGAGAATCAACCCTAAATTGTTCTGATGTTTTGAGATTCTAACTCTCTGGAGGATTGAACTAGCAAAAGATGACTAAGTTCTATCCTATACATATAGGAGGTCTTTGGGTCCTTGTACTAAGTCTAAGAGGAGGCTGAGAACTTCTAAGAAGCCTGAGGGTCCTTGTACAAAGCCCAAGAGGAGGCTGGGGATGCTTTTAGGAAGCCTGTGGGTCCAAGCCTAAGAAAAGTTCAAGAAAAGGTTTCACCGGGAATAATCCTTTCTTTAGTGGACAGTTCTAGGGTTTGAAGAAATTCAAGAGAGGTTTCACCGGGAATAATCCTCTCTGGGGAAATGAATTTCTTGTACAAATTTCTAAGTAGTGACAGTCTTGAGAAAAGTTTCACTGGGAATAATTCCTTTATCTGTTCCATATTGTATAAGCCCAAGAGGAGGCAAGGCTGTATCTGGAATTTCCTATGGGGAACTAGTTTTGACTGTGTTGAAAGAGTAACCACTGGTTTGATCTAAATCTAGACCTAATTGCTGACGAAAACTCTAAGCAAATATGTACAAGCATATATATATATACAGATGAAATATATAAACAAGTATGTGTAAAAAAACAGTAAAACTTACAGGTGAGCAAGCTTCCAGTAGTATAAACATAGTTGTATGGTTAGTTATTCAAGAAATTAAAGAAAGTTTTGATACAACTATAAATTTGAATCTAAATCAAAAGGAAAGTTTGTTGTAAAAAGGAAGTTTGGGGATTATACTTAAGGAGAGGCCCAGATGAAAAAATAACGATCGTACCGTTATTTTGAAATTGTACCAGGGCTTATACAATTACTGAGGCCCAAAAATATTTATGTACAAAGGGGGGTTGGGTCTTACACTCTATTAGAGGCCCAAGAGTTTATTAAAAGAATAAAGATGGGACTTACAACACAAAGGGGAGGCCCAGATGAAAATTGTTTTGAAAACGGCGATCGCACCGAGACTTTTTTCCAAATCGTATCGGGACTTATACAATGACTGAGGCCCAAAAAATGGTTTATTTACCAAGGGATAGGTCTTACACTCAATCAAGAGGCCCAAAACTATTTGAATAAAAAAAGAAGAATGGGGCTTACAACTCAGGGAGAGGCCCAGAAATAACAGTGAATCGCACGTCGTTTTTGAAAATCGTATCGGGACTTATACAATGACTGAGGCCCAAAAAAAGATTGCACAACAAGGGATGGGTCTTACACTCTATTAGAGGCCCAGAAGTGTTTTAAAAGATGTTTGTGAGGGTGAAAATAATCAAAACCCTAATTTGATTTAAAAATGTATTTTAATTTGAATAAAAATCATTTAAAATGATCAAAATTATCAAACATGTGTAAAAAATAAGTTGTGACCTTGGATAAATGTTTGAAAAAACATGTTTAATCACATACAAGATTAAAATTTATTTGCAATGAAAAGTTCAAAGTCAGAATTTCATTTTAAAATGTTTAAAAACAAAAAAAAATGAAATTAATTACAAAAATTCTAACTATATTAAATAAATAATAAAAATTGGATTTTTTTTGTAAAATAAAATAATTTAACATTTTTTGTGACTTTTTAAAAAAAGAACTAATAAAAAATGATAAAAAATGAGAGAGAAATTAATTTTTGAAATCAATTAAATAAAATATCAAAAATTCAAATGTTTGAAAATTTGAAAAAGGGCGCCAAGAACACTTGTTCTTGCCCGCGTGCCCTGTTTTGCCTAGATTTGCATTTTCTCACTTTTCTCTATGATTACTCAATGGTTTTGCACGATTCAAACACCAATCTCACTTGTTTTTGAACAAGGATCACAACCATATAGATTAATTGCATTTATATTAAGTATGGAGTGAGAAATCAGAGGATAAACTCAAGAACCCTAATTTCAGCATGAACATTATGAAATTCCATACACGATTCATACATAGCAATTGATTGAGGGTTATCACTCTATATACATGCAGAAACAAGATGGTAACTCAAAAATTCATTTATGATGCATGTAATATGGAGTTTGAAGGCTTCAGGCTTACCTCTTGTAGCCGGTGATTGAATTTGATGTTGGAGGTGTTACAGATGTTGTGTGATGATCTGAACAGCTTCAATGGACCTCAAGAAATGTGTTTGGAAGCTTGGAATGGATTGAATCAGCCCAGAACTTGTTGTGGCACCTCAACTGCAAACAGGCCAAAAGCTTGAGCAAATGGATGGTGACTTTGTGATTATGAGGTTCCAGATGTGTTTCAAGGCCATGGATCACTCATATATGATGTATGTGAGGTGTTGGCATGATTGGTTTGGTTTGAATTGCTTCCTATTTCAAAATTCGATAGTGACTTGAAATAGAAGGAAAATCTGGTTTTTTGAGAGTGATTTTGAGGAAGGCATCAGTTGGTGTGCTTTGGTGTACTCAAACTAATCACAATTGATGTCCATTTATAGTGCAACAAGTTTGTTTTGGCATCAATAGTGAATGGAGGCTTGGATAGTCCCTTGGCTAAGGTTGATCAAAAGGAATCATTGGTCTTCTCTAGCCATTGACTTGGCTCAGTGCAGCAGGTTATGAGTCCTTTGGTTCAGAGATAAGGCTTGACTCAATTCAGTTAGCAATGTCTTAATGCTTACCACCTTGTGAATCCATTGAATGCATTCAAACAAAATTGGAGTCTTTGAGATTTTTAGCCTTTTTAGAGGACACATAGCTACATGTAAATCCTTGGACTTGGGAGGCTTGTGGATCAGATATTTTTCCTTTGATGTTATCCCCTGAGGTGTCCAAATGGATGACAAGGCTTGTAATTGTCTGATTTAGCTTATTCGAGCAAATGACGTATAATCTGCCTTGGGAAGAAACCAGACTTTGATGCCAAGTTCCAAGGGTTGTAACTCCCTACTCAAATTGAATTTGGAGATGATCTGGCACTTGTTGGAAAGCTCTCATGACCTACTTTAACTTTGATGTTCACAAATGGATCTGGTTCAGCTTGGATCATGATGAAAAATGACCTCAAAGTTTGGAAAAGTGAAACAGATTCTAACTTGTTGAAAATTTCACTAAGTGTTGGAAAAAGTGGTTATTTTCACTTTTTGTGATTTTGATCAATCCATAACTCAAAATCCATGAGGATTTGGAATCTTTTGTAGTTGACACTTTTGAAGTATGTCATGTGAACTTTCATTTGAGCTTTGGATGGGAGAAAAAGGCCTTAGGGTTTGGGAGTTATGACCTTGCAAAGTTGGTACCAAAGCCATTTTGTTCCATAACTTAGAAAATTTTAAGTTTTCTAAGGTTGCCCCTTTTGCAAGTTACCTCACTTTTCTTGATTTTTCTTGATGAATGATGATCAAAACCATACATTAACATTGTTTTGGACTTAGGGGAGCCATATTTGTGAAAAATTCCAAAAAGTCAAACTTGATTTTAGGCACAATTGACTTTTTGTTAGATGAATTCCAAACTGTGTGATTCTCTATGCAATCAAGTTCTTGACCTAATTCAAACCTAATGAATGGATTCCATAGGTGTTTTAGGGTGTCTTGAATCATGTCCCAAGGTTTAGGCCAAAGTCAAAGGTACAGTTGACTTTTTCTTCAAAACCCTAATTGTGGTCCAGATGAAATTAATACTTGTGAATCAAGCTTCTTGGATCAATCCATTGTTGTAAATGGATCAATGTAGTGTGTTTGAGAACTTCAAATCTTGTCTTGAGTTCTTGGTTCATGTCTTTCCTCAAAAGTCAACTTAGGGGTGAATAAGGTCAAGAAACCCTAATTCCTGATTTTTGATGAATGCTTCCCCTGAGGTTGTTTTGACTTTATGATTGGGTCCATGAGGTCCCTTTGAGCATATTGGGTCATGATTTGAAGTATTGGCTCATGCCCAGATGAAAATTTTCATCTGGAGGCCTTGGTCGACCAAAACCCTAATTTGGTGATAGTGTCGATCTTGAGGCTTGATCCACTTGGAATGTTGCACTCTTGTGCTTGATTCTTGATGTGGGAGACCTCTTGGTCCTTTATAGGTATTTAAAAGGCTAGACAAGTAGAAGATCATGTCAATTTTTTATTGATCCTTTGTCTAAGTGCTCTGGGAGGGCTTAAAACCCTAATTCTTGATCGTAGTGAATGCTCAACAATCCTTGAGGAGATTGATGAGACATGATGGTACATCCATATTGTGGTAATGATCCTCACAATGATGGGAAATCTTGTGGTCAAAATTTGGGGAATGACAGCCAGTATCCTCCTTCATAGGAGACTCTTTCTAAGAGGCCACAGACCGAGGCGCCCATACTTGTCGACCTCGAGAAGAATGTGCCTGTGGAGAAGTTCGTGCTGCCCCTGCCACCTCCAACGGGATTTCTTTTCTAGGGCCAACTCCCCAACTGTGGCCGAGGCTGAGGCCAAGGCGATCCTGGGGGTCGAGTGGGCAGCCAGAACAAAGGTGTTGATAAAAGACATGGCCGCCATGATGAGGATCTTCGAGACGGCCTTTGTCCTTAAGAAGCTGCGAGAGAAAAACAAAGTTGAGAGTGACTTACAAGAGGCTCAGACGAGGTGCGAAAATCACATACGCATCCTCCATGATTTGAATGAGACGACTGAAGAGCTGAAGAAAACCAAGGAGGAGTGGGACCGCCTTCAGAAAAAGTTCGTTGGGCTAGAAGCTGCCGTCAGGCCTGCCGAGGACGAGACGGAGGAGGAGACGACCCTCGCGGACTGTGGTGCCCTAGTCGCCCGGGTCAAGGAGCTTGAGCAAGATTTTCTGGAAGGCGTCGAAGTGGGTTTCAACAATGCTTTAACGCAGGTTCAGATCGTGAATCCGAGGGCTCAACTTGTCCTTGAGGGGATTGGTCCCTTCTATCAAGTGGTTGATGAGAGGGTGGTCAGCTGTGAGGAATCCATCGAGGCTGCTGGTGATGGGAGACCTAGGCTCGACGAGGAGACCGAAGTTTGCTTCGTGCCTAGCTTGGTAACGAAGTCCTGGAAGTTTTTGTCAGTGAACTGTGTCTCATTGTCGATGACAATTGCTTGGGGTACGTCGAACCGGTCAAGTATATTCCTTTTGTAGAAACGGAGCATGTTATGGGACGTGATTTTGGCTAAGGCTTCGGCCTCTATCCACTTAGTGAAGTAGTCGACGCCGACTATCAAATACTTGTTTTGGTATGACCTTATGGTGAAGGGCCCGAGGATGTCCATCCCCCACTAGGTAAATGTCCATGGGGATGAGAGCTTTTTGAACTCATTGGGTGAGGCCAGGTGCATGTCCCAATGTCGCTGGCACTTGTCGCACTTCTTTACATGCTCTTTGGTGTCCTGCTACATGGTGGGCCAGTAGTACCCCGCTCACAATGCTTTACGAGCTAGGGTCCGTCCGCCGAGGTGTTACGCGTTGATCCCCTCGTGGATCTCCTGGAGTATGTCGGGGACTTTAGATTCCTAGACGCATTTGAGGAGGGGAATGGAGAAACCCCACTAGTATAACTTGTCCTCAATGATGGCATACGAGCAGGCACGTTGCCTGACTATGCTCGCCTCCTTGGGTTCGTCGGGAAGTTTCCCTGTGCTGAGGTATTCGTACACCGGAGTCATCCAGCCATGGCCATCCCCGATGGCGTTCACGTCGGTAACCGAGGTGGGTTTCTCGATGCTTGTTCGTGGAAGCATCTCTTAGATGACAAACTTGTTCCCGCATTTTTTCTTCGTGCTCGCCTGCTTAGACAGGATGTCCGCCCGAGTGTTGTGCTCACGCGGGACGTGGCTTACTTCCGTCGAGACGAAATTTTCCATCTTCTCTTTCACTAGGGCCAAGTATTTGATGAGGCTGTCGTTCTTGGTTTGGTATTCTCCCCGTACTTGGGAGGCCACGAGCTGGGAGTCGGTAAATATTTTTACCTCTTTCGCGTCGAGATCCTCGGTCAGGCGCAGTTCGACGATGAAGGTGCAGGCGCACTTGAGAGGTAACTATTGAAACTTGTATTACATAAATCAATCGTCTTAATTTTTTACAAAATAAGGTAATTATTTTATAAGAGAGAATAAATTTTAAAAATATCTATTCAATCTTTTTTAATAAGCTCACATAATCCTTTTCACATATTTGAAAAAATGGTCGATAAATTTACATTATTCAGTATTTCGATCAATAGTTTTATTTTTCCCGTTTCATATAATTTCCACGATAAATTTCCACTATTAAATATTTGAATAAGTAATATATTTTTTCCCGTATACAAATAGTATTTTTTAGGCATCATTTATAAAAATATTTGGATCATCAATACATTTTTTACCTATATAAAATATATACTTGTTTTGACACAATTAATAAAAGGCCTAAATGCATTTTTGGTCCACCTATTTTGAAGATTTTTAAAATTTAGTCTCTTCATTTCAAAAATCAACTTTTTGGTCCCTAAAATTTATTTCCCTTGGGATTTCCAGAGTCCCCTCTATTTGGCAGTCTCATTAATGACATGACACATGTGTTGTCCATCCACGTCATATTTAATGAATATTTTATTTCACAATAATTAATTTTATTATTAAAAAATAATTTAAATTTAAACAATTAAAAGGGTAATTTTTTCATTAATATTTTTTCAATTAATAAATTTATGTTATTAATTAAATTTTTTATAAATATATTTTAAAAATTATTTAAGACATATTTTAAAATATTAATTTTGGTCCTACAACCTATTTAATGGCAAAGTCTCTCACATCTTAGCCGACAATTATTTCCATTGGCAAGTTTGTTTAGTCTATATAAACACCAAAATTTTCTTCACCTAAAACAATGTGGGACTATTCAATGCAAAAGAGTTGCTGCATCTTCACCTAAAACAAGATATTCATAATGGGATACACTTTTCTGGGAACTGTTTGAGTCTTTTCTTCTCGTTGGACTATACCCGTCACTGATGCATGGGGAAAAATTTAATGGAATGGTACATTAGTGCCACGTTGAAATTTGGAAGAGTCCATAGAATACTGCTATGGTGAGATTAGATTTGAGGATCCAAATAAACATGTACTAGTACTAAGTGGGAATTTACAATTGATCTAGCAACTAATTTACATGGAGAAGACAAGACACATATGTAAGCGAAAATATTCAATGATCGATTATATGAAATTAGAACATCAATACTTACTTGTTGAAGTCATGATTCGGAATTCTGAAAAGATAAATGACTAGATCTTCCTTTGTATCTCACAATTCCTTTCACAACTCTCAATAGGGCAAGTTGTGGAGCCATCAGTTATGTTTCTGATTCATCTGATTACATAGGGGACCTAGCCATATAATATATATCCCTAGTCCCTACCCATTATGGACCAAGGGTTAAAGTCCACACTTTTGTCCACACCAATTAGGTTTTAGATACCCAACCTTTAATTAAAAGATCACTTAACTAATCAAAGTGCTTATTTATGCACCCCATCCGAATCACGGTTAACCCATTTTTCACAAACTAAACAACAATTGATTAAAGCCCATAAAAAGTTAGATAAATCTAATATTCTCCCACTTAGGCAAAATCAATTGTGTGTGATTTTTATTTTAAAATACATTTTGAAAACGACTCTCGGGTTAATGACTAATTCCTCAAAATGCGACCTCATTTTAAGGAAATGCATGATTCTAGGTACAGTGTCTGAATATATGACTCCATCCAACAAAAGTCAAGCAATATTGAATCACGACGATTCTTATATCCTTCATTGACATAAAATCTTCCGTGGTTACAAATACTACGGACTCCGTCAACTAGTCATTAGTGTGAAATGTGGCTAAAAAATAGCATGCCAATGTGATCCAACAACCAACTGCTATTTTCTTTGTCAGTCATTAACAATATCTCTCAAATGCATTAAAGCCAAAGAAATTGCATGGTTTTACAAACCATAATACCTCAGCTCCAATATAGCGTTGACTATAGTGGTCTTAACAACGCTGAGCTTAAAATCATACTTCAACTCCAATATGACGTCGACCATCAGTATAGTGGTCTTGAAGATGCCAAGCTCAAAATTATAACCATACCTCGAACTACAAACTAGTGTCGACCATAAGTACGATGGTCCCAATGACACTAAGTCCCAATTTTAACAATTGACATAAAAATAAACAATGACAAACAATAATAACAATATTCATTGTAATATCAATTGCTCAAAATAGAAAGTACATGACAATCCAACACGTAAAGTGTCCAGAATAAAGTATAACATGATAAGAAAATGGTATAAAGAAAAAACTCCCACTAACCAAGTACATCAAAAGAACTCATAATGCCCGTACCCTCAACATGGATTTTGAACAAAATGGATCTAAGTCCCTTAATTAGGGGATCATTTAGCAGGAAATCGGTACCAATGTACTCAACAACAATGTCATTTTTCTTTACAAGATCTCTGACTGTCAAATACTTCAATTCTAAATTCTTAAAACCAGTAGAAGTCTTATTATTCTTAGAGTAGAACACAGATGCATTGTTATCACAGTAAAGCTTTAGTGGCTTAACAATGGAATCAACAATACAAAGTCTAGTCACTAAATTTCTCAACCAAACAACATGAGTGGCAGCAGCATAACAAGCAATAAACTCTGCATGCATAGTAGAAGAGGCAACAAGAGTTTGATTTTTACTCTTCCATAATATCGCACCTTTAGCCAACATAAAAATGTAACTAGGAGTAGATTTCCTATCATCAACACATCCAACAAGATCACAGTCAGTATACCCAACTATTTCGAAGTTGTCAACTCTCCTAAAAACAAGCATATACTCTTTAGTTCTCTGCAAATATCTCATCACTTTCTTAGCAGTAAATCAATGATCATTCCCAGGATTAGAATGGTATCGTCCCAAGAAGCCAACTATGAAAGCAATGCCAGGCCTAGTGCATACTTGAGCATACATCAAGCTTCCCAATGCACTGTCAAAGGGTTTTCCTTTCATATCTGCCCGCTCAATCTCACTTTTAGGACATTGATCTCTACTGAATTTGTCTCCTTTAGTAATTGGAACATCTCTTGGCTTACAGTTTTTCATATTGACCTCTCTAGGACTCTATCAATATAAGCCCTCAGTGAAAAGCCAAGTATACCACATGATTTATCTCTGTGTATTTCAATTCCCAACACAAAGGATGTTACACCAAGATCTTTCATATCAAAGAACTTGGTTAGCATGATTTTAGTCTCATGAAGTAGGCTAAGATCACTACTGGAAAGCAAAAAATCATCAACATATAACACAAGAAAGATGAATTTTCTCCCACTGACCTTAATATAGATGCACTGATCAACGTTATTTTCTTCAAAACCCAATGAATTAACCACATCATCAAATTTCAAGTACTATTTTCTAGAAGCCTGTCTCAAACCATAAATAGATTTCTTAATTTACAAACCAAATGTTCATTACCACTTGTCACAAACCCCCCATGTTGCTGCATGTACACCTCCTCATTAAGATCACCATTCAGAAAAACAGTCTTAACAACCATCTGATGCAATTCCAAGTCAAAATGTGCTACAAGGGCCATAATGATTCTAAAAGAGTCTTTAGTGGAAACATGAGGAAAAGTTTCATTAAAATCAATCCCCTCCTTTTGTGTGATACCTTTAGCCACAAGTATTAACTTAAACCTCTCAATTTTACCTTTTGAGTCCTTCTATGTTTTGAATATCCACTTGCAGTCAATTGCCTTACAATTTCTTGGTAACTCCACTAGTTCCCAAACATGATTATTTTCCATGGATTTCATTTCATTATGCATTGCATCTGTCCACATGCTAGATTGAGAACAAGTAATAACTTCTAGGTAATGTTTAGGATTAATAACAATACCAACATCAAAAGCATCCTCGCTGAGATAAACTACAAAATCATTAGGGATAAACGATCTCTTTTGTATTACTAACCTTCTAACATGAATTTTCTCAGCTGGCTTATCAGTTTGTGCAACCTCAGCTATAACAGGAGGATTAACTACACTTTCAACAAGTGGTTCAACCACATCTTCAACTGGATGTTCAACCACATTCTCATTTGGACCAAAACCTCCATTAGCAATGGAATTTCTAGCATTATCAAAATTAGGCAGTGACAAAGTAACAACATCAGGCATAACAAAATCAATATTATCAAATCCAATGATAAGCTTACCAACATCAAGCTCAAGGAATTTTTCATGCATGGACTTCGTAATTTTATTAACTCTACAAGACAGAAGAATTTGTATCCTTTAGCTCAATTTGGATATCCAATGAAAAAACAAGACTTGTTTTTGGGTCAAGCTTTGTCTCAAAAGGATTATATATTTTAACCTCCGCGGGGCAACCCCAGACACGAAGATGGTTCAAACTGGGTTTTCTACCTGTCCAAATCTCAAAAGGTGTTTTTGAAACTGATTTACTAGGAACTCTATTTATTGTATAGAGAGATGTTTTCAAAGAATCACCCCATAAATATTTTGGTAAATTAAACCTACCCATCATGCTTCTCATCATATCCTTAAGGGTGAGGTTTTGCCTTTCGGCTACACCATTTTGTTCAGGGGTACCAGGCATGGTTTATTATGGAACAATTCCATAATCCTGTAAGTATTTTGCAAAAGGTCCCATGTGTTTCCTAATAGAACCATATCCACCATAATACACTCCACCATGGTTGGAACGTACAACCATTATCACATTTCCTAGTTGCTTTTCAAGATTCAAGGATGAGGAAATCATATCACAATCCAAAGATAACTTATATAAACCATCCAATAAGATACCATTGCCAACAACTTGAGAATTCAACATCAAATTTATTCTTCCATCATAAAAAGTAATTTGAAATCCAAAGTTATCCAAACAAGATACTGAAATCAAATTCCTCCTAAAAGAATGTACAAAAAATGTATCTTTCAAAACAAGTTCAAAACCAGTTCCTATAACTAAACTAACATCTCCCACTAGCTCCACAATGACTTCAAGATCATTTCCTACCATGATCTTGCTTTCCCTCAAGTTTGGTCTCCGTTGGTTTCTGAACCCATTTAGAGACACAATAATATGGGTTGTAGAACCACTATCAAGCCACCAGGAAATAATGGGAACATCAACTAAGTTAAACTCAAAATAGACAAAAGCTAAATGATTACCTCCATATTTGTTCTTGTTGTCTAACCAAGCTTTAAAAGCATGGAAATCAGTTTTCTTATGCCCCTTTTCCTTACACCAAAAGCACCAGAATGATTTCTGAAAAGCATTAGGCTTAGGACCTCCTATATTATGATTTTGACCATTACCTAGTTTTCTAAATTCAGGATATCTATGAGAAGCACCATGAGTGTTTTTCTTATTTTTCCAAGAATTCTGACCAGAACGGGGTTAGGCATGAAAAGTTAGAGTGCTAGATCACTTCTTTCTTTCTTGAGTTTCTCTTCTTCAGCTACACACTTGATAATGAGGTTATTAACAATCCACTTATCACCAAAGGTATTATAGGCAATTTTGATTTGAGTGAACTCAGCAGGTAGGCAGTTTAAGGCATGAGACATAATGAAATTCACATTCAGGTCAATTTCATAGGATTTCAGTTTAGTTTGGACATGAACCATCTTATGAATAAACTCCCTGACACCTCCATTGTTATCATATTTCATGTCTATGAGCTATTTCATTAAACATCCAAATTCAACATTATCAGATACCTGAAATCTCTCTCCAATTGCAGTAAGATATTCTTTAGCATTCTCTTTCTCAGGCAATCCACTTATCAGATGTTTAGAAATGGTCTTCTCCATATCACACAAGAAATGGTCTCTTCAAGTGTACTCTGATCATTGATCACAGGTTTGGTTTCACGCAATGTCATGTCAAGATCAGTAATCCCTAATGAAAACTTTAAGTCTTTCATCCATTTTTTAAAATTAGACCCATTCAGGATCTCAATAGAAGTAGAACAGTTGTTCGTAGAGAAGGTCACCGTTGATACAAAACAAGAATGCATTAGAAATAAAGACAAGATATATCTTTAATGAACATAAGCTATCACGAAAAGGCCAACATTATCATGTAATCCCCTTTGGGTGGAATGCGCAAAACCCAGGTTACAACCAAGGTCAGAACCATAGATGAGTTACTCAATGAGCATACTTTGGGTTCAAAAGTAGAAGTTTTATTATTCTTAGAGTAGAACACAGATGCACTGTTATCACAGTAAAGCTTTAGTGGCTTAACAATGGAATCAACAATACAAAGTCTAGTCACTAAATTTCTCAACCAAACAACATGAGTGGCAGCAGCATAACAAGCAATAAACTCTGCATGCATAGTAGAAGAGGCAACAAGAGTTTAATTTTTACTCTTTCATGATATCGCACCTCCAGCCAACATAAAAATGTAACTAGGAGTAGATTTCCTATCATCAACACATCTAGCAAGATCACAGTCAGTATACCCAACTATTTCTAAGTTGTCAACTCTCCTAAAAACAAGCATATACTCTTTAGTTCTCTGCAAATATCTTATCACTTTCTTAGCAGTAATTCAATGATCTTTCCCAGGATTAGAATGGTATCGCCCCAAGAAGCCAACTATGAAAGCAATGCCAGGCCTAGTGCATACTTGAGCATACATCAAGCTTCCCAATGCACTGTCAAAGGGTTTTCCTTTCATCTCTGCCCGCTCAATCTCATTTTTAGGACATTGATCTCTACTGAATTTGTCTCCTTTAGTAATTGGAACATCTCTTGGCTTACAGTTTTTCATATTGACCTCTCTAGGACTCTATCAATATAAGCCCTAAGTGAAAAGCCAAGTATACCACATGATCTATCTCTGTGTATTTCAATTCCCAACACAAAGGATGTTACACCAAGATCTTTCATATCAAAGAACTTGGTTAGCATGATTTTAGTCTCATGAAGTAGGCTAAGATCACTACTGGCAAGCAAAACATCATCAACATATAACACAAGAAAGATGAATTTTCTCCCACTGACCTTAATATAAATGCACTGATCAACGTTATTTTCTTCAAACCCCAATGAATTCACCACATCATCAAATTTCAAGTACTATTTTCTAGAATACTGTCTCAAACCATAAATAGATTTCTTAATTTCCAAACCAAATGTTCATTACCACTTGTCACAAACCCCCATGTTGCTGCATGTACACCTCCTCATTAAGATCACCATTCAGAAAAGCAGTCTTAACAACCATCTGATGCAATTCCAAGTCAAAATGTGCTACAAGGGCCATAATGATTCAAAAAGAGTCTTTAGTGGAAACATGAGGAAAATTTTCATTAAAATCAATCCCCTCCTTTTGTGTGATACCTTTAGCCACAAGTATTGACTTAAACCTCTCAATTTTACCTTTTGAGTCCTTCTATGTTTTTAATATCCACTTGCAGTCAATTGCCTTACAATTTCTTGGTAACTCTACTAGTTCCCAAACATGATTATTTTCCATGGATTTCATTTCATTATGCATTGCATCTGTCCACATGCTAGATTGAGAACAAGTAATAACTTCTAGGTAATGTTTAGGATTAATAACAATACCAACATCAAAAGCATCCTCACTGAGATAAACTACAAAATCATTAGGGATAAACGATCTCTTTTGTATTACTAACCTTCTAACATGAATTTTCTTAGTTGGCTTATCAGTTTGTGCAACCTCAGCTATAACAGGAGAATTAACTACATTTTCAACAAGTGGTTCAACCACATCTTCAACTGGATGTTCAACCACATTCTCATTTGGACCAAAACCTCCATTAGCAATGGAATTTCTAGCATTATCAAAATTAGCCAGTGACAAAGTAACAACATCAAGCATAACAAAATCAATATTATCAAATGCAATGACAAGCTTACCAACATCAAGCTCAAGGGATTTTTCATGCATGGACTCCGCAATTTTATTAACTCTACCAGGACAGAAGAATTTTTATACTTTAGCTCAATTTGGATATCCAATGAAAAAACAAGACTTGTTTTTGGGTCAAGCTTTGTCTCAAAAGGATTATATATTTTAACCTCCGCGGGGCAACCCCAGACACGAAGATGGTTCAAACTGGGTTTTCTACCTGTCAAAATCTTAAAAGGTGTTTTTGGAACTGATTTACTAGGAACTCTATTTATTGTATAGAGAGATGTTTTCAAAAAATCACCCCATAAATCTTTTGGTAAATTAAACCTACCCATCATGCTTCTCATCATATCCTTAAGGGTGAGGTTTCGCCTTTCGGCTACACCATTTTGTTCAGGGGTACCAGGCATGGTTTATTATGGAACAATTCCACAATCCTGTAAGTATTTTGCAAAAGGGCCCATGTGTTTCCCAATAGAACCATATCCACCATAATACACTTTACCATGGTTGGAACGTACAACCATTATCACATTTCCTAGTTGCTTTTTAAGATTCAAGGATGAGGAAATCATATCACAATCCAAAGATAACTTATATAAACCATCCAATAAGATACCATTGCCAACAACTTGAGAATTCAACATCAAATTTATTCTTCCATCATAAAAAGTAATTTGAAATCCAAAGTTATCCAAACAAGATACTGAAATCAAATTCCTCCTAAAAGAATGTACAAAAAATGTATCTTTCAAAACAAGTTCAAAACCAGTTCCTATAACTAAACTAACATCTCCCACTAGCTCCACAATGACTTCAAGATCATTTCCTACCATGATCTTGCTTTCCCTCAAGTTTGGTCTCCGTTGGTTTCTGAACCCATTTAGAGACACAATAATATGGGTTGTAGAACCACTATCAAGCCACCAGGAAATAATGGGAACATCAACTAAGTTAAACTCAAAACAGACAAAAGCTAAATGATTACCTCCATATTTGTTCTTGTTGTCTAACCAAGCTTTAAAAGCATGGAAATCAGTTTTCTTATGCCCCTTTTCCTTACACCAAAAGCACCAGAATGGTTTCTTAAAAGCATTAGGCTTAGGACCTCCTATATTATGAAGTTGACCATTACCTAGTTTTCTAAATTCAGGATATCTATGAGAAGCACCATGAGTGTTTTTCTTATTTTTCCAAGAATTCTGACCAGAACGGGGTTAGGCATGAAAAGTTGGAGTGCTAGATCACTTCTTTCTTTCTTGAGTTTCTCTTCTTCAGCTACATACTAGGTAATGAGGTTATTAACAATCCACTTATCACCAAAGGTATTATAGGCAATTTTGATTTGAGTGAACTCAGCAGGTAGGCAGTTTAAGGCATGAGACACAATGAAATTCTTATTCAGGTCAATTTCATAGGATTTCAGTTTAGTTTGGACATGAACCATCTTATGAATAAACTCCCTGACACCTCCATTGTTATCATATTTCATGTCTATGAGCTATTTCATTAAACATCCAAATTCAACATTATCAGATACCTGAAATCTCTCTCCAATTGCAGTAAGATATTCTTTAGCATTCTCTTTCTCAGGCAATCCACTTATCAGATGTTTAGAAATGGTCTTCTCCATATCACACGAGAAATGGTCTCTTCAGGTGTACTCTGATCATTGATCACAGGTTTGGTTTCACGCAATGTCATGTCAAGATCAGTAATCCCTAATGAAAACTTTAAGTCTTTCTTCCATTTTTTAAAATTAGACCCATTCAGGATCTCAATAGAAGTAGAACAGTTGGTCGTAGAGAAGGTCACCGTTGATACAAAACAAGAATGCATTAGAAATAAAGACAAGATATATCTTTAATGAACATAAGCTATCACGAAAAGGCCAACATTATCATGTAATCCCCTTTGGGTGGAATGCGCAAAACCCAGGTTACAACCAAGGTCAGAACCATAGATGAGTTACTCAATGAGCATACATTGGGTTCAAAAATCTAGCTTACCCAAAACTCTTTCGCCATCTTCTTACTCTTAAGCATGTTTCGCACCATATTAAGTATGATCCGATTCTTTTTATCCGCTACTCTATTTTGTTATGGAGATCTTGGCACTGTTAGTAGGCGGAGGAATCCATGGCCTTCACAATATTTGTTGAACTTATTTGAAGTAAAATCTCCTCCTCGGTCATATCTCATGGTCTTAATGGAAATACCACTTTCTTTCTCCACAAGGGCTTTGAACTTCTTAAAGTTTTCAAACACTTCCGACTTATCCTTCAAGAAATAAACCCATATTTTTATATAATAATCATCAATAAAGAGGAGACATTATTTACTCTAACCAAAAGAGTTTGGATTTATTGGTCCACAGACATCGGTGTGTATGAGCTCTAGCAGTTTTGTCGCTCTTGACGTTGATTCCTTTGGAAATATTTTTCGGAATTGCTTCCTAATTAGACATCCTTCACATAGTTGGTCTGGGTGGTTTATACTAGGCAAGCCTCTCACCATCTGTTTCTTTGACAAACATTCTAGACTACCGAAGTTGAGGTGTCCAAATCATAGATTCCATAGCCACGAAGAGTCGGTATAGCAAGCCTTGAGATACTTTGCCACATAATTTTGAATGTTCAAGAGGAACATTCTATTCTTTGACATAGGCACCTTAGCAATCAAGTTATGTCCACAATCTCTTAAGAAAAGACTATGTTCTTTCAAGTGGATGTCATAGCCTTTCTCTAATAATTGTCCCAAGCTCAAACTATTATTTTTCATGTTAGAAACATAGTAGACATTGAATATGAATTGATGACTCCCATTCTTCAAGCGTATGAGAATATTACCTTTGCCTTTGACCGGTATCTTTTAGTCATCTCCAAATGAGACATTGCCAGTTGTCACTTCATTGATCTCTACGAACATGCTTCGATCGCCACACATGTGGTTGCTTGCGCCGGTGTCGAGGTACCACTTGTTTCTTTTCTCTTCAACTTGGTTTTGTCACGCGAGCAGCAAATTTTCTTCTTCCCCAACTTTTTCTTCTACAAAGTTAGCTTTCTCCATAACCTTCTTCGAGAATCTATACTCAGATGCGTAGTGACTGGTCTTGTTATAGTTGAAGCACTTGATTTGTGACTTGTCGCACCTTGGCCATGAATTTCCTCTTCCACGACCTCTTGTTGCTTGTGGATTCCAACTTCTTTCTCCATTTTTGAAGTTGTTTGAGTAGTTGTTGTAACTGCCTCTTCCTTCTCCTCCATGTCCTCGTCCACGTCCACGATCATGGCCAAGATCTCATCCTCTTGGGCTCTTGTAATTCACATAATTTGCTTTCTTTGCGTTGAGTTGTAGTAGTTGCTCCATAGTCTCCTTTTGTTTAATTTTTGTTTTTTGTTTTTCTTCGTATGCTTGTAAGGAACCCATGAGTTGCTCAATAGTCATGGTCTTTAAATCCTTGTTTTCTTCAATGTTGGTAACAATGAAGTCAAAAATTGGATTTAAAGTGCGAAGTATTTTCTCGATGACTTTCACCTCATCAAAATCTTCACCATTTCTTTTAAGTTGATTGACTACGGACAATACTCGAGAAAAATAATCTGAAATTTACTCAGACTCTTCCATAAATAAACGTTCAAAGTCACCTATAAGAGTTTGAAGACGAATCTTTTTCACCTGTTTCACTCCTTTGTTGCAAGTTTAAAGCTTGTCACATGCTTCTTTGGTCGTCGTTGCATTGGAGATCTTCTCAAATGTATCTTCATCCACCGATTAATAAATGAGGAAGAGAGCTTCTTGTCTCTCTTTCTTGACTCCTTCAATGTCTTCTTTACAGCTTGGCTTAGCGAGACTTCATCTTGCTCCTTGAAGCCTTTCTAAATGATATCTCACACATCTTGAGCTCCTAGTAGCGCATTCATCTTGATACTCCAGTTGTCATAGTTGTTCTTTGTTAGCATCGGCATTTGGAAAGAGAAACCTCCATTCGCCATCTTTTGTGCACCTTGAAGTTCTGATGCCACTTTGTTGGAAATAAGACCTTTTGTGTTTAGGAAAAGTGTGTGGGAATATTAGAGGCTTAAAGAGAAACTTGATAGGTAGGAGAATTCTTTATGGAAGAGAGAACTTTGTATTTTTGCTTGATTCAAAAGTGTAGAATTACATCTCTATTTATAGTACTCTAAGGAGAACTCTAGACACATTAAATCTAGAGAGTTCTCAACTCTATAAATTCCAAGAACGTTCTAGAAAATATTACAACCCTAAGAAATATCTAGACACTCCAAACACTACAAGATTTTTCTAGAAACGTTATCCAAAATTACCTAAGCCCAAAATAACTATGCCCAAAAATCCAAATAATATGTTTAGGCCCAAATCAAGTTTAATCTTTCAACATGTTCCACATTACAAAGACATCCGACCAAACTTATGTTCATGGTGTTAAGCTACCTCTTCCTGATATCCTCGACGTACGAAATCAAACTCACCTTACCTTATTCATATCCTAACAATTTTCTTGATTAATATATGATGATCACGACCAATAATTGAACTGATGAGTGTTAAATTATGTGCAGAAGGAGCAAGTAGAAAAAGATATTGAGAAAGCTAAACAAGACAAAGAAGCCAAGTGGAAACAAATTGAAAATACTATACACTCTTACTTAACCAAATATGATTCACCTTAATAATAGACTGCTATGTCATTCATTGTTCCTAATGCAGACCAAATTGTTAGTTACTAAATGCTCAATGTTTTTTCATTTCCACTTCATTATTTTGTAACTAAAGCATTCCTATATGTAAAACTTTCAAGTGCTCAAATAAAATTTTGAAACTGTATCATTGTGTGAACAGCCAACAGGTACTTAATTGACATGGGAAAGGTATCGTAAAAGAACATAAACTGTCTTTCATGTGCATCCAAGAAACCAAGATGGAGGTTATGGATAGAACGATATGTAGTTCTATGTGTGTGAAAATAACTTTGAATTTGCTAGCAAAAAGTCAAAAGGGAGATCAGGCAGGATTTTAACTATTTGGAACAGTAGTAAGTTCAAGGTTCTGGAAGTTAAGATTCTAGATCACGCAGTGTGGGTGGAAGGCAAGAGGGGCGAAGAGAGGAAAAAATCATCGTGATTAATTTTTATGCACCTTGCAACGATAGAAGAAAACATATTCTATGGGATGAATTAAAATCCATAATAGAAGACAGACGAGGCGCATGTTTATGCGTGCTAGGCGACTTTATTGTTGTTAGAAATATAGAAGAGAGAAGAGGAGCAAATGTAACAAATAGATTCAAGGAGTTCGAAGAATTTGACAAGTTTATAATTGATATAGATCTTATTGATCTGCCTCTCAAAGGCAAAAAGTTCATGTGGTCAAGGCTCGGCGGGGAAGTCATGAGCAGGATTGATATATGTTTAATTTCAAAATAGTGGTGTAATAGATGGCCTAATTGTTCTCAATGGGCTTTAAATAAGGGAATTTCCGATCATTGTCCATTATTGTTAGGCGAAATAAAGCAAGATTGGGGACCGAGGCCGTTTCGTATGTTGGAATGTTGGAAACAAATAGAAAGGTACCACAAATTTGTTAGAGACAATTGGCAAAGTATGAAGGTGGAAGGATGAGGTATGTATGTCTTGAAGGAAAAACTAAAGATGATGAAGGGTAAACTCAAAGAATGGCACAAAACTCATACGCAAATTTTGGATAGGAAAATCAGAGAAGCAAATGAAGAACTCAACAAAATGGAATCAAAAAAGTGAGGTGGAAAAGTTGACTCAAACAGAGGTGAACCGCAAACGAGAAGTAGTGGCAGATCTGCATAAATTGTCTAATCTTGACAGTAGCATCCAATGTCAAAGATCCCGAAATAGGTGGTTGAGAGAAGGAGATGCAAATTCAAAGTATCTGTATTAATAGGAGGAGGAAGGAGAATGAGATCCTGGCATTGAAGTGGAAGGAAGATCAGTGAAAGACGTGGCAGATATAAAAGAAGCAATATTCGCTCATTTCAAGAAGTCTTTTAAGAGAAGGGGAGTGGGTATGCGGTCGGAGAACATGGAATTTACAAAGCTAGAGGTAGCGATTAAGGAGAGCTTAGTTATAGAACTCTCGAAAAAGGAAGTTAGGAATGCGGTTTGGGATTGCGATAGTTCTAAAAGTCCCGAACCGGATGGAGTTAACTTTGATTTCTTAAAAGAATTATGGGACTTGATCAAAGGTGATTTCTTAAAAATGATGGCTGAATTTCATTCCAATGGGAAGATAGTTAGGGGCGCAAACAGTGGTTTCATGGTTCTTATCCCCAAGAGAAAAAATGTGTCAAAGATCTCAGATTACAGACCCATTACTCTGGTCGGTTGTATATATAAGGTTATTTCAAAGGTTTTGGCTAATAGGCTGAAGAAGGTGATAGACAAAATCATTTCGAAAACGCAATCAGCATTCATAGCTAGCAGACAAATTTTGGACGGGATTTTGGTGGCAAACGAAATAGTAGACGAGGCTAGGAGAAGGAAAAAGGAAGTGGTGCATTTCAAAGTGGACTTCGAAAAGGCATACGACTGCGTAGATTGGAGCTTTCTAACATATTTGATGGAAAAATGGATTTTCCATTGAAATGGAGAAATTGGATCTTTGAATGTTTAAGCTCTGCAAAAACGTCGGTATTGGTTAATGGAAGCCGAACAAACGAATTCAAGATGGGCCGAGGCCTAAAGCAAGGAAATTCGTTATCACTGTTTCTATTTTTAATTGTGGCAGAAGCATTCAATGTGTTGTTGAATAAGGCAATCTAGCTGGATAAATTTTAAGGTTACAAATTCGAAGAAGGAAAAGAAAGATTCACACATCTTCAGTATGCGGATGACACTATGGTAATATGCGAGAAATCGTGGAAAAACATTAGAACACTTAAGAGGATTGTGAAGTTGTTTGGATTGGTGTCCCGGTTGAAGGTAAACTTAAAAAAAAGCAAGTTGTTGGGGATTAACGTCGCTCACTAATGAATTTCAGAAGCCGTGAAGGTATTAAATTATGGTTTGAGCTCAACACCAATCATGTATCTTGGTTTGCCAATTAGAGCGAATGCAAAAAGATTGGCCACCTGGACCGGAGTGCTAAAAACTGTGGAATCAAGACTTTCCAATTGGAAGAACAAAATTTTCTCAATTGGAAACAGGATTGTCCTTCTAAAATCGATCTTACACGCGATCCCGTTATATTTTCTCTGTTTCTTCAAGGCACAGGCATGTATAATTTTTAAATTAGAATCCATGCTTAAACAGTTCTTATTGGGGGGATGTGAGAACGGGAAGAAAATTAATTGGGTAAAATGGGAATCGGTGTGTAGACCTATAGAGGAAGGAGGGCTGAGAATTAGGACATTAGGTAATTTCAACACAGCTCTTTTAGGAAAATGGAAATAGAGGATCAAAACAGAAAATAGGGGAATTTGGTTTTTTGCTCTTTTTAACAGGTACGGGTCAAATGTGAGAGAATTTCATATAGGGGCAAGTGATTGTTCTAGCTGGTGGAGAGATATCTGATCAACAGAAGTAGGTAATGTGGAGGAGTATAGTGAATATCCTGTAAAAAATGTTTAGAAAGGCCTGCTGCCCGAGATTTTCGAAGAGAATAGGAAGAATTGGTCGAGGATATGGGATAAAGCGATTCCTTTAAAAGTGTCTAATTTGGTGTGGATATTGGTTTAGAATAGGATTGCGACAAAAGACAATATATTTAAGAGGGGAGTAGAATCTCAAGGTCAGAATAGTTGCGTAGCTGGGTGCGGCAAGGAGGAGTCGGTTTCTCATTTGTTTTTTTAGTGCCAATCTTTTGCAGGTACGTGGAGTCATATATGTAGTTGGCTAGGACTTTCAACGACTCTACATAACGAAGGATGACAACATATGTGTCAATTTGAAAATCTGCTAGGTGCAGGAAAAGAATCATCACTAAAGCTTCGAGTGTTATAATGCACGTGGATTTGGAGCATTTGGAAATCTCGGAATCATAAAATATTCTGTAACAAGGAAGTGTAGATAGTTCGCCTCTTCGAGGAAGCTATAGTAAACCCTTGGAGATGGTTAAATCTGAAGTCAAACAAGATAAAGGACGACTATGCAATGTGGTGGTTAAACCCCAAATCTTGTCTAGGCTATGAGGCTACGTGAAATGCTGATCTAGGATTTTCAGATTAATTGTGGCTAGCTGTTATATATTAGATGCAGCAGTTTCCGCAGGCTATCGGTTTCTTACATTTTATGGTGTCATCCAGTTGTGTTAGGTGTTAATATATGGTTTAGAAAATTAGTTTGTAGTAATGTCTGTCGAAGAGGAGGTTTTTTTGGAGTATGTATTAAGTTCCTCTTAGTTAGCAGTTATATACATAATTCGTATTAGCCTTTGGTTGGTGTAATGGGGCTGGCCGTATTTGGGGTGGCAGTTTTTGGAGTGGTTGCATTGTGGAGGTTGGTGCGGTCTCTAGGTGCTTTTTAGTTATTGTTTTTGCAGTCATATTTGGATTGGGATCTAGTATTTCATTGCAGCTGATTCTTGTATCTTTTGGCATATCTTATGCCAAGCTTATCAATAAAATTTCTTTTTGGCTGTTTCAAAAAAAATTGACATGGGAAAGGTTGAGAACTTAAAAAGATTAGCATGGAAAAAGAAAAACTTGTAAATACTCCACCAAACCGTGCCTTTGGGCCTTTAAAACTGCCAACATAGAATACTCGCACATGCATTATAAATGTAACATACTAATATGATTAATTAATAGGTCATGCTAACCAGTGCCCCGGGGGCACTAGTTAAGAATTCCAAATAAGAAAAATATGATATGTTCAATTCATTTAATACACATAATATTCTTTTAAAAAACTGATTATTTGTCTTTTCAGTGCATTGAATCCACATATATTTAGAAAAAACATGTCATTTTAATCTCTTAAATAATGTTTAACTTACCATTTTAATCTCTTAACCAGTGCTCTGGAGGCACTCGTTAGCATTACTCTTAATTAATTCATAGTTTAATGTAACAAGATCAAATGAAGTAGATGATTCTATAAACTAACATAAGTACATTCTCGCTTTGGCAATAATGTTATTTAGTCTCCATTTGTCTATCTGTCTACACTTGGTTGGCTGATAAATGATTTGGTTGATCACACTGTTAAACAAGGACAATTATGGTGATCTATGTAACATGCAAAACGTTTTACTGTTGCTCTTCACTCACTTCAACAAGCCTTCCGCGAACTCACTTTTTTGTTGCTCTACCTGATCTTGATTACGTTTCATCTTCAATTGGAAAATCGGATCTTGATAGTGTTTCATCTTTAGCTGGAGATTCAGATCTTGATATTCGAGAATCATCTGTTTCGTTTTCGCTGCTCTCATACTGGAGATTCAAACTGAAAGTTGAAAAGGCATAACCATTGGTTAGGTGAAGTTCTGGATCACCTTTATTTACTCGCCTCCCCAGTTAAAGATAACCAAAATCTTCTGACAAGTTGAAGAGGCTTGATGATAATGTTGTGTGTTCATTTACTACATGAGTCATTTGTGAATGGCTTCCAATTTCAAATGTTGATTCATTTTCCTTATTGACCTCCGAAGGGACATTACAGTCCCACATTGTTTTAGGTGAAGAAAATTTTGATGTTTATATAGAATAAACAACCCTATATTTAGATACAATTGAGGACTAAGATGGAAATGAATTTGGTACTAAATTGGCTTGAGGCTATTATTTAGTGTTTTAGAATTTGTCTGTCTTAAATAATGTTTAAAATATATTTATAAAAAAATTAACTAATAAATTAAATTAATTAATTAAAAAAATATTAATGGATAAAATTATCCTAATAGTATTTAAATTAAAATTAATTTTTATTAAATATGATGGGGATGATCATCACATGTGTCATGTCATTACTAAGACTGACAAAGGGACCATGAGAATCCCCGGGAAAATAAATTTTAAGAACCAAAAAGTTAATTTTTAAAATAAGGGATTAAAATTTTAAAAACTTTGAAATAAAAAGACGAAAAATGCATTTAAACCATTTATAAAATTATTTGGATCAATAGTAAATTTGTATCTGATATTTTTTTTTTTGATAATCAATACAACAAAAGGTAAAGCAAAACCCACTATCCGACTAAAAGGAGAGAAGGATTGGTTTGCCACACCGACTGATTTATATCGCCAATCATACCGAAGGATTGGTTTGCACACAAATTAATAAATACAATGATATTGTCATAAGATATTGCACTTTTACTAAATTAGTCTGTGTCTAGATTAATAATTATATGATACAATTGAAAAAATAGCCATTATTAGTATATTAAAAAGTGAGAATGACATTCAATTTGAAAAAAAAAATTTCTTCTAAAACGACAATACTTTTGAAACGGATGGAGTATTTAAATTAAAATTAATTTTTATTAAATATGATGTGGATGATCATCACATGTGTCATGTCATTAATGAGACTGACAAATGGAGGTGACCATGAAAATACCAGAAAAATAAATTGTAAGAACCAAAAAGTTGATTTTTAAAATAGGGGATTAAAATTTAAAAACTTCAAAATAAAAAGACGAAAAATGCATTTAAGCTATTTATAAAATTATTTGGATATGCTATTTTTTTCATAATCAACTCACAACACAAATCATTACAACAAAAGAAAAAGCAAAACCCACTATCTGACTAAACAGAGAGAAGGATTGATTTGCCACACCGTTAGATTCATATCGACCAACTCACATTACTTAGCCAAAAGCCACTCCTTAAACAAGAATTTAACAAGCCCTAAATTAGCCATCTCCTTCAATCTCCCTTCATCAAGTTCCTAAACGTCAACAAAGACCAGCCAAAGACAACAATAAAACTCAATACTGAATTTGATAATCACTCTCTTATTATAAACTCTCTAATATTGTTCAAATACTTTAAAAATTTTACAATAGATAAATTTCTATTTTCAAATATTTGAATGACTAATTTCAGTTTTCATGTTTCATATGATTTTCAGGAAAAATAAAGTTATTAAAATTTTATTATATTTAATTCACTACGATGATCAAAATTCATTATAATTCATAATTACCTCCCAATAAATGATAAATTTAAAAGCGACACAATTTTTTTTTTGAAAAAATTTATTAATCAATTTGTAAGTGTCATATACTTGAATTATTGATATACTTTTTTTCCATAATTACATTAGCGAAACACATTTATGATAATTAAATTCATATATTTATATCAAAAGTTTTAATATTTTTTTATTTAAAATGTTTTTTCTTCAATTTGATAAATAAATTCAGGTATTTATTTTGTCTAGGTTTATTTTATCCCTCATCTTTTATTGAAGAATTTATCTTCATAGAAAAAACTAAAGAAAAAAAAATACAAATAGAAATTGAAAAATATGCAACAAAAAAAAAGTGAGAATAAAATTTGAAGTCTGTAGAGTGTAAAAGAAAAAGTAAATTTGAATTTAAAATGAGTGCAAAGATAATAAATTGAGGTGAGATGATTCGTGGATGTAAAGCTTATATGAGTGTATATATTAATTTCACATCAAACAATTTTTAAATTTTATCTAAATTTTTCTTTTATAATTCAATTAAAAATTTGACTTCTTTTAGTTTCATACTTTTTTATGAAAAATTTTCAATTGACACTCCTTTAAATAAAATGACAGAAAAAAAATTCAAATTTAACACAAAATAAAACAATTAAATGGATATTAAATTTTAAAATTAAAACTAAATAAAAAAATTACTTAAAAATATAATTGTCTTTTTGTAATTATTTTGAAGACATAATAATAATAATAATAATAATAATAATAATAATAATAATAATAATAATAATAATAATAATAATAATAATAATAATAATAATATCCATTTAATTGTTTTACTTGAAGTTGGTTGAGAATGATAATCCTGTCAACTGGCATTCCTTAATCTGTCACAACCTAGCACGACCAAGGGCTGTTCAGAATTTATGGGTTGCGTGTCATGGACGGCTGGCTACCAAAACTAGACTGAAGAATTTTGGGTTAATCCACGAGGTGAATTGCAGCATATGTAAGGATAAGGAGGAGACTATTGATCATTTGTTGTTTGAGTGTAATGATACTAGAAGCATTTGGGAATATTTTCTTGATTGGTTAGAGATACATCATAGGCCGCTGAAGTGGAAGGATGAACTTCCATGGCTAGTGAGAGCTACTAAAGGCAAAGGCTGGAGGAAAGAGATTCTAAAGCTTGTTGCGACTGAAGTAGTTTATGGAATTTGGGGGTATAAAGATAAAATTACTTTTGAGGGTAAATGTGATAAAAATACTGTTATTAGAAACATAAAGGATAGTATAGTTTTTAGAGGATGGCAAAAAGCCAAATATAGAAGCCAATTAGCCAAAATGCTTTTGTAATTAGGTTGGTTTTGTTTTGTTCGTCTTGCTAGAGTGGCTGGACCGTTTGGTCGCCTTTGGGCTTTGTATTGTTTTTTTGAGATATATAAATATTCTTTATTTCAAAAAAAATAAAATAAATAATAATAATAATAATAATAATAATAATAATAATAATAATAATAATAATTTAAAGCTATGGAAAAATAATAGTAATGGTAATATTGGTAAATACCTTTATCTTCTTCTCTCTATTTTTTTTAATTGTAAATAAATTTCATTAAAATGAGTTTTGAGTGAGACAATAAATTCAAACATAAATTTTTAATTTGTAAAAAATGATATATATCTTTTACCTTTAAAACTCGGTATTTGTAAATATTGTTTTCATTGTATAAAGAAATTAAAAAAAACATTAATAAGTGTTCATTTTATAATAATTGCCATTAATTAATATTTAAATTTTGCAATTGATCAAAAAGATGTAAAATTTCTTCTATTAAGTATATAAAATCTACACTTGCCAAAACGATTCTACACTTAATATTTTAACTAAAGACACACTACAGAGCAACCAGAATCAATAAGTTTCTACAAAATATCATAATCAACGTGTTTGCTATGGCTTTTAGAATACCAATTCTCCTCTCGCGAATCAGCTTGTCTTACCCTACCCGTTATGGATATTTTTTGTGGGTACCCAGTAGGTATGAGCCAAATTTTCATCCCCAATATTTGATATTCACTATTGATAGATTTATTTTTGCTATAAATACGGGTAACAGGTACGGGTATGGGTACTTAGGTATCCACAAGGTACGAGTACAAGTACAGACATTGACGCTCACGCGGGTATGAGCTTAAGTACGAGAATGTTTTTAAAACTCATATATGGGATGGGTATTATAGTACTATTCCTAACCCCACCCATTGTCATCCCTACTTGTCTACAATGTCTCTGGCAGCAGTATTGTGAAAAATTGCATCTGCAAGTAATGTATTGTTGAAACCAACTTATTCTAGTCCTACAGGCATTGAAATGGTCTTAATATGCTTAAGATGAATTAGCATTTATTCAAGAAAAAGAGTTTGAAAATCACTTGACAAAGTCAAGGTTTATTGAGAAATTGGTTCAAGTTAAAAACAAGAAGGTTTTGAAAAAGGGAGAAGATTTTGAAAATTTAAGAAGGGGAAGGAGATGAAGAGGCTACCCTAATGCATAAAGTAAAAGTAAGGAAATGAAATATCTAACCAAGATAGCAAGCTTCTGACATAAGTCAAGTCAACACTCCCATCTTTTGGATTAAGTGTAACACCCTTCTACCCCAAAGACATCCACGATAAATAAAAGCAATTATATCATAGTGCATCACCAAAAAGGTGTCACATTTCATCATAAAACGTCAAACTAACAACCTGCTCCGTAACACGGGTTATGTCATCATAAATTTAATTAATTACTAAGCAGCGGAAAATCAAAACTTAATACAATTAACAATTCCAAAACGTCTTAAAACAAGAACACATAACATCATAGTTGTCAACAAGAAAAAAACACAATAGTTTGACTCAAACATCCCAACCCGATGTTACATATCAGAGCAAGATCCTCTAATCGGCGGAAATAGCCAAAACTACGTCAAAGCTAAGTCTTCATGCACCAAGCGAGCTAATCTTAATCACCTGCACATTACCCACGTGGAGGCAACATTCAAACAGGCAGGGTGAGTAATCACGAATCATTATACAAGATATAAGGCAAAAGATAAAGCAGCAACACATATTATCATTAACTTATTCACAAATGTCATCATACTATCAAGTCACAATCATCACAAAACACCACTTAATTCACCACATCATCAACTTGTCAATCACTCAATAATTATGCAATGTCACATAATATGGAAATGCAATAACATAGACTCATGCATGTGGTACCAATTCGTCATATTGATGGACGCTGGGTCATCACCCTCCAAACATCCCCACCTATAGGATCGATTCTACACAAGAACTGGAGCACGTCACAATACACTTCAATTCACACAACAGGATTAAAGCCACCACTGGACCGGAGTCCTAATTATGCCATGAATACATGACACAAAGCGTCATAATAATCCTCATCATAGAATCGTCAAAATTGCATCATCATCCATGAATATTCATCAATCAATCATAATATATCATCAATCACATTCGTCATAGTTCATCACAATACGTCACAATTCATCATATTATAATCATCATTACTAGTTTTCCCTAGGTTCAATTACATCTTCTTAGTCTCACGGTTCGAGGGAAACTGCATTACACGCGACATCGGGACAGAAAATCCTAAAACGAATAATTTTGGTAACAACGCTGCCCATACGCATATGACCATGCCCTATACGCGTATGGCCCTCTTCCCTCGCCCCCTGGCCTGTGTATCCTACTCGTAGGGCTATCTGCCCAAGCCATCCATACGCGTATCGCCTTGAGCCTTACGCGTATGAGCAGAGAGGGTTCCCTTCTCAAAACTCCTCCCAAACTCCCCATACGCGTAAGGGCTAGCCCATAAGCGTAGGTTCCCTTCCACAAGCTCCCCATACGCGTACTGGCCCTGCCATATGCGTATGGCCACTCCACCATACGCGTACCTGCAGAGGGCCGTGTTGGCTCTGGGGACGGGTGCGTACCATACGCGTATCACCCTGGGAATGTCCCCTTCATACGCGTATGGTCTCCCTCCATACGCATATGACCAGACGCACACAAAAAACCCATATTTCGCATCAATGCAAAATTTTCCTCATTGCAACACCTTTAAACTCCTAAATCAGATCCAAAACTACTTCGATTCATTACAGATTCAAGGTTCTAATTCTACTTCATCGTTTTCATCAATTTTCTTCTCTTATCAGAACCTAAATCGTTAACCCCAAACCCACAATTTCAGATATGTTCAAAGTTCATCACAACAACAGTATAACTCACACGAATTTCACCACAATGACAACATTCAATCACGAAATTCATAGCAGACAACGTATGCACACAATTTC
Source organism: Lathyrus tuberosus (assembly GCA_022829125.1). NCBI lineage: Eukaryota > Viridiplantae > Streptophyta > Magnoliopsida > Fabales > Fabaceae > Lathyrus > Lathyrus tuberosus. The sequence continues at coordinate 17,457,159 of JALAZF010000060.1, forward strand.
ACAAGGATCATCATGTAAATTCATCATATTCTCATCAATTGACACACAACCCACAAAACCTACATCTACCTTAAACCCCATATCAGAATTAATAACCCGGATCACCTCCCATCCCTTGAATTATTAGAAATTGATTCTTTCTCAGCGTTTTACGGATGAGTTCCTCGGTTCTCTGTGCCCTAGCCGTTCCTTCTCAATTCTCTCCAACTTTCACGATCGTACATAATGAACTTCCCTAATCTCATTTTTCCTTTTGTCATTCTTACCCCTTGGACCCCTATTATGATTTTCCTATCTTACCCTCACTTATTCCACATACATTACCATCTTACCCTCAGTGTTCCTCTCCTTTTATTTTAAATAATCATAATAATCTAAATTATATTATTCACATTATTATATTATTATTACTACTAAAATAATTCTAATTAATCACTTAATTTCTAAAATGCTCTCAATATTCCCTTAGCTCAATAATATCCCGCAACACAATACAAATACACCATGCGTCACAACATTTCATCAAAACTCAACGAAAATCACAAATAATTATAATAAATCAATTAAATAAATATATAATTATTTTGGGGTGTTACATTAAGCAACAAGCAACAATTAAGCAAATAATAAACCAAGTATCAGATAAAAAAGAACATAAGCCAAGACCAAAGATGAGGCAACATAGCCAAGTCTTCAAAAAGTCAACCCAAGGTCAAAGGTACCAGATGAATTCCAAGGTCTCAAATCACAACTCCAAAGCAAAAGATCAAGAACCAAAATCTTAGTCCATAAGTCCAACATCTAAGCATGGGATAGTTACCAATTGTCCGAGGAAGCAATTAAGTTTTTAAGGGTTTTTCCTTTATTAATGTCTTTAAAAGAAAAAGAAAAGTCAAAGTAGACAAAGGAAAAAGAAACATAAACATAAACAATCTGAAATTTAAATGATGAAATAAAAGCAATATATAAAGAGCATTAAGTAAATGACATAAAAGTAAAGGTGCATAAAAGTAAATGGCATAAAGTAAAAGTTAGCACAATAATATTGTTACTGTTAATGTTAGAGTTAATAATCCGATTCAGGACAAATTTAGCGCTATGTTAACCAATCGTAGCACAATCTATACGGAAGATCATACTAAGGGAGGCCGGTCAATAACAATTTATGTACCATACATGTTAGAGATATGATAGAAATCATACTCCTAAAACATGTAGTACAAGTAAAAACCAAGGAGGGATCAAGCACTAAGGCAAGGAGATTGGTCCATTACATCAATCAATCCTTCATGACAACTTAGGACTAACTTATGCATCAATCCAAAGTACTTCCAATGATCCACAATCAATTGAATAGTAGATTTGAAATGATGAAAGTTCATTAAGTATCAATCCAAACATCATGAACAAACAAATCATCCAATTGATCAATAGAAAAGAAAAAGAAAAGGAAGGAGAAGTAAAGATGAAGAGATGACCAAATTGAATCAAGACTCAAGATCCATTCATCATCAATTTCAATCACCTTTCTTGGTGGATTAAGGCACTAAACCTTTCATCAACTCAAATCACCAAAAATGAACCAAATGATTCATTTAATGATAAATTTGAATTGATGAAGGTTCATCCAACCTCATCAACACCCAAAGTCCATTGAAATTGAGGAGAACTTTGATAAAAAAAGTTATGATCCAAGGCAACAACCAGCAAACAAGCCAATATGCAATAATACACAATTAAAATACATGAAAAGATTTTTAAAATAGTTTTAAAAATGAAAATAAGAGAGAAAATCAAGATGAATTCTCTAAACATATATTAAATGATCAAGAAAATTAATACAAGTCAGAAACGAGTCAAGGATCACATAGAAAAAATTTGGAGATTTTAAAAATGCATAAAAATAATTTTAAACAACTTAAAATGCATGAAAAATGTGAAAATGATGAAAAATATCAAATCAAGAGATTATTTTTAGAAAATATTTTTAGAAAATTATGAAAAAAAATTGGAGTGAAAAATATGAAAGGAGCTATTTTTAACGATTTTTGAAATAAAATGGAAATTAGAAAATGATTTTTAAAAGAAAATAGAAGAGAAAAAAACTTAGGCCATCAGATCAATCCCACGCGCATGATTGAAAGCATCATTAGCCATCAGATCTAATTACTAAAGTCCAGTCACCAAATCACACGATCAGGACTTAAAGTCAAAGCGTGCTCACTGTGAGATCATCGCGCGTGATTACAACGGCTAAAACAAATTCAAAAAAAATGTGCGGAAACATTGGATTGGCTGGAAGTTCAAATTTCGCTCCAGAAGGCGTGAAGGTCATCATCTTCAACCTCTGAACCCTAGTTATGGCAAGATCATGAACTATAATTTTAAGCTCAAACATTCATGGTGCAAGCTTCGTTTTACTTCATCATGCATGTCTACTTACTCAAGATCAATTTATTTGATATGAGCAAGGAGAATTTGAAGAAATACGCAAGAACCCTAGCTATTTTAAACAAAAATTAAATTCCAAATATGAAGAATAAATTTGAGTTAGGTTAGGGGAAATAATCAGTGGAATAAAACGAAGAGAATGGTAACTTGTTTGGATGAAAATGAAACTCGTATCTATCTTTCTCAAATGAGCTTCAAAGTCTGATAATAGTGGAATCAGTTTGAGTGTTTCAGGCCACGAATATCTTCTGTAATGCTTAGATTAGCTTCAGAGGAAGCCGATGATGAGTTCTGGGCGAAGAATTGAAGCAAAACAAAGTTGAATTTAGAAAATGAGTTTCTGATTTAAAGAGGTTTTGAGCTTCAAAAGAGCAGAGGTTTCTTGGCTATTCAAGCTTGGAATTCAGTGCAGAATGCTTGTCTATTTATAGGATAATGAGTTGAGGTCATGGCTTGAGTGAAATCAGATCCCAAACATATGAATGAAGTGAGAAGTTTCTAGATCCAAGTGTGTGAGAAATTGGCACAAAATGTGTGACTTGGTAATCTCATTCAAGTATTTTTGCACTCAATGGGGTGTGTTTAGTAACAACAAGTGAAATGCACATGGGCTGGTGGTCCCCAAATGAAGTTTGCACATGATTTTCAAAATTATAGGTCACGACATGAACAAAGTTCAAGTCACCAACTTCCCATTGAGGTCAAATGAAAATCCCTCGTGCGTTTTCTAATTTTCCTTGAGCCAAATGTTCCTTTCAACGCAAGGAAGACAATGTAAAAAGAACCACTTCAATTGGATGCTTGATGAGAAAATGGAAAGCTTGGAAAGTTAAGGAAAAACCACTGAAAATTAGGTCTGGCATTAGGTCAAACAGGTCATGACCTAGTTTTGTGCACAAATGGCCTTCAAGATTTGAGGTCCTTGGAGCATGAATTGATGTTTGACCTCTAAAACAAAGTTGTAAAGGACATCAAGAAAGAAATTTGGTAAAACGAAGCGCCCATAAAAGTTGAAAATTGAAGAAGTGATGATCTTTGGAACATAGGCATGCCATACTTGAACTTTAGGTCAAATTTCACTAAGTCTACAAAATGACCTATAATGTTTCCACACTTTTGATGGCTTTCCAAGAAAAATTAGATCTTGACTTGTAAAGAAAAGTGGGAGGGAGATGTCAAAAAGAGTCATTTTCCCAAAGAACCACTCAAAAATGTTAAAGTATGAAGAAGTTATGAAGTCTTGAACTAAGGCTTGAAATGTTGACTTTTTGGTCAAACCTCCTTGTACAAACTTGCAATCTTGTATATTTTCTTGTATTTCAAGGCACATTGATGATCATATAAGCTCAAAATTAGGTAATCTTGATTTTACTTTGATGAAGCTTGCAATGGCTTGAAGAAACTTGTTGGTGAAGGCATGGAAATAAACACATGAACATTTGAAAATTCTTGAGAATTAAGTCATCAGATCTTTGAGTTATCTTTGATCAAATGAAGTTGAATTATACTTGAGACTTTATGATTTGACATTAGAAATCTGTTGGCTGGAAAATTTTGACCAAAGGAACAAAGTAGGGTTGACGAAACATTTTAAAAAAATAGGTCGAAGCATCCTTGACAGCCTACCCATCGGAGAACATTGAGGCAGGCTCGACAGAAGGCTACCCTAGTCGAAGTCTGAGGAAGACTAAAATCCTCAGGCGAACAAGCAAGCTTGCAGAAGACGAAAATGTGGGAAGTTTCAAAGATAGTGGACAACGTGGGTAGACACGTGGCAGACCAAGGACGGGGGACAGAAGAATAACCGTAACTTTTTAGTCCTATTTAAGGAAGTGTCAATTTCAGTTCTAGAGGCCACATTTTGTAGCATTAAGAAAGCATACTCAAAGTACCAGCGTGAGAGAAACGAGTCAAAACTCTGCAAATTTATGCATGCGTCCGCTTTTACACTTAAGCAATTTCTTTTACAAATCTTGTCTTTCTTTTGTTTTTGTTTCCCTTTTTACAATTTCTTTGTACTTTTCTCCCATTAATTTGGTTTAGTCTTGCAATCATATTGTTCCATCTACCCTTTCCAAACCTAAGTGTTCAAACATCCAACTTTTATTTAACATATAGTCTAGGATTCTTACAGTCGATCCTGCACGTAAACTTTAATAAGAGGCTAGAGGTTGTTCGTCAGAAACCCCGTGCGAACAAACTGGCACGCTTGGTGAGACCCGTTGTGTTAGCTTTATGTGGCTACGTACTGGTAAGATGGTAGAACCAAGAAATACTAGTCTAAATGAGGAGTTATCCTCAGGAGGAAATACAGTCGTATCAAAAACCACCAGCGTGGGTTCTAACACTATGGCTGCGGTTTCAACCGCTCATAGTGGTCTGACACAACTGCGTCGATCCGAGGGGGTAAGACCGACAATGACTGAAAATTTAGGACAATTTAAGCCCAATTTCACTTTACCCATGTACGGTAGGGAAAAAACTTTGGAATACCAACTCAAGTAATGGCAATCATGCATGGGAGTGGTTCGACTTTTGGTGAAAGCTCATCCTCGACATTTTTGCCCTACCACGGATTGGGAATATTGGGTAACCAATTCGGTCGAACCATGGGACTGGGATTTTCGCCTCCAGCAATCCCAACCTTTATGTCTAGTTCTGTCGCAGTCATGAGACAACAGATGGACGAAAGTAATCACGAAATGGTCCATATGCTGACTCGGCAAATGGGGACCATATTAAGGCCATTAGTTCAAGACTCGGCCCAAAGTTACCAATAACTGGAAACTCAGATGACTAGGATATGTGAATTTTTAGGCGCTCCTAGGGCCCAAGCTCGACTAAGGGCCCCACCTTGACCAGAGACGCCGGTCCAACACGAAGAGAGGTTCGACGAGACCGTCGAGCAGGAACCCTATATGATCGAGCTAATGCCTAGGGTGGCCCAACATCCTCCGCCGTGCTTGTTAATAGACACCAAGACCCCGACCAGGTGGTTAGGCAGGTTCGACAAGATGCAATGGTCGGAGAACAAAATATGGAGGCCATTGTCGAGTGAATTATGGTGCAAAATGGTGTAAACCCTGGCCTGCAAACGCCAACCTATTCGTCTCCACTGCCAGACTTCATTTTTTAAATAGAGTTGCCAATGGTATGGAAGGTGCCAAAGTTTACCAAGTTTGCTAGGGACACTAAAGAGTTAACCGTCGAACACGTTGCCAGATATCAAACTAAAGCTGGCGACATAGCGAATAATAAAGATATCAACGTTATGGGACTGATACAAAGAAGTTATCTTTTGTGACCTAAGAGTCATAATACAATGGATTACACTCACTTCTCCAATGTCGTTGTGTAACACCCCAAAATTTGCCCTCCTATTTTACCATCAATAAGAGGCTTATGCTTCACATACATGTGCATTTAGGTCATAAACATCATACATGCATCATCGGTTTTCCCAAGGCATGGGATCAGAGGCTTCTAGGTCATTGATTGTTCAAAGCAAGAAGAATTAGATATACTCAATCACTCAAGCTACAAAGGCTTTTCATGCCTCAAGACATCCTATTTGGTTCACCATTTCATCAGAAGATTGATATTTACAAGAAACTTGAAGAGGATCATCTTCTCCTATCTTTGGTCCTCAGATTAGGGTTTTGCCTATCTGTGTATGTGGTACCTTCATGGGCAAGGATCTTGACGCCTCAACATCATCATATCACATATGACATCTTGGTTCAAGAGATTCTCAATTGTCTTCAGAGGAATTAGGGTTTTCATCATTGATCCATATCTCTTATCTTTTGGGGCTAAAATTAGGGTTTTATCTAAAATCAGTTTATTTTTTATTCTTTAAGCAAGATTTGATTCCATGGTATTTTGTATGTCCTCAAGTATCTATGAGTGGAGTATTGACCATCAATTTCATTCAGAAGGGTTTCAATTGGTCAGATCATTAAGAATCAGCTAAATTGGGAACAAAGTCAACTGAGTAGTGAAAAAGTCAACTCCTAACTTTTTGAGGTCAATCTTGTGATCATCATGTTAAAGGTGACCAATGGGTGAAATTTGATCAAAAATATCAAAAGAATTATAAAAAATCAAGATTGTGTGAAAAGTTGCTAAGTATGGAAATATTTCAATTTATGGAAAGTTCATATTTAGAACTTTCCATTTTGAGTAAGTTCTCAAGTTTAAGGTACCAACTTCCAAGCCAAAATGCATCATGTTAGAAGCTCAATTTCATTTTTTTCCAAACATCAAAGTTGTAGAGGGATCTTCCCGCTTTCCATCCATATAAAGAATGTCACATTTGGATTTGTCAATCAAAAGTTATGGTGTTCTAAAAATCAAGACATGTAAGTTGTTCAAGTTGAGAAAAACTTAAAATTTTTCTAGGTACAAAATCATTTGTGTACCCATGACTTCATGGTCATTTTTCTTGATGTTCAAGACTTCCTTTCAACTTGTTTCCAACATAAAAATTTCTCTTTGCCATGAAAGCTTTCAATTGATGTCAAGATCTTGTAATTTGAGCCAACCTTCATCATGCTATGATCTCTCAAAGTCGTGGCATCAACATGTGAAATTAGAGACAAACACTTAGAATTTTTTAGCAGCTTATGCCAAATTGAATCATGTGATTTTCAATGGCAAATTACATAAGGTTTTAAGCTTTTATTCCATTTACATCAAACATGAAAGTTACTCTATGCCATCTCTTCTTTTAGATGATATCAAGACCTTGCAAATTGATGCCATATTCCTCAAGTTATGCCACCTAAAAGTCACCCCCATGCAAGTGATCAAATCATGACATTCCATTCCAAATTCAAAATAATACTCACCTCATTGTTGTTGTACCATTTCTATGCACATAATGTCCCTTATTTACCCCATTTGGCCATGCAATTTCTTATACACCATGCAAGCATCACAACCTTTACTCCATGCATCAATGAAAGAGAAAATAAAACTTTATCAATAGTTGTTATACTGATTATACCAGCTACCCTTACCATCACACATCATTACCATCATCGTAAGACACTCCATGATAACAACAATACACCATAAGAACCTCTAACCCCGTGCCATAACTCCACACTCATTTTTTCATCAATTTTCATTAACCATGCTCTAACTAACTTCTTAACTAAGATTAACCACTAACCACACATTAACCAACCATATATAATCCCTTAACAACCCCTAACAGAAACTGTTAGATCCATTAGAGCAAGAGAGATAAAAAAATCACCTTTTACACTCTCATCTTCATCCCTTTGAATCTCTCTCATCTTGAGAGCTTTTGCAAAAATTTCTTCACCATCTTAATCACTAATCTTCATACTTGCTTCTATTTGCAAGAGTTTCCACCTGAAACCACCATATCATCATCCACGGATTCATCACCCTTCATCATCAAACTTGCATTTTCAGTCAAGATTCAAGGGAGTTAAGCATTTATTTTGGTTGGTGAAGATTACTAAACCATTGCATGAAGTTTTCAAGGTTTTTAACACGTGTGAAAAGAAACTCTGGCTAGGTCAATTTTCTTGAAACTTTATGCATCATTCTAGAGCAATTTATGAGGATTAGAAGCGTGTAGATAGTTGCATCTGAAGTCCTACATCTTGTAGGCTCTATTTGTGGTTAGTTTAGGGCATAATGTGAAGATCTTGATTTTAGGGATTAAATTATTCTCCTTTGTTTTGCATGATTAAGGCATCTAATGGGATTTCTAAGGTCATATTTGGATTCAGCACAAAAAACCGAGTGGGAGAGAGGTATTCTTTTTCATTTCTGGAACGTTTGGACGTTGCTCACGGTGGTGGTCCACCGGAGAAGACGACCGAAGCCCTAGCTCCGGCATCTGTGTTGTCAACTTTGGTCAATGATTACGTGTGGTGTCATGTGCTGATTAGGCCATGCGTTTTTTAAATCCTACGTGTATTAATCTGCCAACGCATTAATGAATGAAGAAGAAAAAAACACGTGCTTAATTTATTGTCCCTTGTTTTTATTTTCAGAATAAAATGAAAATTAGGTTAAAAAAATGATTATTGTGTAAGTGAGCTGGGCCCTGTGCGGTTTTCTATTCCCACCCCCCATGCGTGGCCCATTGGAATTCTGAACAAGGGATTTGCTATTGATACACCCCTATTGCATTTGTGTTCTTTTTTATACTTTCTTTTTTAATCACGTGCCATTTTTCATCATTAAAAATAGTTTTATTCATCAAAAAATTCCAAGGAAATTCATGGATGATCTTTGGCATATTAATTAATTTTCCATGATTTTTAATTTCATTTTTTATTAAATTTGGTAATTGTTTTGGATGTTTGATTTAAAGGTGAACAAATTGGCATATCTTGCATACCATGTCTTGAAATTAATTTTTCTACACTAGTTGTGATCCCAATTTTTGTATGCAGTTAAATACATGTATATAGGATGTCTTGATGAATACTTGGGATTTTTCCCATTATTTTTTGGGTCACTTTTGAATCTCCTTTTGTGACTTGTCTTGAGTGATCTAAGATTGATGCCTTGCCTATTATTTGATATTTTTTAAGCACCTTTTGCACATAATTTTAGGCACATTTTTAGGACACATTGAGCCTCAGACTTCACTTTGATATGCCTAATTTCTCATGATTTTCCCATGCTCCTAACCTTTTTTATGTGTGCCTCAATACACGCCTCTTTACATAAACCCTTGTGTTGATTCTTGAAATGTTTAGGAGATGCACTTGTGCAACCATTAGAGGTCATATTTCTCATTTGTGTATACTTGATATAGCATGAGGTAAAGCCTTCTAATCCCATTTTATAGGTCATTTTGTATGCTCATAATTGGTGTAACATTTGTATGAACTTGATCATGTTTGCCTATCAATTTTGACAACTTCCTTTGAGCTTTAGTGTATGCTACCTTTATTCAATGTTTGTGAGGTCTAAATGTGAGATATTATAGGTCATTTGCTTCTGACTTGTATGGTTTGGCACTAGTTTGACATGACTTTTTCCTTCTTTTACTTGAGTGTAAGTCTACATGCTTTTAAAGGAAGATTAGGGTTGAATTTGATCATTACTTGTTCTCACTTTTAAGAGTGCTTTGACATGAAACTTTTGCAATGTTTTAAGGTTACTTTCAAACATTAAACACATGTGTTATCTTATGACTTAGGTCATTTACAAGTCAATTTCATGCTTACTTGTTCGTTATTGTGACATAAGTAAGTGATGCATCATAAAAGTGACATGTTTGTTTAGAATTGCCTAATCTCTTGAACATGACTTGGTGTGGGTTTCATAATCATTTGTTAACATCTTAAACTTCACTTTTATATGATCATACCATGTGTGCTACTGACCCAACTTGTATGATTGGCATAACTTCACTTGTGTAGCCTTTAGAGATAAACTTTGCATGCCATTTTGATTGACAATTGTTTGTGTGCTAGCATGAGACATAACTTGAATTCTTTTACACTTTTTAGGACAATAACATGAATGAGATATAATAGGACATAGCTACTGCCCCACTAGGTCTCTCGCCCTTTTAGGACCCATTGCATTTTGTTAAATGATTGGCATTACTTCTAGGATAGTCTTAGGACATTTGCATGTGCATTAATGCATAGTTTTGCATATTTCATTCAACTATTCAATAGTTGAGCTTGGTTTGAATGTAATGAGCAATTGTATCACTTTAAATTGACATCAACTCTTGTGGGACCCTTCTCCCTTCTCATTTCTTCTTCTTTACTTTTTTAAATTGTGATTGAATCATCTAATGTCTACGTGTGTCTGATCACATGTTCCCTTAAGGTTCCTAGTTTGAATCTAATTTTGGATTAGGTTCAAAGTAGGATAGACATTAGGTTATCAATCCAAGCATGCTAGCATAGGTAAAGATTCCCTTTCCTTATTTCAACTATAGGATAAATCTTTGCATGACAACTTCTAGGATGGAGATCCCCTTAGATTTTTCTTTTAACCATTTAAGTCTCTCTTTCTCTCTAAAAGAAAAAGCAAAAACACTTAACAAATATTGTATGTGTAATGTGCCACGAGCCTTAAGCACATGGGAAATGATTAGTGAAGGTCTCCTTTACTCTTCTAGGGTGCTTTACAAACGTCCCGTTGGGGGCGACCTTGTCAAAGTATTCACTCCTATGTCATATTCTTTAGCACAATACATATCGCAAATAAAACAAATCAAAACACTTCTTCTAAAAGACATAAACAAATTAATCGTGTTTCTTCGGGATTCTTTTCTCATCTCATTCCCTATAATCATAAGGACACACTATTTCTGTCCTACCGCAAATAGGTAAACGCGTAAGGCTCCACACAACGAGCGGCAACACCTAAACTGCTAGAACGCGAACGTTAGTATCGTCCACCTAAAAAAACACCAAACAAACAAGGTCACCTGTTCATCAGGTTTCTTTGATCGTTTCCTTTCTTTTTTGGGATAAAAAACATTTGGTGGCGACTCTGTTTCCTGCCGGTTGTTTTTCGCATTGCAACAGCTGGCGACTCTGCTGGGGACTTTCCCATCCCTAAGTGAGTCAATCCGAGCGCTTGTTTGTTTTCGGTTATTGGGTGTTTATTTGTATGCTTTACCTGCTTTATGGATTTTATTGCACATTTATTGCTTTTATCACATTTATCTGCTTTATTACATTTCATTACTGCCATATATGTACTGGACTGTGTTGGATTGCTGGTTTTCTTTGGTGGGCAGGGTGTTCTGAGAGATAAGCCCACTACCCAGGCTTGAGTATACACACAGGTTTTAGAGTGGATAATCGTTTCGCTTGCATGGTGGTGACCACGTATAGTGTTCACGAGACCCACAACCAGATGAGGTTCCTTTGGGGAGATATTCTATACTGCATGTTGATGCAGTTCATAGGATGTTCCCATTGTGAGCTGTCGACTCTGGTGACCATTCCCAAGGACTCAGTTGAGGCACTCCTCTAAAGGGGTAATAATTTCAAACCAGAAATGGTGAACGCATTATTGCTTCTTGATCCGAGGACCCGAAACTGGGAACTTTCTATAGGATGACCTTTTTGAGGGGGAATCAGTGGAGGCACTCCTCGATTGGCGATAATATTGTGTCCTGAAGGATGGATGTATTATTTCTTCTCGACCACGGTGCTAGAAACTGAGGATCATTTATTTTAGAACCCACGTGTGAGAGGGGATGGGTGTTTACAGGTTTCTAGGAAACTTTGACCTCCAACCTACCCGGTTATCTAGTATTCTTACTAAAGTGAACAATTGATCCTATTATATTCAATCGTTTGTTATTCATACAGTTCAGCACAGACACATACAGCTATATGTGGCAATTCTGATACCATGCCAATGCATTGCATCATTTCATGTGCATACCCTAACATTCATGTTTTTTCATTTCCAGGTTTATATCTTACTCTTGATTCCAGTCAGCGAGTTTCTACAGGGATGGATACTGAGAAAAAGAAAAATGTCATCATCTACAAGTTTCCTCAGCCTAATCTAGGCCCCATTTACAGCTTGAAGGCTTTGGCGAATCCTGATGTGTTGGGAGCTTTCAAGAAGAAGTACGGAAGTATCCAATCTTTTGTTCATAACATCAGTGATTATGATTACAGAGGTATTCACACGTTGTTGAAGTTCTACAATCCTCCTTTGAGGTGTTTCACATAGAGCCGTCAAAATGGGCCGAAGCCCATGGGCCCGCCCGCCGAGCCCGAAAAAAATTAGGGCTTGGGCCTTATTTTTGAAGCCCATATTATTCCGGGCCTTTTTTAGCCCGGCCCGAAAAAGCCCGAAAAAAAAGGGCCGGCCCGTATGGGCTATGGGTAGCCCGCCAGCCCGACAACTTTTTTTAAAAGAATTAATTTAACTATTTGGCCCATAATATAAATTAATAAATATATATAATTGGACCTAAAAAATAAATTTGGCCCAAGAAACATTTGGATACAATGTGTTAGTGCATCTTTGGTTCGGTCCACACACACTTCAGTGACTACCCGAACATTAATTTCTATTACATTATATTACATTACAGTATTCTAAAATGAATATATTACATTAAGATCATTAAAATAAGTATTAATTTCTATAACATTATATATTAAAATGAGTATTAATTTCTATTACATTATATATTACTTAAAAAATGAATTTTTTAATTTTTTTTTTAAAATGGGCCCGTTTAGGGCCGGGCCCGTTTTAGGGCTGGGTAGCCCGCAGCCCAGACAGGGTTGGGCCTGGGTAGTAAAAAAGGAGCCCGTATTCAAAATGGGCTTTTTAAGCCCGGCCCGGAAAAGCCCGAGGCCCGCCAGGGCCGGCCCGTTTAGGGCCGGGCTACCCGTTTTGACAGCTCTAGTTTCACATTTCCAGACTATCAATTGGTCCCAACCCTGGAGGAGTATGCAAGTATCTTGGGGATTTCCATTAAGGAGAGTGCACCGTTCTTTGGCTCCAAGAAAGATCCTGAGTTCGGGGATGTAGCCGGTGCTATTTATTTGAGCAAATCAACGTTGGAAGCTAACATAGCCAGTAAAGGAGATTTTCGAGGTTATCATCTGGGCTACTTAACAAAGAAAGTTCAAGAGGCCACTAAAGCCAAAAGATGGACTACTTTCAACGCAATATTGACCCTCTGTGTGTACGCTATTGTTCTATTCCCAAATGTGCCTGACTTCGTTGATGTGGACGCTATCCGAATATTTACGATGAAGAATCCGATGCCAACTTTATTGGGGGATATTTATCATTCGGTGCATCATATAAACGAGAAAAGAAGAGGAGGAGTTGTTCACTATTGTGCACCTCTCTTTTACAAATGGTTTGCAAACCGTCTACCTTATTCGGGCGCTTTTGTGGATACCAAGGATTCTTTGGAGTGGTGTCAAAGACTGATGGGTTTGGCCGCCAAAGATATTGTTTGGATAAATCATGGGTTGCTTTGTAAGGATATCATTCACAGTTGTGGTGAGTTCCCGAATGTGCCGTTGATAGGGAGGAAAGGGGGAATCAATTATAACCCCTTTTTTTTTCTATTAGACAGTTTGGGTATGCTTTGACAGGTCCACTAGTCAAAAGGGATGTCGAGGAGTCCTTATACTTCCAAGTAATGGATGGTGTGGCGATAGCGCAGAAAGCTTCAGATGCTTAGCTCCGCATACAGAAAAGAGGGAAAGATGTTTTGGGGAAGGGCAACAACCGAACCTATCCCCCATATGAAGACTGGCTAAGGAAGAGGGTTGAAGATTTCTATCTACCTTGTGACCGACATCTCCTTTGTATCTCGAGGTTGTGGAAGAAAGAACCACTGTAGCTTGTGACCGACATCTACCTTGTGAAGATTTCTATCTACCTTGTGACCGACATCTCCTTTGTATCTCGAGGTTGTGGAAGAAAGAACCACTGTAGCTATTAAAGAATACAATAATCTGTAATCTATTATGAATGAACTCCGACCTGAGTAGCCACCTTCAGGATGCTTTATATATCAACAGGGGATTGGAATGTAAGGCCCAAGACGCAACAAAGCTGTTAGCGAAAAAAGAAAAAGACTTGGCAGATAGGGCTCAATTTTATTAGAAAGCTAATATGGCTGCAAAGTCCTCTGCCAAGGTTCACAAGCACACTAAGCAACTCTTATTTGAGGCAAATGTCAAGCTCTCTGACTCTCGGAAAATGTGGGATGACTTTGTGGCCCGAAGGAAGAAGAGAGAAGATGAAATCAGGGCTGAAAATAAAGAACTAAAGAAAAAACTCAAAGCGAAAGAGGAAGAGCTCCAGAATGTGAAAAGAGGCAAAGAGCACTTTTCTGACAAGCTGAAGGAGGCTCAAAGGGAAATCGAAGAGCTAAAGGTCCAAGCTGGGATAAAGAAGGCAAAGCTAAGAGATGTCTTTGGAGATGATGGTAGCGCAAAGCATATTCGTAAGCTGAACCAGGGTATTAGGAAGAGAAACAAGTTGATCAAGGGGTTGATAGAGCGACCGACTCATCCTGATACCGAAGCACTTCTCGAGGAGGCCAGGGGCAGTTTGTATAGACTAGGGGTTTGGGAATGAATTGTCTCTGTATTTCTGTGTGTTGCTTATTGTGATTACCATCAGGCTTTTTGATGGAATCACATATGGTTGTACCAGACGCATTTGTATGACTCTTTGAAGTATTATATGATGAGATGTTTGTTTCAGCAATATTTGTTTCAACGGTATTCTCTCAGCAATGTTTGTTCCAGATATATTTTCTCTGCAATATTTATCTGTTCCAGTAATATCTTCCCAATAATGTATCTGATCCCTTGCCCGATTAAAACTAGAATCAAAGTATAGAAATACCTTGGAAATGATTAAACATGACATGTGCATGCATTCACGCATTTCATTTTGCATAACAGGTGTTTACATTTGGATTTCTTACCTTATTTGATTGAACAGGCAGGATCGCTGACTCTTACCTTCACCGCTACTCAACACGTCAGAATCAACAGAGAGCCATGGAGCAAATGAAAGCAGAGCTGGCTGAGATGAGGGCCCGCATGAACCAATTCATGGACATCATGCAGGGGGTGGCTCAGGGCCAACAAGAACTAAGGGCTATGGTTCAGAGGTCCGAGGTTGAAGTTCCTAATGTTGATAATCAGATTGACCCTCCGGCTGGAGGTGGTGTTCCCGTTGGCAGAATTGTTGGTGTTGTTCCTGGCGGAGCCCATGGGGGTCCTATTCCTATTCCCATTTCTATTCCTCATCTGGAGGACAATCAAGATGATCAGTTTTCCTTGATGAATGCATACTTGGGGAGTAATAATGGTGATGGAGACAGAAAGTATCAGTTGATCGCTGAGAGGATTAAGGCCATGGAGTGTCAGAACACCATGGGAATTAATGTGGCGGATATGGAACTGGTCTAGGGAGTGAGTATTCCTCCCAAATTCAAAGCACCGACTTTTGACAAGTACAATGGCAACTCTTGCCCGAAGATTCATATTCAAGCCTATTTCGGGAAAATATCTGCGTATTCCAACGACGAGAAGTTGTGGATGTACTTCTTCCAGGATAGACTATCTGGGGCTTCCTTGGAATGGTATATGAAGCTCAAAAGAGTTAATGTCAGAAACTGGAAGGATTTGGCTGAGGCTTTCCTGAAACAATATCAGTATAACATTAACATGGCACCCAATCGAATTCAGTTACAGAGTCAGACTCAAAAGAGTAAGGAGAGTTTCAAAGAATACGCCCAGAGGTGGCGTGAGTTAGCAGTAAGGGTACAACCGCCTTTACTTGAAAGGTAAATGGCAGATATGTTCATGGGGATATTGCAGGGTCCGTTCCTGGAACGCCTTGCAGGGTGTCCATCAACAGGTTTTTCTAACATCGTAGTTGCCGGAGAAAGAATTGAAAATTTGTTAAAACTGGGAAAGATTTAAGATGGTGGTGGGTCGTCTTCCGGTGCAAGGAAACCTTTTGCGAGTGTGCATAAAAAGAGCGAAGAAGAAACTAGTGCTACTTCCTCTCAAAAGGGCAGAGGTAGAGGGTATCAGGCCTGGTATCATCAGGCAACTGCTGTGACAATCCCGGTTACTGTACAACAGCAAAACCCTCAACAACAGCAGGCTCTAAGACAAGCCTATCAACAGAGACAAAGAATGGCTGAGCGGCACTTTGATCCATTGCCAATGTCTTATGCCATGCTGCTTCAACAACTGCTTAAATTGAATTTGGTGGAACTCCGTATTATGGGTCCCCCTCCAGCAAAGCTCCCAGCTGGATATGACGATAATGCCCATTGTGATTTCCATTCCGGGGCCCCTGGACATAGTGTTGAGAGATGTAGAGCCTTCCAACATAAGGTTCAAGATCTGATTGATTCTAAAGCTATTAACTTTGCTCTGCCTGCTGCTTCGAATGTTATCCAGAATCCTATGCCTCCTCATGGTGGGGCAAATGTTAATGCTATCGAAGAAGACAAGGGTCTGAAGCTGATATCTGATGTTAATGCTGTCAAGACGTCGTTGTTGGTTGTAAATGATTGTCTGTTAAAAGGGGGTGTGTTCCCTGGTTGTAATATGGGCAGTTTAGACTGTCTGACTCAAGTAAATGGCTGTGATAATTTGAAGAGAGGTATTCTTTTTCATTTCTGGAACGTTTGTACGTTGCTCACGGTGGTGGTCCACCGGAGAAGACGACTGGAGCCCTAGCTCCGGCATCTGTGTTTTCAACTTTGGTCAATGATTACGTGTGGTGTCATGTGCTGATTAGGCCATGTGTTTTTTAAATCCTACATGTATTAATCTACCAACGCATTAATGAATGAAGAAGAAAAAAAACACGTGCTTAATGTCTTGTCCCTTGTTTTTATTTTCAGAATAAAATGAAAATCAGGTTAAAAAAATGATTATTGTGTAAGTGAGTTGGGCCCTGCGCGCTTTTCTATTCCCACCCCTCATGTGTGGCCCATTGGAATTATGAACAAGGGATTTGCTATTGATACACCCCTATTGCATTTGTGTTCTTTTTTTTACTTTCTTTTTTAATCACGTGCCATTTTGCATCATTAAAAATAGTTTTCTTCATCAAAAAATTCCAAGGAAATTCATGGATGATATTTTGCATATTAATTAATTTTCCATGATTTTTAATTTCATTGTTGATTAAATTTGGTAATTGTTTGGATTTTTTATTTAAAGGTGAACAAATTGGCATATCTTGCATACCATGTCTTGAAATTAATTTTTCTACACTAGATGTGATCCTAATTTTTGTATGCACTTAGTTACATGTATATAGGATGTCTTGATGATCACTTGGGATTTTCCCATAATTTTTTGGGTCACTTTTGAATCTCATTTTGTGACTTGTCTTGAGTGATCTAAGATTGATGCCTTGCCTATTGTTTGATATTGTTTAAGCACCTTTTGTACATAATTTTAGGCAAATTTTTAGGACACATTGAGCCTCTGATATGCCTAATTTCTCATGATTTTCCCATGCTCCTAACTTTTTTTATGTGTGCCTCAATACATGCCTCTTTACATAAACCCTTGTGTTGATTCTTGAAATGTTTAGGAGGTGCACTTGTGCAACCATTAGAGATCATATTTTTCATTCGTGTATACTTGATATAGCATGAGGTAAAGCCTTCTAATCCCATTTTATAGGTCATTTTATATGCTCATAATTGGTGTAACATTTGTATGAACTTGATCATGTTTGCCTATCAATTTGACAACTTCCTTTGAGGTCTAAATGTGAGATATTATAGGTCATTTGCTTTTGACTTGTATGGTTTGGCACTAGTTTGACATGACTTTTTCCTTCTTTTACTTGAGTGTAAGTCTACATGCTTTTAAAGGAAGATTAGGGTTGAATTTGATCATTACTTGTTCTCACTTTTAAGAGTGCTTTGACATGAAACTTTTGCAATGTTTTAAGGCTACTTTTAAACATTAAACACATGTGCTAGCTTCTGACTTAGGTCATTTACAAGTCAATTTCATGCTTACTTGTTCATTATTGTGAAATAAGTAAGTGATGCATCATAAAAGTGACATGTTTGTGTAGAATTGCCTAATCTCTTGAACATGACTTGGTGTGGGTTTCATAATCATTTCTTAACATCTCAAACTTCACTTTGCTATGATTATACCATGTGTGCTACTGACCCAACTTGTATGATTGGCTTAACTTCACTTGTGTAGCCTTTAGAGATAAACTTTGCATGCCTTTTTTATTGACAAGTGTTTGTGTGCTAGCACGAGACATAACTTGAATTATTTTACACATTTTAGGACAATAACATGAATGAGATATAATAGGATATAGCTACTTCCCCACTAGGTCTCTTACCTTTTTAGGACCCATTACATTTTGTTAAATGATTGACATTACTTCTAGGATAGTCTTAGGACATTTGCATGTGCATTAATGCATAGTTTTGCATATTTCTTTCAAATATTCAATAGTTGAGCCTGGTTTGAATTTAATGAGCAATTGTATCACTTTACATTGACATCAACTCTTGTGGGACCCTTCTCCCTTCTCATTTCTTCTTCTTTACTTCTTTGAATTGTGATTGAATCATTTAATGTCTACTTGTGTATGATCACATGTTCCCTTAAGGTTCCTAGCTTGAATCTAATTTTGGATTAGGTTCAAAGTAGGATAGACATTAGGTTATCAATCCAAGCATGCTAACATAAGGAAAGATTCCCTTTCCTTATTTCAATTATAGGATCAATCATTGCATGACAACTTCTAGGATGGAAATCCCCTTAGATTTTTCTTTTAACCATTTGAGCCTCTCTTCTCTCTCTAACAGAAAAAGCAAAAACACATAACAAATATTGTATGTGCAGTGCGCCACGAGCCTTAAGCACATCGTAAATGATTAGTGAAGGTCTCCTTTACTCTTCTAGGATGCTTTGCAAACGTCCCGTTGGGGGCGACCTTGTCAAAGTATTCGCTCTTATGTCATAGTCTTTAGCACAATACATATCGCAAACAAAACAAATCAAAACACTTCTTCTAAAAGACATAAACAAATCAATCATCTTCCTTCGGGATTCTTTTCTCATCTCATTCCCTCTATTCGTAAGGACACGCTATTTCCGCCCTACCGCAAACAGGTAAACGGGTAAGGCTCCACATAACGAGCGGCAACACCTAAACTGCTAGAATGCGAATGTTAGCATCGTTCACCTAAAAAAACACCAAACAAACAAGGTCACCCGTAGTGGGATGAACTACGACTGCTCTGACTTCCTCTCTCCCGTCCGATTGAGGATACGTAGGCACAAGACGCGATGTCTTGGCAAGCACAATCCCCTTTCTATTCAGAATTGTGTTGGCTCTGATTCTCATTCTAGATGGGATACGTAGGCACGGGATGCGAGGTCCTATCGAGTCACCTTTCGTGCCATTCCCCCCTCTTCTTTGTTTCTCATTCTATTCCTTTCCAGTTAGCAGTGGAGTTTCGGATATCTACACCTTTTGATCAGAACAACAAGCGTGGATCCCGTTGTGTACAACGGACGCGGAAGGGTGTTAATCCTTCTCTTCGCGTAACCGACTCCCAAACCCCGATCTTGGTCGCAGGACCATTCCTTTCCTCTCTTCAAATTTCTTCGATCTTTTCCTTTCCTCTTTGGGATTAAAAAAAATCGGTGGCAATTCTGTTTTCCCTCGGTTGTTTTTCGCGTTGCGACACTTTGATATCTAAGTTGTCATGCAATCGTGATTTCACATTATTTACTGAATGATTATTTGAACTAAATAAGAGATGTTCATCTAAATAGAGATATATGATAGTGCATATGTCATGTTAAGACTTATGACAAATGCAATTGTCATTTTCATTCCCTTTAAACTCTTTCGAGATAATCACACTATTAAACATTTCACGTGATTATTTGGATTTAATACCATACATAGATTTATCTAACTTAAATTCCTTACTTTCTTATTCATGAACCACTAAGCCTACAAGTTTCTTCTTCCATGTCATTATTTCATTTGAAATACCTCTAAATTATGCATAGTCATTAGTGCAATGAGTGCCTTAATAGATGCTACCCTTTATTTTTTGTGAAAATATGTTGAATTAGTCGATATTTTCTTTCTTTAAAATCTTCAATTACAAGATGAGTCTTGTATTTCTCAATAGTTCCATTAAATTTAAACTTATTTTTTAAAATCCATTTAAAACATATCGATTTATGTTCAGGAGACAAGTCTACTATGTATCCTGTCATGTTTTCTTTTTTGACAGGAAGCCAACTTCATTACTGAGCAGAAAAAACAAAGTTTTGACCAACAAGGTCTACAATCAGAAAACCACTAATCCAAGTTCTGGAACCAAACGATTTACCCAAGCAAACAACATTATGGGCTTCCCTATTACAGTCCCTACTAACAAACATTACACTACTGAAAATAAAAGACTTAAGCAGCTTCCTGCAGTCCCCCGCTAAAAGATTAATATCGGCATAGCCTATAACGTCATTAATGCAATCAATCGCATTCTTCGAATCAGACTGGACTATGATTTTATTCACCTTCAAACCAATCATCAGCCTAAGGGCCCATCTGATGGCGAGAATTTCAACCACAATTGGGGAGAACTCAGAATCTTCTTTCCTGCTGGCTGCCATAGACACCTCAGAGGAGGAGTTCCTCAGAACACAGCCATAACAGGCCTTGTTGTTAGCATCAAAACCTGCATCAACCTGAAACACACAAGCAGATGAACTAAAATCCCTCATAACCGAAGAATCCTCCCTCTTCCTCCTTCTGTCACCAACCGGGTTCGCAAGAAAAAATTCCTCAACGAAATGCAGCGCTTCCAAAGACACCAGAGCAGGTTCCACCCTCTTTCGATCGTGAACCATGGAGTTTCGCGCCTTCCACACATTTTGCAGTAAGGTACAAAGCAGATTAACACACCAAGCATCTCCACATTTGAGAATCTGAAGTAACCACTCATGAATACTCAAACCTGATTGAATTTTATACCCTTTATGGCTCAGATTATCCTTTGTTGGGAGAATATTTTTTGCCACCCTCCAAATGAAATTACGCACTCTGACATGAATCTTCGCCCTACAAATCTCCCTCCATAGCTCCTGAAAGGCAGTACCAGAGGGCCCCGGCAGCGAAACCTCCTTCAAAGATTTGCTAAGATGGTAGACAGTCTTTACCGAATACTCACCGTCATTCTCTCAATGCCAAACGATTTTATCCTCACAATCCCTGGCCGAGAGAGGGATACTGCAGATGTTTTTTACATCCTCTGGGTCGAAACATCTTTCGAGGCTCTCCTTCTTCCAGACTTTAAGGTCGTGGTCAATAAACTCCGTAACTCTGGCCCCTTCTTGAACATTTCTCACATGCCTAAATAATCTGAATCCCGGGTTTGAGGGAATCCAGCGATCTGTGCAGGCCAACACCTTGCTACCACTCCCAATTCTCCATCTAGAACCTTTACTCACCAGCTCCCGCGATCCAAGAATACTTCTCCAAGCGTAGCTTGGGTTGTAACCAAGGGAAGCCTCTTCAATTGAGGATCTAGGGAAGTACTTACCCTTAAAAACTCTTCCCAACAAGGAGTTCTCATTTGTGAGGAGGCACCAATAGTGCTTTCCCAACAAGCTCAAGTTAAAATCACTGAAACTCCTAAAACCCAAATCGCCCTCCCTTTTACTTTTCGCCAACTTTTTCCAACTTAGCCAATGTATTTTCTTTGCTTCACCACGGGCACCCCACCAGAATTTTGCCACGATTGCCTCAATTTCATTACAAGTAGCCTCTGGCAATTTATAGCAACTCATAACATAGGCTGGAATAGCTTGTGCGACCGCGTTTATCAACACCTCTTTGCCAACTCTCGAGAGGTACTTTTCTTTCCACCCTTTCACTTTTTTCCACACTCTATCGACCACCAGTTTGAAAATATGTATCCTGTCTTGTTAGATTCTTGATAATACATCTCATCTCCTGTGGCTTGTAGGAAGTTTGCATCTAAAGAAAACAAAACTTCTGAGAGGTTTGTCGAATCCTCTGTCGATGTATAGACCAAATAATCGGGTCCGAAATTCTTAGCAATTGTTCATTAGTTTTATTGCTTCTAATCACAAACATGAGTTGTTATGAATCAAATAGTCAATTGAGAGAAAATAAAATGTGGAAGGCGCAGTGAAACATAAGAAACAAAATGTGGAAAACACGGTCGAGCATGTATACTGCACATACTAACACCTGTAAGGAAGGTGACAAAAGAATTTAGCACCAAAAATTAAACATTTAACATAATCCAAACATATTGTTCACAAAATCTCTATACTCCATAATGCACACCCTAAATCGAATTAATTGGTTCAGTGAACTAAATAGTTTTGATGAAAAAAAAATTAAGATGATAATTCGAGTTAATAAGAATAAGAGTTTTTTTATTTGTCTTTAATTGAATAGCACCATAATAATCTCGTATATTTTCGTAGGAGGAAAAGAGTATTTATCACACATAATCTTTTTATTTTTCTATCTTTTGAGATCATCCTATTATGATTCGCAATTCTCTCATATAACATAACTTTTTTTCTAGATTGTCTTGTTAATAATTCAAAGCTTATCTCTTAATTTAGAGTTATCATTTTGGCAGGATATTAACGTTGTCTTTGAATGTTATTTTTTGGTCACTAATAACAAATCCGTGAATCACACGGAATATGTTTTAAGGGTATGTCAGTTTTAACCAAAAAAAAAAAATCAAATTGTAATAAATATATGATATTGAAAAAACATAAAACTTGAAAATAATATTGAAAAAATGAAAATGGAAAAAAATTTAGTACGTAATATATAGCCGAGTTGAAAATAAATAAATTTATAAGGACACTATTTGGATATATGTAAAATACTCCAGCAGTTCCTTTTAAAGTGTTATTTTTTCACTTTTTACACATGCTAATAAAACTAATCGATATTACTACTTTTCAAATCATAATTCTCTTTTTACCTATAATACTCTTAATTACGTATTATATTTATTTTATTTATTCTCTCTGAAATAAATATATAGGGGTAATTTTGACAAAAATGCAATTAATACTTTCTTAAATTTTGCAAATGATAAAAAAAAAATTATCATGAAAATGACTATTAAAAAGAAACGGAAGAAGTATTATATATGTTTTAATATGTAAGCTATCAGTAATAGTAAAAAAAAAGGGATTATAAAAATAGAACAAAAATCCTTCCTTTTCAATGGGCTTTCTCATAAATATACAAAAGTGGCCCAAATGAAATTTATTAAAGGAGTTAGGGCTTTGCAACTTATCTCATTGAAAAGGAAAAACATGAAACACGGTGATGTCGTCCTCACGTATCTCTATTCCATCAACCGGTTTTGAAAGCAACATAGCAGCAAGCAAAAGAATTGTGGATGGTCTCGTACAAGATAATGCAGATCAATCTGAATCTGAAGATGGTTTATTTAGTGATACAAAATATTATTGGTATAGAAAGATTTCTTCGGCGAAAAAAGACAGAAAAAATATAATAGTATGTGATTAGGTATATAATATAGGGTCGATTCAATTAGTTTGGAAGACCGGCTTTAATTTTCAAAATAGATCTAAATTAAAAAAATACAATTTTAAAAATTATTGTATAAAATCATAGAGGTTTGAAAAAAATTAGGTATTACACCTGTTTTTAAAAATAATACGTGTAAAATGTATTGTTTTTTTAATTAATCATTGGTTAGGCATGCATTAGTCTTAAACCATTTTTTTTTGTAACATTTTCTACAAAAGTTAGTGATGAAGAAGAAAATCATTATTTGTTTGGACGAGATATGGTTGTGGAGTGTATTTGTTTGCATACGTTTTAAAAAAATAATAATAAATTTAAGTTGAAATAATAATACAGATAGAAGATGGAATTTAAATATCAATATTATGAATAATCAATATGATTAAAAATAAAAGTTATTGAAACTTGTATTACATAAATCAATCGTCTTAATTTTTTACAAATAAGGTAATTATTTTATAAGAGAGAATAAATTTTAAAAATATCTATTCAATCTTTTTAATAAGCTCACTTAATCCTTTTCACATATTTAAAAAAAGGTAAAATATTATTTTTTGTCCTTTAACTTTACTTCGGGGTTCATTTTGGTCCCTTAACTCTTCAAAACGTTCCATATTAGTCCTTTTGTCTTATTAGCGACGAATTTAGCGACTGATTTTTGAATTTTTCCGTCGCTAATAAGACGAAAAGGACTAATATGGGACGTTTTGAAGAGTTAAGGGACCAATATGACACTTTTTAAAGTTAAGGGACCAAAATGAACCCGAGGTAAAGTTAAATGACCAAAAAGGGTATTTTGCCTTAAAAAAATGGTCGATAAATTTACATTATTTAATATTTGGATCAATAGTTTTATTTTTTCCGTTTCATATAATTTCTATGATAAATTTCCATTATTCAATATTTGAATTAGTAATATATTTTTTCCCGTATACAAATACTATTTTTTAGGCATCATTTATAAAAATATTTGGATCATCAATACATTTTTTACCTATATAAAATATAGGGTTAAATATGTTTAAGGTCCCTATAAATATCCCAACTTTGAGGTTTGGTTCCTCAAAATATTTCCTTCAAACGTTGATCCTCCTAAAGTTTTCCGTCCCTAAATTTAGTCCCTCCAGTTAGTTTCCACTAACGGAGGATGATGTGGCATGCCATGTGGATTTTTTGATGATGTGGCAGACATGTGGCAATGTCAACGTGGCAAAAAATGCTGACACGAATGCCACGTGTCAATTGTTTCAATTTTAAATTTTTTTATATTAATATCATATCTAAACCCATAAATGGTAGCTAATTTGTAGCTATTTCCTAGCTAATCTCTAGCTAATCTAAACACACCATTCTATTAGTAATAATCTGTAGCTAATTCCTAGCTAATCTCTAGCTAATCTAAACACACCATCCTATTGGTAATAATCTGTAGCTAATTCCTAGCTAATTTACAGCTAATTCCTATCTAATTTAAACATACCAATTCAAATCAAATCTTAAAACTTCTGAAGTAACTCGAATCAAACCATGACATTAACAAGTTGCTTCAAATTCCATACAAACATGCCATGTTATTACCAACCCTTCAACCCTGCAAAAGCATAAGCATGTCGTCTCCAATGTATGTTTACAAATTAGACTAATCCTATGAAAGAAATGATAATAGGTAAAATGAATAAAATGGCTTGCAGATGATTGTTCTTTTTATTGAATCAGAATTTGTCTATAAACTTCATAAATTAATAGCATCAAAACAAATTAACTCGTTAGAAATATCTATGATGTAACAACCAAATTGGTTTAAGTAGTATTGCTCTAAGTAAGCATGAAATAATAAGCTTGATCTCTAAGTAGTTGACAAAAATGTTATATTACTCAGAAGTGCCAAAGCAGCACCCACCTGCATCAATGCATCATTACTGAAATTAAAATCTTGGCAGAAACTAACCAACATAGATGTTGGAATTCGAATTTTGAATATGAATTTGTTCATGTTTATAAGATAGGCAACACGCTATAAATGAATCTTTTATAAATAAATATGACTCATTTATTAAATAGATATGTAGAACAAACCATGACATAAATATACAAAACTTAATCCAATAAATTGCTGGACCATTGCTAGAACAATATTGAACAATTTGACTTTATAATTCATGCATAAACCTTTGACTTTATTATGTAAATTGAGTATATTTTATTTTAATTAAATTTCAATCTATAAATATAAGAAACTTAAGTACAATAATAGGAATGTCAAATGTAGATGTTAAAATCACTGCACTATTTTCTTATAGTTATTGTAAGGTGTGTAACGGTAGTATTCTGGTTTTGAATTGCATCAGAATTATTATCAATAAAGTATTCCATTTATCCAAATTGTTTCTGTTCAGTGCCAGTTTCTATCAGATTGCAAATTTTAAAAATTGGGAAAATGACATCCATATAAACAAAACTTAATAAATGTCACTTAAGGGCATATTTAGATTTTTTTATTGTGTTAATCTACTAACATCAACCAAATCCCTGAAAACCCCTCACTTCCCGCCCAATTTCAATTCACCAAAATTCTCAATAAAGAAACACAATCAATCAAATCCCTAAAAAAACCTCACTCCTCCCCAAATTACAATTCACCAAAATTCTCAATAAAGAAACATAATCAATCAATTAAACTATTAAAGATTAACAATGTATGTATATATACATACCAAGAACACGAACGACCTCTGTTGTGCTTCCACCGTCAACAGAAACGGGAAGAACATGAGCAACACGGATGGTGAAGTTTTTAAGATCCTCAACGACGCCGTTGAAGGCGGTTCCACCGGAAAAGACAAGCAAAGCAGACTGTAGTTGAGGGAGGTTAGGGTTAGAGTAACAACGAGGAATTGAAGGCTGTGGTTGAGGGAGGTTAGGGTTATGGTTAGAGTAGCTTAGGGTTCTTGAGAGGATAGGACAGAGAGAACTCATAAGAACAAAAATAACAAATTATCTTCACAAACAACAACTTTCAATTCAAGTGTGTTTCTTCTGTGAGAAAGGAAAAGGATGACAGTGTAGGGGAGTAATGGGAAGATTGCTGCAATTTACACCGTGACATAAATTAAACACGTCACCAAAAGAAATATTACACTTGGCATGCCACATCATCCTCCGTTAGTGAAAACTAACGAGAGGGACTAAATTTAGGGACGGAAAACTTTAGGAGGATCAATGTTTGAAGAAAATATTTTGAGGGACCAAACCTCAAAGTTAGGATATTTATAGGGACTTTAAACATATTTAACCCTAAAATATATACTTGTTTTGACACAATTAATAAAGGCTTAAATGCATTTTTGGTCCTCATATTTTGAAGTTTTTTAAAATTTAGTCCCTACATTTTAAAAAGCAGCTTTTTGGTCCCTAAAGTTTATTTCCTTTGAGATTTCCATGGTCCCCTCTATTTGGCAGTCTCATTAATGACATGATACATGTGTTGTCCATCCATGTCATATTTAATGAATATTTTATTTCACAATAATTAATTTTATTATTAAAAAGTAAAAGGATAATTTGTTCATTAATATTTTTTCAATTAATAAATTTATGTTATTAATTAAATTTTTATAAATATATTTTAAATATTATTTAAGACATATTTTAAAATAATAATTTTGGTCCTACAACCTATTTAATGGCAAAGTCTTTCACATCTTAGCCGACAATTGTTTCCATTGGCAAGTTTGTTTAGTCTATATGAACACCAAAATTTTATTCATCTAAAAAAATGTGGGACTATTCAATGCAAAAGAGTTGCTGCATCTTCACCGAAAACAGGATATTCATAATGGGATACACTTTTCTGGGAACTGGTTGAGTCTTTTCTTCTCGTTGGACTCTTCATGTCACTGATGCATGGGGAGAAATTTCTGGGAACGGTACATTAGTGCCACGTTGGAAGTTGGAAGAGTCTAGAGGATACTGCTATGGTGAGATTAGATTTGAGGACCCAAATAAACATGTACTAGTACTAAGGGGGAATTTACAATTGATCTAGCAACTAATTTACATGGAGAAGACAAGACACATATGTAAGCGAAAAATATTCAATGATCGATTATATGAAATTTGAACATTAATAGTTACTTGTTGAAGTCATGATTCAGAATCCCGAAAAGATGAATGACCAGATCTTCCTCTGTATCTCACAATTTCTTTCACAACTCTCAATGGGGCAAGTTGTGGAGCCGTCAATTATGTTTCTGATTCATGTGATTACAGATGGACCTAGCCATATAATATATAACCCTTGTCCCTACCCATTATGGGCCAAGAGTTAAAGCCCACACTTTTGTCCACACCAATCAAGTTTCAGATACACAGCCTTTAATTAAAAGATCATTTAACCAATAAAAGGGTTTATTTGTAACGCCCCAATTTTGTTAGATTTATTTAATAGAGTAGATTTAATTGGTTTTGGTTTTATATTATTTTATTATTGACTTTTATTTGACAAAATGTTATTTTTCATCATTGTTTATGTTTTATCGCATTTTGAGAGCGTTTGCGAGATATTTGAGTTGAGGGGTAAAATGGTTATTTTGGGTAGTTAGATATTTTGTTATAAAAAGAGAAATAGAGAGAAAAGAGAGAGAAAGAAAAAGAAAAGAAAGAAAAGGTAAAGAAGAGAAAGAGAAGGAGAAGAAAGAAAGAGAGAAGAGGAGAAAGAGGAAAAATCGGGAAAACTCCGTTTCAAGCGCGAATAATCGGGTAAGGGTGAGAAGTTTCAATTATATCTTGCTTGTGTATGTATATGTGCTATTTTTGGTAATTGTTTTGGTTGTTTTACGACTTTTCGTATCGATTGAAATTAGGGACGATTTGTAGAAATCGATGTTTTCACGGATGAATTGATGAAATGTATGCCTAGATGTGTTCTAACATGTATTTTTGGGTCATCGGGGGTAATACTATCGTATGGGATGAAGAATTGGATCATTTTCGGGTCAAAAATGCATTTTTGAGAAATTCTGGTTCGTCCAGATTCGCCAGGCGAGTTGCTGGCGAGTTCGTTTCGCCAGGCGAATTTGCCTGGGACAGCAAAAACAGTATTTTCGTATTTTGGTCGTAACTTTTGAACCGTAAGTCCGTTTTGGTCCCCGTTCGAAGCGTTAGAAAGCTTATGAAATGTTCTTGCTTTTAAAAATGGGTTGGAGGTCAGTAGATGATATATTTAAGTCATGATTTTAAAAAGGTGTTGGGTTGTCGGGTTTTTATATCGTTAAATGTGCGCAATTGTATCGTGTTATATGCTTTTGATATGTAATGTATAGCTTGTGAGTTGTTATGTGATGTGAATACATGTAATGAGATGTTGTGATACGGTGTTGTGATGCGATGTTGTGAGAATGTTGTTATTGTGCGGTAAATACAAGGTTTGATGTGAAATTCAATGTGTGTTGTGTGGTGGCATTTATGGTTTGAAATGCATTGTTTGAATTATTTGCAATGCATGAATGTGATGATGTTGAAGCATGTGACAAGTTGTTGTAATTGTTGTGGTTGTTGATTTGTGGCCTAAGGGCAAGAATATGCAATGTGTGGTATTTGATTATTTATGCATGATTATGGATGTGTATGTGGGTGCAATGTGAATGTCATGAGTCATTGTATGCCAAACATCATAATATGCATTGTTGAACGTCCTGAGTGGCGGTTTGATTCCAGAGGGAATCTGTTATATCATCGTGTGCCTCGAAAATATGAGGCGATGCCTGAGGACTGAAAGCGATGAATCTGCTATACCATCGTGGGCCTCGAAAATATGAGGTGTTGCCTGAGGACTTAAAGCGATGGGTATAGATGATTGTGGGCTCCTTTGGAGACTTAAAGCAATCCTTAACGTCGTGGGCCTCGAAAATATGAGGCGTTGCCTGAGGACTTAAAGCGACGGGTGAACATCGTAGGCCCGACGGGGAGTTACTTGAGATTCTCAGTAACGAGCGATGGTTCCAATAGTTCCTGAGTGGACTAATGACGTGACAATGGAAGTCGGTACCGCATGGCATGTGCATAGAGTTGTGGTGTCGATCTATGTGCATTTGCATAAATCATGAATTAATTGTGCATGGAAATGTGATTGTGATTGATGAGATGAAATATGTGCAATTGTATTGAATGGTATATGTTTGATTGATTATGTGATTATGTGTGGGAAATTGTGAAATCATTGAATATGTGTTTAGAATTATGATTGGATTGGTAAATTGACATGCATATGTGATAAATGCATTGGTTGTGAATAATATGTTTTATGCGTAGACATATGCTATGTGATGTGTGATGTGTTTCTATATGTGATGACTTGGTGTGCCTTATGTGCAATTACGTGATTATGTTGGTGTAATTGTTATATGTTATGTGGTTGGATTGTTAGAAACATGTTATACGGCTGTGGCTTGCTATATGCATTGGTATGTGATGGGTGAGGTGAGAATAACGGTGTATGTGATATTTATGTGTTTTTGCATATTATTATGCAATCTTGGTTTAGTTGTTATTTCTCACCCTTCTGCTGGAATATGCTTTTTATGGCATAGTGCAGATTGTCAGCTTTAGAGGCGTGGAGGCTTTTGTGGAGATTAGTCCTCCGTTCGATTGTCGGTCTTGGTGTCTGCTCTGATACGTAGCACGGGAGTCGGGGAACGATTATGTTATATGTATATAATTGTTGAATATATTTGGTAGTACTTTTGTATATAGTAGAGGTTCTAAAATGATTTATTTTGTAAAACAAGTCGGTTATGGATCTTTCCGCTTTATTCCATAATTGACATTTCCTTTATTGTGGAAAAAGTTTCCCTTTTGAGGGTACTCTATTTTATGCTATGTATCAAATTTATGAGCAAGGATTGTATTTTCTTTCTTTAAGTGTGACATCCCTGTTTCCTGTCGGAAAAATAAATTTTTAGTTACTCTGATTTATATTTGTATTATTTATTCGCGAAGGGAATTGGGGTGTTACATTAGTGGTATCAGAGCAAGTCGGTCCGTCCGGCCAAGTTGTTGAGTCAGTTGGTGTGATAGTTAAATACTGTCGATGTTGTTGGTTGTCCCTTAGTACATGATATGTGTGTGGAGCACTGTCGGTACTTTCTGGTTTTCTAATCCTTTGTCTGTAGGATTTAGAATGAGATAAGTGGGGGAGAAGCTGGTACTTCTCCAAGTTGCTTCAGGTGTGGAGCGTTGGCTCAGTGTGTTGTGTATTGCAAGATTGTAAGTGTTGTTTGGACGGTGTGGTTCCCGGTTTTGGAGGGAATGCGGAGGTAAGGTTTATGTCAACTAAGGATTTGTGCCTTAGGTAGTTTTGTGCGCAGGATGTAAGGAATGCTATTATAGTTTGGTAAAGACGGTTTATGCCCCATCATGATTGTCGGATGTCTATTGACAAATTGAGGAACTGACCACCCTTAATCTCTTGTTGATAGTAGACGGAAATTATGTTGGATGGAATAAACGTGTCTTTTCGGCTTTGATAGTGGGTGTAATGAATTGTTAGGAATTTGAAATGTGTTGGTTTAGAAAAGTTGGATTTGGAGGGGTGGAAACCATGGAAATGCAGCAGAAATTCTGGTTCTGGTGTGATTCGCCAGGCGAATTGGGAATTCTCCAGGCGGATTAGGTCTCGCCAATAGTTCGCCAGGCGAGGTGCTGGCGAAGGGAGATTCGCCAGGCGAAATCGGAAGTCTCCAGGCGAAAATGGAAAGACAGAAATGTGTTAGCTACTGGAAGTTTGAGTTTTCAGAAAAATCAGGATTCGCCGCTTGTTCGCCAGGCGAAGGGCTGGCGAAGAGGTATTCGCCAGGAAAAATCTTGACTCGCCAGGCGAATCTGGCTGTTTTCCAATAATTAACTTTCCTTCAAAATTCATATCTTTTGACTCGGGAGTCCGATTTAAGCGTTCTTTATATCGATATGAAGCTATGAAAGTGTTCTATGTTGTGGAACGTGAAATTATTGTTTATAAGACGGATTGGAGGTTTTGGTATGTTGGTCAAGTTGGAATGTATCTGAGGGAGAATGATTGGGTATTATTAATGGTTGTTTTCAGAGAGTAAAGTGTGAACTCAAATTTGATGAAGGTGAAGATTTGAGGTTTGGATCTGCTAAGTAAGTAGAAGACTCTTGGTAGATGAGACTAAGAGGTTTGTTTTGTCTATGAGGATAGTGTTCTGGAAATTGGCAGGAAGTCACAGAGATGGGCTGTCAGTTGTGTATGGTTTTCGGATGTGTTTTTGAATGGAACATTAAGGCGTTGTCTTAGAGAGCTCCAGCTTTGTTAGTAACAAAAGGGAATGATGGTATTGTGACTATGGAAAGCGAAACTTAAAGTTCTGGTGAGGTTTGGAGTCTTTGGAATTTTAGACCATTAATGGAAATTTTAAGAAAACCTTAAGTGTGGATGTAATGTTTGAGAGTTCTTTTGGGATGGTTGTTGCTACACGTGGGAATTTATGGAATTCGGACTGTTAAGAGAAGAAATTGTGTATGGATTGCTAATAGTTGAATAAGGTAACGATTGAGAACAAGTGTCCACTTTCAGGAATAGATAACTGGAATGGTTTGGCTGAGTTTGAGTGAACTTGCAATTGTATGGAATGTTTGATAAGAGTGGTGAATTATGTGAGTTAAGGCTTTGATCGATTTGATGTGACTGGTTATGTTGTTATCATCGGAATAGGCTGTTATTTACCCGGTTAAGCTTGTGCGTGAGTAGCCAGTTACCCAGTGCAAGGTTTTGCAAAAGCTTTGAGAATTTATATCTTTTGGAATTTGGTTGGGCATTACAAAGTACGGTGATGTTGCTTGGTGTTAGTAATGCGTCCGTAATGTTTGTGGAGTATATGAATCGTATCTTCCATATTTATTTGGATAAGTTCCTAGTGGTTTTGATCGAGGATATTCGGATCGGTTATAAACTCCGAGGAGGAACAGGTAAAGTGTTTGAGATTTGAATTACAAGTGTTAAAAGAGACGAAGTTTCATGCTAAGTTATTCAAGTGAGAATTTTGGTTGAAAAGGTTAGTTTTCTTGGATATGTTATTTCAGGTAATGGTATGGTTACGGATCCATCGGAAGTAGATGCAGTTCTACAATGAGAGGTTCCGAAGTTGGTTAAGGAGAGTAGAAGCTTTTGGGCTCAGTGGTTGTTACAGAAGGCTATGGAAGACTTTGCTAAGTTCGTACGTTTGTTATCTCAGTTGACTTGCAAAGGGTGAGTCGTTTGTTTTGGACGTTCGTTGTGAGTAAGTTTTGGTGAGCGGATGTAGAAGTTGTCTATGGCTCCAATTTTGATTCTGTGGGATCCTAATAAATCGTTTGTGAGGTATTGTGATGCGTCTTTGATGAGTTTAGTCAGTGTGTTAATGCAAGAGAGTAAAGTCGTGGCTTATGCTTTACGACAATTGAGGATTTATGAAAGGATCTATGCTATTTTGGATTTGGAATTGGTTGCGGTTGTATTGTGTTGAAGTATTTAGAGGTATTATTTTTATGGTTCTCGGCTTGAAGTGTTTGGTAATCGCAAGAGTTTAGAGTGCTTGTTTGGTCTGAAGGAATAGAGTATGAGACGACAAGGAGGGTTAGAATTCGTGACGAGTTATGAATTTGGCTTGGATTATCCTTCGGGAGAAGCTAAGGTTGTGCTTGATGAGTTAAGTCGAAAGTTTTTATGCATGTCTGCTTTGATGGTCAGAGAATTAGAATTATTTGAGCAATTTCGAGACTTGTGCCTGGGGTGTGAGGTAACACAGTAGAGTGTGAGGTTGGGTATATTAACAGTGAACAGTGAGTTTTTTTTTGTGAATATGAGAAAGAGTTAGACTTTGGACGTGAGATTGGTAGTTTTGATGGTTACGAGTAATCAAAGTGGCGCAGCGGAAGCGTGGCGTGACGCATTTGATATATGCGTGTGTGACTTGTAAGAGTTCATAGGTTGAATATTGGAAATATGTAGTAATAGTGAGACCATTGGACGTTTCAGAATGGAAGAGTTAGGTGAAAGGTTTAACTATTATTCATGGGCTACTATGAAAATGGATGTTTTGATTGTATGTTCGATTGGTGAATTGTAGCATTGTTGTATCATGTTGGGTGACAAGGATGTGGGTTTTGTGGTTGTGTAGAGGTTGTTGAATCGATGTGTGTCGTGGAACTTCGTGTTCTTGTTTGTGTTGTGCCTCGTTTCCATGGTGATGGTTCGAGTGTGTGTAGCTAATTCCTGTGTGGGGAATTAGGGGAGTGTTACCTAGGGTAGGGTAACGATCTTGTTGTGTTTCGGTTCTAGAGTGAACCTGTGTGTTGGTATCTTGGTTTTTCTTTGAGTTGTGAGTTTGTCGTCAAGTGCATTGTATGGGCTTTGCATCTTGTCGTGGTTGTTGTCATCGTTGTCGTGTCGTTGTTGTATCTGCTGTTAGCAAGGTGGTTTGTCAGTTTATGGTATTCGTGGTGTGCCTTTGTTGGCATGTTAGTTGGTTAGTCGGATGCGAGAGTCGCGTCCGGAGTCGTTCGTCTCGGTATATTTTCGAGGACGAAAATGTCTAAGTGGGGGAGAATTGTAACGCCCCAATTTTGTTAGATTTATTTAATAGAGTAGATTTAATTGGTTTTGGTTTTATATTATTTTATTATTGACTTTTATTTGACAAAATGTTATTTTTCAT
Source organism: Lathyrus tuberosus (assembly GCA_022829125.1). Taxonomy (NCBI): domain Eukaryota; kingdom Viridiplantae; phylum Streptophyta; class Magnoliopsida; order Fabales; family Fabaceae; genus Lathyrus; species Lathyrus tuberosus. The sequence goes on from JALAZF010000060.1 coordinate 17,491,442, forward strand.
CATTGTTTATGTTTTATCGCATTTTGAGAGCGTTTGCGAGATATTTGAGTTGAGGGGTAAAATGGTCATTTTGGGTAGTTAGATATTTTGTTATAAAAAGAGAAATAGAGAGAAAAGAGAGAGAAAGAAAAAGAAAAGAAAGAAAAGGTAAAGAAGAGAAAGAGAAGGAGAAGAAAGAAAGAGAGAAGAGGAGAAAGAGGAAAAATCGGGAAAACTCCGTTTCAATCGCGAATAATCGGGTAAGGGTGAGAAGTTTCAATTATATCTTGCTTGTGTATGTATATGTGCTATTTGTGGTAATTGTTTTGGTTGTTTTATGACTTTTCGTATCGATTGAAATTAGGGACGATTTGTAGAAATCGATGTTTTCACGGATGAATTGATGAAATGTATGCCTAGATGTGTTCTAACATGTATTTTTGGGTCATCGGGGGTAATACTATCGTATGGGATGAAGAATTGGATCATTTTCGGGTCAAAAATGCGTTTTTGAGAAATTTTGGTTCGTCCAGATTCGCCAGGCGAGTTGCTGGCGAGTTCGTTTCGCCAGGCATTCGCCAGGCGAATTTGCCTGGGACAGCAAAAACAGTATTTTCATATTTTGGTCGTAACTTTTGAACCGTAAGTCCGTTTTGGTCCCCATTTGAAGCGTTAGAAAGCTTATGAAATGTTCTTGCTTTTAAAAATGGGTTGGAGGTCAGTAGATGATTTATTTAAGTCGTGATTTTAAAAAGGTGTTGGGTTGTCGGGTTTTTATATCGTTAAATGTGCGCAATTGTTGTGTTATCGTGTTATATGCTTTTGATATGTAATGTATAGCTTGCGTGTTGTTATGTGATGTGAATACATGTAATGAGATGTTGTGATACGGTGTTGTGATGCGATGTTGTGAGAATGTTGTTATTGTGCGGTAAATACATGGTTTGATGTGAAATTCAATGTGTGTTGTGTGGTGGCATTTATGGTTTGAAATGCATTGTTTGAATTGTTTGCAATGCATGAATGTGATGATGTTGAAGCATGTGACAAGTTGTTGTAATTGTTGTGGTTGTTGATTTGTGGCCTAAGGGCAAGAATATGCAATGTGTGGTATTTGATTATTTATGCATGATTATGGATGTGTATGTGGGTGCAATGTGAATATCATGAGTCATTGTATGCCAAACATCATAATATGCATTGTTGAACGTCCTGAGTGGCGGTTTGATTCCAGAGGGAATCTGTTATATCATCGTGTGCCTCGAAAATATGAGGCGATGCCTGAGGACTGAAAGCGATGAATCTGCTATACCATCGTGGGCCTCGAAAATATGAGGCGTTGCCTGAGGACTTAAAGCGATGGGTATAGACGATTGTGGGCTCCTTTGGAGACTTAAAGCAATCCTTAACATCGTGGGCCTCGAAAATATGAGGCGTTGCCTGAGGACTTAAAGCGACGGGTGAACATCGTAGGCCCGACGGGGAGTTACTTGAGATTCTCAGTAACGAGCGATGGTTCCAATAGTTCCTGAGTGGACTAATGACGTGACAATGGAAGTCGGTACCGCATGGCATGTGCATAGATTCGTGGTGTCGATCTATGTGCATTTGCATAAATCATGAATTAATTGTGCATGGAAATGTGATTGTGATTGATGAGATGAAATATGTGCAATTGTATTGAATGGTATATGTTTGATTGATTCTGTGATTATGTGTGGGAAATTGTGAAATCATTGAATATGTGTTTAGAATTATGATTGGATTGGTAAATTGACATGCATATGTGATAAATGCATTGGTTGTGAATAATATGTTTTATGCGTAGACATATGCTATGTGATGTGTGATGTGTTTCTATATGTGATGACTTGGTGTGCCTTATGTGCAATTACGTGATTATGTTGGTGTAATTGTTATATGTTATGTGGTTGGATTGTTAGAAACATGTTATACGACTGTGGCTTGCTATATGCATTGGTATGTGATGGGTGAGGTGAGAATAACGGTGTATGTGATATTTATGTGTTTTTGCATATTATTATGCAATCTTGGTTTAGTTGTTATTTCTCACCCTTCTGCTGGAATATGCTTTTTATGGCATAGTGCAGATTGTCAGCTTTAGAGGCGTGGAGGCTTTTGTGGAGATTAGTCCTCCGTTCGATTGTCGGTCTTGGTGTCTGCTCTGATACGTAGCACGGGAGTCGGGGAACGATTATGTTATATGTATATAATTGTTGAATATATTTGGTAGTACTTTTGTATATAGTAGAGGTTCTAAAATGATTTATTTTGTAAAACAAGTCGGTTATGGATCTTTCCGCTTTATTCCATAATTGACATTTCCTTTATTGTGGAAAAAGTTTCCTTTTTGAGGGTACTCTATTTTATGTTATGTATCAAATTTATGAGCAGGGATTGTATTTTCTTTCTTTAAGTGTGACATCCCTGTTTCCTGTCAGAAAAATAAATTTTTAGTTACGCTGATTTATATTTGTATTATTTATTCGCGAAGGGAATTGGGGTGTTACATTATTCATGCACCTCCATCAGAATCAAGATTAATCTATTTTTCACAAACTAAACAACAATTGATTGAAGCCCGTAAAAATTTAGATAAATCTAAAATTCTCCCACTTAGGCAAAATCAATTTTGTGTGATTTTTATTTTAAAATACATTTTGAAAACGACTCTCGGGTTAATGACTAATTCCTCAAAATGCGGCCGCATTGTAAGGAAGTGCATGATTCCAAGTACAATGTCTGAATATGACTCAATCCATGGGCGGTTTTATGGTCCGGCCACCCTGGGCATGTGCCCAGGCTCTGGCCAAAAAAAATTCTTTCTTTACACCACAATTTTGAAAATTGCGGCGGTTAAAATGTCCTATTACGGCGATCTAAACCGCCACAATTAATGAAAATGCAGAAAAATACAAATTCCAACCAAAAGTTACAGTATGAAAGTAATATTACGGCGGTTTAAACCCCCACAATTATTGAAATGCAGAAAAATACAAATATAAACAAAAAATTAAATTATAAAAGTGCTAATAAGGCTGTTTAAACCGCCATAATTAATAAAAATGCTGAAAAATACAAATTTAAACCAAAAATTAAATTATAAAAGTGTTATTATGGCGATTTAAACCGCTAAAATTAATGAAAATGCAGAAAAATACAAATTTAAACCAAAAATTAAATTATAAATTATAAATTATGGAAAAAAAAAATACATGTATAATGTTGTAAATTATGGTTTAAACCAAAAAATTTATATTTTTATGCATAAGAATACAGGTTTAAACCAAAAAATTATAAATTATGCAAAAAAACATATATTTTTATGCAATTAAGTATACATTACATCAAATTTTTTTGATATTATAATATTTAGATTCAGCTACATTACAAAAAGTGCAAGAATTGAAATAAAGATTAAAGTTGCAATTTATGACTAAATTAACCAAAAATTAAAAATGAATACTTAGAAGAAATAAAAATTAACATAAATGTAGCAATTATTAAAATTAAAATAAAAACATGTACAACGTTGTAAAAAAGAAGTAGAAAAGAATAAATTTTATCCTCAAATATATAAAAAATATATTAGGACTCTATACAATTCTATAGATCAATTTCTACAATTATAAAAGAAAATATTCGATTTAAAAAAATAATAAAAACAAAATTCACTGTAAAGGAACTAATGTGTCAAAATAAAGGCAGTCAAAGTTGCCATTTTTCTATTAACACTACGTCCGTTTATAAAACTGTCATATGTTAATGTAAATAGTGGCGGTTTTATTAAACGCAATTTTAAAACCGTCATATTTCATACAAATTTTTGCGGTCTTTAAATTTTTGCCCAGACTTCAAAATTTTTTTGGCTCCGCCACTAACTCAATCCAACAAAAGTCAAGCACTATTGAATCACGACGATTGTTATATCCTTCATTGACATAAAATCTTCTGTGGTTACAAATACTACGGACTCCATCAACTAGTCATCAGTGTGAAATGTGGCAAAAAAATAGCATGCCAATGTGCTCCAACAACCAACTGCTATTTTCTTTGTTAGTCCTTAACAATTTCTCTCAAATGCATTAAAGCCAAAGAAATTGCCTTGTTTTACAAACCATAATGCTTCAGCTCTAATATGGCATTGACCATCGGAACAGAGGTCCTAACAACGCCGAGCTTAAAATCATACTTCAACTCCAATATGGCGTCCACCACTGGTATAGTGGTCTCAAAGATGCCGAGCTCAAAATTATAACCATAACTCGAACTCCAAACTAGTGTTGACCATAAGCACAATGGTTTCAATGACATTGAGTCCCAATTTTAACAATTGACATATAAATAAACAATGACAAATAATAATAATAATATTCATTGTAATATCAATTGCTCAAAATAGAAAGTACTTGACAATCCAACACGTAAAGTGTCCAGAATAAAGTATAACATGACAAGAAAATGTCATAAAGAAAAAACTCCCACTAACCTAGTACATCAAAAGTGTAACGCCCTGTATAATATATATCTAGAATAATACCATACAAGCATTTTATTTGGTACTGACACATCAAAAGTGCCTAATGGCGTAGTTCACATACTTGTCCATTTCTGAAACATAATACAACACATGGCACAAGGCATGGAAACTAGCCAAAAATAATAATAAAAACTAAGAACATTATACAATATTCCTCATTATACAAGAACAATAAAATACACAGTGGAAATAAGCTTAACTAAGCTTCTCTTGAAACATCTCAGCATCGCTCCACTTGTAAATCAAACCTGCAATCCGAACCTGAAATATAGCAACTATAGTGGGGTGAGATACATCAAATCTCAGTGAGTTCCCTATCTTATAAGTCCTCTCGGCTTTACAAGGTTCTATCAATCCTAACTCAAGTCCACGGTAAAAGGGAAAAGGACCTTGAGTTCACATATTCATTCTTGCCCTATATGGAAACATGCTCACGAGTTCTCTAACTCTAGTATCATCAAATGATACCTCTCACGAAGGCATCTTTCCCCGGCCAACCCTACAAGAGGATTCAACACGGGTCACAGATCCTTAAATTCGTAGCCAACCATTCTCGGCCAACCCTTCCAAAGAGTTTTCGACACGAGTCATGGATGCTAAGGTAAATAACTTTCCCCGGCCATCCACAAAGGGCTCTTCAACACGGGTCACAGTTATCTACACATAGTACTTTCCCCGGCCAGCCCGTACCAGGGGCCCTTCAACACGGGTCACTAATACCATCTTCTAAGCAACCTCCCCGGTCATCCACAAAGAGGATCAAAACACGGGTCACAGTTACTTAGGTAACAATTTCTCAACGAAATCCTACATGTTCCATACTAGGGTCTTACACTCATCTAGACCATTACTCGGCAAGGATGCACATCTACATCGAATGCACGAGCACCGCCATCTAGATAATTATCAATCCTAGTCACAACCTAGAATCATATCATTAGGCTTTTGGGTGAAGTTTCCTCACTCTTCCTAATTCATATTTTAAACATGCATATTCCTTTCATTAACAATTTACAATTTGATAGACATGGTACAGTCACAAATATTACAAGTAACACATATAATAGCATAACATGTCAAACATAATCACATTATAGTTCATACACGTTTTAAGGCACACAAGCCACTACTATCCTCTACCAAGCATCCTTGATTAAATCATGGTCTTACATCACCATTCACTACCTTATTGGATTATCTTTCCAAAGGCTTTGGACTCGTATCAATCGGATTCCCGATCCTTGAGTTTTCGGTGGAAACAAAATCACATACATTACTTTTCTATATTTTTTCTTATAAATCCATGGTATATAACCATGTTTCTACCTCACCATCTCATAGAGCATGAAATTATCTTTCCAACGCTTCCGACCGTGCGTCAATCCGAGTTACGGATCTCAAGTTATGGCGAAAATACGAAAAATAATATTTGCTGTCCCAGGCAAATTCGCCTGGCGAATCCCTGGCGAATCAGACTCGCCACCCACTCGCCTGGCGAATCTGGACGGACCAGAATTCTCCAAAAATGGGTTTGGGATCCAAAAATGATCCAAACCTTCAACCCACATCATATTAATGCATCCAAATACCCAAAACAACATGTTAGAATATATTTAGACATGCATTTCATCAATCTATCCGTTAGATTTCATCGATTTATCGAAATTACTCGTTTTATCAAAATCTAACCTAACTCTAAAACCTCCAGAGTTTACTCTAAAGTCTCTATCTATAACCCACCTGATGATCGAAGAGGAGTTTGAAGAAGATGATGATGATCCATGAATTCCTCTTCTCCATCTTTCTCCACTTTCTCTCTTTCTCTTCTTTCTTCTTCTTTCTCTTCTTTCTTCTTCTACTATCTTTTTCTTTTTCCTTTTCTTTTCTTAACATATATATATATATATATATATATATATATATATATATATATATATATATATATATATATATATATATATATATATATAATACCAATATTATATAATATAATCCAATAGAGTAAAATATCTCCAATTGATATTTTATCGTCTCAACCCAATTGATCAGTTATCAGAGTTACCAAAAAAATTACTTTCTTGAACTATCAATTATTAATCCGTCTCTTAATAAAATAATTGATCTCTTCAGAGTTCATTTGTTGCTCTATTGATCCTAAATGTCAATACTTAAAGTACTTAGAGGATTCCATTAATCCAATTATCCAAAGATAGAGCACGTAGATACTCATCTGATATCCAATTGAGCATTTAAATAATACGGGGTATTACACTCTCCCCCCCTTAAATTGAAATTCTCCCCCGAATTTCCTCTATTCGGCAATAACCACCAATTATATCCTGGTCTTAGGTTCACACTTAATCTCTACTTAGTTAAAATTCCTGACATAATCCGATTCCAACTTGACTTCACAGACCAAATTCTTAATTTCCCGAATGATCAAACTTCACGTCCTTATTCATACTCTTATTCCAATATTGGGTTAGCTTTCAACTTGCGTTTTCTCAATTCATCTGTTGTTTCTTACTAAAACACTTGGTCGCATTCTACTCCAACAAGAATGTACCATTCTACATTCCTCTACTGAGCCACAAACAAAATTATAACACCTTATCTTGGTTTAGAACAACCACCACTCATCGCCTCTTTGCAATGTAGGTCAGTGATTCCTTAACTTCATACCATTTCCGACAACTATTCTTTCGTAAATCTTTCAACATCCAGAACCACTTCACCATTAGTCAAACGACTCAATTACCAATTCCATCTAGCCTGATGTTATACACTATACTCATTCAATCTGATATTTCATCTCTTTCATATCACACCAAAGGGTAACACACTTAGAACAAAAACTTCTTACTTCCATCCGTGCATTGAACATCTGGTATTGTTTGGACACTGACAGTTACCAAGTAGACAGGGATGTCATTTCTATCCTTACAAGTAACAATCATTCTAATCCCCAGTAGTCTGACTAAGCTCTTTCACCTGTCACCTCCCACTGCGCAAACCAAATTCTAACAGTAGAACACCACGGTTTCTTAATCATTATTAAGTAGCTAACAGTCCACGGAGAACACACTTATCCACTGGGATCTTTAATAATCAACGGTACAAGACTTACTGACGTCCTATAGTAGAACAATTTCTTTACCAACACACAATATCTTAACATCCGTCCCACACTCTCTTAGACGGTAAAGGTGCAGGAGTTACACTGTTATAACCACAACATATACACTTCTCAATCCATTCAAATCTCGAACTAATAATTCATCCAAAATAGCTTAACAATCTCTGGTTCCGATTACTACTTTCCAAAACGATTCTTTTCACGGTTTCTAACTTACTTCAGGTTCCTTGCTGACTCGAGATTTCAACCTATAACACGTAACACCATCACGATACTTCAATCATACGCGAGTCACCACTTATCAACTTAACCTGTCCAAAGCACAATTGTGAGTTTCCATATTACTCCCCAATTCACGTGCAATAATCCACATCCACAAACACTTCGAAGTCCATAACACACTTCTTAGTTGAATTAACTCTTCTTATTCATTCCATTTCATGAACTATTCCCAGTTACAAACTTAACTTCGGAACATCCAATTCTTACTAGTACTTGGAAAGATAACCTACAAATTCCTTCTCTGGTTAGAACACAACTGCACACAACTGATACCACTTTCACGGGGTCTAAATTCAAAACTATGAACTCACGGAAGTTAACAGTTACCAACTTCGACCAACTGTTCGTTCCTTAATAACACCATGAATTAAATTACCCCAACGATCTTTACAAGATCAAACTTCGAGAGTATTTTCCAACTTCGTCCTTAAGACTCGCAACAGCAATAATAACAATACACCTAAGACTTTCTCACACTCCACACAGTTCACAAGATTACTTCCCCAAAGTTAAACTTCTTCGTAAGTTCCGATATCGAAACACAATTCCTTCTCCCAATTACTTGCAATTCCTTTTTCCATTCACACAATACTCCCCACTCGGAGCAACATAAGGTAACAAAACACAGATGATGGTTCTCAAGAGATTCCATAACTTACCCATACGTTCGTCGATTAACCATCTGAGGTTAATCGGTTAACTCCTTTGCGTTAGTCGGTTAACACTGCTACAGAATCAAAAATCAATTTCTCCAAATTCAAAATAAACATCCCTATTCAAAACCATCAATCTGTCTTGCTCTAAGCTGAAATATCACTCTCAACTCGTGGCTCCTTAACTTGTGTAACATTCACTAACCATGATCCACTCAAGATAAAACCGACAAGGTCGACGACATACTCCAACCAAGTGACAAGGAAAATTCCAAATTTTGTCGCAGTCACCCTACAATTTCAGCGGAACAGTTCACTCTCTGTTGATACAACAACACTAGCAGAAAGTCAATAATGACGACATTCTAGGGTTTAAGCCACAACTCATACTCGATTCGTCCATAAGCAAGACCCAACACACAACCATTGTACGATACCACAAAAGCGATGGACATCTCATATCAAGCATACCACCTTGTCCCCTCACTTGTAATTCCTTGGAGAAATTAAAACAACAAAGTTCTTAGTTCAACAAAAGGTAGATTCCGAATATTCCGATTATTCACAAGTACAGAAATTTCTCTATACTTGAAAATAGATCGGGGCAATGCATCCTCTTGAAGAACCTTTCAATCACTACGTACCCATTATCCGGGGTTTCTTGTCCTTCACTGTCCATTGGAAATTTCACTTACCAAATCACTTAATGGAAGATTCGCAACCGACAATTCTCATCAATTATTTACAAAACCATTCCGGTATAAATCGTTCCATGATTTACACTTAGTCCATAATAAATCTTGGTTTGCTTCTCGTTATTTACCGCACACTTACTTCCTAAAATACAATACTCCTGCTTCACAAGGTATGTCCCTTTACGCTTGTCTCAAGAATAAGAATCCCTCACGTACTCTTGTGACCAAGGTGCTACCACTACGCTCGTTCTTAATACCAAGGTGTAACTTTCTCATAACCTTACTGTTAATACCGTTTATTCCACATAATCGAATAAAATCCACATCATAAATAATATTTTCGATTTCCACAGCATAGAACACTTTCATAGCTTCATATCGATATAAAGAACGCTTAAATCGGACACCCGAGCCAAAAGATATGAAGTTTTTGAAGAAAGGAAAAATTATTGGAAACAGCCAGATTCGCCTGGCGGTTAAGAATTTTGCCTGGCGAATCCCCCTTCGCCAGCACTTCGCCCGGCGAACATGCGGCGAATCCTCATTCCATAAAATCCCAAAAGTTCCAGTAGCTACACAAGTTCTGTTTCTTCATTTTCGCCTGGCGACTAAGTAATTCGCCTGGCAAATTCCTTTTCGCCAGCTCTTCGCCTGGCGAACCAATGGCGAGACCCCATTCGCCTGGCGATTTCCTGATTCGCCTGGCGAATCACACCAGAAGCAGAATTTTCTGCTGCATTTTCTCACGGTTTCCATACCTCAAAATTCAATTTTTCCCACTGAAGCATGTAAACACATCCGGGTGTTCCTCCTCACCCTTCTCTACTACTTTAGGTTCCCATAAAAGACAAACTCCCTTAACCCTCAACTTTTAACCAGTCGGAAGATATTGTTCCGAACGCATTCCTTAAGGTACTCTCGTCTATTCAAGATACTATAACGACCTTAAAAATTGAAGCACCGAAACTTATCTCACTTCCGGACCTTACGTCACACGTTCCACAAAACAACTTTCTTTTCCACGGAATGAGATTACTTGAAATCCTTATCCATATCAGTGGCCAATCCAGCTCTACTAGTAACTTTACATATTCCTTGATACCTTAACCAATCGTCCAATAGAGATCCCTAACTTTCGGACTCCATCCGGTCCAAAGGATTACTTAAACCACACATTACTCGTTAAGTCCATGCTACCCAAGCACAACTTCTACTAAAACCTCCACTGAGCTGACCAAAACTCCTCACTACTAACTCTTGGCTTGAGCCTACTCTCACAGCATAAGTTCCGACAACACTACGGAGTCCTCGTGGTCGCTCAACCATGATTCTACCTATCATATACATAGTATTAGGTTGATCAGGCCCAACACTACATAGTATGATATTAAGTTTCATGATGGCCAGACACACTTAAGAGGCAGGAATAGATTTACTTATGATGTTTCAAGGCTAGGTCGAGGATACGACCGACTTTGATACCAACTGTAACGCCCTGTATAATATATATCTAAAATAATACCATACAAGCATTTTATTTGGTACTGACACATCAAAAGTGCCTAATGGCGTAGTTCACATACTTGTCCATTTCTGAAACATAATACAACACATGGCACAAGGCATGGAAACTAGCCAAAAATAATAATAAAAACTAAGAACATTATACAATATTCCTCATTGTACAAGAACAATAAAATACACAGCGGAAATAAGCTTAACTAAGCTTCTCTTGAAACATCTCAGCATCGCTCCACTTGTAAATCAAACCTGCAATCCGAACCTGAAATATAGCAACTATAGTGGGGTGAGATACATCAAATCTCAGTGAGTTCCCTATCTTATAAGTCCTCTCGGCTTTACAAGGTTCTATCAATCCTAACTCAAGTCCACGGTAAAAGGGAAAAGGACCTTGAGTTCACATATTCATTCTTGCCCTATATGGAAACATGCTCACGAGTTCTCTAACTCTAGTATCATCAAATGATACCTCTCACGAAGGCATCTTTCCCCGGCCAACCCTACAAGAGGATTCAACACGGGTCACGGATCCTTAAATTCGTAGCCAACCATTCTCGGCCAACCCTTCCAAAGAGTTTTCGACACGAGTCATGGATGCTAAGGTAAATAACTTTCCCCGGCCATCCACAAAGGGCTCTTCAACACGGGTCACAGTTATCTACACATAGTACTTTCCCCGGCCAGCCCGCACCAGGGGCCCTTCAACACGGGTCACTAATACCATCTTCTAAGCAACCTCCCCGGTCATCCACAAAGAGGATCAAAACACGGGTCATAGTTACTTAGGTAACAATTTCTCAACGAAATCCTACATGTTCTATACTAGGGTCTTACACTCATCTAGACCATTACTCGGCAAGGATGCACATCTACATCGAATGCACGAGCACCGCCATCTAGATAATTATCAATCCTAGTCACAACCTAGAATCATATCATTAGGCTTTTGGGTGAAGTTTCCTCACTCTTCCTAATTCATATTTTAAACATGCATATTCCTTTCATTAACAATTTACAATTTGATAGACATGGTACAATCACAAATATTACAAGTAACACATATAATAGCATAACATGTCAAACATAATCACATTATAGTTCATACACGTTTTAAGGCACACAAGCCACTACTATCCTCTACCAAGCATCCTTGTTTAAATCATGGTCTTACATCACCATTCACTACCTTATTGGATTATCTTTCCAAAGGCTTTGGACTCGTATCAATCGGATTCCCGATCCTTGAGTTTTCGGTGGAAACAAAATCACATACATTACTTTTCTATATTTTTTCTTATAAATCCATGGTATATAACCATGTTTCTACCTTATCATCTCATAGAGCATGAAATTATCTTTCCAACGCTTCCGACCGTGCGTCAATCCGAGTTACGGATCTCAAGTTATGGCGAAAATACGAAAAATAATATTTGCTGTCCCAAGCAAATTCGCCTGGCGAATCCCTGGCGAATCAGACTCGCCACCCACTCGCCTGGCGAATCTGGACGGACCAGAATTCTCCAAAAATGGGTTTGGGATCCAAAAATGATCCAAACCTTCAACCCACATCATATTAATGCATCCAAATACCCAAAACAACATGTTAGAATATATTTAGACATGCATTTCATCAATCTATCCGTTAGATTTCATCGATTTATCGAAATTACTCGTTTTATTAAAATCTAACCTAACTCTAAAACCTCCAGAGTTTACTCTAAAGTCTCTATCTATAACCCACCTGATGATCGAAGAGGAGTTTGAAGAAGATGATGATGATCCATGAATTCCTCTTCTCCATCTTTCTCCACTTTCTCTCTTTCTCTTCTTTCTTCTTCTTTCTCTTCTTTCTTCTTCTACTATCTTTTTCTTTTTCCTTTTCTTTTCTTAACATATATATATATATATATATATATATATATATATATATATATATATATATATATAATACCAATATTATATAATATAATCCAATAGAGTAAAATATCTCCAATTGATATTTTATCGTCTCAACCCAATTGATCAGTTATCAGAGTTACCAAAAAAATTACTTTCTTGAACTATCAATTATTAATCAGTCTCTTAATAAAATAATTGATCTCTTCAGAGTTCATTTGTTGCTCTATTGATCCTAAATGTCAATACTTAAAGTACTTAGAGGATTCCATTAATCCAATTATCCAAAGATAGAGCACGTAGATACTCATCTGATATCCAATTGAGCATTTAAATAATACGGGGTATTACAAAAAGAACTCATAATGCTCATACTCTCAACATGGTTTTTGAACACAATGGGCCTAATTCCCTTAGTTAGGGGATCATCTAGCACGAAATCAGTACCAATGTACTCAACAACAATGTCATTTTTCCTTATAAGATCTATAACTGTCAAATACTTCAATTCCAAATGCTTAGAACCAGTAGAAGTTTTATTATTCTTAGAGTAGAACACGGATGCATTGTTATCACAGTAAAGCTTTAATGGCTTAACAATGGAATCAACAATACGAAGTCTAGTCACTAAATTTCTCAACCAAACAACATGAGTGACAGTAGCATAACAAACAATAAACTATGCCTGCATAATAGAAGAGGCAATAAGAGTTTGATTTTTACTCTTCCATGATATCACATCTCTAGCCAACATAAAAATATAACCAGGAGTAAATTTCCTATCATTAACACACCCAGCAAGATCAGAGTCAGTATACCCAACTATTTCTAAGTTGCCAACTCTCCTAAAAACAAGCATACACTCTTTAGTTCTCTACAAATATCTCATCACTTTCTTAGCAGCAATCCAATGATCATTCCCAGGATTAGACTGGTATCGTCCCAAGACGCCAACTATGAAAGCAATGTAAGACCTAGTGCATACTTGAGCATACATCAAGCTTCCAAATGCACTTTCAAAGGGTCTTCCCTTCATTTCTTCCAGCTCAATCTCATTTTTAGGACATTGATCTTTATTGAATTTGTCTCCTTTAGTAATTAGAACATCTCTTGGCTTACAATTTTGCATATTGACCTCTCTAGGACTCTATCAATATAAGCCCTCTGTGAAAAGCCAAGTATATCACATGATCTATCTCTGCGTATTTCAATTCCCAACACAAAGGATGTTACACCAAGATCTTTCATATCAAAGAACTTGGTTAGCAAGAGTTTGGTTTCATGAAGTAGGCCAAAATCACCACTGGAAAGCAAAATATCATCAACATATAACACAAGAAAGATGAATTTGCTCCCACTGACCTTAAGATAGATGCACTAATCAACATTATTTTCTTCAAACCCCAATGAAGTCACCACATCATCAAATTTCAAGTACCATTGTCTAGAAGCCTGTCTTAAACCATAAATAGATTTCTTAATTTACAAACCAAATGCTCATTACCACTTGTCACAAAACCCCTAGGTTGCTGCATGTACACCCCCTCATTAAGATCATCATTCAGAAAATCAGACTTAACATCCATCTGATGCAATTCAGAGTCAAAATGTGCTACAAGGGCCATAATGATTCTAAAAGAGTTTTTAGTGGAAACGGGAGGAAAAGTTTCATTAAAATCAATCCCTTCCTTTTGTGTGATACCTTTAGCCATAAGTATTGACTTAAACCTCTCAATTTTACCTTTTGAGTTCTTCTTTGTTTTGAATATCCACTTGCAGCCAATCGCCTTACCGTTTCTTGGTAACTCCACTAGTTCCCAAACATCATTATTTTCCATGGATTTCATTTCATCATGCATTGCATCTGTCCACATGCTAAATTGAGAACAAGTAATAGCTTCTAGGTAATTTTTAGGATCAATAACAATACCAACATCAAAAGCATCCTCACTAAGATAAACTACAAAATAATTAGGGATAACATATCGCTTTTGTGTTACTAACCTTCAAACATGGATTTGTTCAGCTGGCTCATCAGTTTGTGCAACCTCGGCTATAACAGGATGATCAACTACATTTTCAACAAGTGGTTCAACCACATCTTCAACTGAATGTTCAACCACATTCTCATTTGGACCAAAAATACCATGTGCAAGGTAATTTCTAGCATTATCAAAATTAGGCAGTGACAAAGTAACAACATCATGCATAACAAAATAAATATTATCAAATGCAATGACATGCTTACCAACATCAAGCTTAAGGAATTTTACACGCATGGACTCCACAATTTTATCACCTCTATCGGGACAGGAGAATCTGTATCCTTTAGCTCGATTTTGATATCCAATGAAAAAACAAGACTTGTTTTTGGGTCAAGCTTTGTCTCAAAATGATTATATATTTTAACCTCTTCGGGGCAACCCCATACACGGAGATGGTTAAAACTGGGTTTTCTACTTGTCCAAATCTCAAAAGGTGTTTTTGGAACTGATTTACTAGGAACTCTATTTAGTATATAGAGTGATGTTTTCAAAGCACCACCCCATAAAAATTTTGGTAAATTACACCTACCCATCATGCTTCTCATCATATCCTTAAGGGTGAGGTTTCGCCTTTCGACTACACCATATTGTTCAGGGGTACGAGGCATGGTGTATTGTGGAACAATTCCACAATCCTATAAGTATTTTCCAAAAGGCCCCATATATTTCTGAGTAGAATCATACCTACCATAATACACTCCACCATGGTTGGAACGTACCACCTTTATCAAATTTCCTAGTTTCTTTTCAACATTCAAGGATGAGGAAATCATATCACAATCCAAAGATAACTTATATAAACCATCCAACAATATACCATTACCAAAAACTTGAGAATTCAACATCAAATTTATTTTTCCATCATAAAAATTAATTTGAAATCCAAAATTATCCAAACAAGATACTGGAATCAAATTCCTCCTATTAGAATGTACAAAAAATGTATCTTTCAAAATAAGTTCAAAACCAGTTCCTAAAACTAAACTAACATCTCCCACTAGCTCCACAATGACTTCAAGATCATTTCCTACGCTGAGCTTACTTTCCCCCAAGTTTGGTCTCCGTTGTTTTTGAACCCATGTAGAGACAATATAATATGGGTTGTAGAACCACTATTAAGCCACCAGAAAATAATGGGAACATCAACTAAGTTAGACTCAAGAAATCAGTTTTCTTATGCCCCTTTTCCTTACACCAAAAGCACCATAATAATTTCTTAAAAGCATTAGGCTTAGGACCTCCTATATTATTATGTTGACCATTACCTAGTTTCCAAAATTCAGGATATCTATGAGAAGCACCATGAGTGTTTTTCTTATTTTTCCAAGAATTCTGACCAAAACGGGGTTTGGCATGAAAATTTGGAGTGCTAGATAGCTTTATTTTTCTTGATTTTCTCTTCTTCAGTTACACACTTGGTAATGAGGTTATTGACAATCCACTTATCACCAAAGGTATTATAGGCAATTTTGATTTGAGTGAACTCAGCAGGTAGGCAATTTAAGGCATGAGACACAATGAAATTCTCATTCAAGTCAATGTCATAGGATTTCAATTTAGTTTGGATATGAACCATCTTAAGAATTAACTCCCTGACACCCCCATTATTATCATATTTCATGTATGTGAGCTGTCTCATTGAACATCCAAATTCATCATTATCAGATACCTGAAACCTCTTTCCAATAGCAGTAAGATTTTCTTTAGCATTCTCTTTCTCAGGCAATCCACTTATCAGATGTTCAGAAATGGTATTCTTCATAGCACACAAGCTAATTCGGTCACTCCTCTCCCACTTAGCTAATTTTTCTTTCTCTTCAGGTGTACTCTGATCATTGATCACAGGTTAGGTTTCACGCAATGCCATGTCAAGATCAATAATCCCTAATGAAAACTCTAAGTCTTTCTTCCATTTTTTAAAATTAGACCCATTCAAGATCTCAATATAAGTTGAATAGTTGTTCGTAGAGAAGGTCACCGTTGAGGCAAAACAAGAATGCATTAGAAATAAAGATAAGATATAGCTTTAATGACATAAGCTATCACAAAGAGGCCAATATTATCACGTAATCCCCTTTGGGTGGAATGCGCAAAACCCAGGTTATAACCAAGGTCAGAACCTCAGATGAGTTACTCAATGAGCATACATTGGGTTCGACAATCTATGTTCTTTGGGTAGATAAATTCTCTAAACTAAAACACATCCAATAACTTCATCTACAAATTTCAAGAATAAGCTACTCATTGAGCATACATTGAGTTTAGAAATTTATCTCCTTTGGGTAAATAAATCCCTTGGACCCAAGCATCTCCAATAGCTATATCCTTAATCAACCACAATATCTACAAATAATTATCCACCTTTGAAAAGATAATCATAGTAATGACTTAAAATCATTCCTCAAACTACAAAGAGACTTTTATAAATCTAAGATTCGATTACCAATTGAATTACATATAAGACTATATATTAAATTAATTTAATTATATATAAAACTATATATTAAACTATTATTTTTAAATTATATTGTTTTAGACATTTTATTAAATAAATATTAGTTTATATAAATTTGTGATACATTTGTTTTGTCAAAATTTTGATACTATGTAATACTATGTGAAAAACAAGTTAATCGTGATTCTGATGGGGTGAATAAATAAACTCTTTTATTGGTTAAGTGATCTTTTAATTAAAGACTGAGTATCTGAAATCTGATTGGTGTGGACAAAAGTGTGAGTTTTTACTCTTGACCCATAATTGGTAAGAACTATGGTTATATATATATATATATATATATATATATATATATATATATATATATATTATATGGCTAGGTCTCCTCTGTAGTCACAAGAATAAGAAACATAACGGACGGCTCCACTAGGGGTGGCAAAGTGGGCGGCCCGCCCCGTTTAGACCCACCCCATTTAAGTTCATCCAAAAGTGGGGCGGGGCAGGACGGACCAACTTAGGCGTCCGAGCTCAAAAGCCAAGCCCGCCACGTTTACTAACAAGTTGGCGAGTTGGCGGACCGACCCTCTAATTTTTTATTTTTTATTTTTTATTTTACAATTTGATTTACTACACAATTTTTAAAAAAAATTTATTTATTACCAAAGAGGTCGATACAAGATTTTTTTAACAACGCATAATAGAACTTCAACATGTCTTAAATCCAAACAGTTTAAAAAATAAAATAAATAAAGACCAATTACAATAATAAAATAACGAAATAAACTCAAGCACAATAAAAAAACGTATCAAAATAAATAAATAAATCAACAATACATATAATCCTAATCCTATTTAAAACTAACTACTAAAAGAACCCAAATAAGAATTTACAAAAGACAAACAATAATAACAATTACACTGGATAAAACATCACAATGCATAAAATAGTAGTGCATAAAATATCAACACCTGACTTTCTCAGTGTTTACATCATATAGACTCTTATATTGACTGATTCCTTAATAGTTAAATCCTAAATCTGTCACACGTATACACTAATCAAATCCTTCCTTTTCTTAAAATCAACATCTATTTCTAAAGAAAACATGTGAGCTAATGTTTGACAACTTAATAATTCACCATGCCATACAATTGTTCTTTTATTTCAAGTTCACTACTACAAAAAACCCATTTAACAACAGTTGGAAATGACATATAATGACGGGGGCGAAGGCGTTGTTATGTAGAGTGTTGTTGTATATGAGGTACGTACAATGACGATCCTGGGACCGTTGTCGTATTCCAGTATGCGCGCACCATTTCACAACGGTTAGTTTACTCAACCGTTGTGATATAGGTGATCTGGTTCGATTCTCAGCTACAACATTTTTTATTTATATTATTCTAGTCAGTGTTTGACATACAACTACGGATAGGTTTATAACCGATGCCAAAAACAGCTTGTTTTAAATATAAAAATTATCTGCTTATCAAATTCTTCCTATATTTTATCCTGTCAAAACAGCTTTTGTTTACATGCAAACACAATATGTGCATCAAACACAATTCTTCCTATATTTTATCCTTATAAATGAATAAGAGAATTTACATCAAAAGAAATGTACATCAAAATCTAAATGAATCAGAGATTTAAACTGCTAACATTGTTTAAATCAAAAGCCAAAAATATGTGCATCAATAAATGTTGCTGATATATCAAACAACAGGAGCACCCTTAAGCACATTGTGGATATACGCCCAACGTTTACGAAGATCCACAAAGTCCTCAACGGGGAATGGGGTTTCATCGTCAAACATCTACATAAGAGCAAAAAATTGAAGATCATGCATGGTAATAATTCAATAGTCAACTTATATATTAATATATGTAAACATTTTATGGCATATATATTGTATCCCATGAATCAACAGTGCCAGCAAGGACAATGTTTAACATGTGTTTCATGATAAAATACCCACACTCGTAACTTCCGCGTTGTTTCTTCGTCTACAAATTACATGAATATAAAAACATGAATACAACCACACATGCATGAATGTAAATGAAATAAACAGGTAATCGGGTCACTTACTTTAGGAGCAAGGTATGTGGGCTTTTTTCTAACATTATTCATTATATTAACTTGCTCCACAATACTGCTCATTGAAAATTGAATTAAGCATATTACATGATAAACTAATTACAATTAATGCCAAAAAAAATGATATTAAACAAAGACACTTACGTTAATACAAGATCTTTCATTGGTTTGTGGAGTAGATCGTGCAAGGAACACAGTAATGTCACCGTATTTGTCCTAAATGATATTATTATCAATTGCCAATGACCACTGAATGAACACGAGAATATATATATATATATATATATATATATATTATTAGTTGTTACTAAAACAAAACTAAATATAGAATATTGAAATAAATTACAACAATACTAACCCATAGAGGAATGGTGCAAGGTAACATTCTTTTCCTCCGTCATTTAGCCGGCTTTTCAAGTACTTTTCTCTGATATTTTTATCATTATATGCCCAAGAAATAAAACTTGGATCCAAGATTCCATAGGTACTTGATTTATTCAATTCTATACAAACACGGTGAATGTACCTAAATGGTCAAAGAAAATGAATAAATTAAGGGAGAAAATACAAAAAATTATAATGTTCTATAATGACATGTATATTCGACTATATACTTACGTGTACCAAACTTGAAAAATAGCTATGTCAAGCCACTTAAATCCTACGAGAAAACCCCTCACATCTTCAGGAGTGTAATACACTAAATCCAATTTCGAGCAATGTTCTAGCGGGAGAGCTTGCACAAGGTCTGTTGTTGAAATGGACAAGTATAAACTTGTTATTTCATTTGGCCTAGGGTCCAATATCTCATTGTGGTTATCTACAAGGGGAGGGGTTGTACAATTACTTCCTTTTGTAGAAGTGTGATTTACGACACTTCTACTTGGAGTTTGATCATCACCAACGCAACGATGATCTTCATTAGTTCGTTGTTCGAGGCTTTCACTTAATCTCTACATCATAACATTCAATTAGAACATAAAACAAAAAGAAGCACAATATATTCAATTAGAACATACAATATATATCATACAAAAATAAGCGCGATTTATGATACATACCGAATACAACTCTTGTAACTTTTCCACTTCTTTCTCCCTTTTTCCCACGCCTCTTCAAGCAGCCTCCTTTACTCTGCCAATTGCTTCTCAACATTCTCAATCTTTTGTCATTGAACAAGAAATTCAGCGGTTTCGGTGCTTCTTCTTTGAGGTCCAAAGTATGACCTCAAGCCAACACCATCTCCAACACCACGGACACGACCTCCATGCTCAGTTGTTCCGATAGCTTCGACTAATATGTCATGTCGTGCTTCCGGAACAAATGTACCTTCACGGGCCGCCACAACCAAATTATCCTACACAACATGAGCAACTTACATAAGCAAACGCATTTAAATAACAACTCATGAGCAACTTACATAAGCAAACACATTTAAACAAAACATATACTTATAATTTTCTCAGCAACTACTCTTGGAGCCTCAGAGGTGTACTCTCCATCAGGTCTTAATCGATCCCTCTTCCATTTCTCATGTCTTGAAGGTGGAGATGGAATGTCACCATCTCCTCCTTCTTGTTGTTTTTCCTGCATGATCCTCTTCTCTAGTTTCCTGTAACCCCCACGAGACAATCTATGGGGGTACATGTTTTTCGCCTTGTTCTGAATTCCTACTTCGCTTTTAGCCTGTTATTAACATAGTGAAAAATGTGTATGATTAGTATCTATAACTCATTAGCATAACATTATAGGTTACATAAGACTAGTACTAACCTTGAATTCCTCAGAACGGCGTTTCTTCGTAAACTTGTGCCACACCTTCTTCGATAAAAAACTATACCGAATCCATGGAGGTTGAAGACCGCTCTTAGGCTTCATAATGTAGTCAGCCGTGAGCCGTGACTTAAATCTCCTCCAACGAACACCGGCATAAGTTATCCACTTTCTTTTCAATTTTGAGTCATCGGTAAACTCAAAATTCAACTACATTAAATCAATATATAAGTATGAATTAGAAACTATAGGTAGTGATATCAAATATATGAAAATTATAGTATGAAATACCTTAACGTCTGTCCATATGTTGTCTTTGACATTAACATCCACTTCTCTCCAATCATCAATAAGTATACTGACTTTGCTACGTGCAAGGAACGCAACATAACTCCTAAAAGTAGCGTAATGTGGACAATCCACTAATCTGTAGTGCGAATCAAACTCGATCGGAATTTTTACACCAGATGAGTTGCGGACTGATGTGAACTGGGGCATCATTATGACACCTCTTTGTGATCGTTTCGATTGAGTATCAATCGTTTAAGTTGTATTCGCAGAACACTCAATCGTTTGAGCATCTTCGCTGCTTCCTGATGTAGATATCGACAAGGTCGACATCTATGTTCAAAAACAACAATAACAACAACAACAACATGAACAACAAGAACATAAACAATAACAACATGAACAACAAGAACATAAACAACAGCAACAACAACATGAACAACAAGAACATAAACAACAACATGAACAACAATGGCAAATGAGTTTACTGTAGATGCATGGGGAAAATATTCTACGTACCCTAAACGTGATGACTAAGTAAACAATGTTGGTGTTGGTGGTGTTGTTGTCTTCCTTCCTTACGACAACGATGGTGTTGTTGTTATCTTCCTTCTCGACGGTGACGATGATCACGACAGTGTTGGTAGGTGCGTAATCTTCTATTTTCTTCACGATCGTGACGATGATGACAAAAATGACAACAACACAGTGAAGAATGGATACTGATGATGCAAGCTTTGGTTGAAATCGTGTATTGTTTCACAATATTGAACGTTAGGGTTTAGGGTTGAAATCGTGTAACGTTTCGTCTGGTTTCTATTTTCAATGGAAAAAAGGATACTGGAGAGACAATGAAACTAGCTAGCTTGGCGAATATTGAAAAGCTAATGTGACGGTCAACATTCTAAACCGTTATGATATATTATTTTCATAATGAAATTTCATATTAAAGCGCCAGAGTTATATTTAGAATTAAAAATTAAAAAACATACAAAATATATCACAACGGTGTAAATAAACAACCATAGTCATAACTTTTAATTTTTTTAATTAAAAGTAAATAAAAAAGAAAAGGCGCGCTTTAACATAAAAGGAATAATATATATGATGGCGCTGAGGTTCGAACACATGAAAACTTGATGGTATCACCACAGTTGATTTATCAACCGTTGTTATATACAGATAATCACCACGGTTGGTTTATCAACCGTTGTTATATACAGATAATTTTTATTCAATAAACAAATAAAATACAATTGCACCTTAGTTTAGATATGTCACAACGGTGTAGGGATGAACCGTTGTGAGCATGGCGTCATTGTTTACGCATTTTGTAGTAGTGGTTTTTCCAATCAACACATGTATTAGAAAGTCATAGAAAGAACGTTACAATTATAATTCAATTTGTTTGTATAATAATTTATAATACAATTCAATCAACATAATCCTAAGAGAAGAATTTTGTTTTTATAGTTAAAGTTGTTTTAATTCTAAGTAAAAAAAAGTTTTAACAAAAAACCCGTGGGCAAAATCGCTCCGTCCCGCCCCGCCCCGCTTTTTCAAGCGGGTTAGGCAGGGCGGGCCAATTTAAAGTACCGAGCCAAAAACCTCAGTCCAGCCCGCCAAAATGGAGGATCAAATGGGCCGACATGGCGGGCCCGACCCATTTTGCCACCCCTAGGCTCCACAACTTCCCCCATTGAGAGTTGTGAACGGGAGTGTGAGATACAGAGGAAGATCAGATCATTCATCTTTTCGGGATTCTGAATCACGACTTCAACAATTAAGTATTGATGCTCTAATTTCATATAATCAATCATTGAATATTTTCGCTTACATTTGGTATCAAAGTTTAGGTTATATGAGTTAAGACTCAATTGACACTACTACGGAAAACTCATTTAACAACGGTTGGGAAAGATGTATAATCACGCGGACGCAGGCGTTGTTATGTAGAGTGTTGTTGTAAAATGATACTTACTATGACGACCCATTAACCGTTGTAATAACTTGGAAATAGCGCGTCCTATCACAACGGTTTTTCAAACGAACCGTTGTGATAAATTTAATGGACCTTGGTTTAATTCCCAGCTGCACCATTTTAATATTTTTTTATGGACAACGCGCGAGATATTATAACGGTTATGATGTATAACCGTTGTTATATATTCTGCTGGATTAACAAATATCATTTTACTTTTATATATAATCTCATTTTTTAACCTATTTATTGTTCATCATATCACACTAGAAAATACAACCCACATATATGATAAAGTTTTCATTCAAGTTCATATATTCAAGGTTATGTGATGAGTTTACGATATATGTAAATACGTTTAATAAGAATTGTGTACCATAATGAAGACAACAAAATGCAAGTTTCATGTAAAGTTTCATAAGTGCAAGTTTCATATTTAATACATCTAAATTAAACTCCTGAATATTGAAGACAACATAGACTCTTTTAAGTTTTAATTATCAAATCTAAATGCCCTAGCTGACATAAAATTACTCCAACTATACGGTGCTTGGTCATCATCATTTGAATCGAGCATAGCTGTCCTTCTTCTCTTTTTTCTTGATCTCCTTATTCTCCTCTTGTTTCGTATTCCTTGCAAGGCGACCGTCTGTTGGGTCATTATAGCTTGTTTGGGCTGGACAACTGGTTAGACCTCTGCAGCCTTTGCGACCTGAACAACTTCTTGGACATCTACAGCATCTACGACCTGGACAACTTCTTGGACATCTACATCATCTTTAACCACACGCGCAGTTTGTTGGACTTCTTGGACAACTTCTTGAACATCTACAGTTTGTTGGACCTGGACTACATTGCTGGAACTCGTTTTGATTAATTCTCTTCAATGATGCTGCTTGTGTGATGGTAAGAAGAGGAATAACGTATTTATAATGATTTCTCTGATTCTTCATCTTCTCTCTACATTGAAAATCTAATCATTTTAGTTGAAAGTCATTATTATTTCTTTAATTCAAAAACGATTGCTGATTCTTCATCTTCCTCATTCTTTTTTTATTATATTCTTATTTAATATGGGGCATTGGAAATCAAAACATTAAATAAACTAATATATGCCCTAATGCTATTTACATAAGAAGTGGTAATGTGTGTTTAAGGAACAGTGTTTTAAAAACCGGACCGGTCATCAAACCGGTGAAGGTACTGGTTCACTGGTTTATCGGTCGAACCACTGGGTCATTGGTCGAACCGCATGACCAAACCGGATTAAACCGGATAACTCGGTTGAATAAACCTGTCATTATAATAGGTATAAAACCGGTAAAACCGGTCGAACCGGATGATTCAGTCTCTAAAAACTATAACTAGCACTTAAATTTTTTGAAAAGATCATATCATAAATTCACAGGTTCATAATTTAAATTCAAATTTTAAAAGAGTCTAATTATAAATTTTAAACATAGTCTAAATTAAACAGAGTCTAATTTAAATTCATAGTTTTAATGTTAATAAAAAATAAGTTTTAATGTTAATAATTAAAACAATACAAATATTAACATTATTTTAAATAATAAATTTTCCAAGTCTATATATATATTTATATAATGGAAATCAGTTAAGTCTAAAATTATATTATATTTCGTTTCTTAATTTGTGTTCTTAAATTTCTATACAAATATTTGTATGATGGTTTTTCAATCAATATAAATACAAAATAGTAAAAATAGTTTTGTAGATATTACAAAACTTAATTTGTGTATCACTTGAATTAAATGAGTGATTACTATTATTCTTGAAGAAAAGTTCCTATGTATTTGAGTAAAATAAATTTAAAAAAAAAATTTAAAAAAAATTAAAAAAAATATATAAATTTTTTTTTTTTTAAATAAGCAGTTGAACCGGCGGTTTGCGAAAACCGCCGGTTTTCCTGATTCGCACCGGTTCGACAACATGCCCGGTCCAACAAGCGAACTCGGCCGGTTACCTGGCCGGTTCCCGGTCCAACCGGTCCGACCGGCCGGTCCGGTCCGGTTTTTAAAACTATGTTAAGGAATAATGGGCCCTAAGATGCCATACCATGATGTTCCTATAAATTTTTGTTATGTATAAAACATTACTAAAATAACATGTCACAAAACATTGAATAATGATGATATAAAAACATTCATTGATGATACATGTACATGGTTACGATGACAAAATTTAGATTAGAAGTTTTAGTACACAAACATCAAACTGGACCAGATTACGAATAAATTAAGTTTGAAGTAGAAGAAAATAGAACTGACATGATTATTTCCCGGACTGCTGCCCAAAAAAGACGCACGGTCTACTTTGATGTCATTGTTCCATTCAATCCCTAAATAGCTTCCTCAACATTCTTTTTGTTACAGAAACAATTTGAAGGCATTAAAACATAACCTAAGTACAACCCAGCAGACAATCATAACCTAAAACATATTAAACATATACTCTCATACTGACTTGAGCATATACAACATAAACAAAGAAAAAAGAATGAAGATGTTGAAGAATACCGTACTTCGAAGCTGAGGAATCAAATGAAGGAAGAGGGTGAATATTTGAGCATATACAACATAAACCAAGATAAAAGGAATGAAGATGTTGAATAGTATCGTACTGAAAAAGATGAAGATTTGAGCTCCAAATGAATGGATACGAAGAAAGTAAAGATTACGCCACCACTGTCATCTCTGGATCGCTTGTTCACCTATGGCGTCTTATTAAAGAAATACATATTAAGTTTTGTTTTTAATTTATCAGTAAACCCGTAAATCTCGATTGTGTAACGCAACCGTAGTGGAAATGTAAGTCCTCTAACAACGGTTGACTTTCTTCACCGTTGTAAAATCATTTACATTTTATTTTTTAAATAATGGCCTTAATTGACACAAGCATATAACAACAGTTGTTTCAACTAACCGTTGTAAAATAATTTACATTTTATTTTTTAAATAATGGACTTAATTGACACAAGCGTATAACAACTATTGTTTCAACTAACCGTTGTAAAATAATTTACATTTTATTTTTTAAATAAAGGGCTTAAGTGACAAACGTTTAATGTACTCTAAAAAATAGAAAAATGAAGTTGCTGAGAATCGAAGCTTGTCACACATCATTTATTACTATGGTTTTTATAGACAACCGTCATTAAATCACTATTTATAAATCCAACTACTCACTGGGCGCGAAAATTTAATATATTACAATGGTGTATATTTCTTCCGTTATAAACCTGACGTTATTGTTTGCACATTTTGTAGTAGTGTGATTATCGTTAATATAAGATTATGAATTTGGAATTCAAATTATTTTGATTCAATCTTGAACAATTGCTGAAATCCAAATTAAGTTTTTCTAGATAGTCTTCAAACTAATTTAAAAATTTAAAAATCAATTATCATTGTTTGGAATTGATATTAATATATGTTTAATTTGACTGCAAATAATAATAAATAGTCTAATTATACACGTGAATAGCTATTCAATATATGTAATTCTGATTAATTTGTAA
Organism: Lathyrus tuberosus; assembly: GCA_022829125.1. Lineage (NCBI taxonomy): Eukaryota > Viridiplantae > Streptophyta > Magnoliopsida > Fabales > Fabaceae > Lathyrus > Lathyrus tuberosus. Next base: position 17,518,347 of record JALAZF010000060.1, read on the forward strand.
GTCTAAATTCTAAGATGAATATACATATGTAGCCCCGCAACCCAACTTATGTCTGATTTCCGACAGGCACACCTCTATTGTAAGCGCTTACAATAATCCTGCAAATGGTTGGCATAATCCTCCTTCTGTCCATGTTTATTGTATAAGACACATGTCGCAAAATTTTATGCCGGAATTTAAAGACAAAAACCTCAAGATGAAATTTGTGAACGCGGGGTATGTATTAAACCAACCTTCATTCAGGTATTACCGCGAAGAAATAAGATTGTCAAACACATAAGCATTAAGCTGGGTGGACAACATTCCAGTGGAGAAGTGGACAAGGGCATTTGATGAAGGATGTCGATGGGGTCACATGACCACCAACCTTGTAGAATCCCTGAACAACGTTTTCAAGGGAACTAGAAACCTACCCATCACTGCGTTAGTTAGAGCAACCTATTACAGGTTGGGGTCACTATTTGCAACAAGAGGCAAAAAATGGAGCGTTGTTTTGAAATCAGGGCAGTTATTCAGCGAAAGCTGCATGACATTTATGAAGGACGAAACTGATAAAACGACCTCACATCGAGTTACATCGTTTGACAGTCACAATTACAGCTTCATTGTTGAAGAGACAAAGGATCACAATGAGGGTCGGCCAATGGGACAATACAGGGTGGAAATTCATAAATATTGGTGCGACTGCGGAAAGTTTCAAGCGCTCCGTATGCCTTGTTTACATGTCATTGCGGCATGTTCTAGTGCTCGTCATGATTCGTTCTTGCAACTATCAGAAGTTTACAAGGTCGTGAACTTATTCGGTATCTACAGTAACAGCTTTCCAATGGTAGCTAGTGAGGACTATTGGCCAACCTATCATGGGGACACAATTTACCACAACGAAAACATGAGAAGAAACAAAAAGGGTCGCCCCAAAAGCACACGAATTAGAACTGAAATGGACACATATGAGAAAATGGAAAGACTGTGTGGAATATGTCGTCTACCCGAGCATACACGGAAAATTTTCCAAATGTTGGAACAAGTTCTAGATACATTTACTTTTCTCATTAGAAAAGTTGTAACCTTTGAATTTAATATTTATAACAACTACTGGTTATAAGAAAACAAACTAAAATACTTCTACAGCAACACTTAATCCATTAATTATATTAAGATTAATACAACCTAAACTAAGAAATTACAACAATCAAAACAATATCATCAGTTCCAAACATCATAGACCTAACGTCGTTGTCATTTCTAATTCAGAGCCACTCACGTCGAATATTGCCATCTTCGATCGAGAAGTAAGAAACTTGTCTTTCAATACTTCTAGTTCTTTCGCCATCTGCAATATCTCCTTCTAACCATCGATTCAAACTCCTTCGTAGTTGCTCTAAGCTTTGGATGTTCCAGAACAACATCCTTATCGGCGGCTTCGTTCTTGAAAAAATAACATGATCGTATCTTCTGAGATACATGATTGAATCTGCTAAAATTTTAAGAAACAATGACAATTTAGTTGTGAACAAATGTATAAGAGTGACATTTATTTATACAAGAGTTGTGTCAAATTAAATACTATTTCATAAAAAATTAACATATAATATATTAATAAAAAATTAAATGAATTAAAAGGGAGACTCCAAGGGAGATGGCGCCCCCCTTTATATTTAAAGGGAGTCTCCAATGCAGATGGCGCCTCCCTTTAAATATAAAGGGTGACTCCAACATGAAAGGCGCCCCCTATAAACATACAGTCTGACTCCATTTTGGATGGCGACATGTCACAACTTTACAAGGGGGAGCCAAACCAGATGGTGCCCCCCTTCAAACCATACGTTTTTTTTTAAACCTAGGTAGATTGGAAAATTTAATGAAAAGGTGGGTATATTGGAATATCTTATGGTCAAACATGGTTATATGGATAAAAAATTCATTTGATACCGTTTCTTCAACAAATTTTTTTCTCACGTCAAAATCATACTGCTATCCAATTTGATTGGTGAGTGCATACATCACTTACATCCTGTGCAGTCAATAGTGCACAGTGCCGGCAACTCAATAGTGCAGTTCCATATTTTTGTTTAACTGGTTTTTCTTTTCCAACTCAATAGTTTAGGTTTCTTTTGTTTAATTTTCTTACTTCAATATATAATTGAGTTACTGTACTATATTAGTTATATATTAAAACTACACATAATTGGACCAGCAATTGAATCTAACATTTACTGTACTGTATAGATAAATCTAAGGACATATTCTGGGTTGGCAGGAAGTGGAGGTGGTTGATAAGCAATTACAGAAACACCAGTGTTGGAATTGGTGTTCCACATTACAAAGACCTCCGACCGAGCTGCTGTTCGTGTTTTCTAAGCCACCTCTTCCTGATATACTCGATGTACATAATCAAACTCACCTTGCCTTATTCATATCCTAACGATTTTCTTGATTAATATATGATGATAATGACAAACAATTGAACTAATGAGTGTTAAATTATGTGCAGAAGGAGCAAGTAGAAAAAGATATTGAGAAAGTTAAACAAGATTGTTAAAAGTCCCACATCAGATAATATATGGCCTGAATATGTATTTATAAGTGAGGATAATCTTCACTATACCAATTAATTTTGTAGGATTGAGTTAGGTCTAACTACATCTTTTAAATGGACAAAGAAGCCAAGAGGAAACATATTGAGTGTTTGTTACTAAACGCTCAGGTCTGCATGCAAAAAGAAAACTTGTAAATTCTCCACCAAACCGTGCCTTTGGGCCTTTAAAACTGCCAACATAGAATACTCGCACATGAGTTATAAATGTAACATAATAATATGATTAATTAATTCATAGTTTAATGTAACAGGATCAAATGAAGTAGATGATTCTATAAACTAACATAAGTACATTCTCGCTTTAGCTATAATGCTATTTACTCTCCATCTGTCTATCTGCCTACACTTGGTAGGCTGATAAATGATTTGGTTGATCACACTGTTAAACAAGGACAATTGTGGTGATCTATGTAACATGCAAAAATGTTTTACTGTTGCTCTTCAACAAGCCTTCCGCGAACCCACTTTTTGTTGCTCTACCTGATCTTGATTGTGTTTCATCTTCAGCTGGAGATTTGTTAGATGTCAAACATGTTATATATTTGTATGAAATACTTGGCATTTTTCATTTTTTCTAACGGTAAATTGTGGATTTAAGCGGTAAATTGTGTTGTAACGCTTACAATGGAATATATGTGTGGAGCTTGTAATTTGTGTGTTAATGTGCAGGTATAGGCATGAAAGGAGCAAAATTGAGAACAGATGGAACCAATGCATGTTTCCACTGAGTTTTTAGCTGCAACAGGGTGTTCGCAGTGCGAACAATCTGGCGAAGGCCCAGCGAAGGTTCACACTGCGAAGGGCCAGCGAAGGCGCCAGCGAGCAGAGGCAGAGAGTTCCAACTTTGAGATTACCATGTGTTCGCACTGCGAACTCCTGGCGAGGGTCCAGCGAAGGTTCGCTGGTTGGTTCGCAGTGCGAAGGTGCTGGCGAACAGAGGCAGTAAGTTCTGGGTTTGAGAATTCTGGCTCGCTAGTTTATTCGCAGTGCGAATGTAGCTAGCGAGTGATTCGCAGTGCGAACCCACGATTTCTGCTTGGGGCGGTTTAAGTCTCAGAGGCACTTAAAGTGCCATTTTTCCTCATTCGCAGTGCGAATGGATTGCTCGCAGTGCGAATACTACAGAATTCTGCTATGTATAAATAGAATTTCACTTTTTGTTGGAGGGATCTTTTTTTCATTTTGATCCAAAATCATAGTTTTCAGTCTTTTTATCATTGGAGCTTGTATTTTCACTTGGAGAAGCTGATTTTGCATCCATTCTCGATTATTCGGCGTGGATGTTTAATCATCTCCTCTCTTTACTTGTTATCCAATCTACCATGAGAAGTGGTAGCTAAACACTCAATGTTGAGGTTAGATGTAGTTGATTCTATTTTTATGTATTGCTTTTGATCTATTGTATATGAACAAGGTCTTTGATCAATATAGATGAAGTTGTTTTCTCCTAATGCTTTATGTTTGATTTGTTTTACTCTAGACATAGATTCCCCAAATCTTGACCTAACAATTTCATCTCTTAAAAACCAAACTCTAGACATAGATTTGGGATTTGATATTTGCATTGTGTTGATCTTAATGATCGTTGTTTAGATTGTTAGCATGAGACATCATCTAACGGTTTAAACAACGATACTCACGACTTTGCTTTAGACATAAACTTAGTCGGGAGGATACGCGGTTATATTGGTCGGAAACTGAGTTCATATGCTTGATTAATCGTTTATACATGGGCAGGATTAGTGAAACCTAACCTTAACATGCTTTTATAAAACCTTTTACAAAATCTTCGTGACCAAATTAATCTTTGCTACAAGTGAATGTTAAAAACAATTGAGAAACTTTTGAAACCGTTAACTTAGAATATCGAAACTATTGAAAGGCATGCATCAAATATCAAACAATCCCTGTGGATACGAATAAAAACAACCCCCACTATTACTCTTCTAACAAATTGGCGCCGTTGCCGGGGATTGTGTATTGATATTGCAAGCATTGCGATAGTTGAGTTATTTTAGGCTATTACCACTTTATCTTGAGCTTGTTAATCTGTTTTGTTTAGTGTGCAGACTTAGTTTATGCGAGGGAAACTACCGGCGGACCAACTTCCTTTCGATCTTGAGATTGAGAGAACTGCTCGTAGAATCAACAGCAGGACTAGACGAAGGAGGTAGCTAGCGAGACAGAAGCGAGAACAAGAGGAAAGTACTTCTACACCACCACCTGTTCCACAAATACTTCCAGTAATGGAGACAGATCCACCACCACCACCGCCACCTGCTTCTAGGCCATGTACAAATAGTCCGAGACACAATGCTCAGTTCGCTCGCCATGCACACAATGGTCGTCATGCTGAGATGAAGACCGGAATTCTCTAACTGTTATATCAAAGTCCATTTATGGGTATGGATCATGAAGATCCTTTCACCCATTTGACAAAATTCTATGAAATAGCGGGAGCGACTAGTGCACCGGAAGCAGAAGATGAGTCTCTGTTCAAGAGATTATTCCCACATTCCCTCATTGGGAAGGCAAAGGAATGGTACCTTGATCAGTCAACTGCCATAATGACGGATTGGAACGCATTGGAAGAGAAATTTTTGGAGAGATTTTTCCCTCACACTCGGTTTATGGAAGCCAAGACCGCCATCGCGGTATTCACACAAGGAGCAAATGAATCTCTCAACGAAGCTTGGGAGAGGTTCAAATCAATGTTACGAAAGTGCAAAGGCCATGGTTTTGATGAGTTGTCACAAATTCATATATTTAGAAATGGGCTGCAACTTGTACACAAAACCTTGTTGGATGCCACCGCCGGTGGATCCTTGTTAAGCAAAACCGCAGCGGAAGCCACAACTATTATTGATAAAATGGCCTTGAACGATCATCAAGGTAGTCACAATCGTGGACCTGCTCAATGAACTCCGGGAGTGTTGGAATTAGGAACAAGCGATGCTATCCTTGTGCAGAACAAATTGTTATCACAACAGGTTGAATTGTTAACTAAGCAAATGTCTAAGCTGCCTCAACAATTCAAAGAGATGCATGAATCTTCAAGTAAAAATGTGCAAGTGTTAGTGTGTGAATTATGTCGAGGTGACCATCCGACCGGTTATTGTCCTCCCGTTGTGGAGGAAGCAAACTATGCGGGAAATCAAGGATACCAACCCCGACCTCCGTATCAACAAGCCAACCAAGGTTACCAACAAAGGCCTAACCAAGGTTATTAACAACAATGGAGACCGCAAGAAGTCGGACCATCAAACCGTCAACAATACCAAAATTACACTCAATCTCCGCAAGCTCCCGTTGGAAATACAAAGATGGAAGACACTCTTACACAATTTATGCAAATGGCAATTTCCAACCAAAAGAACACCGATGCCGCTATAAGGAATCTTGAAACACAAGTCGGGCAATTATCAAAACAATTGGCCGACCAACAAAAAGGGCCCTTTACGGCAAATACGCTTCCGAATCCTAAGGATTGTAAAGCAATTCTCATAAGAAGTGGAAGAGAGATTGACATGGGTGTAGGTAAAAAGAGAGTGGAGGAGGAGGTTGTAGTTGAAAAAGAAAAAGATAGGGAAGAGATTGAAGTAGAAAAAAATGTTGAGGGTGTGTTAGTTGAAAATGAGATAGAAAAAAATGAGAAAGAAAAAAGTGGGAATGAGAAAAAAATAGAGAGTGAAGAAAGAGTGAAGAGAACTAAGAAGGGAAAGGAGCCAATGAACAATATTCTGATTCAACATCTACCATATCCGCATGCTCCTACAAAGAAAGATAGTGCGCGGCACTATTCTCGGTTTATGGATATCTTCAAGCAATTACAAATAAATATTCCATTTTCCGAGGCTCTGGAGCAGATGCCTAAATATGCGAAATTCATGAAAGATATCCTCACGAAGAAGAAAAGGTATACAGATCAGGAGACGATTATGGTGGATGCAAGCTGTAGTGCCATCATTCAACGGACTCTCCCGAGGAAAGAATGTGATATGGGACAAGTTACATTACCGGTTACGATAGGAAACATGTATGTGGGCAATGGATTGATTGATTTGGGTTCTAGCATCAACTTGATACCATTGTCGATTGTGAAACGGCTAGGCCACATGGAATTGAGGTCCACGCAAATGACGTTTCAACTCGCCGATAAATCCACTACTCGTCCTCACGGTGTAGCGGAAGACGTGTTGGTCAAAGTGGACAAATTTTTATTTCCAATTGATTTTGTTGTCATTGAAATGGAGGAGGATGAGGATGCACCGCTGATTCTTGGAAGGCCTTTCATGAAAACTGCCCGTATGGCAATTGACATGGACGATGGTCTCATGAAAGTGAGAGTCCAAGATGAAGAGGTGTGTTTCAATCTTTATGATGCCATGAAGCACAATAAAGATAAAGGTGATTGTTTCCGAATCGATGCAACGGAGAAAGCAAGTTTTGAAGTTACAAAGCAAATTCATGTCATTGATCCGTTACAAAGAGCTTTGGATGATACCTTGGAAATATTCTCGGTTGAAGAAGAGCAAGCTCTTGAAGAGTGTTTGTTAGAGCTTGAAGCTTTGGAAGAATTGCAACCTGGGGAGTATGAAGAGGAAATTCTAAAAAAAGTGGTTAATGATGAGCCTTCCAAACTTGAGCTGAAAGTGTTACCGTCAACCTTGAAGTATGCTTTTCTCGATGACGGTGGTAATAAACCGGTGATCATAAGCAGTGTTTTATCTGAAGTGGAGGAAAGCCGCTTAATTCAAGTGTTGAGAAAAAATCAGGGTGCAACGGGATGGACATTGTCCGATCTCAAAAACATAAGCCCTTCGTATTGCATGCATAGGATATTCATGGAGGAAGACTTTAAACCGGTTGCTCAACCTCAACGCCGCTTAAATCCTATTATGAAAGAAGTGGTTAGGAAGGAAGTGGTGAAAATGTTAGATGTCGGAATGATTTATCCTATTTTTGACAGCCCGTGGGTTAGTCCGGTGCATGTGGTACCGAAAAAAGGCGGATTAACGGTGGTCCAAAACGAGAAAAATGAGCTCATTCCAACAAAAACCGTTACCGGGTGGAGAATGTACATCGACTACCGTAGGTTGAACAAAGCTACGAGAAAAGATCATTTTCCTCTATCATTTATGGATCAAATGCTCGAAAGGCTTTCCGGTCAACAATTTTACTGTTTTTTGGATGGATATTCGGGTTATAACCAAATTATTGTGAACCCGGATGATCATGAAAAAACAGGTTTTACATGTCCGTTTGGAATCTTGGCTTATAGGAGGATGTCGTTTGGATTATGTAATGCACCGACGACTTTTCAACGGTGTATGCAAGCTATCTTCTCGGATTTGATCGAAAAGACAATTGAGGTCTTTATGGATGATTTCTCCGTTTTTGGGCAATCGTTTGATTTGTGCTTGAAAAATTTGGATACGGTGTTGGAACGGTGTGTGGAAACTAATTTGGTGCTTAATTGGGAAAAATGCAACTTCATGGTGAACGAGGGAATTGTGCTCGGTCACAAAGTGTCTGCAAAAGGCCTTGAAGTTGATAAAGCCAAAGTGGATGTTATCGAGAAATTACCACCGCCGATGAATATCAAAGGTATAAGGAGCTTTCTTGGACACGCCGGGTTCTACCGGAGATTTATTAAGGACTTCGCCAAGGTCGCAAAGCCGTTGAGCAACTTGCTCGTCCAAGGTAAGATTTTTTACTTTGACGAGTCTTGTCTTTTTGCTTTTAATTCTTTGAAAAAGAGTTTAACAACCTCACTGATAATTTTTGCACCTAACTGGAAATTAGATTTTGAATTAATGTGTGATGCAAGCGATTATGCGGTTGGGGCTGTTTTGGGTCAGAGGAAAATGAAAGTTTTCCACGCTATACATTATGCGAGCAAAGTTTTAAACGAGGCTCAGATTAACTATGCAACAACTGAAAAAGAGTTGCTTGCCATAGTGTATGCGTTGGAGAAATTTCGTGCCTATTTGATTGGTTCACGTGTCATCGTTTACACGGACCATTCGGCTATAAGATATCTGCTCACCAAGCCTGATTCAAAACAGAGGCTGATTCGGTGGATCCTTTTGTTACAGGAATTTGATCTTGAAATTCGTGACAAGAGGGGTTCCGAGAATTTGGTGACGGATCACTTATCCCACCTGGTCAACGTTGACGTGACCAAAAATGAATTTGAGGTAAAAGAGGAGTTCCCAGATGAAAAACTGTTTAGAGTGCAGGTTAGACCGTGGTTCGCCGACATGGCTAACCACAAAGCCACCGGATTGATACCGGACGGTCTAACGCACCACCAAAAACGGAAATTTTTGTCTGATGCCAAGTCATTTGTATGGGATGAACCCCATTTATTTAAACTCGGTGTCGACAATCTCCTCAGAAGGTGTGTGTCAGTGGAGGAAGCCACGAATATTCTGTGGCATTGTCATAACTCTCCTTACGGAGGTCACTTCAATGGGTTAAGAACGGCCACTAAAGTCCTTCAATCGGGCTTTTATTGGCCGTCCTTATTCAAAGATGCGCACGCGCATACCCTTAGTTGTGACAAGTGCCAGAGAAGTGGAGGTATTTCACGGCGGCAAGAAATGCCATTACAAAATATGTTAGAAATCGAAGTTTTTGACTGTTGGGGGATCGACTTTGTCGGTCCATTCCCATCTTCATTTTCTAATGAATATATTTTGGTCGCTGTGGATTACGTTTCCAAGTGGGTTGAGGCGATAGCATGTGCTAAAGCCGACGGAAAAACAGTGGTGAAGTTTTTGAAAAGAAATATTTTTGCGCGTTTTGGTACACCTTGAGTGTTAATAAGTGACGGAGGATCTCACTTCTGTAACACTCAGCTTGACAAAGCTTTGGAGCAGTATGGTGTGAAGCACAAGGTTGCTACACCATATCATCCGCAAGCTAATGGTCAAGCGGAGGTATCCAATCGTGAGATAAAATGTATTTTAGAGAAAACTGTTTTGGCCTCGAGAAAGGATTGGGCAAACAAACTGGATGATGCGTTGTGGGCTTATCGGACCGCTTTCAAGGCTCCGATTGGTCTCACACCGTTTAAAATGGTTTATGCTAAGAATTGTCACTTGCCGGTAGAGTTGGAGCACAAGGCGTTTTGGGCCTTAAAATTTTTGAATTTTGATCTAACTCTAAGCGGCGAAAAAAGAAAAGTGCAATTACACGAATTGGATGAATTGCGCCTTCAGGCGTACGATTCCAATAAATTGTATAAGGAGCGTGTAAAGTCTTACCATGACAGAAAAATTGTCATCAAACAGTTCGAGGTCGGACAGCTGGTCTTATTGTTCAATTCTCGGTTAAAATTGTTTCCCGGAAAATTAAGATCTAAATGGTCTGGTCCGTTTCGGATTGTGGAAATCAAGCCCTATGGAGCAATCGTAATTGAGGACACAACGTCAAAGGAAAATTGGACAGTTAACGGCCAGAGATTAAAAGTGTATCTTGGAGGAGGTTTCGAGCGGAATCCCACAATTGTGCCTTTCCACGATCCGTGAGGTCGCGATGGACCATCGAGCTTAGCCGACGTTAAACAAGCGCTTGTTGGGAGGCACCCCAACATTGTAAGTATTTTTGCTTTAATTTGCTGTTTTTAGTCATTTTAACATTTTGGACATTTGGAAGTGTGGCAGCAAGACAGACCTGTAATTGTGAAAAAAACTGTCTTGTTCGCTGGCTCATTCGCACTGCGAATCTGGGCGAGCATTCGCCAGCCATTCGCACTGCGAATCTGGGGCGAGCATTCGCTGGCCATTCGCACTGCGAACGTCAGCGAACCAGTCTTGGTTTTGCTGCCACATCAGTAAAAATGAGGGTTTTTATGGGTGGGCCTGCACGTAGGCCCAAGACCCATGTGTTAGTGCTGATTGACTTGGGGGGGACCAAACCCTAGTCTTTCACTTTCACTTTCAACCATAAACAAAAAAAAAAGGAGAAAAAAATCCCTCTCAAATTCTCTTTCCCTCTCACGTGCAACTTGCTGTCTATTTCTCTCAAGTCTTATTGTTCAACTGCCATTTCCAACAAGGTTTGATTTTCTTTTCTCTATTCTTTCTGATTAAATTGTAACTTTGTTGGTGAATTATGCTTGTGAAATTCGTAGAAAATTTGGGTTAGAAGTCTGTTTTAGGTTTTTCAGTGCATGTCAACGTTTCTGGTTGTTTTAGGTTTTAGGTGACATGTAGAAGCATGATATGTGTGAAATCTGGGTCTGCATAATTTTTTTCAAATTGTTCGTGCATTCGCTGGCTTGTTCGCACTGCGAATCTGGGGCGAGCGTTCGCCAGGCTTCGCAGTGCGAGTGATCTAGCGAGCAGCCCATATTTTTATTTTTCTGATAGTTCATTCTGATGCATGTCTGTCCTTAATTCTAATTATCTGTCTTGGTGTTTTTGTGTGGATTTGTTTGTCATTTATGCAGATGGGTCCTAAAACCATGATGAGGAAAAGAAAAGCATCCACATCAAGACAAGCACCGGTCTGCTTTGATGAGACTCGGTTCAGAGGAATTAGACAAGCTCAGAGGTACGAGGTGTTAGAAGCAAGGACCATCCTTGCGGATAGGAGGTTTGTTCTGAATGAGCAGGGAAGTTATCGTGCCATTGCTGCCCTGTTAACTGCAAAAAAATGGGATACACTGATAACTCCTGTTGATTCATACAATGTGGAAATGGTTCGCCAGTTTTACGCCAACGCCCTTCTTGATGAGGGCGATCTGTTTACTTGGACTACGTTTATTGGTGGGAAAATGGTAAGGTTTGATAGAAGAACTATTAACAGAGTTCTTGGAGACCCCCTTCCACTGCGTGCTAGCGAAGAGGATGAGTATCATGAGACACTGAGTAATTATCGTGATATTGCCGCAATGACTCGTGATCTCCTGTGCCCAGGTAAAAATGTAAAGTTTAATCATTCAGGAGTGGTTGTTCGATATCACCGTGAGGATATGGTGCCTTTGGCTCAACTTGTTTTACTTTTGGTTGTGACCAACATTACGCCAAAGTCACATTCCTCCATAGTTCCGATTCGTTTGGCTCACCTTGTCCACATTATCCTTACTAATGTGGAAATTGACGTCGCAAGGATCATTGCTGATGAAATAAGGGCCATCGTTGAGAGTGGTTTAGGTGGGAATGCTTCGAGGAAGAATGCCCCTCTTGCTTTCCCTTGTTTGATTATGACCTTATGTGCTGATGCTGGAGTGACTTTGCCTTCGCGTCGTCAAGTTACTGTGCCGTCAACTATCGATGATCGATATGTCGACAAATTCTGCAAACCGAAGGGTGTTAGAGCTGAATCTTCTGGGGCTGGTACTGGTGCTGAGGCCGGTACAAGCCAGGGTGCTGCTTCTGGATCTCACAACTTCTATCCATATCAGCAGGAGATCTGCCAATATAATTGGGATTGGATGGCTGCCCAGCAGCGTGCCATGACTGATATTCATGATTCTTTGCAGGTTCTCCAATTGCAGATCCGTGACCCTTCTACGCAGCACACTATGATGTCGAGGGAGCAGCTCCTCGCGCATGCTGGATGGCCTGAGGCCAGGCCTATTTTCAGTTGGGGAGAGGATGATGGTGAACCTGCTGCTGATGATGCTGAGGAGGGGGGAGATGGCGGTGATATTGTGATTTCTGATGATGATGATGATGGGCAGAGGACGGATGTACTAGGGACTGAGCCTGAGGATGAGCAGGGTACTGATGTTCTCGAGACTGAGTCTGAGGAGGACTGATTTTTTGGATCTTAGACTTGTACACTTCCTTTGGTCATCAAAGTGAAGTTTCTTGTATTTTGTTTTTTTTCAGCTTTTACTAGTCTAATATTGATGTACTCGTACTCGTGTGGTACTTTTTGGATTATGTAGGTGTTTTATACACCAGGCACTTTATGATTATTATTAGTAATGATTATTATTAGTAATGATTATGGTTTGCAGTAAAATTTTTTGTTTCGCTTTACTAATAAATTGTTGGTTTTTAATTATAGTATTAAGTGTTGAGTTCTTCAGTTTACGAATGCTCAACACTTAAGTGTGTTTCTTGATTTTAAAGGTTGATTCCTCCAAGATGTGAGGGCTATGATAGTACCGTAAGCATTGTGTTGCGACAAGGTACATTGTTACTTAGCTCGAGAATTTTGTATGTTTTAGGACTTTGTGTCTTGGTGCAATTGAAAATGTTGTTTCGTGTTACAACTTCCTTTGAATGCATGTGTCATTTTAGGATCAAAAACCATTAAAGTGAGTAGCCTCCAAAGTATTACTATATGCTAAGGATTGTGATGAATGTTGTCTTTACTTTTAATTCATGCCTTATCTTGTGACCATGTGATTTTGTGGAAGTATGAGAAGTGATCAAGGCACTTGTTTGAATTTGAGCACAACTATATCCATATAGTAATTCACCCGTGAGGAGAGAGCATTTGGTAGCCCCTTTGAGCCTAAACAGTTTAGAACTCAATTGAATGATGAACTTGTTTTATGTACATAATTTGCAAGTTTGGTTCATCATTGAATTTGGTGAGTTTCTAACATTTTCTTCTTTAACCTTTGAAAATTGTATACTTCGGTTTCCTTGCCTTAAAAAGCAAGGAGCATTCACTTTAGGTTGAGTTGAAAATGAGTTGGGGAGAATAAAAAAAAAAGAGGAAGGGTGTGTTACTCCAAATTTTGAAAAAAAAAATTGTTTCAAGCAAGCATGTAAAGAAAAGAGTGTGAATATGTTGTTACAAGTACGAAAATGCTTGCTTGGATGAAAAAAAAAAAAGAGATTCAATAATTGTGCGGTAGTTTGTGAAGGTGTGATGAAAAATTGGTGAAATGAAGTTGAGATGTGTGAATATGTTGATTAGTGAATGCTCTTTTGCATCGGCAATTTCGTTTCAATGACCATTAGAAATGACCCTTTTTTGTTGACCTGACCAAGCTACATCCTTGAAGTCCTTTGTGATCTTTTACTTCCTTGATTTTTGTATGATCATTGAGATATGGTATGAATTGCTTAGTATTGCATCATTTGTCATTTGAGTGTAATTGTCCCGTGCTTGTATGCACGTTTATCTTCAATCCTTTTTCGAAGAGGAGTGTAGAATGGCATGTGTGTGATGAGTTAGTTGTCTCTTGAAACATTATTTGAAGTTGTTTAAGAGTCAAGTTCTTTTACATTGTAGGTTCTTGAGTTGTGTATCTGTTGCGTTGTTGTGATCGTTGTTTAGTTGAGCCATTTTTCATGTCTTGGATGAATTGCGTGCTTGAGCAAATCCTCGTGAGAGGCATACTTTGCTTGAGGACAAACAAAGAGTTAGTTGGGGAGAGTTTGTTAGATGTCAAACATGTTATATATTTGTATGAAATACTTGGCATTTTTCATTTTTTCTAATGGTAAATTGTGGATTTAAGCGGTAAATTGTGTTGTAACGCTTACAATGGAATATATGTGTGGAGCTTGTAATTTGTGTGTTAATGTGCAGGTATAGGCATGAAAGGAGCAAAATTGAGAACAGATGGAACCAATGCAAGTTTCCACTGAGTTTTTAGCTGCAACAGGGTGTTTACAGTGCGAACAATCTGGCGAAGGCCCAGCGAAGGTTTGCACTGCGAAGGGCCAGCGAAGGCGCCAGCGAGCAGAGGCAGAGAGTTCCAACTTTGAGATTACCATGTGTTCGCACTGCGAACTCCTGGCGAGGGTCCAGCGAAGGTTCGCTGGTTGGTTCGCAGTGCGAAGGTGCTGGCGAACAGAGGTAGTAAGTTCTGGGTTTGAGAATTCTAGCTCGCTAGTTTATTCGCAGTGCGAATGTAGCTAGCGAGTGATTCGCAGTGCGAATGAAGGGTTCGCAGTGCGAACCCACGATTTCTGCTTGGGGCGGTTTAAGTCTCAGAGGCACTTAAAGTGCCATTTTTCCTCATTCGCAGTGCGAATGGATTGCTCGTAGTGCGAATACTGCAGAATTCTGCTATGTATAAATAGAATTTCACTTTTTGTTGGAGGGATCTTTTTTTCATTTTGATCCAAAATCATAGTTTTCAGTCTTTTTATCATTGGAGCTTGTATTTTCACTTGGAGAAGCTGATTTTGCATCCATTCTCGATTATTCGGCGTGAATGTTTACTCATCTCGTCTCTTTACTTGTTATCCAATCTACCATAAGAAGTGGTAGCTAAACACTCAATGTTGAGGTTAGATGTAGTTGATTCTATTTTTATGTATTGCTTTTGATCTATTGTATATGAACAAGGTCTTTGATCAATATAGATGAAGTTGTTTTCTCCTAATGCTTTATGTTTGATTTGTTTTACTCTAGACATAGATTCCACAAATCTTGACCTAACAATTTCATCTCTTAAAAACCAAACTCTAGACATAGATTTGGGATTTGCTATTTGCATTGTGTTGATCTTAATGATCGTTGTTTAGATTGTTAGCATGAGACATCATCTAACGGTTTAAACAACGGTACTCACGACTTCGCTTTAGACATAAACTTAGTCGGGAGGATACGCGGTTATATTGGTCGGAAACTGAGTTCATATGCTTGATTAATCGTTTATACATGGACAGGATTAGTGAAACCTAACCTTAACATGCTTTTATAAAACCTTTTACAAAATCTTTGTGACCAAATTAATCTTTGCTACAAGTGAATGTTAAAAACAATTGAGAAACTTTTGAAACCGTTAACTTAGAATATCGAAACTATTGAAAGGCATGCATCAAATATCAAACAATCCCTGTGGATACGATTAAAAACAACCCCCACTATTACTCTTCTAACAAGATTCAGATCTTGATACTAGAGAATAATTTGTTTCGTTTTCGCTGCTCTCATACTAGAGATTCAAACCGAAAGGTGAAAAGGCATAACCATTGGTTAGGTGAAGTTCTGGATCACCTTTATTTACTGGCCTCCCAGAGAAAGATAACCAAAATCTTCAGACAAGTTGAAGACGCTTGATGATAATGTTGTGCGTTCATTTACTACGTGAGTCATTTGCGAATGGTTTCCAATTTCAAATGTTGATTCGTTTTCCTTATTGACCTCCGAAGGGACATTACAGTCGTCTGTCTTTTGTGTATTAATGGATTCAAGTGATTGAATAGTCCCACATTGTTTTAGGTGAAGAAAATTTTGATGTTTATATAGAATAAACTAACCCAAATTAAGATAAAATTGGGGACTAAAATGGAAAAGAATTTGGTATTAAATTGGCTTGAGGTAATTATTTAGTGTTTTAGAATTTGTCTTTGTCTTAAATACTCTCTCTTTTGTCCCAAATTATAAGAGAAAAAAACAAAAACACATTTATTAAGAAAGTTATTTAATAGACTAACAATTTATTTGAAATTTCCTAAATTGTTCTTCTTAAGAATATTTAATTAATTTTTAATATAAAAATCAAAGCACAAAATATGTGTAACTTTATTCTCATTTTCAATAATTTCATGGCCCACATGATCTTTCTCTCTCATTGACTCTACCTAATGCTATGTCTATCTCAAAAACTCCATTTAATATTCCAAGTTACAATTATTATTACTCTCTCTCATTGATTCAATTTCCAGTAATTCTTTGCTCTTCTCATATTAGCAGTACCGCCTATTTCTAATTGCCGCCAAACAATTTTTTTTTACACTTTTATAAATTTCCGCCAATCACTTTTATACAATTGCCACTAATTTATATTACTGATCAATAAAAACGCTTAGTCCTCCAATCTAACAACCTCTCACCTGCTTTTTCAATATAAATTCAAAACCTTATGTAAAATTTTACAGCTTCTAAAGTTGACATTGAGTTTTTTTTAAGTAATAACATGTCTTTCATTGATGATGTAGTTTTTGACAATGTATACATAGCATAAGACAGAACAGTTACCGAAGTGCAACATGATCAAAATGAACAAGTAGTTGGCGAGGAAGACGTCGAGACACTAACCGACGAAGGTACTACAATTTCGATATTTTTTTATTATGATGTGTTGTTGATGGTGATATGAATATTGTGTTATTGTCTGCTTCAAGTGTTATTACATGCTTTGGATAAAATAATATTGATATGTGTAAGTTTATGATTTAGTGCTTTAACTTAAATTAAATTTATCTTTTGAGTTAGAAACATTCATGTTTATGCATGTGTTACAATGTAAGCTCTTTTGAGTTAGAAAAATTCATGTTTATGCACCTATTGGAAACTATTTTGAGTTAAAAACTTGCATGTGTCTATTATGCTTGTTTAAACATTCATGCGTCTATTAAAAATTTTGAGTTAAATTATTTTGAGTTAAAAAATTCATGTTTATGCACCTATTATGCATGTGTTAAAAACTTGTACAAAAACAGAAACTATTTTGTACGTGTTTATGGTTGTTTATGCATTTGTATTTTAACTTACATGCTTTTTTGAGTTAGAAATCAACATGTTTATGCATGTGTCTTTTGATTTACATGCTATCTTGAGTTATGCATTTGTCTTTTGTCTATGCATTTGTCTTTTGATTATGCTATTTTGAGTTAGAATCTTGCATGTTTATGTATGTGCAAAAACATAAACTATTCTTTTTTTTTTAAATATGCAGTGCAAAATATTGATCCATATGAGGCACCACCAATTCAAAGAAAGCATTTATTTTTTAGCAATATCCAACGAGATGCAATTTCTCAAATATTGACAAATGAAAATCATGACGGTAAACTCAAACGCGGGATTGTTACAAAGTTGGCTTTATTTTATTCAGTCTCTATACAAGTCATTTATCGGATTTGGAAGCAAGTACGTGAAACCGGCAATGTGCCATAAAAAACAAAAAATTGTGGTTGCAAAAGAATTGAGATAGATATCGAAAAGGTGCGCGATGTTGCGTTAAATAAGCGAAGTACTTATAGAGTTCTAGGACGTGCCTTAGGTGTTAATAATAATAGATTGTTGAATTTCAAAAAAAAAGGGATTTTGCGTCGACATTCTAGTGGATTAAGACCGCAGTTGAAGGAAGATAACATGAAATGTCGTCTTAGATATTGTCTATCCATGCTTGAGGAAAGTAGCATTTCTCATGATCCAATGTTTAAGTCCATGTTTAACATTGTCCATATAAATTGAGAAGTGGTTCTACATGTCCCAAAAAACCAAGAGCGATTATCTTTTAGCAAATGAGGATGATCCATACCGTACATGCAAAAACAAAAACTATATTACTAAGGTTATGTTTTTAGTTGCAGTGGCTAGACCTAGATTTGACGATGATAGTAAGGAAACATTTTGTGGAAAAATTGGCATGTGGCCTTTAGTTTATGAAGAACAAGCAATAAGGTCAAGTGTGAATAGAACATCCGGAACAATTGTCACAAAACCGATTACTTCTATAACTAACGAAGTGAGTAAAATGTTCTTAATAAATAAGGTTTTACCGGAGATCAAAGAAAAGTGGCCACATGATTTTGTAAGGGAAACAATTTACATACAACAAGATAATGCACCGTGTCATGTAGCTATAGATGACGATGAATTTCATATAGTGGCTTCCGAAGGTGGGTTTGACAATCGTTTGATAAATTAATTAATAAATTAAATTTATTGATTAAAAAAATTACCCTAATAATTACTCTCTTAAAACTTGTTTTGAAACCATGAAAATTCCCCAAAAAAAAATTGTATGAACCAAAAAGTTCATTTTTAAAATAGTGGATTAAAATTTAAAAAACTTCAAAATAAAAAAACAAAAAATGCATTTAAGCCATTTATAAAATTATTTGGATCAACAGTCAATTTTTATCTGATATTTTTTTGTATAATCAACTCACAGCACAAATCAATACAAACAAACGGAAAAACAAAACCGACTATCCGACCAAAAAGAGAGAATGATTGGTTTGTCACACCAACAAATTCATATCGACCAACTCACATTACTAAGCCAAAATCTGCTCCCTAAACAAAAATTTAATTAGCCCCAAATTATACATCGCCTGCAATCTCCCTTCATCGAGTTACTAAACGTCAACAAAGCCCAACAAAAACCAGCCAAAGACAACAATAAAACTCAATATTGAATTTGATAATCACTCTCTTATTATAAGCTCCCTAATATTGTTCAAATACTTTATAACTTTTACTATAGATAAATTTTTATTTTCTAATATTTGGATGACTAATTTCAGTTTTTATATTTCATATGATTTTCAGAAAAAATAAAGTTATTAAAATTTTATTACATTTAATTCACTACAATGATCAAAATTCATTATAATTTTCATAATTATCTCCCACTAAATGATAAATTTATAAGTGACACAATTTTTTTTTGAAAAAACTTATTAATCAATTTGTAAGTGTCATATATTTGAATTATTGATATACTTTTTTTCCATAATTACATTGACGAAACACATTTATGATACTTAAATTCATCTATTTATTTCAAAAATTTTAATACTTTTTTATTTAAAATATTTTTTTCAAATTGATAAATAAATTCAGGTATTTATGTTGTCTAGGTTTATTTTATCCCTCATCTTTTATTGAAGAACTTATATCTTCATAGAAAAAACTAAAGAAAAAAAAATAAAATACAAATAGAAATTGAAAAATATACAAAAAAAGTGAGAATAAAATTTGAAGTGTGTAGCGTGTAAAAGAAAAAGTAAATTTGAATTTAAAATGAGTGCAAAGATAATAAATTGAGGTGAGATGATTCGTAGATGTAAAGCTTACATGAGTGTATATATTAATTTCACATCAAACAATTTTTAAATTTTATCTAAATTTTTCTTTTATAATTCAATAAAATTTTGACTTCTTTTAGTTTCATACTTTTTTATGAAAAATTTTCAATTGACACTCTAAATAAAATAACAGAAAAAAATCAAATTTAACACAAAATAAAACAATTAAATAGATATTAAATTTTAAAACTAAAACAAAATAAAAAAATTAATTAAAAATATAATTGTCTTTTTGTAATTATTTTGAAAACTCAATCTTACTCATAATAATAATAATAATAATAATAATAATAATAATAATAATAATAATAATTATAATAATAATAATAATAATAATAATAATAATAATAATAATAACAATAATAATTTTAAGCTATGGAATAATAATAGTAATGGTAATATTGATAAATATCTTTATCTTCTTCTCTCTATTTTTTTATTTGTAAATAAATTTCATTAAAGTGAGTTTTGAGTGAGACAATAAATTCAAACATAAATTTTTAATTTGTAAAAATGATATATATCTTTTGCCTTTAAAACTCAGTATTTGTAAATATTGTTTTCATTGTATAAATTTTTTTTTTAAAAATACATTAATTAGTGTTCATTTTATAATAATTGCCATTAATTAGTATTTAAATTTTGCAATTGGTCAAAAAGATGTAAAATTTCTTCTATTAAGTATATAAAATCTACACTTGCCAAAACGATTCTACACTTAATATTTTAACTAAAGACACGCTACAGACCAACCAGAATCAATAAGTTCCTATAAAATACCAGAATCAATTTGTTTGCTATGGCTTTTAGAATACCAGTTCTCCTCTTGCGAATCAGCCTGTCTTACCCTACCTGTTATGGATATTTTTTGTGAGTACCTAGTAGGTATGGGCCAAATTTTCATATTTAATATTTGATAATTCACTATTGATAGATTTAATTTTACTATAAATATGGGTAACGGGTACGGGTATGGGTACTTAGGTATCCACAAGGTAGAGTACGGGTACAAACATTAACGCTCACGCGGGTATAGGTTTGAGTAAGAGGATTTTTATAAAAACTCAGGTATGGGATGGGTATTATAGTACCCTGCCCAACCTTATCCATTGCCATCCCTACTTGTCAACCATGTCTTTGGCATCAGTATTGTGAAAATTTGCATCTGCAAGTAATGTACTGTTGAAACCAACTTGTTCTAGTCCTACAAGCATTGGAATGGTCTTAATATGCTTAAGATAAATTACCATTTATTTAAGAAAAAGAGTGTGAAAATGAGGCTACCCTAATACATAAAGTAAAAGCTTGGAAAGGAAAGATCTAACCAAGATAGCAAGCTTCTGACATAAGTCAAGCCAACACTCACATCCTTTGGATTAAGCAACAAGCAAAAATTAAGTAAAGAATAAACCAAGTATCAGATAAAGAAGAACTTAAGGCAAGACCAAAGATGAGGCAACAGAGCCAAGTCTTCAAAAAGTCAACCCAAGGTCAATGGCACCAGATGAATTCCAAGGTCTCAAATCATAACTCCAAAGCAAATGATCAAGAACCTAAATTTAAGTCCATAAGTCCAACATCTAAGTATGGGATAGTAACCAATGGTCCAAGGAATCAATTAAGTTTTTAAAGGGTTTTTCCTTTATTAATGTCTTTAAAAGAAAAAGAAAAGTCAAAGTAAACAAAGGAAAAAGAAGCATAAACATAAACAATATGAAATTTAAATGATGAAATAAAAGCAATATATAAAGAGCATTAAGTAAATGACATAAAAGTAAAGGTACATAAAAAGTAAATGGCATAATGTAAAAGTTAGCACAATAAGAGTTAATAATCTTATTCGGGACAAATTTAGCGCTATGTTAAGCAATCGTACTCCTAAAACATGTAGCACAAGTAAAAACCAAGGACGGATCAAGCAATAAGGCAAGGACATTGGTCCATTACATCAATCAATACTTCATGACAACTTAGGACACACTTATGCATCAATCCAAAGTATTTCCACTGATCCACAATCAATTGAATAGTAGATTTGAAATGATGAAAGTTTATCAAGCACCAATCTAAACATCATGAACAAGATGGACAACAAATCATCCAATTGATCAATAGAAAAGAAAAAGGAAAAGAAGGAGAAGTAAAGATGAAGAGAGTACCAAATTGAATCAAGACTCAAGATCAATTCATCATCAATTTCAATCACCTTTCTTGGTGGACTAAGGCACTAAACCTTTCATCAACTCAAAGCACCAAAAATAAACCAAATGATTCATTTAATGATAAATTTGAATTGATGAAGGTTCATCCAACCACATCAACACCCAAAGTCCATTGAAATTGAGGAAAACTTTGATCAATAAGTTATAACACAAGGCAAAAACCAGCAAACAAGCCAAAATGCAATAATACACAAGTTGAAGACGCTTGATGATAATGTTATGTGTTCATTTACTACATGAGTCATTTGTGAATGGTTTCCAATTTCAAATGTTGATTAGTTTTCCTTATTGACGTCCGAAGGGACATTACAGTCGTCTGTCTTTTGTGTATTAATGGATTCAAGTGATAGAATAGTCCCACATTGTTTTAGGTGAAGAAAATTTTGTTTTAGAATTTGTCTTTGTCTTAAATAATGTTTCAAATATATTTATAAAAAAAAATATTTAATACATTAAATTTATTGATTAAAAAAATGACCCTAATAATTACTCTCTTGAAACTTGTTTTGAAACCATGAAAATTCCCAAAAAAAAAAAATTGTATGAACCAAAAAGTTGATTTTTAAAATAGAGGATTAAAATTTTAAAAACTTCAAAATAAAAAGACGAAAAATGCATTTAAGCTATTTATAAAATTATTTGGATCAACAGTACATTTTTATCTGATATTTTTTTATAATCAACTCACAACACAAATCAATACAACAAACGCAAAAGCAAAACCCACTATCCAACTAAAAGGAGAGAATGATTGATTTGCCACACCGACGGACTCATATCGACCAACTCACATTACTAAGCCAAAATCTACTCCCTAAACTAGAATTTAATGAGCCCCAAATTATCCATCTCCTCCAATCTCCCTTCATCGAGTTCCTAAACGTCAACAAAGCCCAACAAAAACTAGCCAAAACAACAATAAAACTCAATACTGAATTTGATAATCACTCTCTTATTATAAGCTCTTTAATATTGTTCAAATACTTTATAACTTTTACAACAGATAAATTTGTATTTTCCAATATTTGGATGACTAATTTTCAGTTTTTATGTTTCATATGATTTTCAGGAAAAATAAAGTTATTAAAATTTTATTACATTTAATTCACTACAATGTTCAAAATTAATTATAATTTTCATAACTACCTCCCACTAAATGATAAATTTATAAGTGACACAGTTTTTTTTGAAAAAATTTATTAATCAATTTGTAAGTGTCATATATTTGAATTATTGATATACTTTTTTTTCCATAATTACATTAACGAAATACATTTATGATAATAAAATTCATCTATTAATTTCAAAAGTTTTAATACATTTTTATTTAAAATATTTTTTTCAATTTGATAAATAAATTCAGG
Source organism: Lathyrus tuberosus (assembly GCA_022829125.1). Classification (NCBI taxonomy): domain Eukaryota; kingdom Viridiplantae; phylum Streptophyta; class Magnoliopsida; order Fabales; family Fabaceae; genus Lathyrus; species Lathyrus tuberosus. The sequence goes on from JALAZF010000060.1 coordinate 17,541,286, forward strand.
TATTTATTTTGTGTAGGTTTATTTTATCCCCCATCTTTTATTGAAGAACTTATCTTCATAGAAAAAACTAAAGAAAAAAAATAAAAGTACAAATAAAAATTGAAAAATATAAAAAAAAAAGTGATAATAAAATTTGAAGTTTGTAGAGTGTAAAAGAAAAAGTAAATATGAATTTAAAATGAGTGCAAAGATAATAAATTGAGGTGAGATGATTCGTAGATGCAAAGCTTACATGAGTGTATATATTAATTTCACATCAAACAATTTTTAAATTTTATCTAAATTTATCTTTTATAATTCAATTAAAATTTTGACTTCTTTTAGTTTCATACTTTTTTATGAAAAATTTTCAATTGACACTCTAAATAAAATAACAGAAAAAAATTCAAATTTAACACAAAATAAAACAATTAAATAGATATTAAATTTTAAAATTAAAATTAAATAAAAAAGTTAATTAAAATATAATTGTATTTTTGTAATTATTTTGAAGACTCAATCTTACTCATAATAATAATAATAATAATAATAATAATAATAATAATAATAATAATAATAATAATAATAATAATAATAATATTAATAATAATAATAATAATAATAATAATTTAAAGCTATAGAATAATATTAGTAATGGTAATTTTGGTAAATACATTTATCTTCTTCTATCTATTTTTTTAATTGTAAATAAATTTCAGTAAAGTGAGTTTTGAGTGAGACAATAAATTCAAACATAAATTTTTTATTTGTAAAAAATGATATATATCTTTTACCTTTAAAACTCGGTATTTGTAAATATTGTTTTCATTGTATAAAAAAATTTAAAAAAATATTAATTAATGTTCATTTTATAATAATTGCCATTAATTAGTATTTACATTTTACAATTGGTCAAAAAGATATAAAATTTCTTCTATTACGTATATGAAATCTACACTTGCCAAAATGATTTTACACTTAATATTTTAACTAAAGACACGCTACAGAGCAACCAGAATCAATAATTTCCTATATAACACCATAATCAACTTGTTTGCTATGGCTTTTAGAATACCAGTTCTCCTCTTGCGAATCAGCTTGTCATACCCTATCCGTTATGGACATTTTTTGTAGGTACCTAGTAGGTATGGGCCAAATTTTTATCTCTAATATTTGATAATTCACTATTGATAGATTTAATTTTACTATAAATACGGGTAACGAGTACCGGTATGGGTACTTAGGTATCCATGATTCGCTGTCGCGCACGGATAAAAAACGAGTATTTTTTTAATACAGTAGTAACGGTAATGACAACTCGAGTATCATTCTCGCAAGGATTCCTATAATATAATTAACCAACACATTAACAGTTTATGGGGTGTTTTGGTTTTGATTTAGAAAAAATAATGAAAATAAGTGATTATAAAAAAATGATTATCAAAATAAGCTGAAACGGTTAATCTGTTGTTTTAGTTTCCCAACTTATCATCGATCATGTAATTCTCAATTCCTAAGCGAACTCTATCCCCTTTTCGATTATAATAAAAATCAAATAAGCGCAATTGATATTATAGATACATATTCCTAATTTGTGAATTAAGCAAACAGATGAGATATAGTAACCGTGAATTAAGCAAGTACGAGAAACATATGCGGATTAAGCAAACACGATTAAAGAATAAGAACATGCAATCATCGAAATAAATCAATCAACCCTAAGATAAATAGAATTAAGCAAACAAGATATCATAGAGAATAATTGAAAGGAAATAGATTTTATTGGAAATTAAAAGAACCTCAAAGTGTCGGCGGAAACAGATTACATCAGATTAATCCTTCGGATTAGTTCTCCTTTCAATCGTACAAAAGCAAAAACCAAAGTTGTGAATGGTGAAAAAAATGTTATGAACAGTAGCACGGCTGCTACTAGGTAAAAAATATAAAAAATCCAACTGGGTCGAAAAACATAAAAAATCCGGCCCAAAACTAAATAATCCTAAAGGCAAAACTCGGGTCCTAACTTCAACGAATTATTTGACCCTCTTTAATTCCGAATCAGCTCCTTCGTAAATCATGAAAGTTGTAGCTCTTTGTCTTAGCTTTCCAACGACTAGTAGAACGAGTAAATCCAATTCTCGTAGCTCCAGTTATAATCCGAACAGTGGACAGATATCAAATAACCGCTAAAGCTGAAAATAAGCTGCGAAAATAGATTAACGGCAAACAAAGACTTAATTGCAAAAACATAATAAAATAAAACACTAAAATAAATGAAACAAACTAAGTAAATGCCTAAGTACAAACATAAGAGAATGTGCATTAAAATGCACTTATCAAGTTCCACCACACTTGAACTTTTGCACTCCGAGCAAAATAGTATCAAGACTCATGAAAAACAATAGCATTCGGATACTCCTTCTAGGCTACAAAATCTTCTTTGGTCAAGATTGCATCGATAGGTACTAATTTTGCACACTAAGGATATCGAAGAACACAAATCCGCAATTGTGCGGTCATAAACCTCCCTCCTATACAAAACAATTCGAATCATATTATTATGCTTAAGCCTAACTTACTCACCCTCCTTTTTGCTCTCTTTCATTCTAATGCAATCACATTAAGCCTATTATCTATTCACACACATGGTAAATAAGCATGTTAGTGACTATGATTCATATCTTGTCAACAATTCAAAATTAACCATTTTAGCAACAACAACATTTTTTTTTTTTTTTTAAGGTTTCACAACCATTAGCCTAAGTGACCGGGTGAGGGTCACCTAACTTAAAAGGCGGATTCCTATTTAGATTTATTATTAAGCACGGGATCATTCACTTATTTGCATCAGCTTAATTACTTAGTGTGTGATTTCTAGATGGTGTTGACTGCTAGATAAACTACTTAAGAGCTATTAAAGGATGAGAACTCAAGGCTATGTCATAACAAGTATTTAAATCGGTTTCTATATTCAGAAGACTTAAGGTGTTAAAACGGTACCAATCTTATGAATTTTTCCAAAGTCTACACAATCTAACCTCAAATTAATCTATAGCATAAAAATTTCAAAAAATGCATTGTGTTTCTAAGTAAAAAAAATTTTAAAAAAAATCCCTTAAAGAAAATAGAACAAAACAAAGAAAACTGAAAGAAAACAAAACAAAGAAATTGTTCCCTCCCCCACACTTAAAACATACATTGTCCTCAATGAAAGAACATAATATAAAATAAGAGTGAGAGAAAGGAAAGAACACACCCGAGTAGTCAAGGTGGATAGGTGAGCAGCCTTTCCCAAAGAGAGATCTTCTGCAGGCTCCTTTTCCAAAGTGGGGATGTCATAAAATAATTTTGGGTAGCATCCATTTACCTTGAAATTTTTATCAGTGCCTTCGCCTTTTATCCCAGGATCAAAGAACCTTCTTCTATAGGTAAAAGTGTCGAACGAACAAGTGAAAGTGACCTTCTCTTTGTCCTCTGGTGCAATGTAGATCTCATTTTTAATAGCATCCAAACTCACTAAGTTAGACCAACTTAGGGGTTGCCTCACTGCTTTTTCTCCGTTTTCAAGTAAGATCCTATGCATATACATGGATTGCCTAATATCAGAAATATTAGTCAAAGTCCATCCAATTGCCTTCTTATATTTCTTTATTACCTGCAACACTTTTTGTTCCTGCGAAAATAGATTAACGGCAAAAACAAAGATTTAATTGTAAAAACATAATAAAACACTAAAATAAACGAAACAAACTAAGTAAATGCCTAAGTACAAACATAAGAGAATGTGCATTAAAATGCACTGATCAATCCACAAGGTACAAGTACGGGTACAGACATTGACGCTCACGCGGGTATGGGCTTGAGTATGGGGATTTTTATAAAAACTCAGGTATAGGATGGGTATTATAGTACCTTGCCCAACCTTATCCATTGCCATCCCTACTTGTCTACAATGTCTCTGGCAGCAGTATTGTGAAAATTTGCATCTGCAAGTAATGTATTGTTGAAACTAACTTGTTCTAGTCCTACAAGCATTGGAATGGTCGTAATATGCTTAAGATGAGTTAACATTTGTTCAAAAAAAAAGAGTTTGAAAATCACTTGACAAAGTCAAGGTTTATTGAGAAAGTGGTTCAAGTTTGAAAACAATAAGGTTTTGAAAAAGGGAGAAGATTTTGAAAATTTAAGAAGGGGAAGGAGATGAAGAGGCTACTCTAATGCATAAAGTAAAAGCAAGGAAAGGAAAGATCTAACCAAGATAGCAAGCTTCTGACATAAGTCAAGCCAACACTCACATCCCTTAGATTAAGCAACAAGCAAAAATAAAGTAAAGAATAAACCAAGTATCTGATAAAGAAGAACTTAAGTCAAGACCAAAGATGAGGCAACAAAGCCAAGTCTTCAAAAAGTCAACCCAAGGTCAAAGGTACCAAATGAATTCCAAGGTCTCAAATCACAACTCCAAAGTGAAGGATCAAGAACCTAAATCTAAGTCCATAAGTCCAACATCTAAGCATGGGATAGTAACTAATAGTCCAAGGAAGCAATTATGTTTTTTAAGGGTTTTTCCTTTATTAATGTCTTTAAAAGAAAAAGAAAAGTCAAAGTAGACAAAGGAAAAAGAAGCATAAACATAAACAATATGAAATTTAAATGATGAATTAAAAGCAATATATAAAGAGTATTAAGTAAATGACATTAAAGTAAAGGTACATAAAAGTAAATGGCATAAATTAAAAGTTAGCACAATAATATTGTTATTGTTAATGTTAGAGTTAATAATCCGATTCGGGACAAATTTAGCGTTATGTTAAGCATTCGTATCACAATCTATGAGGAAGATCATACTAAGGGAGACCGGTCAATAACAATTTATGTACCATACATGTTAGAGATATGATAGAAATCATACTCCTAAAACATGTAGCACAAGTAATAACCAAGGAGGGATCAAGCACTAAAGTAAGGAGATTGGTCCATTACATCAATCAATCCTTCATGACAACTTAGGACAAACTTATGCATCAATCCAAAGTACTTCCAATGATCCACAATCAATTTAATAGTAGATTTGAAATGATGAAAGTTTTTCAAACATCAATCCAAACATCACGAACAAGATGGACAACAAATCATCCAATTGATCAATAGAAAATAAAAAGAAAAAGAATGAGAAGTAAAGATGAAGAGAGTACCAAATTGAATCAAGACTCAAGATCCATTCATCATCAATTTCAATCACCTTTCTTGGTGGATTAAGGCACTAAACCTTTCATCAACTCAAAGCACCAAAAATGAACCAAATGATTCATTTAATGATAAATTTGAATTGATGAAGGTTCATCCAACCTCATCATCTCCCAAAGTCCATTGAAATTGAGGAGAACTTTGATCAAAAAGTTATGATCCAAGGCAACAACCAGCAAACAAGCCAAAATATAATAATACACAATTAAAATGCATAAAAATATTTTTAAAATAGTTTTTAAAATGAAAATAAGAGAGAAAATCAAGATGAATCCTCTAAGTAAATATTAAATGATCAAGAAAATTAATTCAAGCCAGAAACGAGTCAAGGATCACAAAAAAAAATTGGAGAATTTAAAATTGCATAAAGGTAATTTTAAACAACTTAAAATGCATTAAAATGTGAAAATGATGAAAAATATCAAATCAAGAGATAAAAATATGGAAAATGCTCATGAAATAGAAAACATTTTAAGAAAATTATGAAAAAAATGGAGTGAAAAATATGAAGGGAGCTATTTTTAATGATATTTGAAATAAAATGGAAATTAGAAAATGATTGTTAAAAGAAAATATAAGAGAAAAAAACTTAGGCCAACAGATCTATCACACGCACGTGATTGAAAGCATCATTAGCCATCAGATCCAATTACTAAAGTCCAGTCACCAAATCACACGGTCAGGACTTAAAGTCAATGCGCGCTCACTGTGATATCATCGCACGTGATTACAACGGCTAAAACAAATTAAAAAAAAAAGCGTGGCAACACTAGGTTGGCTGGAAATTCAAATTTCGCTCCAGAAGGCGCGAAGGTCATCATCTTCAACCTCTGAACCCTAGCTATAGCAAGATCATGAACTATAATTTTAAGCTCAAACACTCATGGTGCTAGCTTCGTTTTACTTCATCGTTTATGTCTCCTTACTCAAGATCAATTTATTTGATCTGAGCAATGAGAATTTGAAGAAATACGCAAGAACCCTAGCTATTTAAAACAAAAATTAAATTCCAAATATGAAGAATAAATTCCAGTTAGGTTAGGGGAAATAATCAGTGGAACAAAACGAAGAGAATGGTAACTTGTTTGGATGAAAATGAAACTTGTATCTACCTTTCCCAAATGAGCTTCAAAGTATGATAATAGTGGAATCGGTTTGAGTGTTTCAGGTCATGACTATCTTCTGTAATGCATAGATTAGCTTCAGAGAAGGCCGAAGTTGAGTTCTGGGCGAAGAATTGAAGCAAAACAAAGCTGAATTTGGAAAATAAGTTTATGGTTTTGAGAGGTTATGAGCTTGAAAAGAGCAGAGGGTTCTTGGTTATTCAAGCTTGGAATTCAGTGCAAAATGCTTGTCTAATTATAGGATAATGAGTTGAGGTCATGGCTTGAGTGAAATCAGGTCCCAAACATGCGAATGGAGTGAGAAATTTCTAGATCCAAGTGTGTGAGAAATTGGCACGAAATGGGTGACTTGCTGATCTCATTCAGGTCTTTTTGCACTCAATGGGATGTGTAAGAGTATGGGGGCATGTTACCCCACTAGTTTTTTTAACAAAGTTATTTGAACATTAGTACTATTATATATTTATATAAACTAATAAGATATACTCAACTACAATATTAAAGGCGAGAAGACGTTCGACAGACACCTTTGCAACATCACTCTTCACCATTGAAGATGATATTTTCGCTTTCCCGGATTAAGGAAAATCCCCAGAGAAAGCCTCTCGACAGAAGACTATTAGTAATACATCAGCTTTTCTCCCAAGAAATTCGATGTTAATGAAGGCATCAGCAGCTCAAATTTGGATTACATCACATGGCATTTCTCCGAGAAAGATCTCGAAGAAAAGTATGATGTAACCTCACCAAGTGAAAAGCAGTCTCTCAAGAGACTCATTTTCCCAAGTAGAGTCGACAAATGGCATCTCCCACAGAGAAGTTTGCACACCTCTACAACTCAGGCTATTGGGTTTCTCCAACAAGTCTAATGACAGACTTTTTCCATCAAAGGGTGTCTCCCCAGTAAAACTCAGTGAGAAGTTTGATGAATACCGCAACAAATAACGTTCCTTGTCAAGAAAGAAAATCGATAAGAAGAAAATGAGACCAGTTCTGTGGTGAAGACCAGGATCGAGGGGAAGTTTATTTTAAGAGAAATCTGAGACCAGTTCCGTGGCTGAAGACCAGGATCGAGGGGAAGCTTATTTCAAAAGAAACTGAGACCAGTTCCGTGGCTGAAGACCAGGATCGAGGGGAAGTTTATTTCAAGAGAAAACTGAGACCAGTTCCATGGCTGAAGACCAGGATCGAGGGGAAGTTTATTTCAAGAGAAACTGAGACCAGTTCCGTGGCTAAAGACCAAGATCGAGGGTAAGTTTTACTCTTTTTCTAAGAAACATTGGTTAGGAAAATAAGATGGATGAGCAAACTGCTATTCAAAACCACAGTTAAAATTTCAGGTATTCCGATATTTAATCCTCTTACACCCTGAATGTCCGAATACCTCCGACATTCACACCTTCAGGTCCAAGAAGATTAAATAGGGGCATCTGTCATACCCCAAATTTTGACCACCAAGATTTCCCATCATTGTGCAAATCATCACCATAATATGGATGTACCTTCACGCCTCTTCAATCTCCTCAAGGACTGTTGAGCTTTCACTACAATCAAGAATTAGGGTTTAGAGCCCTCTCAGAGCACTTAGACAAAAGATCAATCAAGAATTGACATGATCTTCAACTTGTCTAACCTCTCAAACACCCATGAAGGATCAAGAGGTCTCCCATATCAAGAATCAAGCACAAGGTTGCAACATTCCAAGTGGATCAAGCCTCAAGATCGCTAGTGTCGCCAAATTAGGGTTTTGGTCGACCAAGGCCTACAGATGAAAATTTTCCTTTGGGCATGAGCCAATACTTCAAAACTTCATCCAAAATTCTCAAAGGAACCTTATGAGTCCCATCATCAAGTCAAAATGGCCTTAGAGGAAGCATTCATCAAAAATCAAGAATTAGGGTTTCTTGACCTAATTCACCCCTAAGTTAACTTTTGAGGCAAGACATGAAACAAGACCTCAAGACATGATTTGAGGGCCTCAAATACACCATATTGATCCATTTACAACAATGGATTGATCCCAGAAGCTTTATTCACAAGTTTCAAATTCATCTGGACCACAATTAGGGTTTTGAAGAAAAAGTCAACTGTACCTTTGACTTTGGACCAAGACATGTTCCCAAACCTTGGGACATGATTCAAGACACCCTAAAACACCTATGGAATCCATCCATTAGGTTTGAATTAGGTTAAGAACTTGATTGCATAGAAGATCACACAATTTAGAATTCATCTGACAAAAAAGTCAACTGTGCACAAAATCAAGTTTGACTTTTTGAAAATTTTCACAAATATGGCTCCCTTAAGTCAAAAACAATGTTAATAAATGGTTTTGATCATTATCCATCAAGAAAAACCAAGGAAAATAGGGTTACTTGCAGAAGGGGCAACTTTAAGAAACTTGAATTTTTCTAAGTTATGGAACAAAATGGATTTGGTACCAACTTTGCAAGGTCATAACTCCCAAACCCCAAGGCCTTTTTCTTCCATCCAAAGCTCAAATAAAAGTTCACCTGACATACTTCAAAAGTGTCAACTACAAAAGATTCTAAATCCTTGTGGATTTTGAGTCATGGATTGATCAAAATCACAAAAACATGAAAATGACCACTTTTTCCAACACTTAGTGAAAATTTTGGGACAGAATCTGTCTTGGTTTTTCACCAACTTTGAGACCATTTTTTACCATGATCCAAGTTGATTCAAGACAATTGTTGGACATCAAAGTTAAAGTAGGATATACAAGCTTTCCAAAGAGTATCAGAACATCATCAAACTCCATTTGAGCAAGGAGATATGGAGTGTCCAACATGAATTGCTGAAAACTGTCTACAAGAAAGTTTTGGACATTTCTTGCTAGCCACGATTCTTTTTTTCAAGAGTAATGATCAAAACCACTCACATTTAGTGTATAACAGACGAATCACCACAAACCTACAAGGTTGGACCAAGGAGTCAAGGAAATCTCAATTGGCATGATGGGTTTTATCACCTTGTGCGTTGAATTCAAAATGGCATTTATTTGCAATAGTGCACATTCAACAAAAGGACTCTTTTCAGTTGAGATGCTCCTATAAACAACAATAAAAGCATCTGAGAAATGTGGATTGAGTCAAAACATAAGCTAGCCATGTGCAGGGCTATGGTACCTTGTGTGAGGGGCAATGATACATCTTGCCAAAACTTTTGAATTCAAGCTAATCTTCAAGCCAACACTATTCCTCCAAGACAACCCTCCTCTACTATAAATAGAGGTCACATTCCTTCATTCAGATCACACCAAAACAACCATAATGCTTGTTTTCTCACAAATCCTCTTTCTTGCTAAATTCTAAGTTCTCAAAGTTTGGAATTCTCAAATTAGAGAAATTCCATCCAAACCAAGCATTCAAGCACTTCACATACACTATGTGGAAGTGATCTAAACACTTACATTCCATCTGTAACATCAAGATCACTAAGTCATACACCATTTTCTCAAAACACATCATAAGCTGCAGTTGGATTCGATCTACTCAATTCAGAAGGTTTCAATCCATTATAATCATTGTAACACAATCCTTGAGGCCTAAGGAAGCTATCCAGATCATTGTTTCACTTATGTAACACCTCTACAGCAGAATTCGATTCCTTCTTGCAAAGGTAAGCCTTTAACTTTCAAACTCTATAATGCATGCATCATAAATATGTTTTCAAGTTACCAATGTGTTTCTGGATGTTCATAAAATGATAACCCTCAACCAATTGTTATTTATCTTGCGTGTATAAGATTTCATGTAGTTCTTGCATTTTTTAGGGTTCATCTGATTATAGCATAGTATCTCTTGATACACTTAAAATAAATAAAATTGAAAAGAACCATTCAATTCCTTGTTAAAAAACGAACGAGTTTCATTTTTACATCTTCCAAAATGGTTGAGAAACGAAGGAGATAGAGTTGCTTTTGCAACTCTGATGATGGTTCAAGGAAGAAGATGGCCATGGCGCCATTTTCAGGTTTTCAAAACCAAACTTACTATATATTATTTCATTTCCAATATAATACTTGAATTGGCATTGCGCCCTAGTGGAAACACTAGTCTTTGTGTGTGAGCATGTTCAAGGTCTGGGGTTCGAATCCCCCTCGCCCCAGACCTTTTGATTTTATTTTTTAAACTATTTTCAAAAGGATTTTTCACATATTACTCACTCCCTCTCATTCTCTATCACCACACGCACATAGCTCAGTTGGTAAATTTTGAACCCTCCACCCTAAGGCGTGGGTTCAAACCTTGGGAGGGCCATCTTTTTTTTTACCACTTAATCTCTTCACATTCTCTTCACAATTTCTTTACAACTTCAAAAATTAATTTCTCCTTCAATTTTAATTATTTTTGGTTGATTCTTTTTTTCAAAATTCACAAAAATATTAAAATATTTTATTCTACAAAAAAAAATCAAATTTATATTATTTATTTAATATATTTGTAATTTTGTAAAGAATTTCATTATATTTGTTCTTTAACATATTTTAATGAAATTTTCACATTGATTTTCAAAATTCAAATGATTTTCAAATCATTCTACAGATGAAATATGATTTTTCAAACATTAGTCCAAGGTCACAACTTGTTTTTCACACATGTTTGATGATTTTGATCATTTTAATTGATTTTTATTCAAATTAAAATGAATTTTTAATCAAATTAGGGTTTAAATTCATTTCACCCTCAAAAAAAATTTCAAAACACTTTTGGGCCTCTTGATAGAGTTTAAGTCCCATTCCTTTGTAAATAAACCATTTTGGGCCTTAGTCATTGTATAAGTCCCGATGCGATTTTAAAAATCTCGGCGCGATCGTCGTTTTCAAACAATTTTCAACTAGGCTTTCCCTTGTATTGTAAGCCCCCATCTTTCTTCTTCTCAATTATAATTTGAGTCTCTAATAGAGTTTAAGACCCATCCCTTTTGTAAATAAATAAATTTTGGACCTCAGTCATTGTATAAGTCCTGATACGATTTTTAAAATAAACGGTGCGATCGTTGTTTTTCATCTGGGCCTCTCCTTGAGCTATAAGTCCCATCTCTTTGTATAAAAATAAACTTTTGGGCGTCTAATAAAGTGCAAGACCCATCCCTTTTGTAAATAAATAATTTTTGGGCCTCAGTTATTGTATGAGTCCCGATACGATTTTCAAAATAAACGGCGCGATCGTTGTTTTGCATTTGGGCCTCTCCTTGAGCTATAAGTCCCATATCTTGTATAAAAATAAACTTTTGAGCCTCTAATAGAGTGTAAGACCCACCTCCTTTGTACATAAATAATTTGGGCCTCAGTCATTGTATAAGTCCCTCTGTGGTTTTCAAAACTACAACGCGATCGTCACCTTTTCAAAAGAGATCATCTGGGCCTCTCCTTGTGTATAAGCCCCAAACTTATTTTTAAAACAACTTTCTTTTTTATTCAAATTAAAATTCAAAGTATAATCAAAACTTTCTTCAATTTCTTGAAAACTAACCATACAACTGTAGTTACTATGCTTGGGCTTGCACAATTGTAAGTTCCACTATCTTTTCAATATATATATATATATATATATATATATATATATATATATATATATATATATATATTTCATCTGTATATATATATATATATATATATATATATATATATATATATATATATATATATATATATATATATATATATATATATATATATATATATATATATATATGCTTGTGTATACTTGCTTAGAGTTTTCTCTAGCAATTAGGTCTAGGTTTAGATCAAACCAGTGGTTACTCTTTCAACACAGTCAAAACTAGTTCCCCATAGGAAATTCCAGACACAGTCTTGCCTCCTCTTGGGCTTATACAATATGGAACAGAGAAAGGCATTATTTCCAGTGAAACTTTTCTCAAGACTGTCCAAACTTAGAAATATATGTGTACAAGAAATTCAATTCCCCAAAAAGGACTAATTCTCGGTGAAACCTCTTTTGAATTTCTTCAAACCCTAGAACTGTTCAGCAAATAAATGATTAATTCCCGGTGAAACCTTTCTTGAACTTTTCTTAGGTTTGGACCCACAGCCTTCCTAAAAGCATCCCCAGCCTCCTCTTGGGCTTAGTACAAGCACCCTCAGGCTTCTTAGAAGTTCTCAGCCTCCTCTTGGGCTTAGTACAAGGACCCAAAGACCTCCTACAGGTATAGGACAGAACTTAGTCATCTCTACTAGTTCAATCCTCAGAAGAGTCAGAGTTCCAAAACATCAAACCATTCTAGGGTTGTTTCTCACCCCTTAAAACCAACAACTTCCTCTTGAGCTTCATTCAAGTAAGACTTGGATTGTCTCATCTCCTTTTGGATCTCACAAAAACCCTCAAGTTTCATAAAAACACGGGAAAAACCCTGATCATTTCATCAACTTACCAATCTCCAACAGAGTTAAAACCTCCATAGGTTTTTAAACTCAATCTTTAAGCTTTCATTTTAAGAAATTCCCCAGCTAGGGTCAATTACCACCAACAAATCCTCAGTAAAATCAGAGCCTCATGGTGTCTGATATGTCAACTCTTCTTCAAATCCCCAGAAAGAGCAAAACCTTTGGATTCCCCACCACATACAATTTGGACTTGCTTTTGGATTTCAATAATCCTCAGCACAAGCCAACCTCCTCTTAGGCTTTATATAATGATTTTTTCCTAGTGGAGTCAGTTTCTTTTTAGCCTCAATCTTGGGCTTTGTAAAAGACAGATACAGTTTCCACAGTGGAGTCATTCTTTTTTCAGCCTCAATCTTGGGCTTTGTACAAGACAGATAAATATTCTCCAGCTGAGTCAATCCATTTTTTATGCTCAATCTTGGGCTTTGTACAAGACAGATATAAAACTCCCCAAATAGAGTCAACCTTTCAGCTTCAACCTTGGGCTTTAATCAAGGAACACAAAAATCAACATCACCTCAGAGGAAATCAAGACATCTCTATAGGAAGACATTTCTCTGTACATCACTTATCAAAACAGACAATCAAAAAACCCAATTTCCAGATAATTGTTGTAAGTGGCACACTTGTTGATTCAAAAATCCAAGTTGCAGTCCCTCATTTATCTTGGTTAATCTCTTCTTTCATCTAATTACTATAAGTGGCAAGCGTCTGGATTATTTACATCCAAGCCAATGTCCTTCTCTTAGCATGGAAGACTCATAAGGTAAAATGACATTGCTCTACACTGAGTTAAAGTTTCTTCCTTCATGACATCCCTCTTATAAAGGAAATTATGGCATTGTTGGATTCTCATATCCCAGTTAAAGTAATTCTCCTTTATAATCAAGTGCACATTAACTTGTGATGAACAGGTGAGATATCTCCCTTTAGAGATGACAAATTCTCTCTTAGTCAAACCTTTTAGCTTCAATCTTGGGCTTTGAACAAGACACAAATACCCTTTAGCTTCAATCTTGGGCTTTGAACAAGACACCAAACATTTTCCTCCCGTAGAAATAGGAGGAACTACGATTGCTCTGATTTCCCAGTTTTCTTAACCGGAATACGTAGGCATATGATTGCGAAATCTTAGCGAGCACACAAATAAAAAAACTTTAGGTCTAGTACCTTCCCAAAAACATCAAAAAACCCAAAAATAACAAAAACATCCTCTCAACACTCCCAAAGGAGAAAATTTCCTAACCCACAACAGATAAACACCAGAAAGTATTTAAACCAATAGAAAAACATGCCATAAAAGGTCTATGGATAACCATATATACACAGGGTGATTGACAACTTCCCTTTGTATAACCTGACCCCGACCCCCCAATCTCTTAGCATTTGTTAAAGAAAACATTTGCGTGCAAGGTTAGTTTTAGATAGCTTCCCTTTCCTTTCCAGCTTCATAGGATAAATAAGAAATCAGAAAGTAGCACCCAATTCCAACCATTGCGGTAAGGTGGTCGCGTCACCGACAATAATCGCACGCTACACAGTGATTAATAATTGAAAGACTTTTCTTTATAGATATATGAATAGAAATTAATGTAAAATCACCTGAATAATTATTTTGGGTTCTATACAAAATAATTTTCACTCAAATATCAATAAATAAATTATGTTTTATATGATTTTATTTTAACACTGAGTTGTCTTTATCAAACATTACAAATAATTATTTGTATCATCATTAGTGTTCTGGACTGGACCAATGGCTAGACATGGCCTAATCCACCTCTGCTCCCAGAACAGCCCAATTGCCTAAGTCCAATCCGCAAAGGGGCAAAAGTTACCTTTCTGCCCCTCTAACCGAGCAAGGACTGCATCACTCCTTCCTGGAAATGCTGCCTGTTCTGTACGACTTCTTCAGTCCCCAAACAGCCAGGGGCATGTGCCCGACACTATGCCTATGCCCAACATAACGGCTAGTTTTGGGCACCCTGTCCGACATAACGACTAGTTTTGGGCAGTTACCTATTCTTCGGGAAAACGGTTATTTCGCCCCGAAAATAGGACTGTTGGCCACGCGCTTGGGGGCATTATATAAACCCTCTCGCTTGAGAGGGTCAGGTATCAAATATTCACCCTACGAACTAATACTTTGTACTTTCCCCTTTTCTCTGACCCTTTCTTACTTGAGCGTCAGAGTGCCTTGCAGGTATACCCCCTCCTCCTCTCCATACGCCCGACATCTCAAACGTACTTGGTGGCCCACTTCTACAGGATCTGATCTAGCCTTCACGATCAATTAGTTATTTAGAGAGATAAATAGATAAATAGTTTTTTAATAATAAAATTGATGAAGTAACACAAATTAAAAATTAAAAAGTTATTCAATATTTTCGAAGAATAAATCTCATTAAAAATAAATATGATATATATTTTTGTAATAAAAATATAAATGATAGATATATTATATTACAATTTCAAAAAAATATTGCCCCCACAAATTAAAATCTCTGGCTTTGTCCCTGTTGTTTAGTAACAACAAGTGAAATGCACATGGGCTGGTGGTCCCCAAATGAAGTTTGCACATGATTTTCAAAATTATAGGTCACGGCATAAACAGAGTTCAAGTCACCAACTTCCCACTGAGGTCAAATGAAAATCCCTCATGCGTTTTCTAATTTTCCTTGAGCCAAATGTTCCTTTCAAGGCAAGGAAGAAAATGTAAAAAGAACATCTTCAATTGGATGCTTGATGAGAAAATGGAAAGCTTGGAAAGTTAAGGAAAAACCTCTAAAAATTAGGTCTGGCATTAGGTCAAACAGGTCATGACCTAGTTTTGTGCACAAATGGCCTTCAAGATTTGTGGTCATTGGAGCATAAATTGATGTTTGACCTCTAAAGCAAAGTTGTAGAGGACATCAAGAAGGACATTTGGCAAAACGAAACACCCATAAAAGTTGAAATTGAAGAAGATATGATCTTTGGAACATAGGCATGTCATACTTGAACTTTAGGTCAAATTTCACTAAGTCTACAAAATGACCTATAATGTTTCCACACTTTTGATGGCCTTCCAAGAAAAATTATATCTTGACTTGTAAAGATAAATGGGATGGGATGTCAAAGAGAGTCATTTTCCCAAAGAAACACTAAAAAAATGTTGAAGTATGAAGAAGTTATGAAGTCTTGAACTTAGGCATGAAATGTTGACTTTTTGGTCAAACCTCCTTGTACAAACTTGCAACCTTGGATATTTTCTTGTATTTAAAAGCACATTGATAATCATATAAGCTCAAAATTATGTACTCATGAGTGTCCTTTGATGAAGCTTGCAATGGCTTGAAGAAACTTGTTGGCGAAGGCATGGAAATAAATGTAACACCCTAAATTCCCCCGCATTATTTAATCGAATAATTAGAGTAAAATAATACAACTTAGAAATAAAGGGCATTACTTTCAACATAAACTTTCTCATAAGTAGACATGTAATATAATTTAAAACATACTTTAATCCAAAAATACTCTTTATTACACAGCGAAAATGAATCATTCGAATAATAAAGCATAACGGTTTCAAGTTACCAAAAAATTAGTTTTGTAAACTGTAAAGGCAACCAAAATTCTTTAACCAAAATAAAACATGCATAAAAGCGTTCTCAACTCCCAATGTTACATATCAAAGCAAACGCCACTAAAGTGAAACACCTCATCTTCACCGACCACGACTTCCAAACTACTCCTGATTATCTGTAGGATGTCGTATAAAGCATCACCAAACACAGAAGGGGTGAGGTTCTCAAATCAACAAAAGAAGAAGATGGTATAAGTATAAAATCATAAATCACCAAGTCATTCACCCATATCACAACTACCAACAAGAATCACACACCTCATCACAACCACAATTCATCAATCAAAACGTAATGCAATACAACAAACAAGAATAATACAATGAGACACCAACTAGACTCAATGCATGTGGTACCAATTTCGATCCCTGTTTCATGATCACAATTCTCGTCGAAACGTCTATCTAGTCGCTCACACCCCACATGGGCACACGACAATCGTGATTGCTCACACCCTACATGGGCACACAATCAACTCAACAACAACAACATCGATTCCATTAAAAGGAATCCAGATAGATCCTCACACCCCACATGGGCACACGTTATCCCTCAACTCATGCATCATGCTATGCACCTTCAACAACAACATGCAACAACGAAACAAATGCATAAATGCAACATATCATCATTACTCAACTCCCTATTTCACAACAACACACATACACCTATTCGAACATGCATATTCATAGTAATCCTCCAAAATACATCATCTAAAGAAATCATCAAAGAAGCAACAGAAAACCACGTGAAACAACAAGAAAACAACAAAGAAACAACAAAAATCGCGTAGCAGCATTTCTGCGCCTCTTCGCACCACCCAGAATAGTAGCCGCGTTCTTGCGCCTCTTTGCACCGCCCAGTGGCGCACAGGCGTAGCTTCCCCCTCCCCCCTCAATTCCAACAAAATTCTAGTAGCGTTCCATGTCATGCCTCCTGATCACCGCCCGGCACAACAACGACGTTGCTACGCCTCTTTGCACCGCCCAGCGGCGCACAGGCGTAGCTCCCCCCTCAATTCCAACAAGATTCCAGTAGCGTTCCATGTTATGCCTCTTGAGCACCGCCCGACGCTACATTTCCACTGCCCGGCGCTACGAGTCCGTAGCAGATTTTCTACAATCCAACTTCCTGCTACACCAGACCCAATTTCCTCCCCAAAACAGTCCTCATAGTGCACAAAAATCATATCAAATCTCAGCAGTACTTAGCAACAATAACATGCATTATTTTATAGAAAACATCATGAACAAATCTTAACATCCTAACTCATTAGAACCTATCAACAAACATTCAACATCACATGAATTCAACCTAATGATTCATACCCAAATACATACATCACCCAACCCTTGAGAGATTAAAGAATTCCCACCCTTACCTTGTATTGATGAGCTTCCTTCTTCTCTAATGGATTCTTTCCTTCACCTTGCCCTAGCCTCTTTTCAGCTTTTCTCCCTTTGCTCTCACTTTTATGCAGAATGAAAAATAACTTCTCATTCTCTAACTCTTTACATAACCCCCAATTATGATTTACCCTATTTGCCCTCACTCAACTTCGTACAATTACCACAATGCCCTCCTACTCACTACACTTCTAATTATTTCTATTTATTTATCCCATTATATTATTATTAATATTTTGATCCAACCTTACTAAATAATAATAATAATAATAATTATCATCATTCATATACTTCCACTAATGTTCACTTTACACTATGGTTAGCAAATATTGCTTAATTAAAAATAGGTTAATTAATCTTACTCTCCGCATTGTTGATTTCTACGCTTTTAGTCGTACACCCCTACTACCCCCAAGACTTGTCTCTTAAGGCCACTACCCCTTACTATGGGGACATGAAATATAACGAATACAACAAAACACACCATCAATCACAACAATTGACAATTATTCGCAAATAAAATTAAAAGGAAAATGGGGCGTTACAACTCTTCCCCACTTAGAATTTTTTCGTCCTCGAAAATTACTTAATGCGAACAAATTCGGATACGACTCTCACATCTTGCTCTCTAATTCCTAAGTCATATTTCCACCGGCAGCACCTCCCCACACTACCTTCACGAGAGCGATCTCTTTACCCCTTAGTTGCTTTACCTCGCGGTCTTCAATCTGTATCGGTAAGGCTTCAACCGTAAGGTTATCTCTTACATCCACATTATCCATCGGAATCACATGCGACGGATCTGGAACATACTTCCGAAGCTGTGACACATGGAACACGTCATGTAAATTTGATAAATTTGGTGACAATGCCACTCTGTAGGCAACAGGTCCAACTCTTACAGAAATCTGATACGGACCAATAAACCGAGGAGTAAGCTTCCTCGACTTTAACTCACGGCCTACACCGGTCACTAGAGTGACTCTCAAAAACACATGATCTCCTTCTTGGAACTCAAGATATTTCCTCCTCTTATCATGGTAACTCTTCTGCCTACTCTGCAAAGCTTTCATCTTTTCCCAAATCAGCTTCACCTTTTCGGTCGTTTGCTGAACAATCTAAGGTCCAAGTACTACACTCTCACCAGATTCGTGCCAACACAAAGTAGTCCGACACCTCCGACCATACAATTCTTCAAAAGGCGCCATTCCAATACTGGAATGATAATTGTTATTATAAGTGAACTCAATCAATGGAAAATGGTTATCCCAAGCGCCTCCTTGTTCAAGCACACAAGCCCTCAACAAATCCTCCAAAGATTCTATAGTCCTCTCCATCTGCCCATCCGTCTGCGGATGATAGGCCTAACTCAATCTCAGCTTCGATCCCAAGGCTTCTTACAAACTCTCCCAAAATCTGGAAGTGAACCTTGGATCTCGGTCCGACACAATACTCAATGGAACTCCATGTAACTTCACAATCACCTGAATGTAAATCTCTGCCAGCTTTTGCAAAGGAAAACTGATATTAATCAAGACGAAATGTGTCGACTTCGTCAGTTTATCCACTACTACCCAAATGGAATCATGTCCTCTCAGAGTATTAGGCAACCTGTTCATAAACTCTACTTCCCTCTCTGGTGGTACCTCGGCAATGTCATCTGGAAACACTTCAGGAAATTCACGCACCACTTGCAATTCGCTGATCACCGACTCATTTTCCACTAACAAGGATGCAACCAATGCAAGTATGTGAGCTTCTTCTTCCAAGAACTTTCTTAACTCTCTAGCAGATAGAAAACCGTCTTCTTCCTCTTCCTCAGGAGCAAGAAATTGCACCGACTTATTGAAACAGTTAATTTGAACATGATTGAACTCCAACCAGTTCATACCCAAAATCACATCGAGACCTCCTAACGCTAAACAAATTAGATTCACACCAAAGTCCTTATCAAAGATCGATAGTGGATAATTCAAACTGAATAAAGAAGTGGTCACCGATCCCTTCGCAGGAGTTTCAACAACCATCTCTCCCTTCATAGAAGAAACAACAAGGCCTAACCTCCTTACACAATCGGTAACAATAAAAGAGTGAGTAGCACCAGTATCGATAATAGCAATCAAAGGTGTAAGACCCTAATTTTTGACCCCTAAGATTCCACATATCATTCACATCTCATTTTGCATCTTATACCACAAACAAGATCATGTTTTGGTTCCTTTATCCCTCTCTTCTTTGGGTTTATGCCTTGCAGGGATCACTGAGCATCTGTGTCTTTCTTACTTGCCTTTATTTGCTTATGTTTACTAACCTTTAATCAAAATCCAAAAATATGTTTGTTTTTTTCTTCACTAACTTTTTCAGGAAGGGAATCAAGGATATCAAACAGTCCATCAGCTCGAATGACATTCATCTGAACAAAGTCAAAGTTGATCTGCAAATAATTCAAAATTATCTGATCAAGAGTTTCCAAGATTTAATTGATTATTATTCAAGAGACTCCAAGGTTCATGTGTTTATTTCCATGCATTCTTTGACAAATCAAGAAAATCAAGCCAGAACTAGCACAATCCATCCAATAGGGCATTTTTCAAGTTTTTCAACTGTGCAATCGATTGCACTATTGGTCCAATCGATTGCACCATGCATTTTTTGTCTTGATTTTGAAGTTTTCAGCACTGCAATCTATTCCCGCTACAGTGCAATCGATTGAACAAGGACAAAATTGGCCAAAATCAGCATTTTTCAAATTTTGAAGCATTTGGCACCAATTTCATCATTTGAGAATATTCTAGATCACCCAAAAATAATTCTCCTACATAATCACAATTAATTCCCACCATACACCTTCACTAATCACCACTTGATCTTGATTTTCCCTCCAAATTCAAATTCCAAGCCTAATTTTCATTTCCAAACCAAATTCCAATCCACCAAATTTTTCAAGCCTAAACTCTATAAATAGAACCCTCATTTCATTCATTTTTCAAGCTTTTGAGAGCCAAATTCACCTTGCAAAAATTTCTCTTGAAGCTTTTGATAGCCAAAAAACCTCTTGCAAATTCTCTCCCCAACCACAAAATTCACCAAAGCTCACTTTTCTTCTTTTGAAAGTTAACAAGAATTCACATTGAATCTTGTTCAACTTTGAGCTAAACTTTCATCCAAACTTGTTTTCTTCATCAATTCTCATAGATCAAGGCTTTGGTGTTTGGATCTTGAAGCAATTTGAAGGAATTTTCAGATTTGAAGTGGTAATTCATCTTTCACCAGTGTTGAAGCTTCATCTTCATCTTCCATAATGTAGATCATTGGAGATCTTTGTTACTTGATCCTTTGGATCTTGTAATTGTGTTTAATTGCTGGTTTTTGCTGTTATTTTACTTTGAATTTCGTGCAATTTCAGTTCCAAGATCACAAGGTGTTTGTAAAAAGTTTTGGAAGTGGATCATGCTGAATTTTGCATTTTTTTCTGCATTCTGGTGCAGAGTAACCGGTTAACAGATATGCAGTAACCGGTTACTCTGTGTTAATTTTGAAAAAATGCGCTTATTTTGAACTATGTAACCGGTTAGCAGATATGCAGTAACTGGTTACTTCGAAACAGAATGCACATTTTGGCTTGTTTTTGGGATGTTTTAGTTCCTTTTCCATTTTCTTCCCTTTCCTTTTGTTCTTAGCCTTAAATCACATAATTGTGTGGTTTAATTTAGCTTTCTCTTCATCTATTTCTCTTTTCTTTTGATCGATGAAAGTCTTATGGATCATAGAATTCCGTTGTTGAATTTTGATCAAGACTAGATCGCTACCTTCTTTTCTTTTCGTGCGGTATTGCTTTCGGATGATGATCTACATATCGTTCATCTAGCATGCATTAGCACAAAGAGCTATTGACCGGCCTCATTGTAGGGTAATTACTCCGTAAATTACTCGGTGATTGCTTAACATAGCGCAACATATGTCCCTTTATCGAAAACAATAAAAAATTGTTGATTATTTGTCTTTTGGTTCAACACTTATGAGACTTGTTGTTAGGAGGCTTTGGTCTTATCAATCCTCTAATGAGTTCTCATTAACCTTGACCTAAGTGCAATTATTCAATTATTATTGATCACTTACTCTAACAACTAACAACTAATCACTAAATTCTAACTTTTACTTTTATGCTTCCATCTTGCTCCCTATCTCTCTTTTACTTTTATGCTCCATTATTATCATTTCATATCATGTTTATGTTTTCGCCATTTTTCCTTTGTCCGTTGGACACATGTTTATGCTTTCGCAATTTTTACTTTGTCCGTTGGACACATGTTTATGCTTATGCCTTTTTTCTCTTTGTCCACTTGGGCCAAAAACATTAATAAAGGCCAAAACCTCTAAAAAACTTGTGTTTCTAATCTTGGACTATGGTTACTATCCTTTTCAATGGACATGGAGTTTTGCACCTAGACCTTGGACATCCAATGCTATTCTTGGAACCTTGGACTTAGAACTAGGACCTTTTTCCCTTTGCTTTGGAATTATGGTTCGAAGACTTTGAAGTCTTGTGCATTTGCTTGGTTTATGGTGAAGACAAATACATTTGTGGTTAGATCTTTCTTATCCTTAGCTTTTACTTTATGCTTTAGGATAGTCACTTCTTCTCCTCCCCATTCTTCAATTTTCAAAACTCTCTCCCTTTTTCAAAACTTTCTTGATTTCAAACTTTCACCCCTTTCATAATCAAACCTTGACTTTGTCAAGTGATTTTTACTCTTTTCTTTTCATTTCTTAACAAATGCTAAACTACATAAGCATATTGACACCTTTTTCAAAAGACTTTAAAAAACATCAAACTCTCCTTTTGTGCCCTTGTGCACTTTTTCCTTTAACTTTTTCATATGTTTAGACATGATTCATTTCTTTAAGCGGAATTATTCGCTTGGAAATGACGAATTGTCTTTACATTTAAAAACAACCAAAACAAACAAATTTTCATTCTTTGTACCACGAACTACGGGGTTTTTATCCTACATTGCACTCCGTGGGTACGTAGGCATGAGGCGACAAGTCTCTCCAAACACAAAAATCTTAAAAAAACAATTTCTCTTCTCATCTCTTCAATCACTTTTCAAACAAACTTTTTCAGACCAAAATCGTAAATATTTCAAAGGGTTCCTATAGAGTACTATAGACTTTTTGGGTGCTAACAACTTCCCATTGTGTAACCAACCCCCCTTATCCAGTCTCTCTTCACTTGTTCTTGTTGTAGAGCTTGTGTAGGTTTTGTTCGCTCTTTTTCCTTTCCTTTTTGGATAAAATAAAAGTGCGGTGGAGACTCTTGCTTTTCGAGTTAAGTTAATCAATTCCTTATCAAAGATCGATAGTGGGCAATTCAAACTGACTAAAGAAGTGGTCACCGATCCCTTCGCAGGAGTTTCGACAACCATCTCTCCCTTCATAGGAGAAACAACAAGGCCTAACCTACTAACACAATCGGCAGCAATAAAAGAGTGTGTAGCACCAGTATCGATAATAGCAATCAAAGGCGTATTATTAATATAACATGTACCTCTGATCAGTCTGTTGTCACTGGAAGTCTGAGTCCCTGTCAAAGCGAACACTTTTCCCCCAGTCGAAGCTTTCTTTGGTTTCTGACAACGAGTACTAATATGGCCCTGTTCTCCACAGTTGTAACAAGTCACCACATTAACCTTGTAGTCCGCAATCAGATGTCCTGCCTGCCCACACTTGAAGCATTTCTTCACATTACTCGTGCACTCAGTGACACGATGACGTAATTCACCATACCTGTAACACTTAAGAGAAGCAGGGGCATCTCCCCCACTTGGACTCTTGCCGTCAGCATGCTTCTGTTTACCTTTCTCAACTGGAGCGGCATAAGGCTTCCCATGGTTCATTGGTTTCTTTCCTCTTCTCTCGGCCAGCCCCTTATAGTGAGCCGATCGAGCCTTGTTGTCTTCTTCAAATATCCTGTAACAATCCACCAAGTCTGGAAACCTTCTGATCCGCTGATAACCATTTTCCTATTTGATCTCAGGCCTTAATCAGCTCTCAAACTTGACACACTTTGAGAACTCAGCAGTTGTCGCACTGTAGTGAGGATAAAACTTAGCCAGATCTGAGAATTTGGCAGCATACTCAGTAACCGTCATGTTACCCTGCTTCAGTTCCAAAAACTCAATCTCTTTCTTCCCTCGAACATCTTCACGAAAGTACTTCCTTAAGAACTCCCTACTGAACACAACCCAAGTGATTGCCTCTTCTGTTGCTCCCAACAGTTGACGAGTGCTAACCCACCAATCATCAGCCTCCTCAGCTAGCATATGAGTACCTAACCGCACCTTCTGTGCTTCAGGACATTCCATAACCCGGAAGATCCTCTCGATTTCCTTGAGCCAAGCCTGCGCTACATCCGAATCATGTCTTCCCTTGAAGGTAGACGGTCTGTTCTTCCGAAACTCGTCATTCTCGTTAGCATGTGGCGGGTTCTGCACCGCTTGAGAAATAGCCTGCAAAGCAGCAGCAATCGCAACATTGTTCCTTCCAGCCATCTAAATCTGTTACATACCAACAACAAAACATAATGGTTAAGGAACCGATAACGACAACGACAACTTGTCACACAACAACGACTCGACAACTTGGCCGGACGGACCGACCTGCTCTGATACCACTTGTCATACCCCAAATTTTGACCACTAAGATTTCCCATCATTGTGCAAATCATCATCACAATATGGATGAACCATCTTGCCTCATCAGTCTCCCCAAAGATGGGTGAGCATCCACTACAATCAAATTTAGGGTTTCTAACCCTCTCAGAGTTCTTAGACAAAGGATCAATCAAGAAATGACATGATCTTCAACTTGTCTAGCCTCTCAAATATCCATAAGGGATCAAGAGGACTCCCACTTCAAGGATTAAGCACAAGGCTGCTCCCTTCCAGGTGGATCAAGCCTCAAGATCGCCAGTGTCACCAAATTAAGGTTTGGTCGACCAGGGCCTCCAGATGGAAATTTTCCTCTGGGCATGAGCCAATGCTTCAAATAATATC
Organism: Lathyrus tuberosus; assembly: GCA_022829125.1. Taxonomy (NCBI): domain Eukaryota; kingdom Viridiplantae; phylum Streptophyta; class Magnoliopsida; order Fabales; family Fabaceae; genus Lathyrus; species Lathyrus tuberosus. Next base: position 17,566,153 of record JALAZF010000060.1, read on the forward strand.
CTAAAATACTCCATGGAACCTCATGGGCCCAAGCATCAAGTCAATTTGACCTCAGGGGATGCATACATCAAAAATCAGGAATTAGGGTTTCTTGACCTAATTCACCCCTAAGTTAACTTTTGGGACAAATCATGAGCCAAGACCTCAAGAGACGATTTGAGTGTCTCCAACATACCACATTGATCCATTTGTAACAATGGATTGATCCAGGAAGCTTGAGCAGCAAGTCTCAATTTCATCAGTACCACAGTTAGGGTTTTGAGGAAAAAGTCAACTGTAGCTTTGACTTTTGACCAGGACATGCTCCCAAACCCTAGGACATGGTTCAATATACCCTATAACACCCATGGAACATGTCCATCAAGTTTGATTTAGGTCAAGGACATGATTTCCTAAAGGATCGCACAGTTTGGAATTCATCTGACAAAAAGTCAACTGTGCACAAAAGTCAACTTTGACTTTTTGAGATTTTTCACAAAAATGGTTTTTTAACCCTAAAATGATGTTAATGTATGATTTGAATCATCATTCATCAAGAAAAATCAAGAAAAGTCGGATAACTTGTAAAAGGGGTAACCATAAAAACTTAGAAAATTTTCTAAGTTATGAACAAAGTGGCAAGGGTACCAACTTTGGAGGATCATAACTCCTAAACCACAAAGCCATTTTTCCCCATCCAAAGCTTGATTTGTAGATCTCATTACCCTCTAAAAAAGCTTAAAACTGACCCCCTCCAAATTCCTCATGGATTTTGAGTTATGGAATGATCAAAATCACAAAAAGTGAAAATGTTTTCCAACACTTAGTGAAATTTTCATAAGTCAGAATCTGCCTTCACTTTTTTCCAAATGTAGAGGGATTTTTCACTTGGATCCAAAAGGTATCAAAACCAAATATGATTAGACAGTTGTTGTATCATATGAGGGCTTTCCAAAATGGCCAAGAACATCACCAAATTCCACTTGAGCCGTGAGATATGACAAGGGCAATATGCCTTGCTGAAAACTGCCAAGGCTAGGCAGAATTTTGCATTTTTGCTCGATTTGGTAAAATCAGATAATTCCAAGCCTTGTCATCATCTTGGACACATCTGAGGATCAAATCTAAAGGGGATAAACACTGAGCCAAGCCTCCAAAGTCCTTGGAACAAGAAGTAGCATGCCAAACCTAGAATTGACTAAAAGAGGGACAAGACTCCAATTTTGGATTTGAGCATTCAATGCATACACCAAGGTGGCATGGACTGAGCCATTTGCAACTGAATTCAGTCAAGATTTATCTAAGACCAAGGGAACCACAACCCTGTGCCCTAACATCTAGTCAATGGCTAGAGGAAACTTGGATTCCAAAGTGCAACCATTGGCCAAACCTCTGCTGCAGTTGTCATTCACTATTGATCCCAAAACAAACTTGCTATACTATAAATAGAGCTCATTTGTGCTCAGTATGAGTACACCGAAGCCATCAAATAGATGCTTTCCTCAAAATCCCTCTCTTTAAGCCAAAATGCCTTCTTTAGCAAGGTAACTCCGAGTTTTTGAGTTAGAGAGCATTTCCATCATAACTCATGATCCTAACACCTCATAAACATCATATGTAGGTGATCCAAACTATCAAAAGTGACCTGTAACACCAAAATCACAAAGTCACATCTCAAAACCTCAAAATAGGCCTTTTGTGCATTTTTCAAGCCATGTCTTGATTCAGTCACTTTCCAAACCAGATAAAACCTCAAACACACTCCAAATATCATCCTTGAACTGTCCCAAATGGTTCCCCCCATCTGGAACACCATTTGAGGGAGTTGCTATTTTGGCCATTTTAACCCCTTTTGCAAGAAAGGGCTAGTTTGTGTTTTTGCAGGTTCCAGCTGATTCCAACCATCCTCAAAGCTTCTAAGGGATCATTTGAGAGTGTCCAAAGCATCAAACCATTTCTGGAACAAGAAGTTTAGCAGATTGCACAGAAAACTCCAAAAGCTCAAAAAGAGGTAAGCATCATGACTTGAACTTTCCAAAATATGCATTGCTTTGAAGTCCACTGATCATACACACCTCATACATGTTATATATGTTGTGTTTGAACTAATTCATCATGTAATTCATGCCTGTATCAAAGTGTAGCATAGAAAATGCAATTATAGGCCTTTTTCAAAACCACTATCGGGTTTTGAGGAGGGAGTATGATCTGAAAAAAATACCACCACCATTGGATTCCTTGTGAAATTCGAGGCCAGATGCATATAAATTTTGTCCCCAACCATTGAGAAATGAGAAAGTTATGGACCTTCCCGTTTCTTGGCAAAACTTGCCTTGCCTTGCCTTCACCAGGCCTAGAAAACAAGGCATGCCTTGTATATTTGTGGTTTCACTTCAAGCAATGGATGTATCACCACCCTAGTGGTAAGGCGCGCGCCCTATAACCTTGAGGTCGTGGGTTCAAACCCCACCCTTGCCATTTTGTGTTTTTTCACACTTTGCTATTTTTTCCAATATTTTTATGTTTTATTAATTAATTGGAAAATTAATAACTCTTTCAATTTTAATTATTTTTTATTGGTTCTTTTTGCAAAAAATCACAAAAATGTTGAAATATTTTATTTGACAAAAAAAATTAAGTTTGTATTATTTATTGAATATAATTAGTATTTTTGTGAATAAATTCCTTTTTAATGTTTTTAAACATTTTAAAAGTGAATATTTACTATGAAAATCAAAACCAAGTGAGTTTAAATTAACCTTGTGAATAATCCCTCATTTCTCAAACCTTAAACAAAAATCACAAATGGTTTATTCAAACTTATTTGGTATTTTATTTGATTTTCTTTAAATATTTACTTTTAAAGAATAACAAATTAGGGCTTCTTTGATTTTCACCCTCATCAAACAATTTCAAACACTTTTGGGCCTCTAATAGAGTGAAGACCCAATCCTTTGTAACTACAAAACTTTTTGGGCCTCACTTATTGTATAAGTCCCGTTGTATTTCAAAAAGTTCGACGCGATCATCGTCCGTTGAAAAACAAACCCTGGGCCTCTCCTCGAGCTATAAGACCCATTCAATATCATTGGGCCTCTATTAGAGTGTAAGACCCAACCCCCTTTGAAATCCAAACCATTTTTTGCCTCAATACATTGTATAAGATCCATGACGTTTTCAAAAATCTCGGCGCGATCGCCATTTTCAAACAAATGACCCTGGGCCTCTCCTTGAGCTGTAAGCCCCATCACTTGTACAAAAATAAATCTTTTGGGCCTCTTGAGAGAGTGTAAGACCCATCCCCTTGTACATAAAACTTTTTGGGCCTCAGTCACTTGTATAAGTCCCTCGGTACAAAACGACAGTGCGATCACTGATAAACCTTGGGCCTCTCCTTGAGCTGTAAGCCCCAACATCTTTTCAAAATATTTTCTCCTTTAATTTTGAATATACTGTTGTTTTCAATCTTTCTTTGTTGAACAACTAACCAAACAGCATGAAAGCTCTACAACTGAGTAAGTGGTTATACGATTTCTTTATCTGCTTTCATATACATATAACTGTATTGTGGGGCTGTTTCGCTGTAAGCCTTCTTTCATAAACTCATATCAACTGTGCAATACTAGTATAGATATTTAGAGTTTCCCCGGCAACTACGTCTAGCACTAAGCCTTGTTGGTCACTCTTAAATAGACAAAACTAGATCCCCATAGGATTACCAGATACAGTCTTCCCTCCTCTTGGGGTTAAACAACATGGAGACGTGAAAGGCAGCATTCTCGGTGAACCCTTTCTCAGACTGTCACTCTTAGAAATCGTCAAAGAAACTCTACTCCCCAGAGATGATCTTTTCTCCGTGAATGGCATCTCTTGAGTTTCTTCCAAATTCTCGGACTTTCCTGGCTTGATCTATTCTCTGTGAATAGCCTGTCTTGAATTTCTTGGGGTTTGGGGACCCACAGGCTTTCTAAAAGCATCCCACCTCCTCTTGGGCGTTGTACAAGGACCCTACAGCTTCTTAGAAGTATTCACAACCTCCTCTTAGGCTCCGTATAAGGATTCTTCCTTTGGGAAGAGAGCCTCCTCTTGGGCTTCGTACAAATTGTCCCTCGGCTTCTTAAAAGTTTCCAGCCTCCTCTTGGACTTCGTACAAATTGTCCCGACGACCTCCTAGAGGTATAGGAACAGAAATTAGTCATCTTAATAGAACAGTCTTTCAAAGCGTCTAGATCTTTCTACCGTAAACGTACTACTACTGTTTCTTTAAGCATAGTACTCTAGACTTGGACAGTCTAATCTCCTTGAGTCTCGAAGGCATTCTCAAGTAGAGAAAAACACCAGTAGACTCGGATAGTCTCCAATACCCTCTGGATTCCCCATTTCCTTAAAGAACAGGAAATAACCCTGATCCTCTGATCAATCCCAAAGCATAGGCTTACCTTTAATCAGTCTCTTTATAAGAACTGCTTTTCTCTTTTAACCAACCTACTGGACCTGTCACTCAACTGAAACAACAATCCTTTTAGCCTCTATCTCGGGCTTCGTACGAGACACAAAAAGACTCTCTTGTTGATTCAATCTCCCTTTAGCCTCCATCTCGGGCTTCGTACGAGATACAAAAAGCACTCTCTTGTTGAGTCAACCTTTAGCCTCCATCTCAGGCTTGGTACGAAATACAAAAAGCACTCTCTTGTTGAGTCAACCTTTCGCCTCCATCTCCGGCTTCGTACGAGATACAAATCACTCTCTTGTTGAGTATAAAAGACTCTCTTGTTGATTCAAACATTTTCAGCCTCCATCTCGGGCTTCGTACGAGGTACAAAGACTATCTTGTTGAGTCAAGCACCTTTAGCCTCTGTCTTGGGCTTCGTACAAGACACATATAAAAACACTCTCTTGTTGAGTCAAACCCTTTTAGCCTCTCTCTCGGGCTTCGTACGAGACACATAAAAGCATCATCTTGTTGGGTCAATAGCCTCCTCTTAGGCTTTGTATAAGAAAAACCCCGGTTGAGTCAATCAACCTGTTAGCATCAAAACTGTGCCTCGTTCACAGGATACAAACATCAATAACTCCTTTCATTTAATTGCTGTAAGCGGCAAGCCTCTGGATTATTTACATCCACGCCACTGTACCTCTTTTAGCATGATAAATTCCTAAGGAAAGATAGTATTGATCTACACTGAGTTAAAGTCTTCTCCTTCAGGTTAAAACCCCCTATAAAGGAAATTATGGCATTGCTAGGATTCACATATCCCGGTTAAAGTAATCCCCCTTTATAGTCAGTCACCCAACAGCTGTGACACACAGACCCCCTTTAGAGATGGCAAATTCTCTCTAAAGACAACACCTTTTTAGCTTCACATATTGGGCTTCGAACAAGATACAAATAGACCCTTCAGCTTCACATCTTGGGCTTTGAACAAGATATAAACTACCTTTTCAGTTTCACGTCTTGGGCTTTGAACAAGACACCAAAACACCATTTCCTCCCATAGAATAGGAGGAACTACGATCGCTCTGATTTCCCTGTTTCGGTAAACGGGAATACGTAGGCATAAGATTGAAAGAAAATCTTAGCGAGCACACTAATCCAAAACCCAAATCCCATACCCTCACATATCAATTGAAAAGCATCAGTCTTAAACTCCCACCAATCACCCAGGCACTATTTTAACAAAATAACTTTAGAGAGACCCACAATCTTAATAGCATCTGTAAATCAACCGTTATCTGTTTAAACTCAGTATGCAAGCAGGGTTAATTGGAGACATCTATTTTCCTTCCTTCATCAGCTTCAATAGGATAAAAAATGAATCGAACTGTAGTACCCAAAAGGCGATAGTGCTTCGCAACCACGTCCGATAATTCGCGCTACAGAAAAAATGGCGACTTCACTGGAGACAATACCTCTAGGAGGTCTCCCATCTCTTAAGAAGAAACCTTAAAAAAGTGCCACAGAGAAGTAGCACCCACCGTGGGGCTCTTTTCTTTTCTTTCTTTCTTTGGATATTTCACTGGGATAGGATTTTGTTGACTTCACTAGGATCTTAGGTCAAAACCTTTAAAGTTGGGAAGGTACCACAGAATGGCGACTCCGTCGGGGAGCCATTTTCGTCAGGAACATAGGATTCATAGCTCTTTAAAGTTTAGGACTTTAGGAAAAATATATATACTACTTTTCCTAATTGATATCTGTGTTTATTTTTCTGCTAATGGGAATGCGTGTGATGCCGCATGTGGAAAGATTGAGTATACACCTAGGAAAAACCTCTTTTAGTAGTGCGGAAACTATTGGAAATGGTTGTCACGCGATACTACCCTCTTCTGATGGTTCTTCGAAAAACATCACCTAGCACGATTCCCGGCCCGCTGGTGTTTTCTCGACAAGAACTGATGATGTTGAGAGACAGGTACAAAAATCACTAGTAGAAACCTTTGGGGGGTAGAGCCTTGACTTCATGACACCGACCCTTTGACCCCATGTTTTTTCTATGTTTTTGTGTGCTGCATTCATGCATTCATCTAAAAAACATTACATCGAAGAAAAACTTCTCTTTTAGTCTCTCTTTTTCAAATTAAACTAAGACAATGATTGCAAATGCCATAGAAAAAGATTGCGCTCATGGATTTCGGTAGAAGGAGAACTCATAAGTATACCTTCAGGGTTCCAAAACTAGAGGATTTGAGATGATTAGCGAGGATGATCACTAACCCTGAAGCTTTCAGAGCCAAGTACGGAGGTCTGCTACCTCTGTTAAGAGTCCATGTGATTGAAGGAATCATGGAGGCACTCATTTAGTTTTATGATCCGGTCTATCACGGTTTCACATTCTCGGATTACCAGCTCGTACCAACGCTGGAGGAGTATTCTCACCTAACCGATCTACACATTACTGATCGAGCTCCATTATCTGGACTGGAAGAAATTCCAAAGGATCAGACCATTGCAAGAGCGATCTATTTGGATGAGTCAGAAATCAAGACTCACATGACCACCAAGGGTGGGCTCCCAGGTTTGCCAGCCCAGTTCCTGACAAAGAAGGCTCTGTACTTTGCTAGTATAGGGAACATGACTGCTTTTGAAAGCATCTTTGTCTTACTCACCTACGGGTTATTTCTGTTTCCCAACATTAATAGCTTCGTCGATATCAACGCCATTAAGGTTTTTCTCATTGGAAACCCTGTGCCAACTTTGCTCGCGGACGCGTATCATTCTGTACACTTAGGGAATTTGTACAACGAAGGGACGATCACGTGCTGTGTACCCCTGTTATATAAATGGTTTACCTCCCATTTACCCAAGTCTGTTGCATTTTGGGATCATAAGAGTGTCTTACGTTGGTCACAGAAAATCATGTCTCTCACCAACTCTGATATAGATTGGTGCAATAGGATTCATGACGGGATCAGGATCATTGACCGTTGTGGAAACTTCCCCAACGTACCCCTCATAGGAACTAAGGGAGGAATCAACTACCATCCAGTATTGGCTCGTCGTCAATTTGGATACCCGATGAGGCATGTCCCGCGTAATGCTCATCTGGAGGGTCTTTTCTTCAAAGAAGGAGAAAATGACAGGGCACTAAAGATGGAAATAGTGCACGCTTGAAAATATTTTCATAAGAAAGGACGAGAGTCTCTAGGAAAACCGGACTGTGTCTCGGTGGAGCCTTATCTCCACTGGGTACAAACTAGAGCTCTCAAGCTAAAGATGCCTTATCCTCGTCACGGAGTTCTTCCGCCGAGGGAATCTATCATGTACTTCATGACTGAAACGGAAAAACTTCAGGTTACTCTCAACAAAGTTCAACAGGAGAGGAGGTCTTGGAAGAACAAGTACCGCACCCTCAATGTAGAGTGTACCAAAATACAGCGACTGCTAAAAGATAAGGATGTTCTGATCGAGATTTTAGAGCAACATGTTGTGGTTAATCAGGATGACCAAAGGAATTTGCTCACTCCTTTCACTTGGAAAAGGAATGACAACCCGACAACGGCCCAAGAGCCCCGGTCCAAGAAAAGGAAAGTACCAGAATCAGCACCCGAGTTCTCCCCAGAGAGGACTCGGGACCCCTTAGCTTAGGTTTATGTTTTCGCACCTTGTAATCTACTGTATTTCTATTTTCGCAATCCTTTGAATTCAATAAAACGGGGTTTCCCCACTGTTTGATATTTGCAATCTAATTGTCGAAGTTTATTTTGATTAAACAAAAAAAACAATTAATATAATTATTGCATTCATCATTCTCATATCACGTATTCTTTTTACCTACGAATCTCACATTTGTCTCTCGGTTCTAGAGTCAAACTGTCTCATTCGTACAATACTCGGGCCAATCGTCAGAAAAAGATGGATGATCTCGAGGAAGAGAACAGAGAGTTGAGAGAAGAGATCGACGCTCTGAGAGAGGATATGAGAAAGCTTCATAACGACATGCAAGCCATGGCAGAAGCTCAGCTACAAAGGACTGTGATCTCGGAGATCACCTCAACACCCATAGTGGAGAAGTCCGATCCTAGGTACAAAATACAAAAAGATCGTCCCTGGGGCATGCCACTTAACTATATCCCGGAAGGATATGTTCCGCCGATCAATGAGGATCAGGGAACCGCAGCAGGAATCGCTGGGCCTGAAGGTTAAAAACTTCGGGAAAGCGAAGATGCCAGGGGCATGACAGAAACTCCTGAAGGTTACAAACTTCAGGAGGCACCGAGAGTCTCGGCCATAATGACTATACCACCGCCCGTGGTACACACTGTCCCAGAAGGACAGATTCCACAAATACCTTCTGGTGGAAACGAAAACATGTTTGAAAGAATGAATGAGTTCCAGGAACAGTTCCTGGGAATGCAGAAAGAACTGCAGGCCCTTCGCAGTCAGGATTTATTTGGAAAGGACGCTGTAGCACCCCAAAATTTGCTCTCCTACCTTTAGTACTAACTCGCTTATGTTTCATCTCATTTTGCATTATCATGTGTGCATATCATTGGTTCTTAGCATGGGGTCAAGGTGCCTGAGGCAGTTCAAGAGGAGAAGATGTTCTTCAAAGGGTCAAGCAAGAGTCCTTGTATTGTGGATCACTCTCTCCCAGCCAGTGCAGAAATTAGGGTTTTGAGATTCTTGGGTTTATTGCTCCAATGGGCAAGCTCCCTGGGTTTTTATCATCACCAAATGGCATATCTTATCTTTGTTGGAGAGGATACACATCATATTCATAGGAATTTGGATTTGGAGACTGTGTTATTTCCTCATAGATTGAGGGTACCAAAATTAGGGTTTGCTATAAAGTCAGTTTATTTCTGATTTCTTGAGCAAGAATTGATTCCATGGTATTCCTTGGGTCCCTAAGTATCTAGGAATGGAAGATTGTCCATCATTTTGGTTCATGAGAAGTTCAATTGGCCAATGGATTGGGAATCAAGAGAATTGGGGAAAAGTCAACAGTGAGAGGGGAAGTCAACTGTGAAATTTTGAGGTTCTCTTCAAGGTTTTCAAGGTCTCACATCCTCATATGGTCTCCAAGGGTCAAGTTTCATACCATTTATCAAGAATCAAGGGTTGGTGCAAAAGTTACTAAATATGGAAATGACCTATAATTTGAAAGTTTGCTTTTTGGGCAAGTCCTTACACTACATTAAACTTGACTTCTCATCATCAAGAAAGCTTCAAATGAATTTTCCTCAAACATGAAAGTTTAAGATCTTTTTCTACCCTTTCCAACAAGTACTAGTGGGTCTCCATATCATTTGTGAAACTCAAGTTATGATCAAAAGAAGGCAAAGTGGTTTTTTAGGGTTCCATTTTCACAACTTTTGCATTTTGGGACATAGTGACCTATAATTGCTTCCATTGCTTCATGTCACATTCTAACATCAAATAACAATCCATAAGGATCATTTTTGGCCTTTGAATCAAGTGGATCCATGGTTTATTCATCGTTTATTTTCCATTATTCAAAATTACAAGAGGCATCAAAACTCATGAATAAAAATGTTTCAAGGCCCAATTTCAATTTAGGTGTGATTAGCAATTGATCAATAAGTGATCCATCATAGAATGCTTGGGTGTGCATGCATGGAGGAGGGTGTATTTCACATTATGCAAATTTGTCAAAAGGCCCAAAACTCATTAACCAAGGAGTGATTAAAACCTAAATGATCAGATGTGAAATAACCCTAAGTATTTAAGATTACTCATGCAATATTGAGAGGGAACACACGTGATTTAGAGGAGAAAAAAGTTTGAACCCTAAAACTTGAATCATTCGTATCTCTCAATCAACAAGAGTTTTTCCAAAACTTCTTTCACCATCTGAGTCCTGAGGATCCATAGAGCACAAAGCAATCATCACTTGAAGCTAATAACAAGGGAATAGGTGGCGTGATCTCAGGTCAGTGGTATTTTTCATGATCTTAAAACTCAAATTTTTGACGTGCGTATTGATGTGTGATGCCCACTGATCATTCTGATGTAGTTTTTTTTTTAGTTTGGATGCGTGTATTGATTGTACGATGCGTTTGAAATTTTGGAACCAAACTTTCCTTCATTCGTTTTGCTCTATATGTTAGTTGTTTGTAATTTTTAATGGCGTATTTTTAATCCTCACATTTTTCTGATCAATTTAGTGTACCCACATGCATGTTCTGGGGATTTTGGGGGTGGTGGCCACCGGAGATGACGACCGGAGCTAGGGCTCCGGCGTCTGGTTCTTTCTCCGGCCAGATTAGGTTTGTGTGGGGAAGATGAGTCTCAGCCGTTGATTGCCCAGATCCAACGTTCCATATTGTGCCACATATTTTATTTTTGAGTTTTTATTTTGATGATTGTGTGTTCATTACCCCATGGCTGTTACCGTGTGCACTCAATCATATTCTCTCATTTTAATTACTTTTTTCTTTGGTTGACTTGTTTACATGCGTTGATTTAATCATGTGGTGGAGATCTTGCCAACGAATAAAAAACCCATGTGCTGCTCACGTGGGAGCATAGGGTATGCTGAGTGCTTTGGTGTATGCGTGTGTGTGTTAATTATGGTGTGCTTTTTAATCTGGGCCATAGATCTTAAATACATGCTGGTTTGGTTGACTTAATGATAAGCGTCAGATTGATCAAAGGGTAGGTATGCAGTCAACTGGGTTGACTGAGGTCCACGCGTGTTTCATTTTTTTATTTTATTTTTGCTGATGGATTCAAGTTTTGGGATTTGTTATTCGCACCCCTTGTATGAGCCCATTAGCCTTTTGAACATGGACTGCTTACTAAACACACCCCCATGCTTATTTCTCTTCTTTTATTTTATTTAATTTGCATTAATCCATTTTTAATTTTTAAAAATAGTTAATTGCATTAAAAAATTCCCAAAAAATTCATGAGTCACATTTAGCATTTTATAAAATTTTCCCAAATTTTATATTTTATTTTTATTTTATTTTTATCATCTGAAACAATTATTTTAATAATTTCTTTTTGAATTTATTTCATACATGCATACCATGACTTGTTTATTTTATTTCTCATCATCCATAAAGCATTTTGAACTCATTCGTTTTACATTATTTCACCAACACACTGAATTGCATTAAAATATTTTTCTCTCATTTTTAAAATCATTTCATATTGCATTTTAGTCATCCTCTTTTGCATATTGAGTCATGCTCCTTGTCTGAACTTTGCATAATTGTTTGGGTGACCTATCTTGTGAATTTTGGCATGAGTTTTTGATATGTTGTCTGTTTCTGGTTGAGAAATGTTGATAATTAATTTGGAAATTTTATAAGATGATTTTCTAATTATGTGATTGCTCTTTGTTTGAGGTCTTCTTGTATGCACACCTTTGACCATGTCTGTTTACTTGTTTGAGAAGGCACTTGTGCCATCATTTGGGTTTGCTTTTTTGACTTTATAATGCATGTTTAGGTCATCCTCATTCTGTCTTGGTTGAATTTCACTTGGTTTATAATCATTTCTCTTTGGTTTCTGTCTTGGTTGAGTTTCATTTGGTTTATTGTCACTTATGTCCGTTTGCACTAACCTTTTATGTAGGGGCTGAGGTAAGTTATTTGAGGGCGTGGATAGTTATCCATGTCCACTCTCACTCTTTCTGTCTCTCATCTTTTCTTTTCTTTAGGCTTAGGTTGTTGTCAAACCTCACTAATCATAGGACATCCATGCATGATAACATTAGGACTCTTAGTTTCCCTTTAGAGTTTCCTTTGTGTCTTCTCTCTCCTCATCTCAAAACTTCTTGAGAACACTTAATAAGGATAAAGTGTATTGCGCACGAGCCTTAAGCGTGGGGAATGAGAAATGAGGGGCTTCCTCTCATCTTTCTAGAGTGCTTAGCGAGCGTCCTGTCTTGGGACGATTCGTTAAGTATTCGTCCCTGTGCCCTAGACTTTGGTGCAATGCAAGTTATGAACTAACTCAAGTCACTTCTGTCTTAAAACATACAAACAAACTTCAAACCTTTTTGTCCTTCGAGATTGTCAAACTAAAGGCTATTTTAAAAAAGGGCACGTTACTTTCCGTCTGAGTCGCAAACAGGCATCGACCCTAACTGCCGGACGCGAACTTAACGTCGCTCATAAAAAACACAAAAAGAACTCGGTCGGAACTACGTTGACTCTGAATTCCCCATTGTACAAAGGGGGTACGTAGGCCTAGGACGTCGACGTCCTACCGAGTCTGTCTTTGTTTTTCCCCTCCCCCGTCTTAGTACAGCCATAGATGATAGGATAACTCACCCTTAGAATAGACAACAAGCGTGGATCCCATCGAGTACGATGGACGCGTGGGGTGCTAGCACCTTCATCTCGCGTAACCGACTCCCGAACCCAGGTTATGGTTGCGATGACCATTCCTTTCCCTCTTCCTCAGGTTTATGCGGTGTTCCCTTTCCCTCTCTTGGGATAAATTTACACGGCTGGCGACTCTGTTTTCCGCGCCACTCTCGTGTTTGTACCTGGATGAAAATCCTGGGAGCGACAGACGCCGCGGACCTCTGCTTGGTCCCTAATGTGAAAGTCCCGCACAAATTCTAGGTGCCTGAATTTGAAAAGTACAAGGGTAACTCTTGCCCTCAGAGTCACTTGGTGATGTACGCTCGGCGAATGTCAGCTCAGACAGAGAATCAGGATTTACTGATTCACTACTTTCAGGATAGTTTAACCGGTGCCGCCCTAAAATGGTACATGGGTTTAAACCGTGCTACGATTAGCACTTTCAGAGATCTTGGCACTGCCTTCATTGAACAATATAAATACAATCTGGACATGGCACCCGATAGAGATCAACTCAGATCAATGTCACAAAAGGACAAAGAAACCTTTAAGGAATACGATCAGAGATGGCATGAAATTGCCGTTCAAATTTGTCCACCTCTTGAGGAAAAAGAGATGACAAAGATCTTATTAAAGACCTTAAGCTCATTTTATTACGACAGAATGGTTGCCAGTGCGCCCAGTGACTTCACTGAGATGGTCGGTATGGGAGTTCGTCTTGAGGAAGCCGTCCGAGAAGGACGTCTAGTCAAAGACACTGATCACCAAGTAGTACAAAGCGATACGGTAATGCTCTCCCTAAGAAAAAGAGCAGGATACTGGGAATATCTCTCTCAGAAAGCAAAGGCGACGTTATCAACCAGTAGCGGCTGTGACTCCTGCTATCAATCCTGCGCCTATTTCTACGTATCAACCTCAGGTTGCGCAGAGCCAACCTAATCAGCAAAGGACTCAACAGCCTCTTCAGTAGGCTTGTCCTCCATACAATAACAACCGTACAACGCGGCCACCAGGATTTGATCCTATACCCGTATCGTACGCAGAACTATTTCCGTTACTACTGGCTAAGGGGCATATCCAGACTAAGTCTCCTCTTACAGTACCGAAAAATCTGCCTTTTTGGTTTAAGGTGGATCAGACTTGCCCTTACCATCAAGGAGGACCAGGGCATAACATAGAGAACTATCTCAATTTCAAATCCGACTTGCAAAAGCTTGTTAGGAGCGTGGTCTTATCTTTCAAGGATACAAATCCTAATGTTCTCACAAACCCGCTGCCTCAACATGAGAAAGCTACAGTCAATTTGATAGAGGGAGAGACTAACAACGTCTATCAAATTCATGACGTGCTCTTGTTAAGGGCCAACTTGGTCAAGATGCATTGTAGACAGAGTGGATATGGACATGTGCCACCTCATAACTATCACCAGTGTGATATCTTCTCTAAAAGCAATCGAGGATGTTCTGTGGTGCAATCAGCTCTACAGGAACAGGATCTCGGATGGATCCAAGAGCACCGAGTTCGTGGAGTTAACATGGTTTACATGAATTCTAACATCATTCAGAACCACGACATCCGTGTAATAAATGTCAACTTGGTGGCGATGCATTCCAGGAAAAGCCAGTATCATAATCTGCCGCGGCACGATTACAGTTCCTATCTGACTTGCTCGGTAAACAAACAGGGATGCTCTTTTGTACAAGAGGCCCTCCAGCGTCAGATGGATCTTGGATGGATCCAGGACTACCATGATAGGAATCCCTATCAGATCAACATGATTCAAATCTTCGATGTTCGCTTGATAAATACCAGCCTGGTGGAGTTACATGCTAAATAGGTCCGGCTTGGATTCCTGGTATCATATGATTATCAGAGTTGTAGGGCGGGTTGCGAAAATGATCAAGGTTGTGCCCTTGTCCAGGAAACCCTGCAACACTTGTTGAACCACTGGTGGCTTCCAATCTATATGGATGAAGACACCCAGCAAATTAGTATTACCAACGGGAACCCTACTCGGCATCAAAGTCGGGACGTTCGATCTATGGAAACTGACCTAGTGAGGTTACATTGTATTCAAAGCGGACGTGGCCAGGTGCCACCACACAAATATGAACGTTGTAGAGTCTGTTCGGAAAGTAACCAAGGATGTTACCTTGTGCGAGAAGCTCTTCAGGGTCAGGTGGATCGTAGAGAGATTCACCCATATCCGGGTTCCTGACCAATCAACTGGGTGCCGGACTACCTCGCTGATCAAATTGAGGACGTTGTCGTAATCTCGGATCATCAGAGAAATAGGGATGTTTGTACCATCATCCCTCTACTTGACGAATCGAGAGTTCCCAACCAGGAACGAATCAAAATTGCTTAGGATGGTCGGAAAAATCAGAAGGCTCCCATAGTCATCTATCTACCAGGACCATTACCTTATGAATCAACTAAGGCTATCCCTTATAAATACGGTGCAACAACAGTCGAGAATGGAAAAGAAACTCCATTACCCTCCATCGTGAATATTACAGACATCAATCGAGTAACACGGAGTGGTCGAATCTTCAACCGAGGAGTTGGAGAACTTAACAAAGAAAAGGAACCTCAGACAGAAGTTCCCAATCCATAAGTCGGTCAATCCAGTAATCCCGACCTTTCGAAAAACAACGATGAGATGCTGAAGCTCATCCAAAGGAGTGAATACAACATTGTTGATCAGTTGTTGCAAACTCCTTCAAATATCTCTGTGCTGTCACTTTTACTCAGTTCAGAAGCGCACAGGGAGGCTCTACAGAAAGTCTTGGAGCAAGCCTTTGTGGAACAGGATGTAACAATCAGACAATTCGATAGCATTGTCTCTAACATCACTTCCTGCAATAACTTGGGATTTATCGATGAGGAGTTACCTGAAGAGGGTCGCCGTCATAACATGGCGCTCAATATCACGGTCAACTGCCAGGGCGATGCTTTAGCCAGCATACTGGTAGACACAGGGTCAGCCCTGAATGTTATGCCGAAGTCCACTTTGATGCAATTATCCTTCAAAGGACCCCCGATGAGAACCAGTGAGGTCGTCGTCAAAGCATTTGATGGATCCAGAAAAATGATTATCGGCGAAGTCGACCTTCCTGTCACACCCTAATTTTTACCCTCACCCTAGCCTTGCACATCATATCATTTTTAGCATCTATGCATCCCATTAGGTCATAATCAATCATGTGTTTCGTTGAGATCCTAAAGCATGGGGTCAAGTGGTTCCTTGAATCGGGGTTCCTGTTTGCCTTGAGGTGCCCTCATTCAAGTTTGAAGCGGGGGTTAATTTCTCATCATCATGAGCTTAGTTCTATCAAAGTTCATCCAGCTACAAGGTTTTCCTCTACCAAGATTTGTCAAGTATCAAGTATATTTGCTTTAGAATTTCTTAAGAGACATCAAGTGATTAAGGGTTGCAGGAATGATCGAAAGAGACTTGTATATTCATCACCTCAAGGTATGACCATCAGAGAAGATTCAAAGATCAATATTTTTAGTTCCTCATGGTGAAAATGGCGAGCAGGACGTTTTTTAATTACTCTTAAGATGGTTAACATGGAATCAGGATATTTCATTCTCTTAAGGTTGATTTTAGTGAGGAGTATCAAATGTGATGTCAAGGGATGAATGATTAAGGTTGATTTTAATGAAGAAAGTGTCAAAGAGGGAATTAAGTGCAATTTCTAGATTTTCAAGTTCAAGTTGTTTTCAAATTAGATTAAAAAGAGCTCATAAAAAAGGAAACATACTCCAAAACCACACTCAATTCAAACGTAATTCCAGGGAATCTAAAGTCATGATTCCCAAACGTGCTTAAAGAGTTGAATTCTTGGCATGTGATTGGATTAAGGCAATCTATGAATAAGAATTTCAAAACCATGTTGCACTTGGTTTCAAGTCACAGTTTGAAAAGTTATAAGTTGTGTGATTAATTGTGAAGTCATTCCACAAGTGCATTTATAATAGAAGCAATGTTTCATTTCAAAATGTTCATTTCAACTATCCAAAAGGATGACTCACGAAAGAGTTACAAGCAGTTACAGAAAGTTTGATTCAAAGTCTACAAAATTTTTACAAAGGGCCATGCCTAGAAGATCAAATTTCCCGTGCTCGGTTCCCACACTAAGCCTAAAAATTGCAGCAACCTTGGTTTTGTTATGATGTTGCCCAAACCTGCCCTAAGATGATCTTGATCTCTTTATAAAAGGATCTTCGTCCTATTCAACCTTTTGTAATCTCCAGCAAGCTTTCATCCATGTGCCAAGCTGTATCATCCACTCCTCAAGCAAATCAAGAAGGAAGAATCACATTAATTAGCAAACTAAGGCACATAATTCAATCTACACAACCATGTTCCACGCATAACAAATGCAAACATTTCAAAATTCTCGCACATCCAATTTCATCAGAATCAGAACAATAAAGCAAGGCAGGGGGGACCACATGAGAGGTTTTAATTTCACAGTAAGACAAAGGAAAAGCGACAAAAAAAAAGGTTCTTAGGAGAGCAGAGTGCAGAAGGTGCAGACATTAACCAAAACGGAAAAAACATTTTCTTATCATCAAAAAACAACAATAGACCTTGTAACAATGGAGTTTCCACATCAATTTTCAAATTTCATAAACCCTAATTCTACTCTATAAAAGGGGGCCTCGTTTCAGAAACAAAAAGGTTGGAGAGATACACAAAAAACCTGACGTTTCTACACACGCAAAAAAAAAAACCCCCAAGAACGGTCGTTGCAAGGAGGAGAGTAAGGGAGATCAAGAGAAAGAGACCATACCTGCGATTTGGGAGCTCCGAGGGTAAGTTTCTCGCTTTAAATTTTTCTTAATGTAAATCTCTGTTAACTTGAATGCAACGCGCCGCCCCTTGTTGTTTTTGTGGATTTTTTAGGAACTCTGAGTTTAGGGTTTCGAAAGAGGAACGTTTTGATTTGGTGATTTGGTTGAGATTTTGACGAAATAAAGGCTAGAATCGGATTCAGGACATGATTTTGGGTGGGGTTAGTGTTTGAGTTGAAACGATTTAGGGTTTCCTCACCGGAGACGAAGGCAGTTTCCGCCGTAAGTCTCCTTCTCCGGCGAGCATTTTTAAGTTCCTCAACAGGCTTGTACTCAGAGGAGAGAAAGGAAATAATGAGGCGATGAGAGTTTACTCGCATATTTCTTTTATTTCTTCCAACGGTCACTTATGCCACTTGCCCCATTTTGATCCCTTTTCTTTTTTGAGTTGGCTAGGGAAGACGGTGACACTTGTCACCGTCATTTTGAGTGGCATTCTCATCATTTTTATTTCCTGCGCAATATCTCCAAACACCCTGTTGTACACCTTCCGTTTGTGCCTTAGATCTAATCAATAGCTATGATCTATCCAGATCCAACGCTCAGGATCTCGTCTACAGTCAACCGAGTTGATTGAGGGTCTGTGGTAGGCCCTCCAAGCGAAATGGGCTTAGCCCTTGGGCTTAGAGCGTTTTGGTTATTTGTACCCTTCCATGTGTTTGTTTTTCAGTACCAGACCATAAGGTTTTTTTTCTTTTTTGATTTGTTTTATTATTTATTTCTTTTTTTTTTATCATTATCACTTTTGTTTAATTTATAAAAATATAAAAAATGTGTGTATTGTTAATTATCTTAAATATATTTATTTAATATTAATTAATTAAATTATTAATTAATTTTATTAAATATTCATATTTAACTTAGTTAATAATTTTGTATGTTGTCTAGTTTGTTTTAGTTGTGTAATGATTATTTAGTTTGGTTGTGCAATACGTTTACACCATGATAATATTTGATTAGTATCTCATTTGCACATTCAAACCTTTTTTTAAAAAAATAAATTCTCGATCCAACGTCGAGCCATTTTTCGCCCTTGTAAGTCGATTGCCTCGTGCATCGCCATCAACCTTGTTCGTTACACTTCAATTTTTTTTCTCAACTAGCAATAAACCCTTGATCCAACGTCAAGTGGCATTTTTCTCAAAAACTCAAAACACTTCCTTAAATAAGAGAATAAAGTTCTCTTTGTATTGAACTAAAGAGAGGGGATTGGGTGAAGACCTCTTCCTCTTCGAGTATTAGGATGCTCACTTTAGAGTGTGTGGTCTCGATACTCGTCTTTCAATACGAAGACGTGACTATATTCACCACCCATTCTTTCAAAAACCTTTTTCTCTCTTTATTTCATCTCCTTGTGTCTAAAAACCTTGGTCTTGTACCAAGTGCATTTTTAAACCTTTTCTTAATAAACTTAGATGGTCGTGGAGTGGTTAGGCGAAGGCCTTCTCCTATCCCGAGTGCTTGACATTACCTTTAGGGTTCACTATCGTAAAACACTTACCATCTAACTCAAAACACCTTTAATAAGAGAATAAAGTTCTCTTTGTATTGAACTAAAGAGAGGGGATTGGGTGAAGGCCCCTTCCTCTTCGAGTATTAGGATGCTCACTTTAGAGTGTGTGGTCTCGATACTCGTCTTTCAATACAAATACGTGACTATATTCGCCACACATCTTTCACAATAAATCTTTTGAGATAAAGAATTGGGTACTACCCGAAGGGGTTCCTATCCGAGGACTTATTTCACCCTTAAAACTAACCTTCACAAATCAAATGAGACATCTTTCCTTGATGGCGAAAATCAACCTTTTCAAAAAGGACATGTTACGTCCGTTCTACCGCAAACAGGTAACACATAAGACTCCACGAGCGAGCCGTAAAACACCTAACTACTAGAACCCGCACGTTAGCATCGTCCATAAAAAACACCAAAAAACCGTAGTCGGTCGAACTACGATTGCTCTGATTCTTCATTCTTGTCCGAATGTAAGATACGTAGGCACAAGATCGCGATGATCTTGGCGAGCCCCCTTCCATTTTCTTCACTCGTAGTCCTTCGAACTACGTCGACTCTGACTTTCCCATTGCACAAGGGAATACATAGGCATAGGACCGCGAAGTCCTATCGAGTCCCCTCTTCTCCCTACCTTTTCTTTTATTTTCTTTCACATTCTTTGTTCTTTACCCTTCTCTCACCCTCTTTAAAACACTCTTAGAAAGCAATTTCCTCTAGCAAACATCTCAACACATAGACAAGCAAATGGTTCCCATCGAGTACGATGGATGTGAGGGGTGCTAATACCTTCCCCTCGCATAACCGGCTTCCGAACCCTTAATTTGGTTGCGAGACCATCTTATCCTTTCTTCTTTGGGTTTTCTCGATGTTTTCCCTTCCCCTCATGGGATAAATAAAGTTTGATGGCGACTCTTCTGTTTCTTCCTCTTTTCGCCTCCGGTAGACTATTTTTCGTGTAGCGACAGCTGGCGACTCTGCTGGGGACTGGTTCACCCTAGCAAGCCAAGCCTAGTTTGTTTGTCCTATGTGTGATTTGTTAGCTTTATTATTGCTTTATCATCTTGTGTTTCTCTTATCTGTTGGGTATATTGGGGATGGTTGGTGAGGAGAAAGGCTTTCTACCCGAGCTTTTCGAGTATACACTAAGCTAGGAGGTGGTTGCTTACTGATTTGCGAGACTTAGGACTCGTCGAGTCGGTTTGACTTCCACCGCTCAGATGAGGCCCCTTTGGGAATGATTATGTCTTACGATTAGTCGTAATGACGTCTTTGTTTCCGACCTGGGAGCCCGTGATTCTGAGGACCTTTGGAACCTTATTCCAAAGGTCACTAAGGCATAACTCTGTGCTCATCTTTTGAAGGGATTACCGTCTTACGAATTGTCATTATGATGGAAAACTTTTGAGGGTTAGTGCATGGGACCTTGTTTGAAAACCCTTGGAATGACCTATTTTAAACCAATAGATAACCTACCCGAGGTGAGGGATATCTTGTTGTGTTGTCCTGCAGAATCTGTGACCTTGACACCTGTGGCGTGAACCTCTGATCTTTGATCCCATGTCTTATTGTATTCATAACATTGCATTTGCATAAGCATCTTTGCATCATTTTGCATATCATTCTCCAACCAAAACCGGGAAGCTCATTCAGTCCATTGTCCATAACCCGCAGTTGATTTCTCGACACTCGCATTGAACCTATGGTAGATGTGAAACATTTGAAGGTAGTGGAACATAGACGACTTGAAAGGCTAGTTAGACAAAGCAAGTTGGAAGCTGAGGTAGCCATGTTAGAGAGCAACCATCAGAATGTTGATCCCCCACCAGGTTTCACTGTGACAACTAATCCACTGTATGGTCTTCTGCCTGATGATGATCCTCCACAAGTAAATGTTCCTACTCGACCCCAAAGGATTCCATTGACTGATCCCATGAAGGAAAAGCTTCGTGCCATTGAGGAGAAACTCCAAGCTATGAAAGTGCATGATACGCCTGGGCTCGATGCTGCTGATATGTGCCTAGTGCCAGATTTGGTAATCCCTCCAAAATTCAAGGTACCCAACTTCGAGAAGTACACAGGCCTTAGTTGCCCGAAGCGTCATTTGGTGATGTTCAGCCGAAAAATGACCATATATACCCATGATGATAAGCTGATGATTCACTATTTTCAAGATAATTTGAGTGGGGCATCTTTAAGTTGGTACATGGATTTAGAAAGAAGCCATATCCAATCATGGAATGACTTATCCAGCGCTTTTCTAAAACGATATCAGTACAATCTAGACATGGCTCCCGCTCGCATGCAGTTGCAAAGACTATCTCAGAATGGCGATGAATCCTTCAAGGAATATGCACAGTGGTGGAGAGAATTAGCAGCTAGGGTGCAACCACCACTCTTGGACAGGGAATTGATTGACATGTTCATAAATAGTCTGCATGGCTCTTATCTTGAAAGAATGGTTGGCAGTACGCCATCAAGCTTCTCTGACCTTGTGATGGTAGGGGAACGCATCGAGAGCTACCTCAAGAGTGGACTAATCCAGAGCGTCTCGAATAGCCAAGCCGATGAGACTGAATCCCTCATTAACTCCCAAGAAGAAGAGGATGAAACCAATGCAGTCATAGCAAATGTTGAGTATTCTCATGGTGTACCAGAAAAACCTTTTGGTCCCTCATCTTCTCAACAGTCATCATTTCCAGCGCCATGCTATCCTTATGGGAAACCAGTAATGCCTATAGCTTTGTCCCAGAAACCGTGGATTGCTCCTCATGTAAATCAACGGGCCCATGGCCGAGGATATCAGAATCAGCGCCAGAGTCAGCATAAGCCTGGCAATAATCTAGGAAAAAGGAATTCTCCTCTTCATACAGTCCCTATGTTATACAGTCAACTTTTGCCGCATCTGATTCAAACCTCGCTGGTGGTTCCCAAGTCTCTCAAGCCGTTGCCAGAGCCATACCCTCCTGGGTACGATCCCGATGTGCAATGTGGATATCATGCTGGATCAATGGGGCATTCGACTAAAGATTGCAAAGCCTACCAAGCCAAAGTGCAACAACTGATTGACAAAGGTTACATATCTTTTCCAGAAGGAAGCCTGGTTATGCACGTCAACCTCCCGTCTGTTTGAGTTCAAAGACTACATGGGTCATCTCCCCGAGCCAGTGGGTCAGACAGAAGACATCCCCAGGATTGGCAATTTTTAGATCTTGTCATTTATTTGCATTTGTAGTTTCTTCTCTGTTAAGTGCTACTTGTTTTTAAACATTGTTGCTTACTAATGGTTTTGTTAATGTAATGAACGTGCTTTTTTTGAACAAGTCCATTTGTATCCACTCATTTTTTCTCATATATTGCAAAAAATCAAAAAAATCTCCCACATTTCACTCCCTTTATCAGCTGTTGTTTTAGTAAAGATTTGAGGGAGGATGATGAAAATGAAATACTCATAATTGCTAATAGTATGCTTTCGAATAAAATCCCGCTGATGATGTACAGGCATTGTTTCAAATCCCCTAAACACTGGAGAGATAAGGAGTTAGTCCCTAGTCAACCCCTTCGAGCCTAGAAGTAGGAGTTTCTTTCAGATTTCTAAACCCCTACGCTTAACCTGGGGCATGGGTAGTGTTCAGTTATCCTGATTACACATTCGAATTTCAAGATGAAACATCTTGTTATGGCGGTTATTCTTCAAAGACCAAAGACTTGGCAGTTATAACACTTCAAAAAAAAAAGGGAGAGTCCGTTAAGTTCACCACCCCAAAGAGGAAACTTAGGCAAAATTAGGGCAATCCCGATGGACCCGAAAAGTGAAGTCGGTCCATGCAAAAGTTAGGGATCAAAAAATAAATAAAGCAAATGAGGCCCTCAAATCCAAAGCAAAAGCAAAACCCGATTCAGTGGCCACCGAAATGGATTAGAAAGGTCATTGGCATCCACGAAAACAAAATAAGGTGACTGTCATTCCAAGCAAATTTGCCCTTACACCGTCAACCCTTTTGGAAGATAAGTGTGTGTAGTATAACTGAATGTAGGACTGGAGATATCACGAAGAAGGGGTGGGTACAAATCAAGATTTGAACCTAATATCCTTTATTTCAAATAACCGTGAACCAGACCACGTTACAACCCTCGAAAGACCTAATTGAGGCAGGGTTTATTCTGAAAGCGTACTACAGCAAGGTTGCGTAAACTGACTCCCCACAGATTTACTAATCTTCATCATTGGTGTCATATTCTTGCCATATCTTTCACACACCAGTAAATCATCAATGCGTTTGGACTAATAGTCCATTCGTCACACACTTTCACATCATTACAATAAGCGATTTCTTTCAAAACTTGCATGAATGTCGCATTAAAATTACCATTTCTAAGCGAACAATTTTAACTGCAAGAAAATACTTGACATTAAAAAGATTCTGACAAAGTGCAATCAGAGAGAAACTCGATCATTCGTTGGTGCTGGCACGAATCAATACCTTCTCATAACCTTGTGAATTTGAGGAAAAGTACCCAAGAGTCAATTGAGCAGAGAGTCATCTCAAGACTCCACCGACCAAAGGTAGGCCACCCAGAGATTCTTGTGACTGAGGGCAAATCCCTCCAAGGCTCAATCAACACAAGTTAAGTCGCTTCAACATTCATTCTGGGGCAAGTCCTTCAAAAGACTCAAGCAAAGGCTGGCCATTGCAGATTCAGACACTAGGGCAAATCATCTCAAGACATGTCATGGTATAGTCACCCCAAAGCTTCCGTTCGAAGAGGATTCATTCAAAACCCTACAGACTGGGGCAGATAAATTTTAAAGGGGCAGTTTTCCTCTACACTTTCAAGATTGGTCAAGCAGACCCTGTCAGGCACTAGTAAATGTTGAGTTCACAACAAGTGTCAAAAAGCCTTGGGGCAGAGCAAAAGCGCAACCAACATGCACTAGTCAAGTCGCTATGCTCATACTGTCGTTTGCAAAGCCATCATGGCATCTCAGTTAGAAGTGAGATTTTCTTAGGAGCATGCACAACTTCTGCAAAGGACCAAACTTGGAGCATCAGAAGCATCCGTATCTATCATCCGATCGTAGCATCGCCAGGTTTCGAGTGTCGGGAAGTTAAGCTCATTCCCCATCCAACCCAAAACCCAATCATACTTGGCACACCAACCAAAGCCCAACCATCTTGGCACCTCCCACCATAAGCCCAAACATACTCGGCACCCTTAACCAGATACAAAATCCACCTTGCTTGCACAACTTTAAAGTCCAGTTCTCGTCTGGCAAACCATAAAACCAGTTCCCGTCTGGAAAACCAAAACAAAACACCAGTTCTCGTCTAGTAAACAACTTTTATGCCAGTTCCCGTCTGGTCACCTATTCTTTAGCCATTTTAAAACCAGTTCTCATCTGGTAAGCACCGTTTCAAAGTCTAGTTCCCGTCTGGCCAACCATAAAGTCAGTTCTCGTCTGACAGCTTAACTTTTTGCCATCAGTTCTCGTCTGGTAGTCTACCCCTTAAAAACCAGTTCTCGTCTGGTAACCCTTTTAAAATCCATCTTCGGTTGGTATCCTTCACCTTACCCATCTCCTTTTCCCCAACAAGCATTTCAACAAAAGCCCAACCATTCCTTGGTACCTTAACCAAAGCCCAACCATGCTTGGCACGACCATCAATCCTTATCCTCATATCCCCAGCATTTTGCATACATTTTTGCATCATTTGCACGCTTGTTTAGCCAGTTCCTGTAGAGGGTAGGACATTCCTGTGGGCTTCGTCTCTCCCATCATTTGCTACTTCCAACCCTTTTCGTGTCTCCTTACCTTTCGTAAGGGATTTCATTGCCTTACACATGAAATCTTATCCTTTCGCTTTCCTTTCGTAAGCGTTCTCGCTGCCTTACGCACGCGACAAAACTTTGTATTAGGTATCTTCGATTAATTTGGACGCTTGATGCTTATGTGGCCAAGAACTGAATGGTCGCTACTCAGAGAATGTCATCTCCGCCGTTGTGCCTGTGAGGTCTATGATATTCTGATACCCGAAGCAAGTTGCCTCTGCCTTATGCAGGAAGATGGTTACTGCCCCTAACTTACCTTTTGTGAGTCCTTCATGTCTTTTTTCACGATGTATCCCCTCCTTACCTTTTACAGTGTGTCTAGCTTACCTTTAGTAAGAGTCTTCCCGTGCCTTTTGCACAATTCCTTCCCAGCTTACCTTTTGTAGGTCTCCTTCCTACCTTTTGTAGCAGGAATCTTTTTCTCTCCAAACCTTTTGTTCCGGAGTCATTTATGTTATTCGCAGAAGTAAGTACGACCGTCTTCTCCCAAGGGAGTTATGTTATTTCTCCAAGCCTTTTGTTCTGGGGTCTTTTCTACCTTTCGTAGAAAGGAATTGTCTCCTAACCTTTTGTTCTGGGGTCTTCTCTACCTTTCGTAGAAGGAAATTGTCTCCTAACCTTTTGTTCTGGGGTCCTCTCTACCTTTTGTAGAAGGAAATTGTCTCCTTACCTTTTGTTCTAGGGTCCTCTCTACCTTTTGTAGAAGGAATTTATCTCCAAGCCTTTTGTTCTGGAGTCCTCTATGCCTTTTGCGAGAGGAGAACCAATATCTCATCCTTTATTCCTGAGTCCTCTCTACCTTTTGTAGGAGGAATATCTCATCTTTTATTTCTTGAGTCCTATCTACCTTTCGTAGGAGGAATATCTCTCTTAATTTTTTACCCTTGAGTCTTCCTTACCTTTTTGTGGAAGGGGTGTCTCATTACTTTATTCTTGAGTCATATCTACCTTTCGTAGAAGGAATATCTCAACCTTTTTATGTCCCCAGGATACTACAGGGATGCCTCCCCTTTTAAGACTGGCAGAGCACTCATGTCCATTTCGCATTACATCTCAAGCATGTCATCATATCCCTCATAACCAATTACCTCGTCCTATTGACAGATGCCTTTTCAAGCCATCCCACTTATTCATCTACTTTCCATTCCTTATTCGGTTAAAAATTCTGGGTATTCTTATATTTAATCCCCTTGTACCTTTACTGTAAGAAAGTCTCTGTCACTCTCACCCTCAAGTCCAAGAAGATTAAATAGGGGCATTTGTCACACCCTAATTTTCACCCTCACCCTAGCCTTGCACATCATATCATTTTCAGCATCTATGCATCCCATTAGGTCATAATCAATCATGTGTTTCGTTGAGATCCTAAAGCATGGGGTCAAGTGGTTCTTTGAATCGGGGTTCCTGTTTGCCTTGAGGTGCCCTCATTCAAGTTTGAAGCGAGGGTTAATTTCTCATCATCATGAGCTTAGTTCTATCAAAGTTCATCCATCTACAAGGTTTTCCTCTACCAAGATTTGTCAAGTATCAAGTATATTTGCTTTAGAATTTCTTAAGAGACATCAAGTGATTAAGGGTTGTCGGAATGATCGAATGAGACTTGTATATTCATCACCTCAAGGTATGACCATCAGAGAAGATTCAAAGATCAATATTTTTAGTTCCTCATGGTGAAAATGGCGAGCAGGACGTTTTTTAATTACTCTTAAGATGGTTAACATGGAATCAGGATATTTCATTCTCTTAAGGTTGATTTTAGTGAGGAGTATCAAATGTGATGTCAAGGGATGAATGATTAAGGTTGATTTTAATGAAGAAAGTGTCAAAGAGGGAATTAAGTGCAATTTCTAGATTTTCAAGTTCAAGTTGTTTTCAAATTAGATTAAAAAGAGCTCATAAATAAGGAAACCTACTCCAAAACCACACTCAATTCAAACGTAATTCCAGGGAATCTAAAGTCATGATTTCCAAACGTGCTTAAAGAGTTGAATTCTTGGCATGTGATTGGATTAAGGCAATCTATGAATAAGAATTTCAAAACCATGTTGCACTTGGTTTCAAGTCACAGTTTCAAAAGTTATAAGTTGTGTGATTAATTGTGAATTCATTCCACAAGTGCATTTATAATAGAAGCAATGTTTCATTTCAAAATGTTCATTTCAACTATCCAAAAGGATGACTCACGAAAGAGTTAAAAGCAGTTACAAAAAGTTTGATTCAAAGTCTACAAAATTTTTACAAAGGGCCATGCCTAGAAGATCAAATTTCCCGTGCCCGGTTCCCACACTAAGCCTAAAAATTGCAGCAACCTTGGTTTTGTTATGATGCTGCCCAAACCTGCCCTAAGATGATCTTGATCTCTTCATAAAAGGATCTTCGTCCTATTCAACCTTTTGTAATCTCCAGCAAGCTTTCATCCATGTGCCAAGCTGTATCATCCACTCCTCAAGAAAATCAAGAAGGAAGAATCACATTAATTAGCAAACTAAGGCACATAATTCAATCTACACAACCATGTTCCACGCATAACAAATGCAAACATTTCAAAATTCTCGCACATCCAATTTCATCAGAATCAGAACAATAAAGCAAGGAAGGGGGGGCCACATGAGAGGTTTTAATTTCACAGTAAGACAAAGGAAAAACGACAAAAAAAAGGTTTGTAGGAGAGCAGAGTGCAGAAGGTGCAGACATTAACCAAAACGGAAAAAACATTTTCTTATCATCAAAAAACAACAACAGACCTTGCAACAATGGAGATTCCACATCAATTTTCAAATTACATAAACCCTAATTCTACTCTATAAAAGGGGGCCTCGTTTCAGAAACAAAAAGGTTGGAGAGATACACAAAAAACCTGACGTTTCTACCCACGCAAAAAAAAACCCCCAAGAACGGTCGTTGCAAGGAGGAGAGTAAGGGAGATCGAGAGAAAGAGATCATACCTGCGATTTGGGAGCTCCGAGGGTAAGTTTCTCGCTTTAAATTTTTCTTCATGTAAATCTCTGTTAACTTGAATGCAACGTTCGGCCCCTTGTTGTTTTTGTGGATTGTTTAGGAACTCTGAGTTTAGGGTTTGAAAAGAGGAACATTTTGGTTTGGTGATTTGATTGAGATTTTGACGAAATAAAGGCTAGAATCGGATTCAGGACATGATTTTGGGTGAGGTTAGTGTTTGAGTTGAAACAATTTAGGGTTTCCTCACCGGAGACGAAGGCAGTTTCCGCCGTAAGTCTCCTTCTCCGGCGAGCATTTTTAAGTTCCTCAACAGGCTTGTATTCAGAGGAGAGAAAGGAAATAATGAGGCGATGAGAGTTTACTCGCATATTTCTTTTATTTCTTGCAACGGTCACTTATGCCACTTGCCCCATTTTGATCCCTTTTCTTTTTTGAGTTGGCTAGGGAAGACGGTGACACTTGTCACCGTCATTTTGAGTGGCATTCTCATCATTTTTATTCCCTGCGCAATATCTCCAAACACCCCGTTGTGCACCTTCCGTTTGTGCCTTAGATCTAATCAATAGCTATGATCTATCTAGATCCAACGCTCAGGATCTTGTCTACAGTCAACCGGGTTGACTAAGGGTCTGTGGTAGACCCTCCAAGCGAAATGGGATTAGCCCTTGGGCTTAGAGAAATTTGGTTATTTGCACCCTTCCATGTGTTTGTTTTTCAGTACCAGCCCATAAGGTTTTTTTTCTTTTTTGATTTGTTTTATTATTTATTTCTTTTTTTTTATCATTATAGCTTTTGTTTAATTTATAAAAATATAAAAAATGTGTGTATTGTTAATTATCTTAAATATATTTATTTAATATTAATTAATTAAATTATTAATTAATTTTATTAAATATTCATATTTAACTTAGTTAATAATTTTGTATGTTGTCTAGTTTGTTTTAGTTGTGTAATGATTATTTAGTTTGGTTGTGCAATACGTTTACACCATGATAATATTTGATTAATATCTCATTTGCACATTCAAACCATTTTAAAAAAAAATAAATTCTCGATCCAACGTCGAGCCATTTTTCGCCCTTATAAGTCGATTGCCTCGTGCATCGCCATCAACCTTGTTCGTTACACTTCAATTTTTTTTCTCAACTAGCAATAAACCCTTGATCCAACGTCAAGTGGCATTTTTCTCAAAAACTCAAAACACTTCCTTAAATAAGAGAATAAAGTTCTCTTTGTATTGAACTAAAGAGAGGGGATTGGGTGAAAACCTCTTCCTCTTCGAGTATTAGGATGCTCACTTTAG
This sequence comes from Lathyrus tuberosus, assembly GCA_022829125.1. NCBI lineage: Eukaryota > Viridiplantae > Streptophyta > Magnoliopsida > Fabales > Fabaceae > Lathyrus > Lathyrus tuberosus. The sequence continues at coordinate 17,595,387 of JALAZF010000060.1, forward strand.
AGTGTGTGGTCTCGATACTCGTCTTTCAATACAAAGACGTGACTATATTCACCACCCATTCTTTCAAAAACCTTTTTCTCTCTTTATTTCATCTCCTTGTGTCTAAAAACCTTGGTCTTGTACCAAGTGTATTTTCAAACCTTTTCTTAATAAACTTAGATGGTCGTGGAGTGGTTAGGCGAACGCCTTCTCCTATCCCGAGTGCTTGACATTACCTTTAGGGTTCACTGTCGTAAAACACTTACCATCTAACTCAAAACACCTTTAATAAGAGAATAAAGTTCTCTTTGTATTGAACTAAAGAGAGGGGATTGGGTGAAGGCCCCTTCCTCTTCGAGTATTAGGATGCTCACTTTAGAGTGTGTGGCCTCGATACTCGTCTTTCAATACAAAGACGTGACTATATTCGCCATACATCTTTCACAATAAATCTTTTGAGATAATGAATTGGGTACTACCCAAAGGGGTTCCTATCCTAGGACTTATTTCACCCTTAAAACCAACATTCACAAATCAAATGAGACATCTTGCCTTGATGGCGAAAATCAACCTTTTCAAAAAGGACATGTTACGTCCGTTCTACCGCAAACAGGTAACGCATAAGACTCCACGAGCGAGCCGCAAAACACCTAACTGCTAGAACCCGCACGTTAGCATCGTCCATAAAAAACACCAACAAACCGTAGTCGGTCGAACTACGATTGCTCTGATTCTTCATTCTTGTCCGAATGTAAGATACGTAGGCACAAGATCGCGATGATCTTGGCGAGCCCCCTTCCATTTTCTTCACTCGTAGTCCTTCGAACTACGTCGACTCTGACTTTCCCATTGCACAAGGGAATACGTAGGTATAGGACCGCGAAGTCCTATCGAGTCCCCTCTTCTCCCCACCTTTTCTTTTATTTTCTTTCACATTCTTTGTTCTTTACCCTTCTCTCACCCTCTTTAAAACACTCTTAGAAAGCAATTTCCTCTAGCAAACATCTCAACACATAGACAAGCAAATGGTTCCCATTGAGTACGATGGATGTGAGGGGTGATAATACCTTCCCCTCGCATAATCGGCTTCCGAACCCTTAATTTGGTTGCGAGACCATCTTATCCTTTCTTCTTTGGGTTTTCTCGATGTTTTCCCTTCCCCTCATGGGATAAATAAAGTTCGATGGTGACTCTTCTGTTTCTTCCTCTTTTCGCCTCCGGTCGACTATTTTTCGAGTAGCAACACTTCCCATAACTATTGGTCCTCACACTTTCCAAGTCGCTTTCCAGGTCATGGACATCCGGGCAACGTACAGTTGTTTATTAGGAAGACCTTGGATACATCGGGTTGGGGCGGTCACCTCAACCCTCCACCAAAAGTTAAAGTTCGTCCAGAACAACCAGCTCGTCACGGTCTATGGAGAACAAGCCTTGCTCATGAGTAACTTATCATCATCTACTGGTATAGAACCCGAGGAGGTTATTAGAACTCAGTTCCAAGCACTGTCGGTGAGCAAGGACAATCAATCCGAAGAGGGAACTTGCATTTCCTCATACAAAGATGCTATCAAAGCGGTCGAGAGTACCAATACAACAGGATGGGGACAGCTAGTCATTCCTACTGACAATAAAACAAGGAAGGGCCTTGGTTTTTCTGCAACCTGTACCCAGACAGCTACTACCAGCGATGAAAGTCTTCATCCCATTCAGGATTTCTTCCACAGTGGAGGTTTCCTTCACCCAGTGCCTCAAGAAGTGCATACCATCAATAATGATGATTCCTCTGATATAAAGGAAAAATGGGAGTCCGATCTTAACAAGGACAGTTATATGTCTCAAGAAGAGGTGCCTACGCCCTTTTTCTTTCCTACACAGAGTTCGAGATTTATACCGAGGTCAGATGTCGAAATGATATACGGAGATTGTGATCCTGAAGAATGTCGTGCTCCACCAAAATCATTAGAGGAGGACACTCTGATGAAGGACAACTTTGACCACAACTATTATGGCTCGGTGGATGGCCTGCCAATGGGGAAGCCGTGCCCAGAAAACTTGGGGCAAGAGAGTCAGCCGAATAATGAAAATCAGCTGAGCGTCATTAAAAAGAATACCTGCGTCCCCACCATGTCATGGGATCAACAATCAGGTCATTCAGAAAACGTCCAGTGCGACGATGAATTTGCAAAGCTTGCCAGACTAGAATTCATCAACTATACTTCTCCCGAGGTCAACGTCATCGAGAGAGATGACCCCTCCAGTTCCAAAGAAGTGTAGGACACCCTGGGACAACCAAGTGGGAAATACGACTATATGGTCAAGTACACGGCTCCTGAAAGCTCTCGTATCAGGTTCGAAGACATCCAGCCAACTGGATGGGGAGATTTGCCTGAGAGCACCAATGCTATGCAAAATGTAACAGAGGAATCCTGCTACGACTACTCTGCCTGGGAGATAGATTCTAATGATCCTGCTCCACCAGAAATCAGCGTTATTTCTGAAGACAAATCAAGGAAGGTGCCAGACTTTGTGATTCACCAAGGAGTTCGCCGCCAATGGGTTGCTGTCGATGTTCCAAAGATTATTCATAAGTAAAAGTAATTGCTGTCTTTACTTTAACCTTTCACCCTGCCCAAGTGAAACGGATGTTTTGATAGGGCTCACTTTCTGTAAATTTCCCTCTTCGCTTCGCCCAAAGCGACAGAGCTTTGTTTTATAGGGCTGTAGTTTCAAGAATTGACTTGTTCATGAATAAAATAACGTCGTTCTGTAATTTCTGCATTAATTGTTATTTTCTCTTTTTGTTTTTTTCAGAAAATGGTAATCCTAAAAAACAACTCAATAATAAAAACAAGCAGTAAAAGAAAATACACTGCACACACTCTTGCATTTCCTCTATCTCTTCTAAACACAAATCATACCGTCATGCAGATTGCTAGTTTTAAACCCCGTTGAAACATACGATCAGATGCCTTCTCCCAACTTTGAGTTCCCGGTATTTGGGGCTGAAGAAGAAAATGACGATGAAATTCCAAAAGAGATCTCCCGATTACTCAGACAGGAGGAAAGGTCCATTGAACCTCATAAAGAGCCGTTGGAAACAGTAAACTTAGGTTCGGAAAAAGAGAGAAAAGAAATCAGGATTGGGGCACTGCTCAGTCCAACTGCCAGAGAGGGCTTGGTAAAGCTTCTCAAAGAATTCCCCGATGTATTTGCTTGGTCCTATCTGGATATGCCAGGGTTGGATACCTGCATCGTGGAACATCATTTACCGTTGAGATCGAAATGTCCGTCGGTAAAACAGAGGTTGAGACGGACTCACCCGGACATGGCCATCAAAATAAAAGAGGAGGTCTAGAAACAGATTGACGCAGGTTTCCTCGCCACAGTAGAATATCCTCAATGGTTAACCAACATCGTACCCGTTCCAAAAAAGGATGGAAAAGTCAGAATGTGTGTGGATTACAGAGATCTAAACAAGGCTAGTCCAAAGGACGACTTTCCTTTACCACACATTGACATGCTGGTTGACAGTACAGCAAAGTTCAAAGTTTTCTCATTCATGGATAGATTCTCGGGCTATAACCAGATCAAAATGGCGCCGAAAGACATGGAGAAAACTTCATTCATTACCCCATGGGGTACCTTTTGTTACAAGGTAATGCCGTTCGGTTTGAAGAACGCCGGGGCAACCTATCAAAGGGCCATGACTACTCTGTTTCATGACATGATACACAAGGAAATTGAGGTATATGTCGATGACATGATTGCCAAATCTAAGACAGAAGAGGAACATGTGACCCATCTATCAAAACTATTCGAGCGGTTGAGAAAGTACAAACTCCGCTTGAATCCCAACAAATGCATCTTCGGTGTCCGTTCAGGGAAACTTTTAGGGTTCATCGTCAGCCAGAAAGGAATCGAGGTTGATCCTGACAAGGTCAAGGCCTTTCGAGAAATGCCTTCTCCGAAAACTGAAAAACAAGTCAGAGGATTCCTGGGACGTTTGAACTACATCTCCAGATTCATATTCCTTATGAATGCGACATGTGCGCCGATTTTCAAATTACTCAAAAAGAATCAGGACTGCATTTGGACAGAAGACTGCCAAACCACCTTCGCAGTATTAAGGAATATCTGTTGAACCCGTCGATTCTATCACCTCCAGTGGAAGGAAGACCACTGATTATCTACCTCACAGTCCTAGAGGACTCAATGGGATGTGTACTTGGCCAATAAGATGAAACCAAAATGAAAGAGTCTGTCATCTACTATTTGAGCAAGAAATTCACCGACTGCGAGACTCGGTACACTATGCTTGAAAAAACTTGCTGCGCTTTGGCTTGGGCAGCCAAACGTCTTCGCCAGTACATGATTCGTCATACTACTTGGTTAATCTCAGAAATGGATCCAATCAAGTATGTCTTTGAAAAGCCTGCTCTCACGGGAAGGATTGCCCTTTGGCAGATGTTGTTATCAGAATATGACATAGAGTACCATGCTCAAAAAGCCGTTAAGGGGAATGTTTTAGCCGATCATTTGGCTCATCAACCGATTGAGAATAAAGAATCAGTCGGGTTTGACTTCCCAGACGAAGATGTCATGTATCTAAAAATGAAAGATTGCGATGAACCGCTACCCAGTGAAGGGCCAGAACCAGGTTCCCAATGGGGACATATTTTTGACGGAGCAGTTAATCATTATGGAAATGGAATTGGGGCAATCATCATAACCCCTCAGGGTACCCATATTCCTTTCACCGTCAGACTTACATTCAAGTGTACAAACAACGAGGTCGAATACGAAGCTTGTATTATGGGTCTCGAAGAAGCGATCGATTTAAGGATAAAAAACTTGGACGTATATGGCAACTCAGCTCTGGTCGTCAATCAAATCAAAGGAGATTGAAACACATACCAATCAGGATTAATTCCTTACAAAGACTACGCAAGAAGGTTGTTACCCTTCTTCAACAGAATTGAGTTTCATCATATCCCTCGTGAGGAGAATCACATGGCTGATGCCTTAGCCACTCTCTCTTCCATGATTAGTGTAGGTCAATGGAACGACTTACATAGGATTGACATAATGCGCCTTGAACGGCCCACTTACATCTTCACTATTGAAGCAGTCATAGACGATAAACCTTGGTATCACGATATCAAATGCTTCCTTCAGAAACAAGAGTACCCACCTGGGGCACTAAGGAAGGACAGGAAAACCCCCAGAAGGCTAGCAGGCAGTTTCTTCCTGAGCGGTGATACTCTCTATAAGAGAAATTTTGACATGGTCTTGCTCCGATGTGTAGACAGACCAGAAGCAGACATGTTGATAAAAGAAATTCATGAAGAGTCCTTTGGCACTCATGCCAATGGACACACAATGGCGAGAAAAATTGTAAGAGCAGGGTACTATTGGTTGACAATGGAATCTGACTGCTACAAGTACATGAGGAAGTGTCACAAGTGTCAGATATACTCCGAAAAAATTCATGTACCGCCAACGCATCTCAAAGTTCTTTCTTCCCCATGGCATTTTTCCATATGGGGAATCGACATGATTGGCTTGATTGAGCCCAAAGCTACAAACGGACATCAGTTCATCCTGGTAGCCATTGATTACTTCACCAAGTGGGTCGAAGCAGCGTCGTACGCTAATGTAACCCGACAAGTGGTGGTCCGATTTATCAAAAACAATATCATCTGCCGTTATGGTGTTCTGAGCCAGATCATTACTGATAATGGATCTAACTTGAACAATAAGATGATGAAAGAGTTGTGTACAGAGTTCAAGATCGAACACCATAACTCATCTCCCTACCGACCAAAGATGAACGGAGCGGTAGAAGCGGCTAACAAGAACATCAAAAGGATCGTTCAAAAGATGGTTGTAACCTACAAAGATTGGCATGAGATGTTACCCTTTGCTCTTCACGGTTATCGTACATCTATCCGCACTTCAACAAGGGCAACCCCTTTCTCTCTAGTATGTGGCATAGAGGCAGTTCTCCCCATAGAGGTAGAGATCCCATCAATCCGGGTATTGATGGAAGCTAAGCTTACAGAAGTTGAATGGTGTCAAAGTTGACACGACGAACTCAATCTGATCGAAGAGAAACGAATCACGACACTATGCCACGGTCAGTTGTATCAACAGAGAATGAAGAAGGTGTTTGACAAAAAGGTTCGACCTCGCATCTTCAGGAAAGGAGACCTTGTGCTAAAAAAGATACAAGCATTTCTCACTGATTCTCAGGGCAAGTGGACTCCGAATTATGACGGCCCCTACGTGGTCAAGAAAGCTTTCTCAGGCCGTGCCTTGAGACTTGCAACCATGGACAGAGAAGAATTTTCCTACCCCACAAATGTTGATGTAGTCAAGAAATACTTCGCCTAAATTTAAAAAAAAAAACGTCTCGGTGTTTTGAAAACCCGAAAGGGCGGCCCAAGCAAAAATTAGAGACATGATCAAAAATCATCCCGGTGGATTGGAAACCTCAAAGTACAATCCAGGCAAAAATTAGGGATAATGGCAAGTAACTACTTTCGACAAAGGGGCAAGTCCCTCAGCAGCAGTTACATCATCCATCAGGAAAGCTCCAGTCAAGGTCATCTTCGACAGAAGCTCAGGATGTCCCGAATTCAAAGTTGGTAGAAGGATAATGGTCGTTATGTTTCAATGTAGCCCTTTTCCCTTAAATTACCATTTTTTAACTTCGTAAATACTCTATGGAATCACGCGTTTGGCTGATTTCCATCCTATCAATAAAATTTGAGCCCTTGTGCTTTTGTTTGCAATTCTTATTTATTTTAGCTTTACAGGACGACATTTTAACATGATCAACGATTCTTGAAATAAAACAAAAACGAATTTACTTGTAAAATTTTTCTTCTTTTAATAAAGATGGCAATTTCTTTTGACTGTTGAACATCGAAAGAATATCGATGGCTTCTCCCAAAGGCGGTTAAGCTTCAAAGTGCAGAATCAAAGTACTCCTTCAAAACCAGTGCACCTGAATGAAGGATCAGCTATGTCGGATGCGAATGCTCCATCTGACCTCTTCGGCCGAGTTCCCATCTCCTAAGTCCGACCAACGTAGCTACCCACGAGGACTACTTCTCCTAAGCAAGGTGGAATTGCTATCTTGAACCAGCGGTACTTCTTCGCCCCGCGATGGCTGAGTATCCCGTCATGCTCATCTATTAGTCTGTATGGCGCGTCAGTTTTGTCAGCATAAACATACATACATCATGCATTATTGATTTGCATTCACATTCATATTGCATCACTATCACTCCAGTCGGTCTTGTCCCGTAGTGATAACTGTCCTCTCAATCGAGTTGACAGTTCTTTCCTCGTCAGGAAAGGTTGCGTCTGAACAATCTCTCTCCTCCAGTTTATTTCTGGATCAGAATTGGCCCTTGACCACTTTGATAACTTGAACCTCTGAAAGACCAGAGAACCTTCAACCGATGTCACTCTTCTCCATTGAAGATGATAATTTTGCTTTCCCAGATTAAGGAAAATCCCTAGAGAAAGCCTCTTAATCAGAGATTCGGCAATACAGCAATTTTTCTCCAAAAAAATCCACTGATGAAAAGGTCATCAGCACCTCAAAATTGGATCACATCATATGGCATTTCTCCGAGAAGATCTCGAGAAAAGTATGATGTAACATCTCCAAGCGCGGAAGCAGTCTCTCAAGAGACTCGTTTTCCCTAGTAGAGTCGGCAAATGGCGTCTCCAAACAGAGAAGTTTGTACACCTCTACAACTCAGACGACTGGGTTCCCCGGCAACTCTGACATCAAAACTTTTTCTATCAAATGACATCTCTCCAGGAAAATTCGGTGAGAAGTTTGAGGAAAATCACTACACATAGTGTCCCTTGTCAAGAAATTTTATTGACAAAAGAAACTGAGACCAGTTCCTTGGTAGGAAACCAGGATCGAGGGGAAGTTTACATCAGAAACTGAGACCAGTTCCTTGGTGGGAAACCAGGATCGAGGGGAAGTTTACATTAGAAACTAAGACCAGTTATGTGGTAGGAAACCAGGATCGAGGGGAAGTTTATTTCAGAAACTAAGACCAGTTCCTTGGTAGGAAACCAGGATCGAGGGGAAGTTTTTTTTACCTTTTCTAAGCATCATCGCTTAGCAAAAGAAGATGAATGCGTAAGCTACCATTATAACCGCCATCAAAATTTCGGGTATTCCGATATTTAATCCTCTTGCACCCCGAATGCCCAAATACCTTCGCCATTCACACCTTCGGGTCCAAGAAGATTAAATAGGGGCATCTGTCATACCCCAAATTTTGACCACTAAGATTTCCCATCATTGTGCAAATCATCATCACAATATGGATGAACCATCTTGTCTCATCAGTCTCCCCAAATATGGGTGAGCATCCACTACAATCAAATTTAGGGTTTCCAGCCCTCTCAGAGTTCTTAGACAAAGGATCAATCAAGAAATGACATGATCTTCAACTTTTCTAGCCTCTCAAATATCTACAAGGGATCAAGAGGACTCCCACTTCAAGGATTAAGCACAAGGCTGCTCCCTTCCAGGTGGATCAAGCCTCAAGATTGCCAGTGTCACCAAATTAGGGTTTGGTCGACCAGGGCCTCCAGATGGAAATTTTCCTCTAGGCATGAGCCAATGCTTCAAATCATATCCTAAAATACTCCATGGAACCTCATGGGCCCAAGCATCAAGTCAATTTGACCTCAGGGGATGCATACATCAAAAATCAGGAATTAGGGTTTCTTGACCTAATTCACCCCTAAGTTGACTTTTGGGACAAATCATGAGCCAAGACCTCAAGAGAGGATTTGAGGGTCTCCAACATACCACATTGATCCATTTGTAACAATGGATTGATCCAGGAAGCTTGAGCAGCAAGTCTCAATTTCATCAGTACCACAATTAGGGTTTTGAGGAAAAAGTCAACTGTAGCTTTGACTTTTGACCAGGACATGCTCCCAAACCCTAGGACATGGTTCAATATACCCTATAACACCCATGGAACATGTCCATCAAGTTTTATTTAGGTCAAGGACATGATTTCCTAAAGGATCGCACAATTTGGAATTCATTTGACAAAAAGTCAACTGTGCACAAAAGTCAACTTTGACTTTTTGAGATTTTTCACAAAAATGGTTTTTTAACCCTAAAATGGTGTTAATGTATGATTTGAATCATCATTCATCAAGAAAAATCAAGAAAAGTGGTATAACTTGTAAAAGGGGTAACCATAAAAACTTAGAAAATTTTCTAAGTTATGAACAAAGTGGCAAGGGTACCAACTTTGGAGGATCATAACTCCTAAACCACAAAGCCATTTTCCCCATCCAAAGCTTGATTTGTAGATCTCATTACCCTCTACAAAAGCTTAAAACTGACCCCCTCCAAATTCCTCATGTATTTTGAGTTATGGAATGATTAAAATCACAAAAAGTGAAAATGTCACTTTTTCCAACACTTAGTGAAATTTTCACCAAGTCAGAATCTGCCTTCATTTTTTTCCAAATGTAGAGGAATTTTTCACTTGGATCCAAAAGGTATCAAAACCAAATATGATCAGACAGTTGTTGTATCATATGAGGGCTTTCCAAAATGGCCAAGAACATCACCAAATTCCACTTGAGCCATGAGATATGACAAGGGCAATATGCCTTGCTGAAAACTGGCAAGGTTAGGCAGAATTTTGTATTATTGATCGATTTGGCAAAATCAAGCCTTGTCATCATCTTGGACATATCTGAGGATCAAATCTAAAGGGGATAAACACTGAGCCAAGCCTCCAAAGTCCTTGGAACAAGAAGTAGCATGCCAAACCTAGAATTTCCTAAAAGAGGGACAAGACTCCAATTTTGGATTTGAGCATTCAATGCATACACCAAGGTGGCATGGACTGAGCCATTTGCAACTGAATTCAGTCAAGACTTATCCAAGACCAAGGGAACCACAGCCCTGTGCCCTAACCTCTAGTCAATGGCTAGAGGAGACTTGGATTCCAAAGTACAACCATTGGCCAAACCTCTGCTGCAGTTGTCATTCACTATTGATCCCAAAACAAACTTGCTCTACTATAAATAGAGCTCATTTGTGCTCAGTTTGAGTACACCAAAGCCATCAAACAGATGCTTTCCTCAAAATCCCTCTCTTTAGGCCAAAGTTCCTTCTTTAGCAAGGTAACTCTGAGTTTTTGAGTTAGAGAGCATTTCCATCACAACTCATGATCCTAACACCTCATAAACATCATATCTAGGTGATCCAAACAATCAAAAGTGACCTGTAACACCAAAATCACAAATTCACATCTCAAAACCTCAAAATAGGCCTTTTGTGCATTTTTCAAGCTATGTCTTGATTCAGTCATTTTCCAAACCAGATAAAACCTCAAACACACTCCAAATATCATCCTTGAACTGTCCCAAATGGTTCCCCCCATCTAGAACACCATTTGAGGGAGTTGTTATTTTGGCCATTTTAACCCCTTTTGCAAGAAAGGGCCAGTTTGTGTTTTTGCAGGTTCCAGCTGATTCCAACCATCCTCAAAGCTTCTAAGGGATCATTTGAGAGTGTCCAAAGCATCAAACCATTTCTGGAACAAGAAGTTTAGCAGATTGCACAGAAAACTCCAAAAGCTCAAAAAGAGGTAAGCATCATGACTTGAACTTTCCAAAATATGCATTGCTTTGAAGTCCACTGATCATACACACCTCATACATGTTATATATGTTGTGTTTGAACCAATTCATCATGTAATTCATGACTGTATCAAAGTGTAGCATAGAAAATGCAATTATAGGCCTTTTTCAAAACCACTATCGGTTTTTGAGGAGGGAGTATGATCTAAAAAAATACCACCACCATTGGATTCCTTGTGAAATTCTAGGCCAGATGCATATAAATTTTGTCCTCAACCATTGAGAAATGAGAAAGTTATGGACCTTCCCGTTTCTTGGCAAAACTTGCCTTGCCTTGCCTTGACCAGGCCTAGAAAACAAGGCATGCCTTGTATATTTGTGGTTTCACTTCATGCAATGGATGTATCACCACCCCAGTGCGCGCGCCCTATAACCTTGAGGTCGTGGGTTCAAACCCTACCCATGCCATTTTGTGTTTTTTCACATTTTGCTATTTTTTACAATATTTTTATGTTTTATTAATTAATTGGAAAATTAATAACTCTTTCAATTTTAATTATTTTTGTTTGGATCTTTTTGCAAAAAATCACAAAAATGTTGAAATATTTTATTTCACAAAAAAATTTAAGTTTATATTATTTATTTAATATAATTAGTATTTTTGTGAATAAATTCCTTTTTAATGTTTTTAAACATTTTAAAAGTGAATATATACTATGAAAATCAAAACCAAGTGAGTTTTAATTAACCTTGTGATTAATCCCTCATTTCTAAAACCTTAAAAAAAATCACAAATGGTTTATTCAAACTTATTTGGTATTTTATTTAAGTTTCTTTAAATATTTACTTTTAAAGAATAACAAATTAGGGTTTCTTTGATTTTCACCCTCATCAAACAATTTCAAACACTTTTGGGCCTCTAATAGAGTGTAAGACCCAATCCTTTGTAAATAAAAAACTTTTTGGGCCTCACTTATTGTATAAGTCCCGTTGTATTTCAAAAAGTTCGACGCGATCATCGTCCGTTGAAAAACAAACCCTGGGCCTCTCCTCGAGCTATAAGATCCATTCAAAATCATTGGGCATCTATTAGAGTGTAAGACTCAACCCCCTTTGAAAAACAAACCATTTTGGGCCTCAATACATTGTATAAGACCCACCACGTTTTCAAAAATCTCGGCGCGATCCCCATTTTCAAACAAATGACCCTAGGCCTCTCCTTGAGTTGTAAGCCCCATCACTTGTACAAAAATAAATCTTTTGGGCCTCTTGAGAGAGTGTAAGACCTATCCCCTTGTACAGAAAACTTTTTGGGCCTCAGTCACTTGTATAAGTCCCTCTGTACAAAACGACAGTGCGATCACTGATAAACCTTGGGCCCTCCTTGAGCTGTAAGCCCCAACATCTTTTCAAAATACTTTCTCCTTTAATTTTAAATATACTGTTGTTTTCAATCTTTCTTTGTTGAACAACTAACCAAACAACATGGAAGCTCTACAACCGAGTAAGTGGTTATATGCTTTCTTTATCCGCTTTCATATACATATAACTGTATTGTGGAGCTGTTTCGCTGTAAGTCTTCTTTCATAAACTCATATCAACTGTGTAATACTAGTATAGATATTTAGAGTTTCCCTGACAACTACGTCTAGCACTAAGCCCTGTTGGTCACTCTTAAATAGACAAAACTAGATCCCCCATAGGATTATCAGATACAGTCTTTCCTCCTCTTGGGGTTAAACAATATGGAGACGTGAAAGCCAGCATTCTCGGTGAACCCTTTCTCAAACTGTCACTCTTAGAAATCGTCAAAGAAACTCTACTCCCCAAAGATGATCTTTTCTTCGTGAATGGCATCTCTTGAGCTTCTTCCAAATTCTCGGACTTTCCTGGCTTGATCTATTCTCTGTGAATAGCCTGTCTTGAATTTCTCGGGGTTTGGGGACCCACAGGCTTCCTAAAAGCATCCCGCTTCCTCTTGGGCATTGTACAAGGACCCTACGGCTTCTTAGAAGTATTCACAGCCTCCTATTAGGCTTCGTATAAGGATTCTTCCTTCGGGAAGAGAGCCTCCTCTTGGGCTTCGTACAAATTGTCCCTTGGCTTCTTAAAAGTTTCCAGCCTCCTCTTGGGTTTCGTACAAATTGTCCCGACGACCTCCTAGAGGTATAGGAACAAAAATTAGTCATCTTAATAGAACAATCTTTCAAAGAGTCTAGATCTTTCTACCGTAAACGTACTACTATTGTTTCTTTAAGCATAGTACTCTAGACTTGGACAGTCTAATCTCCTTGAGTCTCGAAGGCATTCTCAAGTAGAGAAAAATACCAGTAGAATCGGACAGTCTCCAATACCCTCTGGATTCCCCATTTCCTTAAAGAACAGGAAATAAACCTGATCCTCTGATCAATCCCAAATAATAGCCTTACCTTTAATCAGTCTCTTTATAAGAACTGATTTTCTCTTTTAACCAACCTACTGGACCTGTCACTCAACTGAAACAGCAATCCTTTTAGCCTCTATCTCGGGCTTCGTACGAGACACAAAAAGACTCTCTTGTTGAGTCAATCTCCCTTTAGCCTCCATCTCGGGCTTCGTACGAGATACAAAAAGCACTCTCTTGTTGAGTCAACCTTTAGCCTCCATCTCGGGCTTCGTACAAGATACAAAATGCACTCTCTTGTTGAGTCAACCTTTCGCCTCCATCTCGGGCTTCGTACGAGATACAAATCACTCTCTTGTTGAGTATAAAAGACTCTCTTGTTGAGTCAAACATTTTCAGCCTCCATCTCGGGCTTCGTATGAGGTACAAAGACTCTCTTGTTGAGTCAAGCACCTTTAGCCTCCATCTTGGGCTTCGTACAAGACACACATAAAAACACTCTCTTGTTGAGTCAAACCCTTTTAGCCTCTATCTCGGGCTTCGTACGAGACACACAAAAGCATCCACTTGTTGGGTCAATAGCCTCCTCTTAGGCTTTGTATAAGAAAAACCCTGATTGAGTCAATCAACCTGTTAGCATCAAAACTGTGCCTCGTTCACAGGATACAAACATCAACAACTCCTTTCATCTAATTGCTGTAAGCGGCAAGCCTCTGGATTATTTACATCCACGCCACTGTCCCTCTTTTAGCATGAGAAATTCCTAAGGAAAGATAGCATTGCTCTACACTGAGTTAAAGTCTTCTCCTTCAGGTTAAAACCCCCTATAAAGGAAATTATGGCATTGCTAGGATTCACATATCCCGGTTAAAGTAATCCCCCTTTATAGTCAGTCACCCAACAGCTGTGACACACAGACCCCCTTTAGAGATGACAAATTCTCTCTAAAGACAACACCTTTTTAGCTTCACATCTTGGGCTTCGAACAAGATACAAATAGACCCTTCAGCTTCACATCTTGGGCTTTGAACAAGATATAAAATACCTTTTCGGCTTCACGTCTTGGGCTTTGAACAAGACACCAAAACACCATTTCCTCCCATAGAATAGGAGGAACTACGATCGCTCTGATTTCCCTGTTTCGGTAAACGGGAATACGTAGGCATAAGATTGAAAGAAAAATCTTAGCGAGCACACTAATCCAAAACCCAAATCCCATACCCTCACATATCAATTGAAAAGCATCAGTCTTAAACTCCCACCAATCACCCAGGCACTATTTTAACAAAATAACTTAAGAGAGACCCACAATCTCAATAGCATCTGTAAATCAACAGTCATCTGTTTAAACTCAGTATGCAAGCAGGGTTAATTGGAGACATCTATCTCCCTTCCTTCATCAGATTCAATAGGATAAAAAATGAATTGAACTGTAGTACCCAAAAGGCGATAGTGCTTCGCAACCACGTCCGAAAATTCGCGCTACACCACTATGTAACACCCTAAATTCCCCCGCATAATTTAATCAAATAATCAGAGTAAAATAATACAACTTAGAAATAAAGGGCATTACTTTCAACATAAACTTGCTCATAAGTAAACATGTAACATAATTTAAAACATACTTTTATCCAAAAATACTCTTTATTACACAGTGAAAATGAATCATTCGAATAATAAAGCATAACGGCGTCAAGTTACCAAAAAATTAGTTTTGTAAACTGTAAAGGCAACCAAAATTCTTTAACCAAAATAAAACATGCATAAAAGCGTTCCCAACTCCCAATGTTACATATCAGAGCAGACGCCACTAAAGTGAAGCACCACGTCTTCACCGACCACGACTTCCAAACTACTCCTGATTATCTGCAGAATGTCGTATAAAGCATCGCCAAACACAGAAGGGGTGAGGTTCTCAAATCAACAAAAGAAGAAGATGGTATAAGTATAAAAGCATAAATCACCAAGTCATTCACCCATATCACAACTACCAACAAGAATCACACACCTCAACACAACCACAATTCATCAATCAAAACGTAATGCAACACAACTAACAAGAATAATGCAATGAGACACCAACTAGACTCAATGCATGTGGTACCAATTTTGATCCCTGTTTCATGATCACAATTCTCGTCGGAACGTCTATCTAGTCGCTCACACCCCACATGGGCACACGACAATCGTGATTGCTCACACCCTACATGGGCACACAATCACCTCAACAACAACAACATCGATTCCATTAAAAGGAATCCAGATAAACGCTCACACCCCACATGGGCACACGTCATCCCTTAACTCATGCATCATGCTATGCACCTTCAATGACAACATGCAACAACGAGACAAATGCATAAACATAGCATATCATCATTACTCAACTCCCTATTTCACAACAACACACATACACCTATTCGAACATGCATATTCATAGCAATCCTCCAAAATACATCATCTAAAGAAATCATCAACGAAGACACAGGAAACCACGTGAAACAACAAGAAAACAGCAAAGAAACAACAAAAATCGCGCAGCAGCATTTTGGCGCCTCTTCGCACTGCCCGACACAGCAGTAGCGTTGCTGTGCCTCTTTGCATCGCCCGGCGGCGCACAGGCATAACTTCCCCCTCCCTCAATTCCAACAAAATTCCAATAGCATTCCATGTTGTGCCTCCTGATCACCGCCTGGCACAGCAGCGGCGTTGCTGCGCCTCTTTGCACCTCCCGGCGGCGCACATGCGTAGCTCCCCCCTCAATTCCAATAAGATTCCAGTAGCATTCCATGTTGTGCCTCTTGAGTACCACCCGACACAGCACCGCCCGGCACTACGATTCCACCGTCTGGCGCTACGAGCGCGTAGAAAATTTTCTGCAATCCAACTTTCTGCTACACCAGACCCAATTTCCTCCCCAAAACTGTCCTCATAGTGCATAAAAATCATATCAAATCTCAGCACTACTTAGCAACAATAACATACATTATTTTATAGACAACATCATGAACAAATCTTAACATCCTAACTCATTAGAACTTATCAACATACATTCAACATTCTTATGAATTCAACCAATGATTCCTACCCAAATACATACATCACCCAACCCTTGAGAGATTAAAGAATTCCCACCCTTACCTTGTATTGATGAGCTTCCTTCTTCTCTAATGGATTCTCTCCTTCACCTTGCCCTAGCCTCTTTTCAGCTTTTCTCCCTTTGCTCTCACTTTTACGCAGAATGAAAAATAACTTCTCATTCTCTAACTCTTTACATAACCCCCAATCATGATTTACCCTATTTGCCCTCACTCAACTTCGTACAATTACCACACTTCCCTCCCACTCACTACACATCTAATTATTTCTATTTATTTATCCCATTATATTATTATTAATATTTTGATCCAACCTTACTAAATAATAATAATAATAATAATAATAATAATAATAATAATAATAATTCTCATCATTTATATACTTCCACTAATGTCCACTTTACACTATGGTTAGCAAATATTGCTTAATTAAAAATAGGTTAATTAATCTTACTCTCCGCACCGCTGATTTCTATGCTTTTAGTCGTACACCTCTACTACCCCAAGACTTGTCTCTTAAGGCCACTACCCCTTACTATGGGTACATAAAATATAACGAATACAACAAAACACACCATCAATCATTACAATTCACAATTATTCGCAAATAAAAATAAAAGGAAAATGTGGCGTTACAATAAACATATGAACCTTTGAATATTCTTGAGAAACAAGTCATCCAGTCTTTGAGTTATCTTTGATCAAATGAAGTTGAATGATACTTGAGACTTTATGATTTGAGATTAGAGATCTGTTGGCTGGAAAATCTTGACAAAAGGAACAAAGTAGGGTCGACGAAACATTTTACAAAACCAGGTCGAAGCATCCTTGAGAGCCTACCCGTAGGAGAACATTAAGGCAGGCTTGACAGAAGGCTACCCCTAGTTAAAATCGGAGGAAGACTAAAAGCCTCAGTCGAACAAACAAGCTTGTAGTAGAAGAAAATGTGGGAAGTTGCAAAGATAGTGGACAACGTGGGTAGACACGTGGCAGACCAAGGGCGGTGGACAGAAGAATAATCATAACTTTTTAGGCCTATTTAAGGAAGTGTCAATTTCAGTTCTAGAGGTTACATTTTGTAGCATTAAGAGAGCATACTCAAAGTACCAACGTGAGAGAAACGAGTCAAAAATCTGCAAATGTATGCATGCGTCTGCTTTTACACTTAAGCAATTTATTTTACAAATCATGTCTTTCTTTTGTTTTGGTTTCCCCTTTTACAATTTCTTTGTACTTTTCTCCCATTAATTTGGTTTAGTCTTGCAATCATATTGTTTTATCTACCCTTTCCAAACCTAAGTGTTCAAACTTCCAACTTTTGTTTAACACATAGTCTAGGATTCTTGTAGCCGATCCTGCACGTAAACTTTAATAAGAGACTAGAGGTTGCTCACCGAAAACCCCGTGCAAACAAATTGGCACACCCGGTGAGACCTGTTGTGTTAGATTTATGTGGCTACATACTGGTAAGATGGTAGAACCAAGAAATACCAGTTCAAATGAGAAGTTATCCTCAGGAGGAAATACAGTCGTATCAGAAACCACCAGCGTGGGTTCTAACATAATGGTTGCGGTTTTAACTGCTAATAGTGGACCGACTCAATCACCACGTCAATCCGAGGGAGTAAGACCGACGGTGGATGAAACTTCAGGTCCATTTATGCCCAGTTTCACTTTACCCATGTACGGTAGGGGAAGAAACTTTGGAATACCAACTCAAGTAATGGCAACCATGCATGGGAGTGGTTCGACTTTTGGCGAAAGCTCATCCTCAACATTTTTTCCCTACCATGGATTGGGACCATTGGGTAACCAATTCGATCGTACCACGGGACTGGGATTTCCGCCTCCAGCAACCCTGACCTTTACGTCAAGTTCTGTCGCAGTCATGAGACAACAGATGGATGAAAGCAACCACGAAATGGTCCATATGCTGACTTAGCAAATGGGGACCATATTAAGGCCAATAATTCAAAACTCGACCCAGAGTTACCAACAACTAGAAACTCAAATAACTAGGATAGGTTACTTTTTTGCAGCTTCTAGGGCCCAAGCTCGACAGAGAGCCCCACCTCGACCGGAGACGCCGGTCCAACACGAAGAGAGATTCGACGAGACTGTCGAGCAAGAACCCCATGTGATCAAGCTAATGCCTAGGGTGGCCCAACGACCTCTCGTCGTGCTTGTTAATAGACACCAAGACCCCGACTAGGTGGTTAGGTAGGTTTAACAAGATGCAATGGCCGGAGAAAAAAATTTGGAGGCCATTGTCGAGCGAATTATGGTGCAAAATGGTGTAAACCCTGGCTTGTAAAGGCCAACCTATTCGTCTCCATTTCCAGACTTCGTTTTACAAACAGAGTTACCAAGGGGATGGTAGGTGCCAAAGTTTACCAAGTTCGCTGGGGACACCGAAGAGTTAATCGTCGAACATGTTGCCAGATATCAAACTGAAGCTTGCAACATATCGAATAATGAAGATTTAAAAATGAAATATTTCCCAAGCTCCCTCACAAAAAATGCATTCACTTGGTTTACGACGCTGCCTCCAAAGTCCGTCCATACATGGGCGCATTTGGAGAGACTGTTCCGTGAACAGTTCTACATGGGTCAGTCGAAAATAAGTTTGAAGGAGTTGGTCAGCGTCAAACAAAAGGCTTATGAGTCAATCAACCAGTATCTCAACAGATTTATACTTTTGAAAGCAAGATGCTTTACTCAAGTCCCTGAACACGAGCAAGTCGAAATAGTCGCAGGCGGTCTAGATTATTCCATTAGGAAGAATTTAGACACTCAATATCTTAGAGACATGGCCCAATTGGCCGATAGGGTTCGACAACTCGAGAGGTTGAAGGCTGAAAAGGCCATACCCGTCCGACTGATACATACTCGTCTGAAGACAAAGAGCTCGTCGATGAGAGCGAGGTCAATGTGGCTGAGCTCAAGCCAGGACCTCCATACACTTGTAAGTTATTGAAAGAGTCGAACGGGAAAAATCCTGTCGATACCGAAAAAATAGATAAATTCTTTGCAAAAATGTATACGCTTGATATAACTAAGTGTGACGAAATATTTGATTTGTTAGTCAAAGAAGGGCAAATTATTGTGCTTCAGGGCTTGAAAATCCCCCATTAGAGCAAAAGAAGAAAAAGGGATTATGTAAATTTCATAATTTCCTTGGTCATAAAACTTCTTAATGTGTTCTTTTCAAGGATTTGGTGCAAAAAGCTTTGAAAGAGGGCATGCTTCAATTTGGTGAAAAGGCAAAGATGCAAGTGGATACAGATCCTTTGAAGGTGGAAGAAGCTTTGTATGCTAAACTGATTGATTGTATGATTGTCGAAGCTACTGAAGGTTTCGACAGATCCCTAACTGCTGAATCTGTGGGATGCCTGATGGTTGAAACTACTGAGGGTTTCGACGCAAGAACTGAAGATGCATTGAAGGCAGTTTACCCCACAGCCGGAGAAGGACTGGCTGATTTTCATGTGAAATCCAGAGTGAGAGGGTCGAAGGTTGTGATATGTCCAAGATGCAATGCGGTCTTCGACGAGAAAGCCGTTGAGAAGTATGAAACTGACAAAAAGAAGACACTGGAGAGGCAAAATACCTCTATACCAAGGTTTGTGTTTGACAACAAGGGAGTACGCCAGCGAAATGAAGAATTTCAGAGACAGTTCCCCCAAACACGCCTCAGGACCTTTATTCCCCCGTCAAATGCTCCACAAGAGAAATGGGTGGAACAAGTGAATTAGAAAGGGAGCAAGAGGCCCAAATTGAGAGTGCTCGACTTGGGGGCAGAGGCTAGGAATCCAGAGAAAAAAGCTCAACCTAGAGGCTATGTGGTTTCTCCCAACTACAAAGGGAAAAACCCCATGACAAGGACTTAGTGGACACCGTACCAGAGAAACAAGAAAGCTGTGAAGGTGGCTTCTACGTTGCAGCTTAAACCCGTCGAGATCTCTGGGCAGAAAAGAGACTATCCAAAGGGAAGGCTAGTAGAGAAAGAAATAATCATGGCGAACCAGACGCTTGCCATGACTGTTGAGTCCTCAGGAGAAAAATAGGTCGTCTTGACCCAGAAAACTGAGTACGCTCCGTTGATTGAGGAGGAGGAACCAAAGTATATTCCTCAATCAGACGAAGAACCAGAGTATACTCCTCAGTCGGATGATGAACTAGAATACACTCCCCAATCCGACGAGGAACCTAAATACGTCCATTCACCAGAGGATGATATGGTCGATGACACCTACGGCGAAGACTTTTTAATCAACTATGGAATCGTGTCAGTGTTACCCGCAAAATATGATAGGGCGTCAGAGGTTTCCGAAGCCGGCGAAGACTTTGAGCCAGATGAAAATGGTGAAGATAAACCATTATGTTACTATATGATGAACAACGGAGTGGTGGAGGAGCAGAAATCCACATTTGAGAAACCTAGTCTAGGGATGATGTACCATCTTAAGCCGTTATTCATAAGGGCAAAAGTCGATGGGATGCCGTTAATCAAAGTATTCGTCGACGGTGGGGCAGTTGTCAATCTGATGCCTTACACATTGTTCAAGAAGATGAGAAAGTGTGATGCTGGCCTTCGACAACACAATATGGTCCTCTCCAACTATAAAGGGAAAACCACTAACATCCTAGGAGTAATTCAAGTGGAATTGGTCGTTGGTACGACCACCAAATCGACGTTTTTCATTGTGATAAACTCCAAAGCAAATTTTAATTTGTTAATGGGACGAGAGTGGATTCATGGAATCGGGCCAGTGTCGTCTACCTTACACCAGAGATTGATTATCTGGAGGAAAAATGGCATTGTCGAAAACATTAAAGCCAATCAGAGTTACTATAGAATCGACGAAGCGAAGGGCACAAAGAAGTCTTTCGACCAACATTTAGTTAATGTCACACCATGTGACGACAAGTCAGAAGTTTACACCTCTGTCGAAAATCCAAACTGTTTCCTGAATTTAGATCCAAACTATGGGTTTATATGGGACACTGAAGAGGCGATGGCGCCTGAAGAGGTGAATCCACCTACGGGGTGGCATGAGTTTGGTGAAGATGACCACTGAGTCAGAAAGCTTGGCTCGAATTTTGGCCTACTTGGCTGAAAACAAAAGAATAGTGGCACTAGAAGCTGAGGAACTGCAGAATTTGGCCGTCGAGGGCGAAGACGAGGAATTTGAAAATGGCCAACAAGGCCAAACAACAGCTTCATAAAGTCGGAGGCTCGATTATATCTACGATAATGAGCCTTTGGGGTTTGAAAAAAAGATCCGTCGAACGAATTGCAAAGGATGCAAGCACAAGATCCACTCGAAGAGATAGATCTTAGAGATGGGGTTACAAAGAGACCGACGTATATAAGCGCCAAAGTTGGGTCAAAGATGAAAGTGAAGTGAGTCGAATTGTTGAAAGAATATAAAGATTTCTTCACCTGAGATTATGGCGAGATGCCTGGTCTGAGTCGAAGCGTGGTAGAATATTGTTTGCCTATTCATCTAGGGAAAGGCCAGTGAAGCAACATCCTCGAAGGTTTGCTCCAGAAGTCACAATGAAGATTAAGCGAGAAATTGAAAGGTTACTCAAAATTCGGTTCATCAGAACTGCAAGGTACGTCAAATGGTTGGCTAATATTGTACCCGTCATTAAGAAAAATGGTACGCTTCGAGTCTGTATAGACTTTAGGGACTTGAATAATGCGACTCCAAAAGATGAACATCGATGCCAGTGGCAGAAATGTTAGTCGACTCAGCCACAGGCTTCGAATATCTCAGTCTTCTCGATGGATATTCTGGCTATAATCAAATCTTCATAGCAGAAGACGACGTGCCCAAAACGGCGTTTCGATGCCAATAGGCCTTGGGAACATATGAATGGGTTGTGATGCCATTCGGCTTAAAAAACACCAGAGCAACCTATCAAAGGGCTATGAACACCATGTTCCATGACTTTACATTAAATTTTATGCAGGTGTACATTGATGATATCGTGGTAAAATCTTCATTTAAAAATGGTCATTTGGACCATCTTCGACGCTCCTTCGAGAGAATGAGGAAATATGGATTAAAAATGAATCCACTAAAATGTGTTTTCTATGTACATGCAGGAGACTTTCTAGGTTTCGTGGTACACAAAAAAGGCATCGAGATCAATCAGAACAAAATAAAAGCAATCTTGGATCTCAAGCCTCCTTCGACGAAGAAATAACTATAATCTTTGTTGGGGAAAATCAACTTCTTGAGAAGGTTCATATCGAATCTAAGCGGTAGGACGAAGGTTTTCTCGCCACTCCTTAAAATCAAGAAGGAGAGTGACTTTCACTGGGGACATGAGCAACAAATGGCTTTCGACGCCATCAAGGAGTATCTCATAAGGCCTCCTATTTTATTGCCTCCTAGTTGAAATAAGAATATGAAATTATATATTGTTGCATCCGATTCGACAATAGGAAGTATGTTAGCTCAAGAGGATGATTGTGGAGTCGAAAGACCCATTTACTACCTCAATCGAATCTTAGTAGACGCTGAAATTAGGTACTCTATGATTGACAAGTTATGCCTATGCTTGTACTTCTCATGTATGAAATTAAAGAAATATATAAAACCAATTGATGTTTATGTTTCATCTCATTTTGATGTTTTAAACATATGTTTCCTAAACCCATTTTACATAGTCGACCTGGGAAATGGGCACTCGCGTTAACTAAGTTCTCTCTGACTTACGTGCCTTTAAGGGCCATGAAAGGTCAAATTATGGCAGATTTTATTGTGGACCATGCAATAGTCGAGCCAGTAGTAAGCATGGCCGACACAAAACCTTGGAAGATATACTTCGACGGGTTAAGTCATAAAAACAGAACTGGCGTTGGGGTCTTAATACTATCCCCAAAAAGGATTCCAACTAAGTTCAAATGTCAGGTAGACGGGAGATGCTCCAACAACGAAGCAGAATACGAAGCCCTAATCACTTACCTCAAAATCTTAAATAATTTAGGGGGAGAAAAGGTTAAAATCAAGGGTTACTTGGAGCTAGGGATTAAACATATCACACGAGAATACAAGTGCATCAAAGAGCATTTGCTGGTGTATTTCGCTGTGGTGAACCAGCTATTGAAGTAGTTCGAAGTCATCAGCATCAAACATGTACCTAGAATGGAGAATCAAGAGGCTAATGAATTGGCCCAGATTGCCTCTGGGTATAGGGTGCCGAGCGACAAGCTAAGAGACTTCGTCGAAGTCAGGGGAAAGGTGGTGTCAAATCTGTCATCGACACCTAACGTGTTGACCTCAACAGACGATGAGACGAAATATGTGGGTGAAATCATGGACAGCGTGAAAGTATTCGCCATCAATAACATGGCGAGGTCAGATTGGTGGAGGCCAATTGTAGAATACTTAGAAAATCCGGTCGGAACCACCAACAAAAAAGTTAAGTATAGAGCTCTAAGCTATGTCTGTATAAGCAACGGACTGTTGAAGAATACTCCTGAAGGCGTGTTACTCAAATGTTTAGGTGAGACAAAAGCATATCTAGCAATATCGGAGGTGCATAGTGGCACTTGTGGAGCTCATCGAGTCGGCCATAAAATGAAGTGGCTATTATTCCGACAAGGTGTCTACTGGCCAAGCATGTTATAGGATTGCATCGACTTTGCTAAGGGGCGCCAAGAGTGTCAGAGGCATGTGAACATCCAACATTCCCCAGCCAGCGAATTACACACAATCATCAAACCATGGCCATTTCGCAGTTGGGCACTGGACATCATAGGTGAGATCCGACCAGCGTCATCGAAGCAATAAAAGTTTATCCTAGTGGGGATTGATTACTTCACGAAATGGATTGATGTTGTACCATTGGTCAAGGTCGACTAGGAAGCCGTGATGGAGTTCATTCAAAAATATATTATTTACAAGTTCGGAATCCCGAAACTATCACAACTGATCAAGGGTCGGTTTTTGTGGGACAAAAAGTATAAGAGTTCGCATCTGAAACGGGTTTAGAGTTAGTCACTTCCACACCTTACTATGCCCAGGCGAATGGACAAGTCGAGGTTGCTAACAAAGTGATCATTGAGCTGATCAAGAAACATATCGCCAAGAAACCTAAGAATTGGCACAAGACACTGGATCAAGTTCTATGGGCTTGTCGAACGTCACCCAAGGAGGCGACAGGTTTGACGCCTTTTCGTCTAGCATTTGGCCATGATGTTGTGTTCCCTGTAGAAATATGTTTGCAATGAGTAAGGGTACAATGTCAAAATGAAATTCCATCAAAACACTATTGGAGTATGATGTTCTACGAGAAAGTTGACTTAGACGAGCAAAGGTTAAGTGTTTTAGACGTACTGATGCAAAAAAAAAGGCGGGAGTGGCTAAGGCATACAATAAAAATTTAAAAGGAAAAACCTTTGCAGTAAATGATTACATTTGGAAAGTGATTCTACCTGCAGATCGAAAAGACCGAACATTAGAAAAATGGTCACCATGTTGGGAGGGACCATTTCTGGTGATTCAAACGTTCACAAATAATGCCTATGAAATTCAAGAGTTAGGTGTTGATCGATGAATCTTAAGAGTAAACGGAAAGTATTTGAAGAAATATAAACCCATGCTCCAAGAGGTTCAGATTAAAGATAAATGAAACTTTTCATTGATAGAAGGCCGAAAACGGCTTACAAATGGCCAGCACAAATTCAAAGTTACATCATTTTAAGACAAATAACTAGGCTGGGAATCTAGACTTGAAGTCTTAGAGTTGTCTCATAGGAAATCCGGGCATCCAGACGGGCCTTCTTCTCCACCAACTGTGCAATCTGATCCTTGATTTGCATGGTCGTCTCACCGTGGGAAATCCCTTGACGTACTTCTTGGTTGATGACATCTTGAGACGGAAGGGGTTCAGACGAATCCAGTGTAGCCTTTGTAGTTGAACTTCGGCAATCTTCTTATTGAGATCATCTATCTAGGCTTTATAGGTCGAGATTTGCTGGTCGAAGGCCTGATGTTTTTTTAGACGCTCTCGACGTTTGGTCTCGAAATCGGTCAGTTTCTGCTCACAAAGCTAGTTGCGATCCCACTCCATCCTCACCGCATTCCGCTTTGTCTTGATCTAGAAATCAACGTGATGTCGAAGGGCAAGATCCTTGTTGAGCTAACTGGAGAAAGCATCAAACTCAATCAAGTACTGAGCCAACGAGTCGGGAATGGAATATTGGGAAATCTCGTCAATGAGTTTAAGCACGTCAGCCCCTAGCATAGATTCTTTTTCGACCATGATCAAGAATTATTTCTCAATCAAGTAGAACCTAAGTTGTTGGAGTTTGAGGGCAACAACGACGTCCACTTTCGGAAGAGGGATAGGGACTGAGGCAGAAGGCCCGAAATCAGTAGACACTTGTCGAAGCTTTTGAAGCCTTCTCAGAGTCTCAGTTGGATTCTTTTCCCTCTTGGCCAGAATCTCACCAGGACTAAGAGAGATGTTGGAGCCATCGTTTTGCAATGTTTGGTCGAGGGAACCACCGACATAGGATCGTAAGTTTTGATTGTCTTCCCTAGGCATGTTGCCTGCAACGGCAGTAAAAGTCTCATAAATCGCACCAGCTTGGATTTCAGGACCGATAGCAGCAGTCGTCGAGGGTTCCGGATCTGCGTCAGCCTGAGTGTCGAGACCTTGGGTGTATTCGGCCGAGAGACCTTGAAATTCATCTTGTTTTTGGGGGCTCGAACGGGTAGCAGTTCCCATCAAGTCTTCAGTGGGGGGTCCCTACAAAAAAAAGAATCCCTAAGTCAATATCAAGAAAACATCACAAGGATGAACAACAGGGTCAGTACCTCAGGTGTTGTTGGCTGGGAAGAAGGAGCCGGAGTCAGGCCCTCATGTAGGGGAGTCGAGATAAAAAGACCAGCGGTTTGGCCACTCAAAGAAATGGCCTTCAAGGCCGTCTTATTTACACGGATGATGGGCTTTTTCTTTGTTGGAGCAACAGGCGTCGAAGTCGTGACAGAAGGAAAGATTTGAGAGTGAGTACTACTCTCAAAAGCTTCGTCTTCATGCAACACTTTTTCCGCAACCTAAGCAGTAAGGAACGTCAGTGCCCCGACAAAGTGATAATTCATGCAACGTCAAAACACTTGGCATACCTGTGGTTTTGAAGAGGAAGCCACTTTCGTCTTCTTGGAAGGTTTGGGTGAAGTGACTATAACAAGTATACAAAATCGTTAACATGGGTGGATTCTCAAACAAAGAGTTAGGGAAAAAGAAGGTTACCTTCTTCTGAGGAGTAACCTCAACATCAGAGATTTGGATTATTTCGGCAGGAGCCTCCTTGGCTGGCTGTCCAGGTGGGAATTTGCCACCCAGAACGGCGAAGGCATCATGCAACTTTTGCAGAAAGACAAAACTTTCAAAGTACTGGCAATGGTAGCTTGACCACCACGTGTCGAAATCCTTGGCGGTGAAGAAAGAATTCTGAAATTAAAATGGAGGAAGCTCAAGGTGTTAAGCCTTGTGGAATTTAAGATAGGCTACATGATCGTCGATGTTTAGAGTCCGACTAGCCCACACAATGTCTATCGAGCGGGATACTAAAGACTTTGGCAGCATCTGGCTTAAGCCAAACTGTCGAGCCATCAAATTGGGTTGATAGTTCATAAAACCATACCCCTTAAATCCAGTCTCAATCCTGAAAGACAACATGGTGGGAGTTATAAATGCCATCCACATAGCATTCGACAAAGCCGCAAACTTGGGGGAGACACCAGGGAAAGAATCTCTAAACCAAGTCGGACCAAAGCATCGATCCGCGAAGGGGGCTAGTTTAGCAACGAAGGTGGTGGTGTTAACAAACAGCTTAATATACTTCAAGAAGATAAATTTGTCAGGAGTTTCCTGATGAGTGTTCAATGCAAGCCTCAGACATTCGATGGGTTGATCCTGCATCAGATACATAATACGCTCTGTCACAGGAACGTCGAGTGGATACTCAAAGGTGGCATTCAGCCAATGTTGCAGCAACCAAAAAAGGCCCAATATATTTAACGCTTTGGGGTGGAATACAACAACTTTAGCTTCAGCGAAGTAAGCCCCAGAGAATGGTATAGAGAGGCCAACAGAAGTTTTGCCAAGGAAACTTGTCTGCCTTCATGAATCTGAATTTCCAAGCTAATGTAACTCTTGGCTATTTGCAAAGACCCAGGGAAAAACACATAGTATGAAAGCCAGAGGGTCAGAAAGGCAATGTGGTCCTCGTCAGAAACCTCATCCGAGTTCTTAACATGATGGTCCTCGATATAGTACTTGAAGGCGGCGCGACTAAAAGAGAATGAATGTTCAGTGGAGAGAGTAGGGTCAAAGGTCTTGCCTAAAGGAGATACACCAGTGATGGCCGCCATGTCGAAGAGAGTAGGCGTCATCATGCCACACGGAAGGTGGAAGCTGTTAGTTGAACACTCCCAGAAATAGATCAATGCAAGGAGATGGCTAGAGTTGTCAAAATGGGCTACCCGGCCCCAAATGGGTTTTTTTTAATAAAAAAATAAAAATAAAAATGTCATAATATTTATTATAAATAAATTTTAAAATTATATTATTTTAAACATAATACATTTTTATAATACATTTTTAAGTACTATATTATATTTTATCAATACTATAATGTGTTTTTAAATACAATACATGTCTAAATTGTATAAAATAATACTCGGATATTTAACATAAGGGAAACTAATAGAATACGAGAAAAGAGTGTTGATTATATTAATGTATAATATTTAAAAGAGAAATATTGAATAGAATATATATACAATTTGGTGAGTTGAGAAAAATCAATGTGTTATTTTGGAGTAAGATTATATAAGTATTAGTATAATTTTTTTAAATTTATAGTGATATGGGCATAATGGACTACCCACGACCCATATGGGTAGCGGGCTTTTTAGGGCTGGGCTAAAATAGCCCTGAAAAGTACGGGCTCTAATTTTAAGGCCCAAGGCCTATGATTCTTCGGGCCTGGTGGGCCGGCCCATGTGGGCTAGCCCATTTTGACAGCTCTAGTGAGATGGCAAGGATTGACTTTATGAGCTTGTCTGGAAATCTGGATGGCGTCGAATATGCCAGCCTTCTCCCATTGGGTTTTATGTTTGTTCTGGACTTTGTTGAGCCAAGCCAGATACTCTTTGTTGCCAGGTGTTGGAATCGTCAGGAAGACTCGAGCATTGGGATCCATAAATTTCAGGTCGATGGTGCCATTTTTCTCGAAAGTAGGCGGGATAACAGGAGTCAAACAAGGAAAGAACTCTTGAACATGCTTAGGGTGTGTTTTGGTACTTAGGTATGACCCATGAAAAGCCATAAAGTTGTCAGCAACCACGATGGGTATCATCATTTGATGTTGCTTATTTTTTTTACCACAACTTTGTCAATAGATGATTGTTGAGGGACGGTTGGCAAACCCCTTTCTTCTATAAGTGTGCGAGCAAGAGGGTTGTTACCAGTGACTGGAGTAATGGAAGCCATTGAAATGTTAGATAATGGTGAAAGGGTTTTGAAAATGTAGTAAGAATGCTGAAGTTTCAGAATGTTAGAGTCTCAGAAAAATGTAAGCGAAGAAGAAGAGAAGAAAAGTGGTGAAAATGGTATTTATAGACACCAAGAATCAAACAGCCACGGTGACAAGTGGCACTTGACAGCAATTTTATGACTGTTCCATTCCACTGTAGCGGGAAATTTAGTGGAGGAAGTTGAAAGCTCACGACCTAGGGAGTAGCCAAAATCATGGCAAATAATGAGGGTTTTTCTTGGAAATCACAAGTGCCAAAAAGTTGTCATCATGAAGCGTGATGTCAACAGACGTGACATAAAAGTGAAATTTGGTAGAATTTAAAATGCCAATTTCTCAGTCGAAGAAAGTCTCATTCGAAACTGGCCTTTTAGGGGGACAATATGTTGGTTGGCAAATTTCGACCAAAGGAACAAAGTAGGGTCGACGAAACATTTTACAAAACCAGGTCAAAGTATCCTTGACAGCCTACCTGTCGGAGAACAATGAGGCAGGCTCGATAGAAGGCTACCCCAGTCGAAGTCAGAGGAAAACTAAAAGCCTCAAGCAAACAAGTAAGCTTGCAGCAGACGAAAACGTGGGAAGTTGCAAATATAGTGGACAACGTGGGTAGACACGTGGCAGACCAGGGACGGTGGACAGAAGAATAACCGTCACTTTTTAGACCTATTTAAGGATGTGTCCATTTCAGTTCTAGAGGTCGCATTTTGTAGCATTAAGAGAGCATACTCAAAGAGCCAGCGTGAGAGAAACGAGTCAAAACTCTGCAAATGTATGCATGCGCCAGCTTTTACACTTAAGCAATTTTATTTTACAAATCTTGTCTTTCTTTTGTTTTTGTTTCCCCTTTTACAATTTCTCTGTACTTTTCTCCCGTTAATTTAGTTTAGTCTTGCAATCATATCGTTTCATTTACCTTTTCCAAAGTTAAGTGCTCAAACGACCATTTTTTATTTAACACATATTCTAGGATTCTTGTAGCCGGTCCTGCATGTAAACTTTAATAAGAGGCTAGAGGATGTTCGCCGAAAACCCCATGCGAACAAGATCATGCTTTAATGAATAACCTTTGAAAATCAATGATTAACCACACTTTGACTTGAGGAATTCAAAGCCCTAGCTGAGGATGTAATCAGTTGATGCTCTTGATTCCAAGCCCTACCTTGCAAAAGAAATAAAAGAACAAGTCATGTATTTTTTGTATTTTGATTAGTGGTTAGTGAACTATAAAGCATATAAGTATAAAAATATGTAAAGAACATACACAAGAGGTGCTTGGTGATCTCTGCAAAGGCAAACACAAAGGTGAGTGGGTTAGGGGATAGCCAAGTTTGTGATCTTGATGCATTGCAAAGATGCCAATGAGGTGGGATCTTAGGGGTAAAAATTAGGGTATGACAGGATGATATCTTCATAAAACCCCTAATTGAAGATAGATTTGTTTTTACTTTGAAAATTTTGAATATGCAACTTTGTCTAGAATAAAACAAAATCTTGGTAATGCATGTAGACTTTGGAGAGTAAAAAATGACTCTGAGTAAATTTGACTATGAACCAGCTATCCCTCTGAAGTTAGGAGGCTCTCTGGGTCAGAAGGTCTAAAGTCAGAACCCTTATGGAATTATCTGTCTTCTGGACTTTGAGTTTTTAATATTAATGGTGGAAATGAAGTGTTGCTTATATGGAACCAAAGTAAGACGTTTGTCATACACTTAGCCATTTGAACGTTTTAAGTGACCCATTGGGATATTATAATTCTTGGGAAAAGAGAAAATCATTTCAAATTATTGAAGTTATTTTTTTTAGTTATTCTCATTTTTACTCTAATTGCATTTACTTTATTATTTTTTATTGATGACAAAGGGGGAGAAAAAGAATGTGATTTTGATATATCTTCAACCCATAATAAATTCCAAACATGTTATATTATGCCTTGAATTTTTATTGAGATTTATAAATGTTGATTAAACCTTCTGAAAAATAAAAATCCTCCATGTCTTAATCTCATGGGAAGCTTAGAAACCTCACTCTGAAGAAGTTAATAATAATTTTGATAAGTATAAAACTCATGGGTGTCGCAGCGCGAAAAATGACCTAGAGCGCTCCCATGCTCGAGATGATAAAAAATTCACCACTGAACTTTATTCATTCTAAAAGGATATGGAAAATATCAATAAAAACCTTAAATGAAAAAGAAAATGATTATCACTGTTAGAACAAGATTTGTTCAACCCCTTAAACGATTTTGATGATAACAAATTATTGAAAGAACAATAGGGTTTACTATTGGTTATTCGAGTGTGAATGATCAAAATACATTAACCTTGATTTGAACCAAGGTAATCACTCAGAAGAAACCATTAAAGAGAACAAAGTTGTTCTGAATCTTAAGGATCGGAATCAAGCTTTCAAACTATGAAGGGTCTAATTCAAGTCTTTCAGATGTTGAACTCAAGCGTAATTGGAAATATAAGATCAGATCAGCTCTAAAGACTGGAACCTTTTGAAGCAAACATACTCTATTACAAAGAACGTCTCTGCATGTTCTGAACAAGTTTCATCAACAATTCTGAAGACACTACTTCAAAGGAATTTGTCTACATCAAGTCTATAACTCTGCAAGTGATTATCCAGACTAGTTCTGATCAAGACTCTGATGAAGGAAAGACTCAAAATATGTGAACTCAAGACTCTGAAGTCTCAGTCCAACAAGGTTCTGAAGACATATTTTAGCTTTTGATCCTGCTTTAACTAATTCAATAAAAAAAGACTATAAATCAGAAAGCAAAGGATAAGGATAACATCGACTCTAAGCAAGCTTCAACAAATGTCTACAAGAAGGCTCAGCCAGAAGTTGGCCAAGGAAGATCACGTGATAACGGTACACTACTTTATGTCAAATCTGGTTGGTAACTGAGTCTACCCTCGTTTAAGCTTTCTACCCTATTTCTTCTTGATCTTTTCAACTCCCTCTCTAACTCTATTTAAACTCCTATTCTTGATATTCAACTCCCTCAAAATTATTTTCTAAAAACCTTGTCTTTCTTCATCCTTTCACTGTAAGGAAAAAGGAAGGTTGCGACAGTTTATTTTTGGCAGTTACGGCGGTTCGAACCGCCGCAATACCAAGGTTGTGACGGTTTTAGTTCCACCTCAAAACCATGTGTTGGCAGTGTAAACTGCGACGGTTAAAAAAACCGCCACTCCAACCGTCATTACTATTTGCGACGGTCATAAAACTGCCTTAAATATCTATTTATGACAGTTTGTAACTGTCGTGAATTTTAGTATGCATTTCGTTTTCAATTCAGATTGCGACAGTTTTATATTGTCGTGAATTTGAATTTATGACAATTATTATTGTCGCAAATTGTTTTATAGATCCTTAACAATTTAGTTTGTAACAGTTTATAATTACACTAATTATTTAATTTTATAGTTTTAGTAACGATTAAACTATAAATAATTAACATTTTTTATTTTTAGTTATATTTTTTTTGGTAATGCTAACTTGTGCCCTTGGGGCACATGTTAAAATACCCACAAATAGAAAATCCGTATTGGAAAAAGCAATAAAGTCATTAATTATAAAATTATATTAAATTTAAAACACAATTTTCAACAATTTTTTTTTATATTTATCTCTTAACTTACAAGTTAGCATTACCCTATTTTTTTATTTTACTAATAATTTTTTTACCTTTATTTCTTTAAATTGTTATTTTTATTTTGGTAATCTTTTTTCTTTAACTTTTTATTTTAGTTTCTATAAATTTCTAATAAATTGAATTTACAATCACAAAATTCTAATATCAATTAAGCATCATAATATGCTAAGAAAAAGTACAGGTTCCTTATGATGGGTCATCATGAGGACAAAACATACACATTGGTGCAAACACTCATTTTAGTCAAAGGCTCATCCAAATAAGTGAGAGAGACACCACATATTCACCAAAAAACCTTAAATGATAGGTGTATATGTTATCTTATTTATTAAGTGCTCAACCTCCAATTTTTTAAACAATGTAGGACTTACAACTCACACTTGTTCCTCAACACAAATCACATTTGTTTTCCAACACCTTAATCATAATGTCATATAATACAATAAACCGAAATCATATCAAATCCTAATTTATTAACAACCATCATAAAGTCAAAAAAGTGCAAGATTAATAGTCATAATGTAATACATAGTGATCTTGAAGGCTAATCAGAACCTAGAGTGGGCCAAGAAAGACGTCTGTGATGCTGGGTGTGTGAGATGAGGAGGGGGTGTACCTGCAAGGCACTCCGATGCTAAAGTAAGAATCAAGAGAGGAAAAACACAAGTACCAAAGTATGTGTTTCTTAGGATGATTTAGAATACCTGACCCTCTCGACTGAGAGGGTTTTTATAATGCCCCCAGCGCGTGGCCTATGGTCCCTATTTTTGGGGCGAAATAACTGTTTCCCGAAGAATAGGTAACTGCCAAAAACTAGCCGTTAGGACGGGCAGAGGTGCCCGAAACTTGTCGTTGCCAAGGGCAAAGACATAGTTCCGGGCACGGGTGTCGTG
This sequence comes from Lathyrus tuberosus, assembly GCA_022829125.1. Classification (NCBI taxonomy): domain Eukaryota; kingdom Viridiplantae; phylum Streptophyta; class Magnoliopsida; order Fabales; family Fabaceae; genus Lathyrus; species Lathyrus tuberosus. The sequence continues at coordinate 17,628,629 of JALAZF010000060.1, forward strand.
GCTATTTTTAGATGGTAGAGTTGTGCATGACAGGCAGGGATGCTGAGGAGGAGCAGGAGACCTTGTGGGCCCTCTGATCATATGTGCCTGGTAGAGGGGCAGAAAGCTAAATGCTGCCCCATGTTGGCTGGACATAGGTAATTGGGCCGTTTTGGGAGCAGAAGTGGATTGGGCCATGCCTAGCCATTGGCCCAGTCCGGAACAGGAGCCCCCCAAGTCGTTGCTCCCGAGCACGGGAGTGATGACTTAAGGATAGCTACCAGCCCCGGGGAACTCTGAAGGGTTCGTCGTTTGTCGACGAGATGGAGTTGTCCTGTGATGCCCGGGGGTTTTGGTGCCCGCGGGATGCGTAATGTTGTTTGGTCTGCCCGGTGTGCGGGGAGGCCAACGGTTGAGGTAGTGTGAAGAGACGTGACGCCACATGTGCCTCAAGCCTTGTGCAGCATTAATTGCGTCATGATGGCTAGGCTAGGGTCATGATGATGCCCCTAGCCGCGCGTACTCGTGCATGTGCCTTCAGAGTGCTTATAAATAGAAGGAGAAGCTGCTCATTTGGGCTTTTCGCTTCTCTCTCCTCCTTCGTCTTTCTCTCTGAGTTTCCAGTTCGTCGCTGTCGTCAGCCACCGTATTCGTCGCCGTACAAGGCTCTGAGCAACCTCTTCGACCCTTCAAATCCTCCTCGACCACGTAAGTTACTCATTTCTAGCTTTGTTTCCAGCTTTTTTCTTTTGTTTCGTTAGAATGCATGTGGCTAGGATGACTTTAGGTAGATTCTGTAGCGTTTTCCGGTGACTGTTGGTGGTAGACGGTGGCTTGGCCACTCTCTGCTACTGCTGTGGTCACCGAGGCTTTAGGGACTGTAGAGTTAGGCTATTTTCGTCGTTGTTGTAATGACGAGCGTGAGCGTAACTGGCGGAGCTCATGAGTTCTCCGGCGTTCTCATGAATTTTCCGGTGAATTCATGAGTTTTCAGGTGGAGCTTCAAACGGGTATCTAGGTAGCGACATGGGGAGAATCTTCCCATACGTGCATGAGGGTTTACCCCCGGGCATCTCCCCGCACGGTACTTTCGTGCTATTTGATTTAGGGCTTAAGTCGGGGACGTCGTTCTTAGCCCTTTGCGTGCTTTTTCACTTGACTAGCGGTGGAAGGGTGGATTTGATTTTGTAGTCAAATTCACTTTTGTCCTCTGATTTTCAGGTGAACGAGATGGCACGCGAACCCGAGCAAGAGATTCTTATAGACTCGTCCGAGGAGATCTCCTCGGAGAGTAGTGACACTGAGGCTTCAACCACCCCCAGCGATGCCGGGGAGAATCCTGAGCATGCTTCCATGGAGGAATGGACAGTCGCGGAGCCCGCCGAGGATGCTTCCATTTTTGCTTCCTATACCGGGGACGTCTTCACAAACGTGGGGCCAGAAGGGGAGTGGAAGGTGCACTTTTCAAGTCAGGACGACCGTATATGTATGGATTATGGGGAGATGTTCCCGATGTACGAGTATGCTTTTAAAGACACAGGGTTGAGGCTACCCTTCACCGATTTCCAACGGTCCGTCTTCGTACACCTGGACCTGGCCCCATCGCAGCTGCACCCTAACTCGTTGGCGTTCATTCATGCTTTCGATCTGACTTGTGAGTTCCTAAAGATAGGAGCTACCCTTCCTTTGTTTTTCACAATCTTTCACCTCCAGAGGCAGGTTTCAGGGAGAAAGTACGATTGGGTTTCGCTGAAGCAAGCAAAGAAACTATTCAAACCTTTCTCTGAGTCTATCCGAACCTTTAAGGAGAGGTTCTACATCATTGAACCCATGTTAAATAAAACCCAGGATACTACGTATGCCTGGGAAGTGTCGACGGACGAGGACGGTAATGACCTGTATGACGGGCATGGGAAGCTGGTGGCAGACATGGTGCTTAAGTTTCCCTTCTATTGGAGCGGGGACCATTTTTCCCGGGGCACCGACCATTACCTTGCCCAACTGAAAATGCTGAACGAGGACGATAAGGATGGCTACGCAGCGCTGGTAAACTACGGTAACAACTTTAAGCTCGCGGAGTGCTGGACCAAAAAGGGCGGACCCGATCTTCGAGGAAGATGGTAGGCAAAGAGTGAAAAACTGCTATATCAACACGAAAGGGCTTCTCGAGTGCAAGACCCATGTTGACGCCCTTAAGTTACTTGGTAGTCTTTACTTTTTTAGCTTGTCTGGATTATAGTTTTCTTTGTTCGCTAACGTGCTCGTTACGTTTTTGCAGGTGAAATGCCTTCTGCTCATGAAAGGATGGTAAAGAATGCTCTGACGAAGGGCAAGGCGGGCGCGACTAATCCAAAGCCTCGGTTTACCCAGCGGGTGCCTCCTCCTCAACTGGTTGCGGGGAGCTCCTTGCCCCTCCCTTCTTCTGCCCAGGGATCTCATGTGCCCGGGGCTTTAAGGTTTAAGTGAACCAGACAGAACAAGCTGGTGGATCTCAGTCGCACGGTGGATAAGAGCAAGTTTGATCTTTCTCCCTTCTTTCATGATAAGAAGTTCTTTGAGGGTTCATCCCTGACGATTCCTCGGGCAGAGTCCCTAAAGCTCGAGGGTATGGACTGCCCGAGCAAGAGGGAAATGCTGGCGCAAGATGCCTCTGCGTTGATCCGGGTACTAGAGATAGTGGCAGTCTACGCCGAGGAAGACTCCTCCTCCGAATCTAAGCTAAAGAAGGCCTAGACGGTAATATCAGCCCTAGAAGAAAAGGCGAAGAAGTACAAGGAGGAGGCCAAGGCAGCTGATGACGCGAGGAATAAGTCCCATGAGGAGGTTGCTAAACTGAAAGGGGAGAAGGAGACCCTGGTTGCTGAAAAGAAGGATGCTAAAGACCTGTTCGAGCAGATGAGGTATGCGGTGGCCCTGGAAGAAGATGAGCCTGACGAGGTGAAGGCGCTGAAAACTAGGGCCGAGCTGGTTGCTCAGATTGCGCGGGCAGAGGATGATGTCTATGCCATCGGGGAGGAGTCCTTCAACAATGTTGTGGCTCAACTCAAGCTGGTGAATCCAGGGGTTCAGCTATCCACGGAGGGGACCAGCTTCCTGAGTCACGTTGAGGATAGTAAGATTGTGAATCCCAACTTCCTCCAAATAGGTGATGAGCATGCCCGCATTCTTGACGAGGAGTCTCAGCCGAAGCAGCCTATTCCTGAGCAGGCCGAGTAGATGGAGGAGTGATGTCTCCCTTTTATTTGTTGTAATATTGCTGGCCTGCGTGCCATGGTTTTATGTAATTTTATTTTGTATGGGGCATTGCCCCTTTATCATGTAACAAACACAATTATGGCCACTAATTATTTTGATATGTATGTGTCCGGTAGTCCTGGTCGGTTTGGTATATTTCGTACTCGTGCATGGTTTTATTTGTTTTTATTTTCGCTAAGTGTAGAAACTTTGCTCGATACGTGTGTGTGCCTGTAATAAGGGTAACTTTGAGTGATTTGTTATTTCGGGGTTTGCTCGACGTAGATGTGTTCGGCAGTGAGGGGGACTGGTCGAACGACCTAGGTAGCTTCCGGGCATGAGGCCGGAACTCAGGTCGCGTTTGAGGCCTGAGCTCGCAGCGTGAACCTCCCATCGCAAGCTAGGTGTTCTGCCTATCGTGGTACTTCGACGATGGCGGGCTCGGTTGAGGAACCGCCGTCGGGCAGGGGTCCTGCTCGCTCATGAGTGGGATCTTGTCTTAGTTGGTATGCGACGCTTGTACCTGGGCGTGCATCATAGTCGGGATGTTATGTTCGTCGCTTCGACGAAACAAACTGACGATCAGGGCTTAGCTATAACATTGTTTTAGCTTTCCAGCATTCCATGGTCGAGCGAGTTCTTCCCCGTTGAGGTGTTCTAGGTAGTAGGCCCCATTCACCGTCTTTGCTCGGACGCAATAGGGTCCTTCCCAGTATGCAGCAAGTTTGCCTTCTCGAGAATCCTTGTGGTTCCTTCTTAAGACAAGGCTGCCCACTTGGAATTCTCGCCGTATAACCTTGTCGTTGTGCCTGGTTGCAATTTTCTGCTTCAATGAGGCTTCGCGGAGAGCTGCTCCTGATCGGACCTCTTCGAGGAGGTCGAGCTCTTCTCTTAGTGCCTCGTTATTTGTCTCCTTGTCCAGAGGTGATTCAGTCCGCCGGGATGACAAGTGTATCTCAATGGGGATCACAGCCTCAGTCCTGTAAGCTAGGCGGAAAGGGGTTTCCCCGGTCGGAGAGTGGGGCGTAGTGCGGTAGGCCCAGAGTATGTTGTGCAGTTCCTCGACCCAGGCTTTCTTTGTTTCGTCAAGCCTTCGTTTGAGGCCTTGTGGGATTACTCTATTTGCCGCTTCAGCCTGCCTGTTGGTTTGTGGATGCTCGACAGACGCGAAATGTTGTTTCGTGCCTAGTTGGGCAACGAAGTCCTGAAACTTTATGTCCGTAAACTGTGTCTCGTTGTCGGTGACTATTGCTTGCGGGATGCCGAAGCGTGCAAGGATGTTTCACTTATAGAAGTGAAGTATGTTATGGGCCGTTAGTTTGGCCAGAGCATCTGCTTCTATCCACTTTGTGAAGTAGTCAACACCCACTATCAAGTACTTGTTCTGGTTTGACCCTACTACGAATGGCCCCAGGATGTCCAGGACCCACCATGTGAAGGGCCACGGGGAGGACATAAATTTGAGCTCGTTAGGTGGAGCCAAGTGCATGTCCCAGTGCCGTTGGCATTTATCGTACTTCTTCACGTGTTCTTTTGCATCCTGCTGCATGGTTGGCTAGTAGTACCCTGCTCGAAGGGCTTTCCTGGCGAGGGATCTTCGCCCGAGGTGTTGAGCGTTGATTCCTTTGTAGATCTCGTGCAAGACGTGGACAACCATCTCTTCCTCGATGCATTTGAGTAAAGGGATAGAGAACCATCGCATGTAGAGCTTGTCTTCGACCATGTCTTTGGGGTTAGACGGGAGTTCATCCTTAGCGAGGTAATTATAAATGGGGGTCATCCAGCAGTTGTTGTCGCCGATGACTTGCACGTCGAGGATCGTGGAAGTCTTCTCGATGCTGGGTCGAGGAAGCACCTCCTGGATGACACACTTGTTTTCGCCCTTTTTCTTCGTGCTCGCCAGTTTAGGTAACATGTCTGCTCTGACATTATGTTCGCGGGGGACATGTTTTACCTCTATTGTTGTGAACTTCGTCATTTTTTCTTTGACCAGAGACATGTAGTCGAACAGGTTGTCGTTCTTGGCTTGATATTCTCCTCGAACTTGAAGGGCCACGAGTTGCGAATCCATGCAGATGACGACTTCTTCAGCTCCCAGGTCCTCGGCCAGGCATAGACCAGCGAGGAAGGCTTCGTACTCAGCTTGGTTGTTGAAAGTAGGGAAAGATAAAGTGAGTGATACCTCGACAATGATTCCCTCATCGTCTACCAAGATGATACCTGCCCCGCTTCCCGTCGAGCTGGATGCTCCGTCAACGAAGATGGTCCACTTGCGCGCCCCGTGGGTGGGGGAATCTGCGAACGTCATTTCTACGACGAAATTGGCTAACGCCTGGTCCTTGAGGGCCTTTTTGCTTTCGTACTGAATTTCGAATTCAGATAGTTCCAACGACCACTTAAGCATTCTGCCGGCCATATCTGGTCATCCTAGCAGTTGCTTTACGGGTTGATCTGTTCGGACCACGATCGTGTGGACTAGGAAATAGTGCCTTAGCCTTCGCGTAGCATTGATGAGGGCCAGTGCCACCTTTTCTATTTGCTAGTATCTCAGCTCTGGTCCTTGCAATGCTTTTCTCGTGAAGTATATAGGCTTTTGCCCATTGGGCGTTTCACGGATGAGGGTGGCGCTAACGGCCTCGGTTGCTACGGCGAGGTAAAGGTATAGAGTTTCGTCGTTATCTGGCCAAGAGAGAATTGAAGGTTCTGATAGTGCTCGTTTTAGATGGAGGAGAGCCTGGTCGCATTCTTCTGTCCATTCAAATGCGGCCTCCTTGTGGATGAGTTTGAAGAAGGGCAGCGTGCTGGGCAGACTTGGCCATGAAACGAGATAAAGAAGCTAGCATCCCGTTGAGGGATTGGATGAACTTCTTCAAGCTAGGTGTTGGAAATTCGGAGAATGCCCTGCACTTTTCGGGTTTGGCTTCGTTTCCTCGTTCCGTCAGATAGAAGTCGAGGAACTTGCCTGCCCGCAGCCCGAAAGTGCATTTCTATGGGTTGAAATGCATCTGGTATTTCCTAGCTTGCTCGAAGACCTTTCTTAAATGGGCCGTGTGATCGGTCTCCTCGTGGGATTTCACGATCATATAGTCCATATAGACTTTGAGCATGTCGCCGATTTCTCCCCGGAAGACCTTGTTCATCATCCTTTGATATGTCGTACCAGCGTTTTTCAAGCCGAAGGGCATTACGTTGTAGTAATAATTGCTCGATTCGATCATGAAGGCAATGTATTTCTTGTCACCTTTCGTCATTGGTATTTGATTGTAGCCCGAGTAGGCGTCCATGAACGATAACAATTTAAAACTGGAAGAATTATCAACAAGTTTATCAATATTTGGGAGGGGATAAGCATCTTTAGGGAATTCCCTATTGAGATCAGTATAATCAACACACATACGCCACTTTCCATTAGATTTTTTGATGAGTACAACGTTGGATAGCCAAGTGGTGTACTTGGCTTCCGAAATAAAGTTTGCCTCGAGGAGGTCTTTTACAGCTTGTTCTGCAGCCTCCGTTTTCTCCGGAGACTGCTTTCTCCCACGTTGTGCTATAACTTCGACGGTGGGGTCGATTGTGAGTTGATGGCAGGCGACAGCAGGGTCTAAGTCGGGCATTTCCGCGGCACTCCAAGCGAACATGTCTGCGTTTTCACAGAGGCAAGCTTTGAGTTGTTTCTGCGCTATGTCGAGGAGGCCGGTCCCTATATTTACTCCTCGCCGAGGGTCATCGCCGAGCAGGACGAGTTCGAACTCGCCATCCGGAATCGGACGCATCGGATGGGAGCCATTGCTGGTGCTGGCCGAAGTGGATGAGCTGCTCGGGCAAGTCTGGTCCTCCCTCTGATCATCTTTGAAAAAGCGGCTGTCGAGGTCGATAGAGTCGACACGTGGCAGTGGCTTGGCTTCCTCGGAGCTGCTGGGCAAGGCTGGCTTGCTGGACGTATTCGGCTTGGCAGCGATGGTGTTGAGTTATTTGGTGGCTGCTTTGAAGCATCTTCGTGCAACCCCGATGTCCCCGTGTAAGGTGGTGACCATACCCTTCAAATTGTAGTACTTCATTTTGAGACGAACAGTTGATGGTATGACCACCAATTTGGCCAAGGTTGGCCGCCCGAATATGCACTAATAGAGAGACAAGCAGTCAATAACCAAGAATTAGACTTTGATAGATCTGGCAGGCTCTGCAGATCCAAAGGTCACGATCAACTCGACATACCCCCTGTCGCGATGAGAATTGGATGTCAAGCTATTGATTAACTTGAATCACAAATCTTTAACTATTCACCACCGATCTTTGATTTATCCAAAGGAAAGGGTAAAGAATGAAAACCCTAAGAGAATCTAGGTTCGGGGGTTGGTTACGCCTAGGGAAGGTATTAGCATCCTAAACGTCTGTAGTACTCTACAGGAACCTCTTGTTAATACTTACGTTATCTATGGCTCGCTTGCTAAGGGCACGTGCTAAGGTAAAAACCTAGGGGTTAGTATCTAAGTATAGTTGCCAAGACATCGCATCTTGTGCCTACGTATCCTGACGGGAGTGAAATCAGAGTATTCGTAGTTCCTCTCAATGAGGGTGAGGAACTCTTGACTGTGGTCAAGGTTCCAGGGGGAGGTAAGTATCCATGGCAAGATACTTACATGGAGTGCGGTGACTCCAAAGTTAAAGTTGAGTTAAAAGGGTAGATTAAGTGTCCATGGTAGAACACATGTATAGAGTGCGGTGACTCCGATCCTAAGGTTAGGATAAAAGGTAAGGAAGTTAACCTAAGCTTATGCCATGGGAAACTATCTTAGAGATGTATGCAAAGGATAAGATCTAATCTGATTCAATTCTATCAGAAATAAATTGAACCAGAAACCCAAGGGAACATAGAATCAGTAAAACGCACATCAAATTCACGAGAAATTTCAATGATTAAAAAAATTGAAATTAGAATTCTAATTAAGATTAGCTAAATTATTAAAATTCTAGGAATTCTAATTAATCCACTAAGCATTCAATTAATCACAAAAATAAAAGATTACCAAATTAAATTCTCATTAAAAGAAATACAAGATTAAATTCTAAAACATAAATAAAATTTTTTTTTTATATAGGAAATAGATTCCTAAGTTTTTTAAGACCAAACAAAAATATAAAGTAAATGAAAAATAAAATAGAAGTAAATAAAAAAGAAAACGGGTCGGGTTCAATCTAACCAACCCCGACCCAAATCAAACAACAACATAGGTGAGGAAAAGTAAAGGGCATCCCCAGACTTCTTTCTCTCTCGTCTCACTTTCCCATTCCTTCTTCTTAAACCCTTCGTCCTTCTCTTTCGCGAACCGTTTCATCACTCGCAATCCCTCCCTCAACTGTTCATCTTTCTCTCTCGCATAGCACACTCGCCGAAAAATAAAACTTCCTCCACGCTTCCTTCTAACCGCAAATTCAACTCACTCTTGCCACCCTCCTTCGCGACATTGTTTCTCGCTCTCGTACGCGATGCTTTCTTAAGCCACGACGAATGCGTGGTTTTTCAACACGAAAGGAAATCAAACAATTGGATTCACTCAAACAACGATTACACAATGCATAAGTGATATAAGGTCATGGTAGAGAGAGTTTACCTATCGGAGTTCGTCCGATGCGACTTCGGTGGCTATTTACGCAATGGATGATGGAAGGATGCGTCAGAGTATGATCCGTGTGAGGATGATTGGCAATTCACGAGCAAGGATGTGATGGTGACTTCGTCGTTGTGGCTGCAGCGTGGCTTCGACGATGTCGCAATTTCGACGGTACGTCGTCTTCTTTCTTTGATCCTCCTATTCCGATTTCTGCTATGTATTGTTGTAGCTCGATAATAATCCTGCTGTGTGAATACTGATGCTGCGTGTGGTATGATGCTGAACTGGTGTTTCTGAGAACTTTGGAATTCCGTCTCCTTCGTGTTCGTTGTTACTGTTGTTGTCGTGATGATGCTCTTTCAATTCGTGTATGTGAATTTTGAATTGCCTTTGCAATGTGTGTATCTGAGGTATGTGTGTGAGTTTAAACCGTGTGCTCCTCTCTGTGTGACTACCTCTCTATTTTCTGAGTGTGTTGGTATTGTATGATATTTTCTGGGATTTTTCACTGATGTTTTGCTCTTCAAGTTGTGTGAATGTCCCCCTCTCTGCGTGAATCTCTGCTGCTTTTATAGACTCCAATTCACTTGGAAAGAAACATCCTTGTTATGGCTTTGAAATTGTTTCTGTTTTTGAATTAACATGTTTGGGACTGTCTTGGAAAGAATTGAAATACGTCTGATTTTTGTCTTGGATGTGTTTGGTATCATTTTGATTACTTTTGATTCTTCCCTTAAACATATGATTTTATTCTCCTCTTGGCGAACACATTATTATGGTACCAATTTTGTTTCCGTTTTCATGCCGACATGTTTGCCAACCAATTGAAGAAACTTCTCTTTTCATCTTGCCATGCTTAGGACATGCTTTGGCTTGTTTTGGAAGTTGATTAATTATCAGATTCTTCCCAGAAACATAGTTATTCTTGTGATTTTGAATTGTGCTATTATACTCAGAATATTCAACCACGATTAAATTCATGTTTGATTATGTCAGCTCCTTTCTTTTTTCATTTGAAACACGTTTTTGTTTGGGAACTTAATGTTTTTCAGATTTTGTCGTGCGAATTTTGTTCACTGCAGGTTTTAAATTTGGGATCGTGACTGGGGTAGTCTGACATATTCTGTGGGAGATAGTGAACATATTCCTTCTTTTTGCAGCTGCTTGGAGTACAAAGCTGTTGAAAATGGTGAGTAGACAAGACTGGAAGACTGATTCCCCAACACGGAGATCGCAGCCATTCTGCTTTGGGACTAAAGATACTACTGAACACAAATCTGCCACACTGGTAAATTGTATCAATTTGATGATCCTTGTAGGAAGGATGAAGAGCTGCTTGGGGATTCTTCAAGTAAACTGCCCCAAATTAGCTGACTGTTGTAGATGAAATGATCATTGCTTCAGCTGGATTGATGTTGGAAATGACTGTTTCACTGTGCTCTTGGAAAGCTTGCCCCAGTCTGAGTCTTGAAAGATCTTCTGTATAAAACCAACTCAGAGAAGGACTTGCACTGAACCACAAATCTTGAACTGATTCTCAACAGGATATGGAAGGAACTTGCCCCTGATTGAATCACCGACCAAGTTTCTCAAATGTTTGAAAATTCCTTAAGAGGGAGCCAGTTTGCAAACAAAAGTGTTCATACAAACATAGTAAATGCAAAGTTCATGCAACTTTTGAAATCAAAATCATTTTCGGGAAGATGCAAAAGCATATAAGTCATTAGTCTGAACACGGTGGTTCAAGATATTTAAAGGTGAAAGGTAAAGCAAAAGGCGTGATGCCAAAACGATTGATTTGTAAAAATATTTAGGAGTCAGTTTACGCAACCTTGTTGTAGTATGCTTTCAAAATAACCTTGCTTCAATTAGGTCTTTTGAGGGTTATAACGTGGTCTGGTTCACGGTTTAAGAAACAAAAGATAAAGGCTCAAAGTTTATTTGTACCCACCCAATCTTCGTGATGATCTTCAGTCCTACGCTCAGTTAACTTAGATTATGCACTCAGGTTCCCAAAAGATTAGAAATTGCACTGATAATAGTGATGATGACGGTTCAAAAGTCAAGGGATTCTTAAGATGGCAGTCACTGCTTCCTTATAACTTTTGGTTGTCATACAAGCTTGTTCTCATTTCTCTTTGCATAAGGTAAGGTTGTGAGCTTCCCATCTTTCTTAGCTTTTGCCTCGAAAGGGACTCGGCTCATTTTTTAGTAAGGATTTCTTGAGGGCCCTTCTTTATTTATCACTTTGGGAACAACTTGTGCAACATTTATTCATTTAACTTGGAAGAGTTAAAAGGTTGTGGATGTCTGGCTTAACGATTACAGTGAACCATCATTGGCTTCCGATTTGAAAGACATCTTTGACACTCGCTTGCTGTGTGCGAAGGAAAATTGTGAACTTTTGTTGAAAGGTGTCTTGCATGATACTCTTGTCTTTGAATGCACAATCAAGTTAACTGAGAACTACCCTGCCCTAGGTTATGATTGCGGTTTTTTTTATTTGTAAAGAAAGAAACTCCAACTTCTAGGCTCAAAGGGGTTGACGAGGGGTTATCTTCCTTATGTCTCCAGTGTTTGGGAATTGAAACAATGCCTTACATCGTCAGCAAAGTTTTGATTTGAAAGCATACCAACAGAAATTATGAGTAATTTGTTTTCATCATCCTCCCTCCAATCTTTGCATAATTAAGAGAAAGCGGAAAAGAGATAATAATTTTTTTGTTTTTTTTTTGTGTTTTTTGTTTTGTTTTTTTTTAAAGATAAAGCGTAAAGATGTGATTAACAAAGCAAATGAAATTGAATCCAAAAGTTGCCATGCTCATTTTATTAATTATGAAAGTACAAACATAAGTTGACAGCAAACAACTAATACAAATGAAAGAAAATTCAAACAACAAGAAACATGGCCTAGTGACTAGTTAGAAGCAAAGATGAGATGTCATGTCTGGAACACCGGCTTTTCGCTGAAGTCGACTGAAGCTTCACTTGGTGTGATCTGGCAGTAATATGCTCATAGAGAGGATTCTCAAAGGGAGGTCGAGTAGTCTGGGCAACAACATGAACTAGAGGTCTAGGCTCGGCGAAAACTGGAGCTTGAAACACTGGTCTGGAAGTCTGACCAATCATACCTGTAGATGCAAGAGGTGGTGAGTAGTTGCATGGCAAACCAAAATCTGGCCAAGTTGAAGGTGGCACCTGAACAGACTAAGGATTAACATTTGAAACTTCCTGAATGACAGTCCTTTGGGGTTGCTCTCCCCTAGCAATCAAGACTTGGAGCATTTCAGTGAGCTTGGTCATACTCGACTAAAGATCATCGATCTCCATTCGGATCTCTGGGTTATGTGCTCTTTGCTCTGACATTATGCATCTGTAATTAGCTCTAGTCTGATATCTATTTCGAGGAATCAGCTTGACGACTCACAGGTGACACTGGAAGATAGAGACATCTGGAAATGAGTTGCTGGACAAACGGACGCATGCAAAGATGCAAATGATATGCAATGCGATGCAATGGTTTTAAGGAACTCAAAAGTAGGTTGCAAACATTTCGGAAAAAAGTTTCATTTTATAATCCAATGATTTTTATTGATTTTGCAAGGGAAATAACAATTGAGTTTCTTGAAACCGAATGGTTATTCATGAATGCATGAATGGATGGATGCATAAACACAAGCAAAGCACACAGGCAAAGGTCCTTAGGTTTGAAAGGTCACAACATGGAGCCAAGGTCTAACCATCCCAATAGGTGTGCACTATGGTTTTAAATGTACCTGCCGAACGGGTTCTACAAAGTTCCCAGAGTCTACAATCCATCTTTCGGATATTATCGATTTTCCAAATCACTTGGTAGTCAATAATATTCTCAAGAGAATCTCGTCTGAGTGTAGTATCGCGTAGCAACTAATTCAGGAATAGACTCCCTCATAGTCCCCGCACTATATCCTAATAGGCCAAGTTGGGTTAAAGGTAACTACGGTCCTCAGTCTCGATGGCCTTTAGTTCGAAATAATATCGTCTTCACGAATGGACTCGTTGAACAATATTAAATTCGAGAAGGCCTAAACTGAGTGGTGAAGTCTCAATTCAACTTCTTCAGGAATCGACTCCCTCAAAGTTTCCTTGAATTCTCACCGTCCTATCATAATTTACGCTCAAGTCCGGGTGTAGGACTTATCTCACCACACAAATAGTAACCCTGCACACAGAAAACCCAAGCAGAACAGGTATATATACAGATATAAAGATATATAGGCAAACAAGCAAATGAATAACATAGATATAAACAAGTTAGGGGAAACCCTCGAAAAATCCCCAGTGAAGTCGCCATTTCTGTCGCGGTGAGAATTGGATGTCAAGCTATTGATTAACTTGAATCACAAATCTTTAACTATTCACCACCGATCTTTGATTTATCCAAAGGAAAGGGTAAAGAACGAAAACCCTAAGAGAATTTAGGTTCGGGGGTTGGTTACGCCTAGGGAAGGTATTAGCATCCTAAACGTCTGTAGTACTCTACAGGAACCTCTTGTTAATACTTATGTAATCTATGGGTCGCTTGCTAAGGGCACGTGCTAAGGTAAAAACCTAGGGGTTAGTATCTAAGTATACTCGCCAAGACATCGCATCTTGTGCCTACGTATCCTGACGGGAATGGAATCAGAGTATTCGTAGTTCCCCTCAATGAGGGTGAGGAAGTTTTGACTGTGATCAAGGTTCCAGGGGGAGGTAAGTATCCATGGCAAGATACTTACATGGAGTGCGGTGACTCCAAAGTTATAGATGAGTTAAAAGGGTAGATTAAGTGTCCATGGTAGAACACATGTATAGAGTGCGGTGACTCCGATCCTAAGGTTAGGATAAAAGGTAAGGAAGTTAACCTAAGCTTATTCCATGGGAAACTATCTTAGAGATGTATGCAAAGGATAAGATCTAATCTGATTCAATTCTATCAGAAATAAATTGAACCAGAAACCCAAGGGAACATAGAATCAGTAAAACGCACATCAAATTCACGAGAAATTTCAATGATTAACAAAAATGAAATTAGAATTCTAATTAAGATTAGCTAAATTATTAAAATTCTAGGAATTCTAATCAATCCACTAAACATTCAATTAATCACAAAAATAAAAGATTACCAAATTAAATTCTCATTAAAAGAAATACAAGATTAAATTCTAAAACATAAATAAAAATGTTTTTTTTATATAGGAAATAGATTCCTAAGTTTTTTAAGACCAAACAAAAATATAAAGTAAATGAAAAATAAAATAGAAGTAAATAAAAAAGAAAATGGGTTGGGTTCAATCTAACCAACCCCGACCCAAATCAAACAACAACATAGGTGAGGAAAAGTAAAGGGCATCCCCAGACTTCTTTCTCTCTCGTCTCACTTTCCCTTTCTTTCTTCTTAAACCCTTCGTCCTTCTCTTTCGCGAACCATTTCATCACTCGCAATCCCTCCCTCAACTGTTCATCTTTCTCTCTCGCACAACACACTCGCCAGAAAATCAAACTTCCTCCACGCTTCCTTCTAACCGTGAATTCAACTCACTCTCGCCACCCTCCTTCGCGACATTGTTTCTCGCTCTCGTACGCGATGCTTTCTCAAGCCACGACGAATGCACAGTTTTTCAACACGAAAGGAAATCAAACAATTGGATTCACTCAAACAACGATTACACAATGCATAAGTGATATAAGGTCAAGGTAGAGAGAGTTTACCTATCGGAGTTCGTCCGATGCGACTCTATTTACACAATGGATGATGGAGGGATGCGTCGGAGTATGATCCGTGTGAGGATGATTGGTGATTCACGAGCAAGGATGTGATGGTGACTTCGTCGTCGTGCCTGCAGCGTGGGTTCAACGATGTGGCAGTTCCGACGGTATGTCGTCTTCTTTCTTTGATCCTCCTCTTCTGATTTCTGCTGTGTATTGTTGTAGCTCGATAATAATCTTGCTGCGTGAATACTGATGCTGCGTGTGGTATGATGCTGAATTGGTGTTTCTGAGAACTTTGGAATTCCGTCTCCTTCGTGTTCATTGTTACTGTTGTTGTCGTGATGATGCTCTTTCAATTCGTGTATGTGAATTTTGAATTGCCTTTGCAATGTGTGTATCTGAGGTATGTGTGTGAGTTTAAACCGTGTGCTCCTCTCTGTGTGACTACCTCTCTATTTTCTGAGTGTGTTGGTATTGTATGATATTTTCTGGGATTTTTCACTAATGTTTTGCTCTTCAAGTTGTGTGAATGTCCCCCTCTCTGTGTGAATCTCTGCTGCTTTTATAGACTCCAATTCACTTGATAAGAAACATCCTTGTTATGGCTTTGAAATTGTTTCTGTTTTTGAATTAACATGTTTGGGACTATCTTGGAAAGAATTGAAATACGTCTGATTTTTGTCTTGGATGTGTTTGGTATCATTTTGATTACTTTTGATTCTTCCCTTAAACATATGATTTTATTCTCCTCTTGGCAAACACATTATTATGGTACCAATTCTATTTCCGTTTTCATGCCGACATGTTTGCCATCCAATTGAAGAAACTTCCCTTTTCATCTTGCCATGCTTAGGACATGCTTTGGCTTGTTTTGGAAGTTGATTAATTCTCAGATTCTTTCCAAAAACATAGTTATTCTTGTGATTTTGAATTGTGCTACTATACTCAGAATATTCAACCACGATTAAATTCATGTTTGATCATGTCAGATCCTTTCTTTTTCATTTGAAACACGTTTTTGTTTGGGAACTTAATGCTCTTCTGATTTTGTCGTGCGATTTTTGTTCACTGCAGGTTTTAAATTTGGGATCGTGACTGGGGTGGTCTGACATATTCTGTGGGAGATAGTGAACGTATTCCTTCTTTTTGCAGCTGCTTGGAGTACAAAGCTGTTGAAAATGGTGAGTAGGTGCTTATCACAAGATTTCCTTTGCAATGACTTCCTTTGAAATGACTTTTATGGCAAGGTGTACTTTCAAGAGTTAACAAGTCAACCACATATCAGTACACTGAAAAAACATCACAAGCCGCACATTTATCAAGAGTTCTGGATTTGATTGTGGAGACGTGACTATGTGGTGCTGCTAGTGTCTTTTGTTTCGTACATGGGCTTGAAAAACTATAATAAGGCTTTGTATTCAACTCATGATGTCACGCAAAACACATGTGCATATGCATTTATTTTGCACACAATCTCTTTAAATTTGTAACTATGAACCTTGATGTACTTTGGATTTTTGAAGCATGGAAAGTGTATTGACTTTTTGTATACCTTGAACTTGGAATTGAATATCCACTTTGCAAACTTTTGGTCTTCTCGAATTTGGATTTGGATGCTCTCGCTTTGAATTTTATGAAAAGGATGATTCTCGAGATGAAATAGTGTACTTTGGTATTGATGAAATCCCTTTGAAAATACAACTTGAACATGAATCTTAGATACTTTCAATTTGAACTTTATGAACACGACTTGGTTCTTGAAATCAATCTTTAAGTATGAACTTTGTAAGAAATAGTGAATTAATTGGAATATACGTCTTGAATTTCATTTTGATGATTTCTGGTGTAAACTTGACTCGAGACTTTTATCTACCACATTGAAACATATTGATCACAGATCACCGCAAGTAAAAAAATTAAAGTCCAACTTTGCGAATAAGACCAAACCATGTTATGAAAAGCCCTTTGAGATATTCTGAGTACAATGGCCAGTAGAAAACCCTAGAACCAGAATCCAACGGTCACACCTTGAAATGCTCGGATGTAAGACTTTATGCTTGAAATTACTGCACCTGCACAAATTGGTTAGTGATGAAGTATGCAGATATGCCACATGACCTGAAAATGCTATGCAAGACGATGCACAAAGAGGTGGAATCTCACGGTCAAAAATTAGGGTATGACACCCCCAGGGCTTTGTGACCGACCCATTAAAACCCTACATGTTAGAGTCCACGTAGGGAGTGAGGTGCGATACATCTAGCTGGAGGGTTGAAAATAGCCGCGAGTACATGATGTCAACCGAGCTACCTTGGTCGACTAAGATTCGGCGAACATCAAAATTTGTCATCTGGGCTCTTACGAGCAGTGCAATGCTTGAGTTCGGGGCCCCTCCGAGGAGCTCTTCTCAGTAGAAGGAGATGGGGACAGACTCTCCCCGGACCTTGTCGAGCGTTGTACTCTTGTTGGAGCTCGTGCTGAGTAGGTGCTCGAACTTTCTTTTCATGGATCCCATGGTGACTTTGTTGAAGCCCCCTCTAGAGATGACCATGGCGGAGGGGAAAGTTTCCCATGGACTATGGGCTGTGAAATATGCGGGAGCGCTGAGCTCCTTAGGAACATAGAAGTCCTCATGCCGTGATATACTCATGGTGACCTGGAGGTTTGTCTCTTCTGAGGAAGGCACCTCTTCCTCGACTTTCTTCGACTCCTGGGCGCCTTTCCGGGGAGTTTCCTTCTTCTTTGTAAACTGTTTCAAGTGGCTGTCCCTGATCAGTATTTCTATGGCATCCTTCAGGTGGATGCAGTCCTCAGTAGTGTGGCCGTGACTTTTGTGGAAACGCCAATATTTCGACTTATCGGCGTTCGGCTTGGCCGATACCTGCTTAGGGAATCGAACCCTCGCTTGTTTAAACTCCTAGTTAGCACATTCGGAGATAATCTTTTCCATGGAGACAATCATGGGAGTGTAATCATGGAAGCAGCCAGAGGGCCCTTTGTTATCCCGGGATTCCCGGGGACGATCTTCACGTCTTCTGTCTCCTCGACGGGATGTCGAGGGTTCATCGCTTTTGGAGGCCCGGGAACTTTCTTGGTGGCGAGATACCCGGGCAGAGTTGGCCACCTCTTTCTCCTCATACTAGATATAGGCCTGTGCCTTGAGGAGGAAGGCGTCAAGAGTTCTGAGAGGAGAAATGCCAACAACTTTGGCGAATTCTATGCGGGGACGAAGCCCTCGCTCAAGCAGGAACTTCTTCATGTCATCGGTTGTAGGGACTTGCACTGCTTTCGTATTGAACCTCTCAATGTATGCTCGTAGGGGCTCATCTTTCCCTTGAATTATGGCCTCAAGGGAGGCTTCGATCTTCGGGTGGCGGCGTGATGCCGTGAAGTGTCTGGAAAACATCCTTCCTAGTTGTTTCCATGAGGTGATGGACTCCTCGGGCAGTTGTTTATACCAGGTCATTGCTGCTTTCCGGAGCGTGGTAGGGAACAGAAGACATTTGACGGCACCCCGGACGCCACGATAGTCGAGCAGCACATCGATATTTTTGATGGGCTTGTCAGGGTCTGTCGTACCGTCGCAAGTGCCCAAAGACGGTGGTTTTTCCAAGCCTTTGGGGAGGCGCATAGCCATGTGTCGCAACTGCGAAAAACAACCGACGGAAACAAAACAAAAGAGTCGCCACCGAATGTTATTTATCCCGACGCAGAAAAAAGGAAACGATCGAATAAAACCTAAAAAAGGGAAAGACATGGTCATCGCAACCATAGTCCGGGTTCGGGAGTCGGTTACGCGAGAGAAAGGCATTAGCACCCCCTCACGTCCATCGTACTCGATGGGATCCATGCTTGTTGTCTAATCAAAGGGTGAGCTATCTAAAGCCTATGGCTAAATAGAAACGGGAAAGGAAAAACAAAAGGACTCATAAGGATTATCGCAATCCTATGCCTACGTATCTTCGTGGATGAACGATGAATCAGAGTCGACGTAGTTTGAAGGACTACGCACTAATGGGGGAGGTTGCTCGCCAAGACATCGTCGTCTTGTGCCTGCGTATCCTCAATCGGACGAGAAAGAGGAAATCAGAGAGTCCATAGTTCGTGGTAACGACCACACAATGGTTAAGTGTTTTTTATGAGCGACGTGCTCTTTTCTGAAAATGATTTGGAACCCAACAATCCCGAAGGATAAAAATGATTTGAACTTGGTTTGTGTTTTTTTAGACAGAAGTGGATTGAAGTTAGTTTGAAACTCGCATTACACTAAAGTCTATGACATAGGAACAAATGCGCCGCATGGTCGCCCCCAACGAGTCGTATGCTAAACACCCTAGAAAAGTGAAGGGATACCCCTCATTCTTCATTTCCCATGTACTTAAGGCTCGTGGCGTACAATACTCGTTGTATTTATTATGTGTTTTGGACTTGTTTTTGAGATGAGAAGAGAAGACTCAAAGGTTGAAAAGAAAATAACTAGGGGAAATCGACTCCTAATGTTGTCATATGCAATGGTCCTATAGTTGAGGTAAGAAGGGGAATTCTACCTAATGTTAGCATACATGGATTGAAAGCCTAATGTCTCTCCTACCTCAAACTTAATCGGAAATTAAGTCGAGCTAAGAATCCTAAAGGATCATGTGAACAAATACAAGTAAACATTATACTAAACAATCACAAACAAAAGCAAATCTAAGACTTAAACAAGTCTTAAGATTTAAAGAAGAAGAAAGAAGTAAGAGATGAAGGAGAAGATATAACATTAAGCAACTCAAGAGATGAGATGAATACAAGTAATGAGAAATGAAAACATCATATCTAATTATTCAAGACCAGCACCAACATCAAATGTATACACTTCAATTCAAACCTCATGAATGGAAGTCAAAACAATTAGGCAAGACAATGCACTAATGAACACGCCAAATGACTTAAAACCAAACAAGAAGCACAATAAACCATCAAACAAAGTGAAGTGAGGTCAAATGATATGAGAACCAAGATGGGGCAAAAACCAAGTCATGTCACATTCATCTCATGTTAATGATCAAAGGAAGAGTAAGAAAGTTCAAGGTATGCATCTTAACCACAAACAAACATTTGTTCACAAAAAGATCATGTAAGGCACACCTCAAAAGGACAAAAATATGAGATTAGGGCATGAACCCAAGAAAGGCAGTAGCATAGTCATGTATATCAATCCAAACATCAACTCGTGAATAGAAAGAAGAAACATCAAGGATCAACTTCAAAACATGCATCAAAGCTAGGCAAACATTCACTTAAGTCATCCATTTAAGAAACAAAAGATCATGTGACGCAAGAAGTGAGAAAAGATCACACAATGGACATCATATCAAGAGGATCAGAACCTTATACATGTTATTCAAAGCAAACAAGAGTCCTCAAGTAATCATTAGATCATATGAGAAGGCATCACAAAGAAACTAGTTCAAGAACATCAAAGGAGTAAGGCCAAAACATAGTCAATTGGGAAAATCAACCACAAATAGGAAAATGATCAAATGAGAATTATTCCAAAGCCAAAATCAAACCAAAACAATACATGATCATATAAAATAATAATTTCAAGCTTCAATTAAGCACAAGTGATCAAAAAGATCCAAACCAGGTCAAGTATAAAAAACATTCCATTCAATGTTCAAGCCACATGTAAGCATCAACCAAAAATAGAATCATGCCTCAAAAAAATCCAAATAAATTCTAAAAATCATGTTATATCCATAAATAATAAATATGAAAAATATCTCAACAAGAACCACAAAATTGCACCACCAATTGGATTAAAATATCACACATAACAAGCTAACCGAGCAATAATCGAGGAGCAATGAGAACCACATGGAAAATAATGAAAAATTAATCACCAAGGCCGAAACATGACATTCAAACATTACTAATCCAAGTATCAATACATGGAAAAAATATCGACTCAATAAGGCATGGCAAAGTCATCAAACATAAGCATTAATCACAAGGGTAAACATGGAAACCATCTTGGAAAAGAAAATCATAATTAATCATCAAAACAAATGTAAAATGAAAATAAAATTCATGGAAAATTAAATAAGACATTAAAATACATTCCTTATTTTTTTTTGAAATTTTTGAATAAACGGAAGTATTTTTAATAAATGAAAAGAAAACGAAAATAAAAAAAAAAAGAAATAAAAACAAGCAATTAAGGAAGGGGTGTATTAGCAGAAATGGTCACCAAAGGACATATACACACGCGTTGTGGGCCTGAAATGGGAGGAGGTGTGAAAAGCACTCATGCACAGGCCCAAGTGATATGAATACATTATATTATCAGCTTTGAATTAATAAAAGAAAAAGAAGCTAAATGTAACAAAGCATTATGTCAACATGTACATCAATTGGTCACTTTCATTAAAACACTAAAAGACAAAAACACTGCCCATCCAACCAGGACGCGACACGCGTCCTTCTTCTTCCTATAAACATGCAAAAAACGTAACAAACTCAACTTGGACATGCTGGACACGAAAATGAAACATAACATGCAACCATCTTCACAACTCCATAACTCACTCAAATCTCAACGAAATTAAAACCAAAATTGTAGCCCTAAATGAGAGGAACACAACCATCACAAATATGAGGCAAAAAAGGAAAAATCATGGAGAAAACAAGCCTTAAAGTCATGGATATATCATGAATTCACAAAATCAAGAACAACACATAAACTTCAAATTCAAAGATTCATGGTGTGCCATCATTTCAGGACTTCCAGATGCGATGTATGATTAATCCTAACACCTTCTTAGATCTAAAATGATAAGAACAATTTGAAATATCCTTACCAAGTGGAGAAAGTCCACTGCCTCTTGTGATGCTTAGAGATTAAGAAAACCAGAGATCTTGATCTTTATGCTTCAAGGAAGAAGAAACGAGCAAGAAGTTGCAGCTTTCTAGAAAGAGCAATGAGTTTTGATGAAAAAATTTTAGAGGGAGCAAGAGTCCAGATCTTGATTTCTTGTGCACAATGACCTCTTTTTCGTTTTATGGTTTAGACACCTTTATATAATGGGTTTAAGTTGCTTTAAATGGGCCTAACAATCAGAAAAATACTTGGTGAAATTTTGACAAAAGTAGTGAGAGAAAGGGGTGGTACGGGTTTGCATTCTTGTGTGACTTGTTGTAATGCTAAAATGATGCTAAAGAGGTGTGAGAATGAGGTGGGATTAGCATCACATGGGAAAAGAGTGGTGAACAAGTTTTTTGAATTTCATTATGGTAAGAAAGTTTGAAAAAAAAAAGCATGTAAGGTACATGAGGTGCTTAGTCATTTTGGGTAATGAAAAGTGATTATATACTTGTAGTGATACATGGAAAGAATGCTGTAAATAATACTTTGAGAATATGTCCAAAAATAGCAACATGATGCTACCATACATTACATCCATGCAGCCCCTTTCCAATGATCATAACTTGGTGGTTTTTGATTCCCTTGATGAGCTCTTGATGTCAAATGAAGTAGTAAGCAAGATGAACAAGTTTGATGTTGAAATGAAGTTGAAATAAGGCTTAGAAGTAGGTGAAAAACAACCATGAACATTGGTCTTCAAAACTGTCCAAATAACTTAGAAAAAATTCTAAGTTTTTACCAATTTCACAACATGAAACATTGATCTCGTGAGTGACATAACTTGCACAATAATACATGAAATGAAGCATGCTTGTACTCTTTGGAAAGGTGAAAATGCAAGCTACAACATTCATTTAAACATGATTTCAAGAAGAAGCTTGGAAGTCCTTCAAAAATGAGCTAGAACATAGGTACCCCAAACTGAATTCTAACACTTAGAAAAAATTCTAAGTGTTGAAACATACAAGTTTGAAATTGCCAATTTCCAACAACCATAACTTGCTCAATAATGATCCAAATGAAGCATTCTTTACATGGTTGGAAAGCTGGGAATGAGTACTTCAACTTTCATGTTTGACAAAAAATGGAATGAAGTCTTGAACATAGATAAAATTGGCCTTGAAAGTAGTTGAACAACCATGAAACCTTTCCCAAAATAGAAAGTTCTAAAACCCTAAATTTGCCAAAAATATTAACTTTTCCAAATTCTTGATTTTTTATCATTCCTTTGACATGTCTTGGTCAAATCTCATACATTGGTCATATTTGACTTGAAAAACCCAAAGTTGACCTAAAAAAGTCAGGAGTTGACTTTTTCACTCCGTCTAGTTAACTTTATCCCTAGTTCTACTGACTTTCAATCATCTGATCAACTGAAGGTTGTCGAACCTCAAAAAAATTCATCGAAGACACGACCCTCGCGCGAAAGGCGCGGAACGGTTCGACAGAGTCGCCACCGAACTTTATTTATCCCAAAAGAGAAAAAGGAAAATATCGAGAAAACCTTTAAGGGAGGGATAAGAACATGGTCGTCGCAACCACATTCCGGGTTCGGGAGTCGGTTACGTGAGGGGAAGGTGCGCGCACCCCCTCACGTCCGTTGTACTCAACGGGAACCTCTTGATTCGAATCGCGATACTCGTTAGCTAAGCTTGTTTGTTTTCTTCTCAAAAATAAATACGGAAAGGTAAAGATAAAAGGAAAAGATACTAAGGGGAAATGGGTGGTTTTAGGATAGGGTGCTCGGCAAGACCATCGCAATCTTGTGCCTACGTATGCTCATTCGGACGAGAATGAGTAATCAGAGCAATCGTAGTTCGACTACGGGGTTTGACAGAAAAAAGATGGAAGTGTGGAAATGGGGAAAAAAGAAAAAAGTGTGCTCGCCAAGATCATCGCAATCTTGTGCCTACGTATCTTTACTCGGACTAGAATAAACAATCAAAGCAGTCGTAGTTCGTGGTACGCCCACGAAAAGAGTAGAGTTGGTTTGTTTTAAAGAGGCGTCAATTGCTCACACACGAGTAAGAGAACTCACACCCAAACAATCGAAGAGAGATCAAAGACTTGAACCCCCATTTTTCTCCTTGAAAAAAGTTGCGATAGTTGTTAGTCGTTTTTGAGTTTATTTGTGAAAATCCGCTTGACGTTGGATCAAGGGTTTATTTGTATGCGAAGAGGTTATTTTGAAAAAGAGTTTGGTTTTGAGGTTGATTGAAAATGGCTCGACGAGGAATCGAGGGTTTGGTTGAAAAAAGGTTTGTTTGAAAATGGATCGACGACGAATCAAGAATTAGTTTGAAAATGGGTTGTCTATGCTAGTCCCTAGGGGTGCTCTTAGTAAACAAACCACAATCAAAGAAACAACGAATGCGTACATCGGAATAGGGAGAGGGGTACATGTAAAATACAGGGGATGACATGAAATAAAAGGTCTCATTGTAAGGTAGCCCAAGAGGAAGCCGTGTGTGTGCGAAGTGTCCTAAACTAAGCCTTGAGCAAGAGTCGGACAAAAGCTCCAAGCAAAGGATAGTAACCAACAGTCCACCAATTGAGTTTTTTATTGTTTCGATAATTGTTATTGTGTTTTTATTAAAGTATGAACAAAGAAACAAGAAGAGGGTTAGATGAACAAGTATGAATATGATGAATAATATGAATAATAATCAAGATAATATAGACAAGAAAGTAAAGCAAGATAATATTTGACGGAAAGTAAAGTTAATTGTTAGTTGATTAGTTGTTAGGAGCAAATGATACGGGGCATGTAGCGCTAAACCATCGTAGCACGATCTATGACGAAGATCACACTATAGGAGGATGTGCAATTTGATCTTTGTGCTAAAACACAATGGAGAAATGATATTGGGGATCATTCTCCAATTAAATCGTGCCACACGAAAAGAAAAGGTGAAGATCTCGTCTTAATCACAAACTTCCGTCGATTAATCGAAGGTAACCTATCACGATCTCAAAGTATAGAAAGATATCTCGATGATCACTCACTGCAGATTTGAAATAATGAAGGTTAATCGCTTCAACAATCAACATTCGCGAATAGAAAGACTTCATCGATCGAAAATGAAAAAGAAGATAGAAGAAATGCGAAATGAAAATGAAATGAAAATAGAAAATAAATCGAAGTGGTCTCGTCTTAATCAAGATTTAATTGAGAAATCGATAATCTATGATATTTGACTTTCATTGACCAACAAAAATAGAAAATAAGAAATAAAATAGAAATCGAAGAAGAGATCGAAAATAAGAAAGGTCTCATCTTTACCAAGATCTTAAATCGATAAATCGGTAATTTTTGGCTTTAGATTTTCATTGACCGATAAAAAAGAAAAATAAATAAAAAAAGATAATAAGAAATGAAATGGAAATCGAAAAGAGATCGGAAATAAAAAAGTCTCATCTTTACCAAGATCTTAAATCGATAAATCGATAACCTTTGGTTTTAGATTTTCATCGACCGATAAAAAAGAAAAAATAAATGGCCTCATATTGATCAAGATTGTAGATCGATTTCAATAAATCAACTAGTCAAGATGTTTGTTATATCATTGGCCCATAGAAAAGAAAATAAAAATCGGAAATGAAACCAAACATTGAAAGTGGAATCAATTCAAAAAAACTAAAATAAGAATTAGCAATTTAAAACTAAAATACTTAGAAAATATTTTGAAGCAAAAAATAAATTAAAAAACAAGAAAAAAGGGAAAGGATCATGTGGGCTAAGACAACAGCCCATCACCCATGTTGTTTAAAAACGGTGTAAAAAAAAAGAAAGATTCTCACGGGCCTGCGAGCCAAGATACCAGATGGATCATCATTTTTTATTAAAAGCAATGACTTAATGGATCCCAAAAGGGTATCATCAGTAAACGTAGAAACAGAAAATAACAGGGCAACACATCAACAAGAGAAAAGGAGAGAAAAAACACAAAGTGAAACCGCACATCTCCTTCGAAAATCAATGAACCATTACACGAGTCAGTCGATTCCAACCACTTCGCCTGATCTCGCTCTCTTCGTCTCCGCCTTTCTTCTTCTCGATATCGAGTTAGGTTTGTTCTGGTTTATGGCACGATTCACTCCATTTCATCTTTCTCTTTCTGGTTTGAAACAATTTTTGAACTGGTTTGGGGGTGTTTGAGTGAGTGATTCGAGTTATGGGTTTGAAGAGATGGGTTGAAAAGATTGAAGTTTGAAGAAGAAGAAGGTCAGGTTTTGGTGTTTACGGTTCTCTTCATCTCGTTTTGATTTATGATTTAGAAATGGTTTGATTTGTTTTTGGGTTTTGATTTGTGGTTGTTTGAAGGTTGAAGGGCGCGATTATGATTGATTTAAGGTTGAAGAAAAGGTTTGAGATTTGGGTGAGGTTGGAGAGCAATTTCAGTAGAGTTTCAAAGGCCTCCAGCGCTTGAAGAATGGAGTGAGAGAGGATCCTGTTATATAGGGAAGCTGTAGGGTGAAATGGGAAGAATAGAAAAGAAATTTGTGAGCTGGAATTTTGATGCTAATGCGTTTTTGTCGTACGGTTTATTGTGATTTATTCTGAATGGTTGTGTGACGTTTTTGCCCACATATTGCAGGATGTGAAATCACGTTCTTTTGCGGAATATGTGTGTTTTGATGTGTGAATCACGACTTGTGTGTGGGTCCTGAAATTGGTTTTTTATGCAGGTTGGTGGCTCCTGGTGTGGCTATAGGTTGCTTTATGGTTTGCGTTTAGGTGATGTACGGGGATTGGACGGTGGGGTCATGGAAACTGTAACGTTGTAAATGCGTGAATGAAGACTTGTACATGGCTGGGTGGTGTTAGCTCATGGTTTGTATTGATGCGTGGCTGGGAAATTGGTTATTGTGAGCTTGGTTGAAAAAGGTTGGAATTTTATGTTGGTGCGTGAAGACCATACTGGGCAGCAGTGAATCATTGCAGAAAAACTAGGATTTGGGTGCAAAGCATGTTATATTTAAAAGGAAGTAGTGTGAATTGGTGTAATGAAAATGTTGTGGATAATTTATTTTATGGTTTGGCTATTGTGGTGCTGATGGTTTGTAAATGTAATGCAACAATCATTTGAAACTTTCTTGAACCTTGCTCTTTATTGAAATATTTTTCCATTTTGGTCTTGAATTTTCATCCTTGAAGCCACTTTTCCAACTCTTGGTCTTTTGGCCCTTAAGATCAATTTTAACTTTGCAACTTGGAACCTCTATCATGAAAACTACCCTTTATGATTATGACAACCAATTCAAAAGGTTGTTCTGAAATTATCCATGAGTTTCTCTTTTCCAAAGTATTTTATTAACTTGAAACAAGTTCCTATTTAAAGTGAACCAATATCACTCTTTTTGTTATGTGAAGCAAATTTAGAAAAATGAATCTTTACATGGCCAAAATATGAATGATGACATCTTTAGGCACACTCTCATGTATGCAACCATCTTAACAATTGTCTTATCATCCGTTCTCAAGTATAACTCATGAGCATCTTAACACGACTTGCCTTAAAATAACATTCTTCACCTTTCTGAAGCAAATTGGTCATGATGCTTGTTTTGTGCCTTGAATGACTTATAGGTCCAATA
Source organism: Lathyrus tuberosus (assembly GCA_022829125.1). NCBI lineage: Eukaryota > Viridiplantae > Streptophyta > Magnoliopsida > Fabales > Fabaceae > Lathyrus > Lathyrus tuberosus. Next base: position 17,655,692 of record JALAZF010000060.1, read on the forward strand.
ATAGTTGATTTATCTTGGAAAAGTAGAGTGATATTAGCATGTGTGAATTAATGCTTCTCGATTCTTGATACATTTATCATGAAGGATGTTATGGCCTCCTATAGACAAGAAACCATATGTCCAAACCAATCATTGAAATCAAATATGCGCTTTGTAGAACTTGAAACGCACCATGTTTGACTAAAATCCATGAACCACTGTCAAACCAATTCCAATCCGTCTTTGAAATGAATGTGACTAGTGCTAATGACGAGTCCATATTGATCATCAAGTGCATTATGGCCCTGAGTCTTGAATTTTGCTCATTGAATCAATTTTGATCTTTCATCTTGAACCTTTACGAACCAGAAAACACTTTGACACCATATGGCTACCAATTGGGATATGGACTTCACCACAATGCCCAAACCCTATTTGGAATCTCAACCACAAGTACTTGAATCTTGCACACCCTGGCCTTGACCTTGAAGCAAACCTTGCCTGACTGAGATTAGAGCAACCAACAAATGAACTTCAACCCAAACTCATTCCTGACTTGATGAACCCCAAATGAGACCTGAGTCGGTTCAATTCATCCTCATGACATAAGCAACATATTTTTGGATTTTCTGACTAATGATTAGTAAGTGGATATACAGATGAAAGTAATACATAGGTAGGACAAATTTGGGGTATGACAGATGCCCCTATCTAATTGGCTTAAATCGAGTAAGATTAACTGCTACAGCGGTAGAAGACAATTAGATATGAAGAAGACCGCAAATTTGTCCGAAAAGAAAGAAAATGCTTGGGAGGTGGAATAACAGATACTCCCTATGTCCCAAAATATAAGAGAAAAAATCAAAAACACACTTATTAAGAAAAGTAAAAACATAATAGTTTGACTAAGATTTTGTTGAAAAATATTGCTTTGAAAGATGTAAAAACAATTTTAATTGGTTGTTGGTTATAGAAAAGATGAGAGAGAAAGCAAATTAAATGCAACTTACATTTAATTTTATCTTGAAAAAGATGAAAGTTGATTTTTTCTCTTATATTTTGAGACAAGAAAAATATACTTTTTTCTCTTATATTTTGGGACGGAGGGAGTAGCTTGCAAAGTTCGTTATCACCAAAAGGATGATAACAAGGAATCTGACACCAAAAGGTTGACAGACCTATCACCAAAAGGATGATAGTAACACACACACAGACCCTTTCACCAAAAGGATGAAAATGAGGTCAAAGCTCGCTATTACCAAAAGGATAATAGAGCACACACAGTTATCTGACACCAAAAGGATGACAGGCCTATCACCAAAAGGATGATAGTAAACACACGCACACATACCCTTCCGCCAAAAGGATGAAAATGAGGTCAAATCCTGCTATTACCAAAAGGATAATAGAGCACACACAGTTATCTGACACCAAAAGGATGACAAACTTATCACCAAAAGGATGATAGTAACACACGCACACAGACCCTTCCACCAAAAGGATGAAAATGAGGTCAAAGCCTGCTATACCCAAAAGGATAATAGGGCACACACACACAAACCCTTCCACCAAAAGGACGAAAATGAGGTCAAAGCCTACTATTACCAAAAGGATAGCAGGGCACACATACACAGACCCTTCCACCAAAAGGATGAAAATGAGGTCAAAGCCTGCTATTACCAAAAGGATAATAGGGCACACACGCACAGACCCTTCCACCAAAAGGATGAAAATGAGGTCAAAGCCTGCTATTACCAAAAGGATAATAGGGCACACGCACACAGACCCTTCCACCAAAAGGATGAAAGATCTATCACCAAAAGGATGATAGTAACTCACGCACACAGACTCTTCACTAAAAGGATGAAAATGAGGTCACAACCTGCTACTACCAAAAGGATAATAGGGTACACACTCAATTATCTGACACCGAAAGGATGACAGACCTATCACCAAAAGGATGATAGTAACACACGCACACAAACCCTTCCACCAAAAGGATGGAAATGAGGTCAAAGCCTGCTATTACAAAAGGGATAATAGGACACACACACACAGACCCTTCCACCAAAAAGATGAAAATAAGGTCAAAGCCTGCTATTACCAAAAGGATAATAGGGCACACACACACAGACCATTCCACCAAAAGGATGAAAATAAGGTCAAAGCCTGCTATTAGCAAAAGGATAATAGGGCACACACACACACACCCTTCCACCAAAAGGATGAAAATGAGGTCAAAGCCTGCTATTACCAATAGGGTAATAGGGCACACACACACAGACCCTTCCACTAAAAGGATGAAAATGAGGTCAAAGCCTGCTATTACCAAAAGGATAATAGGGTACACGCACACACAGAACCTTCCACCAAAAGGATGAAAATGAGGTCAAAGCCTGCCATTACCAAAAGGATAATAGGGCACACACACACACAGACCATTCCACCAAAAGGATGAAAATGAGGTCAAAGCCTGTTATTACCAAAAGGATAATAGGACACACACACACAGACCCTTCCACCAAAAGGATGAAAATGAGGTCAAAGCCTGCTATTACCAAAAGGGTAATAGGGCACACACACACACACACACCCTTCTACCAAAAGGATGAAAATGAGGTCAAAGCCTGCTATTACCAAAAGGATAATAGGGCACACAAACACACAGACCCTTCCACCAAAAGGATGAAAATGAGGTCAAAGCCTGCCATTACCAAAAGGATAATACGGCACACAAACAGTTATCTGACACCAAAAGGATGACAGACCTATCACCAAAAGGATGATAGTAATACACGCACAAAGACCCTTCCACCAAAAGGATGAAAGTGAGGTAACAAATTACTACTACCAAAAGGATAATAGCAAGCAAAACAATAACAAAGGATGTCATTCACCAAAAGGATTATTCACATACCATAGGTTCACGGATCGACGACACCAAAAGGATGACGGATCAATACAAGCTACTACCACCAAAAGGATGATAGGAACTTCCCACTTACGAGGATCAACACCTAAAGGATGCAGGTTAGGTTGATATGACATGAACGACTACCACCAAAAGGATGATAATTAGTTTGTAATTTTGAGGATTGACCAACACCAAAAGGATGCAGGTTGAATTGAGTTGACAGGGTTCGGCTATCACCAAAAGGATGATAGTAAGGCAATTGACAAAAGGTCAAGTTTGCTGGGGATATGATGAGTGAGGCTTTTTTAGAGACATCAACAAAAGTTTGAAGAGATCCAACTCAATGAGGAACGCCCACTGATTCACTTGGAGATCACGGCTTCATCAACAAGAAGGTTGAAGATTTCATGAGGAACGCCCATGGACTTGAAGGAGATGCCCTTGACTGGGCTAAAGATTGCTTTGAAATCTTGTCTTGAGCTTAGTCATCAAAAGGTTGAACAACTTTGTGAGGAATGCTCACGGATTTGAAGAAGATGCCCCTGGCTGGGCTGAAGATTGTCTTGCAGTCTTGAGATTGATCCTGGATCTTACGCATGTATGAATGCTTAATTTTGTAATGATATGCGATGCAAATGCTGACGCACGGAGATGCAAGTGCTGGGGAAGTATGATTTGGTTTTGGCATGCATATGATGCAAATGATGCCGAATGCAATGCATATGATGCGTATGATGCATATGATTGCAGACGGGTGATCGGATATGTTTGGAGAGGGTGCCCGTATGGTGGACTTTTGGGTAGTTGCCAATGTGGATTGGACTTTGAGTGGAGGGAGGGTTGATTTCCTCGACACTTAGTTCGTTGAAGACGCCATGATTGAAGTAGACTAAAATGCTCTCGAAGCCTTGAATTTGATAACTTGCTTTTGTGCTTGTCGGTCAGGATGAAGATTGTGCTTTTGCTCTGAACTTGATGATTACTAATGTCTGGCAAGGCATGCTTGTCCAACTTGCCTTCTACAACAAGGATTGCCCCAGTCTGAACATGGTAATGGTCTGCCCCTGATTAACCAGTTCTTGACATAGTTGGATCTTTGGAAGTCGAACTTTGATATGCTTTGAGATGTCTTGCACCTGATTAAGCTATTGAAGGATTTGCCCCTTATTGAGGGTTTGAGGTAGTCTTGCTTCGGGTCAGCACCACTGAGAGTTCAAGTTCCTCTTTGATTGCCCCTTTTTGGAGTTGTCTTGAATGTCTAGTACTGATTTGCAGTTAAAATTGCACATTCACAAAAGGTAATATTAATGCAATGCTCATGCAAGTTTTAAAAAAGAGTCGTTTATTGGAGTGTCGTGATAGTGAGAGACGAATGGACCGTTAGCCCAAACGTTGTTCAAATTTTGACTGGTGTATGATATAGCAAGGAGAATGACACCAATGCTAAAGATTAGCAAATATGAGGGGAGTCAGTTTACGCAACCTTGCAATAGTATACTTTCAGAATAAACCTCGCCTCAATTAGGTCTTTTGAGGGTTATAACGTGGTCTGGTTCGCGGTTTATGAAACAAAGGATATTAGGCTCAAATTTTGATTTGTACCCACCCCTTCTTCGTGATGAACTTCAGCCCTACGTCCAGTTAAATCTGCACATGTTTGTATTCCAAAAGGGTTGACGGTTCAAGGTATGCTTGAAATGACAGTCACCTTTATTTTGTTTTTTATGGATGTTAGTGACCCTTTGAGATGGTGGTCACTGAATCTTATTTTGTTTTTGTTGATGATTCGAGGGCTTCTTTTGTTTTTTGATCCCTATCTTTTGCATGGACTGATTTCGCTTTTCGAGTCCATCAGGGTAGCCTTGATTTTTGCCTAAGTCTTCTTTGAGGTGCTCGACTTAGCAGGCTTTTGATTTTTGTTTTTGGTTTTGTTGGATGATTGTGACTGGCAAGTCATGGTTATTGATAAACAACTGTCATGTCTTGTGGAATTTTGCTTTGTGATTTAAGTGCGTAATTGGGTTAACTGAACACTACCCTGCCCCGGGTTGAGTGTAAGGGTTTGAACATCCAAAGGAAACTACTACTTTTAGGCTTGAAGTGGTTTACTAGGGATTAACTCCTTGTCTCTTCGGTGTTTAGGGGTTGAAACAATGCATGTACATCATCGGCGGGATTCTATCCGAAAGCATACATTTTGCAATTATGGGTATTTCGTAGTCATCATCCTCCCTCCAATCATTGCTGACAACAGTTTGATATAAAGAGTGAAGTGGATAAATGTGTCGGTGTTTTGCAGTAAATGGAAAAAATGAGTGAATACGACATAACTGATTCAAAACATGCATAGTTACTACATTAAGAAAGCCACATACGAAAGGCAATGTTCAAAGCATACATTACTTAAACAAATAAAGACAAAATACAAGAATTCAAATGATGGGATGGCAACATGATTGCCTTCTTCGGGGAATGAACTTGACTTGATGCTGGCACTAGTTTGGCGGTGGCAACGGATTTTTGATGACGTTTAGAGCCCTCCCATTGAATGTGAGAAACTTTGAATCAATCAGGTCTTGAACTTTGTGCTTGAAAGCTCTGCAGTCCTCGATCTAGAGTTCTGGAGTGCCTTTATGATACTCGCAATGAGCATTGGCATCATAGTCTGGAGGGATGACAATTGGAGGAGTCAAGTCTCTCGGAGTAATGGCCCTCTTCTCCAGCAATTGAGCAAAGATCTGAGCATATGTCGTCGGCAGATGATCAAAGTCTCTATCTGGCCTCCTTGTCCTCTGTTGATTAGGCTGACGTTGTTGAGCAGCTCTCTGTTGTTGATATTGAGGAGGATACTGATACCTTTGTTGATTGTACGATTATTACTGAGGAGCCTGTTATTGAGGCATTGGAGCTTGAACAGCTTGAACAGTCGGCTGATAAGGCATCAGTGCATATTGTGCAGCAGCAACATATGGATACTGGAAGTAGGGAAGTGAAAAAGGCATTGGAGCGGGAGCTTGTGGAGCTTGCCCTTTCTGAGCAGAGACGACATTTTTTTCACCCTCTTTTTTCTTGTATCCATTGTGGAAAGGTTTCTTGGCTTGAGACTGGCTGCTAGAACCTCCTTGAATCCTTCCGCTCTTAAGACCTTCTTCGATTCTCTCACCGACGATTACCAAATCAGAGAATCCAACAGAAACACTACCAATCAGCTTCTCATATTATTGACCTTGCAAGGTACCCATGAAGCTGTCAATCAGTTCACGGTCAACCAGAGGTGGATGCACTCTTGCAGCTAGCTCTCTCCAGTGTTGCTCGTACTCCTTAAAGGATTTGTTGTCCTTTTGAGCCATACTCTGAAGTTGAGTACGATTCGGAGCAAGGTCGGTGTTGTATTTGTATTGCTTGACGAACACATCAGCTAGCTCAGCCCAAGTGTGCACACTGCTACGCTCCAACTGCATATACCATTCGAGTGATGCCCCAGACAAGCTGTCTTGGAAGCAATGGATCATCAGCTTTTCGTCTTTGGCATAAGCAGCCATCTTGCGGCAGTACGTCTTCAGATGGATGTGAGGACAACTGAGACCTTTGTACTTCGGGAATTCTTGCACTTTAAACTTGGGAGGAATGACGACATCTGGCACCAAGTACATTTCCAGAGCAGTCAAAGAAGTTGAGTTGCACCCCTCCATGACTCAGAGTTTTTCAGCTAGATCACGACACATTTTGATGGCTTCAGAATCCTGAGCAGTATTAGGATTAACAATTGGGATAGCAGCATGGTAGTTCTGTACCTCATCATACTGATCTAGCAGATTTTCTTCAGCATGAGGAATAGGAATCTGAGTGACAACAGGTTGGGCTTGCGGAATAGCTCCAACAGTAACTCCAGATGTTGGAAGTGGTTGAGAAGTGGCTCCTTCAGCGGCAGGAGTGAAGTTCATTGGTATCCCATAATTGATAGGGTTGGGAACAGGAACTGAGAGCCTTGAGGGTGACCCTTGCACAGGCACATTATTGTTGGCAGCAGCGGCTTCACGCAGTTCTTCTTCTTTTCTGGCCATCATGATGGCTTCGAGAATCTGGTCAATCTTTCCCTTGATAGAATCCAACTCTTCTCTGAAGGCGGATTGCTCTTATTAAATCTGCTCCATCATACGTCTAGTGTTGGCTCGAGTTGCGTACTTGTGTCGAGGAATCAGCTTGATTTACTGGAGAAGGAAGGAAGTTGAAGTGAGATTTTGAGGTTAAAATGCAATGCAAGATGTATAACAGATGCAATGCAATGCAATGATATGAGATGCAATTAAAGATGCAAGATCCAGGATCGCATAATCAAACAGCTTCAAACAGTTTGAGGTTGGCCGGAGGAACGGGTCAAGAACCACAGCTAGGATCAAGAAAGGCCACAGGTAGGTTTCTAAGACGGGTAGGTGCCTAGAGTTATGGATATATTTCGACACATTATAACCAAGACTAAGAGACATCTGATTATAATATCCTCGAAATAATCTTGTCTAGGTGAGGTCTTTGTTTCTTCCCCACGAGAAAGACTCCTCGGAGGCGTCCACTACACAACCATCGACACACGGGTTCTATGTAGGTTCTCAGAATCCTAGATCGAGGTCAAAGATATTACTGTCAGGAAGTAATACGTTCGAGGGATCTCATCTGATTAGGGCGTTCGTATTAACTCACAAAGAGTTAACACTACCAACCACCATGGATAAATGGGTTAATGGTCCTTGGGATCAACGACTCATGCTCGAAAACATTACCATCACGACGAAGTAACATCAAAACGATAACATCTCCAAGGGAGTCTACTCCAAGCAGGGTTTTCGCTTTGGCTCACGCGGAAGAGACCTCAGAAGCCTCCACTACACAACCACCATCCTAATCCTAGGGTTTTTCTTGACTCGGGTGTAGATCCATCTCACAAAGTTCCCAATGTCAGAACAACCCAACAATGTCACAAAAGGTAACACATATAAGGAAATAGAAAAGCAAGTAAGCAAACGAATAAACAAGAAGAAAATAAATAAACAAAGCTAAAGAGCTTGTGATTCGAATCAAGATAGGCTTGACTCTCTCTTGCATGGAGCAAATGGTCCCCAGCAGAGTCGCCAACTGTCGCACCTCGAAAAAATTCATCGAAGACACGACCCTCGCGCGAAAGGCGCGGAACGGTTCGACAGAGTCGTCACCAAACTTTATTTATCCCAAAAGAGGAAAAGGAAAATATTGAGAAAACCTTTAAGGGAGGGATAAGAACATGGTCGTCGCAACCACATTCCGGGTTCGGGAGTCGGTTACGTGACGGGAGGTACGCGCACCCCCTCACGTCCGTTGTACTCAAGGAGAACCTCTTGATTCGAATCGCGATACTCGTTAGCTAAGCTTGTTTGTTTTCTTCTCAAAAATAAATACGTAAAGGTAAAGATAAAAGGAAAAGATACTAAGGGGAAATGGGTGGTTTTAGGATAGGGTGCTCGGCAAGACCATCGCAATCTTGTGCCTACGTATGCTCATTCGGACGAGAATGAGTAATCAGGGCAATCGTAGTTCGACTACGGTGTTTGACGGAAAAAAAGATAGAAGTGTGGAAACGGGGAAAAAAGAAAAAAGTGTGCTCGCCAAAATCATCGCAATCTTGTGCCTACGTATCTTTAATCGGACTAGAATAAAGAATCAGAGCAGTCGTAGTTCGTGGTACGCCCACGAAAAGAGGAGAGTTGGTTTGTTTTAAAGAGGCGTCAATTGCTCACACACGAGTAAGAGAACTCGCACCCAAACAATCAAAGAGAGATCAAAGACTTGAACCCCCATTTTTCACCTTGAAAAGAGTTGCGATAGTTGTTAGTCGTTTTTGAGTTTATTTGTGAAAATCCGCTTGACGTTGGATCAAGGGTTTATTTGTATGCAAAGAGGTTAGTTTGAAAAAGAGTTTGGTTTTGAGGTTGATTGAAAATGGCTCGACGACGAATCGAGGGTTTGATTGAAAAAAGGTTTGCTTGAAAATGGCTCGACGACGAATCGAGAATTAGTTTGAAAATGGGTTGTCTATGCTAGTCCCTAGGGGTGCTCCTAGTAAACAAACCACAATCAAAGAAACAACGAATGCGTACATCGGAATAGGGAGAGGGGTACATGTAAAATACAGGGGATGACATGAAATAAAAGGTCTCATTGTAAGGTAGCCCAAGAGGAAGTCGTGTGTGTGCGAAGTGTCCTAAACTAAGCCTTGAGCAAGAGTCGGACAAAAGCTCCAAGCAAAGGATAGTAACCAACAGTCCACCAATTGAGTTTTTTATTGTTTCGATAATTGTTAGTGTGTTTTGATTAAAGTATGAACAATGAAACAAGAAGAGGGTTAGATGAACAAGTATGAATATGATGAATAATATGAATAATAATCAAGATAATATAGACAAGAAAGTAAAGCAAGATAATATTTGACGGAAAGTAAAGTTAATTGTTAGTTGATTAGTTGTTAGGAGCAAATGATACGGGACATGTAGCGCTAAACCATCGTAGCACGATCTATGATGAAGATCACACTATAGGAGGATGCGCAATTTGATCTTTGTGCTAAAACATGATGGAGAAATGATATTGGGGATCATTCTCTAATTGAATTGTGCCACACGAAAAGAAAAGGTGAAGATCTCGTCTTAATCACAAACTTTCGTCGATTAATCGAAGGTAACCTATCACGATCTCAAAGTATAGAAAGAGATCTCGATGATCATTCACTACAAATTTGAAATAATGAAGGTTAATCGCTTCAACAATCAACATTCGCGAATAGAAAGACTTCATCGATCGAAAATGAAAAAGAAGATAGAAGAAATGCGAAATGAAAATGAAATGGAAATAGAAAATAAATCGAAGTGGTCTCGTCTTAATCAAGATTTAATCGAGAAATCGATAATCTATGATATTTAACTTTCATTGACCAACAAAAATAAAAAATAAGAAATGAAATAGAAAGCGAAGAAGAGATCGAAAATAAGAAAGGTCTCATCTTTACCAAGATCTTAAATCGATAAATCTGTAATTTTTGGCTTTAGATTTTCATTAACCGATAAAAAAGAAAAATAAATAAAAAAAGATAATAAGAAATGAAATGGAAATCGAAAAGAGATCGAAAATAAAAAAGTCTCATCTTTACCAAGATCTTAAATCGATAAATCGATAATCTTTGGTTTTAGATTTTCATCGACCGATAAAAAAGAAAAAATAAATGGCCTCATATTGATCAAGATTGTAGATCGATTTCAATAAATCAACTAGTCAAGATGTTTGTTATTCATTGGCCCATAGAAAAGAAAATAAAAATCGGAAATGAAACCAAACATTGAAAGTGGAATCAATTCAAAAAAACTAAAATAAGAATTAGCAATTTAAAACTAAAATACTTAGAAAATATTTTGAAGCAAAAAATAAATTAAAAAACAAGAAAAAAGGGAAAGGATCATGTGGGCTAAGACAACAGCCCATCACCCATGTTGTTTAAAACGGTGTAAAAAACAAGAAAGATTCTCACAGGCCTGCGAGCCAAGATACCAAATAGATCATCATTTTTTATTAAAAGCAATGACATAATGGATCCCAAAAGGGTATCATCAGCAAACATAGAACCAGAAAATAACAGGGCAACACATCAACAAGAGAAAAGGAGAGAAAAAACACAGTGAAACCATTACACGAGTCAGTCGATTCCAACCTCTTCGCCTGATATCGCTCTCTTCGTCTCCGCCTTTCTTCTTCTCGACATCGAGTCAGGTTTGTTCCGGTTTATGGCACGATTCACTCCACTTCATCTTTCTCTTTCTGGTTTGAAACAATTTTTGAACTGGTTCGGGGGTGTTTGGGTGAGTGATTCGGGTTACGGGTTTGAAGAGATGGGTTGAAAAGATTGAAGTTTGAAGAAGAAGAAGGTCAGGTTTTGGTGTTTACGATTCTCTTCATCTAGTTTTGATTTATGATTTAGAAATGGTTTGATTTGTTTTTGGGTTTTGATTTGTGGTTATTTGAAGGTTGAAGGGCGCGGTTATGATTGATTTAAGGTTGAAGAAAAGGTTTGAGATTTGGGTGAGGTTGGAGAGAAATTTCAGCAGAGTTTCAAAGGCCTCTAGCGCTTGAAGAATGGAGTGAGAGAGGCTCCTATTATATAGGGAAGCTGGAGGGTGAAATGGGAAGAATAGAAAAGAAATTTGTGAGCTGGAATTTTGATGCTGCTGCAATTTTGTCGTACGGTTTGTTGTGATTTATTCTGAATGGTTGTGTGACGTTTTTGCCCACATATTGCAGGTTGTGAAATCACGCGCATTTGGGAAATATGTGTGTTTTGATGTGTGAATCACGACTTGTGTGTGGGTCCTGAAATTGGTTTTTTATGCAGGTTGGTGGCTCCTGGTGTGGCTACAGGTTGCTTTATGGTTTGTGTTTAGGTGATGTACGGGGATTGGACGGTGGGGTCATGGAAACCGTAATGTTGTAAATGCGTGAATGAAGACTTGTACATGGTTGGGTGGTGTTAGCTCATGGTTTGTGTTGATGCGTGGCTGGGAAATTGGTTATTGTGAGCTTGGTTGAAAAAGGTTGGAATTTTATGATGGTGCGTGAAGACCATACTGGGCAGCAGTGAATCATTGCAGAAAAACTAGGATTTGGGTGCAAAGCATGTTATATTTAAAAGGAAGTAGTGTGAATTGGTGTAATGAAAATGTTGTGGATAATTTATTTTATGGTTTGGCTATTGTGGTGCTGATGGTTTGTAAATGTAATGCAACAATCATTTGAAACTTTCTTGAACCTTGCTCTTTATTGTAATATTTTTCCATTTTGGTCGTGAATTTTCATCCTTGAAGCCACTTTTCCAACTCTTGGTCTTTTGGCCCTTAAGATCAATTTTAACTTTGCAACTTGGAACCTCTATCATGAAAACTACCCTTTATGATTGTGACAACGAATTCAAAAGGTTGTTCTGAACTTATCCATGAGTTTCTCTTTTCCAAAGTATTTTATTAACTTGAAATAAGTTCCCATTTAAAGTGAACCAATATCACTCTTTTTGTTATGTGAAGCAAATTTAGAAAAATGAATCTTTACATGGCCAAAATATGAATGATGACATCTTTAGGCACACTCTCATGTATGCAACCATCTTAACAATTGTCTTATCATCCGTTCTCAAGTATAACTCATGAGCATCTTAACACGACTTGCCTTAAAATAACATTTTTCACCTTTCTGAAGCAAATTGGTCATGATGCTTGTTTTGTGCCTTGAATGACTTATAGGTCCAATGATAGTTGATTTCTCTTGGCAAAGTAGAGTGATATTAGCATGTGTGAATTAATGCTTCTCGATTCTTGATACATTTATCATGAAGGATGTTATGGCCTCCTATAGACAAGAAACCATATGTCCAAACCAATCATTGAAATCAAATCCGCGCTTGTAGAACTTGAAACGCACCATGTTTGACTAAAATCCATGAACCACTGTCAAACCAATTCCAATCCTTCTTTGAAATAAATGTGACTAGTGCTAATGATGAGTCCATATTGATCATCAAGTGCATTATGGCCCTGAGTCTTGAATTTTGCTCATTGAATCAATTTTGATCTTTCATCTTGAACCTTTACGAACCAGAAAACACTTTGACACCATATGGCTACCAATTGGGATATGGACTTCACCACAATGCCCAAACCCTATTTGGAATCTCAACCACAAGTACTTGAATCTTGCACACCCTGGCCTTGACCTTGAAGCAAACCTTGCCTGACTGAGATTAGAGCAACCAACAAATGAACTTCAACCCAAACTCATTCCTGACTTGATGAACCCCAAATGAGACCTGAGTCAATTCAATTCATCCTCATGACATAAGCAACATATTTTTGGATTTTCTGACTAATGATTAGTAAGTGGATATACAGATGAAAGTAATACACAGGTAGCACAAATTTGGGGTATGACAAAGGCCTTCTGATTCAAATTGATGCTCAATCTCCCATCACTAGACACTTGAGAACATATAGGAGGCCATGTGTCATACCCCAAATTTTGACCACTTAGATTTCCCATCATTGTGAAAATCATCATCATAATATGGATGTACCTTCATGCCTCATCAATCTCCTCAAGGATTGTTGAGCATTCACTACCATCAAGAATTAGGGTTTCAAGACCTCTCAGAGTTCTTAGACAAAGGATCAATCAAGGAATGACATGATCTTCAACTTGTCTAACCTCTCAAACATCCACAATGGATCAAAAGGACTCCCACTTCAAGGATCAAGCACAAGGCTGCTCCCTTCTAGGTGGATCAAGTCTCAAGATCGACAGTATCACCAAATTAGGGTTTTGGTCGACCAGGGCCTCCAGATGGAAAATTTTCATCTGGGCACAAGCCAATGATCCAAAACATAACCTAATATACTCCATGGAACCTCATGGACCCAATCATCAAGTCAATTTGACCTCAGGGGATGCATTCATCAAAAATCAGGAATTCGGGTTTCTTGACCTAATTCACCCCTAAGTTGACTTTTGGGACAAATCATGAGCCAAGAACTCAAGACATGATTTGAGGGTCTCTAATATACTATATTGATCCATTTGAAACAATGGATTAATCCAAGAAGCTTGAGCAACAAGTCTCAATTTCATCTGCACCACAATTAGGGTTTCGCGAGGAAAATCAACTGTAACTTTGACTTTTGACCAGGACATGCTCCCAAACCCTAAGACATGATTCAATATACCCTATTACACCCATGGAACATGTCCATCAAGTTTGATTTAGGTCAAGGGCATGATTTCCTGAAGAATTGCACAGTTTGGAATTCAACTGATAAAAAGTCAACTGTGCACAAAAGTCAACTTTGACTTTTTGAGATTTTTGAGCAAAATGGATTTTTAACCCTAAAATGATGTTAATGTATGATTTGAATCATCATTCATAAAGAAAAATCAAAGAAAGTGGGATAACATGTAAAAGGGGTAACCATAAAAACTTAGAAAAATTTCTAAGTTATGGAAAAAGTGACACTAATGTGCCAACTTTGGAGGACCATAACTCCTAAACCACAAGGACATTGTTCCCCATTCAAAGCTTGATTTGTAGATCACATTTCCCTCTACAAAAGCTTCATACTGACCTATGTCCAAATTCCTCATGGATTTTGAGTTATGGAGTGATCAAAATCAAGAAAAGTCACTTTGTTCCAACACAGTGAAAATTTCACTAAGTCAGAATCTGCCTTTACTTTTTTCCAAATGTAGGGGGGTTTTTCACTTGGATTCAAAAGAGATCAAAACCAAACATGTTCAAACAGTTGTTGTGTCATGTAAGGGCTTTCCAAAATGGCCAAGAACATTACCAAATTCAATTTGAGCTATGAGATATGACATTGGCAAGATGCCTTGCTGAAATCAGCCAAGGCAAGGCAGATTTTTGCACTTTTGGTCGATTTGCCAAAATCAGCCAAATCCAAACACTCCTATCCACTTGGACACCTCTGAGGATTGAATCTAAAGGGGACAATCACTGATCCAAGCCTCCAAAGTCTTTGGAACAAGAAATAGCATGTTGAACCTAGAATTGCCAAAATAAGGACAAGACTCCAATTTTGGATTGGAGCATTCAATGGAAGCATCAAGGTGGCATGGACTGAGCCATTCTCAACTGAATTCAGTCAAGACTTATCCAAGACCAAGGGAACCAGCAGCCTGTGCCCTAACCTCTAGTCAATGGCTAGAGGAGACTTGGATTTTCATTTGCCAACATTTGACAAACCTACTCAGCAGTTGCCATTCACTATTCCTTGCAAAACAAACTTGCTCTACTATAAATAGAGCTCAATTGTGATCAGTTTGAGTACACCAAAGCCATCAAACAGATGCTTTCCTCAAAATCTCTTCTTTCACTCCAATTTTGCCTTCTAAGGCAAGTCACTATCGGGTTTTGAGTTTGAGAGCTTTTCCAATCAAACCAATCACACACACACCTCATATACATCACATATGAGCTGATCAAACACTTAAACAACAACTGGAACACTGATTTCTCAGAATCACCAGTCAATTGCTCAAGGTTTTAACCAAGTTGCAGTTGAGATGCCATGAAGTGATCCAACCAGTTTCAATCAAGTCCAAGCATTCAAACACATTCCATAGGGTGTAGGGAAGCTGTTCAGATCATCACAACACATCTGTAACACCTCTAACTCATAAATCAATTTGCTCTTGCTGTCACGACCTAGAGGTAAGCCTAAACTTGGTCATCTCTCAATTCATGCAATTTTTGCTGCACAATAATTTGGCCATATGTTCATAATCATGCATGGAATGTTTCCCCTCAATTAATTGCATTGTTTGAATCGTGTATCAAAAATCCCAGCCTTCATGCAGAATCTAGGGTTCTTGAGGATTGTTCATGATTTCTTGTTTTATGTTTAATTTAAATGAAATTAATTGTCATAGACATGATCGTGAGGTTAAAACGAGTTGATTGGTATGTGGATTGCATGATATGATTAAGTATTCAGTGAGATTGGATAGAAAATGCAAATCTTGGAAACTCAGAACACGCGCGTGTTCTTGCCCTTGTTCTTGGCGCCATTTTCCAACATTTGAATATTTGAATTTTGTGATTTTTATTTAATTGATTCAAAAATTAATTTCTCTCTGAGTTTTAATGATTTTGAGTTAATTCTTTTTTTAATAATTCACAAAAATGTTGAAATATTTTATTTTTCCAAAAAATCCCAAAAAAATTATTTATTTCATATAATTGATATTTTTGCAAAGAATAATATTTTAATTATTTTTGACATTTAAAATATTTTTCCCTCTTGATTTTGTAAAGATTAATGACTTCTAATTATTTTGTAGGTCAATACTTGATTTTTGAAGCATTAATCCAAGATCATAATTTGTTTCCCACATGTTAAACAATTTTTGATCATTTTAATTGAATTTTTATTCAATTAAAATACATTTTGGAAATAAATTAGGGTTTTTGATTAATTCAACCCTCACAAATCATTTTCAAAAAAACTTTTGGGCCTCTAATAGAGTGTAAGACCCAACCCTTTGTAAATACAACCTATTTTAGACCCCACTTATTGTATAAGTCCCGTTGTATTTCAAAAAGTTTGACGCGATCATCATCCGTTGAAAAACAAACATTGGGCCTACCCTCGAGTAGTAAGACCCATTTCTTTTTTTTTAAACTCTTTGGGCCTCTATTAGAGTGTAAGACCCAACCCACTTGTACAGAAATATTTTTGGCCTCACTTATTGTATAAGTCCCTCTGTATATTTTTAAATTCGGCACGATCGTCGCCAGTTTAAAAATAAACCATCTGGGCATCTCCTTGAGCTATAAGACCCATTCAAAACTTTTGGGCCTCTAATAGAGTGTAAGACCCAATCCCCTTTTAACCCAAAACAACTTTGGGCCTCACTTATTGTATAAGTCCCTCTGCGTTAAAAGAAAACCTCGGCGCGATCGCCATTTTAAAACGGAAAAATCATTTGGGCCTACCCTCGTGTTATAAGCCCCACTCTTTTTCTTTAAAAACTTTTTGGGCCTCTTGAGAGAGTGTAAGACCCATTCCTTTGTACAGAAAACCTTTTTGGGCCACAGTCATTGTATAAATCCCTCTGTACAAATTCGACAGTGTAATTGTCATACCCCAAATTTTGACCACTTAGATTTCCCATCATTGTGCAAATCATCATCATAATATGGATGTACCTTCATGCCTCATCAATCTCCTCAAGGATTGTTGAGCATTCACTACCATCAAGAATTAGGGTTTCAAGCCCTCTCAGAGTTCTTAGACAAAGGATCAATCAAGGAATGACATGATCTTCAACTTGTCTAACCTCTCAAACATCCACAACGGATCAAAAGGACTCCCACTTCAAGGATCAAGCACAAGGTTGCTCCCTTCTAGGTGGATCAAGTCTCAAGATCGACAGTGTCACCAAATTAGGGTTTTTGTCGACCAGGGCCTCCAGATGGAAATTTTTCTTCTGGGCACAAGCCAATGATCCAAAACATAACCTAATATACTCCATGGAACCTCATGGACCCAATCATCAAGTCAATTTAACCTCAGGGGATGCATTCATCAAAAATCAGGAATTCGGGTTTCTTGACCTAATTCACCCCTAAATTGACTTTTGGGACAAATCATGAGCCAAGACCTCAAGACATCATTTGAGGGTCTCTAATATACTATATTTATCCATTTTCAACAATGGATTAATCCAAGAAGCTTGAGCAACAAGTCTCAATTTCATTTGCACCACAATTAGGGTTTCGCGAGGAAAGTCAACTGTAACTTTGACTTTTGACCAGGACATGCTCCCAAACCCTAAGACATGATTCAATATACCCTATGACACCCATGGAACATGTCCATCAAGTTTGATTTAGGTCAAGGGCATGATTTCCTGAAGAATTGCACAGTTTGGAATTCATCTGATAAAAAGTCAACTGTGCACAAAAGTCAACTTTGACTTTTTGAGATTTTTGACCAAAATGGATTTTTAACCCTAAAATGATGTTAATGTATGATTTGAATCATCATTCATCAAGAAAAATCAAAGAAAGTGGGATAACTTGTAAAAGGGGTAACCATAAAAACATAGAAAAATTTCTAAGTTATGGAAAAAGTGACACTAATGTGCCAACTTTGGAGGACCATAACTCCTAAACCACAAGGCCATTGTTCCCCATTCAAAGCTTGATTTGTAGATCACATTTCCCTCTACAAAAGCTTCATACTGACCTATGTCCAAATTCCTCATGGATTTTGAGTTATGGAGTGATCAAATTCAAGAAAAGTCACTTTGTTCCAACACTTAGTGAAAATTTCACTAAGTCAGAATCTGCCTTTACTTTTTTCCAAATGTAGGGGGGTTTTTCACTTGGATTCAAAAGAGATCAAAACCAAACATGTTCAAACAGTTGTTGTGTCATGTAAGGGCTTTCCAAAATGGCCAAGAACATTACCAAATTCAATTTTAGCTATGAGATATGACATTGGCAAGATGCCTTGCTGAAATCAGCCAAGGCAAGGCAGATTTTTGCACTTTTGGTCGATTTGCCAAAATCAGCCAAATCCAAACACTCCTATCCACTTGGACACCTCTGAGGATTGAATCTAAAGGGGACAATCACTGATCCAAGCCTCCAAAGTCTTTGGAACAAGAAATAGCATGTTGAACCTAGAATTGCCAAAATAGGGACAAGACTCCAATTTTGGATTGGAGCATTCAATGGAATCATCAAGGTGGCATGGACTGAGCCATTCTCAACTGAATTCAGTCAAGACTTATCCAAGACCAAGGGAACCAGCAGCCTGTGCCCTAACCTCTAGTCAATGGCTAGAGGAGACTTGGATTTTCATTTGCCAACATTGGACAAACCTACTCAGCAGTTGCCATTCACTATTCCTTGCAAAACAAACTTGCTCTACTATAAATAGAGCTCAATTGTGATCAGTTTGAGTACACCAAAGCCATCAAACAGATGCTTTCCTCAAAATCTCTTCTTTCACTCCAATTTTGCCTTCTAAGGCAAGTCACTATCGGGTTTTGAGTTTGAGAGCTTTTCCAATCAAACCAATCACACACACACCTCATATACATCACATATGAGCTGATCAAACACTTAAACAACAACTGGAACACTGATTTCTCAGAATCACCAGTCAATTGCTCAAGGTTTTAACCAAGTTGCAGTTGAGATGCCATGAAGTGATCCAACCAGTTTCAATCAAGTCCAAGCATTCAAACACACTCCATAGGGTGTAGGGAAGCTGTTCAGATCATCACAACACATCTGTAACACCTTTAACTCATAAATCAATTTGCTCTTGCTGTCACGACCTAGAGGTAAGCCTAAACTTGGTCATCTCTCAATTCATGCAATTTTTGCTGCACAATAATTTGGCCATATGTTCATAATCATGCATGGAATGTTTCCCCTCAATTAATTGCATTGTTTGAATCGTGTATCAAAAATCCCAGCCTTCATGCAGAATCTAGGGTTCTTGAGGATTGTTCATGATTTCTTGTTTTATGTTTAATTTAAATGAAATTAATTGTCATAGACATGATCGTGAGGTTGAAACGAGCTGATTGGTATGTGGATTGCATGATATGATTAAGTATTCAGTGAGATTGGATAGAAAATGCAAATCTTGGAAACTCAGAACACGCGCGTGTTCTTGCCCTTGTTCTTGGCGCCATTTTCCAACATTTGAATATTTGAATTTTGTGATTTTTATTTAATTGATTCAAAAATTAATTTCTCTCTGAGTTTTAATGATTTTGAGTTAATTCTTTTTTTAATAATTCACAAAAATGTTGAAATATTTTATTTTTCCAAAAAATCCCAAAAAAATTATTTATTTCATATAATTTATATTTTTGCAAAGAATTAATATTTTAATTATTTTTGACATTTAAAATATTTTTCCCTCTTGATTTTGTAAAGATTAATGACTTCTAATTATTTTGTAGGTCAATACTTGATTTTTGAAGCATTAATCCAAGATCATAATTTGTTTCCCACATGTTAAACAATTTTTGATCATTTTAATTGAATTTTTATTCAATTAAAATACATTTTGGAAATAAATTAGGGTTTTTGATTAATTCAACCCACACAAATCATTTTCAAAAAAACTTTTGGGCCTCTAATAGAGTGTAAGACCCAACCCTTTGTAAATACAACCTATTTTGGACCCCACTTATTGTATAAGTCCCGTTGTATTTCAAAAAGTTTGACGCGATCATCATCCGTTGAAAAACAAACATTGGGCCTACCCTCGAGTAGTAAGACCCATTTCTTTTTTTTAAAACTCTTTGGGCCTCTATTAGAGTGTAAGACCCAACCCACTTGTACAGAAATATTTTTGGCCTCACTTTTTGTATAAGTCCCTCTGTATATTTTTAAATTCGGCACGATCGTCGCCAGTTTAAAAATAAACCATCTGGGCATCTCCTTGAGCTATAAGACCCATTCAAAACTTTTGGGCCTCTAATAGAGTGTAAGACCCAATCCCCTTTTAACCCAAAACAACTTTAGGCCTCACTTATTGTATAAGTCCCTCTGCGTTAAAAGAAAACCTCGGCGCGATCGCCATTTTAAAACGGAAAAATCATTTGGGCCTACCCTCGTGTTATAAGCCCCACTCTTTTTCTTTAAAAACTTTTTGGGCCTCTTGAGAGAGTGTAAGACCCATTCCTTTGTACAGAAAACCTTTTTGGGCCACAGTCATTGTATAAATCCCTCTGTACAAATTCGACAGTGCAATTGTCATACCCCAAATTTTGACCACTTAGATTTCCCATCATTGTGCAAATCATCATCATAATATGGATGTACCTTCATGCCTCATCAATCTCCTCAAGGATTGTTGAGCATTCACTACCATCAAGAATTAGGGTTTCAAGCCCTCTCAGAGTTCTTAGACAAAGGATCAATCAAGGAATGACATGATCTTCAACTTGTCTAACCTCTCAAACATCCACAATGGATCAAAAGGACTCCCACTTCAAGGATCAAGCACAAGGCTGCTCCCTTCTAGGTGGATCAAGTCTCAAGATCGACAGTGTCACCAAATTAGGGTTTTTGTCGACCAGGGCCTCCAGATGGAAATTTTTCATCTGGGCACAAGCCAATGATCCAAAACATGACCTAATATACTCCATGGAACCTCATGGACCCAATCATCAAGTCAATTTGACCTCAGGGGATGCATTCATCAAAAATCAGGAATTCGGGTTTCTTGACCTAATTCACCCCTAAATTGACTTTTGGGACAAATCATGAGCCAAGACCTCAAGACATCATTTGAGGGTCTCTAATATACTATATTTATCCATTTGCAACAATGGATTAATCCAAGAAGCTTGAGCAACAAGTCTCAATTTCATCTGCACCACAATTAGGGTTTCGCGAGGAAAGTCAACTGTAACTTTGACTTTTGACCAGGACATGCTCCCAAACCCTAAGACATGATCCAATATACCCTATGACACCCATGGAACATGTCCATCAAGTTTGATTTAGGTCAAGGGCATGATTTCCTGAAGAATTGCACAGTTTGGAATTCATCTGATAAAAAGTCAACTGTGCACAAAAGTCAACTTTGACTTTTTGAGATTTTTGACCAAAATGGATTTTTAACCCTAAAATGATGTTAATGTATGATTTGAATCATCATTCATCAAGAAAAATCAAAGAAAGTGGGATAACTTGTAAAAGGGGTAACCATAAAAACATAGAAAAATTTCTAAGTTATGGAAAAAGTGACACTAATGTGCCAACTTTGGAGGACCATAACTCCTAAACCACAAGGCCATTGTTCCCCATTCAAAGCTTGATTTGTAGATCACATTTCCCTCTACAAAAGCTTCATACTGACCTATGTCCAAATTTTTCATGGATTTTGAGTTATGGAGTGATCAAAATCAAGAAAAGTCACTTTGTTCCAACACTTAGTGAAAATTTCACTAAGTCAGAATCTGCCTTTACTTTTTTCCAAATGTAGGGGGGTTTTTCACTTGGATTCAAAAGAGATCAAAACCAAACATGTTCAAACAGTTGTTGTGTCATGTAAGGGCTTTCCAAAATGGCCAAGAACATTACCAAATTCAATTTGAGCTATGAGATATGACATTGGCAAGATGCCTTGCTGAAATCTGCCAAGGCAAGGCAGATTTTTGCACTTTTGGTCGATTTGCCAAAATCAGCCAAATCCAAACACTCCTATCCACTTGGACACCTCTGAGGATTGAATCTAAAGGGGACAATCACTGATCCAAGCCTCCAAAGTCTTTGGAACAAGAAATAGCATGTTGAACCTAGAATTGCCAAAATAGGGACAAGACTCCAATTTTGGATTGGAGCATTCAATGGAATCATCAAGGTGGCATGGACTGAGCCATTCTCAACTGAATTCAGTCAAGACTTATCCAAGACCAAGGGAACCAGCAGCCTGTGCCCTAACCTCTAGTCAATGGCTAGAGGAGACTTGGATTTTCATTTGCCAACATTGGACAAACCTACTCAGCAGTTGCCATTCACTATTCCTTGCAAAACAAACTTGCTCTACTATAAATAGAGCTCAATTGTGATCAGTTTGAGTACACCAAAGCCATCAAACAGATGCTTTCCTCAAAATCTCTTCTTTCACTCCAATTTTGCCTTCTAAGGCAAGTCACTATCGGGTTTTGAGTTTGAGAGCTTTTCCAATCAAACCAATCACACACACACCTCATATACATCACATATGAGCTGATCAAACACTTAAACAACAACTGGAACACTGATTTCTCAGAATCACCAGTCAATTGCTCAAGGTTTTAACCAAGTTGCAGTTGAGATGCCATGAAGTGATCCAACCAGTTTCAATCAAGTCCAAGCATTCAAACACACTCCATAGGGTGTAGGGAAGCTGTTCAGATCATCACAACACATCTGTAACACCTTTAACTCATAAATCAATTTGCTCTTGCTGTCACGACCTAGAGGTAAGCCTAAACTTGGTCATCTCTCAATTCATGCAATTTTTGCTGCACAATAATTTGGCCATATGTTCATAATCATGCATGGAATGTTTCCCCTCAATTAATTGCATTGTTTGAATCGTGTATCAAAAATCCCAGCCTTCATGCAGAATCTAGGGTTCTTGAGGATTGTTCATGATTTCTTGTTTTATGTTTAATTTAAATGAAATTAATTGTCATAGACATGATCGTGAGGTTGAAACGAGCTGATTGGTATGTGGATTGCATGATATGATTAAGTATTCAGTGAGATTGGATAGAAAATGCAAATCTTGGAAACTCAGAACACGCGCGTGTTCTTGCCCTTGTTCTTGGCGCCATTTTCCAACATTTGAATATTTGAATTTTGTGATTTTTATTTAATTGATTCAAAAATTAATTTCTCTCTGAGTTTTAATGATTTTGAGTTAATTCTTTTTTTAATAATTCACAAAAATGTTGAAATATTTTATTTTTCCAAAAAATCCCAAAAAAATTATTTATTTCATATAATTTATATTTTTGCAAAGAATTAATATTTTAATTATTTTTGACATTTAAAATATTTTTCCCTCTTGATTTTGTAAAGATTAATGACTTCTAATTATTTTGTAGGTCAATACTTGATTTTTGAAGCATTAATCCAAGATCATAATTTGTTTCCCACATGTTAAACAATTTTTGATCATTTTAATTGAATTTTTATTCAATTAAAATACATTTTGGAAATAAATTAGGGTTTTTGATTAATTCAACCCACACAAATCATTTTCAAAAAAACTTTTGGGCCTCTAATAGAGTGTAAGACCCAACCCTTTGTAAATACAACCTATTTTGGACCCCACTTATTGTATAAGTCCCGTTGTATTTCAAAAAGTTTGACGCGATCATCATCCGTTGAAAAACAAACATTGGGCCTACCCTCGAGTAGTAAGACCCATTTCTTTTTTTTAAAACTCTTTGGGCCTCTATTAGAGTGTAAGACCCAACCCACTTGTACAGAAATATTTTTGGCCTCACTTTTTGTATAAGTCCCTCTGTATATTTTTAAATTCGGCACGATCGTCGCCAGTTTAAAAATAAACCATCTGGGCATCTCCTTGAGCTATAAGACCCATTCAAAACTTTTGGGCCTCTAATAGAGTGTAAGACCCAATCCCCTTTTAACCCAAAACAACTTTAGGCCTCACTTATTGTATAAGTCCCTCTGCGTTAAAAGAAAACCTCGGCGCGATCGCCATTTTAAAACGGAAAAATCATTTGGGCCTACCCTCGTGTTATAAGCCCCACTCTTTTTCTTTAAAAACTTTTTGGGCCTCTTGAGAGAGTGTAAGACCCATTCCTTTGTACAGAAAACCTTTTTGGGCCACAGTCATTGTATAAATCCCTCTGTACAAATTCGACAGTGCAATTGTCATACCCCAAATTTTGACCACTTAGATTTCCCATCATTGTGCAAATCATCATCATAATATGGATGTACCTTCATGCCTCATCAATCTCCTCAAGGATTGTTGAGCATTCACTACCATCAAGAATTAGGGTTTCAAGCCCTCTCAGAGTTCTTAGACAAAGGATCAATCAAGGAATGACATGATCTTCAACTTGTCTAACCTCTCAAACATCCACAATGGATCAAAAGGACTCCCACTTCAAGGATCAAGCACAAGGCTGCTCCCTTCTAGGTGGATCAAGTCTCAAGATCGACAGTGTCACCAAATTAGGGTTTTTGTCGACCAGGGCCTCCAGATGGAAATTTTTCATCTGGGCACAAGCCAATGATCCAAAACATGACCTAATATACTCCATGGAACCTCATGGACCCAATCATCAAGTCAATTTGACCTCAGGGGATGCATTCATCAAAAATCAGGAATTCGGGTTTCTTGACCTAATTCACCCCTAAATTGACTTTTGGGACAAATCATGAGCCAAGACCTCAAGACATCATTTGAGGGTCTCTAATATACTATATTTATCCATTTGCAACAATGGATTAATCCAAGAAGCTTGAGCAACAAGTCTCAATTTCATCTGCACCACAAGTAGGGTTTCGCGAGGAAAGTCAACTGTAACTTTGACTTTTGACCAGGACATGCTCCCAAACCCTAAGACATGATCCAATATACCCTATGACACCCATGGAACATGTCCATCAAGTTTGATTTAGGTCAAGGGCATGATTTCCTGAAGAATTGCACAGTTTGGAATTCATCTGATAAAAAGTCAACTGTGCACAAAAGTCAACTTTGACTTTTTGAGATTTTTGACCAAAATGGATTTTTAACCCTAAAATGATGTTAATGTATGATTTGAATCATCATTCATCAAGAAAAATCAAAGAAAGTGGGATAACTTGTAAAAGGGGTAACCATAAAAACATAGAAAAATTTCTAAGTTATGGAAAAAGTGACACTAATGTGCCAACTTTGGAGGACCATAACTCCTAAACCACAAGGCCATTGTTCCCCATTCAAAGCTTGATTTGTAGATCACATTTCCCTCTACAAAAGCTTCATACTGACCTATGTCCAAATTTTTCATGGATTTTGAGTTATGGAGTGATCAAAATCAAGAAAAGTCACTTTGTTCCAACACTTAGTGAAAATTTCACTAAGTCAGAATCTGCCTTTACTTTTTTCCAAATGTAGGGGGGTTTTTCACTTGGATTCAAAAGAGATCAAAACCAAACATGTTCAAACAGTTGTTGTGTCATGTAAGGGCTTTCCAAAATGGCCAAGAACATTACCAAATTCAATTTGAGCTATGAGATATGACATTGGCAAGATGCCTTGCTGAAATCTGCCAAGGCAAGGCAGATTTTTGCACTTTTGGTCGATTTGCCAAAATCAGCCAAATCCAAACACTCCTATCCACTTGGACACCTCTGAGGATTGAATCTAAAGGGGACAATCACTGATCCAAGCCTCCAAAGTCTTTGGAACAAGAAATAGCATGTTGAACCTAGAATTGCCAAAATAGGGACAAGACTCCAATTTTGGATTGGAGCATTCAATGGAAGCATCAAGGTGGCATGGACTGAGCCATTCTCAACTGAATTCAGTCAAGACTTATCCAAGACCAAGGGAACCAGCAGCCTGTGCCCTAACCTCTAGTCAATGGCTAGAGGAGACTTGGATTTTCATTTGCCAACATTGGACAAACCTACTCAGCAGTTGCCATTCACTATTCCTTGCAAAACAAACTTGCTCTACTATAAATAGAGCTCAATTGTGATCAGTTTGAGTACACCAAAGCCATCAAACAGATGCTTTCCTCAAAATCTCTTCTTTCACTCCAATTTTGCCTTCTAAGGCAAGTCACTATCGGGTTTTGAGTTTGAGAGCTTTTCCAATCAAACCAATCACACACACACACCTCATATACATCACATATGAGCTGATCAAACACTTAAACAACAACTGGAACACTGATTTCTCAGAATCACCAGTCAATTGCTCAAGGTTTTAACCAAGTTGCAGTTGAGATGCCATGAAGTGATCCAACCAGTTTCAATCAAGTCCAAGCATTCAAACACACTCCATAGGGTGTAGGGAAGCTGTTCAGATCATCACAACACATCTGTAACACCTTTAACTCATAAATCAATTTGCTCTTGCTGTCACGACCTAGAGGTAAGCCTAAACTTGGTCATCTCTCAATTCATGCAATTTTTGCTGCACAATAATTTGGCCATATGTTCATAATCATGCATGGAATGTTTCCCCTCAATTAATTGCATTGTTTGAATCGTGTATCAAAAATCCCAGCCTTCATGCAGAATCTAGGGTTCTTGAGGATTGTTCATGATTTCTTGTTTTATGTTTAATTTAAATGAAATTAATTGTCATAGACATGATCGTGAGGTTGAAACGAGTTGATTGGTATGTGGATTGCATGATATGATTAAGTATTCAGTGAGATTGGATAGAAAATGCAAATCTTGGAAACTCAGAACACGCGCGTGTTCTTGCCCTTGTTCTTGGCGCCATTTTCCAACATTTGAATATTTGAATTTTGTGATTTTTATTTAATTGATTCAAAAATTAATTTCTCTTTGAGTTTTAATGATTTTGAGTTAATTCTTTTTTTAATAATTCACAAAAATGTTGAAATATTTTATTTTTCCAAAAAATCCCAAAAAAATTATTTATTTCATATAATTGATATTTTTGCAAAGAATTAATATTTTAATTATTTTTGACATTTAAAATATTTTTCCCTCTTGATTTTGTAAAGATTAATGACTTCTAATTATTTTGTAGGTCAATACTTGATTTTTGAAGCATTAATCCAAGATCATAATTTGTTTCCCACATGTTAAACAATTTTTGATCATTTTAATTGAATTTTTATTCAATTAAAATACATTTTGGAAATAAATTAGGGTTTTTGATTAATTCAACCCTCACAAATCATTTTCAAAAAAACTTTTGGGCCTCTAATAGAGTGTAAGACCCAACCCTTTGTAAATACAACCTATTTTGGACTCCACTTATTGTATAAGTCCCGTTGTATTTCAAAAAGTTTGACGCGATCATCATCCGTTGAAAAACAAACATTGGGCCTACCCTCGAGTAGTAAGACCCATTTCTTTTTTTTAAAACTCTTTGGGCCTCTATTAGAGTGTAAGACCCAACCCATTTGTACAGAAATATTTTTGGCCTCACTTATTGTATAAGTCCCTCTGTATATTTTTAAATTCGGCACGATCGTCGCCAGTTTAAAAATAAACCATCTGGGCATCTCCTTGAGCTATAAGACCCATTCAAAACTTTTGGGCCTCTAATAGAGTGTAAGACCCAATCCCCTTTTAACCCAAAACAACTTTGGGCCTCACTTATTGTATAAGTCCCTCTGCGTTAAAAGAAAACCTCGGCGCGATCGCCATTTTAAAACGGAAAAATCATTTGGGCCTACCCTCGTGTTATAAGCCCCACTCTTTTTCTTTAAAAACTTTTTGGGCCTCTTGAGAGAGTGTAAGACCCATTCCTTTGTACAGAAAACCTTTTTGGGCCACAGTCATTGTATAAATCCCTCTGTACAAATTCGACAGTGCAATTGTCATACCCCAAATTTTGACCACTTAGATTTCCCATCATTGTGCAAATCATCATCATAATATGGATGTACCTTCATGCCTCATCAATCTCCTCAAGGATTGTTGAGCATTCACTACCATCAAGAATTAGGGTTTCAAGCCCTCTCAGAGTTCTTAGACAAAGGATCAATCAAGGAATGACATGATCTTCAACTTGTCTAACCTCTCAAACATCCACAATGGATCAAAAGGACTCCCACTTCAAGGATCAAGCACAAGGCTGCTCCCTTCTAGGTGGATCAAGTCTCAAGATCGACAGTGTCACCAAATTAGGGTTTTTGTCGACCAGGGCCTCCAGATGGAAATTTTTCATCTGGGCACAAGCCAATGATCCAAAACATAACCTAATATACTCCATGGAACCTCATGGACCCAATCATCAAGTCAATTTGACCTCAGTGGATGCATTCATCAAAAATCAGGAATTCGGGTTTCTTGACCTAATTCACCCCTAAATTGACTTTTGGGACAAATCATGAGCCAAGACCTCAAGACATCATTTGAGGGTCTCTAATATACTATATTTATCCATTTGCAACAATGGATTAATCCAAGAAGCTTGAGCAACAAGTCTCAATTTCATTTGCACCACAAGTAGGGTTTCGCGAGGAAAGTCAACTGTAACTTTGACTTTTGACCAGGACATGCTCCCAAACCCTAAGACATGATTCAATATACCCTATGACACCCATGGAACATGTCCATCAAGTTTGATTTAGGTCAAGGGCATGATTTCCTGAAGAATTGCACAGTTTGGAATTCATCTGATAAAAAGTCAACTGTGCACAAAAGTCAACTTTGACTTTTTGAGATTTTTGACCAAAATGGATTTTAAACCCTAAAATGATGCTAATGTATGATTTGAATCATCATTCATCAAGAAAAATCAAAGAAAGTGGGATAACTTGTAAAAGGGGAAACCATAAAAACATAGAAAAATTTCTAAGTTATGGAAAAAGTGACACTAATGTGCCAACTTTGGAGGACCATAACTCCTAAACCACAAGGCCATTGTTCCCCATTCAAAGCTTGATTTTTAGATCACATTTCCCTCTAAAAAAGCTTCATACTGACCTATGTCCAAATTCCTCATGGATTTTGAGTTATGGAGTGATCAAAATCAAGAAAAGTCACTTTGTTCCAACACTTAGTGAAAATTTCACTAAGTCAGAATCTGCCTTTACTTTTTTCCAAATGTAGGGGGGGTTTTCACTTGGATTCAAAAGAGATCAAAACCAAACATGTTCAAACGGTTGTTGTGTCATGTAAGGGCTTTCCAAAATGGCCAAGAACATTACCAAATTCAATTTGAGCTATGAGATATGACATTGGCAAGATGCCTTGCTGAAATCAGCCAAGGCAAGGCAGATTTTTGCACTTTTGGTCAATTTGCCAAAATCAGCCAAATCCAAACACTCTTATCCACTTGGACACCTCTGAGGATTGAATCTAAAGGGGACAATCACTGATCCAAGCCTCCAAAGTCTTTGGAACAAGAAATAGCATGTTGAACCTAGAATTGCCAAAATAGGGACAAGACGCCAATTTTGGATTGGAGCATTCAATGGAAGCATCAAGGTGGCATGGACTGAGCCATTCTCAACTGAATTCAGTCAAGACTTATCCAAGACCAAGGGAACCAGCAGCCTGTGCCCTAACCTCTAGTCAATGGCTAGAGGAGACTTGGATTTTCATTTGCCAACATTGGACAAACCTACTCAGCAGTTGCCATTCACTATTCCTTGCAAAACAAACTTGCTCTACTATAAATAGAGCTCAATTGTGATCAGTTTGAGTACACCAAAGCCATCAAACAGATGCTTTCCTCACAATCTCTTCTTTCACTCCAATTTTGCCTTCTAAGGCAAGTCACTATCGGGTTTTGAGTTTGAGAGCTTTTCCAATCAAACCAATCACACACACACCTCATATACATCACATATGAGCTGATCAAACACTTAAACAACAACTGGAACACTGATTTCTCAGAATCACCAGTCAATTGCTCAAGGTTTTAACCAAGTTGCAGTTGAGATGCCATGAAGTGATCCAACCAGTTTCAATCAAGTCCAAGCATTCAAACACACTTCATAGGGTGTAGGGAAGCTGTTCAGATCATCACAACACATCTGTAACACCTCTAACTCATAAATCAATTTGCTCTTGCTGTCACGACCTAGAGGTAAGCCTAAACTTGGTCATCTCTCAATTCATGCAATTTTTGCTGCACAATAATTTGGCCATATGTTCATAATCATGTATGGAATGTTTCCCCTCAATTAATTGCATTGTTTGAATCGTGTATCAAAAATCCCAGCCTTCATGCAGAATCTAGGGTTCTTGAGGATTGTTCATGATGTCTTGTTTTATGTTTAATTTAAATGAAATTAATTGTCATAGACATGATCGTGAGGTTGAAACGAGTTGATTGGTATGTGGATTGCATGATATGATTAAGTATTCAGTGAGATTGGATAGAAAATGCAAATCTTGGAAACTCAGAACACGCGCGTGTTCTTGCCCTTGTTCTTGACGCCATTTTCCAACATTTGAATATTTGAATTTTGTGATTTTTATTTAATTGATTCAAAAATTAATTTCTCTCTGAGTTTTAATGATTTTGAGTTAATTCTTTTTTTAATAATTCACAAAAATGTTGAAATATTTTATTTTTCCAAAAAATCCCAAAAAAATTATTTATTTCATATAATTGATATTTTTGCAAAGAATTAATATTTTAATTATTTTTGACATTTAAAATATTTTTCCCTCTTGATTTTGTAAAGATTAATGACTTCTAATTATTTTGTAGGTCAATACTTGATTTTTGAAGCATTAATCCAAGATCATAATTTGTTTCCCACATGTTAAACAATTTTTGATCATTTTAATTGAATTTTTATTCAATTAAAATACATTTTGGAAATAAATTAGGGTTTTTGATTAATTCAACCCTCACAAATCATTTTCAAAAAAACTTTTGGGACTCTAATAGAGTGTAAGACCCAACCCTTTGTAAATACAACCTATTTTGGACCCCACTTATTGTATAAGTCCCGTTGTATTTCAAAAAGTTTGACGCGATCATCATCCGTTGAAAAACAAACATTGGGCCTACCCTCGAGTAGTAAGACCCATTTCTTTTTTTTAAAATTCTTTGGGCCTCTATTAGAGTGTAAGACCCAACCCACTTGTACAGAAATATTTTTGGCCTCACTTATTGTATAAGTCCCTCTGTATATTTTTAAATTCGGCACGATCGTCGCCAGTTTAAAAATAAACCATCTGGGCATCTCCTTGAGCTATAAGACCCATTCAAAACTTTTGGGCCTCTAATAGAGTGTAAGACCCAATCCCCTTTTAACCCAAAACAACTTTGGGCCTCACTTATTGTATAAGTTCCTCTGCGTTAAAAGAAAACCTCGGCGCGATCGCCATTTTAAAACGGAAAAATCATTTGGGCCTACCCTCGTGTTATAAGCCCCACTCTTTTTCTTTAAAAACTTTTTGGGCCTCTTGAGAGAGTGTAAGACCCATTCCTTTGTACAGAAAACCTTTTTGGGCCACAGTCATTGTATAAATCCCTCTGTACAAATTCGACAGTGCAATTGTCATACCCCAAATTTTGACCACTTAGATTTCCCATCATTGTGCAAATCATCATCATAATATGGATGTACCTTCATGCCTCATCAATCTCCTCAAGGATTGTTGAGCATTCACTACCATCAAGAATTAGGGTTTCAAGCCCTCTCAGAGTTCTTAGACAAAGGATCAATCAAGGAATGACATGATCTTCAACTTGTCTAACCTCTCAAACATCCACAATGGATCAAAAGGACTCCCACTTCAAGGATCAAGCACAAGGCTGCTCCCTTCTAGGTGGATCAAGTCTCAAGATCGACAGTGTCACCAAATTAGGGTTTTTGTCGACCAGGGCCTCCAGATGGAAATTTTTCATCTGGGCACAAGCCAATGATCCAAAACATAACCTAATATACTCCATGGAACCTCATGGACCCAATCATCAAGTCAATTTGACCTCAGTGGATGCATTCATCAAAAATCAGGAATTCGGGTTTCTTGACCTAATTCACCCCTAAATTGACTTTTGGGACAAATCATGAGCCAAGACCTCAAGACATCATTTGAGGGTCTCTAATATACTATATTTATCCATTTGCAACAATGGATTAATCCAAGAAGCTTGAGCAACAAGTCTCAATTTCATCTGCACCACAATTAGGGTTTCGCGAGGAAAGTCAACTGTAACTTTGACTTTTGACCAGGACATGCTCCCAAACCCTAAGACATGATTCAATATACCCTATGACACCCATGGAACATGTCCATCAAGTTTGATTTAGGTCAAGGGCATGATTTCCTGAAGAATTGCACAGTTTGGAATTCATCTGATAAAAAGTCAACTGTGCACAAAAGTCAACTTTGACTTTTTGAGATTTTTGACCAAAATGGATTTTTAACCCTAAAATGATGTTAATGTATGATTTGAATCATCATTCATCAAGAAAAATCAAAGAAAGTGGGATAACTTGTAAAAGGGGAAACCATAAAAACATAGAAAAATTTCTAAGTTATGGAAAAAGTGACACTAATGTGCCAACTTTGGAGGACCATAACTCCTAAACCACAAGGCCATTGTTCCCCATTCAAAGCTTGATTTTTAGATCACATTTCCCTCTACAAAAGCTTCATACTGACCTATGTCCAAATTCCTCATGGATTTTGAGTTATGGAGTGATCAAAATCAAGAAAAGTCACTTTGTTCCAACACTTAGTGAAAATTTCACTAAGTCAGAATCTGCCTTTACTTTTTTCCAAATGTAGGGGGGGTTTTCACTTGGATTCAAAAGAGATCAAAACCAAACATGTTCAAACGGTTGTTGTGTCATGTAAGGGCTTTCCAAAATGGCCAAGAACATTACCAAATTCAATTTGAGCTATGAGATATGACATTGGCAAGATGCCTTGCTGAAATCAGCCAAGGCAAGGCAGATTTTTGTACTTTTGGTCGATTTGCCAAAATCAGCCAAATCCAAACACTCCTATCCACTTGTACACCTCTGAGGATTGAATCTAAAGGGGACAATCACTGATCCAAGCCTCCAAAGTCTTTGGAACAAGAAATAGCATGTTGAACCTAGAATTGCCAAAATAGGGACAAGACTCCAATTTTGGATTGGAGCATTCAATGGAAGCATCAAGGTGGCATGGACTGAGCCATTCTCAACTGAATTCAGTCAAGACTTATCCAAGACCAAGGGAACCAGCAGCCTGTGCCCTAACCTCTAGTCAATGGCTAGAGGAGACTTGGATTTTCATTTGCCAACATTGGACAAACCTACTCAGCAGTTGCCATTCACTATTCCTTGCAAAACAAACTTGTTCTACTATAAATAGAGCTCAATTGTGATTAGTTTGAGTACACCAAAGCCATCAAACAGATGCTTTCCTCACAATCTCTTCTTTCACTCCAATTTTTCCTTCTAAGGCAAGTCACTATCGGGTTTTGAGTTTGAGAGCTTTTCTAATCAAACCAATCACACACACACCTCATATACATCACATATGAGCTGATCAAACACTTAAACAACAACTGGAACACTGATTTCTCAGAATCACCAGTCAATTGCTCAAGGTTTTAACCAAGTTGCAGTTGAGATGCCATGAAGTGATCCAACCAGTTTCAATCAAGTCCAACCATTCAAACACACTTCATAGGGTGTAGGGAAGCTGTTCAGATCATCACAACACATCTGTAACACCTCTAACTCATAAATCAATTTGCTCTTGCTGTCATGACCTAGAGGTAAGCCTAAACTTGGTCATCTCTCAATTCATGCAATTTTTGCTGCACAATAATTTGGCCATATGTTCATAATCATGCATGGAATGTTTCCCCTCAATTAATTGCATTGTTTGAATCGTGTATCAAAAATCCCAGCCTTCATGCAGAATCTAGGGTTCTTGAGGATTGTTCATGATTTCTTGTTTTATGTTTAATTTAAATGAAATTAATTGTCATAGACATGATCGTGAGGTTGAAACGAGTTGATTGGTATGTGGATTGCATGATATGATTAAGTATTCAGTGAGATTGGATAGAAAATGCAAATCTTGGAAACTCAGAACACGCGCGTGTTCTTGCCCTTGTTCTTGGCGCCATTTTCCAACATTTGAATATTTGAATTTTGTGATTTTTATTTAATTGATTCAAAAATTAATTTCTCTCTGAGTTTTAATGATTTTGAGTTAATTCTTTTTTTAATAATTCACAAAAATGTTGAAATATTTTATTTTTCCAAAAAATCCCAAAAAAAATTATTTATTTCATATAATTGATATTTTTGCAAAGAATTAATATTTTAATTATTTTTGACATTTAAAATATTTTTCCCTCTTGATTTTGTAAAGATTAATGACTTCTAATTATTTTGTAGGTCAATACTTGATTTTTGAAGCATTAATCCAAGATCATAATTTGTTTCCCACATGTTAAACAATTTTTGATCATTTTAATTGAATTTTTATTCAATTAAAATACATTTTGGAAATAAATTAGGGTTTTTGATTAATTCAACCCTCACAAATCATTTTCAAAAAAACTTTTGGGACTCTAATAGAGTGTAAGACCCAACCCTTTGTAAATACAACCTATTTTGGACCCCACTTATTGTATAAGTCCCGTTGTATTTCAAAAAGTTTGACGCGATCATCATCCGTTGAAAAACAAACATTGGGCCTACCCTCGAGTAGTAAGACCCATTTCTTTTTTTTAAAACTCTTTGGGCCTCTATTAGAGTGTAAGACCCAACCCACTTGTACAGAAATATTTTTGGCCTCACTTATTGTATAAGTCCCTCTGTATATTTTTAAATTCGGCACGATCGTCGCCAGTTTAAAAATAAACCATCTGGGCATCTCCTTGAGCTATAAGACCCATTCAAAACTTTTGGGCCTCTAATAGAGTGTAAGACCCAATCCCCTTTTAACCCAAAACAACTTTGGGCCTCACTTATTGTATATGTCCATCTGCGTTAAAAGAAAACCTCGGCGCGATCGCCATTTTAAAATGGAAAAATCATTTGGGCCTACCCTCGTGTTATAAGCCCCACTCTTTTTCTTTAAAAACTTTTTGGGCCTCTTGAGAGAGTGTAAGACCCATTCCTTTGTACAGAAAACCTTTTTGGGCCACAGTCATTGTATAAATCCCTCTGTACAAATTCGACAGTGCAATTGTCATACCCCAAATTTTGACCACTTAAATTTCCCATCATTGTGCAAATCATCATCATAATATGGATGTACCTTCATGCCTCATCAATCTCCTCAAGGATTGTTGAGCATTCACTACCATCAAGAATTAGGGTTTCAAGCCCTCTCAGAGTTCTTAGACAAAGGATCAATCAAGGAATGACATGATCTTCAACTTGTCTAACCTCTCAAACATCCACAATGGATCAAAAGGACTCCCACTTCAAGGATCAAGCACAAGGCTGCTCCCTTCTAGGTGGATCAAGTCTCAAGATCGACAGTGTCACCAAATTAGGGTTTTTGTCGACCAGGGCCTCCAGATGGAAAATTTTCATCTGGGCACAAGCCAATGGTCCAAAACATAACCTAATATACTCCATGGAACCTCATGGACCCAATCATCAAGTCAATTTGACCTCAGGGTATGCATTCATCAAAAATCAGGAATTCGGGTTTCTTGACCTAATTCACCCCTAAATTGACTTTTGGGACAAATCATGAGCCAAGACCTCAAGACATCATTTGAGGGTCTCTAATATACTATATTTATCCATTTGCAACAATGGATTAATCCAAGAAGCTTGAGCAACAAGTCTCAATTTCATCTGCACCACAATTAGGGTTTCGCGAGGAAAGTCAACTGTAACTTTGACTTTTGACTAGGACATGCTCCCAAACCCTAAGACATGATTCAATATACCCTATGACACCCATGGAACATGTCCATCAAGTTTGATTTAGGTCAAGGGCATGATTTCCTGAAGAATTGCACAGTTTGGAATTCATCTGATAAAAAGTCAACTGTGCACAAAAGTCAACTTTGACTTTTTGAGATTTTTGACCAAAATGGATTTTTAACCCTAAAATGATGTTAATGTATGATTTGAATCATCATTCATCAAGAAAAATCAAAGAAAGTGGGATAACTTGTAAAAGGGGTAACCATAAAAACATAGAAAAATTTCTAAGTTATGGAAAAAGTGACACTAATGTGCCAACTTTGGAGGACCATAACTCCTAAACCACAACGCCATTGTTCCCCATTCAAAGCTTGATTTGTAGATCACATTTCCCTCTACAAAAGCTTCATACTGACCTATGTCCAAATTCCTCATGGATTTTGAGTTATGGAGTGATCAAAATCAAGAAAAGTCACTTTGTTCCAACACTTAGTGAAAATTTCACTAAGTCAGAATCTGCCTTTACTTTTTTCCAAATGTAGGGGGGGTTTTCACTTGGATTCAAAAGAGATCAAAACCAAACATGTTCAAACGGTTGTTGTGTCATGTAAGGGCTTTCCAAAATGGCCAAGAACATTACCAAATTCAATTTGAGCTATGAGATATGACATTGGCAAGATGCCTTGCTGAAATCAGCCAAGGCAAGGCAGATTTTTGTACTTTTGGTCGATTTGCCAAAATCAGCCAAATCCAAACACTCCTATCCACTTGTACACCTCTGAGGATTGAATCTAAAGGGGACAATCACTGATCCAAGCCTCCAAAGTCTTTGGAACAAGAAATAGCATGTTGAACCTAGAATTGCCAAAATAGGGACAAGACTCCAATTTTGGATTGGAGCATTCAATGGAAGCATCAAGGTGGCATGGACTGAGCCATTCTCAACTGAATTCAGTCAAGACTTATCCAAGACCAAGGGAACCAGCAGCCTGTGCCCTAACCTCTAGTCAATGGCTAGAGGAGACTTGGATTTTCATTTGCCAACATTGGACAAACCTACTCAGCAGTTGCCATTCACTATTCCTTGCAAAACAAACTTGTTCTACTATAAATAGAGCTCAATTGTGATTAGTTTGAGTACACCAAAGCCATCAAACAGATGCTTTCCTCACAATCTCTTCTTTCACTCCAATTTTTCCTTCTAAGGCAAGTCACTATCGGGTTTTGAGTTTGAGAGCTTTTCTAATCAAACCAATCACACACACACCTCATATACATCACATATGAGCTGATCAAACACTTAAACAACAACTGGAACACTGATTTCTCAGAATCACCAGTCAATTGCTCAAGGTTTTAACCAAGTTGCAGTTGAGATGCCATGAAGTGATCCAACCAGTTTCAATCAAGTCCAACCATTCAAACACACTTCATAGGGTGTAGGGAAGCTGTTCAGATCATCACAACACATCTGTAACACCTCTAACTCATAAATCAATTTGCTCTTGCTGTCATGACCTAGAGGTAAGCCTAAACTTGGTCATCTCTCAATTCATGCAATTTTTGCTGCACAATAATTTGGCCATATGTTCATAATCATGCATGGAATGTTTCCCCTCAATTAATTGCATTGTTTGAATCGTGTATCAAAAATCCCAGCCTTCATGCAGAATCTAGGGTTCTTGAGGATTGTTCATGATTTCTTGTTTTATGTTTAATTTAAATGAAATTAATTGTCATAGACATGATCGTGAGGTTGAAACGAGTTGATTGGTATGTGGATTGCATGATATGATTAAGTATTCAGTGAGATTGGATAGAAAATGCAAATCTTGGAAACTCAGAACACGCGCGTGTTCTTGCCCTTGTTCTTGGCGCCATTTTCCAACATTTGAATATTTGAATTTTGTGATTTTTATTTAATTGATTCAAAAATTAATTTCTCTCTGAGTTTTAATGATTTTGAGTTAATTCTTTTTTTAATAATTCACAAAAATGTTGAAATATTTTATTTTTCCAAAAAATCCCAAAAAAAATTATTTATTTCATATAATTGATATTTTTGCAAAGAATTAATATTTTAATTATTTTTGACATTTAAAATATTTTTCCCTCTTGATTTTGTAAAGATTAATGACTTCTAATTATTTTGTAGGTCAATACTTGATTTTTGAAGCATTAATCCAAGATCATAATTTGTTTCCCACATGTTAAACAATTTTTGATCATTTTAATTGAATTTTTATTCAATTAAAATACATTTTGGAAATAAATTAGGGTTTTTGATTAATTCAACCCTCACAAATCATTTTCAAAAAAACTTTTGGGACTCTAATAGAGTGTAAGACCCAACCCTTTGTAAATACAACCTATTTTGGACCCCACTTATTGTATAAGTCCCGTTGTATTTCAAAAAGTTTGACGCGATCATCATCCGTTGAAAAACAAACATTGGGCCTACCCTCGAGTAGTAAGACCCATTTCTTTTTTTTAAAACTCTTTGGGCCTCTATTAGAGTGTAAGACCCAACCCACTTGTACAGAAATATTTTTGGCCTCACTTATTGTATAAGTCCCTCTGTATATTTTTAAATTCGGCACGATCGTCGCCAGTTTAAAAATAAACCATCTGGGCATCTCCTTGAGCTATAAGACCCATTCAAAACTTTTGGGCCTCTAATAGAGTGTAACACCCAATCCCCTTTTAACCCAAAACAACTTTGGGCCTCACTTATTGTATAAGTCCCTCTGCGTTAAAAGAAAACCTCGGCGCGATCGCCATTTTAAAACGGAAAAATCATTTGGGCCTACCCTCGTGTTATAAGCCCCACTCTTTTTCTTTAAAAACTTTTTGGGCCTCTTGAGAGAGTGTAAGACCCATTCCTTTGTACAGAAAACCTTTTTGGGCCACAGTCATTGTATAAATCCCTCTGTACAAATTCGACAGTGCAATTGTCATACCCCAAATTTTGACCACTTAGATTTCCCATCATTGTGCAAATCATCATCATAATATGGATGTACCTTCATGCCTCATCAATCTCCTCAAGGATTGTTGAGCATTCACTACCATCAAGAATTAGGGTTTCAAGCCCTCTCAGAGTTCTTAGACAAAGGATCAATCAAGGAATGACATGATCTTCAACTTGTCTAACCTCTCAAACATCCACAATGGATCAAAAGGACTCCCACTTCAAGGATCAAGCACAAGGCTGCTCCCTTCTAGGTGGATCAAGTCTCAAGATCGACAGTGTCACCAAATTAGGGTTTTTGTCGACCAGGGCCTCCAGATGGAAATTTTTCATCTGGGCACAAGCCAATGATCCAAAACATAACCTAATATACTCCATGGAACCTCATGGACCCAATCATCAAGTCAATTTGACCTCAGGGGATGCATTCATCAAAAATCAGGAATTCGGGTTTCTTGACCTAATTCACCCCTAAATTGACTTTTGGGACAAATCATGAGCCAAGACCTCAAGACATCATTTAAGGGTCTCTAATATACTATATTTATCCATTTGCAACAATGGATTAATCCAAGAAGCTTGAGCAACAAGTCTCAATTTCATCTGCACCACAATTAGGGTTTCGCGAGGAAAGTCAACTGTAACTTTGACTTTTGACCAGGACATGCTCCCAAACCCTAAGACATGATTCAATATACCCTATGACACCCATGGAACATGTCCATCAAGTTTGATTTAGGTCAAGGGCATGATTTCCTGAAGAATTGCACAGTTTGGAATTCATCTGATAAAAAGTCAACTGTGCACAAAAGTCAACTTTGACTTTTTGAGATTTTTGACCAAAATGGATTTTTAACCCTAAAATGATGCTAATGTATGATTTGAATCATCATTCATCAAGAAAAATCAAAGAAAGTGGGATAACTTGTAAAAGGGGTAACCATAAAAACATAGAAAAATTTCTAAGTTATGGAAAAAGTGACACTAATGTGCCAACTTTGGAGGACCATAACTCCTAAACCACAAGGCCATTGTTCCCCATTCAAAGCTTGATTTTTAGATCACATTTCCCTCTACAAAAGCTTCATACTGACCTATGTCCAAATTCCTCATGGATTTTGAGTTATGGAGTGATCAAAATCAAGAAAAGTCACTTTGTTCCAACACTTAGTGAAAATTTCACTAAGTCAGAATCTGCCTTTACTTTTTTTCAAATGTAGGGGGGGTTTTCACTTGGATTCAAAAGAGATCAAAACCAAACATGTTCAAACGGTTGTTGTGTCATGTAAGGGCTTTCCAAAATGGCCAAGAACATTACCAAATTCAATTTGAGCTATGAGATATGACATTGGCAAGATGCCTTGCTGAAATCAGCCAAGGCAAGGCAGATTTTTGCACTTTTGGTCAATTTGCCAAAATCAGCCAAATCCAAACACTCTTATCCACTTGGACACCTCTGAGGATTGAATCTAAAGGGGACAATCACTGATCCAAGCTTCCAAAGTCTTTGGAACAAGAAATAGCATGTTGAACCTAGAATTGCCAAAATAGGGACAAGACTCCAATTTTGGATTGGAGCATTCAATGGAAGCATCAAGGTGGCATGGACTGAGCCATTCTCAACTGAATTCAGTCAAGACTTATCCAAGACCAAGGGAACCAGCAGCCTGTGCCCTAACCTCTAGTCAATGGCTAGAGGAGACTTGGATTTTCATTTGCCAACATTGGACAAACATACTCAGCAGTTGCCATTCACTATTCCTTGCAAAACAAACTTGCTCTACTATAAATAGAGCTCAATTGTGATCAGTTTGAGTACACCAAAGCCATCAAACAGATGCTTTCCTCACAATCTCTTCTTTCACTCCAATTTTGCCTTCTAAGGCAAGTCACTATCGGGTTTTGAGTTTGAGAGCTTTTCCAATCAAACCAATCACACACACACCTCATATACATCACATATGCGCTGATCAAACACTTAAACAACAATTGGAACACTGATTTCTCAGAATCACCAGTCAATTGCTCAAGGTTTTAACCAAGTTACAGTTGAGCTGCCATGAAGTGATCCAACCAATTTCAATCAAGTCCAAGCATTCAAACACACTTCATAAGGTGTAGGGAAGCTGTTCAGATCATCATAACACATCTGTAACACCTCTAACTCATAAATCAATTTTCTCTTGCTGTCACGACCTAGAGGTAAGCCTAAACTTGGTCATCTCTCAATTCATGCAATTTTTGCTGCACAATAATTTGGCCATATGTTCATAATCATGCATGGAATGTTTCCCCTCAATTAATTGCATTGTTTGAATCGTGTATCAAAAATCCCAGCCTTCATGCAGAATCTAGGGTTCTTGAGGATTGTTCATGATTTCTTGTTTTATGTTTAATTTAAATGAAATTAATTGTCATAGACATGATCGTGAGGTTGAAACGAGTTGATTGGTATGTGGATTGCATGATATGATTAAGTATTCAGTGAGATTGGATAGAAAATGCAAATCTTGGAAACTCAGAACACGCGCGTGTTCTTGCCCTTGTTCTTGGCGCCATTTTCCAACATTTGAATATTTGAATTTTGTGATTTTTATTTAATTGATTCAAAAATTAATTTCTCTCTGAGTTTTAATGATTTTGAGTTAATTCTTTTTTTAATAATTCACAAAAATGTTGAAATATTTTATTTTTCCAAAAAATCCCAAAAAAAATTATTTATTTCATATAATTGATATTTTTGCAAAGAATTAATATTTTAATTATTTTTGACATTTAAAATATTTTTCCCTCTTGATTTTGTAAAGATTAATGACTTCTAATTATTTTGTAGGTCAATACTTGATTTTTGAAGCATTAATCCAAGATCATAATTTGTTTCCCACATGTTAAACAATTTTTGATCATTTTAATTGAATTTTTATTCAATTAAAATACATTTTGGAAATAAATTAGGGTTTTTGATTAATTCAACCCTCACAAATCATTTTCAAAAAAACTTTTGGGACTCTAATAGAGTGTAAGACCCAACCCTTTGTAAATACAACCTATTTTGGACCCCACTTATTGTATAAGTCCCGTTGTATTTCAAAAAGTTTGACGCGATCATCATCCGTTGAAAAACAAACATTGGGCCTACCCTCGAGTAGTAAGACCCATTTCTTTTTTTTAAAACTCTTTGGGCCTCTATT
The DNA here is from genome assembly GCA_022829125.1 of Lathyrus tuberosus. NCBI lineage: Eukaryota > Viridiplantae > Streptophyta > Magnoliopsida > Fabales > Fabaceae > Lathyrus > Lathyrus tuberosus. The sequence continues at coordinate 17,697,396 of JALAZF010000060.1, forward strand.
AGAGTGTAAGACCCAACCCACTTGTACAGAAATATTTTTGGCCTCACTTATTGTATAAGTCCCTCTGTATATTTTTAAATTCGGCACGATCGTCGCCAGTTTAAAAATAAACCATCTGGGCATCTCCTTGAGCTATAAGACCCATTCAAAACTTTTGGGCCTCTAATAGAGTGTAAGACCCAATCCCCTTTTAACCTAAAACAACTTTGGGCCTCACTTATTGTATATGTCCCTCTGCGTTAAAAGAAAACCTCGGCGCGATCGCCATTTTAAAATGGAAAAATCATTTGGGCCTACCCTCGTGTTATAAGCCCCACTCTTTTTCTTTAAAAACTTTTTGGGCCTCTTGAGAGAGTGTAAGACCCATTCCTTTGTACAGAAAACCTTTTTGGGCCACAGTCATTGTATAAATCCCTCTGTACAAATTCGACAGTGCAATTGTCATACCCCAAATTTTGACCACTTAGATTTCCCATCATTGTGCAAATCATCATCATAATATGGATGTACCTTCATGCCTCATCAATCTCCTCAAGGATTGTTGAGCATTCACTACCATCAAGAATTAGGGTTTCAAGCCCTCTCAGAGTTCTTAGACAAAGGATCAATCAAGGAATGACATGATCTTCAACTTGTCTAACCTCTCAAACATCCACAATGGATCAAAAGGACTCCCACTTCAAGGATCAAGCACAAGGCTGCTCCCTTCTAGGTGGATCAAGTCTCAAGATCGACAGTGTCACCAAATTAGGGTTTTTGTCGACCAGGGCCTCCAGATGGAAATTTTTCATCTGGGCACAAGCCAATGATCCAAAACATAACCTAATATACTCCATGGAACCTCATGGACCCAATCATCAAGTCAATTTGACCTCAGGGGATGCATTCATCAAAAATCAGGAATTCGGGTTTCTTGACCTAATTCACCCCTAAATTGACTTTTGGGACAAATCATGAGCCAAGACCTCAAGACATCATTTAAGGGTCTCTAATATACTATATTTATCCATTTGCAACAATGGATTAATCCAAGAAGCTTGAGCAACAAGTCTCAATTTCATCTGCACCACAATTAGGGTTTCGCGAGGAAAGTCAACTGTAACTTTGACTTTTGACCAGGACATGCTCCCAAACCCTAAGACATGATTCAATATACCCTATGACACCCATGGAACATGTCCATCAAGTTTGATTTAGGTCAAGGGCATGATTTCCTGAAGAATTGCACAGTTTGGAATTCATCTGATAAAAAGTCAACTGTGCACAAAAGTCAACTTTGACTTTTTGAGATTTTTGACCAAAATGGATTTTTAACCCTAAAATGATGCTAATGTATGATTTGAATCATCATTCATCAAGAAAAATCAAAGAAAGTGGGATAACTTGTAAAAGGGGTAACCATAAAAACATAGAAAAATTTCTAAGTTATGGAAAAAGTGACACTAATGTGCCAACTTTGGAGGACCATAACTCCTAAACCACAAGGCCATTGTTCCCCATTCAAAGCTTGATTTTTAGATCACATTTCCCTCTACAAAAGCTTCATACTGACCTATGTCCAAATTCCTCATGGATTTTGAGTTATGGAGTGATCAAAATCAAGAAAAGTCACTTTGTTCCAACACTTAGTGAAAATTTCACTAAGTCAGAATCTGCCTTTACTTTTTTTCAAATGTAGGGGGGGTTTTCACTTGGATTCAAAAGAGATCAAAACCAAACATGTTCAAACGGTTGTTGTGTCATGTAAGGGCTTTCCAAAATGGCCAAGAACATTACCAAATTCAATTTGAGCTATGAGATATGACATTGGCAAGATGCCTTGCTGAAATCAGCCAAGGCAAGGCAGATTTTTGCACTTTTGGTCAATTTGCCAAAATCAGCCAAATCCAAACACTCTTATCCACTTGGACACCTCTGAGGATTGAATCTAAAGGGGACAATCACTGATCCAAGCTTCCAAAGTCTTTGGAACAAGAAATAGCATGTTGAACCTAGAATTGCCAAAATAGGGACAAGACTCCAATTTTGGATTGGAGCATTCAATGGAAGCATCAAGGTGGCATGGACTGAGCCATTCTCAACTGAATTCAGTCAAGACTTATCCAAGACCAAGGGAACCAGCAGCCTGTGCCCTAACCTCTAGTCAATGGCTAGAGGAGACTTGGATTTTCATTTGCCAACATTGGACAAACATACTCAGCAGTTGCCATTCACTATTCCTTGCAAAACAAACTTGCTCTACTATAAATAGAGCTCAATTGTGATCAGTTTGAGTACACCAAAGCCATCAAACAGATGCTTTCCTCACAATCTCTTCTTTCACTCCAATTTTGCCTTCTAAGGCAAGTCACTATCGGGTTTTGAGTTTGAGAGCTTTTCCAATCAAACCAATCACACACACACCTCATATACATCACATATGCGCTGATCAAACACTTAAACAACAATTGGAACACTGATTTCTCAGAATCACCAGTCAATTGCTCAAGGTTTTAACCAAGTTACAGTTGAGCTGCCATGAAGTGATCCAACCAATTTCAATCAAGTCCAAGCATTCAAACACACTTCATAAGGTGTAGGGAAGCTGTTCAGATCATCATAACACATCTGTAACACCTCTAACTCATAAATCAATTTTCTCTTGCTGTCACGACCTAGAGGTAAGCCTAAACTTGGTCATCTCTCAATTCATGCAATTTTTGCTGCACAATAATTTGGCCATATGTTCATAATCATGCATGGAATGTTTCCCCTCAATTAATTGCATTGTTTGAATCGTGTATCAAAAATCCCAGCCTTCATGCAGAATCTAGGGTTCTTGAGGATTGTTCATGATTTCTTGTTTTATGTTTAATTTAAATGAAATTAATTGTCATAGACATGATCGTGAGGTTGAAACGAGTTGATTGGTATGTGGATTGCATGATATGATTAAGTATTCAGTGAGATTGGATAGAAAATGCAAATCTTGGAAACTCAGAACACGCGCGTGTTCTTGCCCTTGTTCTTGGCGCCATTTTCCAACATTTGAATATTTGAATTTTGTGATTTTTATTTAATTGATTCAAAAATTAATTTCTCTCTGAGTTTTAATGATTTTGAGTTAATTCTTTTTTTAATAATTCACAAAAATGTTGAAATATTTTATTTTTCCAAAAAATCCCAAAAAAAATTATTTATTTCATATAATTGATATTTTTGCAAAGAATTAATATTTTAATTATTTTTGACATTTAAAATATTTTTCCCTCTTGATTTTGTAAAGATTAATGACTTCTAATTATTTTGTAGGTCAATACTTGATTTTTGAAGCATTAATCCAAGATCATAATTTGTTTCCCACATGTTAAACAATTTTTGATCATTTTAATTGAATTTTTATTCAATTAAAATACATTTTGGAAATAAATTAGGGTTTTTGATTAATTCAACCCTCACAAATCATTTTCAAAAAAACTTTTGGGACTCTAATAGAGTGTAAGACCCAACCCTTTGTAAATACAACCTATTTTGGACCCCACTTATTGTATAAGTCCCGTTGTATTTCAAAAAGTTTGACGCGATCATCATCCGTTGAAAAACAAACATTGGGCCTACCCTCGAGTAGTAAGACCCATTTCTTTTTTTTAAAACTCTTTGGGCCTCTATTAGAGTGTAAGACCCAACCCACTTGTACAGAAATATTTTTGGCCTCACTTATTGTATAAGTCCCTCTGTATATTTTTAAATTCGGCACGATCGTCGCCAGTTTAAAAATAAACCATCTGGGCATCTCCTTGAGCTATAAGACCCATTCAAAACTTTTGGGCCTCTAATAGAGTGTAAGACCCAATCCCCTTTTAACCTAAAACAACTTTGGGCCTCACTTATTGTATATGTCCCTCTGCGTTAAAAGAAAACCTCGGCGCGATCGCCATTTTAAAATGGAAAAATCATTTGGGCCTACCCTCGTGTTATAAGCCCCACTCTTTTTCTTTAAAAACTTTTTGGGCCTCTTGAGAGAGTGTAAGATCCATTCCTTTGTACAGAAAACCTTTTTGGGCCACAGTCATTGTATAAATCCCTCTGTACAAATTCGACAGTGCAATTGTCATACCCCAAATTTTGACCACTTAGATTTCCCATCATTGTGCAAATCATCATCATAATATGGATGTACCTTCATGCCTCATCAATCTCCTCAAGGATTATTGAGCATTCACTACCATCAAGAATTAGGGTTTCAAGCCCTCTCAGAGTTCTTAGACAAAGGATCAATCAAGGAATGACATGATCTTCAACTTGTCTAACCTCTCAAGCATCCACAATGGATCAAAAGGACTCCCACTTCAAGGATCAAGCACAAGGCTGCTCCCTTCTAGGTGGATCAAGTCTCAAGATCGACAGTGTCACCAAATTAGGGTTTTTGTCGACCAGGGCCTCCAGATGGAAAATTTTCATCTGGGCACAAGCCAATGGTCCAAAACATAACCTAATATACTCCATGGAACCTCATGGACCCAATCATCAAGTCAATTTGACCTCAGGGTATGCATTCATCAAAAATCAGGAATTCGGGTTTCTTGACCTAATTCACCCCTAAATTGACTTTTGGGACAAATCATGAGCCAAGACCTCAAGACATCATTTGAGGGTCTCTAATATACTATATTTATCCATTTGCAACAATGGATTAATCCAAGAAGCTTGAGCAACAAGTCTCAATTTCATCTGCACCACAATTAGGGTTTCGCGAGGAAAGTCAACTGTAACTTTGACTTTTGACTAGGACATGCTCCCAAACCCTAAGACATGATTCAATATACCCTATGACACCCATGGAACATGTCCATCAAGTTTGATTTAGGTCAAGGGCATGATTTCCTGAAGAATTGCACAGTTTGGAATTCATCTGATAAAAAGTCAACTGTGCACAAAAGTCAACTTTGACTTTTTGAGATTTTTGACCAAAATGGATTTTTAACCCTAAAATGATGTTAATGTATGATTTGAATCATCATTCATCAAGAAAAATCAAAGAAAGTGGGATAACTTGTAAAAGGGGTAACCATAAAAACATAGAAAAATTTCTAAGTTATGGAAAAAGTGACACTAATGTGCCAACTTTGGAGGACCATAACTCCTAAACCACAACGCCATTGTTCCCCATTCAAAGCTTGATTTGTAGATCACATTTCCCTCTACAAAAGCTTCATACTGACCTATGTCCAAATTCCTCATGGATTTTGAGTTATGGAGTGATCAAAATCAAGAAAAGTCACTTTGTTCCAACACTTAGTGAAAATTTCACTAAGTCAGAATCTGCCTTTACTTTTTTCCAAATGTAGGGGGGGTTTTCACTTGGATTCAAAAGAGATCAAAACCAAACATGTTCAAACGGTTGTTGTGTCATGTAAGGGCTTTCCAAAATGGCCAAGAACATTACCAAATTCAATTTGAGCTATGAGATATGACATTGGCAAGATGCCTTGCTGAAATCAGCCAAGGCAAGGCAGATTTTTGTACTTTTGGTCGATTTGCCAAAATCAGCCAAATCCAAACACTCCTATCCACTTGTACACCTCTGAGGATTGAATCTAAAGGGGACAATCACTAATCCAAGCCTCCAAAGTCTTTGGAACAAGAAATAGCATGTTGAACCTAGAATTGCCAAAATAGGGACAAGACTCCAATTTTGGATTGGAGCATTCAATGGAAGCATCAAGGTGGCATGGACTGAGCCATTCTCAACTGAATTCAGTCAAGACTTATCCAAGACCAAGGGAACCAGCAGCCTGTGCCCTAACCTCTAGTCAATGGCTAGAGGAGACTTGGATTTTCATTTGCCAACATTGGACAAACCTACTCAGCAGTTGCCATTCACTATTCCTTGCAAAACAAACTTGTTCTACTATAAATAGAGCTCAATTGTGATTAGTTTGAGTACACCAAAGCCATCAAACAGATGCTTTCCTCACAATCTCTTCTTTCACTCCAATTTTGCCTTCTAAGGCAAGTCACTATCGGGTTTTGAGTTTGAGAGCTTTTCTAATCAAACCAATCACACACACACCTCATATACATCACATATGAGCTGATCAAACACTTAAACAACAACTGGAACACTGATTTCTCAGAATCACCAGTCAATTGCTCAAGGTTTTAACCAAGTTGCAGTTGAGATGCCATGAAGTGATCCAACCAGTTTCAATCAAGTCCAACCATTCAAACACACTTCATAGGGTGTAGGGAAGCTGTTCAGATCATCACAACACATCTGTAACACCTCTAACTCATAAATCAATTTGCTCTTGCTGTCATGACCTAGAGGTAAGCCTAAACTTGGTCATCTCTCAATTCATGCAATTTTTGCTGCACAATAATTTGGCCATATGTTCATAATCATGCATGGAATGTTTCCCCTCAATTAATTGCATTGTTTGAATCGTGTATCAAAAATCCCAGCCTTCATGCAGAATCTAGGGTTCTTGAGGATTGTTCATGATTTCTTGTTTTATGTTTAATTTAAATGAAATTAATTGTCATAGACATGATCGTGAGGTTGAAACGAGTTGATTGGTATGTGGATTGCATGATATGATTAAGTATTCAGTGAGATTGGATAGAAAATGCAAATCTTGGAAACTCAGAACACGCGCGTGTTCTTGCCCTTGTTCTTGGCGCCATTTTCCAACATTTGAATATTTGAATTTTGTGATTTTTATTTAATTGATTCGAAAAATTAATTTCTCTCTGAGTTTTAATGATTTTGAGTTAATTCTTTTTTTAATAATTCACAAAAATGTTGAAATATTTTATTTTTCCAAAAAATCCCAAAAAAATTATTTATTTCATATAATAGATATTTTTGCAAAGAATTAATATTTTAATTATTTTTGACATTTAAAATATTTTTCCCTCTTTATTTTGTAAAGATTAATGACTTCTAATTATTTTGTAGGTCAATACTTGATTTTTGAAGCATTAATCCAAGATCATAATTTGTTTCCCACATGTTAAACAATTTTTGATCATTTTAATTGAATTTTTATTCAATTAAAATACATTTTGGAAATAAATTAGGGTTTTTGATTAATTCAACCCTCACAAATCATTTTCAAAAAAACTTTTGGGACTCTAATAGAGTGTAAGACCCAACCCTTTGTAAATACAACCTATTTTGGACCCCACTTATTGTATAAGTCCCGTTGTATTTCAAAAAGTTTGACGCGATCATCATCCGTTGAAAAACAAACATTGGGCCTACCCTCGAGTAGTAAGACCCATTTCTTTTTTTTTAAACTCTTTGGGCCTCTATTAGAGTGTAAGACCCAACCCACTTGTACAGAAATATTTTTGGCCTCACTTATTGTATAAGTCCCTCTGTATATTTTTAAATTCGGCACGATCGTCGCCAGTTTAAAAATAAACCATCTGGGCATCTCCTTGAGCTATAAGACCCATTCAAAACTTTTGGGCCTCTAATAGAGTGTAACACCCAATCCCCTTTTAACCCAAAACAACTTTGGGCCTCACTTATTGTATAAGTCCCTCTGCGTTAAAAGAAAACCTCGGCGCGATCGCCATTTTAAAACGGAAAAATCATTTGGGCCTACCCTCGTGTTATAAGCCCCACTCTTTTTCTTTAAAAACTTTTTGGGCCTCTTGAGAGAGTGTAAGACCCATTCCTTTGTACAGAAAACCTTTTTGGGCCACAGTCATTGTATAAATCCCTCTGTACAAATTCGACAGTGCAATTGTCATACCCCAAATTTTGACCACTTAGATTTCCCATCATTGTGCAAATCATCATCATAATATGGATGTACCTTCATGCCTCATCAATCTCCTCAAGGATTGTTGAGCATTCACTACCATCAAGAATTAGGGTTTCAAGCCCTCTCAGAGTTCTTAGACAAAGGATCAATCAAGGAATGACATGATCTTCAACTTGTCTAACCTCTCAAACATCCACAATGGATCAAAAGGACTCCCACTTCAAGGATCAAGCACAAGGCTGCTCCCTTCTAGGTGGATCAAGTCTCAAGATCGACAGTATCACCAAATTAGGGTTTTTGTCGACCAGGGCCTCCAGATGGAAATTTTTCATCTGGGCACAAGCCAATGATCCAAAACATAACCTAATATACTCCATGGAACCTCATGGACCCAATCATCAAGTCAATTTGACCTCAGGGGATGCATTCATCAAAAATCAGGAATTCGGGTTTCTTGACCTAATTCACCCCTAAATTGACTTTTGGGACAAATCATGAGCCAAGACCTCAAGACATCATTTAAGGGTCTCTAATATACTATATTTATCCATTTGCAACAATGGATTAATCCAAGAAGCTTGAGCAACAAGTCTCAATTTCATCTGCACCACAATTAGGGTTTCGCGAGGAAAGTCAACTGTAACTTTGACTTTTGACCAGGACATGCTCCCAAACCCTAAGACATGATTCAATATACCCTATGACACCCATGGAACATGTCCATCAAGTTTGATTTAGGTCAAGGGCATGATTTCCTGAAGAATTGCACAGTTTGGAATTCATCTGATAAAAAGTCAACTGTGCACAAAAGTCAACTTTGACTTTTTGAGATTTTTGACCAAAATGGATTTTTAACCCTAAAATGATGTTAATGTATGATTTGAATCATCATTCATCAAGAAAAATCAAAGAAAGTGGGATAACTTGTAAAAGGGGTAACCATAAAAACATAGAAAAATTTCTAAGTTATGGAAAAAGTGACACTAATGTGCCAACTTTGGAGGACCATAACTCCTAAACCACAAGGCCATTGTTCCCCATTCAAAACTTGATTTGTAGATCACATTTCCCTCTACAAAAGCTTCATACAGACCTATGTCCAAATTCCTCATGGATTTTGAGTTATGGAGTGATCAAAATCAAGAAAAGTCACTTTGTTCCAACACTTAGTGAAAATTTCACTAAGTCAGAATCTGCCTTTACTTTTTTCCAAATGTAGGGGGGGTTTTCACTTGGATTCAAAAGAGATCAAAACCAAACATGTTCAAACAGTTGTTGTGTCATGTAAGGGCTTTCCAAAATGGCCAAGAACATTACCAAATTCAATTTGAGCTATGAGATATGACATTGGCAAGATGCCTTGCTGAAATCAGCCAAGGCAAGGCAGATTTTTGCACTTTTGGTCGATTTGCCAAAATCAGCCAAATCCAAACACTCCTATCCACTTGGACACCTCTGAGGATTGAATCTAAAGGGGACAATCACTGATCCAAGCCTCCAAAGTCTTTGGAACAAGAAATAGCGTGTTGAACCTAGAATTGCCAAAATAGGGACAAGACTCCAATTTTGGATTGGAGCATTCAATGGAAGCATCAAGGTGGCATGGACTGAGCCATTCTCAACTGAATTCAGTCAAGACTTATCCAAGACCAAGGGAACCAGCAGCCTGTGCCCTAACCTCTAGTCAATGGCTAGAGGAGACTTGGATTTTCATTTGCCAACATTGGACAAACCTACTCAGCAGTTGCCATTCACTATTCCTTGCAAAACAAACTTGCTCTACTATAAATAGAGCTCAATTGTGATCAGTTTGAGTACACCAAAGCCATCAAACAGATGCTTTCCTCACAATCTCTTCTTTCACTCCAATTTTGCCTTCTAAGGCAAGTCACTATCGGGTTTTGAGTTTGAGAGCTTTTCCAATCAAACCAATCACACACACACCTCATATACATCACATATGAGCTGATCAAACACTTAAACAACAACTGGAACACTGATTTCTCAGAATCACCAGTCAATTGCTCAAGGTTTTAACCAAGTTGCAGTTGAGATGCCATGAAGTGATCCAACCAGTTTCAATCAAGTCCAAGCATTCAAACACACTTCATAGGGTGTAGGGAAGCTGTTCAGATCATCACAACACATCTGTAACACCTCTAACTCATAAATCAATTTGCTCTTGCTGTCACGACCTAGAGGTAAGCCTAAACTTGGTCATCTCTCAATTCATGCAATTTTTGCTGCACAATAATTTGGCCATATGTTCATAATCATGCATGGAATGTTTCCCCTCAATTAATTGCATTGTTTGAATCGTGTATCAAAAATCCCAGCCTTCATGCAGAATCTAGGGTTCTTGAGGATTGTTCATGATTTCTTGTTTTATGTTTAATTTAAATGAAATTAATTGTCATAGACATGATCGTGAGGTTGAAACGAGTTGATTGGTATGTGGATTGCATGATATGATTAAGTATTCAGTGAGATTGGATAGAAAATGCAAATCTTGGAAACTCAGAACACGCGCGTGTTCTTGCCCTTGTTCTTGGTTCCATTTTCCAACATTTGAATATTTGAATTTTGTGATTTTTATTTAATTGATTCAAAAATTAATTTCTCTCTGAGTTTTAATGATTTTGAGTTAATTCTTTTTTTAATAATTCACAAAAATGTTGAAATATTTTATTTTTCCAAAAAATCCCAAAAAAATTATTTATTTCATATAATAGATATTTTTGCAAAGAATTAATATTTTAATTATTTTTGACATTTAAAATATTTTTCCCTCTTGATTTTTTAAAGATTAATGACTTCTAATTATTTTGTAGGTCAATACTTGATTTTTGAAGCATTAATCCAAGATCATAATTTGTTTCCCACATGTTAAACAATTTTTGATCATTTTAATTGAATTTTTATTCAATTAAAATACATTTTGGAAATAAATTAGGGTTTTTGATTAATTCAACCCTCACAAATCATTTTCAAAAAAACTTTTGGGACTCTAATAGAGTGTAAGACCCAACCCTTTGTAAATACAACCTATTTTGGACCCCACTTATTGTATAAGTCCCGTTGTATTTCAAAAAGTTTGACGCGATCATCATCCGTTGAAAAACAAACATTGGGCCTACCCTCGAGTAGTAAGACCCATTTCTTTTTTTTAAAACTCTTTGGGCCTCTATTAGAGTGTAAGACCCAACCCACTTGTACAGAAATATTTTTGGCCTCACTTATTGTATAAGTCCCTCTGTATATTTTTAAATTCGGCACGATCGTCGCCAGTTTAAAAATAAACCATCTGGGCATCTCCTTGAGCTATAAGACCCATTCAAAACTTTTGGGCCTCTAATAGAGTGTAACACCCAATCCCCTTTTAACCCAAAACAACTTTGGGCCTCACTTATTGTATAAGTCCCTCTGCGTTAAAAGAAAACCTCGGCGCGATCGCCATTTTAAAACGGAAAAATCATTTGGGCCTACCCTCGTGTTATAAGCCCCACTCTTTTTCTTTAAAAACTTTTTGGGCCTCTTGAGAGAGTGTAAGACCCATTCCTTTGTACAGAAAACCTTTTTGGGCCACAGTCATTGTATAAATCCCTCTGTACAAATTCGACAGTGCAATTGTCATACCCCAAATTTTGACCACTTAGATTTCCCATCATTGTGCAAATCATCATCATAATATGGATGTACCTTCATGCCTCATCAATCTCCTCAAGGATTGTTGAGCATTCACTACCATCAAGAATTAGGGTTTCAAGCCCTCTCAGAGTTCTTAGACAAAGGATCAATCAAGGAATGACATGATCTTCAACTTGTCTAACCTCTCAAACATCCACAATGGATCAAAAGGACTCCCACTTCAAGGATCAAGCACAAGGCTGCTCCCTTCTAGGTGGATCAAGTCTCAAGATCGACAGTATCACCAAATTAGGGTTTTTGTCGACCAGGGCCTCCAGATGGAAATTTTTCATCTGGGCACAAGCCAATGATCCAAAACATAACCTAATATACTCCATGGAACCTCATGGACCCAATCATCAAGTCAATTTGACCTCAGGGGATGCATTCATCAAAAATCAGGAATTCGGGTTTCTTGACCTAATTCACCCCTAAATTGACTTTTGGGACAAATCATGAGCCAAGACCTCAAGACATCATTTAAGGGTCTCTAATATACTATATTTATCCATTTGCAACAATGGATTAATCCAAGAAGCTTGAGCAACAAGTCTCAATTTCATCTGCACCACAATTAGGGTTTCGCGAGGAAAGTCAACTGTAACTTTGACTTTTGACCAGGACATGCTCCCAAACCCTAAGACATGATTCAATATACCCTATGACACCCATGGAACATGTCCATCAAGTTTGATTTAGGTCAAGGGCATGATTTCCTGAAGAATTGCACAGTTTGGAATTCATCTGATAAAAAGTCAACTGTGCACAAAAGTCAACTTTGACTTTTTGAGATTTTTGACCAAAATGGATTTTTAACCCTAAAATGATGTTAATGTATGATTTGAATCATCATTCATCACGAAAAATCAAAGAAAGTGGGATAACTTGTAAAAGGGGTAACCATAAAAACATAGAAAAATTTCTAAGTTATGGAAAAAGTGACACTAATGTGCCAACTTTGGAGGACCATAACTCCTAAACCACAAGGCCATTGTTCCCCATTCAAAACTTGATTTGTAGATCACATTTCCCTCTACAAAAGCTTCATACTGACCTATGTCCAAATTCCTCATGGATTTTGAGTTATGGAGTGATCAAAATCAAGAAAAGTCACTTTGTTCCAACACTTAGTGAAAATTTCACTAAGTCAGAATCTGCCTTTACTTTTTTCCAAATGTAGGGGGGGTTTTCACTTGGATTCAAAAGAGATCAAAACCAAACATGTTCAAACAGTTGTTGTGTCATGTAAGGGCTTTCCAAAATGGCCAAGAACATTACCAAATTCAATTTGAGCTATGAGATGAAATCTGCCAAGGAAAGGAAGATTTTTGCACTTTTGGTCGATTTGCCAAAATCAGCCAAATCCAAACACTCCTATCCACTTGGACACCTCTGAGGATTGAATCTAAAGGGGACAATCACTGAGCCAAGCCTCCAAAGTCTTTGGAACAAGAAATAGCATGTTGAACCTAGAATTGCCAAAATAGGGACAAGACTCCAATTTTGGATTGGAGCATTCAATGGAAGCATCAAGGTGTCATGTACTGAGTCATTCTCAACTGAATTCAGTCAAGACTTATCCAAGACCAAGGGAACCAGCAGCCTGTGCCCTAACCTCTAGTCAATGGCTAGAGGAGACTTGGATTTTCATTTGCCAACATTGGACAAACCTACTCAGCAATTGCCATTCACTATTCCTTGCAAAACAAACTTGCTCTACTATAAATAGAGTTCAATTGTGATCAGTTTGAGTACACCAAAGCCATCAAACAGATGCTTTCCTCAAAATCTCTTCTTTCACTCCAATTTTACCTTCTAAGGCAAGTCACTATCAGGTTTTGAGTTTGAGAGCTTTTCCAATCAAACCAATCACACACACACCTCATATACATCACATATGAGCTGATCAAACACTTAAACAACAACTGGAACACTGATTTCTCAGAATCACCAGTCAATTGCTCAAGGTTTTAACCAAGTTGCAGTTGAGATGCCATGAAGTGATCCAACCAGTTTCAATCAAGTCCAAGCATTCAAACACACTTCATAGGGTGTAGGGAAGCTGTTCAGATCATCACAACACATCTGTAACACCTCTAACTCATAAATCAATTTGCTCTTGCTGTCACAACCTAGAGGTAAGCCTAAACTTGGTCATCTCTCAATTCATGCAATTTTTGCTGCACAATAATTTGGCCATATATTCATAATCATGCATGGAATGTTTCCCCTCAATTAATTGCATTGTTTGAATCGTGTATCAAAAATCCCAGCCTTCATGTAGAATCTAGGGTTCTTGAGGATTGTTCATGATTTCTTGTTTTATGTTTAATTTAAATGAAATTAATTGTCATAGACATGATCGTGAGGTTGAAACGAGTTGATTGGTATGTGGATTGCATGATATGATTAAGTATTCAGTGAGATTGGATAGCAAATGCAAATCTGGGAAACTCAGAACACGCGCGTGTTCTTGCCCTTGTTCTTGGCGCCATTTTCCAACATTTGAATATTTGAATTTTGTGATTTTTATTTAATTGATTCAAATATTAATTTCTCTCTGAGTTTTAATGATTTTGAGTTAATTCTTTTTTTAATAATTCACAAAAATGTTGAAATATTTTATTTTTCCAAAAAATCCCAAAAAAAATTATTTATTTCATATAATTGATATTTTTGCAAAGAATTAATATTTTAATTGTTTTTGACATTTAAAATATTTTTCCCTCTTGATTTTGTAAAGATTAATGACTTCTAATTATTTTGTAGGTCAATACTTGATTTTTGAAGCATTAATCCAAGATCATAATTTGTTTCCCACATGTTAAACAATTTTTGATCATTTTAATTGAATTTTTATTCAATTAAAATACATTTTGGAAATAAATTAAGGTTTTTGATTAATTCAACCCTCACAAATCATTTTCAAAAAAACGTTTGGGCCTCTAATAGAGTGTAAGACCCAACCCTTTGTAAATACAACCTATTTTGGGCCCCACTTATTGTATAAGTCCCGTTGTATTTCAAAAACTTTGACGCGATCATCATCCGTTGAAAAACAAACATTGGGCCTACCCTCGAGTAGTAAGACCCATTTCTTTTTTTTTAAACTCTTTGGGCCTCTATTAGAGTGTAAGACCCAACCCACTTGTACAGAAATATTTTTGGCCTCACTTATTGTATAAGTCCCTCTGTACATTTTTAAATTCGGCACGATCGTCGCCAGTTTAAAAATAAACCATCTGGGCATCTCCTTGAGCTATAAGACCCATTCAAAACTTTTGGGCCTCTAATAGAGTGTAAGACCCAATCCCCTTTTAACCCAAAACAACTTTGGGCCTCACTTATTGTATAAGTCCCTCTGCGTTAAAAGAAAACCTCGGCGCGATCGCCATTTTAAAACGGAAAAATCATTTGGGCCTACCCTCGTGTTATAAGCCCCACTCTTTTTCTTTAAAAACCTTTTGGGCCTCTTGAGAGAATGTAAGACCCATTCCTTTGTACAGAAAACCTTTTTGGGCCACAGTCATTGTATAAATCCCTCTGTACAAATTCGACAGTGCAATTGTCATACCCCAAATTTTGACCACTTAGATTTCCCATCATTGTGCAAATCATCATCATAATATAGATGTACCTTCATGCCTCATCAATCCCCTCAAGGATTGTTGAGCATTTACTACCATCAAGAATTAGGGTTTCAAGCCCTCTCAGAGTTCTTAGACAAAGGATCAATCAAGGAATGACATGATCTTCAACTTATCTAACCTCTCAAACATCCACAATGGATCAAAAGTACTCCCACTTCAAGGATCAAGCACAAGGCTGCTCCCTTCTAGGTGGATCAAGTCTCAAGATCGACAGTGTCACCAAATTAGGGTTTTGGTCGACCAGGGCCTCCAGATGGAAATTTTTCATCTGGGCACAAGCCAATGATCCAAAACATAACCTAATATACTCCATGGAACCTCATGGACCTAATCATCAAGTCAATTTGACCTCAGGGGATGCATTCATCAAAAATCAGGAATTCGGGTTTCTTGACCTAATTCACCCCTAAATTGACTTTTGGGACAAATCATGAGCCAAGACCTCAAGACATCATTTGAGGGTCTCTAATATACTATATTTATCCATTTGCAACAATGGATTAATCCAAGAAGCTTGAGCAACAAGTCTCAATTTCATCTGCACCACAATTAGGGTTTCGCGAGGAAAGTCAACTGTAACTTTGACTTTTGACCAGGACATGCTCCCAAACCCTAAGACATGATTCAATATACCCTATGACACCCATGGAACATGTCCATCAAGTTTGATTTAGGTCAAGGGCATGATTTCCTGAAGAATTGCACAGTTTGGAATTCATCTGATAAAAAGTCAACTGTGCACAAAAGTCAACTTTGACTTTTTGAGATTTTTGACCAAAATGGATTTTTAACCCTAAAATGATGTTAATGTATGATTTGAATCATCATTCATCAAGAAAAATCAAAGAAAGTGGGATAACTTGTAAAAGGGGTAACCATAAAAACATAGAAAAATTTCTAAGTTATGGAAAAAGTGACACTAATGTGCCAACTTTGGAGGACCATAACTCCTAAACCACAAGGCCATTGTTCCCCATTCAAAGCTTGATTTGTAAATCACATTTCCCTCTACAAAAGCTTCATACTGACCTATGTCCAAATTCCTCATGGATTTTGAGTTATGGAGTGATCAAAATCAAGAAAAGTCACTTTGTTCCAACACTTAGTGAAAATTTCACTAAGTCAGAATCTGCCTTTACTTTTTTCCAAATGTAGGGGGGTTTTCACTTGGATTCAAAAGAGATCAAAACCAAATATGTTCAAACAGTTGTTGTGTCATGTAAGGGCTTTCCAAAATGGCCAAGAACATTACCAAATTCAATTTGAGCTATGAGATATGACATTGGCAAGATGCCTTGCTGAAATCAGCCAAGGCAAGGCAGATTTTTGCACTTTTGGTCGATTTGCCAAAATCAGCCAAATCCAAACACTCCTATCCACTTGGACACCTCTGAGGATTGAATCTAAAGGGGACAATCACTGATTCAAGCCTCCAAAGTCTTTGGAACAAGAAATAGCATGTTGAACCTAGAATTGCCAAAATAGGGACAAGACTCCAATTTTGGATTGGAGCATTCAATGGAAGCATCAAGGTGGCATGGACTGAGCCATTCTCAACTGAATTCAGTCAAGACTTATCCAAGACCAAGGGAACCAGCAGCCTGTGCCCTAACCTCTAGTCAATGGCTAGAGGAGACTTGGATTTTCATTTGCCAACATTGGACAAACCTACTCAGCAGTTGCCATTCACTATTCCTTGCAAAACAAACTTGCTCTACTATAAATAGAGCTCAATTGTGATCAGTTTGAGTACACCAAAGCCATCAAACAGATGATTTCCTCACAATCTCTTCTTTCACTCCAATTTTGCCTTCTAAGGCAAGTCACTATCGGGTTTTGAGTTTGAGAGCTTTTCCAATCAAACCAATCACACACACACCTCATATACATCACATATGAGCTGATCAAACACTTAAACAACAACTGGAACACTGATTTCTCAGAATCACCAGTCAATTGCTCAAGGTTTTAACCAAGTTGCAGTTGAGATGCCATGAAGTGATCCAACCAGTTTCAATCAAGTCCAAGCATTCAAACACACTTCATAGGGTGTAGGGAAGCTGTTCAGATCATCACAACACATCTGTAACACCTCTAACTCATAAATCAATTTGCTCTTGCTGTCACGACCTAGAGGTAAGCCTAAACTTGGTCATCTCTCAATTCATGCAATTTTTGCTGCACAATAATTTGGCCATATGTTCATAATCATGCATGGAATGTTTCCCCTCAATTAATTGCATTGTTTGAATCGTGTATCAAAAATCCCAGCCTTCATGCAGAATCTAGGGTTCTTGAGGATTGTTCATGATTTCTTGTTTTATGTTTAATTTAAATGAAATTAATTGTCATAGACATGATCGTGAGGTTGAAACGAGTTGATTGGTATGTGGATTGCATGATATGATTAAGTATTCAGTGAGATTGGATAGAAAATGCAAATCTTGGAAACTCAGAACACGCGCGTGTTCTTTCCCTTGTTCTTGGCGCCATTTTCCAACATTTGAATATTTGAATTTTGTGATTTTTATTTAATTGATTCAAAAATTAATTTCTCTCTGAGTTTTAATGATTTTGAGTTAATTCTTTTTTTAATAATTCACAAAAATGTTGAAATATTTTATTTTTCCAAAAAATCCCAAAAAAATTATTTATTTCATATAATTGATATTTTTGCAAAGAATTAATATTTTAATTATTTTTAACATTTAAAATATTTTTCCCTCTTGATTTTGTAAAGATTAATGACTTCTAATTATTTTGTAGGTCAATACTTGATTTTTGAAGCATTAATCTAAGATCATAATTTGTTTCCCACATGTTAAACAATTTTTGATCAT
Source organism: Lathyrus tuberosus (assembly GCA_022829125.1). Lineage (NCBI taxonomy): Eukaryota > Viridiplantae > Streptophyta > Magnoliopsida > Fabales > Fabaceae > Lathyrus > Lathyrus tuberosus. The sequence continues at coordinate 17,715,330 of JALAZF010000060.1, forward strand.
TTTAATTGAATTTTTATTCAATTAAAATACATTTTGGAAATAAATTAGGGTTTTTGATTAATTCAACCCTCACAAATCATTTTCAAAAAAACTTTTGGGACTCTAATAGAGTGTAAGACCCAACCCTTTGTAAATACAACCTATTTTGGACCCCACTTATTGTATAAGTCCCGTTGTATTTCAAAAAGTTTGACGCGATCATCATCCGTTGAAAAACAAACATTGGGCCTACCCTCGAGTAGTAAGACCCATTTCTTTTTTTTAAAACTCTTTGGGCCTCTATTAGAGTTTAAGACCCAACCCACTTGTACAGAAATATTTTTGGCCTCACTTATTGTATAAGTCCCTCTGTATATTTTTAAATTTGGCACGATCGTCGCCAGTTTAAAAATAAACCATCTGGGCATCTCCTTGAGCTATAAGACCCATTCAAAACTTTTGGGCCTTTAATAGAGTGTAAGACCCAATCCCCTTTTTACCCAAAACAACTTTGGGCCTCACTTATTGTATAAGTCCCTCTGCGTTAAAAGAAAACCTCGGCGCGATCGCCATTTTAAAACGGAAAAATCATTTGGGCCTACCCTCGTGTTATAAGCCCCACTCTTTTTCTTTAAAAACTTTTTGGGCCTCTTGAGAGAGTGTAAGACCCATTCCTTTGTACAGAAAACCTTTTTGGGCCACAGTCATTGTATAAATCCCTCTGTACAAATTCGACAGTGCAATTGTCATACCCCAAATTTTGACCACTTAGATTTCCCATCATTGTGCAAATCATCATCATAATATGGATGTACCTTCATGCCTCATCAATCTCCTCAAGGATTGTTGAGCATTCACTACCATCAAGAATTAGGGTTTCAAGCCCTCTCAGAGTTCTTAGACAAAGGATCAATCAAGGAATGACATGATCTTCAACTTGTCTAACCTCTCAAACATCCACAATGGATCAAAAGGACTCCCACTTCAAGGATCAAGCACAAGGCTGCTCCCTTCTAGGTGGATCAAGTCTCAAGATCGATAGTGTCACCAAATTAGGGTTTTTGTCGACCAGGGCCTCCAGATGGAAATTTTTCATCTGGGCACAAGCCAATGATCCAAAACATAACCTAATATACTCCATGGAACCTCATGGACCCAATCATCAAGTCAATTTGACCTCAGGGGATGCATTCATCAAAAATCAGGAATTCGGGTTTCTTGACCTAATTCACCCCTAAATTGACTTTTGGGACAAATCATGAGCCAAGACCTCAAGACATCATTTGAGGGTCTCTAATATACTATATTTATCCATTTGCAACAATGGATTAATCCAAGAAGCTTGAGCAACAAGTCTCAATTTCATCTGCACCACAATTAGGGTTTCGCGAGGAAAGTCAACTGTAACTTTGACTTTTGACCAGGACATGCTCCCAAACCCTAAGACATGATTCAATATACCCTATGACACTCATGGAACATGTCCATCAAGTTTGATTTAGGTCAAGGGCATGATTTCCTGAAGAATTGCACAGTTTGGAATTCATCTGATAAAAAGTCAACTGTGCACAAAAGTCAACTTTGACTTTTTGAGATTTTTGACCAAAATGGATTTTTAACCCTAAAATGATGTTAATGTATGATTTGAATCATCATTCATCAAGAAAAATCAAAGAAAGTTGGATAACTTGTAAAAGGGGTAACCATAAAAACATAGAAAAATTTCTAAGTTATGGAAAAAGTGACACTAATGTGCCAACTTTGGAGGACCATAACTCCTAAACCACAAGGCCATTGTTCCCCATTCAAAGCTTGATTTGTAGATCACATTTCCCTCTACAAAAGCTTCACACTGACCTATGTCCAAATTCCTCATGGATTTTGAGTTATGGAGTGATCAAAATCAAGAAAAGTCACTTTGTTCCAACACTTAGTGAAAATTTCACTAAGTCAGAATCTGCCTTTACTTTTTTCCAAATGTAGGGGGGTTTTTCACTTGGATTCAAAAGAGATCAAAACCAAACATGTTCAAACAGTTGTTGTGTCATGTAAGGGCTTTCCAAAATGGCCAAGAACATTACCAAATTCAATTTGAGCTATGAGATATGACATTGGCAAGATGCCTTGCTGAAATCTGCCAAGGCAAGGCAGATTTTTGCACTTTTGGTTGATTTGCCAAAATTAGCCAAATCCAAACACTCCTATCCACTTGGACACCTCTGAGGATTGAATCTAAAGGGGACAATCACTGAGCCAAGCCTCCAAAGTCTTTGGAACAAGAAATAGCATGTTGAACCTAGAATTGCCAAAATAGGGACAAGACTCCAATTTTGGATTGGAGCATTCAATGGAAGCATCAAGGTGGCATGGACTGAGCCATTCTCAACTGAATTCAGTCAAGACTTATCCAAGACCAAGGGAACCAGCAGCCTGTGCCCTAACCTCTAGTCAATGGCTAGAGGAGACTTGGATTTTCATTTGCCAACATTGGACAAACCTACTCAGCAGTTGCCATTCACTATTCCTTGCAAAACAAACTTGCTCTACTATAAATAGAGTTCAATTGTGATCAGTTTGAGTACACCAAAGCCATCATACAGATGCTTTCCTCAAAATCTCTTCTTTCACTCCAATTTTACCTTCTAAGGCAAGTCACTATCGGGTTTTGAGTTTGAGAGCTTTTCCAATCAAACCAATCACACACACACCTCATATACATCACATATGAGCTGATCAAACACTTAAACAACAACTGGAACACTGATTTCTCAGAATCACCAGTCAATTGCTCAAGGTTTTAACCAAGTTGCAGTTGAGATGCCATGAAGTGATCCAACCAGTTTAAATCAAGTCCAACCATTCAAACACACTTCATAGGGTGTAGGGAAGCTGTTCAGATCATCACAACACATCTGTAACACCTCTAACTCATAAATCAATTTGCTCTTGCTGTCACGACCTAGAGGTAAGCCTAAACTTGGTCATCTCTCAATTCATGCAATTTTTGCTGCACAATAATTTGGCCATATGTTCATAATCATGCATGGAATGTTTCCCCTCAATTAATTGCATTGTTTGAATCGTGTATCAAAAATCCCAGCCTTCATGTAGAATCTAGGGTTCTTGAGGATTGTTCATGATTTCTTGTTTTATGTTTAATTTAAATGAAATTAATTGTCATAGACATGATCGTGAGGTTGAAACGAGTTGATTGGTATGTGGATTGCATGATATGATTAAGTATTCAGTGAGATTGGATAGCAAATGCAAATCTGGGAAACTCAGAACATGCGCGTGTTCTTGCCCTTGTTCTTGGCGCCATTTTCCAACATTTGAATATTTGAATTTTGTGATTTTTATTTAATTGATTCAAAAATTAATTTCTCTCTGAGTTTTAATGATTTTGAGTTAATTCTTTTTTTAATAATTCACAAAAATGTTGAAATATTTTATTTTTCCAAAAAATCCCAAAAAAATTATTTATTTCATATAATTGATATTTTTGCAAAGAATTAATATTTTAATTGTTTTTGACATTTAAAATATTTTTCCCTCTTGATTTTGTAAAGATTAATGACTTCTAATTATTTTGTAGGTCAATACTTGATTTTTGAAGCATTAATCCAAGATCATAATTTGGTTCCCACATGTTAAACAATTTTTGATCATTTTAATTGAATTTTTATTCAATTAAAATTTATTTTGGAAATAAATTAGGGTTTTTGATTAATTCAATCCTCACAAATCATTTTCAAAAAAACGTTTGGGCCTCTAATAGAGTGTAAGACCCAACCCTTTGTAAATACAACCTATTTTGGGCCCCACTTATTGTATAAGTCCCGTTGTATTTCAAAAAGTTTGACGCGATCATCATCCGTTGAAAAACAAACATTGGGCCTACCCTCGAGTAGTAAGACCCATTTCTTTTTTTTTTAAACTCTTTGGGCCTCTATTAGAGTGTAAGACCCAACCCACTTGTACAGAAATATTTTTGGCCTCACTTATTGTATAAGTCCCTCTGTACATTTTTAAATTCGGCACGATCGTCGCCAGTTTAAAAATAAACCATCTGGGCATCTCCTTGAGCTATAAGACCCATTCAAAACTTTTGGGCCTCTAATAGAGTGTAAGACCCAATCCCCTTTTAACCCAAAACAACTTTGGGCCTCACTTATTGTATAAGTCCCTCTGCGTTAAAAGAAAACCTCGGCGCGATCGCCATTTTAAAACGGAAAAATCATTTGGGCCTACCCTCGTGTTATAAGCCCCACTCTTTTTCTTTAAAAACCTTTTGGGCCTCTTGAGAGAATGTAAGACCCATTCCTTTGTACAGAAAACCTTTTTGGGCCACAGTCATTGTATAAATCCCTCTGTATAAATTCGACAGTGCAATTGTCATACCCCAAATTTTGACCACTTAGATTTCCCATCATTGTGCAAATCATCATCATAATATAGATGTACCTTCATGCCTCATCAATCTCCTCAAGGATTGTTGAGCATTCACTACCATCAAGAATTAGGGTTTCAAGCCCTCTCAGAGTTCTTAGACAAAGGATCAATCAAGGAATGACATGATCTTCAACTTGTCTAACCTCTCAAACATCCACAATGGATCAAAAGTACTCCCACTTCAAGGATCAAGCACAAGGCTGCTCCCTTCTAGGTGGATCAAGTCTCAAGATCGACAGTGTCACCAAATTAGGGTTTTGGTCGACCAGGGCCTCCAGATGGAAATTTTTCATCTGGGCACAAGCCAATGATCCAAAACATAACCTAATATACTCCATGGAACCTCAGGGGATGCATTCATCAAAAATCAGGAATTCGGGTTTCTTGACCTAATTCACCCCTAAATTGACTTTTGGGACAAATCATGAGCCAAGACCTCAAGACATCATTTGAGGGTCTCTAATATACTATATTTATCCATTTGCAACAATGGATTAATCCAAGAAGCTTGAGCAACAAGTCTCAATTTCATCTGCACCACAATTAGGGTTTCGCGAGGAAAGTCAACTGTAACTTTGACTTTTGACCAGGACATGCTCCCAAACCCTAAGACATGATTCAATATACCCTATGACACCCATGGAACATGTCCATCAAGTTTGATCTAGGTCAAGGGCATGATTTCCAGAAGAATTGCACAGTTTGGAATTCATCTGATAAAAAGTCAACTGTGCACAAAAGTCAACTTTGACTTTTTGAGATTTTTGACCAAAATGGATTTTTAACCCTAAAATGATGTTAATGTATGATTTGAATCATCATTCATCAAGAAAAATCAAAGAAAGTTGGATAACTTGTAAAAGGGGTAACCATAAAAACATAGAAAAATTTCTAAGTTATGGAAAAAGTGACACTAATGTGCCAACTTTGGAGGACCATAACTCCTAAACCACAAGGCCATTGTTCCCCATTCAAAGCTTGATTTGTAGATCACATTTCCCTCTACAAAAGCTTCATACTGACCTATGTCCAAATTCCTCATGGATTTTGAGTTATGGAGTGATCAAAATCAAGAAAAGTCACTTTGTTCCAACACTTGGTGAAAATTTCACTAAGTCAGAATCTGCCTTTACTTTTTTCCAAATGTAGGGGGGTTTTTCACTTGGATTCAAAAGAGATCAAAACCAAATATGTTCAAACAGTTGTTATGTCATGTAAGGGCTTTCCAAAATGGCCAAGAACATTACCAAATTCAATTTGAGCTATGAGATATGACATTGGCAAGATGCCTTGCTGAAATCTGCCAAGGCAAGGCAGATTTTTGCACTTTTGGTCGATTTGCCAAAATCAGCCAAATCCAAACACTCATATCCACTTGGACACCTCTGAGGATTGAATCTAAAGGGGACAATCGCTGAGCCAAGCCTCCAAAGTCTTTGGAACAAGAAATAGCATGTTGAACCTAGAATTGCCAAAATAGGGACAAGACTCCAATTTTGGATTGGAGCATTCAATGGAAGCATCAAGGTGGCATGGACTGAGCCATTCTCAACTGAATTCAGTCAAGACTTATCCAAGACCAAGGGAACCAGCAGCCTGTGCCCTAACCTCTAGTCAATGGCTAGAGGAGACTTGGATTTTCATTTGCCAACATTGGACAAACCTACTCAGCAGTTGCCATTCACTATTCCTTGCAAAACAAACTTGCTCTACTATAAATAGAGCACAATTGTGATTAGTTTGAGTACACCAAAGCCATCAAACAGATGCTTTCCTAGAAATCTCTTCTTTCACTCCAATTTTACCTTCTAAGGCAAGTCACTATCGGGTTTTGAGTTTGAGAGCTTTTCCAATCAAACCAATCACACACACACCTCATATACATCACATATGAGCTGATTAAACACTTAAACAACAACAGGAACACTGATTTCTCAGAATCACCAGTCAATTGCTCAAGGTTTTAACCAAGTTGCAGTTGAGATGCCATGAAGTGATCCAACCAGTTTCAATCAAGTCCAAGCATTCAAACACACTCCATAGGGTGTAGGGAAGCTGTTCAGATCATCACAACACATCTGTAACACCTCTAACTCATAAATCAATTTGCTCTTGCTGTCACGACCTAGAGGTAAGCCTAAACTTGGTCATCTCTCAATTCATGCAATTTTTGCTGCACAATAATTTGGCCATATGTTCATAATCATGCATGGAATGTTTCCCCTCAATTAATTGCATTGTTTGAATCGTGTATCAAAAATCTGAGCCTTCATGCAGAATCTAGGGTTCTTGAGGATTGTTCATGATTTCTTGTTTTATGTTTAACTTAAATGAAATTAATTGTCATAGACATGATCGTGAGGTTGAAACGAGTTGATTGGTATGTGGATTGCATGATATGATTAAGTATTCAGTGAGATTGGATAGAAAATGCAAATCTGGGAAACTCAGAACACGCGCGTGTTCTTGCCCTTGTTCTTGGCGCCATTTTCCAACATTTGAATATTTGAATTTTGTGATTTTTATTTAATTGATTCAAAAATTAATTTCTCTCTGAGTTTTAATGATTTTGAGTTAATTCTTTTTTTAATAATTCACAAAAATGTTGAAATATTTTATTTTTCCAAAAAATCCCAAAAATATTATTTATTTCATATAATTGATATTTTTGCAAAGAATTAATATTTTAATTGTTTTTGACATTTAAAATATTTTTCCCTCTTGATTTTGACTTCTAATTATTTTGTAGGTCAATACTTGATTTTTTAAGCATTAATCCAAGATCATAATTTGTTTCCCACATGTTAAACAATTTTTGATCATTTTAATTGAATTTTTATTCAATTAAAATACATTTTGGAAATAAATTAGGGTTTTTGATTAATTCAACCCTCACAAATCATTTTCAAAAAACGTTTGGGCCTCTAATAGAGTGTAAGACCCAACCCTTTGTAAATACAACCTATTTTGGGCCCCACTTATTGTATAAGTCCCGTTGTATTTCAAAAAGTTTGACGCGATCATCATCCGTTGAAAAACAAACATTGGGCCTACCCTCGAGTAGTAAGACCCATTTCTTTTTTTTAAAACTCTTTGGGCCTCTATTAGAGTGTAAGACCCAACCCACTTGTACAGAAATATTTTTGGCCTCACTTATTGTATAAGTCCCTCTGTACATTTTTAAATTCGGCACGATCGTCGCCAGTTTAAAAATAAACCATCTGGGAATCTCCTTGAGCTATAAGACCCATTCAAAACTTTTGGGCCTCTAATAGAGTGTAAGACCCAATCCCCTTTTAACCCAAAACAACTTTGGGCCTCACTTATTGTATAAGTCCCTCTGCGTTAAAAGAAAACCTCGGCGTGATCGCCATTTTAAAACGGAAAAATCATTTGGGCCTACCCTCGTGTTATAAGCCCCACTCTTTTTCTTTAAAAACTTTTTGGGCCTCTTGAGAGAGTGTAAGACCCATTCCTTTGTACAGAAAACCTTTTTGGGCCACAGTAACTTGTATAAATCCCTCTGTACAAATTCAACAGTGCAATTGTCATACCCCAAATTTTGACCACTTAGATTTCCCATCATTGTGCAAATTACCATCATAATATGGATGTACCTTCATGCCTCGTCAATCTCCTCAAGGATTGTTGAGCATTCACTACCATCAAGAATTAGGGTTTCAAGCCCTCTAAGAGTTCTTAGACAAAGGATCAATCAAGGAATGACATGATCTTCAACTTGTCTAACCTCTCAAACATCCACAATGGATCAAAAGGTCTCCCACTTCAAGGATCAAGCACAAGGTTGCTCCCTTCTAGGTGGATCAAGTCTCAAGATCGACAGTGTCACCAAATTAGGGTTTTGGTCGACCAGGGCCTCCAAATGGAAATTTTTCATCTGGGCACAAGCGAATGATCCAAAACATAACCTAATTTACTTCATGGGACCTCATAGACCCAATCATCAAGTCAATTTTGCCTCAGGGGATGCATTCATCAAAAATCAGGAATTAGGGTTTCTTGACCTAATTCACCCCTAAGTAGACTTTTAGGGCAAATCATGAGCCAAGACCTCAAGAGAGGGTTTGAGGGTCTCTAATAAACTATATTGATCCATTTGGAACAATGGATTAATCCAAGAAGCTTGAGCAACAAGTCTCAATTTCATCTGCACCATAATTAGGGTTTCGCGAGGAAAGTCAACTGTAACTTTGACTTTTGACCAGGACATGCTCCCAATCCCTAAGACATGATTCAATATACCCTATGACACCCATGGAACATGTCCATCAAGTTTGATTTTGGTCAAGAACATGATTTCATGAAGAATTGCACAGTTTGGAATTCATCTGATAAAAAGTCAACTGTGCACAAAAGTCAACTTTGACTTTTTGAGATTTTTCACCAAAAGGGATTTTTATCCCTAAAATGATGTTAATGTATGATTTGAATCATCATTCATCAAGAAAAATCAAAGAAAGTGGGATAACTTGTAAAAGGGGTAACCATAAAAACTTAGAAAAATTTCTAAGTTATGGAAAAAGTGACACTAATATGCCAACTTTGGAGGACCATAACTCCTAAACCACAAGGCCATTGTTCCCCATTCAAAGCTTGATTTGTAGATCTCATTACCCTATACAAAATTTTCATACTGACCTATGTCCAAATTCCTCATGGATTTTGAGTTATGGTGTGATCAAAATCAAGAAAAGTCACTTTGTTCCAACACTTAGTGAAAATTTCACTAAGTCAGATTTTACCCTACTTTTAGCCAAATGTAGGGGGATTTTTCACTTGGATTCACAATATATCAAAACTAAACATGTTCAAACAATTGTTGTATCATGTAAGGGCTTTCCAAAATGACCAAGAACATTACCAAATTCAATTTGAGTCATGAGATATGACATTGGCAAGTTGCCTTGCTGAAATCTGCCAAGGCAAGGCAGATTTTTGCATTTTTGCTCGATTTGCCAAAATCAGCCAAATCCAAATGCTCCTATCCACTTAGACACCTCTGAGGATTGAATCTAAAGGGGACAATCACTGAGCCAAGCCTTCAAAGTCTTTGGAACAAGAAATAGCATGTTGAACCTAGAATTGCCAAAATAGGGACAAGACTCCAATTTTGGATTGGAGCATTCAATGGAAGCATCAAGGTGGCATGGACTGAGCCATTCTCAACTGAATTCAGTCAAGACTTATCCAAGACCAAGGGAACCAGCAGCCTGTGCCCTAACCTCTAGTCAATGGCTAGAGGAGACTTGGATTTTCATTTGCCAACATTGGACAAACCTACTCAGCAGTTGCCATTCACTATTCCTTGCAAAACAAACTTGCTCTACTATAAATAGAGCTCAATTGTGATCAGTTTGAGTACACCAAAGCCATCAAACTGATGCTTTCCTCAAAATCTCTTCTTTCACTCCAATTTTGCCTTCTAAGGCAAGTCACTATCGGGTTTTGAGTTTGAGAGCTTTTCCAATCAAACCAATCACACACACACACCTCATATACATCACATATGAGCTGATCAAACACTTAAACAACAACTGGAACACTGATTTCTCAGAATCACCAGTCAATTGCTCAAGGTTTTAACCAAGTTGCAGTTGAGATGCCATGAAGTGATCCAACCAGTTTCAATCAAGTTCAAGCATTCAAACACACTCCATAGGGTGTAGGGAAGCTGTTCAGATCATCACAACACATCTGTAACACCTCTAACTCATAAATCAATTTGTTCTTGCTGTCACGACCTAGAGGTAAGCCTAAACTTGGTCATCTCTCAATTCATGCAATTTTTGCTGCACAATAATTTGGCCATATGTTCATAATCATGCATGGAATGTTTCCCCTCAATTAATTGCATTGTTTGAATCGTGTATCAAAAATCCCAGCCTTCATGCAGAATCTAGGGTTCTTGGGGATTATTCATGATTTCTTGTTTTATGTTTAATTTAAATGAAATTAATTGTTATAGACATGATCGTGAGGTTGAAACGAGTTGATTGGTATGTGGATTGCATGATATGATTAAGTATTCAGTGAGATTGGATAGAAAATCCAAATCTGGGAAACTCAGAACACGCGCGTGTTCGTGCCCTTGTTCTTGGCGCCATTTTCCAACATTTGAATATTTGAATTTTGTGATTTTTATTTAATTGATTCAAAAATTATTTTCTCTCTGAGTTTTAATGATTTTGAGTTAATTCTTTTTTTAATAATTCACAAAAATGTTGAAATATTTTATTTTTCCAAAAAATCCCAAAAATATTATTTATTTCATATAATTGATATTTTTGCAAAGAATTAATATTTTAATTGTTTTTGACATTTAAAATATTTTTCCCTCTTGATTTTGTAAAGATTAATGACTTCTAATTATTTTGTAGGTCAATACTTGATTTTTGAAGCATTAATCCAAGATCATAATTTGGTTCCCACATGTTAAACAATTTTTGATCATTTTAATTGAATTTTTATTCAATTAAAATACATTTTGGAAATAAATTAGGGTTTTTGATTAATTCAACCCTCACAAATCATTTTCAAAAAAACGTTTGGGCCTCTAATAGAGTGTAAGACCCAACCCTTTGTAAATACAACCTATTTTGGGCCCCACTTATTGTATAAGTCCCGTTGTATTTCAAAATGTTTGACGCGATCATCATCCGTTGAAAAACAAACATTGGGCCTACCCTCGAGTAGTAAGACCCATTTCTTTTTTTTTTAACTCTTTGGGCCTCTATTAGAGTGTAAGACCCAACCCACTTGTACAGAAATATTTTTGGCCTCACTTATTGTATAAGTCCCTCTGTACATTTTTAAATTCGGCACGATCGTCGCCAGTTTAAAAATAAACCATCTGGGCATCTCCTTGAGCTATAAGACCCATTCAAAACTTTTGGGCCTCTAATAGAGTGTAAGACCCAATCCCTTTTTAACCCAAAACAACTTTGGGCCTCACTTATTGTATAAGTCCCTCTGCGTTAAAAGAAAACCTCAGCGTGATCGCCATTTTAAAACGGAAAAATCATTTGGGCCTACCCTCGTGTTATAAGCCCCACTCTTTTTCTTTAAAACCTTTTTGGGCCTCTTGAGAGAGTGTAAGACCCATTCCTTTGTACAGAAAACCTTTTTGGGCCACAATCACTTGTATAAATCCCTCTGTACAAATTCAACAGTGCAATTGTCATACCCCAAATTTTGACCACTTAGATTTCCCATCATTGTGCAAATCACCATCATAATATGGATGTACCTTCATGCCTCATCAATCTCCTCAAGGATTGTTGAGCATTCACTACCATCAAGAATTAGGGTTTCAAGCCCTCTCAGAGTTCTTAGACAAAGGATCAATCAAGGAATGACATGATCTTCAACTTGTCTAACCTCTCAAACATCCACAATGGATCAAAAGGTCTCCCACTTCAAGGATCAAGCACAAGGCTGCTCCCTTCTAGGTGGATCAAGTCTCAAGATCGACAGTGTCACCAAATTAGGGTTTTGGTCGACCAGGGCCTCCAAATGGAAATTTTTCATCTGGGCACAAGCCAATGATCCAAAACATTACCTAATTTACTTCATAGGACCTCATGGACCCAATCATCAAGTCAATTTTGCCTAAGGGGATGCATTCATCAAAAATCAGGAATTAGGGTTTCTTGACCTAATTCACCCCTAAGTAGACTTTTAGGGAAAATCATGAGCCAAGACCTCAAGAGAGGGTTTGAGGGTCTCTAATGAACTATATTGATCCATTTGGAACAATGGATTAATCCAAGAAGCTTGAGCAACAAGTCTCAATTTCATCTGCACCACAACTAGGGTTTCGCGAGGAAAGTCAACTGTAACTTTGACTTTTGACCAGGACATGCTCCCAATCCCTAAGACATGATTCAATATACCCTATGAAACCCATGGAACATGTCCATCAAGTTTGATTTTGGTCAAGGACATGATTTCATGAAGAATTGCACAGTTTGGAATTCATCTGATAAAAAGTCAACTGTGCACAAAAGTCAACTTTGACTTTTTGAGATTTTTCACCAAAAGGGATTTTTAACCCTAAAATGATGTTAATGTATGATTTGAATCATCATTCATCAAGAAAAATCAAAGAAAGTGGGATAACTTGTAAAAGGGGTAACCATAAAAACTTAGAAAAATTTCTAAGTTATGGAAAAAGTGACACTAATGTGCCAACTTTGGAGGACCATAACTCCTAAACCACAAGGCCATTGTTCCCCATTCAAAGCTTGATTTTTAGATCTCATTACCCTATACAAAATCTTCATACTGACCTATGTCCAAATTCCTCATGGATTTTGAGTTATGGAGTGATCAAAATCAAGAAAAGTCACTTTGTTCCAACACTTAGTGAAAATTTCACTAAGTCAGATTTTACCCTACTTTTTGCCAAATGTAGGGGGATTTTTCACTTGGATTCAAAATATATCAAAACCAAACATGTTCAAACAATTGTTGTATCATGTAAGGGCTTTCCAAAATGACCAAGAACATTACCAAATTCAATTTGAGTCATAAGATATGACATTGGCAAGTTGCCTTGCTGAAATCTGCCAAGGCAAGGCAGATTTTTGCATTTTTGCTCGATTTGCCAAAATCAGCCAAATCCAAATGCTCCTATCCACTTGGACACCTCTGAGGATTGAATCTAAAGGGGACAATCACTGAGCCAAGCCTTCAAAGTCTTTGGAACAAGAAATAGCATGTTGAACCTAGAATTGCCAAAATAGGGACAAGACTCCAATTTTGGATTGGAGCATTCAATGGAAGCATCAAGGTGGCATTTACTGAGCCATTCTCAACTGAATTCAGTCAATACTTATCCAAGACCAAGGGAACCAGCAGCCTGTGCCCTAACCTCTAGTCAATGGCTAGAGGAGACTTGGATTTTCATTTGCCAACATTGGACAAACCTACTCAGCAGTTGCCATTCACTATTCCTTGCAAAACAAACTTGCTCTACTATAAATAGAGCTCAATTGTGATCAGTTTGAGTACACCAAAGCCATCAAACTGATGCTTTCCTCAAAATCTCTTCTTTCACTCCAATTTTGCCTTCTAAGGCAAGTCACTATCGGGTTTTGAGTTTGAGAGCTTTTCCAATCAAACCAATCACACACACACCTCATATACATCACATATGAGCTGATCAAACACTTAAACAACAACTGGAACACTGATTTCTCAGAATCACCAGTCAATTGCTCAAGGTTTTAACCAAGTTGCAGTTGAGATGCCATGAAGTGATCCAACCAGTTTCAATCAAGTCCAAGCATTCAAACACACTCCATAGGGTGTAGGGAAGCTGTTCAGATCATCACAACACATCTGTAACACCTCTATCTCATAAATCAATTTGCTATTGCTGTCACGACCTAGAGGTAAGCCTAAACTTGGTCATCTCTCAATTCATGCAATTTTTGCTGCACAATAATTTGGCCATATGTTCATAATCATGCATGGAATGTTTCCCCTCAATTAATTGCATTGTTTGAATCGTGTATCAAAAATCCCAGCCTTCATGCAGAATCTAGGGTTCTTGGGGATTATTCATGATTTCTTGTTTTATGTTTAATTTAAATGAAATTAATTGTCATAGACATGATCGTGAGGTTGAAACGAGTTGATTGGTATGTGGATTGCATGATATGATTAAGTATTCAGTGAGATTGGATAGAAAATGCAAATCTGGGAAACTCAGAACACGCGCGTGTTCTTGCCCTTGTTCTTGGCGCCATTTTCTAACATTTGAATATTTGAATTTTGTGATTTTTATTTAATTGATTCAAAAATTATTTTCTCTCTGAGTTTTAATGATTTCGAGTTAATTCTTTTTTTAATAATTCACAAAAATGTTGAAATATTTTAGTTTTCCAAAAAATCCCAAAAATATTATTTATTTCATATAATTGATATTTTTGCAAAGAATTAATATTTTAATTGTTTTTGACATTTAAAATATTTTTCCCTCTTGATTTTGTAAAGATTAATGACTTCTAATTATTTTGTAGGTCAATACTTGATTTTTTAAGCATTAATCCAAGATCATAATTTGTTTCCCACATGTTAAACAATTTTTTATCATTTTAATTGAATTTTTATTCAATTAAAATACATTTTGGAAATAAATTAGGGTTTTTGATTAATTCAACCCTCACAAATCATTTTCAAAAAACGTTTGGGCCTCTAATAGAGTGTAAGACCCAACCCTTTGTAAATACAACCTATTTTGGGCCCCACTTATTGTATAAGTCCCGTTGTATTTCAAAAAGTTTGACGCGATCATCATCCGTTGAAAAACAAACATTGGGCCTACCCTCGAGTAGTAAGACCCATTTCTTTTTTTTAAAACTCTTTGCGCCTCTATTAGAGTGTAAGACCCAACCCACTTGTACAGAAATATTTTTGGCCTCACTTATTGTATAAGTCCCTCTGTACATTTTTAAATTCGGCACGATCGTCGCCAGTTTAAAAATAAACCATCTGGGAATCTCCTTGAGCTATAAGACCCATTCAAAACTTTTGGGCCTCTAATAGAGTGTAAGACCCAATCCCCTTTTAACCCAAAACAACTTTGGGCCTCACTTATTGTATAAGTCCCTCTGCGTTAAAAGAAAACCTCGGCGTGATCGCCATTTTAAAACGGAAAAATCATTTGGGCCTACCCTCGTGTTATAAGCCCCACTCTTTTTCTTTAAAAACTTTTTGGGCCTCTTGAGAGAGTGTAAGACCCATTCCTTTGTACAGAAAACCTTTTTGGGCCACAGTCACTTGTATAAATCCCTCTGTACAAATTCAACAGTGCAATTGTCATACCCCAAATTTTGACCACTTAGATTTCCCATCATTGTGCAAATTACCATCATAATATGGATGTACCTTCATGCCTCGTCAATCTCCTCAAGGATTGTTGAGCATTCACTACCATCAAGAATTAGGGTTTCAAGCCCTCTAAGAGTTCTTAGACAAAGGATCAATCAAGGAATGACATGATCTTCAACTTGTCTAACCTCTCAAACATCCACAATGGATCAAAAGGTCTCCCACTTCAAGGATCAAGCACAAGGCTGCTCCCTTCTAGGTGGATCAAGTCTCAAGATCGACAGTGTCACCAAATTAGGGTTTTGGTCGACCAGGGCCTCCAAATGGAAATTTTTCATCTGGGCACAAGCGAATGATCCAAAACATAACCTAATTTACTTCATGGGACCTCATGGACCCAATCATCAAGTCAATTTTGCCTCAGGGGATGCATTCATCAAAAATCAGGAATTAGGGTTTCTTGACCTAATTCACCCCTAAGTAGACTTTTAGGGCAAATCATGAGCCAAGACCTCAAGAGAGGGTTTGAGGGTCTCTAATAAACTATATTGATCCATTTGGAACAATGGATTAATCCAAGAAGCTTGAGCAACAAGTCTCAATTTCATCTGCACCACAAGTAGGGTTTCGCGAGGAAAGTCAACTGTAACTTTGACTTTTGACCAGGACATGCTGCCAATCCCTAAGACATGATTCAATATACCCTATGACACCCATGGAACATGTCCATCAAGTTTGATTTTGGTCAAGGACATGATTTCATGAAGAATTGCACAGTTTGGAATTCATCTGATAAAAAGTCAACTGTGCACAAAAGTCAACTTTGACTTTTTGAGATTTTTCACCAAAAGGGATTTTTATCCCTAAAATGATGTTAATGTATGATTTGAATCATCATTCATCAAGAAAAATCAAAGAAAGTGGGATAACTTGTAAAAGGGGTAACCATAAAAACTTAGAAAAATTTCTAAGTTATGGAAAAAGTGACACTAATGTGCCAACTTTGGAGGACCATAACTCCTAAACCACAAGGCCATTGTTCCCCATTCAAAGCTTGATTTGTAGATCTCATTACCCTATACAAAATTTCCATACTGACCTATGTCCAAATTCCTCATGGATTTTGAGTTATGGAGTGATCAAAATCAAGAAAAGTCACTTTGTTCCAACACTTAGTGAAAATTTCACTAAGTCAGATTTTACCCTACTTTTAGCCAAATGTAGGGGGATTTTTCACTTGGATTCACAATATATCAAAACTAAACATGTTCAAACAATTGTTGTATCATGTAAGGGCTTTCCAAAATGACCAAGAACATTACCAAATTCAATTTGAGTCATGAGATATGACATTGGCAAGTTGCCTTGCTGAAATCTGCCAAGGCAAGGCAGATTTTTGCATTTTTGCTCGATTTGCCAAAATCAGCCAAATCCAAATGCTCCTATCCACTTGGACACCTCTGAGGATTGAATCTAAAGGGGACAATCACTGAGCCAAGCCTTCAAAGTCTTTGGAACAAGAAATAACATGTTGAACCTAGAATTGCCAAAATAGGGACAAGACTCCAATTTTGGATTGGAGCATTCAATGGAAGCATCAAGGTGGCATGGACTGAGCCATTCTCAACTGAATTCAGTCAAGACTTATCCAAGACCAAGGGAACCAGCAGCCTGTGCCCTAACCTCTAGTCAATGGCTAGAGGAGACTTGGATTTTCATTTGCCAACATTGGACAAACCTACTCAGCAGTTGCCATTCACTATTCCTTGCAAAACAAACTTGCTCTACTATAAATAGAGCTCAATTGTGATCAGTTTGAGTACACCAAAGCCATCAAACTGATGCTTTCCTCAAAATCTCTTCTTTCACTCCAATTTTGCCTTCTAAGGCAAGTCACTATCGGGTTTTGAGTTTGAGAGCTTTTCCAATCAAACCAATCACACACACACACCTCATATACATCACATATGAGCTGATCAAACACTTAAACAACAACTGGAACACTGATTTCTCAGAATCACCAGTCAATTGCTCAAGGTTTTAACCAAGTTGCAGTTGAGATGCCATGAAGTGATCCAACCAGTTTCAATCAAGTTCAAGCATTCAAACACACTCCATAGGGTGTAGGGAAGCTGTTCAGATCATCACAACACATCTGTAACACCTCTAACTCATAAATCAATTTGCTCTTGCTGTCACGACCTAGAGGTAAGCCTAAACTTGGTCATCTCTCAATTCATGCAATTTTTGCTGCACAATAATTTGGCCATATGTTCATAATCATGCATGGAATGTTTCCCCTCAATTAATTGCATTGTTTGAATCGTGTATCAAAAATCCCAGCCTTCATGCAGAATCTAGGGTTCTTGGGGATTATTCATGATTTCTTGTTTTATGTTTAATTTAAATGAAATTAATTGTCATAGACATGATCGTGAGGTTGAAACGAGTTGATTGGTATGTGGATTGCATGATATGATTAAGTATTCAGTGAGATTGGATAGAAAATCCAAATCTGGGAAACTCAGAACACGCGCGTGTTCGTGCCCTTGTTCTTGGCGCCATTTTCCAACATTTGAATATTTGAATTTTGTGATTTTTATTTAATTGATTCAAAAATTATTTTCTCTCTGAGTTTTAATGATTTTGAGTTAATTCTTTTTTTAATAATTCACAAAAATGTTGAAATATTTTATTTTTCCAAAAAATCCCAAAAATATTATTTATTTCATATAATTGATATTTTTGCAAAGAATTAATATTTTAATTGTTTTTGACATTTAAAATATTTTTCCCTCTTGATTTTGTAAAGATTAATGACTTCTAATTATTTTGTAGGTCAATACTTGATTTTTGAAGCATTAATCCAAGATCATAATTTGTTTCCCACATGTTAAACAATTTTTGATCATTTTAATTGAATTTTTATTCAATTAAAATACATTTTGGAAATAAATTAGGGTTTTTGATTAATTCAACCCTCACAAATCATTTTCAAAAAAACGTTTGGGCCTCTAATAGAGTGTAAGACCCAACCCTTTGTAAATACAACCTATTTTGGGCCCCACTTATTGTATAAGTCCCGTTGTATTTCAAAAAGTTTGACGCGATCATCATCCGTTGAAAAACAAACATTGGGCCTACCCTCGAGTAGTAAGACCCATTTCTTTTTTTTTTAACTCATTGGGCCTCTATTAGAGTGTAAGACCCAACCCACTTGTACAGAAATATTTTTGGCCTCACTTATTGTATAAGTCCCTCTGTACATTTTTAAATTCGGCACGATCGTCGCCAGTTTAAAAATAAACCATCTGGGCATCTCCTTGAGCTATAAGACCCATTCAAAACTTTTGGGACTCTAATAGAGTGTAAGAGCCAATCCCTTTTTAACCCAAAACAACTTTGGGCCTCACTTATTGTATAAGTCCCTCTGCGTTAAAAGAAAACCTCGGCGTGATCGCCATTTTAAAACGGAAAAATCATTTGGGCCTACCCTCGTGTTATAAGCCCCACTCTTTTTCTTTAAAACCTTTTTGGGCCTCTTGAGAGAGTGTAAGACCCATTCCTTTGTACAGAAAACCTTTTTGGGCCACAGTCACTTGTATAAATCCCTCTGTACAAATTCAACAGTGCAATTGTCATACCCCAAATTTTGACCACTTAGATTTCCCATCATTGTGCAAATCACCATCATATTATGGATGTACCTTCATGCCTCATCAATCTCCTCAAGGATTGTTGAGCATTCACTACCATCAAGAATTAGGGTTTCAAGCCCTCTCAGAGTTCTTAGACAAAGGATCAATCAAGGAATGACATGATCTTCAACTTGTCTAACCTCTCAAACATCCACAATGGATCAAAAGGTCTCCCACTTCAAGGATCAAGCACAAGGCTGCTCCCTTCTAGGTGGATCAAGTCTCAAGATCGACAGTGTCACCAAATTAGGGTTTTGGTCGACCAGGGCCTCCAAATGGAAATTTTTCATCTGGGCACAAGCCAATGATCCAAAACATAACCTAATTTACTTCATAGGACCTCATGGACCCAATCATCAAGTCAATTTTGCCTAAGGGGATGCATTCATCAAAAATCAGGAATTAGGGTTTCTTGACCTAATTCACCCCTAAGTAGACTTTTAGGGAAAATCATGAGCCAAGACCTCAAGAGAGGGTTTGAGGGTCTCTAATGAACTATATTGATCCATTTGGAACAATGGATTAATCCAAGAAGCTTGAGCAACAAGTCTCAATTTCATCTGCACCACAACTAGGGTTTCGCGAGGAAAGTCAACTGTAACTTTGACTTTTGACCAGGACATGCTCCCAATCCCTAAGACATGATTCAATATACCCTATGAAACCCATGGAACATGTCCATCAAGTTTGATTTTGGTCAAGGACATGATTTCATGAAGAATTGCACAGTTTGGAATTCATCTGATAAAAAGTCAACTGTGCACAAAAGTCAACTTTGACTTTTTGAGATTTTTCACCAAAAGGGATTTTTAACCCTAAAATGATGTTAATGTATGATTTGAATCATCATTCATCAAGAAAAATCAAAGAAAGTGGGATAACTTGTAAAAGGGGTAACCATAAAAACTTAGAAAAATTTCTAAGTTATGGAAAAAGTGACACTAATGTGCCAACTTTGGAGGACCATAACTCCTAAACCACAAGGCCATTGTTCCCCATTCAAAGCTTGATTTTTAGATCTCATTACCCTATACAAAATCTTCATACTGACCTATGTCCAAATTCCTCATGGATTTTGAGTTATGGAGTGATCAAAATCAAGAAAAGTCACTTTGTTCTAACACTTAGTGAAAATTTCACTAAGTCAGATTTTACCCTACTTTTTGCCAAATGTAGGGGGATTTTTCACTTGGATTCAAAATATATCAAAACCAAACATGTTCAAACAATTGTTGTATCATGTAAGGGCTTTCCAAAATGACCAAGAACATTACCAAATTCAATTTGAGTCATAAGATATGACATTGGCAAGTTGCCTTGCTGAAATCTGCCAAGGCAAGGCAGATTTTTGCATTTTTGCTCGATTTTCCAAAATCAGCCAAATCCAAATGCTCCTATCCACTTGGACACCTCTGAGGATTGAATCTAAAGGGGACAATCACTGAGCCAAGCCTTCAAAGTCTTTGGAACAAGAAATAGCATGATGAACCTAGAATTGCCAAAATAGGGACAAGACTCCAATTTTGGATTGGAGCATTCAATGGAAGCATCAAGGTGGCATTTACTGAGCCATTCTCAACTGAATTCAGTCAATACTTATCCAAGACCAAGGGAACCAGCAGCCTGTGCCCTAACCTCTAGTCAATGGCTAGAGGAGACTTGGATTTTCATTTGCCAACATTGGACAAACCTACTCAGCAGTTGCCATTCACTATTCCTTGCAAAACAAACTTGCTCTACTATAAATAGAGCTCAATTGTGATCAGTTTGAGTACACCAAAGCCATCAAACTGATGCTTTCCTCAAAATCTCTTCTTTCACTCCAATTTTGCCTTCTAAGGCAAGTCACTTTCGGGTTTTGAGTTTGAGAGCTTTTCCAATCAAACCAATCACACACACACCTCATATACATCACATATGAGCTGATCAAACACTTAAACAACAACTGGAACACTGATTTCTCAGAATCACCAGTCAATTGCTCAAGGTTTTAACCAAGTTGCAGTTGAGATGCCATGAAGTGATCCAACCAGTCTCAATCAAGTCCAAGCATTCAAACACACTCCATAGGGTGTAGGGAAGTTGTTCAGATCATCACAACACATCTGTAACACCTCTAACTCATAAATCAATTTGCTATTGCTGTCACGACCTAGAGGTAAGCCTAAACTTGGTCATCTCTCAATTCATGCAATTTTTGCTGCACAATAATTTGGCCATATGTTCATAATCATGCATGGAATGTTTCCCCTCAATTAATTGCATTGTTTGAATCGTGTATCAAAAATTCCAGCCTTCATGCAGAATCTAGGGTTCTTGGGGATTATTCATGATTTCTTGTTTTATGTTTAATTTAAATGAAATTAATTGTCATAGACATGATCGTGAGGTTGAAACGAGTTGATTGGTATGTGGATTGCATGATATGATTAAGTATTCAGTGAGATTGGATAGAAAATACAAATCTGGGAAACTCAGAACACGCGCGTGTTCTTGCCCTTGTTCTTGGCGCCATTTTCCAACATTTGAATATTTGAATTTTGTGATTTTTATTTAATTGATTCAAAAATTATTTTCTCTCTGAGTTTTAATGATTTCGAGTTAATTCTTTTTTTAATAATTCACAAAAATGTTGAAATATTTTATTTTTCCAAAAAATCCCAAAAATATTATTTATTTCATATAATTGATATTTTTGCAAAGAATTAATATTTTAATTGTTTTTGACATTTAAAATATTTTTCCCTCTTGATTTTGTAAAGATTAATGACTTCTAATTATTTTGTAGGTCAATACTTGATTTTTGAAGCATTAATCCAAGATCATAATTTGTTTCCCACATGTTAAACAATTTTTGATCATTTTAATTGAATTTTTATTCAATTAAAATACATTTTGGAAATAAATTAGGGTTTTTGATTAATTCAACCCTCACAAATCATTTTCAAAAAAACGTTTGGGCGTCTAATAGAGTGTAAATCCCAACCCTTTGTAAATACAACCTATTTTGGGCCCCACTTATTGTATAAGTCCCGTTGTATTTCAAAAAGTTTGACGCGATCATCATCCGTTGAAAAACAAACATTGGGCCTACCCTCGAGTAGTAAGACCCATTTCTTTTTTTTTAACTCTTTGGGCCTCTATTAGAGTGTAAGACCCAACCCACTTGTACAGAAATATTTTTGGCCTCACTTATTGTATAAGTCCCTCTGTACATTTTTAAATTCGGCACGATCGTCGCCAGTTTAAAAATAAACCATCTGGGCATCTCCTTGAGCTATAAGACCCATTCAAAACTTTTGGGCCTCTAATAGAGTGTAAGAGCCAATCCCTTTTTAACCCAAAACAACTTTGCGCCTCACTTATTGTATAAGTCCCTCTGCGTTAAAAGAAAACCTCGGCGTGATCGCCATTTTAAAACGGAAAAATCATTTGGGCCTACCCTCGTGTTATAAGCCCCACTCTTTTTCTTTAAAAACTTTTTGGGCCTCTTGAGAGAGTGTAAGACCCATTCCTTTGTACAGAAAACCTTTTTGGGCCACAGTCACTTGTATAAATCCCTCTGTACAAATTCAACAGTGCAATTGTCATACCCCAAATTTTGACCACTTAGATTTCCCATCATTGTGCAAATCACCATCATAATATGGATGTACCTTCATGCCTCATCAATCTCCTCAAGGATTGTTGAGCATTCACTACCATCAAGAATTAGGGTTTCAAGCCCTCTCAGAGTTCTTAGACAAAGGATCAATCACGGAATGACATGATCTTCAACTTGTCTAACCTCTCAAACATCCACAATGGATCAAAAGGTCTCCCACTTCAAGGATCAAGCACAAGGCTGCTCCCTTCTAGGTGGATCAAGTCTCAAGATCGACAGTGTCACCAAATTAGGGTTTTGGTCGACCAGGGCCTCCAAATGGAAATTTTTCATCTGGGCACAAGCCAATGATCGAAAACATAACCTAATTTACTTCATGGGACCTCATGGACCCAATCATCAAGTCAATTTTGCCTCAGGGGATGCATTCATCAAAAATCAGGAATTAGGGTTTCTTGGCCTAATTCACCCCTAAGTAGACTTTTAGGGCAAATCATGAGCCAAGACCTCAAGAGAGGGTTTGAGGGTCTCTAATGAACTATATTGATCCATTTGGAACAATGGATTAATCCAAGAAGCTTGAGCAACAAGTCTCAATTTCATCTGCACCACAATTAGGGTTTCGCGAGGAAAGTCAACTGTAACTTTGACTTTTGACCAGGACATGCTCCCAATCCCTAAGACATGATTCAATATACCCTATGAAACCCATGGAACATGTCCATCAAGTTTGATTTTGGTCAAGGACATGATTTCATGAAGAATTGCACAGTTTGGAATTCATCTGATAAAAAGTCAACTGTGCACAAAAGTCAACTTTGACTTTTTGAGATTTTTCACCAAAAGGGATTTTTAACCCTAAAATGATGTTAATGTATGATTTGAATCATCATTCATCAAGAAAAATCAAAGAAAGTGGGATAACTTGTAAAAGGGGTAACCATAAAAACTTAGAAAAATTTCTAAGTGATGGAAAAAGTGACACTAATGTGCCAACTTTGGAGGACCATAACTCCTAAACCACAAGGCCATTGTTCCCCATTCAAAGCTTGATTTTTAGATCTCATTACCCTATACAAAATCTTCATACTGACCTATGTCCAAATTCCTCATGGATTTTGAGTTATGGAGTGATCAAAATCAAGAAAAGTCACTTTGTTCCAACACTTAGTGAAAATTTCACTAAGTCAGATTTTACCCTACTTTTTGCCAAATGAAGGGGGATTTTTCACTTGGATTCAAAATATATCAAAACCAAACATGTTCAAACAATTGTTGTATCGTGTAAGGGCTTTCCAAAATGACCAAGAACATTACCAAATTCAATTTGAGTCATGAGATATGACATTGGCAAGTTGCCTTGCTGAAATCTGCCAAGGCAAGGCAGATTTTTGCATTTTTGCTCGATTTGCCAAAATCAGCCAAATCCAAATGCTCCTATCCACTTGGACACCTCTGAGGATTGAATCTAAAGGGGACAATCACTGAGCCAAGCCTTCAAAGTCTTTGGAACAAGAAATAGCATGTTGAACCTAGAATTGCCAAAATAGGGACAAGACTCCAATTTTGGATTGGAGCATTCAATGGAAGCATCAAGGTGGCATTTACTGAGCCATTCTCAACTGAATTCAGTCAATACTTATCCAAGACCAAGGGAACCAGCAGCCTGTGCCCTAACCTCTAGTCAATGGCTAGAGGAGACTTGGATTTTCATTTGCCAACATTGGACAAACCTACTCAGCAGTTGCCATTCACTATTCCTTGCAAAACAAACTTGCTCTACTATAAATAGAGCTCAATTGTGATCAGTTTGAGTACACCAAAGCCATCAAACTGATGCTTTCCTCAAAATCTCTTCTTTCACTCCAATTTTGCCTTCTAAGGCAAGTCACTATCGGGTTTTGAGTTTGAGAGCTTTTCCAATCAAACCAATCACACACACACCTCATATACATCACATATGAGCTGATCAAACACTTAAACAACAACTGGAACACTGATTTCTCAGAATCACCAGTCAATTGCTCAAGGTTTTAACCAAGTTGCAGTTGAGATGCCATGAAGTGATCCAACCAGTTTCAATCAAGTCCAAGCATTCAAACACACTCCATAGGGTGTAGGGAAGCTGTTCAGATCATCACAACACATCTGTAACACCTCTATCTCATAAATCAATTTGCTATTGCTGTCACGACCTAGAGGTAAGCCTAAACTTGGTCATCTCTCAATTCATGCAATTTTTGCTGCACAATAATTTGGCCATATGTTCATAATCATGCATGGAATGTTTCCCCTCAATTAATTGCATTGTTTGAATCGTGTATCAAAAATCCCAGCCTTCATGCAGAATCTAGGGTTCTTGGGGATTATTCATGATTTCTTGTTTTATGTTTAATTTAAATGAAATTAATTGTCATAGACATGATCGTGAGGTTGAAACGAGTTGATTGGTATGTGGATTGCATGATATGATTAAGTATTCAGTGAGATTGGATAGAAAATGCAAATCTGGGAAACTCAGAACACGCGCGTGTTCTTGCCCTTGTTCTTGGCGCCATTTTCCAACATTTGAATATTTGAATTTTGTGATTTTTATTTAATTGATTCAAAAATTATTTTCTCTCTGAGTTTTAATGATTTCGAGTTAATTCTTTTTTTAATAATTCACAAAAATGTTGAAATATTTTATTTTTCCAAAAATCCCAAAAATATTATTTATTTCATATAATTGATATTTTTGCAAAGAATTAATATTTTAATTGTTTTTGACATTTAAAATATTTTTCCCTCTTGATTTTGTAAAGATTAATGACTTCTAATTATTTTGTAGGTCAATACTTGATTTTTGAAGCATTAATCCAAGATCATAATTTGTTTCCCACATGTTAAACAATTTTTGATCATTTTAATTGAATTTTTATTCAATTAAAATACATTTTGGAAATAAATTAGGGTTTTTGATTAATTCAACCCTCACAAATCATTTTCAAAAAAACGTTTGGGCCTCTAATAGAGTGTAAGACCCAACCCTTTGTAAATACAACCTATTTTGGGCCCCACTTATTGTATAAGTCCCGTTGTATTTCAAAAAGTTTGACGCGATCATCATCCGTTGAAAAACAAACATTGGGCCTACCCTCGAGTAGTAAGACCCATTTCTTTTTTTTTTAACTCTTTGGGCCTCTATTAGAGTGTAAGACCCAACCCACTTGTACAGAAATATTTTTGGCCTCACTTATTGTATAAGTCCCTCTGTACATTTTTAAATTCGGCACGATCGTCGCCAGTTTAAAAATAAACCATCTGGGCATCTCCTTGAGCTATAAGACCCATTCAAAACTTTTGGGCCTCTAATAGAGTGTAAGACCCAATCCCTTTTTAACCCAAAACAACTTTGGGCCTCACTTATTGTATAAGTCCCTCTGCGTTAAAAGAAAACCTCGGCGTGATCGCCATTTTAAAACGGAAAAATCATTTGGGCCTACCCTCGTGTTATAAGCCCCACTCTTTTTCTTTAAAAACTTTTTGGGCCTCTTGAGAGAGTGTAAGACCCATTCCTTTGTACAGAAAACCTTTTTGGGCCACAGTCACTTGTATAAATCCCTCTGTATAAATTCAACAGTGCAATTGTCATACCCCAAATTTTGACCACTTAGATTTCCCATCATTGTGCAAATCACCATCATAATATGGATGTACCTTCATGCCTCATCAATCTCCTCAAGGATTGTTGAGCATTCACTACCATCAAGAATTAGGGTTTCAAGCCCTCTCAGAGTTCTTAGACAAAGGATCAATCACGGAATGACATGATCTTCAACTTGTCTAACCTCTCAAACATCCACAATGGATCAAAAGGTCTCCCACTTCAAGGATCAAGCACAAGGCTGCTCCCTTCTAGGTGGATCAAGTCTCAAGATCGACAGTGTCACCAAATTAGGGTTTTGGTCGACCAGGGCCTCCAAATGGAAATTTTTCATCTGGGCACAAGCCAATGATCGAAAACATAACCTAATTTACTTCATGGGACCTCATGGACCCAATCATCAAGTCAATTTTGCCTCAGGGGATGCATTCATCAAAAATCAGGAATTAGGGTTTCTTGACCTAATTCACCCCTAAGTAGACTTTTAGGGCAAATCATGAGCCAAGACCTCAAGAGAGGTTTTGATGGTCTCTAATGAACTATATTGATCCATTTGGAACAATGGATTAATCCAAAAAGCTTGAGCAACAAGTCTCAATTTCATCTGCACCACAATTAGGGTTTCGCGAGGAAAGTCAACTGTAACTTTGACTTTTGACCAGGACATGCTCCCAATCCCTAAGACATGATTCAATATACCCTATGACACCTATGGAACATGTCCATCAAGTTTGATTTTGGTCAAGGACATGATTTCATGAAGAATTGCACAGTTTGGAATTCATCTGATAAAAAGTCAACTGTGCACAAAAGTCAACTTTGACTTTTTGAGATTTTTCACCAAAAGGGATTTTTAACCCTAAAATGATGTTAATGTATGATTTGAATCATCATTCATCAAGAAAAATCAAAGAAAGTGGGATAACTTGTAAAAGGGGTAACCATAAAAACTTAGAAAAATTTCTAAGTTATGGAAAAAGTGACACTAATGTGCCAACTTTGGAGGACCATAACTCCTAAACCACAAGGCCATTGTTCCCCATTCAAAGCTTGATTTGTAGATCTCATTACCCTATACAAAATCTTCATACTGACCTATGTCCAAATTCCTCATGGATTTTGAGTTATGGAGTTATCAAAATCAAGAAAAGTCACTTTGTTCCAACACTTAGTGAAAATTTCACTAAGTCAGATTTTACCCTACTTTTTGCCAAATGTAGGGGGATTTTTCACTTGGATTCAAAATATATCAAAACCAAACATGTTCAAACAATTGTTGTATCATGTAAGGGCTTTCCAAAATGACCAAGAACATTACCAAATTCAATTTGAGTCATGAGATATGACATTGGCAAGTTGCCTTGCTGAAATCTGCCAAGGCAAGGCAGATTTTTGCATTTTTGCTCGATTTGCCAAAATCAGCCAAATCCAAATGCTCCTATCCACTTGGACACCTTTTAGGATTGAATCTAAAGGGAACAATCACTGAGCCAAGCCTCCAAAGTCTTTGGAACAAAAAATAGCATGTTGAACCTAGAATTGCCAAAATAGGGACAAGACTCCAATTTTGGATTGGAGCATTCAATGGAAACATCAAGGTGGCATGGAGTGAGCCATTCTCAACTGAATTCAGTCAAGACTTATCCAAGACCAAGGGAACCAGCAGCCTGTGCCCTAACCTCTAGTCAATGGCTAGAGGAGACTTGGATTTTCATTTGCCAACATTGGACAAACCTACTCAGCAGTTGCCATTCACTATTCCTTGCAAAACAAACTTGCTCTACTATAAATAGAGCTCAATTGTGATCAGTTTGAGTACACCAAAGCCATCAAACAGATGCTTTCCTCAAAATCTCTTCTTTCACTCCAATTTTGCCTTCTAAGGCAAGTCACTATCGGGTTTTGAGTTTGAGAGCTTTTCCAATCAAACCAATCACACACACACACACCTCATATACATCACATATGAGCTGATCAAACACTTAAACAACAACTGGAACACTGATTTCTCAGAATCACCAGTCAATTGCTCAAGGTTTTAACCAAGTTGCAGTTGAGATGCCATGAAGTGATCCAACCAGTTTCAATCAAGTCCAAGCATTCAAACACACTCCATAGAGTGTAGGGAAGCTGTTAAGATCATCACAGCACATCTGTAACACCTCTAACTCATAAATCAATTTTCTCTTGCTGTCACGACCTAGAGGTAAGCCTAAACTTGGTCATCTCTCAATTCATGCAATTTTTGCTGCACAATAATTTGGCCATATGTTCATAATCATGCATGGAATGTTTCCCCTCAATTAATTGCATTGTTTGAATCGTGTATCAAAAATCCCAGCCTTCATCCAGAATCTAGGGTTCTTGGGGATTATTCATGATTTCTTGTTTTATGTTTAATTTAAATGAAATTAATTGTCATAAACATGATCGTGAGGTTGAAACGAGTTGATTGGTATGTGGATTGCATGATATGATTAAGTATTTAGTGAGATTGGATAGAAAATGCAAATCTGGGAAACTCAGAACACGCGCGTGTTCTTGCCCTTGTTCTTGGCGCCATTTTCCAACATTTGAATATTTGAATTTTGTGATTTTTATTTAATTGATTCAAAAATTAATTTCTCTCTGAGTTTTAATGATTTTGAGTTAATTCTTTTTTTAATAATTCACAAAAATGTTGAAATATTTTATTTTTCCAAAAAAATCCCAAAAATATTATTTATTTCATATAATTGATATTTTTGCAAAGAATTAATATTTTAATTGTTTTTGACATTTAAAATATTTTTCCCTCTTGATTTTGTAAAGATTAATGACTTCTAATTATTTTGTAGGTCAATACTTGATTTTTGAAGCATTAATCCAAGATCATAATTTGTTTCCCACATGTTAAACAATTTTTGATCATTTTAATTGAATTTTTATTCAATTAAAATACATTTTGGAAATAAATTAGGGTTTTTGATTAATTCAACCCTCACAAATCATTTTCAAAAAAACTTTTGGGCCTCTAATAGAGTGTAAGACCCAACCCTTTGTAAATACAACCTATTTTGGGCCCCACTTATTGTATAAGTCCCGTTGTATTTCAAAAAGTTTGACGCGATCATCATCCGTTGAAAAACAAACATTGGGCCTACCCTCGAGTAGTAAGACCCATTTCTTTTTTTAAAACTCTTTGGGCCTCTATTAGAGTGTAAGACCCAACCCACTTGTACATAAATATTTTTGGCCTCACTTATTGTATAAGTCCCTCTGTACATTTTTAAATTCGGCACGATCGTCACCAGTTTAAAAATAAACCATCTGGGCATCTCCTTGAGCTATAAGACCCATTCAAAACTTTTGGGTCTCTAATAGAGTGTAAGACCCAATCCCCTTTTAACCCAAAACAACTTTGGGCCTCACTTATTGTATAAGTCCCTCTGCGTTAAAAGAAAACCTCGGCGCGATCGCCATTTTAAAACGGAAAAATCATTTGGGCCTACCCTCGTGTTATAAGCCCCACTCTTTTTCTTTAAAAACTTTTTGGGCCTCTTGAGAGAGTGTAAGACCCATTCCTTTGTACAAAAAACCTTTTTGGGCCACAGTCACTTGTATAAATCCCTCTGTACAAATTCAACAGTGCAATTGTCATACCCCAAATTTTGACCACTTAGATTTCCCATCATTGTGCAAATCACCATCATAATATGGATGTACCTTCATGCCTCATCAATCTCCTCAAGGATTGTTGAGCATCCACTACCATCAAGAATTAGGGTTTCAAGCCCTCTCAGAGTTCTTAGACAAAGGATCAATCAAGGAATGACATGATCTTCAACTTGTCTAACCTCTCAAACATCCACAATGGATCAAAAGGACTCCCACTTCAAGAATCAAGCACAAGGCTGCTCCCTTCTAGGTGGATCAAGTCTCAAGATCGACAGTGTCACCAAATTAGGGTTTTGGTCGACCAGGGCCTCCAAATGGAAATTTTTCATCTGGGCACAAGCCAATGATCCAAAACATAACCTAATTTACTTCATGGGACCTCATGGACCCAATCATCAAGTCAATTTTGCCTCAGGGGATGCATTCATCAAAAATCAGGAATTAGGGTTTCTTGACCTAATTCACCCCTAAGTAGACTTTTAGGGAAAATCATGAGCCAAGACCTCAAGAGAGGGTTTGAGGGTCTCTAATGAACTATATTGATCCATTTGGAACAATGTATTAATCCAAGAAGCTTGAGCAACAAGTCTCAATTTCATCTGCACCACAATTAGGGTTTCGCGAGGAAAGTCAACTGTAACTTTGACATTTGACCAGGACATGCTCCCAATCCCTAATACATGATTCAATATACCCTATGACATCCATGGAACATATCCATCAAGTTTGATATTGGTCAAGGACATGATTTCATGAAGAATTGCACGGTTTGGAATTCATCTGATAAAAAGTCAACTGTGCACAAAAGTCAACTTTGACTTTTTGAGATTTTTCACCAAAAGGGATTTTTAACCCTAAAATGATGTTAATGTATGATTTGAATCATCATTCATCAAGAAAAATCAAAGAAAGTGGGATAACTTGTAAAAGGGGTAACCATAAAAACTTAGAAAAATTTCTAAGTTATGGAAAAAGTGACACTAATGTGCCAACTTTGGAGGACCATAACTCCGAAACCACAAGGCCATTGTTCCCCATTCAAAGCTTGATTTGTAGATCTCATTACCCTATACAAAATCTTCATACTGACCTATGTCCAAATTCCTCATGGATTTTGAGTTATGGAGTGATCAAAATCAAGAAAAGTCACTTTGTTCCAACACTTAGTGAAAATTTCACTAAGTCAGATTTTACCCTAATTTTTGCCAAATGTAGGGGGATTTTTCACTTGGATTCAAAAGATATCAAAACCAAACATGTTCAAACAGTTGTTGTATCATGTAAGGGCTTTCCAAAATGACCAAGAACATTACCAAATTCAATTTGAGTCATGAGATATGACATTGGCAAGTTGCCTTGCTGAAATCTGCCAAAGCAAGGCAGATTTTTGCATTTTTGCTCGATTTGCCAAAATCAGCCAAATCCAAATGCTCCTATCTACTTGGACACCTCTGAGGATTGAATCTAAAGGGGACAATCACTGAGCCAAGCCTTCAAAGTCTTTGGAACAAGAAATAGCATGTTGAACCTAGAATTGCCAAAATAGGGACAAGACTCCAATTTTGGATTGAAGCATTCAATGGAAGCATCAAGGTGGCATGGACTGAGCCATTCTCAACTGAATTCAGTCAAGACTTATCCAAGACCAATGGAACCAGCAGCCTGTGCCCTAACCTCTAGTCAATGGCTAGAGGAGACTTGGATTTTCATTTGCCAACATTGGACAAACCTACTCAGCAGTTGCCATTCACTATTCCTTGCAAAACAAACTTGCTCTACTATAAATAGAGCTCAATTGTGATCAGTTTGAGTACACCAAAGCCATCAAACAGATGCTTTCCTCAAAATCTCTTCTTTCACTCCAATTTTGCCTTCTAAGGCAAGTCACTATCGGGTTTTGAGTTTGAGAGCTTTTCCAATCAAACCAATCACACACACACCTCATATACATCATATATGAGCTGATCAAACACTTAAACAACAACTGGAACACTGATTTCTCAGAATCACCAGTCAATTGCTCAAGGTTTTAACCAAGTTGCAGTTGAGATGCCATGAAGTGATCCAACCAGTTTCAATCAAGTCCAAGCATTCAAACACACTCCATAGGGTGTAGGGAAGCTGTTCAGATCATCACAACACATCTGTAACACCTCTAACTCATAAATCAATTTGCTCTTGCTGTCACGACCTAGAGGTAAGCCTAAACTTGGTCATCTCTCAATTCATGCAATTTTTGTTGCACAATAATTTGGCCATATGTTCATAATCATGCATGGAATGTTTCCCCTCAATTAATTGCATTGTTTGAATCGTGTATCAAAAATCACAGCCTTCATGCAGAATCTAGGGTTCTTGAGGATTGTTCATGATTTCTTGTTTTATGTTTAATTTAAATGAAATTAATTGTCATAGACATGATCGTGAGGTTGAAACGAGTTGATTGGTATGTGGATTGCATGATATGATTAAGTATTCAGTGAGATTGGATAGAAAATGCAAATCTTGGAAACTCAGAACACGCGCGTGTTCTTGCCCTTGTTCTTGGCGCCATTTTCCAACATTTGAATATTTGAATTTTGTGATTTTTATTTAATTGATTCAAAAATTAATTTCTCTCTGAGTTTTAATGATTTTGAGTTAATTCTTTTTTTAATAATTCACAAAAATGTTGAAATATTTTATTTTTCCAAAAAAATCCCAAAAATATTATTTATTTCATATAATTGATATTTTTGCAAAGAATTAATATTTTAATTGTTTTTGACATTTAAAATATTTTTCCATCTTGATTTTGTAAAGATTAATGACTTCTAATTATTTTGTAGGTCAATACTTGATTTTTGAAGCATTAATCCAAGATCATAATTTGTTTCCCACACACTAAACAATTTTTGATCATTTTAATTGAATTTTTATTCAATTAAAATACATTTTGGAAATAAATTAGGGTTTTTGATTAATTCAACCCTCACAAATCATTTTCAAAAAAACGTTTGGGCCTCTAATAGAGTGTAAGACCCAACCCTTTGTAAATACAACCTATTTTGGGCCCCACTTATTGTATAAGTCCCGTTGTATTTCAAAAAGTTTGACGTGATCATCATCCGTTGAAAAACAAACATTGGGCCTACCCTCGAGTAGTAAGACCCATTTCTTTTTTTTTTAACTATTTGGGCCTCTATTAGAGTGTAAGACCCAACCCACTTGTACAGAAATATTTTTGGCCTCACTTATTGTATAAGTCCCTCTGTACATTTTTAAATTCGGCACGATCGTCGCCAGTTTAAAAATAAACCATCTGGGCATCTCCTTGAGCTATAAGACCCATTCAAAACTTTTGGGCCTCTAATAGAGTGTAAGACCCAATCCCTTTTTAACCCAAAACAACTTTGGGCCTCACTTATTGTATAAGTCCCTCTGCGTTAAAAGAAAACCTCGGCGTGATCGCCATTTTAAAACGGAAAAATCATTTGGGCCTACCCTCGTGTTATAAGCCCCACTCTTTTTCTTTAAAAACTTTTTGGGCCTCTTGAGAGAGTGTAAGACCCATTCCTTTGTACAGAAAACCTTTTTGGGCCACAGTCACTTGTATAAATCCCTCTGTACAAATTCAACAGTGCAATTGTCATACCCCAAATTTTGACCACTTAGATTTCCCATCATTGTGCAAATCACCATCATAATATGGATGTACCTTCATGCCTCATCAATCTCCTCAAGGATTGTTGAGCATTCACTACCATCAAGAATTAGGGTTTCAAGCCCTCTCAGAGTTCTTAGACAAAGGATCAATCACGGAATGACATGATCTTCAACTTGTCTAACCTCTCAAACATCCACAATGGATCAAAAGGTCTCCCACTTCAAGGATCAAGCACAAGGCTGCTCCCTTCTAGGTGGATCAAGTCTCAAGATCGACAGTGTCACCAAATTAGGGTTTTGGTCGACCAGGGCCTCCAAATGGAAAATTTTCATCTGGGCACAAGCCAATGATCGAAAACATAACCTAATTTACTTCATGGGACCTCATGGACCCAATCATCAAGTCAATTTTGCCTCAGGGGATGCATTCATCAAAAATCAGGAATTAGGGTTTCTTGACCTAATTCACCCCTAAGTAGACTTTTAGGGCAAATCATGAGCCAAGACCTCAAGAGAGGGTTTGATGGTCTCTAATGAACTATATTGATCCATTTGGAACAATGGATTAATCCAAAAAGCTTGAGCAACAAGTCTCAATTTCATCTGCACCACAATTAGGGTTTCGCGAGGAAAGTCAACTGTAACTTTGACTTTTGACCAGGACATGCTCCCAATCCCTAAGACATGATTCAATATACCCTATGACACCCATGGAACATGTCCATCAAGTTTGATTTTGGTCAAGGACATGATTTCATGAAGAATTGCACAGTTTGGAATTCATCTGATAAAAAGTCAACTGTGCACAAAAGTCAACTTTGACTTTTTGAGATTTTTCACCAAAAGGGATTTTTAACCCTAAAATGATGTTAATGTATGATTTGAATCATCATTCATCAAGAAAAATCAAAGAAAGTGGGATAACTTGTAAAAGGGGTAACCATAAAAACTTAGAAAAATTTCTAAGTTATGGAAAAAGTGACACTAATGTGCCAACTTTGGAGGACCATAACTCCTAAACCACAAGGCCATTGTTCCCCATTCAAAGCTTGATTTGTAGATCTCATTACCCTATACAAAATCTTCATACTGACCTATGTCCAAATTCCTCATGGATTTTGAGTTATGGAGTTATCAAAATCAAGAAAAGTCACTTTGTTCCAACACTTAGTGAAAATTTCACTAAGTCAGATTTTACCCTACTTTTTGCCAAATGTAGGGGGATTTTTCACTTGGATTCAAAATATATCAAAACCAAACATGTTCAAACAATTGTTGTATCATGTAAGGGCTTTCCAAAATGACCAAGAACATTACCAAATTCAATTTGAGTCATGAGATATGACATTGGCAAGTTGCCTTGCTGAAATCTGCCAAGGCAAGGCAGATTTTTGCATTTTTGCTCGATTTGCCAAAATCAGCCAAATCCAAATGCTCCTATCCACTTGGACACCTCTGAGGATTGAATCTAAAGGGGACAATCACTGAGCCAAGCCTTCAAAGTCTTTGGAACAAGAAATAGCATGTTGAACCTAGAATTGCCAAAATAGGGACAAGACTCCAATTTTGGATTGGAGCATTCAATGGAAGCATCAAGGTGGCATGGAGTGAGCCATTCTCAACTGAATTCAGTCAAGACTTATCCAAGACCAAGGGAACCAGCAGCCTGTGCCCTAACCTCTAGTCAATGGCTAGAGGAGACTTGGATTTTCATTTGCCAACATTGGACAAACCTACTCAGCAGTTGCCATTCACTATTCCTTGCAAAACAAACTTGCTCTACTATAAATAGAGCTCAATTGTGATCAGTTTGAGTACACCAAAGCCATCAAACAGATGCTTTCCTCAAAATCTCTTCTTTCACTCCAATTTTGCCTTCTAAGGCAAGTCACTATCGGGTTTTGAGTTTGAGAGCTTTTCCAATCAAACCAATCACACACACACACCTCATATACATCACATATGAGCTGATCAAACACTTAAACAACAACTGGAACACTGATTTCTCAGAATCACCAGTCAATTGCTCAAGGTTTTAACCAAGTTGCAGTTGAGATGCCATGAAGTGATCCAACCAGTTTCAATCAAGTCCAAGCATTCAAACACACTCCATAGAGTGTAGGGAAGCTGTTAAGATCATCACAACACATCTGTAACACCTCTAACTCATAAATTAATTTTCTCTTGCTATCACGACCTAGAGGTAAGCCTAAACTTGGTCATCTCTCAATTCATGCAATTTTTGCTGCACAATAATTTGGCCATATGTTCATAATCATGCATGGAATGTTTCCCCTCAATTAATTGCATTGTTTGAATCGTGTATCAAAAATCCCAGCCTTCATGCAGAATCTAGGGTTCTTGGGGATTATTCATGATTTCTTATTTTATGTTTAATTTAAATGAAATTAATTGTCATAAACATGATCGTGAGGTTGAAACGAGTTGATTGGTATGTGGATTGCATGATATGATTAAGTATTTAGTGAGATTGGATAGAAAATGCAAATCTGGGAAACTCAGAACACGCGCGTGTTCTTGCCCTTGTTCTTGGCGCCATTTTCCAACATTTGAATATTTGAATTTTGTGATTTTTATTTAATTGATTCAAAAATTAATTTCTCTCTGAGTTTTAATGATTTTGAGTTAATTCTTTTTTTAATAATTCACAAAAATGTTGAAATATTTTATTTTTCCAAAAAAATCCCAAAAATATTATTTATTTCATATAATTGATATTTTTGCAAAGAATTAATATTTTAATTATTTTTGACATTTAAAATATTTTTCCCTCTTGATTTTGTAAAGATTAATGACTTCTAATTATTTTGTAGGTCAATACTTGATTTTTGAAGCATTAATCCAACATCATAATTTGTTTCCCACATGTTAAACAATTTTTGATCATTTTAATTGAATTTTTATTCAATTAAAATACATTTTGGAAATAAATTAGGGTTTTTGATTAATTCAACCCTCACAAATCATTTTCAAAAAAACTTTTGGGCCTCTAATAGAGTGTAAGACCCAACCCTTTGTAAATACAACCTATTTTGGGCCCCACTTATTGTATAAGTCCCGTTGTATTTCAAAAAGTTTGACGCGATCATCATCCGTTGAAAAACAAACATTGGGCCTACCCTCGAGTAGTAAGACCCATTTCTTTTTTTAAAACTCTTTGGGCCTCTATTAGAGTGTAAGACCCAACCCACTTGTACAGAAATATTTTTGGCCTCACTTATTGTATAAGTCCCTCTGTACATTTTTAAATTCGGCACGATCGTCACCAGTTTAAAAATAAACCATCTGGGCATCTCCTTGAGCTATAAGACCCATTCAAAACTTTTGGGTCTCTAATAGAGTGTAAGACCCAATCCCCTTTTAACCCAAAACAACTTTGGGCCTCACTTATTGTATAAGTCCCTCTGCGTTAAAAGAAAACCTCGGCGCGATCGCCATTTTAAAACGGAAAAATCATTTGGGCCTACCCTCGTGTTATAAGCCCCACTCTTTTTCTTTAAAAACTTTTTGGGCCTCTTGAGAGAGTGTAAGACCCATTCCTTTGTACAGAAAACCTTTTTGGGCCACAGTCACTTGTATAAATCCCTCTGTACAAATTCAACAGTGCAATTGTCATACCCCAAATTTTGACCACTTAGATTTCCCATCATTGTGCAAAT
Organism: Lathyrus tuberosus; assembly: GCA_022829125.1. NCBI lineage: Eukaryota > Viridiplantae > Streptophyta > Magnoliopsida > Fabales > Fabaceae > Lathyrus > Lathyrus tuberosus. The sequence continues at coordinate 17,752,548 of JALAZF010000060.1, forward strand.
CACCATCATAATATGGATGTACCTTCATACCTCATCAATCTCCTCAAGGATTGTTGAGCATCCACTACCATCAAGAATTAGGGTTTCAAGCCCTCTCAGAGTTCTTAGACAAAGGATCAATCAAGGAATGACATGATCTTCAACTTGTCTAACCTCTCAAACATCCACAATGGATCAAAAGGACTCCCACTTCAAGGATCAAGCACAAGGCTGCTCCCTTCTAGGTGGATCAAGTCTCAAGATCGACAGTGTCACCAAATTAGGGTTTTGGTCGACCAGGGCCTCCAAATGGAAATTTTTCATCTGGGCACAAGCCAATGATCCAAAACATAACCTAATTTACTTCATGGGACCTCATGGACCCAATCATCAAGTCAATTTTGCCTCAGGGGATGCATTCATCAAAAATCAGGAATTAGGGTTTCTTGACCTAATTCACCCCTAAGTACACTTTTAGGGCAAATCATGAGCCAAGACCTCAAGAGAGGGTTTGAGGGTCTCTAATGAACTATATTGATCCATTTGGAACAATGGATTAATCCAAGAAGCTTGAGCAACAAGTCTCAATTTCATCTGCACCACAATTAGGGTTTCGCGAGGAAAGTCAACTGTAACTTTGACATTTGACCAGGACATGCTCCCAATCCCTAATACATGATTCAATATACACTATGACATCCATGGAACATATCCATCAAGTTTGATATTGGTCAAGGACATGATTTCATGAAGAATTGCACGGTTTGGAATTCATCTGATAAAAAGTCAACTGTGCACAAAAGTCAACTTTGACTTTTTGAGATTTTTCACCAAAAGGGATTTTTAACCTTAAAATGATGTTAATGTATGATTTAAATCATCATTCATCAAGAAAAATCAAAGAAAGTGGGATAACTTGTAAAAGGGGTAACCATAAAAACTTAGAAAAATTTCTAAGTTATGGAAAAAGTGACACTAATGTGCCAACTTTGGAGGACCATAACTCCTAAACCACAAGGCCATTGTTCCCCATTCAAAGCTTGATTTGTAGATCTCATTACCCTATACAAAATCTTCATACTGACCTATGTCCAAATTCCTCATGGATTTTGAGTTATGGAGTGATCAAAATCAAGAAAAGTCACTTTGTTCCAAGACTTAGTGAAAATTTCACTAAGTCAGATTTTACCCTACTTTTTGCCAAATGTAGGGGGATTTTTCACTTGGATTCAAAAGATATCAAAACCAAACATGTTCAAACAGTTGTTGTATCATGTAAGGGCTTTCCAAAATGACCAAGAACATTACCAAATTCAATTTGAGTCATGAGATATGACATTGGCAAGTTGCCTTGCTGAAATCTGCCAAAGCAAGGCAGATTTTTGCATTTTTGCTCGATTTGCCAAAATCAGCCAAATCCAAATGCTCCTATCTACTTGGACACCTCTGAGGATTGAATCTAAAGGGGACAATCACTGAGCCAAGCCTTCAAAGTCTTTGGAACAAGAAATAGCATGTTAAACCTAGAATTGCCAAAATAGGGACAAGACTCCAATTTTGGATTGAAGCATTCAATGGAAGCATCAAGGTGGCATGGACTGAGCCATTCTCAACTGAATTCAGTCAAGACTTATCCAAGACCAAGGGAACCAGCAGCCTGTGCCCTAACCTCTAGTCAATGGCTAGAGGAGACTTGGATTTTCATTTGCCAACATTGGACAAACCTACTCAGCAGTTGCCATTCACTATTCCTTGCAAAACAAACTTGCTCTACTATAAATAGAGCTCAATTGTGATCAGTTTGAGTACACCAAAGCCATCAAACAGATGCTTTCCTCAAAATCTCTTCTTTCACTCCAATTTTGCCTTCTAAGGCAAGTCACTATCGGGTTTTGAGTTTGAGAGCTTTTCCAATCAAACCAATCACACACACACCTCATATACATCACATATGAGCTGATCAAACACTTAAACAACAACTGGAACACTGATTTCTCAGAATCACCAGTCAATTGCTCAAGGTTTTAACCAAGTTGCAGTTGAGATGCCATGAAGTGATCCAACCAGTTTCAATCAAGTCCAAGCATTCAAACACACTCCATAGGGTGTAGGGAAGCTGTTCAGATCATCACAACACATCTGTAACACCTTTAACTCATAAATCAATTTGCTCTTGCTGTCACGACCTAGAGGTAAGCCTAAACTTGGTCATCTCTCAATTCATGCAATTTTTGTTGCACAATAATTTGGCCATATGTTCATAATCATGCATGGAATGTTTCCCCTCAATTAATTGCATTGTTTGAATCGTGTATCAAAAATCCCAGCCTTCATGCAGAATCTAGGGTTCTTGAGGATTGTTCATGATTTCTTGTTTTATGTTTAATTTAAATGAAATTAATTGTCATAGACATGATCGTGAGGTTGAAACGAGTTGATTGGAATGTGGATTGCATGATATGATTAAGTATTCAGTGAGATTGGATAGAAAATGCAAATCTTGGAAACTCAGAACACGCGCGTGTTCTTGCCCTTGTTCTTGGCGCCATTTTCCAACATTTGAATATTTGAATTTTGTGATTTTTATTTAATTGATTCAAAAATTAATTTCTCTCTGAGTTTTAATGATTTTGAGTTAATTCTTTTTTTAATAATTCACAAAAATGTTGAAATATTTTATTTTTCCAAAAAAATCCCAAAAATATTATTTATTTCATATAATTGATATTTTTGCAAAGAATTAATATTTTAATTGTTTTTGACATTTAAAATATTTTTCCCTCTTGATTTTGTAAAGATTAATGACTTCTAATTATTTTGTAGGTCAATACTTGATTTTTGAAGCATTAATCCAAGATCATAATTTGTTTCCCACATGTTAAACAATTTTTGATCATTTTAATTGAATTTTTATTCAATTAAAATACATTTTGGAAATAAATTAGGGTTTTTGATTAATTCAACCCTCACAAATCATTTTCAAAAAAACTTTTGGGCCTCTAATAGAGTGTAAGACCCAACCCTTTGTAAATACAACCTATTTTGGGCCCCACTTATTGTATAAGTCCCGTTGTATTTCAAAAAGTTTGACGCGATCATCATCCGTTGAAAAACAAACATTGGGCCTACCCTCGAGTAGTAAGACCCATTTCTTTTTTTTAAAACTCTTTGGGCCTCTATTAGAGTGTAAGACCCAACCCACTTATACAGAATTATTTTTTGCCTCACTTATTGTATAAGTCCCTCTGTACATTTTTAAATTCGGCACAATCGTCGCCAGTTTAAAAATAAACCATCTGGGCATCTCCTTGAGCTATAAGACCCATTCAAAACTTCTGGGCCTCTAATAGAGTGTAAGACCCAATCCCCTTTTAACCCAAAACAACTTTGGGCCTCACTTATTGTATAAGTCCCTCTGTGTTAAAAGAAAACCTCGGCGCGATCGCCATTTTAAAACGGAAAAATCATTTGGGCCTACCCTCATGTTATAAGCCCCACCCTTTTTCTTTAAAAACTTTTTGGGCCTCTTGAGAGAGTGTAAGACCCATTCCTTTGTACAGAAAATCTTTTTGGGCCACAGTCACTTGTATAAATCCCTCTGTACAAATTCAACAGTGCAATTGTCATACCCCAAATTTTGACCACTTAGATTTCCCATCATTGTGCAAATCACCATCATAATATGGATGTACCTTCATGCCTCATCAATCTCCTCAAGGATTGTTGAGCATTCACTACCATCAAGAATTAGGGTTTCAAGCCCTCTCAGAGTTCTTAGACAAAGGATCAATCAAGGAATGACATGATCTTCAACTTGTCTAACCTCTCAAACATCCACAATGGATCAAAAGGACTCCCACTTCAAGGATCAAGCACAAGGCTGCTCCCTTCTAGGTGGATCAAGTCTCAAGATCGACAGTGTTACCAAATTAGGGTTTTGGTCGACCAGGGCCTCCAAATGGAAATTTTTCATCTGGGCACAAGCCAATGATCCAAAACATAACCTAATTTACTTCATGGGACCTCATGGACCCAATCATCAAGTCAATTTTGCCTCAGGGGATGCATTCATCAAAAATCAGGAATTAGGGTTTCTTGACCTAATTCACCCCTAAGTAGACTTTTAGGGCAAATCATGAGCCAAGACCTCAAGAGAGGGTTTGAGGGTCTCTAATGAACTATATTGATCCATTTGGAACAATGGATTAATCCAAGAAGCTTGAGCAACAAGTCTCAATTTCATCTGCACCACAATTAGGGTTTCGCGAGGAAAGTCAACTGTAACTTTGACTTTTGACCAGGACATGCTCCCAATCCCTAAGACATGATTCAATATACCCTATGACACCCATGGAACATGTCCATCAAGTTTGATTTTGGTCAAGGACATGATTTCATGAAGAATTGCACAGTTTGGAATTCATCTGATAAAAAGTCAACTGTGCACAAAAGTCAACTTTGACTTTTTGAGATTTTTCACCAAAAGGGATTTTTAACCCTAAAATGATGTTAATGTATGATTTGAATCATCATTCATCAAGAAAAATCAAAGAAAGTGGGATAACTTGTAAAAGGGGTAACCATAAAAACTTAGAAAAATTTCTAAGTTATGGAAAAAGTGACACTAATGTGCCAATTTTGGAGGACCATAACTCCTAAACCACAAGGCCATTGTTCCCCATTCAAAGCTTGATTTGTAGATCTCATTACCCTATACAAAATCTTCATACTGACCTATGTCCAAATTCCTCATAGATTTTGAGTTATGGAGTGATCAAAATCAAGAAAAGTCACTTTGTTCCAACGCTTAGTGAAAATTTCACTAAGTCAGATTTTACCCTTCTTTTTGCCAAATGTAGGGGGATTTTTCACTTGGATTCAAAAGATATCAAAACCAAACATGTTCAAACAGTTGTTGTATCATGTAAGGGCTTTCCAAAATGACTAAGAACATTACCAAATTCAATTTGAGCCATGAGATATGACATTGGCAAGTTGTCTTGCTGAAATCTGCCAAGGCAAGGCAGATTTTTGCATTTTTGCTCGATTTGCCAAAATCAGCCAAATCCAAATGCTCCTATCCACTTGGACACCTCTGAGGATTGAATCTAAAGGGAACAATCACTGAGCCAAGCCTCCAAAGTCTTTGGAACAAGAAATAGCATGTTGAACCTAGAATTGCCAAAATAGGGACAAGACTCCAATTTTGGATTGGAGCATTCAATGGAAACATCAAGGTGGCATGGACTGAGCCATTCTCAACTGAATTCAGTCAAGACTTATCCAAGACCAAGGGAACCAGCAGCCTGTGCCCTAACCTCTAGTCAATGGCTAGAGGAGACTTGGATTTTCATTTGCCAACATTGGACAAACCTACTCAGCAGTTGTCATTCACTATTTCTTGCAAAACAAACTTGCTCTACTATAAATAGAGCTCAATTGTGATCAGTTTGAGTACACCAAAGCCATCAAACAGATGCTTTCCTCAAAATCTCTTCTTTCACTCCAATTTTGCCTTCTAAGGCAAGTCACTATCGGGTTTTGAGTTTGAGAGCTTTTCCAATCAAACCAATCACACACACACCTCATATACATCACATATGAGCTGATCAAACACTTAAACAACTATTGGAACACTGATTTCTCAGAATCACCAGTCAATTACTCAAGGTTTTAACCAAGTTGCAGTTGAGATGCCATGAAATGATCCAACCAGTTTCAATCAAGTCCAAGCATTCAAACACACTCCATAGGGTGTAGGGAAGTTGTTCAGATCATTACAACACATCTGCAACACCTCTAACTCATAAATCAATTTGCTCTTACTGTCACGACCTAAAGGTAAGCCTAAACTTGGTCATCTCTCAATTCATGCAATTTTTGCTGCACAATAATTTGGCCATATGTTCATAATCATGCATGGAATGTTTCCCCTCAATTAATTGCATTGTTTGAATCGTGTATCAAAAATCCCAGCCTTCATGCAGAATCTAGGGTTCTTGGGGATTGTTCATGATTTCTTGTTTTATGTTTAATTTAAATGAAATTAATTGTCATAGACATGATCGTGAGGTTGAAACGAGTTGATTGGTATGTGCATTCCATGATATGATTAAGTATTTAGTGAGATTGGATAGAAAATGCAAATCTGGGAAACTCATAACACGCGCGTGTTCTTGCCCTTGTTCTTGGCGCCATTTTCCAACATTTGAATATTTGAATTTTGTGATTTTTATTTAATTGATTCAAAAATTAATTTCTCTCTGAGTTTTAATGATTTTGAGTTAATTCTTTTTTTAATAATTCACAAAAATGTTGAAATATTTTATTTTTCCAAAAAAATCCCAAAAATATTATTTATTTCATATAATTGATATTTTTGCAAAGAATTAATATTTTAATTGTTTTTGACATTTAAAATATTTTTCCCTCTTGATTTTGTAAAGATTAATGACTTCTAATTATTTTGTAGGTCAATACTTGATTTTTGAAGCATTAATCCAAGATCATAATTTGTTTCCCACATGTTAAACAATTTTTGATCATTTAAATTGAATTTTTATTCAATTAAAATACATTTTGGAAATAAATTAGGGTTTTTGATTAATTCAACCCTCACAAATCATTTTCAAAAAAACTTTTGGGCCTCTAATAGAGTGTAAGACCCAACCCTTTGTAAATACAACCTATTTTGGGCCCCACTTATTGTATTAGTCCCGTTGTATTTCAAAAAGTTTGACGCGATCATCATCCGTTGAAAAACAAACATTGGGCCTACCCTCGAGTAGTAAGACCCATTTCTTTTTTTTAAAACTCTTTGGGCCTCTATTAGAGTGTAAGACCCAACCCACTTGTACAGAAATATTTTTGGCCTCACTTATTGTATAAGTCCCTCTGTACATTTTTAAATTCGGCACGATCGTCGCCAGTTTAAAAATAAACCATCTGGGCATCTCCTTGAGCTATAAGACCCATTCAAAACTTTTGGGCCTCTAATAGAGTGTAAGACCCAATCCCCTTTTAACCCAAAACAACTTTGGGCCTCACTTATTGTATAAGTCCCTCTGCGTTAAAAGAAAACCTCGGCGCGATCGCCATTTTAAAACGGAAAAATCATTTGGGCCTACCCTCGTGTTATAAGCCCCACTCTTTTTCTTTAAAAACTTTTTGGGTCTCTTGAGAGAGTGTAAGACCCATTCCTTTGTACAGAAAACCTTTTTAGGCCACAGTCACTTGTATAAATCCCTCTGTACAAATTCAACAGTGCAATTGTCATACCCCAAATTTTGACCACTTAGATTTCCCATCATTGTGCAAATCACCATCATAATATGGATGTACCTTCATGCCTCATCAATCTCCTCAAGGATTGTTGAGCATTCACTACCATCAAGAATTAGGGTTTCAAGCCCTCTCAGAGTTCTTAGACAAAGGATCAATCAAGGAATGACATGATCTTCAACTTGTCTAACCTCTCAAACATCCACAATGGATCAAAAGTACTCCCACTTCAAGGATCAAGCACAAGGCTGCTCCCTTCTAGGTGGATCAAGTCTCAAGATCGACAGTGTCACCAAATTAGGGTTTTGGTCGACCAGGGCCTCCAAATGGAAATTTTTCATCTGGGCACAAGCCAATGATCCAAAACATAACCTAATTTACTTCATGGGACCTCATGGACCCAATCATCAAGTCAATTTTGCCTCAGGGGATGCATTCATCAAAAATCAGGAATTAGGGTTTCTTGACCTAATTCACCCCTAAGTAGACTTTTAGGGCAAATCATGAGCCAAGACCTCAAGAGAGGGTTTGAGGGTCTCTAATGAACTATATTGATCCATTTGGAACAATGGATTAATCCAAGAAGCTTGAGCAACAAGTCTCAATTTCATCCGCACCACAATTAGGGTTTCGCGAGGAAAGTCAACTGTAACTTTGACTTTTGACCAGGACATGCTCCCAATCCCTAAGACATGATTCAATATACCCTATGACACCCATGGAACATGTCCATCAAGTTTGATTTTGGTCAAGGACATGATTTCATGAAGAATTGCACAGTTTGGAATTCATCTGATAAAAAGTCAACTGTGCACAAAAGTCAACTTTGACTTTTTGAGATTTTTCACCAAAAGGGATTTTTAACCCTAAAATGATGTTAATGTATGATTTGAATCATCATTCATCAAGAAAAATCAAAGAAAGTGGGATAACTTGTAAAAGGGGTAACCATAAAAACTTAGAAAAATTTCTAAGTTATGGAAAGAGTGACACTAATGTGCCAATTTTGGAGGACCATAACTCCTAATCCACAAGGCCATTGTTCCCCATTCAAAGCTTGATTTGTAGATCTCATTACCCTATACAAAATCTTCATACTGACCTATGTCCAAATTCCTCATGGATTTTGAGTTATGGAGTGATCAAAATCAAGAAAAGTCACTTTGTTCCAACACTTAGTGAAAATTTCACTAAGTCAGATTTTACCCTACTTTTTGCCAAATGTAGGGGGATTTTTCACTTGGATTCAAAATATATCAAAACCAAACATGTTCAAACAGTTGTTGTATCATGTAAGGGCTTTCCAAAATGACCAAGAACATTACCAAATTCAATTTGAGTCATGAGATATGACATTGGCAAGTTGCCTTGCTGAAATCTGCCAAGGCAAGGCAGATTTTTGCATTTTTGCTCGATTTGCCAAAATCAGCCAAATCCAAATGCTCCTATCCACTTGGACACCTCTGAGGATTGAATCTAAAGGGGACAATCACTGAGCCAAGCCTTCAAAGTCTTTGGAACAAGAAATAGCATGTTGAACCTAGAATTGCCAAAATAGGGACAAGACTCCAATTTTGGATTGAAGCATTCAATGGAAGCATCAAGGTGAGATGGACTGAGCCATTCTCAACTGAATTCAGTCAAGACTTATCCAAGACCAAGGGAACCAGCAGCCTGTGCCCTAACCTCTAGCCAATGGCTAGAGGAGACTTGGATTTTCATTTGCCAACATTGGACAAACCTACTCAGCAGTTGCCATTCACTATTCCTTGCAAAACAAACTTGCTCTACTATAAATAGAGCTCAATTGTGATCAGTTTGAGTACACCAAAGCCATCAAACAGATGCTTTCCTCAAAATCTCTTCTTTCACTCCAATTTTGCCTTCTAAGGCAAATCACTATCGGGTTTTGAGTTTGAGAGCTTTTCCAATCAAACCAATCATACACACACCTCATATACATCACATATGAGCTGATCAAACACTTAAACAACAACTGGAACACTGATTTCTCATAATCACCAGTCAATTGCTCAAGGTTTTAACCAAGTTGCAGTTGAGATGCCATGAAGTGATCCAACCAGTTTCAATCAAGTCCAAGCATTCAAACACACTCCATAGGGTGTAGGGAAGTTGTTCAGATCATCACAACACATCTGTAACACCTCTAACTCATAAATCAATTTGCTCTTGCTGTCACGACCTAGAGGTAAGCCTAAACTTTGTCATCTCTCAATTCATGCAATTTTTGCAGCACAATAATTTGGCCATATGTTTATAATCATGCATGGAATGTTTCCCCTCAATTAATTGCATTGTTTGAATCGTGTATCAAAAATCCCAGCCTTCATGCAGACTCTAGGGTTCTTGAGGATTGTTCATGATTTCTTGTTTTATGTTTAATTTAAATGAAATTAATTGTCATAGACATGATCGTGAGGTTGAAACGAGTTGATTGGTATGTGGATTGCATGATATGATTAAGTATTTAGTGAGATTGGATAGAAAATGCAAATCTGGGAAACTCAGAACACGCGCGTGTTCTTGCCCTTGTTCTTGGCGCCATTTTCCAACAATTGAATATTTGAATTTTGTGATTTTTATTTAATTGATTCAAAAACTAATTTCTCTCTGAGTTTTAATGATTTTGAGTTAATTCTTTTTTTAATAATTCACAAAAATGTTGAAATATTTTATTTTTCCAAAAAAATCCCAAAAATAATATTTATTTCATATAATTGATATTTTTGCAAAGAATTAATATTTTAATTGTTTTTGACATTTAAAATATTTTTCCCTCTTGATTTTGTAAAGATTAATGACATCTAATTATTTTGTAGGTTAATACTTGATTTTTGAAGCATTAATCAAAGATCATAATTTGTTTCCCACATGTTAAACAATTTTTGATCATTTTAATTGAATTTTTATTCAATTAAAATACATTTTGGAAATAAATTAGGGTTTTTGATTAATTCAACCCTCACAAATCATTTTCAAAAAAACGTTTGGGCCTCTAATAGAGTGTAAGACCCAACCCTTTGTAAATACAACCTATTTTGGGCCCCACTTATTGTATAAGTCCCGTTGTATTTCAAAAAGTTTGACGCGATCATCATCCGTTGAAAAACAAACATTGGGCCTACCCTCGAGTAGTAAGACCCATTTCTTTTTTTTAAAACTCTTTGGGCCTCTATTAGAGTGTAAGACCCAACCCACTTGTACAGAAATATTTTTTGCCTCACTTATTGTATAAGTCCCTCTGTATATTTTTAAATTCAGCACGATCGTCGCCAGTTTAAAAATAAACCATCTGGGCATCTCCTTAAGCTATAAGACCCATTCAAAACTTTTGGGCCTCTAATAGAGTGTAAGACCCAATCCCCTTTTAACCCAAAACAACTTTGGGCCTCACTTATTGTATAAGTCCCTCTGCGTTAAAAGAAAACCTCGGCGCGATCGCCATTTTAAAACGGAAAAATCATTTGGGCCTACCCTCGTGTTATAAGCCCCACTCTTTTTCTTTAAAAACTTTTTGGGCCTCTTGAGAGAGTGTAAGACCCATTCATTTGTACAGAAAACCTTTTTGGGCCACAGTCACTTGTATAAATCCCTCTGTACAAATTCAACAGTGCAATTGTCATACCCCAAATTTTGACCACTTAGATTTCCCATCATTGTACAAATCACCATCATAATATGGATGTACCTTCATGCCTCATCAATCTCCTCAAGGATTGTTGAGCATTCACTACCATCAAGAATTAGGGTTTCAAGCCCTCTCAGAGTTCTTAGACAAAGGATCAATCAAGGAATGACATGATCTTCAACTTGTCTAACCTCTCAAACATCCACAATGGATCAAAAGGACTCCCACTTCAAGGATCAAGCACAAGGCTGCTCCCTTCTAGGTGGATCAAGTCTCAAGATCGACAGTGTCACCAAATTAGGGTTTTGGTCGACCAGGGCCTCCAAATGGAAATTTTTCATCTGGGCACAAGCCAATGATCCAAAACATAACCTAATTTACTTCATGGGACCTCATGGACCCAATCATCAAGTCAATTTTGCCTCAGGGGATGCATTCATCAAAAATCAGGAATTAGGGTTTCTTGACCTAATTCACCCCTAAGTAGACTTTTAGGGCAAATCATGAGCCAAGACCTCAAGAGAGGGTTTGAGGGTCTCTAATGAACTATATTGATCCATTTGGAACAATGGATTAATCCAAGAAGCTTGAGCAACAAGTCTCAATTTCATCTGCACCACAATTAGGGTTTTGCGAGGAAAGTCAACTGTAACTTTGACTTTTGACCAGGACATGCTCCCAATCCCTAAGACATGATTCAATATACCCTATGACACCCATGGAACATGTCCATCAAGTTTGATTTTGGTCAAGGACATGATTTCATGAAGAATTGCACAGTTTGGAATTCATCTGATAAAAAGTCAACTGTGCACAAAAGTCAACTTTGACTTTTTGAGATTTTTCACCAAAAGGGATTTTTAACCCTAAAATGATGTTAATGTATGATTTGAATCATCATTCATCAAGAAAAATCAAAGAAAGTGGGATAACTTGTAAAAGGGGTAACCATAAAAACTTAGAAAAATTTCTAAGTTATGGAAAAAGTGACACTAATGTGCCAATTTTGGAGGACCATAACTCCTAAACCACAAGGCCATTGTTCCCCATTCAAAGCTTGATTTGTAGATCTCATTACCCTATACAAAATCTTCATACTGACCTATGTCCAAATTCCTCATGGATTTTGAGTTATGGAGTGATCAAAATCAAGAAAAGTCACTTTGTTCCAACGCTTAGTGAAAATTTCACTAAGTCAGATTTTACCCTACTTTTTGCCAAATGTAGGGGGATTTTTCACTTGGATTCAAAAGATATCAAAACCAAACATGTTCAAACAGTTGTTGTATCATGTAAGGGCTTTCCAAAATGACCAAGAACATTACCAAATTCAATTTGAGCCATGAGATATGACATTGGCAAGTTGCCTTGCTGAAATCTGCCAAGGCAAGGCAGATTTTTGCATTTTTGCTCGATTTGCCAAAATCAGCCAAATCCAAATGCTCCTATCCACTTGGACACCTCTGAGGATTGAATCTAAAGGGGACAATCACTAGGCCAAGCCTCCAAAGTCTTTGGAACAAGAAATAGCATGTTGAACCTAGAATTGCCAAAATAGGGACAAGACTCCAATTTTGGATTGGAGTATTCAATGGAAGCATCAAGGTGGCATGGACTGAGCCATTCTCAACTGAATTCAGTCAAGACTTATCCAAGACCAAGGGAACCAGCAGCCTGTGCCCTAACCTCTAGTCAATGGCTAGAGGAGACTTGGATTTTCATTTGCCAACATTGGACAAACCTACTCAGCAGTTGCCATTCACTATTCCTTGCAAAACAAACTTGCTCTACTATAAATAGAGCTCAATTGTGATCAGTTTGAGTACACCAAAGCCATCAAATAGATGCTTTCCTCAAAATCTCTTCTTTCACTCCAATTTTGCCTTCTAAGGCAAGTCACTATCGGGTTTTGAGTTTGAGAGCTTTTCCAATCAAACCAATCACACACACACCTCATATACATCACATATGAGCTGATCAAACACTTAAACAACTATTGGAACACTGATTTCTCAGAATCACCAGTCAATTACTCAAGGTTTTAAACAAGTTGCAGTTGAGATGCCATGAAATGATCCAACCAGTTTCAATCAAGTCCAAGCATTCAAACACACTCCATAGGGTGTAGGGAAGCTGTTCAGATCATCACAACACATCTGCAACACCTCTAACTCATAAATCAATTTGCTCTTGCTGTCACGACCTAAAGGTAAGCCTAAACTTGGTCATCTCTCAATTCATGCAATTTTTGCTGCACAATAATTTGGCCATATGTTCATAATCATGCATGGAATGTTTCCCCTCAATTAATTGCATTGTTTGAATGGTGTATCAAAAATCCCAGCCTTCATGCAGAATCTAGGGTTCTTGGGGATTGTTCATGATTTCTTGTTTTATGTTTAATTTAAATGAAATTAATTGTCATAGACATGATCGTGAGGTTGAAACGAGTTGATTGGTATGTGGATTGCATGATATGATTAAGTATTTAGTGAGATTGGATAGAAAATGCAAATCTGGGAAACTCATAACACGCGCGTGTTCTTGCCCTTGTTCTTGGCGCCATTTTCCAACATTTGAATATTTGAATTTTGTGATTTTTATTTAATTGATTCAAAAATTAATTTCTCTCTGAGTTTTAATGATTTTGAGTTAATTCTTTTTTTAATAATTCACAAAAATGTTGAAATATTTTATTTTTCCAAAAAAATCCCAAAAATATTATTTATTTCATATAATTGATATTTTTGCAAAGAATTAATATTTTAATTATTTTTGACATTTAAAATATTTTTCCCTCTTGATTTTGTAAAGATTAATGACTTCTAATTATTTTGTAGGTCAATACTTGATTTTTGAAGCATTAATCCAAGATCATAATTTGTTTCCCACATGTTAAACAATTTTTGATCATTTAAATTGAATTTTTATTCAATTAAAATACATTTTGGAAATAAATTAGGGTTTTTGATTAATTCAACCCTCACAAATCATTTTCAAAAAAACTTTTGGGCCTCTAATAGAGTGTAAGACCCAACCCTTTGTAAATACAACCTATTTTGGGCCCCACTTATTGTATTAGTCCCGTTGTATTTCAAAAAGTTTGACGCGATCATCATCCGTTGAAAAACAAACATTGGGCCTACCCTCGAGTAGTAAGACCCATTTCTTTTTTTTAAAACTCTTTGGGCCTCTATTAGAGTGTAAGACCCAACCCACTTGTACAGAAATATTTTTGGCCTCACTTATTGTATAAGTCCCTCTGTACATTTTTAAATTCGGCACGATCGTCGCCAGTTTAAAAATAAAACATCTGGGCATCTCCTTGAGCTATAAGACCCATTCAAAACTTTTGGGCCTCTAATAGAGTGTAAGACCCAATCCCCTTTTAACCCAAAACAACTTTGGGCCTCACTTATTGTATAAGTCCCTCTGCGTTAAAAGAAAACCTCGGCGCGATCGCCATTTTAAAACGGAAAAATCATTTGGGCCTACCCTCGTGTTATAAGCCCCACTCTTTTTCTTTAAAAACTTTTTGGGTCTCTTGAGAGAGTGTAAGACCCATTCCTTTGTACAGAAAACCTTTTTGGGCCACAGTCACTTGTATAAATCCCTCTGTACAAATTCAACAGTGCAATTGTCATACCCCAAATTTTGACCACTTAGATTTCCCATCATTGTGCAAATCACCATCATAATATGGATGTACCTTCATGCCTCATCAATCTCCTCAAGGATTGTTGAGAATTCACTACCATCAAGAATTAGGGTTTCAAGCCCTCTCAGAGTTCTTAGAAAAAGGATCAATCAAGGAATGACATGATCTTCAACTTGTCTAACCTCTCAAACATCCACAATGGATCAAAAGGACTCCCACTTCAAGGATCAAGCACAAGGCTGCTCCCTTCTAGGTGGATCAAGTCTCAAGATCGACAGTGTCACCAAATTAGGGTTTTGGTCGACCAGGGCCTCCAAATGGAAATTTTTCATCTGGGCACAAGCCAATGATCCAAAACATAACCTAATTTACTTCATGGGACCTCATGGACCCAATCATCAAGTCAATTTTGCCTCAGGGGATGCATTCATCAAAAATCAGGAATTAGGGTTTCTTGACCTAATTCACCCCTAAGTAGACCTTTATGGCAAATCATGAGCCAAGACCTCAAGAGAGGGTTTGAGGGTCTCTAATGAACTATATTGATCCATTTGGAACAATGGATTAATCCAAGAAGCTTGAGCAACAAGTCTCAATTTCATCTGCACCACAATTAGGGTTTCGCGAGGAAAGTCAACTGTAACTTTGACTTTTGACCAGGACATGCTCCCAATCCCTAAGACATGATTCAATATACCCTATGACACCCATGGAACATGTCCATCAAGTTTGATTTTGGTCAAGGACATGATTTCATGAAGAATTGCACAGTTTGGAATTCATCTGATAAAAAGTCAACTGTGCACAAAAGTCAACTTTGACTTTTTGAGATTTTTCACCAAAAGGGATTTTTAACCCTAAAATGATGTTAATGTATGATTTGAATCATCATTCATCAAGAAAAATCAAAGAAAGTGGGATAAATTGTAAAAGGGGTAACCATAAAAACTTAGAAAAATTTCTAAGTTATGGAAAAAGTGACACTAATGTGCCAATTTTGGAGGACCATAACTCCTAAACCACAAGGCCATTGTTCCCCATTCAAAGCTTGATTTGTAGATCTCATTACCCTATACAAAATCTTCATACTGACCTATGTCCAAATTCCTCATGGATTTTGAGTTATGGAGTGATCAAAATCAAGAAAAGTCACTTTGTTCCAACACTTAGTGAAAACTTCACTAAGTCAGATTTTACCCTACTTTTTGCCAAATGTAGGGGGATTTTTCACTTGGATTCAAAATATATCAAAACCAAACATGTTCAAACAGTTGTTGTATCATGTAAGGGCTTTCCAAAATGACCAAGAACATTACCAAATTCAATTTGAGTCATGAGATATGACATTGGCAAGTTGCCTTGCTGAAATCTGCCAAGGCAAGGCAGATTTTTTCATTTTTGCTCGATTTGCCAAAATCGGCCAAATCCAAATGCTCCTATCCACTTGGACACCTCTGAGGATTGAATCTAAAGGGGACAATCACTGAGCCAAGCCTTCAAAGTCTTTGGAACAAGAAATAGCATGTTGAACCTAGAATTGCCAAAATAGGGACAAGACTCCAATTTTGGATTGAAGCATTCAATGGAAGCATCAAGGTGACATGGACTGAGCCATTCTCAACTGAATTCAGTCAAGACTTATCCAAGACCAAGGGAACCAGCAGCCTGTGCCCTAACCTCTAGTCAATGGCTAGAGGAGACTTGGATTTTCATTTGCCAACATTGGACAAACCTACTCAGCAGTTGCCATTCACTATTCCTTGCAAAACAAACTTGCTCTACAATAAATAGAGCTCAATTGTGATCAGTTTGAGTACACCAAAGCCATCAAACAGATGCTTTCCTCAAAATCTCTTCTTTCACTCCAATTTTGCCTTCTAAGGCAAATCACTATCGGGTTTTGAGTTTGAGAGCTTTTCCAATCAAACCAATCATACACACACCTCATATACATCACATATGAGCTGATCAAACATTTAAACAACAACTGGAACACTGATTTCTCAGAATCACCAGTCAATTGCTCAAGGTTTTAACCAAGTTGCAGTTGAGATGCCATGAAGTGATCCAACCAGTTTCAATCAAGTCCAAGCATTCAAACACACTCCATAGGGTGTAGGGAAGTTGTTCAGATCATCACAACACATCTGTAACACCTCTAACTCATAAATCAATTTGCTCTTGCTGTCACGACCTAGAGGTAAGCCTAAACTTGGTCATCTCTCAATTCATGCAATTTTTGCTGCACAATAATTTGGCCATATGTTCATAATCATGCATGGAATGTTTCCCCTCAATTAATTGCATTGTTTGAATCGTGTATCAAAAATCCCAGCCTTCATGCAGAATCTAGGGTTCTTGAGGATTGTTCATGATTTCTTGTTTTATGTTTAATTTAAATGAAATTAATTGTCATAGACATGATCGTGAGGTTGAAACGAGTTGATTGGTATGTGGATTGTATGATATGATTAAGTATTTAGTGAGATTGGATAGAAAATGCAAATCTGGGAAACTCAGAACACGCGCGTGTTCTTGCCCTTGTTCTTGGCGCCATTTTCCAACATTTGAATATTTGAATTTTGTGATTTTTATTTAATTGATTCAAAAATTAATTTCTCTCTGAGTTTTAATGATTTTGAGTTAATTTTTTTTTTAATAATTCACAAAAATGTTGAAATATTTTATTTTTCCAAAAAAATCCCAAAAATATTATTTATTTCATATAATTGATATTTTTGCAAAGAATTAATATTTTAATTGTTTTTGACATTTAAAATATTTTTCCCTCTTGATTTTGTAAAGATTAATGACATCTAATTATTTTGTAGGTCAATACTTGATTTTTGAAGCATTAATCCAAGATCATAATTTGTTTCCCACATGTTAAACAATTTTTGATCATTTTAATTGAATTTTTATTCAATTAAAATACATTTTGGAAATAAATTAGGGTTTTTGATTAATTCAACCCTCACAAATCATTTTCAAAAAAACGTTTGGGCCTCTAATAGAGTGTAAGACCCAACCCTTTGTAAATACAACCTATTTTGGGCCCCACTTATTGTATAAGTCCCGTTGTATTTCAAAAAGTTTGACGCGATCATCATCCGTTGAAAAACAAACATTGGGCCTACCCTCGAGTAGTAAGACCCATTTCTTTTTTTTTAAACTCTTTGGGCCTCTATTAGAGTGTAAGACCCAACCCACTTGTACAGAAATATTTTTTGCCTCACTTATTGTATAAGTCCCTCTGTATATTTTTAAATTCGGCACGATCGTCGCCAGTTTAAAAATAAACCATCTGGGCATCTCCTTGAGCTATAAGACCCATTCAAAACTTTTGGGCCTCTAATAGAGTGTAAGACCCAATCCCCTTTTAACCCAAAACAACTTTGGGCCTCACTTATTGTATAAGTCCCTCTGCGTTAAAAGAAAACCTCGGCGCGATCGCCATTTTAAAACGGAAAAATCATTTGGGCCTACCCTCGTGTTATAAGCCCCACTCTTTTTCTTTAAAAACTTTTTGGGCCTCTTGAGAGAGTCTAAGACCCATTCATTTGTACAGAAAACCTTTTTGGGCCACAGTCACTTGTATAAATCCCTCTGTACAAATTCAACAGTGCAATTGTCATACCCCAAATTTTGACCACTTAGATTTCCCATCATTGTGCAAATCACCATCATAATATGGATGTACCTTCATGCCTCATCAATCTCCTCAAGGATTGTTGAGAATTCACTACCATCAAGAATTAGGGTTTCAAGCCCTCTCAGAGTTCTTAGAAAAAGGATCAATCAAGGAATGACATGATCTTCAACTTGTCTAACCTCTCAAACATCCACAATGGATCAAAAGGACTCCCACTTCAAGGATCAAGCACAAGGCTGCTCCCTTCTAGGTGGATCAAGTCTCAAGATCGACAGTGTCACCAAATTAGGGTTTTGGTCGACCAGGGCCTCCAAATGGAAATTTTTCATCTGGGCACAAGCCAATGATCCAAAACATAACCTAATTTACTTCATGGGACCTCATGGACCCAATCATCAAGTCAATTTTGCCTCAGGGGATGCATTCATCAAAAATCAGGAATTAGGGTTTCTTGACCTAATTCACCCCTAAGTAGACTTTTATGGCAAATCATGAGCCAAGACCTCAAGAGAGGGTTTGAGGGTCTCTAATGAACTATATTGATCCATTTGGAACAATGGATTAATCCAAGAAGCTTGAGCAACAAGTCTCAATTTCATCTGCACCACAATTAGGGTTTCGCGAGGAAAGTCAACTGTAACTTTGACTTTTGACCAGGACATGCTCCCAATCCCTAAGACATGATTCAATATACCCTATGACACCCATGGAACATGTCCATCAAGTTTGATTTTGGTCAAGGACATGATTTCATGAAGAATTGCACAGTTTGGAATTCATCTGATAAAAAGTCAACTGTGCACAAAAGTCAACTTTGACTTTTTGAGATTTTTCACCAAAAGGGATTTTTAACCCTAAAATGATGTTAATGTATGATTTGAATCATCATTCATCAAGAAAAATCAAAGAAAGTGGGATAACTTGTAAAAGGGGTAACCATAAAAACTTAGAAAAATTTCTAAGTTATGGAAAAAGTGACACTAATGTGCCAACTTTGGAGGACCATAACTCCTAAACCACAAGGCCATTGTTCCCCATTCAAAGCTTGATTTGTAGATCTCATTACCCTATACAAAATCTTCATACTGACCTATGTCCAAATTCCTCATGGATTTTGAGTTATGGAGTGATCAAAATCAAGAAAAGTCACTTTGTTCCAATACTTAGTGAAAATTTCACTAAGTCAGATTTTACCCTACTTTTTGCCAAATGTAGGGGGATTTTTCACTTGGATTCAAAAGATATCAAAACCAAACATGTTCAAACAGTTGTTGTATCATGTTAGGGCTTTCCAAAATGACCAAGAACATTACCAAATTCAATTTGAGTCATGAGATATGACATTGGCAAGTTGCCTTGCTGAAATCTGCCAAGGCAAGGCAGATTTTTGCATTTTTGCTCGATTTGCCAAAATCAGCCAAATCCAAGTGCTCCTATCCACTTGGACACCTCTGAGGATTGAATCTAAAGGGGACATTCACTGAGCCAAGCCTCCAAAGTCTTTGGAACAAGAAATAGCATGTTGAACCTAGAATTGCCAAAATAGGGACAAGACTCCAATTTTGGATTAGAGCATTCAATGGAAGCATCAACATGGCATGGACTGAGCCATTCTTAACTGAATTCAGTCAATACTTATCCAAGACCAAGGGGACCAGCAGCCTGTGCCCTAACCTCTAGTCAATGGCTAGAGAAGACTTGGATTTTCATTTGCCAACATTGGCCAAACCTACTCAGCAGTTGCCATTCACCATTCCTTTCAAAACAAACTTGCTCTACTATAAATAGAGCTCAATTGTGATCAGTTTGAGTACACCAAAGCCATCAAACAGATGCTTTCCTCAAAATCTCTTCTTTCACTCCAATTTTGCCTTCTAAGGCAAGTCACTATCGGGTTTTAAGTTTGAGAGCTTTTCCAATCAAACCAATCACACACACACACCTCACATACATCATATAGAAGTGATCCAAACACTCACATAACATCTGGAACACAGATTTCACAAAATCACCAGCCAATTGCTCTAGTTCTTGATAGTTTTGCAGTTGAGGTACCATCTTCAGCTCCAAACCATTTCAATCCATTCCAAGCATTCATACACACTCCATGGCACCTAGGGAAGCTATCCAGATCATTGGAACCTAGCTGTAACGCCTCCAACACAATTCACGATCACCAGCTGCAAGTGGTAAGCATGAGCTCTTCTAACTCTATGATTCCTGCAATTTTTGCTGCACAATAATTTGGCGATATGTTCATAATCATGCATGGAATGTTTCCCCTCAATTAATTGCATTATTTGAATCGTGTATCAAAAATCCTAGCCTTCATGCAGAAATTAGGGTTCTTGAGGATTTTTCGTGATTTCTTGTTATATGTTTAATTTAAATGAAATTAAATACCATAGACATGATCGTGAGGTTGAAACGAGTTGATTGGTATGTGGATTGCATGATATGATTAAGTATTCAGTGAGATTGGAGAGAAAACGCAAATCTGGGCAAAACTGAAAAACGTGCGTGTTCTTGCCTTTGTTCTTGGCGCCATTTTCCAATATTTGAATATTTGAATTTTGTGATTTTATTTAATTGATTCAAAAATTAATTTCTCTCTGAGTTTTAATGATTTTGAGTTGATTATTTTTTTAATAATTCACAAAAATGTTAAAATATTTTATTTTCCCAAAAAATCCCAAAAATATTATTTATTTTGTATAATTGATATTTTTCCAAAGAATTAATGTTTTAATTGTTTTTGACATTTAAAGTATTTTTTCCACCTTGATTTTGCAACTTTTAATGCTTTCTAATTATTTTGTAGGTAAATACTTAATTTTTGAAGCATTAATCCAAGATCACAATTTGTTTTTCCTATTTTAAACAATTTTGATCATTTTAATTGAATTTTTATTCAATTAAAACACATTTTTGAAAACAAATTAGTGTTTTTGGATTAATTCAACCCTCATAAATGATTTTCAAAACACTTTGGGCCTCTAATAGAGTGTAAGACCCAATCCTTTTTTTGACCAAATCATTTTTGGGCCTCAGTGTATTGTATAAGTCCCGATACCGTCAAAAAACAAACGGCGCGATCGTCGCCTTTTGAAAAATAACCTTCTGGGCCTACCCTCGAGTAGTAAGACCCATTTATTTTTTGAAAACTCTTTGGGCCTCTATTAGAGTGTAAGACCCAACCCTCTTGTACATAAAACTTTTTGGGCCTCATTCGTTGCATAAGTCCCACTGTACATTTTCGAATAAACGACGCGATCGTCGCCAGTTTAAAATTAACCAACTGGGCCTACCCTCGAGTAGTAAGACCCATTCAAAAGTTTTGGGCCTCTAATAGAGTTTAAGACCCAACCCCCTTTTAACCAAAATCATTTGGGCCTCAGATATTGTATAAGCCCCTTCGCGTTAAAAGAAAATCTCGGCGCGATCGCCATTTTTAACGAAAAGTCAATTGGGCCTACCCTCGTGTTATAAGCCCCACTCTTTTTCTTTAAACCTTTTGGGCCTCTTGAGAGAGTGTAAGACCCATCCCTTTGTACAGAAAACCTTTTTGGGCCTCAGTCACTTGTATAAGCCCCTCTGTACAAAACAACACTGCGCTCACTGGTAAAACCCTGGGCCTCTCCTTAAGTTGTAAGCCCCAAATCTTTCTTTTTCAAAGCACTTTCTCCTTTGATTTTGAATATACTGTTGTTTTCAATCTTTCTTTGTTGAACAACTAACCAAACAGCATGGAAGCTCTACAACCGAGTAAGTGGTTATTGCTTTCATTTACCGCTTTCATATACATATAACTGTATTGTGGGGCTGTTTCGCTATAAGTCTTCTTTCATAAACTCATATCAACTGTGTAATAATAGTATAGATATTTAGAGTTTCCCCGGAAACTACGTCTAGAACTAGGTGACGCCGTTTCGTTTATTCGTAGAAATAGACAACTAGATCCCCAATAGGATCACCAGATACAGTCTTCTCTTGGGCATCGTACAAGGACCCACAGACTTCCTAAAAGCAACCCCGCCTCCTCTTGGGCTTAGTACAAGGACCCGCTGGCTTCTTAGAAGTATTAACAGCCTCCTCTTAGGCTTCGTATAATTATTCTTCCCCCAGGAATGATAGCCTCCTCTTGGGCTTCGTACAAGGACACGTCGGCTTCTTAAAAGTTTACAGCCTCCTCTTGGGCTTCGTACAAATTGTCTCGACGACCTCCTAAAGGTATAGGAACATAAATTAGTCATCTGCATAGAACAGTCCTTTCAAAGAGTCTACTACTGTTTCTCAAAGCATGGTACAAAAGATGAAACTCTAGACACGGACAGTCTAATCTCCTTGAGTTTTCCAGACATTCTCAAGTGACCCCTTCGTTAAATAGGAAGAAAACCCGTAGACTCGGACAGTCTCAATACCCTTCGGATTTCCCAATTTCTTAAAGAACAGGAATAACCCGGATCCTCGAATCAATATCCTTGAGTACAGTGTTGCTCATATAAGAACTGATTTTCTCTTTCAAAATCAGTATACTGGACCTGTCACTCAACTGAAACAGTTACAACAGCCTCCTCTTAGGCTTTGTATAATGATCCTTCTCCAGTGAAGTTAGCCTCTCTCTTGGGCTTTATACAATGATTCTCCCCAACGGAGTTAAACAACCTTTAGCCTCTCTCTCGGGCTTTGTATGAGACACATAAAGAGACTTCCTCGTTGAGTCAATCACCCTTTCGCCTCCATCTCGGGCTTTATACGAGATACAAAAAGGTTCTTATTGAGCCAAACAAATTTTAGCCTCCATCTCGGGCTTCGTACGAGATACAAAAAACTCTCTTGTTAAGTCAAGTAGCCTTCATCTCGGGCTTTATACGAGATACCAAAAGACTCTATCGTTGAGTCAAAACCTTCTAGCCTCTCTCTCGGGCTTTGTACGAGACACATATTAGCCTCCTCTTAGGATTTGTATAAGAAAACCACTGGTTGATCCAATCAACCTTTTAGCATCAAAGTTGTGCCTCGTTCACAGTACACAAACATCAACAACTCCTTCCCCTTCATCTACATCCATGCCACTGTTCCTCTTTTAGCATGAGAAATTACTAAGGAAAGATAGCATTGCTCTACAGTGAGTTAAATTCTTTTCCTTTAGGTTAAAATCCCCTTTAAAGGAAATTATGGCATTGCCGATTCACAAATCCCGGTTAAAGTAATTCTCCTTTATAAACAGTTGTGACATACAACCCCTCTTTAGAGGTGACAAATTCTCTCTAAAGACCAACCCTTTAGCTTCACATCTTGGGCTTTGAACAAGATACAAATAGACCTTTCATCTTCACATCTTGGGCTTTGAACAAGATACAAACCACCTTTCGCTTCATGTCTTGGGCTTTGAACAAGACACCAAAACAACCATTTCCTCCCATAGAATAGGAGGAACTACGATCGCTCTGATTTCCCTGTTTCGGTAAACTGGAATACGTAGGCATAAGATTGAAAGAAAAAATCTTAGCGAGCACACTAAACAAAAACCCAAAATCCCATACTCTCATACATTCGTCCTAACATCCTAACCGATTGCCTAAAGCACCCCTTGTCAACAAAATAATCTAGGAGAAACCCCGAATCTTTGTAGCATCTGTAAACCAACAGTTTTGACTGTTTAATCTCCGTATGCAAGCAGGGTTAATTGGAGACATCTATTTCCCTTCCTTCATCAGCTTAAATAGGATAAAAAATGAATCGAGCTGTAGTACCAGAGCGATCGTGCTTCGCAACCACATCCAAAAATCACTCGCTACAGCAATCACTGGTAAAACCCTGGGCCTCTCCTTAAGTTGTAAGCCCCAAATCTTTCTTTTTCAAAGCACTTTCTCCTTTGATTTTGAGTATACTGTTGTTTTCAATCTGTCTTTGTTGAACAACTAACCAAATAGCATGGAAGCTCTACAACCGAGTAAGTGTTTATACGCTTTCATTTACCGCTTTCATATACATATAACTGTATTGTGGGGCTGTTTCGCTGTAAGTCTTCTTTCATAAACTCATATCAACTGTGTAATAATAGTATAGATATTTAGAGTTTCCCCGGCAACTACGTCTAGAACTAGGTAACTCCGTTTCGTTTATTCGTAGAAATAGACAGCTAGATCCCCAATAGGATCACCAGATACAATCTTCTCTTCGGTTGTCCTCATTAGGAATTGTCAAGAAACTCTACTCCCAGAGATGAATGTATTCTCCGAGAATGGCATCTTTGAGTTTCTTCCAAATTCTCGAACTTTCCTTGCTTGATCTATTCCTTGTGAATAGCCTGTCTTGAATTTCTCAGGGTTTGTGGACCCACGGGCTTCTTAAAAGCATCGACCTCCTCTTGGGCTTCATACAAGGACCCACAGGCTTCCTAAAAGCATCCCCGCCTCCTCTTGGGCTTAGTACAAGGACCCATCGGCTTCTTAGAAGTATTCACAGCCTCCTCTTAGGCTTCGTATAATGATCTCTTCCTCCGGGAATGATAGCCTCCTCTTGGGCTTAGTACAAGGACCCGTCGGCTTCTTAAAAGCTTTCAGCCTCCTCTTGGGCTTCGTACAAATTGTCCCGACGACCTCCTAGAGGTATAGGAACAGAACCTAGTCATCTTCATAAAACAGTCCTTTCAAAGAGTCTACTACTGTTTCTCAAAGCATAATACAAAATATGAAACTCTAGACGCTGACAGTCTAATATCCTTGAGTCTCAAAGACATTCTCAAGTGACCCCTTTGTTAAATAGGAAGGAAACCCGTAGACTCGGACAGTCTCAATACCCTTTGGATTTCCCGTTTCCTCAAAGAAAAGGAAATATCCCTGAATCTAATCCTTGAGTATAGTGTTACTCATATAAGAACTGATTTTCTCTTTAAAATTAGTATACTGGATCTGTCACTCAACTGAAACAGATAAAATAGCCTCCTCTTGGGCTTTGTACAATGATTCTCCACACCGGAGTCAAACAACGTTTAGCCTCTCTCTCGGGCTTTGTACGAGACACATAAGAGACTCCCTCGTTGAGTCAATCACCCTTCAGCCTCCATCTCGGGCTTCGTACGAGATACAAAAACACTCTCTTGTTGAGTATAAATCACTCTCTTGTTGAGTCAAACCATTTAGCCTCCATCTCGGGCTTCGTACGAGATACCATAGAGGACTCTCTTGTCGAGTCACTTCCCTTTTAGCCTCTCTCTCGGGCTTTGTACGAAACACAAAAACATCCTCTTGTTGGGTCAATAGCCTCCTCTTAGGCTTTGTATAAGAAAACCACTGGTTGATCCAATCAACCTTTTAGCATCAAAACGGTGCCTCGTTCACAGTACACAAACATCAATAACTCCTTCCCCTTCATCTAATCGCTGTAAGCGGCAAGCCTCTGGATCATCTACATCCAGGCTACTGTCCCTCTTTTAGCACGAGAAATTCCTAAGGAAAGATAGCATTGCTCTACACTGAGTTAAAGTCTTCTCCTTCAGGTTAAAATCCCCTATAAAGGAAATTATGGCATTGCTGGATTCACACATCCCGGTTAAAGTAATTCTCCTTTATAAACAGTTGTGACACACAACCCCCTCTTTAGAGATGACAAATTCTCTCTAAAGTCAACACCCTTCTAGCTTCACATCTTGGGCTTTAAACAAGATACAAATAGAACCTTTTAGTTTCATGTCTTGGGCTTTGAACAAGACACAGATTACCTTTTAGCTTCACGTCTTGGGCTTTGAACAAGACACCAAAACAACCATTTCCTCCCATAGAATAGGAGGAACTACGAACGCTTTGATTTCCCTGTTTCAGTAAACGGGAATACGTAGGCATAAGATTGAAAGAAAAATCTTATCGAGCACACTAAACAAAAAACCCAAAATCCCCATACTTTCATATATCCGTCCTAACATCTTAACCCCCCACCAATTAACCGAACACCACTTTTAAAAAAATAAACCTAATAGAGACCCCGAATCTTTGTAGCATCTGTAAACCAACAGTTTTGACTGTTTAAACTCAGTTTGCAAGCAGGGTTAATTTGAGACATCTATTTCCCTTCCTTCATCAGCTTTAATAGGATAAAAAATGAATCGAGCTGTAGACACCAAAGAGCGATAGCACTTCGCAACCGCGTCCAAAATTGCTCGCTACAGAAGAATGGCGACTCTGCTAGGGAATGGCGATTCTGCTAGGGACGTGTCATTAGGATCTATCTCACCTTTGTAGCGAGATCTTGTTCTCTTCCCGTCTATTAGGTGGAAACTTTAAAAGTGGCACCCACCGTGGGGCTCTTCTACCTTTTTTCTCTTCTCTTGTGTGAAGACCACAGATTGGGGCTTCCGCCGGGGAACCCATTTTCTGTTAGGAACATAGGATTCATAGCTTTAAAGGTCTAGGATGATTATGACAAATATATATATACTGATTTTCCTAATTGATATCTGTGTTTATTTTTCTGCTAATGGGAATGCGTGTGATGCCGCATGTGGAAAGATTGAGTATACACTTAAGAGAGGTGATGGCGACGAGGTCGACCATCAACCTCAGTGGAGGCTTCCCAATGCAACCCATTCCCTCTCACAGGCAATGGGTCGATTGTGAAGTCTGAGAATCTGAGGAGCAAATTAGTGGCGCAGAGGCTATCGGAAATAGTTGTCATGCGATGCCACCCTCTTCTGAGGACTCTTCAAAAAACATCACCTAGCACGGTTCTCGGCCCGCTGGTGTTTTCTTGACAAGAGTTGATGATGATGAGAGACAGGTACAAAAGTCACTAGTAAACCTTTGGGATGGGTAGAGCCTTGACTTCATGACAACGACCCTTTGACACCATGTTTTTTCTATGTTTTTGTGTGCTGCATTCATGCATTCATCTAAAAAACATTAAAACATTCAAAAAATTCTTCTCTTCTAGTCTGTCTATTTTTCAAATTAAACTAAGACTGTGATTGCAAATATCAGAGAAAAGGATTGTGCTAATGGATTTCGGTAGAAGGAGAACTCATAAGTACACCTTCAAGGTTCCAAAACTAGAGGATTTGAGAGGTTTGGTGAGAATGATCACAAACCAAGAGGCCTTCAGAGCCAAGTATGGAGGTCGGCTACCTCTATTAAGGGTCCATGTGATTGAGGGAATCATGGATGCGCTCATTCAGTTCTACGATCTGGTTTATCACTGCTTCACATTCCCGGATTACCAGCTAGCACCAACGCTGGAGGAGTATTCTCATCTTATCGATTTACATATCACTGATCGAGCTCCATTTTCTGGACTGGAAGAAATTCCAAAGAATCAGACCATTGCAAGAGCAATTCATTTGGACGAGTTTGAGGTCAGGATTCACATGACCACCAAGGGTGGCATACAAGGTTTGCCAGCCCAGTTTCTGACAAAGAAAGCTATGTACTTCGGTAGTATAGGGAACGGGACTGCTTTTGAAAGCATCTTTGTTTTACTCACCTATGGATTATTTTTGTTGCCCAACATTAATAACTTCGTCGATATCAACGCTATTAAGGTTTTTCTCATTGGAAACCCTGTGCCGACTTTGCTCACAGATACGTATCATTCTGTACACTTAGGGAATTTGTACAGCAGAGGGGAGATCACATGTTGTGTACCTTTGCTTTACAAATGGTTTATCTCCCATTTAGCTAAGTCTGCTGCTTTCTGGGATCATAAGAGTGCCTTGCGCTGGTCGCAGAAGATCATGTCTTTCACCAACTCTGACATAGATTGGTGTAATAGGATTTATGATGGAATCAGGATCATTGACCGTTGTGGAAACTTCCCCAACGTACCCCTTATAGGAACTAAAGGAGGAATCAACTATCATATGATATTGGTTCGCCGTCAGTTTGGATACCCAATAAGGCATGTTCCCCGGAATGCTCATCTGGAAGGTCTTTTCTTCAAGGAAGGAGAAAATGACAGAGCACTAAAGACGGAAATAGTGCATGCTTGGAAACACGTTCATAAGAAAGGACGGGAGTCTCTGGGAAAACCGGACTGTGTCTCGGTGGAGCCTTACCTCCACTGGGTACAAACAAGAGCTCTCAAGCTAAAGATGCCCTATCCTCGTTACGGAATTCTTCCACCGAGGGAATCTGTCATGTACTTCATGACTGAAACGGAAAAACTTCAGGTTACTCTCAACAAAGTTCAAAGGGAGAGGAGGTCTTGGAAGAACAAGTACCGCATCCTCAATGTAGAGTGTATCAAAATACAGCAGCTACTGAAAGATAAGGATGCTCTGATCGAGATTTTAGAGCAACATGTTATGGATAATCAGGATGACCAAAGGAATTTGCTCACTCCTTTCACTTGGCAAAGGAATGACAACCCGACAATGGCTCAAGAGCCCCGGTCAAAGAAAAGGAAGATACCAGAATCAGCACCCGAGTTCTCTCAGGACCCATTAGCTTAGGTTTCTGTTTCTGCACTTTGTAATCTACTGTATTTTCGTTTCCGCAATCCTTTGAATTTCAATAAAGAGGGGTTTCCCCACCGTTTGATATTTGCAATCTAATTGTCGAAGTTTATTTTGATTAAACCAAAAAATAATTAATATAATCATTGCATTCATCATTCTCACATCGTGTATTCTTCTTACCTACGAATCTCACGTTTGTGTCTTGGTTCTAGAGTCAAACTGTCTCATTTGTACAATACTCGGGCCAATCGTCAGAAAAAGATGGATGATCTTGAAGAAGAGAACAGAGAGTTGAAAGAAGAGATCGACGCTCTGAGAGAGGATATGAGAAAGCTTCGTAACGACATGCAAGCCATGGCAGAAGCTCGGCTACAAAGGACTGTGATCTCACAGATCACCTCAGCGCCCATAGTGGAGAAGTTTGATCCTAGGTATCAGATGCCGAAAGATCGTCCTTGGGGCATGCCTGCAAACTATATCCCGGAAGGATATGTTCCGCCGATCGATGAGGATCAGGGAATCGCGACAGATGCCGCTGGTCCTGAAGGTTACAAACTTCGGGAAAGCGAAGATGCCAGAGGCATATTGAAGACTCCTGAAGGTTACAAACTTCGGGAAACGCCAAGACTCACTGCAGTAGTCACGGTATCACCCCCTGTGGTGCACACTGTCCCAGAAGGACGGATTCTACATATACCTTCTGGTAAGAAGGAAACTATGTTCGACAGAATGGATGAATTCCAGGAACAGTTCCTGGAAATGCAGAAGGAACTGCAGGCCATTCGCGGTCAGGATCTATTTGGAAAGCACGCCGCAGGCCTCTGTCGGGTCCCCAATGTGAAAGTTCCGCACAAATTTCAAGTGCCCGACTTTGAAAAATACAAGGGTAACTCTTGCCCTCAAAGTCACTTGGTGATGTACGCTTGGCGAATGTCAGCTCAGACTGAGAATCAGGACCTACTGATTCACTACTTTCAGGATAGTTTAACCGGTGCCGCACTAAAATGGTATATGGGTTTAAACCATGCTACGATTAGCACATTCAGAGATCTTGGTACTGCCTTCGTCCAACAATACAAATATAATTTGGACATGGCACCGGACAGAGATCAACTCAGATCAATGTCACAAAGGGACAAGGAAACCTTTAAGGAGTACGCCCAGAGATGGCGTGAAATTGCCGCTCAGATTTGTCCACCTCTTGAGGAAAAAGAGATAACAAAGATCTTCTTAAAGACCTTAAGCTCATTTTACTACGACAGAATGGTTGCCAGTGCGCCCAGTGACTTCACCGAGATGGTGGGCATGGGAGTTCGTCTCGAGGAAGTCGTCCGAGAAGGACGTTTGGCAAAAGACGATGGATCATCGAGTAGTACAAAATGATACGGTAGTGCTCTCCCTAAGAAAAAAGAGTAGGATATTGGGAATATCTCTCTCGGAAAGCAAAGGCGACGTTATCAACCGGTAGCAGCTGTAACTCCTGCTATCAGCCCTGCACCTATTCCTACGTATCAACCTCAGGTTGCGCAGAGCCAACCTAATCAGCAAAGGACACAGCAGCCTCTTCAGCAGGCTCGTCCTCCATACAATAACAACCGTACAACACGACCATCAGGGTTTGATCCTATACCCATGTTGTACGCAGAACTATTTCCGTTACTACTGGCTAAGGGGCACATCCAGACTAAGTCTCCTCTTACAGTACCGGAAAATCTGCCTTTTTGGTTTAAGGTGGACCAGACATGCCCTTATCATCAAGGAGGATCAGGGCATAACATAGAGAACTGTCTCAATTTCAAATCTGACGTGCAAAAGCTTGTTAGGAGCGGACTCGTATCTTTCAAAGATACGAACCCCAATGTTCCTACGAACCCGCTGCCTCAACATGAGAAAGCGGCAGTCAACCTGATTGAGAAAGAGTCTAACAATGTCTATCAAATTCATGATGTACTCTTGTTGAGGACCAATTTGGTCAAGATGCATTGTAGACAAAGTGGGTACGGCTATGTGCCACCTCATAATTATCATCAATGTGATGTCTGCTCTAAAAGTAGTAGAGGATGTTCTGTAGTGCAAGCAGCTCTACAGGAACAGGTGGATCTCGGATGGAACCAAGAGCACCGAGTTCGTGGAGTTAACATGGTCTATACGAATTCCAACGTCATTCAGAACCACGATATCCGTGCGATAAATGTCAACCTGGTGGCAATGCACTCAAGGCAAAGCCAGTATCATAATCTGCCACAACACGATTATAGTTCCTATCTGACTTGCTCGGTAAATAAACAGGGATGCTCTTTCATACAAGAGGCCCTCCAGCGTCAGATGGATCTTGGATGGATCCAAGACTACCATGATAGGAACCCTTATCAGATCAACATGGTTCAGATCTTTGATATTCGCGTGATGAATACCAACCTGGTAGAGTTACATGCTGAGCAGGCCCGACTCGGATTCTTAATATCACACGACTATCAAAGCTGTAAAGCAGGTTGCGAAAACAATCGAGGTTGTACCCTTGTCCAGGAGGCACTTCAGCACTTGTTAAATCACTGGTGGATGCCAATCTATATGGATGAAGATACTCAGCAAATTAGTATCAGTAACAGGAATCCTACTCGACGTCAAAGTCAGGATGTCCGATCTGTGGAAGCTAACCTAGTGAGGTTATATTGTATTCAAAGTGGGCGTGGCCAGGTGCCACCACACAATTATGACCATTGTAGTGTCTGTTTAGAAAGTAACCAAGGGTGTTACCTTGTGAGAGCAGCTCTTCAGGGTCAGGTGGATCGTGGAGAGATTCGCCCATATCTGGGTTCTAGACCCATCAACTGGACGCAGAACTACCTTGCCAATCAAGTCGAGGATGTTGTCACAATCTCTGGTCATCACCAGACCAGGGATGTTTTTGCCATCATCCCTCTGCTTGACGAATCTAGAACTCCCAACCGGGAACAGATCGAGATTACTTATAATGGTCAGAAACATCAGAAGGTTCCCATAGTCATCTATCTACCGGGACCACTACCGTATGAATCAGCTAAGGCAATCCCTTACAAATACGGTGCAACGATAATTGAAAATGGAAAGGAAATTCCATTACCCTCCGTCGTGAATATTGCAGACATCAGTCGTGTAACACGGAGTGGTAGAATCTTCAACAGAGGAGTTGGAGAACCTAATAAGGAAAAGGAACTTCAGACAGAAGCTCCCGATCCATCAGTCAGTCAATCCAGTAATCCCGACCTTTTGAAAAATAATGATGAGATGCTGAAGCTTATCCAAAGGAGTGAATCTAACACTGTTGATCAGCTATTACAGACTCCTTCAAAGATCTTGGTATTATCACTGTTACTCAGTTCAGAAGCCCACAGGGAGGCTCTACAGAAAGTCTTGGAGCAAGCCTTTGTGGAACAGGATGTAACAATCAGACAGTTCGATAGCATTGTCTCTAACATCACTTCCTGCAATAATTTGGGATTTAGTGATGAGGAATTCCCCGAAGAGGGTCGCCATCATAACATGGCGCTCAATATCACAGTTAACTGCCAGGACGATGCTTTAGCCAGCGTACTGGTAGACACATGGTCAGCCCTGAATGTTATGCCGAAGTCCACTTTGATGCAATTACCATTCAAAGGCCCTCCGATGAGAATCAGCGAGGTCGTCGTCAAAGCGTTCGACGGATCCAGAAAAACAGTTATCGGCGAAGTTGATCTTCCCGTAACTATCGGTCCTCACACTTTCCAAGTCACTTTCCAGATCATGGACATCCGGGCAACATACAGTTGTTTATTAGGAAGACCTTGGATACATAAGGCTGGAGCGGTCACTTCGACCCTCCACCAAAAGCTAAAGTTCGTTCAGAACGATCAACTTGTCACAGTCTGTGGAGAATAGGCCTTGCTCGTGAGTAACTTATCATTATTTACTTGTGTAGAACCCGAGGAGGTTATTGGGACGCAGTTCCAAGCACTGTCGGTGGGAAAGGACAATCAATCCCAAGGAGGAACCTCGATTTCCTCATACAAAGATGTTATCAAAGCGGTCGAGAGTACCGATACAACCGGATGGGGACAGCTTGTCATTCCTATTGACAATAAAACAAAGAAGGGTCTTGGTTTTTCTGCAACCTGTACCCAGACAGCTGCCAGCGATGGAAGTATTCATCCCATTTAGAACTTCTTCCACAGTGGAGGTTTTCTTCACCCAGTCCCTCAAGCAGTCCATGCTATCAATGAGCAAGATCCCTCTGACACAGAGAAAGAGTGGAAGTCTTATCTTAACAAGGACGGTTATATGTCTCAGGACGAAGCGCAAACTCCTTTTTGCTTTCCTACAGAGAGTCCGAGATTTATACCCAGGTCAGACATCGAAATGATATACGGGGATTATGATCCGGAAGGATGTCGTGCTCCGCCAAATTCATTAGAGGAAGACACTCCGATGAAAGACAATTATGACTACACCTATTATGGCCCAATGGATGGTCTGCCAATGTGGCATCCTTATCCAGGAGATTTGGGGCAAGAGAGTCAGCCGAGTAATGAAACTCAGCTGAGCGTCATTGAACAGAATACCTGTGTCCCCACCACGTCATGGGATCAACACTCAGGTCATTCAGAAACTACTCAACATGACGATGAATTTGCAACGTTTGTCGGACTGGAATTCATCAACTATGTTTTTCCCGAGGTCAATGTCATCGAGAGGGATGACCCCTCCAGTTCCAGGAAAGTATGGGACACCCTGGGACAACCAAGTGGAAAATTTGACTATATGGTCAAGTACACCGCTCCCGAAAGCTCTCGTATCAGGCTCGAAGATATCCAGCCAACTGGATGGGGAGATACAGCTGAGAGCACAAATGCTATGCAAAATACAACAGAGGAATTCTCCTACGACAATTCTGCCTGGGAGACAGATTCCAATGATCCTGCTCCACCAGAAATCAGCGTTATTTCTGAAGACAAATCAAGGAAGGTGCCAGACTTTGTGATTCACCGAGGAGTTCGCCGCCAGTGGGTCGCTGTTGATGCTCCGAAGGTCGTTCGCCAGTCAAAGTAATTGTCGTTTTTAACCTTTCACCCTACCCAGGTGAAACAGATGTTTTGATAGGGCTCACTTTCTGTAAATTTTCCCTCTTCGCTCCGTCCAAAGCGACAGAGTTTTGTTTTATAGGGCTGTAGTTTCAAGGATCGACTTGTTCATTAATAAAATAATGTCGTTCTGTAATTTCCGCATTAATTACTGTTTTCTTTTCGCTTTTCTCAGAAAATGGTAATCCTAAAAAACAATTAAAAATAAAAACAAGCAGTAAAATAAATACACTGCACACACTCGCATTTTCTCTATCTCTTCTAAACACGAATTATCACGTCATGCAGATTGTTTGTTTTAAACCCAGTTGAAACGTACGATCTGATGCCTTCTCCCGACTTTGAGTTCCCGATATTTGGGGCTGAAGAAGAAGTTGACAACGAAATTCCAGAAGAGATCTCTCGGCTACTCAGACAGGAGGAAAGGTCCATTGAACCTCACAAAGAGTCGTTCGAAACGATCAATGTGGGTTCGGAAAAAGAGAGAAAAGAAATCAGGATTGGGGCACTACTCGGTCCAACTGCCAGAGAGGGTTTAATAAAGCTTCTCAGAGAATTTCCCGATGTATTCGCTTGGTCCTATCAGGATATGCCAGGGTTGGATACCAACATCGTGGAACATCACTTACCGTTAAGATCGAAATGTCCGCCAGTAAAGCAAAGGTTGAGACGGACTCACCCGGACATGGCCATCAAAATCAAAGAGGAGGTACAGAAACAGATCGACGCAGGTTTCCTGGCTACATCTGAATATCCTCAATGGTTAGCCAACATCGTACCCGTTCCCAAAAAGGATGAAAAGGTCAGAATGTGTGTTGATTACAGGGATCTGAATAAGGCTAGTCCAAAGGACGACTTTCCTTTACCACATATTGACATGCTGGTAGACAGCACAGCAAAGTTCAAAATTTTCTCCTTCATGGATGGATTCTCGGGCTATAACCAGATCAAAATGGCGCCGAAAGACATGGAGAAAACTTCGTTCATTACCCCATGGGGTACCTTTTGTTACAAGGTGATGCCGTTCGGTTTGAAGAACACCGGGGCAACCTATCAAAGGGCCATGACTACTCTTTTTCATGACATGATACACAAGGAAATAGAGGTATATGTCGATGACATGATTGCAAAATCTAAGACAGAAGAGGAGCATGTAACCCACCTGTCGAAACTATTCGAGCGTTTGAGGAAATACAAACTCCGCTTGAATCCCAACAAGTGCACCTTCGGTGTCCGTTCAGGGAAACTCTTAGGGTTCATCGTCAGCCAGAAAGGAATTAAGGTTGATCCTGGCAAGGTCAAGGCCATTCGAGAAATGCCTTCTCCAAAAACTGAAAAACAAGTCAGAGGATTCTTGGGACGTTTGAACTACATCTCCAGATTCATATTCCTTATGACCGCCATGTGTGCGCCGATTTTCAAATTACTCAAAAAGAACCAGGATTGCGTTTGGTCAGAAGATTCCCAAACCGCCTTCGATAGTATTAAGGAATACCTGTTGAATCCGCCGATTCTATCACCTCCAGTGGAAGGAAGACCACTGATCATTTACCTCACAGTCCTAGAGGACTCAATGGGATGTGTACTTGGCCAAGACGAAACCAAACGGAAAGAGTCTGTCATCTACTATCTGAGCAAGAAATTCACCGACTGTGAGACTCGGTACAATATGCTTGAGAAAACTTGTTGCGCTTTGGCTTGGGCAGCCAAACGTCTTCGTCAATACATGATTCGTCACACTACTTGGTTAACCTCCGAAATGGATCCAATCAAGTATGTCTTCGAAAAGCCTGCTCTCACGAGAAGAATTTCCCGTTGGCAGATGTTGTTATCAGAATATGACATAGAGTACCACGCTCAGAAAGCCGTTAAAGGAAGTATTTTAGCTGATCATTTGGCTCATCAACCGATTGACGATCAAGAATCAACCGGGTTTGACTTCCCAGACGAAGATGTCATGTATTTAAAAATGAAAGATTGTGATGAACCGTTACCAAGTGAAGGGCCAGAACCAGGTTCCCAATGGGGACTTATCTTTGACGGAGCAGTAAATCATTATGGAAACAGAATTGGGGCAATCATTGTTACCCCTCAGGGTACCCACATTCCTTTCACTGCCAGACTTACGTTTAAATGTACGAACAACGAGGCCGAATACAAAGCTTGTATTATGGGTCTCGAAGAAGTGATTGATTTAAGGATCAAAAACTTGGACGTATATGGCGACTCAGCCTTGGTTATCAATCAGATAAAAGGAGATTGGAACACATACCAATCAGGATTGATTCCTTACAAAGACTATGCAAGAAGTTTGTTACCCTTCTTCAACAGAATCGAGTTTCATCACATCCCTCGTGAAGAGAATCACATGGCTGATGCATTAGCCACTCTCTCTTTTATGATTAGTGTAGGTCAATGGAATGACCTACCTAAGATCGACATAATGCGCCTTGAAAGGCCCGCTTACATCTTCACGATTGAAGCAATCATAGACGACAAACCTTGGTATCACGATATCAAATGTTTCCTTCAGAAACAAGAGTACCCATTTGGGGCACTCAGAAAAGACAGGAAAACCCTCAGAAGACTGGCTAGAAACTTCTTCCTGAGCGGTGACACTCTTTATAAGAGGAATTTTGACTTGGTCTTGCTCCGATGCGTAGACAGACCAGAGGCAGACATGCTGATAAAAGAAACTCATGAAGGATCCTTTGGCACTCATGCCAACGAACACACAATGGCGAGAAAAATTCTGAGAGCAGGGTATTACTGGTTGACCATGGAATCCGACTGCTACAAGTACATGAGGAGGTGTCACAAGTGTCAGATATACTCCGTCAAAATTCATGTACCGCCATCACATCTCAAAGTTCTTTCTTCCCCGTGGCCTTTTTCCATATGGGGAATCGACATGATTGGCTTGATTGAGCCCAAAGCTTCAAACGGACATCGGTTCATCCTGGTAGCAATTGACTATTTCACCAAGTGGGTCGAAGCAGCGTCGTACGCTAATGTAACCCGACAAGTGGTGGTCCGATTTATCAAAAACAATATCATCTACCGTTATGGTGTTCCGAGCCAGATCATTACAGATAATGGATCTAACTTGAACAATAAGATGATGAAAGGGTTGTGCGCTGAGTTCAAGATCGAACACCATAACTCATCTCCCTACCGACCCAAGATGAACGGCGCGGTAGAAGCGGCTAACAAGGACATCAAGAGGATCGTTCAAAAGATGGTTTTAACCTATAAAGATTGGCACGAGATGCTACCCTTTGCTCTTCACGGTTATCGAACATCTGTCCGCACTTCAACAAGGGCAACCCCTTTCTCTCTAGTATATGGCATGGAGGCAGTTGTCCGCATAGAAGTAGAGATCCCATCAATCCGGTTATTGATGGAAGCTAAGCTTTCAGAAGCTGAATGGTGTCAAAGTCGACACGAAGAATTAAACCTGATTGAAGAGAAGCGAATCACGACACTATGCCACGGTCAGTTGTATCAGCAGAGAATGAAGAAGGCGTTCGACAAAAAGGTCCGACCTCGTGTCTTCAGGAAAAGAGACCTCGTGATCAAGAAGATACAATCGTTTCTCACTGACTCTCGGGGCAAATGGACCCCAAATTATGATGGCCCCTATGTGGTCACGAAAGCTTTCTCAGGCGGTGCCTTGAGACTTGCAACCATGGACGGAGAGGAATTTGCCTACCCCACGAATGTTGATGTAGTCAAGAAATACTTCGCCTAAACTAAAAAAAAAAAAGAAACGTCTCGGTGGATTGAAAACCCGAAAGGGCGGTCCAGGCAAAAGTTAGAGACATGAAAAAAATCATCTCGATGGATTGGAAATCTCATAGTACAATCTAGGCAAAAATTAGGGATAATGGCAAGTAACTATGTTCAACAGAGGCAAGTCCCTCAGCAGCAGTTACATCATCCATCGGAGGAAAATTCCAGTCAAGGTCATCTTCGACAGAAGCTCAGGATGTCCCGAATTCAAAGTTGGTAGAAGGATAATGGTCGTTATGTTTCAACGTAGCCCTTTTCCCTGTAAATTACCATTTTCTAACTTTGTATATACTCTTTGGAATCACGCGTATGGCTGATCTCCATCTTATCAATAAAATTTGAGTCCTTATGCTTTTGTTTGTAATTCTTATTTGTTTTAGCTTTATAGAATGGCGTTTTAACATGATTAGCGATTCTTGAAATGAAACGAAAATGAATTTACTTGTTAAAACTTTTTCTGCTTTTAAATTAAAGATGGCAATTGCTTTTGACTATTGAACATCGAAAGAACGTCGATTGCGTCTCCAAAGGCGTTTGAATTTCAAAGTGCAGAATCAAAGTACTCCTTCTAGGCCAGTACGCCTGAACGAAGGATCAGCGGTATGAGATGCGGCTTTCCCCATCTGATACCCTCGACCGAGTTCTTATCTCCTAAGCCTGATCAACGGCATTCCCCGCAGGGACTATTTCTCCTAAGCAAGGTAGAATTGCTACTTTTTTTTTACCAACGGTACTTATTCGCCCCGCGATGGCCGAGTATCCAGTCGTGTTCACTCGTCAGTCTGTATGTCGCGTCAGTTTTGTCAGCATATACATACATACATGCATCATGCATTTGATTTGCATTCACATTTCATATTGCATCACTATCACTCTAGTCGGTCTTGTCCCCTAGTGATAACAGTCCTCTCAATTGAGTTGTCAGTTCTTGCCTCGTCAGGAAATGCTGCGTTTGAACAATCTCGCCTCCAGTGTATCTCTGGATTAGAGTCAGCACTCGACCACTTTGATAACTTGAACCTCTGAAAAGCCAGAGAAGCTTTCTACAGATGTCACTCTTCGCCATTGAAGATGATCTCCTTGTTTTCCCAGATTAAAGAAAAATCCCCAGAGAAAGCCTCCTAAGCAGAGATTTGGCAGTACAGCTGCCTTTCTCCGAAAGACCGCTGATGAAAAGGTCATCGGCACCTCAAATTGGATCCCATCATATGGAATTTCTTTGAGAAGATCCCGAGCAAAGTATGATGTAAGACCCCAAACGAAGGCAGTCCTTCAGAAGACTCGTCTTCCCCAGTAGAAACAAATGGCGTTTCCAACAGAGAAGTTTGTGCTCCTCTACAACTCAGATGATTGGGTTCCCCAGCAAGTCTGACGTCATTTTTTTCCCTCAAATGGCATCTCCCCGGGAAAATCCGGCGGGAAGTTTGAGGAAAGCCGCTACAAATAGCGTCCCTTGTCAATAAAGTTTATTGACAAAAGAAACTGAGACCAGTTCCTTGGTAGGAAACCAGGATCGAGGGGAAGTTTAAATTAGAAACTAAGACCAGTTCCTTGGTAGGAAACCAGGATCGAGGGGAAGTTTACATCAGAAACTAAGACCAGTTCCTTGGTAGGAAACCAGGATCGAGGGGAAGTTTAAATCAGAAACTAAGACCAGTTCCTTGCTAGGAAACCAGGATCGAGGGGAAGTTTACCTTCTCTAAGCATCATTGCTTAGCAAAAGAAGATGAATGCGATCTTCCATTCATAGCCATCAAAATTTTGGGTATTCCGATATTTAATCCTCTTGCACCCCGAATGCCCGAATACCTTCGTCATTCACACCTTCGGGTCCAAGAAGATTA
Source organism: Lathyrus tuberosus (assembly GCA_022829125.1). Taxonomy (NCBI): domain Eukaryota; kingdom Viridiplantae; phylum Streptophyta; class Magnoliopsida; order Fabales; family Fabaceae; genus Lathyrus; species Lathyrus tuberosus. The sequence goes on from JALAZF010000060.1 coordinate 17,791,952, forward strand.
AATAGGGGCATCCGTCATACCCCAAATTTTGACAACTAAGATTTCCCATCATTGTGCAAATCATCATCACAATATGGATGAACCATCATGCCTCATCCAATGCCTCAAGGGTTGTTGAGCATTCACTACAATCAAAACTAGGGTTTTAAGCCCTCTCAGAGCCTTAGACAAAGGATCAGTCAAGGAATGACTTGATCTTCAACTTGTATAGCCTCTAAAATATCCACAATGGATCAAAAGGACTCCCACTTCAAGGATTAAGCACAAGGCTGCTCCCTTCTAGGTGGATCAAGTCTCAAGATCGACAGTGTCACCAAATTAGGGTTTTGGTCGACCAGGGCCTCCAGATGGAAATTTTTCATATGGGCACAAGCCAATGATCCAAAACATAACCTAATATACTCCATGGAACCTCATGGACCCAATCATCAAGTCAATTTGACCTCAGGGGATGCATTAATCAAAAATCAGGAATTAGGGTTTCTTGACCTAATTCACCCCTAAGTTGACTTTTGAGACAAATCATGAGCCAAGACCTCAAGACATGATTTGAGGGTCTCTAATATACTATATTGATCCATTTGCAACAATGGATTAATCCAAGAAGCTTGAGCAACAAGTCTCAATTTCATCTGCACCACAATTAGGGTTTCGCGAGGAAAGTCAACTGTAACTTTGACTTTTGACCAGGACATGCTCCCAAACCCTAAGACATGATTCAATATACCCTATGACACCCATGGAACAGTCCATCAAGTTTGATTTAGGTCAAGGGCATGATTTCCTGAAGAATTGCACAGTTTGGAATTCATCTGATAAAAAGTCAACTGTGCACAAAAGTCAACTTTGACTTTTTGAGATTTTTCACCAAAATGGATTTTTAACCCTAAAATGATGTTAATGTATGATTTTAATCATCATTCATCAAGAAAAATCAAAGAAAGTGGGATAACTTGTAAAAGGGGTGGGTAACCATAAAAACTTAGAAAGATTTCTAAGTTATGGAAAAAGTGACACTAATGTGCCAACTTTGGAGGACCATAACTCCTAAACCACAAGGCCATTGTTCCCCATTCAAAGCTTGATTTGTAGATCATATTGCCCTCTACAAAAGCTTCAAACTGACCTATGTTCAAATTCCTCATGGATTTTGAGTTATGGAGTGATCAAAATCAAGAAAAGTCACTTTGTTCCAACACTAGTGAAAATTTCACTAAGTCAGAATCTGCCTTTACTTTTTTCCAAATGTAGGGGGGTTTTTCACTTGGATTCAAAAGAGATCAAAACCAAACATGTTCAAACAGTTGTTGTATCATGTAAGGGCTTTCCAAAATGGCCAAGAACATTACCAAATTCAATTTGAGCTATGAGATATGACATTGGCAAGATGCCTTGCTGAAATCTGCCAAGGCAAGGCAGATTTTTGGACTTTTGGTCGATTTGCCAAAATCAGCCAAATCCAAACACTCCTATCCACTTGGACACCTCTGAGGATTGAATCTAAAGGGGACAATCACTGAGCCAAGCCTCCAAAGTCTTTGGAACAAGAAATAGTATGTTGAACCTAGAATTGCCAAAATAGGGATAAGACTCCAATTTTGGATTTGAGCATTCAATGGAAGCATCAAGGTGGCATGGACTGAGCCATTCTCAACTGAATTCAGTCAAGACTTATCCAAGACCAAGGGAACCAGCAGCCTGTGCCCTAACCTCTAGTCAATGGCTAGAGGAGACTTGGATTTTCATTTGCCAACATTGGCCAAACCTACTCAGCAGTTGCCATTCACTATTCCTTACAAAACAAACTTGCTCTACTATAAATAGAGCTCAATTGTGATCAGTTTGAGTACACCAAAGCCATCAAACAGATGCTTTCCTCAAAATCTCTTCTTCCACTCCAATTTTACCTTCTAAGGCAAGTCATTATCGGGTTTTGAGTTTGAGAGCTTTTCCAATCAAACCAATCACACACACACCTCATATACATCACATATGAGTTGATCAAACACTTAAACAACAACTGGAACACTGATTTCTCAGAATCACCAGTCAATTGCTCAAGGTTTTAACCAAGTTGCAGTTGAGATGCCATGAAGTGATCCAACCAGTTTCAATCAAGTCCAAGCATTCAAACACACTCCATAGGGTGTAGGGAAGCTGTTCAGATCATCACAACTCATCTGTAACACCTCCAACTCAGAAATCAATTTGCTCTTGCTGTCACGACCTAGTGGTAAGCCTAAACTTGGTCATCTCTCAATTCATGCAATTTTTGCTGCACAATATTTGGCCATATGTTCATAATCATGCATGGAATGTTTCCCCTCAATTAATTGCATTGTTTGAATCGTGTATCAAAAATCCCAGCCTTCATGCAGAATCTAGGGTTCTTGAGGATTGTTCATGATTTCTTGTTTTATGTTTAATTTAAATGAAATTAATTGTCATAAACATGATCGTGAGGTTGAAACGAGTTGATTGGTATGTGGATTGCATGATATGATTAAGTATTCAGTGAGATTGGATAGAAAATGCAAATCTGGGAAACTCAAAACACGCGCATGTTCTTGCCCTTGTTCTTGGCGCCATTTTCCAACATTTGAATATTTGAATTTTGTAATTTTTATTTAATTGATTCAAAAATTAATTTCTCTCGGAGTTTTAATGATTTTGAGTTGATTCTTTTTTTAATAATTCACAAAAATGTTTAAATATTTTATTTTTCCAAAAAATCCCAAAAATATTATTTATTTCATATAATTGATATTTTTGCAAAGAATTAATATTTTAATTGTTTTTGACATTTAAAATATTTTTTCCCTCTTGATTTTGTAAAGATTAATGACTTCTAATTATTTTGTAGGGCAATACTTGATTTTTGAAGCATTAATCCAAGATCATAATTTGTTTCCCACATGTTAAACAATTTTTTATCATTTTAATTGAATTTTTATTAAATTAAAATACATTTTGGAAATAAATTAGGGTTTTTGATTAATTCAACCCTCACAAATCATTTTCAAAAAAACTTTTGGGCCTCTAATAGAGTGTAAGACTCAACCCTTTGTAAATACAACCTATTTTGGGCCCCACTTATTGTATAAGTCCCGTTGTATTTCAAAAAGTTCGACGCGATCATCATCCGTTAAAAAACAAACATTAGGCCTACCCTCGAGTAGTAAGACCCATTTCTTTTCTTTAAAACTCTTTGGGCCTCTATTAGAGTGTAAGACCCAACCCACTTGTACAGAAATATTTTGGGCCTCACTTATTATATAAGTCCCTCTGTACATTTTTAAATTCGGCACGATCGTCACCAGTTTAAAAATAAACCATCTGCGCCTCTCCTTGAGCTATAAGACCCACTCAAAATTTTTGGGCCTCTAATAGAGTGTAAGACCCAATCCCCTTTTAACCAAACAGCATGGAAGCTCTACAACCGAGTAAGTGTTTATACGCTTTCATTTACCGCTTTCATATACATATAACTGTATTGTGGGGTTGTTTCGTTGTAAGTCTTCTTTCATAAACTCATATCAACTGTGTAATAATAGTATAGATATTTAGAGCTTCCCCGACAACTACGTCTAGAACTAGGTAACGCCGTTTCGTTTATTCGTAGAAATAGACAGCTAGATCCCCAATAGGATCACCAGATACAGTCTTCTCTTCGACTGTCCTCATTAGGAATTGTCAAGAAACTCTACTCCCAGAGATGAATGTATTCTCCGTGAATGACATCTTTGAGTTTCTTCCAAATTCTCGAACTTTCCTGGCTTGATCTATTCCTTGTGAATAGTCTGTCTTGAATTTCTCGGGGTTTGGGGACCCACGGGCTTCTTAAAAGCATCGGCCTCATCTTGGGCTTCATACAAGGACCCACAGGCTTCCTAAAAGCATCCCCGCCTCCTCTTGGGCTTAGTACAAGGACCCATCGGCTTCTTAGAAGTATTCACAGCCTCCTCTTAGGCTTCGTATAATGATCTCTTCCTCCGGGAACGATAGCCTCCTCTTGGGCTTAGTACAAGGACCCGTCGGCTTCTTAAAAGCTTTCAGCCTCCTCTTGGGCTTCGTACAAATTGTCCCGACGACCTCCTAAAGGTATAGGAACAGAACTTAGTCATCTTCATAGAACAGTCCTTTCAAAGAGTCTACTACTGTTTCTCGAAGCATAGTACAAAAGATGAAACTCTAGACGCGGACAGTCTAATATCCTTGAGTCTCAAAGACATTCTCAAGTGACCCCTTCGTTAAATAGGAAGGAAACTCGTAGACTCGGACAGTCTCAATACCCTTTGGATTTCCCGTTTCCTCAAAGAAAAGGAAATATCCCTGAATCAAATCCTTGAGTACAGTGTTACTCATATAAGAACTGATTTTCTCTTTAAAATCAGTATACTGGATCTGTCACTCAACTGAAACAGTTACAATAGCCTCCTCTTGGGCTTTGTACAATGATTCTCCACAGCGGAGTCAAACAACGTTTAGCCTCTCTCTCGGGCTTTGTACGAGACACATAAGAGACTCCCTCGTTGAGTCAATCACCCTTCAGCCTCCATCTCGGGCTTCGTACGAGATACAAAAACACTCTCTTGTTGAGTATAAATCACTCTCTTGTTGAGTCAAACCTTTTAGCCTCCATCTCGGGCTTCGTACGAGATACCATAGAGGACTCTCTTGTCGAGTCACTTCCCTTTTAGCCTCTCTCTCGGGCTTTGTACGAGACACAAAAACACCCTCTTGTTGGGCCAATAGCCTCCTCTTAGGCTTTGTATAAGAAAACCACTGGTTGATCCAATCAACCTTTTAGCATCAAAACTGTGCCTCGTTCACAGTACACAAACATCAACAACTCCTTCCCCTTCATCTAATCGCTGTAAGCGGCAAGCCTCTGGATCATCTACATCCAGGCTACTGTCCCTCTTTTAGCACGAGAAATTCCTAAGGAAAGATAGCATTGCTCTACACTGAGTTAAAGTCTTCTCCTTCAGGTTAAAATCCCCTATAAAGGAAATTATGGCATTGTCGGATTCACACATCCCGGTTAAAGTAATTCTCCTTTATAAACAGTTGTGACACACAACCCCCTCTTTAGAGATGACAAATTCTCTCTAAAGTCAACACCCTTCTAGCTTCACATCTTGGGCTTTGAACAAGATACAAATAGAACCTTTTAGCTTCATGTCTTGGGCTTTGAACAAGACACGGATCACGTTTTAGCTTCACGTCTTGGGCTTTGAACAAGACACCAAAACAACCATTTCCTCCCATAGAATAGGAGGAACTACGAACGCTCTGATTTCCCTGTTTCAGTAAACGGGAATACGTAGGCATAAGATTGAAAGAAAAATCTTAGCGAGCACACTAAACAAAAAACCCAAAATCCCCATACTTTCATATATCCGTCCTAACATCTTAACCCCCCACCAATTAACCGAACACCACTTTTAAAAAAAATAAACCTAATAGAGACCCCGAATCTTTGTAGCATCTGTAAACCAACAGTTTTGACTGTTTAAACTCAGTTTGCAAGCAGGGTTAATTTGAGACATCTATTTCCCTTCCTTCATCAGCTTTAATAGGATAAAAAATGAATCGAGTTGTAGACACCAAAGAGCGATAGCTCTTCGCAACCGCGTCCAAAATCGCTCGCTACACCATGGAATCAAGTTTTGCCTTAAGAATCAGAAATAAACTGATCTTAGCCAAAACCCTAGATTGATGACCACAGACAGGAGAAAGTAGTCCACTTTAAATCTCTTGCCAAATTCAACCATTTGATGAAGTGATGGATACATTAAGATGTCTTGAGACTTGAGAAACCCTTGTAGCTTGCGTGGTGATGATATTGGGAACATCTCTTCCCTTTTTTCCTTGAACAAAAATCCCTTATGCACATATGGTCTCATGTTTGAGCCTCTGGAAAAAAACATCATCTCCTTTTGAGCTAGACAAGCATACCTTGATCCAATGCTTTGAAACAATGATATGCACAAATAATAATGCAAAATGAAATGAAACATAAACCAGTTAGTGTTAGAAAGAGGAGAGAAAATTTTGGGGTGCTACACCATGATCTCTTGAGACAACGGGTCGTGAGGCTCGTCGTCGCTGCTGGAACTGATCCATGAAGGGGAGCGGATGCTTCGCTCGGGGACAGGGTTGTGACTTCTGTAGGGAGACGGTGTTTGTGCCCGACCCTTCGACCTGACAGGGGGTGAACGTTGATCTTTCCGGGCTCTCTTGTTGCCTAGGGAGTACTGGTTTCGCGGGGAAATATGGTCACGTTTCTGGACAGCGTGAGACTCTGGCTCCTAGCGCACCCGATGATCACCTTCCCGTTGGGGATGTGGAGTTTTGGATCATCGGCGATCTTTCCTCGGCTGAGGGAATCTTGGACGGGCAGACTCTTCCAAGGCCACAATCTTCTCGTTTTGTTAGAGGATCAAGAGGTTGGTTTTGTTGAGTACTTCAAGAAGGGCCGCCACGGTCGGGTCGGCATTGGGCGGAACTGGAACGGGCTGGAGGTCCAGGGAGGGCTGGTCTTCAACACGACAAGTACGAGTGGGGGAGGGAGACGCGGTGGCTCCGTCTCTCAGAGGACAGGCGTCTCCTCCGAGGAAGGATGTAGATCCGTCCGCATCAATTTTGTTGACGGGGAGAAAAGCAGGATTGCGAGCGTCTTGGACGTGATCTTGGCAAACCATGATCGGAATCTTGGACATATAGTTGTTTTGGTCTTGAATCTGAGGTGGATGTTAAGACGGGGATAACAAGTTCCCATAGACGGCGCCACTGATCTTGAAGGCTGATCAAAACCTGGAGTGGGCCAAGAAAGATGTCTGTGATGCTGGGTGTGTGAGATGAGGATGAGGTGTACCTGCAAGGCACTCCGATGCTAAAGTAAAAATCGGGAGAGGAAAAAGGCAAGTATTAAAGTATGTGTTTCTTAGGATGATTTAGAATACCTGACATTCTCGACTGAGGTGGTTTTTATAGTGCCCCCAGCGCGTGGCCAACGGTCCCTATTTTCAGGGTGAAATAATCATTTCTTGAAGAATAGGTAACTGCCAAAAACTAGCCGTTAGGACGGACAGAAGTGCCTGAAACTAGCGTTGCCACGGGCAAAGACGTAGTTCCGAGCACGGGTGTCGTGGCTATTTCTGGATGGTAGAGCCGTGCATGACGGGCAGGGATGCCGAGGAGGAGCAGGAGACCTTGTGGGCCCTCTGACCATAGACAGAAATGTAAATGTTGCCCTATGTTGGCTGGACATAGGCAATTAGCCGTTCTGAGAGCAGAAGTGGATTTGACCGTTCTGAGAGCAGAAGTGGATTGGATCATGCTTAGCCATTAATCCAGTCCGGAACACATAGAAAAGTTTATAATATAATAAAATCCTAGCAAATTCTAATTAGTTCTTCACAAAATATAATTTGTCTTTCTTGATGTTCCATTATCTTAAACGTAATAGTCAAACTCAAAAGAATATTTACCATCTTCGAGTAATTCTAAGTATAATTCTTGAAAAAGATATTAAAATAATATTCATTAAACTAATAGTTTTATTTAACTTTTTAAATATGATTTACACTATTTAAAAATTCACTAAAATTGGATGCATCAATGCTCAATGTAAATATCACATTTATGGAAGAAAAGACTATTATATGCTGTGGAATGGGTAAGAAGCATGCAGCTAGGCCATGTGTTATTGGAATCAGATTACAAGCTGCATCATGTAGCAGCAGTAGCAGTGTTTATGAGTTTGGCTCTACTGTCCCCACTGTTTTATGAAAACATTTTAAAAAATCTCATTGGAGCTTACTTGCATACTACCGTAATGCGAATCTATTTGTTCACAAAGATAGCTGCAGAAGCTTAAATTCATAACCTGCTAAGAAACTCTATGTATGTGGGATTATCTGAATCAGGATCCGAAGCCCGCTTTCTAGAATGCACTGATTCGCCTAGGCAAGTGAATGGTTATGATTGTGGCTACAGACATATTATATATTATGACTCTGCTGTCAAAACAAAATAAACTTATTTGATACCAATTATATCACTATCACTGCCAAACCCAATTTAAGTAGTGTATGTATTGGCTTCAAACAAACTAACTAACTTACCAATCAAACATCAAAAGGATTTCCATAAGATCTTCTCTCTTTAATTGTGAATAACAATGACTACATAGAAAAACAGTCATTTATACAACAATCTTACAACATCGCATATTGCAATCACCGATCAAATTTTGATGTAATACCAACTAGGTAATCTCAATTGCTACAGAATTCAAAATTGATCCAACAACCTCGTCCTGTTTTGAAGAATTATCCCTAACACATTGGCGTTCACTTAAGCCAAACACATCCTTTTCGCTATCACATTATATAGATTTTTTCTTGTGAAATATTTTCCACAACTTCAAGATTATATAAGTTTAGCACTAATTGTCTTGGTCTAGAAGAAAGATGGCACTGAAGTGTCTCAGCCTACAAGATACAAGATATATAGCATGAGGTAAATGACTCAGAAGGGAGACATTCCTAAAGAATGCTCATGTTTCAAATATGCTTAAACCAAAAATATGCTCAAACCAAAAATATGCTCAACCTAGAAGTGTTTCCAACCCATAAGTAGTGTTGTCAAATATCAATATCAAAAAATATCGGATCGCATAGCGAGAAAATATCAAAAGCCGCAAAGCAGTTAAAATAGAAATAAAAACTCAAAAAGTTGAAAATTTAAATTGAAAATTTCAAATCTAATAACTAAAAGTCTAAAACAGAAAAGCTACAAACAGAAATTTAAAAAGAAATAAAACTCAAAAAGTTAAATATTTCAAACTAATAATTAGTAATTCTTCTAAGTCTAACTAATGATAAAAGATTTAACTATTCTCATGTAATTGTTGACAGAATTTCCATCCGATGTTATTCCTTAAGAGAGGATTTGATGTTTCTCTGCCACTTTCCATACTATTAACTAATGGACAAAGACAGAGGAACAAATAAAAAAACACAAAATTCAACAAATGAAAACACGTAACTTAGTATAATGGAAAGGAACTAGTTTGAAAAAAAATTAGAGGAATAAATTAAAGAAACCAAAAATCTAGAGATGGGAACAAAAGATAAAAAAGAAATCATCTAAAAAAGAATAACCTGAAAAAAATTCTTGTGAAAAAGTGTAAAATCTTGAAGAAATAAAGAAGAGCCATCAAAGTATTAAAGGAAGAGAAATCAAAGAATTGAAGGGAGATGATGAATGAATAGGTTGATATATATAATACCAAACACCGACTCAGTATGAAAGAAGAGGAAGAATGAACAGGTATATATAATACTAGGCACTGACTCAGTAACCCACATTTTTCTTTTTCAATGTTTCCACCTCTTTAGATTCTACTTTTCCACCTCTTAACCTTACCCTCTTTAATGTTTCTACTTTTCTACCTCTTCACGTTACCCTCTTTAATGTTTTTAAAAATAATTTATTATAAAAAAAATAATAATAAAAATATGGCTTCCATTCCATTAATAACCAGTATACTGGAAAATCGTCGATATCGCGAGCATCGCAAAATTGAAATTTTATACCGACCTTCGTATCGGATAGCCAAAGTTCTAATACGTAATACCGGTATACCGGCGTTATACCGGATATTTAACAACATTCCCCATAAGTTTGCTCGACCATGAAGTATGACCAGCCTAGAAGTATGCTTAGCCCAGAATTGTGCCCAACCAAAAGTGTGCAAAATCCGAAAGTGTCCTCTTCCAATAAGTGTTCCAGTCATACTTGTGCTCAGCCTAGAAGTGTGTCTAGCCTAAAAGTATGATCAACTCAACATATTATGATATCATCATCGCTGTCTCACCACCTTACGACCAGCAACAACATATCATCATTGACGTTTCATCAACACCATCACAAATATAACCAAAAAGTTAAAGTTGGTTCCAATTTCAAACAAGATGAAGATAATGATAATTTGATTGTTGCATATATGTGAACTCAAAACCGATATAAATGAATCATTCTATGTTCTGTTATATATCAGTACACAACTTTTAGCGTTGTTACATATCAGTGCATACATATATCAGTCTAATAACAACATAGACAAATAAATTCATTGACAGCTACCAAAAAATGCATTACGCCTTAACAAGATTAACCAACCACCCTGCGCTTTTAAATTACTACCAGCAACATATCATGCCTTTCCTGTTTGACATAACTCCTCATAGATTTTAAATAAATTCATTGACAACACGTTACCGTGTTTCATAGTTAAATCTATATATATATTTGAATGCAACATCAATCTAATATGCTGAAAATAGAAATTAAACAACCAAATCATATGATTCATCATGAGGAAGAACTTCATATCTTAACTATAACATTCTAATAGCAAAGTGCAACTCAATACATAATGAATAGGGCTTTCAATTTACACACATAAAAACTATAGAAACAAACCATTTGTGTTTATTTAACATTATGAGAAATTTCCACATTGGGTTGGTCGTGCGCTTATCAGCGTCCTTGATTAAACATTTCGTTTTAACAACAATTGACGAAACAAACAGTTAGTTTAGTTAGTGCTATGATAAAACCATTTACTAATCTTTTAGTATTGTTATTTGCTAGTATAACTTTCCATATAAAAAAGAAAAATACATTTCTAATAAGTGATTAATTTTTCTATATTAATCAAATTAACAACTGCATAGAAATTGGAGTGTGAATCATTAAACCTAACAGCAATGCATACAAAATAAAGGGATGAATTAGAAGGGAAACAAAGAGAAATTGATTTAGGATTTTTGAACTAAAACCTATCACAAATGAGAAACAGAGAGAAATTGATTTAGAGTTTAAGAATACTAACTTGCCAAGATTGGGTTGGGACTAGTGGTGTGGGGTTTTTCAACAACGCTTAGACAAAGATAGATACCAATGCGGTGTTGCCGCCGACGTTAGGGTTTTTGCAGTGGTGTGGTGGTGGCTGTTTTGAGCTTTCCAGTTATGAAAAGTAGAAGCTGAAAAAGATGTAGTTCTGAAAAAGAAGAGTTTTCCTTTCGTCTATTTCCTTTTTGGCCAGCGTAGTTCTTTTAAATTTTAGGGGAGGCAGTTTATCAACCGCCACAGACCCTTATTTATGGCAGTTGAGTGTACAACCATCGATCTCTAGTGCATGTGCCTCATTAAATTTTATGGGGAGGCGGTTTATCAACTGTTGCAAACCCTCTTTTAGGGCGGTTAAGGTCACAACCGTCATAAAAAATCATGTTTTAAAAAAAAACAAAATGGCGGTTCTCAAGAACCTTTGTGGCAACCATCGTAAAATACTTAAGAGGACGATTTAGATTGAACTATCGTAATCCTTGTGTCACATAATCGGTTTTTTCTTGTAGTGTTTCTCTAAAATCTAGCTATGGCTTCTAACTCATTCTTTGGTGGAGAAAGTCCTCTAACTATATCTTATGAAAATTTTGTTGACTTTTTTGAAATCAAAAATCAAGGTTTTAACCTCTTTAGTATTGTCTCCTTCTAGAAATGGGAAAAATACTTTGATGTACTTTTGGACCCATTTATCCAATTCTTGTGAAAGAATTCTGGATAAATGTTTCCCTTAAGCAGTTAGGACAGGATGTTTCCATTATCCAGTCCAATGTCTTAGGTATTCTTATTTTCATCACTTCTGTTATGTTTGCTAAAATAAAACAGTGTAAGGAAAATGGTGTCTGTATGGACATGTACAGTAGGACCAGCCCCTTCATTAACGACATTCCTCCAAAGATTCTTTCCAACCTCCATAAGCTTGAAAGTGTATCCTCTCTCCTTCCTAAGAAAAAGATATGGCATCAACTGGTGGTGTTAAATATTCACCCAAGAGAAGAAGATTTGGAAACTCTCACTTATGATGACAAGCATCTTATTTTATTTTTCATGTCTAGGATTAAAGTTAACCTCCCTTTCACTATCTTCAACTTTATGAAGAAAAATATAATTTTCTCTCACAAGGGAATGCCTTTTCTCATTCCTTTTTTACGAGTTCTTTTTGAACTCTTCGTTCGAGAAAGAATTGTGAAGAAAGTGCAAGATGATGGTTTAACTGAGGCTCTTGAGACCCACAAGGCACTTCTTGTGTTGGACCCTCTGCACCCTTGTTTCTCCTTTTCCTCCTTTTTGATTTGTTTCTCTTCTATTGTATCTTGTTTTTCAAATTAATGAAGTTATTTTTTCAGTTATTCTCTTTTTTACTCTAACTACATTTACTTTATTATTTTTTATTGATGACAAAGGAGGAGAAAAAAAATATGATTTTGATATATCTTCAACCCATAATAAATCCCAAACATGTTATATTATGCCTTGAACTTTTATTGAAATTTATTAATGTTGATTAAACCTTTTGAAAATTCAAAATTCTTTGAGTCTTAATCTTAGGGGGGGACTTTACAAACCTTACTCTGAAGAAGCCAAGAATAATTTTGATAAGTATAAAACTCAGGGGTATCGCAACGCGAAAAATGACATGGAGCACTCGCACGCTCGAGATGATAACAAAGTCGCCACCAAAATTTGTTCATTCCAAAAGGATAGGGAAAATATCGATAAAACCCTTAAAGGAAAAAGAAAATGATCGTCACAGCCAAATTTGGGTTAGGGAGTCGATTATGCTATGGGAAGGTATTATCACCTCTCACATTCGTTGTACTCAACGTGAACCATTTAGTTAGATTTGCGAAAAAAATGTTAGCTTCACTCATCGCCTTTTGTCCTTCCAAAGTCATATCCTAAAGATTCTTCCATACACGATTCCTTTGTTTGGCATCTCTGAGCTCTTGGTTTCATTTCCCAAGCTCAAGGTCTGCCCCTACCAGGCGATCCCTAACTTTTTTTCACTTTTTCTTTCATCTATAACAGTTTCCCTCTTCTGTTGATTCTTCCCTAAGACCTATTAATCTTCCTAAACATGGTTGGGTTTTAAGCCCCAAGGTCGTGCAAGATGAAAGCTTCCAACATCTTCTCCTCGGGTGGGTTCTCCATTTGGTACCCAAGTTGCCTCAAAGATAAGACTGAGTTAAAATTAATGCACGAAATTCTGGTACCAGATATGTGATGTCACACTTAATGTCACAACAACACACTCTGTTATGGACAATAACAAACAACAAGAGAAACACACAGAATTGTTCACCCAGTTCGGTCTAACAACCTACGTCTGGGGGCTACCAAGCCAGGGATGAATTTCACTATCAGTAGTATTAATTTACAGACTCAACAATCCAGTTGACATCTCCTAAACTTAATCACTACTTAATGAACCTTCTACTTAAGAGACCACTTAAGTATGAGAACACTACTCAATCCCTAAATCACCTCAGTGATATAATTCAAATTTCACACACTTTGAAAAACACTACTTGATTCTGCTTCATAGATTTGATCAAGAACAACTCAAAACAACAACACCAATTCACACTAGAATGGTTTACACGAAGACTCAAACGACTCTCAGTCTTTAGCTCTCTTTCTTCGTTACTTTTCCTTCAGGATTGATGTGCATTATATAGATATTTGAATTGGGCTTGGACCTGCTACAATATCTGACCTGATTTGTTATTTAAAACTGAATCTTCGACATATTTCTCTCTCAAAATCTTCTTAAATCTCAGCCTTTAAACACTCCTACAAATCTGCATCAAATCTGTTTGTAACAGAAAATATCTATCCCAAGATATCCGCAACCAATGAGACTAACAGCTCTCCCAATATCCAGCTAAAACGCAAACCCTAACAACATCACTAAACCTGATGTTATTAATCTTCTGCAGACCTGATGTCATGATATCGCATGTGACATCAGACTTCAAAACTTCAACAAGATAAATACTTAACATAAACCAATGCTAAGACTCAATGTTAAGACATCACCCATGTGACATCAACATTGCACAACTTTGTTTTACCAAAATTCTAGCCAATCCAAGAACCAACAATCTCCCCCTTTGGCTAATTTTGGCTAAAACAATCTCTGCAACATCAGAGACTTCAGCAGCGGATAAAAATTTTAAAAACAACCAACAAACAGCTCCCATCAACAAAGAGCAAACTCCCCCTCAAAACCAGAACCAGCATAACCAGCTGTTCAACATGCACACTCCCCCTCAACATCTGCACCACACCACTCAACATCTGCACCACACCAGATATAGGGTACACTCTACACACCTAGGCTAACTCTTCTCCTTTTTAGCCACAATTAGACAATTACCAAACACAATGTCCTGACATAAAGTCATGGTCAAACATCATGCTTCCCAAAAACACAAGTTCCAACACATTGACTGTCCAGTCGATACAAACGATGCTCCTTGTTTTTCATTATAAACACAAGCCTTTCTTCTAGCAGCACCACTCAGCAACCAAGAATGAGCCAGTCAAACCGCAAAGGTGCAGCAAAGAACTTCAAGCAGAAGAACACGACTTCAGATCCACCTCAGAAGAGGAGCAAAATAATAACTACAGCTGAAACAACTTCAGGAATCAAAAAGACAGGCAGAACCTCAGAAACAACCAGGAATTCAGTAAGTCTTTCATACCAAGCTCTTGGTGCTTGCTTCAAACCATATAGAGCTTTCCTTAGTTTGTACACATGGTCAGGAAATGTTGGATCAATAAATTCTTTTGGTTGATCAACATACACCTCTTCATTTAAGTAACCATTTAAGAAGGCACTTTTAACATCCATCTGAAAAAGCTTGAATTTGAAATTACAAGCCACACCTAAGAGCAATCTGATAGATTCCAGTCTTGCCACATGAGCAAAGGTTTCATCATAATCAATTCCTTCAACCTGAGTGTATCCCTGAGCAACTAATCTGGCCTTGTTTCTGGTGACCACTCCTTGTTCATCAGATTTATTCTTGTAGATCCACTTGGTGCCAATCATATTGACTCCATCAGGCCTAGGTACTAGCTCCCATACTTCATTCATCTTGAATTGCTCCAGCTATTCATGCATTGCATTTATCCGAAACTCATCAGTCAATGCTTCCTTGACATTCTTTGGCTCAATTTTGGAGACAAAACATGAACTTGCTATAACATCTCTTGACCTAGTTCTCACTCCAGAATTTGGATCACCTCATTTGGGTGATCCTTCTGCACTCTGATAGAGGGATCTTTATGAGGTTGCTCAGTTTCAGGCTCAACAGCAGGAACACTAGGAGTTGGACTTCTGTCTTCAGCTGCTAGTGCAACTTCACCAACTGATGTTCCAACATCATCTAAGACATCATCATCTTCCTGCTTATCATTGTCATCAATCACCACATTGATGGACTCCATCATCACTTTGGTTCTAGAGTTGAAAACCCTATATGCTCTGCTGTTGGTAGAGTATCCCAAAAATATTCCTTCATCACTTTTGGAATCCAATTTTCTTCTCTATTCTCTATCAGCCAGAATATAACATTTACTTCCAAAAACATGAAAGTATTTAACATTAGGTTTTCTTCCCTTCCATAGTTCATACAGAGTGGATGAAGTGCCTCTTCTCAGGGTAACCCTGTTGTGAATGTAACAGGCAGTATTCATGGCTTCAGCCCAAAAATGATAGGGAAGTTTCTTGGCATGGATCATAGCTCTAGCAGACTCTTGGATAGTTCTATTCTTCCTCTCAACTACTCCATTTTGCTGAGGAGTAATAGGAGATGAAAACTCATGACTTATACCTTCAGCAGAGCAAAATTCTTCAAACTTGCTATTCTCAAACTCTCTTCCATGGTCACTTCTTACTCTGATAACCTTACTCTCCTTTTCTCTTTGGAGTCTTTGACAAAGATCTTTAAAAACATCAAACACCTCTGTTTTGTCTTTGATGAAGCTCACCCAGGTGTACCTTGAATAGTCATCCACAACTACATATGCATATTTCTTTCCACCCAGACTTTCCACCTGCATAGGTCCCATCAAGTCCATATGAAGTAGTTCCAAGACCTTGGAGGTGGTGTCACGTTTAAGCTTCGGATGAGACATCTTTGTCTGCTTCCCTTTTTGACAGTCTCCACACACTTTTCCTTCCTCAATATTAAGTTTGGGAATTCCTCTGACTGCTTCTGAGGAGATGATTCTCTTCATTCCCTTCAGGTGAAGATGTCCCAACTTCTGATGCTAGATTTTGACATCATCTTCTTTAGCAAATACACAAGTGGGAGACTTTGATTCTTGTGGCACCCAAAGATAACAATTGTCCTTAGACTTGTCTCCCTTCATAATGACTTCTCCTTTATCATCTTTGACCATGAATTCAGACTTTGTAAAGTCTACTTTGAATCCTTGATCGCAAAGTTGACTAATGCTAATCAAATTAGCTGTCAGTCCTTTAACAAAAAGCACATCCTCCAGTCTGGGAGCACCAGCACAGTTTAGTTTACCAATCCCCTTGATCTCTCCTTTGACCCCATCACCAAATGTAACATATCCTGAAGAATGAGGCTTCACATCTACCAACAGATTCTTTACTCCAGTCATGTGCCTTGAACATCCACTGTCAAAGTACCAATCTTCTTTGGTAGAAACCTTTAAGGAAGTGTGAGCTATCAAGCTGGTAACCTTAACTTTAGGGACCCATTGCTTCTTAGGCTTGGAACCCTGCCTTCCTTTATACCAGTTCTGTTTGGGAACAACCTGATAAGCCTTCTGTGGATACCCATGTAGCTTATAACAATAAGCCTTAATGTGTCCAAAACATCCACAATAGTGACACCTCCAGTGTCTGTATTTCTTCTTAGATGGAGTTCTGTCATGATGTTTTAACATCACTGGTTTTGGGGTGATAGAACCTGCATCACTGGTGAATCCCAAACCACATTTGTCTGCCGCCATCTTCCCAATACTAAGAATGTTGTCTAACGCATTATTACCATTGTTCAACATTCTGATAGTTTTGGTCATAGAGTCCAGTTTATAGTTAAGCATACTTACTTCAGCTTCAAGTTCAGTCTTTTCAGCTTTTAACTGTACTATGGTTTTCTTCAGCTCTTCTCCTTCAAGACACACTTGTTCACTTCTCGCGAAAAGATCTTTATAAGTGACAGCAAGTTCATCGTAAGAAACCTCATCATCACAAGACTCATCATCTGACTCATTAACCCCAATCATAGCTCTAACAAGTTTAGCTGGATTTTCTTCAGATTCACTCTCACTGTCAGACCAAGAAGCTGATAACCCTTTCTGCTTCTTTAGAAAAGTAGGACATTCCTTCTTGACATGTCCATGCCCTTCACACTCAAAGCATTGTATCCCTTTGTCATTACTGGATTTTTCTTCATCTTTAGACTTCTTCCCTTGTTCTCCTGATCCGGTGATGTTGGAGGTAATGTTCTTGACATTGGGATTATAACTCATATTTATCCTCTTCATAACTTTGTTGAACTGTTTACCCAGCAAAGCAATAGCCTGAGACAGCTCCTCCTGAGAATCATCCTCTTTCCCTTTCTTGGCTTCATCAGAACTGGAAACCAAAGCTATACTCTTGGACTTCTTCTCAGGTTCCTCTTCACTTAACCCTAGCTCAAATGTTTGAAGAGATCCAATAAGCTCATCAACCCTCATCTTGCTGATGTCTTGAGCTTCTTCAATTGCAGTCACCTTCATCTTATACCTCTTGGGAAGGGATCTAAGGATTTTCCTTACCAGCTTTTCTTCAGTCATCTTTTCTCCAAGAGCACTAGAGGCATTGGACAGCTCAAGAATACTCATATGAAAGTCATGAATAGTTTCATCTTCTTTCATCTTTAGACTTTCAAACTTTGATGTCAGAAGTTGAAGTCTTGACATCTTAACCTTTGAAGTTCCTTCATGAGTAGTCTTCAAGATGTCCCAAGCTTCCTTGGAAACTTCACAGGTATTGATCAACCTGAATATGTTCTTATCAACTCCATTGAAAATAGCATTTAAGGCTTTGGAATTACCAATGGCAAGCTCATCTTCTTCCTTGGTCCATTCTTCTTCAGGTTTCAGTTTTGAACTGCCTTCTTTTTCTTTCCCAGCATCATCCTTCTAAACAACAACAGGTGATTTCCATTCTTTAATGATAGCCTTCCAAGCCCTAATGTCCAAGGATTTCAAAAAGGTAATCATCCTTGGCTTCCAATAATCATAATTAGAGCCATCCAAAATAGGGCGTCTGTTGACAAATCCTCCAACTTCTTTGTCCATCTTTACACCAGAAAGTAACTTCCCTAGATCTCACCCAGAGACAGACAGGATGCCTGCTCTGATACCAATTGAAATTCTGGTACCAGATATGTGATGTCACACTTAATGTCACAACAACACACTCTACTATGGACAATAACAAACAACAAGAGAAACACACAAAATTGTTCACCCAGTTCGGTCTAACAACCTACGTCTGGGGGCTACCAAGTCAGGGATGAATTTCACTATCAGTAGTATTAATTTACAGACTCAACAACCCAGTTGACATCTCCTAAACTTAATCACTACTTAATGAACCTTCTACTTAAGAGACCACTTAAGTATGAGAACACTACTCAATCCCTAAATCACCTCAGTGATATAATTCAAAGATCACACACTTTGAAAAACACTACTTGATTCTGCTTCACAGCTTTGATCAAGAACAACTCAAAATAACAACACCAATTCACACTAGAATGGTTTACACGAAGACTCAAACGACTCTCAGTCTTTAGCTCTCTTTCTTTGTTACTTTTCCTTCAGGATTGATGCGCATTATATAGCTATTTGAATTGGGCTTGGACCTGCTACAATATCTGACCTGATTTGTTATTTAAAACTGAATCTTCAACAGATTTTCTCTCTCAAAATCTTCTTAAATCTCAGCCTTTAAACACTCCTACAAATCTGCATCAAATCTGTTTGTAACCGAAAATATCTATCCCAAGATATCTGCAACCAATGAGACTAACAGCTCTCCCAATATCCAGCTAAAACGCAAACCCTAACAACATCACTAAACCTGATGTTATTAATCTTCTGCAGACCTGATGTCATGACATCGCATGTGACATCAGACTTCAAAACTTCAACAAGATAAATACTTAACATAAACCAATGTTAAGACTCAATGTTAAGACATCACCCATGTGACATCAACATTGCACAACTTTGTTTTACCAAAATTCTAGCCAATCCAAGAACCAACAATGCACCCTCGGGTCCCAATGAGAGGTACATTAGGGAAGTCCCCACTACTGAAAATGATCTCAGCACCATCATACTCTCGTGAGTAACAGGAGATGTCGTCTGCTATGAGGGATACATCCTTTGAGGCCAACTGGAACTATTTTGCTGATCCACGAAAGGTCCCTTTCTTCGGAAGGTGAGTCAACAACCATCTATACAGCAAATGAGCATAACATAGAACCATTTTTCCTCTCTTTTCATATCTTAGGCTGATGTAGTAATGCATATCAGCTAATAAAGGGGAACCGAGTTCTTAGTCAGGAATATTCATATGGTTGTCATGTCTATGAAATCGTAAATGTTTGGAAATACGACATTCCCATAGATAGACAGTGTTATCATGGCGTAGCAAGCCTCTCAATTTTTGGCATAAACAAAGGCAGAATCCTTTTCTATTAGGAACTTGATTGAGAAACTCTGTGTATTTCCCTTGGTCTCCGGGTTGGGGTAATATCTTCTTGTTCATATGGAGAGCATCATTTTGTACTTCATGCTTAGGGAGATTTTCTATACCAAGGACAGGAAGCTTGTTCTTCATGTTGATACCCACAAGATGTTCAAATTCTTCTAGTGTGGGAGCTATCTTGAAATCTTGGAAAGTAAAGCATCTCAATGGAGGATCATAGAACTGAGCTAGTGTCAGTATTGCTAGGGAATCTACTTCTTGACTTAGAAGCCTGATGATATTTTCATGTTTTGCCCCAAAGTTGATCTTGTTGACTGGAGGTAGTTGAGAAACCACTCCTATCAAATTTCCCAGCTTAGGAGATATGAATCTGAAGGAGCGTGTATTTCTTCTAGCTGACCTCATACTCTGGATTGCTTACAACTGTAGTTTCTTAAATTCCTTGGAAACAAAAATGCAGATGCTAAGTGTTATGTTCAGGAGAGTGTAATGCATATGGATGGTTTAGAATCATGGATATATCATGTCCAGGTCAATCATAGTAATAGATAAGAGAATATACAAGTATCTCTGATTAGTGGAGCCCCATAGGTAGGATCTACGGTTGTAGATTCCTAGAGTCATGGACCCTCCTTGAGAATATTGTCGCCCTGACGAAGACTCATCAGACAGTGATACCCTCAAGATGATTTCTTCTAGGTGAGGTCTTCGAATCAACCACACGAGGTATACATCTCACTGGTCGATAATACACAACCATTGACTCCAATATTCTAAAAAGGTCCCTAGAGTCATTGAGCCTACTTGAAAATATTATCGCCTTGACGAAGACTCATCAAACAACAATACCTCCAAGAGGGTCTAATCTAGGCGGGGTATTCGTACCATCCCGACGAGGCATACACCCCGCAAGCCAATACTACACAACCACCATCTTAATCCTAAGTTTTTGCTCAGACTCGGGTGTAGAGCATATCTCACATAGTGCCAATAATCAGAGGGTCCCATTCATACCATATAAGAGAAAATTAAATATATGGAAGAAAACACTTAAACAAATCCAACATTTTAATCGCAAAGTTAACCAAAATAGGCTTGACTCTCTAGCTAAAGAGAGTCCCCGGTAGAATCGTCAGCTATCGCGTAGTGAAAAATTACCTGGAGCACTTGCACGCTCAAGATGATAACAGAGTCGCCACTAAACTTTATTCATTCCAAAACAAAAGGGAAAATATCAATAAAACCCTTAAAAGAAAAAGAAAATGGCTGTCATAACCAAATTCGAGTTCGGGAGTCGATTATGCAAGGAATGTATTAACACCCCCTCACATATGTTATACTCAACAGGAACCATTTAGTTAGATTTATGAATAGAATTTTAGCTTTTGTCATTTGTTTTCTCCGAGTTACTAAAATTTCAAAAGGAAAAAGAAAGGGTTGCAAAAAGGTTTTTATTAAGGTGCTTGAAAAAATTGTGGGTCTTACTCCTACGTATCCTCAGGTGCGATGAGGAATTCAAAGCTATGTAGTTCTTCATAGAAAACTACATAATGGTTGGTGTTTTTATTGAATGAATGTTTAAATCACATTCTAACGGTTAAACATTGCTTGTATACTCGCAATTGGAGGCTTAAATGTTTGTTTGTATCATGGTAGAATGGACTAAATAATGTTCTTTTGTAAAAAGGTTTTCGATCGTGCGGGGCGAGAAAATGATAGTTTGTTCATTTTTGAGTGGATGACGAATGCTCGGATAGTCGAGCTATAGAACTATTATCCAAAAAATCGGGTAAAAGAGTAGTAGACACTAAATTGTTCCTTGTTCACCCAATTAATTTTAAAAAGGATTAGATACAATTAAGGTATTTTGAATGGAAGACGAATACTTGAATGACCAAGTTATACGACTCGTATCCAAGTATTCGGGGAAAAGAGTGGTAGACACCAAACAGATCCTTTTTCATTCGACTTATTATTAAAATGAGATTTCTTAATATTTGATTATGAAAGAGGCTCAAGATGAATCGGGTTAGAAAGTTTTTAGTTGATGACTAATTCTCAGATGGTCGAGCTATATGACTCGCATCCAATTACTCGGGGAAAATAGCAGTAGACATTAAATCATTCCTTTTTCGCCCGATTTGTGAAAATATGTTCAAAAGTGGTTAGGTATTTTTATTTTGATTTAGGAAATGCACTCGATATGGATCGAGGTTTGATTTGTGTTAACTCAAAATTGATGGAAAAAATACGAGCATTGAGAATGCCACTTGACGTCGAATCAAGGGTTTTTAATTTGAAATATGAATTTTTGTTGTAACAAGACTGTTCATATCCCTTGAATTTTGATGATAACAAAGTATTTAAAGAACAAATTAGTATACTAACGTATGTTCAAGTGTGAAGGATCACAAGCTTAGAATTCACTATGAATTAATCGTGATTGAAAGCATTTATGAAGAAGCAATGTTACTCAGATTCTGAATGATCAGAATCTTGTGATTCTTATTGATTAAAATATGGTGACTCTGAATATGTTCATTAGACTCTGGTATTATGTTCCAGCCTCTGGTGACAGCTCAAACTCTATAGGGCAAATGTGCCTTTGATCCGTACCATATACCAAAAGCAGACCACTCTTGTCAAAGCGTCAGATTTCTCGAAAGAGTCAACTAGGGTTTCGTTTTGCAAGGTTCAAGGAATGGTGATGTGACCTCCTTAGTTTGTTCTACCTTTTAGTAGATACCTAGTACTTTGAAAGGTTCTGTGAACAAATCCATTATTCAGTGGACACTACTTCTAACACGATATGTTCTCCAACATCTCTCTTGGCATGCTTCTTCACTAAAAGAAAGCTGAAGATTTGAAGGAAGTTTACAACACTACAACGCAATATAATATCTTGAGCATAACTCTGGGCTTTTATTTGTAACTGTTATTGAATAAGATCTTAAAATTTCTTATCTTTTTATATCTTAGAAATCTTAAGAGGATATGAACCTTTGTGATTGTTTCACAACTGCTATACTTTTGATTGTGTATCTAAGTATAATATTTATCTTTTCTACTAAACTATTTGTTGAAAGTAGAGGAAGTATCTTGCATGTGTGCTTGAGAATTAAAGTCTCTTGTCTGTGTACTTGAGCAGTGAAGTCTCTTTCTAGGTTGATTGAGCAGAAGTCTCTTGCAAGGTTGCTTGAGCAGAAGTCTCTTCTAGGTTGATTGACCATTGAAGTCTCTTGCAAGTGTGCTCAAGCAAAGTGTAGTATTTTTGTTTATAATGAAAAGCTCTTGTTGAGGTAAGAGGACTGGACCACTCTCAGTTGAGGAGAGGAACCAGGATAATCTTTGTGTGTTGCTTGATTTTACTACTTATGACTATTATTTCCGCTGTTGTAACTATTTCTAATATCAGACTTTGAACGTGGTTTAGATTTTGAAGTTGCATTATCAGAAGTGAAACAATTTTTTGGTATGCACAATTCAACCCCCCCCCCCCTTCTTGTGTATTTTTCTCACCTTCATTTGGCATCAGAGCACGGTCTGTGCTAAACACTTCACCATGGTACAGTAAACGATCGTGAGAAAAATATACTTCCTTATTATATCGGGTGCTTATGTTTCTTATGACTATAGTACAGATGAGAAAAGTTATTACTCTACTAAACCACCTTCATTCAGTGGTGATTCCACTCAGTTTGAATGTTGGAAAAGCAAAATGTATACCTACATCATTGGTCTAGATGATGGGTTGTGGGACATCCTTGAATGTGGTATTGGCATCTTTGTCAATGGTGTTGGGATGGTTAAGGACATGAAAACTTTTACTCCTGCTAAAAAGAAAGTCTACAAAAATCATCACAGAGTAAGAGGTATTCTGATTGAGGCCTTACCTCACTCAAAATACACAAAAATCATTGATAAGTCTACTGCTAAGACTATCTTTGAATTGTTGTGTTCCACTTATGAAGGGAACCAACATGTAAAAGAGGCTAAGGCAAACCTTCTTGTACAAAACTATGAGTTTTTAAGGATGAAGGATGATGAAGACATTAGAACCATGTTTTCTAGGTTTCAAACTCTTGTATCAGACCTTCAGATCCCAAGCAAAAGTTACACTAGAGCTGACCATGTTAAGAAAATTTTGAGAAGTCTCCCTGCTAAATACAGACTTAAGGTCACAACTATTCAATGGGCTAAAGACCTGAATACGTTGAGTCTTAAAGTCTGATAAGAAATCTTAAGATCCATGAAATGGAACTGAATAGAGTTAAGCCAGTGATGAAATCCAAAACACTGGCCTTGTATTCTATGGTTGAAAGGTTTGGTGGCAAAGCTGTCAGATCCTCTAAAGTCTGGAAATTAGAAGAAACTTATGATGATGAAGTTTCTGATGGTGACTCTGATGAGGAGGAAATGGCCTTTATCATTAGGAGATTTCAGCAACTAGATAGAAGAAACAAAAGACTATCTAGTAAAAGCAATAGCTCCAGAGGGTCTAGTTCCAAAGATAATGCAGATGATCAAAAGAGTTGCTTCAACTGTAAGAATCCTGGTCATTTCAGGGATGATTGTCCTGATCTGCAAAAAGAAAGACCGAAGAAAGGAATCTTTCAAAAGGAAAGTTTCAGAAATAAATTCAAGAAGAGGCTCATGGCAACATGGGATGAAATTTATAATGAATATTATTCAGACAAAGATGATGGAGAAGAAAATATGGCTCTAATGGCTCTCACACCCTCAGATACAAAATATGAATCAATCTTTAATTCAGATTCTGATGGTGAAGACGAGGTATTTTCAAATCTATCTCGCTATAATTTAATCTCTTTTATTCAAGAAATCATGTGTCGTTGCCAAGATAAAGCAAAACATATAAAAACATTGAAAAAGTAATGTGATCTTCTGAAAGAAGAACTAAATATTTCTCAAAACAAAATTGAATATTTGGAGAAAGATCACATTGCCTGAGTAAATAAAATGAAGGATAAAACCTGAGTGAGCATGAGATAGCTCTTCAAGATTTTATTATAACAGGTCTTGAGAGAACAAAACTTTCTTCCATGATATATAGATTAAGCAAGAGCAAAGGAAAAGGTTTGGGTTACAATGAGAAATGTGTTAACTCTAAAGCTCAACTCTTAAAAAACTCAGATGTTTGCTCAAACAGTGATGAATACTTGTTTATGTTTGCCTCTGATAAAGGTAAAAGTCTGAACCAACCACAACCTAAGATAACAGAATCAAAGGTTATGAACAAAACAGCCCTAAGATGTAATAATCAAACGTGTTGAAGAAATCAGAACCTAACATTCAAAAATCAAAGGTTCTAAAGAATCCATAACCTAAAATCCCCAAGTCAAAGGTTCTGAAGAAAGTAGAAGCGAAGACCTATGGACCAAAGTTTCTGAAAGGCTCAGATGTCAAAACATATCCAAGAAAAAATGTTTAAAAGAAAAAAAGTTTGGAATGAGTATAGACCTTTTTATCGGAAAAAAGCTGAAAATAAAAGAAAGCTTGTTAAAACTAACAATAAAGGACCTATACCAAATTGTTTTTGCTGCAGATATACCTAAAGGGAGAAAAAAGGCAACAAGCATGGTACCTGGACAGTGGTTGCTCACGTCATATGACAAGAGAAAAGCTTATATTCCAAACCCTGACTCTAAAGGAGGAAGGCAATATGGGTTTTGAGGAGGACAAAAAGGGAAGATTGTTGGTACGGGCACTATTGGTAACTCTCTAATCTCTATCAATAATGTTTGGTTAGTAAGTGAACTTAAACATAACCTTCTGAGCATAAGTCAATTTTGTGACACTGTTTATGAAGTTTTGTTTGATAATAACTTTGTTCAGTCATCAACGAGTCTCACAGATCCATTCTGCTCAAAGGTAAGAGGAAGGGAAATGTTTATAAAATTAAACTTTATAAATTGAATAACCAAAAATTTGTTTGCCTTACTTCAGTGAGTGATGAATAATGGATCTGGCACAAAAGTTTAGGTTATGCTAAATGTTATTATATTTGGTATCCTGTGTGAAACAAACACATGATAAGATAAGTCTTATCTTGTCTATATCATATCATATCCTTATCCTGCTTTATCCTACACACCAAACGGGCCCTAAAAAGAACCAAAATGATCACAGAATCAGATCAAACACAAATGGGACAAATATCTTTTCATTTAATGTTTTGATTATAATAAAGTGGATTATAGAGTCAAGCCCATGGATCTTTCCTAAAGCACGTAAACTTGGGCACAATGCTATACATCATAATCAAATCCCTAATCTAATATTTCTAAGAAGAAAACCAACCTAATTTAAATCTAAACCCTAAACTCACAGCATAAATATCTAAGTGTTAAATCTAAACGGGGCATCCATGATTTACAAAAAAAAACCCTAAATGTTGTTGATCTTCACACTGAAGAACGACAATGCTAACCTTAAGCCTCAGTCTCCATCATGCTCCATCCACACCATGCAGAAAGCAAAAGAAAAGATGAGTTAGGAAGGAATGGAGAAGAAAGAAGGAAAGGAAGGAAGAAAGGACTAAAAAAAAAAAGAGAAGACTTACCTTTTGTTCACTGGGGACAACCTCCTCCCTGTAGGTTAGTTTGTTTTTTTTTCGCGCATTGTTGAAATTTATTATAATACCTGGCATGTATTGAATTGTTGTTGTGTTGTTTACTAAGGGCTTTAGGTTGGGCTCTGTTTGGGTCTTATTGTTGTTTGGTTCATGATTAGGATTTGTTTTTCGTTATGTTGGTGGGGTTTGAGGTTAGACATAAACGTGTTTGGGGATTTTAGGGTTTAGATTTGTATGTGTGATCTTGGTGTTTAAAGGCCAGGTTCGTGACCAAGGTGGTACGATCAAAGTTATGGTGAAGGTTTGGGATCAATATGGGTAGGTTAGAGGTGATTCTGGGTTTGGATGACTGAAGGTGGCCAGAGATGATGAACATTCATCTTCTATAGTGGGTTGTGGTCCATCTGGGTTAGTTAGGGTTCATAGTTTAGTAAAGGTTTATGGCTAGGGTTCTAAAGCTCTAGGGTTAGGGCTTTTCATGTTCATCTTAAGAACGTGATGTTTTCTGGGTTTCCTACGGTGGTTGGGAGATTCAAGTGAGGGTTTAAGGGCGGAGCCACCGGCGGAGGCAATTTTCGGTCAGTGGCATTTTTAGAGAGAAAGGAGATAATTGGATAGAGAGAGAGAGGGAGAGAGAGAGGTCTGAGAGAAGAGAAGTAGAGAAAGAAAGAAATGGAAAAAATGAGGCAGATCTGAAGGAGATCCACTAAAGTACTCCCTCCACACGCTCACAAGATCACCACATGTGGCCTTTCTGAGAGCCACTAGATTGTCATACATTGACCACTCAAGTGTACACTCACCCACAGTGAACACGTGTTTGACTCCATATCTTAGCCTTTTGTTCTTCTTACTTTTCCTTTTGGTTTGATCTAACAGTCGTCCTTCCATCATGTTGACCATTCAGTCAACAAGTCCAAGGGCCTCGGAGAGAGTCCATATGGGCTCTCCTGAGTTAACTCCTCCTTTCCACTTTGGGCCTTCTCCACCATTAGGTCTAGTCCACTGCTTTCTGCATCTCCCTGTTTTCCCCTATAACTACAAAATGCAACGCTAGTCTATTTTTCGTTTTGTTATTTATTTATTTTAACCTAGTTAACTGTTTTAGTTTATTTATTTTAGTTAGCTTTCTATTTTAGTTTATTTAATAAAAATACCAAAAAAATTAGTTAATTAAATTAATTGGTTTACTTTAATTTAGGTTAGTTATAAATATAAATAAAAAAATCAAAAATACAAAATATGTCCTTTATTAGATTATAATTTACTTTTTAGCTTACTACGTTTATTTTAGTTTAAGCTTATTTTATCTCATTTATTCATCAAAAATGCCCACACAAAAAAAAACTTCTCAACATGTATATAAACTTGTACATAACCATTTCCCTAAAATCAAACTAATTCAACCTTTTGCAAATAAATTGGATGATTGGATGAACATCTACACTGTCCTCGAGTGACTAATTGATAGGCATGCACCGCGTCGATCGCTTATTCAAATTAAAATCAACACAATCCATCAAATATCTTTTGTTCCCTTGCGCACTTAATTCAAACTCTTTTCACAAAAAGATTAGTTTAAGTCATTTTGACGTGAAATACAAACAAGCGCTCCCACCTCCATAGTGCGAGCATACAAGGCAATGTTTAAACTTAAGAGAATGA
This sequence comes from Lathyrus tuberosus, assembly GCA_022829125.1. Lineage (NCBI taxonomy): Eukaryota > Viridiplantae > Streptophyta > Magnoliopsida > Fabales > Fabaceae > Lathyrus > Lathyrus tuberosus. Next base: position 17,819,884 of record JALAZF010000060.1, read on the forward strand.
CTTAAACCATATTCTCTAAAATCAACCAACAAACACTTCTTTTCTACTGAACTATGATGCTCTGATTTTCTCATTGCACTTGAGAATACGTATGCACATGGTTTTGAAACCCTGGCGAGCACACTAAAAATAAATAAATTTTTTCCCTTTTGTAAATATTTTAATAAAATAGAATTAACAATCGCAAACATTCCCTTAACAAACCCTTAACCCCAAAACTATAAGAGCTTTTTGTTGAGTACAACGGATGTGAGGGGTGTTAATACCTTCCCCTCGTATAACCGACTCTCGAACCCATATTTGGTTGCAATGACCATCTTATCCTTTTGCTTATGGTTTTGTCTTTTTTCTCCCTTTCTTTAGGAATAAATAAAATCCAGTGACAAATTTGTTAGTCATCCACGAGCGTGTGGTGCGCTCGGAAGGTTGTGTTTTTTAAGATGCGACAAAACCTTCTGATCTTCTATTAATTGTATTGGTGCTGCTATGGAGTGTGTTGTGGTTGCTGATATTGCTACTGTTGAAGGGGTTGATACGGTGGCAGCTGATATTGAACGGGTGTAACGGTCGCAACCTGTTGATATGGCAACGAGAGAAAATAATTGGATTTCTTCTTCCTTATCGATTCCATTATAATGTTTGCTTCTCCTTCTTTCTTTTGATGAAAGATGGAATATGGTTTCTTTTAGGGGTGTCAAAACGGGTCGTGGCCTCGCTAAAGACCGTCACCCCCTAAAGCTCGCCCCGCCAAAACCCGTCGTACCTATTCGTTCAGCTTGTCCCACCTTAAACCCGCTCTTTTTTAGTTAATTCTAGTAATTCCAATTCTTGATGGTTTTATTTTATACATTTATTTGAGAATATATACAATATTTTTTGAAGTTAAATTTGTTAAAAAGATGCTTTGTAAAAATTGTTCTAAAAAATAAGTGAAAAATCTAATTGAAATGTAAAAACAAGCCTATTAATCTATTAGAAAATGAAAAATAAATAAATAAATAATTAGGCGAGCAAGCCCGCCGCCCGCCACCTTGGCGGGGCGAGTTAGATTTTTATGCCCATTATGCCCGCCCCGCCTGTTTTTTTTGGCAGGCTTAAGGCGGGGTGGGGCATGGCGTGGCGGGGAGGACCACCCGTTTTGCCACCCCTAGTTTCTTTGCCCCGCTCGGGGTGCCAACAGTATTTAGAAGTTTACCATTTTTCATGTTGGTCTAAATTCTTTTGCTAGCAACGATGGTGTCAAAGAAAACTAGGCTTTGTTTGGTAAAAATTGTGGTTGGCTTATAAGTTAGCTGATAACTTATAGCTGGTGACTGATAGCTTATAGCTTATAGCTGATAGCTTATGACTTTTAGCTGATAAGCTAATTGAAGTATTTGGTAAAATAAGCGGTTTAATTAACTGATAAAATAAAATGACATAAAAGATATTTAATAATTATTATTTTATTTTAAATTATAATAAATTATAAAGGATACTGGTGAGTTTTAGTTAAAATAATAAGGATAAAAGTGGAAGAAAAAACATAAGCTATAAGCTATAAGCTAAAATGCTATTTAAAATAGTGTTTGGAAAATAAACTATAAGCTAATAAAATAAGTTATAAGCTCGAGATAAAAAGACTGTTACCAAACAGATATTTTATTGTCATATGAGTTTATAAGCTATAAGTCATAAGCTATTAGCTCAAAAAATATCTTGACAAACAGAGCCTTAAAGAGATACTTCCCATCATTATTTTAAGATATTGGAGCTGCAGCGTTCCCATAAACATATCCACCAATTTTCTATCGAAAAGGAGTGGTTGAACTCTAGCAGCATAATTCTACACAGTGAGATATTGGATCGAACTCTAGTTAGCATGTCGTCGAAGTCTGCTCACATGTTGTTGTCGAAGACCTACATGTTGTAGTCGAAGTGTATTCTAGTGTGTAGTTGTCGGATTGAGCCTTGTGATAAGGATCCAATTGTTTAAGTTAGCTTGTACCCTAAGTTAACTTGTAATGGGTAATTGTTAAAAGGCCCATTAGTTTAGTATGTTAGGTTTTATTATAAATAGCATACTAGTCTCTCACCTTAGGTGTGGTGTGACAAAACCTAATTAGGGTGTAACACCTTAAACCCCCGCGACAAATAATAATAGAACATCAGAGTAAAAATAAAACATACAACATTTAGGATGCTACTTTCAACAATACACATGCTCATGCATACGATATATAACACATAAATATCACAAATAAAACATACTTAATTAATCTTCACTACGGCAGCAAAAATTCAACGAAAATATAACATGTTTAATACCACATAATTATCATCAAGTAAATAGAGTGGTAACGAATAATAAAACAAATAACGACAAGCGTTCCGAGTCCCCAGTGTTACACATCAGAGCAGATACCGACTCAACGAAATAAAAGAGAAGATTATGTCTTCACTAAACTCCAGCTTCGTACTAAACTTGATCATCTGCATGTTACCCACATAGAGGTAACATCCAAACAGAAGGGGTGAGATTCTCAAATCAACAAAAGAAATGCATAATATAAATATGAAAGCATCAAAACATTACACAATTCACCCTATCATCACAACATCAACACAAATAGCATTTTCCATGCAAGCAGACAATCATATACACCGTAACACAACACAATGCAATTCAATGAGACCCACGACTCGACTCAAAGCATGTGGTACCAATTCGATCCCTTTTTCATGATCATAATTCCCGTCGGAATCTCCATATAAGTCGCTCCCACCCCACATGGGCACACGACAACCGTAATCTCTCACACCACACATGGGCACACGATTACCTCAACAACACAACAACAATGATACGATTCCATTTCAAAGAATCTCGATAAGACACTCACACCCCACATAGGCACACGACTTATCGTACAACTTATGCAACATGGCATGCACACAACGACAACATACAACGACAACTAAATGCATATGACTAACAATGTGTCAATACATCATACTACAACCATCCAACACGCAGCATATACCTGCCAACACATACAACAACAGCCATCCACAACTATAACACGCATACACACAACCGAATTCATCATTTCCACGTATAACACATAACACGGACACGAAAACCAAATTAAGGCATCAAATGGTTGTAATTCTGGTAGTGAAATTAATTTTAACAAAAAGTACGTGAAACCAGCGTTCCAACGATTTGAACGGCGACTGAAACGGACCTACGGATCAAAATATACGAATTTTTAAAGTTTTAGAAAGTTCGGTCCGTCTCAGCTCTGCTCGCCTGATGTTCACCCAGCGAAACACCAGCGAATCCATTTTCGCCTGGCAAAATCCCCTTTCGCCTAGCAAATTCCCTTTTCGCCTCATGCTCGCCTGGCGGAGCAGAGGCGAATCTCCTTCCCCCATACAAATTCCAGAGACCTTTATTTTCACCCCACGTTCGCCTCTCAGTTCGCCTGGCGACCTCCCAGCGAAGTCACTTTCGCCTGGCAAATTCTCCTTTTGCCTGGCGAAACTGCGCGAATCAGCAATCCTGCAATTGCGATTCTGCACGACTCAGACCCCAATCCTTCTCCGATTCCACTCACAATCAATCCAAAAACACACATATAATCACATATTAACATACAAACAAGTAGAAAATACATAAGCCACATTTCAACCGATAAATTTATGCATTTTTCCTCTTATCAAAACCTCCGACATACAAATCCCCAATTCCCAACTCAACAAAACCACGCATAACGGATGATCCTAAAGGTTTATCTACCCTCATACACATATTATGCAACCCTTAGAGATTAAAGAACCCCACTCTTACCTTAGTGACGATTCTTCGAAGGTTCTCTAAGCAGTAGCTCTGCTCCTCTCTTTCGTTCCTCTTTTCTCCCAGAATATGATCGTTTCCAACTTATTCTCTCTTTCCAATTTTTCTCTTTTTCCTACTATAACCCTTACACCCTTATTATGTTTTTCCTTCTTTATCCTTACTAACCACCATGAATGGACCACTCTGCCGTCTCTATTTCTTGTTTTTCCATTATATTATTATTATCCCAATATTATTATTATTATTATTATTATCTTACTAATTAAATAATAATAACAATATTTCTTAATAATTTGCGTTAATATTATTAATCAATATTCCCAATATTAATTAACTAATTACTAACCACACCACTCCTTCCTACACCTTAATCTCTATAATTCTAAGGTCACTACCCCATACCAAGGGCACAAACACGACCAAAACACGAATAATCACACATATACACACAACAACATATAATTCTAATTACAAAAAAAAAAATCGGGGTGTTACAACTCTCCCCCACTTAGAATACTTTCGTCCTCGAAAGTTTACCTCATGCGAATAACTCCGGATACGACTCTCGCATCCTGCTCTCTAATTCCCAAGTCATATTTCCACCAGCAGCGCCTCCCCACACAACCTTCACAAGGGTGATCTCTTTACCCCTCAATTTCTTTACCTCGCGGTCTTCAATCCGTATTGGTAAGGCTTCAACCGTAAGGTAATCTCTTACTTCCACATTATCCATCGGGATCACATGTGACGGATCCGGAACATACTTCCGAAGTTGTAACACATGGAACACATCATGCAAGTTCGACAAATTGGGTGGTAATGCCACTCTGTAGGCGACAGGTCCAACTCTTGCAGAAATTTGATATGGACCAATAAACCGAGGAGTAAGCTTCCTCGACTTCAACGCACGTCCAACACCGGACATCGAAGTGACTCTCAAGGACACATGATCTCCTTCTAGAAACTCAAGATCTTTCCTCCTCTTATCATGGTAGCTTTTCGGCCTACTCTGCGAAGCGTTCATTTTCTCCCGAATCAGCTTCACCTTTTCTGTAGTCTGTTGAACAATCTCAAGTCCAAGTACTACATTCTCTCCAGATTCATGCCAACACAAAGGCGTCAGACACCTCTGACCATACAAAACTTCAAAAGGCGCCATCCAAATACTGGAATGATATCTGTTATTATAAGTGAACTCAATCAACGACAAATGGCTATCCCAAGCACCTCCTTGTTCAAGCACACAAGCCCTCAACAAATCCTCCAAAGATTGTATAGTCCTCTCTGTCTGTCCATCCATCTGTAGGTGATAAGTTGAGCCCAATCTCTATTTCAATCCCTAAGCTTCTTGCAGACTCTCCCAAAATCTGGAAGTGAACCTTGGATCTCGGTCCGACACAATACTCAGCGGAACTCCATGCAACTTCACAATCACCTGAATATAAATCTCTGCCAGCTTCTGCAAATGAAAATTGATATTAATCGGAATGAAATGTGTCAATTTCGTTAGTCTATCCACTACTACCCAAATGGAATCATGTCCTCTCGGCGTATTAGGCAACCCAGTCACAAAATCCATGGAAATACTGTCCCACTTCCATTCTGGAATATCTTACAGTTGTATCAAACCAGCAGGTTTCTGATGTTCCACCTTCGACTTCTGACAAGTCAAACAAGCATACACAAACTTAGCCACATCACGTTTCAATCCAGGCCACCAAAATATCTTCTTCAAGTCTTGATACATCTTCGTAGCTCCTGGATGGATACTCAAACTACTCCTGTGACTTTCTTCTAGAATCATTCTTTTCAATTCAGGATCATCGGGAATACAAATCCTATCACGGAACCTCAACACACCTTGTTCATCTACTCTGAATTCATTACCTTCCGCTTGTTCATTTCCAATCATCAAATCCACCAGTTTCACATCCAACTTCTGACCGTCTCTGATACTATTAAGAAATTCATTGTTGATCTTCAGCATACCCAGCATCACACTATGCGGTGTCTGTTCATAAACCAAACTCATATCTCTGAACTGTTCAATCAATTCTAACTCTTTAACCATCATAGCAGACATATGTAACGTCTTCCGACTCAAAGCATCAGCAACGACATTAGCTTTACCGGGATGATAGTTCAAGCCGAAATCATAATCCTTTAAGAACTCTAACCACCTTCTTTGCCTCATATTCAACTCTTTCTGATCAAACAGATACCTCAAGCTCTTATGATCACTATACACTTAAAATCTGGAACCATAAAGATAGTGCCTCCAAATCTTCAATATGAATACCACTGCAGCTAATTCCAAATCATGAGTTGGATAATTCCTCTCATGGACCCTTAACTATCGTGAAGCATAAGCCACAACCTTACCATCCTGCATTAACACGCCTCCTAAACCCATTAAAGAAACGTCGCAATACACCACGAACGGTTCATTTGGTTTGGGTAGAATCAAAACTGGAGCTGTAGGCAATCTCTTCTTCAGCTCGATGAAATTCTTCTCACAGTGAACATCCCACACAAACGCTTTAGCCTTGCACGTTAACTGAGTCAACGGAAGTGCCAACTTTGAAAAGCCTTCAATAAACCTACGGTAATAACCAGCCAACCCCAAAAAGCTTCTAATCTCAGTTACCGACTTCAGAGCCTCCCATTGTAGAACTGCCTCCACCTTGGATGGATCCACAGCAATACCATCGCCTGAAATAACATGACCAAGAAAACTTACCTTTCTCAACCAGAATTGGCACTTAGACAACTTAGCATAGAGCTTCTTTTCTTTCAACACTTGCAGCACGATCCGCAAATGCTCAGCATGTTCCTCTTCTGACTTAGAATAGATTAGAATTTCGTCAATAAAGATAACCACAAATTAGTCCAAGTAAGCGTGAAAAATTTGATTCATATACTCCATGAATACACCAGGTGCATTAGTAACTCCGAACGGCATCACCACATACTCATAATGTCCGTATTGAGTTCTGAAGGTCGTCTTCTGAATATCTTCATCTTTCACCTGTATCTGATGATAACCGGACCCCAAGTCAATCTTGCCAAACACACGTGCATCGACTAACTAATCCATCAAGTCATCTATCCTTGGAAGCGGATACTTGTCCTTAATTGTTACCTTATTCAACTGTCTGTAATCGATACACAACCTCATACTACCATCCTTTTTCTTCACCAATAGCATCAGAGCTCCCCAAGGCGATACACTTGGTCTCACAAATTTCTTTTCCAACAACTCTTCCAGTTGCTTCTTTAACTCTGTTAATTCTGATGCCGACATCCTGTACGGTGCCATAGAAATAGGTCTGGTACCAGGGACAAGATCAATAGCAAACTCCACTACTCTCTCTGGCGGTACGTCAGCAATATCATCAGGAAACACTTCTGGAAATTCACGCACCACCTGCAACTCGTTAATCACCCACTCACTCTCCACTGACAAGGATGCAAACAATGCAAGCACCTATGTTTCTTCTTCCAAGAGCTTTCTTAACTCTCTAGCATATAGAAAACCATCTTCCTCACCTTCTTCAGGTTCAAGGAATCGCACCGACTTGTTAAAACAGTTAATATGAACATGATTAAACTCCAACTAGTTCATACCCAAAATCACATCGAGACCTCCCAACAGTAAGCAAATAAGATCCAAACCAAAGTCACTATCAATGATTGATAGTGGACAATTCAAACAGACTAAGGAAGTGGTCACCGATCCCTTTGCAGGAGTTTCGACAACCATCTCTCCCTTCATAGGAGAAACAACAAGGCCTAGCCTTCTTAGCCAGCATGTGAGTACCTAACCACACCTTCTATGCTTCAGAAAATTCCATAACCCGGAAGATTCTCTCGATCTGCTTGAGCCAAGCCTGCGCTCCATCCGGATCGTATCTTCCCTTGAAGGTAAGCGGTATATTCTTCCGAAATTCGTCATTCTCACCAGCACGAGGCGGGTCCTGTACCGCCTGAGCAACAGCTTGCAAAGCAGCAGCAATAGCAACATCGTTCCTTCTAGCCATTCTAAATCTGTTACGCATCAACAATAGAACACAATGGTTAAGGAAACGACATCGACAGTAATCAACTGTTACACGACAACGACTCGACAACTTAGTCGGACGGACCGACCTGCTCTGATACCACTATGTAACACCCTAAACCCCCGCAACAAATAATAATAGAACATCAGAGTAAAAATAAAACATACAACATTTAGGATGCTACTTTCAACAATACACGTGCTCATGCATACAATATATAACACATAAATATCACAAATAAAACATACTTAATTAATCTTCACTATGTTGAAGAGTATTCCGGGAGGTGTTTTATCGTATCCACAGGGATTGAATGTATATTGTCATCGTTCTATAGTCAAAAGCGTTTCAAACTTTTAAGTAACAAAGAGTTTAGTTTTTCGTATCGGGTCGTTTGCATAAAATTTAGTAATCAATGGTAAAGAAATTGGTTTTAGGGTTTGGTAAAAACATGCCAAGAGTAGTGTCTGATAATCCGTTTCGTATGTATCTACTCGATAAAGCGTGTGAACTTGTTAACAATAAATATAACCACATATCCTCTCAACAAGTTTATCTCTAACACTTGTTGTGAGATTTATCATTTTGATCCTTTGAAGATCTCTCACCCAAACTACCAATATGATAACATTCAAGCTTAATATTTATGAACATCAACTTTCAAAACTATCTCTAGCCTTATGATTATTGATGGATTAAAACTTAGGTCAAGTTTTACGAACATATCTCTCGATCATGAATTAAAACAAAATATAAACCATGTAAACAAAGTTTTTCTTCTATATTTATCATCAACAAAGTTCACAAACTTACAATCAAGATCAATACATACAAAATGAGGGATTACCTACCACTAATCTTGACACAAGATGTGTTTAGCTACACATATTCATGGTAGCTTGCTTCACAAGTTTCGTGAGGAGATGAAAAAGCATCTGCGTCGAAGAATCGAGATTGGATGCAAATTCAGCTTCTCTATGTGAAGAATCTCTCTTAGATGAAGAAAACTCAAAAAAATAGGTTTTGGTGTGATAAAGTGAAGTTATGATCCCGAGAAAATGCATAAAATCTATTTATAGTACACTTGAAATCAGACACATTCGCACTGTGAATGATTTGTTCGCCTAACGAATGATGAAAGTGGCACCTGAAGTGCCTTCTGATAAGCTAAACCGCCCTTGTTTGTCTGCATAAGTTCGCAATGCGAACTTTTGTTCGCAAAACAAACTATTCGCCTATAAGTTTGCAAAGCGAACTTAGGGCCCTTTTCTTACTGCCTCAGCCAAGGGTTCTTCGCCTGCTCCTTCGAAAAGCGAGTAAATCAGCGAACATTAGCTGGGAGTTTACAAAGTGAACTTTAGTCCCTTTTCCTACAGTCCAAGTCTGGGACCATTCAATTGGGCCTTCGCCAGTTTGTTCGCAAAGCGAACATTCGCTGGCAAGTTCGCAAAGCGAACTTGCTGATGTTTTCCTCTTTTTTTTGGCAACTTGTATCCTTTCTTGTGTCTTACATCTTTGATCAATTTGTGCTTTTTCCTGCACAATAGCACACATATTACAAGCACCAAAGGTATATAAACAATGTTTGAAGAACAACAACAATTCAATACTAAATTCCACAATTAAAACATGAAAGTGTTGAAAAATGCCAAGTATACAATAGAAATATTAGTAATATTTGACATCAAACAAACTCTCCCCAACTAGCTCTTTGTTTGTCCTCAAGCAAAGTATGCCTATTATTGAAAACAAGAGGATTTGCTTGAGCATTTAATTTCAACCAAGAAAAGATAAACGACTCAAATAAACAACAATTGTAACAAAGCAACAATTACACACTCCTAGAATTGACAATGCAAAAGAACTTGATTATTAAACAAATCTCAGATAATGTTTCAAGTAACAAGAAAACCATCATGCTCATGTCACTCTAACACTCCTCTTCAAAAAAGGATTGAAGGAAATTAATGTTAAAACAAGAGTTGTCTCTGCAAGTCGTCTCTATGTTTTGATGATAACAATGAGTATTTGTGAAAGAACTATTTTATGTTCTAATGTTTGTTTATGTGCAGATCATAATTATTAGAGATATTAGATCAAACAAACATGTGCAAAGATATGCGTAAAAGATTACATGCGAGTTACTATGTGTAACGCAAGTCACAAGAAGCAAGTTTGCTTCTGTATCTGGTAACATGCAGAAAGAACCAAGGATGCCGATATTGCTGTTGCAATGCTCTTGTGGTTTCTGTTCTGAAGATGTTTCAAATTCTGAAGATAAGCAAAGCTCCTGAAAGAATAATCTTCTGAAGAACCAAGTGCAGAAAGACTCTGATGACTGAAGTGTCCTGAAGATTTAGATTCAAATGATCAAATGTTGAAGACTCTGAAGACTACGTTCTGAGTGAACATGGTTCTGAAGACTCTGAAGATTTGAAGCTATTAAGACAAAGGGTTTCAAGACAAGTGCTGAAGTTCTGAAGACAAGACTCGGAATGAGCAAGTACTGAAGACTGAAGACTTAAAGATTCTAAAGACCCAACTAAAGTCTCTACTCATGCTTCAACTAAATACCATCAGAAGCCTCTAAAGATTTGAAGACAAATGTTACTGTTAGCAATGACTGTACACCGTACTAAAAAGATCTATCCCATCACTTCTCTACAGTAAAAAGAAGATATGGCAGTACAACTTTCATCATTACATAACGAATATTTTCAAATAGCCAACGACTCTTTAACGGCTCAATTTATCACTCAGCTATTTAAAGGAAAGAAGAAAGTGCTTCTGAGTGTCGTGATGTTGCGCATCGAAGTCGTCTTTACGATCAAGATCATCATCGTTAAACATAGCTGCTGCTATTAAAATGGAAACACGACCATTGTTGTTTAAACACAAAGAATCATTTATCAACACAACAACAATCAGAAAGTACAGAAGTTGATGAATCAAGACATTGTCTGAAAACAATCAAGTCATCAACTACTTCATTATCTGAGCTACATTGAAGATCTGAAGCAAGGAGTTGTTGCTCGAAGCTTGCTCAACAAAGAAGATGAAGAAGATCTACAGGATGTCATCAACTGTCAAATCAACATACATCTTTGTAGAATCTGAAGAAAGCAAGGAGTTGTTGCTCATATCTTGCTAGAACACTTGTGTGTTCATTTGTACTTAAACTTAGGAGTTTATCTGCTTATTTAAGAAGCAATTAATGTAATCTCCAGAACAACTAATTCTATGTGAATTAGGATTCCTCAAGTGATCAGTGTGATCGGAGACTTGAGAAGACAATGGCTTGGTGTCGTTGTGGAAATCCTGAAATATGGTCAATGATAGTCATATCTCAAAGAGGACCAATTGTGGGTCAGACTCTTGTGAGATCACTGATGGAACTCATTGAAAATCCTGGAAGAATGGTCAGTAAACGTTATATCTGTTGAATCAGATCCCTGAACGTTTAGCTGTGAAATCCTGATAGTAGATCTTGCGAGATTGGAACCTATTGGGTCAATGTTCGTTATATCCATTAACTTGGATCCCTGAACGGTTCATTGTGGGCTAGTCACAGCTGCAGTTGTGCAGGTTGTTAGTCACCGGCGTTAGCCCGTGCATCAATAATAGGATTTGATTATAGTGGATTAAGTCCTTGTGTTCAAGGCGAAATCACCTTGGAAGGGTGGACTGGACTAGCTTGAGAGTTGCTCAAGTGAACCAGGATATATCGTGTGTTCTTTACTCTTGCTTATGCTTTGATTTATTGTTTATGTTTCTGTATCTGTTATCAGAACCTAGTATAGCAAATTAGAACCTTGCAACTCAACTCTGATAAGCTTCCGCGTTGCAAGTCTGATTAATGCATCACTAATTCAAATTCTCCTTGTTGCTTATGCTTCTGCATAGCACAGTCTGAATGACGCATCGCAAGTCAGAGTCTCTCAACGTAACTCTGATATTCTCTTAGCACATTAACGATAAGAGGCGAAAAAGTTTTTAAGAGTTAAAACACAATTCAAACCCCCCTTTCTTGTGTCTTTCTCACACCTTCAATTAACGCATTTGCAACCGCGGGGCAATTTCGCTCAAATGACAAATGATGCAAATACAAAGAAATTCATACAATATCTAATCGATCACATAAGAAATCATGGAAGTAAAAGATCACTAAGGGCTTTTAAGGTTGTAGCTTGGTCGGGTTAACAATAAAGGGACATTTCTAAAGACCATTGAATCGAAACTTCCGATGCAAAAGAACATTCACTATACAAGGTATTCACAAACATCTCAACTTCATTCACCAATTTCATTCCTTTATCACCAACCTTTTCAAACTTCCTTATGTACAATTATTGGACTCTATTTTTCTCATTCAAGCAAGCATTCTTTTTCTCTTTTTTTTTCTTTTTCACATTTTCTTTTTCTTTTCATGCTTGCTTGAATTTTTCAAAAGTTTGAGCAATTTACCAATCTTCTTTTTCATTCTCCCCAACTTATTTTCAACTAAACCTTAAGTGAATGCTCCTTGCTTTTTAAGGCAAGGAAATCAATAAAACAAAGTTCCAAGGTTCAAGAAGAAATTTTTTTATAAACTCTCAAAAAATTCAATGATGAACTTGATTTTCAAATTATGTACAACACAAAGTTCATCACTAAACGAGATCTAAACTATTTAGGCTCAAGGGGCTAACAAATACTCAATACTCACGGGTAAATCACTGTTTGGAAATGGTTGTGCTTAATATCAACAAGTGCCTTGATCATTTCTAATGCTTCCACAATATCACACAAATCACAAGATAAAGCATGAATTAAAAGTATAAAACAAAATTCATCATCAATCCTATGCATTTAGTATAACATGGAGGTTTCTCACTTTTGTAGTTTTTGGACATAAATAATATAAGCAATCAATAAAGTTGTAACAACAAACACAATTTCATTTGTACAAAGACAAAAAGTTCTAACACATTCTAAATTCTAGAAATAGGTAACTATGTACCTTGCCAACAATAACATGCGTAAAATACTATCATAGCCATCCAATCTTGGAGGAATCTTCTTTGATGAACACAATCACCAACCTAGAAGTTTCTTCCACAACCACATCCAAAAGATGGAAACATTAAACTTCCACAAGCATACCAACATAAAACGATAAAAAGCATACCAACAATTTAAGAGTTGAACATTCGGTAACTGAAGAATTCAACTCTTAACAACAATAATAATAAAAACTAAAAAAATAAAAAAATGAAACTAAACAAATTTAGCTGAAAAACAACATAATAATAATAATATCATAAAAGTGCTTTGGTTTGAAAACACCAACAAAAGTCATTAGTACCTCAATGGGTACAAGTACATCAAAATATCTCAAAACAAAAATCCACCTAGTGGATAAAGTACAATACTACAAACTGATACAAAAAGCATAATAACAGAAAACATAGGAAAACTTCACTTTGACGCGCAAAGGAAGTACAAAATGATAACAACAAAATCAGTCCTCTTCGGACTCGGAACCAGACACCTCTATCTCTTTCTCCTCTGAACCAGATATAGAACCAAAAACCTCCACATTATCACCATCGCCATCATTCTCCGCATCAGCATCTTCAGGCTCACCAGCAGCCTCTATTGCCCCTCCGAAAACTGGCTTGGCCTCAGGCCAACCAGCATGAGCAAGGAATTGCTCCCTTGTCATCATAGTGTGATCCACGGCGGGTTCACAGATCTGCAGCTGCAAAACCTGCATAGAATCATGTAAGTCCATCATGGCGCGCTGAGAAGCCGCCATCCAATCCCAATTATATTAGGAAATTTTCAGCTGATACGGATAAAAAGTTTGAGCCCAGAACTACCAGACCCATCGCCAGCCCTTGTCCCGACATCAGCACCAGCACCAGAAGTCTCACCCATCACCCCCTTTGGTTTACAAAACTTATCCACATAACGGTCATCGATAGCAGCCGGGATAGTCACCTGACGGCGCGTGGGGACATCAACCCCATCATGCACACACAGAGTCATAATGAGACAAGGAAAGGCAAGAGAAGCATTCTTCCTAGAAGCGGAACCAAGACCACTCTCAACAATAGCCCTTATCTCATCCGCTATAATCCTAGCTACATCGATCTCGACATTGGTCATTATGTTGTGGACCAGATGGGCAAGGTAAATATGAATGGTTGATGTATGTGACTTTTGCTTAATGTTGGTGACAACCAAAAGCAAGATCAATTGTGCCAAAGGTCGCATATCTTCACGATGGTATCTTTTTGTAACCCCAGATGGGTTAAGCTCTACAGATTTACCTTCTGGCAAAAGGTCTCTAGTCATGGTTGCAATGTCTCTGTGGAGGTGCAATGTTCTATGAAAGTCATCAATCTGACTTGCTCTCAATTGTAATGGATTTTCAAGAACAGTGTTAATGGTTCCTCGATCAAACCTCACCACTTTTCCCCCAACGAAGGTTGTCCAACCAAAAGGCTCCCAATTATCTGGGAGGGCATTAGCATAAAATTCGCGAACCATCTCAACTTTGTAACTATCCACTGGTGTCATCAGTCTCCCCCACTTTTTCTCTTCGAGGAGTTGAGCTACGGAACGGTATCTCCCCTGTGGATTTAGATTAAATCTCTTCTCGGGTAATATGGTCCTCCTTTCCAAGGTTAGGTACCTTGCGACCTGTTTTTCTCCTCTAAAGCGATCACTGTCAAACTGAATCGGAACTTGACGTGAAGTACTGGCCTTTCTCTTTTTCCCCAGATTGATTTTTGGAGCCATCTGCAAAAATCACCAAATAAAACAACAACCAACAGCAAAACAGTCCATTAGAATAGGAGCAAAACAGAATCCTAAACTGAGATAAAAATAAAAAATTTCAAAATTCTGGTTTGTTCGCGCAAAGTTCGCAAAGCGAAGCCTGGCGAACATTCGCCCTAGATTCGCAAAGCGAGGTTCTGGCGAATGCTCGCCCAGGTTCGCAAAGCGAACCGGTCAGCGAACCTGCGATATTTTTCAAAAATAACAGCATCCAACAATTCCAACATCAGAGTTCCTTTCACAATACCACCTCTATTCTAAAGTTTGTATAAAATTTAACATGCAACAGCAAACAAACCTTAAAATAGAGGTGAAAACGTAGAATAAAAAATGTCTCTAATGTTCAACTTAACTACTTAACCACATTGTTCTAACAGAAAACAACAGAGAGAAAAATAAATTCAAACCTGAACTTGTTAGTACTTGGGAAAAACTTGGTGAAAGAATGATAGAAACTGAGTAAACGTGAGAGAGTTTCACTTGTGAGTGTGTTTGTGAGAGAGGCAAGAGTGAAAATGACAAAGGGAGGTGGGTTGCCTCTCAATAATCAGAAAATGAGATGGGTCATGGGCCCAAGTGTCTGGCCCACCCATAAAAAATCCCTTTTTAATGAGGTGGCAGCAGAAAACATTTGTCTGTTTCGCTAAGTTCGCAATGCGAACAGGCCAGCGAATGCTCGCCCCAGGTTTGCAAAGCGAACATGACAGGTTTTTGAAAAAAATTTCTGCAGCTGCTACCACACTACAACAATTCAAAATAACTTAAATCATCAAAACAACAAAGAAAACAAAAATACTTACAATGTTGGGGTGCCTCCCAACAAGTGCTTATTTAACGTCGGTTGAGCTCGACGGTCCAAGATGATTTCAAAGATCATCAAGAAACACCGCACAGTTCTCTCGATCGACTTCTCCTCCGAGATATAATTTCAACCGTTGGCCATTTACTGTCCAACTTTCTTTGTTTTTCAAGTCCTCAATGACTATTGCACCATAGTACTTGACATCCTTGACAAAAAATGGTCCAGACCATTTGGAATTTAGTTTTCCCGGAAACAATTACAGACGGGAATTGAATAAAAGCACCATCTGGCCAACCCAGAATTCCTTCTGAGAAACCTTTTTGTCATGATATCCTTTCTCTCTCTCTCTCTCATTATAGATAAACCATTTGAAAAGGAGTTAGACCGATTGGAGCTTTGTAAGCGGTACGATACGCCCACAAAGCCTCATCTAATTTTTGCGACCAATCTTTTCGCGAGCTCGACAAGGTTTTCTCTAAAATTCTTTTGACCTCTCTATTAGACACTTCTGCCTGACCATTTGTCTGCAGGTGGTACGGTGTTGTAACTTTGTGCTTTACACTATAATGGTCTAAGACCTTTTCGAGCGGTACATTGCAAAAATGCGAACCTCCGTCACTAATTAACACACGAGGGGTGCCAAAATGGGAGAATATGTTTTTCTCTAAAAATTTTATCACCGTCTCGCCATCAGCCCTCGGTGACGAAATTGCTTTCACCCACTTAGAAACATAGTCAACCGCAACTAAGATATACTCGTTTGAAAAAGATGGTGGGAATGGTCCAACAAAGTCTATTCCCCAACAATCAAACACCTCAATTTCCAACATGTTTTGTAACGGCATTTCATGCCGTTTTGAAATTCCATCACTCCTTTGACACTTGTCACAACTTTGTGCATGCGCATGTGCATCTTTGAATAAAGAAGGCCAACAAAAGCCTGATTGGAGGACATTCGTTGCCGTTCTTAATCCGTTGAAATGCCCTCCATAAGGAGAGTTATGCCAATGCCAAAGTATGATAGTGGCCTCTTCTTTTGACACACATCTTCTCAAAATGTTATTGACACCAAGCCTAAAGAAAAATGGTTCTTCCCAAACAAAAGTCTTGGCGTCAGATAAAAATTTCTTTTTCTAATGATGAGTTAGACCTTCCGGTATTAATCCGGCGGCTTTATGATTAGCCATGTCGGCGAACCATGGTCTAACTTGCACCATATACAACTTTTCGTCCGGAAATTCCTCCTTGATCTCTAATTCATTTTTGGTCACTTCAACATTTACAAGGCAGGATAAGTGATCTGCCACCAAATTCTCATATCCCTTTTTGTCACGAATTTCCATATCAAATTCTTGTAACAACATGATCCAACAAATTAGCCTTTATTTTGAATCCAGCTTGGTGAGCAAATACTTAATTGCCGCATGATCCGTGTAAACCACTACTCGAGAACCAATTAAATAAGACCGAAATTTCTCCAATGCATACACTATCGCAAGCAACTCTTTTTCGGTTGTTGCATAGTTTACTAGAGCTTCATTCAAGATTTTGCTCGCGTAGTGTATAGCATGAAAAAATTTTGTTCTCCGTTGACCCAATACCGCACCTACCGCATAATCGCTCGCGTCACACATGAGTTCAAAATCCATTTTCCAATTGGGTGCCATGATTATGGGTGTGGTAGTCAAACTTTGTTTTAAAGAATTAAAAGCGACCATGCAAGACTCATCAAATTCAAAGGACTTATCTTTGTTGAGCAAATTGCTCAAAGGCTTTCTGATATTTACGAAATCCTTGATGAACCTCCGATAAAATCCCGCATGTCCAAGGAAGCTCCTTATACCTTTTACATTCAACGGTGGTGGCAATTTCTCAATAACAACCACCTTGGCTTGATCGACTTCAAGGCCCTTTGAAGAAACTTTGTGGCCGAGCACAATTCCTTCGGCCACCATTGAAATTCTGGTATCAGACGTGTGATGTTAAGTGTGATGTCACAACAACACACTCTATAATGGACAATGCAATAACAGCAATAAATCAACACAAAGAATTGTTCACCTAGTTCGGTCTAACTACCTACGTCTGGGGGCTACCAAGCCAGGGATGAAATTCGCTACTTGTAGAATTAAATTACAGACTCAACAACCCAGTTGACAATCTCCTAATCTTAATTCCTACTAGTGACTTTCTACCTAAGAAACCACTTAGATATGAGAACACAACTCAATCCCTAAAACCTTTCAAAGAACAACCTCTTTGAGAAACCTTGATCCTGCTTCACAGCTTTGATCAAGTTACACAACTCTCTATCGCTTCACAGCTTCTAAGAGAGGACAGAAAACAACTCACCTATTCAACCTAGAATGGTGTATACAAAACTCGTACAAAATACTTAAGACACTCAGCCTATGCTCTTGATCTTCTCTCTGTATTTCTGTCACTTTTTCCTTTGGTCTTGTGCACTTTATATAGCTCCTTGAATTGGTCTTTGACTGCCTACAATATCTCGCCAGATTTGTTATTTAAAACTGAATATTTAAAACAGATTTTCTCCTAAAATCTTTTTAAATCTTCAACCTTTTAAATCTCCTACAAATCTGCACCAGATCTCCTATGCAGTAGAAAATATCTATCCCAAGATATTCGCATCCAATGAGACAGCTTGCTCTCCACAATTCCAGCTAACACGCAACCCCTAACAACATCACAGCCTGCTGTTGTTAATTCTGCAGATCTGATGTTACAACATCGCCATGTGACATCAGACATCCAACTTCAGCAATTTAATACTTAACACAACCCAGTGTTAAGACTTCAATGTTGCAACATCAGCACTTTGACATCAACATTGAACATACTTTGTTTTACCAAAATTCTAGCCAATCCAAGAAACTAACAATCTCCCCCTTTGGCTAATTTTGGCTAAAACAATCTCTGCACCTTCAGAGACTTCAGCAGCGGAATAAACTTGAATAATTTTTCCAACCTTTGCAGCAGCAGCACAGTCTTCACAAACAGCTACACTTTACAATGCTTTCAGAATGCTGCACAAACACTCCAATACTCTGCTGTACACAAACTTCAACACTAACCAGCAGCATGGAATAAATCTCCCCCTCAAGGCAAGAACCAGCATACAAGCTGTTCAACACCTCAGCAATTACTCCCCCTTAATTTCTGCACTTCTGCATCACATCACTTTAGCAGCATTTGACATTTGTACTCTTTGATACTCTTGGCTATTTCTCCCCCTTTTTAGCCACAATTGGACAAACCTCAACAAGTTAAGTCTCCTATGACACCCTGTACAAAACCATACTTCTTCTGTCATCAATAACCATATTTTGAAAATCCATACATATTCTTCATCCATCCAGTTATGAAGGCTTCACACAATCATCCACAAGATCTGAAGCACACACACAATGCCTTCCACTGAACTCTAAGTCAACTCCTCACACTTAGAATAACACACACCAAGACAAATGTACAATCTATTCAAGGCCATGATTCAATCTTGTCTTCAGACATCTCCTCAGAAGTATGTGCGCACAAGATTCAAACAATTTGCTTCATATGACTAAAACCATTCAATGCCACACCAAAACACCAATCAACAGCCTAATGTCATAACATGCTATCTGACATTATATCCTCATAAGAGGCAACCAATCTCCACAAGCTTGATAAATGCACCTTTGCTGCAAAATCCATAGACAAGTACTCCCCCTGTCATGATTAACAAATGCTCTAGATGGAGATGAACATTTGAGCACATTGTCTGAGTACATGCATTTTTGTACCACTGTCACTTTCTCCAAAGGCTATCATACAATTCATCTTCACCATCCAAGGCAAACCTTCTACTTCATCATTCTCCCGTATGACTATGTAGATGCTCCTTAGATATAATGTAAGCACTAAGCTTCAGATCCAGAACAAAGACATCCTTCACCAAGGATACTCTTGACACTCTTGACACCAGGGTATTACATATGCTCCACTACTGGATTTACTATCAGCAAAATAATCCAAACTCAACACTGTGTCACAAACTCCACAAATTCTCAGTTTACTTATAAGCTTTACTAAGATCCAGTCTCTTCAAGAGATCACAATTCCTCCATCCTTACATCCACCAGTAGTTGTTGAAACTGGTGAAGTCTTCAAAGACAGTAGTCATGCTTTGCCAGAATAAGCTACTAAACACATGACCATAATCTCCACCTCTTCTGACCAAAAATGCTAGAGCATCCAACTCCACATGTCCAATCTTAACCATCTTCTAGACATAACCACCAGCAAACATGATGCTATAACATCTTTTGGGACATCAGCTTCTCATCACCATTCAAAGGACTCATTGTACAAAGAAGTCCTTCAAGAAGCTCCCAATAAAACACAGTCAGAGCAACTTATTCATACACACCTGAATACCATAAGTTCCCACACCCTTTCTGAACCATATCCTAGCAAACTCAACCATATCCAGAGTATCTATACCAAATTCTTTTTCCAGAACATACTTCCACCATTTTATGAAAAGCACAGGAATGTTATCCAGTATGGCCTTTTGAATTTTCTCAGAAGTTCTAACAACAACGGCTTCCTTCATTTGAGTGATATCCTGGACATTATCATCAGACTTATCTCTGATCTTCCTATTTCAGGAAGAGATGAACACTTTACTCCTAGATTTTGTAGTACCATCCACATAGATCTTCTGCTTATCAGTTCTCATCTTTGGAGGTGACTCAATAGCTTTCCTCTTCCTTGATTTCAGTCGTTTAGCAACCCCAGGAACCACTTTTGCAATTAGTTCATCATCACTCTTCTTTATTTTAAGGCTTGAAGTACCTTTCTTGACTTGAGATGTTTTAACATCAGCTCTAACATCTGCATCTTCCAACCTAAGGATTGTCAACCTGTGAAATTTTTCTTCTGAACTATAGGAGTCATTAGTCAGGTTGTCATCTTTCTTGGCCTCGCAAGTATTCAGCTCCCAACACTTCTTAAGGTCACAGCTTTTGATCCTTCCATTAATATTGTTGACTCCTTCATCTTGCTCACATAACTGACTACTCAAGTTGGCTTTTAACACATCATCCAACTTAGGAGTAACAGCACCATAAGTCATTAACCCAGATTGACTTTTCACCATACTTTCACACTTGATGTCACCATCTGATGGTACAACATCAACCTTAACATCACTAGATAAGCTGTCCACTTGAGGTATCCACTGATAGCAATTATCTTTGGATCTTACTCCCTTCATCACTACCTCATTCTGCTCATCAGCTACCACACATTCATCTTTGGTGTAGCTTACCTTGTAACCTTCATCACAAAGTTGACTTATGCTAATTAAATTAGCACTCAACCCTTGAACAAGGAGCACATTATCAAGAGTAAGACCATCATGATTCTTCACTCTTCCAACTCCTTCTACTACTCATTTTTCACCATTGCCAAAAATAACATCATTTGCATGGCAAGGATTGAACTCTACCAAATGCTTCTTGGATCCAGTCATGTGCTTTGAACATCCACTGTCAAAGTACCATGCATCCATAGCAAAATGTCCATCTGAGGTATGAGCCAATAGACATGTGACCTGAGCTTTAGGAACCCATTGTTTCACCACCTTGGGCCTGACCTCCTTCTGTCTGAGTTGCGGAGCAGAATTTGGATAACCATGAAGCTTGAAGCACGAGGACTGCATATGTCCAAACCTGCCACAATAGAAGCATCTGACTCTGTCATCTCTGAAGTGGTTGAACCTTCTGCCACTTTGATGATGGTACTGTTAGTGCTTCCACCCATAATGATGTCTCCTTCTACCATAGTTGGCCTGTCTTCTATGGTGCGGTTGTCGTCTCCTGTACTGAGGATGTTGTCTCCTAGGCTGTCTCCTATGGTGATGAGGCTTTCTTCTTCCATAGTAATTAGGCACAACATTGTTGTATCCATATCCATATCCATACCAGTTACCCTGATGTTGAGACATCTGATGAAACCTGTTCTGATTGGACCTAACAGCCTCCATGCTCTTGTGATATTGAGGAGGCATATATTGACTAGCTCCTTGAGGCTGCACCTTCCTTTGATGAGTACTATTTTTCTTCTCAACATTCTGTGGCTGAACAACCTTCTTAGGTGTAGGATCCTGTCTCTTGGTTTGATGTTGAGACAATGGTTAAGACATCTCCTTCTTGGCTCCTGAAGTGCTTGCTTCAGCAGATACCTTTTTCTCAGCCACATATCCTATTCCTGATTTATCTCCAGCAACTTTCTCTGACTGAAGAATCTTATCAAGAGTAGTTGTACCACTGTTCATCATCCTCACAGATTTTGTCATCTGGTCAAATTGAGATTTAATCAACAAAACCTCATTTTCCAGATCAGCTTTAGCAGTCTCAAGCTGAGTAATCTGTTGCTTGTGACACTTGTTTTCTTGACAAATCTCAGCACTTTTTAAACACAGTTCTTGATAAGTAGATGTTAACTCCTCATAAGTTATTTCTCCATCACTATCATTATCAGAAACAACAGTTCCTGTTAAGGCTCTAACATGCTTTGTTGACTCACCTTCACTTTCACTATCAGATTCAGACTAGAAAACTGATATGCCCTTTTTCTGCTTCTTCAAGAATGTGGGACATTCTTTCTTGACATGTCCATACCCTTCACATTCAAAGCACTGAACACCTTTATCCTGGGCAGTCTTCTCTTCATCTTTCTCTTTTGCCTTGCTGATGTCAGAAGGGATGTTCTTGACATTAGGCTTATAGTTATTGTTCATCCTCTTGATCACTTTGTTGAACTGCTTTCCCAACATAACAATGGCCTGAGATAGATCCTCCTGGGATTCAGAACTATTCCCTTTCTCTTCTTGATCATTTGACACCAAGGTTATACTCTTTGGCTTCTTTTCTGGTTCTTCCTCATTCAACCCAAGCTCAAAAGTTTGAAGAGATCCAATGAGCTCATCAACCCTCATCTTGCTGATGTCTTGTGATTCTTCAATGGCAGTTACCTTCATCTTGTACTTCTTAGGAAGGGACCTAAGGATCTTCCTTACAAGCTTCTCATCTGACATTTTTTCACCAAGAGCACTAGATGCATTAGCCAGCTCAAGAACATTCATGTGGAAGTCATGAATAGTCTCATCTTCCTTCATCTTCAGACTTTCAAACTTCGACGTTAGAAGCTAAAGTCTTGACATCTTAACTCTAGATGTTCCTTCATGTGTAGCCTTCAAAATATCCCAAGCTTCCTTAGCAACTTCACAGGTATTGATCAACCTGAATATGTTTTTATCCACTCCATTGAAAATTGCATTTAGAGCTTTGGAATTACCAAGGGCAAGCTCATCTTCTTCTTTGGTCCATTCTTCTTCAGGCTTCGGCTTCGAGGTGCCTGATAAGTGCAAATTGTACCTATTTTTGTATATATGTTTTGTTGCACTTATCAATGCTTTATGGTAAATATCGTGCGAATAAAACCCGCTTTGTTTGTAAATACGTTTACTTTATGTTTTAGTGTATATATTGCGTATCATGTAAATATCAATGAGTTTAATTGATTTTTATTCATTTTTACAGGTATCCAATCAAGGATGTCTTGCCATTGTTGTATAGAGCATTGAATAAGCTTTACAGTGCTTCAAACCATGCGTCAAACGGAGTTACGGTTCAAAAGTTACGAATAAAACAGTGCAGAAAAATTCTGCAGACTGATGCGCTGCGCCTCTGCGCCGCCGGGCGGTGCAGGGGCGGTCCGGACACTCCAGAATTGTGAAAAACTTACAGAATGAAGGCCATTCGCCGCCGGGCGATGCCAGATTTCCGCCGGGCGATTTTTGACGATCAGAAACTCCATTAAAGCCTCAAAAACTCATTTTTTAGGTTATGGTTGGATTTTTGAGAGTTCCATACCATCCAATAGCATTTTTTGAGTGGAATTAGGCCAGAAAACACATTGGAGCTGTCAAATGGATGATCCGGGGTTGAATCCTTCATCAATCGGAGCCGATTAACCGGTTGATTTTTGGTAAACCGGGTGATTTTTGGGTTTTTCTCTATTTTCTTCTCTTTGATTCTCTTTTATGGAGTTTTGTATATGTATAGACTTTGAATCATGTATGTATTTTAACTCATCTATGTATTGTGAATTAGTTTTTTTGAATTATTATTGATGTTATCTTTGATTTGGTATTTGTGGTATTGACAAAACCTTATCAAATCTTAAATCTTTGATTTTCATCTATCGATGAGCAAGCTTTTGACATGGTTTGTGAGTTGATATTCATTTGCATCACCTATTTTTTATTGTGTTGATTAAGTAGCATGAGTAGCATGAGTAGGATTAACACGGTAAAAGCCGTGATAACGCGTAACGAACGGTATTGCGAGGATGCGTGATAATAGTGATGAAGAACTTTGTTCACGTATGTTTGGCGAATTAGTTGAATGCATATTAATCATTTGTATTTTTGTCTCCATGGTGTATTTAATATGCTTTACAAATCATTATTGTGCTTTCCTTGATCTTTTTGCATTTGTATTGAATTTGTGTTGTGTTAGAGATAAACATCACAAATAACTCTTTTGATTAGGGAAGGAAATCTATTAGGACTAAAGGCTAGAGATAGTTTTAGGCTTAATATTCACTTGAGTATTGGAACTTAATGCTTCCGTGTGTCTGAGTCGTGCGCGAGAGTGACGACGAGAGATGCGGTTGATATCTCAATGATGTGTTCGAGAGAAACTTGTTGTGAGCGATACGTGATGATTTTGATGAGTATTGTATGTTGAGCATACTTGGTTGATAAGTTTACATTTTTGAGAGGTCGATTATATACAATGCTTGATAGTTTCCTTCTATTTGAAAAATGTATTCTTTTTATGTTAATACTTTTACTTTTCCGCATTTCCTTTTAAACCATTTTAATCCAAACCCATGAGCTTAGAAATATAGAAACCGTTGAATGGCAATTCTTTCCCTCGCACTGATCCCTGTGGAGACGACAAAACTGGGTTACTTATATATTTTTGCTTGCTGCTATTCTAGCTTCAACAGTGCCCTCTTTATCTTTCCCAGCATCATCTTTTTCAAACACAACAGGTGCTTTCCATTCTTTAATTATAGTCTTCCAAGCCCTGCTGTCCAAGGATTTCAAAAACGTGATCATCCTTGGCTTCCAATAGTCATAATTCGAGCCATCCAAAATAGGGGGTCTGTTGACAAATCCTCCGACTTCTTTGTCCATCTTTACACCAGAAAGTAACTTCCCTAGATCTCACCCAGAGACAGACAGGATGCCTGCTCTGATACTAATTGAAATTCTGGTATCAGACGTGTAATGTTAAGTGCGATGTCACAACAACACACTCTGCAATGGACAATGCAATAACAGTAATAAATCAACACAAAGAATTGTTCACCAAGTTCGATCTAACTACCTACGTCTGGGGGCTACCAAGCCAGGGATGAAATTCACTACTTGTAGAATTAAATTACAGACTCAACAACCCAGTTGACAATCTCCTAATCTTAATTCCTACTAGTGACTTTCTACCTAAGAAACCACTTAGATATGAGAACACTACTCAATCCTTAAAACCTTTCAAAGAACAACCTCTTTGAGAAACCTTGATCCTGCTTCACAACTTTGATCAAGTTACACAACTCTCTATCGCTTCACAGCTTCTAAGAGAGGACAGAAAACAACTCACCTATTCAACCTAGAATGGTGTATACAAAACTCGTACAAAATACTTAAGACACTCAGCCTATGCTCTTGATCTTCTCTCTGTATTTCTGTCACTTTTTCCTTTGGTCTTGTGCGCTTTATATAGCTCCTTTAATTGGTCTTTGACTGCCTACAATATCTCGCCAGATTTGTTATTTAAAACTGAATATTTAAAACAGATTTTCTCCTAAAATCTTTTTAAATCTTCAACCTTTTAAATCTCCTACAAATCTGCACCAGATCTCCTATGCAGCAGAAAATATCTATCCCAAGATATTCGCATCCAATGAGACAGCTTGCTCTCCACAATTCCAGCTAACACGCAACCCCTAACAACATCACAGCCTGCTGTTGTTAATTCTGCAGATCTGATGTTACAACATCGCCATGTGACATCAGACATCCAACTTCAGTAATTTAATACTTAACACAGCCCAGTGTTAAGACTTCAATGTTGCAACATCAGCACTTTGACATCAACATTGAACATACTTTGTTTTACCAAAATTCTAGCCAATCCAAGAAACTAACAACCATGAAATTACATTTTTCCCAATTGAGTACCAAGTTGGTTTCCACACACCTTTCCAAAACAACATCCAAGTTGTTCAAACAAATATCAAATGACTGCCCAAAAACCGAGAAATCATCCATAAAAACCTCAATTGTCTTTTCGATCAAATCTGAGAATATTGCTTGCATACACCTTTGAAAAGTCGCTGGTGCATTACATAACCCAAACGGCATCCTCCTATACGCAAAGATTCCAAAAGGGCATGTAAAAGCAGTTTTTTCATGGTCCTCCGGGTTCACAATAATTTGATTGTAACCCGAATAACCATCCAAAAAATAGTAGAATTGTTGACCGGAAAGTCTCTCAAGCATTTGATCCATGAACGGAAGAGGGAAATGATCTTTCCTCGTAGCTTTGCTTAGCCTACAGTAATCAATACACATTCTCCACCCGTTCACGGTTCTTGTTGGGATTAACTCATTTTTCTCGTTTCGGATAACCGTCAATCCGCCTTTTTTCGGCACCACTTGTACCAGACTAACCCATGGGCTATCAGAAATGGGGTAAATCATTCCGGCATCTAACATTTTTACCACTTCCTTCCTAACCACCTCTTTCATGGTAGGATTTAAGCGGCGTTGCGATTGAGTGACCGGATTGAAATCCTCTTCCATTAAAATCTTGTGCATGCAATAAGCTGGACTTATTCCCTTTAGATCAGAAATAACCCAACCTATAGCTAGTTGATTCTTTTTCAAAACTTGAATCAAACGGTCCTCCTCTTTGTCGATCAAGATGTTGCTAATGATAACCAATTTGTTACAACCATCATCAAGGAACGCATATTTTAAATTAGAAGGCAACACCTTCAATTTAAGTTGAGACTTCTCATCACTCACCTCTTTCTTTAACTCTTCCGCTTCACATTCCCATGGTTGTAACTCCTTTAAAGATTCAAGTTCCTTCAAACACTCTTCAAGTTCCCTTTCTTCTTCATCGGAAAATATTTCAAATGAGTCATCAAGGGCTCTTTCCAAGGGAGATACTATATGAACTTGCTTTGAAACTTCCAATATGGCTTCTTCCGTTGCATCAATATGGAAACTATCATGTTTATCTTGAGAATGCTTCATTGCTTCAAAGAGATTAAAACTCACTTCTTCATTTTAAACTCTTACTTTCATAAGACCGTCATCAACATCAATCATCATTCGAGCGGTCTTCATAAAAGGGCGTCCAAGAATTAATGGAGCATCCTCGTCTTCCTCCATATTAATAACAACAAAGTCAACCAGAAAGAAAAACTTATCAACTTTGACCAAGACATCTTGAGCCAATCCATGAGGATGAGTTGTGGATTTGTCGGCCAATTGTAACGTCATCTGAATTGCCTTCATTTCAATGTTCCCAAGCCTCTTCACAATGGACAATGGAATTAAGTTTATGCTTGAGCCCAAATCAATTAAGCCCTTTCCAACATAGACATCACCAATGGTTACCGACAAAGTAACATGCCCCGGATCGACTTCTTTCCTTGGTAGAGTTCTTTGGATTATAGCACTACAACTTGCATCAAGGATAATTGTTTTCGGCTCCGAATATCTTCGCTTATTTGTAAGAATATCTTTCACGAACTTAGCATATTTCGGTATTTGTTCAAGCGCTTCTGTAAACGGAATGTTGATTTGCAATTGTTTGAATATGTCCATGAAACGAGTGTAATGCCTTTCGTTGTCTTTCTTTGTGGGCGCATGAAGGTAAGATAAGTTTTGAATAGGAATTGGATTCACTATCTCCTTCCCCTTTTGACTATTCTCTTCTTTTCTTCTATCTTTTCTTTTTTAAGGTTATCTTTTTCAACTAACTTCTCATTCTTATTTTCAACTTCTTCCTTATCATTATTTTCAACTACAACATCATCAACGTTTTCTTTCTCCACAACCTCCTCAATTCTTACATCAACATTTTTCTCATTTTTTTTCCTTCTCCCAACTCTCTTCCACTTCTAGTAACAATAGCTTTACAATGCTCCTTTGGGTTGTTTTGAGTATTGGCGGAAAAAGGTGGCCCCGCTTGTTGCTCGGCCATTTGCTTTGCAAGTTGTCCAACTTGACTCTCGAGATTTTTGATCGATACTTCATTTGTACTTTGATTAGCCATGGACATTTGAATAAATTGGTTAAGAGTTTCTTCAAGCTTGGAACTCCCTCCTTGAGGTTGATAAGGATTTTGTCGATTTTGTTGATATCCTTGTTGATTTTGATAATTTCCTCTTGGTTGTTGGTTTTGGTACCCTTGTTGTTTTTGATAAGGTTGTTGTTGCCTTTGATAACCTTGTTGTTGATTTTGATTATTCATGTAATTTGCTTCTTCTTCAACCGGAGGACAAGGAGGACAATAGCCGGTTGGGTGATCACCTTTACATAGCTCACAAACTGCTATTTGCACATTTTTGTTCGGCAAATCTTGCATCTCTTTAATCTGTTGAGGGAGGTTTGAAAATTGTTGCGTTAACAACTCAACTTGTTGAGATAGTAATTTGTTCTGAGCAAGAATTACATCATTTGTCCCTAACTCTAGCACTCCCGGTTTCTTTTGCGATTGGCCACAATTATGATTCCCTTGATGGTCGTTTAATGCCATCTTGTCAATGATAGAAATAGCTTCTTCAACACTCTTAGTCATTAAAGATCCACCCGCGGTAGCATCCAACAACGTTTTGTGAACCATTTGAAGACCATTTCTGAAAATATGAACTTGCGTAAGCTCATCAAAACCGTGCCCTTTGCATTTTCTAAGCATGGACTTGAATCTCTCCCAAGCTTCGTTGAGAGACTCATTTCCACCTTGAGTGAAAACTGCAATCGCCGTTTTAGCTTCCATGAACGTTTGTGAGGAAAAAATCGTTACAAGAACTTCTCTTCTAATATGTTCTAGTCCGTCATAATAGTAGTTGATTAGTTAAGGTACCATTCCTTAGCCTTCCCAATGAGGGAATGCGGGAACAGTCTCTTAAACAAAGACTCTTCTTCAGCTTCGGGTGCACCAGTCGCGCCCGCAATCTCATAGAATTTGGTCAAGTGAGTAAAGGGATCCTCGTGATCTATACTAGTGAATGGATTCTGGTATAGAAGAGCGAGGATACCGTTTTCATTTCAGATTGTCGACTATTATGAGCATTACGTGCGAACTGTGTAGTATGCCTCGGACTATCAACACACGGTGTTGAAGCAGGTGGTGGTGGTGGTGGTGCAGCCATGGTTGGCGGTAACTGTGGTATTGGTGTCGAAGTTGAACTTTCGTCTCATTCTCGTCTTTCCTTAGCTAGTTGCCTCCTCCGCCTTGTTCTGCTATTTAACTTACGCGCAGTTCTTTCGATTTCAGGATAAAAAAGAAGTTGGTATGTGGGTAACTTCCCTCGCATAAACAGAGTCTACACACTTAGCCAAACAAATTAACAAGCACGAGAAAAAGTTAAACAAGCTTAAAACTTAAAAACTATTGCAATGCATGCAATATAACAACAATCCCCGGCAACGGTGCCATTTTGTTGAAGAGTATTTCGGGGGGTGTTTTATCATATGCACAGGGATTGAATGTATATTGTCGCCATTCTATAGTCAAAAGCGTTTCAAACTTTTAAGTAACAAAGAGTTTGGTTTTTCGTATCGGATCATTTGCATAATATTTAGTAATCAACGGTAAAGAAATTGGTTTTAGGGTTTGGTAGAAACATGCCAAGATTAGTGTCCGATAATCCGCTTCGTACGTATCTACTCGATAAAGCGTGTGAACTTGTTAATAATAAATATAGCCACATATCCTCTCAACAAGTTTATCTCTAACACTTGTTGTGAGATTTATCATATTGATCCTTTGATGATCTCTCACCCAAACTACCAATATGATAACACTCAAGCTTAATATTTATGAACATAAACTTTCAAAACTATCTCTAGCCTTATGATTATTGATGGATTGAAACTTAAGTTAAGTTTTAGAACATATCACTTGATCATGAATTAAAACAAAATATAAACCATGTAAACAAAGTTTTTCTTCTATATTT
This sequence comes from Lathyrus tuberosus, assembly GCA_022829125.1. Classification (NCBI taxonomy): domain Eukaryota; kingdom Viridiplantae; phylum Streptophyta; class Magnoliopsida; order Fabales; family Fabaceae; genus Lathyrus; species Lathyrus tuberosus. Next base: position 17,849,756 of record JALAZF010000060.1, read on the forward strand.
ATCATCAACAAAGTTCACAAACTTACAATCAAGATCAATACATACAAAATGAGGGATTACCTACCACCAATCTTGACACAAGATGTGTTTAGCTACACATATTCATGGTAGCTTACTTCACATGTTTCGTGAGGAGATGAAAAAGCATCTGCGTCAAAGAATCGAGATCGGATGCAAATTCAGCTTCTCTATGTGAAGAATCTCTCTTAGATGAAGAAAACTCAGAAAAATAGGTTTTGCTGTGATAAAGTGAAGTTATGATCCCAAGAAAATGCATAAAATCTATTTATAGTACACTTGAAATCAGACACATTCGCACTGCGAATGATTTGTTCGCCTAGCGAATGTTGAAAGTGGCACCTGAAGTGCCTTCTGATAAGCTAAACCGCCCTTGTTTGTCTGCATAAGTTCGCAATGCGGACTTTTGTTCGCAAAGCGAACTATTCGCCTATAAGTTCGCAAAGTGAACTTAGGGCCCTTTTCTTACTGCCTCAGCCAAGGGTTCTTCGCCAGCTCCTTCGAAAAGCGAGTAAATCAGCGAACATTCACTGGGAGTTCGCAAAGCGAACTTTAGTCCCTTTTCCTACTGTCCAAGTCTGGGATCATTCGCTGGGGCTTTGCCAGTTTGTTCGCAAAGCGAACATTCGCTGGCAAGTTCGCAAAGCGAACTTACTATTGTTTTCCTCTTTTCTTTGGCAACTTGTATCCTTTCTTGTGTCTTACATCTTTGATTAATTTGTGCCTTTTCCTGCACAATAGCACACATATTACAAGCACCAAAGGTATATAAACAATGTTTGAAGAACAACAATAATTCAATACTAAATTCCACAATTAAAACTTGAAAGTGTTGAAAAATATCAAGTATACAATAGAAATATTAGTCATGCTTGACATCTAACACACAACGGCAGCGGAAATTCAACGAAAATATAACATGTTTAATACCACATAATTATCATCAAGTAAATAGAGTAGTAATGAATTATAAAACAAATATCGACAAGCATTCTGAATCCCCAGTGTTACACATCAGAGCAGGCGCTGACTCAACGAAATAAAAGAGAAGACCCCGTCTTCACTAAACTCCATCTTCACACTAAACTTGATCATTTTCACGTTACCCATATAGAGGTAACATTCAAACAGAAGGGGTGAGATTCTCAAATCAACAAAAGAAATGCATAATATAAATATGAAAGCATCAAAACATTACACAATTCACCCTATCATCACAACATCAACACAAATAGCATTTTCCACACAAGCAGATAATCATATACACCGCAACACAACACAATGCAATGCAATGAGACCCACGACTTGACTCAATGCATGTGGTACTAATTCGATCCCTTTTTCATGATCATAATTCCCGTCGGAATCTCCATATAAGTCGCTCACACCCCACATGGGCACACGACAACCGTAATCGCTCACACCCCACATGGGCACAAGATTACCTCAACAACACAACAACAAGGATATGATTCCATTTCAACGAATCTCGATAAGACACTCACACCCCACACGGGCACACAACTTATCGTACAACTTATGCAACATGGCATGCATACAACGACAACATACAACGAAAACTAAATGCATATGACTAATAATGCGTCAATACATCATACTACAACCATCCAACACGCATCATATACCTTCCAACACATACAACAACAACCATCCACAACTATAACACGCATACACACAAACGAATTCATCATTTCCGCGTACAACACATAACACGGACACGAAAACCAAATTAACGCATCAAATAGTTGGAATTCTAGTAGTTATATTAATTTTAACAAAAAGTACGTGAAATCAGCATTCCAACGATTCGAACGGCGACTGAAACGGACCTACGGGTCAAAAGATACGAATTTTTAAAGTTTTAGAAAGTTCGGTTCGTCTCAGCTCTGCTCGCCTGATGTTCGCCCAGCGAGACACCAGCGAATCTATTTTCTCCTAGAGAATTCCCCTTTCGCCTCATGCTCTCCTGGTGGAGCAGAGATGAATCTCCTTCCCTCATACAAATTCCAGAGACCTCTATTTTCACCCCTCGCTCGCCTCTCAGTTCGTCTGGCGACCTCCAAGCGAAGTCACTTTCGCCTGGCAAATTCTCCATTCGCCTGGCGAAACTGCGTGAATCAGTAGTCCTATGATTGCGATTCTACACGATTCAGACCCCAATCCTTCTCCGATTCCACTCACAATAAGTCCAAAAACACACATATAATCACATATTAACATACAAACAAGTAGAAAATACATAAGCCACATTTCAACCGATAAATTTATGCATTTTTCCTCTTATCAAAACCTCTGACATACAAATCCCCAATTCCCAACTCAACAAAACCACGCATAAGGGATGATCCTAAAGGTTTATCTACCCTCATACAAATATTATGCAACCCTTAGAGATTAAAGAACCCCACCCTTACCTTAGTGACGATTCTTCGAAGGTTCTCTAAGCCCTAGCTCTGCTCCTCTCTTCCGTTCCTCTTTTCTCCCAGAATACGATCGTTTCCAACTGATTCTCTCTTTCCAATTTTTCTCTTTTTCCTACTATAACCCTTAGACCCTTATTATGCTTTTCCTTCTTTATCCTCACTAACCACCATGAATGGACCACTCTGCCCTCCCTATTTCTTGTTTTTCCATTATATTATTATCCCAATATTATTATTATTATTATTATCTTACTAATTAAATATAATAATAATATTTCTTAATAATTTGCGTTAATATTATTAATCAATATTCTCAATATTAATTAACTAATTAGTAACCACACCACTCCTTCCTACACCTTAATCTCTATAATTCTAAGGTCACTACCCCATACCAAGGGCAATCTAAACACGACCAAAACACGCATAATCGCACACATACACACAACAACATATAACTCTAATTACAAAAAAAAATCGGGGTGTTACAGAGAGGGTTATTTGTTATTTTTGTATACTTGTAATCTGTTTTGAAGAGAAAGTAAAGAATAACAGTTATAACCAATCCTTGTTGTTTTTCTTTATTGTTCCTTGTTAACCCTAACCCTTGTGTGTTTCTTGCATATAAAGAAACCGTTAATATTTTGTTTCAAGGCATCCTAATTCACAACAAACTGGTGCGGTGAGCATGGAGAAGATGCCTTCAACAAAGTATGAGATTGAAAAGTTCACTGGAGTGAACGACTTCGGTCCGTGGCGCTTGAAAATGAAAGCCCTACTGGTTCAGCAGGGTTGTTTGGAAGCGTTGAATGGAGAGGAAGCCATGGACGTTGTGTTAATGGAAAAGGAAAAGACGGCCATGATGGAGAAAGCCCACAGCGCAATATTGTTAAGCCTCGGTGATAAGGTTCTTCGACAGGTATCAAAGGAGACTACGACATCGGGGCTATGGTTGAAACTTGAAAGTTTGTATATGACCAAATCTCTGGTGAATCGACTCTACCTGAAGCAAGCTTTGTATTCATTCAAGATGAGTGAAGACAAAGTGTTGGCTGAGCAGTTAGATATGTTCAACAAGCTGATTCTTTTGATCTTGAAAATATTGATGTGAAGATCGATGACGAAGATCAAGCACTATTGTTGTTGTGCGCTTTGCCCATAACACATGCTCACTTTAAAGAAACACTTTTGTATGGAAGGGAGTCCCTGAGCTTTGAAGAAGTTCAATCAGCCTTGTATTTTAAGGACCTGAACGAATGAAAGGAGCATAAATCTTCGACGGTTGGTGAAGGTTTGGTCGTTAAGGGAAAATTCTTGCGAAAGGATGGTAAGTTCGAAAAGAAGAAAGGTAAAAGTCAGCAGAAGTCTTATAGTGGCGAAGAATCTGGTATTCGATGCTATCATTGTAAGAAGGAGGGTCACACAAGAAAAGTGTGCCCTGAATGCCTGAAAGATCATGGAGGTAAGGATAATGGAAACGCAACCATTGTTCAAGATGACTTCGAATCATTTGACGTTCTTGTGGTTTCAAGCGGCGAATCAAGAAAATAGTGGATTATGGATTCAGGTTGCATTTGGCACATGACTCCAAACAGAGAATTGTTTGAGGAGCTATGTGATCAAGATGGTGGATCAGTGCTGCTGGGAAACAACAAAGCTTGCAAAATTGTAGGTATTGGATCTATAAGATTCAAGCTCCATGATGAGTCAATAAGGTTATTGACTGAAGTTAGGTATGTACCGGATTTAAAGAGAAATTTGATTTCTCTTGGTGAATTCGACAAGAAGGGATATGTTTTTCAAGGAGAGAAAAGTATCCTAAGAGTCATGAAGGGGTCAAAGGAAGTCTTGAGAGGCGTGAAGAAACAAGGAATATATACCCTTGAGGCTGAAGTTGTAAGTGGTTCGACAAATGTTGCATCCATGAAACCTTTGTCGAAGACAGAAATTTGGCTCATGAGATTAGGCCATGTCAGTGAAAGGGGTCTGGTCGAATTAGGGAAACAAAATCTGCTTGGAGGAGACAAAGTCGAAAAGCTGAAATTTTGTGAACCCTGTGTACTTGGAAAATCTTGCAGAGTGAAGTTCAACAAAGGCAAACAAAGAACTCATGGATCCCTTTATTACATCCATGATGGTCTTTGGGGGCCTGTAAGGTGTCCATCATATTCAGGAGCAATATATTTTCTATCTATAGTCGATGATTATTCCAGAAAGTTATGGGTATTCATTAAGAAGACTAAGGATGAAACTTTTGAGAATTTCAAAGGTTGGAAGACTCTGGTCGAAAATCAGACTGGCAGAAAGGTCAAGAGGTTGAGAACCGACAATGGCCTTGAATTTTGCAATGAGGCGCTCGACCACTTTTGTGCTGCCTCAGGTATTGTAAGGCACAAAAGTATTGCAGGTACTCCACAACAAAATGGTTTGGCATAAAGGTTTAATCGAACTATTTTGGAAAGAGTTAGATGCATGTTGACTAGTGTTGGGTTAGAGAAGGTGTTTTGTGTTGAGGCTGTTTTGACAACAACATATCTGATAAACAGATGTCCTTCGACTACGTTAGATATGAAGACACCTGAAGAAGTTTGGTCGGGACATCCACCTAGTCTCGACAGACTAAGAGTATTTGGCTGTGTGGCCTATGCTCACATTAGGCAAGACAATGTCGAACCTAGAGCTCTGAAATGCATGTTCATGGGATACCCTGAAGGAGTCAAATCTTATAGGCTATGGTGCCTAGAGCCAGGTCACAGGAGGTGTATCACCAGTCGAGATGTAGTTTTCAATGAAGCTGAGAGGGCTTTCAAGAAAACTGATGATGTTGGCGAAGAGCTGGAACTGGGAGAGATTCCTGTTGAGGTGGAGCATGCTGATGCTGAATTGCGTATCCCAGATGAGGTCGAAGAAGAAGCAGAAGATGTTGTCGAAGATGAGGAGACTGATAATGACTACCTGCTAGCAAGAGACAGGTCGAGGAGAGTCATCAAGCCACCTCAGAGACTTGGGTATGCAGATCTTATAGTTTATGCCTTAATCTCTGCAAGTGATGTTCTCGACGAGGAACCTAGAGACTATAAGGAAGTTATGAGGAGTCGAAAGAAGACTGAATGGCTGAAGGCCATGGATGATGAGATGAAATCTCTTCATGATAAAAAATGGGAACTGATCAAGAAACCTGCTGGAGCCAGGTTAGTCAGCTGTAAATGGATTTTCAAAGTTAAGGATAGAATCGAAGAAGTGGCGTCGAAAAGATACAAGGCAAGATTGGTCGCTAAGGGGTTCACTCAGAAAGAAGGTGTCGACTTCAATGATGTGTTCTCTCCTGCTGTGAAGCACAGATCCATTCGAATGTTGCTTGCCACAGTGGCACAGTTCAACCTTGAACTGGAACAGATGGATGTGAAGACTGCGTTCTTGTATGGTGATCTAGATGAAACAATCCTGATGAGGCAAACTGAAGGGTATGTCGAAAGGGGGAAGGAAGATTATGTGTGCAAGCTGAAGAGATCTTTATATGGACTGAAACAATCTCCTCGACAGTGGAATAGGAGATTCGACAAGTTCATGGCACGCATAAGTTTTATTAGAAGTCAGTTTGACCACTGTGTTTACTTCAGATTTCGACCTGGTAATTCATTTGTTATTTTGTTGCTTTATGTGGATGATATCCTAATAGCAAGCAACAATGTCGAAGATGTAATGAGGGTGAAGGTTGAACTTAATAAGGAGTTCGACATGAAGGATCTGGGAGCTGCGGCTAGGATTCTAGGGATTAACATCCGAAGAGATAGAAAGCAGTCGAAATTATGCTTATCTCAAGAGGCATACCTATAGAAGATTCTCGAAAAGTATGGTATGTCGAATTCAAAGCCTGTTGTGACTCCGACAAACCCTCAATTCAAGCTGAGTATAGATCATTGTCCCAGTACTGATGTCGAAAGAGCTTATATAAATAGCATTCCATATGCTAATATAGTGGGTTCTTTGATATATGTTATGGTATGTATTAGACCCGACATAGCAATATGCAGTAAGTCTTGTAAGAAGGTACATGGCGAATCCTGGAAAGGCTCACTGGCAAGCATTGGAGTGGATTCTAAGGTACATAAATGGGTCTCTGAATAGAGTCCTAATTTATGGTGGAGCCTTGGGTGAAGATAGTAAAGCAGCAATCGAAGGATATGTCTACTCTGATTATGCAGGGTGTATGGATTCCAGAAAATCTATTTATGGATATGTGTTCACTATGTTTGGCACAACAATAAGTTGGAAAACAACACTTCAGAAGGTTGTTGCCTTATCAACCACTAAAGCGGAATATATTGCCCTAACTAAAGCTATGAAGGAAGCATTGTGGCTTGAAGGTTTTTCAAAGGAGCTAAAACTCCAAGGTCGAAGTATCACTGTTAAATGTGATAGTCAAAGTGCAATACACCTGTCGAAGAATTCAGCCTTTCATGAGTGAACCAAGCACATTGATGTAAGGCTGCATTTCGTCATAGGGGTAATCGAGCGTGGAGAAGTCCAAGTGCTGAAGGTTTCGACAAATCATAATGTTGCTAATATGATCACCAAGACGTTGCCCAATTGCAAGTTTTTCCACTGTATGCAATTGATAAAACTGCATGAAGAAAGCTAGTGTATTTCTTGATGTTATAGAGTTAGATCCAAGGTGGAGATTTGTGAGATATTGGATCGAACTCTAGTTAGCATGTCGTTGAAGTCTGCTCACATGCTGTTGTCGAAGACCTACATGCTGTAGTCGAAGTGTGTTCTAGTGTGTAGTTGTCGGATTGGGCATTGTGATAAGGATCCAATTGTTTAAGTTAGTTTGTACCCTAAGTTAACTTGTAATGGGTAATTGTTAAAAAGTCCATTAGTTTAGTATGTTATGGTTTTATTATAAATTACATACTATTCTCTCATCTTAGGTGTGGTATGACAAAACCTAATTAGGGTGAGAGGTTTATTTGTTATTCTTGTATACTTGTAATCTGTTTTGAAAAGAAAGTAAAGAATAACAATTATAACCAATCCTTATTGTTTTTCTTTGTTGTTCCTTGTTGACCCTAACCCTTGTATATTTCTTACATATAAAAAAAATCGTTAATATTTTATTTAAAGGCATTCTAATTTACAACATACACTATAAATAAAATAAAATAAAAAATTAATTAATTATAAAATAAATAAATTCTTTAATAATACAGCGAGTGTCAGATACCAAACAGGAAAATGACGATAAGATTATAATTCTAAGTCTAAAAGACACAACTAATTTTATATAGAAAAATAAATATTTACTCAAAACACAATTCTCAGTCTGTAAGGCGTGTGCATTCTATTATTATTATTATTATTATTATTATTATTATTATTATTATTATTATTATTATTATTATTATTATGCATAAACCATAGTTCAAACTCTAACCATATTAGATATTGCATCTTCCGAAAATAGTACTCCCTTAGTTTTTTTCGTTTTAGAAAGAAATATTGTACTTCATTATCAATGAATAATTAATATTATTTTTTATTATATTTTTAAAAGTTTTTTAATATCTCACTTTTAAATATGTAAATTTTTTTTTTTCCGTTATTAATGAAGGACAGTTTTATAAAAACATTTATAATTTTTCATATTCATAAAATAATTATTATTTTTAATATGTATTAAAAATTCAAAATGATTTATAATTTAAAAAAATAGAGTTAGTATAACAGTAACAATTTAATAATAAAAAAGGTAATTTACATTACTATTACTACTTTAAATAAGAATTTGACTCTAAATATTTTTATTCAATTATTTTATAAATTAATTACTAAATAGTGAAGATTCCATAGAATAAATTAAATTTTATAAAAGTGAAAAAAAATGTAAATTTGGAATCGGGTCAATATTCTTTAATTGAATATATAAAAAAAGTTATATCATTAATGAAATTATAATTATATTCCATAAATAAAATATAATATTAAATGTATTTTTTATAGAATGAATGCATAATAGTTTATTTGGTTTAGATTTAGGACTTAATCCATAGAAATAGAATTTAATTTAAGTTTGTTTTTACTCGAAAAAAATTGACATAATTAGAAATAGGAAAAAAGTTGGAAAAGGAAACCGTTATGCATTAAAGAAGGTCAAAGGAAGTATTATTGACTCTGGCTAAATAATTTAAAATCTAATTTAACATTCCATAAAAGGATAGTTTTAAACTACTAGAGATTTTATCAACAAAAGAAAAACTGCCAGAGACATATTGACAGCTGTTTGTAATATGAACTTACAAATAAAAAATATGCATTAATCTAGAATTGATAAAAGTTAGTAAGTATTGAAATGTTTTAATTATTTTTATATTACCTACTAGCTTAAGTTTATATTTAAATGACGATTAGACTAACGGTTAGGTTAACACAGGAAAGACAAGGCTGTTTGGAATTAATGTGGAGAACAATTTCCTTATAGCGGCATAATAATTCTTGGCCTGCAGGATTGGTAAGATCCCGTTCTTGTTTTTGGATTTAAGAATCGGTGACAATCACATGAGAATTTCATATTGGGATCCAATCATTAAATGCTTCAAACGTCGGCCGGCAAGATGGAAGGACAAATTGCTTTCAATAGTGGGTAGAGTTTCTCTGATAAATTCTGTCATGTCTAATCTACCTATTCATTGTTTCTCATTCTTTAAGGCACCCAAGAAAGTCTTAAAAACTCTAACATCAATCCAAAGAAATTTTCTATGGCAAGGGTTTGATGATAAGACGAGAATCACTTGGATAAGTTGGGCCGATACTTGTAAAAGCAAAGCTGACGGAGGTTTGGGTGTGAAAAACCTTGGTTGCTTTAATGAAGCTCTTATGTCTAAGTGGAAGTGGAGACTTTTAAATGAGTCAGCGACCATTTGGAGTCCGATCATGCGAGAGAGAGATACGGGGAGCAATTCAAATTTTTAACTTCTAAGGATAACCGAGTTGGAAAACGGACTGATTCGCAATGGTGGAGAGATTTGATGAGTAATAATTATATTTCTGGTTCTGTCTTGTTCTGTAATTTCATTTCTTGCAGGTTGGGAAACGGCAAGTCGATTATGTTCTGGAAGGCGAGATGGCTGGGGAATTGGCCTTTGCAAGAGCTGTTTCCTGCACTTTTCCTTGCTGCGGAGAATCAGGATGGTTACATCTTTGAGATGGGAAAGAGGGAGAACAATTTATGGATTTGGAATTTGCTCCCTGACAGTGTGCCGGTTGAACATATGGATGATTTCATTAATTTGAAACTGCTATTGCAAGATGTTGGCAGAATAATTCTTGGCCTGCAGGATTGGTAAGATCCCGTTCTTGTTTTTGGGTTTAAGAATCGGTGACAATCACAGGAGAATTTCATATTGGGATCCAATCATTAAATGCTTCAAACGTTGGCTGGCAAGATGGAAGGACAAATTGCTTTCAATAGGGGGTAGAGTTTCTCTGATAAATTCTGTCATGTCTAATCTACCTATTCATTGTTTCTCATTCTTTAAGGCACCCAAGAAAGTCTTAAAAACTCTAACATCAATCCAAAGAAATTTTCTATGTCAAGGGTTTGATGATAAGACGAGAATCACTTGGATAAGTTGGGCCGATACTTGTAAAAGCAAAGCTGATGGAGGTTTGGGTGTGAAAAACCTTGGTTGCTTTAATGAATCTCTTATGTCTAAGTGGAAGTGGAGACTTTTAAATGAGTCAGCAACCATTTGGAGTCCGATCATGCGAGAGAGATACGGGGAGCAATTCAAATTTTTAACTTCTAAGGATAACCGAGTTGGAAAACGGACTGATTCGCAATGGTGGAGAGATTTGATGAATAATAATTATATTTCTGGTTCTGCCTTGTTCTGTAATTTCATTTCTTGCAGGTTGGGAAACGGCAAGTCGATTATGTTCTGGAAGGCGAGATGGCTGGGGAATTGGCCTTTGCAAGAGCTGTTTCCTGCACTTTTCCTTGCTGCGGAGAATCAGGATGGTTACATCTTCGAGATGGGAAAGAGGGAGAACAATTTATGGATTTGGAATTTGCTCCCTGACAGTGTGCCGGTTGAACATATGGATGATTTCATTAATTTGAAACTGCTATTGCAAGATGTTGATATTCAACCGGACATTGAAGACTGCCTCATATGGTTTAAAAATAAGTCTAATAGTTACACTGTTAAATCTTACTATGAAGTATTGGTTAGTGGGCAGCGGGTGAATTTTACCGACCCCGACACCAAGGAATTATTGGAATATTTGTGCGACAGACTGATTCCGTTCAAGGTGCAAATATTTGGTTGGAGAATGTTGCTAAATAGACTTCTGCCGAGGAGTAATTTGCTTCGGCGTAATGGGATTTCAAATCCTCATGATACGGTATGTACTTTCTGCTTTAATCATTTAGAGGATGGTCCGCATCTGTTTATTTCCTGTCCAAAAACGCAAGTTATATGGCAAACAATCTCTACTTGGTTGGAGATTAATTGTGTTCATGAATCATCTATCAATAGACATCTCTCTTCTTGGCTGATGATTTTGAAGGGTAAGTGTTCTTTCAACATAGCTATAAGTATTTGGCTGGTAGTCTGTGGGGGAATCTGGTGGGCAAGGAATCAAATTGTATTTAATGACGGTTTTTGTGATCCGGATGAAATTGTAACTAGGATCAAATTTTTGTCTTGGTGATGGATTCTTACTTTAAGTAAGGGTACTATGTCTTGTAATTTTTATCAGTGGCATTTGTATCCCTTCGATTTTTTGTAAGGTTTGATTCAAACCTTATGTTTTTGGTTGTAAATCGGGTCGGGTATCCCTTATACCTCTATTAATGTTAATATTATCACCTGCTTATAAAAAAAATGACGATTAGACGAATTATTATTTAAAAAGTTTTGTTTTATTTTTTTCTCTAACTTAAAATAAAATAATGAATTATTAAATTTGAATATTATTAGACTCAATTTAGTTTTGACTTGTGTGAATTTATGAATTGTTAGGATGTTACTTACACCTAAAAATAATTAAATTCTTAACTGAAATTCACACATGTAATGTAATTTTAGGTTTAGTTAGAATGTTCGAATATAAAGTTAATCAAATATAAGTCAATTGAATCTTTACCAAATCTACAAGGGTCTATTATGGACTTCAATAGTTTATATTCATTCAAAACAACAATAAAATTAGATTTTTTTTTTCGATTAGCACAGAGCGATTTTTGGTGAGCGTTTTCCTTGAAGTATATACGGCTGAATCTCCTTTGGAGATGTCTAAAGTCTTAATCTTTTGATTAGGGACCAAATAGGAGGGAACTCAGTCGAATGAAACTTACGTTGGTCAGACCGATTAGGGCAAATGAGAAGGGGTCGAGGTCGGCCGAAGAAAATGGTGACAACGACACCTTCGGCGATGGTACAAGTGTTTACACCACCATCTCATATTTGAATTGGAAAGTTGGGTAATGAATTGGAAGGAATGGGAATAACGAAGAATGTATGGTCAAGCGAAAAAATGGATGAAAGTAGAACCCTTTAAAGAGATCCTAAAACCGATTAGGGAAGAACATACTGAGGTAAGGAAAATGATGCTGAAGAGGAGGATCAAATACAACAAAAACCTTAGGTGGATGTCATCAAAGGCAATAGATCAGCCGCAAATGGGGCTGAAATAAAGTGCACCACGCCAACGATCTTTGATAGAGGAATTGAGGTTATCATCGAAGAACACTATATGGAATCGGAAATCAAATTCAGAGAAAATGCCCTAATCATGTATATGCTGGGAGAGAACCTAACGATGAAGGCGGTTAAAAAATTCATGATTAACGTATGGAACTTTACTTCTTTACCAGAACTATTCTACAATGAAGAATGGTATTTTATTATCTGTCCTAGGTCTAAGGAAGATAGGGATGCAGTTCTGATGAAAGGGCCATACACTATCTACCGCAAGCCGATGCTTTTGCATGAATGGACACTAGAGTTTACCCTAAAAGACAACATGTTAAGAGTATTTCCTATCTGGGTGACATTGCCACAACTTACCTTGTATCTGGGGGAAAAAGCATGGGGAAGATTGTTGGTGCTATAGGAAAACCGATGATGACAGTTAAATGCACAACCAAAAAACTATGTGTCTCATATGCTAGGGTACTGGTTGAAGAGGATGTAACCACTGAACTTAAAACGTCTATAACCATACGATATCCAAAAGGGAAAAAGGTTGGAGCAAGCAGTGGAGTATGAATGGACACCCACTACTGCAAGAAATGCAATAAAGTAGGGCATGAATGCAAGGAAAAAGAAAGAAATAGAAGGGACAACAAGTAATAACAAAACAAGTTTGGATAACAACGAGTAAAGAAGCTAATGTGAAGGAGTCTGAGCAACAAAGCAACTTTGAAGATGAAGCTGAAAAGCAAAGGACAGATGAAGACCAAAACACTTGGACAATGGTAGGATCATGTAACAAGCATAAAGGGAAGGGCCCAGAGTGGAAGACCCAAAAACTAGGCAAGTTGAACACATTATAGTAGGATGTAGTAATGGTGTTGATGTGCTTAGGACAAGGGAAGGTCCCTCACATGTTGAAGAAAAGGTACCATGATCTTGTCATGGAATGTGAGGGGCTTGAATAAAAGATCAGGGCATTTTGAGATAGGAGCCCATCGCAATAAAATGAACATGCCTTGTATAGCTTTGTTAGAAGCTAGAGTGAAAGCCAATAATGCCAATAGAGTAAGGAAGACATTTGGTAAAAATGGAACTAGATGGATAACTACAATAAATATCTTAATGGAATGATTTGGATAATATGGGACATTAGTAGTATAACCATGAAAATGATTGATTGATGTGATCAATTTTTTCCATTGTTAAGTTTACAACCCTGAAGGCAAAATTGTGCATTGGATGACTATTATATATGCTCATAACCAAATAGATAATAGGAAACAGCTATGGATGGATATCAAATAATGTTCTAGACCAGTCCAGGGTCGTTGGATGATTATTGGGGAGTACAACAATGTCCTTAGAGTGCATGATAAAGAAGCTTGAATTGAATGAGCATGATACAAGAGGAAATCACTACACATGGTCAAACAAGCACTCAAATGGTTTGATTTATTCTAGAATTGATAAAGCATTATGTAACAAGGAGTGGTTCTTAAAATATCCTAGATGTGACATTGAGATTTTACCTTCCCACATATAAGACCATCCCCCCCCCCCCCCCTTCAAAGTCAGGTTATTGGGATATAACACCATCAGGAAGCGATACCACACTAACGTCAATTTCCTGAACTGCATAACTGACCACCTAGATTACTTAAGAACTGTGGCATACAATTGGAAGACTAGAGAACTGGGAAACCTATGTATGTTGCATGGAAGAAGCTCAAGAGACTGCAACCTATTATGAATAATCTGAACAAGATAATTTATTCTGGGGTTCAACAGATCTAGGATAATAGAGAGAAGCTAGAGAAGGCCCAAACACTCTTCAATGGAGACATGCTCAAAAATAGTTAATTAGAAGAGGTAAAACACTAGACAGAGGAAGTTACTAAAGAAATTGAGCATGAGGAACAAATGATGCAACAAAAGTATAAGGTTACTTGGCTCAAACATAGGGATGGGAATAATTTCTTCTTACACGCCTGATAAGTGCAAATTGTAGCTATTTTTGTGTATAAGTTTTGTTGCACTTATCGATACTTTTTGTTAATATCGTACGAATAAACCCCGCTTTGTTTGTAAATACGTTTACTTTACGTTATAGTGTATATATTGCGTATCGTGTAAATATCATTGAGTTTAATTGATTTTCTCTCATTTTTGTAGGTATTAAAGCAATTATATTTTGCCATTGTTGTATAAAGCATTGAATAAGCTTTCCAACGCTTCCGACCGTGCGTCAATCCGAGTTACGGTTCAGAAGTTGTGGTCAAAATAAGGGCTGGTTTGCTGTCAAGTTCGCTTTGCGAACTTTCCAGCGAATGTTCGCTTTGCGAACTTCCCAGCGAATGCTCCCAGACTTGAGGCAGTAGAAAAAGGGACCAAAGTTTAGTTTGCGAACTTTCCAGCAAATGTTCGCCAGAAAGTTCGCATTGCGAACTTTTGCAGAATTACAAAGGTGGTTTAGCTGTTCTGTGGCACTTAAGTGCCAATTTTTGGAGTTCGGTTTGCGAATAAAAGTTCGTACTCCGAACTTGACGGATTTTGAATTACTATTTAAGTCATTTCATTTATTTTTTAGGTTATGGTTTTGGGGATTTTTGCTCCCAACTTCATCAAACTCATTTTTCAGTAGATTAGCTTAGAAAACAACATTGGAGTTTGCACACGGATGATCCGGGGTGGATTTCTCATTGATCGGCGTTGACAAACCGTGAGATGTTTGGTTTATTTCTTTTCTTCTTTGTGTATTTCTTCTTTGTTGGGTTTTGTATATGTATTTACTTTGATCTCATGTATATTTGTCGCCTATGGCGTTGTATAGAATCCGATTTACAAATATTTATCAGTGATTGTCCTTGATTTTTGCTTTATGCTCAGGGTTTGGGTTGTGTTAGAGATAAACATCGCAAAATTTGATTAAGGATGATTATCTGTTAGTTTTTAGATCCTAGAGATAGATTTAGAGCAAACAATCTTTATGGGTGTCGAAGCTTAATGCCTATGTATCTTGAGTCGGGTGCGAGAGTGTCGGCGAGGGTAACACGGTTGTTCTCTCAGCTCAGTGTATCAGAGATGGACACTGTTGTGAGAGATGCTGGATGATATTGAGGAGTATTGTAGGTCGAGTTTAAGTGGTCGGTAAGTTTAAGTTTGTGACGAGTGGATTATATGCATGTCGGATAAGTTTCTTCTCTCTGATTAATGAATTCTTTTTATGTTGATATTTACTTTTCTGTTTCTATGTTTGAAACCATTTTAAACCCAAACTCTTTAACATTTAAATTGTCGAACGACAGTTCAATATCACTGATCTCTGTGGACACGATAAATTCTCGGAAAAATTCTTCCAAATCTTTTTGTTGCTTGCCGCTTTACTGCACCAACAAAATGGCACCGTTGCCGGGGATTGGTGTTTTTCTTGAATCACATTGCGATAGTTTCTTTGTTTTTGAGTTTTGTAGATATCGTACATATTGTCTATTTTCACTTGTTTATACTGATACTTGTATATTTTGTTCCCGTAACGTTTGTTCAAGTGTTTGGTTAGGACACTTGCTTTTGGTTTGCGGGGTGAGGCATCACCATGGCATGAAGGATGGAAGTTACTAGCTAAGCACTGTAAAGGTGTCGAGCTTACGACGTAAAACAATCATGTTTTATCGTTTTTTTTTTGTTTCGTTATTACTTTTTCATTCTAGCTTAGGTAGTGTGGTGAACGTGCATTAAACAAATTGTACTCGGATTTTTTGTAAATTCTCAAATCTTCACTTTACAACTTGTTTAATCCAATTTCACCCGGTCTTTTAGTTTGTTTATATTAATAGTTTTTGTGTTTGTCTAAAAGCTTGTTTTGAGTAACTTGAGGAAATTTAAGGTGATGTTCCAAGTTTGATCGTTTCAACTTGTGGATGTATGGTAATGATATTGTTAAGTTTTGTACACGTCCAAGGTATGTGTTTATCGCTTTCTAGACTTTAGCATATTCATGATACTTAGGTATTTTACAAACTTCCATGCCATTCATTCTTTTGTATACTTGTTCTTGTTGTGAATCACTTTAGTTCCCACCCTTTTTGTGAGGTAGCATTCCATTGTTCATATATACGCGGAGTACCAACATTCTTGTTCTAATTGGATTTTATTATGCTTAATCTTTTGTTTGTGTTGATTATATGAAAGCATGAAAAGGATCAAGGCATTTTGTTTCATTTTAAGCACAACTACCTAGCCAAATAGTCAATTCACCCTGTGAGTGTGTGAGCATTTGTTAAAACCCTTTGTGCCTTTCTATCATTATCCATGTTGTTTGAACTTAATGCTTGTCTATGAGTATTGAATTCACTTTTTGTATGGATTTTGACTGATTGTTTTTTCTTGAACCCTCAACTTTGTGTTGTTGTATGAATTTTTACCTTGCCTTAGAAAGTAGGGAGTATTCACATGATGATATGGTTGAATTCAAGTTGGGGAGAGAATGATTGTTTGCTCATTGGTTGGTTTCTATGAGATTGAAAAAGGAAAAAAAAGAAAAATATGGAAAAGAAAAGAAAAGAAAAAGAAAATCCTTGTGAAAGGAAACAAAAAGAGTTCATATAATTGTGCTAAATAAGTATTGTGTTTTGTGTAACACTTGGGATTTTGGAAGAAGTTGATTGGAATTTTGTGTTTGAGTCTTTGTGAGTTGATAACTCCCTTAGGTTTAGGCAAGTTTTTGTTTCAATTACCTTTAGAAATTGCCTCTTGTTTGTTTACCCAACCACGCTACAACCTTGAAAGCCGTTGTGATTCTTGCCTTTGTATGTTCAATATAATTTTTGGATGAATGCATAATTTAGTCTTTTGTTTGCAAGATTGTTGTGTGAGTGAAAAGTACCTCATTTTGTGTTTTTCATCTACCGATGATTATTTTTGCTAGGTGTAATTCACATTTGAACTTGTGTTGTTTTAGGATGTTTGACATGATTTTTGTATATTGCATTTGTTTCGTGGCTATGTTATCGTGGTAGTTTAGTGATAAGTATTTACTTTGTGTGTACCGTTTTTCATTTAAACCATTCATTTGTTTCTGTTTTTCAAAACCTGTTGATTCGTGATTCTTTGGTTGTTACTCTGTTTCTTTGAGTCGCTTGATTCTTGTTTGAGGACAAACAAGTTTAAGTTGGGGAGAGTTTGATAAGTGCAAATTCTATCTATTTTTGTATATAAGTTTTTTTTGCACTTATCGATACTTTTTGTTAATATCGTACGAATAAACCCCGCTTTGTTTGTAAATACATTTACTTTACGTTATAGTGTATATATTGCGTATCGTGTAAATATCATTGAGTTTAATTAATTTTCTCTCATTTTTGTAGGTACTCAAGCAATGATATTTTGCCATTTTTGTATAGAGCATTGAATAACCTTTCCAACGCTTCCGACCGTGCGTCAATCCGAGTTATGGTTCAGAAGTTGTGGTCAAAATAAGGGTTGGTTTGCTGTCAAGTTCGCTTTGCGAACTTTCCAGCGAATGTTCGCTTTGCGAACTTCCCAGTGAATGCTCCCAGACTTGAGGCAGTCGAAAAACGGATCAAAGTTCGCTTTGCGAACTTTCCAGCGAATGTTCTCCAGAAAGTTCGCATTGCGAACTTTTGCAGAATTGTAGAGGCGGTTTACCTGTTCTGAGGCACTTAAGTGCCAATTTTTGGAGTTCGCTTTGCGAATAAAAGTTAGCACTGCGAACTTGACATATTTTGAAATACTATTTAAGTCATTTCATTCATTTTTTAGGTTATGGCTTTGGGGATTTTTGCTCCAAACTCCATCAAACTCATTTTTCAGTAGATTAGCTTAGAAAACAACATTGGAGCTTGCACACGGATGATCCGGGGTAGATTTATCATCGACCAGCGTTGACAAACCGCGAGATGTTTGGTTATTTCTTTTCTTCTTTGTGTATTTCTTATTTTTTGGGTTTTGTATATGTATTTACTTTGATCTCACGTATATTTGTCGCCTATGGCGTTGTATAAAATCTGCTTTACAAATCTTTATCGATGATTGTCCTTGATTTTTGCTTTATGCTCGGGGTTTGGGTTGTTTTAGAGATAAATATCGCAATGTTTGATTAGGGATGATTATCTATTAGTTTCTGGATGTTAGAGATAGATTTAGAGCTAACAATCTTTATGGGTGTCGAAGTTTAATGCCTCTGTATCTTGAGTCGGGTACGAGAGTGTCGACGAGAGTACCACGGTTGTTCTCTCAGCTCAGTGTGTCAGAGATGGACACTGTTGTGAGCGATGATGGATGATATTGAGGAGTATTGTAGGTTGAGTATAACTGGTCGGTAAGTTTAAGTTTGTGACGAGTGGATTATATGCATGCCGGATAAGTTTCTTCTCTCTGATTAATGAATTCTTTTTATGTTGATATTTACTTTTCTATTTCTATGTTTGAAACCATTTTAAACCTAAACTCTTTAACATTTAAATTGTTGAATGGCAGTTCCATATCACCGATCTCTGTGGACACGATAAATTCCTAGAAAAATACTTCCAAATCTTTTTGTTGCTTGCCGCTTTACCGCACCAACAATATGGCGCCGTTGCCGGGGATTGGTGTTTTTATTGATTCGCATTTCAATAGTTTCTTTGTTTATGAGTTTTGTAGATATCGTACATATTATATATTTTCACTTGTTTATATTGATACTTGTATATTTTTTCCCGTAACGTTTGTTCAAGTGTTTGGTTAGGACACTTGCTTTTGGTTTGCGCGGTGAGGTATCACCATGGCATGAAAGAAGGAAGTTACTAGCTAAGCACTGTAAAGGTGTCGAGATTACGACGTAAAACAAGCATGTTTTATCATTTTTTGTTTCGTTATTACTTTTTCATTCTAGCTTAGGTAATGTGGTGAACGTGCATTAAAAAAGTTGTACTCGATTTTTTCGTAAATTCTCAAATCTTCACTTTACAACTTGTTTAATCCAATTTCACCCGGTCTTTTAGTTTGTTTATATTAATAGTTTTTGTGTTTGTCTAAAAGCTTGTTTTGAGTAGCTTGAGAAAATTTAATGTGATGTTCCAAGTTTGATCGTTTCAACTTGTGGATGTATGGTAATGATATTGTTAAGTTTTGTACACGTCCAAGGTATGTGTTTATCGCTTTTTAGACTTTAGCATATTCATTATACTTAGGTATTTTACAAACTTCCATGCCATTCATTCTTTTGTATACTTGTTCTTGTTGTGAATCACTTTAGTTCCCACCCTTTTTGTGAGGTTGCTTTCCATTGTTCATATATACGCGGAGTACCAACATTCTTGTTCTAACTGGATTTTGTTATGCTTAATCTTTTGTTTGTGTTGATTATATGAAAGCATGTAAAGGATCAAGGCATTTTGTTTTATTTTGAGCACAACTACCTAGCCAAATAGTCAATTCACCCTGTGAGTGTGTGAGCATTTGTTAAAACCCTTTGTGCCTTTCTATCATTATCCATGTTGTTTGAACTTAATGTTTGTCTATGAGAATTGAATTCACTTTTTGTATGGATTTTGATTGATTGTTTTTTCTTGTACCCTCAACTTTGTGTTGTTGTATGAATTTTTACCTTGCCTTAGAAAGTAGGGAGTATTCACATGATGATATGGTTGAATTCAAGTTGGGGAGAGAATGATTGTTTGCTCATTGGTTGGTTTCTATGAGGTTGAAAAAGGAAAAAAAAAATATGGAAAAGAAAAGAAAAGAAAAAAAGAAAGAAAAAGAAAATCTTTGTGAAAGGAAACAAAAAGAGTTCATATAAGTGTGCTAAATAAGTATTGTGTTTTGTGTAACACTTAGGATTTTGGAAGAAGTTGATTGAAATTTTGTGTTTGAGTCTTTGTGAGTTGATCACTCCCTTAGGTTTAGGCAAGTTTTTGTTTCAATTACCTTTAGAAATTTCCCCTTGTTTGTTTACCCGACCACGCTACAACTTTGAAATCCCTTGTGATTCTTGCCTTTGTATGTTCAATATGATTTTTGGATGATTGCATAATTTAGTCTTTTGTTTGCAAGATTGTTGTGTGAGTGAAAAGTACCTCATTTTGTGTTTTTCATCTACCGATGATTATTTTTGCTAGCTGTGATTCACGTTTGAACTTGTGTTGTTTTAGGATGTTTGGCATGATTTTTGTATTTTGCATTTGTTTCGTGACTATGTTATCGTCGTAATTTAGTGGTAAGTATTTACTTTGTGTGTACCATTTTTATTTGAACCATTCATTTGTTTCCGTTTTTCAAAACCTGTTGATTCGTGATTCTTTGGTTGTTACTCTGTTTCTTTGAGTCGCTTGATTCTTATTTGAGGACAAACAAGTTTAAGTTGGGGAGAGTTTGATAAGTGCAAATTGTAGCAATTTTTGTATATAAGTTTTGTTGCACTTATCGATACTTTTTGTTAATATCGTATGAATAAACCCCGCTTTGTTTGTAAATACGTTTACTTTATGTTATAGTGTATATATTGCGTATCGTGTAAATATCATTGAGTTTAGTTGGTTTTTTCTCATTTTTGTAGGTATTCAAGCAATGATATTTTTTCATTGTTGTATAGAGCATTGAATAAGCTTTCCAACGCTTCCGACCGTGCGTCAATCCGAGTTACGGTTCAGAAGTTGTGGTCAAAATAAGGGCTAGTTTGCTGTCAAGTTCGCTTTGCGAACTTTCCAGCGAATGTTCACTTTGCGAACTTCCCAGCGAATGCTCCCAGACTTGAGGCATTAGAAAAAGGGACCAAAGTTCGCTTTGCGAACTTTCCAGTGAATGTTCGCCAGAAAGTTCGCATTGCAAACTTTTGCAGAATTACAGAGGTGGTTTAGCTGTTCTGAGGCACTTAAGTGCTAATTTTTGGAGTTCGCTTTGCGAATAAAAGTTCGCACTACGAACTTGACGGATTTTGAAATACTATTTAAGTCATTTCATTCATTTTTTAGGTTATGGTTTTGGGGATTTTTGCTCCCAACTCCATCAAACTCATTTTTCAGTAGATTAGCTTAGAAAACAACATTGGATCTTGCACACAGATGATCCGAGGTGGATTTCTCATCGACCGGCGTTGACAAATCGCGAGATGTTTGATTTATTTCTTTTCTTCTTTGTGTATTTCTTCTTTGTTGGTTTTTGTATATGTATTTACTTTGATCTCATGTATATTTGTCGCCTATGGCGTTGTATAAAATCCGCTTTACAAATCTTTATCGGTGATTGTCCTTGATTTTTGCTTTGTGCTCAGGGTTTGGGTTGTGTCAGAGATAAACATCGCAAAATTTGATTAAGGATGATTATCTATTAGTTTTTGAATGCTAGAAATAGATTTAGAGCTAACAATCTTTATGGGTGTCGAAGCTTAATGCCTCCGTATCTTGAGTCGGGTGCGAGAGTGTCGACGAGGGTACCACGGTTGTTCTCTTAGCTCAGCGTGTCTGAGATGGGCACTGTTGTGAGCGATGCTGGATGATATTAAGGAGTATTGTAGGTTGAGTATAACTGGTCGGTAAGTTTAAGTTTGTGACGAGTGGATTATATGCATGCCGGATAAGTTTCTTCTCTCTGATTAATGAATTATTTTTATGTTGATATTTACTTTTCTATTTCTATGTTTGAAACCATTTTAAACCTAAACTCTTCAACATTTAAATTGTCGAACGACAGTTCAATATCACCGATCTCTGTGGACACGATAAATTCCCGGAAAAATACTTCCAAATCTTTTTGTTGCTTGTTCTTTACCGCACCAACAAAATGGCGCTGTTGTCGGGGATTGGTGTTTTTATTGAATCGCATTGCAATAGTTTCTTTGTTTTTGTGTTTTGTAGATATCGTACATATTGTCTATTTTCACCTTGTTTATATTGATACTTGTATATTTTTTCCCGTAACGTTTGTTCAAGTGTTTGGTTAGGACACTTGCTTTTGGTTTGCGCGGTGAGGCATCACCATGGCATGAAGGAAGGAAGTTACTAGCTAAGCACTGTAAAGGCGTTGAGCTTACGACGTAAAACAAGCATGTTTTATCGTTTTTTTTGTTTCGTTATTACTTTTTCATTCTAGCTTAGGTAGTGTGGTGAATGTGCATTAAACAAGTTGTACTCGAATTTTTCGTAAATTCTCAAATCTTCACTTTACAACTTGTTTAATCCAATTTCACCCGGTCTTTTAGTTTGTTTATATTAATAGTTTTTGTGTTTGTCTAAAAGCTTGTTTTGAGTAGCTTGAGGAAATTTAAGGTGATGTTCCAAGTTTGATCGTTTCAACTTGTGGATGTATGGTAATGATATTGTTAAGTTTTGTACACGTCCAAGGTATGTGTTTACGCTTTCTAGACTTTAGCATATTCATGATACTTAGGTATTTTACAAACTTCCATGCCATTCATTCTTTTGTATACTTGTTCTTGTTGTGAATCACTTTAGTTCCCACCCTTTTTGTGAGGTAGCTTTCCATTGTTCATATATACGTGGAGTACCAAGATTCTTGTTCTAACTGGATTTTATTATGCTTAATCTTTTGTTTGTGTTGATTATATGAAAGCATGAAAAGGATCAAGGCATTTT
The DNA here is from genome assembly GCA_022829125.1 of Lathyrus tuberosus. NCBI lineage: Eukaryota > Viridiplantae > Streptophyta > Magnoliopsida > Fabales > Fabaceae > Lathyrus > Lathyrus tuberosus. Next base: position 17,872,508 of record JALAZF010000060.1, read on the forward strand.
GTTTCATTTTGAGCACAACTACCTAGCCAAATAGTCAATTCACCCTGTGAGTGTGTGAGCATTTGTTAAAACCCTTTGTGCCTTTCTATCATTATCCATGTTGTTTGAACTTAATGTTTGTCTATGAGTATTGAATTCACTTTTTGTATGGATTTTGATTGATTGTTTTTTCTTGAACCCTCAACTTTGTGTTGTTGTATGAATTTTTACCTTGCCTTAGAAAGTAGGGAGTATTCACTTGATGATATGGTTGAATTCAAGTTGGGGAGAGAATGATTGTTTGCTCATTGGTTGGTTTCTATGAGGTTGAAAAAGGAAAAAAAAAGAAAAATATGGAAAAGAAAAGAAAAGAAAAGAAAAGAAAAGAAAAGAAAGAAAGAAAGAAAAAGAAAATCCTTGTGAAAGGAAACAAAAAGAGTTCATATAATTGTGCTAAATAAGTATTGTGTTTTGTGTAACACTTGGGATTTTGGAAGAAGTTGATTGGAATTTTGTGTTTGAGTCTTTGTGAGTTGATCACTCCCTTAGGTTTAGGCAAGTTTTTGTTTCAATTACCTTTAGAAATTGCCCCTTGTTTGTTTACCCGACCACCACTACTGCAAAAACCCCATTTAACAATGGTTGAGAATGACATATAATTACGCGGGCAAGGGGGTTGTTATGTAGATTGTCGTTGTATGTATGATACTTACAACGACGGCCTTGTAGGCGTTGTAATAAACAGGAAAGCGCGCTAACTATCACAACGGTTTTGTAATACACAGTTGTAATAAATTTAATTGTCCTCGGTTCGATTCCCAGCAATGCAGTTTTGATATTTATTTTTTCCTGGCCAGCGCGCCAGATATTATAACGGTTATGAAATACAACCGTCTTTAAAGTTTCTGCAAAATTAACAAATATGATCATGCTTTTATAATTAATCCCATTTTTTTACCTGCATTATTGTTCTCCATATCTCAACACAGTAGAAAAATACAATTCACATTTTGTGATAATGTTTTCATAATAATATTAATCGTATCATATTCATAATATCACATATACCAGATTACAGTTTATCAGAACAAATAGCCTACATAAATAAAATATCACATATACCATATTACAGTTTACACACATTACATAACTTCACATAATTGTAACTTGGTGTATAATTGGTATCTTGTCTCTTGGTGTCTTGTCTCCTGGCCTGGTGTCTGGACTCAAAATACCTATGATTTCAAATAATTATACTTGTTAGTAAAAATACTTCTAAACTATAACATACAATTAATATATTATGAATAAATAATAAATTACGTACTTGTTAATTTTCCCATATGCCTTCTTCATGATCGAGTCGTATAGCATGCACGGCATCACCATCAACTTCATCATATGAGGTAGGAACTTGTGTTGTGTAAGAAGGTATGGACAGAATATCAAGACTTTCATCACTAAGAGGAATGTATTTTCCTTGGAGAACGATTGACCATTTCCCCGATTTGTCCGATGGATCGGAAACATAGAAAACTTGTTTTGCTTGAGAAGCCATGATGAATGGTTCTGTATTAAAAGATGCCTTGCCAAGGTCGACCCGGGTGAATCCTAAGTCATCAATGTCTACACCATTACTATTATTGGGAACCCACTTGCATTTAAATAAAGCCACTTTGAAAATAACATAATCAATCTCACAAATCTCATCAATGACACCATAAAACGCGGTAGTTGCCAATACCGGATTCTTATCTTTCGAACTAGAGAAATACATCGATTCGGCTTCAACCATAACCCCACTATTTTGCATTGTACTATAATCATCTTTTGATTTTGTATAAAAGGTATAATGACCAATGTCGTATGCACTCCTGGTAATGACACAAAATTTTGGCCTGTACGACAACCATCTAAGTATCTCGGATGCACTAGGATCATTAGATACACTTTTATTAAATCAATCCATGAATCTATTGTTATGCTCTATCAACAACAACTTGTCATTCATTCGGGGATATTTTTTCTTCATAAGTCTTTTGTGAGTCTCTATGAAAGGTTGAACCTCATCTATATTATTCAATATATAGAAATGTGATTGAATAACTACATCCCGAGCCATTGACCTAACATTTAGACCTTGAATACCTCTTCCGTCTGTGTCAGCATGACGAGACTTTGGCATTCCTATAGAATCTGCATCCTACAAATAGTTTGTACAAAACTCAACAGCTTCTTCTGTGATGTACCTTTCAAAAATCGAAGCTTTCGGTCAGTGATGATTCTTTGTATATCCTTTAAAGATCTTCATATATCGATCTATTGGATACATCCACCTTAAAAAAACTGGACCACAAATTATGATTTCTCTTACGAGATGAACAAGTAAGTGAACCATAATGTCAAAAATTGATGGCGGAAAATACATCTCCAATTGACACAAGATTATGGCAGCCTCATCTTCTAATTCATCCAATTTTTTGAAATCAAGAACTTTATTACATATGGCATTGAAGAATAAACACAGTCTCGTTATAGTTACTCTCACATTTTTTGGAAGGATCTCATGGATAGCCACGGGTAGAAGTTGTTGCATCAATACATGACAATCATAAGATTTTAAACCAATTAACTTGAGATCTTTCATTGATACAAGTTTCTTGATGTTTGATGAGTAACCTTGCGGAAATTTAATACCTTGCAAACACTCGCAAAACATCTTCTTTTCCTTTTTAGATAGAGCGTGACATGCTGGAGGCAGATAAGTTCTTTTTTCTTTCTCTATTGGAGCCAACTGTTTTCGTATACCCATCTTCTCCATATCAAGACGGGAAGTCTTACTATCTTTAGTCTTGCCCGAAATTTTTAGAAGTGTGCCAATCAAACTATCACACACATTTTTCTCCACGTGCATCACATCAAGACAATATCTAACATCAAGAGTTGACCAATATGGAAGATCAAAGAAGATAGACCTCTTTTTCCATATATTTTTCGCAACTGCCCCTTTTTCTTTTCCTCTCTTCCCACCTTTTTCTTTTTCTCTATTCCTAAGGACAACATTAATGTATTCCTGCCGTTGATAAACTTCATCCCTGGTTAAAGGTTTAGGAGCCTCACCAAACTCTTGCTCTCCATTAAAAGCCTTTCGCAATCTACGATAAGGATAACCCGGTTTTAGAAATTTTCGATGCCCAAGGTAAACGGTATTTTTTCCAAACTCAAGTTGGTGATAACAAGTATCATCTTCACATATAGGACACGCTTTATGTCCTTTGACACTGTATCCCGCCAAGTTACTGTAATCCAGAAAGTCGTTAATTGTGCAAAATAACATTGCACGCATATTAAACTTTTCCCCAGAATATGCATCATCAACTTCAACGCCTTCATCCCACAAGAGTTGTAAACCATCAATTAATGGACTAAGATAAACATCTATGTCATTACCAGGTTGTCGTGGTCCAGAAATCATCATACTTAACAGTATATACTTGCGCTTCATGCACAACCAAGGAGATAGGTTGTAAATAGTGAGAAGAACAGGCCACGAAGTATGATTAGTGCTCATATTACCAAAGGGGTTCATTCCATCGGTGGCAAGCCCAAACCTAAGATTTCTTGGCTCGACTCCAAAATTCGGAAACAACGAATCAATTTTCTTCCATTACAAAGAATCAGCTACATGGCGAATGTTTCCATCACGAATCCTTTCATCTGCATGCCATCTAAGATTCTTTGCGTCATTCGAATTAGCAAAAAGTCTCTTTAATCGTGAAAGTATTGGCAAGTACCATAACATTTTTGCAGGAGGATGCTTCCTACTAAAATTGTCATAGTGATCATTGTCATCACCATTGCTAGCCTTCAGCTTGTAACGCGACACACCACATTTCGGACATTGAAACAAGTCTTCATACTCTTTTTGGCATAATATGCAATCATTAGGGAAAGCATGTATCTTGATATACTCCAGACCCAGTGGACACAATATCTTCTTGGCCTCATAGCAACAATCCGACAATTTGTTATCTTCTGGTAACATTTGTTGTAGCAATTCAAGTAATTCCGTGAAACTTTTATCCGACCATCCATTTTTTGCCTTCAGATTAAACAACTTTAACACCACCGACAATCGTGTGAACTCTGTGCATCCCTTATATAAAGGGGTGTCTTTATCACTACATAAATTATCATAAATATGAGCATTCATAAAAGAAGATTCCCCAATATCATGGAACATATCCTCTAGGTGATCTTCCATATATTCATCTTCCTCCACTCTTTAACTTTGTGATGCCGACTTTCCTTATTATCCACCTCACCATGCCACGTCCATATTATATAATTTTGACATATACCATCACAACAAAGGTGACTGTGTATTTCTTTCTTTGTACCCTTTTTGATATTAGCGCAAACAACACAAGGACAATAAAAGATACCATCATTGTCGGGAAGATGTTTATCAGCGTATTCAAGGAATTCACAAACTCCGTTCTCATAAACCGGATCTAATCTATTGGCTTTCATCAAACTACGATCCATTACAACTTCTGAAATTTATACATGTATAATAATGTGAATGACACACCAAAATCTAATCCAAAAACTCAAGCATATGCATATACAATATGAACAAAGAAAAAATCAATGAAGATGTACTCTCATACTAAACGTAAAGCATATGAAACATATCATTCTGACTTGAGCATATACAATATGAACAAAGAAAAAAGGAATGAAGATGTTGAAGAGAACCTTACTTCGAAGCTGAAGAACCAAATGAATGATGAAGACGGTCAATATTTGAGCATAAACCAAGAAAAAGGGAATGAAGATGTTAAAGAGAACCTTACTTCGAAGCTGAAGAAGCAAATGAATGAATACGGTCAATATTTGAGCATAAACCAAGAAAAAAAGGAATGAAGATGTTGAAGAGTACCTTACCTCGAAGCTGAAGAAGCAAATGAATGAAGACGGTCAATATTTGAGCATCAACCAAGAAAAAAGGAATGAAGATGTTGAAGAGTGTAAAGGTTAGGGCGTCTCTGGCTCACTTGTTCGATTAGGGCGTCTTATGAAAGAAATACATAATAAGTTTTGTCTTAATTTATCAGTAAACCTTTTAATCTCGGTGGAGAAACAAACCGTAGTGGAAACTTAAGTGAAATGTATCCTAAAAAAAGGTAAAAATGTGTTGCAGGGAATCGAAGCTTGTTACATTTCATTTATTACTATGGTTGTTCATCTTAACCGTTGTAAAATAATTTACAATTTATTTTTTAAATAATGGACTTAATTGACACACGCTAAATGTACTCTAAAAAATGGAAAAAATGTAGTTGCAGGGAATCGAAGCTTGATACATTTTATTTATTACTACGGTGGTTTCATTCAACCGTCATTAAATGACTCAGCTTTTAAATGGGCGATAAATTTTTAACCTATTACAACGGCATAAAAGGATGCGTTGTAAGCCTGGCGTTGTTGTTTTAGCGTTTTGTAGTAGTGCACGCTACAACTTTGAAAGCCCTTGTGATTCTTGCCTTTGTATGTTCAATATGATTTTTGGATGAATACATAATTTAGTCTTTTGTTTGCAAGATTGTTGTGTGAGTGAAAAGTACCTCATTTTGTGTTTTTCATCTACCGATGATTATTTTTGCTAGGTGTGATTCACGTTTGAACTTGTGTTGTTTTAGGATGTTTGGCATGATTTTTGTATTTTGCATTTGTTTCATGACTATGCTATCGTCTTAGTTTAGTGGTAAGTATTCACTTTGTGTGTACCGTTTTTCATTTGAACCATTCATTTGTTTCCATTTCTCAAAACCTGTTGATTCGTGATTCTTTGGTTGTTACTCTGTTTCTTTGAGTCGCTTGATTCTTATTTGAGGACAAACAAGTTTAAGTTGGGGAGAGTTTGATAAGTGCAAATTGTAGCTAATTTTGTATATAAGTTTTGTTGCACTTATCGATACTTTTTGTTAATATCGTACGAATAAACCCCGCTTTGTTTGTAAATACGTTTACTTTATATTATAGTGTATATATTGCGTATCCTATAAATATCATTGAGTTTAATTTATTTTATCTCATTTTTGTAGGTATTCAAGCAATGATATTTTCCATTGTTGTATAGAGCATTGAATAAGCTTTCCAACGCTTCCAACCGTGCGTCAATCCGAGTTACGGTTCAGATGTTGTGGTCAAAATAAGGGCTGGTTTGCTGTCAAGTTCGCTTTGCTAACTTTCCAGCGAATGTTCACTTTGCGAACTTCCCAGCGAATGCTCCCAGACTTGAGGAATTAGAAAAAAGGACCAAAGTTCGCTTTGCAAACTTTCCAGCGAATGTTCGCCAGAAAGTTCGCATTGCAAACTTTCCAGCGAATGTTCGCCAGAAAGTTCGCATTGCAAACTTTTGCAGAATTGTAGAGGCGGTTTAGCTGTTCTGAGGCACTTAAGTGCCAATTTTTGGAGTTCGCTTTGCGAATAAAAGTTCGCACTGCAAACTTGACGGATTTTGAAATACTATTTAAGTCATTTCATTCATTTTTTAGGTTATGGTTTTGGGGATTTTTGCTCCCAACTCCATCAAACTCATTTTTCAGTAGATTAGCTTAGAAAACAACATTGGAGCTTGCACACGGATGATCCGAGGTGGATTTCTCGTTGACCGGCGTTGACAAATCGCGAGATGTTTGGTTTATTTCTTTTCTTCTTTGTGTATTTCTTCTTTTTTGGGTTTTGTATATGTATTTACTTTGATCTCATGTATATTTGTCGCCTATGACGTTGTATAAAATCTGCCTTACAAATCTTTATCGGTGATTGTCCTTGATTTTTGCTTTATGCTCGGGGTTTGGGTTGTGTTTGAGATAAACATCGCAAAGTTTGATTAGGGATGATTATCTGTTAGTTTCTAGATGCTAGATATAGATTTAGAGCTAACAATCTTTATGGGTGTCGAAGCTTAATGCCTCTGTATCTTGAGTCGGGTGCGAGAGTGTCGACGAGGGTAACACGGTTGTTCTCTCAGCTCAGTGTGTCAGAGATGGACACTGTTGTGAGCGATGCTGGATGATATTGAGGAGTATTGTAGGTTGAGTATAACTGGTCGGTAAGTTTAAGTTTGTAATGAGTGGATTATATGCATGCCAGATAAGTTTCTTCTCTCTGATTAATGAATTCTTTTTATGTTGATATTTACTTTTCTGTTTCTATGTTTGAAACCATTTTAAACCCAAACTCTTTAACATTTAAATTGTCGAACGGCAGTTCAATATCACCGATCTCTGTGGACACGATAAATTCCCAGAAAAATACTTCCAAATCTTTTGGTTGCTTGCCGCTTTACCGCACCAACAATGCCACAGTTCGAGGGAAAAACAAGATGACAGGTATTTACAAGTTGGAGGATGGTAAGGGGAAAATTCAAACTGATTTTAAAGATATAGAGGAAGAAGTGATAACTTTTTATGGGGAGTTAGTGGGTACAACTTCCAATCATCTCCTCTGTGTGGATGTGAGTGCCCTCAGACAGGGTGAGCAGCTAAAGGAGAATCAAAGGAAGAGCCTTATTCAACCTGTGAGTGATAAAGAGATTTTGGAGGCCCTTAACAATATAGGAGACACAAAATCCTTAGGGATAGATGGATACAATGCTAAGTTTTTCAAAACATCATGAAATGTAATCAAAGGGGATGTGAAAGAAGCAATCTATGACTTCTTTAACTATGATAGAATGTACAAAGTTGCAAGTTGTGCACTTTTAACCCTGATTCCTAAGCCTCCTAATGCAAAAGCCCTGAAGAATATGCGGCCTATAGCCTGATATACAACGATCTACAAAATCATATCCAAGATCCTTACTAAGTGGTTGAGCAAGGTGATCGATGTGGTTGCGGATGATAGCCAGTCAACATTCATCCCTGGCATGGTCATTAATGATAATATCATGTTAGCATATGATTTGATAAGAGGATACAATAGGAAGACCATCTCACCTTATTGTACTATAAAGACGAATATCCAAAAAGCTTATGATACGGTGGAATGGAAATCCCTTGAAGACATCATGAGAGAAATGAGTTTCCTTGATAAGTTTGTTAACTGGATCATGAATTGTGTGAGTACTGTCTCTTATACGTATTCCATAAGTGGGAAACGGAGTAAAATTCTTAAATCCAAAAGGGGGTTAAGACAAGTAAATCCACTCTCCCCTTTCCTCTTTGTGCTTATCATGGAATACCTCCATAGATGTTTAAAAAAACTTCAAAGCAAACCCGAGTTCAACTATCACCTCAAGTACGAGAAGCTGAACATCACGAATATTTGTTTTGCTGATGACTTGATGTTGTTCATGAGAGAGGATTAAACTTGAGTTACATTGATGATGCAGGAGTTTCAAAAGTTTTCAAAGGCTACAGGGCTTAGAGAAAATCCTACCAAGTGCAACGTGTGTTGTGGAGGGACTTCTAAGTAGGAGCAAGAGAGAACCAGAGATGCAACAGGTTTCACTATTGGAAATCTCCCTTTTAAATACCTAGGAGTGCCTCTAGATAGTAGGAAATTAACTGTGAAGATGCCCTTTGATTGACATAATTGTTTCCAAAATTCGGCATTGGACAACTCCCCTGCTGAGCTATGCAAGGAGGTTTCAATTAATTAAGAGTATCCTGTTTGCTGTCACAAACTATTGATTGCAGTTGTTTCCCATTCCAAAGAAGGTGATAAAACAAGTGGAAACAATTTGTAAGAGCTTCCTTTGGAATGAGAAAGAAAAGATTAGTAAAAAATCCCATGTAGCTTAGGACTCGATTTGCAACTCTAAAACAGCTGGGGGTTTAAATGTAACTTCTCTGGTGGAGTTGAATCAAGCTATTATGGGTAAACTCTTGTGGAACATTCAATCTAAAGTTGACAAGCTTTGGGTTAAATGGATAAACGCTTATTATATTAAACATCAGGATGTGATGACTTGGGAACATCCAACCAATTGTTCGTGGATATTGAAAAGCATTATGAAATATAGACAATTGATGGGGCAAACTGAGTACTGGCAAGAAACTGTGCAGGAGAAGAAGTATAACACCTCAACAATGTATAAAATTTTGAGAGGAGAGAAAAACCAGGTGAATTGGAAAAGAATATTTTACAACAATTATGCTCGGCCTCGTGCAAAATTCACATTATGACTTGTTCTTTTAGAGCGACTTCCTAAGAAAGATTAACTTCAAAAGTTTAGTATCAATTCAGATGGAAACTGCAATTTTTGCAACAAGAAAGAATCATTGGAGCACTTATTCTTTAAGCGACACCACAAAATTAATTTGGAAAGAGGTTCTGCAAATCTTTGGCTATGATAACGAACCGCAAAAGTGGAAGAATGAAAAAGATTGGCATATTAAAGCAACAAAAAGAAAAGGTTAGTGCATCAACATCCTTAAAGTTGCTCTACAGAAACACTTTAAACATTGTGAAGAGCAAGGAATGAAGTAGTATTCGGTCACCAATTATTGAATCCAAATTTGAAAACTAGTATAATTTATAACAGTGTTAAGATGTAGTATGATTAGAAAAATTGCCACTCATATTAGTAATAGTAATTTAAGCATTGTGTAAACTTAGATTTTCTGGATCTCTTGGATCAGATGTAATATTCTGTTTTGAAAATAAAAGTTTTTTAGATTTAAAAAAAAAAGGATAAATATACTCCACCCCCTGCCAAAGTAGCGAGATTTGCTTTTGCTCCCCTGAAGTAATTTTTTTTGAACGCCCCCTCACCAAAACAAGATTCTATTTTCACTCCCCCCTGTGAAGGAATCTACACATATGGGGCGAAGGAATCTGCACATGTGGCATTTACTGACTGGATAATTTTTTTATTTTTTTTATTTTTTATTTTATTTTCTTTATTCGTATTATTTTAAATTTATCAAATAATATTTTTTTTCAAATTGTTATTTTAAAAATTATTGAAATCAGGTCAAGACCAATAGACACAAGTCAATTTCCAATGACACTCTTTTTGGCACATGTAATATTTCATTTACAATCTAATGTACATGTAAGTAATATATACACTAAATTCATTGCAAAACTATCCGATGTGGGACAAAAACCAAAGATACAAAACCCAAACTGTGATGCAAAACTCCCTCACTGTGAACAACAGCAACCACATACTTGTTTCTCAGCATCGGTCTGCATATATATTAATACATGATCAAATTTAAGAATATTACTAATTTAAACCAAGCATGCATGTGTTTAATTTTGATTTGTATTAAGAAACAAGAATCAACGCAACACCTGATAAGAGGAAAAAATGGTAGGTTGAAGTTTCTCAACATCAAAAGATGGAATAAGTGGCAAGTATTTTTCAACATCAGCGGTGCAAATATTCCACTGCAAGTTGAATAATAATCCAGGTGTAATTAATTACTTCTTCTATTAATGTTCTAAAGTTCTAATATCATGCTAAATGATCTGCAAGTCTTGCTCCAACAATTACATCAAAATAATCTGCAAGTCTTGCATCAGCACCATCTATCTCCGGAAGTTGAAATTCAAGATAGCACAACCTCCATTTTTGCAGCAGCATCAACATCTTCTGAAGTCTTGCATCAGCATAATTGAAACCAAATTATAGTAATTATCATTTAGAATTGGTACATTATGTTATCCATTTTAAAATATATAGGCACATGATTTATATGAACAAACAAAAGAAGAATGGAAAGAACGTATTTCATTTTCTCTAGTTTTAGTTTAGAAGTCATAAATATATGATATTACTTAATATACATGACATATAGAAAAGAATTTGTGACATGTCAGAAACATTTATAATATATTATTAGCCTTATATGATATTACTTAACATGCATGCTAAATATGTATTCGACATTTATGATATATTAGTCTGAGAAATTGGTTAATGTATCTGACACAGTAATCAATATATTTCCACAATTCCATGACACCGACAAAGTCACTCACCATCCTAAAATCAGTACCAGTAAAATGTTCAAAAACTGCTCTAATTTATGTAGATCAATTCAAATCAAATGACGGATTTAATTTATGTAGATCAATATAGCCTTAGATGTTTTTTCTCAACTAATATTAAATATTGAATTGTAAATATTCATATATATCTTAGGGCAATGACTAGACATGGCCCAATCCGCTTCTGCTCCAGAGCGGCCCAAATTGTCTAAGTCCAATCTACAGAGGGGCAAAAGTTACCTCTCTGCCCCTTCAACCGGGCAAGGAATGCAACGTTCCTCCCCGGAATTACTGCCCGTCACGCACGGCTTCACTACTCCCCGAACAGCTATGGGCAGGTGCCCGGAACCACGTCTATGCCTGACATAACGGCTAGTTTTGGGCACCCTGTCCGACATAACGGCTAGTTTGGGTAGTTACCTATTCTTTGGGAAAAACGGTTATTTCGCCCTGAAAATAGGACCGTTGGTCACGCGCTGGGGGCTCTATATAAACCCTCTCAAGCGAGAGGGTCAGGTATCCAATATTCACCCTAAGAATTCATACTTTGTACTTGCCCCTTTTCTCTGACCCTTTCTTACTTGAGCGTCGGAGTACCTTACAGGTACGCCCCCTTCTCTCCATACTACCAACATCCATGACGCACTAGGCGGCCCGATTCTACAGGATCTGATCCAGCCTTCACGATCAGTGGCGCCGTCTGTGGGAACCATTGTTCTCCCCATCTTTCTGTCCTCAGAAACCGAAGATCAAAACAATTCTCAAACATCATCACGATCATGGCCTCCCAAGATCGCACCAAGGATGCACTCCAAACCACCATCCTCCCCGTCAACAAATCTGACGTTGACGGCCAGTCGTCTCTCCTCCGAGATTCCCGTTTCCTCAGGGACGGAGCCACTGCTTCTCTTTCCCCTACCCCTGCTGACCGCAACAACGATCAACCATCACTTGACGTCCAACCCGTTCCTGTTCCGCCCAACGCCGACCCGGCCATGGCAGCCCTCCTGGAGGCGATCAACAAAACCAACACCCTGATCCTGCAGCAGAACGAGAGGATCGGGGCACTAGAAGAGTCCCACCGCCCAAGATCCACTCCTACGCGGAGGAACCAACGACGATCAAGAAACTCGCAGCCACAGAGAGAAATCGACCGAAGACTGCGCCAAGAGCCTGATCCTCGCATAGCCCAGAAGCGCGACCAGATCTCCCCGCGTGACCAACATACTCACGACCACAAGAGGACTCGGAGGAACGAGCAATCTCCACCGATCAAGTCTAAAGGACGGGCCCGCTCACCTTCTCCTCGAAGGAACCGTTCACCTTCTCCTCGAAGAAATCGCTCACCTTCTCCTTAAAGGAACCGCTCACCTTCTCCACGAAGGAACCGCCGTCGCGAGCATCCCGTTTGGTCCCCATCATACACCAGTTCTAGCAGCGACGAAGAGCCTCGCGGCACGTTGTCCCCGGAGATCTTGGCTACCTGTCTCCCAAAAGGCTTGGAGAAACCCCCGTCACTTGGCACGTACGACGGGACCACTGACCCCGACGAGCACATCGAGAACATCGATGCGCTGTTAGACTACCGCGGCGTACGGGGCGCCATCAAATGCAGACTGTTCCCGACCACGCTCCGAAAGGGAGCGATGACATGGTACAAGCAACTGCCCGAGGAGTCCATTACCTCGTGGAGACAGTTGGCCAGGGAAAAGACGAACCTCTCCGCCCATATATTGACAGGTTCAACAAGGAAGCTGTACAAGTCCCTACAACGAACGAAATGAAGAAGTTTCTGCTCGAGCAAGGGCTTCGCCCAGGCTCCGAGTTTTCAAAATCCATTGGCCTCGCACCGCCGAGGAACATTGACGCCCTCCTCCTCAAAGCCCAAAAACATATTTAGTACGAAGAAAAGGTTGCGGCCAACAACGTCCGAGCATTATGCCATTAGGAGAATGCTCAGTCGTCCAGAGGAGAGGAAGCTTCGACATCTCGTCGGGGCGAACGGAGGCGCGAGGACCGTCCTCGTGACTCCCGTGACAGCAAAGGACCCTCCGGGCGGTTCCATGACTACACTCCCCTGGCCGTCTCCAGGGAAAAGATCTTGTCTGAATGTGCCAATTCGGAGTTTAAGCAGGCGGGGGTCCGCTTCCCTAAACAACTGCCGAACAAACCAAATGTGGACAAATCAAAATACTGCCGTTTCCACAAAAGTCACGTACATACTACGGAGGACTGCATCCATCTGAAGGATGCCATTGAAATACTGATCAGGGAAGGGCACCTGAAACAGTTCGCCAAGAAGAAGGACACTCCTCGGCAGGACGCCCAGGAGTCCAAGAAGATAGAGGAGGAAGTCCCCTCCTCGGAAGATGCCAACATACAGGTCGCTATGTCCATATCGTGACCGAAGGACTTCTACGTCCCGGACGGGCTCAGTGCCCCTGCTTATTTCGCGGCCCACAGCCCGTGGGAGACTTTTCCCTCCGCCATGGTCATCTCTGGCGGGGGCTTCAACAAAGTCACCGTGGGCTCCGTGAAACGATAGTTCGAGCATCTGATCAACACGAGCTCCAATCAAGTGACCACGCTCGATCAGGCCCTGAAGGGCTCCGTTCCCATCTCCTTCTACCGGGAAGAGCTCCTCGGCGGATCCTTGAACTCGAGCATACCTTTGCTCGTCAGAGCCCGAATGGCGAACTTCGACGTTCGCAGAATCCTAGTCGACCAGGGCAGCTCGGTCGACCTCATGTACTCCCAGCTGTTCTCAATGCTTTAGCTAGACGAATTGCACCTTACCCCCTATGCAGGGTCCAATTTGCAGGGATTCAACGGATTAGTGACCAAGCCGTGGGGCTACGTCGAACTGATCGTAACTTTCGGATCAGCTGAGACGGCCAGATCCATCAAGGTGTAATTTCTGGAAATCGACTGCCCGTCGCTATACCAGTGCATTTTCGGGAGGCTAACCCTGGCCGAGTTGGTAGCGGTGCCCTCAACACTCCACCTGAAGATGAAGTATTACACTTCGAAAGGAATGGTCGCCACCCTGCACGGCGACATTGAAGCTGCACGACGGTGCTTCGAAGCAGCTACAAAGGGGCTCAACGCCATTGCGTCCAAGCCTAAAGCGTTGGGCAAGCCAGCGTTACCAAGCAGCTCCGAGGAGGCCAAGCCTCTACCCCAGGTTGAATCTATCGACCTCGGCAGTCGCTTCCCCGAGGAGGACCAACCAGAAGAACGAGCAGCCTCGGCCAACCCGTCCACATCGTCTAGCGACAGCTCCCATCCGATGCGCCCCATCCCGGATGGCAACTTCGAGATCGTTCTATTCGGCGAAGACCCCTAACGGGGAGTAAAAATTGGAGCAGACCTGCCCGACATTGCGAGGAAGCAGCTCAAAGCATGCCTCCGAGAGAATGCCGACCTGCCCGAATTGGATTTGTTCGTCGCCTATCACCAGCTGACAATTGACCCGACCGTCAAGGACGTAGCACAACGTAGGAGAAAGTAGTCTCCGGAGAAGACGGAGGCTGCTGAAAAAGCTGTAAAGGACCTCCTCGAGGCCAAATTTATTTCGAAAGCCAAGTACACAACTTGGCTATCCAACGTTGTATTAGTTAAAAAATCTAATGGAAAATGGCGCATGTGCATTGATTATACCGATCTCAATAAGGCATGCCCAAAGGATGCCTACCCCCTCCCCAATATTGATAAACTTGTTGATAATTCTGCTGGTTTTAAACTTTTATCATTCATGGACGCCTACTCGGGCTATAATCAAATTCCGATGGCAATGTCCGACAAAAAATATACGGCCTTCATGACCGAATCGGGAAACTATTAGTACAACGTAATGCCCTTCGGCCTAAAGAACGCCGGAGCAACGTACCAACGAATGATGAACAAGGTATTCCGGGGAGAAATAGGCGACATGCTCGAAGTCTACATAGACGACATGATCGTGAAATCCCACAAGGAAACCGATCATACTGCCCACTTGAGAAAGGTCTTCGAACAGGCCAGGAAATACAAAATGCGTTTTAATCTGGAGAAGTGCACGTTCGGCGTCCGGGCAGGCAAATTCCCCGGCTTCTACTTGACGAAACGAGGAATCGAGGCCAATCCCGATAAATGTCGGGCATTCTCCAAGTTTCCTATGCCCAAGTCCAAAAAAATCCATCCAGTTCCTCAACGGGATGCTCGCATCACTATCCCGTTTCGTGGCTAAGTCTGCCCAGCACGCCCTACCATTCTTCAAACTCCTCTGCAAGGAGGCGGCATTTGAATGTACCGAGGAGTGTGACAAGGCCCTTATCCATCTGAAATGAGCACTCTCAGAGCCACCGGTCCTCTCTCGCCTAAACAACGGCGAAACGTTGTACCTATACCTCGCCGTAGCAACCGAAGCAGTGAGCGCCGCTCTCATCTGCGAGACACCTGACGGGCAGAAGCCCATATATTTCACAAGCAAAGCGCTACAAGGACCAGAATTAAGATATCAATAGATAGAGAAGGTGGCGCTGGCCCTCATCAACGCAGCCAGAAGATTAAGACACTACTTCCTGGCTCACACGATCGTGATTCGAACAGATCAACACATAAAGCAGCTGCTCGGACGACCAGACATGGCCGGTAGGATGCTTAAATGGTCGTTAGAACTGTCCGAATTTGACATCCAATACGAAATCAGAAAATCCCTCAAGGCCCAAATGACATTCGTAGAATCCCCCGCGAGCGAGGCGCACAAATGGACCATTTTCGTTGACGGTGCCTCGAGCTCGGCAGGGAGCGGCACGGGCATCATACTGGAGAGCGACGAAGGAATCATTATTGAAGTTTCACTCACCCTGTCCTTCCCAACCTCCAATAACCAGGCTGAATACGAGGCCTTCCTCGTGGGGCTACGCCTTGCCAAGGACCTGGGTGCAGAAGAAGTCGTCATTTGCACGGATTCACAACTCGTGGCCCTCCAGGTCTGGGGAGAATACCAAGCCAAAAACGACAACCTGACCGTATACTTGGCCCTGGTCAAGAAGGAGATGGCGAAGTTCACAACAGTGGAAGTGAAACACGTTCCCCGCGAACATAACGTGCGAGCAGACGTGCTATCCAAACTAGCCAGCATGAAGATGAAAGGCGGAAACAAATCTGTCATACAGGAAGTACTTCCTCGACCCAGTATCGAGAAGGCCTCCCCGACACTCGACGTACAAGTAATCGGCGACAACAACTGCTGGATGACCCCAGTCTATAACTATCTCGCTAAAGACGAACTTCCGTCTGACCCAAAGGAGGCCAGCATAATCAGGCGAAGAGCTTGCTCTTATGTCTTGGTCGAAGATAAACTCTACAGGTCGGGATTCTCCATTTTACTGCTCAAATGTGTCGAGGAGGAAATGGTCGCACACATCCTGCACGAAATCCACGAGGGAATCAAAGCCCAATATCTCGACAGAAGATCCCTTGCTCGAAAGGCTCTCTGGGCAGGTTACTACTGGCCGACCATGCAAAACGACGCGAAAGAACACGTGAAGAAATGCGATAAATGCCAACGGCACGGGGACATGCACCTGGCTCCGCCTAACGAGCTCAAGGCTATGTCCTCCCCGTGGCCATTCGCTTGGTGGGGCCTAGACATCCTAGGACCCTTCGTGGTAGGATCAAGTCAAAACAAGTACCTAATAGTGGGCGTAGACTATTTCACAAAATGGATAGAAGCGGAAGCTCTAGCCAAAATAACTGCTCTCAACATCCTGCGTTTCTACAAATGAAACATCCTTGCACGTTTCGGTATCCCCCAAGCGATAGTAACGGACAACGGGACGCAATTCACGGACAGGAAGTTCCAAGACTTCGTCGCCCAACTAGGCACGAAGCAGCACTTCGCATCCGTCGAGCACCCTCAAATAAATGGGCAGGCTGAAGCAGCCAACCGAGTCATCCTTCGAGGCCTCAAGCGAAGGCTGGACGAAATAAAGAAGGCATGGGTCGAGGAACTGCACAACGTACTATGGGCCTACCGCACAACTCCACACTCAACGGCCGAGGAAACACCTTTCCGTCTAGCATACGAGACAGAGGCTGTAATCCCCGTCCAAATTCACGTGCACTCTAGGCGGATAGAATCGCCCCTAGACGATTAGATGAACGACGAGTCACTGCGAGAAGAATTCGACCTCGTCGAGGAAATCCTAACCGGGGCAGCCCTCCGCGAAGCCTCACTGAAACAAAAAATTACCATTAGGCACAACGCCAAGGTGATACGGTGAGAGTTCGACGTGGGAAGCCTCGTTCTAAGAAGAAACCACAAAGACGCTCGCGAAGGCAAACTAGCAGCCAACTGGGAAGGACCCTATCGCGTCCGAGCAAAAATGAAAAACGGGGCCTACTACCTAGAACACCTCACTGGGGAAGAACTTGCTCGACCATGGAACGCTGAAAAGCTAAAACAATACTACAGCTAAATTCTCGGTTCGACCCGTCGCAACGACGAACGTCAGCTACCGACCACTATGCGCGTCTAGGTACAAGCGTCGCATACGAATAAAGTAGAACCTCGCTCAGTAACGAGCCGGGTAACTGCTCGACAGCGGTCCTCGATCAAGCATCGTTGTCGTCAAAGTACCATGACTGGAAGAACCCCAGCTCGCGATGGGACGTTCACGCCGCAAACTCCGGCCTCAAACGCGACCTGAGCTCCGCACCCCTCCAGGATATTCCCCGGTCGTTCGACCAGTTCCCCTCACTGTCGAACACATCTACAACGAGCAATCCCCCTAAAATATTTGCGCAAGTCAAATACTCCCAATCACGGGCAGATATACATTTACAACGAGCATGAGTACAATACTTAGCAAAAAATAAAAGCAAGTAAAATCATACAAACGGCAGAATCAAACATGTAATAATTTAACATAATAAGTGGCCGCAAGGGCCACGATTGTACTAAATTACATGAAACGGGGGCCACCCCCCCCCCCAAATAAATTACAAGCAATTACACGGCACACAGGCCGAACAGATTACAACAACATCAAAAATACAAACTCCTCACTCGTCCTCATGCTCGGCTGGCTCTGGCTGAGATCCCTGGTCCTCTGCGGGATGATCCTCAGGGATACCTTCAAGGAGGCCGTCGAGCATGACAATACGCCCATCCTCAACATGCGCCAGGTAGTGAGTACCCTCGACAGAAAAATCGAGCTCAGGGTTCACCACCCGAAATTGAGCCACGACGTTCCCGAAAGACTCCTCCGCGATGACAATGTCATTATCCTCGGCCGTCAGCAAATGGGCAACCAGCTCGGATCTCGTCTTCAATTCCTTCACATCTTCTGGCTCATAGTCACCCGGGGCATTGGCCGCCTTCATCCGCTGGATCAACTCCCGGCAGACTTCTTCTTCGCCGCCAGCGTCAAGTTCTCCTCCTTCAAACGAGCTACCTCCTCCTCAGCTTTCTTCCGAGCATCGTCGACACCCTTAGCTTCTTCCTTGAGGGACGCCATGGTAGCATGGGCAGCAGTAAGTTCGGCCTCAGTCGTCGAATCCCCTTCGGCGTACGCAGCTGCCATCTCCAATATCCTGACCAAGGCAGAAGCGTCCTGGGCCACCAACGTCCTCTTGCTCGGGCGATCCATACTTTCCAAGTGAAGAGACTCCGCCCAAGGCACAATCAGAGAGTTCCCCTCAAAGAACTTCTGATCATGGATGCAAGGAGGAAGCTCGAACTTCCCCTTCTCCGACGCTCGAGTGAGGTCCACAGCATCATTAAACCTTTGCCGCTTGGATCGACCGGTCAAGGGAAGAGGAGACCCCCGGGAAGCAGGAGTAGGAGAAGAAGAGGTCCCCACAGAAGACTGCACGGGAGGAGGAACACGGGCACCAGCAAACCGAGACTTTGGAGGGACTGCCCCGACCTTGTTCCTCGCAAGAGCATTCCTCACAACTCTGTCGTGGGCCAGAGGTATCTCACCTGCACAAACAAAATACGAGCATGTTAGATACTAGGAAAAGAAATGACGGAAACAAAATCTAAATAACTAAGACTACCAAGCAGTTTCTCAGCATCCTCGAGAGTCTTGCACTCCAGCAGTGCCTTAATATTGATGAATCGACGCTCAACCCTCTGGCTCCCGTCCTCCTCGAAGATCGGACTACCCTTGCTCGTCCAGCACTCAGCAAGCCGGAAGGAATTGACCCACTTCACCAGCACCTCGTACGCCGCGGCATCTTGCCCGCGTAGCTCGCTCGGTTGAAAGACATAGTCACTGGGCTTCTTGGCAAAATGATCTGGTGCCCAATGGATGGGGAACTTCTAGATTCTCCGCCCGATAAATCTCCCCTCCTCGTCGCGAGCGAGGAGACGCTTGAAGCCGATCATCTCGAGCGAGGAGCTTCCCCGCACTCACGTCCAGTTTCCATTTGAAGCTTCGCCGAAAATCGCAAAGCATCACCGGAATCTTGGCATGTCCTACCGGAAAACTCATCACCCACTCAGATGATGAACAGACAAGACGGTCACACATGCGTAGCTGTCACAACATCGCCGTGGACCACCCCGCTTGCCGAAACATACTACTAACTCCGGCGACATGTCAGAGGTAGAAAAATGGCACAGCCACCGTCCACCACCAACAATCGCCAGAAACTCACTCATTTCGTCCTTTAAACCTAGCCCTAACCACATGCAACCTACCATTGACAACAAAAGGGAGTAAAACAAGCTCAAAATCAGAAACTTACTTGATTTAAGAAGACTGAAGTGGTTGCTCGGAGCTTGAAGCGGTGGTCGGAGTAGCAGACGGCGGTAACGG
The DNA here is from genome assembly GCA_022829125.1 of Lathyrus tuberosus. Taxonomy (NCBI): domain Eukaryota; kingdom Viridiplantae; phylum Streptophyta; class Magnoliopsida; order Fabales; family Fabaceae; genus Lathyrus; species Lathyrus tuberosus. Next base: position 17,892,316 of record JALAZF010000060.1, read on the forward strand.
GCAGGAATGTTGAAGGAGACGAAGAGAAATCAGAGCAAAAAAGTCCCAAATGAAACGGATTCTCCCCTTTTATACAGAGGGGCACGTGCAGTAGACGCGCTCGTAGGTCATGATGGCTATCAACTAGCCATCATTACCTAGTAACTGCTACACGGAGCTCTAAGTACACGTGGCGCCCCAACGTTTCCAATTCTGACTGACCTTTAGCCTCCCCGAACACCGGGCAACAAGGTCACGACCACAAATTCCACGAACACCAGGGGTCACGGGCGCATCAAGACAATCCTCCTCGTCTTCAAACGACGACTCCGTGCTAGCTCCCCGGAGCCAAGAACTGTCCTTAAGTCATCACTCCCATGCTCGGGAGCAACGACTTGGGGGGCTCCTGTTCTGGACTGGACCAATGGCTAGACATGGCCCAATCCGCTTCTGCTCCAGAGCGGCCCAAATTGCCTAAGTTCAATCCACAGAGGGGAAAAAGTTTCCTTTCTGCCCCTCCAACCGGGCAAGGAATGCAACGTTCCTCCCCAGAATTACTGCCCGTCACGCACGACTTCACTGCTCCCCGAACAGCTACGGGCAGGTGCCCGGAACCACATCTATGCCCGACATAACGGCTAGTTTTGGGCACCCTACCCGACATAACGGCTAGTTTGGGTAGTTACCTATTCTTTGGGGAAAACGGTTATTTCGCCCCGAAAATAGGACCGTTGGCCACGCGTTGGGAGCCTCTATATAAACCCTCTCGCTTGAGAGGGTCGGGTATCCAATATTCACCCTAAGAATTCATACTTTGTACTTGCCCCTTTTCTCTGACCCTTTCTTACTTGAGCGTCGGAGTACCTTGCAGGTACACCCCCTCCTCTCCATACGACCAGCATCCCTGACGCACTTAGCGGCCCGATTCTATAGGATCTGATCCAGCCTTCACGATCAGTGGCGCCATCTGTGGGAACCATTGTTCTCCCCATCTTTCTGTCCTCAGAAACCGAAGATCAAAACAATTCTCAAACATCATCACGATCATGGCCTCCCAAGATCGTACCAAGGATGCTCTCCAAACCACCATCCTCCCGGTCAACAAATCTGACGTTGACAGCCAGTCGTCTCTCCTCCGAGATTCTCGTTTCCTCAGGGACGGAGCCACTGCTTCTCCTTCCCCTACCCCTGCTGATCGCAACAACGATCAACCATCACTTGACGTCCAGTCCGTTCCTGTTCCACCCAACGCCGACCCGGCCGTGGCAGCCCTCCTGGAGGCGATCAACAAAACCAACACCCTGATCCTGCAGCAGAACGAGAGGATCGGGGTACTATAAGAGTCCCACCGCCCAAGATCCCCTCCTACGCGGAGGAACCAGCGACGATCAAGAAGCCCGCAGCCACGGAGAGAAATCGACCGAAGACTGTGCCAAGAGCCTGATCCTCACAGAGCCCGGAAGTGCGACCAGATCTCCCCGTGTGACCAACACGCTTACGACCACAAGAGGACTCGGAGGAACGAGCAATCTCCACCGATCAAGTCTAAAGGACGGGCTCGCTCACCTTCTCCTCGAAGGAACCGCTCACCTTCTCCTCGAAGGAACCGCTCACCTTCTCCACGAAGGAACCGCCATCGCGAGCATCCCGTTCGGTCCCCATCATACACCAGTTCTAGCAGCGTGGACGAGCCTCGTGGCCCGTTGTCCCAGGAGACATGGCTACCCGTCTCCCAAAAGGCTTGGAGAAACCCCCGTCACTTGGCACGTACGACGGGACCACTGACCCGACGAGGACATCGAGAACATCGATGCGCTGTTAGCTACCGACCACTATGCGCGTCTAGGTACAAGCTTCGCATACGAATAAAGCAGAACCTCGCTCAGTAACGAGCCGGGTAACTGCTCGACAGCGGTCCTCGATCGAGCATCGCTGTCGTCAAAGTACCATGACTGGCAGAACCCCAGCTCGCGATGGGACGTTCACGCCGCGAACTCCGGCCTCAAACGCGACCTGAGCTCCGCACCCCGCCAGGATATTCCCCGGCCGTTCGACCAGTTCCCCTCATTGTCGAACACATCTACAACGAGCAATCCCCCTAAAATATTTGCGTAAGTCAAATACTCCCAATCACGGGCAGATATACATTTACAACGAGCATGAGTACACTACTTAGCAAAAAATAAAAGCAAGTAAAATCATGCAAACGGCAGAATCAAACGTGTAATAATTTAATATAACAAGTGGCCGCAAGGGCCACGATTGTACTAAATTAAATGAAATGGGGGCCACCCCCCCCCCCCCCCCCCCCCCCCCGCACCAAATAAATTACAAGCAATTACACGGCACACAGGCCGGACAGATTACAACAACATCAAAAATACAAACTCCTCACTCGTCCGCATGCTCGGCTGGCTCTGGCTGAGATCCCTGGTCCTCAGCGGGCTGATCCTCGGGGGTACCTTCAAGGAGGCCGTCGGGCATGACAATACGCCCATCCTCAACATGCGCCAGGTAGTGAGTACCCTCGACAGAAAAATCGAGCTCAGGGTTCACCACCCGCAATTGAGCCACGACGTTCCCGAAATACTCCTCCGCGATGACAATGACATCATCCTCGGCCGTCAACAAACGGGCAACCAGCTCGGATCTCGTCTTCAATGCCTTCACATCTTCCGGCTCATCGTCACCTGTTGGATGCAGAATAGGGCAAGAAGCAAAAATATTTATTTTCGGAAAGAATTCCCTCCGGGATTTATGTCGTGCCACAGAGATCGGTTCGAGGGAAAGAATGTCATTCGACAATCTCTCACGTTAATGAGTTTGGGTTTAAATCGTTTAAAGCAAGAAAACAGAAAAGTAAACATTAAAACATAAAAAGAAATTCATTCTTCAGAGACAAGAACTTATCAGGCACTGCATATAATTGACTCCTCACAAACTTAAACTTACCGACCAGTTATACTCTACCTACAATACTCATCAATATTACCCAGCATCGCTCACAACACAGGTTATGTCTAACGCAAAGTTGAGAAACCAACCGTGTTACCATCGCCGATGCTCTCGCACGCTAGCTCAAGGCACGGAGGTATTAAGTTTCGACGCCAATTGAAGATTGTTAGCCCTAAATCTATCTCTAGAGTCCAGAAACTAACAGACAATCAACCCTAATCGAAGTTTACGAAGGTTATGTCTAACGCAACCCAAACCCCGCGCATAAAGCAAAAATCAGAGACAATTACCAATAAAGATTTGTAAAGCAAGTTTTATACAACGCCATGGGCGACAAATGTACATGAGTTTGCAGCAAATACATATACACAACCCAACCATAAAGAAAAACACAAAGAAGAAAAGAAATGAACCAAACATCTTGCGGATTGTCGGAGCCGTTCGACGATCAATCCACCCCGGTTCATCCGTATGCATGCTCCATAGTTGTTTTCTAAGCAAAGCAATGAAAAATGAAGTTTGATGGAAATGAGATCAAGAAACCCCAAAACCATAACTAAAAAATGCTGAAAAATGAACTATATACATTGCAAATTCTGCATGGTTCGCAGTGCGAATGACTCAAAAAATGGCACTTCAAGTGCCTCTGATTGCTAAACCGCCTTTGCTTTCCTTCGTTGGTTCGCAGTGCGAACGAACCATTCGCAGTGCGAATGCTCGCTGACTGGTTCGCAGTGCGAACCTTGGCTTATTTCTCCTTTGTAACTCACTGCCAGCCTTCGCTGGGACATTCGTAGGACCTTCGCAATGCGAACACTCGCTGCCAATTCGCAGTGTGAACACGACAGAAAACCAGTCCTTATTTTGGCCACAACTTCTACACCGAAACTCCGATTTACGCACGGTCGGAAGTGTTGGAAAGCTTATTCAATGCTCTTCAAGAATATGGCAAGATAGCCTTTATTGAATACCTATAAAATTGAGATAAAATCAATTAACCTACGTAATATTTACACGATACGCAATATATACACTAAAACGTAAAGTAAACGTATTTATAAACAAAGTGGGGTTTATTTGAACCAATATAGACAAAAAGTACTGATAAGTGCAACAAAACTTATATACAATAATATGTACATTTTGCACTTATCAAACTCTCCCCAACTTACCTAATTGTTTGTCCACAAACAAAAATCAAACAAACTTGAAAATGCACAAGCAATATCCAAAGAATGACGAATCAACAGGTTTTGAAAAACGGAAACAAATGTATGGTTCAAATGAAAACGGTACACACAAAAAGTAAATACTTACCACTAAACTGTGACGATAACATAGTCACGAAACAAATGCAAAATACAAAAATTCATGCCAAAAATTCTAAAACAACACAAGTTCAAATGTGAATCACACCTAGCAAAAACAATCATCGGTAGATGAAAAACATAAAATGAGGTACTTTACACTCACACAACACTCATGTAAACAAAAGACTAAATTATGCATACATCCACAAATTCATATTGAACATACAAAGGCAAGAATCACAAGGACTTTCAAGGTTGTAACGTGGTCGGGTAAACGAACAAGGGGCAATTTCTAAAGGTAATTGAAACAAAAACTTGCCTAAACCTAAAGGAGTGATCAACTCACAAAAGTTCAAACACAAAATTTCAATCAAACTTCTTCTTTCATCCCAAGTGCTACACAACACACAATACTTATTTAGCACAATTATTGAAACTCTTTTTGTTTCCGTTTTCAAGGATTTTCTTTTTTCTTTCCTTTTCTTTTTCACAAATTTTTCTCTTTTTTCTTTTCTTTTTCAATCCTCATAGAATCCAACCAATGAGTATACAATCATCCTCTCCCCAACTTGAATTCAACCGCACCATCATGTGAATACTCCCTACTTTCTAAGGCAAGGAAAAAAAATCCATACAACAACACATAGTTGAGGTCCAAGAAAAAACAAAATCCATTCAAAAATAAGTGAACTAAATACTCATACACAAGCATTAAGGTCAAATAGAAACATGGATCAAAAAGCTCAAAGGGGTTACGAATTCTCACACACTCACAAGGTGAATTGACTATTTGGCTAAGGTGGTTGTGCTCAAAATGAAACAATTGCCTTGATCCTTTTCATGCTTTCACATAATCAACACAAACAAAAGATTCAACATAATAAAATCCAGTTAGAGCAAGAATGTTGGTTCTCCGTGCATATATGAATAATAGAAGGCTTCCTCACAAAAAGGTTGGGAACTAAAGTGATTCACAAGAGAACAAGTATACAAAAGAATGGATGGCATGGAAGTTTGGAAAATGCCTAAGTATCATGAATATGCTAAAGTATAGAAAGCGATAAATACATACCTCAGACGTGTACAAAACTTAACAAGATCATTACCATACATCTGCAAGTTGAAACGAACCAACTTGGAAAATCACAAAAGCATCCTCAAATAAGTCAATCAAAATTTGCGAGCAAACAACAATAAAAAATATTCAAAAAGAAAAACTATAAAACATGCTTGTTTTACGTCGTAAGCTCGACGCCTTTACGATGCTTAGCTAGAAACTTCCTTCATTCATGCCATGGTGATGTGTCACAGCGCAAACCAAAAGCAAGCGCCCTAACCAAACACTTAAACAAACATTACGGGAACAAAATGTATACAACACTTGAACAAACATAATGGAAATAGAAAATATATACGATATATACAAAACTCAAAAACAAAGAAACTATCGCAATGCGATTCAATATCAAAACCAATCCCCGGCAACGACGCCATTTTGTTGGATGCAGAATAGGGCAAGCAGCAAAAATATTTATTTTCGGAAAGAATTCCCTCCGGGATTTATGTCGTGTCCACAGAGATCGGTTCGAGGGAAAGAATGTCATTCGACAATCTCTCACGTTAATGAGTTTGGGTTTATATCGTTTAAAGCAAGAAAACAGAAAAGTAAACATTAAAACATAAAAAGAAATTCATTCTTCAGAGACAAGAACTTATCAGGCACTGCATATAATCGACTCCTCACAAACTTAAACTTACCGACCAGTTATACTCTACCTACAATACTCATCAATATTACCCAGCATCGCTCACAACACAGGTTATGTCTAACGTAAAGTTGAGAAACCAACCGTGTTACCATCGCCTATGCTCTCGCACGCTAGCTCAAGGCACGGAGGCATTAAGTTTCGACGCCTATTGAAGATTGTTAGCCCTAAATCTATCTCTAGAGTCCAAAAACTAATAGACAATCATCCCTAATCGAAGTTTACGAAGGTTATGTCTAACGCAACCCAAACCCCGCGCATAAAGCAAAAATTAGAGACAATTACCAATAAAGATTTGTAAAGCAAGTTTTATACAACGCCATGGGCGACAAATGTACATGAGTTTGCAGCAAATACATATACACAACCCAACCATAAAGAAAAACACAAAGAAGAAAAGAAATGAACCAAACATCTCGCGGATTGTCGGAGCCGTTTGACGATCAATCCACCCCGGTTCATCCGTATGCATGCTTCATAGTTGTTTTCTAAGCAAAGCAATGAAAAATGAAGTTTGATGGAAATGGGATCAAGAAACCCCAAAACCATAACTAAAAAATGCTGAAAAATGAACTATATACATTGCAAATTCTGCATGGTTCGCAGTGCGAACGATCATTCGCAGTGCGAATGACTCAAAAAATGGCACTTCAAGTGCCTCTGATTGCTAAACCGCCTTTGCTTTCCTTCGTTGGTTCGCAGTGCGAACGAACCATTCGCAGTGCGAATGCTCGCTGACTGGTTCGCAGTGCGAACCTTGGCTTATTTCTCCTTTGTAACTCACTGCCAGCCTTCGCTGGGACATTCGCAGGACCTTCGCAATGCGAACACTCGCTGCCAGTTCGCAGTGCGAACACGACAGAAAACCAGTCCTTATTTTGGCCACAACTTCTACACCGAAACTCCGATTTACGCACGGTCAGAAGCGTTAGAAAACTTATTCAATGCTCTTCAAGAATATGGCAAGATAGCCTTTATTGAATACCTACAAAATTGAGATAAAATAAATTAACCTACGTAATATTTACACGATACGCAATATATACACTAAAACGTAAAGTAAACGTATTTATAAACAAAGTGGGGTTTATTTGAACCAATATAGACAAAAAGTACTGATAAGTGCCACAAAACTTATATACAATAATATGTACATTTTGCACTTATCATCATCCGGGGCATTGGTCGCCTTCAGCCGCTGGATCAACTCCTCGGCAGACTTCTTCTCCGCCGCCAGCGTCAAGTTCTCCTCCTTCAAACGAGCTACCTCATCCTCAGCTTTCTTCCGAGCATCGTCGGCACCCTTACTTTCTTCCTTGAGGGACGCCATGGTAGCACGGGCAGCAGTAAGTTCGGCCTTAGTCGCCGAATCCCCTTCGGCGTACACAGCTGCCATCTCCAACATCCTGACCAAGGCAGAAGCATCCTGGGCCACCAACGTCCTCTTGCTCGGGCGATCCATACTTTCCAAGCGAAGAGAATCCGCCCGAGGCACAATCAGAGAGTTCCCCTCGAAGAACTTTCGATCATGGATGCAAGGAGGAAGCTCGAACTTCCCCTTCTCCGACGCCTGAGTGAGGTTCACAGCGTCACTAAACCTTTGCCGCTTGGATCTACCGGTCAAGGGAAGAGGAGACCCCCGGGGAGCAGGAGTAGGAGAAGAAGAGGTCCCCACAGAAGACTGCACGGGAGGAGGAACACGGGCACCAGTAAACCGAGACTTCGGAGGGGCTGCCCGGCCTTGTTCCTCGCAAGAGCATTCCTCACAACTCTGTCGTGGGCCTTAGGCATCTCACCTGCACAAACAAAATACGAGCATGTTAGATACGAGGAAAAGAAATGACGCGAACAAAATCTAAATAACTAAGACTACCAAGTAGTTTCTCGGCATCCTCGGGAGTCTTGCACTCCAGCAGTGCCTTAATATTGATGAATCAACGCTCAACCCTCTGGCTCCCGTCCTCCTCGAAGATCGGACTACCCTTGCTCGTCCAGCATTCAGCAAGCCGGAAGGAGTTGACCCACTTCACCAGCACCTCGTACGCCGCAGCGTCTTGCCCGCGTAGCTCGCTCGGTTGGAAGACATAGTCACTGGGTTTCTTGGCAAAATGATATGGGGCCCAATGGATAGGGAATTTATAGATTCTCCGCCCGATAAACCTCCCCTCATCGTCGCGTAAAGCATTTCCGTCTTCATCCACCTCAATCTCCCAGACATACGTACTGTCCTGGGCAGCCTCGGACAGGGGCTCAACAACATAATAACGCTCCTTGAACGTCCGTATTGACTCCGAAAACGGTTTGAACAACTTGCGGGGCTGCTTCAAAGAAACCCAGCCATACTTCTTCCCCGACAGTTGCCGTTGGAGATGAAAGATGGTGAAAAACAAAGGAAGAGTAGCCCCTACGGAAAGATGCTCACATACCAGCTCAAACGCCGGATAAAGGCCAACGAGTTGGGATGCAGTTGCGTAGGGGCCAATCTCAAATGCTCGAACACTGACTGTTGAAAATCAGTGAACGGCAACCTCAAGCCCAGCTCCTTGAAAGCGTATTCATACATGGTAAAACGGTCCCCGAAGTGCGTACAGACACGATCGTCTAAGGAAGGGAAGTGCACCTTCCACTCTCCCTTCGGCCCTACCTCCATGAAAACGTCCACCAAGGACTTTCCGAAAGTGGACACATGCTCGGCAGGTTCAGCAACCTCCCACTCCTCAGCGGAGAACCCTTCGACGTCCTCGTCCATGACTTCCAAATCTTCCTCCTCCCCGACATCGCTGGAAGAGCTCGACGTCGCCGAACTCGAAGCCGTCGAGCTGCTATTATCTTCGGAGCCCGTTTCTTCCTCGGATGTATCTATAATAACTTCTCTCTCCGGCCCCGTCGCCATTATAATCACCTGAAAAGCATAGAAGAAAGTGAATTCGAAAGCAAATCAAATCCACCCTTCCACTGCTAAGTGAAATGAAAGGGCGCGCAAAGAGCTGAGGACAACGTCCCCGGCCTGAGCCCTAACATCAAAGGAAAAGCTGACACCTCCCCGCGAGGAGACGCTCGAAGCCGATCATCCCGAGCGAGGAGCTTCCCCGCACTCACGTCCAGTTTCCGTTTGAAGCTTCGCCGGAAATCGCAAAGCGTCACCAGAATCTGGGCATGTCCTACCGGAAAACTCATCACTCACTCAGATGATGAACAGACAAGGCGGTCACACATGCGTAGCTGTCGCAACATCGCCGTGGACCACACCGCTCGCCGAAACATACTACTAACTACGGCGACATGTCAGAGGTAGAAAAATGGAACAACCACCGTCCACCACCAACAATCGCCAGAAACTCACTCATTTCGTCCTCTAAACCTAGCCCTAACCACATGCAACCTACCATTGACAACAAAAGGGAGTAAAACAAGCTCAAAATCGGAAACTTACTTGATTTAAGAAGACTGAAGTGGTTGCTCGGAGCTTGAAGCGGTGGTCGGAGTAGCAGACGGCGGTAACGGGCAAGAATGCTGAAAGAGACGAAGAGAAATCAGAGCGAAAAAGTCCCAAATGAAACGGATTCTCCCCTTTTATACAGAGGGGCACGTGCAGTAGACGCGTTCGTAGGTCATGATGGCTATCAACTAGCCATCATTGCCTAGTAACTGCTACACAGAGCTCTAAGTACACGTGGCGCCCCAACGTTTCCAATTCTGACTGACCTTTAGCCTCCCCGAACACCGGGCAACAAGGTCACGACCACGAATTCCACGAACACCAGGGGTCACGGGCGCATCAAGACAATCCTCCTCGTCTTCAAACGACGACTCCGTGCTAGCTCCCCGGAGCCACGAACTGTCCTTAAGTCATCACTCCCATGCTCGGGAGAAACGACTTGGGGGGCTCCTGTTCTGGACTGGACCAATGGCTAGACATGGCCCAATCCGCTTCTGCTCCAGAGTGGCCTAAATTGCCTAAGTCCAATCCACGGAGGGGCAAAAGTTATCTTCCTGCCCCTCCAACCGGGCAAGGAATGCAACGTTCCTCCCTGGAATTACTACCCGTCACGCACAGCTTCACTGCTCCCCGAACAGCTATGGGCAGGTGCCCGGAACCACGCCTATGCCCGACATAACGGCTAGTTTTAGGCACTCTGCCCGACATAACGGGTAGTTTGGGTAGTTACCTATTCTTTGGGGAAAACGATTATTTCGCCCCAAAAATAGGACCGTTGGCCACGCGCTGGGGGCTCTATATAAACCCTCTCGCTTGAGAGGATCAGATATCCAATATTCACCATAAGAATTCATACTTTGTACTTGCCCCTTTTCTCTGACTCTTTCTTACTTGAGCGTCGGAGTACCTTGCAGGTACACCCCCCTCCTCTCCATACGACCAGCATCCCTGACGCACTTGGTGATCCAATTCTACAGGATCTAATCCAGCCTTCACGATCAAATATATTTCCACAATTCCATGACACCGACAAAGTCATTCACCATCCTAAAATCAGTACCAGTAAAATGTTCAAAAGCTGCTCTAATTTATGTAGATCAATTCAAATCAAATGACGGATTTAATTTATGTAGATCAATATAGCCTTAGATGTTTTTTCTCAACTAATATTAAATATTGAATTGTAAATATTCATATATATTTTAATGGTTTATTTTTACTATCGAAATATTGTCAATAGATCCTATGTATTTTTTAAGGTTCCTATAAAAATTAAATTTAACTTTGATAAAAAGTTTTTGGACACACTTCTAATTTTATCAACGAATTTTATCATTACTGACGGATTTACTTGCAATTTTTCTTTTGCTTCAAAATAGAATCAATTTTGAAGCATCCTTCTAAAGCGAATGTTGATTTTACTTGCAATTTTATCCGCAAATTTTATATTTGTACCTGCAAATTTATCTATAATTTCTTTTGATCAATAAAGGAAAAAAAATGTATGTTAATTATTGAGAATTTCTTTTTACACCCCATAAGTTTCTTAGGCACCACGCGAATTTCTGTTTTTGCCTCTAATTTTCGGATATGCACATCCGAAAGCATAATTATTTTTAAAAACGTTGATTTGTTCTGGATGTGCATATCAGGAATAATTCCTAATGCAGAAATCCGGAAAAATAGCAGAACTTTATTTTTCATAGGTAATATCCGGAACAAATCAACGTTTAAAAAAAATGGTGCGTCCGGATGGACATATCCAAAAACTGAGGGCAAAAACGAAAATTCGCGTAGTGCCTAAAAACTTATGGGATGTAAAAGGAAATCCTCTAATTTTATCTGCAATTTTACCTGCGGATTTATATGTAATTCTTCTACATTTCAAAAATGCAATTTTTTACAAATACACTTGTTGATAAAATCTTAAGCCGCGTCCAGATTCTCCATTTCCTTTCTAAAATTTTCTAAAATGGGTATTGAGATTTCCCCTAACTTTTACCATATTTTTAAAATCGTAAAGATGCATCCAAATCAAATGATAAAGATGAAGAAGAGTATTATATGATTCATCTTGTTAAAGCATAAAAATGCAATCCTTGCTAGTGATGTTATTTGCATCATGGCTAGGGGAGGGGACCATTTTTCTCATGCTCTCAAGTACTTCATTACCGTCTTCATCATGGCATCCTCACTTTAATTAAGTCCCCATTTCACACCCTATTAACTTTAATTCAACTACAATAACTTTTTGATTGAATAAAAGAAGAAAAAAAGGGAGAAAGAATAAAGGAAGTTCAAATTTTCAGCAACATTTATATAAGTATTTTTTTATACAAATCCACACGATCATTTTGTTTTAAAATATTTACTATTCGATATCTTTTATCATCTAATAATTTAATATCTATATTTTGATAAAAAAAGTAAGAGACAAATAGACAAAAGAAAAGAAAAGGATAAGAAAATCTCTATCCACATAATGCACTGTTTTTTTTACTCGTGTTAACATCACAAGTGTTATGCTTTAATTTATTTAGAGAAAAAGCATTGTTTGGTTTTATGAGTTGCATGATGATGTAGTTGGGAGGGTTTCCATTTTGAAGCAATTATTATATATAAATTGAGTAAAATGATCCCTAAGATGTAATGATATCTATCCTCTCCAAACCTTTTCCTTTTTTTATGATTTTTCTATTATAAAAAGTAGTGGGTTCCATGGTTAGTTGAGGTTGAGGTTGAGTGCATGTGTGTTTGTAGGGACAATTAGAAAAATAACAAGAGGTTATGAATTAACATCTGGCGTGGGCTCACCAAGGTGTTGATATCATTGGATCATGAAGCAAGCCTCGTGGGCTTTGGTTTTCTATACTACCTTTTTAATTTTTTAAATGTGACCAATCACTAATAACGATAGAGATTCAAATGGAGTTATTTTATTATCAGATAAAAAGTATGGTGACAAAGGATATTTCCATTCCGTTTACGGTAGTACAACAAAAATTTGAAGGAAAAAAATAAACAAGGTAGGTATAGTTGAGGTTGTAGACTTAAAATTTTGGCACGTCCTATGAAAAAACGAGGATGAGGTAGAAATGTAAGCATTGTATTCCTAAAGACTAAAAACTGTGAAAAAAATCTTGTTAATACTCGTGATTACAAAAAGGAGAGGCAAAGTATAACAAACATATTAGATAGTGCAAGTTTAAAACATTAACTCGCATTTTAAAAAACTCAAGTAAAATAGACATTCTAACGGGATTGATCTGTTGTATCACTCTTAACAAAAACATCTCAAATTACTTTAAAATTTAGACTAATATAAGTGTACAAGAGGAAAAAAAACACTCAAACTTTTCAATCTAGTAAATATGTTGTATACAAAGGAGAAAATTGCGAGGAGACACCATTTGAAACAAAATACTTTGAAAACCTAGTTCTAATGATAGTGGTTAGAACATTTAATACTAGTATTATTCTTAATAGTAGAAAGTTGAACACATTTATCGTGTTAAATAGTATATTGTTGGAAATTCACCAAAAGTTATGGAGAACTTTGCTGCACAATTGATAATTGAAAGAAGAAAAGAAAAGATGAATTGAATTAGGGAAGAAAGAAAGATTAGGATTTTAAAGGAAAAGGGGAAAAGGATGAATATTTATGCAGAGTTTCTCTCTGCACTTCAAACTGAAGTTTTATTCAAATATGCAACTGCATTTTCTCTTACTTTCAACAATAGGGGTTACTCCCTATTTATAGGTTGAATTTGCTTGCACCCTAAGCTAAACTCCAACTAACCTAATTCAGCTAAAATTACAAAATATCCCTAAGTCAAAAATCTCTGTCGAGCCACATGCTTCGCCATTTCGACATAAACGCTTCGACATTTCCTTGCTTCTGTAGAGCAACCTGCTTCGACACAAGAAATTACAATTCAACAAACCACCTAATTCATTGTGTCTAAGCTATCTACATTCATCATAGATCTTAACTTCTTGAACACTTCGACCTGTACTCCTTTCGCCATGATGTCTGCAATCTGATTCTAAGTTCTACAGTGTTCCAAGTTTAACTTCCCTTATGCCAATTGCTCTCTAAGATAATGGAACCTCATTTTGATGTGCTTGCTTCATCCATACGCTATCAGATTCTTTACCAGATTGATAGCAGACTTGTCGTCAATCTTCATGGTAGTTGCTACATGATTCTTCCTTGTAATCTATTCGACCAAAATGACCATCCATGTTGCTTGACAAGCACAGAGAGGAGTAACTGTGTATTTTGCTTCACATGACGACAATACCACTACTGGTTCCTTTCTTGAATTCCAAGCAACTGGTGCACCACCTAGCATAAACACATAGCCAGCTGTGGATTTTCTATCCCCAACATTACTACACCAACTTAAGTCGGTGTATCCCACTAACTTGCATTCTTTTCCTTCATAAGTTACAGGAAACAAAATTCCATAGTCGAGAGTTCCTTTGAGATACCTTATTATCCTCTTCGTCGCTGCTAGGTGTGATACCTTTGGCTTCTACATGAATCTACTCACCATACATACACTATATGCTAGATTAGGACTTGTGTGACAAAGATATATTAATGACCCAATAAGTATTTAATATTGTGTTGGGTCGACATTATCTTCCTCTGAGTCTTTCAACAGTTACAGTCTTGGTTCAGCAGCTGTCGAAGTTGAAATGCAGTTTTGCATCTCAAATCTCTTGAGTATCTCGCTTGCATATCTTCTTTGATGCATCATTAAACCTCTACTACCCTTGTAGAATTTGATGCCAAGAAAGTATGAAATGTCGCCCAGATCAGACATTTCAAATTCCTTGCTAAGATCACCTTTGAAGTCTTCAATCTCTTTCTTGCAGCTACCTGTTATCAACAAGTCATCGACATAGAGACATAGTATAAGCAGTTCACTCTTGCTTCTTCTTACATATACTCCATGCTCATTTATGCATTTCACAAATTCCTTCTCCCTTAGAAAGCTATATATCTTCTTATTCCAAGCTCTTGGAGCTTGTTTGAGTCCATAGGGCTTTATGCAGCCTATATACCATGTTTTCTTCACCTTGTTTCACAAACCCAACTGGTTGTGCAACATAAACTTATTCATCTAAGGGACCATTCAGAAATGAACATTTCACATTCATCTGATACATTTTCCATTCGTTCATGTTTGCTAGACCAACAACCAACCTGATTGTTTTGATCCTAGCAATAGGTACAAAAACTTCGTCGAAGTCGATTCCTTCTTTCTGAAGAAATCCTTTTGACACAAGTCTCGCCTTGTATCGATTTAATTCTCCTTTGGGATTCAACTTCACATTGTATACCCACTTCACATCAATTCCCTTTTTGCCTTGAGATAATTCAACAAATGATCAAGTGTTGTCGACTTCGATAGACTTCAATTCCTCATTCATTACTTTCATCCACTTTGAATCCTTCAGTGCCTCAGCTGCATTGGCTTGTTTGACATCTGCATAGAAAGCATAACGTATCATCTCACCTTCAGCATCGACCACATCATCTGATGTAATCACACAGTCTTGCAACCTTGCAGGCACGTGTCTTGTTCTTCGAGGCCTGCTTATGCTTGCTCGACCTCTAACTTCTTCTTGTCGAACTTCTCTTTCCACTTC
This sequence comes from Lathyrus tuberosus, assembly GCA_022829125.1. Taxonomy (NCBI): domain Eukaryota; kingdom Viridiplantae; phylum Streptophyta; class Magnoliopsida; order Fabales; family Fabaceae; genus Lathyrus; species Lathyrus tuberosus. The sequence goes on from JALAZF010000060.1 coordinate 17,907,426, forward strand.
ACTTGCTAGTTCTTCACATAAGATTCTCATTGAATCCTTCTAGACATTTTCAGTCCACTCCCATTCCTTAAGCTCATCTATGATCATGTCCCTGTTGATCACTACTTGCTTGTTCACTGGGTTAAACAACTTATATCCTCTAGTCAAATGATATCCTATTATAATCATTTGACTCGAATTATCATCAAGCTTTGTTCTCAACTGATCAGGCACGTGTCTGTGTGATATATATCTAAATACTTTCAGATGACTCACGCTAGGCTTGACACCAGACCAAAATTTTCTGGTGTAATTCCTTTTTGCCTTTTCGCCGGACATCTATTCAAAATATATGTTACAATCGACACAGCTTCTCCCCATAGTTCTTTGGGTAGGGGCTTGCTTTTCAACATATTTCTAACCATATTCTTGGTGGCTCTGTTCTTCCTTTCTGTAGTTCCATCCTGCTGTGGAGTGTAGGGTGGCACCACATCATTCACAATCCCTTATTTCTCACATAATGTGTCAAAGTCTTTCGAAAAATATTTTCCACCACCATCAGTCCTCAAAATCTTGAGCTTTCTACCAATTTGTCTTTGAACCATATACTTGAACATGACAAATACCTTAATCACTTCACTTTTATTCTTGATCAGATAAGTCCACAATTTTTGACTAAAATCATCTATGAATATGACAAAGTATCCATTACCTCCAACTGAATCCACCTGGATATGACCACACACGTCAGAGTATATGACTTCAAGAATTGCCTTTGACTTGCTTCATGCATCCTTGATGAAGATGCTCTTATGCTGCATTGCCTGCACATATTCCTCACGTACTTCATTTGGAATTTCTATTTCTGATAATCCTGAAACCATATTTCTTCTTTTCAAATCAATGACTTCTTTGAAATTGAGATGGCCAAGTCTGTAGTGCCATATCCATTCATCTCTGCTAGCTACAATTACAAGGCACTTGTGCTCCATCATGTTAAGTTCACTACTACGAAAAACCCATTTAACAACGGTTGGAAATGACATATAATGACGGGGGCGAAGGCATTGTTATGTAAAGTGTTGTTGTATATGAGGTACGTACAATGACGGTCCTGGGACCGTTGTTGTATTCCAGTATGCGCACACCATTTCACAACGGTTAGTTTGCTCAACCGTTGTGATATAACTAAACTGTGATCTGGTTCGATTCTCAGCAACAACATTTTTTATTTATATTAGCGTTTGACATACAACTACGGATAGGTTTATAACCGCTGCCAAAAACAGCCTGTTTTAAATATAAAATTTATCTGCTTATCAAATTATTCCTATATTTTATCCTGTCAAAACAGCTTCTGTTTACATGCAAACATAATATGTGCATCAAACACAATTCTTCCTATATTTTATCCTTATAAATGAATCAGAGAATTTACATCAAAAGAAATTTACATCAAAAGCTAAATGAATAAGAGATTTAAACTGCTAACATTGTTTAAATCAAAAGCCAATATTATTGATTTTATTATGTGCATCAAAAGCCAAAACTATTGTTCACATTATGTGCATCAAAAGCCAAAAGTATGTGCATAAAAAAATGTTGCTGATATATCAAACAGTAGGAGCAGAACCCTTAAGCACATTATGGATATATGCCCAACGTTTACGAAGATCCACAAAGTCCTCAACGGGGAATGGGGTTTCGTCGTTAAACATCTACATAAGAGCAAAAAATTGAAGATCATGCATGATAATAATTCAATAGTCAACTTATATATTAATATATGTAAACATTTTATGGCATATATACCGCATCCCATGAATCAACAGTGCCGGCAAGGACAATGTTTAACATGTGTTTCATGATAAAATACCCACACTCGTAACTCCCACGTTGTTTCCTCGTCTACAAATTACATGAATATAAAAACATGAATACAACCACACATGCATGAATGTAAATGAGATAAACAGGTATTCGGGCCACTTACTTTAGGAGCAAGGTATGTCGGTTTTTCTTAACATTATTCATTATATTAACTTGCTCCACAATACTGCACATTGAAAATTGAATTGAACATATTACATGAAAAACTAATTACAATTAATGCCAAAGAAAATGATATTATTAAACAAAGACACTTACGTTAATACAAGATCTTTCATTGGTTTGTGGAGTGGATCGTGCAAGGAACACAGTAATGTCACCGTATTTGTCCTAGACGATATTATGATCAATTGCCAATGACCACTGAATGAACACGAGAATATATATATATATATATATTAGTTGTTACTAAAACAAAACTAAATATAGAATATAGAAATAAATTACAACAATACTAACCCACAGAGGAATGGTGCAAGGTAACATTCTTTTCCTCCGTCATTTAGCCGGCTTTTCAAGTACTTTTCTCTGATATTTTTATCATTATACGCCCAAGCAATAAAACTTGGATCCAAGATTCCATAGGTACTTGATTTATTCAATTCTATACAAACACGGTGAATGTACCTAAATGGTCAAAGAAAATGAATAAATTAAGGGAGAAAATATAAAAAAGGGTTAATAGTGAATTTCACCCCTGTAATGTTAGCGAATTTTGCTTCCCCCCTCCATGTCTTTTGGCAACGGTTTTTTCAAAAAAAGCGTTGCCTAAACCTGCCTATGGCAATGGTGGGGGGTAAAACGAAACACGCTCATATGGCAGGGGGTTTCATATAAATAACCCTATAAAAAATTATAATGTTCTATAATGACATGTATATTCGACTATATACTTACGTGCACCAAACTTGCAAAATAGCTATGTCAAGCCACTTAAATCCTGCGAGAAAATCCTCACATCTTCAGGAGTGTAATACACTAAATCCAATTTCGGGCAATGTTCTAGCGGGAGAGCTTGTGCAAGGTCTGTTGTTGAAATGGACAAGTATAAACTTGTTATTTCATTTGGACTAGGGTCCAATATCCCATTGTGGTTATCTACAGGGGGGAGGGGTTGTACAATTACTTCCTTTTGTAAAAGCGTGATTTACGACACTTCTACTTGGAGTTTGATCATCACCAACACAACGATGATCTTCATTATTAGTTCGTTGTTCGAGGCTTTCACTTAATCTCTACATCATAACATTCAATTAAAACATAAAACAAAAATAAGCACAATATATTCAATTAGAACATACAATATATATCATACAAAAATAAGCGCAATTTACGACACATACCGAATACAACTCTTTTAAATTTTCCACTTCTTTCTCCCTTTTTTCCCTCTCCTCTTCAAACAGCCTCCTTTGCTCTGCCAATTGTTTCTCAACATTCTCAATCTTTTGTCGTTGAGCAAGAAATTCAACCGTTTCGGTGCTTCTTCTTTGAGGTCCAAAGTATGACCTCAAGCCGACACCATCTCCAACACCACGGACACGACCTCCATGCTCAGCTGTTCCGATAGCTTCGACTAATATGTCATGTCGTGCTTCCGGAACAAATGTGCCTTCACGGGCCGCCACAACCAAATTATCCTACACAACATGAGCAACTTACATAAGCAAACGCATTTAAATAACAACTCATGAGCAACTTACATAAGCAAACACATTTAAATAACAACTCATGAGCAACTTACATAAGCAAACACATTTAAACAAAACATATAATTACAATTTTCTCAGCAACTACTCTTGAAGCCTCAGAGGTGTACTCTCCATTAGGTCTTAATCGAGCCCTCTTCCATTTCTCATGTCTTGAAGGTGGAGATGGAATGTCACCATCTCCTCCTTCTTGTTGTTTTTCCTACATCATCCTCTTCTCAAGTTTCCTGTAACCCCCACGAGACAATCTATGGCGGTACATGTTTTTTCTCCTTGTTCTGAATTCCTACTTCGCTTTTAGCCTGTTACTAACATAGTGAAAAAATGTGTATGATTAGTATCTATAACTCATTAGCATAACATTATAGGTTACATAAGACTAGTACTAACCTTGAATTCCTCAGAACGGCGTTTCTTCGCAAACTTGTGCCACACGTTCTTCGATAAAAAACTATACCGAATCCATGGAGGTTGAAGACCGCTCTTAGGCTTCGTAATATAGTCAGCCGTGAGTCGTGACTTAAATCCCCTCCAACGAACACTGGCATAAGTTATCCACTTTCTTTTCAATTTTGAGTCATCGGTAAACTCAAAATTCAACTACATTAAATCCATATATAAGTATGAATTAGAAACTATAGGTAGTGATATCAAATATATGAAAATTATAGTATGAAATACCTTAACGTCTATCCATATGTTGTCTTTGACATTAACATCCACTTCTCTCCAATCATCAATCAGTATACTGACTTTGCTACGTGCAAGGAACGCAACATAACTCCTAAAAGTAGCATAATGTGGACAATCCACTAATCTATAGTGCGAATCAAACTCGATCGGAATTTTTACACCAGATGAGTTGCAGACTGATGTGAATTAAGGCATCATTGTGACACCTCTTTGTGATCATTTCGTTTGACTTTCAATTGTTTGAGTTTCATTGGCTAACCTTTCATTTGTTTGAGTTTCTTCGCTAGTTTCTGATGAAGAACTCGACAAGGTCGACATCTAAGTTCAAAAACAACAACAACAACATGAACAACAATGGCAAAAAAGTTTACTGTAGATGCATGAGGAAAATATTTTATGTACCCTAAACGTGATGACGAAGTAAACGGTGATGGTGTTGGTGTTGATGTTGTCTTCCTTCCTTACGACAACGACGATGTTGTTGTTATCTTCCTTCTCGACGGTGACGATAATGACGATGGTGTTGGTAGGTGTGTAATCTTCTATTTTCTTCACGATCGTGACGATGATGACGAAAATGACAACAAATGGATACTGATGATGCAAGCTTTGGTTGAAATCATGTATTGTTTCACAGTATTGAACGTTAGGGTTTAGGGTTGAAATCGTGTAACGTTTCGTCTGGTTTCTATTTTCAATGGAAAAAATGATACTGAAGAGACAATGCAACTAGCTAGCTTGGAGAATATTGAAAAGCTACTGCGATGGTCAACAATATAAACCGTTATGATATATTATTTTCATAATGATATTTCATATTAAAGCGCCAGAGTTATATTTAGAATTAAAAATTAAAAAACATACAAAATATATCACAACGGTGTATATAAACAACCGTAGTCATAACTTTTAATTTTTTTAATTAAAATTAAATAAAAAAGAAAATGCGCACTTTAACATAAAAGGAATAATATATATGATGGCGCTGAGGTTCGAACACATGAAAGCTTGATGGTATCACCACGGTTGATTTATCAACCGTTGTTATATACAGATAATCACCACGGTTGGTTTATCCACCGTTGTTATATACAGATAATTTTTATTCAATAAACAAATAAAATACAACCGCGCCTTAGTTTAGATATGTCACAACGGTGTAGGGATGAAGCGTTGTGAGCATGGCGTCGTTGTTTACGTGTTTTGTAGTAGTGGTTCAATCTTGAAGGTTTTATTCTGAGACATAGGTTCCTTCAAGATTAACCTTCCACCTGAGTCAAGAACTCTTATCATGTTGTTTTAAATCCACCCTGTGTAATTCTTTTCGATCAATTGCTCTATGTTAAGCAAATTACTTTTCATGCCTGGTATGTACAATACATTAGAAATTACTGACCTGTTGCCATCTTTCCTCATAATCAAAACATCACCAATACCTTTAACTATTAAAGTATTCTCATTTGCAAATTTCACCATGCTCTTCATTGAGGGTTTTATTGATAAACTAATCTTTCCTACCAGTCATGTGTGATGAGCATGCTGAGTCCAAGTACCATTGATCCTGGAATCTTTCTTCATATCTTGTTGTGACCATCAACAACATCTCTTATTCCTCATTCTTTGCCAACTTTGTATCATTATCTTGATTGATTTATTTTTCAGAACAATCACTATAGTAGTGACCATACTTATGACAATTGAAACCTTGAATGTGACTTTTGTCAAGTTTTCGACCTTCACCTCTTCATCTACCAACAACACCACCTCTTTGGTTGCTTTGATGAGAGGACTTTCTCTGATTCAACCAGCCTCCCTTTTGCTAATTTTGACCAGTCGAATTGTTGTAGCCTCCTCTACCTTTGTTGTCAAACCACTTCCTTTTACCTTTCTTTTCTCTTGCTGATTGCGCCTGCAAAGCCACGCCATTTGTAGCAACCCTTGAAGCTCTTCCTTTGTCAATGTTGACAAATATTTCGACTCTTCTATGGCTACTACCACGTGGTCAAACTTTGGAGCCAATGACCTTAAGATCTTTGCAACAACTGATCTTGATGTCAACACTTCTCCACATACCTTGATTTGATTCACCAATTTTGTAACCCTAGTGAAAAAATCAGTTATGCTTTCATTATCTTCCATCTGAAGCACTTCATATGTTCTCTTGTGAGTTTGTAACCTCGCCTCTTTCACCTTCTTTGCGCCTCCAAACATTTTCTCCAAGATTTCCCATGCTTTTTTTTACAATTCTACATCACTAACCATTTCCTCACTTCTAAATCACGAATTTTCTAATGCCACCCTGACCTTGACGCCCTGGAACTCCTTGACTAGTTTAATGACAGACCAGTCACCTGAATTGGCTTCTCTGGTATCCAACTCTCTAGTTTGGTTAACCTCGTTGTGAACTAGAGGTCTTACAGTGTTAATGGAGGTGTCTAGAGACATGATATCATTGCCAATAGTTTCTCTAGTGGAGCAACCTTTGCAGCTCCAAAATTATTGGGAGGACGGTGGATTGTTGGCATTCCCACTTATAGTTAAGGTTCATTTAGTCATTGTTGGTCTAACCTCCTTGTAGAGGATAATGACGATGGTTAACCCATGTTGTTGAGGTTTTTCTAGACTTTAGGTCAATATGACAAGTGTATTTGTGACCTAATGATTTAAAATTTATAGTGATATTACTCGTATGTCCCATTAGACATACTGAATTTATTGTTGAATTGTGTAAGTTTAGCTGGAGTTTAACTGATAGCTCTCAAAAGTGATTTCGTTTTCTTCAAATGATTAGACTAAAGGTGGAATGTTGTCCCCCAGCTTTAAGTTCCTTAACTATTCCACCGAACATTATATATGTATGTGGGAGTTTGAACTATTAGCTGAAGAAATGCGTAAAAAAATAAAAGAAAGTAAATAAAAGATAAATTCTCTAAAATAGTTTTCTTTTAAGTGATTTGGTGTTGTGAATAATTTATGAAGTGTAGTATTTATAAGGAAAAAACTATCTTCCTAGACATAGAAAAAAAGGTTGTCTAATTCAGCTATTTACAAGGGTAACGGGTAAGTGTTCACTGTATTTGAGATTTGTGGCACCACAAGCTTGACTTGTTGTCTTTTGTTAGTCAGCGTGTTTTGTTGAGTATATTCATGTGTGTGCGACTCTCCTAGTTTATAGTTTCATAATCTACACCCACTTCAACCAGTGAAGTTATAAACATGAAAAATGATTATAAAGTTCAATTATCATGTCTTATCTTACTTGAGAGGTATTTGGTTTGCTCTTGTTAGAATGTGTTTATACTCAGCTGCACTTGTCTTGGTTGGAGCCATCACCTAACCCTAAAATCGTTTGTCAGTTGATTTCGATCGATACTTAATTTTAGGTGTAAGTATCTTCTTTCACGCGTTTCACATTTTATCCTTCAACTTTTTTTCTCTCTCTATTTCTCTCTTTTTAAATATTAAAAATCCTCCACGTCTCTTTTTTATTAATAATCAAGTTTTTTTTATTGTTTACTTTTATTTTGAAATAGTAAAAAAGTTCTATTTCTCCAAATGCTTTCATTATGTAATGACGTGAGAAAAAAAACTTAGTGTAAATTAAAGTAGACTTTAATAAACTCGTTATCTATTAATTTTAATTTATACGAGTCCTATTAAAATATGTGATAATTATGTAGATTTAGTGAAACTCGTGTAAATTTAATTTATATAAAAAAAAAAAAAGTGTGTTGAAGTGTGTTTCTATCACTCTTGAAGTCCCTATGAAACTTTAGAAAACAAATTATCATCAAAATTTACTTTTATATCCTTTTATCCAAGCATTTATGTTATAACACATCACACACTTTAAGAAATTTATGGAAAATTGATGTAATTTCTATTTTGTAAATGATTTTATATTACCTCAAAAGTTTTGGTGTACATATTTCCTTATGATAAACTTCAATAATAATTTTTTCTGTACACTTCATTTTTATAGAAAATGATTTATTTTATTGATAAGAGAAAATTAGTATATCAAAGTCAAAATTGTGCATAGAGATTATAAATTGTCTTGTCCTAATCTCTTTGGATTTCATTCATTATTAATATTGTTCCATCAACCAATATATAAAATATAAAATTTTAAAAATAAAATAAAATAATTGATTAACTTTAGTATATTTTTAATAATATGTGTCATTGATCACAAAAAATAATTGATACACGAGATAATTAAAATTTTAGAAAATATCAAAAAATACATAAATTTAATTAATTAATTAATTAACAGCAAATCAATTATCTTAAGTATGAAATGTATATTTCAACAACTTTTTAAGTGGAAAAAAAATTAAAACTTATTTTTCTAAAACATATATATATATATACATATATATAGATATATATATATATATATATATATATATATATATATATATATATATATATATATATATATATATATATATATATATATATATATAATACAATAAAAATATTTAAACCAAAAAATTAATCCGCTTAAAATTTCTAAAAATTAGTCATAGTAATTTGGATTTGATGCATTTATTAATAACCAAATCTTGAGGATTATAATTATTTGATTGAATTACTATAAACATATCTAATAACTAATAAGTTTGAACCCAATCTTGAATATACGCAACGTATAGTCGATTTATAACAAAAAAAAAAAATCTAAAATAGTCAATGAAAAACACATTTTTTTACTTATATTATTTAGTTTTCAATATATCAATTAAATTGTATGCTGTATATTTTAATAATTAAATTTATTATTGATTTCATATTTTAATAATTCTTAACATAACAACCCGTACGTAGCACGTGTGTTTACCTAGTTATTAATAGAAAAAATAATGATTAAATTGTGTAACAAGTTTTCGGTTATTTATGATAAATCACTATAAATGGTAAATATACTCAATTTAAATAATATAAAATATAGTATTTTAAAATGATATTAAAAATATTGATTAAATTTTATTGGTTTCACCTCAAGGTTTATTACTATATTTCGTACTTGCTTTATTTTCATTTTTTAAAATAATAGAATAATATATTATATTATATCTTAGGAATTTTCTTGTCTCATATATAAGTTGTTTACTTAGGTCTCTATCATAATTGACCACATAATCAAATTTGCAAGAAAGAAAAATAAATTTTGGATTTTTCTGGGAAGGCTGCTCGTAGGATGTTAGGTATTGTAACTGATATTATTGTTATTGATTTAATTGATATTTTCTTTTATGGTTTATATTTTAGATCAATATTGTCCATGTGGTAATTATATTTGTTTCGTTTTTAAAATGAAAACAAAATCTATAATTTTGTTCATTTTTAAGTTATATTTGAATATCCTAAAATTAATGGAGCATAATGGAAACACACAGAGTTGAATGAATATTTCATTTCAATCATTTAATTTTTTTTGGAAGAAACAAAACGAGTTATTCATTATGTTATTATGTTCAAATCAAAGGAAAAAAAGGATGGTGGTAATTTGTGAAATGGAATGAAATTCATACCATTTCATTATGCTATGGAACATCACTTAGTTAATTCTATCACATACCAATTCTGCTCGATTCGATTTTATCAATTCAAACAAAGTTTTAGAGAGAGAAATACAATTGGCTTGTATAGAATTTTAAGTAAATTTTTGGATTTTCAAAACTAAATGCGTGGTTGAGTTTACAGCAACACACTGCCAAAAAGAGGCCGCTGAAGGGAAGTAAACCTGACCACCTACATAAAATAATTATTCGTACGTGTACGATATTTTGAATCCTTATTTTCAATGGAATTGATATGATTCCATCTTGATTCGAAAGTCTTTTTAATTGACTAGGATTTGTTACTCGAGTAAAACTAATTTCTTGGAGATCTTTTTTTCTTTTCAAAGATGTGCAAACAAAAAGTCAACCTATTGATATTGAAATAATCTATTGAGTTTTCCAATATATCATTTTTTCGATAAAATGGAACTCATTTGGTATAGAAAGAAGTCTTATCAATTAGTTTTTTTTTTCTTTCATTAACCTTTCAATTGTTATCGATTACTTGTTAAACCCTATAAATTTCATGAAAATTAGATACTCTAAATTCACGAGTCCGAGAGATTTTATCAAACTCTTTGAATGGATAAAATATAAATGAAAGATATTATTGAATTAAATTGATTTCATAAATCTAAATGTATGTTTGGTTCTGTTTTTTTACAAGTCAAATAATTTTGATATGTTCAGTTCTTATAGAAGATAAAATCTAGGTCTTTTGGTATACCCTTTTTCTCACCCGATTTTATGTGTTTATTATAGAATTAGCTTCTAGAACACGTTGCAAGTTAGACACACCCGTCAAGAAGAAGCAAACTTTCAACAAGAAGGTGCAAACTACTAGCAAAAAGTTACAAACTTATAGCAAGAAGTTACAATATTTCAACAAAGTTTACAAATATTCAGCACAATACAAGACCCTACATGTTTTCCCCTCTTCTTAGAATTGCCATAGATGTGCAAGATTTCATCAGGTTATGTTTGTGTTGACCATCATGATTATCTGTAACTGAATTCATAGCTAAGGTTACATTCTTGAATTTATGATTTGACTCTTTCGCATATTGCATAAATTATTCCTTGCGTTTGAATCCAATAATAAGTGATTATTCTTTAAGAAGTTGGTTATTTTTTTTCTAAAATAAAATGATATTGAATAGAATACAAGGGATATTCAACCCATTACAACCCAAAAAAACAAAACAGAGAAATTCCTTACCAATACAAAACTAGCTCAAGCATCTAAAATGATCCATGCAAAAAGCAAGGAAATTAGAGTTGGAATAAGGAATTTCTCCAATGCAAGACCATTTTCAAGCATAGAATATAATGTTCCAACAAATATCATCTATGTTATATAGCCCATTGTTAAAAATCTTGTCATTCCTCATTTCCAAAGACACCAAGAAACTGTAAACCAAATGGAACCTAACTTCAGTTTTCCATCTCTGTAATTACACATACCACACCACTCCACTCCACAAAGGATTTCCAAAGGAAGTTAGTATAAGAGCTTTCATAACTGCACCATTCGCCCACCATTTCCTAAACTAACAAAGAAACGAGACACTAAAAAAGAATATGCTTCAAGTTTTCTTCCCCTTCAACACAAACAACACAAGATCTATCAAGATTGCAAAAGCCTTTTTTGACTAATTAGTCCTTTGATGCCAATCTGTTCCAAAATAGTCTCCACCCAAAATATGAAATTCTTGTAGGCACTTTGATCTTCCATAAGCAGCCGAACGTGTTTTATTTATAAAGTGACAACAACTTCTGAGCTCTATTACCAAACATCAACTGATAAGCCTCCCTAACACAATAAACTGCAGCAACGATATGGTTCCAACGAATACTATCCTTCGACCCCTGAATGGGCGAACACCCTACTAACAAACCCTTCATAGAATGAATATTGACCGAAACTTATTCCTACAACAATAGAGGAACTTCCAGGTCACCCCGCTTCCATATCCCATCACAGCGAAACCCCGTGGAATTCACGAAAGCTTATTTTTTTCTACTAATTTCAAACAAATCCTGAAACATATCAGCGAAGGAGGAAGAGAAGTTCCAATAAGCAGACCAAAAAGGAATGGAATTCCATTCTCCCAACTTATAACCGATTGAACCTGCAAAACAGAAACCAAAATCAGTTGTTGTTGAACCACTCTTGATCAAGCCTTTCCACCAGGCTGAAGTTGATTTCTTTGAGCTAACATATTCCGACAAAACATGATTCTCTGTGGCTCCATATCTCGCTTTGAGAACATTCTTCCATAACAAATTTTTATCGTCTAAAATCCTCCACTTCCACTTAGTTAAAAGAGAAAGATTAAATTCCTCCAAACTTTTAATATCGAGCCCGCCTTTCTCCTTAGAGTGACACACTGTTTCCCACTTCACCTAATGAATTTTCAACTTATCTTTAGATCCACCTTAAATAAATCTCTTCCTGATCTTGTTAACATCTTTCTAAATTCTCACCGGAGCTTTATAGAATGAGAACAAGAAAATAGGAAGACTGGATAGGATCGAATTAATTAGTGTGATTCTACCAGTCAAAGACAAGAACCTACCTCTCCAAAGAGCCAACTTGGATCTAAACTTTTCAACAATTGGAAGACAAGTTTTGATCCTCCTAGGATTACAACCAATAGGAATTCCCAAGAAACTAAAAGAGAAATTCTCTATCTTGCTAGAAAGTTAGACGCTGCCATAAGGAAGTGGCTACTCACATTTATGCCGATAAGCCTGCTCTTATGGAAGTTCATCCCAAACCTGTTAATAGACTAAAACCCCTAAGTATAGCTTTGATACTCCAAAGATTCTTCCATCCACCTCCTCCAATAACCAAGATATCATCAACAAATTGTATAATTTCCACAAATGTTTCCTCATCAACACAAAATTCCTCGAAATCACCTAAAATATAAGCCTTTTTTTATCATACAAGACAAACCTTATGTGATAATAACGAAAAGAAAAGGGGAAATGGGGTATCCCTGTCTTAAACCTCTTTCCACTTCAAAATCCTTTGTAGGGCTACCGTTTACCAAGATAGAAAGGTGACACTTAAAAATACAAGCCTCCATCCAACTCATCCAAGTTCTCCCAAACCCCATTTTGTTCATCATAGATCAAAGAAAGTCCCAATTAACACAATTATATGCTTTTTCGATATCGAATTTGAAAATAATGCATTCCTTTTTGTCCCTAGTTGGTTTTCTTCAATTTCGTTAGCTATTAAAACTCCATCCAACAATTTCCTTTCAGGAACGAATGCTGACTGATAATGAGAAATGAGACCGCTAATAACCCTTTTCAACCTAGCTACCAATAATTTAGCCAAGATTTTATACAAACTTCCTACCAAACAAATGGGCATATACTCACCAAGATTGATGGGGTGAGCTACCTTGGGGATAAGAGTTAGAAAAGCAGATGTTTCTGCTTTAGGAAGGCAAGTGTGCCGATGAAATTCTTCACAAACAAAATTATCTCCTCCTTCAAAATAAACCAACACTTCTTAATGAACACAAAATTGAATCCATCCGGGCCTGGGATTTTCGCTCCATCACAACTCCACATTGCTGCTTTGATTTCGTCGTCGGTGAAAGAAGACTCCAAAAAATCTACTTCAGCCACATATACGGTTTTAAACAAATAACCTTCCAACAAGGGTCTATTCGTTTATGGTTCAGAAAATTTGTCTTTGAAAAAACTTCTAACATCCTCCTTAATTTCCTCGACTGAGTCCACCATACCATTTTCAGTTTCAACCATTCCAATATATTTCCTCCTCCCTTTCCCCTTGATCAATTTGTGAAAATATTTCGAATTCAGATCACCTTCTCGATTCCACTTAACCATTTATTTTTGAATTAACATATTATCTTTGATATACAAATTCCTCCACATCGTCGACTTGCATGCATTTTAGCATCTATCTACTAGCTCCTTCACAACACTCTCACCACTAAAGATCAATTGATTATCTACCTCATTTATAATATCCACTTCTTCATCAGCTTTAAGATTGAACCATCCAAACACATCTTTATTCCATTTTCTGATCCTTTCCTTTAACACGAATTTTTCTTTAATAATATAATCAATCCTTCCTTCTATTTTTATCTCTTTCCACTCCTTTTCAACAAACTTAAGAAACTCTTTGTTTTTAAACCAACAGTCGTTAGATTTAAAAGTTTTTTCCCCCAATTACTTGAACAGATCTTCGACCAAATCGAACAATGATCAGAAATGTCCCTCTTGCCTATAAACTAACCTACCACACCCCATTTGTCTATAATTGAATAATCTAACAAAAACCTATCTAACCTGCTCGTTACCGTCTCTGCTGAACCAAGTAAAGCATTTACCTGAGACATGCAGGTCAATCATGTCCAAATCGTTGATGAAGGCTTTGAATTCCCTCTGCTCCGAACTTCTGCTGACTAGAGATTGTCCTTTTCTTTCAGAAGAATCTGAAATAGCATTGAACTCACCTCCTAAAATCCACAAGGCATCAGACAGCTTCCTCTTAAGCTTGAGAAGATCACTCCACAATTTTCTCTTCAAACTGATGTCACACGTAGAATAAACATTTACCACATAATAAGAAACACTCTTCCACACCAGTTTTAACCCTATGTAACCTTCCCCTTTGAAAGAATAAATAAGATCTAAGGATAACTGCTACCTATGGGTTCCTCTAGATTCTAGTTACTCATCCATTTGTGCTCTTGCTAAAGATGATGAAGTGAAGTTGTGGCACCAAAAACTTGGTCGTCTACATCTAAAAGGTATGAAAAGAATCATCTCCATGGAAGCTGTCAGAGGAATACCTAAGCTAAAGATTGCAGAAGGAAGGGTATGTGGTGAATGTCAAATTGGAAATCAAACCAAGATGTCACATCAGAAGATTAAACATCTCACTAAGAACAGGAACCACTACTACCCTGTATGAGATATGGAAGGGAAGAAAACCTATTGTTAAATACTTCCATGTGTTTGGTAGCAAATGCTATATCTTGGCAGATCGTGAACAAAGAAGAAAGATGGATCCAAAAAGTGATGAAGGAATATTCTTGGGCTACTCTACTAACAGCAGAGCCTACAGAGTGTTCAACTCCAGAACTAAGGTTATGATGAAGTCCATAAATGTTGTTGTTGATGATTTGCATAAGGAGGCTGATGTTCTAGATGAAGTTGGAACATTCCTTGATACATATGCAGAAATTTCAAACAAAAATGTTGATCCCAAACCTACTGTTGCAGAATCTGATTCTGAGCCAGTAAACAAATGACCTTCCATCAGAATTCAGAAGGATCATCCTAGAGATCTCATCATATGTGATCCAAATATGGGAGTCACTACCAGATCAAGAGAAGTCATCACAAGCTCTTGTTTTGTGTCAAAAATTAAACCCAAAAATATCAAGGAAGCTTTAACTTATGAATTCTGGATTAATGCCATGCAAGAAGAGCTAGGGCAATTCAAAAGAAATGAAGTATGGGAGCTGATTCCAAGACCTGAAGGAACAAATGTGATTGGAACAAAATGGGTTTACAAGAACAAGTCAGATGAAAAAGGTGGGGTCACAAGAAATAAAGCTAGACTGGTTGCTCAGGGATATGCTCAAATTGAAGGGGTTGACTTTGATGAAACTTTTGCTCCTGTTGCTCGTCTTGAATCTATCAGATTGCTATTAGGAGTTGCTTGCATCTTGAGGTTCAAGCTGTTTCAGATGGATGTCAAGAGTGCCTTTTTGAATGGTTACCTGAGTGAGGAAGTATATGTGGAACAACCTAAGGGATTCATTAATCCAACCTATCCTGCACATGTTTATAAGTTGAAGAAAGCTCTATATGGTTTGAAACAAGCTCCAAGAGCGTGGTATGAGAGACTTACTGAATTTCTTGTTGAGCATGGATACAGAAAAGGTGGCATAGATAAGACTCTTTTTGTCAAAGATGAAGGAGGGAAACTCATGGTTGCTCAAATTTATGTTGATGATATTGTGTTTGGTGGGATGTCAGATAAGATGGTTAAACATTTTGTTCAACAAATGCAGTCTGAATTTGATATGAGTCTTGTTGGTGAGTTAACTTATTTTCTTGGGTTGCAAGTCAGGCAGATGGAAGACTCTATATTTCTATCTCAGAGTAAATATGCCAAGAACATAGTTAAGAAGTTTGGGATGGAGAATGCCAGTCACAAAAGAACACCTGCTCCTACTCATCTGAAGTTGTCTAAAGATGAAAATGGTGTTAATGTGGACCAAAGTTTATATAGGAGTATGATATGAAGCCTACTTTATCTTACAGCTAGCAAGCCAGACATTGCTTTTGCTGTAGGTGTTTGTGCTAGATATCAAGCTGAACCCAAAGTGAGTCATATCAATCAAGTCAAGAGAATTCTGAAATATGTAAATGGAACATGTGATTATGGTATGCTATACACACATGGATCTGGCTACACTTTATCTGGATATTGTGATGCTGATTGGGCTGGAAGTGCTGATGATAGGAAAAGCACTTCAGGAGGTTACTTCTTCCTGGGGAACAATCTTATATCATGGTTTAGTAAGAAGCAAAATTGTGTCTCTCTATCTACTGCTGAAGCAGAGTATATAGCAGCTGGAAGTAGTTGTTCTCAACTAGTGTGGATGAAACAAATGCTCACTGAATATAATGTCACACAGGATGTCATGACATTGTATTGTGACAATTTGAGTGCTATAAACATATCCAAGAACCCTATTCAACATAGCAGGACCAAACACATTGATATCCGTCATCATTTCATAAGGGAACTTGTAGAAGACACGGTTATTGCTTTGGAACATGTGACCACAGAGGAGCAGTTAGCTGACATTTTCACTAAGGCTTTGGATGTAAGTCAATTTGAAATCTTAAGAGGAAAATTAGGCATTTGTATTTATGAAGATCTATAGCAATTAATGGCGTGTGGGCAACTTTCATTGAACTTTAAAAAATTAAAAGGCCATTTACTATTTTGTGGAAATATCATTTACTTCCTTTTAAGTTTCCAACAAAAGCAGCCCCCCTACCATAGGCAATCACTTTATCACATTATTCCCACGCGCTACATCAATCTTGCTACTTACTTGCTCAGTTCTTTCACCTTCCCTCTCAGACAAAGAAGTCTTTCTACTCCAAGTTCAAGCATTTGCAAGAAGTTTACGATGTCTCAACAACATTCCTCTCTGTCCAAGAACTCTCCTGCTAAAAATCCTACCTCTTTGAAATCTAGGGTTTCTTCGAAAGGTATCTCTCCTGAAGTTGTTCTTGACGTTGCTCCTTTATCCATGATTCCCCATTCTGAAACTAAAAAGATAAGGCCCAGCAAACTGCATGTAAGAAGTTCCAAACGTACACCTGCAGGTAACTCCTCTAAAACCAATGTTGAGTCTTCTTATGATCATAGGGAAGGTAGTAAGTATGTGGATAGAACCATTAAAAGTATTGTCACTGGACTATTGTATGGAGATCGTAAGGTTCCTGGGATTTCGATCCCTCTTGCTCAAATTAATGTTGTCCCCACTTTAAATGAGAATCAAAGTGTGGAAAAGGATGTTGATACTCCAAATTCTGAGGAAGATAACACAGAAGAAAATCTTCACACACTGGCTAGCTCTGTGTTAGTAAATGCTGAAACCGTGGTTGAACAAGATGTTGAAACATCGTCCGCTAAGAAAAGCTCTCCTACCAAGAGTAATGATCCTGACCCTAAAGAAAAGGAGCATGCAAAGGCTGACAATATTGTGAATGTTGATGACCTGTCAGACAATGACCTGATTGCTTGTGTGAACCCTGGGATGGTCAAAAGATTGAGGACCAGAAGTGGAATAGCTACTGTTGAGAAAACTTCTGCTAGGAGTACTAAGAAGAAACCTGCTGTTGGCCCTTCAAAATCATGGAGCAAGGTGGATACCAGCTCCAAGAAAAGGAAGGCTAGGCCTGACACTGATTCAGACTTTGATGTTGAGGATGATGTCCAGGACATCACTCCTGTGAAAAAGACTGTGTTAAAAAGGATTTCTGGAATAGTCCTTGGTGTTCCTTTGGATAACATCTCCTTCCACTATGCTGACAGTGTTCAAAGGTGGAAGTATGTTTATCAAAGAAGGATAACACTGGAGAGAGAGTTAGGGAAAGATGCTTTGGAGTGTAAGGAGGTAATGGCTTTGATTGAGCATGCTGGATTGATGAAGACAGTGACCAAGTTTTCAAAATTCTATGATGTGCTAGTGAGGGAGTTTATAGTCAACATTCATGTTGATTGTAATGATAAGAATACTAAGGATTTTAGAAAGGTGTATGTTAGAGGAAAGTGTGTGGAATTCTCTCCTACCATAATCAACAAGTACCTGGGTAGAAATGAAGATGATCAATGTGAGATGGAAGATACTGATAATCAGGTGTGCAAAACTATCACAACTAATCAGGTTAAAGGCTGGCCTATGAAACACAAGTTATCTGCTGGTCTGCTAAGTGTTAAATATGCTATTTTGCATAGGATAGATGCTGCTAACTGGGTCCCCACAAATCACACTTCCACTGTTTCTGTTGGTTTGGGAAGGTTTATATATGCCGTTGGGACTAAGAAGAGTTTTGATTATGGTTCCTTTATATTTGATCAGACTATGAAGCAAGCTGGCACTTTTGCTGTGAAGATGCCCATTGCCTTCCTCTCCCTCATCTGTGGCATTATTTTAAATCAGCACCCTGGTATCCTATCTCAGTCTAATATTGTTTGCAAAAGGGGGTCTGCCTTGTCCCTTCACTATAAATTGTTTGAAGGTCAACATGTCCCTGACATTGTCATGACATCTGCCTCTACTTCACACCAGCCCACAAACAAGTCTGGGGTAATTTCTGAGTTGGTAGAAGCCTGCAAGGAACTGGCTGAGATTATTAGAGTCAGTACTGAAAGAAAACTGAAGTTTGAAAGAATGATCATGACTCTTAGAATGCCTGAAGGTGTTACTGTTGAGGATGCAAATTAGAAGGAGGGTTTTGAGGAGGGTGGTTCTGGTGAGTCTGATGGCAATGCAGAGGGTGATGAAGACAATTTTGAGAGTGAGAACTCTGCTGGTTCTGGAGATGCTTGAGTGATTTGTTCATGAAGTTTTTTTTGTTGTTATTTTGGTTCTTTTTCTGGATTTCTTTTGGCACCCTTGTGTGTGCTTGAATTCTGTTCTGGTTTTCTGGTGGCACTCTTGTGTGCATAATCTTAATTTTGAAGATGTTTGTACTGCTCTTTTAATGACAGCTTCTATATGTTAATTTTAGCGATGTTTGTTATGGAATTTTCTGTCTGATGTTTGTCTAATTCTGGCTAAAAAGGGGGAGAGTAGCTTAGTAGTTTTGTTCTGTGTGTGCAGCTAGTTTTCTTGGTTTTCTTTGTTAGTTTTCTCTGCTCCTTGGCTTGAGGGGGAGTTTGTGGTTATCTTGGAATGTTAGATGTGTTTGTGTGTTGCTTCTGCTGCAGGGATCTCTGTTCATTGTTGGTGCTATAGTGTTTTAGCCAAAATTTGCCAAAGGGGGAGTTTGTTAGTTCTGTATTGGCAGCAATTTTGCTAAAACAAAGTGGTTCATCAAGATGTCTTACTTGATGTCTTGACATGGTGTTTCTAACATTCTGCAGATGGTGTTTCTTAGTATTGCAGGTCTTTGTGCATGATGTTAAACACGTTATTCTAACATCTGTTAACAGAACATTCTGTTGAGAATGTTATGATTTATTTACTGCGCTCTTTTTGCAATCTGTTGTGCTTTTATTCAGTAATTGCGTGCGAAAATCTTGGAGTATCTTTAAATTGAAGCAAGCAATTTCTGTGATATTTTGAAGAATAGGCTGTTGCTATTTTCTTGCAAAAAGATATGGAGAATAATTAGCTTTAATTATTATTTGATTCAAAGATCTGCTAATGCCCAAGCCCAAGGAGTTTATTACTATTTAAAGATGTTCAACCCTAATTGCTGAGCGGAGAGCATAAGTCATTGAAAGCTGCGTTCAAGTTTTAGGGTTTAAGCATTGTATTGTTTTTGTGAGCCATTCATTCATCTGTTAGATGCTTGAATTGGACTGATTTGTTGAGTTGTAATTTGTCCACTCTAAGCTTTTAAGTACGAGTGTTTTGTTCTTGATTGAAGCTTTTAAGCAAGATCAAGCTTTGTATTTGAAGTGTGTTCTTCTCTTTAGTATTGTTCTGTAGTTATCACTGCATGTGATTGAGGGGGAGTGAGAGGCGTCTCTTGTCTAAGTGTCTTAGATAGAAATCTCACAGGTAGAGATTAGGTGAGAAGATTGTAAACTGGAGTGTGTTTACTGAGAGTCTTCAAACTAATTCTATTTAGTGGATTTCCTTCCTGACTTGGTAGTCCCCAGACGTAGGTGTGATTGCACCGAACTGGGTTAACAATTGCTTGTGTCTCTTTGCTATTGTTTACTGTTTTTATATCATTCTTATATTGATCATTGTTCAGATACTAGTGTTGTGACATCTATTTCGACATCTCATATCTGATACCAGAATTTCACAAGGAAATGCTTGAAAGAATTTCTGAAAATTATTATACAATGAATGGAAAAGATGCAAGCAAGAGGTATCATGAAAAGGTTCTTTCAAACAAAGTATTTTTCAGAAAATCTTTAGGTGTAATCGATTGCATCAGGATGACAATCGGTTGCACCAAGTGTAACGTGCAAAAAAATTTGAATTTTAGCCTAGTGCAATCGATTGCATCAGGATGACAATCGATTGCATCAGTATAAAAATTGAAAAATTCTTAATGCAAATGATTCAAAACCATATATCATCTAAAAATATGACCAAGACTTTAGATGAATTTTGAAAAATGTTTTATCAAGATTTTAAATCAAAGAATGACTTTTTTAATGCAAGATTATAAAACTTGAGCACTAAGATTTGTTTTAGACAATAATTTCATATACCTAAACATCCAAGTGGATTCAAGTCTTAGGCAATATTTCTTTTTCCTTCTTTGATCATATTGTAGAGCTTGTCTTCATCAAAACATATGGGAAGCTTGTCTTCACATGGGTCAGACTTAGATTTATGCATCAACAATCCTCATTTCAAAGCTAACATCAAGGACTTGACAAAAAATTGTTCAAGACGGGCCAATGACCCATAAATCTTCGTCTAATCCTTAGGCTCCATCCAGTAAAAGCATGTTAAAAAGTGACTACACGCACCCCGCATCCTAAGATACCACATTGAAGCATGACATCCCTTCCATCGGGACAATTAATCAGCATCTAATGGTCTCCTGAACACCACGCCAAAAAAATTAAAGACAATTATAATCATATCCTCTAAGTGTTTTAATTTATATCACACCTAGATACTCTTTCACTCATACTTGCACATTTCAATCTCATTCATATATTAACATGAGCGTCAAAGTTTCAACTTTTTCAAAAATAAGATTTCTTGAAATATAAGGATTAGAGTTTTATTTAAGAGTACTTGAAAAATATTCAATAGCATTTATATTACTTTAAAAGAAAAGTCATTACCACAAAATAAACCTTTCGTGACACAAATTTTACAACAGTTATAGTGTTAACCATGGTAATAGTTTATTTTTGAGCACTTTTTTTGGTATTTATTAAAGGATATGTCACAACGTTCAAATGAAGCAACCGTAGTGAAAGGTACACAGAATGAAATGGTTATAATCCTAGCACCAACAATTAGCCATTTATTGTGATAAAAATGTGACTGACCTTGTTTATCACCACGATTATTATTATCAACCGTGATGAAAGGTGATACTTATTTATATATAAGTGAAATTATCTATCGCTTTAGTACATAACAATTGTCTCTCTCAAAACAAAACCCTAACAACTCTTTCACTTGTCTCTATCAAAATGAAATGCTAACAACTCTGTCACTCGTCTCTCTCATATGGAAACCCCAAAACGAAATCATAACATCGAATCTTAGCCAATGGCTATTTACATGTTCGTTTTCTCTATAGTTTTTTTTTTCAAAATCTGTTTCAATAGCTTGTTTCATGATGTATGAATTTTCTTCTTCTTTTGACTTGTAGGTAGGGATGCTTGTTTAAATAAAGAGGACGAAGCTAAAGTTAGCATTGCAAACTTTTAGGTAGGGATGTTAAGTTTGTTGCTCTAACTTTACCTTCATCCTTATTTCATTGTGGGCACACCATTATGGGACATGTATGGTACGTTTCTGAAGCATTCTATGACTTGATATGTTGTATTTCTTGTTGATGAATGTTGTTGTTAATGTTTGTTTAAAAGATGAGTTTATTATATATTATGTGGTTTAAGTGTTTTTTCAATCCCTTACCAAATATATAACTTTCTAAAGTGCATTAGCAAATTATGACATGATAGATAAAGTTGTATTATAAAATAAGTACATGTTCAATTCTTGACATGAATTCTTCACACCGTTAACTGCATGTTGTTCTTTGACAGTTAGAACTTGGTTTAATGATTGTAGTTTTTCAATTGCCTCTCCACCTCTAATATTGTTTGCAAAGTAGATAAAATTTTGCAAAAAGAACTAGAGGTGAAGGAAGAGGAGGTTGAAGAACTAGGATCATTAAACCAAGTTCTTATTGTCAAAGAACAAAATACGAATAAGGTGTTGAAGAACTATTTTCTAACATTGAACGTGAACTTGTACTTCTAATATAACTTAATTTGTTATCTTACAACGTTCAAGTGCAGATTGAAAGGTTATATGTTTAGTGAGCATTGGCGAAATCAGCATTCCACATAATTTATACTAAACTCAGGTCTATATATCATAATTGTTGTTTAGCACAACCGTCGTTAAATATGTTGCATTAAAGGATATCACAACGGTTGTTTAAAGTAACCGTTGTAGTATGTAGCACGCTATGTAGATACAACCACGGACGCATGTCCGTGGTAAAAATTATCATATATACAATCACATCTTACCTCACAACGGTTGGATCAACGTAATGGTATTTCATTTTCAACTGTTGTGATAAATGCTTTCCGTAATAGTAAGTTTATAGATAATTACACATATTCTCACCATATGAAACTTTTTTTCACCCTTTTCTTTAACAAAAAAATTATTTGTTCCCATGAAAACTTTATATACGGAGAGAATATTTAATAAATTTATAAATAAATAATACGACTTCATATTTCTTATTATATTATTTTCAATATTCTACAAAATAACTTAAATAAACACACCCTTAATTAGTAGGGGACCAAAAAGTAGTGCAATGAGAATTAATAGGAAAAAAGGCTTAGTTAAAGAGAACAACCCAATAAAGGCTAAAGCATTATAAGCTGGCATTATACTTCCCTCCTTTATCTTTACAAAAACCTAAACAAATCCCTAAGAAATCATAACACAATTCAACATTTCATACTCATTAAGCGCAAGATCTAAGGTGCCACTATACACAAAATCCAAGTAAGAAGAAGAAGCATGAATAAGGGAAGAGAAGGCAAAGGAGCCGCACCCTCTACAGATCTGTTAGTATGTTTCCCATCTCGAACTCATCTTCGTCTAATGCCCAAGGCCATTTGCAGCCCCGTTAGGCCTTTAGAGCCTAACAAACTCCACCACCACCAGCGAAAGAGATCAATTTCGAAAGCTGGTGGTGGCGGCCAAGCTAGTAGTCCAATGTTATGGACTAAAAACAAGTCAGCTGGCTCCGAGAATTCGGAGCCAACTTCTCCAAAAGTTACATGCGCCGGACAGATCAAAGTGAGGCATAAAAACACTGCTTCAAGGAGTTGGCAATCAGTGATGGAAGAGATAGAGAAAATTCATAACAAGAAACAAAAGAAGCGACTAAATTGGGCTGAATCTCTCGGTTTCAAGAAGGAGATCATGCATTTCTTCACTTGTTTACGAGCAGTACGCTTCGATTTCCGTTGCTTTGGATCCTTCTCCGGATCCGATATAGTAACAGAAGACGATGAAGAAGAAGACGACGACGGTGAAGATGAGGATGAAGATAAAGATGAAGTATATTACAAAAATGATCATGTTGGTGTAGACGAGAGTCACGACAACAACGACCACAACGAATCATCGAGAGCCGTGTTCTCGAAATGGTTCATGGTGTTGCAAGAGGATCAAAATAATGAAGTTCACAAAGAAGAAGAAAAGAAAGAGGAAATTGGTGACGGAGATGAAGACGGAGATGGAGAAAACCCCGTGCCTCCGCCAAACGCATTATTGCTCATGCGTTGCAGGTCTGCTCCGGCGAAGAGCTGGTTGACAGAAAGTGAAGAAGAAGTACATGGAAATAACAATGAAAAGGAAAACATTTCACATAAAGAGAAAGAGAAAGTGATAGAAAAAGAATTATCACAAACACATGTAAAGAAAGGACAAAGCTTAAAGTCAATGATGGAGGAAGAGAAGATAAATAAGAAAGAGAATTTGTTAGTGATGAGATACAATCCTGAATTTTACGGTATTTCAACTGATGTTGCTGCAGAGACATGGATTGTTGGTGGATTACCAGATCCAATGTCAAGGAGTCGAAGTTGGAAAAGATGAACTATCATATCTCCAAAATATTAATTATTCTTTTTTTTTTTTTCATTTTGTTTTGCTTTGTTTTCAAGTATTAATACAAAGATTGTGTTGTGTCAAGTCTCATAAGAATACTAACTGGGAAATTTAATCTTAAAATCCCAGTTTTAGAAACTGTATGATCAGTTTTTTTTTTGGTTAGTTTGTTGTACAGCTTTCTGGTTTCTTTACATAAGTATTTGGGAAAGTTTTTTTTACAGGTTTGGGTATGAATTTGTTAACTCTGCTGTCTAGATTCTTAAATTGCTTTATTAGTAAAAGGGATAAAGGAATATACATAGTACAAAAAATAGCCCAGGTATATATGTGCTTTATGTTATCTTTAATTTGTCAACAAAAAAGAAAAGAATTGAGTTTACTTAATTTGGGACAGTTGAGCTTTGAGTTGTGACTCGTGAGCTTTTAATAAGAGTCACGCATTAAGTGTTTTAAAAATATAAGTGAAAGAAATTTATATGTCTAATATTTTTCTAACTAGAAAAATGTTGTACAAACTATTGATTAGGAGTGTTCGCGGGCCGGTTTGGTTCGGTTTTGAGAGAATCCGATACCCGAACCAATGAAAAATAAATGGATTGGTTTGGATTGGATTTTTATATTTTTGCAATAAAGCCCAAACCAAACCGATTCGAAAAATAATGGATTGGTTTGGATTGGATTGATCGGATATATTAAAAGTAAATATACAAAAAATATTTTTTTTAATTATTTGTTTACACGCTAAAATATGAAAAATAAATATTGAACACATGACACACATATTTTTAAGCAAGTTATGACCACCATAGTCATATAGTTGTTGTATATCACTTAAATATTCAATAACTTAAAACAGTTTTACTGCATACTCATACTCCATTCCATAGCATAAAATTGAAGGTTTGGAGTTTGCAAATAGTTGTGATTTGAGGATTTGCAATTTGGGAAGAAGCTTATGGTTTGCGGATACTTATAGTTTCCAATTTATGAGTTTGATTTATAATGGTTGTGATGTTTGGTTTCTCTATATTTCATCATTGATTGATAGGATTGTGATAATTTGAAAGATGTCATTCCGTTTTTCATTAGAAATGTCCAGAGACTATGCCTCTTTATTTCTTTCATTATGGTTTGTACTTGCTAATTGTTATAACAATTATTCTCTTCATCCAAATAAATAAGTAATAACTCAATTAAAATTAATAATTTATTATATGAATTAATTATGTTTATTGTTATTGGTTTGGTTCAGGTTTACGGGTAGCAAATTAGAAATTCGTTGCCTGAACCAATTAACACCGGTTTTAATTGGTTTGGTTCGGTTTTTGCTCGAACTAAAAAAATGTCCAACCCAAACACATTGGTTTGGTTTGGATTTCGGTTTGGTTCGGATTTGCCCGAACCAATGAACACCCCTACTATTGATATAATTATTTTTAAGTTGAATTTGAGGATATCTCAAACTACCATCACGAGGAGACAACATTACAGACACTTGTAGTTGTAGACTTTCTCAAATGCTCCCTACTCCTGACTTGCAGGCCTATGCCTATTTTTAGTGTTCAATGACGAGAGAAGAGACTAG
Organism: Lathyrus tuberosus; assembly: GCA_022829125.1. Classification (NCBI taxonomy): domain Eukaryota; kingdom Viridiplantae; phylum Streptophyta; class Magnoliopsida; order Fabales; family Fabaceae; genus Lathyrus; species Lathyrus tuberosus. The sequence continues at coordinate 17,933,461 of JALAZF010000060.1, forward strand.
CTTTAAATGTTGTTTTTTTGGTTTGGTGCTGACATATTTTGTTTCTAATAGTGAACCCCTTGTGTATCTCTGTTTTTTGAACCCCTCTCACTTATCTCTTTTAAAAGGTTCAAAGCTTTGTTAACTTAGGTTCATTTTATGGGGTCTTTAGTGGTTTTTTTTTTCTTTTCTGAAAATTTCTAAAATTTAAAGTATTAAATAAATAATTAAATATAATTAAATAATATGTGATAAATTGATCGGTTAAAAGTATACTATTTAACGTTTTATGATGGATAGAAAAATGGTTTCTTTATCCTCTTAAAGGCAAAATATCAACAGATTAGAGTTGTGTCTAATGAAAATCTTAACTACTCAATTAATTTTTAATTATTTTTTATGTAATTGAAAAAAAAAAACAAACAGTTAAAATTTTACAGGCGAAAATGTTAACGGTGAAATCTATTCACTTTGTTGATATTTTGTATCTATTTCTATATGAAGAACTATTTTTTTTAATAAGCAATGAAATTAAAATAGTATAAGGGGTGCTAAACCCGATTACAAATGATAAGGAAATTACAACCGATTATTACAGTCCAAAAGATTAACGAACCAATCGTAAAACGAACACTTAGAAGAGGTTTTACCTCCATTATGCCACCTCCAAGTGAAGAACTTCACGGTGTTTATCGTTTCGTCAACCGATGCCGAAATTTATTTGAAAATAAGATTGTTCCTGCTTTGCCATAAATGCCATACAATAAAAGCCCAAAATAAACTCCCCCTCAACGCACCCACTTCTTTGCTGGAGTAAAAGCAGAACGAAACGAAGGAATCAATGCAAGGAACCGACATATCCACGCCCAAGTTACACCAGCTGGAGACACCTTCCCAAACCTTGACAAAAAATTCACAGGACAAGAACACATGATGACTTGTTTCCAATGAGTTCCCACATAAGCAACAATCAACAGAATTACCACTAATTACAATTCCCCTTCTAACCAATTGATCTTTAGTTGTCACACTATTCCTAAATAGCTTCCATAGAAACACCTGGATGTTGGACGGCAACTTCGAAGCCCACAATAGCGATAAACCTTCCTTCATCACTGTACAGGTTTCTTGCGAAGGTTTGCTCCTAACAATACTATCGTAACAAGAGGAAACAATGAAGATATTGTTAGAAAAAATACCCCAATTAAAAGAGTCTGAACTGTCAAGCTGAGGATACACATTCTGCATAATTCCATACAAAATCTACAACTCCTTGTCCGTCTTTGAACCAACAGAGAAAGAAGGAAAGCTGACGTTCCAGCACCACTCGCCACCCTCCCAAGAACCCATTTCAGCCGCCGAAGGTGATTCAATAGCTCGAAGGGTGAACAGGTTCGGAAGAAGCACCTTCAAAGGCATCTTATGAATCCAAATATTGTGCCAAGATGCAATATCTCTCCCACTACCCAATGAAGCATGAACCAGATTCACAAAAAGGTCAGAATTAGAGTGGGATCAATGCACAAAGAGGAAATATTTCTCCACTAAATGAAAGAGTTCTTGCAGACACAAGACCCTTCAGAACTAGAAACTACAACAGCCAAACTAGGGTTTCCGTATCTGTGCTCAATAATTCCTTTCCAAATCACCTTCTTCTCCATCAAGAAACGCCATTTATATTTAAACAAAAGAGATTTGTTGAAAACTGCATGGTCCTTAATACCCAAATCACCAACCTCTTTTGAAGAACATACCGTTTCCCATTTTACCCAATGGATAGACTTACTTCCACCCCAAATAAAATCGCTTTGCAATCTACGAATGGATTTTAAGACAACAACATGAACTTTTTTAGAAGGATAAGGAATACAACGGAATCGCGTTAAGAATAGAATTAATTAAAACAACCCTACCTCCAATAGAAAAATTCTTGCCCTCCAAAGTCGAAAGCCTTCTCCTAACGTGATCAAAAACTTCTCTCCACATGCTTGTCTTCCTCGGGCTATCGCCTATTCGTATGCCAAGAAACTTCAATGGAAACCTGGCAATATCATAGTGAAGGAATTCAGATGCAACAACCAAGAAACCTTGAGACAGATTGACACCTCCAATGCAGCTTTTGAAAAAATTGACTTTGAGTCTCGAGACAAGTTCGAACCCCCTGAGAACCGCTTTGAAACGCCACAAATTGTCCCATTCCCCTTCCCTAACCAAAAGTGTATCATCAGCAAATTGAATAATGTTATACGAGATCCTTTCACTAACCTTAAAGCCTTTATACACACCAGAAGATACAACTTTGTGCACCATTTGATTTAAGCCTTCCATCACCAATAGAAACAAGAAGGGAGACAACGGATCACCTTGACGGAGACCCTTCTCAACCACAAAGTCTTTTGTAGCACTCTCGTTTACAAGATCAGACATACTCCCATTGAAAACAAGAGACTCCATCCAACCAATCCACCTTTTTCCAAAGTTCGTCTCATGAAGCAAAAACCTAAGGAAATCCCAGCTTACGTAGTCGTAGACCTTTTCGAAGTCGATCTTTAGAGCTAAGCACTTCCTTTTAGTTCTTTTCGCTAAGTCCAAAATCTCATTGATAGTAACAACCACATCAAGAATGCACCTTCCCGGAACGAAAGCCGATTGCTCCATCGAAACTATACTACCTATCACTTTCTTGAGACGACCTGCCAAGATCTTTGCAAGTATCTTCTGAAAATAATTGACTAAGGAAATGGGTCTATAATGATTCAAGAGTTGAGGGTTAGCTCTTTTGGCCACAAGGGTAATAAAAGAAGCAGAAGCAGCCCTGGTAAGGGAAGGTTTTAAAAGGAAATCATTGATAAAATGCAAAACATCTCATTTTATAATCTCCCAACAAGCTTGGAAAAAACCAAAACTGTACCCGTCCAGACCTAGACTCTTGCTACCGTTACAGCTCCAAACAGCTTGTTTGGCCTCTTCCTCAGTCACCAACGATTCTAAACTAGTTTGGTCAACATCCGTAAGCTTTTTCTACCCAATGTCCTGAAGCACGAGTCTATTGATGGCACTGTCTCTAAAGTTATCCTCAAAGAAATTCATGACCTCTTCTTTAACCTCCACCACTCCCTTTTTTCTTCCAGACCTGGAGTCGACATAAGATATGATATTCTTGCGCCTCCTACCCCTCACAATACGATGGAAAAAGTTAGAATTTTTGTCTCCTTCCTTGAGCCATAACGCTCTCGCTTTTAACCTCAACATGCCTTCCTTAAGGTTTAGGTGTTTCCAAATCTCCTTAGAAGTCAAAGCCCTATTTTTAGTCATATCTTCAAAACAAGAAAATCCCATACTACTAACCTGGGCATCAAGGTCGTTAATATCCGAAACTGCGTCTTTAACTTTCAAATCAATCCACCCGAACACCTCTTTGTTCCAAGCTCTCAAACTTACTTTAAGTCTACGCAATTTCTCTTTCAGCACAAAATCCCCCCTCCCCGTAATAACAAACGAATACCACTCCTTCTCAACAAAACTCAGAAAGTCGGGATAGAGCAACCAACAGTTATTAAACATAAAAGGTTTTGGGCCCCAGTCTACACAGTTGGATTTCAACCAAATTGGACAGTGGTCAGAAAGGTCCCTTTTTCCAATGTTCTGCCCCATGATCTTCCAGTCTTCAATCAAGCTATCAGAAACTAAGAACCTGTCAAGTCTGCTCATAGAAGAGGCTGAACAATTGAACCAAGTATAAATACCTCCAATACATGGCACATAAATGCAGTCAGTATCGCTAATAAATTTATGAAATTCCTCCATCTCTTTCCTCCTCCCCCCATTACTCACGCCTTTCTTCTCACTACTACGAGACAATGAATTGAAATCTCCACCGATAATCCAATCACCCCTACCAAATTTCCTTTTGACCTCCACAATATCCGTCCACATCTTTCTCTTTAATTCCACTTTATAGGAGGAATAAACGTTAACGAAGAACAGGTCTTTGCCCTTCCACGTTGCATTTCACCCTACAAAATCTTCTCCTCTAAAGCTGCAGTTTAGACTAAGAAGATCTTTTCTCCATAAGATGGCTATCCCTCCTGCAGAGCCGACGAAATCAAGAGCAGGCCATTCTACCTCTGAGCCATCCCATAGAGAAGCTGCTAATACACTGTTCATACAAGACAACTTCGTTTCTTGGAAGAAATAGATATCAAAAGTACCAAAATAGATAAGAGAAGCTAACCTTTTTCTCTTCACCACATTGCCTCCACCACAAATGTTCAGGGATAAGATATTCATTGGATATCCTTGTTAGAAAACACCTTCAGGGCTATACCTTATTTATCCCTCACCTCAAGTTCTCTGATTGCCTTCACTATAGATTCCTTCCTCCTTTCTCCACTAACACCAATAGATTTAAAGATCTCCCAAACTTTCTCAGACACCTTTGAATCCATTTCAGCCCAAAATCTCTTGTTTCCTTGAAGCACCTCTGAATCTGTGACAGAGTGACATCTAGAAACTGAATCCTCCGAACAATCAACCTTAGTCTGGGACTTCATGGAGCAATGAAAGCCTCCCTCTGACGATAACTTAGTAACATAACTCAAACGATCCCCTTTTTGAAAAGGAATAGTGTTGTTAACAGAGGACGACCCCAATATAGGAGGTAAGGAACAAAAATTATAGGAATTATCCAAGGAAATCCCTAAATTTTCCCCTAATTGGTTAGGTAAACTAATAACAACATCCCTATCCTCTGTTCGACCCTTAAGACCAGTATCTAAACCCACATCATTTTTGGATCCAAAAGCTAATTGGGCTTTTAAAAGCCCATCAAAAGAAAGAGGAGACTCGTTTCCACCAGATGAATCACAAGACTTATTGCCAGAAGTGTTGTTGCCAACAAAAAGGGACGACCCATCATTACCCGACACGTTATCCTTTAGTTAACCCTTGGGAGCAGCAAAAGTCAATTTGACATTTCTATCAACCTTTTTCATAGATATGGCACTTGTACCTACGTCTGATAAGTTGTCACAAGAAACAAACAACTTATTTTTGTTACTTCTTTCAAGATTAGTCACAGTGCCCCTAAACCCTCGGAAACCTGCATCTTCGTCTTCCCCACCGTTGTCCCCTCCCTCCTCTTCATCTCACCCATCGTCCCACCAATCTGAACTTTTTTTCACGTAAGAAAATTCCGAGTCCAAATCAGACACAGTCGGAGGAAATTTCTTCATCGTTTTAGTCAGAGGACCCATAGTTTCTTTAGCTACTCTAATTCTGAACTTGACACCATTAATGAATATGTTAAGCACCTCATCAATCAGCATACTGCAGGAAGTTCTGATCATTATGTTGGCCACATCCATCTTAGAAAAGTCCATGGAACAATCTTCACATCCAATATATCTACCAACAAAAGACGAGAGATACACAAAGAAAGACACCGACCAAGCATGGCAGGGGATCCCGTAACACCTCAACCATGTGATTTTCTCTGGATCCACCACTTCAGGCTTCCATTTTATCACCTCGGAGAACCACTAACCGAGCCAGTCTTTTGTTCCTTCCAATAGTGATTCCATATCGTCGTCTTCTTTATCTTCAAGGAGACATAAGTTAGCCACTAAAGGCGTCATTTTCACTGCAAAATAACCCTCTAATTAAAAGTTACTTTGCATGCTATACGTTGCTCCCGGAGATAACACCTTTCCAACGTAAGCTTTCTAAAATCTACTAATATCCTCCTTGTCAGTCTCGAAAGATAGCTTTGTATCACGCTTGGTCCCCCGAGATCGAACAGCTTTAGCGAATGACTTCTTCGTACTTTTATGAAAACCTTCCGCTATGTAGAACCGAGATGCGGGTTCCGACTTCTTGTAGGACAGACTCTCACCTTTAGCAACACCCTTGTGACGTTTGGGAACAAAGTTTTCCTCCCCATTACGCTCCCCTCCTTTTTCCCTAGAAAATCTAGGGACGTTCGTATATAACTTTTTCTCCTCGATAAAGAAATTATCTAACTTCAGAACAAGCCTCCTAACATCTTCCACATTGAAATAACGAACGAAACCGTACTTTCTGCCCCTTCTATCCCTTTTATGAGGGATGAAAACTTCGTCTATGTCTTCGAAGACAAATAAACGCGAGTACAGATATTTTGTGTTCATCTAATCAGAAAACTTAGTAATGAAGATAGGAGTGGATATTATATCCTTCTTCCCCTTTTGTCTCCCTTCTACCTCTCACATCTGCTTCTGTCCTACTCCCTTCTTACATTTAACATTCATCCATCCTTCCCCATCAGACCCTGAGAAACCTTCTTTCATGATGGAAAACCTGGATAAATAAATAAAACTAGAGAGAAGTCAGAGTTTCTCTCTCATCATCTTATAGCTTATAATTAATTTATCTTTATCAACTTGTATTAACAATGCCCTATGTCTGTCGTGGTGAGAATCGAATATCAAACTATTGATTAACTTGAATCGCAAATCTTAATTTACCACCGAACTTTGATTTATCCAAAGGAAAGGGTAAAGGTCGAAAACCCTAATTGCGCTATGTAGGAACACGCTAGAGATCTAAGGTTCGGGGGTTGGTTATACCTAGGGAAGGTGTTAGTATCCTAAGTATCTGTAGTACTCTACAGGAACCTCTTGTTAGTATTTGTGTTATTTTATTGTTTGCGTGCTAAGGGTATGTGCTAAGGTAAAGACCTAGGGGTTAGTATCTAAGTATGCTCGCCAAGACATCGCATCTCGTGCCTACATATCCTGACGGGAATGGAATCAGAGCATTCGTAGCTCCCCTCAAAGAGGGCGAGGAACTCTTGACTGTGGTCAAGGTTCCAAGGGGGAGGTAAGCTTCCATGGCAAGATGCTTACATAGAGTACGGCGAATCCAAAGTTATGGTTAAGTTAAAAGGAGTAAGTGAGTAAGTGTTCATGGAAGAACAATTACATGGAGTGCGACGACTCCGATCCTAAGACTAGGATAAAGGGAGTGAAAACGTCTATGGTAAGACGTAGAGCACCGCGGCTCCAATCCTAAGTCTAGGATAAAAGGGTATGGAAGTTAATCTACATATGACATGGAGTCAACGGAGGGAATCCTTTTCCTTTGGAATCGTTAATATGAGTTCTTACACAGATTAGGCATCATAAAAACAACATCAAGATAAGATGAATTCAAATGTCAAAACAGATTCATGGATAGGTATAGGGTAATGCTCTAGCAGGAAGTCAATACATACTCACAAAGTCGAAATGTCAATGATATATGCAGGTATGACAAAACATATGGCCAGAGACAAACCAAGACGATTAATATTATATACAAATCAACGAAAAAGTCAATAACCAAATTAAATAAAAAATAAAATGATCAATAATTAAACATTCATTTTTTGATTTTTGGAATTAAAGAAAGATAACTAATTGAATTAAACTAAATCTTTAAAATTAAAATAAATTAATTAATATTAAATAGAAAGGTTTAATAAAATTAACTAAGAATTAAAAGGTATTTTTGAGTTTTTCTTTTATTAATGAAAAAAAAACGTGTTCTCATAATAAAAACTAATTAAAATTAAATAATTATAAAAATAGGATTAACAAAGTGATTAACCAAGAATAATCATCTAAAACTTAATAACATCTAAAAAAACAAGGTCAAAGGGGGGTGTGTAGTCAAATATGGGAGTTGTTAGAAGGTAAAACAAATGGGCTGAAACCACTTTACACCCACCCGAGTCTCATTTGGGGAGAGTACAATGAGAGAGCCTCCAAACTGATTCAGCATCTCTTTCTCTCTCGTGACCGACCATTCCTGTTCATCATTCTCACACACTCTCTCTCTCTCTCTCTCTCTCTCTCTCTCTCTCTCTCGTTTTCTCCCTCGTTCGACTCACTCTCCACATCTCTCTCGATTCAACCTTCACAACTAACCATAAGCACGCCTCCGTCGCGGCTTCGAATTCCATCTCACGTGCAATTCTTCATCAATATTCCTTCCCTTAAACCTCACCCCAATTTCTCACAATTCCTTCTCAATCAAACCAAACCCGCACGAGCCCCAAATCAAGAACATTCGGGCGATTCATAGACAAATACAAACACAGTTGTTACTCACATGATCAAGGCAATGTAGAGGAGGAAATTTAGAGAGTTTACCTGTCGGAGTTCGTCCGACGCGTCTTCGGCAGCGATGTGATCACGGTATGCCTCAAACACTTTTCTTCTTCTCTTTGACCCGTGTGCGCTTTGTTATTGATTGTTAATACTCTGCTATGCCTTGTTCTATTTTTTATATCTTGCTGCGTATGATGACCTTCTAATGTGGTGATTTTGTTCAATGTCGTGGATTTTATGGGAATCTGTTCATGTATGTTGTGAACTTTTCTATATATGAACACTGGTTTACTGAATGTGTTTTTCACCCTCTCACTTCTGAATTGTGTTGTATGTATTAGAATCTGGTGAGAACTTTGTGATGCTTGTGATACTGAGGTTTTCTCTGATGAATCTCCCCCCATACTTGTGTGTATCTTTTCCTTTATATAGGCTTCAAAAAAACATGAATTTAATTTCCAAATAAAACCTGTTGAATCTTGTTTTGGAAATAATCATAACTTGTAGGAACATGTATTTGGTTGCTTTTGGAAAGAACTTCAAGCTGCTGATTCTTGTTGAGAACTTGTTTTGGAAGGAAATTGTAACGTGTTTTGATGATGTTTAATGGCTGTTTTAGAAAACATTTGAATTGTGTCTGATTAGTTTTGGAAACTAGTTAAACATGTTTAATTCTTGTTTTGGAAATCTTTGAATGCTGTCTCAAACATATTTCTATTGGTTTTGGAAGTGAGCTTAATATTGTCTGAATATTGTTAAGGGTTGTTTTGGAATTTGTTTGTGAAATTTTCCTTTTCAAATTGGCTGTCTATTTGATCGTGTCTGAATTGTGTTTGGCTCTCATTAATGCCATCTTCATTTGTTTTGCAGCGATCAAATTTGTGAGGTACCGAGAACGATACGGATTGTGATAGAAAGTTCTACAAGCGTCTTTGCTAGAAGCTCATTAATTAGTCATAGGTATTATAGCAGTTGCACGAGTATTGTTAGTCCATTGTTTGTTTAACTCCGACAACCCTTATCGCAGTCAAAACCCAATATTCAAGACCAAGAAACTTTCTAATGTAATCCAAAATGATTTTATCTGTGGTTTGTGGCCAGTTACATTAAAGACGTCCATGAACAGTAAGCCTTGGTTATGATGAGACTCAAATCAGTAAGAATTTGCACAATCTTTAAGAAGCATTTCGTATTTATTCACACTATTAACCCTTATAACAGTGGTATTCTTGCATGTTTCATTGTCAATTACAACCCAATGAGGACTCATGTTGACTTTAGAAAAAATCATTGTGGTTCATAGCGGAGGCTCGTAGGTAAAAATTCAACTAGTTGTGTCGCGGTGAAAATTGGATACCATAGTTATTTGTTAACTAGGATCGCATTTTTAATGTCACCACCGGTCTTTGATTTTATCCAAGGGAAGGGAGAAAAAACCGAATACCCACAATGCAATGCAAATGCACTAAGATTCTAAGTTCGGGGGTTGGTTATACCTAGGGAAGGTGGTAGCATCCTAGATATCTGTAGTACTATACAGGAACCTCTTGATTTTATTTTATCTATTATTTGTTTTGCTAAGGTTTTAAGGGTAGGTAATTTATTATTTTTTTCTAAGTGTGCTCGACAAGATATCGCATCTTGTGCCTACATATCCTGTCAGGATGGAATCAGAGCACTTGTAGTTCCTTATTAAGGATACTAAATGTTTTAAAGGTTTAGGAGAGGAAGATGAGTCATCATCTTAAGAAAGACCACCACAGTTTTTTGAAAATGTTTGTATTTGTGGGGTATGGGATTGTATGTCCCTTTCTTTGAGATGATTAACATCTAATTCTCTTGTGTGGAGAATTAGGTAGGCTAAAGTTTGATTTAAAAATCAAAATTGAAGGGGGACTAACCTAGGAAATCTATCCTAAGTTGTCTAATAGTCTTATCTTAAGGGTGTCGAGTATGAATACAAATGATGTGCGCCATGCACAATAATGTGGTTATCATGCATGGGATTTTGCCTTGGATATTTTATGCGGTTAATTATTGTTATTTAGGCGAAGGTGCTAGCAAAGTGATGCTAGACTTGTGTCCAGTGACCGGTAGGTTTAATGCGATGCCCTAAGGCGATCGACTTACATAGGTAGAAAATGGGCTCGACGTTGGATCGAGGATTTTTATATTTTGAAAGGGTTTAGAGCATAAACATAAATTAAGTAAAGAACATACAAGCAAGCAAACGAAGGTTTACACACGAGCGTTCACGAACCTAGGACTAAGCGAGAGGTTTCTAATCCGGGGACGATTTAAAGGTTTCGTTTTAAACTTAATTATTTTATTTGAGATTAATTATTATTATTATTATTTATTTGAGGAGGCCAGGGAAGTTTTTACTTATGAAAGGATTTTAGTTTTAGCGGTTATTACGAAAAAGGTTTTGAATTAGTTATTATAAAAAAAAAAATCTAGATTTAATTAATTCTAAATTTATTAAAGAAAAGGTTTAATTTCATTACAAAAAGGAATTAGATTAATTATAAAAAAGGTTTAAATTAATTATTAAAATTTTAGTGTTAATCATCATAAGAAAAGATCCAGGTTGATTATAAAAAAGGGTTAAATTAATTATTATTAAAAATTCTAAATATTATTATAAAAAACTTGATTTTGATTATTATCATAAAAAGGTTTTTTTTTATTAAAAAACTCAAATTTTAATTATTATGATAAAAAGGATATTAGATTATTATTAAAAGTTTTAAATATGACTACTATTATAAAAGAGATTTAGATTAATTATTATTATATAAAAAAGGTCCTTATTTTATGAAAGAAAAGATTTTTAATTAATTATCATTTTGAAAGAAAAAGTTTGAAAATTGATTATTATTAAAAAAAAGAGTTTAATTATAAAAAGAGAGTTTTGGTTTTAATTATAAAAGGTTTCGAAATAAAAACTAGTTTAGTTATAAAAGAAGGTTTTTACTTTTTATTTTACCTATTTAATTAAAAAGGTTTTATTTTATTATAAAAAAACCAGGAAAGAAAAAAAAAAGGGACACACAGCTTACATCTCTCTCTCTCTCTCGTTCGCCCATCTCTCTCACTCTCTGATGGAAATTAGGGTTAAACCCTAACGGCGCCGCTCGTTCTCAATTCTCTCATCTCTCACGACCTGCAATAGAGAAACAATCAATCAATCAATCAAACAAACCCCACCCACACAACCCTAATACCCCATTTTCACTATGTTTTGAGGATTACAGATTACATGATAAATGAAATAAAGCAAATGCAAGGAAAAAACGACGGCGATGGCTCCACGAACTTCGCTCAGGGAAGAACTTCTCTCGCCTCTTTACCTCTTTGCGATCTGTCTGTGTCGATCTGCTTCTTGTCTGTGTGATTGCTTCTTTTTTTTTTAAATCGAAAATGACGGATTTGTATGATTTGGTGATCGATTCGTTTGTCGATGAGATGATGAAAGCTTGTTTTTTTCGGATCTTTATGTTTTGGTGAATTTGTTTGGTGAGGGATCTATGACAGTTTGAACGTTGCCTTTCTATCTCTTTTTCTCTCTGTTATGTTATTTTCGTATGGATGCTCTGCTGGGTTTTTCTTGTTTTTGATGAGAAGAAAAAGTCCATTTTATAAGGCCGATGATGAACTTATTTTTGGGAAGCTCTTTATGCTGATTTGATTTCGTGTTTAATGCCATGATCTGATATGATTTAATTCGGTTTAGATTTTGGAATGTTTTTGAACTTGTGGGATTCGTTTGCTTTGGTATAACTTGATTTGGAAAAATTGGTTTCAAGAAGAATCCGTTGATTTATTCTATCTTTAGAAGGTTTTGCTGGTGGTATCTTCGGATATTGCCCAAAACTACCTCTTTTGAACATGATGAGAATGAACGGCTCTGATTCAAAAGAAAATCTCTGAGGCCTAAAATAGGAAAGGTTGAAAGATTTGAACGTGCTTGGGTCTGTTTTGATTGATATTTCCTCTTTAAGTTCGATAGGCTTATGGTTAATTGTGGAAAAAATCAAGTCCTTGTCTTGACAATTCAATACTGGTTTTGATGGTATTCGATTGTCTTTTGAAAACTCATTGATTGTTTGCTGAGATTTATGAACTGTAAATTCTAAAATCTCAACCCTTGATTCAATTTGATATGGTCCAATCTATTCATGCCGTTAATCATTCTTTGCGTGTAGATAATTTCAACGTTTCTTGGTAAATCCTGCCACAACTTCACCATCATAATCGTCAGCAACTCAGTGTATTTGGTCATCAATTCTAAGCTTCTTTGGATCATGATGTTCAGACTAGAGATAGCAAGGTTCCCTTAACATGAACGCATTTCCATCTTTTGCATTTGACTCTACACTAATGTGCTACTTTTGTTATTTTCTAGCAGAATTGGCATAGATGGAAGGCTTGAATGCTTGGTGGCTCAAGGCATGTAAAGCGCGCAATAGGTCTTCTCTTGCTCCTCTAACTTCCATGTCCTTCAAGGACCTTTCCATTTACTTCGTTAGAACTTAGTTTGTATAATTTTGACAATTCCAGTTATGTACTTTGCTGGTATAAATAGTGTCACATTTCGTTATCGCACTTGATAAACATTATTTTACCAACAATTTGTAAAAGGACATCAGTCTCGGAGTCAATATTTTTCTTCTTCTCTGCTGCTGCTGTTCTGACTTTAGATTTTCTAACCGTTCGCTTTTCTCTTTTGGCAGCGATATTGGAATTTTTGATGCTAAGGCTTGCGCGCGCAGGAGCAAGCGTCAAATTTGGTTCTTCATTAATCCTCACTGCTCGATTTTCTTCATCGGTTTGGAAAATCGTCCTCACGGTCATGACCAAGAAATATTGATTTCCTTTAAAGTCTATATCTTATGAAAAGAGAGGAAGACAAATATTGTGATAATGTTCCTGTTGCTTTGAACTGTGTACATGTAATTTTAATGAATACGTTACTACGTTGGCAACAATGTTCTTTTTTTCTTAACAAAAAGTGCTTTTATCAGGCTGTTATAATTGCTTCCCATGCCATGCTCGGTTGTCCAATTGCAGAGATTGTAATATTTGTTTGTCTTGTGATCTTTTCAGGGTTACCGGTTTTGGAATGGATAATATTGACAAAAGCGTCTTCCATTTGCTGCAGGAGAGCGACTGGCCCTCTCTCCTATTGTGGTTTTTCCTTATTGACCATACTCCTCAATTAAGATCAAAGCATCTGCTCATTTCTTAAGTTCAATCAATAGTATCCATGTGCTTTAAATTTGTATCCATTGTACTATTTGATTCAGGTTGAACTTATTAGAATCAAGAGTCGCTACCTTTGTCCTTCATAATATGCCTCAAGACCAAGGCTGATGGGTTACAACCAGTAGGACCAGGTAACTTCTTAAGGCGTGTACTCCTTCGTATTGATGTGTCTTGAGTTGTATTGGTTATGCATCCAGCTTTCTTTCCATTGAGATTGATCTTGACAATTTTGTGGTATTTGAATAGGGAGCTTTGAACCTTTATTATGACATGAGCTTAGTGTGATTGTGTAGTGACGTGCATTGATTTGCTGATGAAGTTTAAGGCTTCCCATAATTTCTTGCTGGCGATAACAATTCGACACTGTCAAGAAGAAATCTACCTCCTGTTGGTAAGCATTCCAAACTATAGTTCGTTCTACGGTCTGCATAACCTGAACCGAAATCAAATCACGGATTCATGACAGTGATAATTCCTCATTATTTCTCATCTTGATGCTTATTGCGGCTTAAGTTGGGTATAGATTAACGTTGCTACTGTTTGCTTCACTTTTGGTGCAGGTTCTTCATTCGTGCCTTGCTGGAACTGAGGTCATGAGAAATCTCCAAAGGAAGACGTGTCGAGCCGTAGCCGAGATATTACAACGTAAAGAATAAAAATGGAATTTTGGAACGACATCTGCCCTTCTTGTATTTTATTTTAGGAACCAACTTTAGATCTTGTACTTTAGATTTGGTGAATATGACTCGTGCTAAGGCTTCTTGAACTTATGCACATTATCCAAAATTCTTGGATGTTTTAATTTTCGCGGCAGCTACTTCTGCGTTCCTTAACTCAAGATACCTTGGTTCATGATTTTGGCATTTGTGAACTTTATAATCTTAAAATTGGGAACTTTCCATTTCTAGTATTGTCATTCTTAAGTCTAGCGAGAACTTGTATAAAGGAGATCCCCAGCTCTTTGTTATAGCTGAATACGAATCGTATTTTCAATGCCATACGAATCTTCACATACTTTTTCTTAATGTTAGTAACATGTCCAAACACTTTATCACATTGTCATAGTTTCCAAGCCAAAATTGTATCCTAAAAAAAACTTTAAGGCAGTACCATAAATATGACTTCCATGGTCAATCCCTTTTTTCAATTGGATGAACGAGATATATGCCTTGAGAAATCTGATAACCAAAAGGACTATGTTTTGCAAATCCTGATTAATACTCAAAACCAAATTCTAGGGCAAAATGAATTCCTAAGAACTCAATTCTTGAGCATTCTTGAATCCAAGAGTCCATTATCCTCCCCTGCCATGCTTAACTAGCTCTCAACAGATGACCAGACCCTAATTCTCCTTGGGATACACATTGAAAATTATGAGAAACCTTGAGGAAATGACATCGATGTTAACGAACCTTGGCAGGAAAGACACTCAACACCCTAGTTCCATAATTCATGAAAGAACCAGTTGATTTGATCTTGGGAGATTTAAACCAGTAGAAAATCCTAGGATCCTTGAATCAAAACGATTGTGCCCTGAAATGCCTGAGCGAGTACTATCCCCCTTTGAATTTAAATGCACCTACATAAGCTGGTTAGTCGTAGTAAACATACACACAAGGACCTAAAGATGCTATGCAAAGAACAAGGGATCTTAGGGTCAAAAATTAGGGTGTGACAGATGCCCCTATTTAAGTTTCTTCTATCTGGAGATATGGAGATTGAAATCTTCGTCTCGACGAGATAGGAGAGACTTAAATACAAACATGCACAAAATTTTTGGCCCTAAGATGCCGCCAAATGCACATGATATGGTATGAAATGCAAGACAAGGATCCTGTGAAGAATAATGTCACAGGGGATAACCGATGTTAGAACACAAAAGAATGAAAGGCCCGACGAGGACGACCTAGTAAAACGAGACTCCACGGGGAAAGAGATAACTCCACTGGGGGAGAGAGACTACCAAATTGACAATCACAAGGTATTTTGAGCAGTTGGGTGTCTTCCAGTGAAAACAAAAATGTATATTGCAAAGATGGCAAGCAAAACACGCTTCTCGGCATGGTTCAATATATTGTGCAAAGTCTTGAAATAAAGCGCTACGAGATTTCCTGCCTCGAGCGAAATCTTGGGACATACGTTATGAGGTCGTCTGCCTCGAACCAAAATCTTGAATGAAAGCTACGGGGTTGTCTGCCTCGAACAACAAAGTTTGAAATTGAGTACTACAAGGTTGTCTGCCTCGAACAACAAAGTTTGAAATTGAATATTACGGGGTTGTCTGCCTCGAACATTTTTTTTTTTTTTGCAACCAAATGCTACGAGGTTGCCTGCCTCAAACAACAAAGTTTGAAATTGAGTACTACAAGGTTGTCTGCCTCGAGCCAAAAATCTGAAATTAAATGCTATGAGGTTGTCTACCTCGAACAAAGTCTTGAAATGAATGCGACGAGGTTGTCTGCCTCGAACAACAAAGCTTGAAATTGAATATTACGAGGTTGTCTGCCTCGAACCAAAATCTTGAAATCGAATGCTATGAGGTTATCTGCCTCGAACAAAGTCTTGAAAGCTGTGAGGTTGTCTGCCTCGAACACAATCTTGAAATAAGTGTTGCGAGATTGTCTGCCTCGAACAAAGTCTTGAAAGCTGCGAGGTTGTCTGTCTCGAACAAAGTCTTAAAATAAGTGTCGCGAGATTGTCTGTCTCGAACAAAGTCTGAAATAAGTGTTGCGAGATTGTCTGTCTCGAACAAAGTCTTGAAATAAGTGTTGCGAGATTGTCTGTCTCGAATAAAGTCTTGAAATAAGTGTTGCGAGATTGTCTGTCTCGAACAAAGTCTTAAAATAAGTGTCGCGAGATTGTCTGTCTCGAACAAAGTCTGAAATAAGTGTTGCGAGATTGTCTGTCTCGAACAAAGTCTTGAAATAAGTGTTGCGAGATTGTCTGTCTCGAATAAAGTCTTGAAATAAGTGTTGCGAGATTGTCTGTCTCGAACAAAGTCTTAAAATAAGTGTTGCGAGATTGTCTGTCTCGAACAAAGTCTTGAAATAAGTGTTGCGAGATTGTCTGTCTCGAACAAAGTCTTGAAATAAGTGTTGCGAGATTGTTTGTCTCGAACAAAGTCTTGAAATGAGAGCCATGAGGTTGTCTGCCTCGAACGACAAAGCTTGAAATTGAATAATACGAGGTTGTCTGCCTCGAACCAAAGATCTGAAATCGAATGCTATGAGGTTATCTACCTCGAACAAAGGCTTGAAAGCTGCGAGGTTGTCTGCCTCGAACACAATCTTGAAATAAGTGTTGTGAGATTGTCTGTCTCGAACAAAGTCTTGAAATAAGTGTTGCGAGATTGTCTGTCTCGAACAAAGTCTTAAAATAAGTGTCGCGATATTGTCTGTCTCGAACAAAGTCTAAAATTGAATACTACGAGGTTGTCTGCCTCGAATGCATCTTGAAATAAACTGCCACGAGGTTGTCTGCCTCTAGCACAATCTTGAAGTAAAACTCTACGAAGTTGTCTGCCTCGAGCAAAAGTCTGGAACTCCTCCTGGGAAGGTACTTCACAGGGGGTTGGGATTTCACTGGAGATCTTGTGACTTCAGCTAGAATCCATAACTTGTTGGAGATTTGGAAGTTCCACCGGGGATCCTCAGAAGAGATGCGGGCCGGCTGACGGAAGCAAATTGAATTGTGGGCTCACTGGAGAGAATACCACTGGGACGTAATATTGATGTAGTTGCAAATTCGTTGAAGCAATAAAATTCTTGCAAAAGGATTCTCAAATAAAGAGAAACACCTAGAAGGTCTTCAATTACTTTCTCTGGAGAATAAGCTGACAATCTTGACAACTTCACCGGGGATAGACAAAATGTCTTGAAGAGATTGCCATTCGCCATCTGGATAGAAAACTGAGCGCAAATAACGAGCTACCACTTGTTGTTTGGCACATATTCCAAGGAAATGTAGTAATAACTGCTGGAGAAGGAATTTATGTCTTCCATAGAAACCTTCAAGTAAACTCTTCTTTGGGGTGACAGAGTGCAAAATAAATGTACGCTTAGTTCGGGTTCAACATCTCAGAGATATCCAAAATTGTGATTGTCAGGGACCAAAGTTTAATCCAGGAAATAACTGGAAAGAAACGGTCAAACAAGACTCCATCCATTAAGGATTGAACTCAACGGGTTTATCCTTATCCAAAAAATGGAAAAGAAAACTAAAGTAACCATCTTCCACGAGGATCGAACTCAGTGGGGAATTAGAAAGTATGCGCTTTTTCTGCCTAGGGATGACGATTCTCCTTGGAGGGAGCAGACAAAACCTAGCCACTTGGGGATGAACACGACCAAAGTGACAGAACAAAACAAACAACACAAAACGCAAGATGCACACATGCCATGAATCTACATGAAAGAATTCCATGCTATGCTTATGCTCATGCTCACAAAACAGACAAAGAGAAGAAAAGTAAACATCTCAAAACATATACTCAGCCAATCTTCGCAAGATAGAAGCATCACTGGGGATGAATGGAAAACCACGTATGGGATCACAGTCCTACTTCAAGGCTTCAAACTTCTCTGGGGAAAAGGGAGCACTCCACTTGGGGATGAACATCATGACTTCACTTAGGATTGTCAAGATGAACCTTGTGATTCTGCTGAGGATGAGAAAGATTCACTGGGAACGAATCAAACTTATGATTGGAGACTTCATGGAGGATAAAATAAATATCCACTGTGAATCGGGGAAGCTTGAAGATAGCAATATAGTGGTTAAAGATGTCGGAGATAAAACTTCGAGGGGATGAAATAAACATCCACCTTCACTGGTGAAGATTGAGATAGTGAGAAAATCCACCGAGGAGTGAAATAAACACTCGCTTCACTGGGGAAGGTTGAAACCAAAGAGATTCATTGAGGATTCTTAGGTTGCTGACTGGAGAAATCTTGCGTCAAACGTGCCATAACTTCTTGGAGTAGAGGTTCACCAGGGAATAGTCGTGACCTCCTGAAGTAGAACTTACTGGGGAACCATCACACCACTTAAGACAAAAACTTTTTGGGTAAGGAATGTTGTGAGACTGATGTGGTTCTGCAATGATGAACTGCTTAGTAGTCGCCATTTTGAACAATTGTTGTTGTGAATGGATCAAAAGTCTTCGATCCTCAAATGCCCCAGGCCACATGGTTTATGAGAAGAAGTCATCCCAAGAGGATTTTACAGAAAAATTGGCATCCAACTATTCCAAAGTCTTCAAACTCTTGGAGAGATTTGCCAAATCTCGACGTAACTGGCCCAGATTGACGGTGATCTTGAGTCTTCAAACTTGTTCTTCAGACTGTGGAGAGATTTACCAAATCTCGACGTAACTGCCCCAGATTGACGGTGTTCTGTATAACCGAGTCTTCAGACTTGCCCCTTGGGGTCAGACTATGAAAGAAACAACTGGGCAATAACTTGCCCCTGCTCAGCGAAGCCTTCAGGTATCGTGCCCCTGGGTATGGTCATCCTTTGAAATAATCTTCCATTCACTCATCAGAGCTGCAGGTCTCAAAAGCTCTAGCTCATCACTGATGCTCATACGCTAGCTTCTATGATGTCAAGCAATGCTAGCAAGCAGAAAAATGTTAATTCTGAAATCGATAATGCAACGTATGTTTTTCTTGAAGTTTTATTTAAAAATATTTTTGTGATTGAATTATCGATTTTATAAAGCCAACGCAAATTTGAGTATGGCTCGTGGGAGTCAGGAAACGATACCTCAATGAGTATGCTTATGAAATAAACCTTGCTTCAATTAGGACTTTTGAGGGTTGTATCATGGATTGGTTCATGGTTTAAGAAACAAAGGTTATAAGGCTCAAAGTGTGTTTATGCCCACCCAATCTTTGTGATATTTTACTCCCCCTTTTTTTTGAAAATTACCCTGCCCCAGGTTAAAATGAGGGTTTTTGGATTTAGAAGAAGAAAACTCCTACTTCAAAGGCTTAAAGAGGTTAACGAGGGTTCATCTCCTTATATCTCCGGTGTTTAGGATTTTTGAAATAGTGCCTTATATCACTAGCAGAGTTTTATTCAAAAGCATGCAACAAGAGATCTTGCGTTTGATTTCATCATCCTCCATTCAATTCTTTGCCGAGGCAAGAGATTGGGCAGCATTGGCATTATAAAATAGAAAAAGCATTTTAAAATGAGTGAAACGAATGGGTTTCTTCAAGACAAACATTATTCATTGTATCAATTATTCTAAATTAACGAGTTCTCACACGCAAACAACAAATGCATTAACAAAATAAAAAGCATTACATGCGAAAAGCAGTAAATTAACTAAAACTTTGAGGAGACTGTCTCAGTCTAAGCTTATGGCTTCCACATTAGGTCTAGAGTCTCCAAAATACAAGACACCATGTCGCATTAGCCTTTGTACCTCATTCAATAGTATTCACCCCTGGTTCTAGTATACTAAAGCACGGGACTACGACCTTCATCCTTTCTCTAGGGATATGAAGAATTCCCTGATCCAACATATCTTGGAGATCCCTCTTCACGACAAAACATCCACGGGGATTCCTCGAGCAAATTTTGCAAGAAGCATGGTTATGCTCGTAGTAAGTAAGCCTACACCAATCGGCATGCATATCCACCAAAGATCCTCTTATTGAATTCACGTCAAAAATACGGTATTCCTCGAGACATTCTTCCACAGGGCTTTCATACTTGGGCACCAGACTTGTTGGGCTGTTGGGCCCAAAATCCTCAAAAGACAAAATGCCGCTTTGCACCAACTTCTGTACTTCAGCTTTCAAAGCATAACAGTGTTCAATGTCATGGCTCGGTGCCCCTTGATGAAATGGACAAAAACGATCGGACTTAAACCACCATGGGAGATTATTTGGGATGGCCGGCGGTTTCCTCGTTTGCACCAGGTTCTTCTGTACTAAAGCAGGATATAACTCAAAATAGGCCATTGGGATCAGGTCAAACTGATCCAAGTGTTGTTTACTTTTGCTACCAGATCCTTTATAATTTTCTCGCGGAATGGCATCAACAACTCGTTCCTTCTTCTTGAGAAAACCCCCTGTAAGATCCTTAGAGTTGTTAGGAAGGGGCCATAGAAACGGTCATTGGCGTGACTTCAGAAGTCTCGGTCTCTTGAAACAAAGTCTGAGAAATATGAGGAGAAGGTTGACTTTGAGCAGCAATCAGAGTTTCAACCAAATCAGAGAGCCTTTCCATACCAACCCTCAAAGCAGTCACTTCCTTGCGGAGTTCACAATTTTCTTGCTCAATGTTGTCCATCTTTCCTCTTCGATTGGCCTGAGTATCGAATTAAAGATATTCGACAAAGAAGAGAAACTCGGATGAGAACCTGGAACACAAAGGAATGCAAATGCAAATGCAAAAGATGCGTATGATGCAACATGCACTTCAAGGAACTCAAAAGCGTATTTTAAATATCGTAATTGGAAATTTATTTTAAAAAATTTAAACTTTCGTAACAACGATACACCTTCAGGGCTTTATTATAACAAACAAAACAGAATACAAAGGGAACTAGGGCTTTGATCCACTGGATGATGCTCCCTTTCTTTCACTGAGTTCTTCTATCAACTTGTCAATCCTTTCCTGCAATATAAACTTGTCCAGGGTCAGCTTCTCTACTTCTGCTTTCAACCTTGAAACTTCATTTGATTCCACTATGGGAGGCTTGGGTCGAGGATACGGCATGGTCAGAGCGAGAGCTCGTTTGCGTGACCACTCCAGGCAAGATTCCGTAACTGTGTAATTAGGGTTTGTTGTCGCAGTCATCCCCTGTCAATTGATACGACGCCAAGCAAACATAATCTGAGTCTTCAGCTGAAGGTCCTCTCCATCATAGAGGAAGATTCTTTTTAGGTTCTCTGGATCAGGTATTTCATTCATTGGATGTCCAAGCTGGCGACGGGTGAGAATATGATTGTAACTAGTGCATCCCTTTGTGTTAAGGAGAGGTACATTGGAAAAATCTTCACAGCTGTGAATCATGGGAATTCCTCCATACATGGGATTATGCTAATCAATGTCCGGGTGAGTAAGAGCCATGAGTTTAATGGGCCATTCAGAACTGTCTTTCACATCCCAAAAGGTCGCAGACCTCGGTAGGTGTGAAATAAACCACCTATAGAGGATAGCAGTGCAGCAAACAATCTGACCTTCTCCCTTCAGAATCTCTGAATGAATCGAGTGGTAGGCATCGGCCAATAGTGTTGGAACAGGATTCTTGAGCATGAAAATTCTGATTGCGTGGACATCGATGAAATCTTTGACATTAGGAAAGAGGAACAAACCATAAGCTAGTAACGCGAACAGGTTCTTAAAGGCTTCAATACTCCCCTTGTTGGCGAATTGTCGAGCTTTCTTAAATAAGAACTGAGCAGGCAAGCCGTCGATTCCTCCTCTGACCGTCATGTGAGTCTGGATCTCCAACAGCTTGATGCGGGTCACCCTTGCGATGTCTTCCTGACTGGGTCTTCCTTCTCCACCATAGAACGGAGGTGAGTCTTTGACGGGAATCCCCAATAGAGCGGAATATTCTTCCAATGTGGGCGTTAACTGGAAATCTTGAAAGATAAAGAAATGGTAGATTACATGATAGAGTTGAACCAACGTCTCCAATAAACCAACAGCTACTCGGACCTGCAATAGAGAGAGGATTTGTCCATGCTCTGCAACGAAGGCTTCTGGATCCTTTATCTGACCTCCTAGTTCCCTTAATTGTTCCATATTAAGGACCCTGAAGGTGTATGGCAAAGTTTCTTTCCTTCCATAATCCATTTTACGATATAAAAAAAAAAATAAACTTTTGAGTTCTTTGAAGGAAAAAACAAAAATGAGAATGCAAATGCAGATGAGATGCAAAAGTTCGTGGAATTTAAGTACTTATAGTCGTCATAGAATACCAAAGGACACGATTTTATTAATCATAAAAAAGTTGGTTACAAATGAAAGAAACGGGAATTGAAAACTCATAATGAAAACGTTACAACCATTGGTATTCTCACAAGAGCTTTTAACGATAATTAAATAAGAGCTAAAAAGGTCTAAGGAGATTCCCCCAATAATCTCAACTTGTACTTCTTAATTTCCTCTTCCATTCGAGACTTCTCGAGAATTAGCTCATCTACTATCGACTCCCACGAAGTAGACTCAGAATTTTAGGAACTTGGGTCTTCTTGTAACTTCCTTTTTTTGTAGGAGAGAACTTCCTCACTCTTTGCTTTCAGTCGTCTTTGAAGCGCTTCATTCTCTTCCACAACCACTTCATACTTATCCTTCCAAGCATACCCTATTTGCTGAGCTTTCCTTAAGGTGATCTCTAATTCCTCTGTTTCAGATGCAAAGATGAAGACAAGCTCTTCGTTCAGGACCATAGGTTCTTGGCGGTCGTAGGGCATCCTAAGCTCGATGACTCTCCTTCTAACCCATTGTAGATAAGGGTCCAAAGAGATACAATTACGCTTCCCCATGGCATTCCTATCATTCTTGCTCTTGTCTTTCCAAGCCTTTAAAATCTCATTCTTCAACCCTTCCTGCTCTTCATGTTCTTTGAAAAAAATCCCTTATGTATGAATTCCGAGGGGTTTGTCCTTCAAAGGGTACCCCAGCTGTCGGCAGGCTAAGACCGGATTATAACTAATTCTCCTTGTATGCCAAGAAGAGGCACATTCCCAAAATCCCCGCAGCTATCGATGATTACAACCTCATCATACCTACGATTATACCAAGCGACGTCAGAATGAGTGAGGACCATGATTTTCTTGGACCACCAGCCCTTACTAGGATCCCAAAAAGCGTTGGCTTTGGGCAAGTGTTGAGTAAACCACTTGTACAATAAAGGCACATAACAAGTGATTTGTCCTCCTTTAACATGCTTCAGATGGATAGGGTGATAAGCTTCTGCTAATAAAGTAGGGACTGGGTTCCTCTCTATGAATATCTTAATAGCATTGAGATTCACAAAGTCTTTGAGGTTAGGAAACAGAAAGGTACCATAAATCATCAAAGCAAAGATAGCCTCAAATGTAGCCATGTCTGAACGTTTGGCATAATGTTGAGCTTTCTCCATTAGAAACTTCATAGGAAAAACAGAAATCCCTCCTTTAGTAGTCATATTCTTTCGGATGTCCACTAACTCCAAATGCGTTGCCTTAGCAATGTCTTGTTCCTTAGGATCCTTATCAAAAATAAGGAAAAGAGACTTATCCAGAATAGATAAACCAGTCAAACTGGAATATTCCTCAAGAGTAGGTACCAGCTGGTAGTCAGGAAAGGTGAAGCAATGGTAGAGAGGATCATAAAACTGAAGTAGGGTGGAGAGGAGTCCTTGTTCAACCTTCACCTTCAATAAAGGCAATAGCGTCCCATATCTACCTTGGAATCCTTCTGGGTCAACCAAAAGAGTCTCCAACCTCCTTAGATTAATCGTATCAAAGCTCTTGTAAGTATACTTCACGGTATTCCTTCTTTCATTGTCCATGGTACCCTACAATGTAAATAAAAGACTCAGATTCCACGAACTTGAAAGAAAATGATGCTTATGTATGTATGCACAAACACACAAACAAAAGGGCACACAAACAACCAAACAAAAGGTCCTAGGTTCAAAGGAGCATGAATGGAGTCAAGGTCTACCCATCCCATAAGGTAGTGTGGTTTCAAATATACCTGCCGAACGGGTTCTAAAAAGTTCCCAGAGTCTACGACACCTCTTTCAGATATTATCGACTTCCCAAATTACTCGGTTAGTCAATAATATTCTCAAGAGAATCTCGTTTGAGTGTAGTATCCCGTGACAACTATTTGGAAATAGACTCCCGCATAGTCACCGCACTACATCCTAAAAGGCCAAGTGGGTTTAAAGGTGCTACGGTCCTCAGTCTTAAGGGTTCTTGGTCGAAGTTAATACCGTTTTTACGAATGAACTCGTTCAAACAATATTAAGTTCAAAAGAACCTAAACTGAGCGATGATTTTCTCAATTCGACTTTTCAGGAATCGACTCCGTCAAAGTACCCTTGACCATATCATCTCCTATAATTCACTCAAGTCCGGGTCTAGGACTCTCACCACTCAAGAATCCCTCCAAACAGCAAAACAAATATATATAACAGATAAAAAAAGATTCAAGTTAGGGGGAACCCTCTTATGAGAGTCCCCAGTGAAGTTGCCATTTCTGTCGCGGTGAAAATTGGATACCATAGTTATTTGTTAACTAGGATCGCATTTTTAATGTCACCACCGGTCTTTGATTTTATCCAAGGGAAGGGAGAAAAAACCGAATACCCACAATGCAATGCAAATGCACTAAGATTCTAAGTTCGGGGGTTGGTTATACCTAGGAAAGGTGTTAGCATCCTAGATATCTGTAGTACTCTACAGGAACCTCTTGATTTTATTTTATCTGTTATTTGTTTTGCTAAGGTTTTAAGGGTAGGTAATTTATTATTTTTTTCTAAGTGTGCTCGACAAGATATTGCATCTTATGCCTACATATCCTGTCAGGAGGGAATCAGAGCACTTATAGTTCCTTATTAAGGATACTAAATGTTTTAAAGGTTTAGGAGAGGAAGATGAGTCATCATCTTAAGAAAGACCACCACAGTTTTTTGAAAATGTTTGTATTTGTGGGGTATGGGATTGTATGTCCCTTTCTTTGAGATGATTAACATCTAATTCTCTTGTGTGGAGAATTAGGTAGGCTAAAGTTTGATTTAAAAATCAAAATTGAAGGGGGACTAACCTAGGAAATCTATCCTAAGTTGTCTAATAGTCTTATCTTAAGGGTGTCGAGTATGAATGCAAATGATGTGCACCATGCACAATAACGTGGTTATCATGCATGGGATTTTCCCTTGGATATTTTATGCGGTTAATTATTGTTATTTAGGCGAAGGTGCTAGCAAAGTGATGCTAGACTTGTGTCCAGTGACCGGTAGGTTTAATGCGATGCCCTAAGGCGATCGACTTACATAGGTAGAAAATGGGCTCGACGTTGGATCGAGGATTTTTATATTTTGAAAGGGTTTAGAGCATAAAAATAAATTAAGTAAAGAACATACAAGCAAGCAAACGAAGGTTTACACACGAGCGTTCACGAACCTAGGACTAAGCGAGAGGTTTCTAATCCGGGGACGATTTAAAGGTTTGGTTTTAAACTTAATTATTTTATTTGAGATTAATTATTATTATTATTTATTTGAGGAGGCCAGGGAAGTTTTTACTTATGAAAGGATTTTAGTTTTATCGGTTATTACGAAAAAGGTTTTGAATTAGTTATTATAAAAAAAAACTCTAGATATAATTAATTCTAAATTTATTAAAGAAAATGTTTAATTTCATTACAAAAAGGAATTAGATTAATTATAAAAAAAGTTTAAATTAATTATTAAAATTTTAATGTTAATCATCATAAGAAAAGATCTAGGTTGATTATAAAAAAGGGTTAAATTAATTATTATTAAAAATTATAAATATTATTATAAAAAACTTGATTTTGATTATTATCATAAAAAGGTTTTTTTAATTAAAAAACTCAAATTTTAATTATTATGATAAAAAGGATGTTAGATTATTATTAAAAGTTTTAAATATGACTACTATTATAAAAGAGATTTAGATTAATTATTATTATATAAAAAAGGTCCTAATTTTATGAAAGAAAAGATTTTTAATTAATTATCATTTTGAAAGAAAAAGTTTGAAAATTGATTATTATTAAAGAAAAAGTTTAATTATAAAAAGAGAGTTTTGGTTTTAATTATAAAAGGTTTCGAAATAAAAACTAGTTTAGTTATAAAAGAAGGTTTTTACTTTTTATTTTACCTAGTTAATTAAAAAGGTTTTATTTTATTATAAAAAAAACCAGGAAAGAAAAAAAAAAGGGACACGCAGCTTACATCTCTCTCTCTCGTTCGCTCATCTCTCTCACTCTCTGATGGAAATTAGGGTAAAACCTTAACGGCGCCGCTCGTTCTCAATTCTCTCATCTCTCACCACCTGCAACAGAGAAACAATCAATCAATTAAACAAACCCCATCCCACACAGCCCTAATACCCCATTTTCACTATGTTTTGAGGATTACAGATTACATGATAAATGAAATAAAGCAAATGCAAGGAAAAAACGACGGCGATGGCTCCACGGACTTCGCTCAGGGAAGAACTTCTCTCGCCTCTTTACCTCTTTGCGATCTGTCTATGTCGATCTGCTTCTTGTCTGTGCGATTGCTTTTTTTTTTTTTGAAATCGAAAATGACGGATTTGTATGATTTGGTGATCGATTCGTTTGTCGATGAGATGATGAAAGCTTGTTTTTTTTCGGATCTTTATGTTTTGGTGAATTTGTTTGGTGAGGGATCTATGACAGTTTGAACGTTGCCTTTCTATCTCTTTTTCTCTCTGTTATGTTATTTTCGTATGGATGCTCTGCTGGGTTTTTCTTGTTTTTGATGAGAAGAAAAAGTCCATTTTATAAGGTCGATGATGAACTTATTTTTGGGAAGCTCTTTATGCTGATTTGATTTCGTGTTTAATTCCATGATCTGATATGATTTAATTCGGTTTTGATTTTGGAAAGTTTTTGAACTTGTGGGATTCGTTTGCTTTGGTATGACTTGATTTGGAAAAATTGGTTTCAAGAAGAATCCGTTGATTTATTCTATCTTTAGAAGGTTTTGCTGGTGGTATCTTCGGATATTGCCCAAAACTACCTCTTTTGAACATGATGAGAATGAATGGCTCTGATTCAAAAGAAAATCTCTGAGGCCTAAAATAGGAAAGGTTGAAACATTTGGACGTGTTTGGGTCTGTTTTGATTGATATTTCCTCTTTAAGTTCGATATGCTTGTGGTTAATTGTGAAAAAAATCAAGTCCTTGTCTTGACAATTCAATACTGGTTTTGATGGTATTCGATTGTCTTTTGAAAACTCATTGATTGTTAGCTGAGATTTATGAACTGTAAATTCTAAAATCTCAACCCTTGATTCAATTTGATATGGTCCAATCTATTCATGACGTTAATCATTCTTTGCGTGTAGATATTTTCAACGTTTCTTGGTAAATCCTGCCACAACTTCACCATCATAATCGTCAGCAACTCAGTGTATTTGGCCATCAATTCTAAGCTTCTTTGGATCATGATGCTCATGCCAGAGATAACAAGGTTCCCTTAACATGAACGCATTTCCATTTTTTGCATTTGACTCTATACTGATGTGCTACTTTTGTTATTTTCTAGCAGAGTTGGCATAGAGGGAAGGCTTGAATGCTTGGTGGCTCAGGGCATGTAAAGCGCGCAATAGGTCTTCTCTTGCTCCTCTAACTTCCATGTCCTTCAAGGACCTTTCCATTTACTTCGTTAGAACTTAGTTTGTATAATTTTGACTATTCCAGTTATGTACCTTGCTGGTATAAATAGTGTCACATTTCTTTATCGCACTTGATAAACATTATTTTACCAACAATTTGTAAAAGGACATCAGTCTCGGAGTCAATACTTTTCTTCTTCTCTGCTGCTGCTGTTCTGACTTTAGATTTTCTAACCGTTCGCTTTTCTCTTTTGGCAGCGGTATTGGAATTTTTGATGCTAAGGCTTGCGCGCGCAGGAGCAAGCGTTAAATTCGGTTCTTCATTAATCCTCACTGCTCGATTTTCTTCATCGGTTTGGAAAATCGTCCTCACGGTCATGACCAAGAAATATTGATTTCCTTTAAAGTCTATATCTTATGAAAAGAGAGGAAGACATATATTGTGATAATGTGATAATGTTCCTGTTGCTTTGAATTGTGTACATGTAATTTTAATGAATACGTTACTGCTTTGGCAACAATGTTCTTTTTTTCTTAACAAAAAGTGCTTTTATCAGGCTGCTATAATTGCTTCTCATGCCATGCTCGGTTGTCCAATAGCAGAGATTGTAATATTTGTTTGTCTTGTGATCTTTTCAGGGTTACCGGTTTTGGAATGGATAATATTGACAAAAGCATCTTCCATTTGCTGCAGGAGAGCGACTGGCCCTCTCTCCTATTGTGGTTTTTCCTTATTGACCATACTCCTCAATTAAGATCAAAGCATCTGCTCATTTCTTAAGTTCAATCAATAGTATCCATGTGCTTTAAATTTGTATCCATTGTACTATTTGATTCAGGTTGAACTTATCAGAATCAAGAGTCGCTACCTTTGTCCTTCATAATATGCCTCAAAACCAAGGCTGATGGGTTACAACCAGTAGGACCAGGTAACTTCTTAAGGCGTGTACTCCTTCGTATTGATGTGTCTTGAGTTGTATTGGTTATGCATCCAGCTTTCTTTCCATTGAGATTGATCTTGACAATTTTGTGGTATTTGAATAGGGAGCTTTGAACCTTTATTCTGACATGGGCTTAGTGTGATTGTGTAGCGACGTGCATTGATTTGCTGATGAAGTTTAAAGCTTCCCATAATTTCTTGCCGGCGATAACAATTCGACACTGTCAAGAAGAAATATACCTCCTGTTGGTAAGCATTCCAAACTATAGTTCGTTCTACGGTCTGCATAACCTGAACCGAAATCAAATCACGGATTCATGATGGTGATAATTCCTCATTATTTCTCATCTTGATGCTTGTTGTGGCTTAAGTCGAGTATAGATTAACGTTGCTACTGTTTGCTTCACTTTTGGTGCAGGTTCTTCATTCGTGCCTTGCTGGAACTGAGGTCATGAGAAATCTCCCAAGGAAGACGTGTCGAGCCGTAGCCGAGTTATTACAACGTAAAGAATGAAGATGGAATTTTGGAACGACATCTGCCCTTCTTTTATTTTCTTTTAGGAACCAACTCTAGATCTTGTACTTTAGATTTGGTGAATATGACTCGTACTAAGGCTTCTTGAACTTATGCACATTATCCAAAATTCTTGGATGTTTTAATTTTCGCACCAGCTACTTCTGCGTTCCTTAACTCAAGATACCTTGGTTCATGATTTTGGCATTTGTGAACTTTATAATCTTAAAATTGGGAGCTTTCCAATTCTAGTATTGTCATTCTTAAGTCTAGCGAGAACTTGAATAAAGGAGATCCCCAGCTCTTTGTTATAGCTGAATACGAATCGTATTTTCAATGCCATACGAATCTTCACATACTTTTTCTTAATGTTAGTAACATGTCCAAACACTTTATCACATTGTCATAGTTTCCAAGCCTAAATTGTATCCTAAAAAAATATTTAAGGCAGTACCATAAATATGACTTACATGGTCAATCCCTTTTTTCAATTGGATGAACGAGATATATGCCTTGAGAAATCTGATAACCAAAAGGACTATGTTTTGCAAATCCTGATTAATACTCAAAACCAAATTCTAGGGCAAAATGAATTCCTAAGAACTCAATTCTTGAGCATTCTTGAATCCAAGAGTCCATTATCCTCCCCTGCCAAGATTAACTAGCTCTCAACAGATGACCAAACCCTAATTATCCTTGGGATATGTAGCGAGCGATTTTGGACGCGGTTCTTAAGCGCAGGTCGCTCTCTGCGGTTTGAGCTTTGACTACAGGTCGATTCATTTTTTATCCTATTGTGAGCTGAATAAGGAAGGGAAATAGATGTCTCCAATTAACCCTGCTTTGCATACTGAGTTTAAACAGCGGTCTGTTAGGTTACGAATGCTATCAATGTGGGGGGCCTTTGTACTGGTTATTTGTATTTTCGCCAATACTGTTTTCTTTCTTTTTTACCTGGGTAGAAGGTTTCTGGCGGGGAACAAGGATTAGGATGTTAGGACTGATGCTTTTGAATTACTGCTTTTGATTGATGGAGATGTGGGATTTGGGTTTTTTGTTGATTGTGCTCGCTAAGATCTTTTCTTTCGATCTTATGCCTACGTATTCCCGTTTACCGAAACAGGGAAATCAGAGCGTTCGTAGTTCCTCCTATTCTATGGGAGGAAATTGGTTTTTGGTGTCTTGTTCAAAGCCCAAGACGTGAAGCGAAAGGTGGTTTGTATCTTGTTCAAAGTCCAAGATGTGAAGCTGAAAGGTCTATTTGTGTCTTGTTCAAAGCCTAAGACGTGAAGCTGAAAGACCTCGACTTTAGAGAGAATTTGTCATCTCTAAAGAGGGAGAAGGAGAATTACTTTAACTGGGATACGCGGATCCGAGCAATGCCATAATTTCTGAAGAAAAGGTTTTAACCTGAAGGAGAAGACTTTAACTCAGTGTAGAGCAATGCCATCTTTCCTTAGGAATTTCTCATGCTAAGAGAGGGACAGTGGCATGGATGTAGATGATCCAGAGGCTTGCCGCTTACAGCGATTAGATGAAGGGAAAGGAGTTGTTGATGTTTGTGTACTGTGAATGAGGCATAGCTTTGATGCTAAAAGGTTGATTGGATCAACCAGTGGTTTTCTTATACAAAAGCCTAAGAGGAGGCTAATTTCCGCTAGGAAAATCATTATACAAAGCCTAAGAGGAGGCTATTTTGTGTCTCGTACAAAGTCCGAGAGAGAGGCTAAAAGTTTTTGACCCGACGATAGAGTCTTTGTGTCTCGTACGAAGCCCGAGATAGAGGCTATTGTTTGTTTGACTCAACGAGGGAGTCTTTGTGTGTCTCGTACAAAGCCCGAGAGAGAGGCAAAAGGGGTTGACTCAACAGGAGAATCTTTTATACTCAACAAGAGAGTGTTTTTGTATCTCGTACGAAGCCCGAGATGGAGGCTAAAGGTTTGTTTCAGTTGAGTGACAGATCCAATATACTGATTTTAAAAGAGAAAATCAGTTCTTATATGAGCAACACTGTACTCAGGGATTTGATTTGAGGATCAGGGATATTTCCTTCGCTTTGAGGAAATGGGAAATCCAAAGGGTATTGAGACTGTCCGAGTCTGCGGGTTTCCTTCCTATTTAACGAAGGGGTCACTTGAGAATGTCTTTGAGACTCAAGGAAGTTAGACTGTCCAAGTCTAGAGTTTTATCTTTTGTACTATGCTTTGAGAAACAGTAGTAGACTCTATGAAAGGACTGTTCTATGAGAATGACTAGGTTCTGTTCCTATACCTCTAGGAGGTCATCGGGACAATTTGTACGAAGCCCAAGAGGTGGCTGGAAACTTTTAAGAAGCCGACGGGTCCTTGTACTAAGCCCAAGAGGAGACTATCATTCCCGGAGGAAGAGATCATTATACAAAGCCTAAGAGGAGGCTGTGAATACTTCTAAGAAGCCGTAGTGTCCTTGAATAATGCCCAAGAGGAGGCCGATGCTTTTAAGAAGCCCGTGGGTCTATCATCTCCTTTCCATTAGAAGAGATAACTCTTTTAAAGATAAAAACCACTGGTAAACGTGCGAGGTTTACTATCCAGCGACTTTTAGCTTTTAAAGAGGGTTCCTTAGTTAAGGTCCAAGATTATGACCGTAGTGGGTACCCAAACCTCGAGACATTCAAGGCAAGCTATCCACAAGGAATAGATCAAGTCAGGAAAGTTCGAGAATTTGGAAGAAACTCAAAGATGCCATTCACCGAGAAGACTGTATCTGGTGCTCCTATTGGGGATCTAGGCGTCTATTTCTACGAATAAATGAAACGGCGTCACCTAGTTCTAGACGTAGTTGCCGGGGAAACTCGAAATATCTATACTATTATTACACAGTAGATATGAGTTTATGAAAGGAGACTTACAGTGAGCAGCCCCACAATACAGTTTATAATATGAAAGCAGTAAACGAAAGCGATAACCACTTACTCGGTTGGAGTGCTTCCATGCTGTTTGGTTAGTTGTTCAACAAAGAAAGATTGAAAACAACAGTATATTCAAAATCAAAGGAGAAAGTGCTTTGAAAAAGAAAGATTTGGGGCTTACAGCTCAAGGAGAGGCCCAGGGTTTTATCAGTGAGCGCACTGTTTGACTTTGTACAGTGGGACTTATACAAGTGACTGGGGCCCAAAATGGTTTTCTGTACAAAGGGATGGGTCTTACACTCTCTCAAGAGGCCCAAAAAAGGTTTAAAGAAAAGAGTGGGGCTTATAACACGAGGGTAGGCCCAAATGATTTTTCGTTTAAAATGGCGATCGCGCCGAGGTTTTCTGTTAACGCAGAGGGACTTATACAATAAGTGAGGCCCAAGATGTTTTGGTTAAAAGGGGGATTGGGTCTTACACTCTAATAGAGGCCCAAAGTGTTTTGAATGGGTCTTATAGCTCAAGGAGAGGCCCAGATGATTTTTATTTTTAAACGGGCGACGATCGCGCCGTTTACTTGTACAGAGGGACTTATACAATGAGTGAGGCCCAAAATGTTTTTGTACAAGGGGGGATGGGTCTTACACTCTCTCAAGAGGCCCAAGAGTTTTGAAAATGATTTATGAGGGTTGAATTAATCCAAAACCCTAATTTGTTTTCAAAATGTATTTAATTGAATAAAAATTCAATTAAAATGATAAAAAATTGTTTAACACATGGAAAACAAATTGTGATCTTGGATT
The DNA here is from genome assembly GCA_022829125.1 of Lathyrus tuberosus. Taxonomy (NCBI): domain Eukaryota; kingdom Viridiplantae; phylum Streptophyta; class Magnoliopsida; order Fabales; family Fabaceae; genus Lathyrus; species Lathyrus tuberosus. The sequence goes on from JALAZF010000060.1 coordinate 17,966,332, forward strand.
AATGCTTCAAAAATTAAGTATTGACCTACAAAATAATTAGAAAGCATTAAAAGTTGCAAAATCAATGTAGAAAAAATATTTAAAATGCCAAAAACAATCAAAATATTAATTCTTTACAAAAATATCAATTATATGAAATAAATAATATTTTCTGGGATTTTTTGGGAAAATAAAATATTTTAACATTTTTGTGAATTATTAAAAAAAGAATCAACTCAAAATCATTAAAACTCAGAGAGAAATTAATTTTTGAATCAATTAAACAAAATCACAAAATTCAAATATTTGAATTTCTAAAAATGGCGCCAAGAACAAGCTGAAGAACACGCGCGTGTTCTTGGTTTCTCAGATTTGCATTTTCTATCCAATCTCCATGAATACGTAATCATATCATGCAGTCCACATATCATTATGCTCGTCTCAACCTCACGATCATGTCTATGTACTTTAATTTCATTTAAATTAAACATACAACAAGAAATCACGAAGAGACCTCAAGAACCCTAATTTCTGCATGAAGGCTAGGATTTTTGATACACGATTCAAACAATGCAATTAATTGAGGGAAAACATTCCATGCATGATTATGAACATATGGCCAAATTATTGTGCGAGGAAATATGCATAGATTGAGAGATGACCAAGTATGTGCTTACCTCCAAGTCGTGACAACAAGTTCAAAGTGATTTTTGATTTGGAGGTGTTACAGATGAGTGGTGATGATCTGAACAGCTTCCCTACACCCTATGGATTGTGTTTGGATGGTTGGACTTGATTGAAATTGGCTGGATCATTTTGTGGCACCTCAGCTGTACTTTGGTTAAAATCTTGAGCAACCAGCTGGTGATTTTGTGAAATTGATGTTTCAGAAGTAATCTAAGTGTTTGATCAGCTCATATGTGATGTATGTGAGGTGTGTGAGTGATTGGTTTGATTGGAATTGCTCTCAAACTCAAAACCCGATAGTGACTTGCCTTAGAAGGCAAAATTGGAGTGAAAGAAGAGATTTTGAGGAAAGCATCTGTTAGATGGCTTTGGTGTAGTCAACCTAACCACAATTGAGCTCTATTTATAGTAGAGCAAGTTTGTTTTGCAAGGAATAGTGCATGGCAGCTGGTAAGTAGGTTTGGCCAATGTTGGCAAATGAAAATCCAAGTCTCCTCTAGCCATTGACTAGAGGTTAGGGCACAAACCTTTGGTTCCCTTGGTCTTGGATAAGTCTTGACTGATTTCAGATGAGAATGGCTCAGTCCATGCCACCTTGATGGTTCCATTGAATGCCTCATTCCAAATTTGAAGTCTTGTCCCTATTTTGGCCATTCTAGGTTCAACATGTTATTTCTTGTTCCATGGACTTTGGAGGCTTGGCTCAGTGATTGTCCCCTTTAGATTCAATCCTCTGAGGTGTCCAAGTGGATAGGAGCAATTGAATTTGGCTGATTTTGGCAAATCGACCAAAGTTGCAAATTCTGCCTTGCCTTGACAGATTTCAGCAAGGCAACTTGGCAATGTTGTATCTCATGGTGTAGGTTGAATTTGGCAATGTTCTTGGCCATTTTGGAAAGCACTTACATGATACAACAACTGTTTGAACAAGTTTGGTTTTGATCTCTTTTGATTCCAAGTGAAAAATCCCCCTACATTTGGCAAAAAGTGAAGCAGAATCTGACTTAGTGAAAATTTCACTAAGTGTTGGAAAAAATGACATTTTCACTTTTCAGCCACTTTGATCACTCCATAACTCAAAATCCTTAATGAATTGGAATGACTTGTAGTTGAAGTTTTTGTAGGTGATAATGAGGGATACAAATCCATCTTTGGATGAAAAAAATGGCCTTGTGGTTTAGGAGTTATGGTCCTTCAAAGTTGGTACCCTTGCCACTTTATTTTTAACTTAGAAAAATTTCTAAGTTTTATGGTTACCCCTTTTACAAGTTATCTCACTTTTCTTGATTTTTCTTGATGAATGATGATTCAAATCATACATTAAGATCATTTTAGGGTTAAAAATCCATTTTGGTGAAAAATCTCAAAAAGTCAAAGTTGACTTTTGTGCACGGTTGACTTTTTATCAGATGAATTCCAAACTGTGCAATTCTTCAGGAAATCATGTCCTTGACCTAAATCTAACTTGATGGACATGTTCCATGGGTGTCATAGGGTATATTCAATCATGTATTAGGGTTTGGGAGCATGTCCTGGTCAAAAGTCAAAGTTACAGTTGACTTTTCCCTTAAAACCCTAATTGTGGTGCAGATGAAATTGAGACTTGTTGCCCAAGCTTCTTGGATTAATCCATTGTCCCAAATGGATCAATATGGTATATTAGAGACCCTTAAATCATCTCTTGAGGTCTTGGCTCATGGTTTGTCCCAAAAGTCAACTTAGGGGTGAATTAGGTCAAGAAACCCTAATTCCTGATTTTTGATGAATGCATCCCCTGAGGCAAAATTGACTTGATGCATGGGTTCATGAGGTTCCATGAAGTATATTAGGTCATGTTTTGGATCATTGCCTTGTGCCCAGATGAAAATTTCCATCTGGAGGCCCTGGTCGACCAAAACCCTAATTTGGTGACACTGTCGATCTTGATACTTGATCCACCTAGAAAGGAGCAGCCTTGTGCTTAATCCTTGAAGTGGGAGTCCTTTTTGATCGATTGTGGATGTTTAAGAGATTAGACAAGTTGAGGATCATGTCATTTCTTGATTGATCCTTTGTCTAAGCACTCAGAGAGGGCTTGAAACCCTAATTTTGATTGTAGTGGATGCTCACCCATCTTTGGGGAGACTAATGAGGTACAAAGGTACATCCATATTGTGCTAATGATTTGCACAATGATGGGAAATCTTAGTGGTCAAAATTTGGGGTATTACAGATGCCCCTATTTAATCTTCTTGGACCCGAAGGTGTGAATGACGAAGGGATTCAGGCATTCGGGGTGCAAGAGGATTAAATATCGGAATACCCGAAATTTTGATGGTGATTATGAATGGTAGCTTACGCATTCATCTTCTTTAGCTAAGCGATGATGCTTAGAAAAGGTAAACTTCCCCTCGATCCCGGTCTCCTACCAAGGAACTGGTCTTAGTTGTGGAAACAAACTTCCCCTCGATCCTGGTTTCCTACCAAGGAACTGGTCTTAGTTTCTGATTTAAACTTCCCCTCGATCCTGGTTTCCTACCAAGGAACTGGTCTTAGTTTCTGATTTAAACTTCCCCTCGGTCCTGGTTTCCTACCAAGGAACTGGTCTTAGTTTCTTTTGTCAATAAACTTTATTGACAAGGGACGCTATGTGTAGCGGTTTTCCCTCAAACTTCTCGCCGAATTTTCCTGGGGAGACGCCATTTGAGTGGGAAAAGATTTGATGTCAGACATGCTGGGGAACCCATTCGTCTGAATTGTAGAGGTACACAAACTTCTCTGTTTTGGAGACGCCATTTGTCGATTCTACTGGGGAAAGCGAGTCTCTTGAGAGACTGTTTTCATTTGGGATCTTTCATCATACTTTTCTCAGGATCTTCCCGGAGAAACGCCATATGATGGGGTCCAATTTTGAGGTGCCGATGACCTTTTCGGAGCAAAACTGGCGTGCTGCCGAATCTCTGATCACGAGGCTTTCTCTGTGGATTTTCCTTAATCCGGGAAAGCAAGGATATCATCTTTGATGGCGAAGAGTGACATCTGTTGAAGGTTCTCTGATCTTTCAGAGGTTCAAATTATCAAAGTGGCCAAGTGCTGACTCTGATCTAAAGATACACTGGTGGCGAGATTGTGCAGACGCAACACTTCCTGACGAGGAAAGAACTGACAAACTCGATTGAGAAAACTGTTTATCACTAGGGGACAAGACCGACTAGAGTGATAGTGATGCAATATGAAATGTAAATGTAAATAAAAAATGCATGAAGTACGTATGTATATGCTGACAAAACAAACGCGTCATACAGACTAATGGATGAACACAATTGGATACTCGGCCATCGCGGGGCGAAGAAGTACCGTTGATTCAAAATAGCAATTCCACCTTGCTTAGGAGAGATAGTCCCGTTGGGAGCTATGTTGATCGGGCTTAGGAGATGAGAACTCGGCCGAGGATGTCAGACGAAACAAGGTCTCTGACACAGTTGATCCCTTCATTCAGGCGAACTGGTTTAGAAGGAGTACTTTGATTCTGCACTTTGAAGTTCGCTTACTTCGGGAGAAGCGATCGATGTTCTTCTGATGTTCAACAGTCAAAAGAAATGACATCTTTAATTTAAAAGCAGAAAAAGTTTAACAAGTAAATTTATTTTTGTTTTATTTCAAGAATCGCTGATTAAGTTTAAACAACGTCGTTCTGTAAAGCTAAAACAAGTAAAGAGTTACAAACAAAAGCACAAGGGCTCAAATTCTATTGATAAGATGGAGATTAGCCAAACGCGTGATTCCAAAGAGTATATACAAAGTTAGAAAATGGTAATTTACAGGGAAAAGGGCTACGTTGAAACATAACGACCATTATCCTTCTACCAACTTTGAGTTCGGGACATCCTGAGCTTCCGTCGAAGATGACCTTGACTGGAGTTTTCCTCCGATGGATGATGTAACTGCTGCTGAGGGACTTGCCTCTGTTGAACATAGTTACTTGCCATTATCCCTAACTTTTGCCTGGATTGTACTATGAGATTTCCAATCCATTGGGACGATTTTTTTCATGTCTCTAACTTTTGCCTGGACCGCCCTTTCGGGTTTTCAATCCACCGAGACGTTTTTTTTTAGTTTTAGTTTTAGGCGAAGTATTTCTTGACTACATCAACATTCGTGGGGTAGGCAAATTCCTCTCCGTCCATGGTTGCAAGTCTCAAGGCGCCGCCTGAGAAAGCTTTCGTGACCACATAGGGGCCATCATAATTTGGGGTCCATTTGCCCCGAGAGTCAGTGAGAAATGATTGTATCTTCTTGAGCACGAGGTCTCCTTTTCTGAAAATACGAGGTCGAACCTTTTTGTCGAACGCCCTTTTCATTCTCTGTTGATACAACTGACCGTGGCATAGTGCCGTGATCCGCTTCTCTTCGATCAGGTTCAGTTCGTCGTGTCGACTTTGACACCATTCAACTTCGGTGAGCTGAGCTTCCATCAATACCCGGGTTGATGGGATCTCTACTTCTATGGGGAGAACTGCCTCCATGCCATATACTAGAGAGAAAGGGGTTGCCCCTGTTGAAGTGCGGATAGATGTTCGATAACCGTGAAGAGCAAAGGGTAGCATTTCGTGCCAATCTTTATAGGTTACAACCATCTTTTGAACGATCTTCTTGATGTTATTGTTAGCCGCCTCTACCGCTCCGTTCATCTTGGGTCGGTAGGGAGATGAGTTATGGTGTTCGATCTTGAAATCTGCACACAACTCTTTCATCATCTTATTGTTCAAGTTAGATCCATTATCAGTAATGATCTCGCTTGGAACACCATAACGGCAGATGATACTGTTTTTGATAAATCGGACCACCACTTGTCGGGTTACATTGGCGAATGACACTGCTTTGACCCACTTGGTGAAGTAATCAATGGCTACCAGGATGAACCGATGTCCGTTTGAAGCCTTAGGTTCGATCAAGCCAATCATGTCGATTCCCCATATGGAAAAAAGGCCACGGGGAAGAAAGAACTTTGAGATGTGATGGAGGTACATGAATTTTGTCGGAGTATATCTGACACTTGTGACACCTCCTCATGTACTTGTAGCAGTCGGATTCCATGGTTAACCAATAGTACCCTGCTCTTAGGATTTTTCTCGCCATTGTGTGTCTGTTGGCATGAGTGCCAAAGGATCCTTCATGAATTTCTTTCATGAGCATGTCTTCTTCTGGTCTGTCGACGCATCGGAGCAAGACCATGTCAAAATTTCTCTTATAAAGAGTGTCACCGCTCAGGAAGAACTTTCCAGCCAATCTTCTGAGGGTTTTCCTGTCTTTTCTGAGTGCCCCAGATGGGTACTCTTGTTTCTGAAGGAAGCATTTGATATCGTGATACCAAGGTCTGCGTCTATGACTGCTTCAATCGCGAAGATGTAAGCGGGCCGTTCAAGGCGCATGATGTCGATCTTAGGTATGTCATTCCATCGACCTACACTAATCATGGAAGAGAGAGTGGCTAATGCATCAGCCATGTGATTCTCATCACGAGGGATGTGATGAAAGTCGACTCTGTTGAAGAAGGGTAACAACCTTCTTGCATAGTCTTTGTAAGGAATCAATCCTGATTGGTATGTGTTCCAATCTCCTTTTATCTGGTTAATAACCAAGGCTGAATCGCCGTATACGTCCAAGTTTTTGATCCTTAAATCAATCGCTTCTTCGAGACCCATAATACAAGCTTCGTATTCGACCTCGTTGTTCGTACATTTGAACGTAAGTCTGGCAGTGAAAGGAATGTGGGAACCCTGAGGGGTAACAATGATTGCCCCAATTCCGTTTCCATAATGATTGACTGCTCTGTCAAAGATAAGTCCCCACTGGGAACCTGGTTCTGGCCCTTCACTGGGTAGCGGTTCATCGTAATCTTTCATCTTTAGATACATGACATCTTCGTCTGGGAAGTCAAACCCGATTGATTCTTGATCATCAATCGGTTGATGAGCCAAATGATCGGCTAAAATACTTCCTTTAACGGCTTTCTGAGCATGGTACTCTATGTCATATTCTGATAGCAACATCTGCCAACGGGCAATCCTTCCCGTGAGAGCAGGTTTTTCGAAGACGTACTTGATTGGATCCATTTCGGAGACCAACCAAGTAGTATGAAGAATCATGTACTGGCGAAGACGTTTGGCTGCCCAAGCCAAAGCGCAACAAGTTTTCTCAAGCATTGTGTACCGAGTCTCGCAGTCGGTGAATTTCTTGCTTAGATAGTAAATGGTAGACTCTTTCCGTTTAGTTTCGTCTTGTTGGCCAAGCACACATCCCATTGAGTTCTCTAGGACTGTGAGGTAAATGATCAGTGGTCTCCCTTCCACTGGAGGTGATAGAATTGGAGGATTCAACAGATATTCTTTGATACTGTCGAAGGCGGTTTGGCAATCTTCTGACCAAACGCAATCCTGGTTCTTTTTGAGTAATCTAAAAATCGGCGCATACGTCGCGGTCATAAGGAATATGAATCTGGAGATGTAGTTCAAACGTCCCAGGAATCCTCTGACTTGTTTTTCAATTTTCGGAGAAGGCATTTCTTGAATGGCCTTGATCTTGCCAGGATCAACTTCAATTCCTTTCTGGCTGACGATGAACCCTAGTAATTTCCCCGAACGGACACCGAAGGTGTACTTGTTAGGATTCAAGCGGAGCTTGAATTTTCTTAGACGTTCGAACAATTTTGACAGATGTTCAACGTGCTCATCCTCTGTTTTTGATTTTGCAATCATATCATCGACATACACTTCGATTTCCTTGTGTATCATGTCATGAAACAGAGTAGTCATGGCCCTTTGATAGGTTGCCTCGGCATTCTTCAAACTGAACGGCATTACCTTGTAACAAAAGGTACCCCATGGGGTAATGAACGAAGTTTTCTCCATGTCTTTCGGCGCCATTTTGATCTGGTTATAGCCCGAGAATCCATCCATGAAGGAGAATACTTTGAACTTTGTTGTGCTGTCAACCAGCGTGTCAATGTGTGGTAAAGGAAAGTCGTCCTTTGGACTTGCCTTGTTTAGATCTCTGTAATCAACACACATTCTGACCTTTCCGTCCTTTTTGGGAACGGGTACGATGTTGGCTAACCATTGAGGATATTCAGATGTAGCGAGGAAACCCGCGTCGATCTGTTTCTGTACCTCCTCTTTGATTTTGATGGCCATGTCCGGGTGAGTCCGTCTCAACCTTTGCTTTACTGGCAGACATTCCGATCTCAACGGTAAGTGATGTTCCACGATGCTGGTATCCAACCCTGGCATATCCTGATAGGACCAAGCGAATACATCAGGGAATTCTTTGAGAAGCTTTATCAGATCCTCTCTGGCAGTTGGACTGAGCAGTGCTCCGATCCTGATTTCTTTTCTCTCTTTTTTTGAACCCAAGTTTACCGTTTCCAACGGCTCTTTGTTAGGTTCAATGGACCTTTCCTCTTGTCTGAGTAGTCGGGAGATCTCTTCTGGAATTTCGTTGTCAACTTCTTCTTCAACCTCGAATACTGGGAACTCAAAGTTGGGAGACGGCATTGGATCGTATGTTTCAACGGGGTATAAAACAAGCAATCTGCATGACGTGATGATTCGTGTTTAGAAGAGATAGAGAAAATGCAAGTGTGTGCAGTGTTTTGATTTTACTGCTTGTTTTTATTATTGAATGTTTTTTAGGATTGCCATTTTCTGAAAAAGCAAAAAGAGAAAACAACAATTAATGCGGAAATTACAGAACGACGTTATTTTATTAATGAACAAGTCGAATCTTGAAACTACAGCCCTATAAAACAAAACTCTGTCGCTTTGGGCAAAGCGAAGAGGGAAATTTACAAAAAGCGAGCCCTATCAAAACATCCGTTTCACCTGGGCAGGGTGAAAGGTTAAAGATGGCAATTACTTTGACTGGCGAACGACCTTCAGAACCTCGACAGCAACCCATTGGCGGCGAACTCCTCGGTGAATCACAAAGTCTGGCACCTTCCTTGATTTGTCTTCAGAAATGACGCTGATTTCTGGTGGAGCAGGATCATTGGAATCTGTCTCCCAAGCAGAATTGTCGTAGGAGGATTCCTCTGTTGCATTTTGCACAGCATTGGTGCTCTCAGCTGTATCTCCCCATCCAGTTGACTGGATATCTTCGAGCCTGATACAAGAGCTTTCGGGAGCAGTGTACTTGACCATAAAGTCGTATTTTCCACTTGGTTGTCCCAGAGTGTCCCAAACTTCTTTGGAACTGGAGAAGTCATCCCTCTCGATGACGTTGACCTCAGGAAAAGCATAGTTGATGAATTCTAGTCCTGCAAACGTTACAAATTCATCGTCATGTTGAGTAGTTCCGGAATGACCTGAGTGTTGATCCCATGACATAGCGGGGACACAGGTATTCTGATCAATGACGGTCAGCTGATTTTTGTTACTCGGCTGACTTTCTTGCCCCAAGTTTCCTGGGTAAGGCTGCCACATTGGCAGACCATCCATCGGGCCATAGTAATTGTGATCAAAGTTGTCTTTCATCAGAGTGTCTTCCTCTAATGAATTTGGCGGAGCACGGCATCCTTCCGGATCACAATCTCCGTAGATCATTTCGACATCTGATCTTGGTATAAATCTCAGACTTTCTGTAGGAAAGCAAAAAGGCATAGGCACCTCTTCCTGAGACATATAACCGGCCTTGTTAAGATAGGACTTCCATTCTTCACCTGTGTCAGCGGGATCTTTCTCATTGATAGCATGTACTGCTTGAGACACTGGGTGAAGAAAACCTCCACTGTGGAAGAAGTTTGGAAGGGGATGAAGACTTTCATCGTTGGCAACTGTCTGGGTACAGGTTGCAGAAAAACCAAGACCCTTCTTTGTTTTATTGTCAATAGGAATGACAAGCCATCCCCATCCTGTCGTATCGGTACTCTCGACCGCTTTGATAGCATCTTTGTATGAAGAAATTGAAGTTCCTTCTTTGAACTGATTGTCCTTGCCCACTGATAGTGCTTGGAACTGAGTTCCAATAACCTCCTCGGGTTCCACACAAGTAGATAATGATAGGCTACTCACAAGCAAGGCTTGTTCCCCACAAACCGTGACAAGTTGATCGTTCTTGACGAACTTTAGCTTTTGGTGGAGGGTTGAAGTAACCGCTCCAGCCTGATGTATCCAAGGTCTTCCTAATAAACAACTGTATGTTGCCCGGATGTCCATGACCTGGAAAGTGATTTGGAAAGTGTGAGGACCAATAGTTATGGGAAGATCAACTTCGCCGATAACTATTTTTCTGGATCCGTTGAATGCTTTGACGACGACCTCGCTGACTCTCATCGGAGGGCCCTTGAATGATAATTGCGTCAAAGTGGACTTTGGCATAACATTCAGGGCTGACCCTGTGTCTACCAGTACGTTGGCTAAAGCATCGTCCTGGCAGTTAACTGTAATATTGAGCGCCATGTTATGACGACGACCCTCTTCAGGTAATTCCTCATCACTAAATCCTAAATTATTGTAGAAAGTGATGTTAGAGGCAATGCTATCGAATTGTCTGATTGTTACATCCTGTTCCACAAAGGCTTGCTCCAAGACTTTCTGTAGAGCCTCTCTGTGTGCTTCTGAACTGAGTAACAGTGATAATACTGAGATCTTTGAAGGAGTCTGTAACAGTTGATCAACAATGTTATATTCACTCCTTTGGATGAGCTTTAGCATCTCATCTTTGTCTTTTGAAAAGTCGGGATTACTAGATTGACCGACTGGTGGATCAGGAATTTTTGCCTGAAGTTCCTTTTCTTTGTTGGATTCTCCAACCCCTCGGTTGAAGATTCGACCGCTCCGTGTTACACGACTGATGTCTGCAATATTCACGACGGAGGGTAATGGAATTTCCTTTCCATTCTCGATTATTGTTGCACCGTATTTGTAAGGGATTGCCTTAGCTGATTCATACGGTAGTGGCCCCGGTAGATAGATGACTATGGGAACCTTCTGATTTTTCTGACCATCATAGGTAACCTTGATCCATTCCCGGTTGGGAACTCTAGATTCGTCAAGTAGAGGGATGATGGCAAAAACATCCCTGGTCCTGTGATGACCAGAGATCGTGACAACATCCTCAACTTGCTCGGCAAGGTAGTTCGGCGACCAAATGATGGGTCCTGAACCTAGATATGGACGAATTTCTCCATGATCGACCTGACCCTGAAGAGCTGCTCTCACAAGGTAACACCCTTGGTTACTTTCTGCACAGACGCTACAACGGTCATAATTGTGTGGTGGCACCTGGCCACGCCCACTTTGAATACAATGTAACCTCACTAGGTTATCTTCCATTGATCGGACATCCTGACTTTGACAACGAGTAGGATTCCTGTTATTGATACTAATATGCTGAGTATCTTCGTCCATATAGATTGGCATCCACCAGTGATTTAACAAGTGCTGAAGTGCCTCCTGGACAAGGGTACAACCTCGATCGTTTCCGCAACCTGCTTTACAGTTTTGATAATCATGTGATATTAAGAATTCGAGTCGGACCTACTCAGCATGTAAGTCTACCAGGTTGGTATTCATCACGCGAATGTCAAAGATCTGAACCATGTTGATTTGATAGGAGTTCCTATCATGGTAGTCTTGGATCCATCCAAGATCCATCTGACGCTGGAGGGCCTCTTGTATGAAAGAGTATCCCTGTTTGTTTACCGAGCAAATCAGACAGGAATTGTAATCGTGCCGCGGCAGATTATGATACTGGATTTTCCTTGAGTGCATCGCCACCAAGTTGGCATTCATCGCACGGATGTCGTGGTTTTGAATGACGTTGGAATTCGTGTAAACCATGTTAACTCCACGAACTCGGTGCTCTTGGATCCATCCAAGATCCATTTGTTCCTGTAGAGCTGCTTGCACTACAGAACATCCCTGGTTGTCTTTAGAGCAGATATCACATTGGTGATAATTATGAGGCGGCACATGGCCATATCCACTCTGTCTACAATGCTCTTGACCAGATTGGTCCCTAATAAGAGTACATCGTGAATTTGATAGACATTGTTAGTCTCTTTCTCAATCAGATTGACTGCAGCTTTCTCGTGTTGAGGCAGCGGGTTCGTAAGAACATTAGGATTCGTATCTTTGAAAGATAAGAGCCCGCTCCTAACAAGCTTTTGCACGTCGGATTTGAAATTGAGACAAGTCTCAATGTTATGCCCTGAACCTCCTTGATGATAAGGGCATGTTTGATCCGCTTTAAACCAAAAAGGCGGATTTTTCGGAACTGAAATAGGAGACTTAGTCTGAATGTGCCCCTTAGCCAGTAGTAACGGAAACAGCTCTGCGTACGTTACGGGTATAGGATCAAATCCTGGTGGCCGTGTTGTACGGTTGTTGTTATATGGAGGACGAGCCTGCTGAAGAGGCTGTTGTGTCCTTTGTTGGTCAGGTTGGCTCTGCGCAACCTGAGGTTGATACATAGGAACAGGCGCGGGGCCGATAGCAGGAGTAACAGCTGCTACTGGCTGATAACGTCGCCTTTGCTTTCCGAGAGAGATATTCCCAATATCTTGCTCTTTTTTCTTAGGGAGAGCACTACCATATTTTTTAGTACCGCTCGTTGATCCAGTATCTTTTACCAAACGTCCTTCTCGGACGGCTTCCTCAAGACGTACGCCCATGCCGACCATCTCGGTGAAATCACTGGGCGCACTGGCAACCATTCGGTCATAGTAAAATGAGCTTAAGGTCTTTAAGAAGATCTTTGTCATCTCTTTTTCCTCAAGAGGTGGACAAATTTGAGCGGCAATTTCACGCCACCTTTGAGCATACTCCTTAAGGTTTCCTTTTCCTTTTGCGACATCGATCTGAGTTGATCTCTGTCGGGTGCCATGTCCAAATTGTACTTGTATTGTTGGACGAAAGCAGTACCAAGATCTCTGAATGTACTGATCGTAGTACGGTTTAAACCCATGTACCATTTGAGTGCGACACCGGTTAAACTATCCTGGAAGTAGTGAATCAGCAGGTCCTGATTCTCCGTCTGAGCTGACATCCGCCGAGCGTACATCACCAGATGGCTCTGAGGGCAAGAGTTACCCTTGTATTTTTCAAAGTCGGGCACTTGGAACTTGTGCGGGACTTTCACATTTGGGACCAAGCAGAGGTCTGCGGCGTCCTTTCCAAATAGATCCTGACCGCGAATGGCTTGCAGCTCTTTCTGTATTTCCAAGAACTGCTCCTGGAATTCATCCATTCTGTCAAACATAGTTTCCTTCTTACCAGAAGGTGTCTGTGGAATCTGTCCTTCCGGGACAGTGTGCACCACAGGGGGTGGTACCGTGACTACGGCAGTAAGTCTTGGCGCCTCCCAAAGTTTGTAACCTTCGGGAGTCTTGAGTATGCCCCTGGCATCTTCACTTTCCCGAAGTTTGTAACCTTCAGGCCTAGCGGCTTCTGTTGCGATTCCCTGATCTTCAGTGATCGGCGGAACATATCCTTCCGGGATATAGTTAACAGGCATGCCCCAAGGACGATCTTTCGGCATCTGATACCTAGGATCATACTTTTCTATGATGGGCGTTGAGGTGATCTCTAAGATCACAGTTCTTTGTAGCTGAGCTTCTGCCATGGCTTGCATGTCGTTACGAAGCTTTCTCATATCCTCTCTCAGAGCGTCGATCTCTTCTTTCAACTCTCTGTTTTCTTCCTCAAGATCATCCATCCTTTTCTGACGATTGGCCCGAGTATTGTACGAATGAGACAGTTTGACTCTAGAACCGAGACACAAACGTGAGATTCGTAGGGAAGAAGAATACGCGATGTGAGAATGATGAATGCAATGATTATATTAATTGTTCTTTGGTTTAATCAAAATAAACTTCGACAATTAGATTGCAAATATCAAACAGTGGGGAAACCCCTTTTTATTGAAATTCAAAGGATTATAGAAATGGAAGTACAGTAGATTACAAAGTGCAGAAACAGAAACCTAAACTAATGGGTCCCGAGTCCTCTCTGAGGAGAAATCGGGTGCTGATTCTGGTATCTTCCTTTTCTTTGACCGGGGCTCCTGGGCCGTTGTCGGGTTGTCATTCCTTTGCCAAGTGAAAGGAGTGAGCAAATTCCTTTGGTCATCTTGATTCTCTACAGCATGCTGCTCCAAAATTTCAATCAGAGCATCTTTCTCTTTTAGTAGTTGCTGTATTTGGATACACTCTACGTCGAGGGTGCGGTACTTGTTCTTCCAAGATCTTCTTTCCTTTTGAACTTTGTTGAGAGTAACCTGAAGCTTTTCAGTTTCCGTCATGAAGTACATGACAGTTTCCCTCGGTGGAAGAATTCCGTAACGAGGATAAGGCATCTTTAGCTTGAGGGCTCTGGTTTGTACCCAATGGAGATAAGGCTCCACCGAGACACAGTCCGGTTTTCCCAGAGACTCTCGTCCTTTCTTATGAACATGTTTCCAAGCTTGCACTATTTCCATCTTTAGTGCTCTGTCATTTTCTCCTTCTTTGAAGAAAAGACCTTCCAGATGAACACCCAGTGGGATGTGTCTCATCGGGTATCCAAATTGACGAAGAACTAATATCGGATGATAGTTGATTCCTCCTTTAGTTCCTATGAGGGGTACGCTGGGGAAGTTTCCACAATGGTCAATGATTCTGATTCCCTCATAAATCCTATTACACCAATCTATATCGGAATTGGTGAGAGACATGATCTTCTGCGACCAACGCAAGACACTCTTGCAATCCCAAAAAGTAGCAGACTTGGGCAAGTGAGAGATATACCAATTATAGAGCAAAGGTACACAGCATGTGATCTCCCCTCCGCTGTACAAATTTCCCAAGTGTACAGAATGATACGCATCTGCGAGCAAAGTCGGCACAGGGTTTCCAATGAGAAAAACCTTAAAGGCGTTGATATCGACGAAGTTATTGATGTTGGGAAACAAAAATAACCCGTAGGTGAGCAAGACAAAGATGCTTTCAAAAGCAGTCCCGTTCCCTATACTAGCGAAGTATAGAGCCTTTTTTGTCAAGAACTGGGCTGACAAACCTTGGATGCCACCCTTAGTGGTCATGTGAGTCCTGACCTCAGACTCATCCAAATGAATTGCTATTGCAATAGTCTGATTCTTTGGAATTTCTTCCAGTCCAAAAAACGGAGCTCGATCAGTGATATGTAAATCAGTCAGATGAGAATACTCCTCCAGCGTTGGTGATAGCTGGTAATCCGGGAATGTGAAACAGTGATAAACCGGATCGTAGAACTGAATGAGTGCGTCCATGATCCCCTTAATCACATGGACTCTTAACAGTGGTAGCAAACCACCGTGCTTGGCTCTGAAAGCCTCTAGGTTAACGATGATCCTCGCTAACTTTCTCAAATCCTCTAGCTTTGGAACCTTAAAGGTATACTGACGAGTTCTCCTTCTACCGAAATCCATTAATGCAATCTTTTTCTCTGATATTTGCAATCACAATCTTAGTTTAATTTGAAAAATAGAGAGACTAGAAGAGAAGTTTTTTGAATGTTTTAATGTTTTATTAAATGGATGCATGAATGCAGCACACAAAAACATAGAAAAAACATGGGGTCAAAGGGTCGTTGTCATGAAGTCAAGGCTCTATCCATCCCCAAAGGTTTATACTAGGGTGATTTTTGTACCTGTACTCATTATCATCAGCTCCTCCCAGGAAAGCAAGACAACAAGCGGATCGCCAGCGAGTTGTAAAGCAATCTTAGAGTAAGTGCCATTCACCGAGAATAGATCACCAGCCTCAAATGAGGGCAGTATCGCGTAACAACTATTTTCGATAGTTTCCGCACTACGAAAGGGTTTGGCTCCTCAGCTTCTCAGACTTAACAACCGGCCCATTGGCTAGAAGAGTGAATAGGTTGCGTTGGTCAGCCTCCACTGAGGTTGATGGTCGACCCCGTCGCCATCACTTATCTTAAGTGTATACTCATTCTCACCACATGCGGCATCACACGCATTCCCAGTAATAGAAAAATAAACACGTATAGAAATTAGGAAAAGCAGTATATATATTTGTCCTAATCATCCTAGACTTATAAAGCTATGATTCCTAAGTTCCTGACAGAAAATGGGTTCCCCGGCGGAAGCCCCAATCTGTGGTATTCACACAAGTGAAGAGAAAAAAGGTTTGTCCAAGGTTTCCACCTTAAACGTTTAAGAAAGAAGATTTGGCCCCACGGTGGGCGCCACTTTTCTGTAGCGAGCGATTTTGGACGCGGTTCTTAAGCGCTGGTCGCTCTCTGCGGTTTGAGCTTTGACTACAGGTCGATTCATTTTTTATCCTATTGTGAGCTGAATAAGGAAGGGAAATAGATGTCTCCAATTAACCCTGCTTTGCATACTGAGTTTAAACAGCGGTCTGTTAGGTTATGAATGCTATCAATGTGGGGGGCCTTTGTACTGGTTATTTGTATTTTCGCCAATACTGTTTTCTTTCTTTTTTACCTAGGCAGAAGGTTTCTGGCGGGGAACAAGGATTAGGATGTTAGGACTGATGCTTTTGAATTACTGCTTTTGATTGATGGAGATGTGGGATTTGGGTTTTTTGTTGATTGTGCTCGCTAAGATCTTTTCTTTCGATCTTATGCCTACGTATTCCCGTTTACCGAAACAGGGAAATCAGAGCGTTCGTAGTTCCTCCTATTCTATGGGAGGAAATTGGTTTTTGGTGTCTTGTTCAAAGCCCAAGACGTGAAGCGAAAGGTGGTTTGTATCTTGTTCAAAGCCCAAGATGTGAAGCTGAAAGGTCTATTTGTGTCTTGTTCAAAGCCCAAGACGTGAAGCTGAAAGACCTCGACTTTAGAGAGAATTTGTCATCTCTAAAGAGGGAGAAGGAGAATTACTTTAACTGGGATACGCGGATCCGAGCAATGCCATAATTTCCGAAGAAAAGGTTTTAACCTGAAGGAGAAGACTTTAACTCAGTGTAGAGCAATGCCATCTTTCCTTAGGAATTTCTCATGCTAAAAGAGGGACATTGGCATGGATGTAGATCCAGAGGCTTGCCGCTTACAGCGATTAGGTGAAGGGAAAGGAGTTGTTGATGTTTGTGTACTGTGAACGAGGCACATCTTTGATGCTAAAAGGTTGATTGGATCAACCAGTGGTTTTCTTATACAAAAGCCTAAGAGGAGGCTAATTTCCGCTAGGAAAATCATTATACAAAGCCTAAGAGGAGACTATTTTGTGTCTCGTACAAAGCCCGAGAGAGAGGCTAAAAGTTTTTGACCCGACGATAGAGTCTTTGTGTCTCGTACGAAGCCCGAGATAGAATCTATTGTTTGTTTGACTTAACGAGGGAGTCTTTGTGTGTCTCGTACAAAGCCCGAGAGAGAGGCAAAAGGGGTTGACTCAACAGGAGAATCTTTTATACTCAACAAGAGAGTGTTTTTGTATCTCGTACGAAGCCCGAGATGGAGGCTAAAGGTTTGTTTCAGTTGAGTGACAGATCCAATATATTGATTTTAAAAGAGAAAACCAGTTCTTATATGAGCAACACTGTACTCAGGGATTTGATTTGAGGATCAGGGATATTTCCTTCGCTTTGAGGAAATGGGAAATCCAAAGGGTATTGAGACTGTCCGAGTCTGCGGGTTTCCTTCCTATTTAACGAAGGGGTCACTTGAGAATGTCTTTGAGACTCAAGGAAGTTAGACTGTCCAAGTCTAGAGTTTTATCTTTTGTACTATGCTTTGAGAAACAGTAGTAGACTCTATGAAAGGACTGTTCTATGAGAATGACTAGGTTCTGTTCCTATACCTCTAGGAGGTCGTCGGGACAATTTGTACGAAGCCCAAGAGGAGGCTGGAAACTTTTAAGAAGCCGACGGGTCCTTGTACTAAGCCCAAGAGGAGGCTATCATTCCCGGAGGAAGAGATCATTATACGAAGCCTAAGAGGAGGCTGTGAATACTTCTAAGAAGCCGTAGTGTCCTTGAATAGTGCCCAAGAGGAGGCCGATGCTTTTAAGAAGCCCGTGGGTCTATCATCTCCTTTCCATTAGGAGAGATAACTCTTTTAAAGATAAAAACCACTGGTAAACGTGCGAGGTTTACTATCCAGCGACTTTTAGCTTTTAAAGAGGGTTCCTTAGTTAAGGTCCAAGATTATGACCGTAGTGGGTACCCAAACCTCGAGACATTCAAGGCAAGCTATCCACAAGGAATAGATCAAGTCAGGAAAGTTCGAGAATTTGGAAGAAACTCAAAGATGCCATTCACGGAGAATACATTCATCTTGGGGAGTAGAGCTTCTTGACGATTCCTAAGGAGGACAACCGAAGAGAAGACTGTATCTGGTGCTCCTATTGGGGATCTAGGCGTCTATTTCTACGAATAAATGAAACGGCGTCACCTAGTTCTAGACGTAGTTGCCGGGGAAACTCGAAATATCTATACTATTATTACACAGTAGATATGAGTTTATGAAAGGAGACTTACAGTGAGCAGCCCCA
Organism: Lathyrus tuberosus; assembly: GCA_022829125.1. Lineage (NCBI taxonomy): Eukaryota > Viridiplantae > Streptophyta > Magnoliopsida > Fabales > Fabaceae > Lathyrus > Lathyrus tuberosus. The sequence continues at coordinate 17,984,464 of JALAZF010000060.1, forward strand.
CAATACAGTTTATAATATGAAAGCAGTAAACGAAAGCGATAACCACTTACTCGGTTGGAGTGCTTCCATGCTGTTTGGTTAGTTGTTCAACAAAGAAAGATTGAAAACAACAGTATATTCAAAATCAAAGGAGAAAGTGCTTTGAAAAAGAAAGATTTGGGGCTTACAGCTCAAGGAGAGGCCCAGGGTTTTATCAGTGAGCGCACTGTTTGACTTTGTACAGTGGGACTTATACAAGTGACTGGGGCCCAAAAAGGTTTTCTGTACAAAGGGATGGGTCTTACACTCTCTCAAGAGGCCCAAAAAAGGATTAAAGAAAAGAGTGGGGCTTATAACACGAGGGTAGGCCCAAATGATTTTTCGTTTAAAAATGGCGATCGCGCTGAGGTTTTCTTTTAACGCAGAGGAACTTATACAATAAGTGAGGCCCAAGATGTTTTGGTTAAAAGGGGGATTGGGTCTTACACTCTAATAGAGGCCCAAAGTGTTTTGAATGGGTCTTATAGCTCAAGGAGAGGCCCAGATGATTTTTATTTTTAAACGGGCGACGATCGCGCCGTTTACTTGTACAGAGGGACTTATACAATGAGTGAGGCCCAAAATGTTTTTGTACAAGGGGGGATGGGTCTTACACTCTCTCAAGAGGCCCAAGAGTTTTGAAAATGATTTATGAGGGTTGAATTAATCCAAAACCCTAATTTGTTTTCAAAATGTATTTAATTGAATAAAAATTCAATTAAAATGATAAAAAATTGTTTAACACATGGAAAACAAATTGTGATCTTGGATTAATGCTTCAAAAATTAAGTATTGACCTACAAAATAATTAGAAAGCATTAAAAGTTGCAAAATCAATGTAGAAAAAATATTTAAAATGCCAAAAACAATCAAAATATTAATTATTTACAAAAATATCAATTATATGAAATAAATAATATTTTTTGGGATTTTTTGGGAAAATAAAATATTTTAACATTTTTGTGAATTATTAAAAAAAGAATCAACTCAAAATCATTAAAACTCAGAGAGAAATTAATTTTTGAATCAATTAAACAAAATCACAAAATTCAAATATTTGAATTTCTAAAAATGGCGCCAAGAACAAGCTGAAGAACACGCGCGTGTTCTTGGTTTCTCAGATTTGCATTTTCTATCCAATCTCCATGAATACGTAATCATATCATGCAGTCCACATATCATTATGCTCGTCTCAACCTCACGATCATGTCTATGTACTTTAATTTCATTTAAATTAAACATACAACAAGAAATCACGAAGAGACCTCAAGAACCCTAATTTCTGCATGAAGGCTAGGATTTTTAATACACGATTCAAACAATGCATTTAATTGAGGGAAAACATTCCATGCATGATTATGAACATATGGCCAAATTATTGTGCGAGGAAATATGCATAGATTGAGAGATGACCAAGTATGTGCTTACCTCCAAGTCGTGACAGCAAGTTCAAAGTGATTTTTGATTTGGAGGTGTTACAGATGAGTGGTGATGATCTGAACAGCTTCCCTACACCCTATGGATTGTGTTTGGATGGTTGGACTTGATTGAAATTGGCTGGATCATTTTGTGGCACCTCAGCTGTACTTTGTTTAAAATCTTGAGCAACCAGCTGGTGATTTTGTGAAATTGATGTTTCAGAAGTAATCTAAGTGTTTGATCAGTTCATATGTGATGTATGTGAGGTGTGTGAGTGATTGGTTTGATTGGAATCACTCTCAAACTCAAAACCCGATAGTGACTTGCCTTAGAAGGCAAAATTGGAGTGAAAGAAGAGATTTTGAGGAAAGCATCTGTTAGATAGCTTTGGTGTACTCAAACTGACCACAATTGAGCTCTATTTATAGTAGAGGAAGTTTGTTTTGCAAGGAATAGTGCATGGCAGCTGGTAAGTAGGTTTGGCCAATGTTGGCAAATGAAAATCCAAGTCTCCTCTAGCCATTGACTAGAGGTTAGGGCACAGAGCTTTGGTTCCCTTGGTCTTGGATAAGTCTTGACTGATTTCAGATGAGAATGGCTCAGTCCATGCCACCTTGATGGTTCCATTGAATGCCTCATTCCAAATTTGAAGTCTTGTCCCTATTTTGGCCATTCTAGGTTCAACATGTTATTTCTTGTTCCATGGACTTTGGAGGCTTGGCTCAGTGATTGTCCCCTTTAGATTCAATCCTCTGAGGTGTCCAAGTGGATAAGAGCAATTGAATTTGGCTGATTTTGGCAAATCGACCAAAGTTGCAAATTCTGCCTTGCCTTGACAGATTTCAGCAAGGCAACTTGGCAATGTTGTATCTCATGGTGCAGGTTGAATTTGGCAATGTTCTTGGCCATTTTGGAAAGCTCTTACATGATACAACAACTGTTTGAACAAGTTTGGTTTTGATCTCTTTTGATTCCAAGTGAAAAATCCCCCTACATTTGGCAAAAAGTGAAGCAGAATCTGACTTAGTGAAAATTTCACTAAGTGTTGGAAAAAATGACATTTTCACTTTTCAGCCACTTTGATCACTCCATAACTCAAAATCCTTAATGAATTGGAATGACTTGTAGTTGAAGTTTTTGTAGGTGATAATGAGGGCTACAAATACATCTTTGGATGAAAAAAAATGGCCTTGTGGTTTAGGAGTTATGGTCCTTCAAAGTTGGTACCCTTGCCACTTTATTTTTAACTTAGAAAAATTTCTAAGTTTTATGGTTACCCCTTTTACAAGTTATCTCACTTTTCTTGATTTTTCTTGATGAATGATGATTCAAATCATACATTAAGATCATTTTAGGGTTAAAAATCCATTTTGGTGAAAAATCTCAAAAAGTCAAAGTTGACTTTTGTGCACGGTTGACTTTTTATCAGATGAATTCCAAACTGTGCAATTCTTCAGGAAATCATGTCCTTGACCTAAATCTAACTTGATGGACATGTTCCATGGGTGTCATAGGGTATATTCAATCATGTATTAGGGTTTGGGAGCATGTCCTGGTCAAAAGTCAAAGTTACAGTTGACTTTTCCCTTAAAACCCTAATTGTGGTGCAGATGAAATTGAGACTTGTTGCCCAAGCTTCTTGGATTAATCCATTGTCCCAAATGGATCAATATGGTATATTAGAGACCCTCAAATCATATCTTGAGGTCTTGGCTCATGGTTTGTCCCAAAAGTCAACTTAGGGGTGAATTAGGTCAAGAAACCCTAATTCCTGATTTTTGATGAATGCATCCTCTGAGGCAAAATTGACTTGATGCATGGGTTCATGAGGTTCCATGAAGTATATTAGGTCATGTTTTGGATCATTGCCTTGTGCCCAGATGAAAATTTCCATCTGGAGGCCCTGGTCGACCAAAACCCTAATTTGGTGACACTGTCGATCTTGAGACTTGATCCACCTAGAAGGGAGCAGCCTTGTGCTTAATCCTTGAAGTGGGAGTCCTTTTTGATCCATTGTGGATGTTTAAGAGATTAGACAAGTTGAGGATCATGTCATTTCTTGATTGATCCTTTGTCTAAGCACTCAGAGAGGGCTTGAAACCCTAATTTTGATTGTAGTGGATGCTCACCCATCTTTGGGGAGACTAATGAGGTACAAAGGTACATCCATATTATGCTGATGATTTGCACAATGATGGGAAATCTTAGTGGTCAAAATTTGGGGTATTACAGGATATACATTGAAACCTATGAGAAACCTTGAGGAAATGACATCGATGTTAACGAACCTTGGCAGGAAAGACACTCAACACCCAAGTTCCATAATTCATGAAAGAACCAGTTGATTTGATCTTGGGAGATTTAAACCAGTAGAAAATCCTAGGATCCTTGAATCAAAACGATTGTGCCCTGAAATGCCTGAGCGAGTACTATCCCCCTTTGAATTTAAATGCGCCTACATAACCTGGTTAGTCGTAGTAAACATACACACAAGGACCTAAAGATGCTATGCAAAGAACAAGGGATCTTAGGGTCAAAATTAGGGTGTGACAAGTTGCTACGTGAAATTGTTGTTGATGTATTAATCGGTGACATTGTTGTGAGTTCTTAAATTCCTTATTTTGATCCGCTGAGAAAATGCTTGAACCGACCAGACTTAAAAATGGGAGTGACTCCAAGTTCCATGACAGTTCCACGATCTTCTGTCTAAACGGCATTTTTCTGTCAGCAGCCTGAGCTTCAGGAAGGAACGGGAGGCACAGTTTGGCTTTACCGTCGTGGCATTTTCTTCAAAGCAGTGCATACTAGTTTCCATCCTGTTTGAGTGTATCTCTATTTAAGATTGGATAACAATGTCAAGTCATGCTTTATACGTGAAGAGAATGAGGTTGGAAATATGGAATATCCTTTTCCTCATGGTAAATGAGCAGATGTGTAATATGCAATCAAGTACAAACACAAAGAAGATAGTCATCAACACGAAGACACATTCTTTTGTAAACTGGTCTTGTAATCCTTTGAATTGTAATGAATTTGGCTTACGGATAACCTTAAAAAATTCTTTAGCTTCGCACTTTATGAACTTTTGAATTTTGAAAGAGAATTGGATGAAACTTATTTTCCTTGACAAAGAGTCACCCTTAAATCTTGAATGGCATTGGTTTGAAGTTTAGACTTAGAACCTTGAATTTTAAGACTAAAACGTGATGCAAAACACATAAATTCTCTTTGTAATTTGAACTCTTGAATGGTGAATTTTTCGTGGTGAAACTGTAATTACTTCTTGTATCTTTATCCGAAAAAACTCTTGAATATTGCAACTTGAACGAATCCAATCATAACTTGAACTTAATCTTTGCTTTGAGAACTTCTTGTCCAACTTGATAATGGTGAAGGCCTCATGAACCATATGACTCATGCCTTAAAATTAGGGACCAACTTGAGGACCAAAACGAACCCACCCTGAACTTAATCCCGAATAAAAAATTTAATTATCTAGAACTCTTCTTGAGATAACGCCACCCGAAACACTCTTGAATCAATAAGTCTTTGATCTTCTGTTTAATCATCAATCAATCACACTCCCTCCCACAGTTTAACCAGCAAGAATTACCTTGACTTGATGGAACTTTATACAAACCTCCAGATGACGATAATCCTTTTACATGAATCATGCCTTGAGGAATCTTTTGAAAATCAACACACCACAAAATTCTACCCAGCTTTCAACATCAATGAACAAAACTCTAATTCTCCTTAAGGGAAGCTTCTGAGGAACCTTGAGGAAAATGACCTGGTATTGTCTGAGGGACTATAAGAATGAGGGTGTATCCTTCCATACGAAATCAACAGAACTTTCAAGGGACCACAACCTTAATGAGCACATACACACAACCTCCATGACCTTCGAACTTTCTGCAGCGGCCCTAATTTCATAAGTGGAACAAACACACAAAGTCTAATAAATTGGTTAGCTATGCATGAATGATTAAACTAGAAATGATGTGATATGCCATGCAGACGATTTGAAATGGAAACAGAGATTTAGGGTCAAAATTTAGGGTGTGACAGATACCCCTATTTAAGTTTCTTCTATCCGGAGATGTGTAGATTGAAATCTTCGTTTCGACGTAATAGGAGAAACTTAAATACAAACATGCACAAAATTTGGCCCTAAGATGCCACAAAATGCATATGACATGGTATGAAATTAATGCAAGACGAGGATCTTGTGGGGGAATGGTACCACTAGGGATAACTGGTACAATTACGTCAGAAACAAATTGAAGACATCTAGAGGAACATTAGATGAAAACAATGATTCTGATAATACATCTGAAACATTTAGAAGAGCATTAAATGTACAGGAAAAGCTTTTGAAGACATATCTAGAAGATCATCAGATAAGCAACATTATACCTAGAAGAACATCAGATAAACAAGGTCATACCTGGAAGAATGTTAGATAGACACAAACATGGTTCGGGAAAAGCATCAGAATAAAGTCACATATCCAGAAGAGCATCAGATAGACACAAAGAGGCTCTGGAAAAGCATCAGGAGTAGACACATCTGGGAAAACATCAGATGGTAGAAGCAATGTCATTCCAAAAAAGCATCAGAATAAACAAAGCGAAATATATGGAAAAACATCAGATAACAAAGACTCAATCTGGAAGAACACAAGAAAGAGAGACACATCTGGAAGAGCATCAGATGGTAAAAGCAATGTCATTCCGAAAAAGCAACAGAATAAACAAATCAAATATCTGGAAAAAACATCATCCAAGAATGACATTGGATGAAAAAGACACAAAACATCCAATAATGGCTTTGAATGAAAGGTAAACTCATAATATCTGAGAAGGCATCAGATGGGAATGAGATAAATAGTGCAATCCAAGAAGGCATTGGACAATAAGACACCCAACTTCCAATAATGGCTTTGAATGAAAGGAAAACTTAAAATATCTGAAAAGGCATCAGATGAGAATGAGATAAATAGTGTAATCCAAGAAGGCATTGAACAAAAAGACACCAGACATCCAATAATGACTTTGAATGAAAGTTATAATCACAATATCTAATAATGGCTTTAGATGACTGTGCACAAGGTAGGGATCCAAGAAAGCATTGGATGCAAAGAAACCAGTCACCCAATAATGGCTTTGAATGAAAGGTATAATCACAATATCTAATAATGGCTTTAGATGAATGTAAACAAAGATATACCCAAGAAAGCATTGGATAAAAGGAATAACAGTTTCCAAGAAAGCATTGGATGAATATGAACAAAGATATACCAAAGAAGGCATTGGATACAAAGAAATCACAACGTCCAAAAAAACATTGAACGGATATGAACAAAGTGATACCCAAGAAGGCATTGGATACAAAGAAATCACAACGTCCAAGAAAGCATTAAACGAATATGAACAAGGAGATACCCCAAAAAGGCATTGGATAAAAGGAATCATAGTACCCAAGAAAACATTGGATGAATGTGAACAAAGATATACCCAAGAAAACATTGGATAGACGCGACAATATCTGTTTGGTAGGTGCCAAGTGAATTGGACTTAGACGACAAGGTAAGACGTGGATAACAACACGACCTGTGGAGAATGCTAATGAGGATGAAACACTTATGCTATGCATATATATATATATATATATATATATATATATATATATATATATATATATATATATATATATATATATATATATGAATTATGCCATGATCAAATGCAAATACAGATGTAATTGTATTGCCAACGTTGACAACATGGCTCAACTCTTTTGGGGAGAAGACAAGACTGGAAGACTGATTCCTCAACACGGATGTCACTGCCATTCTGCTTGGGGACTAGAGACGCTTCTGAACACAATCTCTGTCACACTGGTAAAGTGTATCAATTTGTTGATCCTTGTAGGAAGAATGGAAAGCTGCATGGGGATTCTTCAAGTTAACTGCCCTAGATTATATGACAATTGTAGATGAACTGATTATTGCTTCGACTTGTCTAATTCTATAGATGACTATTTCACTGTGCTCTTGGAAAGCTTGCCCCAGTCTGAGTCTTGAAAAAATCTTATGTATAAACCAATTCTGAGAAGGGCTTGCACTGAACCACAATTCTTGAACTGATTCTCAACAGGATCTTGAAAGGAACTTGCCCCTGATTGTATCACCGGCCAAGTTTCTCAACTGTTTGAAAATTCCTTAAGAGGAAAGCCAGTTTGCAAACAAAGCGTTCATACAAACATAGTAAATGCAAAGTTCATGCAACTTTTGAAATCAAAATTATTTTTTGAAAGACGCAAAACATATGAGTCATTGGTCTGAACACGGCGGTTCAAGACATTCAAAATGAAAGGTAAAGCAAAAGGCGTGATGCCAAAACAAATGATCTACAAAGATCTTTTGGAGTCAGTTTACGCAACCTTGCTATAGTATGCTTTCAAAATAACCTTGCTTCAGTTAGGTCTTTTGAGGGTTGTAACGTGACCTGGTTCACGGTTTAAGAAACAAAGGATAAAGGCTCAAAATTTATTTGTATAAACCCAATCTTCGTGATGATATTCAGTCCTACACTCGGTTAACTTAGGCTATGCACTCAGATTCCCAAAAGGCCGAGAATTGCACTGATGATAATGGTGATGGTTCAGAAAGTCGAGGGACTTTGAAATAGCAGTCACTGCTTCCTTACAACATCTGGTTGTCATACAAGCTTGATCTCATTTCGCTTTGTATAAGGTAAGGTCATGAGCTTCCCATCTTTCTTAGATTTTGCCTTGAAAGGGACTCGGCTCATTCTTTGAGTAAGGATTTCTTGATGATCCTTCTTTATTTATCACTTTGGGAACACCTTGTACAACATTTATTCATTTAATTGGGAAGAGTTGAAAGGTTGTGAATGCATAGCTTAATGATTACGGTGAACCATCATTGGCTTCCGATTTGAAAGGCATCTCTGACACTTGCTTGCTGTGTGCGAAGGAAAATTTATGAATGTAAACTTTTGTTGAAAGGCGTCTTGCATGAAACTCTTGTATTTGAATGCACAATCAAGTTAACTGAGAACTACCCTGCCCCAGGTTAAGATTGTGGGTTTTTTTGGTACAGAAAGAAACTCCTACTTCTAGGCTCGAAGGGTTTAACAAGGGATTATCTTCCTTATGTCTCCGGTGTTTGGGAATTGAAACAATGCCTTACATCGTCAGCAAAGTTTTGATTTGAAAGCATACCAACAACAATTATGAGTATTTGTTTTCATTATCCTCTCTCCAATCTTTGCACAATCAAAAGAAAGCGGAAAAGAAATATAAATATTTTTATTTTTTTTTATTTTTCTTGAAAGAGAAATCATAAAGATGTAAATAGGAAACACAAATGAATTGAATCAAAAAGTTGCAATGCTCATTTTATTAATTACGAAAGTACAAACATAAAATGAAAGCAAACGGCTAATACAAATAAAGAAAAATGCAAACAACAAGAAACATGGCCTAGTGACTAATCAGTAACAAGGATGAGCTGTCTTGTCTGAAACACTGGTTTTTATGAAAATAGTCTGCTGAAGTCGACTGAAGCTTCATTTGGCGTGCCATGGCAGAGGATTGTTCTAAAAATTCGGATTGGTGTTTCGAAAGGAGAGAATATTATTTCTGATCAGCTCTTGTACTTTAGCCTTCAACACAAAGCAACCTTCTAAGTTATCGCCTGTACCACTTTGATGGTACTCACAATAAAGATCATCCCTATAGCCGGCTGGAAGTGGATTTGGAGGAGTAGGTATAGTCCTCGTGGTAATCAAACCTTTCTGAACCAGACTAGGATATAATTTGGTGTACGTCATTAGAATAGGATCAAAATGATTCCTATTACGGTACTGGTTCTATCCAACAGCAGGACGTTGAGCAGCTTGAGCTGGCCATGGAGCAGTAACCATGGAAGTAACAGCAGCAACAGTAGGGTGATCAACATACTGAGGTTGGGGAATAGGCCTTCTCACTTCAGTTATGACAGCATTGGTATGGTCCTCTCTCTTCTTGTGGAAGTTCCCATAGGATTTTTTCGCACCATTAGAAGATTCAGCTGCTTTGGGCACTTTACCATTCTTGAGTCCTTCCTCGAGTCTTTGACCAATAGTAACCAAATCAGTGAAGTTAGAGGAAACACTACCAATTATCTTCTCCTAATAGAATGGGGACAGAGTGTCCATGAACATTCCAGTCAATTCCTTCTCAGTCAAAGGAGGTTCAACTTGGGAGGCGAGCTCTCTCCAACGCTGAGCATATTCCTTGAAAGACTCTTTCTCATTCTGAGACATATTTTGAAGCTGGCGGCGATCAGGAGCCATGTCGAGGTTATACTTATACTACTTCATGAAGGCAATTGCGAGATCTTGGAAGCAGTGGATGGAATTTTGCTCAAGATTCATGTATCATTTGAGAGAAGCTCCACTCAATCTGTCTTGAAAGCAATGGATAAGCAACTTTTAATTATTGGTATAAGCAGCCATCTTTCGAAAATACATGACCAGATGAGCTCTTGGGCAAGAGTGTCCCTTATACTTCACAAACTCGGGAACTTTGAACTTAACTGGCATAACAAGGTCAGAAACCAGGCACATGTTATATGTGTCCACACTAAAGAAGTCATTGCCTTCCACGGCTTTAAGTCTCTTGTCTATGGTCTAAAATGTTCACGGACAACCCCAGGTTCGACAAAGTCTTCACAGTCTTCACCCTGAGTACTGGCAGCATTGTACTCATAGAGAGGGTTATCAAAAGGAGCTTGAGTAGTCTGAACTATAGGTCGAGACTCGGTAAAAATAGGAGCTTGAAACACTGGTCCAGCAGTCTGACCAATCATAGCAGTAGATGCAAGAGGTGGAGAATAATTGCGTCGCAAACCAAACTCTGGCCAAGTTGAAGGTGGCACCTGAACAAGCTTAGGATCAGCATTTGAAACCTCCTGGATAATAGTTCTTTAGGGTTGCTCTCCTCTAGCAATCCAGACCTAGAGCATTTCAGTGAGCTTTGTCATGCTTAACTTAAGATCATCGATCTCCATTTAGATATCTGCATTTTGTGCTTCTTGCTCTGACATTCTACGTCTGTAGTTAGCCCTAGTCTGGTATCTGTGTCGAGGAACCAGCTTGACGACTGATAGGTGACACTGGAAGATAGAGACATCTGGAATGAGTTATTGGACGGACGGATGTATGCAATGAATCATGCAAAGATGCAAATGATATGCAATGTGATGCAATGGTTTCAAGGAACTCAAAAGCAGGTTGCAAACATTTTGGAAAGACTGAAAATGTTTCATTTTATAATCCATGATCGTTATTGATATTGCAAAGGAAATAACAAGTGAGTTCCTTGAAACCAAAGGGTTATTCATGAATGCATGAATGTATGGATGAATGGATGCATAAACACAAGTATACACATATACACATATACAAACAAACAAACAAAGGCCTAGGTTTGAAGATCACGAGCATGGAGCTATGGTCTACCCGTCCCAAAAGGTATGTACTATGGGTTCTTGTATTTGCATAACAAGGTTCTAGAAGTTCCCAGAGTCATGAATAAATCCTTCGGATATTATCAGCTTGCACGACTACTCATGCAGGCTAATAATATTCTCAAGATAAACTCATCTGAGTGTAGTATCGCATGACAACCACCACAGGTCTACACCTGGATGATCACTGCACTACATCCTAAAAGGCTTAGAGGGGTGAAGGGATGCTAAAGGTCTTCAGTGTCATGGACTCCCGAGTTGGAAAAAGTAATGTCAATACGACTACTCGTATGCATCAGTAATTCCAAAGGGGTCTAGACTAAGCGTGGTTATATCATATGTTAATCATGTTAGGACTACTCCCAACAGTCAACTATTGATTATACCACAATCCTATCATATGTGTACACTCAAGTCTGGGTTAGGGCTTATCTCACCACTCAAGATAACAACCCATACATGTACAGATATACATATATAGATATACAAATATATAGGCAAACAAGTATATAAATAACACAAATATAAACAAGTTGGGTTTAACCCTCTTATGGGAAATCATCCCTAGTGAAGTCGCCATTTCTGTCACGGTGAGAATCGGATATCAAGCTATTGATTAACTTGAATCGCAAATCTTTATTCACCACCGAACTTTGATTTATCCAAAGGAAAGGGTAAAGGTCGAAAACCCTAATTGCGCTATGTAGGAACACAACTAGAGATCTAAGGTTCAGGGGTTGGTTATACCTAGAGAAAGTGTTAGCATCCTAAGTATATGTAGTACTCTACAAGAACCTTTTGTTAGTATTTGTGTTATTTTATTGTTTGCTTGCTAAGGGTATGTGCTAAGGTAAAGACCTAGGGGGTTAGTATCTAAGTATGCTCGCCAAGACATCGCATCTCGTGCCTACGTATCCTGATGGAAATGGAATCAGAGCATTTGTAGTTCCCCTCAAAGAGGGCAAGGAACTTTTGACTGTGGTCAAAGTTCCAATGGGGAGGTAAGCATCTATGGAAAGACGCTTACATAGAGTACGACGACTCCAAAGTTATGGTTAAGTTAAAGGGAGTAAGTGAGTAAGTGTTCATGGCAGAACAATTACATGGAGTGCGGCGACTCCGATCCTAAGGTTAGGATCAAGGGAGTGAAAACATCTATGGTAAGACATAGAGCACGGCGGCTCCAATCCTAAGGCTAGGATAAAGGGTAAGGAAGTTAGTATACATATGACATGGAGTCAACGGAGGGAACCCCTTTCCTTTGGAATCGTTAATATGAGTTTCTTACACAAATTACACATCATAAAAACAGCATCAAGATAAGATGAATTCAAATGTCAAAACAGATTCATGGATAGGTATAGGGTAATGCTCTAGCAGGAATTCAATACATACTCAAAAAGTCGAAATGTCAATGATATATGCAGGTATGTCAAAACATATGGCCAGAGACAAACCAAGACGATTAATATTATATACAAATCAACGAAAAAGTCAATAACCAAATTAAATAAAAAATAAAATGATCAATAATTAAACATACATTTTTTGATTTTTGGAATTAAAGAAAGATAGCTAATTGAATTAAACTTAAATCTTTAAAATTAAAATAAATTAATTAATATTAAATAGAAAGGTTTAATAAAATTAACTAAGAATTAAAAGGTATTTTTGAGTTTTTCTTTTTTTAACGAAAAAAAGTGTTCTCATAATAAAACTAATTAAAACTAAACAATTATCAAAATAGGATTAACAAAGTGATTAACCAAGAATAATCATCTAAAATTTAATAACATCTAAAAAAACAAGGTCAAAGGGGGTGTGTAGTCAGATATGAGTGGTGTTAGAAGGAAAAACAAATGGGCTGAAACCACTTTACGCCCACCCGAGTCTCATTTAGGGAGAGTACAATGAGAGAGCCTCCAAACTGATTCAGCATCTCTTTCTCTCTCGTGACCGACCGTTCCTGCTCATCATTTTCTCTCTCTCTCTCTCTCTCTCTCTTTCTCTCTCTCTCTCTCTCTCTCTCTCTCTCTCTCTCTCTCTCTCTCCCTCGTTCGACTCACTCTCCCCGTCTCTCTTGATTCAACCTTCACAACTAACCATAAGCACGCCTCCATCACAGCTTCGTCTTCCATCTCGCGCACCATTCTTCATCAGCATTCCTTTCCTTTAGCCTCACCCCAATTTCTCACAATTCCTTCTCAATCAAACCAAACCCGCACGAGCCCCAAATCAAGAACATTCAGGCGATTCGTAGACAAATACAAACATAGTTGTTACTCACATGATCAAGGCAATGTAGAGGAGGAAATTTAGAGAGTTTACCTGTTGAGTTCATCCGACGCGTCTTCGGCGGCGATGTTATCACGGTATGCCTCAAACACTCTTCTTCTTCTCTTTGACTCGTGTGCGTATTGTTATTGATTGTTGATACTCTACTATGCCTTGTTCTATTTTTTGTGTCTTGCTGCGTATGATGACCTTCTAATGTGGTGATTTTGTTCACTGTCGTGGATTTTGTGGGAATCTGTTCATGTATGTTGTGAACTTTTCTGTATATGAACACTGCTTTACTGAATGTGTTTTTCACCCTCTCACTTCTGAATCGTGTTGTATGTGTTAGAAACTGGTGAGAACTTTGTGATGCTTGTGATACTGAGGTTTTCTCTGATGAATCTCTCCCCATACGTGTGTGTATCTGTTCCTTTATATAGGCTTCAAAAAAACATGAATTTAATTTCCAAATAAAACATGTTGAATATTGTTTTGGAAATAATCATAACTTGTAGGAACATGTCTTTGGTTGCTTTTGGAAAGAACTTCAAGCTGCTGATTCTTGTTGAGAACTTGTTTTGGAAGGAAATTGTAACGTGTTTTGATGATGTTTAATGGCTGTTTTAGAAAACATTTGAATTGTGTCTGATTAGTTTTGGAAACTAGTTAAACATGTATGATTCTTGTTTTGAAAATCTTTGAATGTTGTCTCAAACATATTTCTTTTGGTTTTGGAAGTGAGCTTCATATAGTCTGAATATTATTGAGGGTTGTTTTGGAATTTGTTTGTGAAATTTTCCTTTTCAAATTGGCTGGCTGTTTGATCGTGTCTGAATTGTGTTTGGCTCTCATTAATGCCATCTTCATTTGTTTTGCAGCGATCAAATTTGTGAGGTACCGAGAACGATACGGATTGTGATGGAAAGTGCTATAAGCGTCTTTGCTAGAAGTTCATTAATTAGTCATAGGTATTATAGCAGTTGCACGAGTATTGTTAGTCCATTGTATGTTTAACTCCGACAACCCTTATCGTAGTCAAAACGCAATATTAAAGACAAAGAGACTTTCTAATGTAATCCAAAATGATTTCATCTGTGGTTTCTGGCCAGTTACATTAAATACGTCCATGAACCGTAAGCCTTGGTTATGATGAGACTCAATTCAGTAAGAATTGCCACAATCTTTAAGAAGCATTTCGTATTTGTTCGCACTATTAACCCTTATAACAGTGGTATTCTTGCATGTTTCATTGTCAATTACAACCCTATGAGGACTCATGTTGACTTTCTAAAAAACCATTGCGGTTCATAGCGGAAGCTCACGGGTAAAAATTCAACTAGTTGCTACGTGAAATTGTTGTTGATGTATTAATCCGTGACATTGTTGTGAGTTCTTAAATTCCTTATTTTGATCCGCTGAGAAAATGCTTGAACAAACCAGACTTAAAAATGGGAGTGACTCCAAGTTCCATGACAGTTCCGCGATCTTCTCTCTAAATGGCATTTTTCTGTCAGCAACCTGAGCTTCAGGAAGGAACGGGATGGACGGTTTGGCTTTACCATCGTGGCATTTTCTTCAAAGCAGTGCATACTAGTTTCCTTCCTGTTTGAGTGTATCTCTATTTAAGATTGGATCACAATGTCAAGTCATGCTCTATACGTGAAGAGAATGAGGGTAGGAAATATGGAATATCCTTTTCCTCATGGCAAATGAGCAGATGTGTAATATGCAATCAAGTACAAACACAAAGAAGATAGTCATCAACATGAAGACACATTCTTTTGTAAACTGGTCTTGTAATCCTTTGAATTGTAATGAATTTGGCTTACGGATATGTCATACCCCAAATTTTGACCATTAAGATTCCCATCATTGTGCAAATTATCATCACAATATGGATGTACCTTTATGCCTCATCAATCTCCTCAAGGAATTGTTGAGCATTCACTACTATCAAAGATTCGGGTTTCAAGCCCTCTCTGAGCCTTAGGCAAAGGATCAATCAAGGAATGACATGATCTTCAACTTGTCTACACCCTCAAACATACACAAAGGATAAAAAAGGACTCCCACTTCAAGGATTAAGCACAAGGATGCTCCCTTCTAGGTGGATCAAGCCTCAAGATCGCGAGTGTCACCAAATTAGGGTTTTGGTCGACCAGGGCCTCCAGATGGAAAACTTCCTCTGGGCATGAGCCAAAGATCCAAAACATAACCTAATATGATCCATGGAACCTCATAAACCCAATCATCAAGTCAATTTTGCCTTAGGGGATGCATTCATCAAAAATCAGGAATTAGGGTTTCGTGACCTAATTCACCCCTAAGTTGACTTTTGGGACTAATTATGAACCAAGACCTCAAGACATGATTTCAGGGTCTCTAATATACCATATTAATCCATTTGGAACAATGGATTAATCCAAGAAGCTTGAGCAACAAGTCTCAACTTCATCAGAGCCACAATTAGGGTTTTGCGAGAAAAGTCAACTGTAACTTTGACTTTTGACCAGGACATGCTCCCAAACCCTAATACATGATTCAATACACTCTATACCACCCATGGAACATGTCCATCAAGTTGATTTAGGTCAAAGACATGATTTCCTGAAGAATTGCACAGTTTGGAATTCATCGGATAAAAAGTCAACTATGCACAAAAGTCAACTTTGACTTTTTGAGATTTTTCACTAAAATGGATTTTTAACCCTCAAATGATGTTTATGTATGATTTAAATCATCATTCATCAAGAAAAATCAAAGAAAATGGGATAACTTGTAAAAGGGGTAACCATAAAAACTTAGAAAATTTTCTAAGTTATGAAAAAAAGTGACAAAGGTACCAACTTTGGAGGATCATAACTCCTAAACCACAAAGCCATTTTTCCTCATCCAAAGCTTGATTTGTAGATCACATTGCCCTCTACAAAAGCTTCATATTGACCTATGTCCAAATTCCTCATAGATTTTGAGTTATGGAGTGATCAAAATCAAGAAAAGTCACTTTGTTCCAACACTTGGTGAAAATTTCACTAAGTCAGAATTTGCCTTACTTTTTTCCTAATGTAGGGGGATTTTTCACTTGGATCCAAAAGGTATCAAAACCAAATATGATTAGACAGTTGTTGTATCATATAAGGGCTTTCAAAAATGGCCAAGAACATCACCAAATTCAATTTGGGCCATGAGATATGACATTGGCAAGTTGCCTTGCTGAAATCTGCCAAGGCAAGGCAGAATTTTGCACTTTTTCTCGATTTGCCAAAATCAGACAATTCCAAGCCTTGTCATCACTTTGGACACATCTGAGGATTGAATATAAAGGGGACAATCACTGAGCCAAGCCTCCAAAGTCCTTGGAACAAGAAATAGCATGCTAAACCTAGAATTGCCCAAAATAGGGACAAGACTCCAATTTTGGATTGGAGCATTCAATGGAAGCACCAAGGTGCCATGGACTGAGCTATTAGCAACTAAATTCAGTCAAGACTTATCCAAGACCAAGGGGACCAGCAGCCTGTGCCCTAACCTCTAGTCAATGGCTAGAGGAGACTTGGATTTTCATTTGCCAACATTGGCCAAACCTACTCAGCCGTTGCCATTCACTATTCCTTGCAAAACAAACTTTCTCTACTATAAATAGAGCTCAATTGTGATAAGTTTAAGTACACCAAAGGCCTGCAACACTTGCCTTTCTCAAAATCCATTTCTCACTCTCAAAAATGCATTTCTTAGCAAGTCACTATCGGGTTTTTCATTAGAGAGCAATTCCACTCAAACCAATCACACAAACCTCATATACATCATATGTGAGCTGATCAAACAATTAAACAACATCTGGAACACTGATTTCTCAGAATCACCAGTCAATTGCTCAAGGTTTTAACCCAGTTGCAGTTGAGATGCCATGAAGTGATCCAACCAATTTCCATCAAGTCCAAGCATTCAAACACACTCCATAGGGTGCAGGGAAGCTGTTCAGATCATCACAACTCATCTGTAACACCTCCAACTCAGAAATCACTTTGAACTTGCTGTCACGACCTAGAGGTAAGCCTAAACTTGGTCATCTCTCAATCTATGCATATTTCCTCGCACAATACTTTTGCCAAATGTTCATAATCATGCATGGAATGTTTTCCCTCAAGTAATTGTTTTGTTTGAATCGTGTATAAAAAATCCCAACCTTCATGCAAAATTTAGGGTTCTTGAGGATTTTTCGTGATTTCTTGTTTTATGCTTAATTTAAATGAAATTAATTGCCATAAACATGATCGTGAGGTTGAAACGAGTTGATTGGTATGTGGATTACATGATATGATCAAGTATTCAGTGAGATTGGATAGAAAATGCAAATCTGGGCCAAGCTGAAAAACGCGCGTGTTCTTCAGCTGTTCTTGGCGCCATTTCTCTCAAATTCAAATATTTGAATTTTGTGATTTTATTTAATTGATTCAAAAATTAATTTCTCTCCGAGTTTTAATGATTTTGAGTTAATTCTTTTTTTAATAATTCACAAAAAGTTAAAATATTTTATTTTCCCAAAAAACCCAAAAAATATTATTTATTTCATATAATTGATATTTTTGCAAAGAATTAATATTTTAAATTGTTTTTGACATTTTGAATATTTTTTCCACCTTGATTTTGCAACTTTTAATGACTTCTAATTATTTTGTAGATCAATACTTAATTTTTGAAGCATTAATCCAAGATCACAATTTGTTTTCCATATGTTAAACAATTTTGATCATTTTAATTGAATTTTTATTCAATTAAAATACATTTTGAAAACAAATTAGGGTTTTTGGATTAATTCAACCCTCATAAATCATTTTCAAAACACTTTGGGCCTCTAATAGAGTGTAAGACCCAATCCTTTGTAAATACAACTTATTTTGGGCCTCACTTATGGTATAAGTCCCGGTGTATTTCAAAAAGTTCGACGCGATCATCATCTGTTGAAAAACAAACCTTGGGCCTACCCTCGAGTAGTAAGACCCATTTCTTTTCTTTAAAAGTTTTCGGGCCTCTAATAGAGTGTAAGACCCATCCCTTTGTACATAAAACTTTTTGGGCCTCACTTATTGTATAAGTCCCTCTGTACAAGTAAACGACACGATCGTCGCCTTTTAAAAAAAATCAATTGGGCCTCTCCTCGAGCTATAAGACCCATTCAAAACTTTTGGGCCTCTAATAGAGTGTAAGACCCAATCCCCTTTTAACCAAAACAACTTTGGGCCTCAGATATTGTATAAGCCCCTTTGCGTTAAAAGAAAATCTCGGCGCGATCGCCATTTTAAACGAAAAATCATCTGGGCCTACCCTCGTGTTATAAGCCTCAACTCTTTTTCTTTAAACCTTTTGGGCCTCTAATAGAGTGTAAGACCCAACCCCCTTGTACATAAAACTTTTTGGGCCTCACTTATTGTATAAGTCCCTCTGTACAAGTAAACGGCGCGATCGTCGCCTTTTAAAAAAATCAACTGGGCCTCTCCTTGAGCTATAAGACCCATTCAAAACTTTTGGGCCTCTAATAGAGTGTAAGATCCAATCCCCTTTTAACCAAAAACAACTTTGGGCCTCAGATATTGTATAAGCCCCTTTGCGTTAAAAGAAAATCTCGGCGCGATCGCCATTTTAAACGAAAAATCATCTGGGCCTACCCTCGTGTTATAAGCCCCAACTCTTTTTCTTTAAACCTTTTGGGCCTCTTGAGAGAGTGTAAGACTGATGCGTCTGCAAGTGCACGGAAATATCGAAGTAATATAAAATATTGTCAAACCCATAGAGACCAATGTCAACCTACTATAATCTATCGCCGCTTTGTAAAGTTAAGGCTAATGATATTAGATAAAAGGGAAACTAAGACTAAAACTAAAATGGACTTAGAAAATATGATAATAAAGAGAGGCCGGAATATGGATTCCGCGTTCCTAAAGGACTTTGTAGAATTAGGGTGCTAATTACAACTATAACTTAGTTCCGTAGAATATACCGACTTAAAAACTCCGCCTCACGCTCTCGCGGTATTAACTAAAGTCATGTTCCCTAATCCCAAGTTTTTGCTCTCGCTCGCCCGATAACTAGGAAATATATTTTTAAAGCTAATAATATCCTAAACATATCTAAAGCACTCTCGCTGTATTTAGATATGTTGCCTAATTTCCACTATCCGGTTCGACCCCCACGCTTTCGCAGTGCCGGCTCTAACCTTAATTAATTTCTCACTCTCGTGACAAAATCGTGTTAAATACCCTCTCACTCTCTTGACAAAGCTATTTAAATTAGACTTGGAAATTAAAACCAAAACAGAATTTTAATCATAAGTTCGCACCTATTATTTTCTACCGAGTCCCGTCGATAACGACGGTCCTCATATGCCGGACTCTAAACTATTTAGCTAGACATAATGACAGAAAGAAATAAGCAATTTTGGGTTTTTAGATTAAACAAAAACATGATAAGCGACTTAAAATAATTTAATGTAAAGCAAGACATAATTAAGCAATTAATTGAAGACAGTAAGGTAAACAATAAAACAGAACCTGTAATTAAATGGAACAGGAAACAATGCTTGAACTGAAGTCGTAATACGTCGGCAGGCTTTGAATCAAATACATAAATTCAACTACAGAAATAAATCCTAAAACTATATTTGTAATAGTCCTCCGATGTGGAGAACCATTACTCTTACAGAGTGAATCAAAACTGCTTAAAATCTAAAGAAATAAAATCTGGCCAAGAGAGAGCCGCCCCTGTTAATGAAGGCATTCGGTTGCTTTTATACTGATTTGGGCTACGGAAGAAGTGGTTTAGTTGCGTGAGAATCGAGGACCGAAGACTTGGCTTTTGCTGAGCGTGAAAGTCTGAAGAAGTGGGGAAAAATATGGAAGGTTGAGATCTTCTCTCCTAAAATATAGGTGGCTCACGCCACCTATTCTTCTAAGTGGGCAAAGTGGCTGGTGCCACATTTGTGGGAAGTGGATGGCGCCATATTTGAATGAGGTGGTGGGCGCCACCCTCCATCAATGTGGCTTGCGCCACATATGTGAGTGGTGTTGGGCCCCACCTCTTTTATTTTTTTCTTTTTTTCTTTTCTTTAATTTATTTCTATTCTTTTTCTTTCCTTCTTCCATTTCTTTCCTTCTATTTTCTTTCCATCATTTCTTCTTCTTTTCATTATTTTATGATTAAATCCAAGTCACCTGAAAACATAATAATCGAGACATAAATTGCAACATAAATCAAATAAATTAAGGGAAAACATAACTAAAATTCATGTAAGTCAAGTCAAATAACCGATACATTTACGTGTTATCAACACCCCCACACTTAACCCTTTGCTTGTCCTCAAGCAAACCATGACTCATAGGAAAAATAGTGCATACGGATACTCATCCTAGGCTACCAACTCTACTTCGGTTAAGTTTGTGTCGATACGTACTTGCTCACACACTAAGGATATTGTAACAACATAATTCCGCTTTTGCGATCATCAACCTTCCTCCTATACAAACCAATCTGAATCATGTCATTATACCTAAGCCTAACTCACTCATCCTTCTTTCGTCCCTTTTCATTCTGGCACAATCACATTAAGCCCGTTATCCTTTTACACTCATGGTAGGATAACCTGTTAGTGACTATGATCTCATTATCATCAAATTTTTTCTCTTTCTTTTTCTTTTGCACATATCAATAAAATAAAGAAGTTTTCACCAATGGGTTAAATGATTGGGTGAGGATCACCTAACTTAGAAGGAGCATTTTTTTTCATTCAATTCATTTGTTTTCTTAATTTACTTTTAGCCTGAGATCATACACTTATTTGCATCGGCTTCCTACTTAATGCGTGCTTAGGATGGTGCTGACTGCTGAATAAACTAATTAGGGACTACTAAAGGGGTGAAAACTTACGGCTATGGCATAACAAGTACTTAAATCGATTTCCATAATTTAGAGGCTCACGGTGTTAAAACGATACCGATCTTGCAGAATTTTCCCAAGTCTCACGATATAACCTTAATTTCGTCTGTAACCTAAGATTTTCAAAAGAAACACTATTTTTAACTCAAAAATTTTCAAAATATTTGGTATGACTCTAGAGAATGGGGAGATCGATAAACAACATAAAATCACGCATAAAGACTCGACAACACATGCACAGACGCACAAAACATTAAAACAGAAAAAATTTTAAAATCATGCTAGAAAACAGTAAATCTAACTAGAAAGCGGTAAATGTTCCTCCCCCACAATTAAACCAAACATTGTCCTCAATGTTTTGATAAAAGGTGAAAAAGGAAAGATAGAACCTGTATGAATGTCACGACCAAATTCGCTCTGAATCTTCCCATTTTGTCCCTGTCTTCGCTGGCCACTTCTACTCTGGTGTCTTGTACTACGAGTTATCTGAATTTGCTGAAACTTCACTTTACTGAAGCCGCTTATCATACTATTTGTTTCCGAAAAAAGTACCTGCAAAAAATGTTAGAAAAATACGGTACGGTGTGTGCAAGTGGAACCTGACCATGTGAAAGGACAAGGAGGAGGTGAGTTATGAACGGGAGAGATATTCCCTCTCCTATCATACTCATCATTGGTGTCACCACCAGCAGCGACATTCGTAGGAATGCCCGTGGGCACCAGGTCATTTTAAGGGATTATCATCTAGAGATCTTTCGCCTAAATATAGCTGAGACGTGACAAGCGATACAATTCTTTATTTTCTGCAAACACAAACAATAAAAGGAAAACATTAAATTAAAATCTCGTGGGTTTCCACCCACGCAGGGCTTTGTTTAACGTCGATAGCTCGACGGTTAGGAGTGTTAATCTTCGGTTTCCATGGCCATTTATCAAGCCACCTCACATATCCCTCACCTTTTCTTTTCTTCCTTCTGTGGGGTGGTTCATTCTTTTGAACTTGTGGTGGTGGTTCTGGATCTATCCTAAGTATCAGCTTTTCAAGTTTGGGCTTAGCTATTTCATCCACCATCTCAAAGTCTAACCTTATCCTCTTAGCAGTAATGATATCCCTAGTTTCATGGTCCTCGATTTTTCTCTTTTTATGCGTGACCTCAAACAAAGATGCATCGGTGTGGATATTTTCCAATACCTCCGCATACGTTTTGGATTGGGATTCTACCTTAGCTTCCACAAACCTTTGCGAGAAAGGAATTAGTGGGGTATATGGAGAAGGAACGACATTAGGTGCTTCCTTCGCTGCCTCTTTGACGACCTTCCTTTCAGGTGGTTCCAGTGAATTTTTCTCAATCTCTACTTCTTCCTTACCAGAACTCTCCTCAACCTCAATATCACTCTCCTCACCCTCATTATCACTCCCCTCGGGATTCTCGATTTGTTTTTCATTAACGGTGGTTACAACATCCACCTGCTCCTCAGGGAAGGGTCCTATAGGTGTCTGTGCAAGCAGGGAGATTTCAGTCTCCAATGCCTCAGTGTGAGTTGCGAGGGACTCGACCATAGTGTTTATCTGTCTAAGGTTTTCATAAGTATCAAGACGTTGTCTTTAAAGCTCTTCATTCTGGAGAGTTTGTGTCTCCACAAAGTGCTCCATCATAGATTCTAGCCTAAAATTAGTTGTTGTTTCAATGAAATCCTCCATTAATGTTTCGAGGTTAGAATTAACAAATTCTTGCGGTTCCTCGAAAAATTGGGAATGGTGATCGTAGAGGAAATTTGGGTGCGGTTCCTCGAGATATTGGGAGTGAGTCAGTGTCGCATTAAAATCCTGTATTAATATTTCTAGGTTGGAATTATGAGATTCTTGCGACTCCTCAAAATGTTTGGTTTTGTAGTTGCAGAGGCAATTTGGGTGAGAATGAGTTAGTGATGCATTGAAATTCTCCATTTGTATTTCAAGGATGAAATTATGGGATTCTTGCGATTCCCCGAAATACTGGGAGTGGTGATTGTAGAAAAAATTTGGGTGATACATAGTAATGAGTGCCTTAGTCTATACGGTGCAACAACGGAATAAAATATTGATTGTTGGTCCCCGGCAACGGCGCCAAAAACTTGATGCGTCCGTAAGTGCACGGAAATATCGAAGTAATATAAAATATTGTCGAACCCACAGAGACCAATGTCAACCTACTATAATCTATCGTCGCTTTGTAAAGTTAAGGCTAATGATATTAGATAAAAGGGAAAATAAGACTAAAACTAAAATGGACTTAGAAAATATGATAATAAAGAGAGGCCGGAATATGGATTCCGCGTTCCTAAAGGACTTTGTAGAATTCGGGTGCTAATTACAACTATAACGTAGTTCCGTAGAATATACCGACTTAAAAGCTCTGCCTCACGCTCTCGCGGTATTAACTAAAGTCATGTTCCCTAATCCCAAGATTTTGCTCTCGCTCGCCCGGTAACTAGGAAATATATTTTGAAAGCTAATAATATCCTAAACGTATCTAAAGCGCTCTCGCAGTATTTAGATATGTTGCCTAATTTCCACTATCCAGTTCGACCCCCACGCTTTCGCAGTGTCGGCTCTAACCTTAATTAATTTCTCACTCTCGTGACAAAATCGTGTTAAATACCCTCTCACTCTCTTGACAAAGCTATTTAAATTAGACTTGGAAATTAAAACCAAAACAGAATTTTAATCATAAGTTCGCACCTATTATTTTCTACCGAGTCCTGTCGGTAACGACGGTCCTCATATGCCGGACTCTAAACTATTTAGCTAGACATAATGACAGAAAGAAATAAGCAATTTTGGGTTTTTAGATTAAACAAAAACATGATAAGCGACTTAAAATAATTTAATGTAAAGCAAGACATAATTAAGCAATTAATTGAAGACAGTAAGGTAAACAATAAAACAGAACCTGTAATTAAATGGAACAGGAAACAATGCTTGAGATGAAGTCGTAATACGTCGACAGGCTTTGAATCAAATACATAAATTCAACTACAGAAATAAATCCTAAAACTATATTTGTAATAGTCCTCCGATGTGGAGAACTATTACTCTTACAGAGTGAATCAAAACTGCTTAAAATTTAAAGAAATAAAATCTGGCCAAGAGAGAGTCGCCCCTGTTAATGGAGGCCTTCGGTTACTTTTATACTGAGTTGGGCTACGGAAAAAGTGGTTTAGTGGCGTGAGAATCGGGGACCGAAGACTTGGTTTTTGCTGAGCGTGAAAGTCTGAAGAAGTGGGGAAAAATACGGAAGGTTTAGATCTTCTCTCCTAAAATATAGGTGGCTCACGCCACCTATTCTTCTAAGTGGGCAAAGTGGCTCGTGCCACATTTGTGGGAAATGGTTGGCGCCATATTTGAATGAGGTGGTGGGCGCCACCCTCCATCAATGTGGCTCTCGCCACATATGTGAGTGGTGGTGGGCCCCACCTCTTTTATTTTTTTCTTTTTTTCTTTTCTTTAATTTCTTTCCATTCTTTTTCTTTCCTTCTTCCATTTCTTTCCTTCTATTTTCTTTCCATCATTTCTTCTTCTTTTCATTATTTTACGATTAAATCCAAGTCACCTGAAAACATAATAATCGAGACATAAATTGCAGCATAAATCAAATAAATTAAGGGAAAACATAACTAAAATTCATGTAAGTCAAGTCAAATAACCGATACATTTACGTGTTATCAAAGACCCATCCCTTTGTACATAAAATCTTTTTTGGGCCTCAGTCACTTGTATAAGTCCCTCTGTACAAATTCAACAGTGCGCTCACTGATAAAACCCTGGGTCTCTCCTTGAGCTGTAAGCCCCAAATCTTTCTTTTTCAAAGCACTTTCTCCTTTGATTTTGAAATATACTATTGTTTTCAATCTTTCTTTGTTGAACAACTAACCAAACAGCATGGAAGCTCTACAACCGAGTAAGTGTTTATCCACTTTCATTTACTACTTTCATATACATATAACTGTATTGTGGGGTTGTTTCGCTGTAAGTCTTCTTTCATAAACTCATATCAACTGTGTAATAATAGTATAGATATTTAGAGTTTCCCCGGCAACTACGTCTAGCATTAAGCATGTTGATCACTCTTAAATAGTCAAAACTAGATCCCCATAGGATTACCAAACACAGTCTTCCCTCCTCTTGGGGTTAAACAATATGGAGACATGAAAGGCAGCATTCTCGGTGAACCCTTTCATAGACTGTCACCTTTAGAAGTTGTCAAAGAAACTCTATTCCCCAGAGATGATCTTTTCTCCGTGAATGGCATCTCTTGAGTTTCTTCCAAATTCTTGAACTTTCCTGGCTTGAAATATTCTTTGTGAATAGCCTGTCTTGAATTTCTCGGGGTTTGGGGACCCGCAGGCTTCTTAAAAGCACTTGTCAAGAAACTCTACTCTCCAGAGATGATCTTTTCTCTGTGAATGGCATCTCTTGAGTTTCTTCCAAATTCTCAAACTTTCCTGGCTTGATCTATTCTTTGTGAATAGCCTGTCTTGAATTTCTCGGGGTTTGGGGACCCACGGGCTTCCTAAAAGCATCCTCGCCTCCTCTTGGGCGTTGTACAAGGACCCGTCGGCTTCTTAGAAGTATTCACAGCCTCCTCTTAGGCTTCGTATAATGATTCTTCCTCCAGGAATGATAGCCTTCTCTTGGGCTTCATACAAGGACCACTCGCCTTCTTAAAAGTTTTCAGCCTCCTCTTGGGCTTCGTACAAATTGTCCCGACGACCTCCTAGAGGTATAGGAACAGAAATCGGTCATCTTAATAGAACAGTCTTTCCAAGAGTCTACTACTATTTCTCAAAGCATAATACAAAAGATGAGACTCTAGACTTGGACAGTCTAATTTCCTTGAGTCTCAAAAACATTCTCAAGCTCCCTTCAAAAATAGGAAGAAAACCCGTAGACTCGGGCAGTCTCGATACCCTTTGGATTTCCCGTTTCCTCAAAGAAAAGGAAATAACCCTGATCCTCGAATCCATGAGTGCAAACATTACTCATATAAGAACTAATTTTCTCTTTAAATCAGCATACTGGACATGTCACTCAACTGAAACAGCACCATAGCCTCCTCTTGGGCTTTGTACAATGATTCTCTCCAGCGGAGCTAAACTTTTTAGCCTCCATCTCGGGCTTTGTACGAGATACAAAACACTCTCTTGTTGAGTATAAAAGACTCCCTCGTTGAGTCAAAACTTTTTAGCCTCCATCTCGGGCTTTGTACGAGATACTAAAAGACTCCCTCGTTGAGTCAAAACCTTTTAGCTTCTCTCTCGGGCTTCGTACGAGACATATAATAGTCTCCTCTTAGGCTTTATATAAGAAAACCACTAGTTGATCCAATCAACCTTTTAGCCTCAAAGATGTGCCTCGTTCACAGTACACAAACATCAACAACTCCTTCGCCTTTATCTAATCGCTGTAAGCGGCAAGCCTCTGGATCATCTACATCCATGCCACTGTCCCTCTTTTAGCATGAGAAATTCCTAAGGAAATATGGCATTACTCTACACTGAGTTAAAGTCTTCTCCTTCAGGTTAAAACCCCCTATAAAGGAAATTATGGCATTGCTAGGATTCACATATCCCAGTTAAAGTAATCCTCCTTTATAACCAGTCACCCAACAGTTGTGACAAACAAATCTCTTTAGAGATGACAAATTCTCTCTAAAGACAACACCTTTTAGCTTCACATCTTGGGCTTCAAACAAGATACAAATAGACTCTTCAGCTTCACATCTTGGGCTTTGAACAAGATACAAACCACCTTTAGCTTCACGTCTTGGGCTTTGAACAAGATACCAAAATACCCATTTCCTCCCATTGAATAGGAGGAACTACGATCGCTCTGATTTCCCTGTTTCGAAAAACGGGAATACGTAGGCATAAGATTGAAAGAAAAATCTTAGCGAGCACACTAAACCAAAACCCAAAATCCCATACTTTCATACATCCGTCCTAACATTTCAACCGATAGCCTAAAACACCCCCTTTTGACAAAATAACCTAGGAGAGACCCCGAATCTTTGTAGCATCTGTTTTTAACCTCAGTATGCAAGCAGGGTTAGTTGGAGACATCTATTTCCCTTCCTTCATCAGCTTCAATAGGATAAAAAATGAATCGAGCTGTAGTACTAGAGCGATTGTGCTTCGCAACCACATCCAAAAATCACTCGCTACAGAAAAATGGCGACTCTGCTGGGGAGAATTTAGGGATCTTGTTCTCTTCTCCTAGGTAGAAATCTTGAAAGGGGGCGCCTTTCAAGGAATTTTGTTCCTTTTATCTCTTGAAACCCTGACGTCACTAGGATCTTAGGTCAAAACGCCGTTAATTTGGAATGAAACCACAGGATGGTGACTCCGTCGGGAAACCATTTTCTGTCAGGAACTTAAGATTCTTAGCTTTTAAAAGTCTAGGACATTAGGACAAATATATATATTTCTTTTCCTAATTGATATCTGTGTTTATTTTTCTGCTAATGGGAATGCGTGTGATGCCGCATGTGGAAAGATTGAGTATACACTTAAGATAAGTGATGGCGATGAGGTCGACCATCAACCTCAGTGGAGGCTTCCCAATGCAACCCATTCCCTCTCATAGGCAATGGGCCGATTGTGACGTCTGAGAAGCTGAGGAGCCAACCCTTTTGTAGTGCGGAAGCTATCAGAAATAGTTGTCACGCGATACTACCCTCATTTGAGGCTGATGATCTATTCTCGGTGAATAGCATTTACTCTAAGATTTCATACAGCTCGCTGGCGATCCGCTTGCTGTTTGTTATCCTGGGAGGAGCTGATGATTTTGAGTACAGGTACAAAAAATCACCCTAGTATAAACCTTTGGGGATGGGTAGAGCCTTGACTTTATGACAACGACCCTTTGACCCCATGTTTTTTCTATGTTTTTGTGTGCTGCATTCATGCATTCATTTAAAAAGCATTAAAACATTCAAAAATTTTCTCTTCTAGTCTCTCTGTTTTTTCAAAATAAACTAAGACTGTGATTGCAAATATCAGAGAAAAGGATTACGTTAATGGATTTCGGTAGAAGGAGGACTCATAAGTACACCTTCAAGATTCTAAAACTAGAGGATTTAAGAGGATGATCACAAACTAAGAGGCTTTCAGAGCCAAGTACGGAGGTTTGCTATCTCTGCTAAGAGTCCATGTGATTGAGGGAATCATGGATGCGCTCATTCAATTCTACGATCCGGTCTATCATTGTTTCACATTCCCGGATTACCAGCTAGCACCAACGCTGGTGGAATATTCTCATCTGATTGATCTCCACATTACCGATCAAGCTTCATTTTCTGGACTGGAAGAAATTCCAAAGAATCAGACCATTGCAAGAGAAATTCATTTGGACGAGTCTGAGGTCAGGGCTCACATGACCACTAAGGGTGGCATACAAGGTTTGCCAGCCCAGTTCTTGACAAAGAAAGCCCTGTACTTCGCCAGTATCGGGAATGTGACTGCTTTTGAAAGCATCTTTGTTTTACTCACCTACGGGTTATTTTTGTTGCCTAACATTAATAACTTCGTCGATATCAACTCTATTAAGGTTTTCCTCATTGGAAACCCTGTGCCGCCTTTTCTCGCAGATGCGTATCATTCTGTACACTTGGGGAATTTTTACAGTGGAGGGGAGATCACATGATGCGTACCTATGCTTTATAAATGGTTTATCTCCCATTTGCCTAAGTCTGCTGTTTTTTGGGATCACAAGAGTGTCTTAAGTTGGTCGCAGAAAATCATGTCCCTTACCAACTCTGACATTGATTGGTGTAATAGGATTTATGACGGAATCAGGATCATTGAACGTTGTGGAAACTTCCCCAACATACCCCTTATAGTAACTAAGGGAGGAATCAATTACCATCCAGTTCTTGTTCGTCGTCAATTTGGATACCCGATGAGGCACGTCCCACGTAGTGTTCATCTGGAAGGTCTTTTCTTCAAGGAAGGAGAAAGTGACAGAGCACTAAAGACAGAAATAGTGCACGCTTGGAAACATGTTCATAAGAAAGGACGGGAGTCTCTAGGAAAACCCGACTGTGTCTCGGTGGAGCCTTATCTCCACTGGGTACAAACTAGAGCTCTCAAGCTAAAGATGCCTTATCCTCGTCATGGAGTTCTTCCACCGAGGGAGTCTATCATGTACTTCATGACTGAGACTGAAAAGCTTCAGGTTACTCTCAACAAAGTTCAACGGGAGAGGAGGTCTTGGAAGAACAAGTACCGCACCCTCAACGTGGAGTGCATCAAAATACAACAATTACTGAAAGATAAGGATGCTCTAATTGAAATTTTGGAGCAGCATGCTGTAGAGAATCAAGATGACCAAAGGAATTTGCTCACTCCTTTCACCTGGCAAAGGAATGACAACCCGACAACGGCCCAGGAGCCCCGGTCAAAGAAAAGGAAAGTACCAGAATCAGCACCCGATTTCTCTTCAGAGAGGACTCGGGACCCATTAGCTTAGGTTTCTGTTTCTGCACCTTGTAATCTACTGTATTTCCATTTCTGTAATCTTTTGAATTCAATAAAAAGGGGTTTCCCCACTGTTTGATATTTGCAATCTAATTGTCGAAGTTTATTTTGATTAGACCAAAAAACAATTAATATAATCATTGCATTTATCATTCTCACATCGCGTATTCTTCTTACCTACGAATCTCATGTTTGTGTCTTGGTTCTAGAGTCAAACTGTCTCATTCGTACAATACTCGGGCCAATTGTCAGAAAAAGATGGATGATCTTGAGGAAGAAAACAGAGAGTTGAAAGAAGAGATCGACGCTCTAAGAGAGGATATGAGAAAGCTTCGTAACGACATGCAAGCCATGGCAGAAGCTCAGCTACAAAGGACTATGATCTCAGAGATCACCTCAATGCCCATAGTGGAGAAGTATGATCCTAGGTATCAAATGCCGAAAGATCGTCCTTGGGGCATGCCTGTTAACTATATCCCGGAAGGATATGTTCTACTGATCACTGAAGATCAGGGAATCATAACAGAAGCCGCTGGGCCTGAAGTTTACAAACTTTGGGAAAGTGAAGATGTCAGGGGCATACTGAAGACTCCTGAAGGTTACAAACTTCGGGAAATGCCAAGATTCATTGTCGTAGTCACGGTACCACCCCCTGTGGTGCACACTGTCCCGGAAGGACAGTTTCTGCCGGTACCTTATGGTAAGAAGGAAACTATGTTCGATAGAATGGATGAATTCCAGGAACAGTTCCTGGAAATGCAGAAGGAACTGCAAGCCATCCGCGGTCAGGATTTATTTGGAAAGGACGCCGCAGACCTTTGTCTGGTACCCAATGTGAAAGTTCTGCACAAGTTCCAAGTGCCCGACTTTGAAAAATACAAGGTTAACTCTTGCCCTCAGAGTCACTTGGTGATGTACGCTCGGTGAATGTCACCTCAAACAGAAAATCAGGACCTGCTGATTCACTACTTTCAGGATAGTTTAACCGGTGCCGCACTTAAATGGTACATGGGTTTAAACCGTGCTACGATTAGCACATTCAGAGATCTTGGTATTGTCTTCATCCAACAATACAAATACAATTTGGACATGGCACTCGACAGAGATCAACTCAGATCAATGTCACAAAAGGACAAGGAAACCTTTAAGGAGTACGCTCAGAGATGGCGCAAAATTTCCGCTTAGATTTGTCCACCTCTTGAGGAAACAGAGATGACAAAGATCTTCTTAAAGACCTTAAGCTCATTTTACTATGACAGAATGGTTGCCAATGCATCCAGTGATTTCACCGAGATGGTGGGCATGGGAGTTCGTCTTGAGGAAGCCATCCGGGAAGGACGTTTAACAAAAGACGCTGGATCATTAAGTAGTACAAAACGATACGGTAGTGCTCTCCCTAGGAAAAAAGAGCAAGATATTGGGAATACCTCTCTCAGAAAGCAAAGGCGACGTTATCAGCCGGTAGCAGCTGTAACTCCTGCTATCAACCCTGCGCCTGTTTCTACGTATCAACCTCAGGTTGCGCAAAGCCAACTTAATTAGCAAAGGACACAACAACCTCTTCAGCAGGCTCGTCCTCCATACAATAACAACCGTACAACACGGCCACCAGGGTTTGATCCTATACCCATGTTGTACGTAGAACTATTTCCGTTACTACTGGCTAAGGGGCACATCCAGACTAAGTCTCCTCTTACAGTATCGGAAAATCTGCCTTTTTGGTTCAAAGCGGATTAGACATGCCCTTATCATTAAGGAGGACCAGGGCATAGCATAGAGAATTGTCTCAATTTCAAATCCGACGTGCAAAAGCTTGTTAAGAGCGGGCTCTTATCTTTCAAAGATACGAATCCCAATGTTCTTACGAACCCGCTGCCTCAACATGAGAAAGCTGCAGTCAACCTGATTGAGAAAGAATTTAACAATGTCTATCAAATTCATGATGTACTATTGTTGAGGACCAATCTGGTCAAGATGCATTGTAGACAGAGTGGATATGGCCATGTGCCACCTCATAATTATCATCAATGTAATATCTGCTCTAAAAGCAATCAAGGATGTTCTGTGGTGCAATCAGCTCTACAGGAACAGATGGATCTCGGATGGATCCAAGAGCACCGAGTTCGTGGAGTTAACATGGTGTACACGAATTCCAACGTCATTCAGAACCACGACATCCATGCGATGAATGCCAACTTGGTGGCAATGCACTCAAGGCAAAGCCAGTATCATAATCTGCCGCGACACGATTATAATTCCTGTCTGACTTGCTCGGTAAACAAATAGGGATGCTCTTTCATACAGGAGGCCCGCTAGCATCAGATGGATTTTGGATGGATCCAAGACTACCATGATAGGAATCCCTATCAGATCAATATGGTTCAAATCTTCGACATTCGCTTGATGAATACCAACTTGGTAGAGTTGCATGCTGAGCAGGTCCGACTCGGATTCCTGATATCACATAATTATCACAGCTATAATGTGGGTTGCGAAAATGATCAGGGATGTGCCCTTGTCCAGGAGGCACTTTAGCACTTGTTAAATCATTGGTGGATGCCGATCTACATGGATGAAGATACTCAGCAAATTAGTATCAATAACAGAAACCCCACTCGGCGTGAAAGTCAGGATGTCCGATCTGTGGAAGCTAACCTAGTAAGGTTACATTATATTCAAAGTGGGCGTGGCCAGGTGCCACCACACAATTATGAACATTGTGGAGTCTGTTCGGAAAGTAACCAAGGGTGCTACCTTGTGCGAGCAGCCCTCCAGGGGCAGGTGGATCGTGGAGAGATTCGCCCATATCCAGGTTCCGGACCCATCAATTGGTCGCCGAACTACCTTGCCAATCAAATTGAGGACGTTGTCATCATCTCTAATCATCAGAGGACCAGGAATGTTTTTGCCATTATCCCTCTGCTTGACGAATCAAGAATTCCCAACCGGGAACAGATCAAAATTGCGTACGATGGTCAGAAAAACCAAAAGGTTCCCATAGTCATCTATCTGGCGGGACCACTACCGTATGAATCAGCTAAGGCAATCCCTTACAAATATGGTGCAACGATAATTGGAAATGGAAAGGAAATTCCATTACCCTCCGTCGTGAATATTGCAGACATCAGCCGTGTAACACGGAGTGGTAGAATCTTCAACAGAGGAGTTGGAGAGTCCAACAAAGAAAAGGAACTTCAGACAGAAGCTCCCGATCCACCAGTCGGTCAATCCAGTAATCCCGACCTTTCGAAAAATGATGATGAGATGCTGAAGCTCATCCAAAGGATTGAATACAATATTGTTAATCAACTGTTACAAACTCCTTCAAAGATCTCGGTATTATCACTGTTACTCAGTTTAGAAACGCACAGGAAGGCTCTACAGAAAGTCTTGGAGCAAGCCTTTGTGAAACAGGATGTAATAATCAGACAGTTCGATAGCATTATCTCTAACATCACTTCCTGCAACAACTTGGGATTTAGTAATGAGGAATTACCTGAAGAGGGTCGCCGTCATAACATGGCGCTCAATATCACAGTCAACTGCCAGGACGATGCTTTAGCCAGCGTACTGGTAGACATAGGGTCAGCCCTGAATATTATGCCGAAGTCCACTTTGACTCAATTATCGTTCAAGGGCCCTCCGATGAGAACCGGCGAGGTCATTATCAATGTATTTGACGGATCCAGAAAAACGGTTATCGGCGAAGTTGACCTTCCCATAACTATTGGTCCTCACACTTTTCAAGTTACCTTCCAGGTCATGGACATCCGGGCAGCGTACAGTTGTTTATTAGGAAGACCTTGGATACATCAGGCTGGGGCGGTCACCTCGACCCTCCACCAAAAGTTAAAGTTCGTCCAGAATGGCCAACTCATCACAGTCTGTGGGGAACAGGCCTTGCTCGTCAGCAATTTATCGTCATCCACTTATGTGGAACCAGAAGGGATAATCGGAACCCAGTTCCAAGCGCTTTCGCTACACAAGGACGAACAATCCCGAGGAGGAACTTCAATTTCCTCATACAAAGATGTTATTAAAGCAGTCGAGAGTACCGATACAACAAGATGGGGACAACTTGTCATTCCTACTAGCAATACAACAAAGAAGGGTCTTGGTTTTTCTGCAACCTGTACCCGGACAGCTGCTAACAATGAAAGTCTTCATCCCATTCAGGATTTCTTCCACAGTGGAGGTTTCCTTCACCTAGTACCTCAGGCAATCCATGCTATTAATGAGGAGGATCCCTCCGACACAGATGAAGGATGGAAGTTCTATCTTAACAAGGACGGTTATATGTCTCAGGAAGAGGTGCCTACGCCATTTTGCTATCCCGCACAGAGTCCGAGATTTATACCAAGGTCAGACGTCAAAATGATATACGGAGATTGTGATCCGGAAGGATGTCGTGCTCCGCCAAATTCATTAGAGGAGGACACTCTGATGAAAGACAACTTTGACCATAATTACTATGGCCCGATGGATGGCCTGCCAATGTGGCAGCCTTACCCAGGAGACTTGGGGCCAGAAAGTCAGCCGAGTAATGAAACTCAACTGAGCATCATTGAACAGAATACTTGTGTCCCCACCATGTCATGGGATCAACACTCAGGTCATTCAGAAACTATTCAACATGACGATGAATTTGCAACATTTGCAGGACTTGAATTCATCAACTATGCTTTTCCTGAGGTCAACGTCATCGAGAGGGATGACTCCTCCAGTTCAAAAGAAGTGTGGGACACCTTGGGATAATCGAGTGGAAAATACGACTATATGGTCAAGTACATAGCTCCCGAAAGCTCTCGTATCAGGCTCGAAGACATCCAGCCAACTGGATGGGGAGATATAGCTAAGAGCACAAATGCTATACAAAATGCAATAGAGGAATTCTCCTACGACAACTCTGCCTGGGAGACAGATTCCAATGATCCTGCTCCACCAGAAATCAGCGTTATTTCTGAAGACAAATCAAGGAAGGTGCCAGACTTTGTGATTCACCGAGGAGTTCTTCGCCAATGGGTTGCTGTCGATGTTTCGAAGGTCGTTCGCCAATCAAAGTAATTGCCATCTTTAACCTTTCACCCTACCCAGGTGAAATGGATGTTTTGATAGGGCTCACTTTTTGTAAATTATCCCTCTTCGCTTTGCCCAAAGCGACAGAGTTTTGTTTTATAGTGTTGTAGTTTCAAGAGTCGACTTGTTCATTAATAAAATAACGTCGTTATGTAATTTCTGCATTAATTGTTGTTTTCTCTTTTTGCTTTTTCTCAGAAAATGGTAATCCTAAAAAACAATTCACTAATAAAAAACAAGCAGTAAAAAAAATACACTGTACACACTTGCATTTTCTCTATCTCTTCTAAACACGAATCATCACGTCATGCAGATTGCTTGTTTTAAACCCCGTTGAAACATACGATCCGATGCCTTCTCCCAACTTTGAGTTCCCGGTATTTGGGGATGAAGAAGAAGTTGACAACGAAATTCCAGAAGAGATCTCCCGATTACTCAGACAAGAGGAAAGGTCTATTGAACCTCACAAAGAGCCGTTGGAAATGGTAAACTTGGGTTCGGGAAAAGAGAAAAAAGAAATCAGGATTGGGGCACTGCTCAGTCCAACTGCCAAAGAGAGTTTGATAAAGCTTCTCAAAGAATTCCCCGATGTATTTGCTTGGTCCTATCAGGATATGCCAGGGTTGGATACCAGCATCGTGGAACATCACTTACCGTTAAGATCAGAATGTCTGCCAGTAAAATAGAGGTTGAGAAGGACTCACCCGGACATGGCCATCAAAATCAAAGAGGAGGTACAGAAACAGATCGACGCGGGTTTCCTCGCTACATCAGAATATCCTCAATGGTTAGCCAACATTGTACCTGTTCCGAAAAAGGACGGAAAGGTCAGAATGTGTGTCGACTACAGAGACCTGAACAAGGCTAGTCCAAAGGATGACTTCCCTTTACCACACATTGACATGCTGGTAGACAGTACTGCAAAGTTCAAAGTTTTCTCCTTCATAGATGGATTCTCGGGCTATAACCAGATCAAAATGGCGCCGAAAGACATGAAGAAAACTTCGTTCATTACCCCATGGGGACCCTTTTGTTACAAGGTAATCCCGTTCAAATTGAAGAACGCCGGGGCAACCTATCAAAGGGCCATGACTACTCTGTTTCATGACATGATACACAAAGAAATCGAGGTATATGTCGATGATATGATTACAAAATCTAGAACAGAAGAGGAACATGTGACCCACCTGTCAAAACTGTTCGAGCGGTTGAGAAAGTACAAACTCCGCTTGAACCCTAACAAATGCACGTTCGGTGTTCGTTCAGAGAAACTATTAGGGTTCATCATCAGCCAGAAAGGAATTGAGGTTGATCCTGACAAGGTCAAGGCCATTCAAGAAATGCCTTCTCCGAAAATTGAAAAACAAGTCAGAGGATTCCTGGGACGTTTGAACTACATCTCCAGATTCATATTCCTCATGACTGCCACTTGTGCGTCGATTTTCAAATTACTCAAAAAGAACCAGGACTGCATTTTGACAGAAGACTGCCAAACTGCCTTCGACAG
Organism: Lathyrus tuberosus; assembly: GCA_022829125.1. Lineage (NCBI taxonomy): Eukaryota > Viridiplantae > Streptophyta > Magnoliopsida > Fabales > Fabaceae > Lathyrus > Lathyrus tuberosus. The sequence continues at coordinate 18,020,748 of JALAZF010000060.1, forward strand.
TATTAAGAAATACCTGTTGAATCCTCCGATTCTATCACCTCCAGTGGAAGGAAGACCACTGATCATCTACCTCACAGTCTTGGAAGACTCAATGGGGTGTGTACTTGGCCAACAAGATGAAACCAAACGGAAAGAGTATGCCATTTACTATCTAAGCAAGAAGTTCACGGACTGTGAAACTCGGTACACTATGCTTGAGAAAACTTGTTGTGTTTTGGCTTGGGCAGCCAAACGTCTTCTTCAATACATGATTCGTCACACTACTTGGTTGATCTCCGAAATGGATCCAATCAAGTATGTATTTGAAAAACCTGCTCTCACGGGAAGGATTGCCCGTTGGCATATGTTGCTATCAGAATATGACATAGAGTACCACGCTCAAAAAGCTGTTAAGGGAAGTATTTTAGCCGATCATTTGGATTATCAATCGATTGACGATCAAGAATCAATCGGGTTTGACTTCCTAGATGAAGATGTCATGTATTTAAAAACGAAAGACTGCGACGAACCACTACCCAGCGAAGGGCCAGAACCAGGTTCCTAGTGGGGACTTATCTTTGACGGAGCTGTCAATCATTATGGAAATGGAATTGGGGCAATAACTGTTACCCCTCAGGGTATCCATATTCCTTTCACCGCTCGACTTACGTTCAAATGTACAAACAACGAGGCCGAATACGAAGCTTGTATTATGGGTCTCGAGGAAGCGATTGATTTGAGGATAAAAAACTTGGACGTATATGGCGACTCAGCTCCGGTTATCAATCAGATCAAAGGAGATTGGAACACATACCAATCAGGACTGATTCCTTACAAAGATTATGCAAGAAGGTTGTTACCCTTCTTTAACAGAATCGAGTTTCATCATATCCCTCGTGATGAGAATCATATGGCTGATGCTTTAGCCACCATCTCTTCCATGATTAGCGTAGGTCAATGGACTGACCTACCTAAGATTGACATAATGCGCCTAGAACGGCCCGCTTACATCTTCACGATTGAAGCAGTCATAGACGACAAACCTTGGTATCACGATATCAAATGCTTCCTTCAGAAACAAGAGTACCCTCCTGAGGCATTCAGAAAGGACAGAAAGACCCTCAGAAGACTGGCTGGAAACTTCTTCCTGGGCGGTGATACTCTCTATAAGAGAAACTTTGACATGGCCTTGCTCCGATGTGTAGATAGACCAGAAGCAGACATGTTGATGAAAGAAATTCATGAAGGATCCTTTGGCACTCATGCCAACGGACACACAATGGCGAGTAAAATTTTAAGAGTAGGGTACTATTGGTTGACAATGGAATCCGACTGCTACAAGTACATGAGGAAGTGTCACAAGTGCCAGATATACTCCGACAAAATTTATGTACCGCCAACACATCTCAAAGTTCTTTCTTCCCCATGGCCTTTTTCCATACGGGGAATCGACATGATTGGCATGATTGAGCCCAAAGCTTCGAATGGACATCGATTTATCCTGGTAGCCATAGACTATTTCACCAAGTGGGTCGAAGCAGCGTCGTACGCTAATGTAACCCTACAAGTGGTGGTCTGATTTATCAAAAACAATATCATCTGCCGTTATAGTGTTCCGAGCCAGATCATTACTGATAATGGATCTAACTTGAACAATAAAATGATGAAAGAGTTGTGCGCAAAGTTCAAGATCGAACACCATAACTCATCTCCCTACCGACCCAAGATGAACAGAGCGGTAGAAGCGGCTAACAAGAACATCAAGAGGATTATTCAGAAGATAGTCGTAACCTACAAAGACTGGCACGAAATGCTACCCTTTGCTCTTCACGGTTATCGCACATCTGTCCGCACTTCAACATGGGCTACCCCTTTCTCTCTAGTATATGGCATGGAGGCAGTGCTCCCCGTAGAAGTAGAGATCCCATCAATCCGGGTATTGATGGAAGCCAAAGTTACAGAAGCTGAATGGTGTCAAAGTCGACACGACGAACTGAATTTGATCGAAGAAAAGAGAATAACGACACTATGCCACGGTCAGTTGTATCAGCAGAGAATGAAGAAGACGTTCGACAAAAAGGTCCGACCTCGCGTCTTCAATAAAGGAGACCTCGTGCTCAAGAAGATACAATCATTTCTCACTGATTCGCGAGGTAAATGGACTCCGAATTATGATGGCCCCTATGTGGTCAAGAAAGCTTTCTCAGGCGGCGCCTTGAGACTTGCAACCATGGACAGAGAGGAATTTTCCTACCCCACAAATATTGATGTAGTCAAGAAATACTTCGCCTAAACTAAAAAAATGTCTCAGTGGATTGAAAACCCGTAAGGGCGGTCCAGGCAAAAGTTAGAGACAAAATAAAAAAAAATCATCCTGGTGGATTGGAAACATCACAGTACAATCCAGGAAAAAGTTAGGGATAATGGCAAGTAACTATGTTCGACAAAGAGGCAGGTCCCTCAGCAGCAGTTACACCGTCCATCGGAGGAAAACTTCAGTCACGGTCATCTTCGACAGATGCTCAGGATGTCCCGAATTCAAAGTTGGTAGAAGGATATCGGTCGTTATGTTTCAACGTAGCCCTTTTCCCTGTAAATTACCATTTTCTAACTTTGTAAATACTATTTGGAATCATGTGTTTGGCTGATCTCCGTCTTATCAATAAAATTTGAGCCCTTGTGCTTTTGTTTGTAATTCTCATTTGTTTTAGCTTTACATAACGACATTTTAATATGCTCAACGATTCTTGAAATAAAACAAAAATGAATTTACTTATAAAACTTTTTCTGCTTTAAAATAAAGATGGCAATTTCTTTTGATTGTTGAACATCAAAAGAACATCAATCGCTTCTCCAGAAGTAAGCGAACTTCAAAGTGCAGAATCAAAGTACTCCTTCTACGCCAGTACGCCTGAATGAAGGGATCAACTGTGCCAGAGACCTTATTTCGTCTGACACACCTCGGCCGAGTTCTCATCTCCTAAGCCCGACCAACATAGTTCCCCGCGAGGACTACTTCTCCTAAGCAAGGTAGAATTGCTATTTTTGAACCCAGTGGTACCTCTTCATCTCCCACCGTGGCCGAGTATCCAGTCTTGTTCATCTTTTAGTCTGTATGTCGCGTCAGTTTTGTCAGCATATACATACATACATCATGCATTTTACTTGCATTCGCATTCATATTGCATCACTATCACTCTAGTCGGTCTTATCCCCTAGTGATAAAAGTCCTCTCAATCGAGTTGTCGGTTCTTTCCTCGTCAGGAAGTGAATCATCTGAACAATCTCTCCTCCAGTTTATTTCTGGACTGAAGTTGGATCCCTTGACCGCTTTGATATCTTGAACCTCTGAAAGATCAGGAAACGTTCGACAAATGTCACTCTTCGCCATTGAAGATGATATCCTTGCTTTCTCGGATTAAGGAAAATCCCGAGAGAAAGCCTCCTAATCAGAGATTCAGTGGTACAGCAGTTTCTCCAAAAAACCACTGATGAAAAGGTCATCAACGCCTAAAATTGGATCCCATCATATGGCATTTCTCCGGGAAGATCCCGTGAAAAGTATGATGTAAGACCCCAAACGAAGGCAGTCTTTCAGGAGACTCGTCTTCCCCAGTAGAAACAAATAGCGTCTCCAACAGAGAAGTTTGTGCACCTCTACAACTCAGACGACTGGATTCCCCAGTCAGTCTGACGGCAACTTTTTCCGTCAAATGGCATCTCCCCAGGAAAATTCGGTGAGAAGTTTGAGGAAAATCGCTACGCATAACGTCCCTTGTCAAGAAAGTTTATTCACAAAAGAAACTTAGTCCAGTTCCTTGGTAGGAAACCATGATCGAGGGGAAGTTTATATCAGAAACTAAGACCAGTTCCTTGGTAGGAAACCAGGATCGAGGGGAAGTTTAAATCAGAGACTTAGACCAGTTCCTTGGTAGGAAACCAGGGTCTAGGGGAAGTTGAAAAAAGAAACTGAGACCAGTTCTTTGGTAGGAAACCAGGATCGAGGGGAAGTTTAAATCAGAAACTAAGACCAGATCCTTGGTAAGAAACCAGGATCGAGGGGAAGTTTATTTCAGCAACTGAGACCAGTTCCTTGGTTGGAAACCAGGATCGAGGGGACGTTTATTTCAGCAACTGAGACCAGTTCCTTGGTAGGAAACCAGGATCGAGGGGAAGTTTACCTTTTCTAAGCATTATTGCTTAGCAAAAGAAGATGAATGCGTGAATTACCATTCATAGACGCCGTCAAAATTTCGGATATTCCGATATTTAATCCTCTTGCACCTCGAATGCCCGAATACCTTCGACATTCACACCTTCGGGTCCAAGAAGATTAAATAGGGGCATCTGTCATACCCCAAATTTTGACCATTAAGATTCCCATCATTGTGCAAATTATCATCACAATATGGATGTACCTTTATGCCTCATCAATCTCCTCAAGGAATTGTTGAGCATTCACTACTATCAAAGATTAGGGTTTCAAGCCCTCTCTGAGCCTTAGGCAAATGATCAATCAAGGAATGACATGATCTTCAACTTGTCTACACCCTTAAACATACACAAAGGATAAAAAAGTACTCCCAATTCAAGGATTAAGCACAAGGATGCTCCCTTCTAGGTGGATCAAGCCTCAAGATCGCCAGTGTCACCAAATTAGGGTTTTGGTCAACCAGGGCCTCTAGATGGAAAATTTCCTCTGGGCATGAGCCAAATATCCAAAACATAACCTAATATGATCCATGGAACCTCATTAACTCGATCATCAAGTCAATTTTGCCTTAGGGAATGCATTCATAAAAAATCAGGAATTAGGGTTTCTTGACCTAATTCACCCCTAAGTTGACTTTTGGGACCAATTATGAACCAAGACCTCAAGACATGATTTGAGGGTCTCTAATATACCATATTAATCCATTTGGAACAATGGATTAATCCAAGAAGCTTGAGCAACAAGTCTCAACTTCATCAGAGCCACAATTAGGGTTTCGCGAGAAAAGTCAACTATAACTTTGACTTTTGACCAGGACATGCTCCCAAACCCTAAGACATGATTCAATACACTCTATACCACCCATGGAAAATGTCCCTCAAGTTTGATTTAGGTCAAAGACATGATTTCCTGAAGAATTGCACAGTTTGGAATTCATCGGATAAAAAGTCAACTGTGCACAAAAGTCAACTTTGACTTTTTGAGATTTTTCACTAAAATGGATTTTTAACCCTAAAATGATGTTTATTTATGATTTGAATCATCATTCATCAAGAAAAATAAAAGAAAATGGGATAACTTGTAAAACGGGTAACTATAAAAACTTAGAAAATTTTCTAAGTTATGAAAAAAAGTGACAAAGGTACCAACTTTGGAGGATCATAACTCCTAAACCACAAAGCCATGTTTTCCCATCCAAAGCTTAATTTGTAGATCTCATTGCCCTCTACAAAAGCTTCATACTGACCTATGTCCAAATTCCTCATGGATTTTGAGTTATGGAGTGATCAAAATCAAGAAAAGTCACTTTGTTCCAACACTTAGTGAAAATTTCACTAAGTCAGAATTTGCCTTACTTTTTTCCAAATGTAGGGGGATTTTTCACTTGGATCCAAAAGTTATCAAAACCAAATATGATTAGACAGTTGTTGTATCATATAAGGGATTTCCAAAATGGCCAAGAACATCACCAAATTCAATTTGGACCATGAGATATGACATTGGCAAGTTGCCTTGCTGAAATCTGCCAAGGCAAGGCAGAATTTTGCACTTTTGCTCGATTTGCCAAAATCAGCCAATTCCAACAGAGAAGTTTGTGCACCTCTACAACTCAGACGACTGGATTCCCCAGTCAGTCTGACGGCAACTTTTTCCGTCAAATGGCATCTCCCCAGGAAAATTCGGTGAGAAGTTTGAGGAAAATCGCTACGCATAGCGTCCCTTGTCCAGAAAGTTTATTCACAAAAGAAACTTAGTCCAGTTCCTTGGTAGGAAACCATGATCGAGGGGAAGTTTATATCAGAAACTAAGACCAGTTCCTTGGTAGGAAACCAGGATCGAGGGGAAGTTTAAATCAGAGACTTAGACCAGTTCCTTGGTAGGAAACCAGGGTCTAGGGGAAGTTGAAAAAAGAAACTGAGACTAGTTCCTTGGTAGGAAACCAGGATCGAGGGGAAGTTTAAATCAGAAACTAAGACCAGATCCTTGGTAAGAAACCGGGATCGAGGGCAAGTTTATTTCAGCAACTGAGACCAGTTCCTTGGTTGGAAACCAGGATCGAGGGGACGTTTATTTCAGCAACTGAGACCAGTTCCTTGGTAGGAAACCAGGATCGAGGGGAAGTTTACCTTTTCTAAGCATTATTGCTTAGCAAAATAAGATGAATGCGTGAATTACCATTCATAGACGCCGTCAAAATTTCGGATATTCCGATATTTAATCCTCTTGCACCTCGAATGCCCGAATACCTTCGCCATTCACACCTTCGGGTCCAAGAAGATTAAATAGGGGCATCTGTCATACCCCAAATTTTGACCATTAAGATTCCCATCATTGTGCAAATTATCATCACAATATGGATGTACCTTTATGCCTCATCAATCTCCTCAAGGAATTGTTGAGCATTCACTACTATCAAAGATTAGGGTTTCAAGCCCTCTCTGAGCCTTAGGCAAAGGATCAATCAAAGAATGACATGATCTTCAACTTGTCTACACCCTTAAACATACACAAAGGATTAAAAAGTACTCCCAATTCAAGGATTAAGCACAAGGATGCTCCCTTCTAGGTGGATCAAGCCTCAAGATCGCCAGTGTCACCAAATTAGGGTTTTGGTCAACCAGGGCCTCTAGATGGAAAATTTCCTCTGGGCATGAGCCAAATATCCAAAACATAACCTAATATGATCCATGGAACCTCATAAACTCAATCATCAAGTCAATTTTGCCTTAGGGAATGCATTCATCAAAAATCAGGAATTAGGGTTTCTTGACCTAATTCACCCCTAAGTTGACTTTTGGGACCAATTATGAACCAAGACCTCAAGACATGATTTGAGGGTCTCTAATATACCATATTAATCCATTTGGAACAATGGATTAATCCAAGAAGCTTGAGCAACAAGTCTCAACTTCATCAGAGCCACAATTAGGGTTTCGCGAGAAAAGTCAACTATAACTTTGACTTTTGACCAGGACATGCTCCCAAACCCTAAGACATGATTCAATACACTCTATACCACCCATGGAAAATGTCCCTCAAGTTTGATTTAGGTCAAAGACATGATTTCCTGAAGAATTGCACAGTTTGGAATTCATCGGATAAAAAGTCAACTGTGCACAAAAGTCAACTTTGACTTTTTGAGATTTTTCACTAAAATGGATTTTTAACCCTAAAATGATGTTTATTTATGATTTGAATCATCATTCATCAAGAAAAATAAAAGAAAATGGGATAACTTGTAAAACGGGTAACTATAAAAACTTAGAAAATTTTCTAAGTTATGAAAAAAAGTGACAAAGGTACCAACTTTGGAGGATCATAACTCCTAAACCACAAAGCCATGTTTTCCCATCCAAAGCTTAATTTGTAGATCTCATTGCCCTCTACAAAAGCTTCATACTGACCTATGTCCAAATTCCTCATGGATTTTGAGTTATGGAGTGATCAAAATCAAGAAAAGTCACTTTGTTCCAACACTTAGTGAAAATTTCACTAAGTCAGAATTTGCCTTACTTTTTTCCAAATGTAGGGGGATTTTTCACTTGGATCCAAAAGTTATCAAAACCAAATATGATTAGACAATTGTTGTATCATATAAGGGATTTCCAAAATGGCCAAGAACATCACCAAATTCAATTTGGACCATGAGATATGACATTGGCAAGTTGCCTTGCTGAAATCTGCCAAGGCAAGGCAGAATTTTGCACTTTTGCTCGATTTGCCAAAATCAGCCAATTCCAACAGAGAAGTTTGTGCACCTCTACAACTCAGACGACTGGATTCCCCAGTCAGTCTGACGGCAACTTTTTCCGTCAAATGGCATCTCCCCAGGAAAATTCGGTGAGAAGTTTGAGGAAAATCGCTACGCATAGCGTCCCTTGTCCAGAAAGTTTATTCACAAAAGAAACTTAGTCCAGTTCCTTGGTAGGAAACCATGATCGAGGGGAAGTTTATATCAGAAACTAAGACCAGTTCCTTGGTAGGAAACCAGGATCGAGGGGAAGTTTAAATCAGAGACTTAGACCAGTTCCTTGGTAGGAAACCAGGGTCTAGGGGAAGTTGAAAAAAGAAACTGAGACCAGTTCCTTGGTAGGAAACCAGGATCGAGGGGAAGTTTAAATCAGAAACTAAGACCAGATCCTTGGTAAGAAACCGGGATCGAGGGCAAGTTTATTTCAGCAACTGAGACCAGTTCCTTGGTTGGAAACCAGGATCGAGGGGACGTTTATTTCAGCAACTGAGACCAGTTCCTTGGTAGGAAACCAGGATCGAGGGGAAGTTTACCTTTTCTAAGCATTATTGCTTAGCAAAAGAAGATGAATGCGTGAATTACCATTCATAGACGCCGTCAAAATTTCGGATATTCCGATATTTAATCCTCTTGCACCTCGAATGCCCGAATACCTTCGCCATTCACACCTTCGGGTCCAAGAAGATTAAATAGGGGCATCTGTCATACCCCAAATTTTGACCATTAAGATTCCCATCATTGTGCAAATTATCATCACAATATGGATGTACCTTTATGCCTCATCAATCTCCTCAAGGAATTGTTGAGCATTCACTACTATCAAAGATTAGGGTTTCAAGCCCTCTCTGAGCCTTAGGCAAAGGATCAATCAAGGAATGACATGATCTTCAACTTGTCTACACCCTTAAACATACACAAAGGATCAAAAAGTACTCCCAATTCAAGGATTAAGCACAAGGATGCTCCCTTCTAGGTGGATCAAGCCTCAAGATCGCCAGTGTCACCAAATTAGGGTTTTGGTCAACCAGGGCCTCTAGATGGAAAATTTCCTCTGGGCATGAGCCAAATATCCAAAACATAACCTAATATGATCCATGGAACCTCATTAACTCGATCATCAAGTCAATTTTGCCTTAGGGAATGCATTCATAAAAAATCAGGAATTAGGGTTTCTTGACCTAATTCACCCCTAAGTTGACTTTTGGGACCAATTATGAACCAAGACCTCAAGACATGATTTGAGGGTCTCTAATATACCATATTAATCCATTTGGAACAATGGATTAATCCAAGAAGCTTGAGCAACAAGTCTCAACTTCATCAGAGCCACAATTAGGGTTTCGCGAGAAAAGTCAACTATAACTTTGACTTTTGACCAGGACATGCTCCCAAACCCTAAGACATGATTCAATACACTCTATACCACCCATGGAAAATGTCCCTCAAGTTTGATTTAGGTCAAAGACATGATTTCCTGAAGAATTGCACAGTTTGGAATTCATCGGATAAAAAGTCAACTGTGCACAAAAGTCAACTTTGACTTTTTGAGATTTTTCACTAAAATGGATTTTTAACCCTAAAATGATGTTTATTTATGATTTGAATCATCATTCATCAAGAAAAATAAAAGAAAATGGGATAACTTGTAAAACGGGTAACTATAAAAACTTAGAAAATTTTCTAAGTTATGAAAAAAAGTGACAAAGGTACCAACTTTGGAGGATCATAACTCCTAAACCACAAAGCCATGTTTTCCCATCCAAAGCTTAATTTGTAGATCTCATTGCCCTCTACAAAAGCTTCATACTGACCTATGTCCAAATTCCTCATGGATTTTGAGTTATGGAGTGATCAAAATCAAGAAAAGTCACTTTGTTCCAACACTTAGTGAAAATTTCACTAAGTCAGAATTTGCCTTACTTTTTTCCAAATGTAGGGGGATTTTTCACTTGGATCCAAAAGTTATCAAAACCAAATATGATTAGACAGTTGTTGTATCATATAAGGGATTTCCAAAATGGCCAAGAACATCACCAAATTCAATTTGGACCATGAGATATGACATTGGCAAGTTGCCTTGCTGAAATCTGCCAAGGCAAGGCAGAATTTTGCACTTTTGCTCGATTTGCCAAAATCAGCCAATTCTAACAGAGAAGTTTGTGCACCTCTACAACTCAGACGACTGGATTCCCCAGTCAGTCTGACGGCAACTTTTTCCGTCAAATGGCATCTCCCCAGGAAAATTCGGTGAGAAGTTTGAGGAAAATCGCTACGCATAGCGTCCCTTGTCCAGAAAGTTTATTCACAAAAGAAACTTAGTCCAGTTCCTTGGTAGGAAACCATGATCGAGGGGAAGTTTATATCAGAAACTAAGACCAGTTCCTTGGTAGGAAACCAGGATCGAGGGGAAGTTTAAATCAGAGACTTAGACCAGTTCCTTGGTAGGAAACCAGGGTCTAGGGGAAGTTGAAAAAAGAAACTGAGACTAGTTCCTTGGTAGGAAACCAGGATCGAGGGGAAGTTTAAATCAGAAACTAAGACCAGATCCTTGGTAAGAAACCGGGATCGAGGGCAAGTTTATTTCAGCAACTGAGACCAGTTCCTTGGTTGGAAACCAGGATCGAGGGGACGTTTATTTCAGCAACTGAGACCAGTTCCTTGGTAGGAAACCAGGATCGAGGGGAAGTTTACCTTTTCTAAGCATTATTGCTTAGCAAAAGAAGATGAATGCGTGAATTACCATTCATAGACGCCGTCAAAATTTCGGATATTCCGATATTTAATCCTCTTGCACCTCGAATGCCCGAATACCTTCGCCATTCACACCTTCGGGTCCAAGAAGATTAAATAGGGGCATCTGTCATACCCCAAATTTTGACCATTAAGATTCCCATCATTGTGCAAATTATCATCACAATATGGATGTACCTTTATGCCTCATCAATCTCCTCAAGGAATTGTTGAGCATTCACTACTATCAAAGATTAGGGTTTCAAGCCCTCTCTGAGCCTTAGGCAAAGGATCAATCAAAGAATGACATGATCTTCAACTTGTCTACACCCTTAAACATACACAAAGGATTAAAAAGTACTCCCAATTTAAGGATTAAGCACAAGGATGCTCCCTTCTAGGTGGATCAAGCCTCAAGATCGCCAGTGTCACCAAATTAGGGTTTTGGTCAACCAGGGCCTCTAGATGGAAAATTTCCTCTGGGCATGAGCCAAATATCCAAAACATAACCTAATATGATCCATGGAACCTCATAAACTCAATCATCAAGTCAATTTTGCCTTAGGGAATGCATTCATCAAAAATCAGGAATTAGGGTTTCTTGACCTAATTCACCCCTAAGTTGACTTTTGGGACCAATTATGAACCAAGACCTCAAGACATGATTTGAGGGTCTCTAATATACCATATTAATCCATTTGGAACAATGGATTAATCCAAGAAGCTTGAGCAACAAGTCTCAACTTCATCAGAGCCACAATTAGGGTTTCGCGAGAAAAGTCAACTATAACTTTGACTTTTGACCAGGACATGCTCCCAAACCCTAAGACATGATTCAATACACTCTATACCACCCATGGAAAATGTCCCTCAAGTTTGATTTAGGTCAAAGACATGATTTCCTGAAGAATTGCACAGTTTGGAATTCATCGGATAAAAAGTCAACTGTGCACAAAAGTCAACTTTGACTTTTTGAGATTTTTCACTAAAATGGATTTTTAACCCTAAAATGATGTTTATTTATGATTTGAATCATCATTCATCAAGAAAAATAAAAGAAAATGGGATAACTTGTAAAACGGGTAACTATAAAAACTTAGAAAATTTTCTAAGTTATGAAAAAAAGTGACAAAGGTACCAACTTTGGAGGATCATAACTCCTAAACCACAAAGCCATGTTTTCCCATCCAAAGCTTAATTTGTAGATCTCATTGCCCTCTACAAAAGCTTCATACTGACCTATGTCCAAATTCCTCATGGATTTTGAGTTATGGAGTGATCAAAATCAAGAAAAGTCACTTTGTTCCAACACTTAGTGAAAATTTCACTAAGTCAGAATTTGCCTTACTTTTTTCCAAATGTAGGGGGATTTTTCACTTGGATCCAAAAGTTATCAAAACCAAATATGATTAGACAGTTGTTGTATCATATAAGGGATTTCCAAAATGGCCAAGAACATCACCAAATTCAATTTGGACCATGAGATATGACATTGGCAAGTTGCCTTGCTGAAATCTGCCAAGGCAAGGCAGAATTTTGCACTTTTGCTCGATTTGCCAAAATTAGCCAATTCCAACAGAGAAGTTTGTGCACCTCTACAACTCAGACGACTGGATTCCCCAGTCAGTCTGACGGCAACTTTTTCCGTCAAATGGCATCTCCCCAGGAAAATTCGGTGAGAAGTTTGAGGAAAATCGCTACGCATAGCGTCCCTTGTCCAGAAAGTTTATTCACAAAAGAAACTTAGTCCAGTTCCTTGGTAGGAAACCATGATCGAGGGGAAGTTTATATCAGAAACTAAGACCAGTTCCTTGGTAGGAAACCAGGATCGAGGGGAAGTTTAAATCAGAGACTTAGACCAGTTCCTTGGTAGGAAACCAGGGTCTAGGGGAAGTTGAAAAAAGAAACTGAGACTAGTTCCTTGGTAGGAAACCAGGATCGAGGGGAAGTTTAAATCAGAAACTAAGACCAGATCCTTGGTAAGAAACCGGGATCGAGGGCAAGTTTATTTCAGCAACTGAGACCAGTTCCTTGGTTGGAAACCAGGATCGAGGGGACGTTTATTTCAGCAACTGAGACCAGTTCCTTGGTAGGAAACCAGGATCGAGGGGAAGTTTACCTTTTCTAAGCATTATTGCTTAGCAAAAGAAGATGAATGCGTGAATTACCATTCATAGACGCCGTCAAAATTTCGGATATTCCGATATTTAATCCTCTTGCACCTCGAATGCCCGAATACCTTCGCCATTCACACCTTCGGGTCCAAGAAGATTAAATAGGGGCATCTGTCATACCCCAAATTTTGACCATTAAGATTCCCATCATTGTGCAAATTATCATCACAATATGGATGTACCTTTATGCCTCATCAATCTCCTCAAGGAATTGTTGAGCATTCACTACTATCAAAGATTAGGGTTTCAAGCCCTCTCTGAGCCTTAGGCAAAGGATCAATCAAAGAATGACATGATCTTCAACTTGTCTACACCCTTAAACATACACAAAGGATTAAAAAGTACTCCCAATTTAAGGATTAAGCACAAGGATGCTCCCTTCTAGGTGGATCAAGCCTCAAGATCGCCAGTGTCACCAAATTAGGGTTTTGGTCAACCAGGGCCTCTAGATGGAAAATTTCCTCTGGGCATGAGCCAAATATCCAAAACATAACCTAATATGATCCATGGAACCTCATAAACTCAATCATCAAGTCAATTTTGCCTTAGGGAATGCATTCATCAAAAATCAGGAATTAGGGTTTCTTGACCTAATTCACCCCTAAGTTGACTTTTGGGACCAATTATGAACCAAGACCTCAAGACATGATTTGAGGGTCTCTAATATACCATATTAATCCATTTGGAACAATGGATTAATCCAAGAAGCTTGAGCAACAAGTCTCAACTTCATCAGAGCCACAATTAGGGTTTCGCGAGAAAAGTCAACTATAACTTTGACTTTTGACCAGGACATGCTCCCAAACCCTAAGACATGATTCAATACACTCTATACCACCCATGGAAAATGTCCCTCAAGTTTGATTTAGGTCAAAGACATGATTTCCTGAAGAATTGCACAGTTTGGAATTCATCGGATAAAAAGTCAACTGTGCACAAAAGTCAACTTTGACTTTTTGAGATTTTTCACTAAAATGGATTTTTAACCCTAAAATGATGTTTATTTATGATTTGAATCATCATTCATCAAGAAAAATAAAAGAAAATGGGATAACTTGTAAAACGGGTAACTATAAAAACTTAGAAAATTTTCTAAGTTATGAAAAAAAGTGACAAAGGTACCAACTTTGGAGGATCATAACTCCTAAACCACAAAGCCATGTTTTCCCATCCAAAGCTTAATTTGTAGATCTCATTGCCCTCTACAAAAGCTTCATACTGACCTATGTCCAAATTCCTCATGGATTTTGAGTTATGGAGTGATCAAAATCAAGAAAAGTCACTTTGTTCCAACACTTAGTGAAAATTTCACTAAGTCAGAATTTGCCTTACTTTTTTCCAAATGTAGGGGGATTTTTCACTTGGATCCAAAAGTTATCAAAACCAAATATGATTAGACAGTTGTTGTATCATATAAGGGATTTCCAAAATGGCCAAGAACATCACCAAATTCAATTTGGACCATGAGATATGACATTGGCAAGTTGCCTTGCTGAAATCTGCCAAGGCAAGGCAGAATTTTGCACTTTTGCTCGATTTGCCAAAATCAGCCAATTCCAACAGAGAAGTTTGTGCACCTCTACAACTCAGACGACTGGATTCCCCAGTCAGTCTGACGGCAACTTTTTCCGTCAAATGGCATCTCCCCAGGAAAATTCGGTGAGAAGTTTGAGGAAAATCGCTACGCATAGCGTCCCTTGTCCAGAAAGTTTATTCACAAAAGAAACTTAGTCCAGTTCCTTGGTAGGAAACCATGATCGAGGGGAAGTTTATATCAGAAACTAAGACCAGTTCCTTGGTAGGAAACCAGGATCGAGGGGAAGTTTAAATCAGAGACTTAGACCAGTTCCTTGGTAGGAAACCAGGGTCTAGGGGAAGTTGAAAAAAGAAACTGAGACTAGTTCCTTGGTAGGAAACCAGGATCGAGGGGAAGTTTAAATCAGAAACTAAGACCAGATCCTTGGTAAGAAACCGGGATCGAGGGCAAGTTTATTTCAGCAACTGAGACCAGTTCCTTGGTTGGAAACCAGGATCGAGGGGACGTTTATTTCAGCAACTGAGACCAGTTCCTTGGTAGGAAACCAGGATCGAGGGGAAGTTTACCTTTTCTAAGCATTATTGCTTAGCAAAAGAAGATGAATGCGTGAATTACCATTCATAGACGCCGTCAAAATTTCGGATATTCCGATATTTAATCCTCTTGCACCTCGAATGCCCGAATACCTTCGCCATTCACACCTTCGGGTCCAAGAAGATTAAATAGGGGCATCTGTCATACCCCAAATTTTGACCATTAAGATTCCCATCATTGTGCAAATTATCATCACAATATGGATGTACCTTTATGCCTCATCAATCTCCTCAAGGAATTGTTGAGCATTCACTACTATCAAAGATTAGGGTTTCAAGCCCTCTCTGAGCCTTAGGCAAAGGATCAATCAAAGAATGACATGATCTTCAACTTGTCTACACCCTTAAACATACACAAAGGATTAAAAAGTACTCCCAATTTAAGGATTAAGCACAAGGATGCTCCCTTCTAGGTGGATCAAGCCTCAAGATCGCCAGTGTCACCAAATTAGGGTTTTGGTCAACCAGGGCCTCTAGATGGAAAATTTCCTCTGGGCATGAGCCAAATATCCAAAACATAACCTAATATGATCCATGGAACCTCATAAACTCAATCATCAAGTCAATTTTGCCTTAGGGAATGCATTCATCAAAAATCAGGAATTAGGGTTTCTTGACCTAATTCACCCCTAAGTTGACTTTTGGGACCAATTATGAACCAAGACCTCAAGACATGATTTGAGGGTCTCTAATATACCATATTAATCCATTTGGAACAATGGATTAATCCAAGAAGCTTGAGCAACAAGTCTCAACTTCATCAGAGCCACAATTAGGGTTTCGCGAGAAAAGTCAACTATAACTTTGACTTTTGACCAGGACATGCTCCCAAACCCTAAGACATGATTCAATACACTCTATACCACCCATGGAAAATGTCCCTCAAGTTTGATTTAGGTCAAAGACATGATTTCCTGAAGAATTGCACAGTTTGGAATTCATCGGATAAAAAGTCAACTGTGCACAAAAGTCAACTTTGACTTTTTGAGATTTTTCACTAAAATGGATTTTTAACCCTAAAATGATGTTTATTTATGATTTGAATCATCATTCATCAAGAAAAATAAAAGAAAATGGGATAACTTGTAAAACGGGTAACTATAAAAACTTAGAAAATTTTCTAAGTTATGAAAAAAAGTGACAAAGGTACCAACTTTGGAGGATCATAACTCCTAAACCACAAAGCCATGTTTTCCCATCCAAAGCTTAATTTGTAGATCTCATTGCCCTCTACAAAAGCTTCATACTGACCTATGTCCAAATTCCTCATGGATTTTGAGTTATGGAGTGATCAAAATCAAGAAAAGTCACTTTGTTCCAACACTTAGTGAAAATTTCACTAAGTCAGAATTTGCCTTACTTTTTTCCAAATGTAGGGGGATTTTTCACTTGGATCCAAAAGTTATCAAAACCAAATATGATTAGACAGTTGTTGTATCATATAAGGGATTTCCAAAATGGCCAAGAACATCACCAAATTCAATTTGGACCATGAGATATGACATTGGCAAGTTGCCTTGCTGAAATCTGCCAAGGCAAGGCAGAATTTTGCACTTTTGCTCGATTTGCCAAAATCAGCCAATTCCAACAGAGAAGTTTGTGCACCTCTACAACTCAGACGACTGGATTCCCCAGTCAGTCTGACGGCAACTTTTTCCGTCAAATGGCATCTCCCCAGGAAAATTCGGTGAGAAGTTTGAGGAAAATCGCTACGCATAGCGTCCCTTGTCCAGAAAGTTTATTCACAAAAGAAACTTAGTCCAGTTCCTTGGTAGGAAACCATGATCGAGGGGAAGTTTATATCAGAAACTAAGACCAGTTCCTTGGTAGGAAACCAGGATCGAGGGGAAGTTTAAATCAGAGACTTAGACCAGTTCCTTGGTAGGAAACCAGGGTCTAGGGGAAGTTGAAAAAAGAAACTGAGACTAGTTCCTTGGTAGGAAACCAGGATCGAGGGGAAGTTTAAATCAGAAACTAAGACCAGATCCTTGGTAAGAAACCGGGATCGAGGGCAAGTTTATTTCAGCAACTGAGACCAGTTCCTTGGTTGGAAACCAGGATCGAGGGGACGTTTATTTCAGCAACTGAGACCAGTTCCTTGGTAGGAAACCAGGATCGAGGGGAAGTTTACCTTTTCTAAGCATTATTGCTTAGCAAAAGAAGATGAATGCGTGAATTACCATTCATAGACGCCGTCAAAATTTCGGATATTCCGATATTTAATCCTCTTGCACCTCGAATGCCCGAATACCTTCGCCATTCACACCTTCGGGTCCAAGAAGATTAAATAGGGGCATCTGTCATACCCCAAATTTTGACCATTAAGATTCCCATCATTGTGCAAATTATCATCACAATATGGATGTACCTTTATGCCTCATCAATCTCCTCAAGGAATTGTTGAGCATTCACTACTATCAAAGATTAGGGTTTCAAGCCCTCTCTGAGCCTTAGGCAAAGGATCAATCAAAGAATGACATGATCTTCAACTTGTCTACACCCTTAAACATACACAAAGGATTAAAAAGTACTCCCAATTTAAGGATTAAGCACAAGGATGCTCCCTTCTAGGTGGATCAAGCCTCAAGATCGCCAGTGTCACCAAATTAGGGTTTTGGTCAACCAGGGCCTCTAGATGGAAAATTTCCTCTGGGCATGAGCCAAATATCCAAAACATAACCTAATATGATCCATGGAACCTCATAAACTCAATCATCAAGTCAATTTTGCCTTAGGGAATGCATTCATCAAAAATCAGGAATTAGGGTTTCTTGACCTAATTCACCCCTAAGTTGACTTTTGGGACCAATTATGAACCAAGACCTCAAGACATGATTTGAGGGTCTCTAATATACCATATTAATCCATTTGGAACAATGGATTAATCCAAGAAGCTTGAGCAACAAGTCTCAACTTCATCAGAGCCACAATTAGGGTTTCGCGAGAAAAGTCAACTATAACTTTGACTTTTGACCAGGACATGCTCCCAAACCCTAAGACATGATTCAATACACTCTATACCACCCATGGAAAATGTCCCTCAAGTTTGATTTAGGTCAAAGACATGATTTCCTGAAGAATTGCACAGTTTGGAATTCATCGGATAAAAAGTCAACTGTGCACAAAAGTCAACTTTGACTTTTTGAGATTTTTCACTAAAATGGATTTTTAACCCTAAAATGATGTTTATTTATGATTTGAATCATCATTCATCAAGAAAAATAAAAGAAAATGGGATAACTTGTAAAACGGGTAACTATAAAAACTTAGAAAATTTTCTAAGTTATGAAAAAAAGTGACAAAGGTACCAACTTTGGAGGATCATAACTCCTAAACCACAAAGCCATGTTTTCCCATCCAAAGCTTAATTTGTAGATCTCATTGCCCTCTACAAAAGCTTCATACTGACCTATGTCCAAATTCCTCATGGATTTTGAGTTATGGAGTGATCAAAATCAAGAAAAGTCACTTTGTTCCAACACTTAGTGAAAATTTCACTAAGTCAGAATTTGCCTTACTTTTTTCCAAATGTAGGGGGATTTTTCACTTGGATCCAAAAGTTATCAAAACCAAATATGATTAGACAGTTGTTGTATCATATAAGGGATTTCCAAAATGGCCAAGAACATCACCAAATTCAATTTGGACCATGAGATATGACATTGGCAAGTTGCCTTGCTGAAATCTGCCAAGGCAAGGCAGAATTTTGCACTTTTGCTCGATTTGCCAAAATCAGCCAATTCCAACAGAGAAGTTTGTGCACCTCTACAACTCAGACGACTGGATTCCCCAGTCAGTCTGACGGCAACTTTTTCCGTCAAATGGCATCTCCCCAGGAAAATTCGGTGAGAAGTTTGAGGAAAATCGCTACGCATAGCGTCCCTTGTCCAGAAAGTTTATTCACAAAAGAAACTTAGTCCAGTTCCTTGGTAGGAAACCATGATCGAGGGGAAGTTTATATCAGAAACTAAGACCAGTTCCTTGGTAGGAAACCAGGATCGAGGGGAAGTTTAAATTAGAGACTTAGACCAGTTCCTTGGTAGGAAACCAGGGTCTAGGGGAAGTTGAAAAAAGAAACTGAGACCAGTTCCTTGGTAGGAAACCAGGATCGAGGGGAAGTTTAAATCAGAAACTAAGACCAGATCCTTGGTAAGAAACCGGGATCGAGGGCAAGTTTATTTCAGCAACTGAGACCAGTTCCTTGGTTGGAAACCAGGATCGAGGGGACGTTTATTTCAGCAACTGAGACCAGTTCCTTGGTAGGAAACCAGGATCGAGGGGAAGTTTACCTTTTCTAAGCATTATTGCTTAGCAAAAGAAGATGAATGCGTGAATTACCATTCATAGACGCCGTCAAAATTTCGGATATTCCGATATTTAATCCTCTTGCACCTCGAATGCCCGAATACCTTCGCCATTCACACCTTCGGGTCCAAGAAGATTAAATAGGGGCATCTGTCATACCCCAAATTTTGACCATTAAGATTCCCATCATTGTGCAAATTATCATCACAATATGGATGTACCTTTATGCCTCATCAATCTCCTCAAGGAATTGTTGAGCATTCACTACTATCAAAGATTAGGGTTTCAAGCCCTCTCTGAGCCTTAGGCAAAGGATCAATCAAAGAATGACATGATCTTCAACTTGTCTACACCCTTAAACATACACAAAGGATAAAAAAGTACTCCCAATTCAAAGATTAAGCACAAGGATGCTCCCTTCTAGGTGGATCAAGCCTCAAGATCGCCAGTGTCACCAAATTAGGGTTTTGGTCAACCAGGGCCTCTAGATGGAAAATTTCCTCTGGGCATGAGCCAAATATCCAAAACATAACCTAATATGATCCATGGAACCTCATAAACTCAATCATCAAGTCAATTTTGCCTTAGGGAATGCATTCATCAAAAATCAGGAATTAGGGTTTCTTGACCTAATTCACCCCTAAGTTGACTTTTGGGACCAATTATGAACCAAGACCTCAAGACATGATTTGAGGGTCTCTAATATACCATATTAATCCATTTGGAACAATGGATTAATCCAAGAAGCTTGAGCAACAAGTCTCAACTTCATCAGAGCCACAATTAGGGTTTCGCGAGAAAAGTCAACTATAACTTTGACTTTTGACCAGGACATGCTCCCAAACCCTAAGACATGATTCAATACACTCTATACCACCCATGGAAAATGTCCCTCAAGTTTGATTTAGGTCAAAGACATGATTTCCTGAAGAATTGCACAGTTTGGAATTCATCGGATAAAAAGTCAACTGTGCACAAAAGTCAACTTTGACTTTTTGAGATTTTTCACTAAAATGGATTTTTAACCCTAAAATGATGTTTATTTATGATTTGAATCATCATTCATCAAGAAAAATAAAAGAAAATGGGATAACTTGTAAAACGGGTAACTATAAAAACTTAGAAAATTTTCTAAGTTATGAAAAAAAGTGACAAAGGTACCAACTTTGGAGGATCATAACTCCTAAACCACAAAGCCATGTTTTCCCATCCAAAGCTTAATTTGTAGATCTCATTGCCCTCTACAAAAGCTTCATACTGACCTATGTCCAAATTCCTCATGGATTTTGAGTTATGGAGTGATCAAAATCAAGAAAAGTCACTTTGTTCCAACACTTAGTGAAAATTTCACTAAGTCAGAATTTGCCTTACTTTTTTCCAAATGTAGGGGGATTTTTCACTTGGATCCAAAAGTTATCAAAACCAAATATGATTAGACAGTTGTTGTATCATATAAGGGATTTCCAAAATGGCCAAGAACATCACCAAATTCAATTTGGACCATGAGATATGACATTGGCAAGTTGCCTTGCTGAAATCTGCCAAGGCAAGGCAGAATTTTGCACTTTTGCTCGATTTGCCAAAATCAGCCAATTCCAACAGAGAAGTTTGTGCACCTCTACAACTCAGACGACTGGATTCCCCAGTCAGTCTGACGGCAACTTTTTCCGTCAAATGGCATCTCCCCAGGAAAATTCGGTGAGAAGTTTGAGGAAAATCGCTACGCATAGCGTCCCTTGTCCAGAAAGTTTATTCACAAAAGAAACTTAGTCCAGTTCCTTGGTAGGAAACCATGATCGAGGGGAAGTTTATATCAGAAACTAAGACCAGTTCCTTGGTAGGAAACCAGGATCGAGGGGAAGTTTAAATCAGAGACTTAGACCAGTTCCTTGGTAGGAAACCAGGGTCTAGGGGAAGTTGAAAAAAGAAACTGAGACTAGTTCCTTGGTAGGAAACCAGGATCGAGGGGAAGTTTAAATCAGAAACTAAGACCAGATCCTTGGTAAGAAACCGGGATCGAGGGCAAGTTTATTTCAGCAACTGAGACCAGTTCCTTGGTTGGAAACCAGGATCGAGGGGACGTTTATTTCAGCAACTGAGACCAGTTCCTTGGTAGGAAACCAGGATCGAGGGGAAGTTTACCTTTTCTAAGCATTATTGCTTAGCAAAAGAAGATGAATGCGTGAATTACCATTCATAGACGCCGTCAAAATTTCGGATATTCCGATATTTAATCCTCTTGCACCTCGAATGCCCGAATACCTTCGCCATTCACACCTTCGGGTCCAAGAAGATTAAATAGGGGCATCTGTCATACCCCAAATTTTGACCATTAAGATTCCCATCATTGTGCAAATTATCATCACAATATGGATGTACCTTTATGCCTCATCAATCTCCTCAAGGAATTGTTGAGCATTCACTACTATCAAAGATTAGGGTTTCAAGCCCTCTCTGAGCCTTAGGCAAAGGATCAATCAAAGAATGACATGATCTTCAACTTGTCTACACCCTTAAACATACACAAAGGATTAAAAAGTACTCCCAATTTAAGGATTAAGCACAAGGATGCTCCCTTCTAGGTGGATCAAGCCTCAAGATCGCCAGTGTCACCAAATTAGGGTTTTGGTCAACCAGGGCCTCTAGATGGAAAATTTCCTCTGGGCATGAGCCAAATATCCAAAACATAACCTAATATGATCCATGGAACCTCATAAACTCAATCATCAAGTCAATTTTGCCTTAGGGAATGCATTCATCAAAAATCAGGAATTAGGGTTTCTTGACCTAATTCACCCCTAAGTTGACTTTTGGGACCAATTATGAACCAAGACCTCAAGACATGATTTGAGGGTCTCTAATATACCATATTAATCCATTTGGAACAATGGATTAATCCAAGAAGCTTGAGCAACAAGTCTCAACTTCATCAGAGCCACAATTAGGGTTTCGCGAGAAAAGTCAACTATAACTTTGACTTTTGACCAGGACATGCTCCCAAACCCTAAGACATGATTCAATACACTCTATACCACCCATGGAAAATGTCCCTCAAGTTTGATTTAGGTCAAAGACATGATTTCCTGAAGAATTGCACAGTTTGGAATTCATCGGATAAAAAGTCAACTGTGCACAAAAGTCAACTTTGACTTTTTGAGATTTTTCACTAAAATGGATTTTTAACCCTAAAATGATGTTTATTTATGATTTGAATCATCATTCATCAAGAAAAATAAAAGAAAATGGGATAACTTGTAAAACGGGTAACTATAAAAACTTAGAAAATTTTCTAAGTTATGAAAAAAAGTGACAAAGGTACCAACTTTGGAGGATCATAACTCCTAAATCACAAAGCCATGTTTTCCCATCCAAAGCTTAATTTGTAGATCTCATTGCCCTCTACAAAAGCTTCATACTGACCTATGTCCAAATTCCTCATGGATTTTGAGTTATGGAGTGATCAAAATCAAGAAAAGTCACTTTGTTCCAACACTTAGTGAAAATTTCACTAAGTCAGAATTTGCCTTACTTTTTTCCAAATGTAGGGGGATTTTTCACTTGGATCCAAAAGTTATCAAAACCAAATATGATTAGACAGTTGTTGTATCATATAAGGGATTTCCAAAATGGCCAAGAACATCACCAAATTCAATTTGGACCATGAGATATGACATTGGCAGGTTGCCTTGCTGAAATCTGCCAAGGCAAGGCAGAATTTTGCACTTTTGCTCGATTTGCCAAAATCAGCCAATTCTAACAGAGAAGTTTGTGCACCTCTACAACTCAGACGACTGGATTCCCCAGTCAGTCTGACGGCAACTTTTTCCGTCAAATGGCATCTCCCCAGGAAAATTCGGTGAGAAGTTTGAGGAAAATCGCTACGCATAGCGTCCCTTGTCCAGAAAGTTTATTCACAAAAGAAACTTAGTCCAGTTCCTTGGTAGGAAACCATGATCGAGGGGAAGTTTATATCAGAAACTAAGACCAGTTCCTTGGTAGGAAACCAGGATCGAGGGGAAGTTTAAATCAGAGACTTAGACCAGTTCCTTGGTAGGAAACCAGGGTCTAGGGGAAGTTGAAAAAAGAAACTGAGACTAGTTCCTTGGTAGGAAACCAGGATCGAGGGGAAGTTTAAATCAGAAACTAAGACCAGATCCTTGGTAAGAAACCGGGATCGAGGGCAAGTTTATTTCAGCAACTGAGACCAGTTCCTTGGTTGGAAACCAGGATCGAGGGGACGTTTATTTCAGCAACTGAGACCAGTTCCTTGGTAGGAAACCAGGATCGAGGGGAAGTTTACCTTTTCTAAGCATTATTGCTTAGCAAAAGAAGATGAATGCGTGAATTACCATTCATAGACGCCGTCAAAATTTCGGATATTCCGATATTTAATCCTCTTGCACCTCGAATGCCCGAATACCTTCGCCATTCACACCTTCGGGTCCAAGAAGATTAAATAGGGGCATCTGTCATACCCCAAATTTTGACCATTAAGATTCCCATCATTGTGCAAATTATCATCACAATATGGATGTACCTTTATGCCTCATCAATCTCCTCAAGGAATTGTTGAGCATTCACTACTATCAAAGATTAGGGTTTCAAGCCCTCTCTGAGCCTTAGGCAAAGGATCAATCAAAGAATGACATGATCTTCAACTTGTCTACACCCTTAAACATACACAAAGGATTAAAAAGTACTCCCAATTTAAGGATTAAGCACAAGGATGCTCCCTTCTAGGTGGATCAAGCCTCAAGATCGCCAGTGTCACCAAATTAGGGTTTTGGTCAACCAGGGCCTCTAGATGGAAAATTTCCTCTGGGCATGAGCCAAATATCCAAAACATAACCTAATATGATCCATGGAACCTCATAAACTCAATCATCAAGTCAATTTTGCCTTAGGGAATGCATTCATCAAAAATCAGGAATTAGGGTTTCTTGACCTAATTCACCCCTAAGTTGACTTTTGGGACCAATTATGAACCAAGACCTCAAGACATGATTTGAGGGTCTCTAATATACCATATTAATCCATTTGGAACAATGGATTAATCCAAGAAGCTTGAGCAACAAGTCTCAACTTCATCAGAGCCACAATTAGGGTTTCGCGAGAAAAGTCAACTATAACTTTGACTTTTGACCAGGACATGCTCCCAAACCCTAAGACATGATTCAATACACTCTATACCACCCATGGAAAATGTCCCTCAAGTTTGATTTAGGTCAAAGACATGATTTCCTGAAGAATTGCACAGTTTGGAATTCATCGGATAAAAAGTCAACTGTGCACAAAAGTCAACTTTGACTTTTTGAGATTTTTCACTAAAATGGATTTTTAACCCTAAAATGATGTTTATTTATGATTTGAATCATCATTCATCAAGAAAAATAAAAGAAAATGGGATAACTTGTAAAACGGGTAACTATAAAAACTTAGAAAATTTTCTAAGTTATGAAAAAAAGTGACAAAGGTACCAACTTTGGAGGATCATAACTCCTAAACCACAAAGCCATGTTTTCCCATCCAAAGCTTAATTTGTAGATCTCATTGCCCTCTACAAAAGCTTCATACTGACCTATGTCCAAATTCCTCATGGATTTTGAGTTATGGAGTGATCAAAATCAAGAAAAGTCACTTTGTTCCAACACTTAGTGAAAATTTCACTAAGTCAGAATTTGCCTTACTTTTTTCCAAATGTAGGGGGATTTTTCACTTGGATCCAAAAGTTATCAAAACCAAATATGATTAGACAGTTGTTGTATCATATAAGGGATTTCCAAAATGGCCAAGAACATCACCAAATTCAATTTGGACCATGAGATATGACATTGGCAAGTTGCCTTGCTGAAATCTGCCAAGGCAAGGCAGAATTTTGCACTTTTGCTCGATTTGCCAAAATCAGCCAATTCCAACAGAGAAGTTTGTGCACCTCTACAACTCAGACGACTGGATTCCCCAGTCAGTCTGACGGCAACTTTTTCCGTCAAATGGCATCTCCCCAGGAAAATTCGGTGAGAAGTTTGAGGAAAATCGCTACGCATAGCGTCCCTTGTCCAGAAAGTTTATTCACAAAAGAAACTTAGTCCAGTTCCTTGGTAGGAAACCATGATCGAGGGGAAGTTTATATCAGAAACTAAGACCAGTTCCTTGGTAGGAAACCAGGATCGAGGGGAAGTTTAAATCAGAGACTTAGACCAGTTCCTTGGTAGGAAACCAGGGTCTAGGGGAAGTTGAAAAAAGAAACTGAGACCAGTTCCTTGGTAGGAAACCAGGATCGAGGGGAAGTTTAAATCAGAAACTAAGACCAGATCCTTGGTAAGAAACCGGGATCGAGGGCAAGTTTATTTCAGCAACTGAGACCAGTTCCTTGGTTGGAAACCAGGATCGAGGGGACGTTTATTTCAGCAACTGAGACCAGTTCCTTGGTAGGAAACCAGGATCGAGGGGAAGTTTACCTTTTCTAAGCATTATTGCTTAGCAAAAGAAGATGAATGCGTGAATTACCATTCATAGACGCCGTCAAAATTTCGGATATTCCGATATTTAATCCTCTTGCACCTCGAATGCCCGAATACCTTCGCCATTCACACCTTCGGGTCCAAGAAGATTAAATAGGGGCATCTGTCATACCCCAAATTTTGACCATTAAGATTCCCATCATTGTGCAAATTATCATCACAATATGGATGTACCTTTATGCCTCATCAATCTCCTCAAGGAATTGTTGAGCATTCACTACTATCAAAGATTAGGGTTTCAAGCCCTCTCTGAGCCTTAGGCAAAGGATCAATCAAAGAATGACATGATCTTCAACTTGTCTACACCCTTAAACATACACAAAGGATAAAAAAGTACTCCCAATTCAAGGATTAAGCACAAGGATGCTCCCTTCTAGGTGGATCAAGCCTCAAGATCGCCAGTGTCACCAAATTAGGGTTTTGGTCAACCAGGGCCTCTAGATGGAAAATTTCCTCTGGGCATGAGCCAAATATCCAAAACATAACCTAATATGATCCATGGAACCTCATAAACTCAATCATCAAGTCAATTTTTCCTTAGGGAATGCATTCATCAAAAATCAGGAATTAGGGTTTCTTGACCTAATTCACCCCTAAGTTGACTTTTGGGACCAATTATGAACCAAGACCTCAAGACATGATTTGAGGGTCTCTAATATACCATATTAATCCATTTGGAACAATGGATTAATCCAAGAAGCTTGAGCAACAAGTCTCAACTTCATCAGAGCCACAATTAGGGTTTCGCGAGAAAAGTCAACTATAACTTTGACTTTTGACCAGGACATGCTCCCAAACCCTAAGACATGATTCAATACACTCTATACCACCCATGGAAAATGTCCCTCAAGTTTGATTTAGGTCAAAGACATGATTTCCTGAAGAATTGCACAGTTTGGAATTCATCGGATAAAAAGTCAACTGTGCACAAAAGTCAACTTTGACTTTTTGAGATTTTTCACTAAAATGGATTTTTAACCCTAAAATGATGTTTATTTATGATTTGAATCATCATTCATCAAGAAAAATAAAAGAAAATGGGATAACTTGTAAAAGGGGTAACTATAAAAACATAGAAAATTTTCCAAGTTATGAAAAAAAGTGACAAAGGTACCAACTTTGGAGGATCATAACTCCTAAACCACAAAGCCATGTTTTCCCATCCAAAGCTTAATTTGTAGATCTCATTGCCCTCTACAAAAGCTTCATACTGACCTATGTCCAAATTCCTCATGGATTTTGAGTTATGGAGTGATCAAAATCAAGAAAAGTCACTTTGTTCCAACACTTAGTGAAAATTTCACTAAGTCAGAATTTGCCTTACTTTTTTCCAAATGTAGGGGGATTTTTCACTTGGATCCAAAAGTTATCAAAACCAAATATGATTAGACAGTTGTTGTATCATATAAGGGATTTCCAAAATGGCCAAGAACATCACCAAATTCAATTTGGACCATGAGATATGACATTGGCAAGTTGCCTTGCTGAAATCTGCCAAGGCAAGGCAGAATTTTGCACTTTTGCTCGATTTGCCAAAATCAGCCAATTCCAACAGAGAAGGTTGTGCACCTCTACAACTCAGACGACTGGATTCCCCAGTCAGTCTGACGGCAACTTTTTCCGTCAAATGGCATCTCCCCAGGAAAATTCGGTGAGAAGTTTGAGGAAAATCGCTACGCATAGCGTCCCTTGTCCAAAAAGTTTATTCACAAAAGAAACTTAGTCCAGTTCCTTGGTAGGAAACCATGATCGAGGGGAAGTTTATATCAGAAACTAAGACCAGTTCCTTGGTAGGAAACCAGGATCGAGGGCAAGTTTATTTCAGCAACTGAGACCAGTTCCTTGGTTGGAAACCAGGATCGAGGGGACGTTTATTTCAGCAACTGAGACCAGTTCCTTGGTAGGAAACCAGGATCGAGGGAAATTTTAAATCAGAAACTAAGACCAGATCCTTGGTAAGAAACCGGGATCGAGGGCAAGTTTATTTCAGCAACTGAGACCAGTTCCTTGGTTGGAAACCAGGATCGAGGGGACGTTTATTTCAGCAACTGAGACCAGTTCCTTGGTAGGAAACCAGGATCGAGGGGAAGTTTACCTTTTCTAAGCATTATTGCTTAGCAAAAGAAGATGAATGCGTGAATTACCATTCATAGACGCCGTCAAAATTTCGGATATTCCGATATTTAATCCTCTTGCACCTCGAATGCCCGAATACCTTCGCCATTCACACCTTCGGGTCCAAGAAGATTAAATAGGGGCATCTGTCATACCCCAAATTTTGACCATTAAGATTCCCATCATTGTGCAAATTATCATCACAATATGGATGTACCTTTATGCCTCATCAATCTCCTCAAGGAATTGTTGAGCATTCACTACTATCAAAGATTAGGGTTTCAAGCCCTCTCTGAGCCTTAGGCAAAGGATCAATCAAAGAATGACATGATCTTTAACTTGTCTACACCCTTAAACATACACAAAGGATAAAAAAGTACTCCCAATTCAAGGATTAAGCACAAGGATGCTCCCTTCTAGGTGGATCAAGCCTCAAGATCGCCAGTGTCACCAAATTAGGGTTTTGGTCAACCAGGTTCTCTAGATGGAAAATTTCCTCTGGGCATGAGCCAAATATCCAAAACATAACCTAATATGATCCATGGAACCTCATAAACTCAATCATCAAGTCAATTTTGCCTTAGGGAATGCATTCATCAAAAATCAGGAATTAGGGTTTCTTGACCTAATTCACCCCTAAGTTGACTTTTGGGACCAATTATGAACCAAGACCTCAAGACATGATTTGAGGGTCTCTAATATACCATATTAATCCATTTGGAACAATGGATTAATCCAAGAAGCTTGAGCAACAAGTCTCAACTTCATCAGAGCCACAATTAGGGTTTCGCGAGAAAAGTCAACTATAACTTTGACTTTTGACCAGGACATGCTCCCAAACCCTAAGACATGATTCAATACACTCTATACCACCCATGGAAAATGTCCCTCAAGTTTGATTTAGGTCAAACACATGATTTCCTGAAGAATTGCACAGTTTGGAATTCATCGGATAAAAAGTCAACTGTGCACAAAAGTCAACTTTGACTTTTTGAGATTTTTCACTAAAATGGATTTTTAACCCTAAAATGATGTTTATTTATGATTTGAATCATCATTCATCAAGAAAAATAAAAGAAAATGGGATAACTTGTAAAACGGGTAACTATAAAAACTTAGAAAATTTTCTAAGTTATGAAAAAAAATGACAAAGGTACCAACTTTGGAGGATCATAACTCCTAAACCACAAAGCCATGTTTTCCCATCCAAAGCTTAATTTGTAGATCTCATTGCCCTCTACAAAAGCTTCATACTGACCTATGTCCAAATTCCTCATGGATTTTGAGTTATGGAGTGATCAAAATCAAGAAAAGTCACTTTGTTCCAACACTTAGTGAAAATTTCACTAAGTCAGAATTTGCCTTACTTTTTTCCAAATGTAGGGGGATTTTTCACTTGGATCCAAAAGTTATCAAAACCAAATATGATTAGACAGTTGTTGTATCATATAAGGGATTTCCAAAATGGCCAAGAACATCACCAAATTCAATTTGGACCATGAGATATGACATTGGCAAGTTGCCTTGCTGAAATCTGCCAAGGCAAGGCAGAATTTTGCACTTTTGCTCGATTTGCCAAAATCAGCCAATTCCAACAGAGAAGTTTGTGCACCTCTACAACTCAGACGACTGGATTCCCCAGTCAGTCTGACGGCAACTTTTTCCGTCAAATGGCATCTCCCCAGGAAAATTCGGTGAGAAGTTTGAGGAAAATCGCTACGCATAGCATCCCTTGTCCAGAAAGTTTATTCACAAAAGAAACTTAGTCCAGTTCCTTGGTAGGAAACCATGATCGAGGGGAAGTTTATATCAGAAACTAAGACCAGTTCCTTGGTAGGAAACCAGGATCGAGGGGAAGTTTAAATCAGAGACTTAGACCAGTTCCTTGGTAGGAAACCAGGGTCTAGGGGAAGTTGAAAAAAGAAACTGAGACCAGTTCCTTGGTAGGAAACCAGGATCGAGGGGAAGTTTAAATCAGAAACTAAGACCAGATCCTTGGTAAGAAACCGGGATCGAGGGCAAGTTTATTTCAGCAACTGAGACCAGTTCCTTGGTTGGAAACCAGGATCGAGGGGACGTTTATTTCAGCAACTGAGACCAGTTCCTTGGTAGGAAACCAGGATCGAGGGGAAGTTTACCTTTTCTAAGCATTATTGCTTAGCAAAAGAAGATGAATGCGTGAATTACCATTCATAGACGCCGTCAAAATTTCAGATATTCCGATATTTAATCCTCTTGCACCTCGAATGCCCGAATACCTTCGCCATTCACACCTTCGGGTCCAAGAAGATTAAATAGGGGCATCTGTCATACCCCAAATTTTGACCATTAAGATTCCCATCATTGTGCAAATTATCATCACAATATGGATGTACCTTTATGCCTCATCAATCTCCTCAAGGAATTGTTGAGCATTCACTACTATCAAAGATTAGGGTTTCAAGCCCTCTCTGAGCCTTAGGCAAAGGATCAATCAAAGAATGACATGATCTTCAACTTGTCTACACCCTTAAACATACACAAAGGATCAAAAAGTACTCCCAATTCAAGGATTAAGCACAAGGATGCTCCCTTCTAGGTGGATCAAGCCTCAAGATCGCCAGTGTCACCAAATTAGGGTTTTGGTCAACCAGGGCCTCTAGATGGAAAATTTCCTCTGGGCATGAGCCAAATATCCAAAACATAACCTAATATGATCCATGGAACCTCATAAACTCAATCATCAAGTCAATTTTGCCTTAGGGAATGCATTCATCAAAAATCAGGAATTAGGGTTTCTTGACCTAATTCACCCCTAAGTTGACTTTTGGGACCAATTATGAACCAAGACCCCAAGACATGATTTGAGGGTCTCTAATATACCATATTAATCCATTTGGAACAATGGATTAATCCAAGAAGCTTGAGCAACAAGTCTCAACTTCATCAGAGCCACAATTAGGGTTTAGCGAGAAAAGTCAACTATAACTTTGACTTTTGACCAGGACATGCTCCCAAACCCTAAGACATGATTCAATACACTCTATACCACCCATGGAAAATGTCCCTCAAGTTTGATTTAGGTTAAAGACATGATTTCCTGAAGAATTGCACAGTTTGGAATTCATCGGATAAAAAGTCAACTGTGCACAAAAGTCAACTTTGACTTTTTGAGATTTTTCACTAAAATGGATTTTTAACCCTAAAATGATGTTTATTTATGATTTGAATCATCATTCATCAAGAAAAATAAAATAAAATGGGATAACTTGTAAAACGGGTAACTATAAAAACTTAGAAAATTTTCTAAGTTATGAAAAAAAGTGACAAAGGTACCAACTTTGGAGGATCATAACTCCTAAACCACAAAGCCATGTTTTCCCATCCAAAGCTTAATTTGTAGATCTCATTGCACTCTACAAAAGCTTCATGCTGACCTATGTCCAAATTCCTCATGGATTTTGAGTTATGGAGTGATCAAAATCAAGAAAAGTCACTTTGTTCCAACACTTAGTGAAAATTTCACTAAGTCAGAATTTGCCTTACTTTTTTCCAAATGTAGGGGGATTTTTCACTTGGATCCAAAAGTTATCAAAACCAAATATGATTAGACAGTTGTTGTATCATATAAGGGATTTCCAAAATGGCCAAGAACATCACCAAATTCAATTTGGACCATGAGATATGACATTGGCAAGTTGCCTTGCTGAAATCTGCCAAGGCAAGGCAGAATTTTGCACTTTTGCTCGATTTGCCAAAATCAGCCAATTCCAACAGAGAAGTTTATGCACCTCTACAACTCAGACGACTGGATTCCCCAGTCAGTCTGACGGCAACTTTTTCCGTCAAATGGCATCTCCCCAGGAAAATTCGGTGAGAAGTTTGAGGAAAATCGCTACGCATAGCGTCCCTTGTCCAGAAAGTTTATTCACAAAAGAAACTTAGTCCAGTTCCTTGGTAGGAAACCATGATCGAGGGGAAGTTTAAATCAGAAACTAAGACCAGATCCTTGGTAAGAAACCGGGATCGAGGGCAAGTTTATTTCAGCAACTGAGACCAGTTCCTTGGTTGGAAACCAGGATCGAGGGGACGTTTATTTCAGCAACTGAGACCAGTTCCTTGGTAGGAAACCAGGATCGAGGGGAAGTTTACCTTTTCTAAGCATTATTGCTTAGCAAAAGAAGATGAATGCGTGAATTACCATTCATAGACGCCGTCAAAATTTCGGATATTCCGATATTTAATCCTCTTGCACCTCGAATGCCCGAATACCTTCGCCATTCACACCTTCAGGTCCAAGAAGATTAAATAGGGGCATCTGTCATACCCCAAATTTTGACCATTAAGATTCCCATCATTGTGCAAATTATCATCACAATATGGATGTACCTTTATGCCTCATCAATCTCCTCAAGGAATTGTTGAGCATTCACTACTATCAAAGATTAGGGTTTCAAGCCCTCTCTGAGCCTTAGGCAAAGGATCAATCAAAGAATGACATGATCTTCAACTTGTTTACACCCTTAAACATACACAAAGGATCAAAAAGTACTCCCAATTCAAGGATTAAGCACAAGGATGCTCCCTTCTAGGTGGATCAAGCCTCAAGATCGCCAGTGTCACCAAATTAGGGTTTTGGTCAACCAGGGCCTCTAGATGGAAAATTTCCTCTGGGCATGAGCCAAATATCCCAAAAATAACCTAATATGATCCATGGAACCTCATAAACTCAATCATCAAGTCAATTTTGCCTTAGGGAATGCATTCATCAAAAATCAGGAATTAGGGTTTCTTGACCTAATTCACCCCTAAGTTGACTTTTGGGACCAATTATGAACGAAGACCTCAAGACATGATTTGAGGGTCTCTAATATACCATATTAATCCATTTGGAACAATGGATTAATCCAAGAAGCTTGAGCAACAAGTCTCAACTTCATCAGAGCCACAATTAGGGTTTCGCGAGAAAAGTCAACTATAACTTTGACTTTTGACCAGGACATGCTCCCAAACCCTAAGACATGATTCAATACACTCTATACCACCCATGGAAAATGTCCCTCAAGTTTGATTTAGGTCAAAGACATGATTTCCTGAAGAATTGCACAGTTTGGAATTCATCGGATAAAAAGTCAACTGTGCACAAAAGTCAACTTTGACTTTTTGAGATTTTTCACTAAAATGGATTTTTAACCCTAAAATGATGTTTATTTATGATTTGAATCATCATTCATCAAGAAAAATAAAAGAAAATGGGATAACTTGTAAAACGGGTAACTATAAAAACTTAGAAAATTTTCTAAGTTATGAAAAAAAGTGACAAAGGTACCAACTTTGGAGGATCATAACTCCTAAACCACAAAGCCATGTTTTACCATCCAAAGCTTAATTTGTAGATCTCATTGCCCTCTACAAAAGCTTCATACTGACCTATGTCCAAATTCCTCATGGATTTTGAGTTATGGAGTGATCAAAATCAAGAAAAGTCACTTTGTTCCAACACTTAGTGAAAATTTCACTAAGTCAGAATTTGCCTTACTTTTTTCCAAATGTAGGGGGATTTTTCACTTGGATCCAAAAGTTATCAAAACCAAATATGATTAGACAGTTGTTGTGTCATATAAGGGATTTCCAAAATGGCCAAGAACATCACCAAATTCAATTTGGACCATGAGATATGACATTGGCAAGTTGCCTTGCTGAAATCTGCCAAGGCAAGGCAGAATTTTGCACTTTTGCTCGATTTGCCAAAATCAGCCAATTCCAACAGAGAAGTTTATGCACCTCTACAACTCAGACGACTGGATTCCCCAGTCAGTCTGACGACAACTTTTTCCGTCAAATGGCATCTCCCCAGGAAAATTCGGTGAGAAGTTTGAGGAAAATCGCTACGCATAGCGTCCCTTGTCCAGAAAGTTTATTCACAAAAGAAACTTAGTCCAGTTCCTTGGTAGGAAACCATGATCGAGGGGAAGTTTAAATCAGAAACTAAGACCAGATCCTTGGTAAGAAACCGGGATCGAGGGCAAGTTTATTTCAGCAACTGAGACCAGTTCCTTGGTTGGAAACCAGGATCGAGGGGACGTTTATTTCAGCAACTGAGACCAGTTCCTTGGTAGGAAACCAGGATCGAGGGGAAGTTTACCTTTTCTAAGCATTATTGCTTAGCAAAAGAAGATGAATGCGTGAATTACCATTCATAGACGCCGTCAAAATTTCGGATATTCTGATATTTAATCCTCTTGCACCTCGAATGCCCGAATACCTTCGCCATTCACACCTTCGGGTCCAAGAAGATTAAATAGGGACATCTGTCATACCCCAAATTTTGACCATTAAGATTCCCATCATTGTGCAAATTATCATCACAATATGGATGTACCTTTATGCACCATCAATCTCCTCAAGGAATTGTTGAGCATTCACTACTATCAAAGATTAGGGTTTCAAGCCCTCTCTGAGCCTTAGGCAAAGGATCAATCAAAGAATGACATGATCTTCAACTTGTTTACACCCTTAAACATACACAAAGGATCAAAAAGTACTCCCAATTCAAGGATTAAGCACAAGGATGCTCCCTTCTAGGTGGATCAAGCCTCAAGATCGCCAGTGTCACCAAATTAGGGTTTTGGTCAACCAGGGCCTCTAGATGGAAAATTTCCTCTGGGCATGAGCCAAATATCCCAAAAATAACCTAATATGATCCATGGAACCTCATAAACTCAATCATCAAGTCAATTTTGCCTTAGGGAATGCATTCATCAAAAATCAGGAATTAGGGTTTCTTGACCTAATTCACCCCTAAGTTGACTTTTGGGACCAATTATGAACGAAGACCTCAAGACATGATTTGAGGGTCTCTAATATACCATATTAATCCATTTGGAACAATGGATTAATCCAAGAAGCTTGAGCAACAAGTCTCAACTTCATCAGAGCCACAATTAGGGTTTCGCGAGAAAAGTCAACTATAACTTTGACTTTTGACCAGGACATGCTCCCAAACCCTAAGACATGATTCAATACACTCTATACCACCCATGGAAAATGTCCCTCAAGTTTGATTTAGGTCAAAGACATGATTTCCTGAAGAATTGCACAGTTTGGAATTCATCGGATAAAAAGTCAACTGTGCACAAAAGTCAACTTTGACTTTTTGAGATTTTTCACTAAAATGGATTTTTAACCCTAAAATGATGTTTATTTATGATTTGAATCATCATTCATCAAGAAAAATAAAAGAAAATGGGATAACTTGTAAAACGGGTAACTATAAAAACTTAGAAAATTTTCTAAGTTATGAAAAAAAGTGACAAAGGTACCAACTTTGGAGGATCATAACTCCTAAACCACAAAGCCATGTTTTACCATCCAAAGCTTAATTTGTAGATCTCATTGCCCTCTACAAAAGCTTCATACTGACCTATGTCCAAATTCCTCATGGATTTTGAGTTATGGAGTGATCAAAATCAAGAAAAGTCACTTTGTTCCAACACTTAGTGAAAATTTCACTAAGTCAGAATTTGCCTTACTTTTTTCCAAATGTAGGGGGATTTTTCACTTGGATCCAAAAGTTATCAAAACCAAATATGATTAGACAGTTGTTGTGTCATATAAGGGATTTCCAAAATGGCCAAGAACATCACCAAATTCAATTTGGACCATGAGATATGACATTGGCAAGTTGCCTTGCTGAAATCTGCCAAGGCAAGGCAGAATTTTGCACTTTTGCTCGATTTGCCAAAATCAGCCAATTCCAACAGAGAAGTTTATGCACCTCTACAACTCAGACGACTGGATTCCCCAGTCAGTCTGACGACAACTTTTTCCGTCAAATGGCATCTCCCCAGGAAAATTCGGTGAGAAGTTTGAGGAAAATCGCTACGCATAGCGTCCCTTGTCCAGAAAGTTTATTCACAAAAGAAACTTAGTCCAGTTCCTTGGTAGGAAACCATGATCGAGGGGAAGTTTAAATCAGAAACTAAGACCAGATCCTTGGTAAGAAACCGGGATCGAGGGCAAGTTTATTTCAGCAACTGAGACCAGTTCCTTGGTTGGAAACCAGGATCGAGGGGACGTTTATTTCAGCAACTGAGACCAGTTCCTTGGTAGGAAACCAGGATCGAGGGGAAGTTTACCTTTTCTAAGCATTATTGCTTAGCAAAAGAAGATGAATGCGTGAATTACCATTCATAGACGCCGTCAAAATTTCGGATATTCTGATATTTAATCCTCTTGCACCTCGAATGCCCGAATACCTTCGCCATTCACACCTTCGGGTCCAAGAAGATTAAATAGGGACATCTGTCATACCCCAAATTTTGACCATTAAGATTCCCATCATTGTGCAAATTATCATCACAATATGGATGTACCTTTATGCGCCATCAATCTCCTCAAGGAATTGTTGAGCATTCACTACTATCAAAGATTAGGGTTTCAAGCCCTCTCTGAGCCTTAGGCAAAGGATCAATCAAAGAATGACATGATCTTCAACTTGTTTACACCCTTAAACATACACAAAGGATCAAAAAGTACTCCCAATTCAAGGATTAAGCACAAGGATGCTCCCTTCTAGGTGGATCAAGCCTCAAGATCGCCAGTGTCACCAAATTAGGGTTTTGGTCAACCAGGGCCTCTAGATGGAAAATTTCCTCTGGGCATGAGCCAAATATCCCAAAAATAACCTAATATGATCCATGGAACCTCATAAACTCAATCATCAAGTCAATTTTGCCTTAGGGAATGCATTCATCAAAAATCAGGAATTAGGGTTTCTTGACCTAATTCACCCCTAAGTTGACTTTTGGGACCAATTATGAACGAAGACCTCAAGACATGATTTGAGGGTCTCTAATATACCATATTAATCCATTTGGAACAATGGATTAATCCAAGAAGCTTGAGCAACAAGTCTCAACTTCATCAGAGCCACAATTAGGGTTTCGCGAGAAAAGTCAACTATAACTTTGACTTTTGACCAGGACATGCTCCCAAACCCTAAGACATGATTCAATACACTCTATACCACCCATGGAAAATGTCCCTCAAGTTTGATTTAGGTCAAAGACATGATTTCCTGAAGAATTGCACAGTTTGGAATTCATCGGATAAAAAGTCAACTGTGCACAAAAGTCAACTTTGACTTTTTGAGATTTTTCACTAAAATGGATTTTTAACCCTAAAATGATGTTTATTTATGATTTGAATCATCATTCATCAAGAAAAATAAAATAAAATGGGATAACTTGTAAAACGGGTAACTATAAAAACTTAGAAAATTTTCTAAGTTATGAAAAAAAGTGACAAAGGTACCAACTTTGGAGGATCATAACTCCTAAACCACAAAGCCATGTTTTCCCATCCAAAGCTTAATTTGTAGATCTCATTGCCCTCTACAAAAGCTTCATACTGACCTATGTCCAAATTCCTCATGGATTTTGAGTTATGGAGTGATCAAAATCAAGAAAAGTCACTTTGTTCCAACACTTAGTGAAAATTTCACTAAGTCAGAATTTGCCTTACTTTTTTCCAAATGTAGGGGGATTTTTCACTTGGATCCAAAAGTTATCAAAACCAAATATGATTAGACAGTTGTTGTATCATATAAGGGATTTCCAAAATGGCCAAGAACATCACCAAATTCAATTTGGACCATGAGATATGACATTGGCAAGTTGCCTTGCTGAAATCTGCCAAGGCAAGGCAGAATTTTGCACTTTTGCTCGATTTGCCAAAATCAGCCAATTCCAACAGAGAAGTTTATGCACCTCTACAACTCAGACGACTGGATTCCCCAGTCAGTCTGACGGCAACTTTTTCCGTCAAATGGCATCTCCCCAGGAAAATTCGGTGAGAAGTTTGAGGAAAATCGCTACGCATAGCGTCCCTTGTCCAGAAAGTTTATTCACAAAAGAAACTTAGTCCAGTTCCTTGGTAGGAAACCATGATCGAGGGGAAGTTTAAATCAGAAACTAAGACCAGATCCTTGGTAAGAAACCGGGATCGAGGGCAAGTTTATTTCAGCAACTGAGACCAGTTCCTTGGTTGGAAACCAGGATCGAGGGGACGTTTATTTCAGCAACTGAGACCAGTTCCTTGGTAGGAAACCAGGATCGAGGGGAAGTTTACCTTTTCTAAGCATTATTGCTTAGCAAAAGAAGATGAATGCGTGAATTACCATTCATAGACGCCGTCAAAATTTCGGATATTCTGATATTTAATCCTCTTGCACCTCGAATGCCCGAATACCTTCGCCATTCACACCTTCGGGTCCAAGAAGATTAAATAGGGGCATCTGTCATACCCCAAATTTTGACCATTAAGATTCCCATCATTGTGCAAATTATCATCACAATATGGATGTACCTTTATGCCTCATCAATCTCCTCAAGGAATTGTTGAGCATTCACTACTATCAAAGATTAGGGTTTCAAGCCCTCTCTGAGCCTTAGGCAAAGGATCAATCAAAGAATGACATGATCTTCAACTTGTCTACACCCTTAAACATACACAAAGGATCAAAAAGTACTCCCAATTCAAGGATTAAGCACAAGGATGCTCCCTTCTAGGTGGATCAAGCCTCAAGATCGCCAATGTCACCAAATTAGGGTTTTGGTCAACCAGGGCCTCTAGATGGAAAATTTCCTCTGGGCATGAGCCAAATATCCAAAACATAACCTAATATGATCCATGGAACCTCATAAACTCAATCATCAAGTCAATTTTTCCTTAGGGAATGCATTCATCAAAAATCAGGAATTAGGGTTTCTTGACCTAATTCACCCCTAAGTTGACTTTTGGGACCAATTATGAACCAAGACCTCAAGACATGATTTGAGGGTCTCTAATATACCATATTAATCCATTTGGAACAATGGATTAATCCAAGAAGCTTGAGCAACAAGTCTCAACTTCATCAGAGCCACAATTAGGGTTTCGCGAGAAAAGTCAACTCTAACTTTGACTTTTGACCAGGACATGCTCCCAAACCCTAAGACATGATTCAATACACTCTATACCACCCATGGAAAATGTCCCTCAAGTTTGATTTAGGTCAAAGACATGATTTCCTGAAGAATTGCACAGTTTGGAATTCATCGGATAAAAAGTCAACTGTGCACAAAAGTCAACTTTGACTTTTTGAGATTTTTCACTAAAATGGACTTTTAACCCTAAAATGATGTTTATTTATGATTTGAATCATCATTCATCAAGAAAAATAAAAGAAAATGGGATAACTTGTAAAAGGGGTAACTATAAAAACTTAGAAAATTTTCTAAGTTATCAAAAAAAGTGACAAAGGTACCAACTTTGGAGGATCATAACTCCTAAACCACAAAGCCATGTTTTCCCATCCAAAGCTTAATTTGTAGATCTCATTGCCCTCTACAAAAGCTTCATACTGACCTATGTCCAAATTCCTCATGGATTTTGAGTTATGGAGTGATCAAAATCAAGAAAAGTCACTTTGTTCCAACACTTAGTGAAAATTTCACTAAGTCAGAATTTGCCTTACTTTTTTCCAAATGTAGGGGGATTTTTCACTTGGATCCAAAAGTTATCAAAACCAAATATGATTAGACAGTTGTTGTATCATATAAGGGATTTCCAAAATGGCCAAGAACATCACCAAATTCAATTTGGACCATGAGATATGACATTGGCAAGTTGCCTTGCTGAAATCTGCCAAGGCAAGGCAGAATTTTGCACTTTTGCTCGATTTGCCAAAATCAGCCAATTCCAACAGAGAAGTTTGTGCACCTCTACAACTCAGACGACTGGATTCCCCAGTCAGTCTGACGGCAACTTTTTCCGTCAAATGGCATCTCCCCAGGAAAATTCGGTGAGAAGTTTGAGGAAAATCGCTACGCATAGCGTCCCTTGTCCAGAAAGTTTATTCACAAAAGAAACTTAGTCCAGTTCCTTGGTAGGAAACCATGATCGAGGGGAAGTTTATATCAGAAACTAAGACCAGTTCCTTGGTAGGAAACCAGGATCGAGGGGAAGTTTAAATCAGAGACTTAGACCAGTTCCTTGGTAGGAAACCAGGGTCTAGGGGAAGTTGAAAAAAGAAACTGAGACCAGTTCCTTGGTAGGAAACCAGGATCGAGGGGAAGTTTAAATCAGAAACTAAGACCAGATCCTTGGTAAGAAACCGGGATCGAGGGCAAGTTTATTTCAGCAACTGAGACCAGTTCCTTGGTTGGAAACCAGGATCGAGGGGACGTTTATTTCAGCAACTGAGACCAGTTCCTTGGTAGGAAACCAGGATCGAGGGGAAGTTTACCTTTTCTAAGCATTATTGCTTAGCAAAAGAAGATGAATGCGTGAATTACCATTCATAGACGCCGTCAAAATTTCGGATATTCCGATATTTAATCCTCTTGCACCTCGAATGCCCGAATACCTTCGCCATTCACACCTTCGGGTCCAAGAAGATTAAATAGGGGCATCTGTCATACCCCAAATTTTGACCATTAAGATTCCCATCATTGTGCAAATTATCATCACAATATGGATGTACCTTTATGCCTCATCAATCTCCTCAAGGAATTGTTGAGCATTCACTACTATCAAAGATTAGGGTTTCAAGCCCTCTCTGAGCCTTAGGCAAAGGATCAATCAAAGAATGACATGATCTTCAACTTGTCTACACCCTTAAACATACACAAAGGATCAAAAAGTACTCCCAATTCAAGGATTAAGCACAAGGATGCTCCCTTCTAGGTGGATCAAGCCTCAAGATCGCCAATGTCACCAAATTAGGGTTTTGGTCAACCAGGGCCTCTAGATGGAAAATTTCCTCTGGGCATGAGCCAAATATCCAAAACATAACCTAATATGATCCATGGAACCTCATAAACTCAATCATCAAGTCAATTTTTCCTTAGGGAATGCATTCATCAAAAATCAGGAATTAGGGTTTCTTGACCTAATTCACCCCTAAGTTGACTTTTGGGACCAATTATGAACCAAGACCTCAAGACATGATTTGAGGGTCTCTAATATACCATATTAATCCATTTGGAACAATGGATTAATCCAAGAAGCTTGAGCAACAAGTCTCAACTTCATCAGAGCCACAATTAGGGTTTCGCGAGAAAAGTCAACTATAACTTTGACTTTTGACCAGGACATGCTCCCAAACCCTAAGACATGATTCAATACACTCTATACCACCCATGGAAAATGTCCCTCAAGTTTGATTTAGGTCAAAGACATGATTTCCTGAAGAATTGCACAGTTTGGAATTCATCGGATAAAAAGTCAACTGTGCACAAAAGTCAACTTTGACTTTTTGAGATTTTTCACTAAAATGGACTTTTAACCCTAAAATGATGTTTATTTATGATTTGAATCATCATTCATCAAGAAAAATAAAAGAAAATGGGATAACTTGTAAAAGGGGTAACTATAAAAACTTAGAAAATTTTCTAAGTTATCAAAAAAAGTGACAAAGGTACCAACTTTGGAGGATCATAACTCCTAAACCACAAAGCCATGTTTTCCCATCCAAAGCTTAATTTGTAGATCTCATTGCCCTCTACAAAAGCTTCATACTGACCTATGTCCAAATTCCTCATGGATTTTGAGTTATGGAGTGATCAAAATCAAGAAAAGTCACTTTGTTCCAACACTTAGTGAAAATTTCACTAAGTCAGAATTTGCCTTACTTTTTTCCAAATGTAGGGGGATTTTTCACTTGGATCCAAAAGTTATCAAAACCAAATATGATTAGACAGTTGTTGTATCATATAAGCGATTTCCAAAATGGCCAAGAACATCACCAAATTCAATTTGGACCATGAGATATGACATTGGCAAGTTGCCTTGCTGAAATCTGCCAAGGCAAGGCAGAATTTTGCACTTTTGCTCGATTTGCCAAAATCAGCCAATTCCAACAGAGAAGTTTGTGCACCTCTACAACTCAGACGACTGGATTCCCCAGTCAGTCTGACGGCAACTTTTTCCGTCAAATGGCATCTCCCCAGGAAAATTCGGTGAGAAGTTTGAGGAAAATCGCTACGCATAGCGTCCCTTGTCCAGAAAGTTTATTCACAAAAGAAACTTAGTCCAGTTCCTTGGTAGAAAACCATGATCGAGGGGAAGTTTATATCAGAAACTAAGACCAGTTCCTTGGTAGGAAACCAGGATCGATGGGAAGTTTAAATCAGAGACTTAGACCAGTTCCTTGGTAGGAAACCAGGGTCTAGGGGAAGTTGAAAAAAGAAACTGAGACCAGTTCCTTGGTAGGAAACCAGGATCGAGGGGAAGTTTAAATCAGAAACTAAGACCAGATCCTTGGTAAGAAACCGGGATCGAGGGCAAGTTTATTTCAGCAACTGAGACCAGTTCCTTGGTTGGAAACCAGGATCGAGGGGAAGTTTAAATCAGAAACTAAGACCAGATCCTTGGTAAGAAACCGGGATCGAGGGCAAGTTTATTTCAGCAACTGAGACCAGTTCCTTGGTTGGAAACCAGGATCGAGGGGACGTTTATTTTAGCAACTGAGACCAGTTCCTTGGTAGGAAACCAGGATCGAGGGGAAGTTTACCTTTTCTAAGCATTATTGCTTAGCAAAAGAAGATGAATGCGTGAATTACCATTCATAGACGCCGTCAAAATTTCGGATATTCCGATATTTAATCCTCTTGCACCTCGAATGCCCGAATACCTTCGCCATTCACACCTTCGGGTCCAAGAAGATTAAATAGGGGCATCTGTCATACCCCAAATTTTGACCATTAAGATTCCCATCATTGTGCAAATTATCATCACAATAT
Source organism: Lathyrus tuberosus (assembly GCA_022829125.1). Taxonomy (NCBI): domain Eukaryota; kingdom Viridiplantae; phylum Streptophyta; class Magnoliopsida; order Fabales; family Fabaceae; genus Lathyrus; species Lathyrus tuberosus. The sequence continues at coordinate 18,063,431 of JALAZF010000060.1, forward strand.
GGATGTACCTTTATGCCTCATCAATCTCCTCAAGGAATTGTTGAGCATTCACTACTATCAAAGATTAGGGTTTCAAGCCCTCTCTGAGCCTTAGGCAAAGGATCAATCAAAGAATGACATGATCTTCAACTTGTCTACACCCTTAAACATACACAAAGGATCAAAAAGTACTCCCAATTCAAGGATTAAGCACAAGGATGCTCCCTTCTAGGTGGATCAAGCCTCAAGATCGCCAATGTCACCAAATTAGGGTTTTGGTCAACCAGGGCCTCTAGATGGAAAATTTCCTCTGGGCATGAGCCAAATATCCAAAACATAACCTAATATGATCCATGGAACCTCATAAACTCAATCATCAAGTCAATTTTTCCTTAGGGAATGCATTCATCAAAAATCAGGAATTAGGGTTTCTTGACCTAATTCACCCCTAAGTTGACTTTTGGGACCAATTATGAACCAAGACCTCAAGACATGATTTGAGGGTCTCTAATATACCATATTAATCCATTTGGAACAATGGATTAATCCAAGAAGCTTGAGCAACAAGTCTCAACTTCATCAGAGCCACAATTAGGGTTTCGCGAGAAAAGTCAACTATAACTTTGACTTTTGACCAGGACATGCTCCCAAACCCTAAGACATGATTCAATACACTCTATACCACCCATGGAAAATGTCCCTCAAGTTTGATTTAGGTCAAAGACATGATTTCCTGAAGAATTGCACAGTTTGGAATTCATCGGATAAAAAGTCAACTGTGCACAAAAGTCAACTTTGACTTTTTGAGATTTTTCACTAAAATGGACTTTTAACCCTAAAATGATGTTTATTTATGATTTGAATCATCATTCATCAAGAAAAATAAAAGAAAATGGGATAACTTGTAAAAGGGGTAACTATAAAAACTTAGAAAATTTTCTAAGTTATCAAAAAAAGTGACAAAGGTACCAACTTTGGAGGATCATAACTCCTAAACCACAAAGCCATGTTTTCCCATCCAAAGCTTAATTTGTAGATCTCATTGCCCTCTACAAAAGCTTCATACTGACCTATGTCCAAATTCCTCATGGATTTTGAGTTATGGAGTGATCAAAATCAAGAAAAGTCACTTTGTTCCAACACTTAGTGAAAATTTCACTAAGTCAGAATTTGCCTTACTTTTTTCCAAATGTAGGGGGATTTTTCACTTGGATCCAAAAGTTATCAAAACCAAATATGATTAGACAGTTGTTGTATCATATAAGCGATTTCCAAAATGGCCAAGAACATCACCAAATTCAATTTGGACCATGAGATATGACATTGGCAAGTTGCCTTGCTGAAATCTGCCAAGGCAAGGCAGAATTTTGCACTTTTGCTCGATTTGCCAAAATCAGCCAATTCCAACAGAGAAGTTTGTGCACCTCTACAACTCAGACGACTGGATTCCCCAGTCAGTCTGACGGCAACTTTTTCCGTCAAATGGCATCTCCCCAGGAAAATTCGGTGAGAAGTTTGAGGAAAATCGCTACGCATAGCGTCCCTTGTCCAGAAAGTTTATTCACAAAAGAAACTTAGTCCAGTTCCTTGGTAGAAAACCATGATCGAGGGGAAGTTTATATCAGAAACTAAGACCAGTTCCTTGGTAGGAAACCAGGATCGATGGGAAGTTTAAATCAGAGACTTAGACCAGTTCCTTGGTAGGAAACCAGGGTCTAGGGGAAGTTGAAAAAAGAAACTGAGACCAGTTCCTTGGTAGGAAACCAGGATCGAGGGGAAGTTTAAATCAGAAACTAAGACCAGATCCTTGGTAAGAAACCGGGATCGAGGGCAAGTTTATTTCAGCAACTGAGACCAGTTCCTTGGTTGGAAACCAGGATCGAGGGGAAGTTTAAATCAGAAACTAAGACCAGATCCTTGGTAAGAAACCGGGATCGAGGGCAAGTTTATTTCAGCAACTGAGACCAGTTCCTTGGTTGGAAACCAGGATCGAGGGGACGTTTATTTTAGCAACTGAGACCAGTTCCTTGGTAGGAAACCAGGATCGAGGGGAAGTTTACCTTTTCTAAGCATTATTGCTTAGCAAAAGAAGATGAATGCGTGAATTACCATTCATAGACGCCGTCAAAATTTCGGATATTCCGATATTTAATCCTCTTGCACCTCGAATGCCCGAATACCTTCGCCATTCACACCTTCGGGTCCAAGAAGATTAAATAGGGGCATCTGTCATACCCCAAATTTTGACCATTAAGATTCCCATCATTGTGCAAATTATCATCACAATATGGATGTACCTTTATGCCTCATCAATCTCCTCAAGGAATTGTTGAGCATTCACTACTATCAAAGATTAGGGTTTCAAGCCCTCTCTGAGCCTTAGGCAAAGGATCAATCAAAGAATGACATGATCTTCAACTTGTCTACACCCTTAAACATACACAAAGGATCAAAAAGTACTCCCAATTCAAGGATTAAGCACAAGGATGCTCCCTTCTAGGTGGATCAAGCCTCAAGATCGCCAATGTCACCAAATTAGGGTTTTGGTCAACCAGGGCCTCTAGATGGAAAATTTCCTCTGGGCATGAGCCAAATATCCAAAACATAACCTAATATGATCCATGGAACCTCATAAACTCAATCATCAAGTCAATTTTTCCTTAGGGAATGCATTCATCAAAAATCAGGAATTAGGGTTTCTTGACCTAATTCACCCCTAAGTTGACTTTTGGGACCAATTATGAACCAAGACCTCAAGACATGATTTGAGGGTCTCTAATATACCATATTAATCCATTTGGAACAATGGATTAATCCAAGAAGCTTGAGCAACAAGTCTCAACTTCATCAGAGCCACAATTAGGGTTTCGCGAGAAAAGTCAACTATAACTTTGACTTTTGACCAGGACATGCTCCCAAACCCTAAGACATGATTCAATACACTCTATACCACCCATGGAAAATGTCCCTCAAGTTTGATTTAGGTCAAAGACATGATTTCCTGAAGAATTGCACAGTTTGGAATTCATCGGATAAAAAGTCAACTGTGCACAAAAGTCAACTTTGACTTTTTGAGATTTTTCACTAAAATGGACTTTTAACCCTAAAATGATGTTTATTTATGATTTGAATCATCATTCATCAAGAAAAATAAAAGAAAATGGGATAACTTGTAAAAGGGGTAACTATAAAAACTTAGAAAATTTTCTAAGTTATCAAAAAAAGTGACAAAGGTACCAACTTTGGAGGATCATAACTCCTAAACCACAAAGCCATGTTTTCCCATCCAAAGCTTAATTTGTAGATCTCATTGCCCTCTACAAAAGCTTCATACTGACCTATGTCCAAATTCCTCATGGATTTTGAGTTATGGAGTGATCAAAATCAAGAAAAGTCACTTTGTTCCAACACTTAGTGAAAATTTCACTAAGTCAGAATTTGCCTTACTTTTTTCCAAATGTAGGGGGATTTTTCACTTGGATCCAAAAGTTATCAAAACCAAATATGATTAGACAGTTGTTGTATCATATAAGGGATTTCCAAAATGGCCAAGAACATCACCAAATTCAATTTGGACCATGAGATATGACATTGGCAAGTTGCCTTGCTGAAATCTGCCAAGGCAAGGCAGAATTTTGCACTTTTGCTCGATTTGCCAAAATCAGCCAATTCCAACAGAGAAGTTTATGCACCTCTACAACTCCGACGACTGGATTCCCCAGTCAGTCTGACGGCAACTTTTTCCGTCAAATGGCATCTCCCCAGGAAAATTCGGTGAGAAGTTTGAGGAAAATCGCTACGCATAGCGTCCCTTGTCCAGAAAGTTTATTCACAAAAGAAACTTAGTCCAGTTCCTTGGTAGGAAACCATGATCGAGGGGAAGTTTAAATCAGAAACTAAGACCAGATCCTTGGTAAGAAACCGGGATCGAGGGCAAGTTTATTTCAGCAACTGAGACCAGTTCCTTGGTTGGAAACCAGGATCGAGGGGACGTTTATTTCAGCAACTGAGACCAGTTCCTTGGTAGGAAACCAGGATCGAGGGGAAGTTTACCTTTTCTAAGCATTATTGCTTAGCAAAAGAAGATGAATGCGTGAATTACCATTCATAGACGCCGTCAAAATTTCGGATATTCCGATATTTAATCCTCTTGCACCTCGAATGCCCGAATACCTTCGCCATTCACACCTTCGGGTCCAAGAAGATTAAATAGGGGCATCTGTCATACCCCAAATTTTGACCATTAAGATTCCCATCATTGTGCAAATTATCATCACAATATGGATGTACCTTTATGCCTCATCAATCTCCTCAAGGAATTGTTGAGCATTCACTACTATCAAAGATTAGGGTTTCAAGCCCTCTCTGAGCCTTAGGCAAAGGATCAATCAAAGAATGACATGATCTTCAACTTGTCTACACCCTTAAACATACACAAAGGATCAAAAAGTACTCCCAATTCAAGGATTAAGCACAAGGATGCTCCCTTCTAGGTGGATCAAGCCTCAAGATCGCCAATGTCACCAAATTAGGGTTTTGGTCAACCAGGGCCTCTAGATGGAAAATTTCCTCTGGGCATGAGCCAAATATCCAAAACATAACCTAATATGATCCATGGAACCTCATAAACTCAATCATCAAGTCAATTTTTCCTTAGGGAATGCATTCATCAAAAATCAGGAATTAGGGTTTCTTGACCTAATTCACCCCTAAGTTGACTTTTGGGACCAATTATGAACCAAGACCTCAAGACATGATTTGAGGGTCTCTAATATACCATATTAATCCATTTGGAACAATGGATTAATCCAAGAAGCTTGAGCAACAAGTCTCAACTTCATCAGAGCCACAATTAGGGTTTCGCGAGAAAAGTCAACTCTAACTTTGACTTTTGACCAGGACATGCTCCCAAACCCTAAGACATGATTCAATACACTCTATACCACCCATGGAAAATGTCCCTCAAGTTTGATTTAGGTCAAAGACATGATTTCCTGAAGAATTGCACAGTTTGGAATTCATCGGATAAAAAGTCAACTGTGCACAAAAGTCAACTTTGACTTTTTGAGATTTTTCACTAAAATGGACTTTTAACCCTAAAATGATGTTTATTTATGATTTGAATCATCATTCATCAAGAAAAATAAAAGAAAATGGGATAACTTGTAAAAGGGGTAACTATAAAAACTTAGAAAATTTTCTAAGTTATCAAAAAAAGTGACAAAGGTACCAACTTTGGAGGATCATAACTCCTAAACCACAAAGCCATGTTTTCCCATCCAAAGCTTAATTTGTAGATCTCATTGCCCTCTACAAAAGCTTCATACTGACCTATGTCCAAATTCCTCATGGATTTTGAGTTATGGAGTGATCAAAATCAAGAAAAGTCACTTTGTTCCAACACTTAGTGAAAATTTCACTAAGTCAGAATTTGCCTTACTTTTTTCCAAATGTAGGGGGATTTTTCACTTGGATCCAAAAGTTATCAAAACCAAATATGATTAGACAGTTGTTGTATCATATAAGGGATTTCCAAAATGGCCAAGAACATCACCAAATTCAATTTGGACCATGAGATATGACATTGGCAAGTTGCCTTGCTGAAATCTGCCAAGGCAAGGCAGAATTTGATTTGCCAAAATCAGCCAATTCCAACAGAGAAGTTTGTGCACCTCTACAACTCAGACGACTGGATTCCCCAGTCAGTCTGACGGCAACTTTTTCCGTCAAATGGCATCTCCCCCAGGAAAATTCGGTGAGAAGTTTGAGGAAAATCGCTACGCATTAGCGTCCCTTGTCCAGAAAGTTTATTCACAAAAGAAACTTAGTCCCAGTTCCTTGGTAGGAAACCATGATCGAGGGGAAGTTTAAATCAGAAACTAAGACCAGTTCCTTGGTAGGAAACCAGGATCGAGGGGAAGTTTAAATCAGAGACTTAGACCAGTTCCTTGGTAGGAAACCAGGGTCTAGGGGAAGTTGAAAAAAGAAACCTGAGACCAGTTCCTTGGTAGGAAAACCAGGATCGAGGGGAAGTTTAAATCAGAAACTAAGACCAGATCCTTGGTAAGAAACCGGGATCGAGGGCAAGTTTATTTCAGCAACTGAGACCAGTTCCTTGGTTGGAAACCAGGATCGAGGGGACGTTTATTTTAGCAACTGAGACCAGTTCCTTGGTAGGAAACCAGGATCGAGGGGAAGTTTACCTTTTCTAAGCATTATTGCTTAGCAAAAAGAAGATGAATGCGTGAATTACCATTCATAGACGCCGTCAAAATTTCGGATATTCCGATATTTATCCTCTTGCACCTCGAATGCCCGAATACCTTCGCCATTCACAACCTTCGGGTCCAAGAAGATTAAATAGGGGCATCTGTCATACCCCAAATTTTGACCATTAAGATTCCCATCATTGTGCAAATTATCATCACAATATGGATGTACCTTTATGCCTCATCAATCTCCTCAAGGAATTGTTGAGCATTCACTACTATCAAAGATTAGGGTTTCAAGCCCTCTCTGAGCCTTAGAAGCAAAGGATCAATCAAAGAATGACATGATCTTCAACTTGTCTACACCCTTAAACATACACAAAGGATCAAAAAGTACTCCCAATTCAAGGATTAAGCACAAGGATGCTCCCTTCTAGGTGGATCAAGCCTCAAGATCGCCAATGTCACCAAATTAGGGTTTTGGTCAACCAGGGCCTCTAGATGGAAAATTTCCTCTGGGCATGAGCCAAATATCCAAAACATAACCTAATATGATCCATGGAACCTCATAAACCTCAATCATCAAGTCAATTTTTCCTTAGGGAATGCATTCATCAAAAATCAGGAATTAGGGGTTTCTTGACCTAATTCACCCCTAAGTTGACTTTTGGGGACCAATTATGAACCAAGACCTCAAGACATGATTTGAGGGTCTCTAATATACCATATTAATCCATTTGGAACAATGGATTAATCCAAGAAGCTTGAGCAACATGTCTCAACTTCATCAGAGCCACAATTAGGGTTTCGCGAGAAAAGTCAACTATAACTTTGACTTTTGACCAGGACATGCTCCCAAACCCTAAGACATGATTCAATACACTCTATACCACCCATGGAAAATGTCCCTCAAGTTTGATTTAGGTCAAAGACATGATTTCCTGAAGAATTGCACAGTTTGGAATTCATCGGATAAAAAGTCAACTGTGCACAAAAGTCAACTTTGACTTTTTGAGATTTTTCACTAAAATGGACTTTTAACCCTAAAATGATTTTATTTATGATTTGAATCATCATTCATCAAGAAAAATAAAAGAAAAAGGGATAACTTGTAAAAGGGGTAACTATAAAAACTTAGAAAATTTTCTAAGTTATCAAAAAAAGTGACAAAGGTACCAACTTTGGAGGATCATAACTCCTAAACCACAAAGCCATGTTTTCCCATCCAAAGCTTAATTTGTAGATCTCATTGCCCTCTACAAAAGCTTCATACTGACCTATGTCCAAATTCCTCATGGATTTTGAGTTATGGAGTGATCAAAATCAAGAAAAGTCACTTTGTTCCAACACTTAGTGACAATTTCACTAAGTCAGAATTTGCCTTACTTTTTTTCCAAATGTAGGGGGATTTTTCACTTGGATCCAAAAGTTATCAAAACCAAATATGATTAGACAGTTGTTGTATCATATAAGCGATTTCCAAAATGGCCAAGAACATCACCAAATTCAATTTGGACCATGATATATGACATTGGCAAGTTGCCTTGCTGAAATCTGCCAAGGCAAGGCAGAAATTTTGCACTTTTGCTCGATTTGCCAAAATCAGCCAATTCCAACAGAGAAGTTTGTGCACCTCTTACAACTCAGACGACTGGATTCCCCAGTCAGTCTGACGGCAACTTTTTCCGTCAAATGGCATCTCCCCAGGAAAATTCGGTGAGAAGTTTGAGGAAAATCGCTACGCATAGCGTCCCTTGTCCAGAAAGTTTATTCACAAAAGAAACTTAGTCCAGTTCCTTGGTAGAAAACCATGATCGAGGGGAAGTTTATATCAGAAACTAAGACCAGTTCCTTGGTAGGAAACCAGGATCGATGGGAAGTTTAAATCAGAGACTTAGACCAGTTCCTTGGTAGGAAACCAGGGTCTAGGGGAAGTTGAAAAAAGAAACTGAGACCAGTTCCTTGGTAGGAAACCAGGATCGAGGGGAAGTTTAAATCAGAAACTAAGACCAGATCCTTGGTAAGAAACCGGGATCGAGGGCAAGTTTATTTCAGCAACTGAGACCAGTTCCTTGGTTGGAAACCAGGATCGAGGGGACGTTTATTTCAGCAACTGAGACCAGTTCCTTGGTAGGAAACCAGGATCGAGGGGAAGTTTACCTTTTCTAAGCATTATTGCTTAGCAAAAGAAGATGAATGCGTGAATTACCATTCATAGACGCCGTCAAAATTTCGGATATTCCGATATTTAATCCTCTTGCACCTCGAATGCCCGAATACCTTCGCCATTCACACCTTCGGGTCCAAGAAGATTAAATAGGGGCATCTGTCATACCCCAAATTTTGACCATTAAGATTCCCATCATTGTGCAAATTATCATCACAATATGGATGTACCTTTATGCCTCATCAATCTCCTCAAGGAATTGTTGAGCATTCACTACTATCAAAGATTAGGGTTTCAAGCCCTCTCTGAGCCTTAGGCAAAGGATCAATCAAAGAATCACATGATCTTCAACTTGTCTACACCCTTAAACATACACAAAGGATAAAAAAGTACTCCCAATTCAAGGATTAAGCACAAGGATGCTCCCTTCTAGGTGGATCAAGCCTCAAGATCGCCAGTGTCACCAAATTAGGGTTTTGGTCAACCAGGGCATCTAGATGGAAAATTTCCTCTGGGCATGAGCCAAATATCCAAAACATAACCTAATATGATCCATGGAACCTCATAAACTCAATCATCAAGTCAATTTTCCCTTAGGGAATGCATTCATCAAAAATCAGGAATTAGGGTTTCTTGACCTAATTCACCCCTAAGTTGACTTTTGGGACCAATTATGAACCAAGACCTCAAGACATGATTTGAGGGTCTCTAATATACCATATTAATCCATTTGGAACAATGGATTAATCCATGAAGCTTGAGCAACAAGTCTCAACTTCATCAGAGCCACAATTAGGGTTTCGCGAGAAAAGTCAACTATAACTTTGACTTTTGACCAGGACATGCTCCCAAACCCTAAGACATGATTCAATACACTCTATACCACCCATGGAAAATGTCCCTCAAGTTTGATTTAGGTCAAAGACATGATTTCCTGAAGAATTGCACAGTTTGGAATTCATCGGATAAAAAGTCAACTGTGCACAAAAGTCAACTTTGACTTTTTGAGATTTTTCACTAAAATGGATTTTTAACCCTAAAATGATGTTTATTTATGATTTGAATCATCATTCATCAAGAAAAATAAAAGAAAATGGGATAACTTGTAAAAGGGGTAACTATAAAAACTTAGAAAATTTTCTAAGTTATGAAAAAAAGTGACAAAGGTACCAACTTTGGAGGATCATAACTCCTAAACCACAAAGCCATGTTTTCCCATCCAAAGCTTAATTTGTAGATCTCATTGCCCTCTACAAAAGCTTCATACTGACCTATGTCCAAATTCCTCATGGATTTTGAGTTATGGAGTGATCAAAATCAAGAAAAGTCACTTTGTTCCAACACTTAGTGAAAATTTCACTAAGTCAGAATTTGCCTTACTTTTTTCCAAATGTAGGGGGATTTTTCACTTGGATCCAAAAGTTATCAAAACCAAATATGATTAGACAGTTGTTGTATCATATAAGGGATTTCCAAAATGGCCAAGAACATCACCAAATTCAATTTGGACCATGAGATATGACATTGGCAAGTTGCCTTGCTGAAATCTGCCAAGGCAAGGCAGAATTTTGCACTTTTGCTCGATTTGCCAAAATCAGCCAATTCCAACAGAGAAGTTTGTGCACCTCTACAACTCAGACGACTGGATTCCCCAGTCAGTCTGACGGCAACTTTTTCCGTCAAATGGCATCTCCCCAGGAAAATTCGGTGAGAAGTTTGAGGAAAATCGCTACGCATAGCGTCCCTTGTCCAGAAAGTTTATTCACAAAAGAAACTTAGTCCAGTTCCTTGGTAGGAAACCATGATCGAGGGGAAGTTTATATCAGAAACTAAGACCAGTTCCTTGGTAGGAAACCAGGATCGAGGGGAAGTTTAAATCAGAGACTTAGACCAGTTCCTTGGTAGGAAACCAGGGTCTAGGGGAAGTTGAAAAAAGAAACTGAGACCAGTTCCTTGGAAGGAAACCAGGATCGAGGGGAAGTTTAAATCAGTAACTAAGACCAGATCCTTGGTAAGAAACCGGGATCGAGGGCAAGTTTATTTCAGCAACTGAGACCAGTTCCTTGGTTGGAAACCAGGATCGAGGGGACGTTTATTTCAGCAACTGAGACCAGTTCCTTGGTAGGAAACCAGGATCGAGGGGAAGTTTACCTTTTCTAAGCATTATTGCTTAGCAAAAGAAGATGAATGCGTGAATTACCATTCATAGACGCCGTCAAAATTTCGGATATTCCGATATTTAATCCTCTTGCACCTCGAATGCCCGAATACCTTCGCCATTCACACCTTCGGGTCCAAGAAGATTAAATAGGGGCATCTGTCATACCCCAAATTTTGACCATTAAGATTCCCATCATTGTGCAAATTATCATCACAATATGGATGTACCTTTATGCCTCATCAATCTCCTCAAGGAATTGTTGAGCATTCACTACTATCAAAGATTAGGGTTTCAAGCCCTCTCTGAGCCTTAGGCAAAGGATCAATCAAAGAATGACATGATCTTCAACTTGTCTACACCCTTAAACATACACAAAGGATCAAAAAGTACTCCCAATTCAAGGATTAAGCACAAGGATGCTCCCTTCTAGGTGGATCAAGCCTCAAAATCGCCAGTGTCACCAAATTAGGGTTTTGGTCAACCAGGGCCTCTAGATGGAAAATTTCCTCTGGGCATGAGCCAAATATCCAAAACATAACCTAATATGATCCATGGAACCTCATAAACTCAATCATCAAGTCAATTTTGCCTTAGGGAATACATTCATCAAAAATCAGGAATTAGGGTTTCTTGACCTAATTCACCCCTAAGTTGACTTTTGGGACCAATTATGAACCAAGACCTCAAGACATGATTTGAGGGTCTCTAATATACCATATTAATCCATTTGGAACAATGGATTAATCCAAGAAGCTTGAGCAACAAGTCTCAACTTCATCAGAGCCACAATTAGGGTTTCGCGAGAAAAGTCAACTATAACTTTGACTTTTGACCAGGACATGCTCCCAAAACCTAAGACATGATTCAATACACTCTATACCACCCATGGAAAATGTCCCTCAAGTTTGATTTAGGTCAAAGACATGATTTCCTGAAGAATTGCACAGTTTGGAATTCATCGGATAAAAAGTCAACTGTGCACAAAAGTCAACTTTGACTTTTTGAGATTTTTCACTAAAATGGATTTTTAACCCTAAAATGGTGTTTATTTATGATTTGAATCATCATTCATCAAGAAAAATAAAAGAAAATGGGATAACTTGTAAAAGGGGTAACTATAAAAACTTAGAAAATTTTCTAAGTTATGAAAAAAAGTGACAAAGGTACCAACTTTGGAGGATCATAACTCCTAAACCACAAAGCCATGTTTTCCCATCCAAAGCTTAATTTGTAGATCTCATTGCCCTCTACAAAAGCTTCATACTGACCTATGTCCAAATTCCTCATGGATTTTGAGTTATGGAGTGGTCAAAATCAAGAAAAGTCACTTTGTTCCAACACTTTGTGAAAATTTCACTAAGTCAGAATTTGCCTTACTTTTTTCCAAATGTAGGGGGATTTTTCACTTGGATCCAAAAGTTATCAAAACCAAATATGATTAGACAGTTGTTGTATCATATAAGGGATTTCCAAAATGACCAAGAACATCACCAAATTCAATTTGGACCATGAGATATGACATTGGCAAGTTGCCTTGCTGAAATCTGCCAAGGCAAGGCAGAATTTTGCACTTTTGCTCGATTTGCCAATATCAGCCAATTCCAACAGAGAAGTTTGTGCACCTCTACAACTCAGACGACTGGATTCCCCAGTCAGTCTGACGGCAACTTTTTCCGTCAAATGGCATCTCCCCAGGAAAATTCGGTGAGAAGTTTGAGGAAAATCGCTACGCATAGCGTCCCTTGTCCAGAAAGTTTATTCACAAAAGAAACTTAGCCAGTTCCTTGGTAGGAAACCATGATCGAGGGGAAGTTTATATCAGAAACTAAGACCAGTTCCTTGGTAGGAAACCAGGATCGAGGGGAAGTTTAAATCAGAGACTTAGACCAGTTCCTTGGTAGGAAACCAGGGTCTAGGGGAAGTTGAAAAAAGAAACTGAGACCAGTTCCTTGGTAGGAAACCAGGATCGAGGGGAAGTTTAAATCAGAAACTAAGACCAGATCCTTGGTAAGAAACCGGGATCGAGGGCAAGTTTATTTCAGCAACTGAGACCAGTTCCTTGGTTGGAAACCAGGATCGAGGGGACGTTTATTTCAGCAACTGAGAGCAGTTCCTTGGTAGGAAACCAGGATCGAGGGGAAGTTTACCTTTTCTAAGCATTATTGCTTAGCAAAAGAAGATGAATGCGTGAATTACCATTCATAGACGCCGTCAAAATTTCGGATATTCCGATATTTAATCCTCTTGCACCTCGAATGCCCGAATACCTTCGCCATTCACACCTTCGGGTCCAAGAAGATTAAATAGGGGCATCTGTCATACCCCAAATTTTGACCATTAAGATTCCCATCATTGTGCAAATTATCATCACAATATGGATGTACCTTTATGCCTCATCAATCTCCTCAAGGAATTGTTGAGCATTCACTACTATCAAAGATTAGGGTTTCAAGCCCTCTCTGAGCCTTAGGCAAAGGATCAATCAAAGAATGACATGATCTTCAACTTGTCTACACCCTTAAACATACACAAAGGATCAAAAAGTACTCCCAATTCAAGGATTAAGCACAAGGATGCTCCCTTCTAGGTGGATCAAGCCTCAAGATCGCCAGTGTCACCAAATTAGGGTTTTGGTCAACCAGGGCCTCTAGATGGAAAATTTCCTCTGGGCATGAGCCAAATATCCAAAACATAACCTAATATGATCCATGGAACCTCATAAACTCAATCATCAAGTCAATTTTTCCTTAGGGAATGCATTCATCAAAAATCAGGAATTAGGGTTTCTTGACCTAATTCACCCCTAAGTTGACTTTTGGGACCAATTATGAACCAAGACCTCAAGACATGATTTGAGGGTCTCTAATATACCATATTAATCCATTTGGAACAATGGATTAATCCAAGAAGCTTGAGCAACAAGTCTCAACTTCATCAGAGCCACAATTAGGGTTTCACGAGAAAAGTCAACTATAACTTTGACTTTTGACCAGGACATGCTCCCAAACCCTAAGACATGATTCAATACACTCTATACCACCCATGGAAAATGTCCCTCAAGTTTGATTTAGGTCAAAGACATGATTTCCTGAAGAATTGCACAGTTTGGAATTCATCGGATAAAAAGTCAACTGTGCACAAAAGTCAACTTTGACTTTTTGAGATTTTTCACTAAAATGGATTTTTAACCCTAAAATGGTGTTTATTTATGATTTGAATCATCATTCATCAAGAAAAATAAAAGAAAATGGGATAACTTGTAAAAGGGGTAACTATAAAAACTTAGAAAATTTTCTAAGTTATGAAAAAAAGTGACAAAGGTACCAACTTTGGAGGATCATAACTCCTAAACCACAAAGCCATGTTTTCCCATCCAAAGCTTAATTTGTAGATCTCATTGCCCTCTACAAAAGCTTCATACTGACCTATGTCCAAATTCCTCATGGATTTTGAGTTATGGAGTGGTCAAAATCAAGAAAAGTCACTTTGTTCCAACACTTTGTGAAAATTTCACTAAGTCAGAATTTGCCTTACTTTTTTCCAAATGTAGGGGGATTTTTCACTTGGATCCAAAAGTTATCAAAACCAAATATGATTAGACAGTTGTTGTATCATATAAGGGATTTCCAAAATGGCCAAGAACATCACCAAATTTAATTTGGACCATGAGATATGACATTGGCAAGTTGCCTTGCTGAAATCTGCCAAGGCAAGGCAGAATTTTGCACTTTTGCTCGATTTGCCAAAATCAGCCAATTCCAACAGAGAAGTTTGTGCACCTCTACAACTCAGACGACTGGATTCCCCAGTCAGTCTGACGGCAACTTTTTCCGTCAAATGGCATCTCCCCAGGAAAATTCGGTGAGAAGTTTGAGGAAAATCGCTACGCATAGCGTCCCTTGTCCAGAAATTTTATTCACAAAAGAAACTTAGTCCAGTTCCTTGGTAGGAAACCATGATCGAGGGGAAGTTTATATCAGAAACTAAGACCAGTTCCTTGGTAGGAAACCAGGATCGAGGGGAAGTTTAAATCAGAGACTTAGACCAGTTCCTTGGTAGGAAACCAGGATCTAGGGGAAGTTGAAAAAAGAAACTGAGACCAGTTCCTTGGTAGGAAACCAGGATCGAGGGGAAGTTTAAATCAGAAACTAAGACCAGATCCTTGGTAAGAAACCGGGATCGAGGGCAAGTTTATTTCAGCAACTGAGACCAGTTCCTTGGTTGGAAACCAGGATCGAGGGGACGTTTATTTCAGCAACTGAGACCAGTTCCTTGGTAGGAAACCAGGATCGAGGGGAAGTTTACCTTTTCTAAGCATTATTGCTTAGCAAACGAAGATGAATGCGTGAATTACCATTCATAGACGCCGTCAAAATTTCGGATATTCCGATATTTAATCCTCTTGCACCTCGAATGCCCGAATACCTTCGCCATTCACACCTTCGGGTCCAAGAAGATTAAATAGGGGCATCTGTCATACCCCAAATTTTGACCATTAAGATTCCCATCATTGTGCAAATTATCATCACAATATGGATGTACCTTTATGCCTCATCAATCTCCTCAAGGAATTGTTGAGCATTCACTACTATCAAAGATTAGGGTTTCAAGCCCTCTCTGAGCCTTAGGCAAAGGATCAATCAAAGAATGACATGATCTTCAACTTGTCTACACCCTTAAACATACACAAAGGATAAAAAAGTACTCCCAATTCAAGGATTAAGCACAAGGATGCTCCCTTCTAGGTGGATCAAGCCTCAAGATCGCCAGTGTCACCAAATTAGGGTTTTGGTCAACCAGGGCCTCTAGATGGAAAATTTCCTCTGGGCATGAGCCAAATATCCAAAACATAACCTAATATGATCCATGGAACCTCATAAACTCAATCATCAAGTCAATTTTACCTTAGGGAATGCATTCATCAAAAATCAGGAATTAGGGTTTCTTGACCTAATTCACCCCTAAGTTGACTTTTGGGACCAATTATGAACCAAGACCTCAAGACATGATTTGAGGGTCTCTAATATACCATATTAATCCATTTGGAACAATGGATTAATCCAAGAAGCTTGAGCAACAAGTCTCAACTTCATCAGAGCCACAATTAGGGTTTCGCGAGAAAAGTCAACTATAACTTTGACTTTTGACCAGGACATGCTCCCAAACCCTAAGACATGATTCAATACACTCTATACCACCCATGGAAAATGTCCCTCAAGTTTGATTTAGGTCAAAGACATGATTTCCTGAAGAATTGCACAGTTTGGAATTCATCGGATAAAAAGTCAACTGTGCACAAAAGTCAACTTTGACTTTTTGAGATTTTTCACTAAAATGGATTTTTAACCCTAAAATTATGTTTATTTATGATTTGAATCATCATTCATCAAGAAAAATAAAAGAAAATGGGATAACTTGTAAAAGGGGTAACTATAAAAACTTAGAAAATTTTCTAAGTTATGAAAAAAAGTGACAAAGGTACCAACTTTGGAGGATCATAACTCCTAAACCACAAAGCCATGTTTTCCCATCCAAAGCTTAATTTGTAGATCTCATTGCCCTCTACAAAAGCTTCATACTGACCTATGTCCAAATTCCTCATGGATTTTGAGTTATGGAGTGGTCAAAATCAAGAAAAGTCACTTTGTTCCAACACTTTGTGAAAATTTCACTAAGTCAGAATTTGCCTTACTTTTTTCCAAATGTAGGGGGATTTTTCACTTGGATCCAAAAGTTATCAAAACCAAATATGATTAGACAGTTGTTGTATCATATAAGGGATTTCCAAAATGGCCAAGAACATCACCAAATTCAATTTGGACCATGAGATATGACATTGGCAAGTTGCCTTGCTGAAATCTGCCAAGGCAAGGCAGAATTTTGCACTTTTGCTCGATTTGCCAAAATCAGCCAATTCCAACAGAGAAGTTTGTGCACCTCTACAACTCAGACGACTGGATTCCCCAGTCAGTCTGACGGCAACTTTTTCCGTCAAATGGCATCTCCCCAGGAAAATTCGGTGAGAAGTTTGAGGAAAATCGCTACGCATAGCGTCCCTTGTCCAGAAAGTTTATTCACAAAAGAAACTTAGTCCAGTTCCTTGGTAGGAAACCATGATCGAGGGGAAGTTTATATCAGAAACTAAGACCAGTTCCTTGGTAGGAAACCAGGATCGAGGGGAAGTTTAAATCAGAGACTTAGACCAGTTCCTTGGTAGGAAACCAGGGTCTAGGGGAAGTTGAAAAAAGAAACTGAGACCAATTCCTTGGTAGGAAACCAGGATCGAGGGGAAGTTTAAATCAGAAACTAAGACCAGATCCTTGGTAAGAAACCGGGATCGAGGGCAAGTTTATTTCAGCAACTGAGACCAGTTCCTTGGTTGGAAACCAGGATCGAGGGGACGTTTATTTCAGCAACTGAGACCAGTTCCTTGGTAGGAAACCAGGATCGAGGGGAAGTTTACCTTTTCTAAGCATTATTGCTTAGCAAAAGAAGATGAATGCGTGAATTACCATTCATAGACGCCGTCAAAATTTCGGATATTCCGATATTTAATCCTCTTGCACCTCGAATGCCCGAATACCTTCGCCATTCACACCTTCGGGTCCAAGAAGATTAAATAGGGGCATCTGTCATACCCCAAATTTTGACCATTAAGATTCCCATCATTGTGCAAATTATCATCACAATATGGATGTACCTTTATGCCTCATCAATCTCCTCAAGGAATTGTTGAGCATTCACTACTATCAAAGATTAGGGTTTCAAGCCCTCTCTGAGCCTTAGGCAAAGGATCAATCAAATAATGACATGATCTTCAACTTGTCTACACCCTTAAACATACACAAAGGATAAAAAAGTACTCCCAATTCAAGGATTAAGCACAAGGATGCTCCCTTCTAGGTGGATCAAGCCTCAAGATCGGCAGTGTCACCAAATTAGGGTTTTGGTCAACCAGGGCCTCTAGATGGAAAATTTCCTCTGGGCATGAGCCAAATATCCAAAACATAACCTAATATGATCCATGGAACCTCATAAACTCAATCATCAAGTCAATTTTGCCTTAGGGAATGCATTCATCAAAAATCAGGAATTAGGGTTTCTTGACCTAATTCACCCCTAAGTTGACTTTTGGGACCAATTATGAACCAAGACCTCAAGACATGATTTGAGGGTCTCTAATATACCATATTAATCCATTTGGAACAATGGATTAATCCAAGAAGCTTGAGCAACAAGTCTCAACTTCATCAGAGCCACAATTAGGGTTTCGCGAGAAAAGTCAACTATAACTTTGACTTTTGACCAGGACATGCTCCCAAACCCTAAGACATGATTCAATACACTCTATACCACCCATGGAAAATGTCCCTCAAGTTTGATTTAGGTCAAAGACATGATTTCCTGAAGAATTGCACAGTTTGGAATTCATCGGATAAAAAGTCAACTGTGCACAAAAGTCAACTTTGACTTTTTGAGATTTTTCACTAAAATGGATTTTTAACCCTAAAATGGTGTTTATTTATGATTTGAATCATCATTCATCAAGAAAAATAAAAGAAAATGGGATAACTTGTAAAAGGGGTAACTATAAAAACTTAGAAAATTTTCTAAGTTATGAAAAAAAGTGACAAAGGTACCAACTTTGGAGGATCATAACTCCTAAACCACAAAGCCATGTTTTCCCATCCAAAGCTTAATTTGTAGATCTCATTGCCCTCTACAAAAGCTTCATACTGACCTATGTCCAAATTCCTCATGGATTTTGAGTTATGGAGTGATCAAAATCAAGAAAAGTCACTTTGTTCCAACACTTAGTGAAAATTTCACTAAGTCAGAATTTGCCTTACTTTTTTCCAAGTGTAGGGGGATTTTTCACTTGGATCCAAAAGTTATCAAAACCAAATATGATTAGACAGTTGTTGTATCATATAAGGGATTTCCAAAATGGCCAAGAACATCACCAAATTCAATTTGGACCATGAGATATGACATTGGCAAGTTGCCTTGCTGAAATCTGCCAAGGCAAGGCAGAATTTTGCACTTTTGCTCGATTTGCCAAAATCAGCCAATTCCAACAGAGAAGTTTGTGCACCTCTACAACTCAGACGACTGGATTCCCCAGTCAGTCTGACGGCAACTTTTTCCGTCAAATGGCATCTCCCCAGGAAAATTCGGTGAGAAGTTTGAGGAAAATCGCTACGCATAGCGTCCCTTGTCCAGAAAGTTTATTCACAAAAGAAACTTAGTCCAGTTCCTTGGTAGGAAACCATGATCGAGGGGAAGTTTATATCAGAAACTAAGACCAGTTCCTTGGTAGGAAACCAGGATCGAGGGGAAGTTTAAATCAGAGACTTAGACCAGTTCCTTGGTAGGAAACCAGGGTCTATGGGAAGTTGAAAAAAGAAACTGAGACCAGTTCCTTGGTAGGAAACCAGGATCGAGGGGAAGTTTAAATCAGAAACTAAGACCAGATCCTTAGTAAGAAACCGGGATCGAGGGCAAGTTTATTTCAGCAACTGAGACCAGTTCCTTGGTTGGAAACCAGGATCGAGGGGACGTTTATTTCAGCAACTGAGACCAGTTCCTTGGTAGGAAACCAGGATCGAGGGGAAGTTTACCTTTTCTAAGCATTATTGCTTAGCAAAAGAAGATGAATGCGTGAATTACCATTCATAGACGCCGTCAAAATTTCGGATATTCCGATATTTAATCCTCTTGCACCTCGAATGCCCGAATACCTTCGCCATTCACACCTTCGGGTCCAAGAAGATTAAATAGGGGCATCTGTCATACCCCAAATTTTGACCATTAAGATTCCCATCATTGTGCAAGTTATCATCACAATATGGATGTACCTTTATGCCTCATCAATCTCCTCAAGGAATTGTTGAGCATTCACTACTATCAAAGATTAGGGTTTCAAGCCCTCTCTGAGCCTTAGGCAAAGGATCAATCAAAGAATGACATGATCTTCAACTTGTCTACACCCTTAAACATACACAAAGGATAAAAAAGTACTCCCAATTCAAGGATTAAGCACAAGGATGCTCCCTTCTAGGTGGATCAAGCCTCAAGATCGCTAGTGTCACCAAATTAGGGTTTTGGTCAACCAGGGCCTCTAGATGGAAAATTTCCTCTGGGCATGAGCCAAATATCCAAAACATAACCTAATATGATCCATGGAACCTCATAAACTCAATCATCAAGTCAATTTTGCCTTAGGGAATGCATTCATCAAAAATCAGGAATTAGGGTTTCTTGACCTAATTCACCCCTAAGTTGACTTTTGGGACCAATTATGAACCAAGACCTCAAGACATGATTTGAGGGTCTCTAATATACCATATTAATCCATTTGGAACAATGGATTAATCCAAGAAGCTTGAGCAACAAGTCTCAACTTCATCAGAGCCACAATTAGGGTTTCGCGAGAAAAGTCAACTATAACTTTGACTTTTGACCAGGACATGCTCCCAAACCCTAAGACATGATTCAATACACTCTATACCACCCATGGAAAATGTCCCTCAAGTTTGATTTAGGTCAAAGACATGATTTCCTGAAGAATTGCACAGTTTGGAATTCATCGGATAAAAAGTCAACTGTGCACAAAAGTCAACTTTGACTTTTTGAGATTTTTCACTAAAATGGATTTTTAACCCTAAAATGGTGTTTATTTATGATTTGAATCATCATTCATCAAGAAAAATAAAAGAAAATGGGATAACTTGTAAAAGGGGTAACTATAAAAACTTAGAAAATTTTCTAAGTTATGAAAAAAAGTGACAAAGGTACCAACTTTGGAGGATCATAACTCCTAAACCACAAAGCCATGTTTTCCCCTCCAAAGCTTAATTTGTAGATCTCATTGCCCTCTACAAAAGCTTCATACTGACCTATGTCCAAATTCCTCATGGATTTTGAGTTATGGAGTGGTCAAAATCAAGAAAAGTCACTTTGTTCCAACACTTTGTGAAAATTTCACTAAGTCAGAATTTGCCTTACTTTTTTCCAAATGTAGGGGGATTTTTCACTTGGATCCAAAAGTTATCAAAACCAAATATGATTAAACAGTTGTTGTATCATATAAGGGATTTCCAAAATGGCCAAGAACATCACCAAATTCAATTTGGACCATGAGATATGACATTGGCAAGTTGCCTTGCTGAAATCTGCCAAGGCAAGGCAGAATTTTGCACTTTTGCTCGATTTGCCAATATCAGCCAATTCCAACAGAGAAGTTTGTGCACCTCTACAACTCAGACGACTGGATTCCCAAGTCAGTCTGACGGCACCTTTTTCCGTCAAATGGCATCTCCCCAGGAAAATTCGGTGAGAAGTTTGAGGAAAATCGCTACGCATAGCGTCCCTTGTCCAGAAAGTTTATTCACAAAAGAAACTTAGTCCAGTTCCTTGGTAGGAAACCATGATCGAGGGGAAGTTTATTTCAGAAACTAAGACCAGTTCCTTGGTAGGAAACCAGGATCGAGGGGAAGTTTAAATCAGAGACTTAGACCAGTTCCTTGGTAGGAAACCAGGGTCTAGGGGAAGTTGAAAAAAGAAACTGAGACCAGTTCCTTGGTAGGAAACCAGGATCGAGGGGAAGTTTAAATCAGAAACTAAGACCAGATCCTTGGTAAGAAACCGGGATCGAGGGCAAGTTTATTTCAGCAACTGAGACCAGTTCCTTGGTTGGAAACCAGGATCGAGGGGACGTTTATTTCAGCAACTGAGACCAGTTCCTTGGTAGGAAACCAGGATCGAGGGGAAGTTTACCTTTTCTAAGCATTATTGCTTAGCAAAAGAAGATGAATGCGTGAATTACCATTCATAGACGCCGTCAAAATTTCGGATATTCCGATATTTAATCCTCTTGCACCTCGAATGCCCGAATACCTTCGCCATTCGCACCTTCGGGTCCAAGAAGATTAAATAGGGGCATCTGTCATACCCCAAATTTTGACCATTAAGATTCCCAACATTGTGCAAATTATCATCACAATATGGATGTACCTTTATGCCTCATCAATCTCCTCAAGGAATTGTTGAGCATTCACTACTATCAAAGATTAGGGTTTCAAGCCCTCTCTGAGCCTTAGGCAAAGGATCAATCAAAGAATGACATGATCTTCAACTTGTCTACACCCTTAAACATACACAAAGGATAAAAAAGTACTCCCAATTCAAGGATTAAGCACAAGGATGCTCCCTTCTAGGTGGATCAAGCTTCAAGATCGCCAGTGTCACCAAATTAGGGTTTTGGTCAACCAGGGCCTCTAGATGGAAAATTTCCTCTGGGCATGAGCCAAATATCCAAAACATAACCTAATATGATCCATGGAACCTCATAAACTCAATCATCAAGTCAATTTTGCCTTAGGGAATGCATTCATCAAAAATCAGGAATTAGGGTTTCTTGACCTAATTCACCCCTAAGTTGACTTTTGGGACCAATTATGAACCAAGACCTCAAGACATGATTTGAGGGTCTCTAATATACCATATTAATCCATTTGGAACAATGGATTAATCCAAGAAGCTTGAGCAACAAGTCTCAACTTCATCAGAGCCACAATTAGGGTTTCGCGAGAAAAGTCAACTATAACTTTGACTTTTGACCAGGACATGCTCCCAAACCCTAAGACATGATTCAATACACTCTATACCACCCATGGAAAATGTCCCTCAAGTTTGATTTAGGTCAAAGACATGATTTCCTGAAGAATTGCACAGTTTGGAATTCATCGGATAAAAAGTCAACTGTGCACAAAAGTCAACTTTGACTTTTTGAGATTTTTCACTAAAATGGATTTTTAACCCTAAAATGGTGTTTATTTATGATTTGAATCATCATTCATCAAGAAAAATAAAAGAAAATGGGATAACTTGTAAAAGGGGTAACTATAAAAACTTAGAAAATTTTCTAAGTTATGAAAAAAAGTGACAAAGGTACCAACTTTGGAGGATCATAACTCCTAAACCACAAAGCCATGTTTTCCCCTCCAAAGCTTAATTTGTAGATCTCATTGCCCTCTACAAAAGCTTCATACTGACCTATGTCCAAATTCCTCATGGATTTTGAGTTATGGAGTGGTCAAAATCAAGAAAAGTCACTTTGTTCCAACACTTTGTGAAAATTTCACTAAGTCAGAATTTGCCTTACTTTTTTCCAAATGTAGGGGGATTTTTCACTTGGATCCAAAAGTTATCAAAACCAAATATGATTAGACAGTTGTTGTATCATATAAGGGATTTCCAAAATGGCCAAGAACATCACCAAATTCAATTTGGACCATGAGATATGACATTGGCAAGTTGCCTTGCTGAAATCTGCCAAGGCAAGGCAGAATTTTGCACTTTTGCTCGATTTGCCAAAATCAGCCAATTCCAACAGAGAAGTTTGTGCACCTCTACAACTCAGACGACTGGATTCCCCAGTCAGTCTGACGGCAACTTTTTCCGTCAAATGGCATCTCCCCAGGAAAATTCGGTGAGAAGTTTGAGGAAAATCGCTACGCATAGCGTCCCTTGTCCAGAAAGTTTATTCACAAAAGAAACTTAGTCCAGTTCCTTGGTAGGAAACCATGATCGAGGGGAAGTTTATATCAGAAACTAAGACCAGTTCCTTGGTAGGAAACCAGGATCGAGGGGAAGTTTAAATCAGAGACTTAGACCAGTTCCTTGGTAGGAAACCAGGGTCTAGGGGAAGTTGAAAAAAGAAACTGAGACCAGTTCCTTGGTAGGAAACCAGGATCGAGGGGAAGTTTAAATCAGAAACTAAGACCAGATCCTTGGTAAGAAACCGGGATCGAGGGCAAGTTTATTTCAGCAACTGAGACCAGTTCCTTGGTTGGAAACCAGGATCGAGGGGACGTTTATTTCAGCAACTGAGACCAGTTCCTTGGTAGGAAACCAGGATCGAGGGGAAGTTTACCTTTTCTAAGCATTATTGCTTAGCAAAAGAAGATGAATGCGTGAATTACCATTCATAGACGCCGTCAAAATTTCGGATATTCCGATATTTAATCCTCTTGCACCTCGAATGCCCGAATACCTTCGCCATTCACACCTTCGGGTCCAAGAAGATTAAATAGGGGCATCTGTCATACCCCAAATTTTGACCATTAAGATTCCCATCATTGTGCAAATTATCATCACAATATGGATGTACCTTTATGCCTCATCAATCTCCTCAAGGAATTGTTGAGCATTCACTACTATCAAAGATTAGGGTTTCAAGCCCTCTCTGAGCCTTAGGCAAAGGATCAATCAAAGAATCACATGATCTTCAACTTGTCTACACCCTTAAACATACACAAAGGATCAAAAAGTACTCCCAATTCAAGGATTAAGCACAAGGATGCTCCCTTCTAGGTGGATCAAGCCTCAAGATCGCCAGTGTCACCAAATTAGGGTTTTGGTCAACCAGGGCCTCTAGATGGAAAATTTCCTCTGGGCATGAGCCAAATATCCAAAACATAACCTAATATGATCCATGGAACCTCATAAACTCAATCATCAAGTCAATTTTGCCTTAGGGAATGCATTCATCAAAAATCAGGAATTAGGGTTTCTTGACCTAATTCACCCCTAAGTTGACTTTTGGGACCAATTATGAACCAAGACCTCAAGACATGATTTGAGGGTCTCTAATATACCATATTAATCCATTTGGAACAATGGATTAATCCAAGAAGCTTGAGCAACAAGTCTCAACTTCATCAGAGCCACAATTAGGGTTTCGCGAGAAAAGTCAACTATAACTTTGACTTTTGACCAGGACATGCTCCCAAACCCTAAGACATGATTCAATACACTCTATACCACCCATGGAAAATGTCCCTCAAGTTTGATTTAGGTCAAAGACATGATTTCCTGAAGAATTGCACAGTTTGGAATTCATCGGATAAAAAGTCAACTGTGCACAAAAGTCAACTTTGACTTTTTGAGATTTTTCACTAAAATGGATTTTTAACCCTAAAATGATGTTTATTTATGATTTGAATCATCATTCATCAAGAAAAATAAAAGAAAATGGGATAACTTGTAAAACGGGTAACTATAAAAACTTAGAAAATTTTCTAAGTTATGAAAAAAAGTGACAGAGGTACCAACTTTGGAGGATCATAACTCCTAAACCACAAAGCCATGTTTTCCCATCCAAAGCTTAATTTGTAGATCTCATTGCCCGCTACAAAAGCTTCATACTGACCTATGTCCAAATTCCTCATGGATTTTGAGTTATGGAGTGGTCAAAATCAAGAAAAGTCACTTTGTTCCAACACTTTGTGAAAATTTCACTAAGTCAGAATTTGCCTTACTTTTTTCCAAATGTAGGGGGATTTTTCACTTGGATCCAAAAGTTATCAAAACCAAATATGATTAGACAGTTGTTGTATCATATAAGGGATTTCCAAAATGGCCAAGAACATCACCAAATTCAATTTGGACCATGAGATATGACATTGGCAAGTTGCCTTGCTGAAATCTGCCAAGGCAAGGCAGAATTTTGCACTTTTGCTCGATTTGCCAAAATCAGCCAATTCCAACAGAGAAGTTTGTGCACCTCTACAACTCAGACGACTGGATTCCCCAGTCAGTCTGACGGCAACTTTTTCCGTCAAATGGCATCTCCCCAGGAAAATTCGGTGAGAAGTTTGAGGAAAATCGCTACGCATAGCGTCCCTTGTCCAGAAAGTTTATTCACAAAAGAAACTTAGTCCAGTTCCTTGGTAGGAAACCATGATCGAGGGGAAGTTTATATCAGAAACTAAGACCAGTTCCTTGGTAGGAAACCAGGATCGAGGGGAAGTTTAAATCAGAGACTTAGACCAGTTCCTTGGTAGGAAACCAGGGTCTAGGGGAAGTTGAAAAAAGAAACTGAGACCAGTTCCTTGGTAGGAAACCAGGATCGAGGGGAAGTTTAAATCAGAAACTAAGACCAGATCCTTGGTAAGAAACCGGGATCGAGGGCAAGTTTATTTCAGCAACTGAGACCAGTTCCTTGGTTGGAAACCAGGATCGAGGGGACGTTTATTTCAGCAACTGAGACCAGTTCCTTGGTAGGAAACCAGGATCGAGGGGAAGTTTACCTTTTCTAAGCATTATTGCTTAGCAAAAGAAGATGAATGCGTGAATTACCATTCATAGACGCCGTCAAAATTTCGGATATTCCGATATTTAATCCTCTTGCACCTCGAATGCCCGAATACCTTCGCCATTCACACCTTCGGGTCCAAGAAGATTAAATAGGGGCATCTGTCATACCCCAAATTTTGACCATTAAGATTCCCATCATTGTGCAAATTATCATCACAATATGGATGTACCTTTATGCCTCATCAATCTCCTCAAGGAATTGTTGAGCATTCACTACTATCAAAGATTAGGGTTTCAAGCCCTCTCTGAGCCTTAGGCAAAGGATCAATCAAAGAATCACATGATCTTCAACTTGTCTACACCCTTAAACATACACAAAGGATCAAAAAGTACTCCCAATTCAAGGATTAAGCACAAGGATGCTCCCTTCTAGGTGGATCAAGCCTCAAGATCGCCAGTGTCACCAAATTAGGGTTTTGGTCAACCAGGGCCTCTAGATGGAAAATTTCCTCTGGGCATGAGCCAAATATCCAAAACATAACCTAATATGATCCATGGAACCTCATAAACTCAATCATCAAGTCAATTTTGCCTTAGGGAATGCATTCATCAAAAATCAGGAATTAGGGTTTCTTGACCTAATTCACCCCTAAGTTGACTTTTGGGACCAATTATGAACCAAGACCTCAAGACATGATTTGAGGGTCTCTAATATACCATATTAATCCATTTGGAACAATGGATTAATCCAAGAAGCTTGAGCAACAAGTCTCAACTTCATCAGAGCCACAATTAGGGTTTCGCGAGAAAAGTCAACTATAACTTTGACTTTTGACCAGGACATGCTCCCAAACCCTAAGACATGATTCAATACACTCTATACCACCCATGGAAAATGTCCCTCAAGTTTGATTTAGGTCAAAGACATGATTTCCTGAAGAATTGCACAGTTTGGAATTCATCGGATAAAAAGTCAACTGTGCACAAAAGTCAACTTTGACTTTTTGAGATTTTTCACTAAAATGGATTTTTAACCCTAAAATGATGTTTATTTATGATTTGAATCATCATTCATCAAGAAAAATAAAAGAAAATGGGATAACTTGTAAAACGGGTAACTATAAAAACTTAGAAAATTTTCTAAGTTATGAAAAAAAGTGACAGAGGTACCAACTTTGGAGGATCATAACTCCTAAACCACAAAGCCATGTTTTCCCATCCAAAGCTTAATTTGTAGATCTCATTGCCCGCTACAAAAGCTTCATACTGACCTATGTCCAAATTCCTCATGGATTTTGAGTTATGGAGTGGTCAAAATCAAGAAAAGTCACTTTGTTCCAACACTTTGTGAAAATTTCACTAAGTCAGAATTTGCCTTACTTTTTTCCAAATGTAGGGGGATTTTTCACTTGGATCCAAAAGTTATCAAAACCAAATATGATTAGACAGTTGTTGTATCATATAAGGGATTTCCAAAATGGCCAAGAACATCACCAAATTCAATTTGGACCATGAGATATGACATTGGCAAGTTGCCTTGCTGAAATCTGCCAAGGCAAGGCAGAATTTTGCACTTTTGCTCGATTTGCCAAAATCAGCCAATTCCAACAGAGAAGTTTGTGCACCTCTACAACTCAGACGACTGGATTCCCCAGTCAGTCTGACGGCAACTTTTTCCGTCAAATGGCATCTCCCCAGGAAAATTCGGTGAGAAGTTTGAGGAAAATCGCTACGCATAGCGTCCCTTGTCCAGAAAGTTTATTCACAAAAGAAACTTAGTCCAGTTCCTTGGTAGGAAACCATGATCGAGGGGAAGTTTATATCAGAAACTAAGACCAGTTCCTTGGTAGGAAACCAGGATCGAGGGGAAGTTTAAATCAGAGACTTAGACCAGTTCCTTGGTAGGAAACCAGGGTCTAGGGGAAGTTGAAAAAAGAAACTGAGACCAGTTCCTTGGTAGGAAACCAGGATCGAGGGGAAGTTTAAATCAGAAACTAAGACCAGATCCTTGGTAAGAAACCGGGATCGAGGGCAAGTTTATTTCAGCAACTGAGACCAGTTCCTTGGTTGGAAACCAGGATCGAGGGGACGTTTATTTCAGCAACTGAGACCAGTTCCTTGGTAGGAAACCAGGATCGAGGGGAAGTTTACCTTTTCTAAGCATTATTGCTTAGCAAAAGAAGATGAATGCGTGAATTACCATTCATAGACGCCGTCAAAATTTCGGATATTCCGATATTTAATCCTCTTGCACCTCGAATGCCCGAATACCTTCGCCATTCACACCTTCGGGTCCAAGAAGATTAAATAGGGGCATCTGTCATACCCCAAATTTTGACCATTAAGATTCCCATCATTGTGCAAATTATCATCACAATATGGATGTACCTTTATGCCTCATCAATCTCCTCAAGGAATTGTTGAGCATTCACTACTATCAAAGATTAGGGTTTCAAGCCCTCTCTGAGCCTTAGGCAAAGGATCAATCAAAGAATGACATGATCTTCAACTTGTCTACACCCTTAAACATACACAAAGGATCAAAAAGTACTCCCAATTCAAGGATTAAGCACAAGGATGCTCCCTTCTAGGTGGATCAAGCCTCAAGATCGCCAGTGTCACCAAATTAGGGTTTTGGTCAACCAGGGCCTCTAGATGGAAAATTTCCTCTGGGCATGAGCCAAATATCCAAAACATAACCTAATATGATCCATGGAACCTCATAAACTCAATCATCAAGTCAATTTTGCCTTAGGGAATGCATTCATCAAAAATCAGGAATTAGGGTTTCTTGACCTAATTCACCCCTAAGTTGACTTTTGGGACCAATTATGAACCAAGACCTCAAGACATGATTTGAGGGTCTCTAATATACCATATTAATCCATTTGGAACAATGGATTAATCCAAGAAGCTTGAGCAACAAGTCTCAACTTCATCAGAGCCACAATTAGGGTTTCGCGAGAAAAGTCAACTATAACTTTGACTTTTGACCAGGACATGCTCCCAAACCCTAAGACATGATTCAATACACTCTATACCACCCATGGAAAATGTCCCTCAAGTTTGATTTAGGTCAAAGACATGATTTCCTGAAGAATTGCACAGTTTGGAATTCATCGGATAAAAAGTCAACTGTGCACAAAAGTCAACTTTGACTTTTTGAGATTTTTCACTAAAATGGATTTTTAACCCTAAAATGATGTTTATTTATGATTTGAATCATCATTCATCAAGAAAAATAAAAGAAAATGGGATAACTTGTAAAACGGGTAACTATAAAAACTTAGAAAATTTTCTAAGTTATGAAAAAAAGTGACAGAGGTACCAACTTTGGAGGATCATAACTCCTAAACCACAAAGCCATGTTTTCCCATCCAAAGCTTAATTTGTAGATCTCATTGCCCGCTACAAAAGCTTCATACTGACCTATGTCCAAATTCCTCATGGATTTTGAGTTATGGAGTGGTCAAAATCAAGAAAAGTCACTTTGTTCCAACACTTTGTGAAAATTTCACTAAGTCAGAATTTGCCTTACTTTTTTCCAAATGTAGGGGGATTTTTCACTTGGATCCAAAAGTTATCAAAACCAAATATGATTAGACAGTTGTTGTATCATATAAGGGATTTCCAAAATGGCCAAGAACATCACCAAATTCAATTTGGACCATGAGATATGACATTGGCAAGTTGCCTTGCTGAAATCTGCCAAGGCAAGGCAGAATTTTGCACTTTTGCTCGATTTGCCAAAATCAGCCAATTCCAACAGAGAAGTTTGTGCACCTCTACAACTCAGACGACTGGATTCCCCAGTCAGTCTGACGGCAACTTTTTCCGTCAAATGGCATCTCCCCAGGAAAATTCGGTGAGAAGTTTGAGGAAAATCGCTACGCATAGCGTCCCTTGTCCAGAAAGTTTATTCACAAAAGAAACTTAGTCCAGTTCCTTGGTAGGAAACCATGATCGAGGGGAAGTTTATATCAGAAACTAAGACCAGTTCCTTGGTAGGAAACCAGGATCGAGGGGAAGTTTAAATCAGAGACTTAGACCAGTTCCTTGGTAGGAAACCAGGGTCTAGGGGAAGTTGAAAAAAGAAACTGAGACCAGTTCCTTGGTAGGAAACCAGGATCGAGGGGAAGTTTAAATCAGAAACTAAGACCAGATCCTTGGTAAGAAACCGGGATCGAGGGCAAGTTTATTTCAGCAACTGAGACCAGTTCCTTGGTTGGAAACCAGGATCGAGGGGACGTTTATTTCAGCAACTGAGACCAGTTCCTTGGTAGGAAACCAGGATCGAGGGGAAGTTTACCTTTTCTAAGCATTATTGCTTAGCAAAAGAAGATGAATGCGTGAATTACCATTCATAGACGCCGTCAAAATTTCGGATATTTCGATATTTAATCCTCTTGCACCTCGAATGCCCGAATACCTTCGCCATTCACACCTTCGGGTCCAAGAAGATTAAATAGGGGCATCTGTCATACCCCAAATTTTGACCATTAAGATTCCCATCATTGTGCAAATTATCATCACAATATGGATGTACCTTTATGCCTCATCAATCTCCTCAAGGAATTGTTGAGCATTCACTACTATCAAAGATTAGGGTTTCAAGCCCTCTCTGAGCCTTAGGCAAAGGATCAATCAAAGAATGACATGATCTTCAACTTGTCTACACCCTTAAACATACACAAAGGATCAAAAAGTACTCCCAATTCAAGGATTAAGCACAAGGATGCTCCCTTCTAGGTGGATCAAGCCTCAAGATCGCCAGTGTCACCAAATTAGGGTTTTGGTCAACCAGGGCCTCTAGATGGAAAATTTCCTCTGGGCATGAGCCAAATATCCAAAACATAACCTAATATGATCCATGGAACCTCATAAACTCAATCATCAAGTCAATTTTGCCTTAGGGAATGCATTCATCAAAAATCAGGAATTAGGGTTTCTTGACCTAATTCACCCCTAAGTTGACTTTTGGGACCAATTATGAACCAAGACCTCAAGACATGATTTGAGGGTCTCTAATATACCATATTAATCCATTTGGAACAATGGATTAATCCAAGAAGCTTGAGCAACAAGTCTCAACTTCATCAGAGCCACAATTAGGGTTTCGCGAGAAAAGTCAACTATAACTTTGACTTTTGACCAGGACATGCTCCCAAACCCTAAGACATGATTCAATACACTCTATACCACCCATGGAAAATGTCCCTCAAGTTTGATTTAGGTCAAAGACATGATTTCCTGAAGAATTGCACAGTTTGGAATTCATCGGATAAAAAGTCAACTGTGCACAAAAGTCAACTTTGACTTTTTGAGATTTTTCACTAAAATGGATTTTTAACCCTAAAATGATGTTTATTTATGATTTGAATCATCATTCATCAAGAAAAATAAAAGAAAATGGGATAACTTGTAAAACGGGTAACTATAAAAACTTAGAAAATTTTCCAAGTTATGAAAAAAAGTGACAGAGGTACCAACTTTGGAGGATCATAACTCCTAAACCACAAAGCCATGTTTTCCCATCCAAAGCTTAATTTGTAGATCTCATTGCCCGCTACAAAAGCTTCATACTGACCTATGTCCAAATTCCTCATGGATTTTGAGTTATGGAGTGATCAAAATCAAGAAAAGTCACTTTGTTCCAACACTTAGTGAAAATTTCACTAAGTCAGAATTTGCCTTACTTTTTTCCAAATGTAGGGGGATTTTTCACTTGGATCCAAAAGTTATCAAAACCAAATATGATTAGACAGTTGTTGTATCATATAAGGGATTTCCAAAATGGCCAAGAACATCACCAAATTCAATTTGGACCATGAGACATGACATTGGCAAGTTGCCTTGCTGAAATCTGCCAAGGCAAGGCAGAATTTTGCACTTTTGCTCGATTTGCCAAAATCAGCCAATTCCAAGCCTTGTCATCACTTTGGACACATCTGAGGATTGAATCTAAATGGGACAATCACTGAGCCAAGCCTCCAAAGTCCTTGGAACAAGAAATAACATGTTAAACCTAGAATTGCCCAAAATAGGAACAAGACTCCAATTTTGGATTGGAGCATTCAATGGAAGCACCAAGGTGGCATGGACTGAGCTATTAGCAACTGAATTCAGTCAAGACTTATCCAAGACCAAGGGGACCAGCAACCTGTGCCCTAACCTCTAGTCAATGGCTAGAGGAGACTTGGATTTTCATTTGCCAACATTGGCCAAACCTACTCAGTAGTTGCTATTCACTATTCCTTGCAAAACAAACTTACTCTACTATAAATAGAGCTCAATTATGATCAGTTTAAGTACACCAAAGGCCTACAACACTTGCCTTTCTCAAAATCCATTTCTCACTCTCAAAAATGCCTTTCTTAGCAAGTCACTGTCAGGTTTTTCATTAGAGAGCAATTCCACTCAAACCAATCACACACACACCTCATATACATCATATGTGAGCTGATCAAACACTTAAACAACATCTGGAACACTGATTTCTCAGAATCACCAGTCAATTGCTCAAGGTTTTAACCAAGTTGCAGTTGAGATGCCATGAAATGATCCAGCCAATTTCCATCAAGTCCAAGCATTCAAACACACTCCATAGGGTGCAGGGAAGCTGTTCAGATCATCACAACTCATCTGTAACACCTCTAACTCAGAAATCACTTTGAACTTGCTGTCACGACCTAGAGGTAAGCCTAAACTTGGTCATCTCTCAATCTATGCATATTTCCTCGCACAATACTTTTGCCAAATGTTCATAATCATGCATGGAATGTTTCCCCTCAAGTAATTGTTTTGTTTGAATCGTCTATAAAAAATCCCAGCCTTCATGCAGAATTTAGGGTTCTTGAGGATTTTTCGTGATTTCTTATTTTATGCTTAATTTAAATGAAATTAATTGCCATAAACATGATCGTGAGGTTGAAACGAGTTAATTGGTATGTGGATTACATGATATGATCAAGTATTTAGTGAGATTGGATAGAAAATGCAAATCTGGGCCAAGCTGAAAAACGCGCGTGTTCTTCAGCTGTTCTTGGCGCCATTTCTCTCAAATTCAAATATTTGAATTTTGTGATTTTATTTAATTGATTAAAAAATTAATTTCTCTCTGAGTTTTAATGATTTTGAGTTGATTCTTTTTTAATAATTCACAAAAAAGTTAAAATATTTTATTTTTCCAAAAAATATTATTTATTTCATATAATTGATATTTTTGCAAAGAATTAATATTTTAAATTGTTTTTGACATTTTGAATATTTTTTCCACCTTGATTTTGCAACTTTTAATGACTTCTAATTATTTTGTAGATCAATACTTAATTTTTGAAGCATTAATCCAAGATCACAATTTGTTTTCCATATGTTAAACAATTTTGATCATTTTAATTGAATTTTTATTCAATTAAAATACATTTTGAAAACAAATTAGGGTTTTTGGATTAATTCAACCCTCATAAATCATTTTCAAAACACTTTGGGCCTCTAATAGAGTGTAAGACCCAATCCTTTGTAAATATAACCTATTTTGGGCCTCACTTATGGTATAAGTCCCGGTGTATTTCAAAAAGTTTGACGCGATCATCATCCGTTGAAAAACAAACCTTGGGCCTACCCTCGAGTAGTAAGACCCATTTCTTTTCTTTAAAACTTTTTGTGCCTCTAATAGAGTGTAAGACCCATCCCTTTGTACATAAAACTTTTTGGGCCTCACTTATTGTATAAGTCCCTTTGAACAAGTAAACGGCGCGATCGTCGCCTTTAAAAAAAATCAATTGGGCCTCTCCACGAGCTATAAGACCCATTCAAAACTTTTGGGCCTCTAATAGAGTGTAAGACCCAATCCCCTTTTAACCAAAACAACTTTGGGCCTCAGATATTGTATAAGCCCCTTTGCGTTAAAAACAAATCTCGGCGCGATCGCCATTTTAAACGAAAAATCATCTGGGCCTACCCTCGTGTTATAAGCCCCAACTCTTTTTCTTTAAACCTTTTGGGCCTCTAATAGAGTGTAAGACCCAACCCCCTTGTACATAAAACTTTTTGGGCCTCACTTATTGTATAAGTCCCTCTGTACAAGTAAACGGCGTGATCGTCGCCTTTTAAAAAAAATCAACTGGGCCTCTCCTTGACCTATAAGACCCATTCAAAACTTTTGGGCCTCTAATAGAGTGTAAGACCCAATCCCTTTTTAACCAAAAACAACTTTGGGCCTCAGATATTATATAAGCTCCTTTGCGTTAAAAGAAAATCTCGGCGCGATCACCATTTTAAACGAAAAATCATCTGGGCCTACCCTCGTGTTATAAGCCCCAACTCTTTTTCTTTAAACCTTTTGGGCCTCTTGAGAGAGTGTAAGACCCATCCCGTTATACAGAAAATCTTTTTTGGGCCTCAGTCACTTGTATAAGTCCCTCTGTACAAATTCAACAGTGTGTTCACTGATAAAACCCTGGGTCTCTCCTTGAGCTGTAAGCCCCAAATCTTTCTTTTTCAAAGCACTTTCTCCTTTGATTTTGAAATATACTGTTGTTTTCAATCTTTCTTTGTTGAACAACTAACCAAATAGCATGGAAGCTTTACAACCGAGTAAGTGTTTATCCACTTTCATTTACCGCTTTCATATACATATAACTGTATTGTGGGGCTGTTTCGCAGTAAGTCTTCTTTCATAAACTCATATCAACTGTGTAATAATAGTATAGATATTTAGAGTTTCCCCAGCAACTACGTCTAGCATTAAGCCCGTTGATCACTCTTAAATAGTCAAAACTAGATCCCCATAGGATTACCAGACACAGTCTTCCCTCCTCTTGGGGTTAAACAATATGGAGACATGAAAGGCAGCATTCTCGGTGAACCCTTTCATAGACTGTCACCTTTAGAAGTTGTCAAAGAAACTATATTCCCCAGAGATGAACTTTTCTCCGTGAATGGCATCTCTTGAGTTTCTTCCAAATTCTCGAACTTTCCTGGCTTGATATATTCTTTGTGAATAGCCTGTCTTGAATTTCTCGGGGTTTGGGGACCCGCAGACTTCTTAAAAGCACTTGTCAAGAAACTCTACTCCTCAGAGATGATCTTTTCTCCGTGAATGGCATCTCTTGAGTTTCTTCCAAATTCTCGAACTTTCCTGGCTTGATCTATTCTTTGTGAATAGCCTATCTTGAATTTCTCGGGGTTTGGGGACCCACAGGCTTCCTAAAAGCATCTCCGCCTCCTCTTGGGCGTTGTACAAGGACCCGTTGGCTTCTTAGAAGTATTCACAGCCTCCTCTTAGGCTTCGTATAATGATTCTTCCTCCGGGAATGATAGCTTTCTCTTGGGCTTCATACAAGGACCACTCGGCTTCTTAAAAGTTTCCAGCCTCCTCTTGGACTTCGTACAAATTGTCCCGACGACCTCCTAGAGGTATAGGAACATAAATCAGTCATCATAATAGAACAGTCTTTCCAAGAGTCTATTACTATTTCTCAAAGCATAGTACAAAAGATGAGATTCTAGACTTGGACAGTCTAATTTCCTTGAGTCTCAAAAACATTCTCAAGCTCCCTTCAAAAATAGGAAGAAAACCCGTAGACTCGGACAGTCTCGATACCCTTTTGATTTCCCGTTTCCTCAAAGAAAAGGAAATAACCCTGATCCTCGAATCCCTGAGTGCAAACATTACTCATATAAGAACTAATTTTCTCTTTAAATTAGCATACTGGATCTGTCACTCAACTGAAACAGCACCATAGCCTCCTCTTGGGCTTTGTACAATGATTCTCCCCAGCGGAGCTAAACTTTTTAGCCTCCATCTCGGGCTTTGTACGAGATACAAAACACTCTCTTGTTGAGTATAAAAGACTCCCTCGTTGAGTCAAAACTTTTTAGCCTCCATCTCGGGCTTTGTATGAGATACTAAAAGACTCCCTCATTGAGTCAAAACCTTTTAGGTTCTCTCTTGGGCTTTGTACGAGACACATAATAGCCTCCTCTTAGGCTTTATATAAGAAAACCACTGGTTGATCCAATCAACCTTTTAGCCTCAAAGTTGTGCCTCATTCACAGTACACAAACATCAACAACTCCTTCCCCTTCATCTAATCGCTGTAAGCTGCAAGCCTCTGGATCATCTACATCCATGCCACTGTCCCTCTTTTAGCATGATAAATTCCTAAGGAAAGATGGCATTGCTAGGATTTGCATATCCCAGTTAAAGTAATCCTCCTTTATAACCAGTCACCCAACAGTTGTGACAAACAAATCTCTTTAGAGATGACAAATTCTCTCTAAAGACAACACCTTTTAGCTTCACATGTTGGGCTTCAAACAAGATATAAATAGACTCTTCAGCTTCACATCTTGGGCTTTGAACAAGATACAAACCACCTTTAGCTTCACGTCTTGGGCTTTGAACAAGACACCAAAATACCCATTTCCTCCCATAGAATAGGAGGAACTACGATCGCTCTGATTTCCCTGTTTCGGAAAATGGGAATACGTAGGTATAAGATTGAAAGAAAAATCTTAGCAAGCACACTAAACCAAAACCCAAAATCCCATACTTTCATACATCCGTCCTAACATTTCAACCGATAGCCTAAAATAACCCACAAAATAACCCAGGAGAGACCCCAGATCTTTGTAGCATCTGTAAACCAACAGTTTTGACTGTTTAACCTCAGTATGCAAGCAGGGTTAGTTGGAGACATCTATTTCCCTTCCTTCACTAGCTTCAATAGGATAAAAAATGAATCGAGCTGTAGTACTAGAGCGATTGTGCTTCGCAACCACATCCAAAAATCACTCGCTACAGGATAACCTTCGAAAATTCTTGAGTTTCACACTTTATGAACTTTTGAATTTTGAAAGAGAATTGGATGAAACTTATTTTTCCTTGACAAAGAGTCACCCTTAAATCTTGAATGGCATTGGTTTGAAGTTTAGACTTGCAACCTTGAATTTTAAGACTAAAACGTGATGCAAAACACATAAATTCTCTTTGTAATTTGAACTCTTGAATGGTGAATTTTTTGTGGTGAAACTGTAATTACTTCTTGTATCTTTATCCAGAAAAACTCTTGAATATTGCAACTTAAACGAATCCAATCATAACTTGAACTTAATCTTTGCTTTGAGAACTTCTTGTCCAACTTGATAATGGTGAAGGCCTCATGAACCATATGACTCATGCCTTAAAATTAGGGACCAACTTGAGGACCAAAGCGAACCCACCCTGAACTTAATCCTAAATAAAAAAATTTAATTATCTAGAACTCTTCTTGAGATAACGCCACCCGAAACACTCTTGAATCAATAAGTCTTTGATCTTCAGTTTAATCATCAATCAATCACACTCCCTCCTACAGTTTAACCAGCAAGAATTACCTTGACTTGATGGAACTTTATGCAAACCTCTAGATGACGATAATCCTTTTACATGAATCATGCCTTGAGGAATCTTTTGAAAATCAACACACCACAAAAGTCTACCCAGCTTTCAACATCAATAAACAAAACTCTAATTCTCCTTGAGGGAAGCTTCTGAGGAACCTTGAGGAAAATGACCTGGTATTGTCTGAGTGACTATAAGAATGAGGGTGTATCCTTCCATACGAAATCAACAGAACTTTCAAGGGACCACAACCTTAATGAGAACATACACACAGCCTCCATGACCTTCGAACTTTCGGCAGCGACCCTAATTTCACAAGTGGAACAAACACACAAAGTCTAATAAATTGGTTAGCTATGCATGAATGATTGAACTAGAAATGATGTGATATGCCATGCAGACGATGCGAAATGGAAACAGATATTTAGGGTCAAAATTTAGGGTGTGACAGATGCCCCTATTTAAGTTTCTTCTATCCGGAGATGTGTAGATTGAAATCTTCGTTTTGACGTAATAGGAGAGACTTAAATACAAACATGCACAAAATTTGGCCCTAAGATGCCACAAAATGCATATGACATGGTATATAATTAATGCAAGACGAGGATCCTGTGGGGAATGGTACCACTAGGGATAACTGGTACAGTTACATCAGAAACAAATTGAAGACATCTAGAGGAACATTAGATGAAAATAACGATTCTGATAATACATCTGAAACATTTAGAACAACATTAAATGTACAGGAAAAGCTTTTGAAGACATATCTGGAAGATCATCATATAAGCAACATTATACCTGGAAGAACATCAGATAAACAAGGTCGTACCTGGAAGAATGTCAGATAGACACAAACATGGTTCGGGAAAAGCATCAGAATAAAGTCACATATTCGGAAGAGCATCAGATAGACACAAAGAGGCTCTGGAAAAGTATCAGGAGTAGACACATCTGGGAAAACATCAGATGGTAGAAGCAATGTCATTCCAAAAAAGCATCAGAATAAACAAAGCGAAATATATGGAAAAACATCAGATAACAAAGACTCAATCTGGAAGAACACCAGAAAGAGAAACACATCTGGAAGAGCATCAGATGGTAAAAGCAATGTCATTCCAAAAAAGCAACAGAATAAACAAATCAAATATCTGGAAAAAACATCATCCAAGAATGGCATTGGATGAAAAAGACACCAAACATCCAATAATGGCTTTGAATGAAAGGTAAACTCATAATATCTGAGAAGGCATCAGATGAGAATGAGATAAATAGTGTAATCCAAGATGGCATTGGACAGAAAGACACCCAACTTCCAATAATGGCTTTGAATGAAAGGAAAACTCATAATATCTGAAAAGGCATCAGATGAGAATGAGATAAATAGTGTAATCCAAGAAGGCATTGAACAAAAAGACACCAGACATCCAATAATGACTTTGAATGAAAGGTATAATCACAATATCTAATAATGGCTTTAGATGACTGTGCACAAGGTAGGGATCCAAGAAAACATTGGATGCAAAGAAACCAGTCATCCAATAATGGCTTTGAATGAAAGGTATAATCACAATATCTAATAATGGCTTTAGATGAATGTAAACAAAGATATACACAAGAAAGCATTGGATAAAAGGAATCACAGTTTCCAAGAAAGCATTGGATGAATGTGAACAAAGATATACCAACGAAGGCATTGGGTACAAAGAAATCACAACGTCCAAGAAAACATTGAATGAATATGAACAAAGTGATACCCAAGAAGGCATTAGATACAAAGAAATCACAACGTCCAAGAAAACATTGAACGAATATAAACAAGGAGATACCCAAGAAGACATTGGATAAAAGGAATCACAGTATCCAAGAAAACATTGGATGAATGTGAACAAAGATATACCCAAGAAAGCATTGGATAGACGCGACAATATTTGTTTGGTAGGTTCCAAGTGAGTCGAACTTAGACGACAAGGTAAGACGTGGATAACAACATGACCTGTGGAGAATGCTAATGAGGATGAAACACTTATGCTATGCATATATATATATATATATATATATATATATATATATGAATTATGCCATGATCAAATGCAAATGCAGATGCAATTGTATTGCCAACGTTGACAACATGGCTCGACTCTTTTGGGGAGAAGACAAGACTGGAAGACTGATTCCTCAACACGGATGTCACTGCCATTCTGCTTGGGGACTAGAGACGCTTCTGAACACAATCTCTGTCACACTGTAAAGTGTATCAATTTGCTGATCCTTGTAGGAAGAATGGAAAGCTGCATGGGGATTCTTCAAGTTAACTGCCCCAGATTAAATAACAATTGTAGATGAACTGATTATTACTTCGACTTGTCTGATTCTATAGATGACTATTT
The DNA here is from genome assembly GCA_022829125.1 of Lathyrus tuberosus. NCBI lineage: Eukaryota > Viridiplantae > Streptophyta > Magnoliopsida > Fabales > Fabaceae > Lathyrus > Lathyrus tuberosus. Next base: position 18,102,822 of record JALAZF010000060.1, read on the forward strand.
CACTGTGCTCTTGGAAAGCTTGCCCCAGTCTGAGTCTTGAAAAAATCTTCTATATAAACCAATTCTGAGAAGGGCTTGCACTGAACCACAAATCTTGAACTGATTCTTAACAGGATCTTGAAAGGAACTTGCCCCTGATTGGATCACCGACCAAGTTTCTCAACTGTTTGAAAATTCCTTAAGAGGAAAGCCAGTTTGCAAACAAAGCGTTCATACAAACATAATAAATGCTAAGTTCATGCAACTTTTGAAATCAAAATTACTTTTTGAAAGACGCAAAACATATGAGTCATTGGTCTGAACACGGCGGTTCAAGACATTCAAAGCGAAAGGTAAAGCAAAAGGCATGATTCCAAAACAAATGATCTACAAGGATCTTTTGGATTCAGTTTACACAACCTTGCTATAGTATGCTTTCAAAATAACCTTGCTTCAGTTTGGTCTTTTGAGGGTTGTAACGTGACCTGGTTCACGGTTTAAGAAACAAAGGATAAAGGCTCAAAATTTATTTGTACCCACCCAATCTTCGTGATGATCTTCAGTCCTACACTCGGTTTACTTAGGTTATGCACTTAGATTCCCAAAAGGCGGGGAATTGCACTGATGATAACGGTGATGGTTCAGAAAGTTGAAGGACTTTGAAATAGCAGTCACTGCTTCCTTACAACATCTGGTTGTCATACAAGCTTGATCTCATTTCTCTTTGTATAAGGTAATCTCACGAGCTTCCCATCTTTCTTAGATTTTGCCTTGAAAGGGACGCAGCTCATTCTTTGAGTAAGGATTTCTTGACGATCCTTCTTTATTTATTAGTTTGGGAACACCTTGTACAATATTTATTCATTTAATTTGGAAGAGTTAAAAGGTTGTGAATGCATGTCTTAATGATTACAGTGAACCATCATTAGCTTCCGATTTGAAAGGCATCTCTGACAATTGCTTGCTGTGTGCGAAGGAAAATTTATGAATGTAAAGTTTTGTTGAAAGGCGTCTTGCATGAAACTCTTGTATTTGAATGCACAATCAAGTTAACTGAGAACTACCCTGCCCCGGGTTAAGATTGCTGGTTTTTTTGGTACAGAAAGAAACTTCTACTTCTAGGCTCGAAGGGTTTAACAAGGGATTATCTTCCTTATGTCTCTGATGTTTGGAAATTGAAACAATGCCTTACATCGTCAACAAAGTTTTGATTTGAAAGCATACCAATAACAATTATGAGTATTTGTTTTCATTATCCTCTCTCTAATCTTTGCACAGTCAAAAGAAAGCGGAAAAAAAATATAAATATAATTTTTTTTTTCTTGAAAGAGAAAGCATAAAGTTGTAAATAGTAAACACAAATGAATTGAATCAAAATGTTGCAATGCTCATTTTATTAATTACGAAAGTAAAAACATAATTTGAAAGCAAACAGCTAATACAAATAAAGAAAAATGCAAAGAACAAGAAACATGGCCTTGTGACTAATCAGTAACAAGGATGAGATGTCTTGTCTGAAACACTGGTTTTTATTAAGATAGTCTGCTGAAGTCGACTGAAGCTTCACTTGGCGTGCCATGGCAGAGGATTGTTCTGAACATTCGGATTGGTGTCCCGAAAGGAGATAATATTATTTCGGATCAGCTCTTGTACTCTAGCCTTCAATGCAAAGCAACCTTCTAAGTTATGGCCTGCACCACTTTAATGGTACTCACAATGAGGATCAGCCCTATAGCCGGCTGGAAGAGGATTTGGAGGAGTAGGCATAATCCTCGTGGTAATCAAACCTTTTTTAACCAGACTAGGATATAATTCAGTGTACGTCATTGGAATTGGATCAAAATGATTCCTATTACGGTACTGATTCTGTCTAACAGCAGGACGTTGAGCAGCTTGAGTTGGTCGTGGAGCAGTAACCCCGGGAGTAACAGCAGCAACAGCGGGGTGATTAAGATACTGAGGTTGGGGACTAGGCCTTCTCACTACAGTCATGACAGCATTGGTATGGTCCTCTCTCTTCTTGTGGAAGTTCCCATAGGATTTTTTTTGCACCATTAGAAGATTCAGCTGCTTTGAACACTTTACCATTCTTGAGTCCTTCCTCGAGTCTTTGACCAATAGTAACCAAATCAGTGAAGTTAGAGGAAACATTACCAATCATATTCTCCCAATAGAATGGGGAGAGAGTGTCCATGAACATTCCAGTCAATTCCTTCTCAGCCAAAGGAGGTTCAACTTGGGAGGCGAGCTCTCTCCAAGGCTGAGCATATTCCTTGAAATACTCTTTCTCATTCTGAGACATATTTTGAAGCTGGCGGCGATCAGGAGCCATGTCGAGGTTATACTTATACTATTTCATGAAGGCATTTGCAAGATCTTGGAAGCAGTGGATGAAATTTTGCTCAAGATTCATGTACCATTTGAGATAAGCTCCACTCAATCTGTCTTGAAAGCAATGGATAAGAAACTTCTGATTATTGGTATAAGCAGCCATCTTTCGAAAATACATGACCAGATGAGCTCTTGGGCAAGAGTGGCCTTTATACTTCACAAACTCGGGAACTTTGAACTTAGCTGGCATAACAAGGTCAGAAACCAGGCACATGTTATCTGTGTCCACACTAAAGAAATCATTACCTTCCACGACTCTAAGTCTATTGTCTATGGTCTGTAAATGTTCACGGACAACCCCAGGTTCGACAAAGTCTTCACGGTCTTCACCCTGAGCACTGTCAGCATTGTACTCATAGAGAGGGTTCTCAAAAGGAGCTCGAGTAGTCTGAACTATAGGTCGAGGCTCTACAAAAATAGGAGCTTGAAACACTGGTCCAGCAGTCTGACCAATCATAGCAGTAAATGCAAGAGGTGGAGAATAATTGTGTGGCAAGCCAAACTCTGGCCAAGTTGAAGGTGGCACCTGAACAGGATGAGGATCAACATTTGAAACCTCCTGCATAAAAGTTCTTTAGGGTTGCTCTTCTCTAGCAATCAAGACCTAGAGTATTTCAGTGAGCTTTGTCATGCTTAACTTAAGATCACCGGTCTCTATTCGAATATCTGCATTGTGTGCTTCTTGCTCTAACATTCTGCGTCTGTAGTTAGTCATAGTCTGGTATCTGTGTCGAGGAATCAGCTTGACCACTGAACGGTGACACTGGAAGATAGAGACATCTGGGAATGAGTTATTGAATAAACGGATGTATGCAATGAATCATGCAAAGATGCAAATGATATGCAATGCGATGCAATGGTTTCAAGGAACTCAAAAGCAGGTTGCAAACATTTTGAAAAGACTGAAAATGTTTCATTTTATAATCCATGATCTTTATTAATTTTGCAAAGGAAAGAACAATTGAGTTCCTTGAAACCAAAGGGTTATTCATGAATGCATGAATGTATGGATGAATGGATGCATAGACACAGGTATACACTTATATACATATACAGGCAAACAAACAAAAGCCTAGGTTTAAAGATCACGAGCATGGAGCCATGGTCTACCCGTCCCAAAAGGTATGTATTATGGGTTCTTGTATCTGCAGAACAAGGTTCTAGAAGTTCCCAAAGTCATGATAAATCCTTCGGATATTATCGACTTGCACGACTACTCATGCAGGCTAATAATATTCTTAAGATAAACTTGTCTGAGTGTAGTATCGCATGACAACCACCACAGGTCTACACCTGGATGATCACTGCACTACGTCCTAAAAGGCTTAGAGGGGTGAAGGGATGCTAAAGGTCCTCAGTGTCACGGATACCCGAGTTGGAAAAAGTAATGTCAATACGACTACTCGTATGCATCAGTAATTCCAAAGGGGTCTAGACTAAGCGTGGTTATATCACATGTTAATCATGTTAGGACTACTCCCAATAGTCAACTATTGATTATACCATAATCCTATCATATGTGTACACTCAAGTCCAGGTTGGGGCTTATCTCACCACTCAAGATAACAACCTAGGCAGGTAGAGATATACAGATATAGATATACAAATATATAGGCAATCAAGCATATAAATAACACAAATATGAACAAGTTGGGTTCAACCCTCTTATGGGAAATCATCCCAAATGAAGTCGGCATTTCTGTCGCGGTGAGAATCGGATATCAAGCTATTTATTAACTTGAATCGCAAATCTTAATTCACCACCGAACTTTGATTTATCCAAAGAAAAGGGTAAAGGTCGAAAACCCTAATTGCGCTATGTAGGAACACAGCTAGAGATCTAAGGTTCGGGGGTTGGTTATACCTAGGGAACGTGTTAGCATCCTAAGTATCTGTAGTACTCTACAGGAACCTTTTGTTAGTATTTATGTTATTTTATTATTTGCTTGCTAAGGGTATGTGCTAAGGTAAAGACCTAGGGGGTTAGTATCTAAGTATGCTCGCCGAGACATCGCATCTCGTGCCTACGTATCCTGATGGGAATGGAATCAGAGCATTTGTTGTTCCCCTCAAAGAGGGCGAGGAACTCTTGACTGTGGTCAAGGTTCCAAGGGGGAGGTAAGCATCCATGACAAGATGCTTACATAGAGTACGGCGACTCCAAAGTTATGGTTAAGTTAAAGGGAGTAAGTGAGTAAGTGTTCATGGTAGAACAATTACATGGAGTGCGGCGACTTCGATCCTAAGGCTTGGATAAAGGGAGTGAAAACGTCTATGGTAAGACGTAGAGCACGGCGGCTCCAATCCTAAGGCTAGGATAAAGGGTAAGGAAGTTAATATACATATGACATGGAGTCAACGGAGGTAATCCTTTTCCTTTGGAATCGTTAATATGAGTTTCTTACACAGATTAGGCATCATAAAAATAGCATCAAGATAAGATGAATTCAAATGTCAAAACAGATTCATGGATAGGTATAGGGTAATGCTCTAGCAAGAAGTCAATACATACTCACAAAGTCGAAATGTCAATGATATATGCAGGTATGACAAAACATATGGCCAGAGACAAACCAAGACGATTAATATTATATACAAATGGGCTGAAACCACTTTACACCTCCAAACTGATTCAGCATCTCTTTCTCTCTCGTGACCGACCGTTCCTGTTCATCATTCCCTCTCTCTCTCTCTCTCTCTCTCTCCCCCCGTCTCTCTCGATTCAACCTTCACAACTAACCATAAGCACGCCTCCGTCGCGGCTTCGTCTTCCATCTCGCGTACCATTCTTCATCAACATTCCTTCCCTTAAGCCTCACCCCAATTTCTCACAATTCCTTCTCAATCAAACCAAAGCCGTACGAGCCCCAAATCAAGAACATTCAGGCGATTCGTAGACAAATACAAACACAGTTGTTACTCACATGATCAAGGCAATGTAGAGGAGGAAATTTAGAGAGTTTACCTGTCGAAGTTCGTCCGACGCGTCTTCGGCGACGATGTTATGACGGTATGCCTCAAACACTCTTCTTCTTCTCTTTGACCCGTGTGCATATTGTTATTAATTGTTGATACTCTTCTAATGTGGTGATTTTGTTCACTGTCGTGGATTTTGTGGGAATCTGTTCATGTATGTTGTGAACTTTTCTGTATATGAACACTGCTTTACTGAATGTGTTTTTCACCCTCTCACTTCTGAATCGTGTTGTATGTGTTAGAATCTGGTGAGAACTTTGTGATGCTTGTGATACTGAGGTTTTCTCTGATGAATCTCCCCCCATACGTGTGTGTATCTTTTCCTTTATATAGGCTTCAAAAAAACATGAATTTAATTTCCAAATAAAACCTGTTGAATCTTGTTTTGGAAATAATCATAACTTATAGGAACATGTCTTCGGTTGTTTTTGGAAAGAACTTCAAGCTGCTGATTCTTGTTGAGAACTTGTTTTGGAAGGAAATTGTAACGTGTTTTGATGATGTTTAATGGCTGTTTTAGAAAACATTTGAATTTCGTCTGATTAGTTTTGGAAACTAGTTAAACATGTTTGATTCTTGTTTTGGAAGTCTTTGAATGATGTCTCAAACATATTTCTATTGGTTTTGGAAGTGAGCTTAATATTGTCTGAATATTGTTGAGGGTTGTTTTAGAATTTGTTTGTGAAATTTTCCTTTTCAAATTGGCTGTCTGTTTGATCATGTCTGAATTGTGTTTGGCTCTCATTAATGCCATCTTCATTTGTTTTGCAGCGATCAAATTTGTGAGGTACCGAGAACGATACGGATTATGATGGAAAGTGCCACAAGCGTCTTTGCTAGAAGCTCCTTAATTAGTCACAGGTATTATAGCAGCTGCATGAGTATTGTCAGTCCATTGTTTGTTTAACGCCGACAGCTCTCATCGCAGTCAAAACGCAGTATTCAAGACCAAGAGACTTTCTAATGTAATCGAAAATGATTTCATCTGTGGTTTGTGGCCAGTTACATTAAAGACGTCCATGAACCGTAAGCCTTGGTTATGATGAGACTCAAATCAGTAAGAATTTGCACAATCTTTAAGAAGCATTTCGTATTTGTTCGCACTATTAACCCTTATAACAGTGGTATTCTTGCAGGTTTCATTGTCAATTACAACCCTATGAGGACTCATGTTGACTTTAGAAAAAACCATTGCGGTTCGTAGCGGAAGCTCATAGGTAAAAATTCAACTAGTTGCTACATGAAATTGTTGTTGATGTATTAATCCATGTCATTGTTGTGAGTTCTTAAATTCCATATTTTGATCCGCTGAGAAAATACTTGAACAGACCAGACTTAAAAATGGGAGTGACTCCAAGTTCCATGACAGTTCCGCGATCTTCTCTCTAAACGGCATTTTTCTGTCAGCAGCCTGAGCTTCAAGAAGGAACGGGAGGGACGGTTTGGCTTTACCATCGTGGCATTTTCTTCAAAGCAGTGCATACTAGTTTCCTTCCTGTTTGAGTGTATCTCTATTCAAGATTGGATCACAATGGCAAGTCATGCTCTATACGTGAAGAGAATGAGGTTGGAAATATGGAATATCCTTTTCCTCATGGCAAATGAGCAGACGTGTAATATGCAATCAAGTACAAACACAAAGAAGATAGTCATCAACACGAAGACACATTCTTTTGTAAACTGGTCTTGTAATCCTTTGAATTGTAATGAATTTGGCTTACGGATAACCTTCGAAAATTCTTGAGTTTCGCACTTTATGAACTTTTGAATTTTCAAAGAGAATTGGATGAAACTTATTTTTCCTTGACAAAGAGTCACTCTTAAATCTTGAATGGCATTGGTTTGAAGTTTAGACTTGCAACCTTGAATTTTAAGACTAAAACGTGATGCAAAACACATAAATTCTCTTTGTAATTTGAACTCTTGAATGGTGAATTTTTCGTGGTGAAACTGTAATTACTTCTTGTATCTTTATCCGAAAAAACTCTTGAAAATTGCAACTTGAACGAATCCAATCATAACCTGAATTTAATCTTTGCTTTGAGAACTTCTTGTCCAACTTGATAATGGTGAAGGCCTCATGAACCATATGACTCATACCTTAAAATTAGGGACCAACTTGAGGACCAAAACGAACCCACCCTGAACTTAATCCTGAATAAAAAATTTAATCATCTAGAACTCTTCTTGAGATAGCGCCACCGAAACACTCTTGAATCAATAAGTCTTTGATCTTCAGTTTAATCATCAATCAATCACACTCCCTCCCACAGTTTAACCAACAAGAGTTACCTTGACTTGATGGAACTTTATGCAAACCTCCAGATGACGATAATCCTTTTACATGAATCATGCCTTGAGGAATCTTTTGAAAATCAACACCACAAAATTCTACCCAGCTCTCAACATCAATAAACAAAACTCTAATTCTCCTTGAGGGAAGCTTCTGAGGAACCTTAAGGAAAATGATCTGGTATTGTCTGAGGGACTATAAGAATGAGGGTGTATCCTTCCATAGGAAATCAATAGAATTTGCAAGGGACCACAACCTTAATGAGCACATACACAAGGCCTCCATGACCTTCGAACTTTCTGCAGTGGCCCTAATTTCACAAGTGAAACAAACACACAAAGTCTAATCAATTGGTTAGCTATGCATGAATGATTAACCTAGAAATGATGTGATATGCTATGCAGACGATGCGAAACAAAAACAGAGATTTAGGGTCAAAATTTAGGGTGTGACAATGTCACATATCGGGATTCCTTGCATTTGGAAAATAACGCAATCGCGTGGTCATTAAATTTTCAACCATTTAATTAAATATCGGACAATGTAAATTTAACATTTACAAATATATTAAAATTCTATGATATAGATCTAATGATTATGATTAACCTGCAGTGAGACTATTTTCCTAGGGAATTGTTTGATGAGAAAGAATGCATACTAGTAATGCAATTATGGTGAAGAGTGATTAGAAAAAGCAAGCTTAACTTGTTTTTGAATGAAATTTCTTATTGCATGAATGAAACTTAAGGTATTTATATTTATACATTTCATACAAGTGGATACTAGTTATGCTATTGAAACTACCGTAACTTAACTAACTTCTATTCTCTAATAGTCATCTTCAAACTCGTGGTGGTTTGAAAGAAGTTATTCCAAGGTTGTCTCTATAACTCACAAAAATATTAGTGGAGAGAAGTTTTGTAAGTATGTTCAAAATTTAAGCTTGAGCCGCAACATATTGAATTTGAAGTTTGTACGCAACAACTCGTTCACGTACAAAATGAATGTCCAACTCAATGTGTTTCGTACGTGCATGCAAAACTCGAGTTTGTGATACATGATAGTACTAAGGTTGTCACAGAGAAGAGTTGGTGTGAGATAAGGAATGGAAAGTTCCTGCTGCAACAATAATTCAATCCATAAGACTTCTGAAATTGTATGTGCCAACGATCTATACTCCTCCTCCGTGTAATAATGAGCTACCAGAGATTGTTTCTCGGAACTCAACACTACTAGATTTGGTCCAAGATATACATGTGACCCCGAAGTTGAGCGCCTATCATCCTGATCACTCACCCAGTCAGAATCACTGTATGTAAAGAGAACTTGTGTGTTGGAGTTGTTGGAGCTAGGAGAAGTCCATGAGTGATCGTGCCACTAAGATATATGAGCATACATTTTACCACACTCCAATGGGATTCAAGAGGATCAGACATGTATTGGCATGCTTTGTTTACACAAAAAGCAATGTATGGACGAGTCAATGTGACATATTGTAACACACCAACAATGGATTTGTAAAGGAAGGGATCGGGTAGCTTGTCATCATCATGCTTGCTTAGTTTACACGTGTTAAATATTGGAGTACTCACACCCTTTTGCTTTAGTCATGTTGACTTTAGAAATAAAATCCTTTGATATGTTTTGTTTGTGTGAGAATGATGGATCACTGATCTGATAGTGTACTTTAATTCCAAGAAATTGTTGAGGGATCCCTAGCTTCTTAAGAGAAAATGTAGAATGCAACTTGTTAATGAGTTTATGGAGTATATATAATGATGACCCTGTAAGTAATATATCATCTGCATAAACAAATGCATACATTATGACATTGTTATGATGATATATGAAGACAGAGTGATCACATTGACTTGAGATGAAGCCAAACTGAATCAGGGTTTTGATGAAACTTTTCATACCATGCATAAGGCGCCTATTTTAAACCATAGATGGATTTCTTCAGTTGACATACTAAAGTAGTGTTTGTTTCAAGGAACCCCGGTGGTTGTTGTATGTACACCTTCTCTTAGAGGTCACCATTGATGAAAGTGTTGTTAATGTCTATTTGTTGTACCTTCCATTTGCGAGTTATTACTAAAGTGAGTATGATTTGAATGGTAGTAGGTTTCACCACTGGTGAAAATATCTCGTTGAAGTCAAAACCATGTTGTTTGTGAAAACCCTTCGCCACTAGTCATGCTTTGTATTTATTCATGATGTCCTTTACATTCTCTTTAACTTTAAAGATCCATTTGCATCTAATTATCTTCCTATCTGGTGGTAGAGTTTCCAGGACCCGGGTACCATTCTTGATAAGCAAGTCATATTCTTTTTTCATGGCTTGAAACCATTCAGGTTCATCCAAAGTTTGCTTAACTATAGCTGATTCTAAATGAACTAGGAAGACTTTAGGTTTAGTAAGCATAGGATGATCATTTAATAGAAACGGGGCCTGATTGGGTTGAGTATGAAAGGATGAAGAAAATGACTCAGAGGATTTGGTTAGGGTACCAGTAGATAACTCACTAGCCTGTGAAGTTGTGGCATGAAATTGACCTATAGGTTCAAATGATACAGATGGGAACTGGGGGTGACAGATGAAATAGAAGTACTAGGTGTAGTATGAAAAGTGTTGGACACATGTGAAGAATTACTTAGCAACTCTTTAGGTAATGATTGAGTTGGTCCAGATGGTGTTTATTGATTTTGTGCATCAGATAATAAGGTGTGGTCTTTAGATGAAGCAATTATGTTTGTAGGGTTCATTGGAGTTGTGGAACTTAGAAACACTTGATTGGGTGCAACTTGGCTTAAGTGTGAACCAGAGTTAGACTTAGGTAAAGACAATATAAAGTTTGTAGTTTTTAGTTATTGACCTATTTGAGATTGAGGAAGGGAATTTGACTTAAGGAAACATGTTCTGCAAGGAAACTCTGTTTCATTGAAAATAAGATCTTTGGAAATGAAGATCCTATCTTCCAGGTTCAGACATTTGTGGCATTTGTGAGTTGGTGAGATTCCCATGTATGTACATTGAGTGCTTTGAAATTTCAACTTGTTTTTGTTATATGGTCTGAGTAAAGGAAAACATAAACATCCAAAAGTTTTAATTGCATCATACTCAGGTTGTTTGGTGTAGATCACTTACAAAAGTGATTTTTAATCAAACAAGGCACTAGTAGGAAGTATGTTGATCAAGTATACTGTTTGGAAAAAACAATCAAAACATAGAGAAAAAAGAGGAACACAATCACAACACAAGAACATAACGTGGAAACTCCAAAACTAGAGAAAAAACCACGACAGTTGTCAATAGACAACCAGAGAATAACACTATGTGAAAATTGTTACAACACATAGAATACCCTCACCCACCCCAAGGCCCCAATACACCCACACTCTCCAAAGAAAATATTTAATTACCCCTTACAACACTCTAAAACCAAGAGTATAAGAGAAAATAAAAAAAAAGACAAATACAAGCTTGAAGTGTTTTTGACTGATACATCTTGGAATGAAGAACTTGTATCCTATATATAGCATTGGACTCCCTCTTCATTCACAAAACTAAGTGATGTGAGACTTCTTCAACATGTATATTTTCAACCAATATCAACAATATCCACCATGATTGAAAATAATATATAAGCTTTCATTGTCTTCACTAACAATCATACTCCACCATAAAGAGTATTAACATGTATATTTTCAACCAACCCCAACAATCTCCACCTTGATTGAAAATAATACATAAACTTTCATTGTCTTCATCAACAATCATACTCCACCATAAAGAGTATAGTCACTTGAAGCTACACCACTCCAAGATTTTTCACATTGTCTTCACCAATAATCATAGTTTTAAAAACTATCATACTCTCTCATGAAAAATATATTTTACTTGAAGATAAGCCACTTCCAGAATTTCACATTGTCATCACCGACAATCATATACTTTATCATGAAGAATAAATTTCACTTGAAGCTAAATCACTCCAAGAATTTTCACATGTCGAAAACTAGGTTGAAACATTATGGTGCAACTTCCTTGTTGGCAGGAAGCTCTTCAACCACCGACATAATCTTACACCTTGTGTAATCTTGATTGCATCAACACATCTTTGACTTGAACTTTCCACAAGTAAAAGAAAATTCTCCCATAAATTTTCTCTAGCCTAAACTGCACAGCAGAATTTATGACTGCAGCTCAACAACTCTTTCACAACACTACCCTTCTTTTCTGATGTGGAAGATCAGACAAAACTGCAACCACAGAGCATACTAAGACCACTTATCCCGGGATTGAACCAAAAGCTTTGATACCACTGATGGGTCATCATGAGGGCAATCATTCATATTGGGTAAAATATTCACCTAAAGGTCAAAAACTCACCCAAACAAGTGAGAGAGACACCACATATTCACCCAAAACCTTTAGGTGATAAGTGTATGTGTCCTCTTACTTATAAAGTGCTTAACCTTCACTTTTCTAAGAAATGTGGAACTTAGAACTCACACTTTTTCTCCACATAACTCACACTTATTTTCCAACAATCTCCCCCTTAAGTGTGAGTCCATCCACTATGCTCCCCCTCAAGCAGAAGCTCTTTCATCCACATGCTTGTACCATCGTTGACAGATACCCTTTATTCGTCATGGGCACTTCAATGGAACACGCCGCCTGACCACAATGTCAGGAAGACTTTCGACACAAGGAGCCAATCCCTTACTCGAACTGGGCTCTGATACTAGTTGTTAGGAAAAAACAAACAAAACATATAGAAAAAAGAGGAACATAATCACAACACAAGAACATAACGTGGAAACTCCAAAACCGGAGAAAAAACCACAACCGTTGTCAATAGACAACCAGAGAATAACACTATGTGAAAATTGTTACAACACATAGACTACCCTCACCCACCCCAAGGCCCCAATACACCCACACTCTCCAAAGCAAATATTTAACTACCCCCCACAACACTCTAAAACTAAGAGTATAAGAGAAAATATAAAAAAGTCAAATACAATCTTAAAGTTCTTTTGACTGATACATCTTAGAATGAAGAACTTGTATCCTATATATAGCCTTGGAATCCCTCTTCATTCACAAAACTAAGCGATATGGGACTTCTTCAACATGTATATTTTCAACCAATCTCAACATATACTACATTAGTGAAGCTATGATTTGAAAATCTAAATGTCATAGAGGCATATGTTAGCAAGATGAGCCCCATCTCCACAATTTGTTTATGTTTCCTCTCAACTGTTCCATTCTTATGAGATATATGAGGTCATGTCAGTCCATAAATGATACCCTGTTCATTAAAAAATTATGAGAAAGGCCTAAATTCTCCACCAAAGTCATATTGAATTTCTTTAATATTGAAATTGAACTGAGTAGAAACATAACTCTAAAATAACTTGAATGAACTTAGTTCATCACTTTTGTGCTTGAGCAAGTAGATCCATGCATACCTGAAAAAGTATCAATAAAAGTACTACATTAGGAGTATCCATTACTTGAAGGTGTAGGTGATGGTCCCCATAAGTTAGGGTGGACAAGTTCAAATAAAGTTGTGTGTTTAGTTTTGGACAATGGTGCTTATAAACTGTGTGATTTTCCAAGAAAACATGAATTGCATAATACAAGTGACTCTTTATCATTGAGAGGCAGGTTACACAAATTCAACACCTTATGAATGGCTTTGGGGTGAGCATGCCACATGGAAATTTTAGGTGAACCTACATTATCTAGTTGACCACTATTGACATGCGTAATGAAAACAACAACATTACTTTCTATAAGTCTTAAAGTATATGACTTGTGACTCAAGTTACACCTTGAAGATTCTATATTCAGATTGTTGAATTAATATAACTCACTTTTATCTAGGAATCCTTCAAGCAGCACTTAGTTAGATGCTTGAGATTTCACAGAGCACTTGTGAGGATGGAACTCAAAATAGACATGGTTATCTTTGGCACATTTGGAAACTGATATGAGATTTCTAGTTATGTTAGGCACATGCAATACATCAACTAACTTTAAGCTTGAATTTGACACAAGATTGGATTGAAAATTTGTGTTTCCCACTGATATAACTTTTAAGCTATGACCATTTCCAGCAACTACTTTATTTGGTCCAACATGTGAATTAATATATTGCGAATTCAAATTTCTAGAGGTTATATGGTGAAATGCACCTGAATCAGCAAACCATTCTTAAGATTCCAGCCCCGAGGTATCTGCAGTTGGTCCTAATAATCTAGGTAGGCATTAGCTAGTGTAGTTGATGTGTCTTGGTTCTTATTATCTTTTTAAGAATCGCTCGTGTCAGCGACGGAGCTAGGTATGGCATACTGTGGGCCTATGCCCCCACTAATAATTCTCACATACACATATATCTATTATTTTACTCAAGTATGTTGAATGAACAATGTCAACTTCAGATGTAAATTAACACTACTCAACTATATAAAATATAATTGATTTAATTTTGTAATATATAATGATTATTTTGAAAAACGTGCTAATATATAATTGAATTCAATGATAACATAGTAGTATCTATGTCATGAAATTAATATCAAATTTTATATTAATTGCTCATATTAAATTCTCCAAGTTAAAATTACTACACACTATGGATCATCTATAGATATATTATATAGTTAAACATAATTTTAATTAAGATAATATTTAATTATAGATTCTTAAATTAGAACTAAACCTTAAATCTTTTATTTGTGTTAATTTTTATAATTATTATCATTATATCCACAAACTAAAAAATATTATATTAATAATATTTAATTTTTAAAATAATATACTATAAAGATAAAATTAATATATTATACTTTTATTATAATTTAAATTAATTAATATGTGTATTGTTCAATAATATAAAATAAATTAAACATTATATTCAATACAAATATAAATATTATATAAATACTTTATAAGTATTATAAAAAAATAATTATATATATATATATATATATATATATATATATATATATATATATATATATATATATTATTGCCCCCATATTCTAATTTTTCTGGCTCCGTCCCTGACTCGTGTTGTTGGACGTAGATGCTTAAGCCTGAGATTTTGTTGTTGTAGGTTCAAAGTATTCATCAAATTTATGCCAGCAATCCATCAGTACATGCCCATACTTCTTTCATAGCTGACATATTAGACGATTTCTTGTGGTGTAGTTTTTTCTGTCTCCACCTCTTCCTCCAGTAGGCCTGCCTCTGCCACCAGAATAATGACTTGAATCTCCCGAGCTAGAATTCTTAGTAGACTAAGTGTTACTAACAACTTGGGCTACATTGGTTGTGGCATTGGGTGCAACAAGTTCTTGATGATACTTATCTAGTCGAGCATCATGTACATACAATAAACCTTCCACCTCATAAATTTCGATTGGATCAGTCTTGCCACATACAATCATGATGATAAGATTGTATTCTTCAGGTAGTCCCTGAAGTATGGAACCAATTTGATCACGCTCCGAGATTGGATCACCAATGGCCATGTGTGAGTTTGCAATAGCTCTAATTCAGAGCACAAATTCTGAAATTGTCTTGGTTCCTTTCTTGCTCATCTTTAACTCGACACAAAGTTGATGAACATGAGCCTTCATCTGAGCATTGTAATGCTTATGCACTTTAGCTCATACCTCATATGCATGTTTGCATGTGAGTACTCTATGGAAAACAAACTCTGAAATAGTTGATAGCAACCATGTGAACAAGGATTGGTCTTACACAATCCACTTTTCATAAGCTTTAGAAATGATGTTTGCAATTCGATCATTTTTAGTCTTGAACATTGGTGGAATGTGAGGGTTTACAATGATTGTGTGAATTCTATGTGACATAATTACACCCTTAACCTATTGATTGCATAACAAAAAATTGTTTTATTGAAGTTTAATGGAGAGTTTTAGAGCAAATGTGTTAGTCGAACCTGTAAACTCCATTAGTTTTGACGTGAATTGTGAAGATTAAACTTCATGTTGCACGCCTTATGGTAAAGTTTCAAGATTCGCCATTACTGGTTCTCTAAAATCCAATGGAGATCTAATTTGAGGTAGAATGAGAAGCTTGTTTGAAGCTTAATTGGTGCCATTTGGATGCAGTTCTTGCCTATAATAGTGAGTTCAGCTTCTCTAAAACTGAGAACTTTGATTGGGAAGATGAATATAATGATGATACGTATGAGTGATTGATTCAGCGAAAAGTTTATAGTCCCCTTAGCCGTATGATATAATGTTTGATGAGTAAGAATGCATAACACATAGTGCATTTATGGTGAAGAGTGATGAGAGAAAGCAAGCTTAGCTTGTTATTGAATGATATTTCTCATTGCATGAATGAAACTCAAGGCATTCATGTTTATACAATTCATACAAATCGATAGAAGTTCGTTATGCTATTGAAACTATCATAACTAATTTTCTAACTAACTTCTCCTCTCTAATAGGAATTCATTTCCCTCTGTCACACCTCAATAGCATACTTTAATTTGTTTGAAATTATCAAAACTCAAGACTTAATTATAATATTGTATTAAATACTTAATTTAATTATTATATGATTTTTTTTAATTATATTAACTATTTATTCATTATTATGATTTATGACAATTTATAATTATACATATGTTTTTAAAAATATATAAATTTTAATCTTACAAGTCATAAAGTATTTTGAAACATAATCTACAAAATTGTTTCTATATATTGAATTCATGGGAAAGAAATCATAAACAAATAAAATTGAGCGATTGATTATAAATTGGTTCAGTAAAGTGTTTATGAAGTTGAAATTCAACCCCTTAAAAAATGAAAGTATAAAATATTGGAAATGATTGAATGTTGTGTCAAAAGACACAATGCGAAATGATTGAATGTTGTGTCAAAAGACACAGTGCATACTGTTTTCAACTAATGAAAAATTAACTACGAGTTAATGAATATTTTCAAATTAATAAAATTCATTTATGAGTTGGTGGATGAGTTTTATTATTGATATCACAAAGTCTCATAAAGTAATTTATGAGTTGGTGGATGATTTTTATTATTGATATCACAAAGTCTCATAAAGTAATGACCACATTTAGTCTAAGAGTAATATTGTGAAAGTTATGGATATTACGATTTATAGGAGCAAATTTATATTTATCATTTAAGGAGTTGATTTTATTTTATTTAACCAACATTGACATAAGTTAATAGGATTTTATTTTAATAAACCAACATTGAGTCATTGATATAAGTTAATAGTGTAAAATCAAGAAATTTCTAATAAAAATATAAGGATTAAGAATATTGGAAATATCTCTTTTGTATCAAACATTTTAATAGTTAGTATTCTTAATATATTATTGAGTTATAACAAAAGAGTTATATTTAGGGGTGTACATGAGTCGGTTTTGGCTGGGTTTAACCAAACCCAATACTTTATCCATATGGGAAAATTTTACCCCATATCCCCATCATTTATTCCCCTACCCGTACATTATATTTATTTTTACCAAGTATCCTCATATAAATAAGTGCAAAATTTTTCTAATTTAATTATTTGATCCACAATTTAATAAATAAATCTATCTTTAAAAGCTGTTTTATTAATATTCTCAGCAAATATGGCAAGTATTAATTATACTATTATATAATCTTATAATGTCTCCATCAAAGATTTTCTGCTAAATTTTGTTTTCTTTAATTAATTAATTAAATATAAATATATTTATTATTAACTCCATTTAAAACTTCTGACTAACTCATTCTTATATTTTAAATAATTATTAATTAACAAATGCAATAAGACACGTTATAATTTTTTTTTTAAATGCAGCCACCTACCAAAAATTAATTAAATATAAATATATTATTATTAACTCCATCATTTAAAAATTCTAACTAAGTCACATTCTTATATTTTAAATAATTATTAATTAACAAATGCAATAAGACACTCCAGAATTTTTTTAAAATGCAGCCACCTATCAATAATATATTAACATAGTAACTACCCTGCATAACTTTTTTCTTCATTTTATTAATTAATATTTTATTATTAATAATTAAATATTATTATTATTAATTAAATTAAAATATTTAACATGTTTATTTCTCAAATTTCTCTCCGCTCAAACTCTCTATTTATATCATACAAACAATTAACTTTTCTCCACTCATAATATCTCTCTAACCCCACATTAATAGGACACGTAGTAATATTAAATTTAAAAAAAAAGTAAATAAATTAGACATATAATGAAAACCTTAAAATTACTTAATACAAAAATAAATTAATAAATATAAGTCATGAAACGGTTAAAGTTTTTGGGTGGTGGCTGCATTTTAAATTTTTTTTAAGACATGTCTTATTGCATTTGTTAATTAATATTTATTTAAAATATAAGAATGAGTTAGTCGGAAGTTTTAAATGGAGTTAATAATAAAATATTTATATTTAATTAATTAATTAAAGGAAAAAAATTTAGCGGAAAATCTTTGATGGAGACATTATAAGATTATATAATAGTATAGATAATACTTGTCATATTTGCTGAGAATATTAATAAAACAGCTTTTAAAGATAGATTTATTTATTAAATTGTGGATCAAATAATTAAATTAATAAAAATTTTCACTTATTTATATGAGGATATTTTAGTAAAAAATATATAATGTAGGGGTAGGGGAATAAATGATGGGGTATGAGGTAAAATTTTCTCCATATAGAACATTGAGGTTTGGGTGAGGTAAAATAACCACCCGTTACACCAATGGGTTGGTTTGGGCAAACCCACTAATTTTCGGGTTGGATTGTGTTAGGTAGTGGGTTGCCCAAATAATTTTTCTATTTTATTAATATTAAATTACTAAATGATAATTCTTCATATTTTTTTCATAAAAATTACTCAACATTTTTATCTTTTTAAAATAAATTTGATAACTTATTTTTACTATCTTTTAACATCATAAAATAATAAATGATATCATCAACAAATAAAAATTATCATAAAATACTAGCAACAAACTAAAGTTTCATGACATAAAATTGTATTAGTATCAAAATAACTAAAGAGTAAAACATTCAAAATTATTTAAAGTCATGGTTCACTAAAATAGTTAATGTTAAGAAACTAAAGTTGCAACAACTAAATTAATATTTATCAAAATTATTAAAATTGTAATAATAAATGTTTGATTAGTGGGTCAGTGGGTTTTTTGGGTTTGGTCTGATTTTACCCGAAACCCAATTTTCTTAATGGGTTTTTTAGTTTTTAAACCCATATCCACCTAATTACCCGACCCAACCCATTTTTTTTGGATTTTTTTGAGTGGGTTTGACCGGGTTTTGTGAGTTGACCCAACCCATGTACGCCCCTAATTATATTCATATAGTCACTAAAAAAAGTTTTACAACATATACTCCCTCCCTCTGTCCCAAAATGAAAGTTTTTTTTGTCAAAAAAATTTGTCCCAAAATAAAAGTTTTTTTAAATTTTCAATGTAACATTAATTAATTTTTACCAACTTTATTCCTAATAAATATTGTCTACACTACTTTCAAGATATTACATCATACTATATTTTTGTAACAACCAATAGTAATTAAGGGTAGTATTGTAAAATTATTACACTTAATCATTTAATCATTATTTTTTTTAATCTATGTATAACAATCTTAAAAGACTTTTATTTTGAGACGGAAAAAATATGTTACAACAGAACTATTGAGGTGTTATCTTTCACATATTTTGATAGTTGACACGACAATTTTGGATACGTTTTGGATAACCGTCACATAAACTATCTTACCTAAGAAAATTAGATACACACATAATCCCTCCCTTTTCATTAACATAATTTACACACTCAATTGCCCAAAACCGTAATTAACTAATTAACATTCACTATTACAAACTTCCACTTCTGAGTTGCCATGTGTGTACATTTAATTGGCTCATGTATATGTTATACACTTCCTTCATTTCATTTTCCCTCCCTCACGATTACCATAGTTAGCCTATATTTTCACCTTCTGACACTTAACTTCAATCACTTCACTCACTTCTTCAACTCTATCACTCAACTTATTACATTTATCCATTTCTTTTGTATCCCCACCATCAAAATTTCCATCTCTTTCTTGTATCGTTTCTGCTCCATCTTGAACCATTCTTCTTTAGAAACAAGGTACTGTATTTCACTATTACTTGCTACCTGTTTTAACTTTCGTTTTCTATTTTCTGAGATTTGGTGTTTCTCTGTTTTCTATTTTTCAGTTTAAAGCATCATGTCGAGACCCCCCATTCTGATATCTGATTTACAGAAGGGTAACAATGTTTGGAAGCTTGTTGTTCGTATTGTTGACCTTTGGACCGTGAAAGAACGAAATGGACATGAGCATTTCGAAGCTATTATACAGGACATAAAGGTGAATATTTCCGTTTTAACTGTTTCTTGTCTATCATGCTGATACTTTTAAAAACTTTGCTAAACAATACTTTGATGTTTAGGGAAACCAGATTCAAGTGATAACTAAACATCATAATACGGAAATCTGGAAAACGAGGTTCCAAGAACATCAAACATATGTTGTTTATAACGGTGAACCTTTAGCCAACGATCTACCCTTGAAGGTTTGCGACAATACGTTAAAGCTGGTTTTTACCAATGGAACCGCTATAACCAAGTTAGACATTCCTGAAATACCCCGGCACAAGTTCATTTTCAAGCCTATTGTTGATTTCTTAACTGGAAATTTCCAAGCTGATTGGTTATACGGTATTACTTCTAAAAAATTGTGTGCATCCTTTTGCTTCATCGTACTTATGTGTATTACGTCTCGCTTTAGGACTTTGTTGTTTTTGTCATTCATTTATCAGTTTTATACATTATACAAATGTCATTGGAGTTCTTCGTGATGTCGTCAAAACACAAACTGCAGGCGGAAGCAAAAATGCTTTCATTAACATTGCCTTGTCCGATGAATCGTATGATTCTTAACATTTCCTTTTCATTGATCTCCACTATTTTTGTCATTAACACATCCTCCATATTTTTTAAACAGTGGAAATGATTTAGGAGTTACACAATGGGATTCCTATGCAAACCAATTTCAGGGATACACTCGGGATAATGATAAGCATTCATCTGGACCAACAATTGTCATTCGGACTCATGCTTCGGTCCGACTAAGTTCAAGTTTCTTCAGCTGCAAATCCGGATTTGTAATTTATTTTCCATTATATCCTAATAATTACTACATATACTTTGGGTTTTTTTTATAGTAACTGGAAAGCTAAACCTCTCCAATGCATGGAATGGATCTAAATTGTTTGTCAATTACAATCATCCTCAACTCACTGAATTTGTAGCATGGTTTGTCACACCATCTGTCTCCTTTTCCATACTTACATTTTATTACTAACACATAATAGTTTCTTGTGTTCTAAATTATTTTTTTTCCACTTACATGTTATTACTTTGAGCTTTAGATTAGGAGAAACAGTACCGATGAAAGACAATTCACAGTCCCTTTCCCAAGCTTCTGCTTCCCAAGGGTCATTTGCAGACAACTCTTTCTCCATTATGAAAGATGTCAAAACCATAGGGGATATGATTTCTCTTCAACATGTAAGATTTTACTGTCTTTAGCATTCTTTTGATGTTGCTTACATTTCATTAGTTTCAATATCCCTCAAATAACATCCATTTTTGTTTGTAAATTGGGTAAAAGGAAACTTTTGTCAACACACTTGGGACAACCAAAAGGTTCAAGACAAGTAAATTTGGTTGGTACTAAGAAGTTTGTCCTAGCTGTAAAAAAACAAACAAGGAACCTGGAACTTCATTCCTATGCAATTGTTGTGATAATCCATCTGCACCTATAACCAAGTATTCTTCTTTCTTCGTACCTCAAAATTCTGATATCGAAATTATTTTTCGTAAATGTTTTGTAACCTTTCATTTCTTAACCTTTCATCAGATATAAAATCGAAATTGAGGCTGAGTATGACAACAAAATGGGTTGTTTTGTCTTTTGGAACAAGGACTGTATTCCATTAGTTGGCCTGACTGCACATGATCTAAGGGAGATTATGAAAAAGGTGTTTCTTTCCGTTTACTGTCAAACTCTTTTTTCATACATTGTTGTCCGACTTTGTTGATGAATACATACCTTAATCCCATACTAAGAATCACCATAGAGGAAAACCATAATTTAGTACTAAGATGAAAAAATTAGATGAAAACCGTAACTAAGATGAAAACCGTAATTTAGTACTAAGATGAAAAACTTAGATAAAAACTGTAACTAAGATGGAAACCGCAATTTAGTACTGATATATATTCTTCAACTTTTTCATCTGGTAACTCTAACATTTCAGATCTGTGTGTTCGAATTAGACTGGAATTATTTTCAAATATTCCAGATTTGTATAATTGTGTTGGTTTTAAAAGATTTATGTGGTCATTTGTCATTACTTCTAAATCTTTATCAGTATTCACAATTTGTTCTAATGTTGACGAATTTTTATTTTCTTTTCTACTAAATATTTTGTCTAAATAAAAGGTATTTTGAGTCTGATTTAGAGTTGTAGTTCTGGATGTGCTAGCTTCTCTATCCATTAATGTCCTTGATCGACCAGAAAAAGGGTTCATATTTTCAAATGTTTTTTAACTTCTTCAGTATTGTAAGTTAAAAAATTCTTGGTATTTGTAGTTTTTATTTTCCGTTCAGTACTTATTTGAGAGAATTTTTCAGTTAAAGAATCTATAGATATTTTTAAATCTTCAGTTTCGTTTATAGGAGCTTTTTTATTTGATTGATCTTTAATAAGTAGTAAAATTTGTTTATTGAGAGTTATATTTTCTTTTAATAATTGTTCTAAGACTTCTAATTTTTTGTCTTGTCTATCTAGACAAGTTTTAAGATAATCTATCCTAGATTCCATCAATGGCTCAGATCACAAGCTCTGATACCAGATAGAGTGAGGGGGGATGCCTCCGTGGAGGTTTGTGTGGTAACTATTTTTGTAAATTGGTAAATATTTTTGTAAATTTCATCAATAATTGTTATAGTTACAAGATTTAACATAATAATTTTATTTAAATAATGATTTTTTAAAAAAGTCAACTTAATGAATAGTAATTTCGTGAATAGTGAACGTGAATAGTAACTCGTGAATAGTGACACAAGTGTATATTTGATAAATGTTCTCGTGTTACAATTTCAACACAATAATGAGTGAATAGTGGTCATAAATAGTAAGTCAACTTTATAAATAGTGAAAAATTTACCAGATAGAGTGAGGGGGATGCCTCCGTGGAGGTTTGTGTGGTAACTATTTTTGTAAATTGGTAAATATTTTTGTAAATTTCATCAATAATTGTTATAGTTACAAGATTTAACATAATGATTTTTTAAAAAAGTCAACTTAATGAATAGTGATTTCGTGAATAGTGAACGTAAATAGTAACTCGTGAATAGTGACACAAATGTATATTGGATAAATGTTCTCGTGTTACAATTTCAACACAATAATGAGTGAATAGTGGTCATAAATAGTAAGTCAACTTTATGAATAGTGAAAAATTTAATTAGATTATTTTGGTGTTTAAAATACTAAAAATATCTTTTAAGCTCTAGATATTGTATCCAGGTCATTTTTTATAGAAAGAATCAGGGTGTAAGTGGAAGACATACATTCCAAAATTAATTCTTTTCGATATTTTAATGATGGATAAGTTGTTTTGTTACTATTTTTGATTTGTAATTTTACAGATTCTAATTCTTCTTCTAAATTATCAAGAGATTTTCTAAATGTTTTTAAATATTTTCTGTCTCTGGTCAGATCCATTTTTGGAAAAATAAATTATATTTGAATTTTTTCACTTTGGTACGTGGCGTTGTTCGTCTGAAGTCTGTTATTCATTAAACACTATTCCGAAGAACAAAGTGTTTAACTATCCAACATAAGCTGACCAACAAGGTACAATATTCCGTCCAATATACCAATTTTGTGTGGAAGAAATTAGACTGGTGTCTTTTAAGATCTTGAAAGTGTGTACAAATCATTTTTTATTATTTTAATCATGGTTTCAAAAGTGGAGATTTGCTTAAGAGTTCTAATTTTTCTGAAGATTAGTTGATAATGGACGACTCCTGTACTGTGCCTCAGAAGTGTATTAATTTGTCCTAATTCTTTTTCTAAATCAACAATAAATGTCCTATATTCTTTTAATTCAATTCTTTCTTTTGTTAGATCCATGTTATCAGAGTTATAAAAATGTGAGGGGAAGCAAAAATGTATGAACAATAATATGAGGAGGCTCAGCCTTCCAATGAATGATCTAATTAAATATGAACAGATATTTTTGGAGGCTCAGCCTTCCAATGTTATGATGCAAGAAATAATAGTTGGAATGATTAATCAGTTTCATAACCATCAATATCATAATTTATTTCATTGTCTGAATTACTATGGTTGAAACTTCTAAAGTTTATAGAAACTAATGGATTATTTTGTCTGGGATTTCTCATCCTATAATCTGTTTGTGAAGAATATCCGAAAAAATGTCCTTCAAAATAACTTAAGTAATATGCACTAGAGGTAAATTCATTTAATTCTCCAATTATACATCTTAGTTCATGTTCTTCAAAATCTTGCTCAATTGTAGTTTTTAGTTCTTCTAGAAATATTTTTTCTTGAAAATAAGAAAATTTTAATTTTTTCAGAATAATTTTTATTAAATCTGGGTAATGAAATCTTTTGAATAAGCATAAAATTTTTTCATCAAAATTTTGGATACAAATTAAGTTTGATAATTTTTTGTTAGAGTTGAGTTCTGAATAATCTACTCCAAAATTATTTGTAAAATATTTTTGTGTTGTGAAATTTGTTTCTGGGTAATGATTTTCATGTTCCATAAATTTTGATTTTAAAAGTTAATGAAAGTTTTTAGTTTAAAAAGCTTATTCCTTCTTCCTATTGAAACCTGGAGAAATATGATCAATTAGTTACTTAAGCTTGATAGTCTAGGTTTATTTTTAAAATTATTGAATAGTCTATGCTTATTATAGTACCTCACCTTTTCATCCCTCACTTACTACCACAGAGTTCTACCAGAGACATCTCTGTGTCTAAGACCTAAGATCTAAGGAAACTTATCCTAAGCGGTACTCTTTTTCATTTCCCTAATGGATTGATTCTTAGATTAAAACGATCTTATTCAGTTCAAGCAGGATTCACGTCTTTTGATAGTAAAAAAAGCATCGATTAACAATAACTATAAACATAAACAAAGATTATAAAGTCAAGTTGCTAAGAGATCATACCTCTTGGTTGCAATCAAGAAGTTGGAATAAGGAAATTTAGTGTGAAAGCATAATTTTTATGAGAGAGGTTTTTGAAAGCATTGCTTGTATTTCTTGGTATTTTTTACAAAATGAGAAGTCTCTCTTATATAGAAGAGAGATGAAGATTCTAGAGATAATATAATATTATCTTTACAACAAGAAAAGTTAAAACACTATTTGCTTTAAGACTTTTCGTAACAAAACAAGAAAACTTTACAAAAGAGAAGTTAAAGCATTATTTGCTTTAAGACTTTTCAAAAGCAAACACTATTTACTTTACAATTTTGCCTATACAAAACAAAAGACTTTACATTGTTAAAAAGTTGAAAGGGACAAGCCCCCTTTCTTTAGCCGTGTAAATCAGGATTACCCTTACATGACTCCGAAGGGTCAAGTAACTGTATCCTTATACGTGTTTTGCCTTTGTTTTGTCGGCAATAATTTTTTGTAGATGATTACCCAATTATGGGTCTATCATAATTATTGACCTATCTTGTGAAGATCCTGAAGAGCCAGGTCTTTTAGTAAAGCTTAAATTTCTTCTTTTGTAAGCTTCAACTAATTTAGGTCTCGAATGTTTGACATCAAAGGAGAAGAAGCAGCTTCTTGCTATTTCTGCATTGCTGTAAACCTTTCTAGATTTATCTTCTCTTAATAAATTTCTTTCTTCAATTTTGCCTTTTGACCATCCAAAATCTTCAGAAATTAATTTTGCCCTTGCCAGATCAATTTGTTGAGACATGTCTTCTAAAGTCATGGTCTTGGGACCAGAATTTTGGACTTGAAATTCTTCATACTCAATGTCTATGTCTTTAAAATATATCCAAATCATATGAACAAATGGGTAATTATTCTGGAAATCTGGATATAAAGAATTAATTTCTAACTTAATTTTTTGTGGAAACTCTGATGTGACTATTTCCAATGTGTCTGCCAGGAAAGATGGTAGATATGGGGTAAATTCATATAATGGGGGGATATTTATGACACTTAATAACCCGTGTTTCAGTAAAGTAGTAGGGGTGATATTGTAATCTCTTACTTTGAAAGGTTTGAAAGAAGGTAGAGAAATTCTAGCCTTTCTAATTGCAGAATCAAGCTGGCAGTAACACTCACCATCCTGATTTTCCGGACAATTTTCAAACAAGCTTTGGCATGATTTGTAATTGTTGAACACAAAACTCGATTCAGTAGATATTCCATTATGAATGGTCTTGTTGTTGCCAATTTGTGCTAATGTTTCTTGTATCAAGATGAAAGTTGTAAAACTCATTTCTTCTTCAGATATCTTGGGTTGTATTGGAATTACAGGTTTCCCCAAATGTATCAAACTTGTACTGGTTTTTTGGATCTTTGTAGAAATTAATGTATCACTAAAGGATTTCTGATCCTTTTGTGGAATTTGAGGTCTCCGAGAAATTTCTTTCCCTTTGCCTTTTGAACTTGTATTCTGAAGTTCATGTAAAAGTTCTTGGTCAACAAAAGTTTCCAAGTGTTTCAGATAATTTTGGTATTTAGTAACTCTGGGTGATATAATAATATCGTTCCCACAAATTTTTGTTGCTGAATCTATGGCTTCCTTAATGTCATAAAATCCTTTGTATACAAGTTGGCCATATCTTGGAAATAATTTAATTTCTTCAATTAGCAGGGCCATTTCTTCTCAGTCTAAATAAACTCCAGCTTTTGTGCCGGTGTATAATGTGTAGCAAATAAAAGGTTTTTTGCTAAAATGTCTACCTGTGGATAAATAAGAGGCTAGGGCATTTATTACTGCCACCTTCTTACTATTCCCTTGGATAGTGGTTTGTAAATTCCAAATGTTGTCTAAAAGACAAGTTTCTTCTTCTTTGAGTTGATGTCTCAAAGGTGTTTTGAATTGTTCCTTTTCAGGAAATGTTTTTAATTTTGCATTGTCAAAATTTATGACTTTTTCAGCCATTTGTAATGTATGAAAGAGAACTGTCTGATCTTCTTGGAATTTCTGAATTTCTTGAAATTTTCTGGAAAACACAAGTAATGTTATTAATC
This sequence comes from Lathyrus tuberosus, assembly GCA_022829125.1. NCBI lineage: Eukaryota > Viridiplantae > Streptophyta > Magnoliopsida > Fabales > Fabaceae > Lathyrus > Lathyrus tuberosus. The sequence goes on from JALAZF010000060.1 coordinate 18,129,890, forward strand.
ATATAATAATTTTCTGGATAGTAAATCTGGTATCTTATTATCTTTTCCTTTAATGTGTTCCCATTTTATCTTAAATCCTCTGTTTAAGACAAATTCTCGAAATTTCAGCCATCTGTTAGAAGTTAATTTTTTCTCATTCTTTGTATCAGCAAATTTAACAATTGTTTCACAATCAGTTCTAATAGTAATTTGTTTTTTAGACAAAATAAATAAAGCAAATTTTTCCAATACATAAATAATTGATAAAATTTCATAATCTAAGGATGTTAAGTATCCTTTTTCTTTAAAAGTTTCTGAGGTGTACCTACAAATTTTCTCTAATGATTTTAAAGAAAATTCATTGGGTTTTTTAATTAATATTCCTCCTCATCCCAATCCACATCCATCATTTTCAACAATTAAATAGTCTGATTCTAATGGTAAGGCTAAGGGTTCTAATTTAGCAATTTCTTCTTTTAATTGTTGGACAATTTTAATATCCTGGTCATTAAATTTTCTAACTCCTTTTTGTTGTGCCTTAATTTTGACAGGTTTTTAAAATATGGTCTGACATAGTTTACTAGTCCTAAAAAGGATTGTAACTGTTTTAGTTCTTTCAGTTTATCTGGAAATTCCAAAAAAAATTTGGCAATATGGGGTTATAGTTTGATAGTTCCATTTCCTATCTCCGCCCCTAAAAAAGAAATATAATTTTTTCCAATTTCAATTTTCTTTTTAGAAATAATTAAACCATGTTTTTCAAATAAAGAAAAAATTATATATAAGTGTTCTATATGTTCTTTTTCTGTTTGAGAAAAAACAAGAACATCATCAATATAGTCACATGTAAAATTATAACAATTTTTAAAAATGTCATCCATCATTCTTTGAAATATTTGTGGTGCATTTTTAAGTCCAAATGGCATTACTAGCCATTCAAAATATCCTAATGGACATGAAAAAGCTGTCCATTCAATGCTATCTTTATGCATTTTTACTTGCCAAAATCCTGATTTTAAATCAAATTTAGAAAACCAAATTTTCCCTGTATTTTATTAATTAACATATCTTTGTCTGGAATACAATAACCATCTTCAAAAGTATTATCATTTAATCTTCTATAATCAAAAACCATTCTAGATTGTCCTCTTTTCTTTTCTGCTTCTTTTTGGACAATAAAAGAATGGGTTCTATGTCTAGAATTTGATCTTTGGATAATTCCTAATTTTAATAATTGATCAATGTGCATTTTGAATTCTTCTTGTTCCCAATTACCATACATGAAATTAGGTGATTTAATGGTAATATCTGGGGTAATAATTTCTAATTTGCACAGAGTTTTATTCCTTTCCCAAAATTTTGTAGGGTTTTCTCCCATAACCTCAATTTTTTCTAATTTCTTAATTATTTGATCTAAATCATAATTTTTTATATTTTTTGTAAAATTTGTGGTATCTATTAAGTGTAATTCACTTTCTATACCATTGTCTAAATCTAAATCTAGATCAAAATTTTGTTGCTCTATATTATTGCAAGAACATTCATCTTTGTTTTCCTTGCAATTGCATGTTTCCTTTTTTATTAAGAGCTTAAAATTTGAAACAATGGGTATCATGGAACAATTTTTACTTATTGTTACATAATCCTTGTTAATATTAATTTGTCCATAATTATGGAGTAAAAAATCTAATCCCATAACAAGTGGTATTGAAAGATTTAGGTCTTGAACCCAAATTTTTGGCCAAGAATAATACTCGGACCATTGATTACAATTTGTTAAGAATTTTACTTGAATAATTTTAAATTGTAAATCATTTGAAGTTTTGGTTCCATCAAATTGCATTGAATAAGTTGGTTTTACTTTAACAATTTTAGTTTTTAATTCTTCTGGGATAATCTTTATATTTATAGTAGATGAAGTTGCTCCAGTATCAATTAGAATTGGTATGGTTTTTTCCTGCCCATGAATATTAATTTTTGCTGGAACTATAATTTGTCTTAGTTTTTCTCTATTACAAACTAAAGGTATCTGGAGGTCTTGAGGTTGTTCTGTGTTATTTATAATATTTATGTCCTCTTGAGTAATTTCTGTTAATTTTAAATTATTTTCAATAGCCGGGAATTTTTCTTTTTTAATAATTTCTGTTAATTCTTTAATAGTTTCTTCTAAACTATTAATTCTGGTTTCTAATTTATCGACTTTGTTTTCCAACCTGTCAAATTTTTCTTCTAATTGGTCTATTCTTTTTTCCCCATGTTTTCTATCAGAATTTTCAGGGGTATCTTTAATTTTGTTTTCTACATTAAAGTGTTTTTTGATACAATTTGAACAGATTTGCTTTAGACAAATTTGACATTTACATCTTTTATCAAAAGAGAAAAACCAATTACACTTGAAGCATTTAATATTATCACTTCCAGCTTTATAATTCCATTTATGGTTACAATCTGGTACAAGGTTTTTTGGTTCCATTAGAGAGTAAATTTTTTCAATTTTTCCAAAAGAATATAATAATTATTATTATTTTCTTCTTCTAGAGGAATTTCAATTTCTTCATTCTCTATTCCTTCTAGAGAACAAATACTCCAAATTTCAGAGTTGTCTGAAATGTCTGAGGTTATTTCTAGTATATCCTCTTTAATTGTAGAAATTAGGTTTGATTCTCTTGTAAACAGATTTTGTTTGTTTGGACAAACTGAGGATAAATGTCCTGGTTTGTTACATGCAAAACAAGTAATTGTATTTTTATAAGTTTTGTTAGGATTGTACTTTCTAACATGTTTTTATTTGTTTAAATAAGGTTTTCTAGCGTTTGATTTCCTTAAATAATTTTTCTTAGTGTAATTTTTCTTGAATCTAGGCTGTCTCCTCTGGGTTTTATCCTGTGGATGTTTTCCATATTGTTGAGGAGTATAAATTTGTTTACAAAAACCTACAATTCTTCTGTTTTAATTCTTTTTGAATTTGGATATAAGTACATTTCTTTTTTAATTCAGAAATTATATATTGTATTCTTATACCTATATTATCAAATTCATTTTTTATTTCTAATTTTTTCCAACTTTCGTGAATTTCCTGACCTAAAGGTCCTGGTAATTTGGTAAATAGTCTTTCACCTAATTCTTGAGAAAAATAATTTCCGGATGTGCTTGCTAGAGCATAAAAATCTTGTAAGAATTCTATTACATGATTCCAATCATATAATTGAATTTGTTCTAAATCTCTCATAGCTTCAGCCTGTCTCATAGTTAGTCCAACATTGGCATCTTTCCCTGTAATAATTCTATGTATTGTATAAACAAAATTATGAATATTGATTCCTTGGGTTACCAATTGACCTAATTTTTCTGGAAAGTTTACTTTGAATGCTTCCTAAGCAGCCCTAGCTATGTCTCCTAAATAGTTTTCTGCAATTTTAATCATTTCTTCTCCTGTGATAATATTGTGGTGTCTACTTTCATAGTCTCTAATTACCAAGGAAGTCCATTGTTCAATGTGATTATCCAAAAGTTGTGGATGTATATTAGTAATATTCAACATAACATGCCCATAACCATATAAATTAATTTCATTTAGATTTCTTTTTCCTAATGTTCTTAAATTAGGGTTGTTGTTATCATAAATAGCAACAGGTAGTCTAGATGGATGTCCTACAGAATAACTCATCCTTAATGGTTGATTATTGGGAAAAATGATCCATATGAGGAACTGGATTCTTCATTTACTAAATTTTTTTCAGTGTAAGCTGTTTCAGAAATTTCTGTTAAGCTTTCAGTTTCTTCAAAGATTTGTTTTAAATTTGTTATGTCTTGAAGGTATTTATTCATGAGAAAATTTTTATTAGTATTAGCCGACTCAATTTCCAAATTAAATTTTTCCATTAGAATTTCATCATTTCTAATTTTATCTAATTCTGAAAGGGTTAATGTTTGTTCATTCATCATTATTAACCTGTGTATAGGATTCTTCATAATTTTTGAATCTTAAAGATAAGGCCCCTTTAGTTGCGTATGTCACAACTTCTGTGGGTTTTAATGTCTCAGCTTCTTCCCCAATATTTTCCTTAATTTTCCATTCTTCTCCTGCTAGGAGTGAAGGTGATATTGGTTCTGGTCCTAGAAAGTTAATTCCTTTGGATGTTACAGTTTTTACCATTTCATTAATCTTTATTTTAAATTTATGTGACATTTGAGTAGATAATTTTCCTAAGAAGATTATGTCTACTACAATGTTTGATCCTTTAAAATTTTTAAATCCTTTACTTTGAACCTGTATTTTTATATATTTTAAATCTTTTAATCCTATGGTAAAATTTGGACACAAATAATGGATTTCACAATTATTATTCATGTCAACTTCAATTACTCCCATAATTTGTCTGGCTAATTTCGGATGTCTAGTGTCAAGTATGGCTACTAACACTTTGGCACCATTTTGTTTCATTACTAAGCCTCTTACAGCTGTAGTAATTAATCCTAAATGTACATAATTCATATTTTTATCTGTTAATTGATTTATGCTATCCATAGTTAATAATCCAAATTCTTCAACTTTTTCATCTGGTAACTCTAACATTTCAGATCTGTGTGTTCGAATTAGACTGAAATTATTTTCAAATATTCCAGATTTGTATAATTGTGTTGGTTTTAAAAGATTTATGTGGTCATTTGTCATTACTTCTAAATCTTTATCAGTATTCACAATTTGTTCTAATGTTGAAGAATTTTTATTTTCTTTTCTACTAAATATTATGTCTAAATAAAAGGTATTTTGAGTCTGATTTAGAGTTGTAGTTCTGGATGTGCTAGCTTCACTATCCATTAATGTCCTTGATCGACCAGAAACAGGGTTCATATTTTCAAATGTTTTTTAACTTCTTCAGTATTGTAAGTTAAAAAATTCTTGGTATTTGTAGTTTTTATTTTCCGTTTAGTACTTATTTGAGAGAATTTTTCAGTTAAAGAATCTATAGATATTTTTAAATCTTCAGTTCCGTTTATAGGAGTTTTTTGTTTTGATTTATATTTATATTTATATTTACATGACAGTATCAACATTTTACATACATTTACTACATATATATATATATATATATATATATATATATATATATATATATATATATATATATATATATAGTAGTGATAATCCAGAGTAGTAACTAAGATGAAAAACTGATGCAATACAATATCAGCACTTTATATATAGTAGTAATAGTATCAACATTTCACATACATATTAGTAACAGTATATACATTTTACATATCTATATATTTGCAATTCTCATTGTAAATTCAAATTTTTAATCGCACACAGTATATCAATTTGACATACCTTTTCGCAAAATTGATGAAAAAACTGATGCCTATATCTATACGTTTTCAATTCTCATTGTAAATGCAAATTTGAATAATGTCACCTATATCGTAGAATTGCTTATATCGGATCCATCAAGCACACATTTCTTATACATTTTACCTGCGTAGTTGTACTCATATCACTATTGTTTCCATGTAATCCACAAACTCTATATAGACCGGCGAAGATCACCCTTGTATCTACCCATCTCATCTTGATTATCTTATAGACAAAGAGTTTGCGTTTCGTGTAAAATACCAACCAACCTTCAAACAGGCATCTGTCGTTAGGCTTACCAAGGATGAAGAGGTCATCCGAATGATCAAAGATTTCATTGTTCCTGCTGAGGTAAGTCTTTACGTTTACACAACATATATGGCGATTTGAGTAGAAGTTGTATCTCATTTATCATTAGCTAACATATTGCACCCCATCTTTTATAACAAATTATCAAACTTCAAAGGGTGTTAATTCCTCTCCAACACTTAAAGGAAAAGATCCAGTTTCTGTTGTACCCTTCCCCAAATATCCACCTCTGGATCCAACAAACGAAAGTGATGTAAGTTTTCCATTACACAATAACAAGTTCAAGTCCTTTTAATTATATGCTAATACAAACTTGTTTTCCATATTAAGCCAACATGCTCTACTTCTCAAAACTGGAGCCCAGACAGAACCTCCAGCACTACCCCATCTAAAAGGCTTTCGCAAGAAACAGACATTGAAAACTTTGAAGATCCAGAATTCCTGTCGTCTAAACTATCTGCCACCAAGAATACAAAACATATTGTAATACCCCGTATTATTTAAATGTTCAATAGGATATCATATGACTATCTATGTGCTCTATCTTTGGGTAATTAGATTAATGGAATCCTCTAAGTGCTTTAGGAATTATCAATTGGGATCAATAGAGCAACTGATGAACTCTGAAGAGATCAATTATTTTATTAAAGAGACGGATTAATATTTACTAATTCAAGAAAGTCATTTTGGTAACTTTGATAATTGATCAATTGGGTTGAGACGACAAAATATCAATTGGAGATATTTTTTCCGGTTGGATTTATATTATATAATAAGGATTATTTATATATATATATATATATATATATATATATATATATATATATATATGTTAAGAAAGAAAGAAAAAGATAGAAAGAAGGAAGAAGAAGAAGAAGAAGAAGAAGAAAAGGAGAAAGAAGAGAAGAAGAGAAAATGGAAAAGAGGGAAGGAAACGTGGATCAATGTTCATCATCTTCTTCAAACTCCTCTTCGATTATCAGGTGGGTTCTAGTTAGACACTTTAAGTTCTAGAAATAAGTTGTTTTAAAACTTAGGTTAGATTAAGAGAAATGCTTAATTTGCTAATCAATGGAATCTAACGGATAAAACGTGAAATAAACTGTGTAATATAGTCGGGTCACGTGTAGAAATAATCGATAATACTTATTGTGGGGTTGGTACATGTTTTGAATGAGTTTGGATGGGTTTTGTATCAAGAAAAACAGGTTTTTGAGCTTCTGCAACAGGGTTAATCGATTAACCACTTTTGGTAATCGATTAACTAATGAAAAATGGTGTTTTACGTGAAAATCGAACTTGTTAACCGGTTAACCATATGCGTTAACCGATTAACACTGTATCTTTTGGAAAAAAATACTTTAAAAATCCATAACTTTTGATCCGTAACTCCGATTGACGCACGGTCGGAAGCGTTGGAAAGCTAATTTTATGCTCTATGAGATGGTGAGGGAGAAACATGATTATATGTCATGGATTGATGAAATATATTTTATGTGATATGTTGTGTTAAATGTTTTACTTGTATACATTGTATTATACCATGTCTATTTAATTGTACACTGTGAATGAAAGAATATGCATGTTAAAATGAATTAGGAAGAGTGAGAAAACTTACCCCAAACCTAATGATATGATTCTAGGTTTTGATTAGAAATTGATAGAAACTCTGGATGGCGACGCTCGTGCATTCATTGGCGAGTTCTGGCCTGGAGTAGATAACCTAGATGGCGATGCTCGGGCACGTGTTGTTGGAAGATACATCCTTGCCGAGTATTGGCCTAGTTGAGAGTGAAACACTAGTATGGAACATGTGGTTAATTTTGTGGTTTGAAGGACAAGAAAGGCCTTGGGGCATTATGTCCTAGGCATTGTCGAATACACTATTTTTGTTATGTGATCATGTAATCTTAACCATTTTATTTTGAGTTGCTCTTGAAAGGCCTTCATGAGTCTCGAGCTCCTCTGAAGTGCAGGCAAGATTACTTGGTAGGTTTGATTCCCTACGTGTAGTACAATTGGAAGCCCGTGCAATGGGTACGAGACTTGTGATGGTTAACAGGCCATGAGAAGTGACGGTTCACGGTTAACAGGCCGATGATCTCGAATCCAATTGTACACCAAGTAGCTATAAGGATCTATGACTCGGGTCGCCTTCTAGACGTAGAAGCAGACGGGAAGAAGAGATACCTTGGTACCGGTTATCGATTAATGATGTGGTGAGTTAATGAACTCATGTCATGTTCCCATATAGTGTGAGAGTATCAAGTGTGAACTCAAGAGTCCTTCCCTTCCCCGGACTTGAGTTAGGATTGATAGAACCTTGTACAGCTGAGAGAATCTATAGGATATGGAACTCACTGAGATTTGATGTATCTCACCCCACTATAGTTGCTATATTTCAGGTAATTGCAGGTTGATTTACAAGTGGAGCGATGCTGGGATGTTTCAAGAGAAGCTTAGTTAAGCTTATTCCGCTGTGTATTTTATTGTTCTTGTACAATGAGGAATATTGTATAATGTTCTTAGTTTTATTTTTTTTTGGCTAATTTCCATTGCTTGTACCATAGGTTGTATTATGTTTTAGAATGGTCAAGTATGTGAATTACGTCATTAGGCACTTATGATGGTGTCAGTACCAAATCAAATGCTTGTATTGTATTATTCTAGGTATATATTATACAGGGCATTACAGTTGGTATCAAAGCAGGTCGTATCCTCGACCTAGCCTTGAAACATCATAGGTAAATCTATTCCTTCCTCTTAAGTGTGTCTTGCCAGCATGAAACTTAATATCATACTACCTAGTGTTGGGCCTGATCAACCTAATGCTATGTATGTGATAGGTAGAATCATGGTTGAACGACCACGAGGATTCTGAAGTGTTGTCGGAACTTGTGCTGTGAGGGTAGACTCAAGCCAAGAGTTAGTAGTATGGGTTAAGTAATCCTTTGGAATTGATGGAGTCTGAAGGTTAAGGATCCCTATCGGACGGTTGGTTGAGGTATTGAGGAGTAAGTAACAGTCGCTAGTAGAGCTAGATTGACCACTAATCTGGATAAGGATTTCAAGTAATCTCATTCCGTGAAAAAGAAGAGTGGTTTTGTGGAACGCGTGGTGTAAGGTCCGGAAGTGAGATAAGTGTTGGTGCTTTAGTTTCTAAGGTTGGTATGGTATCTTAAATGGATGAGAGTACCTTAAGGAATGTGTTCGGAACAATATCTTTCGACTTGTTAAAAGTTGAGAGTTAAGGACGTTCGGCTTTTATGGGAACTTAAAGTAGTAGAGAAGTGTGTGAAGGAACACCAGGATGTGTCTACATGCTTCAAGTAAAACAAGTGTGAGCCGAAAGAATGGTAAGACATGAGTTGTGTATCTTCGGTTAGGAAGGGAGATCAGGTTCAGGAGAATACATCAGGATTTCTATTTTTGGTAAGAGACCAATTTGGAATTTGGGATTTGGTAACTTACCCAAGGAAGGGTATAAGGTATTGTGTTGGAGAAAGTTTGGACTTCATTTAGTAATAGAAGTGTAGTGATATGACCGGAATCAGTTTGTATTAAGAGACAGAGTAAGAAGTCCTGGTAACATGTGCGAAGTGATGAGAAGGTTCTCCAAGAGGATGCATTGCCCCGAGTTATTTCAAGTATAGAGGAACTTCTGTATTTGTGAATAATCGGAATATTTGGAATCTACCTTTTGTTGGACTAAGAACGTTGTTGTTTTAGTTCTCACCCAGGGATTCGAGTGAGAACAAGGTTGTGTGTTATAGGTTATGTCCATCGCTTTCGTGGTATAGTATGTTGGTTGTATGTTGAATTTTGCTTATGGACGACTCAAGGATGAGTTGTGGTTAAGACCCTATAATGTCATCATTATTGTTTTTCCCGCTAGTGTCGTTGTATCAACAGAGAGTGAACTGTTCCGCTGAAATTGTAGGGTGACTGCGACAGAATTTGGAATTTTTCCTTGTCACTTGGTTGAAGTGTGTCGTCTGCATGTTTTGACTTTGTCGGTTTTACCTTAGTGGAATCATGGTTGGTGAATGTTATATAAGTTAAGGAGCCACAAGTTGAGAACGATATTATGGGTTAGAGCAAGCTAGATTGATGGTTTGAGTTGGGATGGCTTTGAATTAAGAGGAAAACTGATTTTTTTTCTACAGCAGTGTTAACCGATTAACACAAGGGGTTAACCGATTAACACATGCAAGGATGGTGTTTTGCGCTAAATTTTGAGGAATTAACCGATTAGCTCAGGTGGTTAATCGATTAAAGTGTGGGTAAATTGTGAAATCCCTTAAGAACCATCATCTGCGTTTTGTTACCTTATGTTGCTCCGAGTGGAGAGTTTTGTGTGATGTAAAACGGAATTCCAAGTAAATGAAAGACGTATTCGTGGTTGAAATTTTGAACTTGTGGAAGGGTGTTACTTAGTCGATCATCTGTTTAGATGACCAAGGAATTTGACTACGAGGAAGTAATCTTATGAAACTGGATTGAGTATGAGGAAGTCTTAGGCGCGTTGTTATTATTACTGTTGAGGACTTTAAGGACGGAGTCAGAGATTACTCACCAAGTATTGATTTGTAAAGATCATTTTGGCAATTTAATTTATGGTGTTATTAAGGAACGACCGGTTTGCCGGAGTTAGTAATTGTTATCTTCCGTGAGTCCTTGGTTTTGGATTTAGACCCCGTGAGAGTGGTATCAGTTGTGTGCAGTTGTGTTTTACCCAAAGAAGGAAATTTGAAGGTTATCTTTCCAAGTGTGAGTAAGAATTAGACGTTCTGAAGTTAAGTATGTGACTTGGAATCGTTTATGAAACGAAACGAAACGAATGAGGAAAGTGGATTCAGTTGTGAAACGTGGCATGTCCTTTGAGGGTGTGTATACGTGTGAAGTGTTGTATACGGATTGGTGAGTAGTATGGAAACTCACAATTTTGCTTTGAATGGTTTAAGTTTTGATAAGTGGTGACTCACATAGGATTATGGTCCTATGTTGGTGTTACGTTGTTATTGGTTGAGATCTCAAAGTCATCAAGAAACCTTGAGTGAGTCAGAACCCCGTAAGAAGAATCGATTTGGAATGTGGTAGCCCGAACCAAAGGTTGTTAAACTATTTTGGATATGGATTCGAGTTTAGAATGGATTTGGAGTTGTATATGTTATGGGTGTAATAGTATAACTCATGTGCCTCTATAGTCTGGAGAGTGTTGGACTGATGTTATGATTGTGTGTCGGTGAGGAAATTGTTCTACCATATGACGTCAGTAAGTTTTATACCGTTGGTTAGTAAGGACCCCAAGTGGATAAGTGTGTTTCTCCGTGGACGGTTAGCTAATTGGCAGTGCTCAAGAATTCGTAGTGTTCTACTGTTAGAAGTTGAGTTGCACAGTGGAAGGTGACAGATGGAAGAGTTCAGTCAGTCTAATAAGAATTTAGAAGGATTATTGATTGTAAGTATGAATTAAGGAGATCGTGTTTTAAGTGTGTTATCCTTTGGTATGACACGAAGGAAATGAAATATCGGATGTAAGGAGTACCATGTACAGCATCAGACCAGATGGGACTGGTAAAGAAGTCGTTTAACTAATTGTGGAGTGGTTTAGAACGTTGAAGGATTTACGGAGGAATAGTTATCGGTAATTGTATGGAGTTAAGGAATCACTGAATTACCTCATAAGAATTTGATGAGTGGTTGTTACCCTGAACCAAGATAAGGTGTTATGGTTTCGTTTTGTGACTCGGTAGAGGGATGTAGAATGGTACATTCTTTCCGAAGTAAGTTGCAACCAGGTCTTTTGTATGAAACAACAGATGAATTGAGAAAACGTAAGTTGAAAGTTAACCCAATATTGGAATAAAAGTATAACTAAGGACACGAAGTTTGATAAATTGTGAGAATACGGATTTTTAGTCTGTGAAGTCAAGTTAGAATTGGAATACGTCAGAAATTTGGACGGACGTAAAGTCAAGTATGGATCTAAAACAGGGATATAAGTTGCAATTGTTGTTGAGTAGAGGAAATTCGGGGGCGAATTTCAATTTAAGGGGGGGAGAGTGTAATACCCCGTATTATTTAAATGTTCAATAGGATATCAGATGAGTATCTATGTGCTCTATCTTTGGGTAATTAGATTAATGGAATCCTCTAAGTGCTTTAGGTATTATCAATTGGGATCAATAGAGCAAATGATGAACTCTGAAGAGATCAATTATTTTATTAAAGAGACAGATTAATATTTACTAATTCAAGAAAGTAATTTTGGTAACTTTGATAATTGATCAATTGGGTTGAGACGACAAAATATCAATTGGAGATATTTTGCCTAGTTGGATTTATATTATATAATAAGGATTATATATATATATATATATATATATATATATATATATATATATATATATATATATATATATATGTTAAGAAAGAAAGAAAAAGATAGAAAGAAGGAAGAAAAGAAGAAGAAGAAGAAAAGGAGAAAGAAGAGAAGAAGAGAAAATGGAAAAGAGGGAAGGAAACGTGAATCAATGTTCATCATCTTCTTCAAACTCCTCTTCGATTATCAGGTGGGTTCTAGTTAGACACTTTAAGTTCTAGAAATAAGTTGTTTTAGAACTTAGGTTAGATTAAGAGAAATGCTTAATTTGCTAATCAATGGAATCTAACGGATAAAACGTGAAATAAAGTGTGTAATATAGTCGGGTCACGTATAGAAATAATCGATAATACTTATTGTGGGGTTGGTACATGTTTTGAATGAGTTTGGATGGGTTTTGTATCAAGAAAAACAGGTTTTTGAGCTTCTGCAACAGGGTTAATCGATTAACCACTTTTGGTAATCGATTAACCAATGAAAAATGGTGTTTTACGTGAAAATTGAACCTATTAACCGGTTAACCATATGCGTTAACCGATTAACACTGTAACTTTTGGAAAAAAATACTTTAAAATCCATAACTTTTGATCCGTAACTCCGATTGACGCACGGTCGGAAGCGTTGGAAAGCTAATTTTATGCTCTATGAGATGGTGAGGGAGAAACATGATTATATGTCATGGATTGATGAAATATATTTTATGTGATATGTTGTGTTAAATTTTTTACTTGTATACCTTGTATTATACCATGTCTATTTAATTGTAAACTGTGAATGAAAGAATATGCATGTTAAAATGAATTAGGAAGAGTGAGAAAACTTACCCCAAACCTAATGATATGATTCTAGTTTGTGATTAGAAATTGATAGAAACTCTGGATGGCGACGCTCGTGCATTCATTGGCGAGTTCTGCCCTGGAGTAGATAACCTAGATGGCGAATGCTCGGGCACGTGTTGTTGGAAGATACATCCTTGTCGAGTATTGGCCTAGTTGAGAGTGAAACACTAGTATGGAACATGTGGTTAATTTTGTGGTTTGAAGGACAAGAAAGGCCTTGGGGCATTATGTCTTAGGCATTGTCGAATACACTATTTTTGTTGTGCGATCATGTAATCGTAACCATTTTATTTTGAGTTGCCCTTGAAAGGCCTTCATGAGTCTCGAGCTCCTCTGAAGTGCAGGCAGGATTACTTGGTAGGTTTGATTCCCTAAGTGTAGTACAATTGGAAGCCCGTGCAATGGGTACGAGACTTGTGATGGTTAACATGCCATGAGAAGTGACGGTTCACGGTTAACAGGCCGATGATCCCGAATCCAATTGTATACCAAGTAGCTACAAGGATCTATGACTCGGGTCGCCTTCTAGACGTAGAAGCGGACGGGAAGAAGAGATACCTTGGTACCGGTTATCGATTAATGATGTGGTGAGTTAATGAACTCATGTCATGTTCCCATATAGTGTGAGAGTATCAAGTGTGAACTCAAGAGTCCTTCCCTTCCCCGGACTTGAGTTAGGATTGATAGAACCTTGTACAGCCGAGAGAATCTATAGGATAGGGAACTCACTGAGATTTGATGTATCTCACCCCACTATAGTTGCTATATTTCAGGTAATTGCAGGCTGATTTACAAGTGGAGCGATGCTGGGATGTTTCAAGAGAAGCTTAGTTAAGCTTATTCCGCTGTGTATTTTATTGTTCTTGTACAATGAGGAATATTGTATAATGTTCTTAGTTTTATTTTTTTGGCTAATTTCCATAGCTTGTACCATAGGTTGTATTATGTTTTAGAATGGTCAAGTATATGAATTACGCCATTAGGCACTTATGATGGTGTCAGTACCAAATCAAATGCTTGTATTGTATTATTCTAGGTATACATTATACAGGGCATTACACATATCAAGACGGAATGAGTGCTACACCCATGACTGTTATAACCAAACTATTCATATTTACATTGTAATTTTGGCACTTCTCTAACGTAGATGTAAGGATATTAATCCAAACTAAAACTCCATCTTTTGCTAAATATTTCTGATACTTCGGATATTAATCAGAACTACAATCCATCTTTTGCAATTATAATGTCTATAATGTTATGCTACTAATGTATGATGATTGACATTGTTTATTTTGGCCTCTATGATGTTGTTTAAGTTTTCTGCATTTTTGTGTCACCTTGGTCAATGTAACACTGCCACTAAATTTTTAGGGGGAAAGAGAGATGAATTGAACTTTTTCTTAAATTTTTAGGAACATTAAGGAATTACATATGTTGATTTCTTTATATATAGTTATCTTGCGAAAGCAAATTCCCAATAACTCTTCTCATTACTACTATCTCAAAACTAGAAGACCTTCTCCACAACCAACATTAAGGAGATTCATATCTCATTTCATGGAACTTGTAGTTTGCTGCAACTCATCTAAAACACCATTTTCATTCAACACTTTCGGTAGGCACCCTTCTCTTGGTGCTGTCAAATAGTTTCTATAATGGCAATAAACATAGTGCCACAAAATTTTAAAAAATAACGTTGTTCTTTCGGTAGGCACCCTATTATGATGATAGTAAATGAATAATTTTTATACCTTGTGTTTTAGAATAATACATGTGTTTTCTTCAAAGTTTGCATCGTAACATATGCTATTAATGAATAATAATATTCTTCATATGTTTAGAAATCGCCACAGTAATTTGTTTTAGAAGTCTTCCAAATGAAAAAATAATTCTTCATATCCTATTAGAATAATTTTCTTCATGTCCTATTATGATGTCATAGCAAATATCATATATGTATTTTGCATCCTAACTTTAGATAATTTCAATATTTGTTATACCTTTACAACACATGAATAATTTTGATTATGATTTTACAGGCCTTTGGTGTATTGCTTTACCTAGCTCCCACAGAGACATCCAGTAATTATATAAATTCAAAGGTTATGGCATGTCTCCCTCTTCTCACATATTCCAATTATTGCTATTGAGATATGAAACTTACATATCAATTTTGTAAGATGTTTGATTGAAATGATCTGAGTACATTTACAATATCTATTTTGTCATATTTTTTTATTGTAAAACAATTATTCTTCAAACGTTATTCCTTACCTTATCTATTTTTGTATTAGTTTTTTTTTAATTTTTTAATTTTCTACATAACCATAACTTATACATATAGTTTTTCTGCCAATATTATCTTTATACATTTATTCTAAATAGTTAATAGTATACCCAAACTTATGAAATAAAAATTGTAGAGAATGTCTGAACATCATTAATCACAGAATTATGAAATTTTCAAATTAAATCTATCTTTTTATGTCTGTATATTGACTATGTATATTCATGTAATAAACTACTCGTGCGGACGCACGGGTATTCTACCAGCGACTGTCAAAATATATAAAAAGAAACGGTTGTCGTACCAATCACCCTAATACGACACTAGTGTACTGCGGCAGTTAAGCAAGTTACTCTCCCCCTTAATTTGAAACGAGTGTGCATTATAATATTACTTAATAATTTTAAAAAGGAAAATTTGTTCCAGAGTTGCAGTAGTTTGTTAACCGCCCTACTTGTTTGGGCGTTCTTTTCAACCTTCCCACTTAAATTCTAAAAATTTTAAGCTCCTACCAAACATTTCGTTTTTTCTAAACTCTATTTTATATTTTTTTTCTCATCTTGCTACTGCTACTTTGATTTTCCTAAACCTAAATTCACATCCTCAATTATTCTAAATATTTCCACACTGACTCCTTGTTAAAGCATTGTTCGTTGGTTTAAATTTTTCAGCTTATTGATTAGAAATTCCTAAACCTATTGCAATTTCATTGAATATTGAAGGAGAATATCCCTAATTTCCTTACGAAATCATATCATGTTCCATCAAATGGTTATTGCACATAGGTAGAATCAAAGACCTAACTTCTTGTTTCCTTTGCCTATTTCTTCTTTCATGTATTTCTATGTTCTTTAATCAAAATTGTGATTCTCATTTTTCCTTTTCTCCGTTCCTTTGTTTTCTTTAATAAAAAAATATTAAAGAAGACTTTTTGTTTTGTTTGTCTCGAGTAAGTCAAACGAGATCCTTTGATAGATATTGAGATGTGCCAACATCTACGTTCTAAATGGCTATGGTTTTACTTGAATTCATTGTTTTCATAATTTTATGTTGTCTTTTTTTTTCAGCTCTGATTTGATGTTAATCGGACTCCGGTAACACCATATTTTCATCCTACCCTTTTTTCTAATCTAGAGTTTAAAATTTTACTATTACTAGTTGTGTTGGGTTTTTATATGAAAAATCTCTCATGTTATTTTTAAGTTGAATTAAAACCATCTTGACATCAATGAGAGATAAGGCATCCCAACTATATTGACACCCTTTTTCTACCTCATCCTATGCACATAGCTCATAAATATATAAATAAAAATGAAAATAAATATGTATAAGGGGAAGACTATACCTTACCCTAAAAAAGAGGGGAAAAAGAAAAAACTATGAGAATGTATAACACAAGAGACCTAACTTATCCCTCAAGAACTCCGCTTCCATGAAAGGAGGAAAAATATCTCACCACGTGGAAGATGCAATCGAATAACCATAGTTCTCTAGCTTGTCAACACAAGAGTTACCTTCTCGATATATATGGGAGTGAAAAATAGTTACCCTAAGCATCAAACCATTTTCCCACCTACTCAGAATTTTCCAATATACTACATTCCTCTCACGTCCAATAAAGGAATTTCATAATAACATGTGAGACATGACACCCTAAGAACGAGTGTTGTAAGGTTGACTGGCACTTCTTGCTAATTTGGAAAAAATTGTTACTTAGATACATATGGCATGAAATCTTGCTCTTGTTCCGACATATTCACTCAAACTTTTATGACAATTTCAAATACATTTTATATCCCCAATGGAAGTTCAATCTTTTGAGTATCTCAAATGATCACTTCCCCGCTAGGAGGGGTGATTGGAATTACACTACCCTGCGATCTCTTGCTAGAATTAGATGGACTCACCCCAAAAGCGTCATTCAAATCTTTAATTTGATTATCAATATGTACAGTATCTTGAATAACAAAGATATTAGCATCATGGAAGTCCTTGCTCCTTTTATACATATATGTCACCACCATCTCACGATCTTCTAGATGTTTGAGAATTAGGTTGACTTGTCTTTCTTCCTCATGAATTAGAGCAATCTACTTAAAAAGATTAAGTTTCTCCCCTCAAGGTGATTTGTTCAACACTTTCTATAACTCCTCGTCTGATTGTTCTCATTGTTCTATATTTTTTCTTGTTGCAAAATAGGCGTGTTCTGTTGATAATATGTGTGTTTTCCTTGATGATAAGTATGGATTCCTTAATAATAGGCGTGTTTTACTTGATAATAGGTTTGTTTTCCTTCATAATAAGTGTGTCATCTTTGATAATAGGCGAGACTTCCTTGGTAATAGGATGACTTAAAGAATTTGAATTCCTCCTCTTTTCAATATACTAGGTTATGATATATGGATTTGCACTCACCATTGTTATAACTCGATCCACCTCCACATTATTCATATGGATCAACTTATGGAAAGTATTTTAGCACGAAAAATATTCAAGACATGCTCGAAATCAATGAAGTCTCCATCAAAATTTATTCAAATAGGTGAAACTTTTATAAAACCTTTTTAAAACAAAAAAAATGGTCTTTAAAACTAAATTTAGGTTCGAAAGTCAATTATGCATAGGGAAGGTATTAGCCACCTCAACATCTATTTTAAGAAAATTGTTGAATCTAATTAGTTTTGCAAAAGATATTATTAATCTTATTATATTTATTTTTCTCATATGCATCGAACAAGAAATATAGCATACTTACAAGAAAAGGGAAAACATGTTTTTATTATTGTGCTTGATAAGATTTTATTCTTGCTCCTGCGTATCTCCCAGTGTAATGAAGAATTCAATGCTACGTAGTTCTTGGGGAGAAAAATCTTGTGTGTTAGTTGATTTTAAATAAAAAGGTTTTGATCGCATAAAAGTGAAATTCTATGCAAGTCTTAGGTGCACTACAACTGTAGCAAGCACTACGGGAAGGCAGTAGTGCGCACTATCTTCTTCTATGAGTCACAAAATTTGGGGCGACTACGGGGGAGTCACAAGGCCAATACGGCTTGTAGTAGGTTTTACGACCTGGTCGTAGTAGGCTCTAGTCTAGCTTATGGCTACCTCCTCTTACTTATGTAGTCTTCAAGCATATAGTCCTGATTTATCTCCAAATTTCCATATTTTGACCTTGTTCATCTAAAATACCTGTAAAAAAAAATATAAAAAAAATGAAAGTAAAACAAACAAAACAAAAATAAAATAAGAATTAACAATAAAAAACACATGCAAAAAATGGTAAAAATACTATTGTTTACTCCATTGAACACTTCCGTAGAACTAAGTAAAGGTTGTTACAAACAAAGTTAGGAGTTTATGTTCCTTCAAATGGACTAAGATCTCTTACATGGTACCGATAGGGTTAAGTGAAGAACGCTGCAAAATAGAGGCTTGGAGCGGTTTTTTTTTTATCTGAGTAGGTAGAAATTCAAGACTCGTGGAAGGTCATGCGGAATTCAGCTTTGTTGGGTAAATGCAAAAAAAGATTGCAAGATTCACATTGGAGTTGTTCAATTACATTTTAATTTCAGCATCATCTAGTTCCTTGATTATATTAAACAAAAGTTGTAAAATTGTTACCATAATGGATGACTACGAATTTTCAATGGTACGCCATTGGAGATTGGATTAGACTTAAAGCGGAGACAAACAACTTTAACCAATATAAACATTGGTTTATTCTTCTCATTCCCTCTCCTAGATTTTTTTGTATAGTTTATGCTATTATGTCTTTATCTCTTTTGTAAAATCACATGTTGTCAGTTTTAATCTACTTATAGATATTTGTTGTATATGTGTAGGTGTGGAATATATTAAGTCATACGGTTCATCTTTCTAGTGATTATACCTATTTGTAACATGTAATGTTAAATTAGTTTATTGATAAATGAAATTCGATTTAGACATCTCGTACAAATTGAATTTTTATTGATTAATTCATTGATTATATAAGTGTTGTACCCCAAATTTTACCCCTTAGATGTCATATCATCTTGTACTTATATGTAGGGATCAATCATCCATGCATTGTCAACTAACCACTTCATCTTGCAAGTTTGTTTCTCTTGTGAAAGCCAGGACTTGCACAAAGAGGAGGGCAAAGTCTCCTAAGCCAAGCTCTCATATGATTCAAGGAAAGAAAGACAACTGAGGCTCCAAATGCAATCATTTAAGTTCACCTACATCCAAGGAGTCCAATTCAACAAGAAATCAAGTGTGTTTGGTTCCTATTACAAGTGCCTTGTGCCACAAATTCACCATGCCTCAAACTAGGGTTTTGGTCAAGAAAGTCAGCCATTGCCTTTGATGTTGATCAAGACACGATCCCAAGCCTTGGGACTTGATTCCATATGATAATAGACATCCTTAGAGGTCATCTATGGGCCTTGGAAGAGATTGAAGAGGCAAGATCATCAGAGATTATCCAGTTGTATTCTGAGGAAAATTAGGGTTTTGACTAAGGCTCTGACTTTTGAGATTTTGATCCAAGATGAAGCATCCAAGTCCTTAATCTATCATGACATGTCTAATTGTTGAGTTAGGGCATGAGAAATCAAGTTTTGAGAGGTTTCTTGCAAAGAGGGCAATGTTTGGTCCTTGAAACTTCCTAAGTGTAGAATATTCACTCCTTGTGCAAAATTGGGAAGACCATAACTTTCACACCACCCATCCAATTTTAGTGACTCAAAGCTCAAATGGAAGCTCTTTCCATGAACTTCAAAGTGTATTAGAGGACCTTTCTTCAAAAAATGCATGATTCTTAAGTTATGAGACTTGGAAGATAAGTTGCCTTTGGGACTTAGTGAAATTTTGGTCATTTTCACCCTAATTTTCATCCAAATTTAACTCAATTTTCCACATATTTCCAAACCTCAAATAAAGAATCTTTGGACATGAAAGTTGTTCCTTGTTCTTCAAGCTTTCCAAGCATGTGTAGAACTCCTCATTTGGATAAACCAATCTCAAGTTATGATGTTTTAAAGTTAGGTGTTTCAAATGATGAAATTTCCATAACTTAGAAAATTTTCTAAGTTCTTTTGGACAGCCCATGTGCATGACTCTATGGATTTTTTTTCTCATTGTTGCAAGCCTTATCTCAAGGCACTTTCCACATGAACATTGCTCTATCAAATGCTTACTTTTCAAAGAGCCAAAGAACTCACAAATTGGAGCATTGATCATCAAGTTATGACATGCTAAAGTTGGTATGTTGAAATCTTTGTCACATTTAGAAAATTCAGATTGCAATTCTTTGGTACACCAAACTTTGCCTTGGTTTGTCATGAGATTCTAAACACCATTTTAACTTGTCAATAACATCAAAATTGCACAATGCCACACCATTTACTTAAGAGGATCAAGAGTAGTGGCATTTGGCCCTTTGTTTGAAGTATGGTCGTGTGCCACAAGAGAGGTCCATGATTTTGTATTTCCATTACACAAACCAAGTTTAATTTTGAACTAAATCCTAGCCAAATACAAGTACAACTAACTTGATTTATTTCTTGCCATCAGTTCACAATATCTTTTGCCACAAGTCCCTCATGCTTGGCGTGATGTCTCTCCATGTGTAATCCCAAACATTTCCTCTTTAAGCTCTCATTCTTATGACTTACCAAAAGGTATTTTGGGGACATAACATTGGACTTGCGAAATAAAATTATTTAGTATAAGGATTGTCAGCTTGATGCGCATGGATCCATGATTCTCAATCCCTAGCTTTACTTCTTTTAACACTCTCTCCTGACACAACAAAAATGAGCTTTTGAGGCATATATTGGATTGTGAATATGACAGACCCGAACCCTTTTCTTTGAGGCTTTTGTGTAGCAAATGAGGCGTTACTTTCTCCAAGGTTGACTAAGTGTGAAGACTGAAAGGTGGTCCTTGCAAACCCTAATCTTTTCTCCTGTGGGTAAAACATTTATCCACTGTATCTCTAGGAATCAGACCAAACCTACTCTCCTATAAAAGGAGACTCTTTCTCACTTGTTACACACCAATAATCATCAATACATATCACAAAGCACCTCTTATCATTTCCAAAGAGAAGTACTGCTCGAGTGGGAAAGCTTGTGGAGAGTTGAAGCACAAGTATCTTGAGAAGGAAGAGGTCTGGTGCAGTTTGTTCTTCAAGCTTTTGGAAAGGTGCAGTGGACTTATTCCACTAGGTAATCATCATCTCTTTTACTCCATGTTCCATATACCATATCATGCTACTATGTTGTTTGTTTTGCACTTGAGTTGAATAGCCATGTGAATAATAGTGTTAAGATCATGTGATACCATTGGCACTGTCAGCTCTTGATAATGTAGTGTTTGTGTCTTCATACTGTTAAGAATTTGCTTGAATGTGTTTTAGCATGATGAGAGTTTGGTCTCATTCTTTCTTTATGCCCTTGACCATATGCTTGTATCCAGGATTATCATTATCATGATTAGCGTTGTATGTTCATATGTTCAGAGTTTTGTGGTTTGAAATGTTGTTGTTATGTTCATATGCGGTTTCCATATTACCTTGGAATGATATTATGAGTTTCAAATGCGAGTTTGTATTGGTATCCTGATGCATGATAACATGAGCAAAAGTGTTGAATGTATGTGAAACTTTTGCACTGCCAGTTTGGAATTTTGGATCATATGGTGTGTGTATTGTCATGTTGAAGTTTAAAAACTTTAAGATATTTTCAAGATACCTGCTGTGTGTTAGTTCAAGTGGCATAACATGAAGTTCGTTTGGATCAAGTATAGGTATGTTGGTAGGATAATGACATGGTTTCATTTCTAAACTCACCTGGTTGGTTTGTTTTTTTCACTTCTGATTGTATCATCTTGTCGTGTGAGATAGTTGGGTGGTGTCCCTTGTTTTAGACGCTGCATGTTTAAGTTTTTTTAGTTCATTTTCTTTTGGTTAAGTGTTGAATAAATAGTGATGAAATAAGATGATGAGAGGCCAATTGTTGCTACTGCGTTGTTGTTATTGCACGATAAGTTTGTGTTTCGTCGCATGGTTGCATGAATGGGAAAGAAAAAGTGCGGCATGATTGGTCAGTTTTAGTTTGGCATGTTGTGACTTAAGGATTTTTATGACCAGTTGATATGGGTTGCTAGCATAGTTGTTACAGTTTTTATCATGTGTTTTTAAAATAACATTTTCATTCGCCTGAGAGCTTATATGTTTTCAGGGGTGGCTTATACAATGGATGTATAGCCACCCCAGTGGTAGAGAGTATGCGCTGCAATCAAGGGGTCTGGGGTTCGAATCCCCCTCGCCTCAGACACCCTTTTGCATGTTTTCTTTTTTTTTCATCCTTCCTCTTTTCACATATTGGGCTTAGCAAAATTGATTCTGGCACCCCATACTCACAGGCCCATGCGCCTGGCAAAGGGATTCTAGTTCATCCCAAATTTCTAGTACATCCCCTCTTGTTTAGTTTTAAAACATTTTATTTTTCTTTTTCACTTCAATTTTAATTAATTAAAAATATTTTCTTTTACTCAAAAAAATTCCAAAAATACTCATAAATACTTTTCAATGTTTAATTTAATTTTGCATAATTTAATTCTCACTTTTATTTTATTTTTTATATTAAATTCTAAATTTACAAAAAACATGAGAAAAACTTTTCATTTAATTTTGAATATCTTTTGAAAAATCACTTGATCCTTGAGGGTTTTTGTGAGAGTTCTTGGTACATGAAAGGGTTACTTTGAGAGAGTTCCTTGATCATGGTTAAGTTCACTCTATTAGGGCTTTGTTTGCCTTTGTTATTAAGTCCCTTACCTTGAATATCTTTGCTTTTGATTTCACACTTGAATGCTCTCTTTATCATATGTGTGTACTCATGTGTTTATGATTGTTGTGAATTATCTCACTATCTATTGCCATACATGGATGTTTGATCATACTTAATTATTGTATATCCCCTTGAGTCCTTACACTCATTTTGTTCATGTAATTTCAATCCCTTGTAACTCTCTTGCTCATAAGTTGTTATCCTCCCCTTCATTCCAAAGGAAAGTCTCTCTATTGACCTCAAAGTCATAGATAACTCATTATTATCCTTTGACCTCATAGTCATAGGATCTCCTTGGCCTCCTAAGAGCCACTTTTCTTACAACTTAGAATTAAGTTAGAGTTCTTAGACTCTATGTGAACTCATCACCTTGAGTATTCAGTTTCCCCATCACAACTTAGGCTTAGAGAGTTTCTTAAACTCTACATGAGATCATGAATACTCACTTCCCTTGGAACTTTGACCATAGTCAATGGTTCCTCGCCTTAGTTAGGTGAACTACGGTTGCTCTGATTCTTTAGTCAGATACGTAGGCACAAGATGTGACGTCTTGGCGAGCATACTTAGTGTATATACTGTTAGGTCTTTACCTTAGCACAATTCCCTTAGCAAGTAAACATAATATAACACAAACTAACAAGAGGTTCCTGTAGAGTACTACAGATACTTAGGGTGCTAATACCTTCCCTTAGTATAACCAACCCCCGATCCTTGATCTCTTAGCTTTGTCTTCACTTAGCGTACTTAGGGTTTTCTTCTATCTTTACCCTTTCCTTTGGATAAATCAAAGCTCGGTGGTGAATTTCAAAGATTTGTGATTCAAGTTAATTAATAGCTTGATATATGATTCTCACCGCAACAGAAATGGCGACTTCACTGGGGACACATTTGAGGGTTAAGCCCACCTTGTTTGTGCTTGTGTTTGTTATATGTTTTGCTTGCTTAATTGTACATATCTGTATATATATGTCTACCTGTTCTGTTTGGGTTCTTCTGTTTGGCAGGGTTTGCTATTATTGAGGGGTGAGATAAGTCATAACCCGGACTTGAGAGTACTTATGATATGACGATGGTATATTCAAGGAGGCTTTGAGGGAGTCGATTCCCGAAAAAGTTGACTTGAGACACCATCACTCAGTTGAGGCCCTCTTGAGAGTTTAGTCAATGTTGAACGAGTCTATTCGTGAAAACGTTGTTACTCTCGACATAGGTGCCCTTGATATTGAGAACCGTAGTTACCTCTAACCCCACTTGGCCTTTTAGGAGGTAGTGCGAGGACTATGAGGGAGTCTATTCCCGAATTGGTTGCTACACGATACTACACTCGGACGAGATTCTCTTGAGAATATTATTGACTACCGAGTCATTCGGGAAATCGATAATATCTGAAAGATGGATTGTCGACTCTGGGAACTTCTTAGAACCCTGTTCTATAGTTGATACAATAATAGTACATACCAATTGGGAAGGGTAAACCATAACTCCACGCTCATGACCATAACCTAAGCCCTTTGTGTGTGCTTGTACATTTATGAATATGTGTGCATCTATGTGTTTGATTTTTTGCATTCATACATCATAAGCATTCATTTCATGCCAGTTTCATGGAACTCAGACCTCTTTTTTGTGAATATCATAGGGATATCATGGACAGTACAAGAAGGAATACCGTGAAGTACACTTTCAAAAGTCATAAATTGGACAACCTAAGGAGATTGGGAGACTTGTTGTCAGACCCTGAAGGATTCAAAGATAGATATGGGAAGCTGTGGATCTTGTTGAAGAAGGAAGTTGACGAAGGACTCCTCTCTACTCTACTTCAGTTCTATGACCCTAAGTACCATTGTTTTACCTTCCCCAATTATCAACTCTTTGCCACCCTTGAAGAGTATTCTCAGATAGTTGGTTTACCTATTAAGGATGAGTCTCCATTTCCTATCTTTGAGAGGAACCCCAAAGAGGAAGAAATAGCTAAGGCCACCCATTTAGAGTTAGTTGACATCCAAAACAACATGACTTCCAAGGGAGGAATATTTGGGTTGACTGCTAAATTCTTATTTGGAAAAGCTCAGTATTATGCTAAGCACTCGAATAGGGATGCTTTTGAAGCCATTTTTGCATTACTTATCTATGGACTCTTTCTGTTCCCAAATTTCGACAACTTTGTGGACATGAATGCAATCAAGATATTCTTGAAGAAAAATTATGTACCAACTTTGCTCACTGATGCTTACCATTCAGTCCATTTAAGGAACGCCCACAATGGAGGACAGCTCACATGTTGCACTCTCGTGTTGTACAAATGGTTTGTTTCACATTTGCCAAAAGCAAGCGTATTTTGGGATCCCAAGAAAGGATGGTGGTCTAAAAAGATTATGGATCTTTCTCATTCCGACATTGATTGGTATAACCGTGTGTATGATAGGATAATGATCACAGACAGTTGTGGGAATTTTGGCAACGAACCTCTTCTTGGTACCAAAGGAGGAATCAGCTACAACCCGGTGTTGGATCGACGACAGTTGGGGTATCCGTTGAAAGATAAACCTCTTGGTATTCATTTGGAGAACATATTTTTTGAAGGATATGATAAGTATGAAGAACAGAGAAGATTGATCTTGAATGCTTGGGGTAGCAGACACAAGAAGGGAAAGAGTGCTATAGGAAAACCTAATTGTGTGTCAATGGATCCTTATCTCCAATGGGTCCGAAAAAGAGCTATTGAATTGAAAATGCCTTATTCTAGACAAGAACCAATTGCCTTGAAGGAGGAGCCCATTCTATTCTTCATGACAAAAGAAGAAAAGCTGAAGATTGCTTTGAACCAAGCCCAACAGACAGGAGAAGCTTGGAAACACAAATACCAAGTGGTTGTCGAGGAGAACCTAGAGCTCCAAAAGCAACTACAAGCCAAGGATGAAGAGTTGTTCTCATGCAAGAAAAGGAGGACCCAAGAAGGACCAAGCACCTCCGATACTCAATCTACTCCGTGGAAGTTAATCATCGACAAGCTCGTCATGGAAAAAGCTCAAATGAAGAATGAGAATAGGAAACTCAAGTTGAGGCTCTTAGGGGAATCTCCTTAGGTCATTTTAGCTTTATGTTTAGGACTTTGAAAGATGTACTACTTTTTTAATTCACTATTTTATTAATGAGAATAAGACTTTTTTATATCCCTTGGTATTTTACGAGTGTTTGAATTCCATGAAACTCTGCATAGCATCCCGCATTTTTGTTAAACTATCAAGAAACTAATCTTGTTTTGTAGACTTTGTAGAAATGGATGCTGGAAGAAGAAGAATATGGCCGTATACTTTTGAGGTTCCCGAGTTGGAACAACTGTTGGGGCTGGGAGATTCGATTGAGGACCCGTTGGCTTTCACTAAGAAGTATGGGAGAATCCTTCCATTGTTGAAACTCCAAGTGACAGAAGGACCACTTGAGAGTTTGGTCCAACTCTACCATCTTGTTTACCATTGCTTTGTGTTTCCAGACTATCAATTAATGCCAACTTTGGAAGAATATTCCGCTCTGATGGGCATCCCTATCAAAGACTCTCCTCCGTTCTCAGGAATAGAAGAAGAACTCACTAACAAAGACATTGCAAGAGGGGCGAGGCTGAGATTGTCTGACATCAAAGCCCACTTGACCAACAAGGGAGGACGTCGTGGATTACCCGCGCAATTCTTGCTCGAGAAAGCTCTCTACTTCGCGGATATGGGAAATTCTGCACTCTTTGAATCAACTTTTGCCTTGCTTGTCTACGGTCTGTTCCTATTTCCTAATGCCAAGTACTTTGTTGACGTTCAGGCCATCCGAATTTTTATGCTCAACAACCCTATCCCAACGCTGCTAGCTGATACTTATCATGCTATTCACACAAGGTACATGAGGAATGGAGGACCAATTGTTTGTTGTGTGGCTCTCTTCTATAGGTGGTTTATTTCGCACCTACCGAAGACGCCAACCTTTTGGGAGGTAGAAGATGGCACGATTTGGTCCAAGAAACTGATGGAGCTGACTCACACCGACATTGAATGGTATGATCCGATAAATGGAGGGATCTTGATGATTCATAGCTGCAGAGACTTCCCCAACGTCCCTCTCATGGGAAGGAATGGTTGTATCAACTATAATCCTGTGCTTGCTCGCCGACAATTAGGCCATCCGGTGGAGGAAATTCCTGATTTCGATGATCTAGAAATGCTTTTCCTCGAGGAAGATGAAGATTTGGAGTTCAAAATCAGAATTGAGCGTGCTTGGCGCCGCATCAACAGACAGAGATGGATAGCCATGGGAAATTTTGATTGTACCACTATTGAGGCTTTTTTAGAATGGTCTCGCGAAAGAACCCTCGTGATGAGGATGCCTTATCCCCGCCACGAATCACCTATAAAGGTAGAATCGAAGTTGAAGGAAGCATTAGGAGAATTAACCCTTGAAAAGGCAAAAATCAAGGAGCGAATCAACAGGCTTATGAGAAAGATCGATGGAGAGGAGGGACAGTCTACCAGTGGATCTAAGCTTTAGTTTCATTTGTTGTTGTATTTTCCATTTCCACTTATGTATTTTGAATTATGAAGATATACCACCTCTGATGTAACATTTGCAAGAATTTCTAATGAAAGAAGCTTATTTTGATAAACATCCAGTTATCTACAATGTTTGTAAATTGTCTTGGTTTCTTGTTAGTTTAGCTTGTGTTTGCATTTGCATTTTCATTTGCATCATGTCATAGCATGTTCATTTTCTTCCATGTCTTTATCTCATGTCACCGTTTTCTCTTCAGAATCGTCACACTGAGTTCCCGACACAGCTACAACACACGAGCCCAAGCTCGTCAAAAGATGTCAGAACAGTACTGTGAAATGGACAGAGTTAACAATGAGCTGAGTGAGCTATGAGGAGGAATGGGGCAGATTCTAGAAGCTATTCAAGTTATGAAAGCAAAGATGGATACACAGGCCACTGTGGTCTCCGAGATTATCACTCCAACTTTGGAACCTCCTCCCACTACTACCTTGAACCCCATTTTGAGTATGCCAGTTGATTTCATACGTGCTCCGGTTCCCACTTCTACCCAACAAACTGTTCCTTTGGTTAATGAAACTCTTCAAGCCATCCATACCTTTACTCCAGCAACAGTGCAAACTCAAGTGCACCCGGTTTTTCACAACCCACATCCGGTCTATGATTACCCTGATATGTCTGAAGAGGGATATGATCGACATGAAAGGCTAAAGGAGAGTGTAGAGATAATACAGAGGAAAATGAAAGCAATGGAAGGGAGCAATGTATTTAGTACTGATGCTAAAGACATGTGCTTAGTCTCAGGCTTAGTAATTCCACCCAAGTTTAAACTACCCAATTTCGACTTATACTCAGGTGCAACGTGTCCTAAGTCACATCTGATTATGTATTTCCGAAGAATGGCTGCATATATGGACAATGATAAGTTGATGATCCACTGCTTCCAAGACAGTCTGAAAGGGGCTGCTGTCAAATGGTACTTAAGTCTGGACCAGTCTAGAATCCGTTGTTTTCAAGATTTGACAGATGCTTTTATCAAGCATTATAAATATAACATGGACCTGGTACCAGATCGTAGACAACTGTTAAGCATGACTCAGAGCAATTCCGAGTCCTTTAAAGAGTATGCACAGCGTTGGAGTGAGACAACATCTTAGGTAGAACCACCTTTGTCCGAAAAAAACTAGCTGATTAGTTTGTGGATGATGTGAAGCCAGAGTTCTATGAGAGGATGATCAGCAGTGTCAGCGCTAACTTCGCTGTTATTGTTGTTGTAGGCGTAAAAGTAGAAGTAGGGCTGCAAAGCGGAAAAGTAGTCAGTTCCTCAAGCAGTTCAACCAACACAATGCCAAGAAGCCTCCTGGTCACTCCCACTAGAAGAAAGAAGGAGAGACCAACGCCATCACGGCAGGGAAGAAAAGGAACCCAAGGTGGAAACAACAGCCTATTTATCAATAGCCGACAGTTCTGAACTTTAATCAACAGCCGATCTACCCCATGCAGTATGCTCCACAACACTATGTAGCAGCTGTAACACCTACCTTTAATCATCAAGCAGCGCAGCAGGCATCATCCTATCAACAACAGCAAAGACAACAAGCTTCACAGTCAGGTGCTCCCCACAGAAGACAAGGGGGAACGACCATATTTCCACCCATACCAATGTCTTACACTGAGCTCTATCCTTCCTTAGTGCAACAAGGACTGATTGTTACCAGAACTTTGGGTCCACCCACAGAGAAGTCTTTGCC
Source organism: Lathyrus tuberosus (assembly GCA_022829125.1). Taxonomy (NCBI): domain Eukaryota; kingdom Viridiplantae; phylum Streptophyta; class Magnoliopsida; order Fabales; family Fabaceae; genus Lathyrus; species Lathyrus tuberosus. The sequence continues at coordinate 18,159,170 of JALAZF010000060.1, forward strand.
GTTCCACAATCCAAATGTTAATTGTGCTTTTCATCAAGGGGGAGCCGGTCATGACTTGGAGGGTTGCTTAGCATTGAAACACGTGGTAAAAAGGTTGATGGAAAAGAAGATCCTATCTTTCGCAGACAATCAGCCAAACGTGAAAAGTAATCTGTTGCCCACGCACGGAACCACAAATGCCATTGAGGACGAGAACGATGAGGTGTTAGTATTGGATGCATCAAGGATCAAAACTCTTATCAAGGTTTTCCATGTTAAACTATTTGAAGCTAGATTGGTAAAAATTTATCATGGTGATTGCAAAGAATGTAATATCAGTGGAAAGGGTTGCCAATTGGTCCAAGACGACATTTAGCATTTGATTGACGAAGGATTTCTGCAAGTGTTCAGTAAAGAGAAGAAGGATGAAGTTGTAGTAATTGAGCCTGTGTTCAACTTGCCAAAGTCAAAAGAACAAGTGCATGTGTTCAACATACCAAAGTCTGGTTCTGTGATTCCCGTGTTTAATAAGCCAGTACCAATCTTCAACACTTATGAGTCCGTTGTTGCTTCCACTGCTAATCACTCAAAGCCAAGCAACATCCGACAACCCGTTCCATTCCGTTCATAGGTTCAAAAGTTGTGTCGTAGATTTATGAGAATACTGGGGTTGACAAAAGACATGAAGAAGTGGTTCCAAGGAATGAGGTGGGAACCACTAGTGAAGAGGTGACCAACATAGTGGGGACTGGGAAGATGACTCGCAGCGGTAGAGTTTACACTCCTCTATTCAAAGGAACTGTGCCTAAGGTGACTGCTATTCCTATACCCTCCAAAGATAAAGAGAAAGGTGGTTACGAAGGAAGATGATGATGAGTTTCTGAGAATTATCAAGAGAAGTGACTATAAGGTTGTGGACCAACTCCACCAAACTCCATCCAAGATCTCAATTTTGTCTCTGCTAATGAATTCTCCTAAACACAGAGCAGCCTTACAGAAAATACTAGTCCAAGTACATGTAGCCAAGATATTACTGCTGGACAATTTGACCACATAATTGCTAACATCACAGCCTGCAATACGCTCAGTTTCAGGGATGAAGAATTACCTCGAGGAGGCCAAAACCATAATCTAGCCTTGCACGTATCCATAAAGTGCCAAGAGGATACTTTAGCCAGAGTGCTTATAGATATTGGTTCGTCTTTGAATGTGCTGCTGAAAAGAACTCTAGAAAAGTTGACCTATCAAGGAGCTGTGATGAAGCCTACTTCACTCATTGTCAAAGCATTTGATGGCTCGAGAAGATCAGTAATAGGAGAGATTGAGTTACCTATTCTGATTGGTCCTCATGTGTTCAACATCCTTTTCCAAGTCCTGGATATCAACCCCACTTACAGTTGTTTGTCGGGAAGACCTTGGATCCATGGAGTCGGTGTTGTAACATCGACTTTGCATCAAAAGATGAAATTTGTAGCTGATGAGAAATTGGTCATTATCCATGGTGAAGAAGATCTAATGGTCAATAACCTGTCCTCTTTCCGATACATTGAAGCTGATAAAGACGCTTTGGAAACCTCTTTCCAAGCTCTTGAGATAGCTAATACTGTTATGATTGACAATGAAGAGCCAGTGGCCTCAAACTATCCCTCTTTTGCTTCTTTCAAGAGTATTCAATCTGCCCTAAAAGAAGGTGTACCTGAAGGCTGTGGCAAAGTCATCGAGATTCAAGAGAGAGAGAGAAGTACCAAGGGTTGGGTTACAAACGAACTCTTGATGAGACAACTGCTGCTACAACAAGGCGACTAAAGACGATTCAGGAAGTATTTGTCAGTGGAGGACATCAAGTTCCTGCCATCATTGAAGACGCTGAAGATGAAGACATTAGCCACTTGGTCTTTCAGTGTGATGCCACATTGAGTAATTAGGAGGCTGTTGAGATCCCTATTTTGTACCCTATGCCAGAGTAATTTGTTTGCTTTTGTTGTTGTTTTCAATTCCGCAGCCCTGCCCAAGGCTAGTGGATTATTTTGTATGGGCCACCGCTTTTAATTCTTATTAATTAATGAAGTTGATGTTTTGTTAAATTCTCTTGTCTTTATTTACTGTTTTTGCTTTTAAGGAAAAATGGCAATCTTTTCAAAACTACAAAAACATTTTCTTCTTGCATTTGATTTTGTGCATTTTAATAAAATAAATCCCTCCATCATGCAGAATAAATCCCAAACCCGTTGTATTCAATGACCCTACTCTCACTATCGACTTTGATTCACCTATCTATCAAGCTGAAGAGGAGGAGGATTTTGAGATCCCTGATGATTTGGCAGAAATGTGTGAATATGAGTACACGGACCTTCAACTGCATGAGGAACAAGTTGACGTCATTAATCTTGGTACCGAAGAGAACAAGATAGAAGTTAAGGTTGGGGTAATGCGTGGGGCAGAAGTCAGACAACGGTTAGTTCAGCTTCTTGAAGAATATGTGGATGTGTTTGCATGGTCTTATCAAGACATGCCTAGTTTAGATACATACATAGTAGTTCATAAGCTACCGCTCAAGCCTGAATGCCCGCCGGTGAAACAGAAACTTCAAAGAGGTAGACCTGACATGGCTCTCAAGATCAGGGATAAGGTCAAGCGACAACTGGATGCAGGTTTCTTGGCAGTTTCGAAGTATCCTGAATGGGTAGCCAATATTGTGCCAGTAATGAAGAAGAATGGTAAAGTGCGAATGTGCGTAGATTATAGGGATCTCAACAAAGCCAGTCCTAAGGATAATTTCCCTCTACCCCATATCGACACTCTTGTGAATAATACAACTCGGTTTGCAGTTTTCTCCTTTATGGATGGTTTCTCAGGCTACAATCAGATCAGGATGGACCCAGCAGATATGGATAAGACTACATTCATCACTCCATGGGGAACTTATTGCTACAAAGTCATGCCCTTCAGTTTGAAAAATGCAAGGGCAACCTATCAGAGAGATATGGTGACATTATTTCATGACATGATCCATAAGGAAATCGAGGTTTATGTGGATGATATGATTGCTAAATCCCAGAGTGAGAGGGACCATTTGGATCATCTTTTGAAACTATTCAAGAAACTCCGGAAATATCAGCTAAAGTTGAATCCGGCCAAATGTACTTTCGGTGACAGATCAGGAAAGCTGCTTGGTTTTATCGTCATTCAGCAAGGAATTGAGGTGGATCCTGACAAGGTACGAGCTATTCAAGAAATACCAGCTCCGCAGACCGAGTCTCAAGTAAGAGGTTTTCTGGGCCGTCTGAACTATATTTCCAGATTCATCTCCAACATGACTCCTACTTGTGAGCCAATCTTCAAGTTACTCCGCAAAGACCAGACTGTAGAGTGGAATTCTGATTGTCTACAAGCCTTTGATAAACTCAAGAACTATCTGCAAGAACCACCAATCTTAGTTCCCCCTGTTCCTGGAAGGCCTCTCTTCATGTACATGACTGTGTTGGAAGGATCCATGGGCTGTGTTTTGGGCCAACATGATGAAACTAGGCGCAAAGAGCATGCTATCTATTACTTGAGCAAAAATTTCACTGACTACGAAAGCCGTTATTCATTGCTAGAGAAGACTTGTTGTGCTTTGGCATGGGTTGCCAGACGTTTGAGGCAGTATTTGATATGTCACACTACTTTGTTGATCTCGAAAATGGATCCAATAAAGTATATCTTTGAGAAGCCTGCCCAAACAGGAAGACTTGCCCGTTGGCACATGCTCTTGTCAGAATATGATATCCAATATGTCACTCAAAAGGCTATCAAAGGGAGTGTCTTATCAGATTACCTTGCAGATCAACCTATTAAAGATTATGAGCCTCTCAAATTTGATTTCCCCGATGAGGATATTATGTTGATTAAGAGAGATTGTGAAGTGCCAGGCCCTGATGAAGGTCCTGAACCTGGTTCGCGATGGAAAATGATGTTTGATGGTTCTTCCAACTATAAAGGACATGGCGTGGGTATTGTGTTGATGAACCCTAATGGTGGTTATACTCCTTTCACAACAAGGTTAGACTTTGAATGCACGAACAATATTACTGAGTATGAAGCGTGTATCTTGGGTTTAGAAGCTGCAATTGATCTCAAAATCAAGATTCTAGAAGTCATTGGTGATTCTTCTTTGGTTATCTATCAGGCCAAAGGTGAATGGGAGACTAAAGACAAGAAGCTGGTCCCGTACCGTGATTACATTGTGGAGATGATCCAATACTTTGACCAGATTACTTTTCGTCATGTTCCTCGCTCGGAGAACCACATAGCTGACCCTCTAGCAATGTTAGCTTCAATGTGGCAAGTCAGATTTGTTAATGAGGCGCCATTGATTAGAATTGAGCGCAAAACTGAGCCCGCCTATTTTCAGTTAATTGAAGAAGAGGTAGATGGGAAACTGTTGTTTCACGACATCATGAATTACCTAAAGACTCAAGAGTATCCCGCCCATGCTTCCAGTCTTGATAAGAAAACTCTGCAAAAGCTATCATCCAAGTTCTTCCTCAACAACGATGTACTTTACAAGAGGAATCATGACATGGTCCTGCTAAGATGTGTTAATAAATGAGAAGCAGACCTGTTGATTCACGATATTCATGAAGGAGCCTTTGGTACTCACGTCGGTGGTCATGCCATGGTTAAGAAGATCTTGAGGGTTGGGTATTATTGGTTGACTATGGAAACTGACTGTATCCAATACGCCAAAAAGTGTCATAAGTGCCAGATCTATGCTGATAAGATGCATGTGCCTCAAACATTGCTAAATGTTTTGTCATCGCCTTGGCCTTTCTCTATGTGGGGCATTGACATGATTGGGGCTATTAAGCCAAAAGCTTCTAATGGTCATCATTTCATTCTAGTTGCCATTGATTATTTCACCAAGTGGGTTGAAGCTGCTTCCTATGCCAATGTGACCAAGCAAGTGGTTGTTCGTTTTATCAAGAATAATATTATTTGTCGTTATGGAATCCCTAACAGAATCATAACTGACAATGGGACAAATCTAAACAACAAAACAATGAAGGAGTTTTGTGACAATTTCAAGATTGAGCATAACAATTCTTCACCTTATCGTCCCAAGATGAATGGAGATGTCGAAGCAACCAACAAGAATATCAAAAATATCCTCCAGAAAATGGTCAAGACTTATAAGGATTGGCATGAAATGTTACTATTTTCCTTGCATGGATACAGAACTTCGGTTCGAACTTCAACAGGGGAAACTCCCTTTTTCTCTGGTATATGGAATGGATGTTGTTCTTCCCATTGAGGTGGAGATACCATCTTTGAGAATTCTGATGGAAACCAAGCTTGATGAAGCAGAATGTGTCCAAGAGAGATATGACCAGCTAAACCTTATTGATGAGAAGCGACTGACTGCCATGTGTTATGGTCACTTCTACCAGAAGAGAATGAAGAGAGTATTTGACAAGAAGGTTCGTGTTCGAGAATTCCGAGAAGGATAACTTGTAATCAAGAAGATCTTGCCATCTCAAAGGGATGCTCGCGGAAAATGGTCACCCAACTATGAGGGTTCATTTGTGGTGAAAGTTGTGTTCTCAGGAGGCTCCTTATTCCTTGCAATGATGGATGGTGAACAACTCGCACACCCTGTGAATGTTGACTCAGTACGAAAATATTACGCCTAAAAAGCCCGCTAAGTCGAAAACCAGAAATGGCGACTTAGGAAAAAAAAGGGGTGTCCCGGTGGGTCGTAACCTATGAAGGAGACCCAGGCAAAAGTTAGGGACAAAGGCGTTTCACTGTGTCAGACGGGGTTGTCACCTACGTCAAGGAATTCATGAACAAGTTCAAGTTTATTTTCCCTCATCAGCAGCAAAGTTCTTTTTTAAAACTCTTAATCATTAGTGATGGTAGTGGTCATTGAATACAATGTAACCTTTTCCCAAATTGCCATTTTCTAATTGTAATGTTTCATGGAACTTCGCCATTGGCAAGTTACCATTCTAATAAAATCAGATTTTGGACCATTCTTTGTTTGATATTTATCATTGCTCTATTGTTTTTCTTGTTATGCAAAACTTCACTTATTCATTAATAACGGTTTTGAAAGTGGAAGATGTTTTAAAAAATCTTCCGAGAAAACACAATGAAAATATAATTTTCTTTGGCATTAGGGACGATTCAGTGAAATCATTTGCTTCCCCAATAACTCTGGTTGTGACGAAAGCACTGTTAAACCATCTGGCGCACAAGCTCCCCATTAAAGTAAATTTTTAATTGACAATACTTCTCGGATCGGATGTTTCAGTAATGACTGACTACTACGATACAAAGGACTTCTCCCCAGTATCTTCACAGATGTTTGTTGAATGTGAAAAATGTCATTTCCTCAAGAGAAGGAAAGATATTCCCAGATTGATTCCAAGCTGCTGAGTCCCTTCAGATTCAGTGTGACTCCTTGCAGTGGATGTGTCATCCATCTACCCTGTTTCCCAGTCTGTCGTCTCTCGTTAGAGTCGTCTCTTGCATATCATTGAGCATTCGCATCATACCATATCATCCTACATCTTTGCATCTGGGTGTGCTTTTGCTTGTGGGTCTTCACATCCCTTTACACTCAATTTGTTGATCTATGGATCCTTATCTGTGTCTAGCTTACGTCCGGTCTTCACCTGCGTGCGCTAATTTTTGCTCATTATTAATATTCCCCGGGAAGTCTAATCTTTATTTATGCAACCCCCTCACTGACCTGTCTGATACTTAATCTCCTCATATGGGAACCCAAAGTCCAGTAATTGCTGGCATTGTTTATTCCTTGGTCGCCTATGAACCTAAATTTCAGGTCACCTATGAACCTAAAGTCCAGTAATTGCTGGCCTTGTTTGTTTTTGGTCAGTTATGAACCAAAACCTCAGGTCAATTATGAACTCTGGTCACCTATGAACCTAAAGCCCAGTAATCGTTGGCAATAAATTTCAGGTCACCTATGGACCTAAAGTCCAGTAATTGCTGGCCTTGTTTATTTTTGGTCAGCTATGAACCAAAAACTCAGGTCAATTATGAACCTTGGTCACCTATGAACCTAAATTTCAGGTCACCTATGAACCTAAAGTCCAGTAATTGCTGGCATTGTTTGTTTTTGGTCGGCTATGAACCAAAACCTCTGGTCAGTTATGAACCAAAACCTCTGGTCAGCTATGAACCAAAACCTCTGGTCAACTATGAACCTTGGTCAGCTATGAACCTAAACTTTGGTCACCTATGAACCTAAACTCCGGTTAACTATGAACCTTGGTCAGCTATGAACCTAAACTTTGGTCACCTATGAACCTAAACTCCGGTCAACTATGAACCTCGGTCAGCTATGAACCTAAACTTTGGTCACCTATGAACCTAAAAATTGGTCGCCTATGAACCTAAACTCCGGTTAACTATGAACCTTAGTCAGCTATGAACCAAAACATCAGGTCAGCTGTGAACCTCAATCTAGGCCCAACTCATATTGGTGTCTTAAGTCCAGTCTTTGCTGGCAAACCAACTCAAATTAGTATCCTATCCAACCCATATTGGTGCCCAAGTCCAATCATTGTTGACACTTTAATCTTGTTCCCAGCAGAGGTTCAATCATTATCAACATCTTTCATCATTTGGCGCATGCAAAGCTCGTCTCTGTCTTTTCTGATTTTTCTTGGAGATCCCATTTGAACTCTTCAGTATAAGAAATCCCCAGAAAATCTTTTGTAGGATGTTTTCCTTTTATTTCAAGTTGATCCCTAGTAGAGATCATGCCCTCTTTCTGGTTTCATGCCCATTAAGAATGTGTTTCATTTCCCCAGTGTCATCCGGTCACCTATGAACCTGTCGTCCATCTCCCTGGATCTTTCCCTAGTGGAGAATACCTCTATGGCCCCCATCTCCAGTGAGGACCTGTAGGATTTTTCCCTTTATTTTTCTATCCCCAGTGTTTCCTTGGAGTCTCCCCAGTCGAGTCTCTTTAGTTGGTTAGTTGCATCCCTAGTGCGTCTTCCTTGTGGATACTAACCTTCATCTTTCCCCAGTGATGCTCACCTGTGGTTGTTTACTCTTTATCCTTTGGCGTCTTATTTGTCTGCATCTTTGCACTATCATGACATCATATCATCATACTAGAAACTCATGGCATGTCAGTATCTGTATGTCTATTTCTTGTCCTTAACATCTGCATTCCATCTAAGGGCAAAATTTTTGGTTTGCTATATTTGAATACCTTTCACCTGGATGTCCTGAATGTTTCTTTCCCTCGTGTCATCTGGTAGAGTTATTTAAATAGGAGCAACTGTTGTACCCCAAATATGACCCCTTAGATGTCATATCATCTTGCACTTATATGTAGGGATCAATCATCTATGCGTTGTCAACTAACCACTTCATCTTGCAAGTTTGTTTCTCTTGTGAAAGTCAGGACTTGCACAAAGAGGAGGGAAAAGTCTCCTAAGCCAAGCTCTCATATGATTCAAGTAAAGAAAGACAACTGAGGCTCCAAATGCAATCATTTGAGTTCACCTACATCCAAGGAGTCAAATTCAACAAGAAATCAAGTGTGTTTGGTTCCTATTACAAGTGCCTTGAGCCACAAATTCACCATGCCTCAAACTAGGGTTTTAGTCAAGAAAGTGAACCAGTACCTTTGATGTTGATAAAGACATGATCCCAAGCCTTGGGACTTGATTCCATATGACAATAGACATCCTTAGAGGTCATCTATGGGCCTTGGAAGAGATTGAAGAGGTAAGATCATCAGAGATTATCCAGTTGTATTTTGAGGAAAATTAGGGTTTTGACTGAGGCTCTGACTTTTGAGATTTTGATCCAAGATGAAGCATTCAAGTCCTTAATCCATCATGACATGTCTAATTGTTGAGTTAGGGCATGAGAAATTAAGTTTTGAGAGGTTTCTTGCAAAGAGGGCAATGTTTGGTCCTTGAAACTTCCTAACTGTAGAATATTCACTCCTTGTGCAAAATTGGGAAGGCCATAACTTTCGAACCACCCATCCAATTTGAGTGACTCAAAGCTCAAATGGAAGCTCTTTCCATGAACTTCAAAATGTATTAGAGGACCCTTCTTCAAAAAATGCATGATTCTTAAGTTATGAGACTTGGAAGATAAGTTGCCTTTGGGACTTAGTGAAATTTTGGTCATTTTCACCCTAATTTTCATCCAACTTTAACTCAATTTTTCATATAGTTCCAAACCTCAAATAAACAATCTTTGGAAATGAAAGTTGTTCCTTGTTCTTCAAGCTTTCCAAGCATGTATAGAACTCCTCATTTGGATAAATCAATCTCAAGTTATGATGTTTTAAAGTTAGGTGTTTCAAATGATGAAATTTCCATAACTTAGAAAATTTTCTAAGTTCTTTTGGACAGCCCATGTGCATGACTCTATGGGTTTTTTTCTCATTGTTGCAAGCCATATCTCAAGGCACTTTCCACATGAACATTTCTCTATCAAATGCTTACTTTTCAAAGAGCTAAAGAACTTACAAATTGGAGCATTGATCATCAAGTTATGACATGCTAAAGTTGGTATGTTGAAATCTTTGTCACATTTAGAAAATTCAGATTGCAATTCTTTGGTACACCAAACTTTGCCTTGGTTTTTCATGAGTTTCTAAACACCATTTTAACTTGTCAATAACATCAAAATTGCACAACGCCACGCCATTTACTTAAGAGGATCAAGAGTAGTGGCATTTGGCCCTTTGTTTGAAGTATGGTCGTGAGCCACAAGAGAGGTCCATGATTTTGTATTTCCATTATGCAAACCAAGTTTCATTTTGAACTAAATCCTAGCTAAATACAAGTACAACTAACTTGATTTATTTCTTTCTATCAGTTCACAATATCTTTTGCCACAAGTCCCTCATGCTTGGCGTGATGTCTCTCCATGTGTAATCCCAAACATTTCCTTTTTAAGCTCTCATTCTTATGACTTACCAAAAGGTATTTTGGGGACATAACATTGGAATTGCGAAATAAAATTGTTTAGTATAAGGACTGTCACCAGGTTGGTTTTTTTTTTACTGCTGATTGTATCATCTTGTCGTGTGAGATTGTATCATCTTGTCGTGTGAGATAGTTGGGTGGTGTCCCTTGTTTTAGACACTTCATGTTTAAGTTTTTTTAGTTCATTTTCTTTTGGTTAAGTGTTGAAGAAATAGTGATGAAATAAGATGATGAGAGGCCAATTGATGCTACTGCGTTGTTGTTGTACGATAAGTTTGTGTTTCATCGCATGGTTGCATGAATGGGAAAGAAAAAGCGTGGCATGATTGGTTAGTTTTAGTTTGGCATGTTATGACTTAAGAATTTTTATGACCAGTTGATATGGGTTGCTAGCATAGTTGTTACAGTTTTATCATGTTTTTTTAAAATAACATTTTCATTCGCCTGAGAGCTTATATGTTTTCAGGGGTGGCTTATACAATGGATGTATAGCCACCCTAGTGGTAGAGAGTATGCACTGCAATCAAGGGGTCTGGGGTTCGAATCCCCCTCGCCCCAGACACCCTTTTGCTTGTTTTCTTTTTTTTCAGCCTTCCTCTTTTCACATATTGAGCCTAGCGAATTTGATTCTGGCACCCCATGTTAGACGATGGCTATGGATCTAGAAGGGGGGGTTGAATAGATCCCTTGAGTTTTACACGCAAATGGTTTTGAAATTTTAGTTTTATAAATTGTTTAACGAAAACTACCACTGGATAGAACGTCTACAACGAACCTTCTACTAAAAGGATCGGATATGCACGGATATATCGAGAATGAGTATGGAAGAGAAAAATTCAGTTGATTACTACACTTAAAAAATGCAGTCAACAAAATATTGCTTGCTTGATGTTTAATCCAAACCAATGAGGAAAAATGATAAGCAACTAAAAACAATGTGTTTGATTTTTGCGTTGAAATAAATTATCAAACACCTAGTGTGCGTAAACACACTAAGTGCATAATTTCTATGGAATGTAATACAGAGCTGCTCCAAGATGCAATTCAAGGAATTGTATTGATTTAACAAATAGTTTCTCAGCTCAAAATTACACTACGACAGAAATTTTGATAAATTGCGACTTCACAAATTCGAACAACCTGAATTATAAAAGAGTTAAGGGAAAGAGAGAACAAACGAGATTTGATTAGGCAGTTCCCCAATCGTCCTCGCTTTGGGTACCTCTTCCCCCAATTCCATAATTGGAATTGAGATATATATATATATATATATATATATGTAGCTGTTGCAAATTGTTTATTACAAGAGGAAACTATGAACATCCAAACCCTCGAACGTCTTCGATCGTTGATGCAGAATTTTCTCTTCCCTTAATTCAAGATGAATCAAGTCCTTCGAATATGGTTGATCCAATTATCGTCCCACGCTACTAAACCGAACAAAACCTCCGTTCTTCGGTTACCTTCACTCAATCAATTGCAATCTACCAAACTTCGAACCCAAACCTTTCTTCTACGATCCTCTGATTATAGCTACTAAACCGAACAATTGCTCCAATCGTCGGTTACCTTCGCCCGGCTGAATCCCTGTAGAACGAAACAGTTTGTGCAAAAACGCCCAAAATCTTCCCAATTCTTGGAGGAGAAAACCTAGGGTTTTATTCAAGAAACACCTACCAAAATCTCAACTAAGAAATGAAGATCACGCGCTTCCAAAATCTGAACGTTATCACCTTGAAACAATGAACAACTCAAACAAAGATTGTTACGTGTAATTGTTTGTTCACTCAATGTTGAAGATGAAGATGAAGAGAAATGGCAATGTAATTTCACGTTTCTTGCTGTGTAAAAACTGAGCTAAAATGATATATATACTATCCTAGACAATACAATAGATATAACAGAGTTTTGAAATGAATAACACAATAAAATTCTGGTCACATTCAGCGAGCGGCCGACCTATATAGATAGTATAGTCGACCTGAGCAATCCCGCACGTTCACTGCGCAAAACTGCAGGTTATGCGACCGAAGCAGGCTATGAGTCGACTCATAGCTCCCAGTTTTGGGCAAACACAAATGTAGAATGAGTGAGTCGAACGGTAGGTCGACGCGAGTACTCCCGCTGATTATACTAACATATAACAGACGTTTAGGTCGACCAATGCAGGGTTGTGAGTCGACTCACACCCTTGGAACATGCAAAAATCCATTTTTGAGTTTCCTAAAAGTGTTAAAACATATCTAATGAACCTAGACCATCTACTAATCATGATCAAACGCTCTTAGACCACTTAATGAGCATTTCATATGACGTTTATCACTTGAATCTCTATATTCTAATCATGATAGTTTTGACATCATTAAAATCAAGCACCTAGAGAGAATGATGAAGTGTCAAGAATAAAAAAATGAGAGCTGCATTTTGAATATAATTGCAACAGATACCATTAACACACATTCACATATAATGCAAGTTAATGAAAAGCTAAATAAGGTAAAAACACTTAAGAGGCACAAAATAAAGTAATAGTGCATTGTTACTACATGGAACAGCCATAAGGAGCAATAAAGCCGTACAAAAATAAGACACACATAGCTAAAATCAACATATTGGAGTCATAAACCCAAAACAGTGCAAGAAACAAAGCAAAAAAAAAACATGATACGAAATGTAAGGATGATTCTCATGGCCTCCTCCCCCTAAATGAGTGGCCCCGCCCGCGAAACTAGTGAGGATGATGAGGTGGTAGAGGTTGCATATCCTTCTGTTCAGTCAACTCCAACACGGATTGATTCAGGATGTTAAAGCTATTGGTGAGAGCACGGTGCTGAGTTGTAGAAGTCTCAGCCATAGTGTTAAACTTACCAATCACATTACTAGCAAAGGCGTCAAAGTTGGTGGTGTGATTCTGAAACTCTTCACGCAAGGATTGAAACCTTTCCTCTTGAGTAGTGGCAAACCTCTGTTGATCAAGTTGCATAGTCCTTATAAGTTCAAGGATATCCTCATTGTTTTGTTGAGGACGCGGAGGTGAGGGAGGAGTATAATAGGACTCCTGATAGTCCAACCCTTGAGTTGCTAGCATATAGTTGGAACCAAGAGTGGTCCATCCATTATATTGCCATTGACCCCATCCTTGGTCAACTTCAGCTTCCATTGGAGATGATTGAGGCATATAACTACCTGTATATTGCCATTGGTTCCATTCATGGGCTTCCTCCGACACCATAGCAGACGAATTAGGCATCCAAGCACTATTGTCTTCAACACCAATATCCATTTGTTGTTGTTGATCATTATCCCCTTGTTCCTCTTTAGAATCGCTTTGGTCGTCCTCACCTTCTTCCTCATCTTCGTCGTTCTCGTCTTCTTCTTCCTCATCGCTTTCCTCAGATTCTTCTTCCAATACCGTAGTGTTTGGTTTCACCACATACTTATACCTCTTGTCTTGGACATCCCACACATGACCCATCATAGTTAATGTTTTCTGACAAAATTCTTGATTGATAGTGATAGATTTGTACGGAATACCCGGAATAACTATTTTAGCATGGTTGAGTACCTTTTGAATAAATGATGCGTAGGACAACGCAACGCCCATGCCGGAGTCACGAAGAGAATACATTCTTCTTGCAAAATAATAGGGCCAGCTAATCCTGATTTTATTCTTCAAAACATACATCAACTGAACCTTAGGTTGATCCACCCTAGAGTAGCCTCCTATCTTTGGTCTAAGAATGTGAGAAACAATCCACTGTAAAATCCTTGCAGGAGGAGTCAGTTTCCCTGTTGTCACAGTTTTGGGAAAGAGACTACTAGCCACAACCTGATCCGAGTATGGTCTCTTCAATATAGAGTTCAGTGCTTGTTTAAAATCATAGTCTTTAACATGATCAGTATCAGTTATATACTGAGTAGGTTGATCATTGGTCACAGACATACGAAACAAATCTCTCCAAATAGTTTGATCAACAGCGACAGTCTTATCTCCTAGTTTGCAGTTAAACATGTAATCCTCGAACTTTCCAACTAAACCAGAATAAAAGATTCGAACCAAATCTTCATTGTACTTGGTGTCACATGATAAAAACCCATGAAAATTCTGAAAATCCAATAATTCTAAGATATCTCCTATGCGCATGCGTTCAACAGTACCGCGATAGCAAATGAATTGCTTAACAACAGACCGTTTGCTCAACTTTTCTTCATATAAATCAGCATACTTATCAGAGAGAAGAGATGAAAGTGTTACCGGTTGATTCGAGGGAGGTTGAGAAGTACCCGCTTGAGATGTCGACTCTCTTGTGACTCTTTTTCGAGATGTTCTTCAAGAAGCCATTGTAGGAGAAGATGAACAGTGACGAATTTCTTCAAATTTTTGTGAATCCCAAATTTTGTTTGTAGGAAAGTGAGATTAGGGTTTGTGTAGCGAGGAGTTAGAGGAGAGGAGGAGATGAGATTATGTGATAATGTGTTGAAACAATGAACATGCCACATAGAAAATAAAAAACAATTAAAAAAAACGCACAGTGACCAAGAGATGTTATCGCAGCTTTTTAGCGACCGGTCGACCTATAGGTCTATGTACGTCAACGCACACTGTAGTGTTTCTGATAATTTTGAAAATTTGAGCTATGCGTCGACCTATGGCTCGACCTGAGCATTCCCGGCCATACATGTTAACAATACACCAAGAATGAGTCGACCAGAAGCATTTGTGAGTCGACCCAAACAAAAAAAATCAAATTTTGTGACATTTAAGCTATGACATTGAATAAATAGAAAGCCAACACAAAATATCAAACATCTACATGGATAAGGTATGCTCAATATGTGCAACAAACATCAATGTAATCACTCAACATGGTACGTTTAATTAGAGAGAATCTTTGAAATGGAACGATATTACCTTGATCACTATTGACGATGAGAGCCCTCACATATAGCTTAATATTTCTTCGCATTGTTAGTTAAAAGAATAAACAAGCATGTGTGTATATATATATATATATATATATATATATATATATATATATATATATATATATATATATATATGTGTGAAGATCACTATCTTAAAAGACTATTAAGCACGATCCGAGATATCGAGAATGCCAAGTTCCCTACGGATGTGAAAGAAAGGCTCTGTAGCTAATGGTTTTGTAAAAATATCAGCAAGTTGATTTTTAGTGTCAACGTGCTCAAAAATCACATCACCTTTCTCTACATGATCCCTAAGAAAATGATGGCGTATTTCGATATGCTTGGTGTGTAAAAGCAATACGGGGTTCTTAGTTAGATTAATCGCACTAGTGTTATCGCACAAAATTGGAATACGCTCAAGTTTTAAATTGAAATCAAGCAATTGTTGTTTAAGCCATAGGACTTGAGCACAACAACTACTGGCGGCAACGTATTCCGCCTCGGCTGTTGACAAAGAAACGAAAACCTGTTTCTTGCTATGCCAACTCACCAAGGAATTTGCGAAAAGGTGACACGTGCCACTAGTACTTTTCCTATCCAACTTGCACCCGGCAAAGTCAGAATCGGAGTAGCCAACTAAGGAACAAACACTACCTTTGAAATACCACAGCCCATACTTTATAGTACCAGAGAGGTATCGAAGTATACGCTTAACTGCCTTTAGGTGGGATTCCTTGGGATGTTCCTGATACCTCGCACACATGCATACACTAAACATTATATCGGGACGTGATGCGGTAGCATAAAGAAGGGATCCTATCATACCTCTTTACCTTTTTACCTCTACGTCTTTACTATTCTCGTCACGATCAAGATTCGCACTGGTCGGCATTGGAGTATCTATTGCTTTGCAGTTTAGCATGTCGAAACGTTTTAGAAGCTCAAGACAATATTTCGTTTGACTCACGAATGTGCCCTCTTCGGGTTGTTTGATTTACAATCTGAGGAAATAGTTGAGCTCTCCCATCATGCTCATTTCAAACTCCCCCTGCATCAAACTAGAAAACTCATTGACCAAGGTCATATTAGTAGACCCAAAAATAGTATCGTCAACATAAATTTGTACCAAAATTAAGTGTTTTCCTTGACGTTTAATGAAGAGAGTTGTGTCAACCTTCCCTCTTGAATACCCTTGATCAAGTAGAAATTTGCTTAGACGTTCATACCAAGCCCTAAGGGCTTATTTTAGTCCGTACAAAGCTCGTTTAAGTTTATAGACATGATCAAGATATTCGTGGGATTCAAAACCCGGAGGTTGGGCTACATATACCTCTTCATTTATGTATCCGTTAAGGAACGCACTTTTAACATCCATTTGGAATAGTTTGAAGTTCTTTGTGCAAGCATAAGCAAGTAGAAGGCGTATAGCCTCGAGTCGGGCAACCGGCGCATAAGTTTCCTCATAGTTGATTCCTTCCTCTTGGTTACAGCCTTGCGCTATAAGCCATGCTTTGTTACACGTTATTACTCCATTTTCATCAAGTTTATTCCTAAACACCCATCTGGTGCCGATTACTCGATGATCTCGCGGAGGGGGGACAAGGTCCCAAACCTCATTTCTCCTGAATTGATTTAGTTCATCTTGCATTGATAGAAACCAATGCTCATCGAGTAACGCCTCCTTAGAGTTTTTAGGTTCAACTTGTGACACAAAAGCAGAGCAATAGCAAAAATTACTAAGTTTAGAGCGAGTAGTTACTCCCTTAGAGATATCACCGAGAATGTTGTCAATTGGATGGTCTTTTGAAGACTTCCAAGCTGGAGGAAGTTCATCTTTATCAGCATGATGATCATCCTCACTTTTCACTGGTTGGTGATCCTTTTCCTCCTCAATACGCACTGCTTCAGGCTGATCAATTCCCTTATCAGTGTCCATGAGTATGTCTTCAGTAGGTACACCTGCACCATGAAAAGAGCTACCTTCTCCGACAATTCTCGGATAAGACTCGTCAAAGGTAACATGAACTGACTCTTCAACAACACGTAACCTCTTATTATAAATTCTATACGCTTTACTTGACTGAGAGTATCCAATAAAAATACCCTCGTCGGCCTTGGCATCAAATTTACCAAGAGTCTTTTTCCCATTGTTTAACACAAAGCATTTGCAACCAAATACATGAAGGTGAGAGATGTTTGGCTTACGCCCTTTTAAAAGCTCATACGGTGTTTTGTTTAGAATAGGCCGGATGAGCACCCTATTCAAAACATAACAAGTCGTACTTATGGCGTCGGCCCAAAAGTATTTTGGTAATCCACCATCATTGATCATAGTCCTTCCAAGTTCCTCCAAAACTCTATTTTTACGTTCCACTACCCCATTTTGTTGAGGGGTACATGGTGCGGAAAAATTATGATCAATTCCGTTGGAATCACAAAATGCTTCAAATAATTGATTTTCAAACTCACCCTCATGGTCACTTCTAATTGACTCAATGTTTGTGTTTAACTTGTTCTGAGATAACTTAGCAAATCGTTCAAAGGCCGAAAAGGTATCACTTTTATTTGCTAAGAAAATGGTCCAGGAAAACCTAGAAAAATCATCGACTATAACAAACCCATAAGAGTTACCACCTAGACTTTTAACCCTAGATGGTCCAAAGAGGTCCATATGGAGGAGCTCAAGGGGTCTCATAGTTGAAACGATGTTTTTAGATTTGAATGAGATCCTTGTTTGCTTCCCCATTTGACACGCATCACAAAGGTGATCCTTTGTGAATTTAATTTTGGGCAAACCGATGACTAGGTCTTTAGAGACTATTTTGTTAAGCAAATCAAAGTTGATGTGAGCCAACCGTCTATGCCACAACCATGAATCTTCATTCATAGCGACTAGACACTTGTCTCCATTCAACGATACCTCATTTAAGTCTAGCATATAGACGTTGTTCACCCTCAAGCCCTTAAACAAATTCTTTTTGTCGCTATTTTTGACTATGCAACAATCTTTTGAAAAAAATACTTTATAATTCTTGTCACATAGTTAACTAATGCTTAAAAGGTTGTGTCTAAGGCCTTCCACAAGCAGCACATCAGAGATAGTAGTAGATGAGGGGTTACCTACACTACCTTTGCCGAGAATCTGTCCCTTATTGTTGTCTCCGTAGGTGACAAACCCCTTTTTCTTCGCCACAAAGTCGATGAAAAGAGATATGTCGCTGGTCATATGTCTCGAGCAGCCACTATCCAGAACCCATCTTCTTTCGGTGGTCTCAAGACTTTGTACCTAAAAAAAACAATCAAGGGACAGAAGGTACCCAATTCTCATTGGGTCCTTCAAGGTGAGTGAAACCAAGACAGCCCTTGGGTAACCATTGATAAATGCCTTTTGGAACAAGAAATCTTCTAAAACGACATTTAGCAATAGTATGACCAGGCTTGCAACAATATATGCAATCACGGTTCATTTGGAACTTACCTTTGCTATCACTATCTCGAATCACATACGTATACTTTTGATACGGATTATTCATGCTTTCTCGATAATGTGATCGATCAATAGCAAATGTAATTTTAGGATTAAGAGCCTTGTCTAACTTGGCTTTGAGGGTTCTCACCTCTTCTTGCCAAATATGACAAGTATCACAGCCCCAAAACTTGAACCATGGAAACTTATTCTCATCAATCTTAGTTTTTGATACATCCACCATGGAGTTTTTAAGATCCTCCAATTTCCTTTAGGAATCGACAACCTTTTTCTCCAAGTGTCTAAAAATCTTTTTGTTTGAGGCTAAGCATTGAAAAGCTTCCTTAGCCTCATGGTGCAATGTATCAAAAGCTCTTATTAATTCAGCATGAGACATATTATGAGAATTTTCATATTTAGAGTGCTTTACCTCCTTTTTCTTGCTTCGTTGAGCCATAAGACATAGATTTACGGACTCGCTTTCGTCACTAGAGTTGTCCTCTTTTTCGGACTCACTATCGCTTTCCCAAGCGATGTAAGCTCGTCTTGACTTATTTGACTTCTTATTTTGACGACTCTTGTCCTTCTTAAGCAATGGGCAGTCCAGTTTGTAGTGTCCAGATTTCCCACAATTGAAGCAAGATCCTTTGGCTTTGCTACTCTTGTTTCCTTCGTTTCTAGATTGTTTTCTAAACTTGACTGGATTCTTATCCGAGTGTTGGATTTCATTTTTCCGTACATACCTATTGTATCTCTTCACAAATAGGCCCATGTCTTCACCGGATTCATCATCTTCGTCGTTGTTGGTTTCACTATCACTAAGCTCTTGGTGTGTGGACTTAGAACAAGAAGTCTTAAGAGCAATCGACTTCTTCTCCGTATCTTTTGTCTTCTCCTTCTTTATGCTCTTTTCATGTTTATCGAAGCCAATGAGCACTTGCTCATGCTCATCGAGTTTGCCAAACAATGTTGTGAGGTCTGGTGTAGCAAGATTGTTGGCCTCCTTGATAGCGGTGACCTTCGGTTGCCATTCCCTGTTTAAACGCCTCAAAATCTTATTAGTAGCAACCTCATTTGGAATTGGTTTACCAAGAACATGCAATTTATTGATAATGTGAGTGAATTGTTTTTGCATATCCGCAATGATTTCCCCTTGCTTCATGTAAAACAAATCAAACTCTTGCATTAGTGTATTAATACGAGCCATCTTAACATCATTAGTGCCTTCGTGGGCTACTTGTAAAGCATCCCACATGGCTTTGGCCGTCTCACAATGGGAGACTCGATAATACTCGTCAACTCCCAAGGAGGAGATGATCATATTACGAGCCTTCCAATCATAGTTGTACTTTTTCTCGTCCTCCTCAGTCCATTGAGCTTCGGGTTTAGGAAGGACAACGCATGCCGCGTTAGTCATAGTAATTTCCATGGGACCGTTTAAAATAACGTTCCAAACCTTCTGATCTATGGAATTAATATAGACGCGCATACAATCCTTCCAGTAGCTATAATTTTCTCCTGTAAAAACTGGAGCTCTATTATAAGCCCCCTTAGGTTCGTTCGCCAAGATCTAAGAAGTTTTACACGCAAATGGTTTTGAAATTTTAGTTTGAAAAATTGTTTAACATAAGCTACCACTGGATAGAACGTCTACAGTGAACCTTCTACTAAAAGGATCGGATATGCACGGATATATCGAGAATGAGTATGGAAGAGAAAAATTCAGTTTGATTACTACACTTAAAAAATGCAGTCAACAAAATATTGCTTGCTTGATGTTTAATCCAGACCAATGAGGAAAAATGATAAGCAACTAAAAACAATGTGTTCGATTTTTACGTTGAAACAAATTATCAAACACCTAGTGTGCGTAAACACACTAAGTGCAGAATTTCTATGGAATGTAATATAGAGCTGCTCCAAGATGCAATTCAAGGAATTGTATCGATTTAACAAATAGTTTCTCAGCTCAAAATTACACTACGACAGAAATTTTGATAAATTGCGACTTCACAAATTCGAACAAACTGAATTATAAAAGAGTTAAGGGAAAGAGAGAACAAACGAGATTTAATTAGGCGGTTCCCCAATCGTCCTCGCTTTGGGTACCTCTGCCCCCAATTCCATAATTGGAATTGAGATATATATATATATATATATATATATATATATATATATATATATATATATATATATATATATATATATATATATATATATGTATAGGGTTATGCTAATACACACTCATGTAGGTGTGCATTAGCAACATACACCTTAGTGTATTTTTGTGTGGAGCCCACCAATTTTGGGTGGACCCACATTAAAAAGATGAAGAAAAAAATAAAAAAAAATAGATGTAGTGTATTTTTATGTGGGGCCCACCAATTTTGGGTGTATGTTAGCATTTCTCATATATATATATATATATATGTAGTTGTTGCAAATTGTTTTATTACAAGAGAAAACTATGAACATCCAAACCCTCGAACGTCTTCGATCGTTGATGCAGAATTTTCTCTTCCCTTGATTCAAGATGAATCAAGTCCTTCGAATATGGTTGATCCAATTATCGTCCCCCGCTACTAAACCGAACAAAACCTCCGTTCTTCGGTTACCTTCACTCGATCAATTTCAATCAACCAAACTTCAAACCCAAACCTCTCTTCTACGATCCTCCTATTACAGCTACTAAACCGAACAATTGCTCCAATCGTCGGTTACCTTCGCCCAGTTGAATCCCTGTAGAACGAAACGGTTTGTGCAAAAACCCCCAAAATCTTCCCGATTCTTGGAGGAGAAAACCTAGGGTTTTATTCAAGAAACACCTACCAAAATCTTAACTCAGAAATGAAGATCACGTGCTTCCAAAATCTGAACGTTATCACCTTGAAATAATGAACAACTCAAACAAAGATTGTTATGTGTAATTGTTTGTTCACTCAATGTTGAAGATGAAGATGAAGAGAAATGGCAATGTAATTTCACGTTTCTTGTTGTGTAAAAACTGAGCTAAAATGATATATATATATATATATATATATATATATATATATATATATATATATATATGCTATCCTAGACAATACAATAGAAATAACAGAGTTTTGAAATGAATAACACAATAAAATTCTGGTCACATTCAGTGAGCGGTCGACCTATACAGATAGTATAGTCGACCTGAGCAATGTCGCACTTTCACTGCGCAAAACTGCAGGTTATGCGACCGAAGCAGGCTATGAGTCGACTCATAGCTCCCAGTTTTGGGCAAACACAAATGTAGAATGAGTGAGTCGGCCGGTAGGTCGACGCGAGCACTCCCGTTGATTATACTAACATATGACAGACGTTTAGGTCGACCAATGCAGGGTTGTGAGTCGGCTCACACCCTTGGAACATGCAAAAATCCATTTTTGAGTTTCCTAAAAGTGTTAAAACATATCTAATGAACCTAGACCATATAATAATCATGATCAAACACTCTTAGACCACTTAATGAGCATTTCATATGACGTTTATCACTTGAATCTCTATATTCTAATCATGATAGTTTTGACATCATTAAAATCAAGTACTTAGAGAGAATCTTCCCTCACACCCCACACTCACAGACCCATGCGCCTGGCAAAGGGATCCTAGTTCATCCCAAATTTCTAGTACACCCCCTCTTGTTTAGGTTTAAAACATCTTATTTTTATTTTTCACTTCAATTTTAATTAATTAAAAATATTTTCTTTTACTCAAAAAAATTCCAAAAAGACTCATAAATACTTTTCAATGTTTAATTTAATTTTCCATAATTTAATTCTCACTTTTATTTTATTTTTTATATTAAATTCTAAATTTAAAAAAAACATGAGTAAAACTTTTCATTTAATTTTGAATATCTTTTGAAAAATCACTTGATCCTTGAGGGTTTTTGTGAAAGTTCTTGGTACATGAGAGGGTTATTTTGAGAGAGTTCCTTGATCATGATTCTTTAGTCAGATACGTAGGCACAAGATGCGACGTCTTGGCGAGCATACTTAGTGTATATACCCTTAGGTTTTTACCTTAGCACAGTTCCCTTAGCAAGCAAACATAATATAACACAAACTAACAAGAGGTTCCGGTAGAGTACTACAGATACTTAGGGTGCTAATACATTCCCTTAGTATAACCAACCCCCGATCCCCGATCTCTTAGCTTTGTCTTCACTTAGCGCACTTAGGGTTTTTTTCGATCTTTACCCTTTCCTTTGGATAAATCAAAGCTCAGTGGTGAATTTCAAAGATTTGTGATTCAAGTTAATTAATAGCTTGATATCTGATTCTCACCGCAACAATAAGTTTTTCGTCGTTTCATATTTCATTATGTAATCTGATCATTGTGTAATTCATGATATCAATCCAATGCATACTCTATTAAATTTATACCACCTCATCTTTTGTGAAAATTCTGATTTTTAATAAAACCATTTTTGAAACCTATTTTTTAAAAGGGTAAGGTATATTCAACTTCCCATATAGACCATTCTCACCCATATTTTTCTCGAACATTTGGCATCAAGATTTGGTCTTTTGATCATGTTTCGCTTCTTTGTTGGTTGAGAATATGGGCAAAGACTATCTAAAGGGGGTGCGTACAATAGAGCTCCCATATTCAAGGTTGAAAACCATGCGTAATTGAAAGATAACATATAGGTTCACTTAATATTTGTTGATAAAATGCCTTGGGTATTAAACCCCTAAAGAAGTGGAATGAAAGCTTCTTATGACCTGAAAGCGAGAAATATATTGATTTCTTTCTTAAAGGACAATGTATCTTACTCAATTTGGTTTGTAATAATGTGCAATTAATGTGGAATGCACTCTAGATACTCAATGAGGGTATTGAGGATGTGAAGCAATCTAAGATTAACATGTTGATAGAAGAATATGAGTTATTTCATATGGAATCTGGTGAAATTGTGAAATCCATGCATATTCACTTTATTAATATCATCAACAAATTAGATAATCTAGGAAAGACTTTATCTAGCCAGGTTTGTGCTAACAAAGTATTAAGGACTATGTGCGGAGAATGACTGCCAAAAGTAACAACCATAAAAATGTCACATGATGTGAAGACTTTGGATATCATTACTCCATTTGAAAAGCTTGCTGGTCTTGACCATGAATTAAAAAGGATAAAAGCAGTGAAGCTAACGCGGAAAATAAAGAAAAATCAAAAGAAGATAAGATGTTGTTCTATGTGATTAGATGGATTAGGTAAAATAACATATGTACAAGATGTATATTGGTGTAGAGGCAAAATGCGGTTGATGTTCCTATAAGACTAATTGTAGTAATTCAAAGTAGTGAATTTCCTTTCTTGGATAGAGTGACCCTCATATGTAGGTGCGGTTTCACCGAACTGGGTTAACAATTCTATTGTGTTATTTATTGTGTTTCTATTTCATCATCTTGTATAAGTTAATCTTGTATAATTCTATTGTAGTGAAATTGTAGAGGAGGGGTATGTAAGTCACCCTGATGGACTTGTCAGTTGTACCTTAACCAGAATATAAGGATAGTGGGAAATTCAGTGGTTTAGATCAGAAATTCATTGAAATTATTGTCTCATGACATGCTATTATATTATTTTCAAGTAAGCAGGGTTTGTAGCTGAGGACTTGGCACTGAAAACTTGATGAAACATATTTCCAATGTGTTGAAAAATTTTGTCGGATAGATGATGTATAAATTAGATTTGTTGTATTGTGAAAATTGTATCCGGTCTAATTCTAGTTGTCCCTTCAAGTTGGACTGTGTAGGCTGCAGAGTCCTAACTTGCTCATAATGGAAGAAAAAGCTGGAGAGTGCAAGGGCTTGGTGAAGGCATTTGCTAACTGTGTTGTAGTAGAAATAGGTAACAGATGGATGAGATTGGAAGTGATTTTTTTCTCGAACCACATGACAATCCAATTCAATGTGTTTGCTTCTTTCATAAAAAGCTGGATTATGGGCTAAATATATAGCAGACTTGCTATCACAATACACAGAAGCTGGTTGAGAGAAGTTGATCAGGAAGTCTTTGAACAGATATTGCAACCATTGTATTTCACAAGTGAGAGAGGCTAAAGCTCTATATTCAGCTTCAGTGGAAGACCTTGAGACAGTTTTCTGTTTCTTGGATTTCCAGTAAAGAAGGGAAGAACCAAGAATGACACAAAAACCAATAACATATTTTCGTGTGGTAGGGCATCTAGCCCAATCAAAATCAGTAATTGCATACAGTTTTAAAGAGCTAAAAGATGAAAAGAGAATACCTTTAGCAAGAGAGGATTTTAAGAATCTCAAGACCTTTGTGGTTGCTTGATAGTGTGTCTCAAGGGGCTTGGACACATATTGACTTAAATGTTCACTGCAAATGAAATGTCATGCCTAGTATTTTTCAAATAGATTAATCTGCCAATTAATCTTCTATACATGGTAGGATCTGCCAAAAGTTCACCATCAGTGGGAGAGAGTTTGAGATTAGGATCAAAGGGGATGGCAGAAGGTTTGGCTGCAAGAAAACCTGTATCCTCCAAAAACTCAAGAGTGTATTTCCTCTAGTTCATGAAGATACCTTTGGTTGACCTAGCTATCTCAAACCCTAGAAAGAACCTAAGCTGACCAAGGTCTTTAATCTTGAATTTTTTATAACGAATAGTCTTAACATAATGAATTTCAGGCATAGAATTTCCAGTAATAACTATGTCATCCACATACACCAATATAGCTGTAAAGCAGTCATTATGAGATTTCACATACAAAGAGTGACCAGCTTGTGACTGAGAGTAGCAGAGGAGAAATTAGAGTACCATTGCTTGCTTGTCTATTTAAGGCCATACAAGGAATTTTGTAATTTGCATACCTGAGAAGGATTTGAAGTAGAAAGGCCTCGAGGGAGTGTCATATATACTTATTTATGTAAGTCACCATGAAGAAAAGCATTGTTGACATCCAACTGTTCAAGATGCCAGCCTTTGATAGCAGCAATGGATAAAAGAACTCTCACTGTTGTGATTTTGGCTACAGGAGAAAATGTGTCAAAATAATCAATGCCCTCCATTTGTGTGTAACCTTTAGCTACTAATCTAGCTTTATACCTTTCAATGGAGCCATCTACTTTGTATTTAATTTTGTAAACCCACCTACATCCAATGGGAACTTTTCCTAGTGGGAGATCAACCATACTCCATGTTTGGTTTTCTTCAAGAGCATGAAGTTCAACATCCATAGCATGCTTCCAACAATCCATCTTAATGGCTTGGTTAAATGTTTTTGGTTTAATATGAGAGGAAACATGCAAACGGAAGTGTTTATAGGATGGTGAACAATGGTCATATGTAAGGATAAAAGATAAAGGATATAGAACTTTGGAGAGAGAGTTAGAGATAGTAGAGTAACAATGATAGTCCCTGAGGTATTGAGGAGGGTGAGAGGATCTAGAGGATTGCCTTATGGGTAATGCAGTAGGTTCTGCAGAACTTTGAATGGGAAGGTTAGAGGTAGTTTGTTGGTGTGTGGCAGGTAAAGACTCAGAGGGTAAGACATGGAAATGTTCCATGGAGTGATTTATATCAGAAGGTGAATTATCAAGGAAAAGAGGACTTGTGGCAGGTATATTGGCTGTATGTGGTGCAGAGTTATGGGAAATATCATATATATTAAAATGCTGAGTATTTTGGGACAGAGGAGAGTGAGGGCTACTATGACTGGAATTATGTTGTAAGGTCACATCAGCTGGAATAGATTGTGTAGAGTTGGGGCTAAGAGAGTTAACGGGCTGAAAAAATGTAACAACATCACTATCATTGGTAGAAAGAGATATGTCAGAGGAAAGGGACATATCAGTGGTACTAGGTTGCTGACTAGGAAAGAGATTAGGTGTCTCAGTGAGAGGATCACCCAGGTTTGGGACAGGTTGAGAAGGTATATCAGGAGGTAGATTGGATTGTTTAAAGGGGAATGTGATTTCATAGAAAACCACATTTCTTGAGATAAAAATGTTGTAGCTTTAAAGATCATAAAGAATATATCCTTTTGTACCTTCCTTGTAGCCAAGAAAGACAAATTTTCTTGCTCTAGGATTAAATTTGGTTCTATGAGCTTGAAGGGAAGTGGCATAAGATAGGAAACCAAAAAACTTTAAGTGAATCATGGATGGAGGTTGTTTAAAAAGGAGTTCATAGGGACATTTGGAGTGGAGAAGAATGGTAGGTAACCTATTGATAATATGGACAGCATGTTGAATGCAGAAATTCCATAGATTCAAGGGCATGTTAGAGTGAAAAAAATGGCTCTAGCTATGTTGAGGATGTGTTGATGTTTTCTTTCCACCACCCCATTTTGCTGGGGTGTCTCAACACATGTTCTTTGGTGGATAATGACCTTTGAAAGAAGGTAGTCAGATAAAGAAATAAATTATGTTCCATTATCTGATCTTAAGCACTTAAGAGTGGTTTGATATTGGTTTTCTATATAGACTATGAAATTGATGAGGTTGGTTTTAGTTTGATCTTTAGTCTAAAGAAAAATAACCCAAGTATGTCTTGTGTAATCATAAACAAGGGTTAAAAAAATACTTGTAACCTAGAGTAGAAATGGTAGAAAAGGGACCCCATAGGTCAACATGTAAAATATTGAAAGGAACATCAGAATGAGATACAGTATTGGGGAAAGGGAGCTTTCTTTGTTTAGCAAAGTGACAAGAGTCATAAGGTACATGGTTATTAATACAAGTAATAAAAGGAAAAGACTTGGAAATAGTATGTAAACCTATGTCTGATATGTGGCCTAGTCTTAAATTCCACATATTACAAGAATTATGAGAGACCGAATTATTTGCAGAAGAATGAGAAGGTGTGGGGTCAAGAACATAAAGTCCCCTGTATAAGCTAGCTATACCAAACATTGCCTTGGAAAGCTTATGCATAATGTGGCAAGTATTAGCATTGAATTGAACAAAACATTGATTGCTATCAACAAGTTTAGCTATAGAGATGAGGTTCACATGAAAACTGGGAACATAGAGCATATTTTGTAATGTTAGGGAGGGGGAAATAACAACTGTACCAGAAATAGATGCTATAACTTGTGAGCCATTAGGTAAACTAACATGTATGGGAACTATGTTTTTATGTTCAATGAAGGTGGATAAATCAAAAGAAAAGTGATCAGCAGCTCCAGTGTCAAGGATCCAAAGGTGAGGTTGCTTACCATTCACATTTGACGAGTGGGAGTGCATGACAAAAGGTGAAGTGGAAACTGAGTTGACAGTTGAGGAAAGTTTGGATTGTTGGAGCAAAGCTAAGATGTTGTCATATTGCTCTTTAGTAAAACCAAATGAAGATGAAGCTGAACTCGAAGGAGAAGCCTGAGATGCATTATTAGTAGTGGCATTAAGTGATGAACAGGATGCAGTCCCTTGAGTCTTGGCTTTGTGTCTATAACCAGGGGGATGTCCATGCTTGATAAAGCATGTTTCCACTGTATGATTCGTCCGACCACAATGTGTACAAACTCTATTGGTGCCTCTTGGAGCATTGTGACTTAGATTCTTGGCACGATAGGAACTGGAACCATGTTTAGTAGCATAATGTCCTTCATGTGTTTGGACTTGTAAAGCAGTAGTTTCTTCAGTCGAGCCTGCAGAATGAATAACACCAGATGCCAAACTATCTATTTCTCTTTATTATTGAATAACAAGTGAGAATGCTTGGTTAATAACCAATAACAGATTCATCATCATAATCTGAGATTTTGAATAAGCAAATTTCTCAGTTAATCCTTTGAGAAACCATATCACATAGTCTTGCTCCCTATACAGTTTAACGGATGCAATGGCAACCACAAGAACAGGGAATAACGCAAGAACAGAAAGAAATCGGTCGATAGTTCTCCAATTCGTCCCACATTACTTTCAGCTGAGTGAAATAGTTAGAGACGTCGAGAGTACCTTGTCGAAATTTATATAGATCTTCTTGAATGTCAGAGATTCGGAAGATGTCGCCGTGAGGAAACTGAATCTGCAGATTTTTCCATACGCCAGCAGCAGTATCAATCCAAAGGAAGGATTTGGCTATGGACTCCGAAATTGATCGTTGGATCCACGCAAGAACCATGGTGTTGCAACGAATCCATGGTGCGTACATGAGATCGGAAACATGTGGCTTAGTTAGGGGTCCATCGATAAATTTCTCCTTGTTCTTGGAGATTAGAGCGATTTGCATCGATCGAGCCCAGGTATGATAGTTTTTATCAGTGAGAGGTGGCGTAACAAGAACGAGTGTTGGATTCTCGTTCGGATGCAGATAGTATGGAATTGCAGAGTTAGTTGTGAAATCGGCATAGCTCTAGTTTGCTATCGATGAAGCAAGAAAATAAGAAACGCGGTTGAAGAACAAGGAAAAAGTAAGCAAAGAAAAGGATCTATGAAGGAAGATCACAGAAAACAATGGCTACTAGAGCTTTGGAAGCTCTGATACCATGTCAATAATGGCAGAAGCTCTGCAACTGAATAACAGAAAAGCAATAACAACAACAAAACGATACATTGAAGAAGATGAAATGAAACTATTATTATTATTATTAATCTAAATAATACAAGGTGATGTAATATATACAAGTATTATGAGGCCTAATACTAATGACCCAGCTGGACTATTACATTATCACTTTACATAAAGAGGAAAAATAATAATATATGTACAAGTATACTCTAATACTAGTTTATGCATCGATGAGATTGAGATGTATCAAATTACAATATTTTTCAATACCACAATTTATTATTCTAGACATATATCTTTAAGGTATTACCGTTATAATGTCACATGGTCAAAAACAAAACGTGGGGAGTTCAAGAAAATATTAAAAAATTATAGTGGTGGTCAGTTAGTGTTATGCTTAAACTTAGATAAAAAAAATCTATTTTCAAAAATGAAGTTACATTTTGATCAAAATTAAAGGTGGTTTCTTAATGCACCACCCAAATTTCTTAGGCACCACGTGAAATTATTTTTATTTTTTTTTATTTCGGATGTACACATCCGGACGCACCGTATCCTTAAAAAATAAGAAGTTGTTTCGGATGTGCATATCCGAAATACCTCCGGATCTGTATATCCGGAAAAAAAACTGATATATTTGAAGCTGCATGATCACTCCCCAATTCCCATTCTCAACATTTGTCCTACTACACTCACTCTCACCAACTCAAAAAACCCTACTTCATCAATCCCATTTCTCACTAAAAAAAGTTCAAGTTTTTGGTGCAACAAATCAAAGGGAGCAAGGAAAGACTGAATTTCAGGTAAACATTCAACTTCATCCACTACATTGCTCACATTATCAATCTACATTTTTGGAAAAACAAGTTATGCTTCTTCCGGATCTGCACATCCGGAACGAGAGCATGAACATTTTCGGATGTGCACATCCGGAAAAATGCCTGAAGCTAATTAATTTAAATTTTCAGCATTTTTGAATATATTTTATTTATACATATTAATTGTTCTGTTCTTGTTTATAAATAGATATGGTGCACCCCGATAACATGGCAAAAGAATTAGTTGCGCCGATTTCCTCGAAAGATGAAGGCATGCTCGTAAAGTCAGTTGTGTCGACGGTGACTTTAACAACAAGCAAGACTTTGATGATCGTGAAAGCATGATCGCATACATTCGTAGGACGGTTATTGAGCTTGGCTTCGGTATAAATATCGGGAGATCGGATAATGGGTCGGATAGAAGAAAAAGCTTTTGTAATTTTGGGTTGCGAAAGAAGCGGCAAATATCAAGCACCTCTACGGAAGTTAAAGAAAGACGAGACCGGTACTAGAAGATGTGAGTGCCCTTTTAAGATTGGTGGTTACATGTTAGTTTCCAAGAAATGGAGATTTACCGTTCGTTGTGGTATACATAACCACGAAATGTGCTCAAAGCTTCAAGGTCATCCAAGTGTATGTCGGCTCAAGACGGAAGAGAAGACATGTATAGCCGACATGACCTTGAACCTTGTCCAACCGAAGAATATACTTGCGATGTTGAAACGGAAAGAACCCGAAAATGTTGCAAACATAAAGCAAGTGTATAACATTCGGTATCAAACGAACAAGGCAATTAGGGGAGATAGGAGTGAGATGCAACAACTGTTGAAAGTGTTGGAGGACAACGATTACGTGTCTCGGTACAGATATCGTGATGATGGAATTACGGTCCGAGATATTTTTTGGACTCATCCGGATTCCATCAAGTTGTTCAACATGTTCTCGACAGTGCTCATTCTCGATAGCACCTACAAGACAAACAAGTATCGTCTTCCATTGTTTGAGATGGTTGGCGTTACGTCTACGGATAAGACATATGCCGTCGGCTTTTCCTTTTTGGAGTGTGAGAAAGAGGACAATTTCACGTGGGCGTTGGAGACGTGTCGGTCACTTTTGAAGAAACATGTTCAAATGCCAAAAGCAATTGTTACGGACCGCGACAGCGCCTTGATGAATGCGGTTGCAAAGGTCTTTCCTTCTTCCAATGCACTACTTTGTCGATTTCACATAACAAAGAATGTGCGAAGTCAGGTCAAGACCACGGTGGGTGCGAAACAAGTGGAGCCGAAAGATGGAAAAGTGGTCAGGTCGAGTGTCATTGTAGAGAAAATTATGGATGCCTGGACTCATATTTTAAATTCTTCCACAACGGAATTATATGCCGATTCGGTCATTAAATTCCGAAAAGTGTGTGAACGGTACCCCGCTTTGTTGAAATATGTTGAATCCACCATTCTTGATCAAGTGAAAGAAAAGATTGTTTGTGCGTGGACCGATAACGTACGACATCTTGGAAACACTACCACCAATAGAGTTGAGTCGGCACATACCACTTTGAAGAATTGGTTGGGGAATAGCAAGGGGAATTTATGTCGGGATTGGGACTTCGTGCATCTAATGATCAAAAACCAACACAATGAGATACAAACCACTTTCGGTCGGAGCATGACGGTTTTGGAACATCGGTTTAAAGGTAACTTCATCTACTCTCAATTGATCGGCAACATATCTCGGGCGGAGTTAGACTATATTTTTCACGAGGCCAACCGAGCCGAAACGGTAGGTTTCGATAGTGCAAAGTGTAATTGTACTATTGTAAAAATCTACGGTCTTCCTTGTGCTTGTGTCATTGTTAAAAAGTTGAAACTAAAAAGTTGAAACTAGGATGAGACAATATTTTTCAATACCACAATTTATTAATCTAGACATATATCTTTAAGGTATTACCGTTATGATGTCACATGGTCAAAAACAAAACGTGGGGAGTTCAAGAAAATATTAAAAAATTATAGTGGTGGTCAGTTAGTGTTATGCTTAAACTTAGATCAAAAATCTATTTTCAAAAATGAAGTTACATTTTGATCAAATTAAATGAGAAAATGGCATTTAAACCAAAAAATAAAATAACATAAAAGTTCACATTCTACACAACGATTTTTTTCATATGTTGAGAGATACTCATACTGATCATGTATTGTTCCCAATAAAAATCAAACTCGATATTTTTCAAATTTTCGTTCTTTAACATAAGCTCGTTTATCACTCGAATCAAGTGTTTGATTTGCACAAATATTCTTTGATTTACAGCAATTGCGTTCCTTTAGTTACATTAATAATTTAAAATGGCAAACAGAGAAAAACCACTCCAGTAAATAAATTAATAAAAAAAAAAAAAAAACGGCTAAAGTTTCCCAAACCAATATCCATCCCATGGAATATGGAGTATGAAGAATTAAAGCCTAATCAAACATCCAAAGGTTTAAAAGAATCAATTCCTAACACAAAAATTTCCCTTTTCCTATTGGTTTCCATTGCCATGTAAGCATGTTTATTCTGAAAAATCTAACATTCTTAATCATTTCCTGTAGTGTATGTTGTTGACATTTGTAGAAAAAAAATGTAAAATATTTTCAGCTGCTATATAATTTAACTGATCTTTCTAGCAACTCATGGTTGTTGCCAGAAATTTCTTTAACCCTTGATCCATTCTTGTATATTTTGAAAGCTGGAATGGTGTTTACACCTTCTGATTTTGTTAGGTAAGGATGGTCCTCAATCTCCACCTGAAATTTTAAATCCATTAGAGACAGTTGAGACAGACATAATAGAAAATACGAGTCTAAAACCAGAGACTCTTCTGCGAAAAAATGCGAGCAAAACGGGTGTGGCCCTAAAAATTTCAAAGTGTAAAGATTTAAAATATACAAACCTTAAGGAAATTAACTGATGGGAATCTCTTGCAGGTTTGTTCCAACACCAACAAAATTTGCTTATGAGTTGCTTTTCCCTTGTTGCAAAAAAGCACTACAGACATACCAGGTGAAGTTACATAATGTCTAAACTTATCATTGCTTGAGATGCAAACCAAATTTGAACCAAACTTCAAGTTCTTGATATCTTCGCCGCGCAACATCTTTTGTTTGAGCTGGATTTCGAACAAAGCTCTAGCAACTTCCTCATCCCCTGGCTTTTCTCTAATCAACATTTCATAGTCTAGGATTGCAGCTTCCCATCTTTCCAACTATTATATGAGAAAGACACAAGAAAATAAACTGTTATAACTTGGCCGAAATTTACACTAAAATTTGATTTTAATTTAGAAATTTAAGCACCTTGGCGTTGCAATCAGCGCGACGCAACATTGCCTTGCTATAACTAGGCTGAACTTTAAGAGCTACATTGCAATCTTCAATTGCTTTCTCAAATTGACCGAGCTTAGAACGACAGGCCGCCCTGTTACATAACAGGACGGAGTTGAATGGATCATGCTCTAGTCCTTCATTGTATACTGCACATGCTTCGGTGAACTTTGATGCCTTGAAGAGCAAGTTACCGCTCAATCTTGCAGATGTCGCGGCTCTTGCCCTTCTTACCACTGCATTCACGTCGCTGTTGCTCGGATCAAGCTTAGATGCTTGCTGTGATGCTGTCACAGCATCCTCAAACCTGTCAGCACAAAAAATGCAAAACAACTTAAGGAATGTGTCACACCAAATGAGTTTCAATTATTTGTAATAGTCATTATCTATGAAGCACGTACACTTGCACTGACACGTTGACACCGATAATAATTTTAAAAAATGAACAAATTAAACGTAATCACAAGTGTTGGTGTTGGTTTCGAACACTGATACTGACACAGACACGCATTTTTGTCAGAGGTGTCGGTGCTGCTACATGTCATTATGCAACCTTGTTTTCAAATATAGACTTGCTTATATGAAAATAATGCAACATTATCACAAAAGGGAAAGCCTGATTGTCAGCAATTAGCACTCATTGGTATGCTTTTTAACATTTTGAAGTGGTCCCTCATTTCCTTAATTAGTGTTCTTTCTTTGTTAGCATAAGATGCCAAACATTTGAATAATTTATTAAACACATCAAAATAAAGCATTTTCACCAACCTGCCGGTTGCTAAGTAAATTTGTGCTCCTATCATCAAAAAGTAGGCACTAGAATCTGCTCCAAATAATTTGTTGCACCAATCATGGTCAAATTTTGGCATTTTTTCATAGGTTGCATATGCTTCTTGATGCCTCAGAAGTTTCAGCAAGGCTTCAGTTTGTAAAGCAAAGACCTGGTGGGTTTGAAGAGGGGTTATTGGTCAATGAATTCAATGAATTTTTTTATGTGAATGTGGACACAAAATCCAATGATAAAAATGGATGAGTACAGAAAATCTAACATTTGACTAAGTAAACTAACCTTTGGAGCTGAATCTACACCTAAGGATATTGCAGACTTTGTTTCTGTCAATATAAATTTCCAATCATTGACTTTTCTTGGTTCATTGCATTTGTTAAGGTGAGTTTGAAGAGCATGTGCTTTGAAAGCAAGATCTGAATCAAAATATGGAGTTTCTTTATTGCAATTTAATGCCTTTTCTGCTTCTCCCAACCTACATTTAAAAAAAAAAATCAATAATTTATCAACAAACACCACAAGTATAACCTACTATCCTGTCTCAGACACTGAGACACTGAACACATCCTCTCACGTCTAACACCGGATATCTAGACCGGAGTAACCTGATAGCAGGTGGCCTATAAGATGAGTGATATCACTTGCTTATAAACTCAATTTCAAACCATATCTCATCAAACAAAGACTCTCAACATCGAGCCTCGTTACTAGGATTGTTCATGGTAGGAACAGTTCAGTCAAAAAACTAAACCGAACCGAACCATAATAAAAGGTCATCCGAAATGAATAAACTAAGTAATTTATTATTATTGACTACCTGAAATATATTGTTGCTAAACGGCTATGAGCTCGAGCATAAGAAGGTTGAATCCTAATAGCTTCCTCACACTCAAAAATTGCTTGTTGAAACCTTCCCAAACCAATTAAAGCAGCACTCTTGTTACAATGATAAGTTGCCTTATTAGAATCAATAGCAATAGCTCTTTCATACAAAGCCAAAGCCTCAGAAAATCTTCCTTGCTTATAAGCTTCATTTCCCATTGATTTCAACACCTCAGGATCAAGTACTCTGTTACTTCTAGGACTTCGAAATTGCGTCACACCATCACCACTTTTCCTTATTATATTCCCCATGACACCGTTACTCGCAGAACACGACACAGAATTCATCTCTTTATTAATCTTTGTAACACTTGTTCTTGGACTGATATGGCTACTATTCATAAGCAAATTCCCAGTGGGTTTTATTGGGCTCAAATCTTTGCTTGGTGACTTGTTTTCGTTGTCGCGATGATGACGACTAGTAGTACTAGTGCTTATTCTTGCAAGTCCTAAGGAATTACCATTAACCTCTCTCTGTTGAATTGAGCTTCTTGCAGAATCTAAAAGTGTGTGATTTTTTACTTGTTGAGGCTCTGTTGGAATTTTTGAGATGTGATTTGGTGACCCTTTGGATTCATTTAGTTGTGGATTGTTAATTGTCTTGATGGGTAGGGAATGAACAGATGATGAATTTCTGAGCTTCATGGCTTTGAGTTTGAAGATTTTGGCCATGAAACTACAGCCTAGTTCAACTTTTTCCACTTTGTTCTTATTGGTTTTTGCTTCCATGACTGGTTTTTGAAATTAGAGTGGAAGAGAGAAAAAAATGAAGACTCAAACAAAGAGGTGAATGAAATATGAGAAGTGGTGAAAGTGAAGTGATTGTAATATTATGATGGAATTGTAGTGATATTTGAATTGTGCATATTTGTTGGTATATATATAAAATAAAGTTTCTATATATACCAAAAAATATATGTGTATAATATAAAGGGTTTAAAGAGTGGCTTCCAAGAAACTCACTATAGGTCTTTTTGTTTTTCAAGCTTTGGAGAGGATAGTGGTTAGGGTCAATGATAGAAAAGAATAGTAACTCATACACGCATGAATTTGTATTTTCATCACATTTTTCTTTTTCTCAATATATCATGTTTGTCTTAGGATTAGATAGAAAAGTGAACAAAATTTGTAGTTTATGTAAGGTTACCATCAATATTATCTTGGTGTATTAAAAAATGTAAATAGATGCATGTCCTTTTTTTATAAATAAATAAATATATGTTTGTGGTTAACTTTTTTGATAAATAAAATAAAAAATTGTGAATGAATCCTAGGTTATATTGTAAATACTCCTTCAACTTCTTCATACCACTAAATTATAATTTTAGTAGTCAAGCTAAAAGACAACTTCAATGATAATTGTACAGAGACATCATATATAGCAGTATAGATTTGATGTAATATTTACTTATTTACCGTTTAAAATAGTGAATTTTCATCCACTAGATTATATAAATAAAAAAATCATTAATTAATTTGAATGATTTTAGGTGCGGAAAGAGATTGACATTTGATGAATTATTTAAAAATTTTATAGTTTTTTAATCTAAACTCGTGAATTAATATATATATATATATATATATATATATATATATATATATATATATATATATATATATATATATATATTAAATTTATTATGTTTAATCGCTATATTAATTATAATTAATAAAAATGTTTTGATAAATAATATTGATTTTAATTGGCGACAAACTTTAAGAATTAATATTTCTGTTAAAGATCTCTAATTAAATTGGAAGAGATTCATTCCACCATCTCAAACTCGAATTTTATATTTTATAAGAGTAAACTAAGTCAATTTTTTTTACTATTATGGTAAAATACTATTGTAATATTTGATATCTTATGCACCTTCGAATTAGCCATTTTCTCTAAATTTTGTCGTTTAACATTTGATTTAAAGAGAAAATTGAAATTAAAAGACTTATTCAACAGTAGAAATTGACTTATTGGTTGATCTCTTAACCTAGAGTCTAATTTCAGATCACTTTCAAAATAGAATTGGTGAACCTTGAAACTAATTGAGATAGTTATTTACAAGTTTTAACCCATTAAAAATACTTATAAACATTTTTAAAAAATTATAGAAAATTAGTATCCAATCATATATGCCGAAAAGAATATCTAGGTTAAAAATTTAGAGCACATAGTTTTGGATGACGTGGATTTGAATGAATGATGCCACTAATTATAAACTAAATTATTATAATTATTATATGTGGACATTTCTTTTTTGTATTATGTCTTTAATCAATCTGTTAAAATGTGCCTTCAATCCATCTCAAGGATGGGTCCACCCATAATTAATATAATAATTCAAATTAAAAAGAAAAGTTTTGACTAACGATAATGTTGAATCTTATGCCTCTATCATTTGGGCAAAAATCAAAGCGTATTTTATAATCCACCTTAGTTAAAATCTTTCACTTTTAATACTTGTCATGTTAATAGCATCTAAAACAAGAATCATTTTTTATGTAAGATTTTAAATATTGTTTATACGTTTGGTAGGTTGATTAATAGAACATAGACTATGAATGAGTCATGTAGATGCTTGGCATGAAACTTCAAGTTTACGGTTCTATTACAATATTACATGATTACATCATTATCTGAATTTGATAATTGAAATTGTTTATTTCTCTCATGGTATGGTGTTGTATTATTTAAACATATGTGCAAAGAATATGTGTATGTTCGAAAACAACACTTTTTGACTTATAATAAAGCATGAAAAGTAAGTTATATGATTTATCTTAATCACATAAAACAATTAGTACTAATTGTTTGAACATTAAAGTTGTCCTTTCAATTTGTTGTGAAAAATAAACAAGCGGAATCATCCATTTGAAATAAGAGAATGAGTTTTGTGTGGGAAAAACAAGAATTGGTATAATAATAACACGTTTGTCAAATTAACTATCAAATATATGGTTAATTGTTATAACAATAAAAATAATTTTTTTTAATCACAACAAGAGAAATATATTAGTTCTTAACAAATTCACCTACTACCCTAAATAATTTAAGCAAGCTTTGCCATTAAATATTTAAATTTTAACTAAAACATATATTCACATTTATTATCTATGTTTGAAATAAAATTACTATATTGAAAAATGACCCAGAATTTGTAAAATCCGAAAAACTAGAGCGTGATAGACATATTTGAGGGTGTGAATTTAAAACATTAATCTATCATATAAGAAAGTGATGACATGACGAATCGAGCACAAGAACATTGCAAACATTATTGAAAAATTAGGAAGCGGTAAGACGGACATATTAGAGAAAGAACAAATCCAGCATGCAAACCTTGCAAACTTTATTGAAAGAAAAAACGGGAGATAGTGAGACACACATATTAGAGAGTATGAATCTAAAATCTTAGCTTATCCTGGAAAAAATATGAGGCAATTCATGTTGGAAAAAAACTGTCATAGAGAAAATAAAAGAACACAATCACAACGCAATAATTTAACGTGAAAACTTCAGAATTTGAGAAAAACCATAACACCTGTTAACAGTCAGATAATAACATCATATAAAAATTGTTATAACACATAATTTATTTTCAACCATCCAAAACTCTTAATGTACTTACATTTAAAACAAATATTTAATTATATCTCACAATAATACAAGAGTATAAAAGAAAGTAAAAAAAAAATCAAATATAAATTTAAAATGCTAATCTATTTTGTGATAAAAAATTTAAATCTATTATATAATCTTTAGCTTTATATTCTTTTATAAAATTAAAAGATTATGACATTTATTTAACTAT
This sequence comes from Lathyrus tuberosus, assembly GCA_022829125.1. NCBI lineage: Eukaryota > Viridiplantae > Streptophyta > Magnoliopsida > Fabales > Fabaceae > Lathyrus > Lathyrus tuberosus. The sequence goes on from JALAZF010000060.1 coordinate 18,197,686, forward strand.
TATAATTATTTTGAGATAGATGGAGTAAATTTTTAACTAATCCCAACAAAACAAACATATCCGCAACGAATCTAATTTCCCACTCCTAGTCACAACACCTATGCATTTTCCAAATTCAACTTTTTACATCTTTGCTTACTGAATAGTACACCATACCTTCTTATTTTTGTAACTTTCCTTTGAATATATTACATGACAAGCAAATAATTTTAGTTTGGCATGAAGACCCCACTTAAAAACAAGAGACTCTATGTCCCAACCACGTATTGAAATATAATTGGCCAAACCCTTTTTGTTTTGCTTGCTTCCATCCTTTCTCTCTGTTCCATATTGGAGGTTGGTACGGTGGGGATATAATTTATTCTCCCTATTGATGATTTTGTGAGACTGAGCAATGCATACAAGATTTGGTTCTTTTTCATTAGGTATATAAAGTGTTGGGACCATATAATTAGAGGGAACTGGTCAAGTTTACACACATTTTATGTCATGTACTGTTCGTCGGTGCCGGCTTCTTAATAATCAGGACTAGTCAACAGCCGGTGCCACCCGGCACAATATATTTTTGTGATTTTTCTTACACAACATGATCAACTAAGATCCAAATCCAAGTACATATTTATTACTTTTTGTTCTAATGAATAGATTTAATCTTCAAATTTTAGTGTCTATACACTTCAAATAGGATGATAGGCTTCATTGAATAGATTCTATGGGGGGAAAATATACTTCAAATTGATCTAAAGTTTTAATTGTAAAAAGGTTAATTAAAAATCTATAAACAAATAAAAAGGTTAATTGTAAAAAGGTTAATTAAAAATCTATAAGCAAATAATTGTTACTTACACCTAAAGATCAATTATATGTTAATCGAAAAAGATAAGACGAACGGATATAAATAGACAAATTATCTTTAGTTGATAGCAAGTCAGACGAGTATGAACACAGTTCAACGTTAATATGTTGAATTATTCTCGAGTGTCTCTCACTTGTGTTACTCTTGGGCCTAATATTCAATGCTCCCTAGCCTAAAACTCCTCTAACAGTGGTATCACGAGTCTGGTTCGTAAAGGGACCATCTTACATGTATCGAAATGCCCAGCAAGTGGTGTCACGTTGAAATCAAAATGCCCAAGAAAGAAGTGTATTCGAAATACCTAATAAGATGTGCCTAGTAATAGGTGTCAACGGCGGTACAAGTATAAAAAAAAAGGGGAACATTGTGAACTCACACTTGAGGGGGAGTATTGAAATAATATAAGCAAGTGTGACTAAGTGGGGAAATAGTCCCACATTTGATAGGAATGTGGTGACTAAGTGGGGAGAACCCACTCACCTGTCACCTTAAGGTTTTAGGTGGACAAGTGGTGTGTCTCTCACAAAGGTGTCTAGTCCTACACTATGTATCAATGCTCCCTAGTGAACTTCCCCAACAAATGGTATCAGAGCCTGGTTCGAGAAAGGAACCGACTTACTTGTATCGAAATGCCTAGGAAGTGGTGTTCCGTTGAAATCGACGCCCAGGAAGAGGTGTATCGAAATCCCCTTGAAAGGCCCTTAAAAAAAGGTGTCAACGGCAGTGCAAGTATAAAAAAAAAGGGGAACATTGTGGACTCTCACTTGAGGGGGAGTATTGGAATAATATAAGCGTGTGAGTAAGTGGGGAAACAGTCCCACATGGATAGAAATGTGGTGACTTGAGCATTATAAGTGGGAGAACTCACTCACCTATCACCTTAAGGTTTTGGGTGAGTATGTGGTGTATCTCTCACAAAGGTGCCTAGTCCTACACTATGTATCAATGCTCCCTAGTGAACTTCCCTAACATATTGCACTTTATCATGGTTGACAAGACTTTAGACTCAATCAAAATGCAATAAAATTGAACAATTAGGCATTAAGAACATGTTTCATGTTGATAGCACCATTAGTCAAAGAGGGTGGAGGTTGTAAAATCTCAATCATAAGAAAGTTGTGCATGTAGGGATAGGGTCAACTGAACCTTTTGCGAAATAGAAGACACTTATTTGAACGTGTTGGCCACGACCATCCACAAAATGGATTCAAGCATTACCCGATTATACATAGTCAAATGTTCCATATGACTAGTGTTTGTTTATAAATACTGGACATTGTAATCATTTTAAAATTCAATCAATTTAGTTTATACATTTTATTTTTATGCATTCTGTAGTTTTTTAGCTCAACATCTCACACACCATATTTTGCGCTCTTTGGAGTAATTAAGAAATTCACAACTAAGGAACAAAGTTCTTCCCTCAACTTAATCACTTGAAGAAAAAGGAATCAATGTTGAGATCTATTAGTTGATTCTTCGACTAACTTTCAAGTCCAACAACAAACTTTACATGCTCGGTGAGACAGTGAGATCATAACAACTAAAACGACCAGGTCCCCTAATCAAGAATACGTTTGGCGTATGCATCTATAATTTGGAAATAGCCTTAGCATCATGAACCAACCAGCACCATCATTCATGAGAAAATCAAGCTAACAACAACCTAATTGACCTCCACGAAGAAGTTATGACTTCTCTCACTACTTTTGGAGGTTCCCCAATTGATCTATATAAAGAATTAATAGTAATACAACATCTTTTATTAAAAAAACAGTTGGACATTGGGATACATGATAACATGTATCATGTCTCTCAATAACTTGTTGACATTGTAAGACATATGGTTTTAAATGAGGTCTAACAAGTCAAAGATTTGGATATCAAATGAACCAATTCTAATGAAAATTTTGCCATGTCTACCATACAAGGAATTCAAGAGAATCAAGTTTAGGTGGGTATTGCTATTATAAATCGGCTGTAGTTAAAGAACTTCACTACTGAAGGACTTGTTGAGAAAAACAAGTGTGAGTTGAAAAGTTTTGAGAAACGAGTGTGAGAAAGTCCCACATTGGTTAGAAAAGTGGATATTAAGCACTTTATAAGTGAGAGAGCCCACACACCTATCACCTTAAGGTTTTTATGAGTATGTGGTATGTCTCTCACACAATGTGTTACTCTTAAAGAAAGACCCCAATGTAAAAATACTCTCTCGTATTGACCCCCTAATTGATGACCTAACGGTGGTATTTGAGACTGGTTTAAGTGAAGGAATGACTCAATTATATCGAAATTCCTCCCCATATAGTGGTGGGTATAAGGCATACTATTTTGAAAAAGTTTCAATGACGGTACAAGTGTATGTGGATGAAAAAGTTTGCACTTAAGGGAGAGAATTGTAGATAGACTCACACTTGAGGGGGAGTGTTGAGAAAAACAAGTGTGAGTTGAAAAGTGTTGAGAAACAAGTCTCGCGAAGTCCCATATTATTTAGAAAAGTGGAGATTAAACATTTTTTAAGTGAGAGAACTGTTGGTTGTGGAATAGCGGCAATCAGCTAAAATATTTATTTTCAGAAGAATTCCCTCCGGGATTTATGTCGTGTCCACAGAGATCGGTTCGAGGGAAAGAATGTCGTTCGACAGTCTCTCGCGTTTATGAGTTTGGATTATAATGGTTTTAAACAAGAAAACAAAAAAGTAAATATCAACATAAAAATAATCCATTCTTCAGAGAGAAGAAACTTATCCGGCGTGCACACAATTCACTCCTCACAAAATTAAACTTACCGACCAGTTATACTTAACCTACAATACTCCTCAATATCACCCAGCATCGCTTACAACACATGTCCATCTCTGGCACACTCAACCATGCTACCATCGTCGACACTCCCGCACTCGACTCAAGACACTGAGGCATTAAGCTTCGATGCCTATTGAAGATTGTTAGCTCTAAATCTATCTCTAGCATCCAGAAACTAACAGATAATTATCTCTAATCGAAGTTCGAGATGGTTATCTCTAACACAACCCAAACCCCGCGCATAAAGCAAAAATCAAGGACAATCACCAATAAAGATTTGTAAAACAAGTTTCATACAATGCCATGGGCGACAAATATACATGAGTTCAGAACAAATACATATACACAACCCAACAAAGAAGAAAAACACAAAGAAGAAAAGAAATGAACCAAACATCTCGCGGATTGTCAGAACCGATCGACGATCAATCCACTCTGATTCATCCGTGTGCAAGCTTCCAATTTGTTTTCTAGCTATCTCTACCAAAGAATGAGGTTGATGAAGTTGGGAGAGCAAAAATCACCCCCCAAACAACATAACCTAACAAAAATGAAGTAAAATGAATTAAATACAAAATTTTGTCTCAGACACCCGCCCGACGGAAGAATGGCTTCGCCCGGCGGAGCACTTTATTACTCTCACATCAGATGCATACTTGGACAGCCTGGCAACAAATATCTAGTTTCGCCCGGCGGCAAAATCATCGCCCGGTGAAAGCTCTAAAACTTGGAATACTACTGGAATTTCCTTATTTACTTACGACCCTGCTTCGCCCAGCGAAAGGCAGTATCACCTGGCGGAAAAAGCACCGCCCGACGGAGCATGACAGTCAGTAATTCTTCTGGTGTAACTCGCCCGGCGAAAGGTAGTATCGCCCAGCGACACTAGCTTCGCCCAGCGAAATCTGGCTGACTGCACTTCTTTATTTTGGCTTCCAGCTTCTATACAATGACTTTCTTTCTTTGCCTTCTTCCTTTTATTGATCCAAATGGCATATCCTGGAGCTTTTATTACTCATTGCTCCAACAATGCTTAATTACCTACAAAATGAATGAAAAACTATTAATCGTTACACAAATGAATCAAAAACACAAGTATACACTAACTAATGTATTTATATACAAATCGGGGTTTATTCGAACCATATTGACCAAAAAGTATCGATAAGTGCAACAAAACTTATATACAAAAATAGTTACATTTTGCACTTATCAAACTCTCCTCAACTTAAACTTATTTGTCCAGAAACAAGAATCAACCAAACTTAAAAACACAAAAGCAATAACCAAAGAATCACGAATCAACAGGTTTTGAAAAACGGAAACAAATGTATGGTTCAAATGAGAAATGGTACACACAAAGCAAATACTTACCATTAAACAACGACGACAACATAGTCACGAAACAAATACAAAATACAAAAATCATGTCAAACATCCTAAAACAACACAAGTCCAAATGTGAATCACACCTAGCAAAAACAATCATCGGTAGATGAAAAACACAAAATGAGGTACTTATCACTCACACAACAATCATGCAAACAATAGAAGAAATTATGCACCCATCCAAAAATTCACATTGAACATACAAAGGCAAGAATCACAAGGGCTTTCAAGGTTGTAGCGTGGTCGGGTAAACAAACAAGGGGCAATTTCTAAAGGTAATTGAAACAAAAACTTGCCTAAACCTAAGGGAGTGGTCAACTCACAAAGACTTAAACACAAAATTCCAATCAACTTCTTCCAAAATCCCAAGTGTTACACAAAACACAATACTTATTTAGCACAATTATTTGAACTCTTTTTGTTTCATTTCTCAAGGATTTTCTTTTTCTTTCTTTTTTCACTTTTTTCTTTTCTTTTCTTTGTCATATTTTTCTCTTTTTTTCTTTTCTTTTTCAACCTCATAGAAACCAACCAATGAGTAAACAACCATTCTCTCCCCAACTTGAATTCAACCACATCATCATGTGAATACTCCCTACTTTCTAAGGCAAGGCAAAAATTCATACAACAACACAAAGTTGAGGGTTCAAGAAAAAAAACAAAATCCATTCAAAAATAAGTGAACTAAATACTCATAGACAAACATTAAGTTCAAATAAAAACATGGATCAAAAAGTTCAAAGGGGTTACGAATGATCACGCGCTCACAAGGTGAATGACTATTTGGCTTGGTAGTTGTGCTCAAAATGAAACAAAATGCCTTGATCCTTTTCATGCATTCACATAATCAACATAAACAAAAGATTAAGCATAATAAAATCCAGTTAGAACAAGAATGTTGGTACTCCTCGCATATATGAACAATGGAAGACTACCTCACAAAAAGGTGAGAACTAAAGTGATTCACACAAGAACAAGTATACAAAAGAATGAATGGCATGGAAGTTTGTAAAATGCCTAAGTATCATGAATTTGCTAAAGTCAAGAAAGCGATAAACACATACCTTGGACGTGTACAAAACTTAACAATATCATTACCATACATCCGCAAGTTGAAACGATCAAACTTGGAAAATCACCAAATGCATCCTCAAATTACTCAAGACAAGCTCATTAACAAATACAAAAACTATTAATATAAACAAACTAAAAGACGGGGTGAAATTTCATTAAACAAGTTGTAAAGTGAAGATTTGAGAATTTTACGAAAAATTCGAGTACAACTTGTTTAATGAAAGTTCACCACACTACCTAAACTAAACCACAAAAAAGAAAATAATACAACATGCTTGTTTTACGCCATAAGCTCGACGCCTTTACAATGCTTAGCTAGCAACTTACTTCCTTCATGCCATGGTGATGCCTCACCGCGCAAACCAAAAGCAAGTGCCCTAACCAAACACTTAAACAAACGTTAATCTACAAGTATCAGTATAACAAGTGAAAATATACAATATATACGATATCTACAAAACTCAAAAACAAAGAAACTATCGCAATGCGATTCAATATCAAAACCAATTCCCGACAACGGCGCCATTTTGTTGGTTGCGGAATAGCGGCAAGCAGCAAAAATATTTATTTTCAGAAGAATTCCCTCCGAGATTTATGTCGTGTCCACAGAGATCGGTTCGAGGGAAAGAATGTCGTTCGACAGTCTCTCGCGTTTATGAGTTTGGATTATAATGGTTTTAAACAAGAACACAGAAAAGTAAATATCAACATAAAAAGAATTCATTCTTCAGAGAGAAGAAACTTATCCGGCATGCACAATTCACTCCTCACAAACTTAAACTTACCGACCAGTTATACTCAACTTACAATACTCCTCAATATCACCCATCATCGCTCACAACACATGTCCATCTCTGGCACACTCAACCATGCTACCATCGTCGACACTCTCGCACTCGACTCAAGACACGGAGGCATTCGACTCCTATTGAAGATTGTTAGCTCTAAATCTATCTCTAGCATCCAGAAAATAACAGATAATCATCTCTAATCGAAGTTCGAGATGGTTATCTCTAACACAACCCAAACCCCGCGCATAAAGCAAAAATCAAGGACAATCATCAATAATGATTTGTAAAGCAAGTTTCATACAACGCCATGGGCGACAAATATACATGAGTTCAGAACAAATACATATACACCACCCAACAAAGAAGAAAAACACAAAGAAGAAAAGAAATGAACCAAACATCTCGCGGATTGTCAGAGTCGATCGACAATCAATCCACTCCGATTCATCCGTGTGCAAGCTTCCAAGTTGTTTTCTAGCTATCTCTACCAAAGAATGAGGTTGATGAAGTTGGGAGAGAAAAAATCACCCCCCAAACAACATAACCTAACAAAAATGAAGTAAAATGAACTAAATACAAAATTCTGTCTCAGACGCACCACCCGGCGGAAGGATGGCTTCGCCCGGCGGAGCACTTTATTACTCTCACACCAGCTGCGTACTTGGACAGCCTGGCAACAAATATCTAGTTTCGCCCAGCGGCAAAAGCATCGCCAGGCTAAAGCTTAAAATCTTGGAATGCTACTGGAATTTCCTTATTTCCTTACGCCTCTGCTTCGCCCAGCGGAAAAAGCACCGTCCGGCGGAGCATGACAGTCAGCAATTCTTCTGGTGTAACTCGCCCGACAAAAGGTAGTATTGCCCAGCGACACTAGCTTTGCCCAGCGAAATCAGGTTAACTGCAATTCTTTATTTTGGCTTTCAGCTTCTATACAATGGCTTTCTTTCTTTGCCTTCTTCCTTTTATTGATCCAAATGGCACATCCTGGAGCTTTTATTACTCATTGCTCCAACAATGCTTAATTACCTACAAAATGAATGGAAAACTATTAATCGTTACACAAATGAATCAAAAACACAAGTATACACTAACTAATGTATTTATACACAAATCGGGGTTTATTCGAACGATATTAACCAAAAAGTATTGATAAGTGCAACAAAACTTATATACAAAAATAGTTACATTTTGCACTTATCAAGAACTCACGCACCTATCACCTTAAAGGTTTTGGTGAGTATGTGATGTGTCTCTTAGAAAGTGTATTGCTCATAAAGAAAGAATCCGATGTAAAATACTCCCTCGTATTGACCCCTTAATTGATGACCTAACAAGACTAAGTTCATAACTCAACCCAATCACTTGAAGAAAAGAAAATCACGGTTGAGAATTAATATTCAATTTTGCAACTAACTATTAAATTTGCCAACAAATTGTTGATAAAAAATTATAAAATGCTACACAATCAACAACTATATGCAATAATAAATTTTGAAAATGTAAAAAGACCAATTTACAAATTTTGAGATCAACTTTATATATATATATATATATATATATATATATATATATATATATATATATATATATATATATATATATATATATATATATATATATATATATATAAGAGTGTGTGTGTGAGTGTGTGTGCGTGCGTATGTGTGACATATCTAGTGAGAATACTACTTTTGTGTGAGAATTGTAGGAATAATTATTTACACTTAGATTTAAAAATGAATGGTTGAGATATGTGTGTCACTTTCATCATTTATGTTATGTTCAATTAAATGATGAAAGAGATACACATGTTCATTGAATTGATATTTTAATCACAACAATTTATTATTTATTTTTAAATCTAAAGTCTAATAATTATTCATATCATTCTCACATAAAAATAGTATTCTCACTATGTATATATATATATATATATATATATATATATATATATATATATATAGGGGTTTATCTAGGGGTTTTTTGAACATGTTCATAACATTTTTAAATTCAATTTTGTTAACGTGATGTTTAGTAAGATCGTTATCATCAATTATATCTTTTATTTGCCTCATAAAGGCATCCCTCGTTTCGGAGGGTTCCATCTTATCTAAAATGGTTATTAATGTGTTGGCTTGGCTATTGGATATAACATTAACAATTTTTCTATTACAATTTCCACAATCACAGAAATCAATTCCTAAGCATTCTTCATGTTCAGACTCAGAATCTTCCGAGCTGTTAATTTGATTTAGATCTTCATAAGAAGATTCTTCAGATGAGGTGTTTGCTTCATAATCTGAATTTAACATAATTTTATTTAATGTATTAACTAAAGTATCTTTTAATTCGTCAGATATATTTAAATTACTTAATTGTTTTATTTTATCTTTAACTTTGCATTTACTAGCATAGTGACCGAATCTTCCACACTTATAACATTTTATATCTTTATTTTTGTTCTTATCAAATTTCTTTTCTTTTTGGGGAAAAGGTTTTTTATAAGGCCTTTTACCTTTTTGGTAATAATCTGGTTTAGAATGTTTTTGTTTTTCATAATTTCTATAGTTCCTTCTTCCTTTACTAATATTCTTTTTATGTTTAGGGTTACTATGAGCCCTTAAAGGAGTAGCTCCATATTGTTCGCAAAACGTTCCCATTTCCCATTTACTATTAGCTTGCTCATTCTTAATTTTGTTTTGAATTTTATAATCGGTACAGATTTGAATTCCAGTTTCTACGATGTAATTAGAAAGTTCACCTATAGTTAAACTATCATAAGGAATCTCTCCTTTGTAATTTTGTTGTATGTTGATTTTGACTTTCTCCGAAAAAAGTCTGGGTAATCCACTAATAAATCTTTCTTTCCAAAAGGCTGCAGAGCCATTGGTTCTTAAACATAACTTAGAGAGGAACATATCTCTGTACCATCTATAATCTGACATAGTTGGGCAATAAAGATTCATTAATTGATCTGAAGCTCTTTTTTGGAGCTTCAAAGGTTCTCCTACAAAAAATTTTGTGATGGCGTAGAGCAACGCCGTAATACTGGCAGGTTCATTAGTTTCAGACTTAACTGCTATGTCTATAAGATTTTTATCTTCAGGACTTAGAAGGTTATCCCACCAACCTTTCAGCTGGCCGGTAAAACCCATAATTAACATTTCTCTAGATTTTCTGTCTGAGTTTTTCCTTAGCATAAAGGCAGTAGCTGCCATGGTCATATTTTGGATTGTATCTAATATTTGCTGTTCCGAGGCTCCATCTATGTTCCATTCTACAATGGATTCTCCTGAATAGCTATTCTCTACAAAACTAGATCTTTCTTCAAACTGAACGTCAGCAAAGGAATGTCTAGGGTAGTAATTTCTAGTAGGGTTTCTAGGAGGTCTCCCTAGTTTATTGATCATATTGTCGAATTCCTCTTCTCTTGATAGAGTGTTAACCTGGGGGTCAGGTTTTAAATCTAAAATTTTTAATCTTTCCACTAATTCTTCTATTTTATCATGCGTAGAATTTCCTAGTTTTATTTTTTGTAATTCTGAGGATGAGGGGATGTCATAATGATATATGGGTCTAGTAGGATCTGGTTTTTCTTCTGGTTTTGTAAATTTAAACCAAGAAGTTTATATCCTTTCCAGTTGTTGTGCCATGGTGTGTAATATTTGATTTGAGTAATTAAGTTGACTATGTATATTATTTAAATCTCTTCTCTCCGGTGTAGGGGCAATAATGGCTCTAAAGGGTGTAGCCTCTATTTCTAAATTCTTTTCTGGGGAAAGTTTTATGGATTCTAAAGGGGGATGAACGGATTCTATTATCTCTCTTTTTAGTGTTTTCCATCTAACACTAATTCTTTTATTAACTTCTATTAATAAGTCTATGGCAAACGGATTTTCAATATCTTTCTGTAAACAGAGCAATTCAAACCAAACGAAAAAATAAGTATTAATTTATTGGGTTTCCAAGAATTGGTAAAATTGTTTCAAATAATCTTGTGTTTGATTTTTAGAGAAAGTTGCAAAATACCACTTTCTTTTGTCTTTATTATACTCTGCTTCAAAGTCTTCTCTAATCCAGGCTTTATCTATGGTAAAGGGTTCTTCCCTAATAATAGTGCTAACTATTTGGGATTCAGTTGGAGAAGGGGACCTTGAAGTCCTTTCTTCATAAAAGCATTGAGGGATATTAGGATTAAAGTTAACCCCAGCTAAGCTGAGCCTAATAGTAGAATCTACCGAATGTCTAGCACTAGCAGCTTGACTAATACTAGGGGAGTTATGGTACCTATAGGATTGACTTCTATTCATTCTAATGGCTATAGTTCCATCAGTACTTTGTATAACATTTCTAATCGATCTAGACTCTATTTTCTCAGGTTTTATTACATCTTTTAATATCCATTCTTCTGGAATTTTATCCATAATTTCAGATGCAGTTAGTATTTTGGGAGTGATTACATTTGAACGTCTTAAGTTAGCTTCTAAAAGACAAACTTGGTTTTTAGGAGTACTTCTTATGGATTTAAAATCATAATTAACCGTTGAAACCTTATAGGTTACTCTACTAATCATACTCATGTTCGAAGCACCTTGAACGAAGGTATCTCCCAACCCAGCAATCATAACGACTAAAGAGCTTTTGGTAAATTCATCAGCTAAACTCATAGAGTAGTTAGGATGGCAGTTAAAGTAAACTGGCCCATCATTTAGATTAGATTCTATCACCGCAATTGTTGAATTATGAAAATCTTTAATTCTCATATCCCTTAAAACTAGTAATATAGGGGTGTTTAATCCTAATTTATGTAAAGGTTTTATAGCAATTTGTATTAATCCTAGATGTATATATTTAAAGTTTTCACGGTAATGAGATTCTAATAATTTCTGTCTAATAATTCTATAGTTTCTTGTTTATTACTAATAGACCTAGCATTTTCAATTGTATGTATGATCTTTTTAGCGTTGTAATCAAACGTTCCTACTTTATATATTTCTTTTAATTTAACCTCAGGCATAGACCAATTTAGTAATCTATTTTCCATTTCTTGAATTTCTAATTCTTTATTCTGAAACGTATCTTGATCTAACAGGTTACTGGGTTCGGACGTACTAGCTATATCATTCTGGTGACGCTGGTGTCTCCTACTACCTCCTAGTGAACTCAAAGCCCTAACGATGCTTGACATGATTACTTCAGAAATGTTTAAACAAACTAAGATATTTTCTTTCTTCACTATCTCTCTCCCCCCTTATAGTTTGTTCTAAGAATGATTACCTCAACAAGCTGACCAACCGATTTACTACCCTTCTCTCTGCGGGTTTTACTACGTGGACCACCTGCTATTCAGAAGCTTTCAACCTAGACTAAAAGGTCAGGGTAAGGGTTAAGACAATCTTGGAGAAAATAAAACAATTTGTAAAAATAACTTGATAATCACGTATCAGCACCTATACAGGCTCTGATACCAGTAAAGAGTTAAAGGATCGGGTAAGACCAGCATGAGTAAAAGTAATATAAATAGTTGAAACAATAGTAGAGTTAAGATTAACATAAGCTTGAATATGTAAATTAAAAGTTGGTAAAATTTCAGAGTTTCTAAAACGTAAAACAGCGGAATAATTAACATAAATAGTGACAAACAGAGTCATGATTTTATTATAGCAAAAGATAATTACAAAGACTTACAGAGATAGCAGTGATCAGGTTTTTCAAGTGTGAGAAGAAATGAGCATGCCTAAACAAACCACAAATGAATGCTTTTATAGCATTCGGACTTCAAAAAAAAATAAAATTACAATATATTTTACAAACGTGGCCGACAAGACTGAAAGGCCAGACAAACCATAAAGCAAAGCAAATGGCCGACAACTGATAATGGCCTGAAGTAAAGGAATCTAATCTTTAGAAAAGTAAAGTAGAAGGGCCCACATGGCCTAATAATACAAGTAATAAAGTGACCGAAAGTAACTGGGCCCACCTGGCCTGATAATGGATGTAATAGCACCTGCTAACAGATAAGATCATGTGCCAAAAGTAATTGGTCTGTTTTGAGCACAATAATTCTGACTGCGACCTTAGTCAAAGATTCCATAGCAGTCATCTTCATTGTCTGGGGTAAGATCCACAGAGTTGGAGAAGCTGGCGCATTCAGACATGGCTCCCATAACTTCTTGTAATTTGTCTTGAAATTTCTTAGGATCAAAAATTGCTGCTAGAGAGGCAAGCAATTTACTTTTGTCGGTAAGGAAGCTAGCGTGTGAGGCGATAGTTTCCTGTTTGCAAATATGAGGGTTCTTTGCGTACCAAGCATTCCTAGTTTCTGGAGATAGGAGTGCCGGATTAAATGCATCCCACCATTTAATAGATACTTTTTTGACTAATTGTGCTGCAGTAGATTCTGTCCAAACTTGGTCAGTAGAAAAGGACCAAGACATAATCCAAGTAATTCCAAAGGTAGCAGTGAAAGATAATAAACTTTTATGTTTTGGGCAAGTGGTAATATCACAGAATTCTTGATAGGCTTTGGATGCCAGATCTGGGAAGATGCTGGTATCTAAACCGTAAACTTCAAACCACTTAATAAACCAGTTGGGAAACTTTAAGGATATGTTTTTATTAAACCAAATGAACCAGGTATGGTCATAAGGCCTAACAGTAAGAAAGTAAGTCCAGGCGTCCATGTAATCTAGATAAGAGTAGTGCTGTGGTTGGAAAACTCTGGTAAAGCTTTCTGTATGACAGGGATGAGAGCCCCAGTCTGAAGGGGAAAGTACCTTATTAATTTTGAATTTAGAAAACTTAATATTTCCCGTAGCCTCGTCTTGGACATGGGTCAAGGTAATAGAGTCAGTGTCAACCAGAATAAATTCATAAAATGATCTGGTTTTAGTAACATCATTGTTTATAAAATGAGTTCCCAGAGGGAAAATCTTACTAACAGTCTGAAGTAAAGACCCTTCTTTTGGACAGTAATAATCTTCAAGAGTAATAATTGGGACTGTTAATTTCTTGGTAATAAATTTGGATTTGGCTCCTTGCGGAGGAGTGTAATAAGCCAACTTACTCTTAAGGGGTGTCATCTTGGCAGATGACGTAATATCTTGCACAAACTGCGAAGGTGAAACCAACGCAGGGTTGGCTCCTGTTTCTTTTAGAGAAGAAACGGGAGTAGTAATTTTTTATATGTAGGAGAGGGATCCTAATATCAATTGTTTCTGGTTATTAGGCTTTTGTAATGGAGGTCCGTAAGAGTCTTTGGAAGTAGATTTGCTACTCATGTTTTTCCCTGTAAAAATTCTCTGGTTAAAAAATCTGGTAATGCATTTTTAATACCTTCAATATGCATGATTTCAAAATCAAAACATGCAAGTAATGACTGCCATCTGGCAAATATGTGTTTTGACACTAAATTTTTAACATCCTTTTGTAAAACACTTTTAGCTGATTTGCAATCAGTTTTAAGTAAAAATCTTTTTGAAAATAAATCATCTTGAAATTTGGTAATACAAAGTACAATAGATAAAATCTCTTTTTTGACAGTACTATAATTTAATTGGGCTGAAGACCAAGTTCCAGCATAAAATCTGACTACTTGCTCCTTATCAGTACCCGGTAATATTTGTTTTAAAATGCCTCCAAAACCAAGGTCGGAAGCATCGGTTTCGACAATAAGCTTGGCTTCTGGGTCTGGGATGGTAGTTTCTTAACAACTTGTTTTAACTGGATAACACTTTGGGTCATGGCATCATCCCATGGTGGGGGACTTTTCCTTAATCTTTTAAACAGGGGTATACATATAGTTCTAAGATTAGGAATAAAATCTGACACATAATTTAGGCAACCTAAAAACCTTTGTAATTGAGTTTTATCTTTGATTTCATTAGGAAATTTGCTGACAAACTCTAAAGACCTAGTAATTGGGGTGTATTCACCTTGACTAATGTCAAATCCTAAGAATCTAACTTTAGGCTGAAATAATTTTAACTTGCTCTCAGATAACACTAAACCATTTTCTTATATTATTTTGTAAAACTGCTCTAAGTGATGAAAGTGTTGATTAATGGAGTCTGAATAGACTAAGATGTCGTCTAGATAAACTATTGTAAAGCTTGAGTATTGATAAAATATATCGTTCATTATGTTTTGAAATTCTGATGGTGCATTTTTTAATCCCAAAGGCATAACGTTCCACTCATAATGGCCAAAGGGTACGGTGAAAGTAGTTTTATACTTATCTTCTTCTTTAACTTGTATTTGATAATATCCTGATTTTAAATCAAACTTAGAAAAAATACTTTTATTATGTAATCTATTAATTAGATCTTTTTTATTAGGTATTGGGTATCTAATCCATTGTAATGTCGTATTTAAAGATTTGTAGTTAATTACTAAACGAGGACTTCCTCTTTCTAATTCAGAGGCATTAACTACGTAGAAGGCTGAACAACTCCATGGAGATTTACTAGGCCTAATTAATCCTTTGTCTAAAAATCCTTGAATTTCTTTCTTGCAATATTCTAAATTTTCTTTATTCATTTGGATAGGGCGTGCTTTAGTAGGTATATTAATTTCTTTGAATTCAGGATTGTATGGTAATGAGATCTCATGCGTTTTTCTAGTCCAAAACGCATTAGGCTGTTCAGAACATAAATCTTTAATAAATTTATTTTGGAGGGTATTAATTTTTTCTTTAATAATAGGGGTTTGTATTTGTTCAATTATTCATTTGTAGTGTATTTCTTTATTGATAAAATTAATCTGTTTTTTCTTATTTGTTATGAGATTAACTATGGTAATATTTTTACTTTGAACTGAATTAAGATCTCTTATCTTATGTTTGTCTAAAAAGTCAAAACTAACTGAATGTCTCAGGGCTTCAGTAGTAATGGTTTGATCATTAACACTAAAAGGGTAAAGTAACGATAAGAATGGGGTTCCTAGGATAATGATTTCCTGAAGGTTTTTGACTAAAAGAAAGGAGGTTTTGTAGCAAACTTTTCCTTTGCAGATTTTTACATTTGGTAGCTTGTATGTCACTTCAAGTCTACTTCCATTAGCTCCTCTAATTCTTTCTTTTGTCTTTTTGTAATATTGGGTTGGTATTAATCCTTCTTGGACACAATTAAGGTCGGCTCCTAAGTCTATTAGGGCGACTAATTTGAATTCTTTATCTTGAATAACTAAGTCTATCATGGTGTACCATTTGTGAGCGATTATTCTTTCCATATTAAAAATATAGGGTTCTTCTTTGTTTTCCTCTTTTGCCTCCCCTTCTGGGCTAGTGGCTAAAGCTTTTAATGCGTTAATAAATTCTTTATCCTCACATTTAGCGGCATTATCTCTTAATTGTTGTTGGGTAGTTTTTATTTTTAGCTTATCTTCAAAATTTTGATTTTGTATTATCATGGTTCCTTGTAATTCTAAATATTTAACTTCTAATTCATCATATATATATATATATGGGTCATTTAGCTTTAAAAATAAATGGTTGAGATTAAAATATTCATTTAATAAACATGTGTATCTCTTTCATCATTTAATTGAACATGGCATAAATGATGAAAGTGACACACATGTCTCAACCATTTATTTTTAAATCTAAGGGCTAATAATTATTTTTACCATTCTCACGTAAAAGTAGTATTCTCACTATATATATATATATATATATATATATATATATATATATATATATATATATATATATATATATATATATATATATATATATATATATATATATATATATAGTTGAAAAAGAATTATAAGTGTGAGTAGTGTGGATAATAGTCTCACATTGGATAGGAATATGGAAGACTTTAGCATTTGTAAGTGAGAAAATTCGCCTATCTATTACCTTAAAGTTTTGGGTGATTATGTGTTATGCCTCTCACAAATGTGTGTTGCTCTAAGAACGATGTCCCACCATTTAGAATGTTTCTCGCTCGACCCCCGACTCGCCAACATATATATATATATATATATATATATATATATATATATATATATATATATATATATGAAAAAATTGAAATATTAAGAAAGAATTATAATAGTCAATTTGAGTTTCACATTGTATAAATTGAGTAAAAAGTTGTAAATTCTTAGTTTTTATATGATATTTAAAATTCCATAAGTTTTGCTTTTACAGAATATTTCATAAAATCTACTCATTTTGTCAATTCTCTATATTTATTTTTCAAACAATAAAATTTACATGTGAAATATAAATTTTTATCTAAAATTGCCTTAATTTAAAAAGTCAATTCTCTCATTCAAAAAATCTAAATGAAATTTCAAAAAGAATATACTAATATCAAAGGGACGTAATACTAAATTTTATTTTAGAATTGAAAACATGTTTTAAATTATATGTTGGGAGTGCGTATGAGACCATCTCTCAATTATTTTTTCTTTTTGAAGATTTGTGTTTTGGGTGTTTTGGTGTGAGAATAACAATTACATAATTCTCAATAATAAAAGACTAAATGAAACCGTACTTACCAATGATAATTGAATTGAGTTGGTAAGAAGTGACTCGTATCCTACAATAACGGGAGTTTAATTTTGATTACCTTATATAAGTTTTTTTTTTCATAGATAGTCTATAAAAATCTCTTCAAAAGTTGAGATTTTTTTTCTACCATAAATGTTTCTTATGCACTATAGAATTTTCACATGTTCTTTAATTTCAGAGATATATCTTCAAAACCATTCTAAACATTCAAAACATGTCACTCAGACACCATTTATATTTAAATTGTTCCGGAGATGCATTTTTGATAATTTTCTGAAAATACATCTCCGAAGTGTATCAGAACAGGTTGTTTTTTACTATAAATTGTGTATTTGTTTTTAGATAAAGTATAACACATATTAAATGTTATAGACGTACAAAATAATAAAGAAACAAATATTGAATGAAGAATAACAATATATGTAGAAAATGTCTTACAATATAGATCCAAAATGTGGTAAAACTGTAAAAATAAAGTATAGAGTATAATAATACAACAAAATAATAACAGACTACTACTGGGTGTGCCTGACAACATCTCATCTGCCTTCTTGGTCATCAATCTCCTCCATCCTCTGGCGATGTCTCCGGTACAACAGTGTCCCTTGTGCCTCCGCCACCATTTCATCCAGGACTCGCCTGACAGCAGACTCCTCAGGAAAGATACCCTCGTTAATGCTTGTTTGCGCAATCTCCACTATGCGACGACACTGAGGCAAGCCATCATCACTATGATCTAGCTGAGCATGTTCCTCCTCAAGTATCTCCTGATGAGCTGGTCTCGGCGGATCTCCTGGAACAGTCTGCACCATGTACAGATGTGACACCCTGAAGAACCACCTGATGTATCCCTCGACGTAGCTCCAGTCGTTCGGAGCTATGGTAGCTCGTGCCTCCTCCAAAACCAGATGACTCTCATAATAAAAAAATATCTCCTCTATTTGTCTACGAGTCAAGGCAGGAGTAGTAGAGACACCAGGGTATCTGGGGATGGTCTGGGTGTACCCGAACTATCGCATGACGCACTAGGGCAGGTGAGGAGCAGTGATACGCGATCTGCAGGCCAACCATCCGGAGTATAGCAATATGTGATCAAATGATCGTGTCTGACGGTGATCCACGTAGTTGTTAAAGTGCATGTCCTCAGCAACCAAACGGTCAAGGTAGACTCTGAAAGGCTCGACCGCCTGGTTCCCTCTCAGCGGGATAAAAGCACAGGCACGGGGCATGTCCTCAGTGTACTTATCCACACTCGCCCAGTCAGGGATGCGTGGGAAGTGTTGGTGGATCCAATCCCGAAATGAAAATAAATAAATAAAAACATTCAAGGGTCAATAATTATCGGCAATGGTTCCGCAAATATTAAATGAAAATGACAAAAAAATTCAAGGATCAAGAATTATTACCACCAGCAGTGTCACGCTCCTTGTGACCTACTTCATCTTCCACCGACATCTATCTCTCAACTTCGAAAAAAGATAGCACATGTAAGCCACCCCCCAGTTGTACTCATAGATCTGAGTGAGATTCAAGAAGTACCGGAGGTAATCAATTTAAAAAATAATCCATGTCAGTAATTTAAATTAACGTAAAAAATAAATCAAAAATACAACTAATGCTACCTCTCCGTCTCAGATATGTCTGGAAGTGTGGTCTGGATACAGAGGAAGTAAGGACAAGTCAGATGGACCTCCTCCAAAACCCTCTGGCTTGGCATCCGCAGCAGCCTCACCCTCCGTAGGTGGCACTGGATCAGCAGGATCATCAGCGGGAGGTGGCACTGGATCAGCAGGAAGTGGCACTGGTGAATTATGACATCTGCGGGAGGATAGGGAAGTGATGCGTTAGCTGGTGAATCTTGTCTCCTACGGGAAGAAGAAGAAGGTGGAGTGGCCTGAGATGTAGTGGTCTGGGATGGAGTGGTATAAGGTGAAGCACGGTCCCCAGAAGTATATTGCGCCCTAGAAGTCAACGCCTTTGCCTGACCAGAGGTACCAGCTGCCTCTGAAACTGCTGGCTTCGCTCCCGGCGGATGCATGTTGGGCTACCGTGCCATGTCTCAGTTTGTCGACTATGTCGGCCATTATACTTGTAAGGTAAAGTAAGGTATATCATTAGTGCACGCAAACAAAATAAACAAACAAGAAAATTAAAAAATTAAAAAAAAAACAAATTGCAGGAAATTTCGGAGATGCTTCTTCGGAAACACCATTAAACAATAACGTGGAACAATTTCGAAAATGCATCTCCCGAAACACCATAAAAATATTAACTTTGAAGAGTTCCGAAGATGTTTCTCTGGAAATCCCCAAAGTATATGAAACGTTGAACTATTCCAGAGATGTATCTACAGAAAGTTCTGCAACTCAGAGGTCGCGACAATGGCGTAATGTGGCTCATGCAAGTTGAAAATACATGATATTATTGCCATTTTTAACCAACAAACAAGTCATACACTAAGTCTAAACTATTTTACATGTGATTCCCGCACATTTCTACCCCTAATCATTGATTTCTACACATTTGCACTAAAGCCCAAATATTTACCAAAAACTAGAAAATTTACCTAACTTTTATGGTTTTGATGATGTTAAATGATGTTATTAATGATGTTTGATGTTCCCTTGAGCCTTGTTTGGTGAAATTTGATGTTGTGAAGTTGAAGTGTATTGAGAATATTTTTTGGTGAGTTTGAGGTGTGTGAAAACTATGAAATGATGGAAGAGAAGAGTCTAGCATGTTTTATGCTCTAAATTGTTTCAGAGATATATCTCATGAATATTTCAACGTTCACTGAACTTTAGGTGCGTCCTGAGATGTATCTCTGGAATTAGGGGGCATATGTGGAATTTCACATTGTGCGGTAGAAATACATAGGGTGCAATAAGAAATTCTCAAAGTTTTTTCCGGCCACAAGCCCAATTACCAATCTCCCGTATATGAATCATTACATGTGCAGACAAAGGTACAATGCTAATGATAATTCACTATATTTTTTTTAGTTCTTTAACTGACTTATTGGTGTGCTAACTTTGGAGATTCATCCCACACATTCCCACGGAGATGTGCACCACCACATCAAGAGTCCACCTTATCAATTTATCGATAATCCCGATTCCACAATGAAATAATGATGTCATATGCATATCTCACTCCTGAGATAAAGTTAGAGTATACCAACCTCTGCATCATCTTCATAGTTACCTCAGCTTTCCCGAGAGACAATCGCCTACTCCTCTAGGACACGTACTGAGCACCACAGTAAATTTAATTGATGACATGCTACACTTAGGTCTATGCCAAAAATTTCGTAAGGAGAGACGGGAAAGAGATCAACATCGTTCCTTAAGCATTCAACTAAACTTTTCTTCACTCTGGTGGGTAAGTCGGCCCCTATCATCATTGGTCATGTCAGGTTATCGTCTAGCTTTATGACTTAAAATTTACCATCACGAACTGGCCTTCACATTGATCTCGATAAAGGGGCCAAATTCGTCGTCCTACAGGGTTTCGTTTTCGCATACGTCGAGATCAACTAAGTTACTTACTTCACAGGTCTCTTTTCTTCTATTCTCAAGGATGACGGTCTTTGACAATTGATTCTTTAGTGTTGCTTCATGTATCTGTCGTGCCCCACATAGGTTGGTTGTGACTACAACTGACTTGCCAAAATCATTGTGATACTTCATCTTTAAATGGACAATGGAAATCACTATGTCTAGCTTTGTTATGAATGTCATTTTGAGAAGGTCGTTGTAAATATTTCCATAAGAAATCACAGACAAACGAGCATTTTCTATTCTCATATTTCTACCTTTTCCCAAGGAAAACTTTAGATTTACCCGTCCACATGATTGAGTAAATAAATCATTGAATTCTAGGAGACATTGGCATTCAAATGGCCTCAAATCTGGCTTGCTAAGCCTAACTCCGTGAAGATTTGAAGTACATCAAATTGCATGAACTTATGTCATCAATTAGGATCCCTAAGACATTTTGATCAGCTATGGTAGCGACAATTATTAGTGGAAGCATTGTGTTAGGAATTCCATCCACCTTCTTGTGGTCTTGGAATCCTAAGATTGGCATATCACTCTTTCACATATCAATTTGCGACATTGATTTGAGATAACTTTATAGTGGAGATTATTTCTTCTTGAGAAGATCTCCACCGATTGCATCCATGACGAAGTTCGGGAGTGATCTTGAACTAGAAGATTCCAAGGTACTTTTGAAAACAAGACTAGAATTTGATTTGTCCATCTCAGGGTGACTATTACAACTGACGAAGTTCAAGTCATCATAGAAAATAATAAAAAGAGCATAACATCCGAGCTGACGTCTGATCCAAACTTTCCAACACCAAGGCATCCAACGTATTCATTCATCTAGCAAACAATAAAAAGTCTTGATATCGAGGCTACATGTGCTATAATGACGGGGATAAGAGACACTACACGATCCTCTTAGATATCACCCATTGTAGTATACATCAAGCAAGGAACGCTACACGTCAACCCAGCCGAAGCCTTCCTCATAAAGAGAATAGCCAGTTTGTACTTTATAGCAGAAGGGACCTTATTGCAAAGGGAATCGTAGACATATTGTTAGATGTCAAACATGCTATATATTTGTATTTGATACTTGGTATTTTTCAACACTTTCATGTTTAATTATGGATTTTAGTTGTGAATTTTTGTTGTTCTTCAAACAATGTTTATATACCTTTGGTGCCTGTAATATGTGTGTTCTTATGGAGGAAAAGGCACTAATTGATCAAAGAAAGAAGACACAAAGAATTGATGCAAGCTTCCAAAGAATAGAGGAAAACTTCAAGAAGTTCATTTTGCGAACTAGCTAGCGAAGGTTTGCTTTGCGAACAACTGGCGAGGTCTCCAACGAATGGTCCCAGAATAAGGTAGTAGGAAAAGGGACTAAAGTTCGCTTTGCAAACTCCAGCGAATGTTCGCTGCTTCGCTCGCTTTACGAAGGTCCTGACGAAGAACCCTTGGCTGAGGCAGTGGCAAAAGGACCCAAAATTCGCTTTGCGAATGTTTTGGCGAATAGTTCGCTTTGCGAATGAAACGTTGGCATTGCGAACTTATGCAGACAAACAAGGGCGGTTTAGTTATTAGAAGGCACTTCAGGTGCCATTTTCTTCATTCGCTAGGCGAATAGATCATTCGCAGTGCGAATGCATCAGATTCCAAGTGTACTATAAATGGATTTTTACATTTTCTTGGGATCATAACTTCACCTTTTCACACCAAAACATATTTTTATGAGTTTTCTTCATCTAAGAGAGATTTTTCACATAGAGAAGCTGGATTTGCATCCGATCTCGATTCTTTGACTTGGATGTTTTTTCATCTCCTCACGAAACTTGTGAAGCAAGCTACCATGAATATGTGTAGCTAAACACATCTTGTGTCAAGAGTAGTAATAGGTAATCCATCATTTTGTATGTATTGATCTTGATTGTAAATTTTTGAACTTTGTTGATGATAAATATAGAAGAAAAACTTTGTTTACATGGTTTATATTTTGTTTTAATTCATGTTCGAGAGAAATGTATTAAAACTTGACCTAAGTTTGAATCCATCAATAATCATAAGGCTATAGATAGTTTTGAAAGTTGATGTTCATAAATATTGAACTTGAATGTTATCATATTGATAGTTTAAGTGAGAGATCATCAAAGGATCAATATGATAAATTTCACAACTAGTGTTCGAGAGAAACCGTTGAGAGGATATGTGGTTATATTTATTGTTAACGAGTTCACACGCTTTATCGAGTTGATACGTACGAAACGGATTATCGAGCACTAGTCTTGGCATGTCTTTACCAAACCCTAAAACCAATCTTTTTACCGTTGATTACTAAATTTTATGCAAACGATACGAAAAACCAAACTCTTTGTTACTATTAAAGTTTGAAATTCTTTTGACTATCGAACGGCGGCAATATACGTTCAATCCCTGTGGATACGATAAAACACCCCAAAAATACTTTTCAACAAAATGGCGCTGTTGCCGGGGATTGTTGTTATATTGCGAGCATTGCAATAGTTATTGAGTTTTAAACTTGTTTAACTTTTTTTTGTGCTTGTTGATTTGTTTGGTTAAGTGTGCAGACTCCGTTTTATGCGAGGGAAGTTACCTGCAGACCAACTTCTTTTTGATCCTGAAATCAAAAGAACTGCGCATAAGTTAAATAGCAGAACACGGCGGAGGAGGCAACTTGCTAAGAAAAGACGAGAACGAGACTAAAGTTCAACTTCGACACCAATACCACAGTTACCGCCAACCATGGCTACTCCACCACCACCACCACCTGCTTCAGTTCCTTGTACTAATAGTCCGAGACATACTGCACAATTCGCACGTAATGCTCAGAATGGTCGGCATTCAAAAATGAAAACGGGTATCTTCTCTCTTCTATATCAGAATCCATTCACTGGTATGGATCACGAGGATCCCTTTACACACTTGACTAAGTTCTATGAGATTGCGGGCGCGAATGGTGCACCCGAAGCTGAAGAAGAGTCTTTGTTTAAGACACTATTCCTGCATTCCCTCATTGGGAAGGCTAAGGAATGGTATATTTACCAATCTACGGCTATCATGACGGACTGGAATATGCTAGAGGAAAAGTTTTTGGAACGATTTTTTCCACACAATCGTTTCATGGAGGCTAAAACGACAATTGCAGTTTTCACTCAAGGTGGAAATGAGTCTCTCAACGAAGCTTGGGAGAGATTCAAATCCATGCTCAGAAAATGTAAAGGGCACGGGTTCGATGAGCTTACTCAAGTTCATATTTTTAGAAATGGTCTTCAGTTGGTTCATAAAACATTGTTGGAAGCCACCGCGGGTGGATCTTTAATGGCTAAAAGCGCCGAGGAGGCTATTTCTATCATTGACAGGATGGCTCTAAATGACCATCAAGGGAACCATAACCATGGCTTTTCTCAAAAGAAAGCGGGAGTGCTAGAGTTGGGGACAAATGATGCAATACTTGCTCAAAACAAATTGCTATCTCAACAGGTTGAGTTGCTAACGCAACAAATGTCCAAGCTACCTCAACAGATTAAAGAGATGCATGAGTTGCCGAACAAAAATGTGCATGTAGCGGTTTGTGAGCTTTGTAAAGGCGATCATCCAACCGGCTATTGTCCTCCTTGTCCTCTGGTTGAAGAAGAATTGAATTACATGAACAATCCAAATCAACAACAAGGTTATCAAAGGCAACAACAACCTTATCAACAAGGGTATCAAAATCAACAACCAAGAGGAAATTATCAAAATCAACATGGATATCAAAAAACTCGACAAAATCCTTATCAACCTCAAGGTGGGAGTTCCAAGCTTGAAGAAACTCTTAACCAATTCATTCAAATGTACATGGAAAATCAAAAGACAAATGAAGCATCCATCAAAAATCTCGAGAATCAAGTTGGGAAACTTGCAAAACAAGTGGTCGAGCAACAAGTGGGGCCTTCTTTTTCCGCCAATACTCAAAACAACCCAAAGGAGCATTGTAAAGTATTGTTACTAGAAGTGGGAGAGAGTTTGGAGAAGGGAAAAAATGAGAAAAATGATGATGAAATAAATTAGAAGGTTGTGGAGGAAGAGAAAGTTGATGATGTAGTAGTTGAAAATAATGATAAGGAAGAAGTTGAAAAAGAAAACGAGAAGTTAGTTGAAAAAGATAACCTTGAAAAAGAAAAGATAGAAGAAAAGAAAAGAAGAGTGAAAAAGGGGAAGGAGATAGTGAATCCAATTCCTATCCAAAACTTACCTTACCCTCATGTGCCCATAAAGAAAGATAATGAAAGGCATTACACTCGTTTCATGGACATTTTCAAACAATTGCAAATCAACATTCCGTTTGCTGAAGCGCTTGAACAAATGCCGAAATATGCTAAGTTCATGAAAGATATTCTTAAAAAGAAGCGAAGATATTCGGAGCCAGAAACAATTGTCTTGGATATAAGTTGTAGTGCTATAATCCAAAGAACTCTACCAAGGAAAGAAGTCGATCCGGGGCGTGTTACTTTTCCGATAACAATTAGTGATGTCTATGTTGGCAAAGGCTTAATCGATTTGGGCTCAAGCATTAATCTAATTCCATTATCCATTGTGAAGAGGCTTGGGAACATTGAAATGAAGGCAATTCGGATGACGTTACAATTGGCGACAAATCCATAACTCATCCTCATGGAATGGCTCAAGATGTCTTGGTTAAAGTTGACAAGTTTTTCTTTCCGGTTGACTTTGTTGTTATTAATATGGAGGAAGACGAGGATGCTCCATTAATACTTGGACGCCCTTTTATGAAGACGGCCCGAATGATGATCGATGTTGATGATGGTCTTATGAAAGTAAGAGTTCAAAATGAAGAAGTGAGTTTTAATCTCTTTGAAGCAATGAAGCATTCTCAAGATAAAAATGTTAGCTCCTGTATTAATGCAATGGAAGAAGCCATTGTGGAAGCAAGTTCATATAGTATCTCCCTTGGAAAGAGCTCTTGATGACTCATTTGAAATATTTTTCGATGAAGAAGAAATGGCACTTGAAGAATGTTTGAAGGAACTTGAATCTTTGAAGGAGTTACAACCATGGGAATGTGACGAGGAAGTGTTAAAGAAAGAGGTGAGTGATGAGAAGTCTCAACTTGAATTGAAGGTGTTGCCTTCTAATTTAAAATATGTGTTCCTTGATGACGGTTGTAACAAACCGGTTATCATTAGCAATGTTTTATCCGACAAAGAGGAGGACCGTTTGATTCAAGTTTTTAAGAAGAATCAAGAAACGTTAGGTTGGGTTCTTTCCGATTTAAAGGGAATTAGTCTGGCCTATTGCATGCACAAAATCTTGATGGAAGAGGACTTCAAAGCGGTAGCCCAACCACAACGTCGTTTGAATCCAACTATGAAGGAAGTGGTGAGAAAATAGGTTGTTAAGCTATTAGATGCTGGTATGATTTACCTGATATCCGATAGTCTGTGGGTAAGTCCTATTCAAGTTGTACCTAAGAAGGGAGGAATGACCGTTATACGAAATGAGAAAAATGAATTGATCCCGATAAGAACTGTGACTGGTTAGAGAATGTGTATAGATTATAGGAGGCTAAACACCGCTACTAAAAAAGACCATTTTCCACTCCCGTTTATGGATCAAATGCTTGAGAGATTGTCAGGACAAGAATTCTATTGCTTCTTAGATGGCTATTCCAGTTATAACCAAATTTTGGTTGACCCGGAAGACCATGAGAAGACAGCATTCACATGTCCCTTTGGAATTTTTGCTTACCGAAAGATGTCGTTTGGCTTGTGCAACGCACCAGCAACATTTCAACGATGTGTGCAAGCAATTTTCTCTGACCTTGTTGAAAAAATGATGGAGGTATTCATGGACGACTTCTCCGTTTTTGGAGCGTCTTTTGATCTTTATTTGAGAAATTTGGAGGTCGTTCTTGAATGGTGTGTTGAAACAAACTTGGTATTGAACTGGGAGAAGTGCAACTTCATGGTAACAGAGGGGATTGTGCTTTACCATAAAGTCTCCTCTAAAGGCCTTGAAGTAGATCAAGCAAAAATTGAAGTGATCGAGAAGTTGCCTCCTCCAACCAATGTCAAAGGTATCCGGAGTTTTCTTGGCCATGCTGGCTTTTATAGGCGGTTTATCAAAGACTTCTCCAAAGTTGCAAGGCCATTGAGTAATCTACTCAACAAAGATAAGTCCTTCTCCTTTGATGATGAATGTTTAAATGTCTTTAAAATTTTAAAAGAGAAACTCATCACCGCACCCATAATCGTTGCTCCAAATTGGACTTTAAATTTTGAATTGATGTGTGATGCTAGCGATTATGTCGTTGGTGCGGTGCTTAGGCAAAGAAAGGCAAAAAAAATTCATGCTATACATTACGCGAGTAAAGTTCTTAATGAGGCACAAGTTAACTATGCCACCACTGAAAAAGAATTACTCGCTATTGTATACGCTCTTCGTAAATTTCGGTCTTATCAGATTGGTTCAAAGGTGGTAGTCTACACTGACCACTCGGCCATTAAATATCTGCTTACCAAGCTAGATTCGAATCAAAGGCTCATCCAGTGGATCCTCTTGTTACAAGAGTTTGATTTGGAAATCCGTGACAAGAAAGGGTCAGAAAACTTGGTAGCAGATCATTTCTCTAGGTTGGTCAATGGGTAACTCACCATGAGAATCAGGTCCGTGAAGAATTTCCGGATGAAAAACTTTTTCGAGTACAAGTTAGGCCGTGGTTTGCAGATTTTGCTAACCACAAAGCAACCGGTTTTATACCGGAGGACCTAACTTGGAATCAAAGATGGAAATTCCTCTCGGATGCTAATTTCTATGTTTGGGATGAGCCATACTTGTTTAAGTTAGAAGGTGACAATTTGTTAAGGAGGTGTTTCACTTTTGATGAAGCCAAAAGTATCCTTTGACATTGTCACAACTCGCCTTATGGAGGGCATTACAATGGTTTAAGAATGGCAACTAAAGTCCTTCAATCGGGCTGTTATTGGCCAACATTGTTTAAAGATGCCAACCTCCATATAAAAAGTTGTGACACATGCCAAAGAAGTGGCGGAATTGGAAAAAGAAATGAAACGCCCTTGCACACAATTTTGGAAGTCGAGGTGTTCGATTGTTGGGGTATTGATTTTGTCGGACCATTCCGACCATCTTTTTCAAACGAGTATATTTTAGTTGCAGTTGACTATGTTTCCAAGTGGGTGGAAGCAATTGCGTCACCGAGGGGCGATGGCAAGACGGTGATAAATTTTTTAAAGAAAAACATATTCTCCCATTTTGGCACCCCTCGTGTGTTAATCAGTGACGGAGGTTCGCATTTTTGCAATGCACAGCTCGAAAAGGTCTTAGAGCATTACGGTGTAAAGCACAAAGTTGCAACTCTGTACCACCCGCAGGCAAATGGTCAAGCAGAAGTGTCTAATAGAGAGGTTAAAAGAATTTTAGAGAAAACTGTGTCGAGCTCGCGGAATGATTGGTCACAAAAATTAGGTGAGGCTTTGTGGGCGTATCGCACCACTTACAAAGCTCCAATCGGTCTAACTCCTTTTCAAATGGTTTATGGAAAGGCATGCCATTTACCCGTTGAATTAGAGCACAAGGCTCTTTGGGCTTTGAAAATGTTGAATTTTGATCCGAGTTTGGCCGGTGAAAAAAGGAAAGTCCAGTTGCATGAATTGGAAGAAATGCGCAATAACGCGTAACACTCAAGCAAGATCTATAAGGAGAAAGTGAAAGGATATCATGATAAAAAGGTTTCGCCGAAGGAATTCCGGGTTGGCCAGATGGTGCTTTTATTCAATTCCCATCTGAAATTGTTTTCGGGAAAATTAAAGTCCAAATGGTCTGGACCATTTTTTGTCAAGGATGTCAAGCACTATGGTGAAATAGTCATTGAGGACTTGAAAAAGAAAGAAAGTTGGACATTAAATGGCCAACAGTTGAAATTATATCTTGGAGGAGAATTTGACCGAGAGAATTGCAGTGTGTTTCTTGATGATCTTTGAATCATCTTGGACCGTCGAGCTTAGCCGACGTTAAACAAGTGCTTGTTGGGAGGCACCCCAACATTGTAAGTATTTATGTTTTCATTTGCTATTTTTTTTATGATTTTAGTTATTTAGAATTGGTTTAGGAAGTGGCAGCAGATGCAGAAAAAATTTCAAAAACATGTCATGTTCGCTGGCACGTTCGCTTTGTGAACCTGGGGCGAGCATTCGCTGCCTTGTTCGCATTGCGAACTCAGCGAGACAGGAAAACATTTTTCTGCTGCCACCTCATTAAAAAGGGAGTTATTTTTGGTATGGGCCAAACATTTGGGCCCATGACCCACCCTTTTTCTAAAATTTTGAAAGGAACCCTATTGGACACTCTCACTCTTGCCTCTTTCACTTTCACAAACAAACACTCTCACAAGAACATCAATCTCTACGTGCTCTCTGTTCCACTCAATTTTCACCAAGTTTTCCCCAAATCACTAACAAGTTCAGGTTTAAATCTTTCTTTCTTTCTGTTAATTTCTGATTAGACATTGTGGTTAGGGTTGTTGGATTAAACATTAGAGACAATTGTGATTCTAGGTTTTCACCTCTGTTTTAAAGTTTGTATTATGTAAATTTTATAATAGAGGTGATTTTGTGAAAGGAATTCTGATGTTGGAAAGTTGGATGTTGTTACTTTTTGAAAAAAATTGCAGGTTCGCTGTCCAGTTCGCTTTGCGAACCTGGGCGAGCATTCTCCAGAGACTCGCTTTGTGAATCTGGGGCGAATGTTCGCCAGCCTTCGCTTTGCGAACTCTGCTGCGAACATATTAGAATTCTGAAAAAAAAATTATGTTATCTCAGTTGGAATTTTGTTTTGGCTCCCATTTCTAATAGACTGTGTTGCTACTTGTTATTGTTTTATTCGTTGATTTGTGCAGATGGCTCCTAAGATTAATCCGGCTAAAAAGAGAAAGGTCAGCACTTCGCGACAAGTACCGATTCAGTTTGACAGCGATCGTTTTAGAGGAGCCAAGCAGGTAGCAAGATACCTAACCTTGGAGAAGAGAACAATTTTACCTGAAAAGAGATTTAACCTGAGTGAACATGGGAGTTACCGGTCGGTGGATGCACTCTTAGAAGAGAAAAACTGGGGGAGACTAATAACTACTGTGGATAGCTACAATGTTGAGATTGTCTGCAAGTTTTATGCTATTGCCTTTCCAGATGATGGGGACCAATTTCGGTGGACCACTTTCGTTGGGGGAAAAGTGGTGCGATTTGATCGTGGAACAATTAATACCGTTCTTGGAAATCCTTTTCCTTTGAGAGCAAGCCAGATAGATGACTACCATAGAGACTTGCACCTCCACAGAAACATTGCAGAAATAACTAGAGACCTTTTACGAGAGGGTAAAACTGTTGAGCTCAACCCATCTGGGGTTGCCATTAGATACCATGGAGAAGACATGTGACCTTTGGCATAACTTATTTTGTTTTTGGTGGTAACCAACATTAAGCCGAAGTCGCATACATCGACCATCCCTATTCCACTTCCCCACCTTTTCTATAGCATTTTGAGCAATGTACAGATAGATGTAGCCCGGATTATCGCGAATGAGATAAGGGCTATTGTTGAGAGTGGTCTTGGTTCTGCTTCTCGAAGAAACGCCCCTCTTGCTTTTCCTTGCCTCATCATGACTCTGTGTGCGCATACTGGGGTTAACTTCCCACACGCCGTCAGGTTACTATCCCTTCTGCGATCGATGACCGATATGTGGGTAAGTTTTGTAAGCCTGAGGGGGCGAGGGGTGATACGTCTGGTGCTGGTGCTGATGTCGGTACAAGGGGTGGCGATGGTTCTAGTTTTGGGCCGCAAGGTTTCTATCCTTATCAGCAGGATATTTTCCAATATAACTGGGATTGGATGGCGGCTTCTCAGCGCGCCATGATGGATTTACATGACTCCATGCCGGTACTTCAGCTGTAAATTCGTGAACCCGCCGTTGATCATACTTTGATGACAAGGGAGCAATTCCTTGCTCATGCTGGTTGGCTTGAGGCCAGGCCAGTTTTCGGAGGGGGGCAGATGCGGTTAGTCCTGAAGATGATGATGATGAGCAAGATGGCGATGGTGATGGTGTTGAGGTTTCTGGTTTTGAGGAAGAGATTGAGGTGTACGGTTCAGAGTCCGAGGATGACTGATTTTGCTGTTATGATTTTGTACTTCCTTTGCGCGTCAAAGTGAAGTTTTTTTATGTTTTATGTTATTATCTTTTTGCATCAGTTTTTAGTGATGTACTCTATCCACTTGTTGGATTATTTTGAGATTTTTGATGTACTTGTACCCGTATGAGGTACTTTTGACTTTGTAGGTGTTTGCACACCATTGCATTATTATGATATTATTAGTAATATTTTGTTTTTCAGTAAATTATTCTGTTTTCAATTTTACTAATATTTCGTTTTTCATTGTTGTTATTAGGAGTTGAATTCTTCAGTTTACGAATGTTCAACTCTTAAATTGTTGGTATGTTTTTTATCGCTTTATGTTGGTATGCTTGTGGAAGTTTAATATTTCCATCTTTTGGTGTTGACTTGAAAGACTTGTAGGTTGGTGTTGTTGTGCATCAAAGAAGATTCTTCCAAGTTGGATGGCTATGATAGTAATTTTAAGCACGATTTTGTTGGCAAGGTACATAGTTACCTAGTGCTAGAATTTAGAATATGTTAGAACTTTTTGTCTTTGTACAAATGAAATTGTGTTTCTTGTTACAACTTTATTGATTGCTTGTGTCATTTAGGTCCAAAAACTACAAAAGTGAGAAACCTCCATGTTATACTATATGCTTTGGATTGATGATGAATTTTGCTTTATAATTTTAATTCATGCTTTATCTTGTGATTTGTGTGATATTGTGGAAGCTTTAGAAATGACTGAGGCACTTATTGATATTGAGCACAACCATTTCCAAACAGTAATTTACCCGTGAGTAGCGAGTATTCGTTAACCCTTTGCGCCTAAATAGTTTAGATCTTGTTTAGTGATGAACTTTGTGTTTGCATAATTTGAAAATCAAGTTCATCATTGAATTTTTTAGAGTTTCTAAAAAAATTTCTTCTTGAACCTTGGAACTTTGTTTTCTTGATTTCATTGCCTTAAAAAGCAAGGAGCATCCATTTAAGGTTTAGTTGAAAATAAGTTAGGGAGAATGAAAAAGAAGATTGGTAAATTGCTCAAACTTTTGAAAAATTTCAAGCAAGCATGAAAAGAAAAAGAGAATGTGAATATGAATGTGAAAAAATAGAAAAGGATGCTTGCTTGAATGGGAAAAATAGAAACCAATAATTGTGCATGAGGAAGTTTGAGAAGGTTTGTGATAAAGGTGTAAAAAATTGGTGAATGAAGTTGAGATGTGTGTGAATACCTTGTATAGTGAATGTTCTTTTGCGTCGGAAACTTCGATTCAATGGCCTTTAGAAATATCCCTTTATTGGTAACGCGGCCAAGATACAACCTTAAAAGCTCTTAGTGATCTCTTGCTTCCACGATTTCTTATGTGATCGATTAGATATTGTATGAATTGCTTTGTATTTGCATCATTTGTCAATCGAGCAAAATTGCCCCGCGGTTGCAAACGCGTTTATTTCCTTCAATCCTTTTTCAAATAGGAGTGTTAGAGTGACATGAACATGATGGTTTAGTTATCTCTTGAAACATTGTCTGAGATTTGTTTAAGAATCAAGTTCTTTTACATTGTCGATTCTAGGATTGCGTAATTGTTCCTTTGTTACAATTGTTGTTTACTTGAGTCGTTTATCTTTTCTTGGTTGAATCAAATGCTCGAGCAAATCCTCTTGTTTTCAATGAGAGGCATATTTTGCTTGAGGACAAACAAAGAGTT
The DNA here is from genome assembly GCA_022829125.1 of Lathyrus tuberosus. Classification (NCBI taxonomy): domain Eukaryota; kingdom Viridiplantae; phylum Streptophyta; class Magnoliopsida; order Fabales; family Fabaceae; genus Lathyrus; species Lathyrus tuberosus. The sequence goes on from JALAZF010000060.1 coordinate 18,230,567, forward strand.
AGTTTGGGAGAGTTTGTTAGATGTCAAACATGCTATATATTTGTATTTGATACTTGGCATTTTTCAACACTTTCATGTTTAATTATGGATTTTAGTAGTGAATTGTTGTTGTTCTTCAAACATTGTTTATATACCTTTGGTGCTTGTAATATGTGTGCTATTGTGCAAGAAAATGCACTAATTGATCAAAGAAAAAAGACACAAAGAATTGATGCAAGCTGCTAAAGAATAAAGGAAAACTTCAAGAAGTTCACTTTACGAACTAGCTAGCGAAGGTTCGCTTTGCGAACAACTGGCGAGGTCTCCAACGAATGGTCCCAGAATATGGCAGTAGGAAAAGGGACTAAAGTTCGCTTTGCGAACTCCAGCGAATGTTCGCTGCTTCACTCGCTTTGCGAAGGTCCTGGCGAAGAACCCTTGGCTGAGGCAGTGGCAAAAGGACCCAAAATTTGCTTTGCGAATGTTTTGGAAAATAGTTTGATTTGTGAATGAAATGTTCACATTGCGAACTTATGCAGACAAACAAGGGAGGTTTAGTTATCAGAAGGCATTTCAGGTGCCATTTTCTTCATTCGTTAGGCGAATAGATCATTCGCAGTGCGAATGCATCAGATTCCAAGTGTACTATAAATGGATTTTTTACATTTTCTTGGGATCATAACTTCACCATTTCACACCAAAACATATTTTTCTGAGTTTTCTTCATCTAAGAGAGATTTTTCACATAGAGAAGCTGGATTTTCATCCGATCTCGATTATTCGACGTGGATGCTTTTTCATCTCCTCACGAAACTTGTGAAGCAAGCTACCATGAATATGTGTAGCTAAACCCATCTTGGTCAAGAGTAGTGGTAGGTAATCCATCATTTTGTATGTATTGATCTTGATTGTAAGTTTGTGAACTTTGTTGATGATAAATATAGAAGAAAAACTTTGTTTACATGGTTTATATTTTGTTTTAATTCATGTTCGAGAGAAATGTATTAAAACTTGACCTAAGTTTCAATCCATAAAAAATATAAGGCTAGAGATAGTTTTGAAAGTTGATGTTCATAAATATTGAACTTGAATGTTATCATATTGATAGTTTGAGTGAGACATCATCAAAGGATCAATATGATAAATCTCACAACAAGTGTTCGAGAGAAACTTGTTGAGAGGATATGTGGTTATATTTATTGTTAACGAGTTCACACGCTTTATCGAGTTGATACGTACGAAACGGATTATCGAGCACTAGTCTTGGCATGTTTTTACCAAACCCTAAAACCAATCTTTTTACCTTTGATTACTAAATTTTATGCAAAAGATACGAAAAACCAAACTCTTTGTTACTATTAAAGTTTGAAATGCTTTTGACTATCAAATGACGGCATTATACGTTCAATCCATGTGGATACGATAAAACACCCCTTTGAAATACTTTTCAATATATATCTACTAAAAATCTTGGAAGAAGAAGAAGAAGCCTCATATACTCTTGCCAAAGTGCACAAATGAATATTCCAACAACATTTACGTGTTCGAGCTATAACAAAGAAATTTCGCAAAGCTAGGTACTATTGGTCGTCCATTGTCCAGGACAAAGAATATGTGAATATATTTGATCAAATCCAACTACATGGAGACATTCACAATGACCCCTATCAGAATTACATATATTAATGTCATCTTGGCCTTTTTCACAATGGGGTATGATATTCTAAATCTTTTTCCCTTGACACCATATCAACTTAAATTTCTAATCACAACATTAACTTAATTTACCTAGTGAGTTGAAGCGCAAGCCTTAGCAAAGATCACTGCAACCAACATCTTGAAATTTTCAAAAGGTACATACTTGTCAGGTACAACATCCCTTAAGTTGTCATGATAGATATTGGAAAGCGGTTTATAGATAAGAACTTCAGTAAGCTTTTAGAAGACTTAAAGGTTAGACAACACTTCACACCAGTAGAACATCCTCAAACAAACGGAAAAGCTAAAGCGGAGAACTGAGTAGTTTTGAAAGGTTTAAAGAGAATACTTAAAATGGTTAAGGGAAATTGTGAAGATGATCTCCAACGCGTATTATGGGAATATCAAACTACACCCTATTTAAAAACTAGCAAAATTTCCCTTTCAATTGAATTACTGGATCGAAGTCATCATCCTTGTCGAAGTGGACGAACTTAGCTGGAGATTGACACGGTCCTTGTCTAAAAAAGGACAAATTCAAACCAATCTGGGATGAGATAGACTTCCTATAAGAGAGAATAATATGCACGGCTCTCATGAGCGCCATCATCAAGCAAAAGGCAACATTCAAATACAACAAACGAGTCTGAACTCGATAATTTAAAACTGAGGATCTCGTGCTAAAATGGGACGTTGGAGGAAGAAATAACGCTGGAGATGGGAAGCTTGAAACGAATTGGAAAGGACCTTACATGATAAAGACCAACATAGGAAGCATAGCCTACACTCTAGAAACTTTTATCGGAGAATCTATCCCAAAGACGTGAAACAATGAAAAATTCAAACAATATTTTAGCAAATGTTCTGAAGTTTACTTAAAGTATAAATGATTGGTTATATTCCTATGTAATATTTTAATATGAATAATACAATTCTATTTGTTGAAATCATCTCCATTTCTATTAAAGAAAGCATGGTACGATGTGACTATGGTGCACTAAGCCGCAACTGGCACACATCCCCTTCTTGTAGCTAGCCACTCTAGGGCATAGGCGGTGAATCCCATGACACGTTGACCTCGAATCGAGCTTAATCCTAGAGTCATGGAAGAGGATATGATCTTTGGTCGAGCACAATCCTTAGTAACGTGAAAGCTTATTCGAGTTCCCAACAATGGGACGGGTAAGAATGAAACAAAGCAATAAAAAGATAAAACAATGAAACAAAATCATAGAAGGATAAACAATGAAACAAAATGGTAGGCAAATAAATGTTGAAAAAATTATAAGCAGATAAACAATGAAGAAAAGTTGTAGACGTATAAACGATGAAACAAAATCATATGAAGATAAGTAGTGAAACAACATCAGAAGCTATCAAAATGGTGAAGTGAAAGAAACAATCAAAAGAACCAAAAAAGAAAGGTAAGTAAACTATTAAGAGAAAGAAAATATTGTTCAAAGAAACATCATTACAAAGACTCAATAAAGCTAAAGGCAAAAAAGCTCAATAAAAAAACTACAAACTCGTTTCACATTCTCTTCATTATAACTAACATTCTCTCTTCCAACAACCACCTTCTTTGGGTTCATCTTCGCTCAGGGAACCTGAATACCTGGGTTTCTTGGGCAAGTGCTTCTCCGTGACCATCAACTGCAAAAGTTATTGAGGAAGCACCCCGAAACATATGGAAGGTTGTCTCTTCCAAAAAATACAACTTTCATGTGTCATAGAAGCTCTTCATATAATAAAGGTCCTGCTCAGAGATGCATGTTTGTGCTTCTTAGGAAATGAGAGGTACCCGGGATAAGAGAGTGGTGGGGAACTTAGAAGGAACAATCTCAATGTTGAGGAGGATAATCCATGCAGGGGCGGGACGAGACAATTTAGACCTCTTTTTTAGGCCTACTTCCTAGATAGGTGTTTGTACCTACCTCGTCCGTGTTATCTCCAGCCGCTGAAGCATACGGGTTATTGTACTTTTTGCTCCCCTTTTGGAATACAGTTGGTTCTGCTCAAGGTCAGCTAGTTGGGTGTGAGCAAAAAGAGAAGCCTCAGTGTCAACGTGAACCTTTGCATTGCCCCTTCCACTTGAGATAGAATAGCAATAAGAGGAGGATAATTTTAAAGTACGTCAGTTTTTGTCATGGTTTTCTTCCTCCTGAATAGATTCCTGACACACACACATACCGTATTGTATGTAAAAAATAACAAAGAGATGATTAGTAAAAAGTTATAAGAAAAAAATAAAGGTAGAATTAAAATTTACCTCTTCAATGAAGAGTTCTCTTTTCCCTTGAGCGGTGGTTGCGTCTTTAACCCTCCAAGTATCAATAAACTTCCGGCTTTTCATAGAGAGTGGCACGTTAAAGGCTCCAGATTCTTTAACATATCACACACGCTCTCATTAGGCCATCAAGTTTCCTTCCATTGACTGCTCCTCTGAGTTTAGTGAATCAGAAGGAACGAGATAAGTGTTTGAGTCCTAGTTGGAGTAGTTTTGAACCAAAAATTTTGATATCCTATCCTTGCATTCGGTATTATCTAAACCAGGGGTTAATTTTGTTGGTTGCGGAATAGGGCAAGCAAGCAAAAAGATTTGGAAGTATTATTCCTGGAATTATCGTGTCCACAGAGATCGATGCTACTGAACTGCCGTTCGAAAATTTAATTGTTAATGAGTTTGGGTTTAAATGGTTTTAAACATAGAAACAGAAAAGTAAATATTGACATAAAAACAAATTCATTCTTCAAACAGACGAACTTATCAGGCGTGTATATATTCGACTCATCACAGACTTAAACTTACTAACCAGTTACACTCAACTTACAATACTCCTCAATATCACCCGGTATCGCTCACAACAATGGCCATCTCTGGCACACTGAGTTGAGAAATCACCTGTACCACTCTCTTCGTCACTCTCGCGCACGAAGCCTCGAGACACGGACGTCATTAAGTTTCGACACCCTTATGGATTGTTAGCCCTAAATCTATCTCTAGCATCCAGAAACTAACAGATAATTATCCTTAATCGAAATTTGTGAAATTTATCTCTAACACGACCCAACCCCCGCGCATTTAAGCAAAAATCAAGAACAATCACCAATAGAGATTCATAAAGCAAATTAAATATAACACCATGATCAACAAATATACATAAGATCAAAGTAAAAACATATACAAACCCAACAAAGAGAGATTACAAAGAGAAGAGAAAAGAGGAACCAAACATTTCTTGGTTTGTCAACACCAATCGACGAGAGATTCGATTCCGGATCATCTAAATGTAAGCTCCAATGATGTTTTCTAAGCTAATCTACAAGAAAAATGAAGTTTGATGGAGTTGGGAGCAAAAAAAAACCCAAAACCATCCCAAAAATTGTGTTTTTTCACTATATTTATTGTTGTCAAAGTCGCAGAGCGCGCTCAGCGCGCTCTTTTTAAAGTTAAACCGCCTTACAAGCGCGCTCAGCGCGCTCGGAGCGCGTTCAGCGCGCAACTCACTATAAGTAGCTCTGGCCGGGGGCTTGGAGCGCGCTCAGCGCGCTCCAAGCATGCTTCCTGGACCTTGGAGCGCGCTCAGCGCGCTCCAAGCATGCTTGAAAATCCAAAGCTTATTTTCTTCATAACTCTTGAACCGTAATTCCGTTTTTCGCCCGGTTCGAAGCGTAGGAAAGCTTATTCAATGCTCTATACAACAATGGCAAAATCCCACTGCTTGAATACCTACAAAAATGAGATAAAATCAATTAAACTCAATGATATTTACACGAAACACATATATACACTAAAATATAAACTATACGCATTTATAAACAAAACAGGGTTTATTCGTATGATATTTAACAAAAAGAAACGATAAGTGCAACAAAACATATGTACAAAAATAGCTACAATTTGCACTTATCAACTCTCCCCAACTTACATAATTGTTTGTCCTCAAACAAAACCAACAACTAAAGGAACAAAAGTGAAATCCAAGAAATCCTGCAACAACAAGTTTTTACAAACAAAAACAAATGCAATGGTTCAATCGAAAATGATACACACAAAGTAAATACTTACCACTAAACTACGACGATAACATAGTCACGAAACAAATGCTAAATACAAAAGTCATGCCAAACATCCTAAAACAACACAAGTTCAAATGTGAATCACACCTAGCAAAAACAATCATCGATAGATGAAAAACATAAAATGAGGTACTTTCACTCACACAACAATCTTGCAAACAAAAGACTAAATTATGCATCCATCCAAAAATCATATTGAACATACAAATACAAGAATCACAAGGACTTTTCAAGGTTGTAATGTGGTCGGGTAAACAAACAAGGGGCAATTTCTAAAGGTAATTGAAACAAAAACTTGCCTAAACCTAAAGGAGTGATTAACTCACAAAAGACTCAAACCAAAAATTTCAATCAAACTTCTCCCAAGTGTTACACAAAACACACAACTTATTTAGCACAATTATTGAAACTCTTTTTGTTTCCTTTTTCAAAGATTTTCTTTTTCTCCCTTTTTTTTTCTTTTTTCTTTCTTTTCTTTTCTTTTGTCATATTTTTCTCTTTTTTTCTTTTCTTTTTCAATCCCATAGAAACCAACAACATAAGTGAGCAAACATTGCTCTCCCCAACTTGAATTCAACCACATCATCATGTGAATACTCCCTACTTTCTAAGGCAAGGAAAAAAAACATACAACAACACAAAGTTGAGGTCCAAGAAAAAACAAAATCCATCAAAAATAAGTGAACTGAATACTCATAGACAAGCATTAAGTTCAAATAAAACATGGATCAAAAAGCTCAAAGGGGTTACAAATTCTCACACACTCACAAGGTGAATTGACTATTTGGCTAGGGTGGTTGTGCTCAAAAATGAAAAAATGCCTTGATCCTTTTCATGCATTCATATAAGCAATACAAACAAAAGATTCAACATAATAAAATCCAGTAAAACAAAATTGTCGGTACTCCGAGCATATAACAATGGAAGGCTTCCTCACAAAAAGAGTAGGAACTAAAGTGATTCACATACGAACAAGTATATAAAAGAATAAATGGCATGAAAGTTGTAAAAAGCCTAAGTATCATGAATATACTAAAGTCAAGAAAGCGATAAACACATACCTTGAACATGTACAAAACTTTAAACACTATCATTACCACGCATTCGCGAGTTGAAATGATCAAAAATGGATAAACACTGAATGCGACTTCAAGAAATCGGGCCAAAATTTGAGTCCAAACAATCAACAAAAGAATTAGAAAAATTACTAATAATTACTAATATATAAGGCCTTGGTGGAAGTGGGAAAAAGGGGGAGCCAAGTGAACAATTAAAAGAAATCACTGGCTCAGCACAGCAGAGCGCGCTCAGCGCGCTACACCAGAACCAGAAAAATCAGTACAACAACAGGGTTCTGGTGTAGGCCTCCACTTAACACCTACACAATCTCATATACAAAAATTGGTCCAGAAAAACAGGGTGAAAATGAATTAAACAAGTTGTAAAGTGAAGATTTGAGAATTTTACGAACAATCCGAGTACAACTTGTTTAATGAATGTTCACCACACTACCTACGCTATAATGAAAAAGTAATAACGGAACAAAAAACGATAAAACATGCTTGTTTTACTTCGTAAGCTCGACGCCTATTATTTATACACACTTCTCCAAGTTGCCTCTTTACACGGTTAGCGCTCACCGACGACGAAACCTAATCAAACACTTAGCAAACGTGAAGAGAAACAAACATATACACTAAATTTACAAGTATGCAAAACATGTAAAATTCACAAATATGGTAAACATATACAAGTATCAATATAAACAAGTGAAAATAGACAATATATACAATATCTACAAAACTCAAAAACAAAGAAACTATCGCAATGCGATTCAATAAAAACATCGATCCCCGGCAACGACGCCATTTTGTTGATTGCGGAATAGCGGCAAGCAAGCAAAAAGATTTGGAAGTATTTTTCCGGGAATTATCGTGTCCACAGAGATCGGTGCTACTGAACTGCCGTTCGACAATTTAATTGTTTATGAGTTTGGTTTTAAAATGGTTTAAAGTGTAAAAAAACTGAAAAGTAAATAAAAACATAAAAACAATTCATTCTTCAAAGAGAAAAGACGTATCAGGCGTGTATATATTCGACTCATCACAGACTTAAACTTACCGACCAGTTACACTCAACTTACAATACTCCTCAATATCACCCGGTATCGCTCACAACAATGTCCATCTCTGGCACACTGAGTTGAGAAATCACCCGTATCACTCTCTTCGTCACTCTCGCGCACGAAGCCTCGAGACACAGACGTCATTAAGTTTCGACACCCTTACGGATTGTTAGCCCTAAATCTATCTCTAGCATCCAGAAACTAACAGATAATTATCCTTAATCGAAGTTTGTGAAGTTTATCTCTAACACGACCCAACCCCCGCGCATTTAAGCAAAAATCAAGAACAATCACCAATAGAGATTCATAAAGCAAATTAAATATAACACCATGATCAACAAATATACATAAGATCAAAGTAAAAACATATACAAACCCAACAAAGAGAGATTACAAAGAGAAGAGAAAAGAGGAACCAAACATTTCTTGGTTTGTCAACACCAATCGACGAGAGATTCGACTCCGGATCATCCAAATGCAAGCTCCAATGATGTTTTCTAAGCTAATCTACAAGAAAAATGAAGTTTGATGGAGTTGGGAGCAAAAAAAAAACAAAACCATCCCAAAAAATGTGTTTTTTCACTATATTTATTGCTGTCAAAGTCGCAGAGCGCGCTCAGCGCGCTCTTTTTAAAGTTAAACCGCCTTACAAGCGCGCTCAGCGCGCAACTCACTGTAAGTAGCTCTGGCCGGGGGCTTGGAGCGCGGTGATGCTTGAAAATCCAAAGCTTATTTTCTTCATAACTCTTGAACCGTAATTCCGTTTTTCGCCCGGTTCAAAGCGTAGGAAAGCTTATTCAATGCTCTATACAACAATGGCAAAATCCCACTGCTTGAATACCTACAAAAATGAGATAAAATCAATTAAACTCAATGATATTTACACGAAACGCATATATACACTAAAATATAAACTATACACATTTATAAACAAAACAGGGTTTATTCGTATGATATTTAACAAAAAGAAATGATAAGTGCAACAAAACATATGTACAAAAATAGCTACAATTTGCACTTATCAGTTATGGGTAAGGTTTTGAGAGTATACAAAGAACCAAATGAGCATCTAGGGTGCGGGGTGTCACCAAAATTAATGTTTCTTGAAGTTTTTCCAACTTTCAAAGTAGACGTGTAACACTTTGTTTATTTGACGTAGCGAGACCAGGTCCTTCTCTTTGTTCCTCTTTTGTCGTTGTACGATTAAAGGTGAAGATGTTGAAGAATAGATTCACAGAAGGCTCTAAATCATGATATTCAAACAAGTGGTGAAACATCCTAACAAAGGTCCAAGCCACCATATGTAATTGAGAGGGGGTAATCCTTAAATTCCTGAGTACCCCCTCCTCAATTTCAGCAAAAGGAAATTTGAGTTTCATCTTAAAAAACAATCACTCATAGAAGAGAATATAACACCCTTCAAAAGAACTGTAGATCCTTTGTCAACTTAAACATGAGAAATCAACTAGTTAGAATATGGACGCACATTTGTGCAAGCCTTTTCCAACCTGTAAATACTATTGTAGAAGGAAATCATCCCCAATAAGTACGCGTCCACCTAATGGTATAGTTCACCATCAGGAGATAGGACTTGGCCTTCATGTTCCCGACAAACCATGTATGTCTAGCTGTCATGAAAAAGATAATGTCGGTCTAGAACTGGTTAATGATTTTGAAAACTAATATGATCCCTAATCTCTATGTTAGTATGATCCCAACTATTCTCCTCCCTAAAATATCTCACAATGTAATGGGTCATCCATTAATCTCGAGCAATTATATTTGAATTTGAAAGAGGCTTAATAGAATAACAAGGACCGACAACTATAGTTGTCGTAACATGAGTACCGTTATCCACCCATTCATCCCTTTCAGATGACTCACTGGTACTCTTGTTGAAAGCGCAACCAGGTGGTTTGTCACCATCTTCAAGGGAACCCACCCCTGACCCAGAACTATCTTTAAGAACGATAAAATTAGGGGTTCATTAACCTCTAAATAGTCACTATTTGGAACATTAAGGGTTTCAATTTTAGTGGATGATGAAGAATCACCACCGTCAGGGTTGTTTATCATGTTTGCAAGTATATTCTCTGTGTTGGCCCTCATAAGAACCAAGGAATAAAAAATAACAATATGCAAGAAAAAGGATGAGAAATGGTACCTAAAAAGGAAGTGAAGCGAAGAAGCGGTTAAAAGTAGTGAAATTCAGAGATGATAGTGAATCAAGGAAAGCATAACCCATACGGAAAGAGAAGATGGTGAAATTAAGGGTCGCTAGAGCTCAGAGAAGGAGAAAATGAATTATAGATAAGTAAGTCTCAGTTTGCAAGAGAGAGCAAAAACAGTTAAAATGACTTATAGATAAGTAAGTCTCAGTTTGCAAGAGAGAGCAAAAATCGTTTAAATGACTAAAGTAATCTTTATATAGTAAAGTAAGGTAGATAAATCAATAACCTAGAATGAAAGAAAGTGGGAAGATGAAAAGAAATAGACAAATTTTACCTCAAAAATGCAACGTCACTTGAGAGCACTCGAGTATCCTAGAGGGAAACACTACACCCTAGCCTATGAACCTAAGGTCACATGTGAAGAAATCTTGTTAAATGTCTCAAAGATGAGACTAGTATTTAATGCAACTATTCCATGAGTCTCTTCCACTTCTCCACATAAAAATCTTGAGTACCCACCCAGTTTTCTGAAAGGCTTTTCATACATTACGTGCTGACAAGTCTTGGGAACAACTATTTTTTGTGTTAGCCACATGCTCGATATTATACAAGCCTAATTATCATTTATCGTATATAAATCATCACGTGTGTCGCCAAAGATATGACACTACTCACAATTCACTCTATCCATTTTTGTTTACTCAATAATTTTAGTGTTAATGTCAACCTAATTTTATCCCCGCACAACCGCTTCATAAATATGCATCATTGCTCTAAGAGCCTATCGCATCAAAAATTCACCATATCAATTTATGTAAGGGTAGTGTTAACTTGTGCCCCTAGGGCACAAGTTAAGAAACACACTTATAAAAAATTTGTATTAAAAATATCAATAAAAAATAAAAATAAAAATATTTTTATTAAAAACAATACACAGTTTCTAAAATATTATTTATATATTTAATTTTTAGAGGCACAAGTTAGCATTACCTTTATCTAATCCTACTTCCACAACATTTTTTTTTACCTTTGAGGTTTTGTTGAACTCTAGAAACTCTAACCCACTTAAACTTTAAAGAACAACATAATTTAACCTTGTAGTCACATACATATACGGGCATGCACCAAAACGACAGGGGAATTTTAGGGCAGCCTCAAAGTTGAAACCTAACACAAAGGACAGGATAGACTAGACAGGCAACAAAACAAAGAATATAGCATTGTCGTCGGTGCCCATCACAATAATTTCCGGTGGGCCTATTTACAAGCAAACAAATAGAGGGAGTAGGAAGGGTGAGGAAGAAAATGACATAACATATTATAATACTATTATTATTATTATCATTGTTAAGATGAAGATTTTGTAGCCATTTGTTTGGTTTCATACAATCCGTTGAACCAACTCACTTAATACGTTTGCTAATTAATCTCCATCAAACTTATTAAATCACTTAACTATCCTTCCTATCTCTTTCTATAAATTTATTTTCAAGAATGTCCAAATCCGAGTGTGTTAACAATAGCCTCAAATTTAAAATGATGAACTCCATCCGTGTGCAATGATAGGCATGAATACCAAATTCTCATGTCTCAACCATATATAATTAAACACATGTTTTCTTTAGTATTAATACTTTAATATAAAGACAAATGAATGGCTTATTGTTGACAAAGTTCTCATCATCTGACGCGTCAATACACCATCTAAAGTTTAAAAATAACTACACATTGAGTTTGAAATTTATATATTCACGAAAATAGTTAAGAAATATCTTGCCTTTTAAGACATTTTATTTATGGTGTGATTAGCTAAATTAGTAAAGCATCGACTTATTAATTTTGTTGAGCTCAATTGTTAGTGGTAAATCTCACAACGATTATGAACAAGTAAAATATTAGATATATAAGAAAAAAATATGACTCATTTTTTTTTTTTTTTTAATTTGAGGGTAAAATATGATATTTCTTTCTCATGTGATCATGAAGTATTGAATTATTTATTTTCGACTGTTCTCCGAACTCTACAACAAGTAATATCCAAGTATTGGTTTGGCAATACGGGGAGCAAGAGTAGATTTCGGTGTTGAATCATACTATAGGATATGAGAGGCTTGTACATGAAGAAAAGATTGTTGGGTTCAAATGTGAGTGGTAAGTCTGACATCGATTATGAATGTGTGAAATTTTGGATAGATACAAGATGTGATTTATATATCTATTTTTTTAAGGTTTTAAATGAGCATATTATTGGAGAGTCTGGGATAGTCTAGAGCACCAACAGACACCCAATGGTCTAGGATCATAAGAGAGAGACGCCACATCTCCACTCAAAACCTTAAGGCATTAGGTATATGAGTCTTCTCTCTTATAAATCCAACATTTCACTCATTCATAAGCGGCGTGAGACTTTAACCACTCACACTTGTACCTAACATTCTCCCCCACAAGTGTGAGTCTCATATATCCTATAACAGGTTCCTGTTGGGGTTGGTTGGAAATATACATGTTGAAGAAATCTCACATCGTTTAGTTTTGTGAATGAAGAGAGACCAAGGTTATATATAGGATACAAGTTCTTTGAAGTCCCGTGCCGCTTAGTTTTGTGAAGGAAGATGGAGTCCATGGTTATATATTGTATTCAAGTTCTTCATTCCAAGATGTGTCATTCAAAAGCACTTTAAGTTTGTATTTGACTTTTTATATTTTCTCTTATACTCTTGTTTTAGATTGTTGTGAAGGTAGTTAAAAATTTGCTTTGTAGAGTGCGGGTGTATTGGGGTGGTTCAGGAAAGTCTATGTGTTGTAACAATTTTCACATAGTGTTATTCTCTGGTTTTCATTTGACAACGGTCGTGGTTTTTTCTCCGGTTTTGGAGTTTCCACGTTAATCTCTTGTTTTGTTATTGTGTTCCTCTTTTTTTCTCTATGCTTTGTTTTTTCCTAACAAGTGGTATCAGAGCTTTTGGTTTGATCCGGGATAAGTGTTCTCAATATGCTTTATGGTTGCAGTTTCGTCTGATCTTCCACATCAGAAAAGAAGGGTAGTGTTGTGAAAGAATTGTTGAGTTGCAGTAAAAAAATCTGTTGTGCAGTTTGGGCTAGAGAAAATTGATGGAAGAATTTGTTTTTACTCATGGAAAGTTCAAGTCAAAGATGTGTTGATACAATCAAGATTACACAAGGTGTGAGATTATGTCGATGGTTGAACAGCTTTCTGCCAACAAAGAAGTTGCACCATAATTTTTTAACCTGATTTTTGACATGTGAAATTCTTGAAGTGGTTTAGCTTCAAGTGAAGTATACTCTTCTTTAGGTAGAGTGTGATAGTTTTTTAAACTATGATTGTCGGTGAAGACAATGTGAAATTATTGGATTGGTTTAGCTTCAAGTGAAATATATTCTTTATGAGAGAGTATGATAGCTTTTAAAACTATGATTGTCGGTGAAGACAATGTGAAAATTCTTGGAGTGGTGTAGCTTCAAATGACTATACTCTTTATAGTGGAGTATGATTGTCAGTGAAGAGAGTGAAAGCTTAAGTATTATTTTCATTCAAGGTGGAGATTATTGGGGTTGGTTGAAAACATGCATGTTGAAGAAGTCCTACATCGCTTAGTTTTGTGAATGAAGAGAGAGTCTAAGGCTATGTATAGGATACAAGTTCTTTGAAGTCTCGCATCGCTTAGTTTTGTAAAGGAAGAGGGAATCCAAGGCTATATATAGGATTCAAGTTCTTTATTCCAAGATGTACCAGTCAAAAGCACTTTAAGCTTGTATTTGATTTTTTATATTTTCTCTTATACTATTGTTTTAGAATGTTGTGAGGGGTAGTTAAATATTAGCTTTGGAGAGTGTGAGTGTATTAGGGCCTTAGGGTGGTTGAGGGTAGTCTATGTGTTGTAACAATTTTTACATGGTGTTATTCTCTGGTTGTCATTTGATAACGATCATGATTTTTCCTCCGATTTTGGAGTTTCCACGTTAATCTTTTGTGTTGTTATTGTGTTCCTTTTTTTTCTATGTCTTTGTTTGTTTTTCCTCACAGTTCCAACACAGGGTCCATCTCCTGCTCCTCCACCAAGCCAAACCATGACTCTGATACCATTGTTGGGGAGTCCGGGAGAGTTGAGAGCACCAACGAGCGTCTCATGCTCTAGGACCACAAGAAAGGGGGACGTCACATCTCCACCCAAAACCTTAAGGCGTTAGGTAAATGGATATTCTCTCTTATAAATGCAACACTCAATTCATTCATAGGCGATGTGGAACTTTAACAACTCAAACTTGCACCCAACGCATATGACATCTGTCTTTTTTGTGGTCATTAATTCATTGAATCTCTTGAAGCTCCCTCAGACATCTCAATAGATCTCGCATGATTAATGAGTTTCACTTACGGAAGAAGAGTTTAAGAAAATCTAAATTCAAAATAAAAGTAACTTTTTTGTCAAACTTAATTTACTTTTTGATGAACTACTAAGGAATTTTTCCTTAAAATCGGAGTGTTAGTCATTAACATTAAACAATGTTAATCTTGTTAGATCTTATGTTAGGTGATAAATGCAAAAACTTGATGTTATTTTCATATTGAAATATTTTAAAAATGATATTTTCCACCAAAAAGATTATTGGGTTGAGTTTCATGCTACACTGCTCACTTTAAATCATTTCATGGCACTACCTAAAAAACGCAAGAAATCTATCAACCACGAAATCCCTTTCGTAAAAAAATATCAGTTACACTATATTATTTAGATTGCTTTTTGAGGGTGACACTGATCTTCCTGTGGAAGTCCAACATTTATGTCTTACGGGGAAAGAAATAGCCTACTGATAATAACAATAAAGTTTTTCAAAGTAATTCATACACTGGAAGGCCAGCAGTATTTTGTCTTTTAAACACATAACTGAAAAAAACAATTAACTATAATAGTATCTCAATTTAATTGAGTTTCATGCTCTAGGGATGAGTTATCCATCCAACTCTTCAAGCTTGTAAGCTCTGTGAGGAAGCTTCTAATATATATGTGGTATAGTCCTTTTCATTTGGATTGTAGTTTCCCCTGGTGAGCGGGCATGACAACCTGTCTAAGTACTAGGTCACCTCCCTCCATTTCTCCTAGAACCACCTTCAAATTTTAGCTTCTAGCTGCCTTTGCTTGGTAGCAAATTCCCGGATGTGAGGGACATCTCTTGTCTCGTCAATTAGGTCGGATGAAAAATCTTTGTTATCTTCTCTCTATTGAATTGAGATTGCCACCAATTAGATGTTTCGATTTCGATATGCAGCATGACATATGCTCTGTATATCATTGTGAATTTCGTCTCCTTGATGGTTGAATGAGGATAGTATGATGTGACCACAACACTTCATGAAGTTGTTCAGCCCCGAGTCTTTTGGCATCATCTAATTTCTTCTTAATCCCCTTCAATATCACCTTGTTTACATATTCAGACTGCCTGTTTACCTACGAATAAACAATGGAAATAAACTATGTTTGTACTCCTAGATCATGACAGAAATCAAACGTGTTTACAGATTCAGACTGCCTGTTTACCTGCGGATAAACAATGGAAATAAACTATGTTTGTACTCCTAGATCATGACAGAAATTAAACGTTTTGAGCGAGAATATGGATAAGAAACAGTATATGGGGGTGAACACGCCAATCCCCATTAAAAACAACATATGCTATGTATACCATTGTGAATTTCGTCTCCTTGATGGTTGAATGAGGGTAGTAAGATGTGACCACAACACTTCATGAAGTTGTTCAGCCCCGAGTCCTTTGGCATCATCTAATTTCTTCTTAATCCCCTTCAATATCACCTTGTTTACAGATTCAGACTGCCTGTTTACCTGCGGATAAACAACAGAAATAAACTATGTTTGTACTCCTAGATCATGACAGAAATCAAACGTGTTGAGCGATAATATGGATAAGAAACAATATATGGGGGTGAACAAGCCAATCCCCATTAAAAACAATGTCGAAACTTTTTCAAACAAAATAAGATAGACGCTTATAAACTCATCAATTAGATTTCTAACCAGGATATTACAATGATATCACTAGAGGAATGGTCCTTTCAAAGACATTACCAAACAAGATAAACAAAGTTATTTAATTTAAGCAATTTAAAAACTTAAGGTTAGCGGGCACAGTAATCATAGCAACGAATTACTTTAGTCAAATTAGGGGGCACATTAACCCTTGGCATATTCCTACAATTGTGTGTCATATGATCTATTTTCCCACAATAGAAACAAATGAATTTTGAGCCATGTTAATTAATTGTATGTTGATCAACAGTATGTTGAATTAAGAATTCTAGGATTAAACATAAATTTGATTCAACTACCTGAAATGGAAAGTTGGAATGATTTATAACTCTATGAATGACTGAGACTAAAATTTCAATTGAGTGGTTGCAAATACAGTGTTTTTTAATGAATTTGATCAACGGTCTATTGGATTGAAATTTTGTATTTTATTTACCTATAGACTAGAATTTCGATCGAATGGTTGAAAACACTGTGACTTTTTAAAAACTTCACTGAAGAAAATGCACTCCGTGAAAGGATGAGGAATAAATATGAAATTATGTTTTCCATATAATATAGCTGGGACCTCTTCCTCCCATATGTAAATACTAATTTAAATTCATAAAAGTAGCTAATAGTTTTCAAACACATCAAAATAATACTAGTGTATCATCATCAAAGAAAACATGCACTTCACATAAAAAAACAAATACACAATCCAAAATAAAACCCAGATTCAGTGAAAATGTTGATCAAGAAATAACACCGCCGATATTCAATAGCTACATTACAGTCTACAAAAGAGAGAAAACACCTGAGATTGGATCGGATACTATTGGGATTATTGAGATATTATTGTTATTTATTTGACATTTATGTGTTGTTATTAGCTGTTGCAGTTACCTTATATTTAGGAGTCTTAGTTTGATTATAGCTCCAACTTTATGATTGAAATTCCTAAGATCATTAGGTTTTATAACAGAGTGTAAACAGATGGTCTTGTATTGTGCATATATAGTGATCCTAAAGAATGAATAGATACAGAATTCACATAATACTTTTGTGGTGAAACTTATCATGGTATCATGAGCTAGGAAATATCCTAGGAAAACTAAATACATTTTTTTCTTCTTCCAGATCAAGCACCATAAGAGATTATGGGTGACAACAGTGGTAATAACGAGAATGACAACAATGGTAATAACGAGAAGAAGGTGGATTTGTTTTTTTTTCTCGGCACCAATGACAATCCCGGCAACGTGATCACACCAATACAATTGCGTGGCCCGAATTATGATGAATGGGCAAGGGCAATTCGAACCTCGTTGCAAGCGAAGAGAAAATACGGTTTTGTGGAAGGAAAAGTTCCAAAACCAACAACACCTGAGAAATTGGAGGACTGGACTGCAGTACAGTCGATGCTCATAGCGTGGCTGCTGAACACTATCGAGTCGTCATTACGCTCTACTCTTTCTTATTATGATGATTCACAATCCTTATGGACACATCTCAAGCAACGATTTTGTGTTGTGAATGGGACTCGTATATGCCAATTAAAGGCATCGCTAGGAGAATGCAAGCAAGGCAAAGGTGAAGAGGTGTCGGACTACTTCGATCATCTGTCTCGTGTATGGGATGAACTTATGACTTATATCAAAAAGCCAACTTGCAAATGTGGAGGTTGTACCTGTGATATCAACCAACAAGTGATTGATTTGAGTGCTGAAGACTATCTGTATCATTTTCTTATGGGCCTTGATGGGGTTTATGCAATAATTTGCTCAAATTTACTTTCTCAAGATCCGTTACCAAACACTGATCAAGCATATCAGCGAGTCATACAAGATGAGAGGTTGTTGCAAGGAGAATCTTCAATTCATTTAAACCGTGACAATGTCATGGCTTTTAAAGCTACAACCGATACGCGAGGTAAACCTAAACTTGTGGACAATTCTAAAAAATTCTGTACTCACTGCAACAGAGAAGGACACGACGAGCGCTCGTGCTTTCAGCTTCATGGGTTCCCCGAGTGGTAGGGGGACCGTCCTCGTGGTGGTCGTGGATCGGGTCGTGGTAGAGACACATCAGGCCGTTCTGGAGGGCGTGGCAAGGGCACATATAACGCACCTGTGCGCGCCAATAAAGCCACAGCAAGTAGCCGTAGCAGCAGTGGTAATGTTGGACAGTCTCATGCACCACCACACTCAAGTGAGGCAGCATGTATATCAGGCATTACCCTGACACAGTGGCAACAAATTCTTGACTCTTTGAATATTTCCAAAACCAAAGATCGTCTCCATGGTAAGAATGACACTTCTTGGATTATTGACACGGGAGCATCAC
This sequence comes from Lathyrus tuberosus, assembly GCA_022829125.1. Classification (NCBI taxonomy): domain Eukaryota; kingdom Viridiplantae; phylum Streptophyta; class Magnoliopsida; order Fabales; family Fabaceae; genus Lathyrus; species Lathyrus tuberosus. Next base: position 18,249,010 of record JALAZF010000060.1, read on the forward strand.
ACCATGTGATAGGAAATTTCTCTTGTCTGATTAATGTAAAAAATATTACAAATACACCGGTGGGATTGCCAGATGGGAAGATGCGACTGCTATAAAGGAGGGTAGTGTGATTTTGGACGGTGGATTGCAGCTCAATAATGTTCTTTTTGTGCCTCAATTAAATTGCAACTTAATTTCTGTAACTCAACTAATTGATGACTCCGATTGTATTGTTCAAATTACTAATGCATTATGTGTAATACAGGCCCGGACGACGAGGACGTTGATTGGAGCAAGTGAACGGATTGATGGACTTTACTTTTTTCGGGGTGTTCCGAAGGTGCATGCCTTGATGGTGGAAGGAGATTCAACAATGGATTTATGGCATAAACGTTTGGGTCATCCGTCGGAAAAGGTGTTAAAATTCATTCCTCATTTAAGTCAGCTTAGTACGAGCAAGAATAATAGACTTTGTGATGTTTTTCCTCGTGCCAAGCAGCATAGGGATAGTTTTCCTTTAAGTGAGAATAATGCAGCAAGTTTGTTTAAATTAGTTCATTGTGACTTGTGGGGATCTTATCGAACTCGTTCGTCGTGTGGGGCACAATATTACTTGACAATTATTGGTGATTATTCGCGTGTGTAACACCTCAAAATTTGCCCTCTTACTTTTAGCACCAACTGACTTATGTTTCATTTCATTCTTGCATTATCATCTTTGCATATCATTGGTTCTTAGCATGGGATCAAAGCATCTAAACCTAATTCACAAGAAGAAGATGTTTTCGAGGGTTTCAGGCAAAGTTCTTGTGTATTGTCCAAAGGGCTAAGAGGAGAGATGATTCTTGATATCATCTTTGCTTGAGCCACAAGGGATCCTTAAACCTCAAGGCATCCTAAGTTGTCCATCACCTCATCATATGATCAAGCTTGGCAAGAGATTTCAAGTAAATCACACTCCCCTAGTTGGATATCCTGAATTAGGGTTTCTATCAAAACAAGTTAATCATAACTTCTGACTGTGATCAAGTTTTATTCTCAAACCCTAGGGGAGGGCTCCTTAAGATGGTAAACATCCTTAAAGACCATTTATGAGTTTTAGTTTTGATGAGGGAAGCAAGATCACAAGAGTTTATCCCAGTGCGTTCACAGTCGAAATTAGGGTTTTGAATGAAACCCTAATCTCTGAGGTTGTTGGTCCAAATTACACCTCCAAGGCCCTAAATCATCATAACATGTCTCATTGATGGTTTAAGATATGAGAATTTAGGTTTTAAGGAGTTTCTTGCAAAGGAAGCAAGGTTTGGTTCATAAAAACATTTCAAATGTGGAAATTTCACTACTTGGGCCAAAATTGAAACAGCCATAACTTCCAAACCACACATCCAAATGGAGTGACTCAAAGCTCAAATGGAAGCTCTTTCCATGATCTTCAAAATATATTAGAGGACCCTTTTCCAAAAAAAAATGCATGGTTTTTGAGTTATAAGACTTGGAAGGTAAATCATCTTTTAGGACTTAGTGAAATTTCACTTAACTTAGTCATGACCACAACTTTGAATCATCATAACTCTCACCTCAAGACTCCTTTTGACCTAATTCTTTTTGTAACTTGTCCATAATGAATCAAAGATCATTTGGCACAAAAAGGCCTAAAAATGCACGAGCCAATTTCAAATGGCCCAAGATTTGGAAAGTTGCCCAGCCATGCTGCAGGCTGGCAGGCCCATGGAGTGCTAACTTTGAACCAGCATAACTCCTACCTCACAAGTCCTTTTGAACCCATTCCTTTTGCATTGTGTTAAGGATGTCTCAAAGATCATTTGGCACAAAAAGGCCTAAAAATCCACGAGCTATTTTTGGATTGCCCAAGGTTGAAGTTACATACCATGATTATGCTACAGGTGAACCAGAATTTTGCCAAATGAGTTGTGCCTTGCATTATAGGTCACCTATCCATGCTATTTGGTGCCCAAAAACGTGTAGCACACGAGGACAACATCTGAGGGCATCAAATATAACACCTAAGAGGCCATGAACAAGAATTAAAAAATCCAAAAAGGCATAAAGTGGTGCACATGCAAGAAATGAATTCATGAGTGGTTTATGAACCATTACAAGAGCACTAACCAATGCCTGAAACTCCACTGATGATCCAGCACGAAAGAGAGACATGAGAACATGGATGACAGCCCTAAAACTATGATGGAACCCCATGAATTTTCAAAATTCTGATTTTAATGGAATCTACAGAAACAGCTAGGATACCACCTCCTTTTGCTCCTCATTTGCCTCTATAAATATAGAGGATCATTTAAATATCAAACACAACGAATCCCAGATGTGAAAAGCACCCCAAACATATCAATTTTCTTCTTAAAATAGTTGGTATCGAATTTGAAATTTCAGAGCATATTTCTCCAAGTTCTTGCCATATTAATTCTTCTGGAAGATTACTGAAGTGATTAGGATAATATTCAGAAGTAATCACACGTAAACAAAGGGCCATCGGAGCCTCTCCGATGGGTAAGATTTCTCAAACATATATCTCTCTTTTATGTACGTTTAAATTGTTCCTAATATCATATTATGAACTCTGACCATGCCAGAAGAAAGATAGGTTAGTTTTTGTTTTGGTTTAATGAAGTTTCAGAAATGAACCCTAAACTTCGTGCTTTGTTTTTATGACCTTAGAGGCCATATAAATAAATTTTGAGACTTGAATCATGATCCTTGTAAAAAACTACGCGAAATAGTGTCAAAAAAATCCAGTTTTTGTGAAGTTTGGAGAGAGTTCCGGCGATGGTTGGTCGGGGAAGACGACCGGAGCCCTAGCTCTGGCATCCTGAGGTGGCTGCTGAGGTGAGGCGTTGGACCTTTTGACTAGCTCGTGATTGGTCCAGAAGTTACACGCATGGCACTTTGACTTTCTGAAATTTTAAACATTTGGGCCTTGCACATGTGTTATTCACACCCTGCCCGTTTAAGCCCATTTGTGAAACAACGGATTCTTAGTTCACTCAAGAATTGCTAAGACACCCCCTCTCAGCCTTAAATCAATTTTATTTTATTTTTAATAAACATTTTCATTTTATTTTATTTAAAATATTTTCCAATACCATAAAAAATCCAAAAAATACATTTTAGAAACTTTGAACTTTTATTTAATTTTTCACATTTTTATTTTCCATTTTTATTTTATTTTCGTATTTAATTTAAATTAATCATTTGGAGTTATTTTTATAAATTGATTTTATTTTCACTTTAAATACTCATTTGATTTCAAAAATACCTCCAAACACTCAAAAAATCCACAAAAATATGTTTTGTCATCTAAGATCCTTTAATTAATTTTTCATAATTTTTAATTTTATTTTCCTTTATATTCATAATTTAAAATTGAATTAGCTTTGAAGGGGTTGTTTAGTAATTTCCTAGAATTAGGGTTTTAATCCAAAAACACTTGTGAACCATTCCTTGAGCCAAGATACCTACTTTGACTAGATATAGGTGGTTAGGGTTTGAGTAAGGACTTGGTGATTTGACGAGGCGTAATTGGCCATTTCCCAATCAAACTTTGAGAGCCTCGATTCGTGATGTACCTCAAGACGCGCTTGTAAGGATGGACTCGTTTGAAGATGAAATTGTGCCATTACCCATGGGATCTCCACCTGAAACTTGCCCTTAAAAGATATACCTCAAGAAGAGCCCTCGTTTTTTGCCTTGTCCTAAACACGCAACGGATCCAAAAATAAAACATACTCATCACTCCCCTTTCCTTTCAAAGGAAAAACCTCTCTATTGACCCCCAAAGTCATAGAGAGCTCATTATACCTCAACCTTAGGGCCATCATTGCATGATAACATTAGGGTAGAATTCCCCTTAGTATTTTCTTTTCAACTTGAGTCTTCTCTCTCTCATCTCATAAGCAATCTGAAAAACACTTAATAAAGGTGACATGTATTGCGCATGAGCCTTGTATGTGGGAAATGAGGAATGAGGGGTTTCCTCTCATCCTTCTAGAGTGTATGGTGGATGTCCCATCTTGGGACGATGTGCTATACATTCGTTCCTACATCATAGACTTCGGTGCAATACAAGTTACGAACTAACTTCAATCCACTTCTGTCTAAAAAACACAAAAACAAATGCAAACCTTTTTCATCCCTAGGGATCCTTCAAATTCAAATCATTTTCAGAAAAAGAGCACGTAACTTCCGTCTCGTCGCAAACAGGCATCGACCCTAACTGCCGAACGCGAATCTAACATCGCTCATAAAAAACACTAACCGACCTTGTTAGGTCGAACTACGACTGCTCTGACTTCCTCTCTCTCGTCCGATTGAGGATACGTAGGCACAAGACGGCGATGTCTTGGCGAGCAACCTCCCCCCATTAGTTCGTGTCCGAACTACGTTGACTCTGACTTTCCCATTGCACGAGGGAATACATAGGCCTAGGACAACGATGATGTCCTAATCGAGTCATTTCTCTTCTTTTCTCCCTCGTTTCTCCTTTCTCTTCCTTTCCTGTTCCTTTAGTCCTTCCAGTAGCAGTGAAACTCCAAGATGACGACACGCTTTGATCAGACAACAAGCGTGAATCCCATCGAGTACGATGGATGCGTGGGGTGCTAATACCTTCCCCACGTATAACCGACTCCCGAACCCATACTATGGTTGCAATGACTATGTCTATCCACCAATTCACCCCCATCTCAGGTTTAGGCGGTGTTTCCTTTCCCTCTCTTGGGATAAATACACGTCGCTGGCGACTCTGTTTTCACGCCACTCTCGCGCCTGTACCGCAGATAAAAATCCAGGGAGCGACAGCGTGTCGTTTGGGTCTATTTTTTATGCAATAAAACTGAGATTGAGACTATGTTTTTGAATTTTGTGGCATTAGTTGATAGACAATTTGATAAGAAGATAAAGAGAGTACGCAGTGACAATGGCACCGAATTTAATTGTTTACGTAATTATTTTTTTAATAATGGAATTGTGTTTGAGACGTCGTGTGTGGGTACTCCACAACAAAATGGGAGATTTGAAAGAAAACATCAACATATTATGAATGTGGTGCGAGCTCTTAGATTTCAAGGTCATTTACCAATGCAATTTTGGGGTGAATATGTGTTGGCACCGTGTTATTTAATTAATCAAACACCGTCTAGTGTACTGAATTATAAGACACCTTATGAAAAATTATTTGGTAAAGTCCCTAAATTTGATAACATGAAGATTTTTGGTTGCTTACATTATGCCCACAATCAACGACGTGACGGGGATAAGTTTGCGAGTAGAAGTCGCAAGTGCATATTTGTGGGCTATCCCTATGGGAAAAAGGGATGGAAATTTTATAATTTAGAAACAAAAGAATACATTGTCTCTAGAGATGCGAAATTTTATGAACATGAATTTCCATTCGCTGTGCAACTAGACACAAATCATTCTACTCTTCCTATTGTTTCTGACAATGAGTATGTTACTGATGATATTGGTTGGGAGACTTATGATGCATCATTTAGAGGAGGGGGTGCATCAGTGGTCTTGCAAAACAACGAGCAAACGCAGCTCCAAGAGGGGTTGCGCAAAGGCTGTAATGGAGTTGCTATGGCAGCCGATGAGGGAGTATGTGCCAGTGGTATAAATAGAGAGGAAAGATCCACACACGGAGTTGATGGAGCTGGTGTTTTGGTGATGCAAGAGGATGATGTGGAATCCGAAGAGCAGAAGGTGGCAGCTGAAAGGGAGGCAGTCGTGATACCTGAGATGGGAAGGGGGGTGAGAAACAAAGTTCCGAATATAAGACTGAAGGATTTTGTCACTCATACGATACGAAAAGTAAAGTCCTCGAAAAGTTCATCTACCCAAGAACATGCCTCAGATACTCCTTACCCTATTACGTACTTTGTATCTTGTGAACAATTTTCTATTAGACATCAAAATTTGTTGCAGCTGTGACGGCAGGGAAAGAACCTAAGAATTTTAAAGAAGCCGTAAAGGATTCTGGTTGGCATGATGCAATGCACAATGAGATACAAGCCTTGGAAGACAATGAGACATGGGTTATGGAGAAACTACCGCCCGGAAGAAAGCACTTGGAAGCAAATGGGTATACAAAATAAAACATCACTCAGATGGGAGCATAGAACGATTAAAAGCAAGACTTGTTGTATTCTGACACCATCAAATAGAGGGAATAGACTATGATGAGACATTTGCCCCGGTGGCAAAAATGGTCACTGTTCGTACCTTCTTGGCAGTGGCAGCAATTAAAAAGTGGGAAGTTCATCAAATGGATGTTCACAACGCCTTTCTCCATGGTGACTTGGAAGAAGAGGTGTATATGAAAGTTCCTCCAGGTTTTAAAAACACTGACCCAAATCTGGTTTGCAGGTTGAAAAAGTCATTGTACGGTTTAAAACAAGCTCCTCGTTGTTTGTTTGCTAAGTTGGTCACGGCATTGAAGCGATATGGATTTGTTCAGTCCTATTCAGATTACTCACTATTTACTTTGCACAGGGGAGAAATACAAATCAATGTTCTAGTTTATGTGGATGACTTAATTATTGCAGGAATGATATAGCAGCCCTGAAAATTTTTAAAGCTTACTTAGGTGCATGCTTTCATATGAAGGATTTGGGAGTCTTAAAATATTTTTTGGGGTTGGAGGTAGCTCGTAATCATGAGGGAATTTATCTATACCAACGAAAATATGCGCTAGAAATTATTGAGGAAACAGGTTTATTGGGAGCCAAGCCTGCGGATTTTCCAATGGAACAACACCATAAGCTAGCATTGGTTTCTGGTACGCCAATTGAAGATCCAGAACCATATCGAAGACTTATCGGCCGGTTGATTTATTTGTCTGTGACTAGACCAGATCTTGCGTATTCTGTACATATTTTGTCTCAGTTTATGCAACAACCATGTGAAGAGCATTGGGAGGCAGCCTTAAGGGTTGTTAGATATTTGAAGAAACATCCAGGCCAAGGTATTCTACTCTGGTCTGACAGTGAACTGAAACTGGAGGGATGGTGTGACTCGGATTGGGCGAGTTGTCCCCTTACGAGACATTCTTTGACTGGATGGGTGGTGTTACTTGACCTTTCTCCGGTGTCTTGGAAAACTAAGAAACAATCAACTGTCTCTCGCTCTTCTGCAGAGGTTGAGTATCGGTCTATGGCGGTTACTACATGTGAGTTAAAATGGCTCAAACAATTACTTGGTGATTTAGGAGTTAGTCACTCCAAAGGGATGCGATTATATTGTGATAGTAAATCAGCATTGCATATAGCTCAAAATCCGGTGTTTCATGAACGAACAAAGCATATTGAAGATGATTGTCACTTTGTTCGTGATGCGGTGATGGCTGGAATTATTTGTCCCTTGTATGTTCCGACATCGGTACAATTAGCGGATATTTTTACAAAGGCCCTGGGAAAAGCACAATTTGAGTTCCTTCTTCGCAAGTTGGGCATTTGAGATCTTCACACTCCAACTTGAGAGGGGGTATTGGGATTATTGAGATATTATTGTTATTTATTTGACATTTATGTGCTGTTATTAGTTGTTGCAGTTACCTTATATTTAGGAGTCTTAGTTTGATTATAGCTCCAACTTTATGATTGGAATTCCTAAGATCAGTAGGTTTTATAACACAGTGTAAATAGATGGTCTTGTATTGTGCATATATAGTGATCCTAAAGAATGAATAGATACAGAATTCACATAATATTTTTGTGGTGAAACTTAACAGATACCTAGATAAGGTGAATCGTTTAGAGTTTTCGAGTTTTTTCGTTCTTGATTTCTTTGTCCTAACAAACCCTCCTTTTTGATTGCTTGAAAGAGAAACTGTGTCTGAGAAATGTCTTCTACATTTTTCAATTGGGGCTTCTGCATTTCTTGTTTGTAGAATTTATGGTTTTGGTACTTGGTTCTCGATTGGGGATTTTGTGTTTCCGTATTTTTCTTTTTCGACTTCTTAGTAAAACTCGTTTTATGTTTCTGAGTTTTGATTTTCTAAAATACTATTATTGAATTAAAATTAAAATTAATTTATAAGTGAGAAAGAGATATTAGAGGAAAATTAAAATTAATTTAAAATAATAAGGACATGTGAAAGGGAAAATGAAAAAAATAATAATAATAATAATTTTTTTTACTCAAATTTAATATATTTCTAACAGAATCAGCGTGCCAATAAAATTATGTTTTTAGACTTTGATTTTGTATCATTGAAATTTATTTTTATTTATGTTAATTCTTATTCTAATTATATGCAATTTTGATCTATCATTTTTTTATTTTTCTATTTTGAATTTTCATATGCATATATAAAATAATAAATATATATGTATTATTATATCTGATCGTACCTGGATCAGACAGTTACTGGTGGCCAACGACGTCCGTTGAGCTCCGGCTCCGGTGAGGTTGAAGTACGGCGGGGGGGTGTACCTGCAAGGTACTCCGACGCTCAAGTTAGGGAGTGCACAGAGTAACAACAAATACAAGAAGAGTGAGAAAAATGACTTAACCTGACCCTCTCAAGTGAGAGGGTATTTATAGAGAACCCCCAGCGCGGGGCCAACGGTTACTTGCATCGGGCTGGATTGTCAGACCCAATCCAAGTAACTGCCAGGGCTTACGTGGCGTAGTGAAGACCAGCACGTGGTCTTCGCCCTGGGGTAACCGCTCCTAGATTTCCGGGATTAGGGCAGACCGAATCCTTCGGGAGTGGGAGGTTACTTGGAACGTGTCCACGTGGTACGGACCGTTAGACACTCCTCGCGGGGGAGGAGTCTTCTGTGTCGAGGACCAACAAGCCGTACGACGGACATGGCCTCGCGGGGAGGGACCATGTCTGCCGAGGAGTGGTATGTGGCATTCTCGCGGGGGGAAGCTGGCATGTCGGGGATGTACCTATCCCCTCGGGGTGCGAGGTCCTCCTGCCCTGTTGGCCCAAGTGCCCGACACTGTAAAGTGCTCGGGGGAAACGTTGGTATGCTTGCAGCAGTCAAGTGCCCCGCAGAGGGGTCTTATTGGGCCTTCCCATGCTATATGGGTTGGGCCTGCTCGACTGTTGGGCAGCCTCGGCCCAGTCCAGAACAGGAGCCCCCCAAGTCGTTGCTCTGAGGTGGCAGAGTGATGACTTAAGGGTCATTGTATGTCGAGGATACGCTAAGAGAGGAACCGAGGAGGTCGATATCCTATGCGAAATTCCTTCGGCCGGATGAGCGTCGGGCGTCGGACAGATGTGTCTGGTCGTATGGTCGGGGAGATGAAGGGTTTCGGATCCGAAGCGTTGGGGAAAACCGAAACGACACGCGCGGGGAAACGGGTGGCTGCATGCGTGCCACGTGTCGCCTGCCATCATTACCTAGGGAGGCTAGGGCGGCTGGCTAGGGTAGCGCACTCGAGTGTCCTACGCCCCTCGGGTCTCGCGAGAACCGCTTATAAAAGCCGCTCCCCTCGCTCATTCTTCACTTTTCCGCTTCTCTCTCAAGAAACTTTCTCCCTCTCTCTCTAACCTCTTCTGCCGCAGCTCGCCGCCGTCAATCGCCGGGCACTCTCTGTCGGAAGCATTTCCTCCGCTAGGACCGCCGTTCGCCGCCGTACCATAGCCGGAAACCTCCGTGCCAGAACCCTACACCGCCGCTTACCAGGTATTTGCTTCAAACCGGACCTTTATTTTGCGTTTTTCTTCGATTTTAACTAGTGTAGGACGTTTCCTTGGTGAATTGATGACATTCCCATGAGAAACGAAGGGATTCCCGGCGATTACGGCGGGAATCTTTAGTTGTGGGGAGAGAGAGTGCGAAGATTCTTGTTCGCTTTTGATGAATATCTCGGGGATCAGGGACGAACACGTCGGGGATCCGTTGAATGTCTCGGGGTCCTTGATAATCAGTATATTTGTTAGTGCCGCGGGGACACGGGGCAGAACCTTCCGGGGAGACGATGAGTTCCCCGGTGGGCAAGTTGATTCTCGGCCGTTCGCGTCGGGGAGTTGAGAAAGCCTTGCCCCTTCCTCGCCCGTTCGCTTGAACAGCGGTGGAGGGGTGAATTTGATACAACCAATCGAATTCACCGTTTCCTTCTGCTTTTCAGGTAAATGGACGATTTGGCTGCGGAGGTGGCCGCAGGATATTTCGAGGAAAACGACGACGACGACCAGCCCGACTCCCCCATGGCTCACATGGCCTTCGCGCAGGAGGGGCCGCTCGAGGACTGGGTCTGTAGCGAAGCCCTGGAGATGTCGTCCATTTTTGTGTACCCAGATGTGGGCGATGCTTTTTGTACCGTCGAGCACCAACTAATCGGAAGTGGTCAATCCTGGAAGGTTTTTCGTCCCGAGGAGCATCACCGGATATGCTCCCCTTACCAGGGAATGCGGGTCCCCTTATACGAGTTTATGTTCGAGAAGGCGGGGTGGAGGCTGCCTTTCACGGATTTTCAGGAGGGGATCTTTGACTGGTTGAAGTTGGCCCCTTCGCAGATTCATCCGAACTCGCTGGCCTTCATCCGGGCCTTCGAGCTCGTATGCAAATATTTGGAGATGGTGCCGACCGTTCGCCTTTTCTTCCGCATATTCCACCTCCAACGGTCGGAGGTCGGAGGTCGACACGGCTGGGTGTCCTTTAAGCAGAGCAAGGCTTTGTTTCACACTTACTTGGATTCCATCCAGGATTTCAAGTTCCGCTATTTCTATGTGAAGCCGGTCACCCTCGAGGCGATATATTCATTGTACCGGAAATCGAGGATGATTCTATCGAAACCGCGGGTATAGGGTTCTGCAGTACCGTGGCGCAGCTTCGGGTTCTCAACCCCGACCTCGTCATTGAAGGGATCGACCCCGACGCTGAGGTGGTGGATGGCCAGATCGTGTATCCTCTGCGGGAGAACGACATTCATGTGCACGAGGAGCCTAACGGGACCGCAGCTGAGTAGGTTTTTATCTTTGTTTTGGTCGGCCTGCGAGCCGTTTTGTTTCGCCCGGCTTGTGGGCTTAGTTGATGTACTTTTTGCACAATGGTTATTTTTGCCCGGCTTGTGGGCTCATATTTGTAACTTTTTGGACCAAGGGTTTTGCTCGCTATTCGTACTTTATAATATCTTTTTGTTAATTTTCCTTGTGTGTGATGTGGTGTTTGTTATACTTTATTTTTGCCTAAGTAATAAGGCTTCGGGATTTGCTCGACCTTGATACTCCCTGACCGCGTGGAGAGCTGGTCGGGCGACCGGAGGAGGACTCCGAACTTCAACGAGGCTAAGAGCTCGGTCAAGGTCCTAGTCTCGTGGCATGAACTTCCCATCGCGAGCTGGGTGTTATGCCCGGTTGGCACGACGACGGTGGGCCTCGATCGAGGTATCCCCGCCGGATCAAATGTCCTCGCGCACACACAACGCGGTCTCTGATCGTCGTGTTCTTATAGGGGTGTCGCGCTTGTACCCTAGTGCGCCCCCGTAATCGCGGTGCCAGTAACCCGCGGGCAGTGTTTAACTGTAGTATTGTTTTAGCTTTTCAGCGTTCCATGGTCGAGCAAGTTCTTCCCCGTGCAGATTTTCGAGGAAATAGGCTTCTGTCCCCGTTTTCGCGCGGACGCGGTACGGGCCCTGCCAGTTCGCGGCGAGTTTGCCCTCCCGCGAGTCTTTCTGGTTCCTTCGTAGGACGAGGGTGCCCACCTGAAAATCACGTTTAATGACTTTGTCATTATAACGTAGTGTTTTTTTTTAAGTGACGCCTCTCGGAGAGAAGCGCCCGAGCGTGTTTCCTCGACGAAGTCGAGTTCTTCCCTCAAGGCTTTGTCGTTTGCGTTCCCGTCGAGGGGGGCTTCCGTCCTCCTCGAGGGTTCTCTGATCTCCACGGGGATCACTGCCTCCGTTCCATAGGTCAAACGGAAAGGGGTCTCCCCGGTCGTGGAGTGTGGGGTTGTTCGGTAGGCCCAGAGAACGCTGTGTAGCTCTTCGACCCACCGTTGTTTGGAGTCGCCCAGTCTCCGTCTTAATCCTCGAAGGATCACTCTGTTCGCGGCCTCAGCCTGTCCGTTCGTTTGAGGGTGCTCGACCGACGTGAAGTGCTGCTTCGTGCCTAGTTTTGTGACGAAGTCTTGAAAGTTCCTGTCGGTGAACTGGGTTCCGTTGTCTGTGACGATGGCTTGAGGCACTCCGAACCGGGCGAGGATATTTCTTTTGTAGAAACGTAGTATGTTGAAGGCAGTGATTTTGGCCAATGCTTCTGCTTCAATCCACTTCGTGAAGTAATCTACCCCGACGATGAGGTATTTGTTTTGATACGACCCCTGGACGAAAGGTCCGAGGATATCCATCCCCCACCATACGAACGGCCACGGGGAGGATAGCGTCGTGAGCTCGCTGGAGGGAGCGAGGTGCATGTCCCCGTGCCGCTGGCATTTATCGCACTTCTTGACGTGCTCTTTGGCGTCTTGTTGCATGGTCGGCCAGTAATATCCTGCCCGGAGTGCTTTACGAGCTAGCGATCGTCCGCCGAGGTGCTGCGCATTGATTCCCTCGTGGATCTCCTGGAGTATGTCGGGGACCTTGGTATCTTCGACACATCTGAGGAGGGGAATAGAGAATCCTCGCCGGTATATCTTATCCTCGACTATAGTGTACGAGCACGCCCGTCTCTTGACCATTCTAGCTTCTTTGGGATCTTCGGGCAGTTTTCCCGTCGTAAGGTATTCGTATACCGGGGTCATCCAGCAGTCGCTGTCCCCGATGGCGTTGATGTCCGAAATCATGCCTGGTTTGTCAATGCTCGGGCGGGAAAGGACCTCTTGTATGACGGATTTGTTCCCGCCTTTCTTTTTCGTGCTCGCCAATTTTGACAGGACGTCCGCTCGGGCATTATGCTCCCGGGGGATGTGAGTTACTTCTGCCGAGGTGAACTTTTTCATCTTCTCTTTTACCAAGGCCAAGTATTCTATGAGACTATCGCTCTTGGCTTGGTACTCTCCTCGGACTTGCGAGGCTACGAGCTGAGAATCGGTGAAAAGCTTGACCTCCTTGGCGCCAAGGTCCTCGGCCAGCCTGAGTCCCGCGAGGAAGGCCTCGTATTCGGCTTGGTTGTTCAAAGTCGGGAAGGACAGTTCGAGGGACACCTCGATGAGGATGCCTTCCTCGTTTTCGAGGATGATTCCCGCTCCGCTGCCTTTCGGGCTGGATGCTCCGTCGACATAGATTGTCCATTTCTGCGACCCGTTGGTTGAGGGTTCTGGGACGGTCATCTCTGCTACAAATTCGGCCAGTACCTGTGCCTTCAAGGCTTTCCTCCCTTCATATCGAATGTCGAATTCGGCCAGCTCGAGTGACCACCTGAGCATCCTCCCTGCCATATCCGGTCGTCTGAGGAGTTGCCTGATCGGCTGGTCGGTCCTCACGATGACGGTATGGGCGAGGAAGTAGTGGCGTAGTCTTCTGGCCGCGGTGATGAGGCCCAGTGTGACTTTCTCGATCTGCTGATACCTGAGCTCGGGGCCTTGGAGAGCTTTGCTCGTGAAGTAAACTGGCTTCTGTCCGTCTGGTGTTTCCCGAATGAGGACGGCGCTGACCGCTTCGCTCGTGATCGCAAGATATAAGAAGAGTGTTTCCCCGCTCTCGGGTCGCGAGAGGATCGGGGGTTGCGATAGGACTTGTTTCAAATGTGCGAGTGCTTGTTCGCATTCCTCGCTCCACTCAAACTCCGCTTTTTGCCAGAGGAGTTTGAAAAAGGGGAGTGCGTACTGTGCGGATTTGGCGACGAACCGGGAAAGGGCGGTGAGCATTTCGTTCAATGATTGTATTGACTTCTTCGAGCCTGGAGTAGGGAGCTCGGAAAAGGCTCTACACTTGTCGGGGTTTGCCTCGATTCCTCATTCCGTGAGGTAAAATCCGAGGAACTTTCCCGCCCGGACACCGAAGGTGCATTTGTCGGGATTAAACCTCATACGGCATCTTCTCGCCGTGTCGAACACCTTCTTGAGGTTCGCGGCGTGGTTGACTTCTTCTGCAGACTTGACGATCATGTCGTCCATTTAAACTTTGAGCATGTCGCCGATTTCAGTCCGGAAGACCTTGTTCATCATCCGTTGGTAGGTCGCACCGGCATTCTTCAGACCGAAAGGCATTACGTTATAATAGTAGTTGCCCGACGCGGTCATGAAGGCCGTGTGTTGCTTATCGACCTTGTCCATGGGAATTTGGTTGTATCCTGAATAGGCGTCCATGAAAGATAGTAGTTTGTAACCTGTAGAATTGTCGACCAGTTGGTCGATGTTAGGCAAGGGGTAACAGTCTTTCGGGCAAGCCCAGTTAAGATCAGTATAATCAACGCACATTCTCCATTTTCCATTATTTTTCTTAACAAGTACAACGTTGGACAGCCATGTCGTGTATTTGGCTTCCGAAATAAAATTTGCCTCTAGGAGGTCTTTTACAGCTTTCTCAGCAGCCTCCGCTTTCTCGGGAGACTGCTTACGCCTACGTTGTGCTATGGCCCTAGCGGCCAGATCTACTGCGAGCTGATGGCAAGCCACCTCGGGGTCGAGGCCAGGCATCTCGGATGCGCTCCACGCGAAGAGGTCAGCGTTCTCCCTCAGACATGCTTTCAGCTGCTCTTTGGCTAGGTCGGGGATCCCGGTGCCGATCTTCACGTTGCGATCTGGGCCGTCTCCGAGGGCCACGAGCTCGAAATCTCCATCTGGGATGGGGCGTTCTGGGTGGAGAGGCTGCCCGTTGTTTTCCGCCTGGTGGTCGCGGTCTTCGACTCTGTCTTCGTCAGGCTCGCCGGAGAACCTGCTGTCGAGGTCGACCACGTTGACGCGCGGGAGAAGTACCTGTCCGACGTCTTGGGGTGGTTTGGCCACGGCCTTAGGTTTGGGACCAATGGAACTTAGGCCCTTGACGGCGGCGTCGAAGCATCTCCTGGCCGCGTCGATGTCCCCGTGCATCGTCACTACTCGTCCCCTCCTCGTGTAGTACTTCATTTTGAGGTGGACCGTTGACGGGACCTCCGTGAGTTCGGCAAGGGTGGTCCTTCCGAGGATGCAGTTGTAAAGGGATGGACATTCAACCACCAGGAAACGGATCTTCACCTGTCGGGCCGTGTCTTCGGCCCCGAACGTAACCATTAGCTCCACGTAACCCCATGGTCTGGTGGTGGTTCCATTGAACCCCTGTAGATCTGACCCGACGTACGGGGTCAAATGCCTCTCGTCCAGCTGAAGGGTCCCGAACAAATGAGAATACATGATGTCGACCGAGCTCCCCTGGTCGACTAGGATTCTTCGGACGTCAAAGTTCGCCATTTGGGCCCTGACCAGGAGGGGAATAGTGGCGTTTGGTGCTCCCCCGGGGAGTTCCTCGAGGTAGAAGGTGATGGGATTGGAGTTTCCCCGCACTTTCTCGAGGGTGGTCGCCTTCGACGATGTCGCGGATTCCAGCTCGTCAAACTTCCGTTTGATCGACCCAACCGATATTTTCCCGGGGTCGCCTCCGGAGATAACCATTGCTTTGGGGAAGCCTTCCCAGGTACTACGGGCCGTGACGGGGCCCTCGTCGGGGAAAGTCGCCCACATGTTGCGGATTGCCTCTTCGCCCTCGATGATTGGGGGGATGAAGAAGTCCTCTGATCGAGTGACGCTGAGAGCGACCTGAAGCTGGCTGTCGCCGGGAGGAGGTGTTGCCTCCTCGACGTTCTGTGATTCCTTTGAGCTGGGACGAGGAGGGTCATTCTGTTGGGCATACTTCTTCAAGTGCCCTTCTTTGATGAGAATCTCAATGGCATCCTTGAGGTGGATGCAATCTTCGGTCACGTGCCCGTGGCTTCGGTGGAACCTGCAGTACTTAGATTTGTCAACGTTTGGTTTGGGGGTCGCGGGCTTCGGGAAGCAGACTCCTCTTTTCACAAACTCGAAATTCTGGCAGTCTGAGAGGATCCGGGACCGGGAAGTGTTGAGCGGCGTGTACTCCGTGAATCGGCCAGCTGGCACGCGCGGTTCCCGGGGATCTCGATTGCGGTTTTCTTTCTTCTTTTCTCCTCCCCGTCGGGGAGAAGCATCATCGTCTTTGTGGCCGCGGGGGCCTTCTCTGCGTCTTGTCTCAAGAGCGATCTGGGCTGCTTCCGTCTCTTCGAGCTCGATGTACTTCTGGGCTCGAGCGAGAAGGTCCTCGAGACGCCGGGGTCTTCGGAGGCCAATCGATTTGGCAAAGTCCGACCCGGCGCGTAGTCCGTGAATAATTAAGTATTTCTTCATGTCGTCGGTCGTATGGACCTCGACGGCTTCCTTGTTAAACCTCTCAATGTAATTTCGAAGGGATTCGTTCCTCCCTTGGAAGATCTTTTCTAGGGCAGCCTCTGTCTTCGGGTGTCGACGTGACGCGGTGAAGTGCTTGATGAAGCACTGCTTCAGTTGTTTCCATGACGTGATCGAACCAGGTTCCAGACCCTTGTACCATGTCATGGCTCCCTTCCGCAAGGTGGTGGGGAATAGCCTGCACCTGATGGCTCCCCTGACGTTTCGGAAGTCGAGCATCGCTTCGAAACTCTCCACGTGATCGTCGGGGTCGGTCAGTCCGTCGTAGGTCCCCAATGGTGGTGGTTTCTCCATGCCCGGAGGGATTGGGGTGTCCATGATTTCCCACGACAAGGGGGTCCTTTGGTCCTCGTCGTCGCTACCAGCCGGGGATCTTGAAGGTGACCCATGGTGCCGTGGAGGGGAGTTCCTCAAACGGTTATTTGGTCTCTCTTCAGCCTGCTTGGACTTCTTGGAGATGGTGGAGGCCCTGGGTTCCTTCCGAGGCGGGGAACGAGGGCGCTTCTGGGTGATCGCCGGCTGGGGGCGCTCGAGGCGCGGTCGTCGACCATGGCGTACGGGAGACGGGGTCCGGGAATCTTCGAAAGGGGTCCTCCGCGGGGAAGGAGAGCGGCGAGGTGACGGGGGACGACGATGTCTTCGCGGGGAAGATCGTCGTGCCCGTCCTTGCTCCAGGACTTCGATTCTGGTGTTCTGCTGCGTGATCAGCTGATTGGTCTGGTTGATCAATGCGAACAGGGCCACGGTGCTTGGGTCCGCGTTGGACGGCGGAGCCACTGGCTGGAGAGGGGTCTGCTGGTCGTCCGTGCGGACGACGTTGATGGTCGCATCCTGGGAGTCCGGGGAGGCGGTCTGTCCGTCCCTTATGTCGCCTTCGTCGCCGTGGAGGATGATGGCGTCCTCACGGTGGTTCCCGTTTTCCAGTTGCGCGAGCACGGTGTCCAGAGCCTGGTTGACGGTCGGATTGGCCATGGTGATGGATAGAGGAAGCTTTGGTTTATCGAAGAGAAAACGGGGAAGCTTATAGAGTTCCCACAGACGGCGCCACTGATCGTACCTGGATCAGACAGTTACTGGTGGCCAACGACGTCCGTTGAGCTCCGGCTCCGGTGAGGTTGAAGTACGGCGGGGGGGGTGTACCTGCAAGGTACTCCGACGCTCAAGTTAGGGAGTGCACAGAGTAACAGCAAATACAAGAAGAGTGAGAAAAATGACTTAACCTGACCCTCTCAAGTGAGAGGGTATTTATAGAGAACCCCCAGCGCGGGGCCAACGGTTACTTGCATTGGGCTGGATTGTCAGGCCCAATCCAAGTAACTGTCAGGGCTTATGTGGCGTAGTGAAGACCAGCACGTGGTCTTCGCCCTTGGGTAACCGCTCCTAGATTTCCGGGATTAGGGCAGACCGAATCCTTCGGGAGTGGGAGGTTACTTGGAACGTGTCAACGTGGTACGGACCGTTAGACACTCCTCGCGGGGGAGGAGTCTTCTGTGTCGAGGACCAACAAGCCGTACGACGGACATGGCCTCGCGGGGAGGGACCATGTCTGCCGAGGAGTGGTATGTGGCATTCTCGCGGGGAGAAGCTGGCATGTCGGGGATGTACCTATCCCCTCGGGGTGCGAGGTCCTCCTGCCCTGTTGGCCCAAGTGCCCGACACTGTAAAGTGCTCGGGGGAAACGTTGGTATGCTTGCAGCAGTCAAGTGCCCCGCAGAGGGGTCTTATTGGGCCTCCCCATGCTATATGGGTTGGGCCTGCTCGACTGTTGGGCAGCCTCGGCCCAGTCCAGAACAATATCTATATTTTTATGATTGAATAAATTCATATATATATATATATATATGAAATAATTTCCTCACAATATTTGTCCTTGATAACATGTTACACGTTGATTAAATTTACTCGCATAAGATTTGTGAGAGATTTTTTATTATACATTTGTCACAAATATCATTCCTAATTTTCATGTGTTTGGTTTCAATCATGTATACAACTTTCCCTCATAAAATCCATCCAAATTCGTGAGAGATTTACTTCTCTCACTATTTTTCTTCACTAAATCGCATTTTTTTAATAGTTAAACGTTGATTAACTGGTGCAAGTTTAACAGAAAACTATATGTTGTTCCAAAATAGTTTGGGTGTAAGGATGAAAGGAAATTTCAGAAGTTTAATTTGGTTAACATGTCCGTGTATATGGGCTAAGGAGAAATGAGATGTTGTTCAGGAGAGTTGTAAAAGGAGTAAAGGAGTAAAAGAATTAAGTTATTGTCTTAGTTATGGTTTGTGGCACAATTTAAAATTAAAGGTGAACTTATTTATTTATTTATGAGCATTTAATTTGATACTCCCTACTTAAACCTGGTACCCCTATAGCGGCGTAAGAAAAGACGACGTTGTCCTTGTAAAATTATTCCAATTTTTTTTTTTTAATTTACGGTGCATAGGCGAGAATTTGAAACTTCTAGGGCGATATTTGAAATTTGGAGCAGAGTATTGAAAATTTCAAAAACAGTGAATATTTATACCGAATTTTTCAAAATTTCTGGTATTTTGTACCGAAAATTTCAAAATTTTCGGTGCTTATATTGAAATGTTTACCGAAAATTTCAAAATTTTCATTATAAAATCCTATTGAATATACCGAAAATTTCAGAAATTTTGATTGTTATAAAAACCTACTTTTGTATCGAAAATTCTAAAATTTCCGGTATATTCCATGGGATTGTATAGTGGAAATTTTGAAATTTTTAGTATGTACAAAAACTTTGTTTTTTATCGGAAGTTCTGAAATTTTCGGTAGTTGCTAATATTTTTTTTATTTTTCCTTCTTTTGCAGTGAAATACAGAGGCAGAGACGACATTATTGCAGGGAGAGTTGTTGATCGAGCAGCAGACCAGGCTAGGGCTGCCAGGGGTGTTGAGGCTGAGTCTTCCCATATACAGGCTAGACGAGATTCGAGAGTGTCTGAGGCGGAGGTGCAGAAGGAGTTTGGCATTACCAGGAGCGCGCACCTTCGTATGTCTTGGCTTCGAAAGACATACGATCAGCTTGTAGCTGCTAAGAGTTATGAGTTTGCTGCTAGGGTGTACATGCTACATCTAGCAGCATGTGCTCTCTTTGCGGACAAGTCTGGTGTTTATAGTAACATCCGGTACGTGTGCCTCTTCAGTAGCCTCGAGGATACCAGTTGGGCTTAGGGGTGTGCTGCATTGACCCTTTTGTATACAGCACTTGGAGTGGCAATAGTATTTGAGACCAAACAACTTGCTGGGTATTTGAGTCTGTTACAGGTGTACTTGAAATTATTATTTGTCGTTGATTTCTTATTTAATTGTTACGAATAGCATTTCTTATTTATTATTTGTTGTGTCTGTGTTTTGATATCAGTGTTGGATATACGAGCATTTTCCCACTGTCTATGACATGAGGTGCAATATTGCCCAGTGGGGTCCCCATGGGAGAAGAGATGGAAGGACAGGCAGACACATCCCGGTGGTGTTGCTGAGTACAGGAGGAGGCTTGATGCGTTGACTGTAGATGATGCCATTTGGACATCATACACTAGTCATAGAGTCCACCATGAGTTCGGGGAGTCGTCATTATATTCAGGTTATATGTGGTAGGAGACCAGACACTTGCCTGAGAGGTGTCTGCGACAATATGGTTATGTTTAGAGTATCTCACGACCAGTTCCAGATATACCATCTGCAGGTATTGATTGGTGGTTTCAGAGTAACTTCATCATCTCTGGTCGTGCCATTAGAGATCGAGCAGTTACTATTCAGTACCCTTTGCAGTGTGAGGATGGTTACTTAGAGTGGTACCTCACTGTATCACACCCTCGCATCACCCCATCTACAGCTGATGTTGGGCATTTTGATGTTGGGGTACCTATTGATGATGTGTCACCGCCACCTCCTCTAACTGATTTCGATGACCAGCAATGCCTCCAGATGATTGCAGTTATTATGGATAACCTCATGGGTTTGGTAAACCCAGATGACGAGGTTTATATTAGATTATCTCGGGCTGCACACATGGCTCGTGGGGACCTATTTAGACATCTTTTGTATATCATGGATTTGGTCTATTATGTATTATTTGTATCATTTGTACATTATTCTGACATCTTCATCATAAGTCTTTATTTGCTAATATTTTTTATCTTCCATTTATGCAACATCAATTTTAACTAACATTTGACAATGGATTACATAACTTAAGAAAAACCTAAACACTATCAGTTGATTAATAAATAAGAAAAAACCTAAACACTACCCGATGATTCTAGACGTTTCAGCATCTTCATTATGTCGTCAACAGATCTTAAAATCTTAGCATCTAACTCGATCGGCCCCTTTGTTATCATATGGCAAAATGATATTCACATATCCTTCACATCTTCGTCGGTCTTCAACTCAATAAGGTTGTATTTCACCCTCCCATCAGTATCAATCAAATCTTCATGAAACTCGATCTTTCTCACCTTTCTGTTTTCGGCATCACGCAACAATTCATTCAACTTGGACATCAGGCCGGCAAGAGATGTGGTGTCATCCGAAAGCTGGAACTCTACAGGAGGTGAAGCTCCGTTGAAGTACACTTCTGCCTTAATCAAAATTTGAAAAGGATGCATTTATTTGAGATGTTTTTATCAAAGAACATTTTACCCATTATTTATACAACTTTGCATTTATTTTGGACCACACAAAACTGTCGGTGCAATCACAACCATTCAAAATTGTCTGCAAAATCCTGAACGTTCAAAAACTCAAACAAATAACACTACTAAAAATTTCACTTAGGTTGAAATTTCTTGTATCAACTAGTAAATTTCAAATTTTTAGAATTTATTGAAACATACCAGAAATTTTGAAATTTTTGGTATATCAAAAATTTAAAATATACTACCGAAAATTTTGATATGTACTGAAAATTTTGATCTATTCTGAAAATTTTAAAATTTTCAATATATCAGAAATTTAGAATACACTATAAAAAATTTTGGTCTGTGCCAAAAATTTCATTTAGCCTACCGAAAATTTTATTCTATACCAAAATTTTCATTTAGTCTACTGACATTTTTGAATGAAAATTTAGACCAATTTTCAGCCAGAGATAGTTTTAGAAATATAAAAATATGGGGTGATATGTATACTTTAGAAGGTGGTGAGTTAAAATCTTCTTATTTACAAAGAGAATATTACTCTGAATTGTAAAGAATTTGAGTATCCTTTATAGTTACGTGATATATTTTGCTTATAAAAAAATTAGTAAATAAATCCCACTGTAGAGCCACAAGAGATATTTATAAAAAAAAAATACACTTTCAGTTTCTTTTTAAGTGTCACTTTTTTATTTTTCACACATACCAAAAAAGTTAATTAATATTATTACTTTTCATACAATCATTTTTCTTTTACCTATAATACCCCTAATTATTTATTACATTCATTTTACTTTTTCTCTCTTTATAATAATTATTTAGGGGTGATTTTGGCAAAGCTACATTTAATACTACCTTAAACTTTACAAATGACACTTAAAAAAGAATAAAAAATTATTTTAAAAGTGACATTTATAAAAGAACGGAGAGAGTGTTGATTAACGGGTTATTACTTCTTCCACTTGGAAGAGGATCGAGTGACTTTGAATTTTAATTATTTTGATAATTTTTTCTCTATCTTCTTCTAAATCAATTATTCTCTCTCAATACATTATTTATTTTAATTATTTATTCATCTCTTAAATACACTAAAGTTATAAAGTGAGAACAATAATAAAATCACTGGATCCTCCTCCATTACTACCCTTCAATATACTGAAAATAAGTATATTCTCACAACTTTATCAAATTGTCACAAAATGCTCATCTCCTCACACATCAATAAATCATCTAGAGTTTTAAAAAAAATAATTAAAACTAGATATTAAGTTTGAAACTTATATATTCATAAAGGAAAACAAATATGAATAATGATTTTTCTACAATAATTGTGCAGGTCAATTCCCTATTCCTATAAGACTATAACGTAACAATAGCAATACGTCAAAATAAGGCAATTTCTTAATGCATCACTCAAGTTTTTTAGGCACCACGTGAAATTATTTTTTTGCCCTTCTATTTTGGATGTGCACATCCGGACGCACCAAATTTTTAAAATCGTAGAGATTTTCCGGATATGCATATCCGGAAAGAATTCTGATGTGCACATCCGGAAGTATTTCTTATTAGTTCGCGTCAGACATTCTTCCCCCCTCATTATTCACCTTTCCATTTCCAAAATCTCTCAAACTCTCTCAAACGCTCAAATTTTCAATCACCACAAATCTCGATTTTTTCCACTCGAGTTCGGTGCAGAGCAACTGCTACAACGATCAACACACTTCAAATCCTCCGTATCACATTTTAATCGGTAAGTTTTCAAATTTTAGAGTTTCGGAGTAATTTTCGAGTAATCGATTTAGAGTAGACATTTAGATGTAGAAATTGTTAGGTTGTATGAATAACATAGGTTAGAGACAATGTAGGTCATTTTTACTGCTTCAAACGGACGATCAGTGCATAAAAATGCCCTTTTGGTTGTTACAATGGCCATGGCTGCCGTTTTTAAACTTCAAAATACGTACCGGATGTACAGATCCCGAAATATTGAAACGTTTAGTGTTTTCGGATGTGCACATCCGAAAATACCCAACGTTTAAAATTCTGCGTCCTTCCGGATGTGCACATCCGGGAATACCTAACGTTTAAAATTCTGAGTCCTTCCGGATGTGCACATCCGGAAGACTATTTTTTTTTTCTTTTTTAATTTTGCTTGTTTGTTTGTTTTTGTTTAATTATTTTTAAACAAAATTTAATTTATTTATTATGCTTTGCATATTAGATGGCTGGCAGAGACGATCGTACCATACATGGACGGACAGCTCAGCACGCATCTGTCCGACGTGAGCGGATGCAGTCTACAACCGAGGCTTCCGACGCAGAGGGAGTTGGGGTAGCTCCTATAGCTGAGGGACATCCTACACCACAGCCATCCACATCACAAGTTCAGGCCACTCCCTCGTCAGCCGCCGATTCTACATCTCGGAGGCGTCGGGATTCTACTGCTAGTTCATCAGGGTCCCAGCCCGTACGCAGGCGTCGTCCAGGATGGTTGGCATGCAGTTCGACCGTTACTGCCCGATACCTGCCAGAGCGCGTCTTGCGTCAGTTCGGTTACACGCAGACGATCCCCCGGATGCCTCATGAGTCTGCTCCTCTAGGCTTGACCCGCAGGCAGATAGATGAGCTATATGCTGACTACCAGTCCCACTTGGTACCGGAGGAGGCTCGGGCGACCAGAGCGGAGACAGACTGGAGTGTTGCTGTCGGGTACATCGTGTGGTTCTACACCGTCTCACACCCATGCATGGTGTCCACTGCTGAGGGATCGCCACCTAGACCTGCTCATCAGGAGATATTAGAGGAGCGGCAGTCTCAGCTGGACCACACTCAGGATGTCCTACCACGCTGTCGTCAGATAGAGCAGATAGCGCAGCAGGCCATTGCGGACGGTCACCTCCCTGAGGGCTCTGGTGCCAGACTTGCCGTGGACAGGATTATTGCGATTGCTCAGGGGGCACTTCAGTACCGCATACATCAATCTAGGATGGCGGGTAGGGGCAGAGGAGCAGGGGAGCCAGGAGAGATCCTTCGCCATACGCAGTAGTTTTTTGTTTGATGTATTATATTTATATTAGATGTATGCACTGTATTTTGACAGAGATTTATTTTATATATATATATATATATATATATATATATATATATATATATATATATATATATATATATATATATATATATATATATATATATATATATATATTATATATCATTTTATTTTATATATGGATGTTGTCAAATGTATATTAAATTGCGACGATTTATTAACATATGCGACCAAGCAAAAAAACCGATTTTTTAAAAAAAAATAATGTTCTACCTTTTTCCAGATCTGCAGATCAGGAATGTTTCCGGATGTGCACTTCCGAAAAGAATCAGCGTTTTTAAAAAAATTGGTGCGTCCGGATATGCACATTCGAAATCAGGGGGCAAAACTGGAAATTCAGATGGTGCCTAAAAAACAAAGATGGTGTGATAAGAAATTGCCCAAAATAATTGTGGCATCTTTGTATTCAACAATCATCGTTAATTAGTAAGCATGTTTCTTTAGTCTAATTTAAAACTGATGAAGTAATCCTCGGTTCACACTTATACGAGTTGGTTCCTCTATGGTCAAATCTTTCAGGTCAATTTTCTTTCTTTTAAACATTTTCAATATATCCCATGTATATTTCACGAAACTTAATTTTTTTTTAAAAGGACCTTCTAGATATATTTTCTCCGGAAATTTTTATTCAGATGTTTATAATCACAAGTTCATCATCATTGCCACTTTCATTATCAATTTTACTGTGGTAATGCTTACAATTTCTTACAAATTATCAAAGAAACTATCAAGAATGTTTAAATTTACAATATATAAAATTACATATTTTTAAGGGAACTTCAAAACCTTAGAGTAATATTATCACGTGACCATAAGGGACCTTTCTAAAATCACCTTCTAGAAGTAGTCAGTTAGTTGAGAAGTTTGTTGATCTAAGAAGTTATAAAATTTACAAAACCCTTCTTCTTAGTGACCAGCTTGTTATGGTGGTGACCAGTTTGTTATGGTGACCAATTTGTTGAGAAGTTTTATTATCTAAGAAATTATTATGAAATTTACAAAAAAAATTCTTTTTTTCTTTGCTCTAATGGCGGAGTTTTAAGCCCTTTAGGGATTACAGTTTAACCATCAGAGTCTAAAAGATCAAAAATCTCGTCACACTTAGTTACATCGAATATATAAGTTTTCGTGACGAATTTCTCATTTTTTTGGTTCGACCGAATTTTTCCCATTCAAAGGTCCTAGTAATTTACTCGCTTTAACTCTGCCACATTAACCTTGCTTTCCTCGACATACTCAAAATCTATGTCGGACAAGTTTTCTATTTCGTCTACTTCGACATAGGCCACTTTCTCTTTTTTAAGATACTTACTTGACTTGGATTTTTCAGCCTTCAGATGTTCAACCTGTCGAACTCTGTCTACAAGTTTAGATCATATCTCTTAAGTATTGGGTGTCTAGCTTCTTCCTTATGGAATAATCGAGACCCCCTTTATCCAATTCTACTAACTCATGCTCAGGCATCTGAATGAAGCATCTTAATTTCATTATCCTAAACCTATTTAGGTAATCATCTATGGTTTCAGCCACTTTCCGCCTCACACCGGCTAATTCTTTTAGACTAATCTTGGATTGGCCCATATAAAATTGTTCATGGAATGCCATTTCCAATTGGTTCCAATTAAATATGGAATATGAGGCCAATGTGGTGAACCGTGTAAAAACGTTCTTTGTCAGAGAATTAGGAAAATATTTCATTTTTAAATTCACATTATTTGCTATATCACCAGCCTCAGTCTGATACCTAGTAACATATTCGACTGTGAACTCATTGGTTTCACTAGCAAACTTGGTGAATTTAGGGACTTTTCATCCCGTGGAAAGTTCGGTTTTTCAAACGTATTCTGACAGAGGGGATACGTAATTAGGCCTATGAAGGCCAATGTTACGGCCATCTAGGGATGCCGTATGGATAATTCCTGTAACTAAAGGTATGGTAAAACTTGGTGCGTAAGGGGGTGTATGGTCCCTTACAACAGTCGAAGTAGGTTTGAGTGTAGTTGGGATATTTGTTATCGGCAATAAGGAAACTATCACTCCTGGTATTTAAGTCGAAGTCAGTAATAGATTCAGGATTTGGCATGTAACTCCGACAGGGTTTGATGTCCTTGTAGTACCAATCGTCATGGTAATTGTTGGTTTAGGGTTTGGAGCATCATTTCGAGCACGAGAAGTAGTTTTTGGATTAACCATTTCTGTTAGAATCCTACCACTTCTCAGACGCATATGACTCCAAGCATTGAAAATGTTTCATGTTGAACAGAAATGTCTAAATAATACAATAATTCTTGTAAAAGCAAAGAAAAACTTTGTACAAAAATGGTCCTACCAGGCGTGCCAATTTGTTTGCATGTGCTTTTAACGAACAATTACGAGTTTAAATAGTTTAGGAGATTAACTTGAAAAATCTCGAAAGCAATTTGTGCAAAACGCGTGTACAAGAAAATATATGTGTGAAGTGACTGTGAATGTTTATGCAGACAAAGTGAAAACAAACTTAATGATGCAAAAGCTTGAATTAAAGTAAAAGTAATAAATGACAAGAATTGTAAAGTGTTTCAATTAAGGAAACATAACGACAATAAAGACAAGGGACGCTGACTCACATGTTACTCACAGACTGTTTTTCTCTTTGACTTGGGTACTCCAGTTCTATAGAGAACACATATCTGTGTGACCTTGATTACAATGTATGAATCTACTATATATACTAAACTAAAGATAACTGTCACCGACAACTTATTTCTAGAAAGTAGACACGCCTTCAAGAATATGCAACTTAGTCTTCTGCAACACTACCACATTGTCAGAATTTACAAACTGCTAAAAATCATTATCTCACATTCGTAACTACTCTTATAGACTAACAATTATCTGCTTGTCGGAGGTGGTTGATGATAGCACTAAGACCCCTCTCAAGTCTTTGGTTTCTAGAATCTTCTAAGTCTTTGCAGCCCGTCGAACGCTTCGACTTTGACACGGTGTCGAGAGATTAATTAGATTTGTTCTTGAGACTCCTCCAAACCATGTTTCAAGATCTGTTCTTGAGATTCTTCCAAACCAAGTTTCAAGATACTAGTTGAAACGTTCTAGTTGACATATTCGTTCCTGTCGACTTGTGTCAATCAATGCTAACACTTAACATTTTTTCAATGCATCATTCAATTGACTCTTTCCAAATAGAAATTCCAGGCTAACAGGGATCCAAACAGCAGTCTTGCCAGTGATTCCTGTGTTGCTGGCCTCATTTATGAGGACCTGAGGATGTGGAAATCAGATGCCATATAATCTTGTTTAAACGCTTTCGAGACTCATTCAAATCTCCAGCATTTCTCTGTCTCGACGGTTGCTAGATGACAAACTAGTGTGGTTCCTAATAAAAGTGGTATTTTCACTGTCAAGTTTGTATATCATTGTATTGGCATGGAAAATAGAATGAACTTGGTTAGCACTTCAGGTGATAATGATTGCCCCCATGTGGAAAGGAATTTAGAAAGTCCAACTTCCTATTACGGCCAAAAACTTCTTGTGGCGTATGGTGCAAAGCATTCTTGTGGCTTATGGTGCAAAGCATTCTTCCCCTTTGGGCTAACCTTCTTAAGAAATGGCTCATGATTATCCTATATGTCCCATTTGCTTCTCTAAACCGGAAACAGAAGTTAACCTTTTCCTAAATTGACATGTGGCCAAAAGAGTGTGGTTTGCTCCTTAGTTGGGAGTTCAAATCTCTAACAGCACTTGAGATGTGATTTTTAAATTGGTTTGATTGCAGGGACAATTCTGGTGCGGAAAAGGTATGTGCTACCTTGTGAAAGTTCTGGAAAGGGAGGAATCTCCTTGTGTTTCAACATAAAGACATCAATCTTTGGAGGTGGCGTGAGATGTTATCTTCCTGGTGGAGGAATTCTCCTTGGCGAACAAGTCTAACAAGGACATTTCGTCTTGTGACTCTGGATGGAGGCTGCAAGAAGCTCCAGTTGTGAATTATTCTATTTTTGTTTACGTAGGTTGTTTCAACGATGGTCACACAACCTGGGATTGCATTGCCAAGAACGGAGCAGGAGATACAATTTTCAGAGCCTGCAAGCAGCAGTAAATCACGGGCATGGCTTAGGTGCCTTTAGGGCGCCAAAGGCACATGCCTTTGTGTCTTTCTCACTCTCCAAAGTTTCTCTCTCATTTTTTTATATTTTTATTTTGTAATTTTTTTAACAAAAAATTGATTGATTATAGCTTAAAGGCACGGTGCCTTTGGCGCCATAAAGGCACCTAAGCCGTGCCCAGCAAATCACAGTGGAACCTTGTATGGCAGAGGCTTTAGGAGTTTGTTGGTGCTTGGACTTGGCGAAATGTCTCAGTTGGGCAAAAATAATGATTTGGACATAAGCTTTGACAGTAGTAGATTGCATGCAGAGTCACCTTTTTGTTGCGCCTATTGCTTCAATTATGGAAGACTGTATTGATAATTTAGCTAGTTTTAATTTCGCTAACGGTAACTGTGTCAGTAGGCGCATTTTAATGGACATTCCCATGATTTCTCTTCTCTTTGATCGAATGATTTTTAGCCATAAAAAAAACGTTTTGAGGATGGCGAAAGCAAAGCAATGCATAATATATTGTACTACACAGTTTTTTGAAATTGGAATTCATTATTCACACAGAGTAAATGGCCTTTTTATAATAGGAGCTCAAGTAACAAATCACATCAAGTAAAGAATATCACATGCCTAACTCGGAAAATTTCAAATCCACCTCATTTATTTGTTTAAGGATCTTTTAAATTTTTCATTTTGACTTTTTTATAGAATGAAAGAATGTTCCAGACGCCTTTGAGCGGGAAGTATTCTGAAAAGAGTGTCTGAATATGCATACCAACACACTCTTCCCCTCTCCCATTCTTTCAGTCTCAATTCAAAAAGATTTCAAAAACTTCAAAATTATGAATCTCTCATTTTCATCTAAATCAAGTATTAAACCCTATAATTTTCTCCTAATTATCAAACAATATGAAAATTTTAAGTAAAGGCAGAGTGAGACTGAGAATAGACAGTAAAGGCTTTAATATTACCGATTTTTTATGGAAGAATTTCCCTTGATTATATATGCTAAGTTAAATTAGTTGAACGATGAAGCATATTCTTATTACTCCTATTGCTAGTTACAGAATGGTCATGAGGTAATGTGATACATCAAATGCAAACAAAACAAAACCAAACCAATCAAGTAGAAGGGTCAAATGGAGGTGCTGTAATATTTACAAACAAATTTGGCTTCACATTTCTCACACATCATGATGAATGGACACTCCTTACACCATCTTTCGAAATCAACAATTTTTTGATGTGAAGTGCTGATCTTCCCAACTTATGATATGCGAATAATCTAAGGAAAAAAATGTGTCTAAATATCATTTTTCTAAATGAAGCTATCATTTTGCACTAGTGAAACCACAATTTTAACAGATCAACATGCAGCTTTTTTAAGTGTTGGCAATTTAAATAAAATGATCATGTAAACTTAAGAAAAATATGTTTTGAAGGTAGCACAGAGAGCACCAGGAAACTCAAACCTTATTTAGGCTTTGCAGCAGAAATCATCACAAAAGGCCCATTTCTAATGCATTTAAATCCAACCAGTCCGCACGCCTTGCAGAGAGCTTCAAGTTCCCGTTCAGAGAGAAAGATGCAGCTCCCAGATACTTGCTTTACACTCTAAAATGGGAAACAAATTGGCCACTATTCAAAACTTGATAGAACTCAAAGAAAAAAGAGAAAAAAAAACTTTTATAGAGTAAACATCAATTTTCATGTTTGACAGTGTACAACTTTGAACCTGAGTTGGTGTCACTTTGGTGCTTGAAAGACGGGTGATATTATTTTCATGGTGAGTAATACCAAAACCTTTTTTCTGTGTGCACTGAGACTAAATTGTTATTATTTCCTATAGTTGAAGGACAGAGCTAACGTGAACTACTTAATTGCTATCAATTTCTATGAAAAACTGAAAGTAACATCACTCACCATTTTTCAGAGGCTAAACTGATGTCAAAATATTCTCAAGTATTTCCATGGGATGGTAATTGGCTCATTTTTCTAATAACTTTGAGTTTATCTACTACACAGAGTAGCTTTAGTTACTCTCACTCAGGGTATTAATTCAAACAAGTACGCCAAATTTGGACAAAAGTTTTATACCCGGCGAAATGTAGTTAGAAATGGGACAGCACTAAAAGGGCCATCCAGTATGTAGGTGGTTGCAACAAAGACACCACCAGGCCGCAAAACACGGCTTATTTCAGCTACCTGCAAAATCAGGTCATGTAAACAATGGAGGAAAGGAAATGAAACATGCTAAACGGAATGATGATACTCATGACCATATGACGAAACTATGCAAAAGAACTGTGGTAAATCTACTGAAGTAAATTATCCAAAATATTATGTTAACATTGCATAAGCAGTTTATAATCAAAATTGTTTATCATCATTAAAAGCATGAAACATGTTCATCATAGTTGCCGATACAATACTGCATAAACCTTTTGGGATTCCATGGTTAAACTATTTGTCACAAACCATTTCCAAAGACATTCAAACAAATTAAATACTAGTATTTTTGTAAAAATTCCAAATATTAATTAATGATTATTAGCTTACAGCTGCTGATGGTGAAGGCCAACAATGGAGAGCTGCTCCTGCATGCACGGCATCAACAGAACTTGAAACAAAAGGAAGTCTAGCTATGTCTGCTCTAACCAAGATGAAGTTCCTAGCAATAGAAATGTATATGAAATATAAATGTAAAATGAATAAAATGTTTGTTTTGAAGAGCTCTATTACAACATCGAGTTCAAAAGTTTGGTATGATAAAATTCAAATTGATTCAGAAATTTGTGTACTCTTTTGGAAAGTTATCTTCCTGCTGAACAAACTCATAACATTGCTTCAACATGTTCTCTGAGTAGTCCAGAGCCACAACCATAGAAAAAAGTCCACTTTTTGCAAATAGTCTTGAAAACAATCCACTTCCACAACTAGCATCGATGATATTTCCACCCAATATTGGTTTTAGGAAAACCTTCATCATTTCAAACTGCAGTCAAATTCAACAAAAGGCATGAATAGTTATTACAACACGTGAAAAGGAAAGACAAAAAGTACCCATTTCCAAGTTCATGTTTTTCTAATCAACCACCAAACGATAATCAAAACAAACTGAATGGTATAGCGCTCAAGAGACCCAGGATCTAAATTGGGGCTTATATGAGCTAATTTGGAGTTGGATGTACTAACGAAAAATAGCATATGGAGCTCACGTAAATTACTTTCAGCCGATAAGCTCAATTTTTAGTTCATAGTAACAAATACTAACAAGTTAAGGCACAACCTGGTCATCTGATAAGCTGCTTAGCATAAGTAGTTCTTGATTATTGAATCAGTTTAAGATGCTCCTCTAAACTCTTAACAATCCTATATAGCAAATTCAAGAATCACAATTCTTCCAATTGTATAATACCCCTACTGAAGAAAGTCGAAGGTAATGGATTAAATAACCAATTTATTCACAGGAAACCATATTGAGAAAAAAATGTGGGTCCAACAAGAGGGAAATGCCATTAGAAACTGAGACATTTAATTAACCTCTTTCTCAGGACCTGGAAAACCACCCAATACAGAAAAGGTTTGACGCCAGCCCCTCTCATAGAGAAATGATATCAACGGCGTCCTGATTCAACAAACAATCGTTATGCTAAGAGTAAGAAGTAGTGCCTAAAACTGCTAAAACTAAATACCAGATATAGGAACATGATTAAATGATGAAAAATGTAGTGCCTAAAACTGTTTCCAGAACTCTTTATAAAACAATGTGGTGACAACTAGTTATAATGCAACCATTCTTACACTCGGCAGTCGGCACCACCAGTGTATTTGGGAACATCCATTGCAAATACAACGTATCTCAAATCCGAGATTTTCTTTTTGGAAAATTCATTGCAATCAACAAATGAAAAACTGTAACCATTAGTTACATGATAAAGCCGTTTACATTTATTTCCACGACTTGGTTTGGCTTGAATTAGAATTAGTACTTCAAACAGTTTCACCAAAATACACAGTTTAAACAAAAAAGACCAAATACAATCAAAGATTAAAAAGTGGAAAAAATACGCATTTCATATCAAGGAAAAAAAAATGAAAATAAAAATGGGGAACGTGCATGCCTGAAAAGCTCAGTGGAAGCTGGCATGGATTCACCATAGTTCTTAGCACTGCTTATTGCTGTGAGATCAAGATGCGTTTGGTTACCAACATATGCTTTCTGACAGGTTCTACATTGTAAACTAGATCCAGGGATAGTATCTCTGCATCAAATATCCAATCCAATGAAGAAATATAAACCAGTTAACAAATGTAACATGTGAATGTGAATACATACATTAAAACGAAAGTATTCAAACACACAGTGATTTCAAGAAACCTACCATGATACCAAACATGCATTAGGTACATGTTTCCATTCACTTTTGGAATATTTTCAAGTGATAATGAAGCACTCAATAGAATTTATTCTGAATGTCTAAAATTGATTTTGACATGTTTGTTCTTCTAGGATATAATTGATTTTGTCTCATCTAACATGAAGTTAGGATTTCTATCTTCTAAATTCAAACATTGATTTTTATACTGAAATATATAGTTTAACTCACTTTTATATAAATACATCCAAACATAAATCACTTTACATTGAAGTCACTTATCAAAATCAATTTTTCTCACCTAAGAACCAAAGATACACTAACTAACTACTAGCTAACTAGAACTCATTTCGCTTCTAAAATTGATTATAAAGAAGCTATGATTCGTAGCTTTAACCTTTAAATGTAATTTTTAGGCTCAAATTTAGGGTTCAACACAACTTTGTGTGAAGATATCAAAACATAAATTATTTTATCTAAACCAATTTTGCTATTACGGAACAAAACACAAGCTAACAATTGAACGCGAGAATCGATTACGAAAACCAACAACTCACATGGACAAAGCATGATGAGCAGTCCAATTTAACGAGTTGTAACATACGGGACAAGCCAAGGGATTGCTGCTCCGAGTAACTTCCTTCTCAACTACAACGGAATCCTTGACACAAAACCACGTTCAATAATCAATTAATTAAAGTGCTTTTTTGACGAAGTGCAGAAATGAATAGGAGAAAGAAGCAATATTACTTACCAGTGTTGGATTGGTATCAAGAAATGTGGTTGAAGAAGATGAAGAAGAAGAAGCTCGAAGAGGAAAATTAGAAGTGAAAAAAGTGGGTGAGAAGCGCGTGAATGAAGAGATTGTTGGGGTGAGCGTGTGCATTATACCGGTAACTGATATGCCTGTCATGATTCGAGTTCTGTCAGTCTGCCAGTGGCACCGCCTACTCTTTCGATCGTTGACGTTTATGGTGTGTGTGCCTCCTAATTTTCATTTTTTTATCAGGTTAACTTGTGCTTCTTTTTTTTTTATGGGAATGATCAATTTTGAAAAATTGAAAATACAATTTTCCAATTTTAAAAAATTAATAATAATTCATTTAATATTTTTATTGTATAAGTAAAGAAAAAATTTCAAAATTTTTATCTACTAATGTTATTTAAATTTTATAAATTTATGTGAACAAAATATTTTATAAATTTTTAAAATTATCCTAAAACAATAGAATTTACCTGAAAAATTAAATATTTTTTAAAAAGTACAATACTCTAAAACTTTGACTCACTTGGCTAATGTATATGGCCACCTTTCTAGTGCTCATTAGACTAATGTACGAGGAGAGATCATTTGGATTTCTATGATTCCGTCATTGAAATCCATTATGTTTTGGAAGATGCTGATTGGGAAATTTTTAACTGATGACAATTTGTAGTTGTGAGGTCTGCATATGCCATCTTGTTACAATCAGTGCTCTTCTAATTGTTAGACCTTGCAGCATTTATTTTTTGGTTGCAGGTATGTGGAGAATATTTAGAATTGGTTAGCAAGCATGTTGAACAGAGGTCTTCCTATCAGATATTTGGAGGACTGCTACAAGTTGTGGATACTGATACTGCTGGTTCTTTGTAATGCAGAGTTGTGATAATTGTTGTAGTCCTCAACACTGTCTACAATATCTGGGGTACTAGAAATTTAGCTCGGTTTCAAGACTTCCTCAAGCATTGGAAGTCTATGTGCTCCTCCATTATATCTTTAACTTTATTGTCACGCAATTTTACTTCCAAAAGGGTCAAATTATCTATACAAAACTTTGTTGTCCTAAAAAATTTAAGAGTCAAAACTCATGTTACTAAAGTGCAAATCTTGAATAAAGTGTTATGGTATCCTCCCCCTTAAATCTGGATCAAGGGTAATATAGATGGTGCATCAAGTGGAACATCTCTTCGAGCATTTTGTGGGGGAACTTTTAGAAACCATTTTAGTGACATTTTGGTAGATTTACTTGTAATCTTGGTCAGGAAAATGCTTTTTTTGTTGAGCTTATGGGAGCAATCCTAACCATGAAGCATGCTATTAATCATCATTGTGCTAGATTTTGGTTGGATTCAAATTCCAAGTTAGTTGTGTTTGTGTTCAGTAAACCATTTGTGGTGCTTTGGAGGCTAAAGAATAGATGGGACTACTGTATTCAAGCGTTACTACATGTTCATTTTTTACCAACTCATATTTTTAGATAAAGCAATCATTATGCAGATAAGTTAGCTAATTTAGATTTATTAGTTACTAACTATTATGGTGGGATGACATACATACCAATATAGTGATGGATTTCAATAGAAACAAACACTACTACAAAATGCACAAACAATAGCGCCAGGTTTACAACGGATTCATCTAAACCGTTGTAATAGGTTAAAATTTTCGCGCCCAGTAACTAGCCGTACGTATAAACAAAAATATAATGATGGTTGTGTTAAAATACCGTAGTAATAAATATGCTTCGATTCCCAACAGTTACACTTTTTCCATTTTTTTAGAGTACATTAAGCGTTTGTCACTTAAGTTCATTATTTATAAAATAAATTGTAAATGATTCTACAACGGTTTTTAAACCAACCGTTGTTATAGAACTTAATTCCATTACTTTAAAAATAAATTGTAAAATAGTTTACAACGGTGAATTAAAAAACCGTTGTAAGAGGTCTTCAATTCCACTACGGTTGTGTTTCCCAACCGTAATTAAAGGTTTTCACTGATAAATTAAAACAAAACTTATTCTGTATTATTTCTTCCAAAAGACGCCCTAGTTGAACAAGCAAGCCACCAGAGACGACAGCGGCGGCGTAAACTTTACCCTATTCGAAGCTCAAATCTTCACACCCTCCTCGTTCATTTGATTCTTCAGCTTCGAAGTACATTATTCTTCAATATCTTCATTCCTTTTTTCTTTATTTATATGCTCAAGTCAGTATTAGTGTAAATGTTTTATATGCTTTAGGTTTAGATTTGCAAATGCATTAAGTTTTTGGTGTGCCATTCACATTACTATATGTGTATAAATTTAAGAAGTTGTCATGGATCGTAGTTGGATGAAAGTCGATAAATTAGGTCCGGTTTATGAGAAAGGAGTTCTTGAATTTCTTGAATATGCTGATATACATCTTCCCAAAAATAATGGTATCTTTTATTGTCCTTGTGTTCTTTGCGCGAATATCAAAAAGTGCAGAAAGGGTGAAATATTTCATCACCTTTGTTGTGATGGTATATGTCAAAATTATATAATATGGACGTGGCATGGTGAAGTGGAAGAAAGTCGTGCATCACAAAGTCAAAGAGTCGAGGAAGATGAATATATGGATGATCAACTAGATGATATGTTCCGTGATATTGGGGAATCTTCTTTTAAGAATGCTCATATTTATGATACTTTATGTAGTGATAAAGACACCCCTTTATATAAGGATGCACAGATTTTACACGATTGTCTGCGGTGTTAAAGTTGTTTAATCTGAAGGCAAAAAATGGATGGTCGGATAAAAGTTTCACGGAATTACTTGAACTGCTAAAGGAAATTTTACCAATAGATAACAAATTGTTGGATCGTTGTTATGAGGCCAAGAAGATATTGTGTCCAATGGGTATGGAGTATATCAAAATACATGCTTTCCCTAATGATTGCATATTATACCGGAAAGGGTATGAAGACTTGTATCAATGTCTGAAATGTGGTGTGTCGCGTTACAAGCTGAAGGCCAATAGTGGTGATGACAATGACTATGACAATGTTAGTAGGAAGCATCCTCCTGCTAAAGTGTTATGGTACTTGCCAATAATTTCACGATTTAAGAGACTTTTTGCTAATTCGAATGACGTAAAGAATCTTAGATGGCATGCAGATGAAAGGACTTGTGATGGAAACATTCGCCATGTTGCTGATTCATTGCAATGGAAGAAAATTAATTCGTTGTTTCTGGATTTTGGAGTTGAGCCAAGAAACCTTAGGCTTGGACTTACCACCGATGGAATGAACCCCTTTGGTAATCTGAGCACTAATCATACTTTGTGGCCTGTCCTTCTCACGATTTACAACCTATCTCCTTGGTTGAGTATGAAGCGCAAGTATATACTATTAAGTATGATGATTTTTGGACCACGGCAACCTGGTAACGACATAGATGTTTATCTAAGTCCATTAATTGATGATTTACAACTCTTGTGGGATGAAGGCATTGAAGTTAATAATGCATATTCTGGGGAAAAATTTAAGATGCGTGCAATGTTATTTTGCACAATCAACGACTTTCCTGCTTACGGTAACTTGGCTAGATATAGTGTCAAAGGACATAGAGCGTGTCCTATATGTGAAGATGATACTTGTTATCACCAACTTGAGTTTGGAAAAAAGACTGTTTACCTTGGGCATCGAAAATTTCTAAAACTCGATCATCCTTATCGTAGATTGCGGAAGGCTTTTAATGAAGAGCAAGAGTTTGATGAGGCACCTGAACCTTTAATCGGGAAAGAAGTCTATCAACGGTAAGAACACATTAATGTTGTCTTTGGGAAGAGAAAAAAAGAAAAAGGGGCAGTTGCAAAAAATATTTGGAAAAAGAGGTTCATCTTCTTTGATCTTCCGTATCGGTCAAGTCTTGATGTTAGACATTGTCTTGATGTGATTCACGTGGAGAAAAATGTGTGTGATAGTTTGATTGGCACACTTCTAAACATTCCAAGCAAGACTAAAGATAGTAAGACTTCCCGTCTTGATATGGAGAAGATGGGTATAAGAAAACAGTTGGCTTCAATAGAGAAAGGAAAAAGAACTTATCTGCCTCCAGCATGTGTAGGTGGCTAATTTCGACGCCATGGAAATGGTTCAGAAAGAAAGGGAAAAATTCGACAATGTGATTCGACCGGACATTGCAGTTAGAAAGTTTTTGACGAAAAGAGGCAAGTCGAAAGAACATGGTACTTAAAAGAAGCATTGGCAGATTTTTCCAAGTAAGGAAGATAATTTCGACGATGGAAGTTTTGGTCCGTTCGACGGGTGTTTTGAATTTCAAATTTCAGGAGGGAGTTTCATTTTTGAAATGGGACGCGTGGAACGCATCTAGGAGGCGAATACATGCAGAATGACATATGTCACCGTTAGGAGAGATAGCTGTTATGGGTAGTTATTTCGTTTGTATATAAATAGGAGGTCTTGGTGTTAGATTCAGTGTGTTCCAACTTTGTACAAATTACCGCAAATACTCAAAGTAACCGTGTAAGAGAAACGAGTGTTCTGGAAAATGTATGTATGAGAAACACCAGTTTACCTTTATGCATTTCAATAAAATTTCAAGTTTTCCTTCATTTCTTTATATTTAAGTCATCTTTTTACTTCAGAAATTTACTTTGCTTTAGTCTAGATTTATCTTCAATTGCTCTTTCGCCATTACCGTGTCTTTGTTCTATCAGTCGAAACAATTGTTGAAAAGAAATCTTAGAAACATAGAACGAATACATTACTTTTCAAAATCAAACACATTCTCAAAAGCACTTTGTCCTAGGATTTGTTTGGTTGGTCCTGTTAGTAAAACTAATTTTCATAAAATTAGGAAACCAGAGATTGTTCGCCAAATTCACCAGCGAACAAATTGGCACGCCCAGTGGGACCTAGTGCAGTTGTTTAGTTTATCCTTTTGTTCTTATAATAAATTTTTGGAAGAAAAAGTTTATTTCGTTGTATGATTCTAAGAAGTGGCAAGTTAGCCGTGAACAACGAAGAAAGACCAAAGAGAACAAGAACAAGACAAATGGCGAATCAAAACGCGCCTAGTAATCAAAATGTTAACAACCCAACGCCTATTCCTTCGACAGGAGACAATACGGCGTCAGTTTCTGTGTCAGAAACGATACCATCATCAACGGGGTCAATTCCAGCATTTTCGGCATCCCAAAACGCGCCCAGTGTTTCTACAATGGGACCCCAAATGCCTTAAATGACCCCTCCTCCTTTAGGGGGTGTTCATAGGCCATTTGTGACGAATTTTTCAATGCCTCCACATAGTAGAGAACAGCCTTATGGAATGCCAACAACAGTGATGGCAAGTTTGCACAATTCGTCGTCATTATATTCTGATCCTTTGATGAATGTTGCTTCGCCCCTACAAAGATCAGGGTCTGGTGCAAACCACATAGGCAGAATAGGTCAGCCTGTGTCAACGGGATACCAAACTTATATGCCTGCAATCACTAATAATTCTGCACAAGTCATTAGGCAACAAATGGACAAAATTAACCATGACATGATGCAGATGTTAACACAACAAATGGGGGCAGTGTTTAATCCTTTAATCCAAAACACCACCCAAACGAACCAGTTATTAGCAGCGCAAATGACGTGCATCGCTAATTTCTTTGGTGTTCCTCAAACCCAACCAAGGGAACAAATAGTTCAGAATCCCAGAGTAGTCGTCGAAGAGGAACCCACAATAAACCAGAGGCCAGCGAATGTTCCTCAAGGAAACCCTAGAAACCAAGAGGTAGTCGTCGAACAGCCTCATATTGAAATTCCCGTCCAGCAAGAGCCTAGAAGGGTGTTAGTCCATAGAGACCAAGATGCTGATGATGTTGTGCAACAATTGCGCCATAACAACATGCCAGCAGAAAATAATTTATCAGCCATGGTCGAAAGGATTATGGCCAGAAATGGTGTGAATGTGGGACTGCAAAGGCCCAGTTATACATCCCCATTGTCTGAGTATATTTTGCAACAAGAGTTACCCCCAAGGTGGAAAGTCCCCAAGTTTACCAAATTCTCAGGGGACACTAGCGAATCCACTGTTGAACACATAGCCCGTTACTTGATTGAAGCAGGAGAAATTGCACGCAATGAGAATTTAAAAATGAAATATTTTCTAAGTTCTTTAACAAAAAATGCCTTTACCTGGTTCACATCTTTGCCTGCAAATTCGATCCACACGTGGGGCCAGTTAGAAAGGCTGTTCCATGAACAATTTTACATGGGACAAACAAAAATAAGTTTGAAGGAGTTGGCTAGTGTTAAAAGAAAATTCTCTGAGCCAATTGATGATTATTTAAATAGGTTTAGGCTACTTAAGGCGAGATGTTTCACGCAAGTGCCTGAGCACGAATTAGTCGAAATGGCAGCAGGTGGTATAGATTATTCAATTAGGAAGAAGTTAGACACTCAATATCTGAGGGATATGGCACAATTGGCGGACAGGGTGAGGCAGGTCGAACGTTTAAAAGCCGAAAAAGCTAGAGCAACTAAAAATAAGAAAGAAAGAGTGGCTTATGTGGGGGTATGTCATGAAGATGATGATGACGAGAGCGAATCGTTTAGTTTCGACGAACAAGAAGTTGACTTAGCAGAATTGAAACAGGGGGTTCGCCATACTCCTGTAAAGTATTGGCTCCGTCGAACGGAAAAAACCCAGTCGAACCTGAGAAGAATGATAAGTTTCCTAAAAGGACTTATACATTCGACGTCACTAAGTGTGACAAAATATTTGACTTATTGGTTAAAGATGGCCAAATGATAGTGCCACCTGGCACCAAAGTGCCTCCCATAGAACAACAGAGAAAGAGAGGTTTTTGTAAGTACCATAATTTTTTAGGTCATAAAACATCTCAATGTTTCCTTTTCAGGGATCTGGTGCAAAATGCCATTCGTGACGGAAGATTGAAGTTCGGCGACAAGTCGAAGCCACCAATGAAGGTTGACTCAAATCCGATGCAGATGGTCGAAGCCCACTATGCTGAACCATCCACTGTGAACATGGTGGAGGTCGAAGAGGGTTCTGACTGCAGCTTTGAGATGATAGAAGCCACTGAAGGTTTCGACGCAAATGTGAACATGGTAGAGATCGCTGAGATCCCTACAGGAGAAAGTGATGTGGAGGAAATGTCCGAAGATTTCGTCAACAAACCAGTAATAATCAAGGTTACTTAATACCTTGAAGAAGGAAGCTTGAAGAAGGAAGCTTGAAGAATTCCATCAACAAAGAGGCCACTGAAGGCCTCAACCAGGTGAACAGAGATGAAACCACTGAGGGTCTTAACTTTGTGAAGAATGACGAAACTACTGAGAGTTTCGTCGAGAAAAAGAAGGAGGCTACTAAGGGTCTCAACTTTGTGAAGAATGACGAAGCTACTGAAGGCTTTGTCGAAGATAAGAAGAAGGCTACTGAGGGCCTTAAGGTAGACAGCATGGAGTTTGGTGTTACTATCGACCAAGTCAACGAAGCCAGTACTGAGATTGGCGAAGTTGTCGCTAGGGTGAACGCAAAGACTGTTGATGGTCCTGCGAAGCTAACTGTTTATGGTATTCTACGAAGGACAGCAGAGGATCCCAAAGAGAAATATGTGGGTTTTTGTTGCCAACATGACATTAAGAAGGCTTCACCAGAAGGGGATTTCGACCTGGCAAAGAAGAAACATGAGATTGAGGAGGGACTCACTTTGAAAATGAACAAGTTGAGTATTGGAGATGGACAAACAGCCAATGTTAATATGGTCGAAGTGTCCTAGAAAGGTCCAATGCAGACTGACGAAGAGCGTCGTAGAGAGGAATATCAAAAAGTGGCGTACCCTAAAGAGGAAGAGAATCTGATTGAGTTCCTTCAAAGGTGTTAGAAGAAAAAGTCTGAGGTTATGTTGTGCCCCCGCTGTAGTGTTGTGTTCGACAAGAAGGAAGCAGACAACCTGGAGGGAATGGGAAAAGCCAAAAGGAAAGGAAATTGGGAGGCAGTTCCACCTACGAGAACAGAGAGGTTCGACCCAAGGTGAAGTGATCAAAATCAGCAAAGGTTTGGACAAAGGTACCCAAATACCTTCAAACCCACCAACAAAGCTCCTATTGACAAATGGGTTCAACCAATAAGGGAAGCCCAGGGACAGAGAAAGTGGAAAAATTTCGAAGTTCAGAGGGGTTCGTCTATGGCTGGCAGCAAGGAAGGCGAAAGGCCAAAACCAAGGCCTTATCCCTCAGAGAACTATAAAGGCAAGAATCCCATGCCGAGATCCCAATGGAGGCATTTCCAAAGACAAAA
Organism: Lathyrus tuberosus; assembly: GCA_022829125.1. NCBI lineage: Eukaryota > Viridiplantae > Streptophyta > Magnoliopsida > Fabales > Fabaceae > Lathyrus > Lathyrus tuberosus. The sequence goes on from JALAZF010000060.1 coordinate 18,290,631, forward strand.
AAGGGCGGAAAAGGAAGCTGCTGAGAAAGGAGCTGCTGAGGAAGTAGCTGTCGAAAGAAGCAAACCAGAGTCAAGTAGCAATACTGAAGTAGTGAATCGACAAGAGGCATCTTATAGCATCAATTCCTGCAATGCAATTAAACCAGTACCATCTAAGGAAAAAGTCGGGGAGGATGACGAAATGACGGACGATTTCAGGTCTGAGTCAGACGCGTCTCTCGACATTGTGTGCAACGTGGTCTCTGTCCTTCCAAAAGAATACGACCAAATTATGGAGGTCGAAGAAGAGGAGGATATTGTCGAGAGTGAAGTTACAGGACACAGGCCAATGTGTTACTATATCATGAATAACGGCTGTGTCGAGGAACAAAATGCCTTTTTCGAAAGGCCAGACGACTCCATGCGTGGCCACCTCAAGCCCCTATTCATAAAAGGGAAAGTGGAGAACGTGGGAGTAAACAAAATCCTGGTCGATGGAGGGGCTGCAGTTAACTTAATGCCCCATTATATGTTGAAGAAAATTGGGAAAGATGAGTCTGACGCAAAACCCCACAACATGGTACTATTAAACTATGAAGGCAAAGTGGGAACTACTTTGGGTGTTATCCAAGTGGATTTAACTGTTGGGACTATAACTAGACCAACGATGTTCATGGTCATAGCCTCGAAGGCTAATTATAATTTGCTTTTGGGTAGAGAATGGATCCATGGCGTGGGTGTTGTGCCCTCGTCGATGCATCAGCGTATAGCTATTTGGCGATCTGATGGAATTGTCGAAAACATAGAGGCAGATCAAACCTATTTCATGGTTGAAGTGAATCATGTGGATCGATGCAGTTTCGACAAACACTTGGCCCATATAGCTCCATGCAGTCCAGCAAATTTTGACTTGAAGGCTACTGATAATGCGTTTTGTTCGCTGTATCTCCACCCCACATATGGTTTCCAGTGGGATATGGAAGTGGTCGACAAAGTAAACTATGTCTTTGGGACTACACATATATAGCCAACCGGCTGGGGAAGTGAGTTTGGTGACGATGAGTGAGTCATCAGCGCTCGAAAGGATTACGGCTTATATAGCCGAAAATAAACTCAAGGCGGCTCTAGAAGCCGAAGTAAAATATATGGCTGTCGAAGCCAATAAAAATAACTTCAACAAACAAGGTCCCCAAAGGGACGTTGAAGAGGATTTATTCCACTCAGAGGTTGGCGAATGGCAACGTCAAAAGTTAGACGCCATTTATGATGACGAACCCTTGGGGTTTGAAAAGGATCCAGTTTCGACTGATATGAAGATGGTGGCGCAAGATTCATTAGAAGAAGTCGATTTAGGACTGGGGGCAGAAAAAAGGCCAACCTACATAAGTGCCAAGATGGACCCTCAGTTAAAAGGCGAAATAGTCCAACTTCTGAAAGAGTTTAAAGATTGTTTCGCGTGGGACTACGACGAAATGCCTGGTCTCGACAGGAGTTTGGTCGAATTGAAGTTGCCTATAATAGCAGGAAAGAAGCCTGTCAAGCAAACTCCTAGACGCTTCGCACCAGAAATTTTGTCGAAGATTAAAGAGGAGGTCGAAAGACTTCTGAAATGTAAGTTTATCCGTACAACGAGGTACGTCGAATGGATTGCAAATATTGTTCCTGTAATAAAGAAAAATGGCAAATTAAGGGTATGCATTGACTTTCGAGATTTGAATTCAGCTACCCCTAAGGACGAATATCCCATGCCAATAACGGAAATGCTTATAGATTCTGCTGCAGGCCACGAATATCTAAGCATGTTAGATGGATACTCTGGCTATAATCAAATTTTTATTGCTGAAGAAGATGTCCCTAAGACGGCATTTCGTTGTCCTGGAGCCACAGGCACCTACGAATGGGTAGTGATGCCTTTTGGTTTAAAAAATGCTGGGGCAACTTATCAGCGAGCCATGAATTCGATTTTTCATGATTTTATCGAAACTTTTATGCAGATCTATATAGATGACATTGTAATTAAGTCTGTTTCAGGCAAAAATCATATTGATCATCTTCGACAATCATTTGAAAGGATGAGGAAGTTTGGTTTAAAAATAAACCCTCTCAAATGTGCTTTTGGTGTGCAGGTGGGAGATTTCCTTGGCTTTGTGGTCCACAAGAAGAGGATCGAAATCAATGAAAATAAGGCCAAAGCAATAATGGAGGCGAAAGCGCCATCGACAAAGAAGGAGTTGCAGTCTCTGCTTGGGAAGATCAACTTTCTCAGAAGGTTCATCTCCAACCTTAGTGGAAAAACGCAATCCTTCTCTCCTCTACTTCGACTGAAGAAGGAAGATTTTATATGGGGGCAAGATCAGCAAGATGCGTTCGATAAAATCAAGGAATACTTGACCCATCCCCCAATCTTGATGTCTCCTTGTAGAAGTAAAAGTATGAGGTTGCATATAGAGGTATCAGATAGGACATTAGGAAGTATGTTATGTCAAGAGGATGAGAATGGCGTCGAAAGAGCCATCTACTACCTCAGTAGAGTCTTAAATGATGCCGAAACTAGGTATAGTGTAATAGAAAAGTTATGTCTATGTGTTTACTTTTCGTGTATGAAGTTAAAGCACTACATAAAGCCAGTCGATGTATATATTTCCTCTCATTTTGACGTAATAAAGCATATGTTATCAAAATCAATTTTACATAGTCGAATTGGGAAATGGGCTTTGGCATTGACTGGATATTCCTTAATGTATTTTCCTTTGAAGGTTGTTAAGGGACAAGTGGTGGCTGACTTTATAGCTGACCACGCCATAAATGAAGATTATGTTGAATATGTCAAAATAGAGCCATGGAAACTATACTTCGACGGTTCCAGCCATAAGAATGGAACTGGCATTGGGCTATTGGTTATTTCTCCTAACAGAATTCCAACAAAATTCAAGTACAAAATCGAAGGCTTATGTTCGAACAATGAAGCAGAATATGAAGCTTTGATAACTGTACTTGAAATTTTATTGGAATTGGGGGCAACTAGAGTCAAAATAATGGGAGACTCTGAGTTGGTAATAAAGCAAGTGACCAAGGGCAACTAGAGTCAAAATAATGGGAGACTCTGAGTTGGTAATAAAGCAAGTGACCAAGGAGTACAAGTGTGTTAAAGAAAATTTAATCATGTACTTCGTAATTGCTAACAGGCTCTTGAAGAAATTCGACAGTGTAACTATCAGACATATTCCTCGAATGGGAAATCAAGTGGCGAATGATTTGGCACAACTCGCATCTGGTTATAAAGTGTCGAAAGAAAAGTTGGAAAAGGCCATTGAAGTAAGAGGAAGAGTTGTATCAACTAAGTTGTCTCCATCAGATTTGGAGACAATAAAGTTAGGATATGGTGACGAAGAAAGTTTTGAGATATTTAATATAAACGATTCGAGAGTCGAAGATTGGAGAAAGCCCATCAAGGATTATTTACAAGACCCAAATCAGAAAGTTGAAAGGAAAGTTAAGTACAGGGCGTTAAGTTATGTGCTTTTTGGAAATGAGCTGTTTAAAAAGACTTCAAAGGGAGTTTTGTTAAAATGCTTGGGCGAAAATGAAGCTTTTATAGCATTGTCGAGTGTGCACAGTGGAGCATGTGGTGCTCATCAAGCAGGTCATAAAATGAAATGGTTATTATTTCGACAAGGGGTGTATTGGCCAACAATGTTGAAGGATTGTGTCAAATTTACAAAAGGTTGCCAGGAGTGTCAAGTACATGCAGGAATACCACACGTTCCTGCAAATGAGTTACATTCTATTGTGAAGCCTTGGCCATTTAGGGGTTGGGCTTTAGATTTAATTGGAGAAATTCGACCATCATCGTCGAAAGGCCAAAGATACATTTTGGTTGGAATAGATTATTTCACAAAATGGATAGAGGCCATACATTTGGTAAATGTTGATCAAGAAGCAGTCATAGAATTCATTCAAAAGCATATCATCTATAGGTATGGGATACCTGGGACAATAACAACAGATCAAGGGTTTGTGTTTACTGGGAAGAATATGCAAACATTTACAAAAGAGATGGGATTCAAGCTTCTCACTTCGACACCTTATTACGCTCAAGCAAATGGACAAGTCAAAGCAGCAAATAAGGTGGTGATAAGTTTAATTAAAAAGCATGTGGGGACAAAGCCTAAGAATTGGCATAAGACGTTGGATCAAATCTTATGGGCTTGTCGAACATCCCCTAAAGAAGCAACAAATACTACTCCATTTAGATTGACATATGGACATGATGCAGTTTTACCAGTTGAGGTTTATTTACAGTCGATTCGAATTCAGAGGCATCATGAAATTCCATCAGATACATATTAGAGTATGATGATGGACGAGTTAGTTGATTTGGACGAAGAAAGATTAAATGCGTTGGATTTATTGAAAAGGCAAAAGGAAATAGTCGAAAAGTTTTACAATAAGAAAGTGAAATATAAGACTTTCCTAATTGGTGAGTTAGTTTGGGAAGTAATTCTCCCCATGGATCGAAAAGACAGACTTATGGGAAAATGGTCCCCTAAGTGGGAAGGACCTTTTCAAATTATACAAGTATTTTCCAATGGCGCATATGAAGTCGAGGAAGTGGATAAAGATAAGCGTATATTAAAAATAAACGGGAAATATTTGAAAAAATATAGGCCCACATTATAAGAAATTAAAATAACAATCGAATAATTATGCAGAGAAAAGCAATATGGCGGATTAAAAATCTTCTCGCCAAATAAGATAGATCCAATGTCATTACAAAAGGGCCTTAAAAGGCCAAACAAAAAATTACAAGTACTCAAACAGGAAAAGATGCTTTCAGCTTCTCAAACTTCGACCTCTGGATTTGGAGACGACGCTCACAAAGTGCCTTGCCTTTCGAAAGTTCCTCAATTTCCTCACCAAGCTTACGGGCCCTATCAACATGATGCACGCCAACTTCAAGTTCTTTACGAATTTCCTCCTGGTCGTTCTGTTGCAATTCTGCTTGACGTTTTTCCGCCTGGGAAATTTTGCTTTGAAGAGCAGCAATTTGTTTTTTCCACTTGAGGATATTTTCACCACACAAACTGCTTCCTGCTTATTTTGCTCATACACTTGCTCCAGTTCAGTTACTTTGTTGGACGAATTCGATGCAGCTTCCCACTCAACAAGTTGGGTTTCTGTTTTATTTTCAAGCTTCTTGGAGTACTCTCGAAGTCGATTAAAGTCAGTTACCACAAGATCTATCAAGGTGGTGAGGTCCAACACCACATCAGTGACCTCAGGGGGAGCCTCCAAGACATTGATTTGCTTTAGGATTTTCTTTAGGTCGAACTGAGCAGATGAATCATTCTCCAGAAGTTGAAATAAATCAATGTCAAGAACTTTCTGTCGAATGTTTGCTAGCGATTCGTCCACTGATTTGGCATCAGAAGTTGTCCCTGAGGTGGTCGAACTACTGATGGTAGTATCAGCAAAATTGTAGCGGGAAGTGAGCATGGTCTTTAGGTACTCAAAAGGCCTTTGCACCTTTAGATTTTCTAGCTCCTCATGGGAAAGTTGGGTCGAAGTCGTCCCGGTCGAAGCAGCTTTATCTGTTTTGCCGAGGTTTTCTTCGACGTTTTCTGTCTCTTCGTCCGTAGCAGCTGTGGGAGTTGGCGGTTTTTCGTCTTCTTTTTCTTCTTCCTCTTCAGCATCAGTTGCACCCTCCTCATCTTTCTCTTCGACATCAAATCCTGAGTGGGGGGGATTGGTCTTCAGGTTCATTTCTTGTGGCAGCCACTGCAATGGGCGTCACAGTATCCCCACCAGTTTCGACGAAGTCTTCAGTTTCAGGACCAGTTTCTTCTTCCACTACTTTTGGAATTCTTATAGAAATAGTAGTGGGTTGATTCACTTCAGTGGTTGATTCCTTCGCCGAATTCTTAAGAGAGGATTTGGAGGCGCTGGTTGGGTTGTAAGTAGGATCACTGCTGGTCTTGGGGAGAACTTGGACCATGGGGTGTCCATGAATATCGACAGGTACCTGAAAGATAAACAGATCAAAATAAGGTAATACAAGTGAACAGCCTTTGAGCATCGAAATGAAGAGAAAAATCATACCTTTGGAATTTTGGTCTTCAAGCTAGAGCTTTCATTTTCTGCTGGAGCAGGAGTGGCTTCCTCGCCTGGATTTTTTGGTAGAGTTTTTTCTAAGACTCTGGGAGTAGGAGGTTTCTGTGGGGGAGGTTTGGTTGTCTTCTTCTTCTTTTTGGTGGGTTTTACTTGATCTGGTGACTCATCGCCATCATCAGTGTCAGCGGCCTTAACTTCTTTTGCTTTCCTCTTTTTTGGCGTCGATGGCGGTCTTCGACTGCCCTGTGGATCAAGAACATTTTTATTAGTAGTTCAGAAAATAAAACAATTGGTGAACTAAAAGAAAAACAGATACCTTCGCCAAAGGTGTCTTGGCAATATCTTTCTGGGGATCTGCATCTACAGCAGTTGTTGCTTCGCCTGTGGCGGGTTTCTTGGTCGGAATTTTGATGGCTAAGAGAAGAAAAGAAGAAAAGAGTTAGGCATAAAACAACATATATTTGAGTAAATAAAAAGTGAGATTGAAATGCTTCCCATTTTCCACACCTTCATATATAGGAGTGTCCAAGCGAACGTGTTCTATGCCAATATGAAGGTGGCCTTTGAAATTGTCCAGGGTGTACTTAGTCGGAACCACTCGCTTGGCACGTTTCTGGTTTTTTTGGAGAAGGATTTTCAGAGAATCCCCACAAATGAACCAATCTGGAAATGGAGGGATAAGAGCCACGCCAAATTCAGCAGATGGTAGAGGGGGGAATTTTTGGCGATAAAGTTTAAAAGCTACCTCATAACGTTGTTCTGGTCGAACATACGTAGATAGTTTTAACTCATCAAGTTTTTCTGTAAACTTTTGTTTCAAAGTAACTGCTGCTTCGCGTATGGTTCGACTAAGATCATCAGGCCTGTAGGCAGTTTCAAAGTATTTCTGGAAAGCTTGGATTTCTTTGATGTGTCGAGAAGTACCTTTCTTGGTCATGTCCTGCACAGGGCAAAGGCTCTAGTCAGTTGAGTGGTAAAAGAATCCACGTTAAACATTTGAGAATCGTAATAGGCCCTCCACCATTCGTCAAACTCTTGAGTGTAGAGGAAGCTAGGTTAAAAGACCACTGGTTGGATTTCGACCAGGTTAGAATACTTCGCCAACAACTCAGAGCATTCATCTTCAGTGTGGGTCATGTTGTAATGAATCAGAGAGCCTTTCCTGGAGAAAAGAGGTTTTGGTATTATCTGTATCAACCCAAACTGTCGAGAAACCAGGTTGGGTTGATAGTTGACAAGGGAAACTTTGAGTTTTGAAGGGCCAAGTTTGGAAACTAGAAGTCTTGGAGTAAGGAAAGATTCCCAGACGTTGAGGAATTCGTCTTCCAGAGATTTCGATTCCAGGGGAAGTTTTCTGGTGAACCATGAGGGTCCAACCTTCCTCTCAGCAAAAGGAGCCATGTTGGGTGTAAAACTATAACGTTTAGCAAACATCATGACGTAGCTGGTAAAGGCTTGTTGGAAGCTCAGGCCTTCGTCATGGGGTGTCAGCTGCACCAAACGAAGACCTTCGACTCGTCTGTCCCCTAGAACAGCTGGGTCCACAGTTGGTCTGTTGGGAAGAGAGGCTTCGAAAGTGGCATTGAGCCACAATTGTAAAAGCCAAAAAGGCCCTGATAACAACAAAGTCTTCTTTTCCTTGATGTTCTTCAAGATGGTGACTCCTTCGCCAAGGGATTCGTATAGATTCGCCAGAATCATCTCGCTAAGTCATAGCCGGTGCCCAGCATGAAGTTGATTCGCTATGGTGATATAGCGCTTCGCCACCTGGAGAGATCTGGAGCAAAAAACGCACCTCGACAGCCAAAGGGCCAGGAAGGCTACATGTTCTTGATCAGAAACTTCCTTGGTTTCCTTGTCATGGTAGTTGGCAATATAGGCTGTAAAGGTGGCCTTGTTGGTGTCGAAGCCTATTGAATCATCAGCAAGCAAGTTGGGATCATAGTCGACTCTTAAGGGGCTTAAGCCAGTGATAGCAGCTATGTCGAAAAGCGTAGGAGCAACCATCCCACAAGGAATGTGGAAATTGTTGTAAGTACTATCCCAGAAATAGAGGGAAGCCAGAAGCATGGAAGGGCAATATTCTGGCCCTACTTTCGACAGTTGAATGAGATCGTAAATGCCCATGGTTTTGCAATCATTGCTCTTAACCTTTTCTATCTTTTCCAACCAAGCCAGATAATCAGAGGGATCCTTCGACAGAGGACAGGATCTAAAAATTCTAAAATTATTCATGTATTCTAGGTTTATGACTTCGTCAGAAGGGGTCCCTTGGCCATCTACTTTGGATTTTTCATCTATAATTTTCTCCTTATCCGTTCTAGGTCTAACACCATTTGCTATAGGTTTGTAGCGATGGTAGGTTGGGAAAAATTCTCGTACCTTAACTGGGTCTAATGTGAAGTCAGGTAACGGTCCTAACATAGCATGGGATTTTCCAGAAATTAAATGGGAATAAGTACCTGGGATTGATAAATGGAGCGCTTTTCCTCTTCATTAGGAAGTTCTGGAACATACTCTTGATTCCCCACCACCTTGGGACCGAAGATCCTTTCCACCGGTGCTAGACTGTTGGACTTCCTAGAATCTTTACCGGTGACCTTTTGAGTAGCGGAAGACGCCATTGTTGATTGCAGAAGTGGAGAGAAAATGAGGAAGATGAAGTGTTAAAAGAGCTTTTGGAGAGAAATAACGTAAAAGGTGGAAAAAATGAAGTCTTCAACTTATATATAAGTTGTGAAAGTGGAAGTGGTTGGTATTCTGAATTGAAATGGGAAAAGTAGTGGGAAGATTATGGTACACGTGGAGAGTGTGAAGTGGATAATGCTGACGGTGGCAGTTAGGGTTTGACCCACGATTTGATAGGGGATAGAGTAGGGATGATGAAGATCTCAGAAACGTGGGCTGAAATGACGTTTTGGGAAAAGCGTAATGATGATTCTGACATTTTAATGTTTAAATCATATGAACAGTCACTGGTTGAATGCTCTATGGCGTCGAATTACACTAGCAAAAAATGTTTTTCTCCCTCGGTCGAAAATGCATTTTTTGGGGGGCAATTTGTAGGTGGCTAATTTCGACGCCAGGGAAATGGTTCAGAAAGAAAGGGAAAAATTCGACAATGTGATTCGACTGGACATTGCAGTTAGAAAGTTTTTGACGAAAAGAGGCAAGTCGAAAGAACATGGTACTTAAAAGAAGCATTGGCAGATTTTTCCAAGTAAGGAAGATAATTTCGACGATGGAAGTTTTGGTCCGTTCGACGGGTGTTTTGAATTTCAAATTTCAGAAGGGAGTTTCATTTTTGAAATGGGACGCGTGGAACACATCTAGGAGGCGAATACATGCAGAATGACATTTGTCGCCGTTAGGAGAGATAGCTGTTATGGGTAGTTATTTCGTTTGTATATAAATAGGAGGTCTTGGTGTTAGATTCAGTGTGTTCCAACTTTGTACAAATTACCGCAAATACTCAAAGTAACCGTGTAAGAGAAACGAGTGTTCTGGAAAATGTATGTATGAGAAACACCAGTTTACCTTTATGCATTTCAATAAAATTTCAAGTTTTCCTTCATTTCTTTATATTTAAGTCATCCTTTTACTTCAGAAATTTACTTTGCTTTAGTCTAGATTTATCTTCAATTGCTCTTTCGCCATTACCGTGTCTTTGTTCTATCAGTCGAAACAATTGTTGAAAAGAAATCTTAGAAACATAGAACGAATACATTACTTTTCAAAATCAAACACATTCTCAAAAGCACTTTGTCCTAGGATTTGTTTGGTTGGTCCTGTTAGTAAAACTAATTTTCATAAAATTAGGAAACCAGAGATTGTTCGCCAAATTCACCAGCGAACAGCATGTCACACTTTTTCTAAAAAGGAGAAGAAAATTTTCTGCGAGCGTTTGCAAGGTATCAAAGTTCCGCAAGGTTACTCATCAAATAGCAAGAAACTTGTATCAATGAAAGATCTTGTGAGATTTGGGTCGAACTCATCTGTGTCGAAGGAGAGCTTTCATGTATTTCGACAGGAGGCAAGCATGCAGTCGAAGCTTGTTCACATGCTGATGCCTGTTAGTTACATATAGTAGTTGAAGTCTGTTCTTATATGTATTCTGTCGAAATGTTTATATTCTGTCGAATTGGGCCTTGTGTTAAGGATCCAATTGTTTAGGTTTCTTGGGCTGCAAGTTACCTAGTTAGCCTATAAATAGGCTAGTACACTCAGTTTGTTGAGTGTGGCAAATTGTGATATTCACTTGTAATCATTTGTAAACTTTAATGAGAAAGTGAATAGTAAACAGAATTATATTTGCTCAATCATTGTTGTTTTCTTCTTCTTCTTGGTTTCTTTTCCGTTAAACCCTTGTTTTGGTTCTTGATCATCAAGAAACTGTTTTATACTTTGCATAAAGACATCGTTTTTCACAACAAATTGGTGCGGTGGGCGTGGAGAAGATGGCTTCAACAAAGTATGAGATTGAAAAATTCACCGGAGTGAACGATTTCGGTCTGTGGCACTTGAAGATGAAAGCCCTACTGGTTCAGCAGGGATGTTTGGAAGCGTTGAAGGGAATGGCAGCCATGGATGCTGCGTTGACGGAAAGAGAAAAGACGGCAATGATCGAGAAAGTACACAGCGCAATATTGTTGAGCCTTGGTGATAAGGTTCTCCGGCAGGTGTCAAAGGAGACGACGGCGTCGGGATTATGGGTGAAGCTTGAAAGCTTGTACATGACCAAGTCGTTGGTGAATCATCTTTACCTGAAGCAAGCCTTGTATTCGTTCAAGATGAATGAAGACAAAGCTTTGGCTGAGCAGTTGGATTCTTTCAACAAGCTGATTCTTGATCTTAAAAACATTGATGTGAAGATTGATGATGAAGATAAAGTATTGTTGCTGTTGTGTGCTTTGCCCAGATCGCATGCTCACTTCAAAGAAACTCTCTTGTATGGAAGAGAGTCCCTGACCTTTGAAGAAGTTCAAGCAGCCTTGTATTCAAAGGACTTGAACGAAAGAAAGGAGCAGAAACCTTCATCAGTTGGCGAAGAGTTGTCCGTAAAAGGAAGATCGTCGAAGAAAGATGGTAGGTTTGACAAGAAGAAAGGAAAGGTTTAGCAGAAGTCTTATGGTGGTGATATGTCTGGTATCAAATGTTATTACTGTAAGAAGGAGGGTTATACAAGAAAGGTGTGCCCTGAGCGCCTGAATAATCATGGAGGTAAGGACAATGGGAATGCAGCTATTGTGCAAGATGGTTATGAATCATCTGATGTTCTTGTGGTGTCGAGCAGTAACTCTTGCGAAGAGTGGATTATGGATTCTGGATGTACTTGGCACATGGCTCCAAACAAGAATGTGTTTGAAGAATTATGTGATCAAGATGGAGGATCAGTGCTGCTGGGGAACAATAAAGCTTGCAAGATTGCAGGTATTGGATTTGTTAGATTCAAGCTCCATGATGAGTCAATAAAGTTATTGACTGGGGTTAGGTATGTACCTGATCTTAGGAGGAGTTTAATTTCTCTTGGTGAATTCGACAGAAAGGGATATGTTTTCAAAGGAGAACAAGGTATCCTGAAAGTCATGAAAGGGTCGAAGGAAGTCTTGAGAGGCGTGAAAAACCAAGGCTTGTATACCCTTGAAGCTGAGGTTGTAAGTGGTTTGACAAATGTTGTATCCACAAAACCTATGTCGAAGACAAAATTATGGCACATGAGATTAGGCCATGTCAGCGAAAGAGGCCTGGTCGAATTGGGGAAGCAGAACCTGCTAGGAGGTGACAAAGTCGAAAAGCTGGAGTTTTGTGAATCTTGTGTATTTGGTAAATCCTGTAGGGCGAAGTTTAACAGAGGCAAGCAAAGAACACATGGATCCCTTGATTACATTCATGCTGATCTTTGGGGGCCTGCAAGGAATCCTTCACACTCAGGTGCAAGGTATTTTCTATCCATCGTTGATGACTATTCTAGAAAGCTATGGGTATTCATTCAGAAGACGAAGGATGAAACTTTTGAGAATTTCAAAAGTTGGAAGGTTCTGGTCGAAACTCAAACTGGCAGAAAGGTTAAGAGGTAGAGAACCGACAATGGCCTTGAATTCTGCAACGAAGCGTTCGACATTTACTGTGTTGAGTCTGGGATTGCAAGGCATAAGACTGTAGCAGGTACTCCTCAACAAAATGGCTTAGCTGAGAGATTCAATCGAACAATCCTTGAAAGGGTTAGATGCATGTTGGTTAGTGCTGGATTGAAGAAGGGGTTTTGGGCGGAGGCTGTTTCGACAGCAACTTATCTGATAAATAGATGTCCCTCGACTGCGCTGGGAATGAAGACACCTGAAGAAGTTTGGTCGGGTCATCCACCAGATCTCGACAAACTGAGAGTATTTGGCTGTTTAGCCTATGCTCACATTAGGCAAGACAAGGTCGAACCTAGAGCTCTGAGATGCATGTTCCTTGGATATCCTGAGGGAGTCAAGGGTTATAGGCTGTGGTGCCTAGAACCAGGTCACAGAAGACGTATCACAAGTCGTGATGTAGTTTTCAATGAGGTCGAAATGGCTTTCAAGAAAATTGGTGATGTTAGTCGAAGTGCAGAAATCTCTAAAGAGGAGCTGAAACAGGTAGAGATGCTTGTTGAGGTGGAGCATAGTGATGCTGAAGTGCATAGCCCTGATGAAGTGGAAGAGCAAGATGCTGAAGAGGTTGAGGAAACTGTCGATGACTACCTACTGGCAAGAGATAGGTCGAGAAGAGTCATCAAGCCACCTCAGAGACTTGGTTATGCAGATCTTATAGCTTTTGCCTTAATCTCTGCAAGTGAGGTACTTGACGAAGAACCTAGAGATTACAAGGAAGCTATAAGGAGTCGAGACAAGACTGAATGGCGAAAAGCCATGGATGACGAGATGAAATCTCTTCATGATAATAACACTTGGGAGCTGATTAAGAAACCTGCAAGAGCAAGGTTAGTCAGTTGTAAGTGGATTTTCAAGGTCAAGGAAGGATTCGAAGGAGTGATGTCGAAGCGCTTTAAGGCGAGGCTGGTTGCTAGGGGGTTCACTCAGAAAGAAGGAGTCGACTTCAATGATGTGTTCTCACCTGTTGTAAAGCATAGATCCATTTGAATGTTGTTGGTCATGGTGGCAAAGTTCGATTTGGAACTTGAGCAAATGGATGTGAAGACAGTATTTCTGTATGGTGATCTAGATGAAACGATCCTGATGTGTCAACCTGAAGGGTATGCAGAAAAGGGTAAAGAAGATTATGTGTGCAAGCTGAATAGGTCTTTGTATGGACTGAAACAATCTCCTCGACAGTGGAATAGGAGATTCGACAAGTTCATGGCACACATTGGTTTCACTAGAAGTCAGTTCGATCACTGTGTTTACTTTAGATTTCGACCTGGAAACTCACTTGTTATGTTGTTGTTGTATGTGGATGATATCCTCATAGCTAGCAATAGTGTTGAGGATGTAACGAAGGTGAAGGCTGAACTCAGTAAGGAGTTCGAAATGAAGGATTTGGGAGCTGCAGCCAGGATTCTTGGGATTGATATCCGGAGAGATAGAAAGCAGTCGAAGTTGTGCTTATCTCAGGAGACATACCTACGGAAGCTTCTCGACAAGTTTGGTATGTTGAATTCGAAGCCTGTTGTGACACCTACAAATCCTCAGTTTAAGCTTAGTACTACTCAAAGTCCGAGTACTGAAGCTGAAAGAATCTATATGAATAGCATTCCATATGCTAGTGTAGTGGGTTCTTTGATGTATGCTATGGTCTGTACGAGGCCAGACATAACATATGAAGTGAGCCTTGTGAGCAGGTATATGGCCAATCCTGGAAAGACGCACTGGCAAGCTATAAAGTGGATTCTCAGGTACATAAATGGGTCTCTGAAAAGAGTCTTGATTTATGGTGGAGCCTGTGATGGTGATAGCATAGTCGAAATCGAAGGATTTGTTTACTCTGATTATGCAGGTTGTATGGATTCCAGAAAGTCTATTTCTGGATATGTTTTCACAATGTTTGGCACAACAATCAGTTGGAAAGTGACGCTTCAGAAGGTTGTTGCATTATCAACCACTGAAGCTGAATATATTGCCCTCACTGAAGCTGTGAAGGAAGCATTGTGGCTTGAAGGTTTTACAAAGGAGCTGAAACTTCAAGGTCGAAGTATCACTGTTAAATGTGATAGTCAAAGTGCTATACACCTGTCGAAGAATTCAGCCTATCATGAGCGAACTAAGCACATTGATGTGAGACTGCATTTCGTCAGAGAGATAATCGAGCGTGGTGAAGTCCAGGTGCTGAAGGTTTCGACTGAAGATAATGCTGCTGATATGATCACCAAGACGTTGCCAAGTTGCAAGTTCTTCCACTGTATGCAGTTGATAAAGCTGCATGATGAAAGCTAGTTGTTTCCCTTTGTTGCTGAGTTAGATCCAAGGTGGAGATTTGTGAGATTTGGGTCAAACTCATATGTGTCGAAGGAGAGCTTTCATGTATTTCGACAGGAGGCAAGCATGCAGTCAAAGCTTGTTCTCATGCTGATGCCTGTTAGTTACATATAGTAGTCGAAGTCTGTTCTTATATGTATTCTGTCGAAATGTTTATATTCTGTCGAATTGGGCCTTGTGTTAAGGATCCAATTGTTTAGGTTTCTTGGGCTGCAAGTTACCTAGTTAGCCTATAAATAGGCTAGTACACTCAGTTTGTTGAGTGTGGCAAATTGTGATATTCACTTGTAATCATTTGTAAACTTTAATGAGAAAATGAATAGTAAACAGAATTATATTTGCCCAATCCTTGTTGTTTTCTTCTTCTTCTTGGTTTCTTTTCCGTTAAACCCTTGTTTTGGTTCTTGATCATCAAGAAACCGTTTTATACTTTGCATAAAGACATCGTTTTCCACAACAGATCTCAAGTTAATTGGTTTAAAATCTCATGATTATCATGTATTGATGCAACAACTTCTACCAGTGGCTATCCATGGGATCCTACCAAAAAATGTGAGAGTTACTATAATGAGATTGTGCTTATTCTTCAATTCCATATATAATAAAGTTCTTGATTTCAAAAAATTAGATGAATTAGAAGATGAGGCTGCCATAATCTTGTGTCAATTGGAGATGTATTTTCCTCCATCATTCTTTGACATTATGGTTCACTTACTTGTTCATCTAGTCAGAGAAATCAGAATTTGTGGTCCAACTTATTTAAGGTGTATGTATCCAATAGAGCCATATATGAAGATCTTTAAAGGATATACGAAGAATCATCGCCGACCAGAAGCTTCGCTTGTTGAAAGATACATCACAAAAGTAGTTGTTGAGTTTTGTACAAACTATTTGTCGGACGCAGATTCTATAGGAATTCCAATTTTTCGTCATGCTGACACATACGTAAGAGGTATTCAAGGTCTAAATGTTAAGTCAATGGCTCGAGATGTAGTTATTCAAGCACATTTCTATATATTGAATAATATAGATGAAGTTCAACCTTTCATAGATACTCACAAAGGACTTTTGAGGAAAAAATATCCCCGAATGAGTGACAAGTTGTTGTTGATAGAGCATAACAAGAGATTCATAGAATGGTTTAATAAAAGTGTATCTAATGATCGTATACGACATTGGTCATTACTTGGACCGCATACGACATTGGTCATTATACCTTTTATACAAAATCAAAAGATGGTCGTAGTACAATGCAAAATAGTGGAGTTATGGTTGAAGCCGAATCGATGTATTTCTCTAGTTCGAAAGATAAGAATCATGTATTTGTAACTACCGCGTTTTATGGTGTCATTGATGAGATTTGTTGGAAAACTCTCGGGTCGTCGAAATGCTGTTGTTGGACGGCGTTGTAGGCCGCATCGTCGGGGGAGGGGGAAGGCTGTGAATTTGTCTTTAGGGTCCCCTTCTTCAGCAATGATGGCTCCGTTGTTGGTGTAGACACCGCCGGTACCGAAAGCGGTTTTGGGAACGTGATCATCGGCCATGATGACTGGTAATTTGAGAAGTTGCTTTGGTCTTTAAGTTTTGGTGAAAGAAAAGATGGGGGAGCAAAGAGTCCCAATAATCGGCGCCACTGATCTTACCGGGATCAGAAGAATATCAGTGGCCGACAACACGTCGTGAGCTCTAAGTTTAACGGTGGTGGAGGATGAAGGTGTACCTGCAAGACATTTCGATGCCAAAGTGAGGTTCAGCGTAAAAGAGAGAGTGCAAGTACAAAAAGCTAGTGTGAATTAGAATACCTGAACCTCCTGTGGAGGAGGGTATTTATAATGTGCCTCCATCGTTGGGCCAACGGTTATCTGTAATGGGATGGATCATTAGGCCCACTACGAATAACTTCCAGGATCCTACGTGGGAGTAGGGAAGACCAGCACGTGGTCTTCGTCCTGGGTCAACTGCCCTGCAAAAAGCGCGAGTTCAATTGGTGACGTGTCCTCGCGTGAGGAGCATGTGGAGTACGTGGGGAAGACATGTGAGAAACGTTTCCTTCCATGAGAATGGTGGATTGGGCATTTATATTAAACTCTCCCCAATACGGAATTGGGTTGGACTGTGCCGACGTGGGGCAGATCCTGACCCAATTCAAAACAGTAATATTAAAAAATGAAATGTGCATTAAAATTTAAAAACACACTTATTTTAAAATAAATAATTTATTAAAATACGATATTTATTTTGAGACGAAACTTTTGTAAAATATTTTTAAAAGAAAAATTGAAACTCACATTAGAGTTTACTTGTCCTTTAGTACCAAATATTTTTTTTTATAACAAAGTATCACTAATTCTTAATCACATAAATTTTTTTTAAATTATATCATAAAATAATATTACATCTAAGTATTAAAGTTTGAAGTTAAGTTTGTAATACTTTAAAAAAATATTTTATGAAACATTGTATCTTAACAAGTGTACAACAAATTTAAAACTTTTTTTGTTAAGGAACCAAAACGTTTTTATATTGAGAAACCTAAACGTATTAACAAAAATATAAATATAAATAAAAGTTACTAATATTTTCTAATAAAAATTTATATTAATAATCGAACAGTTTCTAGAAGTATCCTAAAAGAGTGAAGTTTAAAAATGGATTAACCCTATTCGGAAGGTTACTTTTGTAATTGAGCAGCACATGAGTTTTAAAATTTGAATATCCTTTAATTAATAACCACATATACAACCGGTTGGATTTCGCCTTTTCGTAACAGATAATTATTGTCGGGTTTTATAATACCGTTGCATTCCCACCATCTCCTGATTTAATAACCTATGAGACAAAAATACCCTTGCGATTGAAATATTTGCCAAAGAAAGAAAAGGGTGAAAAAGAAAAGCTTGTTGGGTACATGTGAAGAGTGAAGTTTAATTTCTGAGAACATCAAGGAAATAATAATGAATGACAATGATGCCCATTACACACGTGAAACCTTTTGATGGTTTTTGCTTGTGTCCCACGAATGGTTTCAATGGAAAAGAATAGAGAAATCTAGTTCAATCTCGCAATTCTGTGAAAAGCATCATTTGATTGAATTGAATCCAATGCGTTTGATGCCAAGAATAATAAAATTTTATAAAGTCAGCAAATTGGTTGGCAAGTCTTGACTTTTTGCACATGAATGTCACGAGATATCTGATCAAGGAATGTATACTTTGTTCCTAGAACCCATTAAGTTTTGCCAACAAGCTCATGTCATGAGTGTCTATTATGTTTTAGAAAAGGTTTATTAGTTTGTAATGAGTTGTTAGTATTAGTTAGTAGTACATTTCAAATGGAACTTTTACATAGGGAAGATCATCATTTATAAAAATATAAACTTTATAAACCAAAGTGCACAAACATTGTGACATTTATTTAAATATTGTAAACTTTGTTGTTCCGGTTAGTAAAGTTCAATTTAGATGGAAGGATTATTGGTAAGATTTAGCTTGACATGATTATATTTTTAACTTATAAATAATAAACTTTTATATCTAAAAAGATATGTTTAATGTCTTCACATTCTCAAGTGTCACTAATTTATTGGATTTTTTTATAAATTAACTTTATCTAGTTTTTGTTAGAGAATTAAATTAATTTTATTTATCTTTATTATTTATTATTATTTATTCAAATAAACTCTTGTTGCTTTATTTATACCTAAAATGTATATCATGGGAGTGGTTTTATAGAGAGGTTTTAGAAAATCTCTAAAAAGCATCATATTCACTCTGAGGAAGAAACAAAATATCAGTTAATAAAATAAAACAACTTCTACAATATATTTTTTTATATGGTATCAGTCGTCGATCTATCTCTTCTCCAAAATCAAATACCATGATTGTTGAATTTTCCACCACCATTGATAACCCAAACGACGTGCTTGCCCGTTCGTCATTGTGTACTTCACCAACACCATAAAACCTACCACTTCAAACTACATAACTTGGAATTCAAAAATTCAAGTGACTCTCACCGGATATAACCTTTTCAAGTTCCTCAAAGACGACCACCTTGCTCTGCCTACAACTTTCACTGCCAACAACGTCGCCACCCATAACCCAACGTTCACTTTCTGGATGCGTCGGGATAAACTCCTTTATGGAGCTCTGGTCAGCACCCTTGACATATATGTGGCCCCGTTGGTCACTCGAGCCACTACCTCCAACGAAGCATGAGATATTCTCGTCCACACGTATGTCAACCCACCAACGAGTCACCTTAATCAACTCAAAGCCAAGTTGTGCTTGTCAACAAAAGGCTCTAGGTCGATCACTGAATACATTCAATTGATCACTTCGACTGCAAACCTTCTTGCTTCGCTCATAAAACTGGTTGACAATGACGACCTTGTCTCCTTTATTTTCCAAGGTCTCAAAGGAAATTATCAGTCCATTGTTGACGCGATCAAGGCCCGTGATACCCCCATCAACATTGATGAGCTACACAAGAAGCTCATCGTCAAGGAACTGGAACTCCGCTCTACAACAACCAACTCGAGTGCACCGGTAATAACCCCGAACGCATAGTCTCATCCTCGAAATAATCGACAACACCACCAGCAACCATCTAACTGCTCACCTTTCACTTACTTCCGCCCTTCATTCATGGTCCCATCGCAACACGCTCGGACCTTTCTCGACAAATTCCAATGGTGTCGTGAAAAAGGTCACGTCATTTCTTATTGTCCTTTCTTCCGCCAATAGCATCCGACCGCTCGTCCTCCAACAATGCCCTGAAACTATGCACCTCAACCTCGCCTCAAGCTCACACTGATAACACTGATTTCACCTCTTAAAACTACATAGTCAACAATGGTACAACACACCACGTTGTTAATGACCTTGACCAAATTTCCACCAATTATCCCTTCAACGGTCCGGACGAACTATCACGGGCAGTGGTGAAAGTTTGTGAATCACTAACTCTATAACTCTTTCACGTAGCACTTATGCATCTATGTTTAATTTATAAGATACTCTCTATGTTCCATAAATGACCAAAAACATGATTTATGTTTCTCAACTTTCAAATCAAATGAACTGTGCTATTTATTTTCTTACCACATTCTTTTCATGTTAAGTGTCTCAAAACATGCATGATTCTTCTTAATGGACCTTGCAGAGACGGATTGTACGTGTGGCCCACCTCCTCTCCTACAGTTCTGTCATCTCCCCACAACTTCAGCCCACTATGGCACCACACCTTAGGTTATTCATCCACTGCTACAATCAAAATAATCCAATAATAACTTCATATTAGCTCCCCACTTTTGAGCAATTTGATTGCACCTCTTGTCAATTAAATAAGAGCCACAAGCTCCTATTTCACAATTCTAGTCTTTGTTCAAATTTTTTTCTTAAAGTTATTTTCTCGGATGTATGGACCTTTCCAATATTGATGTATGATGGATTCAAATATTATGTAGTTTTTGTTGATCACTTTATATGATATTCTTGGATTTATCCTCTCAAACTCAAATCTGATGTCCAAAACACATTTGTTAAATTTAGGTCACTTGTCAAAAATTAATTCAAAACAAAAATCAAAATCTTACATTGTGATAATGGCGACGAGTTTATTGTTTTACAAAAATTTTTAAGTAAAAAAGGAATGAGCCACTTTACTTCACCACCCCATACTCGCGAACACAACAGTATATCTGAACATAAACACTGTCACATAGTTGAAATTATTATTGCCCTACTAACACACTCTGTTATGCCGCTTGAGCTTTAGCCTCATGCCCTTCTCACTGTAGTATATCTCATTAATTGTCTTCCCGCCCCAACCCTACAAAATCGATCACCTTTTTTTTTATTATTTTTAAACAAAATGCAAATTATGCTAAGTTAAAAAGTTTTGGTTGTTTGTGTTTTCCATGGTTAAAACCATATACTGCTCATAAATTGGAATCTAGATCTGTTGTTTGTGTTTTTGTAAGTTACTCCACCACTTAACATGCCTATAATTGCATAGACTCGAAAACCCACGAGTCTACTCCTCAAGGTACATCAAATTTGTTGAAACAAAATACCTATTTAGAAAACAACCCAAAACCACACAAAATTCAGACCACCATATCACTACATATCCTCCAATGTCCCATGTCATCCCCTCTCCGTCCCAATCGGCTTCATCATATCCTAGTTATCCAATCCTCCATTGTTAAGGTTTGGAATCTTTGAGATGGTTGTGCATACCTCTCTAGATTATTCTGTTTTGAATATGTTTTTATGTTGTGATTATGTGTTGAATTCGTAGGCAAATTATATGTGAAATTTATATTGGTGTTGTTCTTGTTGATGTGTTTTTGTGGTGATGAACATAATGATAAATTTCATGATAAGTTAAGGGTGAAATGTAATTGATGCTAATTTGATGTGTTATGTGTCCAATATATTATGTATGATGTTTTTCTGTTGATTTGGGTGGTTGGGGGTTGAAATCAAAGCATTGGAAATGCTTCAATGGTGGAAATCATGGATTCTACAATTTTCACAGTGGTGACGTGTGTGACGGGCCAACCATCATGCATCTAGGAGAGATGACTGGTGTCAGCGTGATGATGGAAGACTGTTATGATCTCCGAGAGGGGCTTCTCGCCAAAGTGTCACATGGTGACGGGTTGTGAGAGAGAGGGCGACAGGATGGGGCGACGACCGTCCTCCTGGTGACGGGTTGACCGTCAACCCCTGAATTTGACCGGTTTTGAGCGGTTGACTCAAAATTTTAAGTAATTTGCAATGGCGGTAACTGTTTACTATTGTTTTCTGTTGTTTGATAGGTAGAGTCGGTATGTTAGTGTCGTGTGAATAAATTAAGTGATATATTCAGCTATCTGACATGTTCGGAGCCGAGTCCAAAGGTAATTGAGTTGAGATTACAGTATGATTGGTAACTCTAAAATTCCCGAATAAAAGCGAGAGAGTCATGTATGAGCTATGGTAAGTCATGAGTTTACTCTGTTGAGTGTTTTTGTGAAATATTATATGTCGGTGAGTATTATGGGAGTAATGATATGATTATGTGTGTCATGTTGAGTTATAATTATGTGGTGTGCTCAATTATGGCGACTTATCATTATATGATGTGATGCATTATGGTGAGGTATGTGGTTTAGATAAGAACCATTGGTGATGATCATTGTATTGCATTGTTGTGATATTTTATTCATCATGTATATCAGAGATAGGTAATTGGTGATGATTGGTGATGAGACTAAATCAGTAACATAACTTTGATGTCCAATATTGGTGATGGGATTGATCAGTAACATAACTCTGACATCCAAATTAGTAAGTAGGTTGGTACCACATGTATTTGTTGATGAGGTGATGTGTGCATTGCATATACATCTGTATTTATGATTAGTGGTGGTTGTAAATGATATATAAATATGTTGGCGATTGGTGATGATTGTGAATGATATGAATACATTGATTTTTGAGTGCGCTATTCTTTATTGTTTTATACACCACTAATATTTTTTAACATATTCTCACCCCCTAGTTGTTTTGTTTGTGGTATTTTTTACTCTCGCGGTACAAATACTCAGGTAGACGATCACTAGAAGTTGTTGACTTAGAGGATGACATTGAGGAATCTTCATCTACTTTATTATTTTTTTAGTCTATTATTTTCGGCGTTGCTCTAATATGTAACACCAAGGACGAACTATTTTGTTACATTTATGTTCTTCTCTGAGATGTTTTGAATTATTTCTTTAATTATTGGTGTTAAAACAATTAAACAATTTAATTGAAGTTTTGATGTTTTATTCTACTACTTTAATGTTATGTTTTGTCGAGTAAGATGTTAGGTGATGAATCTGTAATGCCCTATTTGAGAAATTTAATTGAATTATTTTATAAATAAAGAGTTGGGGTTTTAGGGTGTTACATCCCTCTACCCCTCGATCATCATTCCTAGAACTACAATCAACATCGCCACTCACTCAAACCCCCCTGGATCGTGGTAATGTCACTCGATCCCAAAATAACATAATCAAACCCCTCCACAAGATGAAACAATCTTCCACTCCATATCCACCCATTGAACCACGAACCATCACGCAGGCTTTCAAGGATCGAGCTTAGCGGGAAGCAATGCAAAAGGAATACGATGCCCTTTGCGCCAATAATACCTAGATTCTAGTTCCACCCCACCCATACAAAACTTGGTTGGTAGAAAATGGGTATTTCAAACTAAATATCTTCCAGATGGTTCAATTGACCATCTAAAGACAAGGTATTCTCATGTTGGTCAAACCGGTTACCGTCATAGTCATTCTCATGTTGGTTGTCTCCAAAGGTTGGCACTTGCATCAACTCGACATCAATAATGCATTCATACAAGGTTCTCTTTCTGATGAGGTGTACGCATGCCAACTGCCAGGCTTCACAGATCCATGTCATCCCAACCATGTTTGTCAACTCAACAAGGCCTTGTATGGTCTTTGATAGGCATCGAGAGCATGGTACACTGAACTTCGCTCCTTCTTACTCCAAATTAATTATGTCACCTCTGCTGCAAATGTGTCAATTTTCATCCATTTCGGTGAGTCAATCTTTCACTACTACAAATAATATTTTTTATGATGAAGGTTTCATCTCGAACATGCCAAAAACCGAGCTTATAGGTCCTAGGAGCGACATGTTTGATTTTTTTTAAAACAACTTTTTCCATTAATAAGTAAGCACCAAATTTTCTTAAAAAAATAATATTAAACCCAATACCTTGGTGTTTTTTAAAAACCGAGGTAACATAGCTATTAGGGAACACGCTTTGAATCCCAGTAACTGCATTTAAGGTTTTTTTCAGTGATTTCTCACTTGTCGCCTTCCAATCTTCCATTTTTTCTTAGTTAATTTTTTTTTTCTTTTTTTTTTCATTAATTAGTAATTCTCAAAAAATTTTGTTATCAATAAAAACAAATAGACAATAATATGAAAGTAAATATTTCATTAATTAAAAATGGGACAATAAATAACTATTCCAGATATTCAAATTTTTGACTTCACTAAACTTCAATAGTATCACTATTAATTATCCTTAACTTGGAGAAAAGTTCATAAAGAACTCTTCCATATAGTATGAGGAAAGTCATTTCATCTCTAGAGATGATTATCATTTCCTTTAAGAAATTAAAAATGCTAAGAGGAGATTAACTATGATGTTCTTAGTAAGGAATAACAATAGATGATTGTCATTCCAAGTAAGCGTTTCCAGTTCTTTCTCCCTTGGACGGAGATTTGACCCTAGAAGTTGATACAAAACTTTTCCAATTGGTCGTAGACTACCAGGACTGGTGAGATTATCGCTGGATGCATAAATAAGACGAAGGTGATCTTTATAGACATTGTTGAATCTATAATGTTCAACACAAACACCTTCCTCTTCACATTTTATTGTCTGAGCAATAAGTGGCTGAGTAATTGTGACAGAAAAGCCATTGACATAGGACTGGATTGACTCGACATCATGACCAAATGGCCCAACGGAGGCATTTAACCAGAACCCTTTAACAAGATTAATGTAAATGAGTCTATTAAGAATTTCAAAGTAACCTTTCAATTTTTTTTTATGAATAATTGTCCTTAGATCAAAACCTTTGTCTTTCAAATTGACAAACTTTCCATTGATTACGAGTAAAAGATTTTCATCTAAGGTTGTTGAAGACATTTTTTAAGAAAAGAAGACTTTGAAACTAGGTTTGAAAACACAAAGAGTTGAAATGAGACGTTGAAACAAGGAATAATGTTTAAATAAATTGGAGGATAGGAAGTAAAACAATCAGAGAAGCTCAAACGCCTTGAAAATCGAAAAGATACATTATATTTTTTTAGTATGGATGATCATTGTTATTCTAGTGGATATGATTCCAATGCACGCCATGATTTATATTTTTTAGAAGTAGAAATCACATATTACCTCTGTTTTTCAAAAACTCCGAGGGGAAAAACAATTCAGGAAACTATTTTTATTTATTATAATATTTTTGTTAGCTAAATGATATATCCTGTCGGTTTCCTTAATAACCGAGGTATAAGATACATAACATTTTACTATAAAAGCACTCGTTAGACAAATTTTATCTTAATCCTAACTTATATGTAGCCGCTCCAAACTCGTTAGAAGTAGAAATCACATCATTCTTTTGGGATCTATCTCACAAAATGGGGTTGATGTTGTTGTTGTTGTATTTAGAAGCTTGTAAAAGTTTCCTATGATGGATTACAAGTGCAGAAAAATATTTTTTCAATAGAAGTTGGATACATTCAATGGTTGAACCAGATAACTCTTTAGAAATTAGATGTGTGCAATATTTGGACCAGATAACTTCTTACACCAAAATTTTGGTTTTGTTGTATTATTTTTTTTCCAATATTTTGTGTAAACAATGTAATTAAAAAAAACATTTTCACCTCAGTTTTTATAGAAACCGGGGGGATAACTTAGCATTCTTAAACAAATCTTTGTCGTTCATTTCATGATTATCAACGCTCAAGAAACTACCATTAATGATCTGCATGATACCTAAAAATTTTCCATTATAAAAACTTTCTGATATCTAAAATTGATAAAGAAACGTCATGGAGTGATTGAAACTATCTATATCATCCACTTTAACTTTTGCCATTAGTGATAGATTGAAAGTGCAAAAAGTTATCTGGGTTTAAGGTTTGTGTTTTTCAATATTCATTTGAGCAGAAAATCATTTATTTTTATATTTTTTTCTAACTCTTTTATTGTTTTATATTAGAAACAAATACTTGCTAGGTGAAGCATTTGACATTGCCCAAATATCAAGGAGTCGAAGATCCAACATATGATTTTCAGGGATAAATTAATTTTTATTTTAATATTTTGTGTAAACATAGTTAAGTATTTAAGTTTGTAAACAAATTATTTTTATTTATTTTCTGTGTAAACAATGTAACAAATTTCTAATAAAAAACAATCTAACTTACCCCTCGGTTTATTCGTAAACCGAGATGTATGAGGCGTTGGTTTTGTAAATAATAAAAATACAGGTGCTGGGGTGCAAACCCATGTGCAAATTAATTTACCCCTCAGTGTTTAAATAATCGATGTTATAAGCCTTTACTTTTCATGACGACGTTCGTTACCTCGCTACTGCAGCCGAGGTAAAATGCATTTCGCGTATGACATTAAAAACACTTTTTCTAGTAGTGTTTCTAGTCTAATCCACACCTGTGTTGTGTAACACCCCAAATTTATTAGAATATTTATTTAATTTATTTAAATATAATATTTGTGAATTTTGGTGGTTTGTGTTGACGTTGACATTTTGTGGAGTTTTGGTTATTTAATTAAATAATAGTATATAATATGAATATATTAGTATTTATTTTTTAATTTAAATAATATTAGAAGAATTAAGGGCAAGATGGACTTTTGAGGAGGATTAGTGAGGGTATTATGAGGAAAACCCATTTTAGAAGGCCAAGGGTTTAACAAAAAGGAATTGGGAAGAATATGATTCATTTTGTTAGACCGTGAAAAAGAAGGAAAGAAGTGAGAGCTCTGAGGAAAAAGGAAAAGGCGAGGATTCGAGAAGGTTTTAGGGATATTTTTGGGGTAATTGGGGGTTGCAATCGTAAGAGCTTTTGGGTCTGATA
This sequence comes from Lathyrus tuberosus, assembly GCA_022829125.1. Classification (NCBI taxonomy): domain Eukaryota; kingdom Viridiplantae; phylum Streptophyta; class Magnoliopsida; order Fabales; family Fabaceae; genus Lathyrus; species Lathyrus tuberosus. The sequence goes on from JALAZF010000060.1 coordinate 18,316,864, forward strand.
TGCTACTAATGCGTAGCAGCGATTTCCTGAAATCGCAAGTTCGCATAGCGAACGTTTCCTTCGCAAGGCGAACACTCGCCCCAGGCTCGCAAAGCGAGCAACGCAGCGAATGCGCGATGACTTTGTTGGTGAATAGTGGGTTGAATTCTGAAGTGTGATTTCTAGCTCGTAAAGCGAATGTCCCAGCGAGTGGATTCGCGAAGCGAATGAGGGTGGCGAGCGAGAGACAGAATGGGAACTCTCTGGTTTTTGTGTGGGATTTTGGGGTTTGCGGGATGCTCGCAAAGCGAACAACCCAGCGAACAGGTTCGCACGACGAACTAGGCAGCGAACGTCTGCTGTTCACGAAATTTCGTTTATGATTCTGTGCTGTCTTGGTATTTTGATGCTGTGACTTTTCTAATGATTTACCATGATGTTACTGATGATTATGAGATGGTGATTTTGTGATGTCTTGATGAATATATGATGACATGATTAACATGAGATTTTGATGAATGATGATGCTCATAATGATTTTATTGATGATGATGATTATTTACGTTGTGTATCATGCATTCATAGCATTTCAGTGATGATGTTAGACTCCGGTCTATTGTGGCCTCCATCCCATTGTGCGGATGTGAAGTGGTTTATGACGTGCTCCGGTTCTTGTGTGGAACCAATCCTAATGACGGGGATCTTTGGAGGGTGATGGCCTAAGTGTCCATCGATTGTGACGATTGGTACCACATGCATGAGTCTTGTTGTGCATTGCATTTATGTGGCATTTGTTGATATTTATGATGTTGTGTTTTGATGTTTGCCTTGTGATGACTCTGATGATGTTGTATATGATGATGACGCCATTTTATGCATATATTATTTTTATATTGATTATAATGAATTGTGATTACTTACCCTGCCTGTTTGAATGTTGCCTCCACGTGGGTAACGTGCAGGTGATTAAGCTTAACTGTGGATGCCTTCGAGGACTTTTGGAGTTTATTTGCGTTTTGTCGATGTAGAGGGTCTTGCTCTGATAGTGTAACATCGGGTTGGGTCGTTGAGTCGAACCATGTTGAATTGTTATTTTTTTGTTATTTGATGGTTATGGTTTATGTTTAAAACCTTTTTATTTTGGATTTATTATGGTTATGGTGGTTCCGCTGCCTATTTGATGGTCTTTGATTTATTTTGAGGAAACCCGTTGTTTACGAAGCAAATTGTGTTATTTGAATTTATTGAGAAGTGTGCACCCTTTGAGGTGGTTCTGATTTTACTCTGATAAATTGTGTATTTTGCCGTGTATATTGGTGGGGTAGAAATGGGTGTTACATTAGTGGTATCAGAGCAGGTCGTTCCGTCCGGCCAGGTTTTACTCGATGTCAGTCCCTTGTCGGTCGACAAGTGTGTGTACGCTGTCGATGTTTTAGTTCTTCTAACCTTGTTGGTGGTGTGCAGGATGGCTGGAAGAAATAATCGTGCAATTGTTGATGCGTTGGAATCAGTAGCTAATGTGGTGGCGCAACTCAATCCGAATGGTGGAGTTCCATATGAGTTTCGTGTTTTGGGGGAGTTCAAAAGTTTGAGAAGATCTTATCAGGGATGGGATGTAGTGGCGCGCAACAAGTTCAGTTTAGAACTCATATGTTGTCAGAAGAGGCTGAGGAATGGTGGGATAACACCCGTCAGAGACTGGAAGATGTTGGCATTGTGATAACCTGAGCTATGTTCAAGCAGGAATTTTTAGGAAAGTATTATCCAGACGATGCTCGTGGTAAGAGAGAGGTGGAATTCCTTGAGCTGAAGCAAAGAGACATGACTGTTGTAGAGTATGCTGCGAAGTTCGAGAAGCTGGTGAAGTTCTATCCTCACTACAATCGTGTTGATGCTGAGATGTCCAAGTGCCTCAAGTTCGAGAATGGGCTGAGACCAGATATTAAGCAGGGTATTGGGTATCAACAGATCCGCAGGTATGCTGAGTTGGTGGACAAGAGCAGAATCTACGATGAGGATAGTCGAGCTCGATCTGCCCACTACAAGCAGTTCAGTGAGAAGAAAGGGCAGTATAGGGGGAAACCTTATACGACTTCAGCTGACAAAGGAAAATAGAAGGCTTCAGATGGGAAAAAGACAAGTGGGGGAGCAGCTCCCGTGTCTGGGAAGTGTTACAGGTGTGGCGAGCAAGGTCATCGTGCTGATGTTTGTACTAATAATGTGTTGGGGTGCTACAGGTGTGGTAAGAAGGGTCATAGAGCTACCGATTGCAAGGATGATGGTTTTACATGTTTCAATTATGGAGAGAAGGGTCACAACAGTACCAAGTTTCAGAAACCAAAGAAGACGGCTACTGCTGCTCAGACCAGTGGCAGAGTGTTTGCTTTGAGTGGTGCCGATGTGCCAGAGAATGACAACTTGATTCGAGGTACTTATTTTATTAATGATGTTGAGTTGGTTGCTATTATTGACACTGGTGCTACTCATTCTTTTATCTCACTTGAATGTGCTAATAGATTGAGTTTGAAGTTATCCAATATGAATAGTAATATGGTAATAGAAACTCCAGCTAATGGTTCTGTTACTACTACTTTTGTGTGTTTGAGATGTCCTTTGACGATTTTTGGGAAGAGTTTTGTGATGGACTTGGTGTGTTTACCCTTGCACCAAATCGATGTAATCCTTGGAATGAACTGGTTGAAGTTCAACCATGTTCATATCAACTGTTATAACAAGACTGTGGAGTTTCCTGAGTTTGGCGATGGTGGGGAGTTAATGTTCTTGTCTGCTAAGCAAGTAGACGAACTTATGGAAGATGAAGCCTTGGTGTTTGCAATGTTTGCATCATTGCAGATTGATCGTGAAGCTGCAAGTGTCGACTTACCTATTGTATGTGAATTTCTAGAGGTGTTTCCAGATGACATCAGTGATTTGCCTCCAGAACGTGAAGTAGAGTTTGCAGTGGACTTAGTACCAGGTACGAGTTTGAAGTTCTGGTATCAGATGTGTGATGTTAAGTGTGATGTCACAACAATACAATCTGCTATATGAACAAGGTAATAACAACAGTAAATAACACAATGAATTATTCACCCAGTTCGGTCTAACTACCTACGTCTGGGGGCTACCAAGCCAGGGAGGAAATTCACTATTAGTAGTATCAAATTACAGACTCAACAATACCAGTTGACATCTACCTAACTTGATCACTACCCAATGACACTTCTACCTAAGAAACCACTTAGGTATGAGAAACCACTCACTCCCTAAATCACCTCAGTGATACAATCCAATGATTACACTTTAAAACCCACCTTGATCCTGCTTAACAGCTTTGATCAAGAACACCACACTCTTGCTTAAAAGCTCTAGAGTGAATACACTTACAACTCAAAATAGTATCACCAATTCACACACGAATGGTTTACAAAACACACACGAAGACACAAATTGACTCTCAGTTTATGCTCTCTGTCTTCCTCCTTTACCAACAAGGGTTGAGGCTGCTTTTATAGAATTCTGACTTGGGCTTGGACCTCCTCCAAAAATATCTGATTTGATTTATTTTAAAACCAAAATTTAAAACAGATTTGATCTTCAAATCTTTTTAAATCTCTTCAAATCAGCTCTAATGTTAGTTACATGATCTACTCCATAATCTGCAAATTTTCTGATTAAAAATATCTTCTCCAAGATCTTCGCATCTAATCTCTCTAACAGATCTCCTCAAAGCACACTAACACGTGCAACCCTAAAATATCACAACATGTTGTTCTGATGTTCTGATAAACTGATGTCAAGACATCAATTATAACATCAGCAGATAAAACTTCAACCCTGCAATAGCTAATGTTAGGAACCAATGTTATGACATCAGACATATGACATCAACATTGTTCAACTTTGTTTTACCAAAATTCCAGCCAATACTAGAACTAACAATCTCCCCCTTTGGCTAATTTTGGCTAAAACAATCTCTGCCATCATCAGATATACCTGCAGCGGAAAAACTTCATACCCAGCAGCAAACACAAAACAAACTGCACAAAGCTAAACTCCCCCTCAAAACAAGAACCAACATACTAGCTGTTCAAACATGCACACTCCCCCTCAAGCCTTGAGCCACACTAGGCAACACATAGGCTAACTCTCCCCCTTTTTATCCACAATTGGACAACTACCAACATCAAACACAAGGAATTGACAGCCATTAAGACATGGTCAAAGAACAAGCTTCCCAAGGAACACACATTCCAAAAACTTTGACTGGACAGGTGATACAAACAATGGATTCTTATAGAACTATAAAATCCTAGCCTTCTTCCTTCTAACAGACAACAAACAAGTATGAGTCATTCTAACAAAGATGCAGGAAAGCAACACAAGCAGGAGTTCAATAAACCAGATCCACTGAAGAACAAGAACACAACAAAGACATCCGCTGGGACTTCTTCAGGAGCAACAAGAACAAGAAAACCATCAGAGAAAAAACACATCAAAAAACCTCCAGTGCAACTCCATGCTTCTGATAATGAATGGGATGAAGATTGGAAAACTTTTCTTGATGCAGGGGGTTGGGATAATCTTTAGACCTTTTATATATTGCTTTTGATGTACTAAAATCCAATCTTGTATGCTTTCAGCAGTTGAATAAAATGTTGTTTCCATTATACATATGTAAAATCACAACTGCACAAATACTCCTTCCAGCACACCTAATCCTCATAAATGCAAATTCCCAGTTTGCTTGTTAAACTTTCAAATTGATTTGCATCTAAGGCTTTAGTAAAAATGTTAGCTAATTGTTTATCTGTAGCAACATGTTCCAAAGCAACTACTTTGTCTTCAACCAAATCTCTTATAAAATGATGCCTTATATTAATATGCTTAGTTCTGCTATGTTGAATAGGATTTTTAGAGATATTGATAGCACTCAAATTATCACAGTACAATGTCATGACATCTTGCTTGACATTGTATTCTGTTAACATCTGCTTCATCCAAACAAGTTGAGAACAACTACTCCCTGTTGCTATGTACTCAGCTTCAGCAGAAGAAAGAGACACACAGTTCTGCTTTTTACTAAACCATGATATCAGATTATTCCCTAAGAAGAAGCAACCTCCTGAAGTACTTTTTCTATCATCAGCACTCCCTGCCCAATCAGCATCACAAAAACCACATAACTCAGTGTCTGATCCATGACTGTAAAGCATTCCATAGTCACTAGTCACATTCACATATTTCAGAATCCTCTTCACTTGATTCAAGTGACTAACTTTAGGCTCAGATTGATATCTGGCACAAACTCCAACAGCAAAAGAAATATCAGGTCTGCTAGCTGTGAGATACAATAGACTTCCAATCATGCTTCTGTATAAACTTTGATCCACACTAACACCATGTTCATCCTTGGACAACTTTAAATGAGTAGGAGCAGGTGTCCTCTTGTGATTAGCATTCTCTAGACCAAACGTCTTCACTATGTTCTTTGCATACTTGCTCTGAGAAATGAATATGGAGTCCTCCATTTGTCTAACTTGTAGACCAAGAAAATAGTTGAGCTCTCCAACAAGACTCATTTCAAACTCAGACTGCATCTGTTCCACAAAATGTTTCACCATTGCATCTGACATCCCACCAAATACTATGTCATCAACATATATTTGAGCTACCATCAGTTTTCCTCCTTCCTCTTTAACAAACAAAGTCTTGTCAATCCCTCATTTTCTGTAGCCATTCACAGCCAGGAATTCAGTAAGCCTTTCATACCAAGCTCTTGGTGCTTGCTTCAAACCATAGAGAGCTTTCCTTAGTTTGTAAACATGGTCAGGAAATGTTGGATCAATAAATCCTTTTGGTTGATCAACATACACCTCTTCATTTAAGTAACCATTCAAGAAGGCACTCTTAACATCCATCTGAAAAAGCTTGAATTTGAAATTACAAGCCACCCCTAAGAGTAATCTGATAGATTCCAGTCTTGCCACAGGAGCAAAGGTTTCATCATAATCAATTCCTTCAACCTGAGTGTATCCCTGAGCAACTAATCTGGCCTTGTTTCTGGTGACCACTCCTTGTTCATCAGATTTATTCTTGCAAATCCATTTGGTGCCAATCACATTAACTCCATCAGGCCTTGGTACAAGATCCCACACTTCATTCCTTTTGAATTGTTCCAGCTCTTCATGCATGACATTAATCCAAAACTCATCAGTCAAGGCTTCTTTGACATTCTTGGGCTCAATTTTAGAAACAAAGCAAGAATTTGACACAACCTCTCTTGATCTAGTGCTAACCCTTGATTTAGGATCACCTATGATAAGCTCCCTTGGATGGTCCTTTAGCACTCTAATAGACGGTTCTTTATTAGATTGTTCAGGTTCAGGCTCAGCATCAACATGACTGGAAGACTCACTTCTGTCTTCAGTTTCTTCCGTGACTTCTTCAACTGATGTTTCAACATCATCCAGGACATCAACATCTTCCTGCTTATCAATGTCATCAATCACCACATTTATAGACTCCATCATAACCTTTGTTCTGGAGTTGAAAACCCTGTAAGCTCTGCTATTTGTAGAGTATCCTATAAAGATTCCCTCATCACTTTTAGGATCCAATTTTCTCCTCTATTCACGATATGACAGAATGTAACATTTACTTCCAAAAACATGAAAGTACTTCACATTTGGCTTTCTTCCTTTCCACAGTTCATACAGAGTAGCTGAAGTGCCCCTTCTCAAAGTAACTCTGTTGTGAATATAGCAAGCAGTGTTCATGGCTTCAGCCCAGAAATGGTAAGGAAGCTTTTTGGCATGAATCATTGCTCTAGCAGATTCTTGGAGAGTTATGTTCTTCCTTTCAACAACTTCATTCTGTTGAGGAGTAATAGGAGAGGAAAACTCATGACAGATGCCTTCAGCAGAGTAGTAATCAACAAACTTGCTATTTTCAAATTCCCTCCCATAATCACTCCTTATTCTGATGACATTTCTCTCTGTCTCTCTTTGGAGTCTTTGACATAAATCTTTAAATACATCAAACACCTCTGTTTTGTCTTTGATGAAGCTTACCCAGGTGTACCTAGAATAGTCATCTACAACAACATAAGCATACTTCTTCCCACCTAGACTTTCCACCTGCATAGGTCCCATCAAGTCCATATGAAGAAGTTCCAAAACTTTGGAGGTGGTGTTATGTTGAAGCTTCTGATGTGACATCTTGGTCCGCTTCCCTATTTGACAATCTCCACACACTCTTCCTTCTTCAATATTGAGTTTAGGAATTCCTCTGACAGCTTCTGAAGATATTATTCTCTTCATTCCCTTCAGATGAAGATGTCCCAACTTTTGATGCCAAATTTTGACTTCATCATCTCTAGCAAACACACATGTTGAGGTACTTGAGTCTTGTTGCACCCATAGATAACAGTTGTCCTTAGACCTAACACCCTTCATGATGACTTCTCCTTTCTCATTTGTGACATTGCACTCAGATTTTGTAAAGTCTACTTTGAATCCTTGATCACAAAGTTAACTAATACTGATCAAATTTGCTGTCAACCCTTTGACAAGTAGAACATCATCCAGTCTAGGAGCACCAACATAATTCAGCTTGCCCATCCCCTTGATTTCTCCTTTGACACCATCACCGAAGGTTACATGACCTGAAGACTGGAGCTTAACATCTACCAACAAATTCTTAACTCCTGTCATGTGTCTTGAACACCCACTATCAAAGTACCAGTCTTCTTTGGTAGAAACCCTAAGAGAAGTGTGAGCTATTAAGTTTATAACTTTTCCTTTGGAACCCATTGCTTCTTAGAATTGAAGGCCTGATTACCTATAGGAAACTTCTGTGTGGGAGTATACTGATGTGCCTTCTGAGGATACCCATGTAGCTTATAACAGTAGGCCTTTATGTGTCCAAAATGCCCACAGTGATGACATCTCCAGCGCCTGAATTTCTTCCTAGAAGGAATCCTGTCATTATGTTTAAACATCTGTTTTAACATTACTGGTTTGGAACTGGTAATAACATCATCAGAAGCTGCAACATTGTTGAATCCCAAACCACTTTTGTCTCCAGCAATTTTCCCAATACTAAGAATGTTGTCTAGAGCATCAGTACCATTATTCAACATTCTGACAGTTTTGGTCATAGAATCCAATTTAGAGTTAAGCATATTGACTTTATTTTCAAGTTCAGTCTTTTCAGCCTCTAACTGCACTATGGTTTTCTTCAGCTTCTCTTCTTCAAGACACACTTGTTCACTTCTCATGCACAATTCTTTATACGAGGCAGCAAGCTCGTCATAAGTAACCTTATCATCACACGAATCATCATCTGACTCACAAACCCCAATCATAGCTCTAACAAGCTTAGCTGATTCTTCTTCAGATTCACTTTCACTATCAGACCAGGAAGCAGATAACCCCTTTTTCTGCTTTTTGAGATAAGTAGGACATTCCTTCTTGACATGACCATACCCTTCACACTCATAGCAATGGACTCCCTTGTCATTATTGGACTTTTCTTCATCTCTAGTTTTCTTCCCCTGATCTCCTGATCTGTTGGTGTCAGATGTGATGTTCTTGACATTAGGATTATAACTCCTATTTATCCTCTTCATAACCTTATTAAACTGTCTTCCCAGTAAAACAATGGCATGGGACAGCTCCTCCTGAGACTCAACACCCTTCTCTTTCTTAGAATCTTCAGAACTAGATACCAAAGCTATACTTTTGGTTTTCTTTTCAGGTTCCTCTTCCATTCCTAATTCAAAGGTTTGAAGAGAACCTATCACCTCATCAACCCTCATCTTGCTAATGTCTTGGGCTTCTTCTATAGCTGTCACCTTCATTTTATATCTCTTGGGAAGAGATCTAAGAATTTTCCTTACCAGATTTTTAAACTTTGTGGTCAAAAGTTGAAGTCTTGACATCTTGACTTTGGAGGTTCCTTCATGAGTAGTCTTCAAGATGTCCCATGCTTCCTTAACTACTTCACAAGTGTTGACCAACCTGAAGATGTTCTTATCAACACCATTGAATATGGCATTCAAGGCTTTAGAATTCCCAAGGGCAAACTCATCTTCTTCCTTGGTCCATTCTTCTTCAGGTTTCAGTTTTGAGCTACCCTCTACTTCCTTTCCATTCTCATCCTTTTCCACAATAACAGGATGTTTCCATTCTTTCACAATAGCCTTCCAGGCTCTGCTGTCTAATGACTTCAAGAATGTAACCATACGAGGTTTCCAATAGTCATAATTTGAGCCATCTAGAATATGGGGTCTATTCACAAATCCACCAGTCTCCTTGTCCATTGCACCAGAAAGTATCAGCCCTAGATCTCACCCAGATGTAGAGCAGGATGCCTGCTCTGATACCAATTGAAATTCTGGTATAAGATGTGTGATGTTAAGTGTGATGTCACAACAACACAATCTGCTATATGAACAAGGTAATAACAACAGTAAATAACACAATGAATTGTTCACCCAGTTCGGTCTAACTACCTACGTCTGGGGGCTACCAAGCCAGGGAGGAAATTCACTATTAGTAGTATCAAATTACAGACTTAACAATCCCAGTTGACATCTACCTAACTTGATCACTACCCAATGACACTTCTACCTAAGAAACCACTTAGGTATGAGAAACCACTCACTCCCTAAATCACCTCAGTGATACAATCCAATGATTACACTTTAAAACCCACCTTGATCCTGCTTAACAGCTTTGATCAAGAACACCACACTCTTGCTTAAAAGCTCTAGAGTGAATACACTTACAACTCAAAATAGTATCACCAATTCACACACGAATGATTTACAAAACACACACGAAGACACAAATTGACTCTCAGTCTATGCTCTCTATCTTCCTCCTTTACCAACAAGGGTTGAGGCTGCTTTTATAGAATTCTGACTTGGGCTTGGACCTCTTCCAAAAATATCTGATTTGATTTGTTTTAAAACCAGAATTTAAAACTGATTTGATCTTCAAATCTTTTTAAATCTCTTCAAATCAGCCCTAATGTTAGTTACATGATCTGCTCCATAATCTGCAAAATTTCTGATTGAAAATATCTTCTCCAAGATCTTCGCATCCAATCTCTCTAACAGATCTCCTCAAAGCACACTAACACGCGCAGCCCTAAAACATCACAACATGATATTCTGATGTTCTGATAAACTGATGTCAAGACATCAATTATAACATCAGCAGATAAAACTTCAACCCTGCAACAGCTAATGTTAGGAACCAATGTTATGACATCAGACATATGACATCAACATTGTTCAACTTTGTTTTACCAAAATTCCAGCCAATACTAGAACTAACAGAGTCCAGTGTCAATGGCTCCTTACCGGATGTCAGCTTCTGAGTTAAGTGAATTGAAGAAATAGCCAGAAGAATTACTCGAGAAGAGTTTTGTTCGACCAAGTGTTTCTCCGTGGGGTGCTCCTGTGTTGTTAGTGAAGAAGAAGGATGGTAGTATGAGGTTGTGTGTTGATTATCGGCAGTTGAATAAAGTGGCTATTAAGAATAAGTATCCACTTCCGAGAATCGACGACTTGATGGATCAGTTAGTAGGTACATGTGTGTTTAGAAAGATTGATTTGAGATCGGGTTACCATCAGATTCGTGTTAAACCTAATGACATTCCGAAGACATCTTTCAGAACGACGTATGGTCACTATAAATACACTGTGATGCCGTTTGGTGTGTCCAATGCACCTGGTGTGTTCATGGAGTATATGAATTGGATCTTTCATGAGTATCTGGATCAGTTTGTGGTGGTTTTCATTGATGACATCCTGATATATTCTAAGTCTGAAGTAGAATATGCCGAGCATTTGAGAACTGTGTTGCAAGTATTGAAGGAAAAGAAGTTGTGTGCAAAGCTGTCGAAGCGTGAGTTCTGGTTGAAATAGGTGAGTTTTCTTGGTCATGTGATTTCGAGGGGTGGAATTGTTGTAGATCCTTCCAAGATTGATGTTGTGTTACAGTGGGAGACTCCAAAATCTGCTACTGAGATATGAAGTTTTCTGGGATTGGCGGGTTATTACCGCAAGTTTATCGAGGGCTTTTCTAAGTTGGCATTACCTTTGACTCAGTTGACTCGAAAGGGTCAAGCTTTTGTGTGGGATGTAGCTTACGAAGAGAGTTTTGTGGAATTGAAGAAGAGGTTGACGACCGCTCCGGTGTTGATTTTGCCTAATCCGAGTGAATCTTTTGTGGTGTATTGCGATGCGTCGAAGATGGGTCTTGGTGGAGTGCTGATGCAGAATGGTCAAGTTGTTGCCTATTGTAATACGGTGGAGAACTGACTTTTTAATTTTGTATTCGCAAAACATGTTGCGGTTAGCAAGAGTCTCCACCGACTTTTCTTTTATCCAATTTATTTAGGAAAGGTGAAAAGAACAGGAAAGACCTTTTTGAAAAGATTTTGAGTTCGGGGGGTAAATTGTGAAAAGGGAAGGTGTTAACACCCCTTTTCATCCGTAGTTATCTTCGGGTTCTTAATTGCTTGCTCACTTTAAACTTGCTTATTTTTTTGAAATGTGGTGTGTGTTTAGAAAATATTTTTGAAAGAGTTGACTTTGTAATAATTTGTGTAAGAATGTATACAAAGTGTTTGTTTTTGAATATATTTTCGAAAGTGTGAGGTGTGAAAAGTATTTATTTTGAGTTGTGAGCAAGCATTTAAAAGTTACTTACCCTTAATTTATAAGGTCTTTCTTGTACTTATTCTTTTCCTTGAGAGATAGTACTATCCATACCATTAGTGGGTAGGTAGTCCTATCTATTGGATGTGAAGGGACACGAAGGGTCATCGAATGGTCATAGAAGGCAGCATGTAAGGATACCTTAGCAATTCGAAGGGACTATCATCATTTTTCCGTAGGGTCATCGAGGGACAAGATCATTTTTTCGTAGGCAACTCGAAGGGTCATCGAGGGACAAGATCATTTTTCGTAGGCAACTCGAAGGGTCATCGAGGGACTATGATCTTTATATCGAAGGGACTATGATGATATTATTCGTAAGCGTCTTTTGCTAAAGTATCCCTACGTTCGAGGGACATGACCATGTTCGTAAGGCAACTGAGAGAGGCTACCCTAGAGGTGCAAGTGTGATTGAGTGGATTAGTTTCAATTATTTATCTTGAATTAGGGTTTTCTAGATTGTTTTTTAGTTTTGCCATACAAACCCTAATTACTACACAGTTGTAAAATAAAATAGTGGAATGTAAAGTGCGGAAAGTAAAATTCCTACGCTATTACAAAGCTTTGGGAGAGATATATAAGTATAACAAACCTTGCGGGAAATAAAACTATGGCTATTACAAAAAAAAACTGTGCGATCTATACAATTTTTCTAGGAATTTAAATAGCAAATAAATAAATAAGTGAAAGAAAATGTCAGAAAAAACTTGATACGAACGTTAAAAAACGGAGGGAGAAGGCGGATCTAAATTTATCAAAAACGTAAAGCAAAAAGAAATTTTAAAACATGTAAAAAAAAAAACAACAATGTTGCTACCGCGGAACTGGGATCATCGCAACCAGATCCAAATCGTGAGGATCTAAATAAAAAGAAATAAAGTAAAAGAATTTTTTAAAATTTGATAAAAACCAACAAAGTTGCTAACGCGAAAGCGCGATCATCGCAGCCAGATCCAAATCAGACGGATCTAAATTTATCAAAACGTAAAGCAAAAAGAAACTTTAAAACGTGTAAAAAAAACAACAATGTTGCTACCGCGGAATTGGGATCATCGTAACCGGATCCAAATCGTGAGGATCTAAATTTTTTAGAGATAGAAAATGCATATAAAAAAAGTAAATTTAACGTGCTAAAAAAAAATATCAACAATGTTGCTAACGCAAAAATGCGATCATCGCAACCGGATCCAAATTTTACGGATCTGACTTTATAAAAATAGAAAAGCGAAAGGACTTTTAAAATGTGTAAAAAAAAAACAACAGTGTTGCTACCGCAAAAATTGGATCATCGTAACCAGATCGAACCAATACAAATGTCACACATTATGCACATCAATATGCAAATAGCGTATCGACACGGTTCAATCTAAAAATAATAATATAATAAATAAATAATAAAAAAAAATAAAAAGATGAACAAATAAAAACTATATATTAGAAAGCAATATGTATTAACAATAGGATTATATAAAAAAAAATTATTATATATTATGAAAAAACGTTAGCATAACCAAATTTTGAATAATATATTTCAAATCAAAACCAAATTATAGGAATGTGTTATGCAATATTAGAATGTATCAATGCAAAATTATACTGTATCAATAGAAAACTAGTTTATATATACTTGTCAGTAATATGAATGCGTTTACGTGATGGTATGCCGATGAAAAAAAATCAGTGAGGATCGGAATAAGAAAAGATTGCTACGTTACTTACTATTTGACAATTCCGGCCGCGTGTTTCTCTTAGTTTTTCTTTTTTTTTTTTTTTAGTCTTCCACTCCGTACACACATATATATAATGAAACAAATTAGGGTTAACTATTTTCTAAAATCCAAAAAAGTCCTTAATGGATAATTTTAGGCCCAAATTAAATGATACTAAATAAAAATTAAACAAATAATAAAAAAATACAATTTTTGTGATTTTTTTGAAAATAATTTAAAATGGAAAGAAAGTTAGTAACAAATAACAGAAACAAATTCAAAATGTAACATGTGAGATTCGAACCCGCGACCTCATACTTGCAAGCCTTATCTCCTTTCCAATTGTGTCAATTCATTTATTCGAAACAGAAATGCACTTGAAAGTATATGAAGGTCAAACAACTATTTGTTATTTAAACAATTTAAAGTAAACTGTTACCTATTTTTTGAGTAAAACTTACTGTTTAAATGTTAGTAAAAATCGAACCAAAAACTTATAAAATCAAAGTTAAAAAAAATAATTTAAATGTTAGAAAATAGGGCAGGCAAATTTTGGGGTACAACAGCTGCCCCTGTTCAATCTTCTTAAACCTGAAGAGTTAGATTGACATGTCTGCCATTCGTGATCTGAAGGTGGAAGAGGATTGAACACTTAAGTGCCCAGAAATTTGCACGCACGGGTGCACGAAGTAGCGCTTGTTAGTTGATTATATTGCTTGAATGGGCTTAAAGATGCCATTCGGAAAGATGACAGGATGAAGATGGTCTTATAGATGTCATCCAAAGTAACTGCTGATAGGAGTATCAGAATGAGTCTAGGTTTGACTGTATCTGAGGAATATACTAGAATGAGTCTGTGTCCAACTGTATCTAGCAGACGTGCTGGGGAGTGCCAGAATCATTCTTATGCCTTGATTGTATCTGTATGATGTTCTAGAATGAGTCTACGTCTTGACTGTATCTATAAGGAGATCAGAATGAGTCTTTGCCTAACTGTATCTGAGTGCCGTATCAGAATGAATCTGCGTCTGACTGTATCTGAAAAATTAGTATTAGAATGAGTCTTCGACCGACTGTATCTAAAAGATTAGTATTAGAATGAGTCTTCGACCGACTGTATCTAAAAGATGTATTGGAATAAGTATCAGAATGAATTTGTGTCTTGATTGTATCTGAACTGTGTCTAGAATATGTACTGGAATGAGTATCAGAATGAATCTGTGTCTTGATTGTATCTGAACCGTGTCTAGAAGATGTACTGGAATGAGTCTACTCCTGACTGTATCCAAAGGAGTATCAGAATGAATCTTCGACTGATTGTATCTGAAAGATGATAAACTGTTGACAATATTTGTCCGTTTGAGAACTAACCTGAAAAAACCAAGTTAGTTTTATGCAATGTCATGATATATGTAATGCATTGCGTAATGATGCTCTTAAACTAAATGAGAATGTTATATGCGTTTTGTATGCGTATGCTATGATGTATTGTAAATGATGTATGGGTATGAAATGTCGCTGAAGGTAGCGGTGGCTTTGAATAGTAAAGTCTGATTGGGGAAAATAAATCCCTGACTGTTGTTGGGGATGGAGAAAATAAATCTTCAGATCCTGTTTGGAATGACTCTACTGGGGATTCATACTTTCCGTTTGGGAATATTCCGCTGGGGATCTTTGACTTCTGCTTGTGGATAGAAGTATTCTGTCAGGAGAGTCGTTAGTCCGTGGTTCTTTTACTGTGGAAATTAATTGTATGCATTCTGACTGGGAATAAAAGAGATGGATAATTCTCCAATGCACTGTCTGACCAGGTTTCAGACACGAGTGTCAACTCTTCTGGGGATAGCATCCTTGAATAAATTCTACTGGGGGATTGAATTCTGTATACTACATAGAGGGAATAACCTCCGATGGGGATTAGAATTTCATAGGCTGCGTTGAGGAAATTTCTGTTGTATGCTGGGGAAATGATCAACTTCTTTATCTGCTAGGGGATCTATGATCATGCCAAGCTGTCTATCGAAGACATGGAAGTGAATCGCTGGAAGATGCCCCGATTTCTGTCTAAGGGCATACTAATTCTGTAGGGGAATATATCTCTGTTCGGGATGAGCTTGTGAAGATAGCTCAATAGAGATAATTCCATGGAGATTGCTCTGTGGGGATATTTCCATGAACTGGCTCTGTGGGGGTTCGTGGATATCTTGAACACTATCCCAACTCCTATAATCCTTAGTAAATGTTATTCCTGTTTTCATGTATATATATTTTTTGGTAAACATCAATCATATTCAAGTGCATATGTTCATTCAAATTACCCATTGGACGTTTACGCAAACAAAACAGGGAAAGTAAAAGCAATTTTTGAATTTGAAAATAGACTTGTATTGATTTTGAAATTGGCCTATAAACAAGCAGTTTTGTACAAGGAGACAGAAATCCTAGTAAGAGGAAATTGTCGTAAAATTGGAAAGGTACAAAGTGATAAACAAAGAAAAACAACTATGTGGAAATGATCCCGTTGAGTTTCAACTCTGTTATTGCCACTATATCTTCAAGCATCTCATCCCTTGCTGTCGGAAGAAAGATGGCTGGATTGATCTGTGTCGTTCGAACTTGATAAAACTAAGCTGGAAGCAGATAAGTGATCCAACGAGACATAGTCGTACGCTTTAATCCCTAACTTTTACCTGGTCCGCCTTTTCAGGCTTTCAGTCCACCGGGATACCCTTTTTTGCCCAAGCCGCCTTTTCAAGTTTTCGACTTGCCGGGTGTACAGTTCTTTTGTATATAGATCCCTAATTTTTGCCCGAGCCCTTTTGGTTTGCCGAGATGCCCTTATTTTTGCCTAGGCCAGTCAACCTAGCGGGTCTCTTTTTATGCGTAGTATCTTTTGACTATGTCCGCGTTCACAGGGTGCGGGAAATCTTCACCGTCCATAGTAGTAAGCATCATAGCACCGCCAGAAAATATTTTCTTGATTACAAATGGACCTTCATATGTGGGAGTCCATTTTCCCCTGGGATCACCCTGTGGTAGTATGATACGCTTTATTACCAAATCACCGGCTTGGTACAATTGGTGCTTGACTTTCTTGTTAAAGGCCTTGATCATACGCTTCTGATACATCTGGCCATGACAAACAGCCGTAAGCCTCTTCTCATCAATCAAATTTATCTGATCAAGTCGAGTCTGAAACCATTCATCTTCGTCTAAGCCTGCATCTTGCATAATCCTTAGGGAAGGAATCTGAACTTCAACAGGTAAAACTGCCTCCATACCATAGACTAAAGAGAAAGGGGTTGCCCCTGTTGAGGTACGTACTAAGGTGCGATAACCATAAAGAGCAAATGGTAACATCTCATGCCAATTTTTGTATGTCACCGTCATCTTTTGCATGATCTTCTTAATATTCTTGTTGGCAGCTTCCACTGCGTCATTCATCTTTGGTCGATATGGAGAAGAATTGTGATGCTTAATCTTAAACTGCGTCCAGAGTTCAGTGATCATAGTGTTGTTTAGATTAGTACCATTTTCTGTGAAAATCCTTTCAGGGATGCCATATCGACAGACAAGGTTATGTTTGATGAACCGAGCTACAACATTCTTGGTAACAGAAGCGAATGAGGCTGCTTCCACCCACTTCGTAAAGTAATCGATAGCAATAAGGATGAAACGATGTCTATTGGAAGCGGTAGGTTTAATCTCTCCAATCATATCAATGCCCCACATTGCAAAAGGCCAAGGAGCAGTCAGAACATTCAACGGAACCGGTGGTACATGTACTTTGTCAGCATAGATCTGGCACTTGTGATAAGTTTTGGAGTGATGATGGCAATCAGTTTCCATGGTAGACCAGTAGTAACCTGCTCTCAAAATTTTCTTAGCCATTATATGCCCACTAGAGTGAGTGCCAAAAATTACGTCATGCATCTCTTCCATAATCTTTTCTGCTTCCTTCTTGTCTACGCAGCGAAGCAAGGTTGAATCGTGGTTGCGTTTATACAAAATTCGGTTACTCAGAAAGAACTTAGTAGAGAACCTCCTTAGAAACTTCCTGTCATTGGTAGATGCCCCTTCAGGATATTCCTGAGTTTCGAGATATCTTTTCACTTCGTGGAACCAAGGTTTCTCTTCTACCCCATCAGTATCAACTTCATAACAGTATGCCGGCTCATCTAGTCTGTCAATAGTAATCCTAGGAGCCTCGTTGTCCCATCTGACTTTGAACATAGATGACATGGTAGCTAACGCGTCTGCCAACTGATTCTCTTCTCGTGGAATATACTCAAAAGTGATTTCTTCAAAGTATGGAATCAAAGTCAATACATGTTCTCGGTAAGGAATGAGATTTGGATGCTTCGTGTCCCATTCTCCTTTAATCTGACTGATCACTAGGGTTGAGTCCCCATATACATTCAAGAATTTGATCCTCATATCAATGGCATCTTTGATACCCATGATGCACGCTTCATATTTAGCCATATTGTTGGTACAGTGAAAGCAAAGTCTAGCAGTAAACGGCGTATGGCAACCCTTAGGAGAGATAATTACAGCACCAATACCATTGCCGAGTGCGCTAGAAGCTCCATCAAAAACCATAGTCCATCGGGATCCTAGTTCAGGTCCTTCATATGGTCCAGGTTCTTCATAATCAGTAACAAGCATAATATTCTCATCTGGGAACTCAAAATTCATAGACTGATAGTCATCCACCGCTTGATAAGCCAAATGATCAGCTAGTACACTTCCTTTGATTGCTTTCTGCGTAGTGTACTAGATATCGTATTCTGTCAAGACCATCTGCCATCTTGCTATTCGTCCGGAGAGAGCAGGTTTCTCAAATATGTATTTGATAGGATCCATCTTAGAGATCAATAAAGTGGTATGAGTCAACATATACTGTCTTAGTCGGCGAGCAGCCCATGCCAAAGCGCAGCAAGTTTTCTCAAGCAGTGAATATCTTGTTTCACAGTCGGTAAACTTTTTGCTAAGGTAGTATATTGCATGCTCTTTTCGACCAGACTCGTCATGTTGCCCCAACACACACCCCATTGAATTCTCTAGCACTGTTAAGTACATAATTAGAGGTCTTCCTTCAACTGGTGGCATCAGAATCGGAGGTTCTTGGAGATACTCCTTGATCTTATCAAAAGCTATCTGACATTCGTCATTCCACTTCACTACTTGATCTTTTCTCAGTAATTTGAAGATTGGCTCACAAGTAGCGGTCAAATGGGAGATAAATCTGGAAATATAGTTCAAACGTCCCAAGAAACCTCTGACTTCTCTCTCAGTACGGGGAGCGGGCATATCTTGTATAGCTTTTACCTTTGCAGGGTCGACTTCAATACCTTTACCACTGACGACGAAACCCAAAAGTTTACCGGATCTAACCCCAAAGGTGCATTTGTTTGGATTCAATCTCAACTTGTACTTCTTCAACTTCTCAAACAGTTTGTGTAGGTGGTCAAGGTGCTCTTCTTCATTCTGAGATTTGGCTATCATATCATCAACGTATACCTCTATCTCGTGATGGATCATATTATGGAATAGAGCAACCATAGCGCGCTGGTATGTTGCCCCTGCGTTCTTCAAACCAAATGGCATTACCTTGTAACAAAAGGTGCCCCACTGTGTAACGAATGTAGTCTTCTCCATGTCTTCAGGTGCCATCTTGATTTGATTATAACCTGAGAAACCATCCATGAATGAGAATACCTTGTGCTGAGCAGTGTTATCTACCAGAACATCAATATGTGGGAGAGGAAAGTCATCTTTGGGGCTTGCCCTGTTTAGATCCCCGTAGTCCACACACATACGAACTTTACCATCCTTCTTAGGCACTGGTACTACATTTGCAACCCACTGAGGATATGATGTGACAGCTAGAAAACCTGCATTGAACTGCTTTATAACCTCGGCTTTGATCTTTTCAGACATCTCAGGGCGCATACGACGAACCTTCTGCTTTATCGGAGGACAACCTTCCTTCATCGGTAAACGGTGAACCACGATATCAGTATCAAGTCCTGGCATATCTTCATAAGACTAAGCGAAAATCTCAGCATAATCACGTAGCATCTGAATCAGTCTTTTCTTGACACGGTCTTCTAATCCAGCACCTATCTTGATTTCTTTCTTATCCTCCTCAGTACCTAGATTTACGACCTCGACTGGCTCTTTGTGCGGTTGTATGATATTTTCTTCTTGCTCTAATAGTCTAGCAAGCTCTCTAGGCACTTCACAATCTTCCTCACCTTCATCCTCGGCTTGGTAGATCGGATTTTTGAAGTCATAATTGACAATAGCAGAACCGTTATCAATGGGATCCAGAGTGGATGTGGATCTGCAATTTATTGCGTGGGTGTGTGTAAGAACACATAGCTATTTTGATGAATATAAAGTAAAAGAAAATACAAAGAGTGCAAAATTTGAATGCAAAACGTCCATTGATTTATTGAATGAAAATATACGATGAAATGACAACCCTAACAAATGGGCCATTGTGCCCCGGGCAAGGCACAAGGCTTAAAAGTTTTATTGTTCAAATTAACAAAACCAAACTTCGAAAATAAGAAAAACAGAAAATATCATTTACTCCTGACTAAAGGAGATAGGAATAATGTCTTCAGTCTTCCAATTGTTGAGCCCACTGCCAATGGTAGGAAAGATCCAACTGTCTAGATCACAGTCACTATCAGCATCCTCCACAGCGTTGACCTGATCTTTATGAACTCCTTTGTTGGTGATACGAATAGTACGAGCACGACGTACAGCCCTCTGAGCCTCTGAAGTGAAGCCCAAACCAAATTTGTCAGACTTGTAAGGGATGTCAGGAAGCTGACCCCAAATGGTACAACCACATTCTTCAACCACGGCTCTAGCATCCTTTAGGGAAACCATTGTAGGAGGCACTCTAGTAACCTTGGGAACAGTAGGAACTGGTTTAGCAATAGGAGCAGTCTGAGGAGCCAATTCAAATGTTTGACAAGGAGTCTCGAGGAATTCGCCATCCATCTCAACATACTTGAAAGTATTCAAATGACTAACCATGTACTCTTCTACACCATAGACAGTGACAATCTTGCCTTTCACGGGATACTTCAGCTTCTGATGTAAGGTAGAAGTCACAGCGCCTGCCCCATGTATCCAAGGGCGCCCGAGCAGACAGGAATAGGCAGGACGAATGTCCATTACATAGAAAGTAGAAACAAAGACTTGAGAACCCACTCTGATTGGAAGATCAACCTCTCCGTGCACTAATCTCTTTGAACCATAAAAAACTCTCACCACAACATCACTGGGTCTCAGCGCAACCCCTTCACGGTCAAGCTTGTCTAGAACAATCTTCGGCAATACATTCAATGAGGAACCCGTGTTCACCAGTACATGAGATAGAGTAGTGCCCCTACACTCAATGGAGACATGCAGGGCCTTATTGTGGTTCCTTCCGGCAGGAGTCAGATCAGCGTCAGAAAATCCTAGACCATTATCAGTTGTCAAGCTAGCGACACAATTTTCAAACTGGTCAACAGAGATTTCCTGCGGCACATGCGCGGATTTCAAAAACTTCACCAAAGCCTTAGCATGGGCCTCGGAGCACAACAACAGAGATAACATAGAGATCTTGGAGGGGGTGTGCCCCAATTGTTCAACAACATTGTAATCACTCTTGCAGATAATTTTTAACACTTCCTCCATTTCTTTGGAGGGATCTTCGATAGTAGTTTCACCCGGGGTCTTCATTTGGGCAGGCTCAACCACCGGTTCTTTGTCTCGAGTCTCAGTAATTGATTTGGAGGCAGAGATACGAACTGGAGTGGTAACAGTCTTCGGAGAGATTTCCGGGGAGAAAACTCTTCCACTTCGGGTAACCTTACTAGTCCCGACGATATTGTAGACACCAGGATTAGTAACTTCAGTAGTTTCATCAGTCAAAGGCTCTTGCTTGACACCATGAATGTAAACATCCGCACCATACTTCCAAGGGATAGCCTTGCTAGAGGAATATGGAATCGGGCCGAGCGCAGTAATAATCAGGGGAGCCACTCTAGGCTCGGCAGTAATCTTCACAGGAACTTTAGAGGTGATCCTCACAGGAGTTTTGGAATTAGTAACCACAGATACGTCCTCAAACTTTAGACCTCGGGACAAATTTTCACATAAGGTCTCCATAGAAGGAATCTTCTCAAACAGTATAGTACGGTCGTCCATCAAACACTGAATGCCCTCTTTCAGCTTCACACAACCATTGGATTGAGATGCATAACAATGACAGTTTTCAACGCAGCCCGGAAATAAACCGGCTTGCAACAACTTCTTTTTAACAATTGATAGAGGAGTAGTCAAGTTAACCACAGTAGCAACATAAGAACAATCATCAATAGCACTAACGATCTTGTCATGATTCGGCATAGGAACGGTAATCACATTAGGAGTCTCAGGGGGATCAAACTCAATCTCCTTAGCGTTAATCATGTCTTGAATCTTGTTCTTCAGCGCCCAACAGCTGTTCGTATCATGTCCAGGACTATTAGAATGGTATGCACACCTTGCATCGGGATTATAGCTAGGAGCGAAAGTATTAGGATTCCTAGGAGGATCCCTCAAAGTAACCAACTCTGCCTTCAACATAAGCTGTAACGCCTGAGCCAATGACATGTTGATCTTTGTAAATTGTCTCATGGGTGTATCCTGCTTACGCTGATTACTTTGTTGTTGTGGCGCCGGTGCAGAGATCAGAACTGCCCCAACAGATTGGTTGCGAACTTTCTGGCCGTGTACAACATTAGATTCCTTCTTCCCATTATGTGGCTTCTTTGTAGTGTTTGAAGATGTAGCCACTTGTATTTTACCACTTCGAATTCCATTTTCAACACGTTCTCCTGTCAATATCAGCTCGGTGAAACCGGATGACGAGCTTCCAAGTAGATGACTATAGAAAGGACCGGTTAATGTGCTCATGAACATGTCAATCAACTATCTGTCAGCTAAAGGAGGTTGAGCTCTGCTTGCGAGATATCTCCACTTCTGTGCATACTCTTTAAAGCTTTCCTCAAAACCCATTGACATACTCTGTAGTTGCATTCGGGTTGGTGCCAGATCAGAATTGTACTGGTATTGTTTGTAGAAAGCTGCAGCCAAATCTTCCCATGTATGAATGTTAGTACTTTCGAGTTGATAGTACCATTCCAATTGTGCTCCAGACAAACTCTCTTGAAAGAAATGCACCCACAATTTCTTGTCAGCAGTGTGTGGTTGAATCTTTCGGACATATGATCTCAAATGCAGCTTCGGACAAGAAACACCATCATACTTAGCAAAAGTGGGAATTGTGAACTTAGGAGGAATGACAACCTCTGAGACTAGACCCAAATCCTCAAAATTCAAGCTAGGCACCTTAGGAATTTCCATAGCTTTTAGACGTTCTTCTAATAGCTTATAATTCTCATCAGTAGGAGGGTATTGTTCATCCAAATAATCTTCTTCCTCTCCAACAGAATATTTGTCAGAACCATGGTTGCTTTTTTCCTCAGTTTTAACACTTTTACCATCTTCTTCCTGTTCATCATCTTGGTCTACTGGGATCCCAATTTCCTTGACCTGTTTAGCCGGACCTATGAATCTCCTCCCCAGGTTGATGACGCCAGTTGATTTTCATGCTTTATTCTTCTTCTTGGTCAGAAGTGCTTTCAGTTCTTCTTGCCCCTTGGACAAGTTCAGGATCAGCTCTTGGAACTGGGCGTTCCGGGCCTGGAGATCTTTGACGGTTT
Organism: Lathyrus tuberosus; assembly: GCA_022829125.1. Taxonomy (NCBI): domain Eukaryota; kingdom Viridiplantae; phylum Streptophyta; class Magnoliopsida; order Fabales; family Fabaceae; genus Lathyrus; species Lathyrus tuberosus. The sequence continues at coordinate 18,340,062 of JALAZF010000060.1, forward strand.
GCTCGAGAGCCATTTCTTCTGAAATAAACAGCGAGAAGATGAGAGACCTGTCTTAGAAACCTGTTATGCAATGATTATGAGATGTAGATGCATATGCAATGATTTCAAGGACTTTAGAGTTTATCTTTGCAAACAGAAACAAAAGGAAAACTTTTATTAGTAAACTCAAAATTCATTTTTTTTTCTTTTATGCCTCTTGGGCTACAATGAGAGGAAATTTCAAAAAGCAAATTCAAAAATGCCTAAGACCTATGACTCAAGACTCAAGTCTCCCACGGGCGCTTCCTCTTTGTGCCGATGTAAGTATTGATGCTCTGCTCCTCATGAAGTAATTTCGTCAACTCCAACATCTTCTTCTCACTAGCATAAAACTAAGTCTCAAAGGTGTCTCTTTCTTCTTTCATCTGAACCCAGGATTTCTGCAGCTCTTCAAGATCGGTAGGCATATCTGGATGGAGAATTACTTGAGAAACATCTCCCTCAAACTCAGGTTCAACAATCACTGGTCTAACAGCTGGATATGGCATAATAAGATCTCGAGCACGAGTGCGCACCCATCTGAGGTAAGGCTCTAAAGGAATAGAGTTCTTTTGTCCCAAGGTCCTGCTTTCAATCTTATACACATTATTCCATGCGCGTATAAACCTTTGACGGTAACCTTGAGGATCATCTTCATAATCGAACACAATACCCTGAATAAGCATATCATGAGGACCACCCCTTCTAGCATAACCAAATTGGCGCAAGGCTAGCAAAGGATTATAGGTGATGCCTCCCCTAATGCCAAGGAGTGGTACATTAGGGAATTCCCCACAATGATCAATAAGAGTGAAGTCTTCAAGAGATCGGGCACACCAATAGATATCTGAATGGGAGAGTGACATTATCCTTCGAGACCACTGCAACCTTTGTTCATTCTTCAATACTGACCGGGGAAGGTGCGAAATAAACCACCTGGATAGTAAGGGTACGCAACACATGAGAGTCCCTCGCTTCTTGATAGTACGAGAATGAAGCGAGTGCAGAATATCCCCGAGCAAGGTAGGTACCGGGTTATGAGTCAGAAATAATTTGATAGCGTGCACGTCTATGAGTTGGTCTGGATTAGGGAACAACACCAACCCATAGATTAACAAAGCCAATACCTCCTCAAAAGCATGGTAACTCATAGCGCTTAGGAACAACTGAGCCTTCTCAATCAGGAACTTAGCAAGAAACCCCTTGACTCCACTCCTTGTTTCCCAATTAGACACAATGTCTGACCTCTTCAGATGTAAAGCAGTTGTAATGACTTCAGGCTTTGGAATGTTTTCTAGACCGGTAAAAGGCATCTGATCGAGAATAGGTATTCCAAGTAACTTAGAGAACTCCTCTATCGTGGGCACCAATTGGTAATCCGGGAAGGTGAAACAGTGGTGCTTAGGATCAAAGAATTGGAATATGACTCTCATCATGTCTTCTTCAAAACCTGAGGTAACCAAGTCGAGTAGAAAACCATGCCTTTTGGTGAATCGAGAACCATCGGGAACCTTTGAGACCAATTCTTTAAGCTGGGAAGGAACCCTTACAAAGTTGACTCGGATGAAATTTCTAGGAACGGAAGCCATGACCTGCAATGACGAATAAAGATAAATTCCTTGGTCCTTGAAATGGTTAGTGAAAATGATATGTTATGATGTTATGATGTCATGTACATGTTAATAGTAAATAAGTAGTACACATAAACAAGTCATACAAAAGCCTTAGGTTCAAAGGCTTGTATGAAGTCCATAGGTAAGTACCCTTCCCCACCGAGGTTTAGTTGGCTCAACCTGTCCTAGCATAGTAACCGGGTTCTAAAGGACTCATATCACGGATCTTTCTCAAAGGCTTTATTTTAGTGCGACACTCGAGTGGCCGACCAAAACATCCCGAAAGTCTGATCTCAATGAGCGTAGCCTCGAGTATCAACCAACTTCGGTCTAAATCCAAAGTCGGCCATCTCACTACCTTCTAATGGCCAAAGATGAGTTAACTAGGGTTCTAAAGACTGTGACCATCATATAAACCATATCGGTACATGCCGTACAGTCTCCATGATCTATTGTCACTTACCTAAGGAATCACTAGGTCCGGGTGTAGGACCTTTCACACAAGTAACCCCAAAACAAAACCCATTAAAAATAAAGTACATAAGTCAAACAATTTTAAGCAAGTAGTAAAGTGATCTAACTCTAAGGTAACCCCTCTTTGGAAATTCCCCAGCAGAGTCGCCAGTTCTGTAATACGGTGGAGAACTGACTTTTTAATTTTGTGTTCGCAAAACATGTTGCGGTTAGCAAGAGTCACCACCGACTTTTCTTTTATCCAATTTATTTAGGAAAGGTGAAAAGAACAGGAAAGACCTTTTTGAAAAGATTTTGAGTTCGGGGGGTAAGTTATGAAAAGGGAAGGTGTTAGCACCCCTTTTCATCCGTAGTTATCTACGGGCTCTTAATTGCTTGCTCACTATAAACTTGCTTTTTTTTTTGAAATGTGGTGTGTGTTTAGAAAATATTTTTGAAAGAGTTGACTTTGTAATAATTCGTGTAAGAATGTATACAAAGTGTTTGTTTTTGAAAATATTTTCGAAAGTGTGAGGTGTGAAAAGTATTTGTTTTGAGTTGTGAGCAAGCATTTAAAAGTTACTTACCCTTAATTTATAAGGTCTTTCTTGTACTTATCCTTTTCCTTGAGAGATAGTACTATCCATACCATTAGTGGGTAGGTAGTCCTATCTATTGGATGTGAAGGGACAGCAAAGGGTCATCGAATGGTCATAGAAGGCAACATGTAAGGATACCTTAGCAATTCGAAGGGACTATCATCATTTTTCCGTAGGGTCATCGAGGGACAAGATCATTTTTTCGTAGGCAACTCGAAGGGTCATCAAGGGACAAGATCATTTTTCGTAGGCAACTCGAAGGGTCATCGAGGGACTATGATCTTTATATCGAAGAGACTATAATGATATTATTCGTAAGCGTCTTTTGCTAAAGTATCCCTACGTTCGAGGGACATGACCATGTTCGTAAGGCAACTGAGAGAGGCTACCCTAGAGGTGCAAGTGTGATTGAGTGGATTAGTTTCAATTATTTATCTTGAATTAGGGTTTTCTAGATTGTTTTTTAGTTTTGCCATACAAACCCTAATTACTACACAGTTGTAAAATAAAATAGCGGAATGTAAAGTGCGGAAAGTAAAATTCCTACGCTATTACAAGGCTTTGGGAGAGATACATAAGTATAACAAACCTTGCGGGAAATAAAACTATGGCTATTACAAAAAAAAACTGTGCGATCTATACAATTTTTCTAGAAATTTAAATAGCAAATAAATAAATAAATAAGTGAAAGAAAATGTCAGAAAAAACTTGATACGAACGTTAAAAAACGGAGGGAGGAGGCGGATCTAAATTGATCAAAAACGTAAAGCAAAAAGAAATTTTAAAACATGTAAAAAAAAAACAACAATGTTGCTACCACGGAACTGGGATCATCGCAACCGGATCCAAATCGTGAGGATCTAAATAAAAAGAAATAAAGTAAAAGAATTTTTTTAAATTTGATAAAAACCAACAAAGTTGCTAACGCGAAAGCGCGATCATCGCAACCGGATCCAAATCAGGCGGATCTAAATTTATCAAAACGTAAAGCAAAAAGAAATTTTAAAACGTGTAAAAAAAACAACAATGTTGCTACCGCAGAATTGGGATCATCGCAACCGGATCCAAATCGCGAGGATCTAAATTTTTTAGAGATAGAAAATGCATATAAAAAAAGTAAATTTAACGTGCTAAAAAAAATATCAACAATGTTGCTAACGCAAAAATACGATCATCGCAACCGGATCCAAATTTTACGGATCTGAATTTATAAAAATAGAAAAGCGAAAGGACTTTTAAAATGTGTAAAAAAAAACAACAGTGTTACTACCGCGAAAATTGGATCATCGCAACCAGATCGAACCAATACAAATGTCACGCATTATGCACATCAATATGCAAATAGCGTATCGACACGGTTCAATCTAAAAATAATAATATAATAAATAAATAATAAAAAAAATAAAAAGATGAACAAATAAAAACTATATATTAGAAAGCAATATGTATTAACAATAGGATTATATAAAAAAAATTATTATATATTATGAAAAAACGTTAGCATAACCAAATTTTGAATAATATATTTCAAATCAAAACCAAATTATAGGAATGTGTTATGCAATATTAGAATGTATCAATGCAAAATTATACTGTATCAATAGCAAACTAGTTTATATATACTTGTCAGTAGTATGAATGCGTTTACGTGATGGTATGCCGATGAAAAAAAATCAGTGAGGATCGGAATGAGAAAAGATTGCTACGTTACTTACTATTTGACAATTCCGGCCGCGTGTTTCTCTTAGTTTTTTTTTTTAGTCTTCCACTCCGTACACACATATATATAATGAAACAAATTAGGGTTAACTATTTTCTAAAATCCAAAAAAGTCCTTAATGGATAATTTTAGGCCCAAATTAAATAATACTAAATAAAAATTAAACAAATAATAAAAAAATACAATTTTTGTGATTTTTTTGAAAATAATTTAAAATGGAAAGAAAGTTAGTAACAAATAACAGAAACAAATTCAAAATGTAACACGTGAGATTCGAACCCGCGACCTCATACTTGCAAGCCTTATCTCCTTTCCAATTGTGCCAATTCATTTATTCAAAACAGAAATGCACTTGAAAGCATATGAAAGTCAAACAACTATTTGTTATTTAAACAATTTAAAGTAAACTGTTACCTATTTTTTGAGTAAAACTTACTGTTTAAATGTTAGTAAAAATCGAACCAAAAACTTATAAAATCAAAGTTAAAAAAAATAATTTAAATGTTAGAAAATAGGGCAGGCAAATTTTGGGGTACAACACCTATGCTTCGAGACAATTACGACTTCATGAGAGGAATTATCCTACACATGACCTGGAATTGGCCGCTGTGGTGTGTGTGTTGAAGATTTGGAGACATTATCTGTTTGGCTCTAAGTTTGAAGTATTCAGTGATCATAAAAATCTGAAGTACTTATGTGATCAGAAGGAACTGAATATGAGGCAGAGAAGGTGGCTAGAGCTGTTGAAGGATTTTAATTTTGACTTGAGTTATCATCCGGGCAAATCAAATGTAGTGGCTGATGCATTGAGCAGGAAGTCATTGCATATGTCGATGCTTATGGTGAAAGAATAGGAAATTAATTGAGCAATTCCGAGACTTGAGTTTAGTGTGTGAAGAGACTCCTGACAGTGTGAATTTGGGAATGTTGAAGTTGACTAGTGGTATTCTAGAAGAGATCAGAGTGGGACAACAATCCGAATTGAAGTTAGTGGACCAGTTGACTTTGATTAACCAAGGTAACGGAGGAGAATTCCGAATTGACGAGAATGGTGTGGTGATGTTCAGGAATAGGGTGCGTGTTCCAGATGTTCTGGATATTAAGCAGAGTATTCTTGAAGAAGGACACCGAAGTAGGTTGAGTATTCATCTCGGTGCTACGAACATGTACCAGGATTTGAAGAAGCTGTTTTGGTGGCCAGGTATGAAGAAGGATATTGCAGAGTTTGTTTATGTGTGTTTGACTTGTCAGAAGTCGAAGATTGAGCATCAGAAGCCTTTAGGTATGATGCAGCCGTTGAACATTCCAGAATGGAAGTGGGATAGCATTTCCATGGATTTTGTGTCGGGATTGTCGAGGACTGCTAAGGGAAATAATTCCATTTGGGTGATTGTGGATAGATTAACTAAATCGGCTCATTTTTTGCCGATGAAGATTAATCATTCTATGCAGAAGTTAGTCGAGATATACATTGAGGAGATTGTGAAGTTACATGAGATACCTTCGAGCATTGTGTCGGATAGAGATCCAAGATTTACATCTAGGTTCTGGAAGAGTTTGCAAGATGCTTTGGGTACTAAGCTGAGGATGAGTTATTCCTATCATCTGCAGACAGACGGTCAGACAGAAAGGACTATCCAATCCTTAGAGGATTTGCTAAGAGCTTGTGTGTTGGATCACGGAGGATCTTGGGATAGCCATTTACCGTTGATTGAGTTCACGTACAATAACAGTTTTCATGCTAGTATCAGAATGACGCCCTATGAAGCTTTGTATGGGAGAAGGTGTAAGACTCCTTTGTGTTGGTATGAGTCGGGCGAGAGTGCTGTACTCGGACCTGAGATTGTGCAAGAGACGTCCGAGAAGATTAAGATGATCCAAGCAAGGATGAGAGCGCCGCAGAGTCGCCAGAAGAGCTATCATGATAAGAGGAGGAAGACACTTGAATTCCAAGAAGGAGATCACGTGTTTTTGAGGGTGACGCCAGTAACTGGTGTGGGTCGAGCTTTGAAGTCTAGGAAGCTCACTCCATGTTTTGTTGGTCCATACCAAATCTCACGGAGGATAAGAGAGGTAGCCTATCGAATTGCTTTATCCCCGTCAGTTGCGAATTTGCATGACGTGTTCCATGTGTCTCAGTTGAGGAAGTACGTCCAGATCTGTCGCATGTGATTCAGATGAATGATGTACAAGTGAGGGATAACCTGACAGTGGAAGCTTTACCTGTGCGGATTGACGATTGAGAGATGAAGCAACTGCGGGGTAAAGGCATAACTTTGGTGAAGGTGATGTGGGGCGGACCAGCTGGCAAAAGTTGCACTTGGGAACGCAAAGATCAGATGAGGGAGTCGTATCCGTCTCTATTTCCTTGAGGTAATTTTTGAGGGCGAAAATTCTTTAAGTGGGGGAGAGTTGTAACACCCCAAATTTATTAGAATATTTATTTAATTTATTTAAATATAATATTTGTGAATTTTCGGTGAATTTTGGTGGTTTGTGTTAACGTTTGGATTTTGTGGAGTTTTGGTTATTTAATTAAATAATAGTATATAATATGAATATATTAGTATTATATTTATTAATTTAAATAATATTAGAAGAATTAAGGGCAAGATGGACTTTTGAGGAGGATTAGTGAGGGTATTATGAGAAAAATCCATTTTAGAAGCCCAAGGGTTTAACAAAAAGGAATTGGGAAGAATAGGATTCATTTTGTTAGACCGTGAAAAAGAAGGAAAGAAGTGAGAGCTCTGAGGAAAAAGGAAAAGACGAGGATTCGAGAAGGTTTCCAAAGACTCAATAGAGAAAGCTCTGAATCGACAATCTAAGGTATGAGGAGTAATACCTTTCATTGTTTTCAATATAGAGATTCGATGTATTGTAAAGTGGATTTTGAGGTTTTTGAAGGGTTTATGAGTTATTGATGATTTAGGGGAATTTCTGAGGATCGATGATGGATCATTAAGGGTTGAATTGATTCGGGTAAAAATAAGCCTTCGAGGCTAAACCTTTTTTATGATAGGTGGGATCTTGTATGAGAAAAGGGATTTATAAGGTTCATGAGAATCTTGAGGGTTGTGATGGTTTAGGTAATTTTGAGTTAGGATAGTGGAATTAATCGACCTAATAGTCGTAGGTTTTGTGTCTTTGATTGCCATGATGCCTTAGGAATGTTTTGGGAATGTTTTTGGGGTAATTGGGGGTTGTAATCGTAAGAGCTTTTGGGAATGTTTTTGGGGTAATTGGGGGTTGTAATCGTAAGAGCTTTTGGGCCTGATATGCTACTGATTCGTAAAGCGAATGTCCCAGCGAGTGGATTCGCAAAGCGAATGAGGGTGGCGAGCGAGAGACATAATGGGAACTCTCTGGTTTTTGTGTGGGATTTTGGGGTTTGCGGGATGCTCGCAAAGCGAACAACCCAGCGAACTAGGCAGCGAATGCCTGCTGTTCGCAAAATTTTGTTTATGATTCTGTGCTGTCTTGGTGTTTTGATGCTGTGACTTTTCTGATGATTTACCATGACGTTACTGATGATTATGAGATGCTAATTTTGTGATGTTTTGATGAATATATGATGACATGATTAACATGAGATTTTGATGAATGATGATGCACATAATGATTTTATTGATGATGATGATTATTGACGTTGTGTATCATGCATTCATAGCATTTCAGTGACGATGTTAGACTCCGGTATATTGTGGCTTGCATCCCATTGTGTGGATGTGAAGTGGTTTATGACGTGCTCCGGTTCTTGTGTGGAACCTATCCTAAGTGTCCATCGATTGTGACAATTGGTACCACATGCATGAGTCTTGTTGTGCATTGCATTTATGTGGCATTTGTTGATATTTATGATGTTGTGTTTTTATGTTTGCCTTGTGATGACTCTGATGATGTTGTATATGATGATGACGCCATTTTATGCATATCTTGTTTTTATATTGATTATAATAAATTGTGATTACTCACCCTGCCTGTTTGAATGTTGCCTCCCGTGGGTAACGTGCAGGTGATCTGGCTTAGCTGTGGATGCCTTCGAGGACTTTTGGAGTTTATTTGCTTTTGGTCGATGTAGAGGGTCTTGCTCTGATAGTGTAACATCGAGTTGGGTCGTTGAGTTGAACCACGTTGAATTTTTATTTTGTTGTTATTTGATGGTTACGGTTTATGTTTAAAACCTTTTTATTTTGGATTTATTGTGGTTATGGTGGTTCCGCTGCCTATTTGATGGTCTTTGATTTATTTTGAGGAAACCCGTTGTTTACGGAGTAAATTGTGTTATTTGAATTGTGTATTTTGAATTGTGTATTTTGCGCTGATTTTACTCTGATAAATTGTGTATTTTACCGTGTATATTGGTGGGGTAGAAAAGGGTGTTACATGTTGCATAACAACAGTCTCGAAGCATATGAATCAAGTTCTTCTCCTTATTCGTATTCTAGTTACAATTTCCAAGTATAGTTGGGTTCCACTGATGGCGTTGAGAGTTTGCCAATAGTCTCTCATGATCCATAAGCAACATTAAAGTTTGGATTTAATGAGGTCCCTTCCAATTCCAAATAATATTCCAATCAATATTAACTTTCACTTTTTCAGGATAAGAAGAAAGATAGGTGTTACCCATTGAAAATTTATTGTCTATACATTCCCCCCACTCCACCCTATCCATACCATCCTTTGGGAGAGAGGGAGGTATATCCATGATACACTTGACAATCTCAATAGTGAACCAGTTCTGAACCAACTCTAATTCCATTTCCATTCTACATTAACCATGTCTTTAACCGTGAGGGTGGTATCCACAATTGTATCGACTTGGTCCAACTTTAAGAAAAGAAGTTCCTCTGTTAGAGTCCAACGATCCAACCAAAAATTAACCCTTCTATCATCTTAAAGCCTCCATGTGATATTCTTGTGAAGCTTCTCCCACACCTTAGCCAAAGCTTTCCATAAAGGGGAATCATTTGGCTTACTAATCATATTCTCCAAAAGGTTTTGCTTCCTATCATATTTGATAATAATTTGACACCATAAATCATTAGGATTAGTCAATAAATTCCAAAATATTTAAAACAAAAAGAAACATCATTCATTTCTGAGTTTGCTTGATGCTTAAGCTACCTTGACCTTTAGGCATACAACAAACCTCCCAATTGATTAAATGAGTCTTGTGGGGGTTGTCTCTATGTCTCCCTGAATAAACCTTCTTTGTAACTTTTCCATTTCATGGCAAATAATGATGGAGACTTTAGTATACTGCATATGAAAAGGGATAAAACTTAGCACTAATTGACATAACGTAATTCTTGCTGTTAGAATTAAGCATTAATGCTTCCATCTATTCAACCGACGTTGCACATATTCAATAATATGCCAAAATTTATTCATGAAGCTTATATCATGGTTAATGTTTGCCATAAGATACTTGTCCAAGCTTTGAGCTTCCCTAAACCCCGTGTGCTGGATAATCTCTAACCAAAGTTGGGAATATGTATTTGTTGAGAAATAAATTAGGGTATTCTCAAAATTAATCTTTTGACTTGATGCTTGATGAAATTGGTCTAGACAATGCTTGATACAGTAAGACTGCTCAATATTGGCCTCTACAAATATAAGGAAGTCATCTACAAAACGGAGGTGAGAAACCTGAGGTCCCTCGCACCCTGCATGTATAGGCTTCTAATATCCTTTCTGAATAACTTTAAAGGAAGCAAAGCTATGAAGCTTGTCCCCATTCCACAAAAATTTGAAAGATGAAAAGGAAATATAATCATAAATTAAATTAATTAACACTTTGGGAAACACATAGTCTTGGAGACACTCAGTAATAAACTTCCAATTTAATATGTCATAAGCTTTCTCCAGATCATTCTTTATCGACATAAAAACATTTTGAATTTTCATTCTCTTTATCGAATGGACCATATTTTGGGCTATAATAATATTATGATAAACATTTCTCCATGGGATAAAGCTAGATTGATTTTGCGAAATTATATTATTAAGAACGGGCTTAATACAATTCACTACAGTTTTAGTAACCAACTTATATATCACATTGAAAAAAACAATATGATGAAACTGTGTGAGCAACTCTGGTTGCTCGTGAAGGTGTGAGAAAAACACAAGAAATGGGGGTTTGAATTGGGATTTTCACTCTTTTGTTATTTTTCTCCTTGAACTATTGTTGCGTTAATACATCAGAGTTTCGTTGAGAAATTTCAGACTTGCGATGCGGAAGCATATCAGAGTTGTGTGGTTATGACTTGTTATGCTAGGTTCTGGTAAACGATACATAAATACAAACAATAAAGTAAAGCATAAGTAAGAGTACAAAACACACGATATATCCTGGTTCACTTGAGCAACCCTCAAGCTAATCCGGTCCACCCTTCCAAGGTGATTTCGCCTTAGACAAGGACTTAATCCACTATAATCAAACAAAGATTACAGATGCACAGGCTAATCGCCGGTGACTAACAACCTGCACAATCGCAACTGTGACTAACCCACAATGAACCGTTCAGTGATCCAACTTAATGAATATAACGAACATTGACATAATAGAATCCAATCTCGCAAGATCTCCTATCAGGATTTCACAGCTAAACGTTCAGGGATCCGAGTTAACGGATATAATGTTTACTGACCATTCTTCCAGGATTTTTAATGAGTTCCATCAATGATCTCACAAGAGTCTGACCCACAATTGGCCCTCTTTGAGATATGACTATCATTGACCATATTTCAGGATTTCCACAATGACACCAAGCCATTGTCTTCTCAAGTCTCCGATCACACTGATCACTTAAGGAATCCTAATTCACATAGAATTAGTTGTTCTGGAGATTATATTGATGCTTCTTAACAAGCAGATAACTCCTAAGTTTAAGTACAAATAAACACAAAGTGTTCTAGCAAGATATGAGAAACAGCTCCTTGCAAACTACGTGATTCTAACAAGATGTACATGATTTGACAGTTGAATAACATCTTGAGAATTCTTCATCTTCTTCGTTGAGCAAGCTTCGAGCAACAACTCCCTTGCTACTGATCTTTGATCTTCAGAGATGATGTAGTTGGTTGATGACTTAACTGATTTGTAATGATGTCTTGTTCATCACCAACTTCTGTACCAATTGATTGTTATTGTGTTGAATGACGATCTTTGAGCTTCAACAACAATGGTCGTGTGTTAATGGTGATAGCTTTAAATGTTTAGTGTAACAACGATAACTGATCGTTGCGACTATCATCACATCGACACTTTTAGAAGCGCATACTACTTTCATTTAAATAGCCAAGTAAAATATAGCCGTTGAAGAGCTGTTGGCTATTTGAAAAGAGTTGTTATGCAATGATGAAAGTTGTAGTGCCATATCTTCTTTTTACTGTAGAAGAAGTGATGGGATAGATCTTTTTAGTATGGTGTACAGTCATTGCTAACAGTAACATTTGTCTTCAAATCTTCAGAGGCTTCTGATGGTATTTAGTTGAAGCATGAGTCGAGACTTTAGCTGGGTCTTCAGAATCTTCAAGTCTTCAGTCTTCAGAACTTGTCCATTAGGAATCTTTCTTCAGAGCTTCAGCACTTGTCATTTGAATCTTAATCTTTCAGAGTCTTTCTGCACTTGGTATTCAGAGGTTTCAACCTTCAGAACTTTAAGTCATTAGAGTCTTCAACACTTGGTTCTGCAGAGTCTTTCTTCAGGAGCTTCGCTTATCTTCAGAATCTGAAACACCTTCAGAACAGAATCCACTAAAGCATTGTACCAGCAATATCGACATCTTTGGATCTTTCTACATGTTTCTAGATACAGAAGCAAACTTGCTTCTTGCGACTTGTGTTACACATAGTAACTCACATGTAATCTTTTACGCACATCTTTACACATGTTTGTTTGATCTAATATCTTTAATAATTATGATCTGCACAGAAACAAACATTAGAACATAAAATAGTTCTTTCACAAATACTCATTGTTATCATCAAAACATAGAGACGACTTGCAGAGACAACTCTTGTTCTTACAGCTCGATCTTCATAATAAGCACAAGAAGATTATTGTTTGCTGACCTAGTCAAAGATGGGTCACTCCAAACCCTACTCACAGAATGCTGTAAGGATGCCACCACAATATCCTAACAATGCAGGTAAAAGATACCCGAGAACCCATCTTCACCCGAGGCGTTATGTGGATCCATATCAAAAAGAGTCTTCTTGATCTATAGACTAGATGTGGTATTGCGCAAGCTAACCTAATAATCCTCTAAGTAAGTAGGATAAGAGAAAAAGGAGACAATGAGACCCCTAGTTTCATGGTCCACTTTAAAAATCTTAGAGAAATGTCGTATCGCCACTTCTTTCATCTTCTCCCCATCAAACTCCCAATCTCTATTCTCATTCGTAAGAGCCATGATTTTATTCCTCCTTCTACGCACAATAGTCTTTGAATGGTAATACTTGGTGTTCGTACTGCCACCAGCAATCCATTTACCTTTCGACTTTTGAAACCAAAAAATACTATTTATGGTAAAGATGCTAGACTTCTTTTTTAGTCTCGCATGATTAATACATCTATTTTAAATTCAAATTGTTCTGACCTTATTCTCATTATTGCACTTAAAATTGATAATACACATTTTTAATACCACATTACTTGTGAAATATGACAAATTATTATAAAGACTCTCTTTTAAATTGATTCACTAGTAACTTATCATATATACAATATTTTTTTAAACTAATTAAAACTACTTTAGGCTAAATTATAAATATAGTTTATTCACAAATTTAGTTATTCTAATTTAAATTTAAACAATTTTGTTTTCTTTCTTATATTTTTCACTAAAAATAAAAATTGACGATGTAACTATTTTTTAGTAACTATTTTTTAATAACTTGAAAGGTGACAAGTTTATAAGAAATATTTATGAAAAAAATTGATAGATAAAAATATATATGTTTAAAAAAATAAACATCTAATTAAATTTTAGTACAAAAATATAAGAGGAGAATAAAATTAATTTGAATTCAAAATAAGAAAAACAGTTCTACAAATGAACTAAAATATTAAAATCAAAACAGTATTTAACTTATATGAAGTTGGAAATTTATCATTATTATTAATATTATGACAAACTATTACTATAATACAATCAACTTTAAATTAATTTTGTATTGTGTTTAAAAGTTTTTATATTTATTTTTCTTTATAGACAAAGTGACAAAAACATTTAAAAATTTACACATACAAATGAAATATTACATATTCTAACTCAAATAATAATAAAAAGAAATTATTGAATTAGGTCTCATGAAATGTTACCACTTTTTAACCTCAATTAGTTGGCTTATCCAATTATTCTTTGACAAAAATCAAGAGAAAAATATAGTTGTGTAATTAACTAATTATCATCATCTAATAAAAAGGAAAGATTAAAGGGAAAGGATAAAACAAAACAAAAAACAAAATAAAAAAAGGTAAAAATTGACATTTGAGTCAAGGGCAAGAAAGTCATAACAGTGATACTCCTCTCATAACAACCGACATGTGGCGGTACATGCGGCGCACATGCTTTACCGTCCAAACTTAAAAAAATAAAAATAAAAAAAGTAATACTACGAATACTAATTTACTGGAGCGGTTTTTAAGATTCAAAAATCAAAATCAAAAAATTAAAAGAGGGAACGAAACGCTTAATTAAAATCAATTAATTAAATTAAACAAAATAAACGTAACGGGAGATTATTTAATTAATTAATTTATATATAGTATAGTAGAGTATAGTTGTTGCCATTTGTTTGCTTTGTTTTGAAACAGAAGAAGAGTAGCTTCTACTTGTTCTATTCTTATTCTTCTATTCCACCACTCTTTCTTTACTCTCTCCACACTCCACTCAACTATCTCTTTAAAAAAACGCACTATCTTCTTCTTTACCGTTGAACTAACTCAAGAGAATCTCCAAGATCGGAAGGTGAGGTCTTTTTCGTCATTTCTCTTCCCAAGATTTTAACGTAACAACCTCGTACACCTTCTTCCTCTATTTTTTATTTCTCTTCTTGTTGCTGTTTATAAAAAGAAGGTGTGTGAAGAGTAGAGAGAGTGGTGATAATAATGTGTTTTGGTTTGTTTGTTAGGGAATTTCTGTGACGGTTGTGTGAGGTTAGAAATATGGAGAGGAACACTCCGGTGAGGAAGCCGCATACTTCGACTGCAGATCTGCTTACTTGGTCGGAGACTCCAATCGCCGATTCGCCAGCTCCGGCTTCTACGGGTTCTCGTTCTCATCAGGTAGTTGAAACGGTTAAACGGTTATGATTTTTTTTTTTGCTTGGATTATTTTTGGTTGTGTTTGAAATTGGGAATTGATGGGATTGGTTAATTTTAGCCGTCGGATGGGATCAGCAAGGTGGTGTTTGGAGGTCAGGTTACTGATGAAGAGGTGGAGAGCTTGAACAAAAGGTGAGATCTAAATCTTCGGAAATTTAAATTTAAAATTTTGAAAATTTTAGAGTATTTCTTTTTGAAAAATAAAAATTTGTACAGTCTGTCTTCTTTTCATTGTTTCAGACTTTGTTTGTGTCTTTGATATGTAAATAATCAATTATTATTATGCGCTGTTTCTTTTTTTTTGGATATATTTTGTCAATGATAATTTGAATTAATTATTATCTCTACTCTCAGTGTATGTTGCTTATGTTATATACCATTTAATAGGAAGTTCATGCATCTGAAAAGGGTTAAAATCCAATTGTTTGAGTTGTTGAATTCCAAATAAGGGATCTTTGGTTTGAATCCTTGTTTCAGTTTGGTTCGGTCGCTATACATGATAGTGTAGGGAATTTCTGAAAAATAGTGTGTATAGGTCTGTGTCATGACAACAACCCTCGTGATTACTTTTAATTTATTTCTTTTTGGAAGTTATTATCGGTGTTGTTATGTCAATGTTGTGTGGGGGTGTCCGTGCTTATAGATTGCCGTTTAAAGTATTTGCTCATCATAAATGGTAATATGAAAATTTAGTTTATGATGTTTATTAGTATGAATTATAGGTCTTTGTAGATGTGAGGACATGTTTATGACACTATGTATATTAGTTTTTCTCCATCCCATCAAAATCTTGAAGCTTGTAGAGAACGATTCAATATAAATGGATTGTTCTACCCTTCCTTTTTGTGATATATACTTTTGTTCTTGTTTGGATTGATGGTGAGTTTGACAATTATTTTGATAGTGTGTTTTGGTTAAAATTCTACTAAAGTATAGTTTTTCCCTATCAAACACACCACATATCCAAACATGCATGAAATTCTACTTCATTTCCTTCTCTAATGTGTCTTTGTAGACTAGTGTTAGGTGAATTCAAGCTCAATTTTCATATCATTTATGGGCTAAACTTGTAACCCTAGATCAATTTGGCTTGGTGTCTTTTGTATTGTGTGCTATCTGAATTTGTTTGGCTGTGTATTTTCCAGAAAGCCTTGTTCGGAGTATAAGATGAAGGAAATTACTGGTAGTGGAATATTTGTTGCCAATGGAGAAGATGATGAAACCGAGGATGGCAGTGCCAACCCTTCTGCAAATAAAACTGGAATTCGCATGTACCAGGTATTGTGTTTTCTTATTCAAAATAACATATACTTTTACTTGTTGTATTAATCACATTTTAATTCTTTGTTTTTGAAAATTGAAGCAAGCTACTGCGGGAATCAGTCATATCTCTTTTGGCGAGGAAGAGAGTGTTTCGCCAAAAAAGCCTGCCTCATTGCCTGAGGTTGCCAAGCAGCGTGAGCTCAGTGGAACAATGGAAAGTGAAGACAATAAGCTGAGCAAACAGCTTTCTGATGCAAAGTTCAAAGAGCTTAGCGGTCAGGACATATTTGCTCCACCACCTGAAATCAAACCTCGGCCAGTAACTGCTCGCATACTTGAGTTGAAAGGGAGCATAGACATCGGAGATAGCCATGTATGCACCACTATAAGTTGCTAACCTGAATTGTTTTGGGTGAATACTTTCAAATTTTTGATCTCTCCCTTGCCCTTAACTTAAAATTTGAATCATACATCTATCACCCCCGTAAGGCAAACATAACACATTTTATCGCATCATGAAATGAATATCGTTCATTGCAAAACATCAAGTATAAATTGTGCTCATGCATAATGCATATAAGTAATGTTTTCATGTGGCTTTGTCAATTTTATTGTATTTGGATTAATATACTCTGTCTTGTGTTATTGTTACCTTTGTTAGGGTGACGGAGATGAAGGTGCTACTCCAGGCGAACCGGTTCTGAAAACAGCAAAGAAGATTCTTAACCAGAAATTTGCAGAACTGTCAGGAAACAACATATTTAAGGGTGACGCTCCACCTTTGTCAGCTGAGAAATCATTGAGCGGGGCAAAACTCCGGGAGATAAGTGGCAGTAACATCTTTGCTGATGGGAAGGCGGAGTCTAGAGACTATCTAGGCGGCGTGCGGAAGCCGCCTGGTGGCGAGAGCAGCATTGCCTTGGTATAATTTGTTAGGTCTAACTTATTTCCTATACTGTCTTTGTTTTGGTTTTAATTAATTTTTAGCGGGGATGTGTTATTAATATTATTTGACTTGTATTTCTGGGTTTGGGGAATTTTCCTTTTTGGTTCGTTGATTAAAATCTGGACCAAAGGATCATTGCTAATTGGTTGTTTGTTCATAATCCTATGTTTTCTTCAATGTTTGTTTAATGAGGTTATTTGGACTGTTTATTCTATTGTGTTTGTTTTTGGTTTCTAAGAAACTTTTGAATCAGCACAATTTTACCATAGTTTTAATAAAGATAAAAATATGATAATACTTTTGATAGAAACGTAAAACAGATAAACAGGTACAGCAAATGAAACAATATCATTTTGGGGGCTTGTTCTCATAGCCCTGCATTTGGCAAGGTTACTATTCTAGTATGTAGTTATATGATTAGTTTGCAAGTTTGATAAATCATAGAAATGTTTGTAAAATGATTAAAAGAGGAAAAGGGATATGTATCGACGGAATAAAATAACCACCGTGTATTCTATCAATCATTTACTCCCCTGTATTCTATCAAAGAATATTATATTTTTAACTTAGTTGTGTGAGATAGGGGTGGACAAATTTGAGCCGGTCAATTGAAACCGACCGATTCATTGTCTTTTTGGTGCAAATAGGTCGGATGTCGGGTTGATTCGGTTGTCTAATTTGGATAATATATGGTTGCTTAGGTCGGATTCAGATATTTACTTTGGATTCGAGGAAAACCGAAATCGACCGGATTTAATTAATATATATATTTTATTTATTTTTATTACTATATGACCGACTCACTATAAAAATGAGATGTATAATGTTAGAAAATGTTATTATTTTTATAATTTAATGATGGTATTATATACTCTAAAAAATATAAGACCTGTAATATAAAATTTTGAATATTATTTATGTTAAATAATATTGAAAATATTATCTCATAATAATAATTTTTCTTTTAATAATAAAAAATATTATTCTATTCGAAAAATTTGATATTTTTTATAATAAATATAAAAAATAGTTATTTTTATAAGATTGTTCTAATAAATATTAAATCGACTAAACCGACCCGACTTAACCGAATCCGACGAAAACCTTCATTTAATCAGTCGAAATTGGGCCATAAAACTAAAACCATAGTTTACGTCGGATTTAAGTTTTGGGCCCGAAACCGACCGATTTAAGTTTTGTCCACCCACTAAAACCATATTTTTTAATAGATATAGTTAATATTTTTATCTATACTATATATAAACAGAAAACATGATTTTTGGTGTAGCCTATTTTTTTTCGAATATTTTTTTTTTGGTTTTTGTTTTAAAATCTAACTTCTCTTCTATTAACTGCTATATGATAGTTTGAATATATTTTTCACTCTATTATTTTTTTTTATTATTTTATAAATAATTTAATTATAATAAAAATAAAGACACAAAAAATACCGTTTATATTTTGACCCGCCCGTACATTAATAAAAGCAGACAAATGGACACGGAAGTGCCCGTCTGAATGCTAGTATTATAATAACGTTAATAATATATATATATATATATATATATATATATATATATATATATATATATATATATATATATATATATATATATATATATATATATATATATATATATGACAAAGAAAAAGGAAAATATATTATACTATGAAAATATATTGAGAATGATATATAAGATTTATTCTTACAAATTGAAGTAATTATAAAACATATCGTTGATGATTTATTTTTTATTTTCATTCTCGTTTCTTTTTTATTCATGTATTTTTTTTAGGTATTTATTTTAATTGTTTAACAATGTATCATGTGATCACAATATTTTTATATTCTAATTTTATAATTATTTTATATTTTTATATTTTTATAATTGTTTTAGCTATATCCAAAAGAAATAATTGTAAGACATATACAAATAATATTCTTTAAAATTTATAAAAATAATACAATTTTGTCTATGTGACGAAAAAGTATGTATTTTCTCTTTTTGAAAAGTCAAGAAGAATTTTGGACTACGCCTCATAGAAATTTAGATGATTTGACACAAAAAGTAGTTGAAACGTCTTTGTCAAAGAGTTAATGCGTGATTCCAATTTAATATATTATTAGATTTTGTTTGGCAAGATATTATTTGAGCGTATGTTTTATAGTTTATAAGTTTGTATGACAATAAAAAATCTGTTTGGTAACAGTTTTTTTATCACGAGTTTATAGTTTATTTTATTAACTTAGGTTCTGTTTGGTAGAAATAGCGATTGATTGAGAAGTTAACTAATAACTTATAATTTATGTTTAATAGTTGGTGACTGATATATAGACTCTATTTGACAAGATATTTTTTGAGCTTATAGCTTATGTTTTATAGCTTATAAGCTCGTGTGACAATAAAAGACCTGTTTGGTTACAGTGTTTTTATCACGAGCTTATAGCTTATTTTTCAAACGCTATTTTAAATAGCGTTTTAGCTTATAGCTTATAGCTTATCATTTTTTCTTCCATTTTTACCCTTATTATTTTAACTAAAACCCATCATTATCCTTTATAATTTATTATAATTTAAAATAAAATAATAATAATTAAATATCTTTTATGTCATTTTATTTTATCAGATAATTAAACCGCTAATTTTACCAAACACTTCAATTAGCTTATCAATTATAAGTCATCAGCCATCAGCTATAATGCATAAGCTATCAGTCACCAGCTATCAATCATAAGGTATAAGCTATCAGCTAACTTATCAGCCAACCACTATTTTTACCAAACAGAGCCATAGTTTATAGCTTATAGCAGATGACTGATGACTTATAGCTGATAAACTAATTGAAGTATTTGGTAAAATTAGCGGTTTAATTAGGTGATAAAATAAAATGGCATAAAAGATATTTATTAATTATTATTTTATTTTAAATTATAATAAATTACAAAGGATAGTGGTGGATTTTAGTTAAAATAATAAAGGTAAAAGTGGAAGAAAAAATGATAAACTATAAGTTATAAGCTAAAACACTATTTAAAATAGCATATGAAAAATAAGCTATAAGCTAATAAAATAAGTTATAAGCTCGTGATGAAAAGTCAATTATCAAACAGATCTTTTATTGTCATATGAGCTTGTAAGCTATTAGACATAAGCTATAAGCTCAAAAAGTATCTTCCCAAACAAAACTTTATAGCTTATTTTCCATACGCTATTTTAAATAGCGTTTTAGCTTATAGCTTATAGCTTATTATTTTTTCTTCCACTTTTACTCTTATTATTTTAAGTAAAACCCATTATTATCCTTTATAATTTATTATAATTTAAAATAAAATAATAATTATTAAATATCTTTTATGTTATTTTATTTTATCAGATAATTAAACCGTTAATTTTACCAAACACTTCAATTAGCTTATCAATTATAAGTCATCAGCCATCAGTTACAAGCTATACGCTATCAGCTAACTTATTAGTCAACCACTATTTTTACCAAACAGAGTCTAAGACCCGCGATGCGTGGTTGTAAATTAATTAACTTTTTATTGAATTTTAAATATGTTAAAAATTTATTTTGACAAAATATAAATACTAAATTTATATTACAATAATCTATATTGTAAATTATAATTAAGACAGTCATATGAATCAATCATACATTTTTTTGAAAAGAAAATAGATGCTCATAAATTGAGAGTGACAACCGTAAAGCAAAAGTGATTTTTTTGTTTTATTTTGATGTTAACTGAAAAATAAGTATTCTTTTTTTAAACATTATTATTATTATTATTATTATTATTATTATTATTATTATTATTATTATTATTATTGTACTCTCTATGATCACTAATATGAAAGAAAACAATAAACTATAATTCATTTTGGGAAAACTTTAAATTTTCATATGCGAGAAAGAAAATGTAGTAGTAAAATATATACACATAAAATAAATGGTTAATAGCCATTTTGCCCCCTGCCATATAGGCGATTTTTGAAAAATTTTCCAAAAAAAAACTTGCAAAAAAAATCTTAACATTTAAAAATTCTCTCAATTTTATCTAAGAGCTATTTTAAAATTAAAAACATTTGTTTATGTTTTTATTTTTATTGTTATAATTTAAAAAAAACATAAAATATTTTATTGTGTGATTACCACATCTCTTTTAATTTTGCAAATTAAGAGTATTTTCTTAGTTAAATTAACTCTTAAAAAATATACATGAGTAATGATTAGTTTGTTATACCATTTTATTTAAAATGATTTTTTTCCATCGTTGCAAAGGTCTAAACCCACACCCTTTAATAAAGTATAATTATTATATTTGGTTTTTTTAAAAAATAAAAATGAGTTTTTAAAAGTGGCACGTAGGGTTATAAGATGATTAACATAAATGAAGTTGATGTGACTAACAATTTAGGGTTGTTTTTATTTAAAAGTCAATAGATTAATAAGAATAGAAGTATTTAAAACAGTACAAGAGTCACCGAAAAATTTCCCACCAACACTCTAATCTTATTTAGGATTCTTACAAAACTAATAAAAAGAAAAGATGGAATAGGGAATATCCCCAATACAACCCCATTTCCAAGAGAAAAATTTTACATTCTAACCGATATTGTTAACACTAACTAAGGATGAGTTAAAGATAAAGTTGTTACGCTCCTTCCAGATCGACCAAATTACAGCCAACCAAATGACTCCTCTAACAGAAGAAAGATATTTTGAATTAAGATCACCACACCAATCAAGCCAGAACCTACTCACCTCCCCTTCAAAGCTAATAAAAGTCCCACACGAATCACTAATAATCCTCCAAACATGACAAGAAACCCTGCAAGTGAAGAGCAAATGAACCATATCCTCATTGAAATCATCACAAAAACAACACTTAAGATCCACTGCAATTCCTCTGTTATTCAGCGACAACTTCGTTGAAATTCTGTTCCAAAACACCTTCCAATTGAAAATCTTTATTTTTGCCGGTACTCTAACTTTCCATAACCGAACAAACACCTTCCTCAAAGAATCCTAAAAATCTGCAACCGGACCCGATTTCAACAGCCTATGATACACATCATTTACCAAAAATTCAGACAACGAAGATTGATCCTCATTCAACCACACTACCACATCTTCCTTAACTAAATCTAAACACTGGTTTTCCAACACCTGCAACAGTTCTGACTTTTCTGTTGCAGCAAAATCGCAATGTTGGTTTAGCAAATCATCGAACCTTCACTCCCAGCCTTCCACCGTTCATCTTCCTAAGTCTTCCACCACTGCAAGCTTGTTATTGCAACCTCCAAACAGAATTGGAAAAGAAACGGCCAAAGGAGTATCTTTGCACCATTTTGCCAACCAAAATGGAGTTCTCTTACCATTACCAACCTTGAAGGCAACTACGTTAACAAAACTAAAATTACCAGCATCAATCATATTAACACACTGCAAAATATCTTTCCACCAGTTAGAAGAAGAGGAAACAACCCTCAAGGCTTGACTGCAAACCAAGGAATTGATTGGACCGTATCTAGCTTCAGGGACCCTCCTCCACAACGCGTTTGATTCATCGAGAATCTGCCACTTCCACTTTGTCAATAAGGCAAGGTTAAACTCTTTAATACATTTAACCCCAAGACCTCCCATATCTTTATCTCTGCACATAACTTCCTAGCTTAACCAGGCTATCTTAGGCTTCTGATTAATACCCCTTCCCCAAAGAAAACCTCTCCGGATCTTGTCAATGGCTTTCTAAATTGAAACCGGCGCCTTATAAAAAGAGAACATAAAAATAGGAAGGCTAGAAAGCACATAATTAACTAACACCACTCTTCCCTCTAACGACAGCATACGCCCCTTTCAACCTTCCAGCTTCGATTTGAACTTCTCGATAATAGTTTTCCAAGATGATACTCTTCTCGGATTGCACCCAATTGGTATGCCTAGAAAAGTGAAACCCACTGTATCAATTATACATCTAAGAAAAGTTGCTGCAGCCTGCAAAAAATAACCATTAGTATTAATCCCTACCAATATACTCTTGTGGAAATTCACACCTAGACCCGACACCAGTTCAAATCCCCTCAAAATCCCCTTAATGGCCCAAACATTATTCTACCCCCCTCTGCCTATCAACAACGTATCGTTTGCAAATTGGATTATATCCACCACCGTATCTTCATTCACTCTGAAACCAACAAACTCTCCCATAGAAGAAGCTTTGTTCACCAACCTAGTCAGAGCTTCCACCACAATGACAAACAAATAAGGAGAAAGAGGGTCGCCTTGCCGCAAACCTCTCTTAACCTCGAAATCTTCTGTGGGACTACCGTTGACAAGAATGGACATATGACCCGAAAAAATACAAGCATTCATCCACTTCATCCAAATCTTTCCTAATCCCATTTTAATCATCAAGCTCCTTAGAAAATTCCAATTAACGCAATCATATGCTTTCTCGAAATCAACCTTGAAAAGCACACATTCCTTGTTTTCCCTCGTTGCAATATTAATCACCTCATTCGCAACAACCACCCCATCCAACAATAACCTTCCCGGAACAAACGCCGACTGATTATGCGAAATAAGACCATGGATCACCTTTTTAATTCTAGCCGCCAACAACTTTGCAATGATTTTATACATACTAGAAACCAAACAAATGGGTATGAAGTCACTAAGATCAAGGGGATTAAGGACATTGGGGATCAAAGTAAAAAAAGACGAGCTGACCGCTTTAGGTAAATAAGCATGATGATGAAAATCCTTTATAAAGTTGCATATGTCCCCTTGATGGGGGTCGTTTATAATAGATACTTATGATTTTGCAAAGATTAAAAAAAAGAGAATTTCTTATTACATTTTGTATATTTCTAACGCACCATGTGAATTTCTACATATGCTCCCAGGTTTCTGAGATATATCTCTGGACGCATCTTTTTCACATTCAACTAAGGCCATTCCGTGTTACACCCTATACATTAGGTTAGTTTTATTCCTGAGATATATCTCCGGAATATTTTAAGGTAAAAATTTTAATTATTCAGTTTAGTGGATATTCCAGAGATATATCTCCGAAATTATGGGCGGCATTTTGAAATTTTCTGTCACTTTTGCATGTCAGATATTTTCAGAGATGCATCTCCGGAAATATTTGATATAGATTCCAGCTGCATGATCAGTCCCCCATTGTTGTCATACTTCATTCTTATCTAAACCATCACCTTGAAAACCCTTCATTCTTAGTCCATTTTTTCACTCCAAATCTCCATCCTTTTGTTTCAACATATCAAAGGGAGCAAAAGAAGATATAATTTTAGGTAAAGATTGTTCTTTTCCCTTTACATTGCTTACATTAATCATCAATTTTTTCTGAAAAAACTTACGATGTATCTGGAAATGTATCTCTGAAACGTGTATGAACTTGTCCAGAGATGCATTTTTGGAAAGTGTTCGTGTTCATTTTTACAGTCATTCTGCAGCAGAACTTAAACTAATGTTGTGTGGTTGTTTTTATCGTTTTGAATAGACATGGTGCACCCCAATGTTTTCGCAAAATAAGTCGTCTCTACGAACCTTATTTCTTTGAATGTTCAATGGGTTGTTGTGAAGGAGGTAGATGTTGGCAACAAATTTAAAAATAAGCAAGAGTTTGAATCTTGTGATCAAATGCATGAATGGATTCATATGGAGGCCTCTAAACTTGGATTTGGTGTCGTTATCAGAAGGTCCGATAATGGTTCGAATAGAAGATGTGCCTTTGTGACAATGGTGTGCGAGAGAAGCGGGAAATATCGAACTTCTTTCCGGAATTTTAAATGAGACGACACGAGTAGTAGAAAATATGAGTGTTGGTTTAAGGTTTGTGGTTACATGTTGGCAAACAAAAATTGGAGATTTAATGTGATATGTGGTTTGCATAACCATGATTTGTGTTTAAAATTAGCCTGTCATTCTAGTGTCTATCGACTCAAACCGGAAGAGAAGGAATGTATTAGTGACATGACCTTTAATCTTGTTTAACCGAAAAATATTCTTTCAACATTGAAACGGAAGCGACTCGACAATATATCAAATATCAAGCAAGTGTATATCATTCGGTACCTCACTAATAAGGCAATTAGGGGGAATAGAACTGAGATGCAACAACTCTTGAAACTGTTAGATGATAACACCTACGTGTCCCAGTACCGAACATGCGATGATGGAGTTATGGTTAGAGATATTTTTTGGACTCATCCTGATTCCATAAAGTTGTTCAACACGTTTCCTACCATGCTTATACTTGATTCAACATATAAGACCAACAAGTATATACTTCTATTATTTAAGATGGTTGATGTTACCTCAACCAAGAAGACATATTCTGTTGGTTATGCATTTCTTAAGTGTGAAAAGAGGACAATTTTACTTGGACATTAGAGGCGTGTCAGTCACTTTTGAAGGTCCAAGGTGATATGCTTAAAGCGATTGTTACCAACCGCGATACCGTATTGACGAATTTAGTTGCAAAGGTATTTCCTTCTTCTAATGCATTACTTTGTGAGTATCACATAACAAAGAATGTGAGAAGTCATGTTAAACCCGCGGTAAGGACGAAACAAATAGCGTCCGAAGGTGGAAAATTGGTGAAGGCGGGCGTGATTGTGGAAAAATTTATGGATGCATGAAATCGTATAATAAATTCTTTCACAAAAGAACTATATGTCGATTCCATTGTTCATTTTCGAAAAGTGCGTGAAAAGTATCCAGAGTTGCTAAAGTATGTTGAAACCACAATTCTTGATCAGGTGAAGAAGAAGATAGTTTGTGCGTGGATTTAGAATATTAGACACAAATTTAAAGACAACACTCTATATTCTCAGTTGGTCGGTAACATTTCTCGGGCGGGTTTGAACTATATTTTTCATGAGGCTAAGCGACCTGGTAATGTAGGCTCTGATAGCGCAAAGTGTGGTTGCATTATTATGAAAGTATATGCTCTTCCATGTGCTTGTACTATTTCTAAAAAGGTGAAACTTGGTGAACCAATAAGAATGGACGAGGTTTGCTCTCATTGGAAGAGACTTAGGTTTGATGATGATGGATGTATGGATGACGGGAAATCAAATATCTCTATTTTGACCAAATGGGAAGCGATACAAGAGAGATTTTTGAAGACCGATGACAACATGAAACTCCACATCAAAGAACAATTGAGGAATATTGCCTATCCCGAAACCACCGACATGAAACCGCATTCTCAACCTGTAAAAACAAAAGATGCTCTGAAGAAAATGAAGCCTACACCGAATGACAACTCGACTACACGGCCTCCTTCATATTTTGAGCATGTTGACAAAGTTTTTCCCGACTCACCGACTCCAAAATATCAAAAAATGTTGTGAAAGGAGCACGCATTAGCAAACCACCTCTGACGCCACTTCCACGGAAGATTTCATTCATTGATGAGATGTCGGTTTTTATGCACAAATATGTCGAGAGGATCGCCAATGTTGTGGGGGACGGTAATTGGATTACCGAGCCATTTCAGCTTTACTCGATAAAGGGAAGATAATCATGCACTTGTCCGACATCAACTTATACAAGAGTTCAAGACGAATAAAGAATTGTACAGGCGGTAGTACGAAAATAAAGAAAAATTCAATGCGATTTATGAGTCTCTTGTTCCTTGCTTGAGCGGCCCGACACCGGAGGGAAAATGGATGAGCTTCCCTAATATGGGTCACCTAATAACATTTGCATATGACAGAGTATGCATTGACCTAACATGCTACGGATTTTCAGAAACCTTTTTTCTACTTCGCATCGCCCCACCCCAAAATCCAAATGATCGTATCATGTGTATTGGACGACTTTCAAAATCAAGTCATTTTGTTCAAGTTTACTTGAAACCGAGACGCCCCATACCACTTATATCACTAGAGTGGACGATTTATTCAACTGCAAAAGCCGAGACGTGGCCAAATCATTTTATGGAAAGGATGCAAGAATTCAAGAGATTGAACAACATAAAAAAAGAATCAAATGCACAAAATTCCAAGGGGGTACCACCTATAAATTTAGCCGACGACACATGTTTCGATTGTATGGTGTTTCAAACGTACATTTCTCAACAATGACTCTTTTCAAACGAAAGATTGTGAAGCTCGAGTACCATTCACCTTCGGTTGACAACGAAGGGAACATTGTGTTCAACAAATTTGAGCTCAAGACTCTAGTGTATGTTAGGGCTATGTGGGATACATATTTCGGTTTCGAAGAGAAAGTTTCGCTCGAGTTGGAAGCGGCACTACAAAGATCGGTCAAAGATATCTTGAATATGTGCAAGCGTCCACCAGGATATTGAAATGTAATATTGAATTTTCTGTTGAAATCATCATTGTAATGATCATTTTATGATATGAATGTCAATTGCATTTTGGAAAGTTCATTTTCTGTTGAATCTGTTTCTGGCATTTTTTCCGACGATGTAACTACGGACATGT